>OY796863.1:7500000-10000000 GCA_963680765.1 Agrochola lychnidis | reverse complement strand
ACCTACAGAATATTATGTGCATGTATGCATTTGATGTGACAAGAACAATCATACATGTTTTTATGAACGGTCGAGTAATTTTTTTGTTTTTTCATATATTTGTGCCACATTAAACAATGCTTGATTGTGTCTATGTATTAAAATTTAACCGATTTTCTGATAGGACTAATTTAGATTTTATACAATATTTTTTTGTATGAGAGTGTAAGTGTGTAATTACTTACATTTTTAATTTATTTTAGGTGTGGACAGATAAAAAACATCTGGCTAAAAAGGCAGCAGCGGCTGCACGGCGATCTGCGTCTGCCACAGGAGGTGGACCATCTACGGCTCCTTCACTCTCCCAATGGGAACTTAAGATAGTTTCCATAATGGGAGATGGATTTGGTGAACCGCAGACCTCGGCAAGATCACAAGCTTTTGTTGAGCATGTATGTATTTTTTTCTATTTGTTTTTCTGTCTATTAAAAGTAATATTGATAATTTTTCAATACAAAAGTGTCCCTGTGGCCTGATGATCAGTGACAATTTATATAGAAAAATAAAATAATGTGGCTTTATCTCAACACACATATTTTGTTTTCCAGCCATCTCAAGAGACATATGCTGCTGCTGCTGCCTCTACCTGTTCGCCATCGCCATCCAACCAAGAAGACCTTTCTTTACTAAATGGTATGTAGTGCAACTAAATAATATTCCAGTTTCATTATAATACACAGTATTATTTACAAATTTTAATTTATTTATGTTGTGTTATTGTAAACTTTAAAACCAACACTACACTATCTTAATATTACCTAAAGCAATTTTTTTTTTTTGTTAACCTAATGCAAGTGTTTTTTTTTATGAACTCGAAAACTTCTAAGCACTTCCTTTGTGCTTAGTTATTTTGTTTACCTACTTTATTATATAATTATTCTTTGCACATCTTTGCCAACAGAAACACAGACACAGCCAGAAACAAGCCAACAAGCTTCAGCTCCACCAGTCAGCAATGCTTCAACAACACGCAGCCAACTTACTTGTAAGTATCATTGTTTAATTTTAATGTAAGGCATTTAATTAGTATCATTTTCTTATTGATTTTTCATAAACCTTGTTTAAACTAGATTTTAATTAAATATACTAAGATTTACCACAACTTAAAGTCATCTGTATGAATACATAACCCATTCTTATTTTTGCTGCCAAACAGTTATGTACACAGTTGTTGTATAAAAAGGATGTGACAGGCAATCAAACTATAAAGTCGGTACTGTTAAGCTTTAAAACAAACATACATTAACTCACGCCTTTTTTCCATGGGGGTAGGCAGAAACTACAGAACGCCGCCTGCTACGATTCTTACATACACACCTTTTGCCTCGTCCACGTTCATACACAGGGTCATACACGAACGCCAATAAAACCAACTGGTCATACATGCACGTTGAGCTAATGTTCTGTCATTTTACAGCTACACGACAGCGCAGAGAATCCCGGCGGCATCCTGAGTCTCTTCAAGCTGGAAGCTCTGTGCGGGACAGACTTTTCAGATCAGACGAACGTCGTTTGATCCTTGAAGAACAAAGGAACGTGGAAATAGCTGGCTTAAGGGTGGCTGTTGTAGAGTTGTGCAGACAAATTAACGTAGAAATAGCTGGGTTAAGGATGGCTGTTGTAGAGTTGTGCGGACATATAGAGCAGATCAAAGTGCAATTGCAATCAAGAGTATAAAAAATGTTTTTAAACAATCTAAAAACATAATCTTTCAATGTAAAAACAACATGTACAAAAAGTGGGGTGCTTTCTATTTTTATTCTTTTAATAATTTTATAAGATTCGACAAGATGAAAGATTCAAGCCAACCGATATCAAGCACCCCACGGTTTTTTTACATGTTGAATATCTTCACATTAAAAGATTATTTATTTTAGTTCAAAAGGCGTTTTTTGCTTTTTTAAACTATACTTTTTATACCCTCGATTGCAATTGCTCTCTACATATATTTTATAACCCGCTTTGTTTTTTTGTTTAATTTATAACAAATTGAGATTAGTTCTAGTTGTAATTTTTGTAATAGTTTTAATTAACATTAGGTTTATTTGAGTACGGAAAGAAAGAGTTTAGTGATTAGTAAAAAATATATATTATTAACTATTTTCTAATAATTGTATTAATCTTTCCCTCGCCCTTTGTCCCCTCCTCAAAGCATCTGTGGCAGATGTAGTAGGTTGATATGTTGTAACCTGCCGGGAGTTCTCCGATTCAAAATCCTCTTGCGTTAACTCTGGAGCACTCACTCCAGCCCTTATGCACATGTTATGCAAAACACAGCAGGCTATGATTATTTTGCCTGCTCTGTCTGGATCATAGTGCAGCTCCCTCGCTGCTAAGAGACACCTCCATCGACCCTTGAGTATCCCAAATGTGCGTTCAATGGTGGAGCGGGCACGCTTGTGTACAGCATTAAACCTGCCTTCTGGACTGTCTTCTACAACATTACCGAGAGGTGTCATAAGATATTCCCTTAAAGGGTATCCTGAATCACCTGTCAAAGTAAAATATTATTATTATTTAAATTGCATTAATTTGATGTATGTATAGTGCATTTGAAAAATGTACATCTAATTTATACTTGCCTAACAGATATGTTGTCTCAGTGAGACTCCAGATGCCCCTTGATCTCACATTGAGACCAGATAAACGCATCATGCGTAGCTCCACCAAAAGTTGCATCCACATTTAGGATACTACAGTCAGAATCGCATATCTGGAAAACATACTCTTATGACTCTTTGAATGCATGTTTTTCAAAATCTAGTAATGATTTCACGAAATGACTTACCACTTGGGTGTTTATGGAGTGGAAATGTTTTCTATTGAAAAACCGCTCCTCGTGCTCACTGGGCCTCACAATTGCAATGTGTGTGCAATCAATACACCCAATCACACCCGGTAAATTACATTTTCCATAAAATCTGAAAAGAAATAATATAATTTGAAACAAAAGTTACATTTAAGGCAGCTAAGATATCTCGGCTATAAATTCTCTCATCATAGTTTTAATTTATTTTTCTTACCTATGTTGTTTCTAAAAAATAGGCTCACTACATTTATAAACTTTGTATGTAATTGTAGGTATTAGAATTAATAAAACTTTCAAACTCACTTCCTCTTGATGACATTCCTTTCACTTGCATTTTGTGGAAATTTTATGTACTTTCTGACTATTTCGGGTGTATTCATTGCAAATGAGACCTCTCGTATACATCGGGAGACGGTTTGCTGGGCCATTGGAGCATCATCATTCTGCCCCACAGAGCCTTGATAGCTGCCCCGAGCGTAAAAATTCAAGGCAACAAGTATCTAAAATTTAAAAATGATACATTTTTATTATGTTGCTAATAATATGATAGTTATTATAGTACTTTTTGTCTACGTTTTGTGTATCAAAAATACCTTTGTAGCAGGGTCAATTGCACGGCGATTACGCTTCCGGGGTAACAGGGGCACTATATCCTGGCAAAGTTCTTCATACAGTGACCGACTGAGTCTGTAATTAGCTACAAACTCTAGGTCGGGCACTAAATTAGAATTGAAGGAGTCACGAACTCGTCTGCGATTCCTTCTGCGCTCCAAACGCTCTTCTCTGAGTGCATCTTCCACAAAAAATATACGTAAATCCATTTCGCTACAATTTTAAATAAGGCACATTCACTTTAAAACTTTAAAAACAAATATAAAACTCAAGATAATTGTAATAATTAAGCAAATTCGATACTTACGATACTCAAAAGATAGCTATTTTGTTGTCGTGAATTTTGACATTAAATTCACGATGTATCTCTTGTCAAACTCAAATGATCGGTCGGACTTTTCTCGTTCAGAGTAAGGTTTACGATACAACAAACGTCAAAATGAAGTTCGGTCGAATCCGAACCGACCGAACGATATAAAATGAAGTTCGTAGTAGGAAACGTCCGAACATTCGGCCCGATAGTTCGGATTTATCACTTCGGAGTAGACCCCCAGTATTAATACTGGTTACCGAAATAAAAAATTCCTGTATTTTACACGAGTCATCAGCATTAGACATACGGTGTGCATCTCTTGTGTGTGTGTAACTGGTATTAAAATGGTAAGTCAGTAACCTAAATGAGGTGACATGTTTCTTCTTCTTGGTTAGCCAGATAGCTGGTTAATACAGTTTTTTTTTTATTACAACCCCCATTTTTTTTCCCACTGACATGGACCTATTGCAGGTTGTCGTCGACTCCCTGAGGGTCGATATAGACCACTTTGGGTATCACTGATTTTGATCTTCATATGGTATATCCAAAAACACAACATAATTTGTAAGTTCTTTGTAAACAATGTGAAATAAGTTCTTTCTTGCTTATCTTTTCAGATTGTGAGCTCCTTCATGCTGTCGATATCTGCAGTCGTCATGTCATACCTACAAAATCCTGCACCAATGTCACCTCCATGGGCTGCGCTTACTACATAGATATTTAATGTTATTTGAAGAATAATATATTTAATATAAGAAATTCTAAAACTACCACATCAACGGTTGAAAGGCTAATTGATCTAAGCGACATTTTGTAAAACTTGCTCCTGCAATTTTATGATTCGTCCTCCTGGACGGCTCATAGTTATTTTATTTTTTTTAACTCAAAAAAACAACTATTTGATAGACTTTTATTTACTTAAATCAATCAATCATAATAAGATCTTATTATGATAAAAAAAAACAACCAATCCATCCTCCTGCAAGTTTTACAAAATGTCGCTTAGATCAATTAGCCTTTCAACCGTCGATATTGTTGTTTTTCATTGTCAACTCTTGAAGAAGTGAATAGACTACAGATCCCATCATTTTGTCAAGATGATAAACGTTGTTCAGAAAGACGCGATGCGGGCGCGGTAGCAGATAATTGAAACGTATACTACCGCGTGTGAATAGCTCCATAGAGATATTAGTACTTACTCTAAGTACTTACATTACAACTGTCCGTCACCACTAGGGTTCCCACCTCTCCTGGAATACAGATAAGAAAATTGAAATCTCCCGGCTCCCGGAAGGAATTTCAAATAAACAAAATTCTTCCGCAATGAGCTTAGAGTATATATCACTGGAGAAGCCTTACGAACATTTCCCCCTCTGTAAAAGTACAAGAGCAAATGCTCTAACACGGTCATAAAAACTAGGTACTATCAAATCGATTCGAACGCACAATGTTAATCGTTTTCGAGTCGCGGGGTTCTCATCAGTGCTCCGTGAAAATGCCTAGTTGTGCTGTGAAAACATGTAAAAAGCGTTCAAATACATCAAACATAAATAAAGATGAAATTACCTTCCATATGTAAGTTTTTTTTTTTTAAATAGTCATATTTTCAGTGAAATTCAAAATCCTAACCTCATAAAACATTTTGAATTTTCATTCGATTCAACCATGATTCAACATAAAACAAGGCACGAATCGAGTATTTTACTCGCATTGCTTTTGTGATGTCACCATGTCTCACTACACATCGTTTTTATGTTCATAAGGTTCAAAATATATTTTTTTGCATTACGAAAATGTACGTCAAATCAGCTAAATTGACATGCACTTGCCATTAGTTGCGACACAAGTTTTAAATGCTGAATCTGCTGTACCTACAGCAAGTTTATAAACGATCAAGCACGCACGACCCACGTTCGCTCTGCCATACGTCCGCGGTAATTCACTGTCTACCACACGACTTTCGCGGTGGTGGGGGTTTTCTCAATCTATGTTTTTCGGAAACAAACGAGAGAGCTCATGTTTTCTCTATCTACTGGAAAAGTAGGTTGTGTTTTCCATGTTTTCTTTGTGGTGAAGCTTAAAGCCAATCGCAATTTCAAACTGGATTTACTGATTGGAAAATGCATCGCACCGAATTGTATTTTATTACATTTAATTTAAAAAAATACGCATACTTTCCTTTCATTTGGGCATTTTCACAAAAAGTTATAGGGTATAAAAGAAGTAAGATGTAATTTCAACTTCTTTTTTTATGCGAGATTGTACTGGTTTGCATTGGCTCAAATTCTATATTTTACGATTCCCAGCTTAAAACCAATAATTAATCACGTAATTATGAGATATAAAATAAAATAGAGGGTAAGTCAAGGATATTTCGTCAGGTTTGTTACTTAAATTAAATGCGATTAAAAAATAAACAATCAAAACAATCAAATTTTCTTTAATATTTAATAAACGAACATAAGTTGGATCTACTAAATCAATTTGAGAAAATGCGATATATTATAATATAACCAAGAAAAATACCTCATAATTACAATTTTGTTACCAGTGATAATAACATTCGAACGTTACGATATTCTATTATTGAGTTTAAAATACGAAAGCATACTTAATATATAAAGCTGAAGAGTTTGTTTGTTTGTTTGTTTGTTTGCTTGAATGCGCTATCTCAGAAACTACAGATCCGATTTGAAAAATTCTTTCAGTGTTAGATAGCCCATTTATCGAGGAAGGCTATAGGCTATATATCATCACGCTACCGTACGCAAAATACGCGCTTTGACGTGGAGTTGCGGATACCAGCCCGTATTACCTATCATCACGCTAAGACCAATAGGAGCGGAGCACCAATGAAGAATGTTTCAAAATCGGGATTAATTTTTTCCTTTTGAGAGCTTCCGCTGCGTGCGCTGCGTAAACAGTTAAAGTTTCGCAAAAATCATGTATGACAGAATTGTTCCCCTTTAAAATTTCTAAAAAAAACTTCCGCGACAGCATATGTCTATCTTTTAAGGTTGGCTCACTCTAACCTTTTTATGCTAACCAAATTTGTTCAAAAGTAATGCGTTATTTACGAAGGTGTTTTTATAAACATGACATTAATCCTTATCCAAATAAATACATTATTCATCACAAGTATTTAATTTAAAACAAAATTGCCGTTTACATCATTCGATTTCAATAAATATCTTAGGAGATATCGCAGTTTTAAAATAACATCGCAGCAAAATAATGATCAAGTACTGCGCGCGATTTCCGGTGAAGGTATCGTTTGGGGTAGGTAACAATTAATAAGGGGCAAACATTTAAGCACGTAGGAATAGATTTACGCCTAGAGTGTTTTTCGCACGGGAAACTATATGTTGCCCTATCGAGATCTGGTTCTTCTTTTCGTGCTCTTGATTTTCAACGCTCTGTTTAGCGCCGAGAGTTGAAAATCCAATAGTGTGTTTTTTCAACGAGCTGGGACGAGAGTGCGTTCCAGCGCGTTGGATTCTCAACGCTCGGCTTAACACCGAGAGTTGAAAATACAGTGCGCGATAAAATCCCGCTGCGATTTTATTACGTCCGTGCGAACGTCGGCTTTCTGATTAAAGCGTGATGTAGGTACCTAAAATAGCTAACATAGGTACGCATTATTAAAAAAAAAAACACCTTTATTTAAACGAAGTCGCGGATTAAAGATAGCGTTAGCCCAAAGTAGCTACTCCACGCGGACGAAGTCGCGGGCAGAAGCTAGTTATGAATATAAAACATCCTGTTATTAAATTTGTCATTTAATTAACATCGGAATTTAAGTAATTAATGCTTTAAATTATCAATAAAAAAGATTTTGACTTGAAAATTAGGGGGACAGTAACAAAATTGTTATGAAGCATTTACACTAGTTTATGTTTTCTTGTACTAATGAAATACTTTGTTGAGTTTGTTTTAATTTTTTTAATCAAGCAAAATGTACACAAAATTGCAGGCTAATAAAATATTTAACTGCTCAGTACGAACTTACATTCAAAATGCAGATTATGAAAATATAAGTATACACTTCTTTTTATAAAGACTATGATATCATAACCTCCTTTAGACCAAGTTGGTAAAGTAGCATGTGTAATATTCCTAACAGTTAGTTTTATCACTTAGCTTGTCAGGCCTCTATGTTACCACACAAAACTGACGTAACGTTACCTTACCTTTGCGCGATTTCGATTAAATTTAAATAGGTACAATTGCAGTGATTCGTCATTGGTGCCGATTCCCTTGTTCACAAACTAAACTAAATTTAAGTTCAGTGCATCTTTTTCTTTCTATTTCATTATGAATAGGACAGAAGATAAATTTTAATTTAGTCCTGTCAAATTAATCACTCTCCATACAAGTTTAGACGTGATTAAAAACTTGCCAACTAAAATTACGTCAATTTACGTCAAGCGCTGATTAATTTGACAGGACTAAACTAAAATTTATCTTCTGTCCTTTTCTTAATGAAATAGAAAGAAAAAGATGCACTGAACTTAAATTTAGTTAAGTTTGTGAACAAGGGAATCGGCACCATTAACTATTTATTTATGGAGCTACATGTTAAAGCTCTCAATAACTACCACAATCATGTTGTTTACATGATAAATTATACAACATTTTGGTAACTTGCCTTGACAGAAAGTTTTCTATCGAGCGATGAGTGCTACTGCGCAACGCAATTCATAGTGTTTCGGGCAAAACTGACGAATACAAAATAGTGGATGACTTAAAGCTTCTGATTTTGTTATTATATGAATAAAATCTAACAAAATTTTAGTAATGTTCATGGAAAAAATACGGTCACAAACTTGACGTGTCAGGTTGCTCACTATTTAATTTCTACAATTAAATTTCCATAATTTAAAAAATTTAAGATAGAATATTTAAATTATGCTTTAAAATAGTCTACCACAATCTCTTGAAGAAATAAAATAGTATACCTGCAGTCAATTCTAAGGATAAAATGCAATTATTGTATGTTCAATATAGCTGCACCGTCCAGGGACACGTCAAAATGCTATCTCCCTATCACTTAATTAATATTTAATTTAAATAATCGAGTACTTGGGGAGTTAAGTTATTAATGGAATAATAACTAGATGTCTACTAAAACTAACGGTAATCGTTTTTTGTTGATACTGGTAATATTAGAAAAGAAAAACGACTATCTTTTCGAGGGACAGGACTAAACACACACCTATGCATTTTTGTGAAAATGCCCATTTGTTTAATTGTTTAGTGATGGAATACTTTCGTAATGTAGTAAAAAAATAGCGTAATTACGAATATAATTGCATTGTGGTAGAAAAATTTACCTATTTTTGGAATTTAGAAAAGGGTAAAGGGCCCCGAGAATTCCATTGCCTAGAGGCCCCGACATGGTTAATCCGGCCCTGCACAAATGCCTCCAAATTAGACAAAAAATCACCAAAATTTCGTTTATTCCTGTCAAATGATGATTTCCCATCGTGAAATAATTATAGAATATATTTTATTTTGACAGCACTGAAATGGCAATATGGTGCCGATTCTCTTGTATACCGAACTAAACTATCACTAATATTCCTTACTTTTGGCTTTGAAAATCTTATAGCAATTCTGCATCAAAAATTCTCTTTTAAATATATTTTGACACACTAAAATTGTATTTGACAATCGCGAGTCCACGTGGTACATACTTGTTTGCCCTATCCCGTGATTTTTTTTTAGAGCTGGAGCGGACAGGGGGGGGCAGCCTCGACGTTTTATATAGAATTTTTCACTTTTTGTATGGAAAATAAGAAAAATATTACCTACATGTAGAGTCTCAGGGGTTTATAGGTTTAAAATAAAGGTGGTCAAAATTTTTCAAACAGTACTGAATCTTTTTTTGTCGTTTGCTTAAATCTCGAAAACGGTGTATCCAATCGCAAAAATAATGAAAATTTCGAACCCCTCTATGAAACCTTTAAACCTCTTTCACTCTACATGTGGGACACTTAATGTTTTTTCTTATTTTCCATACAAAAAGTAAAAAAATCCTTTGAAAACACGTCGAGGCTGCCCCCCGTTTTTTTAATTTTTGGGTGGGAAATTATCAAATAACTTCTCCCGCTCTGGGCGATGCGGGAGGGCGTGTCAGACTCTTACTGACTAAAACCCACCCATGTTCCTTCGGTTGCCCTGTTGCCGGGGGCCACGATTTCCCTATCGGTTTTTTTCGCACCCCCGGCAGGCATCGGCCCTAGCGGACCCCGTCAAAGGCTGTCCCTCCGCCCCCTGCGCGCCTCTGGCTCTAAAAAAATGCACGTGGTTAGGTATCACGTATGGAGTCGCGATTGTCAGATTCGATTTAAATGTGTCGAAATTATTTTTAAATTTAGAGAATTTATTTTGCAGAATAAAAGAATCGGCACCAATCAAAATTTTTGGTGAAAAAAGTCAAATTCAAAATAGCGAAATTGCCATTTTCATTAAATTAATAACTTATTCAGGTGCAAAAACTGTACTGCATCTTTTTTCTGTTCTTTTGTTTCTATCTTGAATATGGTGTGTCCTTACTATGCGTTCGCACTGGCGAAACATCACAACAAAACATGTTGAAATCTCTAGTGCCTGTCAAACTTTGTATGGAAAATTGACAGAAAATAGAGATTCCAACATGTTTCGTTGTGAATGTTGAGCCAGTGCGAACGCATAGTTAGGTGTGTCCTATCGCAAAAATTCGAGTGAATTTTGTGTACAGACGCCAGCACATCAAGCTACTACAATCTGTCAAATTTATTTAATCGATTTTCAACTTTATCGCTGATATCTAAGGTTCAAAGTTGATTAGGAAAATTTGACAGTTTCGGGTAGCTTGATGTGCTGGCGTCTGTACCTACGGAGCCTTCAAAAAAAATAATTACAAGGGGATGAGATTTCCCTGCAGCTGACCGTAGATTTTATCAGACTGTGCGATAGCAAAAGCAGGACGATTCATCATCGTCCAATGAGTGTAATGCAAACAACAAACAAAATATGGAAAAATAAATAGTAGAGTAGAATCGATGCAGTGTTTCCACTTTTACGGATTTCTCCCTTTTTTAGGGGAAAATTATCAATGTTATGCATGGTTTAGGGATATTTTATTTTGACTGATTTAGGGAATTTTGAGGAAAAACTGAACTTGAGTTGGTAGCCCTATTGTTTACAATAGGCAGCGCCCAATGTATTACTTTACTATATAGCACGGCTCGTAACTACAAATCGAGATGTTTGCAAAATTCAATTCCAAGCACGTTGCGCTAGTGTGAGTGCCTGACGGAGCGACATACACCTACAGTGAGCAATACTATCACGCACACATTGACAATTTTCGCTTGACGCGATAGCACTACTAGCTTTCGAAAATTTATGATAAATTTGAATATGTTCCGTAATACCAAAAATGATGAATGAAAATTTAATATTTTTCCATTTTTTTTTTCGATACTTTATAACTTGATAATATATTAGCTATGCTGCTGCAGAAACAATATTACAAATATTATTGTTTATAGTACAGAAAACACAATATGAAGACAAGTCATTTACGCTGTAAAATGTGCGAAATTAAATTCGTTTAAACTTAATTTTAGAAAAGATTTTTGAAAAAAAAAGATGTAGGAGCCTAGATAAACAAAAATCAAAAAAAATCAAAATCAAAATATTTTTATTTCACATAAACCTACATGGGCACTTATGAAACGTCAGAAGCTAGGTGCACGGTTCCAATTGGTCGTTTCCTATGGAGAAGAGCCGGCAAGAAACTCCACGGTTACTCTTTTAAAAATAATTGGCTTTTACAATACTTTCATATAACAGTGTTTCTAGGTATGGGAGGACAGTGTAGGTCTTTCAATAAGTACCAAGTACTTAACAAAATAGAAAATGGTTAACAGGTCTACAATCCACTAAGCCTACAGCGTTCTCACATTCACAAAATATGTAGAAAAGAATCTATACAAAAAATAAATAGATTAATAAAAATAAAAAAAACCTATTTTAATAAAACGCAATTATATGATTGCTGTTACAACTGTAATCAATCTGAGTAATTATCATGTCCACAAAAGTGACAAAAAAAAAAAAAAAGTTCAAATTAAATCGTAGGTATATAATGTCAAATAATAGAATAATAAATATGTCAAGGACGAATGTAAAAACAAAAAAAAAATAAAAATAAATAAAGATTTAAATAAACATGTTAATTTGGGAGCAGTTAATAGACTCTTACTTATTTATACCATTAATGAGGTACCAGGGAAGCCACATGTGCAGAAGGAATTATTGCCAAACTTCCTTATCTTCAACATAGTCTTTAATTTTATAATATGCTTTCTTGATAAGGACACGTTTGATGTGGGTTTTGAACTTCCCATCGCTAAGTTCTGTCACAGACTTTGGCAACTTGTTATAAAAGCGGATACTGTTTATAAGAAATGACTTGCTTGTTTTAGTTAATCTAAATTTGGGTATCACAATTTCATGTCGACTACGTGTATTAATATTATGGAAATCGCTTCTTATTTTGAAAAGTCTTAAGTTTTTGCGAACATACATAATACTTTCTAAGATATAAAGTGAAGGCAAAGTCAGTATATCAATTTCTTTAAATTTGTCTCTAAGGGACTCGCGAGGGCCCATTTTATAGATCGCGCGGATTGCCCTCTTTTGTAAAATGAAAATTGAATCTACGTCAGCTGCCGATCCCCACAGCAAGACGCCATAAGACATAATACTGTGGAAATAAGCAAAGTATACTAACCTAGCTGTGGCTATATCAGTCAACTGCCTTATTTTTCTTACTGCATATGCAGCTGAACTTAATCTACCTGAAAGAGTTCTAATATGGGCGCCCCATTGTAATTTTGAATCTAAAGTAATTCCTAAGAATATAGTTTCCGTTATTGCATCTAGGTTTTTGCCATCAAGTTTTAGATTTAGACCTACTTGAGGTACATTTGGTAATGAGAACCTAATACATTTCGTTTTGTTCGCATTAAGTAAAAGATTATTAGCTGCGAACCATTTTGAAAGTACAGCCAGACTATCGTTAACATGTAATACATCTGTATCTTTCCTGTCTATTTTAAAAATAAGAGAAGTGTCGTCAGCAAATAGAATTATATCTGATAAGTTAGTCATCATGTAAGGAAGATCATTTATATAAACTAGAAATAAGAAAGGGCCGAGAATTGAGCCTTGAGGCACGCCCATTTTAACTAGAGACCCCGAAGACGTCGCCCCATTAACATTTACTTTTTGCTGCCTGTTTGATAGATAGGAAAGAACAAGATCAGCAGCTTGTCCACGAATTCCGTAGTGGTGTAATTTACAGATCAGTGTATTGTGGTCAACGCAGTCAAACGCTTTTGAGAGGTCACAGAAAATGCCAATTGCATCCTGGGACTTCTCCCAGGATTCCAAAATGTGACTGATGAGTTTTACTCCTGCGTCAGTCGTCGACCTACCTTTCGTGAAACCAAACTGGTGACTATGTAAAATCCCATTAGAATTAAAATGTGACAACATCTGGTCTAGCATGATTTTTTCATATATTTTACTCAATGCTGGTAGCACAGATATTGGTCTATAATTAGAGGGATCACTCTTACTACCCGATTTGAAAATTGGTACTACTTTACTATGTTTCATTAAATCAGGAAACGTACCGCTATCTAAACATTGATTAAATATGCCTGTTAGGACAGGGGCAATTGTGTCAATGATATCTTCAAGAACCTTAACGGAAAACCCCCATAAGTCTTCAGTGTTTTTTATGTTAAGACTTTTAAATGCTTTTTTAATTGTGTCAATAGAAATGGGCTTGAATTCAAAACTTGGAATGTCTCTACTGAAGTGTTCTTTTAAAAGAGATTCAGCTAGTATAGATGATGAGGGGAGAGATTTCGTAACCTCTATTGGGATGTTGGTAAAGAAGTTTTCTAGTGTCTCAGCAACTTTTAACTTATCTGAAATGGTTACATTATCAATGTTTAATGACAATTCATTCTGATCTCGCTGTTTTGTGTTTCCAGTTTCTTTGTTAATTACCTGCCACACAGCTTTTATTTTATTGTTAGAATTATTAATTTTGTTACTTATTAATTTAGATTTAGCTTGGGCGCAGACTCTTTTAAATATCTTAGAATATTTTCTTACATAATTATGAATTACTTGATCAGAAGTCAATGATTTTTCGTTATATAAATTATATAAAATATCTCTGCTTTTTCTAATACCAGGAGTGGCCCATTCATTAAATTTTGGTTTGGTATTGATTGTTACTGTTTTTACAGGACATGCTTTATGGAATTCTTGGCATACTGTAGAAAATAATGTACCATAGTTTATGTTGGGGTCTTGTGAATCAAAACTAGCTGTTGAAAGATTGCTAAGAACATTATTATTAAACATTTTCAATTTATTTTTAGTAAGAGGTCTTAACTGAATAGTTTTATCTAAACGTAACTTTTTATCTGATTCAAATGATACAAGTTGACCAGTATGGTCAGACCTAACGCCACTAATTAAGGATGAGTCTTGTATTTTACAATTAGTAAATATATTGTCAATGCATGAAGCTGAGGTTGCTGTTATTCTAGTCGCTTCATTAAATATACATTTTAAATTGAATGAATTAAACAATGATATAAGCTTATATTTATCAGGTGAGTTAACTAATAAATCAATATTTAGGTCACCACAAACAAAAACTAATTTATTATCTTTAAAAAGTTTACTTAGTATTTCTTCCATAATGATTAAAAATGATGACAAGTTTGAAGCTGGTGGTCTATAAACACATAAGAAAGTATGGCCTTCAACCTCTGCACATGCTACCTCACATAAGCGATCAACAGAGCAAGCAGTGATATCCTTCCTTTCCTTATGTCTGAAACAACTATTACATAATATCAAGGTACCACCCCCTATTGAGGACCTGTTGTACGCACTGGCAACTGAAAAATTATTTACATTAAACAGCATCCTATCTGGTTTTAACCAGGTTTCACAAAAGCATAAGATATCCATATGATATTTATCTATTAACAATTCCACGTCTAGGATTTTGCCAGAGAAGCGATTAATATTTTGATGATACAATAAAATATTCTTATCATGCTTCTCTTTTGTCGAGTCTAAAAGTTTAAAGAGCCTATCACAGTATTATTAGAAATACTAGATAATACTATTTCGTCACTTAGCCTAGTCTCAGTTAAATTATCAATAACTGCGTGTATATTGTAAGCTAACAAAGTAGCCAATACATGTTGACTTTTCTTGGGAAGAAACATATGTTCCCGAGTTAAAACAAAATCTCTAACAAAATTGTTAGTATCAAAATACAATAAACGGTCACTATGACGACATGTCAAAATATGCATTAAGTTATTTAAACTATAAATGTAATCATTTTCTTCAGCATACAAATTACCAGAATATGGCAATGCACATAATATTAATTTACCTAATTTTAATTTAAGTAGGGTGTCGACACCATTAACTATGTCCCTTTTAGTGATGCTCAGACTGTTTCCAATTAAAAGAACTACAGTAGTCTGCTCATTCATTTGTGTGTTTTTTATTTTATGAACAAGCTCATTAAAATGCAGGTTATGGTAACAACAGTTAACTATGGCATGTTTAGATTGGTTATTTAATAAGGATCCAAAACCTGCTCCTAATCTATCAGAATATACTAAAACATTACTTTGAGTGGGATTGATAGTTTCTATAGTATGAGTTAGAATGGGTGAGGTGACAGGAACAA
The DNA here is from genome assembly GCA_963680765.1 of Agrochola lychnidis. Taxonomy (NCBI): domain Eukaryota; kingdom Metazoa; phylum Arthropoda; class Insecta; order Lepidoptera; family Noctuidae; genus Agrochola; species Agrochola lychnidis. Next base: position 9,984,433 of record OY796863.1, on the reverse strand, counting down.
CATGCTGTGACATGAGAGGTGGCGGAGTGGGCGCACAACTACAGGTGAGATTGTTTGTCAGTGACTCGTACCTCTCTGCATTGTACTTCACCAAATCCACCAACTCACAGGCCTCCTGCAGGCGCTCGCTTAACATTTGTTGACAAGACTCATACTTACAAGATATTTCCTTAAGTGTATTTTCCCTGCTCAGTAATTCCTTTTGAAGGTTTTGTATTTCAACATCATACATTTGTCTGCTAGTTTCCATCTTAATATTACATACATTTAGTTGGTTTTTTAAATTAATACGTTCTTTCCTAAGATTAATATTAAACATTGTCTTAATCCGAATAACAACATAATATTGTGGAAATATGCCCAAATTGCAAATGATTTAGGTATTACATTTGTATGGACAATTCATGCGTCGCCGCATTCTTAAAGGGGATTCCCTCAAACTCGTAATGAATGTAATCTGTCAAATTTTAATTTACCATCATAATAATTGTGCTATTACTGTGGCTAAAGACGATATCGAAACTATGTCATACCTATAGTTTGTATGTTTTTAATTTTGCATCGCGAACAGGTTGCGGAACAATAGCGATAAAATATTTTAAGTGTTGTGCTATATTAAAAGTAACGAAAAAGTATAAAAGTAATGCTTCCGCTTATCTGATCTTGTAAATTTATGAATGTTTTGTTGGTATTTTATGTTATTAAATATGTGGAATGATGTGTTATCATTCAATAAAATCATGCTCCCTAAATTTTGAAGATTTTTTGGGAAATATAGGGAAAGTTCATTAAGAAACTGGAGAAAAACCAAAAACATAAGTGGAAACACTGATCGAATACTAGTTGGCTCTATCGTTCCACTCGTGTACACCCAGCTTTGTAATCTTTGTTATCTGTTGCAAACAAATGTCAAAAAAGTCAAATTTGCCGGACAGATTTTCTTACAAGTTGCACGTTTACGTTTTCTTTCCTCTTCTGAAGCTAATATTTAGCGTAGTAAAATAAACTTCGAAGTTAAATCTGGAGGCGTGGTTTCATCTCAGATTTTTATCATCACCAGGGTAAATACCGATCAGGTAACTACATTTATTTTTTTCTGCTAGAGGTTATCTCGTTTTTAACACAACACAACACAAAATAAACTACTTGTATTTAAGAATTGTCAATTAACCTAAATATATACTAGGTATATTAAATTCTTATTCCGTGATCATCATCTCAGGGAGAGAAGATTTATCGCAATGTATTTGGGGCCGGCACAGCTTGCACCTAACTTCCATCAATTTCCATACATCTTTTACAGCCTCAGTTCCCCGTTTTGGCTTGGTTTTAGCCTTAATAATATCATCAAAACTACAATTTTAAATCCAATCAAAGATTTTGAAGGAGCATTCTAAAACAAATCAATTGTTGATCAAACTAATGAAATGTTCAAATAGTATCCCAATTATTTATCATTGGCTCCAATCGTACAGCATCTCAAAAACACTCAAGAAGTTCTAGAAAAAAAAAAACCCATCGAAAATTAACCCCAACCAAACTAAAATTTAAACCCCCAACCCAACCAAAAGTACACTAAAATTTAAACTCTCTTCAAGTATCCAACTTTTAAGTAGTCTCAACGTTAGTAAGGTATTCGAATATTGTTTTCCTGGCTATAAATTGTTAACTTAGGTTTAGGCAATAACATTGTGTAATAATCATGAATGATAGATACCTTAACCCAAACAAATATTTATTTAACACACAATGACATTGATGGCCCTTAAGCAGCAATGTTTTAATTTAAGTAAGACTTTCATATATTATTATGTTCTGTGAGCAAGATGCTCAATATTAATCCAACACGGTGCAATAAAAAAATATGGTGCAATCCCGCATACCTTAATTGTGCAATCTTCAATACTAGATTAAAGTTACAGGTGAAGCTTATCCACGTATCCAGCTCTACTTTTAAATTCTTTGCAATAAATACAGCTTTTTTCTTTACGCTATTAGAGTACCGGTTAGTCACTAAGCAGAGTGACTAACCGGTACCCTAATTGCGTAATGCACTATCAATCACATTTTCTTTCGATTTGAAACAGATTGCTAATCCATTGGTTTATAAGTTGGAAAAAAAATCTGCTCAACAATGTAAATAATGCAATTAATGTTGTCGAACTGTCAAATTAAAACAAATTTGTCAACATTATTTACGAGTAATAAGTTACGCAATTAGGGTACTGGTGTCAGAGTTTTTATGCCACCCATGGGCCTCTGCCTTGGCTTCACATGCCCTCGAGAAATATCTCTCAGGCATTTCCTCAGAACAGTTTCCTTCACCATTTTGTAAGCAAGTGATAATTATACAATATGCACATAAATCCGAAAAGTTAGAGGTTTTGGCCTTGGGTTCGAACTCGAGACCTATGACTTGGCATTCCGACAGTCATAACACTAGACTTTCACTGCTTCAATTAAAGTAACATAAAATATTCACCTTGTCTTTTGTATAATGCTGAATTACTATCAACTGTTACTTTTTTCTAAACGGCTACTCTTTACCAATCTTACGTGAATTTTGGAACACTTGTTAGAATCCTACTGAGTGTAATCACAAATTGTTTTAGTATGAAGGTTCAGTTTTATTACCTCCATTTACTTACGTACTTCAATTATGTCTTGTCAAGCTAGTTGCTACTTGGCATTGGGGCAATGTTTTTCTACTCCATTCTCCACTACAACACTAATAACAGATGAAAGAAAATTTAAAACTTATACTAAAAGTACTCTTTGTAAACAAGCATATTACAAATTAGAGGATTATATCCTAGATAAGAATGCTTGGAAGCATGCTGGTCTAGCTCCATAGGACAATTTAGAGTCTAGACAAAATCAAACTGGTTGCTAATTTAATTGTATAATTAATTATTGTAACATTTATTTTACATTCTGTGATTACTTGAACTCACACACTGACTTATTAGTATTACTTGTAATATTTTTAGGAATATTGTATAGGTACATACTTTTACAATGCTTGTAAATATGTGAACATCATGTATCCATTATTGTTTCATTTTTAATTATTTTGACCTATTGTGGTATAGTAATCTTATTCCAGGTGCATCGTTTTCACATATAATTATATTTATTTATTTCTTTATTAAGCAAGGCACACCAACAACATATTTACAAGGATAGTTATAATAGGTATCACGAGTCTTGAGTACTGTGTAAATACATCACTTACAGGCATGCACAACATTCTTATTAAAAGGTGAACAATTATGCGACAAATGATTAAATCATTAAAATATTACCATTAACATTAATTATATTTACAATAAAATTGCGAAATAATTACATAATGTATACAAAATATTGTAAAACATTTTAGAATAGTAACGGTGGAGTTTCTTGCCCATTCTTCTCCATACGAAAACTACCTTTTGGAAGGGGCGACTAGAATCAATTCTATTTTTGTAAACTTTGATGATCAAAAGTGACTTTTTGTGCCTAATTGAAATAAATTATTTGACTTTGAGATAGTTAGATTCAGAAGAAAATATATCCTTCAATGAGTGTAATTTTTTTTTTCAGCATGCCTCCTAAGAAAGTAGAAGAGCCTGAAAAAAAGCCATTAATTGGCCGAGTGGGCACAAACTTAAAAGTTGGTATTGTCGGTGTGCCTAATGTTGGGAAGTCAACATTCTTCAATGTATTGACGAAAAGCCAAGCAGCAGCTGAAAACTTCCCTTTCTGCACCATTGATCCCAATGAAAATAAGTATCTGAACATTTTTATAATAATTCGAATTAATATATCGAAATTCAAATTTTCTTACGTTTTTTGCAATTTCCAGGTCAGTATCATGTTGTATGTTGATAAATATAATTCGCGGCCGTAAAAAATATGGCTTCACTCAATTATAATTATTACAATCAGCAATATAACTCCATAAGTTAGTAAAGGTGTCAAATGTCATGATTTCATGAAATCGGCTGAATTACTACTTACTATTTCATTAATACGGCCGCGAAACATATTTTAATCAACATAAAACCTGACACTGACCTGCAAAATGCAAAAAACGTAAGAAAATTTTAATTTCGCGGGCTACCCTGACGCTTCCCCCTTAATATATACCTTAGACCATTTCATTGGTTTTTAGGGTTCCATAGGATCACTTCGTTGTCCATCTGTCAAGACCCTGTTTCTCAGACGTGGAGGGATCAAGTTCCCGACAGACGTCCTGTCCGAACAGCGCCACCTTTCCGAGTCCAATTGTATTTTCAAACCATCCAGGGACCCACTCAAATATACACATAAAATTTTATCCAAATCGGTCCAGCCGTTTAGGAGGAGTTAGGTAACAAACACACGTACACAAGAACTATAAATATACTAGCGGACTCGACAGACGTTGTCCTGTCAAAACATTGTCCAGCGGACAAAATTGTGAATCTAAACCATTCCCAGATCCCCTTGAACACACACAAAAAATTTCATCAAAATCGGTCCAGTCGTTTGAGAGAAGTTCAGTGACATACACACTCACAGAAGAATTATATATATAAAGATAAAGATACATCCCTTGGAGCTCTAAAAAAATCAAGATCAAAAAATATGGCCATATATGTGATATATTTTGATACTTGCAAAATAAAACCTATAGGGAATTTCACTGACCTAGAATCATGAAATTTGGCGAGAAGTAAGGTAGGCTAAGGCTGAATGAATCATTTCAGTGCCACCATCGAGGAATCGGAACGTTCACAGTGGTCGATGGTGACATCACAATATTCGGTCAGAGCCATTGTGGTGGGATACTTCAACTAAAAATGTAACTAGGTTTTCGATGGATACCCACAAGATGCAGCTATGAGAACCACTAAAGTATCGATAATTTTTTTTTTTTTAAATAGAGCCCATCTTTGACTAGCTGCAGGTATCTTCGCAACCAATAGGCCAATTGTAGCAAATTTAGCTTGCTTCACAAAAATCTAGAACAATGAATGATACTTAAAAACGCGTTTCCTTAAAGTATATTTTTAAAAACCCAATAACACTTAAAACTACTTAAAAATAAATAAAAAAATACTAGATTATTGAGCAACGACATGTATACGTCTTCAGATTTAAAATTTAAACCCCCCCCTCCACAGGCGCATTTTTACCGGTCGATAATAAAATAACGCAAGCGTTATTGCGACAATACGGATTCCTTGCACACAGCTGCGCTTTTATTGTGCGATACTTCTAACGTGTTCTCCATCATAGGCGCGTTTTTATCGCGCTATAATAACACAAGCGTTATTGCGATATCTATTTTCAGTACATTTTGTAAAACGCAGCATTAACTTATTATCGACCGATAAAAACGCGCCTGTAACGCAAGTGTGTGTAAGATCGCATGCGACTTAATACAAAATGTTCTAAGAACACTTATCGGAATATCACAGGATGGATAAACGCAAGCGCCCTACTTCTATTGCGTCATTATTATCGCAGCAGAGTGTATGTAACTTCGTAGCCGTCCTAATACAAAATGTACTGAAAACAGATATCGCACGCAATAGCTGTGGGGAGGCTTAAAAAGTTATAAATTCTCTTTGCATATAAAAAAAAAATCAATTGTCAAACTGACATGACATGTGGCACTTACATTTTTATTTTATTCCACGTCCTGATGAAAAAGTTTTTTTTAATGATGGAATTCGAGAATTATAAAAGTAATTTGGAAGTTGTAGATAAATATGACGTAAAAAGAATTAAAATCGATACAGATAAGGTATATACCGGAAAAACGGAATATATCAATCCAAAAAGAAAACCAATTGAGCATACTAGTCCGCAGTTGGCATCTGCAATACTCGGTTTGGACAACACAGGAGCTCCTATTCCAGAGAACACGAAATTTTTGGACACCTGGACGGATATTGATGCTCAAGAAATACACCTGAGCACTAAGCCAACATGTTACATAATCCTGGGAAAAGCGGACGCTGAAGCATTTAATCTTGGCGAAGCAATGGCGAAAAAGTACAACGTTATTCATTTATGCCCGAAAAACATATTGCTTGATGAAATATCACAACAAAGTAATGCAGGGAGAACTTGGGATTTTAATATGAAACATAATAAAGTGTGCTTATATAACTTGATATTAACAATGTTGAAGATTAAATTGAATTCTGAAGTAGTTCAACATAGAGGATATGTAATATCCGGTCTTCCTTTAGTGACTTCTTATAGAAATCATCTTTTCTATATAAATTCATTGCATGGCGAAGAAGCCTTTTTGTACATAAACGAAATGCTGTTTGAAATAATTCGCAACTTAAAGAAAAAGAAAAAAAAACAACCTGGGACAGCTCCTTCATCTACAAGTAGTGAAATGTTAGCACAAGAAGAAGAAAAATTAGAAGAAGAGGCTTCAAAAATTCAGGACGAAGAAGCTCTTGAAGAAGAAGAAGATAAACCTGCTGAACTGCCGAATTTTTTGTTAGATACTTGTTCCAATGTTATAATCAACAAAAAACCTCGTTTTGAATCAAAACTAGCTGCAATTCTTTGTCAGCTTAATGAGTTATTCAATCTATGTCTTAAGCCGGACATCATAATTCATATTACTTGTCCTGAAATGGACTTAGTAAAAATGAGAGGTAATAGCTACATAAACTATAAAACAGGCATGAATACAAATAAACCATTTATTTCAAATTATATACCAGAACCAAGTTGGCCTCGTAAATGCTATTTCGATGACTATGAAAATCCGCATGCTTTTAATGTTTTTAACCCTAAATATAACTGTAGACCACCTTCAAATTATGAAGATAAAATAATTGAGAAAATTTGCAATTATAAAACTTACGTGTATCCATATATAGAAAACAAATTAGAAGATTTTGATCCAAAAATGGTAATTGAATTAGACGGACGAATTTCTTGCAGTGAAATGCTTCACCACGTTGCTGAAACGTTAATTTTAATCCAAATTCAACCTGTAATTATACCGCAGCCGTTATTTTTAGAAGAACGTCCAGAAGAAATTGAAGAATTTTGGGCCAGTACCGTAGCCGGATTAGATGTTATAAGTAGTGATGTCGTTAATTTCAGATACTATGCGTCACCCTGGTTTAGCAGGTGTCCTGTTGAACTAAAACTTAGACGAACAGTGGTAGGAAACCCAAAATATGCTGTTACGTTCTTCAAACACGTATATCTAATGTCTTCACTTAATAATTTTATTGCATTTTACAAAAACCCGCGCCCATATTTGAAATTAAAATATTTAGAACCAATTTGTAGAGTAATAGTAACAGGAACGAAAAGTTCTGGAAAAACGATGATTTCTCAATGTTTGTCATGGATTTTTGATGCTCCCTTATTAAATTTCAATACAATTTTAGAAACTGAAAAAGAAAAAAAAAAAGTTCTAATTGCTCAAACTATTTTGTCTGAAATTATAGCCACTATAGAAGACGCTCGGATTCTAGAATGGCAGGCAACAGAAACAGAAAGAATATCAAAATTAGATGGATGGTGTAAGTCTGCTCTGAATATATTAATTAAATATGTACCATTACTTATTATGAAAACGAAATTCGACAAAAAAAAGTCACAATATATGCCTAAAAAAGAACAAGCAGTAATCACAGCTGAGAAAGAGAAAGATAGAGAGGCAGAAGAACTAAAGAAAGAAGAAGAAACAAAAACAGAAGAACTAAAGAAAGAAGAAGAAACAAAAACAGAAGAACTAAAAAAAGAGAAAGAAGAACTAAAAGGAGAAGAAACAAAAACAGAAGAACTAAAAAAAGAGAAAGAAGAACTAAAAGGAGAAGAACCAAAAAGGGAAGAAAAGAAGAAAAGAAAAGAAGAGATAGAACAAGAAATAGATCCAGTTATTCTAAATCAATTCAACAATCTCAAGACGCAGCTTTCTTTTTTACCTATATTAGACAGCATAGAGGAGTGCCAAATTGCTTGTAACAACCAAAACATTTTACAATATGCACCTATTGAATTGACAACAGTTACTAACAAGCCTTCAATACCTATTATGGGTGATGCAGATGTAACAATAGCAATAACCCAGTATATTGAAACCAATGATTTACAAAAAGAACTTGAGCCTACCACTGAGGAAATAATGATGGAGATAGTTAAATTAATTACTGCATTAGATACTAAACATCAAGAAGATACACTATCAGAACAGTTATATGGAAAGTACATTATAGACGGTTTTCCTTCCGACCCAGAATATTTTGAGTATATTAGCGATTCTAAGTTAATTCCAGATTATACGATAGCTCTAATAGAAAATCGGGAAATCGATGAAGAACTTTATCAATACTATAGCAGCGCTGAAAAAAATACTGGACGCTATGATGAAAAAATGTTGTCTGTTAAAGATCCACTCATTCATACCAAATTGCAGTCTACGAAATTTTCACGCTTACAACACGATGCAATACGATCTGATATACAAAATATTGTAAATGATGAGATAAACGATATTCTTGATTTAATATTTATTACTGATACCAATAAAAAGGTATCCACCACGACGAACGAACATGTTGAAACAGATTTTCAAACTCAATTAATCGCATCTTTTACCGAAGCTATAGAAAAATTTCGTGAAGAATGGGACAGTTTAAAACTAAAAGTAGAGGAAAAATCTAAATCTTATATTGAAATTGAATTAGAAAATAAAAGAGATGTGGAACTTATTGAAGAAATGTTACAAAAACTACGTCAATGCTATCGACCTAGAAGCGTCGAGCGTAATGAGGATGAAGAACCCGACGTTGCGGATGAAGATGAAGATGATTCAACGTCAAAAGATCTTCTTAGCTACAACGATCCCCGATTTCTTTGCGAGACTAGTATTTATTGCCCTATTACTTATTATGATCATGACATTTTGTGGCAGGGGAATCCAGAGTTCTCTTTGAAATACGAAAACAAAATCCATTACTTTTGTAAAGAAGAATATATAGAATTATTTCAAAAAGACTTCACCAAATATCAATTTTATAATATACCTTATAAAAAAATACCAAAATTGAAAATTTGCATAATAGGTAGCATCGGTAGTGGAGCAACTAGTTTATCCAAGCACATAGCAAAAGAGCTCGGATTGTTACATATCGATTTTTCAGACGCTATCAACGAATATTTGGTGCCAAAACATTTCAAAAAGATTGGACGTCATTACGAAAATACGTTTGTTGATGGGCTTATAGACGAAGAAGGTGTAGTAGAGTTTCAAATGGATGAAGAAAACGTTAATTTAATATCAGATATCTTAGGAAACGAAAAAGAATTGACTCGAATGTTGAATGACTATTTTGAACGTGGAGCGCCTATTTTATCAAAACTTATGCAAAAAATTATTCTTAAAATTTGGTTCGATTCTAGTTCGCCAATAGGCTTTGTTCTAGATGGTTATCCGAAATTACCCACTGACGTTGAAGACATGTTAGCATGCTATGCTATACCTGATGTGGTGATACAATTAGATAATAATGCGGAGACTGCTACTAATCGAATTGCTCCCATAATGTTAAAATCTTGGAAATCTCAACAGAATGATGCTAAAAAGACTGCCGCAGTAAAATTGGCTCATGAACGTAAAATATGGTTGGATACTATTACAAAAAAAACTGTTGCCAAATTAATAATCGAAGAATTGTATGAACAAATATTTATCTTGAGACCAGAACCCTTAATGAAAAGTGATTCTGTTGCAAGCGTGATAATAGATGCGCATCCAGCAGGATCTACAAATCTTGATCCAGCCCTATTTAACACATACAATGAAATGGTGGAAGAATATCCGGAGCCTCAAGATACGAGTGTATGGGAAAAACCTGATGAGGCACGTGAAAGAATAGAAGCTAGAATAGAAGGTATATTTGACACAGATGATGAGAATATCCAATCAATGAACGAAATTTTAATGGAAAACAGAATTAAAACTATATCAGTAGATGCTACAAAACCCTTCAACAAAGTAACAAGATATACTTTATCCAAATTAACAAACTTGAAAAATAGATGTGAATCATTTTTTGAGCAAACTTTTATCGTCAATACCGATGTTGCCGAAAAGTTACTTTTAAGAGGATTTTATTTTTTTAGCAAATTCTATCGTCTTTGTCCAGTATATATCTTTGAAAACCCACAGGCTATTCAAAATTCTTACAAAACCTCCAGACGTAGGGGAACACTTTTTCCTGTAATTCATAGAGCGTTCATATATTTTATTAGTAGTGCAGATAATGTAACTAAGTTTAGAACAAATCCACTGAAATACATTACTTGTGACAATATTAAATCGTATTTTGAGTATCCTTTGAGAATTGGAGTTATAGGAACACCTAAATCGGGACAGAGCACACTAGCTGCTAAATTGGCTAAGCAATATGGATTATTATGCATTTCAGGAGGAAGCGCTGTACGAAGCGTATTAGAAAACTTGCATTGGACAGAATTGGCTATCGAAATGACAAAATGTCTTAAAGCAGGAAAAAAAATTGGGGAAGATCACATTGTGAAAGCTATGCATACTGTCGCTTTTAATCATCGAACGGTTACTTACGGTTACGTTTTAGATGGAGCACCTGTCTCTCCTTACCGAGCAAAAGGCCATGTCAAAAGCTGTCTTTTTCCTAATATGATATTTGATATTTGTTCTAATAAATCCAGAATTCTAGAAAATTCACAAAATGAAATCTACTATGATATTCTCAAATATAAGCCACCATATCCGTATGACCTAATTCAAATAAGATACAAGAATTGGAAAAAAAGGCAACATAAAATTAGAGGTTGGATCGCTGAAAAGTATCAAAATCTTTATCTTCTTGATGGTAATCAATCCAAATGGCATGTTCTGCAGGAAGCAAGTCATCATTTAACGCTAGCAACTTCTAAACTTCATAATTATGTAAGCAAAGTTGAAAATAATATTGTGCGCGCTCTTTGGATATCAGAGGAAGAATTCCAAGCGAGACAATCCCAGTACAAAAATATGTGTCCAGTATGCTTTCACAAGAAAGTATATAAACATATGGGGAGCTACTTCGGCGGTATATCAGGTGTAGTTCAATATCGAAAGAAGTTTTACTGGATCTGCGATGAACATATGGATTCGGTTATGGCGTTTCCAGATTGCTATTTGACGTCTATAGATATAGAAATTCCTGAAATGCCCGCTTTAATTAATATAGTCAATTTAGATAACATTTATGAAAATGGGATATGCATAGTTACATATGCCGAAAACTTACCAGCTCAAATAATAAAAATAGGCACTAATGAATATGCTGCGAGTTATGCTGGTAAATCTTATTTATTTTGTAGTGACGTTTGTCTTTCTAAATTTATATCTAAACCATATTTATATAAAGACATAACTATATTTAAAGAATCAAAAAGCTTCCCGAAATTATCTTTAAAAACTCTGCCTAACATCGGATACCTAGAACAAACTTTGGGGAATGTGTTAACAGAAGCGTGTTGCGCCGTGAATGTACTTAGACCGAAATATCCGGGTCTCTCTTTTCAAACATCTGCTTTTATTTACATAGCACTGTATTTAAAGACACACAATCCTCTCATGGATAAAAATAAGATGCCAATGTATCTTAAAGCTTTAAGGGTATTTGAATCTCGATGCAAACTGATGGTGGATGTAGGATTGCGCTTAAGATCAATGGACAATCCATTTGCTACTTATCCTAAATGTCTCCACAGAGAACCTACACTTAACCCAGCCGATGTTGAACAATGTCCAACATCGTGTTTGTGTTCGTCACAATTACAAAGACCTGCAATTGATATCCCTAAAAAAACTTCAACTTATGTTCAACTGCATAAACCTTCATTCCTTAAAAAGTTTAGTAAGCGTTCGACAGCAACAAGCCAAATGGAAAGGAATTAATCTTAGCATACTCCTTACCTATTTTAGATGGGTATAGTCGCCTGCTTTCGTAAGATCTGTTTTCAAAGCCATTCGTATGTGTGAGAAGTACTCATCGCAAGCGTCATTAGTATATACTTAATATAATTGTTTTATGTTTTTGCCAACTTGTTGTTTAGGTAGATGGTCCCTTCGACTATAATTTAATAAATTCGCTTATTAAAATGTTAATATTATTTTCATTCATAACCTACCTGTTCAGTAAAGGAAACGGGTACCTACCACATAAGGTTAGCTACACATCATACTATGTATCCTTTGAACTTGGAAGGAATTATTTAATTCAGATGTATAACGAATTTTGTGTTTTCAGCACGTAGGGTACCTGTGCCGGATGAACGATTTGATTACCTTTGCGAGTTTCACAAACCAATCAGGTCAGTGACGTTCACATAAACTATCACTTGTCATCATAAAATATACTGTATGTGTGTGTGGTACACACAGTGTATGTGTGAGTAGATTTTGATCAAGATTAAAATCGAGTAAATGTGCAACAGACGATTGACCTCGTATTTTTTACCAGTCGCCACTGGTGCCGATTCCCTTGTTCACAAACAAAACTAAATTTAGGTTCAGTGCATCTTTTTTCTATTCCATTAAGAAAAGGACAGAAGATACATTTTAGTTTAGTCCTGTCAAATTAATCAGCGCTTGACGTAAATTGACGTAATTTTAGTCGGCAAGTTTTTAATCACGTCTAAACTTGTATGGAGAGTGACAGGCGCTGATTAATTTGACAGAACTAAACTAAAATTTATCTTCTGTCCTTTTCTTAATGAAATAGAAAAAAAAAGATGCACTGAACTTAAATTTAGTTTAGTTTGTGAACAAGGGAATCGGCACCATTGTCTATCATTTTTGTCTTGTTATATTTTGTCGAGCAACAGAAATCTCACCCTTGATATTTATCGATCGTAAACTGGCGACAGTAGCGGCACAGATAATAATACTACGGTAGCGGTAAGAAGCTGAAAGATCTTATTGATCGTCAAAACACAGCATATTAAGTGATCGTGAAAATCTATAGGCACCTTTAGTCATCAACTCATCCATCAATTGAATTTTATTAATAAAAACCATTTTGTTTTCCAGCAAAGTGCCTGCGTTCCTGAATGTAGTCGATATAGCTGGTCTTGTGAAGGGAGCTGCCGAAGGACAAGGACTCGGAAACGCCTTTTTGTCGCATATTAAAGCTTGTGATGCTATTTTCAATCTGTGTCGTAAGTTTAGTTTTCGCTACAACTTCAATATATTTATTTTATTAATTTATAGTGTATGTTATTATTATGAAATCAACCTAATTTAAATACCCGTAGAGTTAATATCTGTTTGAGTGAAAATAACGTCATATGGAAACAAGGATTTGAGTAGACTTTATAATATTTTTAGGTGCTTTTGATGATGAAGACGTTATCCACGTCGACGGTGAAGTGAACCCCGTTAGAGACTTGGAAACCATCGGAGAGGAGCTTCGCTTAAAGGACGAGGAACAACTGGTGCAGAACTTTGACAAACTCGACAAACTCGTCAATCGTGGTCCAGACAAAAAACTGAAGTCTGAATACGTAAGTCAACTTAAAGGCAAATATGGACAATGATAATTTCTAGGATTTCGAACCCAAATGTACTAATAACTAACTTTGTTGTTACAGGATTCACTGACGAAAATCAAAACTACTTTAGTAGATGAAAAGAAACACATTCGATTTGGAGATTGGAGTGCAGCAGACGTAATTATGTTTTATTTGCTTCATACAGGGTGGCAGAGACATCGACGCGAAAACGGTTACCATGGATTCAGTATCTGAACCTACGGATTTAAATTTTTCGTCGGTTATTTAAAAAAAAATGCTGTTTCATATAAAAGTGCAAAATGTATGGAACAGCAGATTTAAAAAAAAAATAACCGACGAATAATTTTAACACGGGGGGGTTCAGAATCATGTACAACAGTTTTCGCGTCGATGTCCCTGCCACCCCGTATAGTGTATAATGTACTCGTAAAACAAAACAATGGCCTCCATAACATTTTTGGTCATAATATTACGGTATTATAGTTTTTAAGCTATTGCATAGCTTTTATCGCGGGCTTTGAACGCGGCGACCGAATCAAGAAATTCCGTAACGTAACGAAAATAAAACCTAACACCCCCCCATGAAACTAAACTAACTCCGCCTACCATGTAATGACGGTTCCCATGACAACGTGATGTTGTCATGAGAACGTAATTTTTGTTTTATGTCATCACGTCATCATCCCAAGTGTAGCGTTGACAAATAGGAAGTATGGAGTTTACAAATGCTATGCAATAGCTTTACCGCGGCAGTCCCCGAGTGCCACACGTTTTTTTTTATTAATTGGACATTTATTATGCCTTAACAGAACTTGGATTTCTTTTATTCCCGTTTTAGAGAATGTCACTTAATAGAAACAATTGTCATTTCAGATAGAAGTGCTCAACAAATACCTGTTCTTGACATCCAAGCCTGCTTTATATCTTGTGAATTTGTCCGAAAAAGATTATATCCGAAAGAAGAATAAATGGTTTGTATAACTTTGAATATATATTTGTATTGTAGATAAATTGGTAATTAAGTTTTTTAATAAAAATATTGTACATTTATTACATGGGTTTCTCTAAATAGACACACAGTGATGATTCCCTTACGCTTTTTTTAGGTTGCCGAAATTAAAGGAATGGATTGACAAGAATGACCCCGGAGCACCTCTCATACCTTTCTCCGGCTCACTTGAGATGAAACTGTTCGATATGGAGCCTGCAGAACGACAGGCCTTCTTAAAGGAACACAATCTTACTAGGTAAACAGAAAAATAATTTCGTCAGAGCCAAGATACAATATTTTTATATTGTATCTTGGCTCTTTGACGAAATGATTTAACCCTATCTACAACTACTGCCGGAGCAACGGTATGTCTACACACGTTTTGTGTGGGTAATTATTATCTGCGCTTCTCTTATCCAATCACGGCCCGGCAATACTGTTAAGCGCAGAGGACGATAAATTGAATGTCGCTTCTTCTAAACCCGAGGTGGTGGCCAGGGACCAAAAGCAATAACATTAAACTTGCCTGGGAATAAAACACGATTCGCGTCGCTGGTTACATATTATCACAATCAATTTATCATCCCGTGGATCACCACAAAACTAATAAATATACTTTTTATTCATCATTAATAGCGAAAATCAGGGACGATTTTTTAATTCATACAACACGTCTAATGACTGACATTATTTTTGTATATTGAAATATGTTATGGATGTGACATAATAATTATCGACATTATGTACAAAGAGTATTTAATACTGAAAAAAATAATAATGTCTTAGGTGTATACCGGATTACTATTTTAGCGTCTGGAAAAGATAGGGTATAATGGAAGAGCAAAGAAGAAGCCTTTGGCGTAGGAACTTTACTTAACTATTTTCATTTCATAAAACAATTATTTTTACATATAAAGTGATCTATCAATAAAACTGCTAATTTGAAGTAAGCTTTTCATAATAAAATATAGACGGAAAATATCGAAGTTCAAATGATTCTATTATGCGCGGAAATTATTTGTAACATCGATCGATAGCACCAGAACTTAAAATTCATTCTACCGCATCACTAAACCATAGACAATTTCGGGCGGCCATTGTTGTTTACAACTTTGCCTTTGAGAAAAATTTTGATTAGTCATATCAATTTTTATTCATTTTCGGAGACATCAACTTATAGTCTGGTTCAAAAGTATCTGATTAAACTGTAAACAAACCCTGTTCAAGTTAAATTCTTACGCAATCACGCACTAAGGCACCTGTCCTACCGCCGACGAGGAAGCGAGCGACTAGCTATCAACGATTTTCTCGCTCAAGAAACGTACAAAAGATTGTAGGTCCCGTGTAATTAATAGTTGATCGCTGACTATTCACACCTCCGGCGAGCACTCGTTTGTTGCAGTGACAGGAGCTATCCAAGAGAGTACTCGCTCAGCGACGCTCGCTTGGAGGCACAACACTCGCTGAGACACTCACGCTTGGTACATACGCATGCCAGCGAGTAATCGCTTGTCGTCGTCGCGCACTCGCTGCTCGTTGCTCGCCAACTTGTTTTTAGTTGCTAGCTCTACTTGCTTCTTTCTCGTTAATCGCCGGTGATTTAAAATTAGTATTTTGGGTTTAAGTATTCAAATAATCAAATTAAAGCACTTAATTTGTTAAGGCTCCTGGCTGTGAATTCACTCGACAGAGTTTAGGTAAATTCTTGCGATGCTATGTTTGTGTGCACCGTTCACGCACACACGCCTAAACATCGAGCGTAGTGATCGCTTAAACAGTTTTGATCCTATAGACGGTATTTTGTTAAGTTACGTAGGTACGCTTATGAAATAAGTCTGGAATGTTTGTGTATATTCGTTTAGTATATTTATAACAATTCTGTTTTATATGGAATTTTATACTTTTTGTATGGAAAACATGAAAAATTATTACCTACATGTTGAGTTTTATGGGTTTATGGGTTTCATAAAGGGGGTCGAAATTTTCATTATTTTTGCGATAAGACACAATTTTCGAGATATAAGCAAAAGAACAGAAAAAAGATAAAGTACAGTTTTTGCAACTGAATGAGTTATTAATTTAGTGAAAATGAAAAATTCGCTATTCTGAATTTGACTTTTTTCACTTAAAATTTTGATTGGTGCCGATTCTCTTATACACCGAACTAAACTATCACTAAAATTTCGTACTTTTGACTATGAGAATCTCAAAGCTATTGGTGCCGATTCCCTTGATCACAAACTAAACTAAATTTAAGTTCAGTGCATCTTTTTCTTACAATTTCATTAAGAAAAGGACAGAAGATAAATTTTAGTTTAGTCCTGTCAAATTAATCACCGCCTATCACTCTCCATACAAGTTTAGACGTGATTAAAAACTTGCCGACTAAAATTACGTCAATTAACGTCAAGCGCTGATTAATTTGACAGGACTAAACTAAACTTTATCTTCTGTCCTTTTCTTAATGAAATAGAAAGAAAAAGATGCACTTAAATTTAGTTTAGTTTGTGAACAAGGGAATCGGCACAATTATGCAAAATAAATTCTCTAAGTTTAAGAAAATTTTTGACACATCTAAATCAAATTTGACAATCGCGATTCCACACGTGATACCTAACCATGTGAATCTTTTTAGAGCCGGAGGCGGGCACGCTCGACGTGTTTTTTAAGGAACTTTTCACTTTTTGTATGGAAAAAAAGAAAAAATGTTACCTACATGTAGAGTATAAGGGGTTTAAGGGTTTTATAAAGGGAGTCGAAATTTTCATTATTTTTGCGATTGGACACACCGTTTTCGAAAATTAGCAAAAGAAAAAAAAAAGATTCAGTACTGTTTTTGCATGTGAAATCGAGGTGTTGGTGTGAATTTAAAGTTCATGACAATCAATTTTATTCCACACGTTTTTAATCGCGAAAAATAGTCAGATTCGGTTAGAAAATCTAAATTTTAAGTGAAAAACGTCAAATTCAGAATAGTAAAATTGCTATTTTCACTAAATGAAAATCTCAGTTCCATCTTAGTGCTGTCAAACTAAAATCTAGTTATGTCACTTTAGTCTATTTCAGAATGAGAAATCGTCGTTTGACAGGAATAAAACAAAATTTTGGTGATTTTTAGTCTAGTTTAGAGGCATTTGTGACAAGAGAATCGGCATCATGTCTAACTAAATCTGACTATTTTTAATCGCGATTAAAAAGGTGCGGAATAAAATTAGTTATCTTGAACTAAAATTCACACCAACACCTCGCTTCAGGTGCAAAAAACAGTACTGTATCTTTTTTTTTTCTTTTGCATATATCTCAAAAATGGTGCGTCCAATCGCAAAAATAATGAGAATTTCGATCCCCTTTATAAAACCCTTAAACCCCTGACACTCTACATGTAGGTAATATTTTTTCTTATTTTCCTAACAAAAAGTAAAAATTCTATATAAAACGTCAAGGCTGTCCCCTGCGCGCCTCCAGCTCTAAAAAAAATTCACGGGGTAGGGCAAACAAGTACCACGTGGACTCGCGATTGTCAAATATAATTTTAGTGTGTCAAAATATATTTAAATTTAGAAAATTTTTGTTGCAGAATAGCTTCAAGATTTTCATAGCCAAAAGTAAGGAATTTTAGTGATAGTTTAGTAAGTTTAGTTCGGTATACAAGAGAATCAGCACCATATTGCCATCTTAGTGCTGTCAAAATAAAATATATTCTATAATTATTTCACGATGGGAAATCATCGTTTGACAGGAATGAACGAAACTTTGGTGATTTTTACTCTAGTTTTGAGGCATTAATTTGTGACAAGAGAATTGGTACCAGTATCCATAAAGGGATCTGAGACACTTGCGCGAAAGACATTTTCGCGAAAGGCACTTGCGCGAACCCACTTGCGCGAAAAAGTTGCGAAAATGAGATTTCTTCATAACATCACGCCATCAATTTCAAAGGGCCCAACACTTTGAAATTGATGGCGTGATGTTATGAAGAAATGTGAAAATTTTCACAGCCGCCATCTTATATTTACGTTTTGACATCAAAATCTGCTTTAGAATCCTCAAAAACTATGAAAAAGACACCCATGACGAAAAATCTGAATATTGTCACAGCCGCCATCTTGGATTTATATTTTGACCTCACTATCAGCTTTAGCATCCTCGAAAACTATGAAAACGATACCCATGACGAAATATTTTTAAATGTTCGCAGCCGCCATCTTGGATCTTTATTTTGACTTAAAGTAGTCTTCAGTAGCGTTAAAGAAACTTCGTTCCAAAAATACTTCACTTATTGCTACAACAGCATAAAGGCGCGGGCATATCGGTGACGCGAACCCATAACTTTTTCCCCTACCAAAAATCACTCAAAACTATGAAATCTAAAGTCAAAATATAACTAGTGAACCCAGCAGGCAGATGTTGTCCTGCGACAACAGCGCCACGCGAGTCCAACTATAGTTATGAACCATCCAAGTTACACAAAAAGAATTTTAAAAAAAAACATCTAAATCAGTCAAGCCGTTTAGGATACGAAGAATTACGAACACATGTACACCGGTATTTTATTTATTGCCAGGCATGCAAAATTTTAATGTTCTTCAAAAACAAGCAAACTACTTTAAAATAAATAGCGGATCAAAATGTGGTAGTCGACGTACAATTTCTGGAATATGTTAACATCGGACACGTACGTGCGTGTGTGCGTGCTGCGACGCAAAGTGATACGTCCTCACGCTGGGAAGGCCCGTTCGCTACTGACGGAATAGATTTTCCGCGATCGTTTATATAGTTCACTTTGCCATTTATTTACGTAATGAAGTAATTGTTTATTTATAAAATAAAATTTAGATTCTATTAAACAATTAACTTAAAATTAATATATAATTTTTAAAATTTCTTAAAAGTGTTTCTAAGTATTAGAAAAAAATATTTATTTGGCTTGAAGTTTTGAGAAAGTTACGTTATTTCAACATTTTTTTTCTGCTATATTTTGTATGAAAGTTGAAAAAAGTGGTTCCCCTATGTACAAGTAGACCATATAATGATGTTGATGATATTTTTTAATTTTCAACATCAAAAGCAGTTTCTTCTAACGAAACGATCAAACGTCAGTCTCACGTCATTTTTTGGAAAACTTGTTGCGAATTTTAGTGATTTCCCACGAATCCTTAATTTATTTCAAAAATCCCTTTCCCCTATGTACAAGACGAAGAATTGGACTTTTCAAATCACAAATAATTTTGTTTAAATTCTCGCCCCCTTTCTCACAACGAATAAACAAAATTGATCAAAATCAGTGATTTCGTGCGGTGCGGCGGCACGGAGCCTTAAGAGGCACTATAAACTGGCATCTACAGTTTTGCTGATCCTTTTGTTTAAATTTTCAGTAGAAACTTTTGAAACGGACTATAGGTTATCATTATTCCCTTTATTTCATTTATAGACATATATAATTTACATTTTTAAATATTTTTATAAAAACAAAAAAATTACATTTAAAATGTATTATTATTATAGTAGTTTCTCTCTTAGTTTTAGGTTAATGTTATAAATGATTTATTGTTACACACAGCGCATTGGACAAGATCATCGTGCAAGGATACAAAGCGCTGCAACTGGAGTACTTCTTCACTGCTGGACAAGATGAGGTGAAGGCTTGGACGATTCAGGTAAATAACCAGCTGCTATTGCTACTTTCTTTTTTCTAGTCCTGAGCCTGACATTTTGTCTTGTCCGACTCCTAGGTCGGCAAACTGCGGCTCTGTACAAATGTCGTTGAGTGCGAGCGTAGATTCTATACGCGCGGGGGGTTCAGGGTTTCGGTTAAGCAAGATATCAAGTTTAATTCAAAATTTAAACATTAAAAATTTATGTCCAAGGTATTTTCACGAAAAATTTACAGGACATCGAAAATTAAATTAAATTTAATAAACTTGTTAACAAGTAAGACGCCTTCATATTATTATCCGCCGATAATGACGATGAAGGCATCCTACTTTTTAGCAAGTTAATTTTAGGAAGCGTTGTGGAGACACACAGAAAGAATTGGCTCTCATAAGAAATCTTAGTCGTTACAGTATAGATATTGGCTCTATTGACTAAGGAGTTTGCCGACCACTGGTGTAGTGGTTGCAAACTGCTAAGCTTGGGAATCGAACCCAGGGCATAAGTGTTTTTAGGGTTTTCCCATCAGGAATTTCTCAATAAAAGACCGGAGTCTGTAGGCTGTCAAAAGGCTGACCCCCTTTTACATGGGACTTAAACATAATTGAAGAGAAGTGGAAGTACTATACACCACTGTCATTCCCTTCGGGAAAATAGACGTGATCTTATGTTATGTCTTTAGGTCATGAGCTAACCGAATATCAAAAAATATTTAACCTAGGTCTAATGGCGGAGGCGTGAAAATTGATTCGCTAATACAATGTATAGTAGATCCTAAATGTGGCAGTTGAGTATATTACAGTCGCAGCACAACCTATTCCAATTCAAATAAGCCCGGTGCAGCCCGCCTGTACTGATCATAAAAAAATCGAAAGTTATTTTTGCAAACCGGCTCAGCTCGCCTTAATGTGTAATACTTATATGATTTGTATTAATTTGACAGAAAGGAACAAAGGCTCCGCAAGCCGCCGGTAGAATTCACACCGACTTTGAAAAAGGCTTCATTATGGCTGAAGTGATGCACTACAAGGACTTCAAAGAGGAAGGCACTGAAGTCGCTTGCAAAGCAGCTGGCAAATACAGACAACAAGGTAATTAATTATTTGTATTTTAGAAACTGTGTGAACATCGTTGACCCAGTGACAACGGGTCTGACTTATGAGTCATATGCCGTGGATTCGAACCCAGGCAGGTCTATGTACTTAGTTTTATTTGATCACCATTGCCCTGAAAACGATTAACGGATGTCCAAAAACCAACATTACTAAGACTTTTCCCTGCAGGGAGCAGGGAAAAGTCTCATTGGATAAAGGATAGCTATGATTTCAGCAGCGCGAACATTATTGGATAATTTTGCATGTTCTGTACCTAAATCAATCTGCCTAGCATTTTCCCCAAATACATTGGGGTCGGCTTCCAGTCTAACCGGAAGCAGCTGATTACCAGTATTTTACAGAGAGCGACTGCTGCGAATCTGACCTGCACAATCCAGTAACTAGGTATAGTTTGACCAATACCGCTGTACCGCGACTTAGACACACACACGGCGAGACACACACACGCCGCGCGTCTTCCTAAGGCGCGGTACAGCGGTATTGGTCAAACTATGATACGATACCCGTTGCTAAGACTGGTTGTCAGACTTTCGGGCTTCTGATGACCCGTAACGACTGCCAAAGATCCACGAATGACAGCCGGGACCAACGGCTTAACGTGCTTTCTGAGACACGGAGGAGTTTTGGTATGTAAAGGTGGTCACCCATCTACAGACCAACCCTGGCAAGCGTAGCTTAACCGGGTGAATCGAACTGTGCAGCTGTTATTACTTAGACACGACCTCCTCCTTTATATGTTCTGTACCTATAATATAATAATTATTTGTTTGTTGCAGGCCGAAATTACGTTGTTGAAGATGGAGATATAATTTTCTTTAAATTCAACGCTGGCGCAGGTTTAAAGGACCCTAAGAAAAAATGACGTGACAAGGTACTCCTGCTCCTGGTACATCTGTTGTATCTAAACCTTGTCTTGTACTCACTGCTACACGTTGCTTAAGAGTAGCATAAGATTTTTTTACTTATAAATATTTATATCTACTTTCTTAAATGTCATGAAATAAAGCTTGTTAATGTTTGTAATATTCAATTTATTTTAAACAAATATTGTAATTAAGATAAAGTAAAGTACACAAGTTTAACAGTTTTCTAATTATATCACTTCAACAAGTTCTTGAATACGCGTCACTTTATGAATGCCCTGTACCGCATCATCGTTTTCTAATCCTTCAGAAAACATTTTGTCGAAGATCATTCTCATTTGTTTCAAAAAACGTTTTAGATTGATATGGGACAAAATTCCTTGTTCGGTTACTGGAGCCAGTTTTTCTTTGTCCTTTTCACTGTTTTTGAACACGTTATTCAAGATGTAAGACATAGCTTGAGTAACTGCCTCTTCCCATTCCTACAGAAACACAAAATATGAATTAGTTCTACTACAGGTTGATATACAGGGTGGCAGGGACATCGACGCGAAACTGTTACCATGGATTTAGTACATGAGTGAACCCCCGCGCTGAAATTCTTCGTCGGTTATTAAAAAAAAACAGCTGTTCCATACATTTTGACCGCGTCGGTATTGCACTTTTCTATGAAACAGCAGATTTTTTTCGTCTTTTTTCCGATTTTTCGTTTTTGTCCGATGTCCCTGCCACCCAGTATTATTTATGATCCCATTCACTTACCTGATAAAGTTCATAGAGTGAATCCAAAGACATCATTTCTTCTATTAGCGTGACCTTAAATTCATCCCGTGCAGATTGCTTCAATAAATAAATAATGAGATTCCCAACTGCTGCTAAGGCGCTTCCGGCTCTGGAGTAAAATATCAGCCATAAACCGCCAATCCAAAATGCAATGAAAGTCTAAATAAAAGCGCGCTGTTGAATTTTCAACTTACGGCGTTTAGCCGAGCGTTGAAAATCCAACAGCGCGATTTTATTTAAGTAACCTAAATGTCAATGAAAACGGGTGTAAGAGTTAATATTTTTGCTACTTGGCTGCCTACCTGCAAACAGTTTCCTTACAGTCTATTATTTCGTGCACCACTTTGATCAAGCGCGTATGTGTATCCTTCATGAGAAATTCTAAGGGATCGCAGTCTCCAGGAGGCAAAGAACCGTATTGAACCAACAATCGTTTTTGAACCACTGTGAACTGTTTCTGGAGCACGTTCAGCTCATCCTGCCAACAAACAATAAGCTTTAGTTTACCGATTCTTTGATACATTTATTTCGAATTGCAAAAACTTACCTCTAATTCTTTTAATTTGTTTCGTTCCTTGGCGTGTGCCTCAACGCATTTTAAAAACTTATGAATAAGTTGCCTAATAAATTCCTTATCATATTTTATATTAAATCTGAAATCCTTTACACCCATTCGTGTGTAGTGGTCAATTAATTTAATTAGAAAATGGTCTAACACTGCAATTACTTCAGTGAAATCGTTTGCCTCCATTGAATATTGTTCGCCATCAGTTTTTAATGTTATGGTTTGTTTTGTCGACCTGTACGCCAACGTTATGGTATCTCCATATTTCTTCAATTCGTCTTCTGAAAAATCTAAAACATCGAAATAGTTAACTCTTGGAACAAGTAAAATAGTGTTGTATAATTTCAATGCGTTACCTGTGAATATCCTTGAAAATTCTATGCATGGATTATTTGTTTGAATGCGTAATCTTAATCGGCTGTCGGCGACATTCTCCAATGGCGTACAGTAAAGACTTGACGGAAGTAATACTTTTCTAGTCAAAACTTCAATTTTTCCGGCATTATCAGTGATCGTTATTAATATTTTCACTCGAGTCTCGGAAACATCAGCGTCACATGTCAAGAATACTTGGTTCTCTATTATTTCCGTTCCATTTACACCATCCAAACAAATTGTTGACTCTGAACAATAAAACGGTGAAGCGCACTCAAAAGTCACTTGAACACTGAGAATAAACTTAGGATCTTCACACGTTAGTATCACAAGCACTGGACACATCAACAAATGTAGGGCCTCATTCTTGTCTTTAGAAAATTCTTGAAATAAATTTTGTACTGGCTTGCCTACGTCTGCTTTTATTTTGAGTATTTGTTCCATCGAAGATCTTCCATTATCTGTATCTAGAATGAAGGTTTCTTTATTTATGCTAAAAAATAAAATTAACTCAATGTATTGTAAGTATTACCAAAAGTAGTACTTTACCTTCATTGTTGTTTAAAATTTTCCGTAAAGACTCTTCAACTATTTCCAAATCTTTTTGTATTAGTTCTGGATCATTATTTTCATTGATCGTTGGTGGGGCATTTGAGTTGAGGTCGGGTTCCGTTCCTAAGTACCCCACATTTACTATTCCACTAACAGAGAGTGTGACCAGACCTCCTGGGAGAGATTTTAGAAAACATCTAGATATTGATATTGCTGGGCTGAGCAGTGAACAGCTCCACAATAAAGTAGTGCCCTCGTAGATAAATAATTTTGAATCTTCCGATGTTACCATTACAAGTAAACGAGCCCCGGGTTCTGTAAATAAAACGACCTTCTTAAATATTTTCCCAAAAATACGTTTATACGATGATAGTCGGAAAAGACTTACGACTAAGCTGAAAAAATAACTATTATTCTTCACGACTCACCATTTAAATGATTATAGTTTCGTCATGTCCGTCTGTCTGTCTGTCCGCGGTCTAGCTCCGAGACCCTTAGTACTAGAAAGCTGTAATTTGACATAGGCATACATATTAATTACGCCGACAAAGTGGTAAAACAAAATTATGAAAATCATTTATTTTTAGGGTAAAGTGGTGATGTTTTATTTTTTATTTTTTTTATCCCATAGTGTGGGGTATCATTGGAAAGGTCTTACAAAAACATTATGAGTTTGTGAAAACCATTTTTGGATTCAGGGATTCGTTTGCAAAATATTAAGCTTTAAAGTGCTAATTTTTGTTAGAGTCAAGTGTGTCCCCCCCCTGCCAGCTCAATGGTTGGTTTTGGATGTGTGAAAAAAATCACAGCAGTAGTTTATATAACAAAATTAAAAGGAAAACTATCACAGCTAAGTAGGCTTTACTAGTTATCGAGTAATAATCGACCAACTTAACTTTGCAGTTGCAAAAACATGTTTTCCCATACATTCCGTATGGGAGAACATGTTGGTCAACTACAAAGTTAAGTTTGTTTTTGGGATAAATTTATCCCAACTACGGAACCCTTCATTGTGCGTGGTCCGACACGCACTTGGCCGGTTTTTTCTTTTCTTTTCGTCAAGTCAATATCTCTAAAATTTTTTTTTTCATAAAGTTTACATACTACACAATTAAAAATCATTCATAGGTAGGAAAATTTGCTAATTATAAGCTTCCAAATGTATAGTAAACATTATAAAACAAAGTCACTTTTCGCGTTTGTCTGTATGTCCGCGTTGTTTATCTAAAAAAACGCAACGGATTTTGATGAGGTTTTCAACATCATTTAGAGAATGTATTCCGGAAGGTTTGTATATATAATTATTTTATACATATGAACGTAAACGTAGTAGGTACTGAAACTTGACGTTTTGGCAAGTCGTGAAAAAGGCTCGTTTTTGAGCGCTTACATGGCGTGCGCTGACTAAACCGTTACATACCTATAGATAAAATTTATGTTCTACTAGATAAACAAAATCAACATAAAAGTCCGCGACAGCATATGTCTATCTTCTACGGATGACCAACAGTAACCATTTTTTTTTTTTTCAGAATTTCTTAAAAAAATATTGTTATTTCCGAAGCTATTTTGACCTGTACCCTAATTGCGTAACTTATTTTCGTAAACAATTTTGCCTAATTTGTTTCATTTTGACAGTTCAACAACATTCATTGCGTTATTTACGTTGTTGAGCAGATTTTTTTTCCAGCTTATGAAGCAATGGATTACCAATCTGTTTCAAATCGAAACAGATTCTGATAGTGTTGCATTACGCAATTAGGGTACAGTATTGTATTATTAATTCTTATCCGATAATAATTATGATTAAAATATGCCTGGACATCACATCATGTAAATAAATACTAGATATACTAAATACTGCAAAATAATTATGACTGACGGCGCGCGGCGTGGCGCCATGACTGACATTCACATCATTAACCTTTCCTCGGCTATCTCAGCGCATCCTATATCTATTCATATTATAAAGTCACTTTCAGTGTCTGTCTGTGTGACCGCGTTGTTCTTCTAAACTACGCAACGCTACGCTATGGTTTTAACCATCATTTAGAAAATTTATTCCGGAAAGTTTCTGTATATAGTACATAACGTTTAACTTAGATAAAGCACAGGAATCTCGATGTTTTGACATGTCGTCACATCAGTACATTGCACCCGCGTGAAGCAGGAGCGGGTCGCTAATAGTACAATATAATAATTATTAAATTACCAATTGCATTTAAATAAAAAACAAACGTTAAAATTAATTGCAGTTATTGGTTATACCTACCTACGGCTTAGTACCAATCCCTTTATCGACTTACTTTGTTATAAAGGTACCTAGATTTACTTACCATAATACCAACCAATGAGATATGCACAAAAGCAAATCGGCATAAAATCAAATTTAATCATGTACTTCATCAGTCCATTGTCTTGGAAACAATAAATATGCCTTTCGCCAAGAGCAAGTATACTAGAAAAGTTGTTACTGGTCTGTAGAAAAACAGTAAAATTACAAATATGTATAAAATTTTGTAAAATTAAATAAAGCATACAAGTTTTTGGTGCCGTACGTACCTGGATAACTTGGACACGTGAAATTTCTTCTCCGGCATTGTATATCCACTGTGGTATGTTCTTTTTATTCTGTCTTAATGTTAATTCGCTAGATTCCCTTAGCTGTTGATAGCTAAAAAAAAATTGTTTAAAAGTCATTAAATAATCCTGCACAATCATGCTACGATGTCCAGCTGACAATTCACTGAGGAAAGCGATTTTTTTTATCAATACAGTCCCATAAGAATGCAGAGCGGAGAGAAGAGCCGTTTAAAATAATTTTATCCGGCCTTACACAGGCACTGAGCTTCAGACGGCTATTATTATATTATATTATTATATATCTTTATTTCAGACATACGTCCATACATTTTAACACAAATAAAACGATAGTAAGGTTGTTAGTAGAACACATAAAAATACAACTAATAAAACAGGGTGTTAGTAACTTATTAGTACAAAAATCAAGATCTATAGTAGTATATTACAGTCTATTTCTTGTTACTGAGTAAGTGAACACTCGCCCAGTAAACCGTAAACGGACCGTTTATTTTGCACGCTAACGTTCTGAGGACAATGTTGGCTCTACCACGGACCCTGCTCATCATCGATGCGGTTCTTTTCCTGATAATAGAGAAGAAATCATCGATGGAAGCTCCCGCCAACATTTCGGAAGCACTGCAATACCTGGGTTTCTTCAACACTGCCCTCAGAGCGTCATTGGTGCCGATTCCCTTGTTCACAAACTAAACTAAATTTAAGTTCTGTGCATCTTTTTCTTTCTATTTCATTAAGAAAAGGACAGAATATAAATTTTAGTTTAGTCCTGTCAAATTAATCAGCGCTTGACGTAAATTGACGTAATTTTAGTCGGCATGTTTTTAATCACGTCTAAACTTGTATGGAGAGTGACAGGCGCTGATTAATTTGACAGGACTAAACTAAAATTTATCTTCTGTCCTTTTCTTAATAAAATAGAAAGAAAAAGATGCACTGAACTTAAATTTAGTTTAGTTTGTGAACAAGGGAATCGGCACCATTGTACTGAACACGCAGGGCATTGTAAGCCCGCCGCGTAAAATTAATCCACAGACTGCACGTGTAGAATGACTGACAGAAGGCTCTGAAAAGTAACAGTTTTACATCTGTAGTACAGACGCCAGCACATCAAGCTACCCGAAACTGTTAAATTTTCCCAATCAACTTTGAACCTTAGAAATCAGCGATAAAGTTGAAAATCTATTAAATAAATTTGACAGATTGTAGTAGCTTGATGTGCTGGCGTCTGTACATCGTACGAATCTGCGGGCCAACATATTGCAGCGGACTGCCAACGCCCTCCGTTCCGTCTCTAAGTCTGCATCATCCTGTAGGCGATCCGTCAGCATGTGACCCAAGTATTTTGCTTCAGTCACCCTCACTAGTGACGACCCCCCGATCCTAATTGGTGGCACATTTGATGGAGCTGACAGGGGGGCCTACCACCAGCTCAAAAGCAGTATTATTTTAATATTACTTCAGTGGGAGAAAGAGATGGAGCAATACGTCCTGTAGAGCTTCATCTCTTTCCCACACTGAAGTAATATTAAAATAATACCGCTTTATGAGCTTGTGGTAGGCCCCCAGTACTTGGGGAACTCCCGATCTTACCTGTATATTTCTAATACCCACGTCGATTTACAAATTACAAACGAATCACTGCTGGCAATATAACACACAGGTGACGGTATAATGACGTCATTGAAAAGGCACATAAACAAGAACGTGTCTTGATCGAAGAAACTCAGGCTTCCGTCCAGACTTTGAATACAAATAAAATCTCTCGTTTTAATATTTCCGAAGGGGCCACAGGTCAAACTGTCTGCTTTTCTTGTAAATGAATGTTTTATTATTGGTGTGATGTAGTTTTGATCACCTGCAATTTTCAAACGAAACGATTTGCATTGTGTGTCATCTGTAATATATTTTAAATAGGGATGAGCCGAAATTCGGTTCAAGTAAATAAAAAAATAACCATTTTGACTAAAATAATGAAACTAAACCAGTGAAATACAATCATAAGCATTTATTGTTTGTTAGTTATTACTTATTTAACAATTAAATTTATTCTAAACAGTATCAGAATTAGTCATTTGAACATTGAAATAATTATAGTAAAAAAGCACTAGGAATAGATGATGATCATATCTGGCAGTGGTTTGTTACTTTTTGTTTGTATACATTTCCTGTCTCTAAAAAGTCGCTCGGAATATACGGAGCTTCCAGGAGGCGATAAAAATATTCGTGCCAAAAAACTGCAGCGCGGGAATAAGTACCTAACTGAAGTTCGGTAGATTTTTTATTTTCACCGAATGTTCGGCCGAAGTTCGTATTCGGTTCAAACCACGTTCGGCACATCCCTAATTTTTAAACTTGTATTATGTACCAGCTTCCATGTGACCTTCCTTCCTCTTCAGATGATAAATCTCGTAGCTTTGTGGGTGCAACAATAAAATCTGACGATCTTCACAATTCCTACAAAAAGAAAGTCACTGCGTAAGTTACTCAAGCTCGTGTACCTAAACCGGAGCTTGGCAACAGTAAATTAACAACTTACCCAGTAAATTTTCCAGTCTCAATTTGTAGCACAACATCACTCAATTGAGTTTCCAATAAAGTATGAGAGGATGCTTCTTCTAAAATCGGTTTATATACTTTTAATAATGAGCCTTCACCGACCAAAATACAATCACTATCACTGTGCGAATTAAACTTGTCCACTTTCAAACAATTGGCATTTTGGTTTCCTTCGTTTGGTTGTTCATTTTGTAGTTTGTCATTAGACCACCATTGTTTCACTTTAAAAATAGACATTTTTTTAATACTCACAAATTCTTATGGCCAATATTAACAACATTTCTCAATATCCTCAATTCATTGTAGGTGTATCTACAGTTGTCATAGCAACACGTCTGCTAATTTGGTAAACAAAAGCGGCGTAATCATTGGGAAAAAAAGTGGCTCAACATTGTTGCAGCCTATGGTTTCAGCAACATGTTTTTGTGTTGCGAGCAACATGGTATGATTGCGGTGTTGCTGGCATCATTTAATGCTCCGTATCTATTCATTCATGGTAAACAAAAGAACATCCCACAAAAGTAAATTGCGCAATATTGTTTTCAATCAATCATAAAATAATGCTGCCTTAGGTTAGGTCTCAGTAAGATTCTGTCCTACAACATTGAGCATGTAGACATCAAGGAGCAGTGTTGCATTAAAGTTCCCGACTGCAACTTAAAATCGGCGCGTGCCCAGTATAAGTAAGTTTACGTATAGTATAATGTAAGTTTATGTAAAAGTAAACCACAATCTAC
Organism: Agrochola lychnidis; assembly: GCA_963680765.1. Classification (NCBI taxonomy): domain Eukaryota; kingdom Metazoa; phylum Arthropoda; class Insecta; order Lepidoptera; family Noctuidae; genus Agrochola; species Agrochola lychnidis. The sequence continues at coordinate 9,954,083 of OY796863.1, read as the reverse complement.
GTTCTTTACATTTACGGACGTGGCGGTCATAATCATATTTTAATCAACATACTTACAACCTGACACTGACCTGTAAATTGCAAAAAACTAAAGAAAATTTGAATTTCGCGGGCTAAAATAATGTCACGATTTCATGAAATCATCACATTTGATAGGTTATGCTAACATTAGGAGCTGTATTGTTGATTGTAATGATTATAATTGAGTAAAGCTATATTTGTTACGACCGCGAATCATATTTTAATCAACATAAAACCTGACACTGACCTGCAAAATGCAAAAAACGTAAGAAAAATTGAATTTCGCGGGCTACCCTGACGCTTCCCCCTTAAGGGGGATGCGCTAAGGGAGCCCACGAAAGGAGAACATTAACCGTCCATATATTTTTGGGCTAAATGTGAAAGTACTCGCCAAACAAAAATGAACCGTTAGAACATGTTATTATCTTCACTTTTCACTATGCGACCAAATCTGTAAGGCTATTCTGCGCTGTTATCCCATCATCTGTTACGACGCCTCATTAAGGTGGATAACAATTAAAATTCTATTGTGGCTCGTTAATAACAGTTGAAAGGTTATATGAGTTTGAAAAATACTGTTTTCAGTATGTTTTAGATAATTTTCTCCTTTATGTTTTTTCTTCCGTCGACAAAACCCATAGAATACCCGTTTCTATGGTTGTCATGCTACGCGCGTAGAACAGTACCTTAATTGCGTAACTTATTTTCGTAAACAATTGCGAAATTTGTTTTATTTCGACATTTCAACAACATTCATTGCATTATTTACGTTGTTGAACAGATTTTTTTTTTCAACTTATGAAGCAATGGATTAGCAATCTGTTTCAAATCGAAACAAATTGTGATTGTGTTGTATTACGCAATTAGGATACAGAGCTCGTACTTCTATCGTAAAGCACTATACGAATCCATTACCAAAAATTACTCAATGCGACGACGCGCCTAAAGAAGTTTTCATTTCAAAAAATTTGGCAACTCCATGCTACTCGTTTGGCGACTTAGAGCACTCCACATCTGGCAACCCTGTTGACATTTGTAATCTGTAGAAAATAGTAAAATAGACTTTTTGACAGTCACGGTTTTCGTTTTCGTATGATTCGCAAGTTGATGCAACATTTTTGGCAATTCTGTCAGTTTTAATTCAATTCGAGTACGTAACTGGAATTCTATTTGTCTTACTCTTTGTTAAGGTAGTAAATAATCAAAATGTTGGAAGGAGAACCTCAAGACAATGGAACTGGAAGTGTTGAAACAGAACAAAGACCCAACGCAAACGGTGGCGGCGATGAAGGAGACGCACTGGGCAGTCATGACTCCTCGAGTGCACGCCGCTATGCAAGGATGCCTGTTGACAGAAACGCACCATATTACAACATGAACCATAAGCACCGTGGGATGGCAATTATTTTCAACCACGAGCATTTCGATATTCACAGCCTGAAGTCACGTACTGGCACGAACGTAGACAGTAATAATCTTGCTAGCGTCCTCAAAGGCTTAGGATTCACAGTTACGGTGCTGAGCAATTTGAAATCTGAAGAAGTCATTAAGTATGTTCAGCAGACAGCAGATATGGACCATACTAACTTTGACTGTCTTCTTATCGCTGTGTTAACCCACGGAGAGCTAGGAATGTTGTATGCCAAAGATACACATTACAAGCCAGAAAACTTGTGGCACTACTTCACTGGTGACAGGTGCCCAACTCTTGCTGGAAAACCAAAGATGTTCTTTATTCAAGCTTGCCAGGGTGACAAATTGGATGGTGGTGTTAATCTGGTGAGTTATACTGAAACAGATGGATCACCCTCTGCATCATATAAAATACCAGTCCATGCAGACTTTCTGATTGTATTTTCTACTGTGCCAGGATACTATTCATGGAGGAACACTACTCGTGGTTCTTGGTTTATGCAAGCGTTGTGCGAAGAGTTACGCTATGCTGGTACAGAAAGAGACATCTTGACATTATTAACATTTGTATGTCAAAGAGTAGCTTTGGATTTTGAGTCTAATACTCCAGACCTGACGCCCATGCATCAGCAAAAGCAAGTTCCTTGCATCACAAGCATGCTCACTCGCCTCCTTGTGTTCGGCAAGAAGTAATCCCACTGATAAACTGCCCTTGATCTTGTACCTATGTTAGGTATTAAAATATCTTGTTAGCATTAGTTATACAAAATATATATAAAAGGAAACTATTCCTACTTATTAGAAAATAATGTTCAATGGCTGTTAAAAATAATGTTCTAATTGTAGAATTATGCATTGTTTTATCATACATTTTGTGAGATTATTTTGTATCTGCATTTCTTGTTTCAGTAAGTAATTTTAAAGAATTTTATATCCAAATGAAGTATGGTGGTTAGAGTTAACAATGCCATGTCACAAATTACTAAAGTAGACAAACCAAGTGCTAGTGATTTTAAGTCTAGAAAATGTTAATCAAAATTTTTGCTCATTTTACAATTTATTTAATAGGTACCTATGCACAAATTTCGAAATTATGTTTTTATCTTTGTATTTGCTCAAATTAATATAAAATGAAACTATGTGCTGCCAACCTTAAGTGTTTAAAAATGTATTGCCTGCATTGCATGTGTTTATATGAGCACAACTGTCAATAATGAGACACATTAGAAATTGAATTGTTATCGATCTCCAGGAGGGCTCGTGACAGTCAAGGGGATAATGTGTGAGATTACATAATGTACTTAATATGTTTGTAAAAATTACATACGTAATAAAAAAGCTGAAGAACAAAAGAGATCAATTTCACCAGTACATATCATATAAGTCCAAAACATTGTTTTAAATTATTTGTTAGCTATATTGTGTTTATGTCCATGTATTAACTTATAAATTTTTCTTGCTACAGATCTAATTTCAATAGTGTTACCTACATTTTTGTTATGTTTTTATAAGATATTTTTTTGCATTTTTCATAATACTGTAGGTTCATACATACCTACCTAAAGACATTAACTTTTATTTAATTATGAGCATTTATTGTTGTATTAGTTGTTAGTAGCATAAATAACATTTTTACCAACTATATGTGTTATTATTAGTTAATATTTTGATTCTTGAAATGATGGCATAAATGAAAATGTCTAATATTGCATGCTCAGGGTGTCATAATAATTTTCTGATCTGATAATTTAAATATTATTGTGGAATTGTATTAATAATATTAAACAAAAAACTAAAAAAAAACTTATAAAACCTATTTAAGGTTTAGGAAAGTATGTGATAGTAGCATCTTATTGACTGATTTATCTTTAGTGTGAATAAAATTCAGAATATCTGTGAGGAGTTACCATGGATATTAGAAATAATATGAAATTATCGGTATATTGAAATTGTGCCTTGTTCAATTTTAAAAATATTCTAGATACACCACAATTTATTTTGTATGATGATTCTTATTTAGAACTAATAACCTCCTCATAGATTTTTGATGCAATGATGTGACTGGTTTGTATTTTTTATAAAATGCTTATATTATGTATTTAGTAAACTATAAGCAATAAATTTCTTCCATTCTAAGTGACCTATTTTATTTCAAGATCAATATTATCATGTTAGTTTAAAGAACCCTTAAAATTACCTACCTATTTACCTGTTTTTTTTTTAAATAATTGGCGAATAGTGGGTTTACCTACTACAGAGGTGTAGGCCACCTCTGCTACCTGATCCTTCTGGGAAATAGGCATAATGTATGAAATTATTTTCCAAAGTGTGACTGACACTGGATTTTAATTTTGAGAACACAAAAAAATTGGTACCTTAGTAGTTTTCGAGAAACTCGATTTTGAAGTTTTAAGGGGACGATAGCTGACTTTTAACGATTTTATATTGAAGATGACGTCTAAACGAGCAGTGTTAGTGATTTGGAAAAAATATATGTTAAATTAGAGCATTTTTTAAATATTTTAATATAGGCATATTTTTGATTATATTTATATTACATAGTGAAATTAATTTGTAAAGTTATGTCTAACGCGGATAAAAAACTGAGAATGACGCAAAATCCATCAAGCGTATTTTTCTGAAAACTTCATCATTTCAATGATAATTAAATTACTGATCTTTTAGTATACGTGTTTTATTAAAATACCTTTCGTTTTATGTGTAATAATAATGCGTCTAATTCGAGTCAGCGCTCCTTGATGGGCGAGTCCTATTACTGGCTGGTCACACGATGCGTTGCGTGAGCTCAGTACCTACAGAACACGCAAGTTAACCATTCAAGGTCACTGTCATATATCTGCGTCTTAAAGGTGGTCCGGCGGTAGTCACGCTCCCTTCAGCAGGACCACCATGAGCGCCGAAAAAGGGGGCATGCTGCAGCTATTCTAAATATACCAATAATTAGTACCCTTAAATCGTGATTAATTGCGTAAAAAAAACAGAACTGAAACATTTGTATTCATCGAGAAATCAACGATGATAACTTTTGCGCGCTCGGTCAGCAGGACAACGACTTTGAATGTTGATTCCAAGTTTGAGAAGTTTGTCGCTTTCCTCGTACCTACATAGAAAATTAGTACCCTGCACTCAGACCATCAAAAAAAGACCTTTTTTGTTGGTCTGAGACCCTACAAGATAAAATTAGTGTCCATAATTCAAAATTAGATCTTTAGTAGTTTACGAGATATATGCCATTAGTGGGGTGGCGGCAGCGACTGATCAAGAGTTCTGACCGCCCTAGGCTAATTATGAGGACGCGCCCCCGCCAGGTGTGTTACAGACGTCCTAAAAAGTAGTAAAGGGCTTATTCCACTTCACTAAATTCAGGCGCCTAAATGATTCAGTAACTAAATTCAGTCAAGTGAAATAGCATTTAGGGAGTTAGAATCCTAATTAGAATCATAAATCGGAAGAAGTGAGGCTTCTGACTGACTAAATCATTTAGCATCCTAATTAGAAAGCCATTTAGAAGGTGGAATAGCGTTTAGACGCGTTAGTCGCACCGCAACCGCCACTGCGAGAGGACGTGCAATTATTTCAATTTTTAGGGTTCCGTAGTAAACAAGGAACCCTTATAGTTTCTTCATGTCTGTCTGTCTGTCTATCCGCGGTCTAGCTCCGAGACCCTTAGTACTAGAAAACTGTAATTTGGCATAGGTATATATTTTAATTACGCCGACAAAGCGGTAAAATAAAATTATGAAAAACATTTTTTTAGGGTACCTCTCATACACGTAAAGTGGTGATGTTATTTTTTTTCTTTTTTTAACCCATAGTGAGGGGTATCATTAGAAAGGTCCTTTAAAAACATTGTGAGTTTGTGAAAACCATTTTTGGATTCAGGGATCCGTTTGCGAAATATTAAGCTTTAAAGTGCTAATTTTTGTTAGAGTCAAGTGTCCCCTCCCTGCCGGCTAAATGGTTGGTTTTGGGTGTGTGAAAAAAATCACAACAGTAGTTTACCTATATAACGAAATTAAAAGGAAAACTATCACAGCTAAGTAGGCTCTACAAGTTAACGAGTAATAATCGACCAACTTAACTTTGCAGTTGCAAAAACATGTTTTCCCATACATTCCGTATGGGAGAACACATTTTTCAACTTCAAAGTTAAGTTTGTTTTTGGCATTAATTCATCCCAACTACGGAACCCTTCATTGTGCGTGGTCCGACACGCACTTGGCCGGTTTTTTATTTGTCAATACGTGAGTGTACGATGTCGGCGACGAAAGAAAAATAAATTATGGCTAGTATAATAGAATTATATAAAGATATGCCATATATGTGGAGCAAAAATAACAAAACTTATTCAAATAAAAATATTAGAGATGAAGGATTCAAAGTGCTTTTAACTATTTATAAGAACCTCGACGAAAATGCAACAATCAAAACACTAAAAAAACAACCGACCTCCAAAAAAAAATACTACAAAGTGAAAAATAACTTTAATTTCGGAAGTCGGTGTCTTGTGTTTTGTATTTTTACCGGACTACGGCAAAGCCAAAAGGAAGGGTTATGATTTTAGCAGTCTATGTATGTATGTTTGTATGTATGTATGTTTGTATGTATGTATGTTTGTATGTATGAATGTATGTATGTTTGTTTTTACGTGTGTTCCACCGTAGCGCCTAAACTACTAAACAGATTTTGATGAATGAGGTATCAATAGATTCGTAATAATGGTCCGGGTGACATAGGCTATATAATTTTTCCCTAAATTTAATTTGGTGGACTTTACATGTAAATTTCCAACCTCGAAAAAAATTAAAATGAGATGATCATGACATGTTTGGTATCAAAAGAAAGGTCTGGACGAGCACATTACAAATATGTATATAATATTATATTTTCAAAGTAAACAAATATGTTTAAATCGTTAAAAACAAGCAAAAGTGAGACTGCGCTACGTAGTATCGCAAGATGTTACCAACGTGCAGTTAATCAAATCTTAATAAGTAGTACCTACCGATTTGAAATTCCACTCTTATGAAAAACAAGTACAACGAAATATTTATATCTTGGATTTCTTCGAAGCTCGATATCGATATATGGTGTTGGCGTCGAAATAAATCGCTCTACGGTTTCGTCCAAAGCACTATGCACTGCTATTGGAATTTAAAATAGGTTAATTACTGAACTATTGTACTCTACTCTTATTTACGTTTATCAAGTGTAAAAACGGAAAAGTATAAAATAAAAAATAAAGTTTAATGAAAAACTGTAACCCGACTACGGGAAAATAAAAATGATCTTAAAAATACGAAACAAGCAAATATTTCAGACAGAAATCAAGACATAGGTACAAAAATGGTCCAGGTAAAGCCGTGGTCGCATGCCTGTATACCATGTTGGTGCCAGGAACACCTACAAAATTATAATGGCATGCGACGAGTGTACGATGTCGGCGACGAAAGAAAAATAAATTATGGCTAGTATAATATAATTATATAAAGATACCTATGCCATATATGTGGAGCAAAAATAACAAAACTTATTCAAATAAAAATATTAGAGATGAAGGATTCAAAGTGCTTTTAACTATTTATAAGAACCTCGACGAAAATGCAACAATCAAAACACTAAAAAAACAACCGACCTCCAAAAAAAAACACTACAAAGTGAAAAATAACTTTAATTTCGGAAGTCGGAGTCTTGGGTTTTGTATTTTCGTTTTTTGCCACCGACTTCCGAAATTAAAGTTATTTTTCACTTTGTAGTGTTTTTTTTGGAAGTCATAATTTTAAAATCGGTTCACAATTGACGGAGAAATCGGTGGACATACATAAAAAAAAAACAAACATACGCGACGAAGACGAACATATTATAACCTCCTCCTTTTTGGAAAACGGTTAAAAAGAAAATAGCCGCGCGCTTGCAACTGTATTAGTAACTAAATAAGTCAAATGTAATCAGAAGCTTCTAATTAGCTTTCTTTTTACCCGACTACGGCAAAGCCAAAAGGAAGGGTTATGATTTTAGCAGTCTATGTATGTATGTTTGTATGTATGTATGTTTGCTTTTCAATTCAATTCAATTCAATTTATTTCAGAAACAATTAACATTGTGTTTGAAAACATAAATGAATATTAATAAAAACACGTTGATTTAAATTATAAAACTAACACATTCAAAGTACAATAAATTATAGAAAATAACAAAAAATAAAAATTCAATAACATTACAAATTAAACATTCAATTCAATAACATAACAAGCTACTTCATTCATAAATATAACCGTGTCTCACATTAACTAATATCAATTTTTTTAAACGTGGATATGTCATCGTCTATTGAATACAGACATTTCTCCAATAGGAATGCTCTGAGTCTTGACTTAAAAGAGCTCTTATAAATTATAGTTTTTAAGTCCAATGGCAACCTGTTAAAAATCCGCACTGCTTGATATTGAGGACTATGTTGAACAATCTTAAGTTGGGGTATTATTATACTTTTATTAAAATCTTTCCTGCGCGTATTTTCTCTCAACTGTCTCTTCTCATTTGTTTCATAATTATGCAGGTATTTTTTAAAATTCACCGATAATACTAAAACATAGAGGCTGGGCACAGTAAGAATTTTTAAATTTATAAAGTGTGGCCGACAGCTCTCTATTGTGAAATCCGGACCATGGTTCGTATGGCTCTCTTTTGAAGGACGAATGCTCTCTGGCAGTTATATTTAAAACTATTCCCCCAAAACTGAACAATATATCTCAACCTTGATTCTATTAGAGCATAGTATACCATTTTAAGGTGTTTTATGTCTATTTCATCCCTAAGGCTACGTTTTACGTGTGTTCCACCGTAGCGCCTGAAACCGCTAAACCGATTTTGATGAATGAGGTATCAATAGATTCGTAATAATGGTCCGGGTGACATAGGCTATATAATTTATCCCTAAATTTAATTTGGTGGAGTACACGTAAATTTCTAACCTCGAAAAAAATTAAAATGTGATGATCATGACATGTTTGGTATCAAAAGAAAGATCTTGACGAGCACATTACTAATATGTATATAATATTATATTTTCAAAGTAAATAAAAATGTTCAAATCGTTAAAAACAAGCAAAAGTGAGACTGCGCTACGTAGTATTATCGCAAGATGTTACCAACGTGCAGTTAATCTTTTAATAAATAGTAACGATTTGTACCTAATTCCACTCTTATGAAGAAAAACAAATACAACGAAATATTTAAGTATATTTTGAATTTCTTCGAAGCTCGATATCGATATATGGTGTTGGCGTCGAAATAAATCACTCTATGGTTTCGTCCAAAGCACTATGCACTGCTATTGGAATTTAAAATAGATTAATTACTGAACTATTGTATTACTCTTATTTACGTTTATCAAGTGTAAAAACGGAAAAGTATAAAATAAAAAAATAAAGTTTAACAAAAAACTGTAACCCGACTACGGGAAAATAAAAATGATCTAAAAAGTACAAAACAAGCAAATATTTCAGACAGAAATCAAGACATAGGTACAAAAATGGTCAAGGTAAAGCCGTCGTCGCATGCCATTATAATTTTGTAGGTGTTCCTGGCACCAACATGGTATATAGATCATTTTTATTTTCCCGTAGTCGGGTTACAGTTTTTTGTTAAACTTTTTTTTTTTTAGGATCCTAATTTAGACGTCTGAATTTAGTGAAGTGGAATAAGCCCTTAAGTGAGTAGAGTAGTAGTGTGAAAATTTTAACATGGTTCATACTACCTATAAAAGTTTTCAGATCGATCTGCAAGCGAAACTAACGTTGTTCTTTAATCTACATGACATTCAACCTTAGGGTGCATTTAGTTTGAGTGTTTTGTTTCGGTCTAGTTGAAATATGTAGGGTAGATGCAATGATGCTAGATTAGTGCATGCGAAGACACGATTTCAGCCCCCCCCCCCCCCCCGATCCTTGCGCCCTAGGCTGCAGCCTAATTAGCCTAAGAGTTAATCAGGCCCTGGGTGGCGCTAGTCACGGTGTTAAATTTTCATTTTAAGATTTCTCTATTAAAAACTGTGATTTCTTCACAAATTTCTTTGAAAATTAGTGCTCCTATAGAAGTTATAGCGACCAAAACTTCAGATTCCTAAGTGTTGTATTAAAAAAAACCGGCCAAGTGCGTGTCGGACCACGCACAATGAAGGGTTCCGTAGTTGGGATGAACTTATCCCAAAACAAACTTAACTTTGTAGTTGAAAAATATGTTCTCCCAAACGGAATGTATGGGAAAACATGTTTTTACAACTGCAAAGTTAAGTTGGTCGATTATTACTCGTTAACTTGTAGAGCCTAATTAGCTGTGATAGTTTTCCTTTTAATTTCGTTATATATACTGTAGCGGTTACACCGCCACATACGAACTACGCATCAAAGACATGACGTCACACAAATCCTGCATCGCGCAGTTAGAGTTTACCGAGCGATCGACATACATACAAGATTTCAACTTCAAACTGATGGGCAGTTGCCCGCCAGACACAACACCCGTCTGGTCGGAGGATCCTCCCTTTTCTATGGTGGATGAGTGAACTTTACACCCTGTTCCTCATGCCCCTAAAATACTACTGCTGTGATTTTTTTCACACATCCAAAACCAACCATTTAGCTGGCGGGGGGGGGGGACGATTTCTCACGAGAAACCGATCGAGATTTTGTTTAAGTGTGCGTGCGGCGACGCATAGATACTATGGCGCACACATACAAGCCGCGCGCGGTGCGTTTGTATGAAGATAGCGTACTTCCTCTCTTTATACTATGGTGCAGACGCTACCTACAAAAATTTAAAAAAAAATCGCAAAATCGTATACGCAGGCTGCAGGCACCATTGCTCTTATTGCTACCGAAATAAAGGCGTAAAAGTCAACATTTTTTACCATTGAAGTGCGAAAAGTCCAGTGTGTTCAGATATTCAGTTGATAACATTGAGGCAAATAATTTTTTACTTTGCTACATACCTACTTATAGGTGCAGCTAGATACAGCTAAGTACATTAATTATTACCTACATGACTGCCCAAAAAGAAGTGTAATGTTTTTGCATCATTGAGGATAAATATTATTGTTGGTACCGCGGGCCGTCCGTCCCCAAAATCGTCTATATTCGCCCTTACTGCTACAAATAATAAAGGTGGTGTCAAAATCAAATGGTTGTTACCATAGGGTACATGGAAGTGGAATTGACTGTATTTCCTACTTTTGATTAGGTACAAAGTGTGTTAATATTCAGTTGATAATTTAGGGGTATGAGGAACAGGGTGTAAAGTTCACTCATCCACCATAGAAAAGGGAGGATCCTCCGACCAGACGGGTTTTGTGTCTGGCGGCCAACTGCCCATCGGTTTGAAGTTGAAATCTTGTATGTATGTCGATCGCTCGGTAAACTCTAACTGCGCGATGCAGGATTTGTGTGATGTCATGTCTATGATGCGTAGTTCGTATGTAGCGGTGTAACAGCTACAATAATATTGATAAAAGGCATTTTTGAATTTTGCTATCTAGAGATACCCATAGGTGCAGCTACAGCTACATTTTTATTGCATCATTAACCAGTATTGTTTTTGGTAGAGGGGACGTCCCCAAAATCATCTTAACAGGTAGGTACCTACTTCGCCCTTACTGCTACAGAAATAGTACCTAATAAAGGCGTTGTCAAAGTCAAATAATTGTTACCATGGAGTCCATGGAATTACGGAAGATTTTACGTTTGATTAGGTACAGACGCCAGCACATCAAGCTACTACAATCTGTCAAATTTATTTAATAGATTTTCAACTTTATCGCTGATGTTTAAGGTTCAAAGTTGATTGGGAAAATTTGACAGTTTCGGATAGCTTGATGTGCTGGCGTCTGTACTACGAGTACCAAGCGTGTTTGTTACATATTGATTTGATAACATTTGAGGAAAATCGTTTTTGAATATTGTTACGTACTGCGTAGATACATACCTATACCTACAGCTACAGTGTATAGGTAGATACAGTTACATTTTTGTTGCATCATCATTATCAATAATTTATGTACGTTTGCCCAGCACGGCCCCTCAGAATTTGCATTTATGGTGTACACCATTGCAATGTACTCGCCTCTAGCAGTATATGTACCGATTTCTTTTTCAATGTACCTCTATACTTTTGAAGAAATATGCAAAAAAAGGTGGCCGTGCCAGCCAAACGCTTTCAGCACGGCCCCCCATGTAACTTGAATAATACATACCGTATTAACAAATGTCTATAACTCAAGAAATGTATCTACTCTATTAATACGTTATATGTGCCGCAACAGTTATTGTGAATTCATAATAACAAATAATATATAGATGTGGATAAGGGGCCGTGCTGGAAAAAATCATTTTAAGAAATATCTAAAAAAGACAAAACATACTTAGCCAAAAACTATTAAAAAATAATTGAAGTTTAGCAAGTAACATATGTACCGCATTGATTTCTCATACAACTTGTTATATTGTGAAAAATAAATCTATTTTAGTTCATTCAGCACGGCCCTCTATAGTTGCCTATATCTTTTTAAATAAGCCGTGTATGTTTACAAAATTCGACTTCCTGAATAATATATAGGAGTACATTCCTTTCAACTAAATTGCAATTCTGCTGTATCAATACTTTAGAAGATAAATTCAATCTAAAATATACATACATTAAAACTGATGGGGTGACCATGATTCTACATGAAAATAGGATAAAAAATACTGCTTAAATTGAGTAAATCTTTATTAAAATAAACAAATCAACAATATGGTAAACTATATAAACGATAACTAGGTACTTATACATAATAGGTCGATAATCGTACAAGTGTCAAGTTAGTGTCGCTAAGACTACATAGCTCAAAGTCTTAAAAATCATACATTACAATAAAATCACAGATTCATTACATTTCACAAATTAGTTCGTTTACATGGAATAACAACCTATGTCTCAATAACACTACAGAGCTTAAAAATCTTAAAAAATCACAGATACGCGTTCAATAAATCATATTGATTGAACCTTACATTACACTAATATTAATTTGCATGAATCGCTTTAATTATTTGGTATAATCACAGGCAATTAATTAAATCCACGTAATCACAGATGTTTTTCAACGACTATAACAATTAGACTATTGTTCGTTTATGTTACTAATATTATGTTACCTATGGAATAATCATAGAAAAACTAGTACATAAATTAACTTATTAAAAGTAATCACAGATGACATTACAACAGTATTGACTTCTTATTAAACAGTTCACAGTTTCATATGCATATTTTTAGCAACTAGTCTTTACCAGATTCTTAAATAGTGTAAAATTAACTTTAAATTATTACAAAATACATGTATTTAAAAACCATGGCTCAAAAACATATTCTGGTTTCACTGTAATTACCAGAGCCGTCACTCATAGGATCATATTCAGCAAACCCTGAGCTCCGCTCCGACGTGAAAGCGGAATATTCGTAAAAGTTATTATTTTTAGTTGTATTAAATATCACATATCACTCACTAAAACGTAAGTAAGAGTGTGTAAAAATATCGACTCCACTGTACTGTTGTTAATTTTCAAGGCCAAATCATCATAACATAGCCACAGATCATGGCTAAGCGTATGGCACTTATAATGGCCCAGAGTTCCCTCTGAATTCCCTACATATTCAATGGCACCAACGACACCATAAATTTGATTTTGAATATTAATAGTGACCGGGATATTACACAAAACTATTGCATCTGTTCCATTTAAATCAAAGGTTATAATCCTTTGTAATTTATAACTTGAAATGACAGTTCCACCGCAATTATTTTTACAAATTTGAGAAGTAGTTTCGATAGCAAGTGATTCTTCTAATGCCAAAATACCAAACGTGTTAATTATGTTAATATTCAAAGCTATAAAAGGTCTTATGATTTCTACATAATATTGACATTCTTCTTTTGTGCAAACTTTTATAAACTGAGCACTGTAAAATAAATTGGTAAACATTTGCTCATACAAATTAGCGACATTGCATTCACAATCTGTTATTATCTTTACATGCGCTGGCCGGTCAAAATATTCATGACAAACGTAATTTCTCATTTCATACACAGTACCTTTGTCAACATTTTCATTTAAGATGAGATTTATATAGTCTCGAAGTTTATTATCTTTTGACTCAATTTCCATTTTGAAATTAGAAAACGACTGAAAGCCAAATGCAATCAAAAACATTATTGCATCAAAACCGCATGTGTTAACGACTGTTGAATTTTTAATCATGTTACCATTTTTTATAAATTTTATACCGGTATGTGGCTTTACATTAACGGCCTTGTCTGCTTGACCTCCCCAATTTTCTACAAATGTTGGTTGATCGCTAAATATTGAGTCTTGAACAAATTGTCGTTTCGGTTTTTGTTGTTTTTTACTTATGGGTTTTGTCGTCCTGCGATTTGTTTTTTTTACAGTGTTAGGTTCTATATGAAATTTACTCGCTGCAATATTTAACTCTCCTTTTAAATAATTAATATGTCTTTGCAGGAAAACGTCAATTCTATGTTTTGTTATTTTAGATTTCAGCAGCAAGTGTTTTAAAGTTTTAAAATGATCCTCTGATGCACTCGACGAAGGATTTTTATTATCTGATTTATATAATGGCATCATGACATTCGACCACAGGGGCAATTTTCGCAGTAGTCATTTTATTGTCGTTAATAAGGGCGGATAATAAAAATCATTTAGAGGGCCAGTTACACAAACTTCTTCTTTATGATGTGTAACAGTTTCCTCAAACCACTTCGCGAAATTCAGCTCATTAAACGTTGTATCAACATGAACGTCATCATGTAAACAGTAACGGTCATCACTTGATAAAGAGTCATCTTCAGTTATATTATCATGTATTTCCTTAATATTTACATTTTGAAGTACACTTCTCAGGTAATATTGGGCTTCAGTACAATGCTTGGAATGATATTTAGACAGGATTATAGCTAGCAGTTTATCGATGATGTTTTTGATGACATTAATATTTTCTGCTTTTTTAATGTAAAGAATACACTGAACAAATAAGTAATTCACTTTTTTTGGTGCGTTTTCTAAAGAAATTTTACGAATAGATTTAATAAAATGGCTCGTATCAATTCTCATATATAAATTAGGTACAATGAAGTTGCCTTCTAATGCTTTAAAAGAAGCCTCTAAATAATCCTTGGTTGAGTTAAATTTTGTAAAACAATTAATTACAGCCGCAATCAAAGCCGATGAGTCGTCAGTTATAACTTCTGCGGGCGAAGTGATATTCTTTGCCCATTTAGATAACCAATCCGCAATAGTTTCTTTGGTATGGGAATTGCTAACCATTTGGGCGACGGGTACAGATTTCAAGCTATTATTAGCAGTTAACATTACTACGTATAAAAATAATTTCTTGGTTAGGTTGTTAGTTTTATAAATAGAACCAGTAGCATCTAGGGAAATAGTTATTCTGTCAACTACTTTAGAATAGTGTCTATAATAATTGAGTTGTTCTTCTAACCAATAGTGTACATGAAATGTTGGTTTTATAAGTATTTCTTGAATTATATTAGAGAACTCGACGCTGTCAGCTAAAATTATCAAAGACATTAATTCATTTTTGTGATACCAATGTTGACTATTAGATTCATAACGGATTATCCTGAGTGCTCCAAGAGATGGCAATGTAGGTGGTTCTGTATCTCCGAATGTCATTGTGCGACGTGCCAGATCTTTATGAACAACGGCTGCTGGCTTTTCTTTTAAATTATCTGATAATTTTCGTCTCAAGTACGGAGTACAACGAACTTTCTTTCGTGGGTCATGCTTAAAGTTATTATCTAAGTTGATAATTTCACAAAGAAATTCGACGACCTTGTCTGTCTTCTCGGTGTCATGAATACGCACTTTTGCGTTGCACTGAGTACATTTTCCGTGGAAGGTAATTCCATTGCTATTAATGTTATAATTTTTAAAAGATATTGTACATGGCAATTTAAAATGTTTCCAAAGCTTTTGCCTCAAAAGGCAGGACCATTTATACTTAGGAATGGTTTTGTATGTTTCATATCTCAGGTATGGCTTCTTTTTATCGTTTCGTCGAAAAGTGCTGCGTATTGGCTGTATTTTTTTCCACTCGTGAATATCCACAGGAAATTTAAAAATAACTCTATTTCTATCTTCGTTTTTACTATGTTCGGATGATTCAGGCAAAGGTGTCGATTTCTTAGACGAATTCAAAGGTGTCGTTCCAACACTAATGTTTCCTAGTTTGTCATCAATTTTTGTTGGCTCCGGTGTGAGGTCATTAGTGCCCAGAAAATTTCTTTTATAACTTAGGTACAATGCTTTCGGAGACATAGCATAATTAAGCTCTTCAGCTAGTTTCTGGTACACATTTCTATCATATTTCGGTCCTTTGAGCTGATGTCGATTTTTCATAAATAGTTGTTTCTGTACATCTAATGCTACATCACTTTTCTTGCCCATCCTCACCATTAATTGTATCAATCTGAAGAAAAAAAAATCTGTACAAATATTTATAGTGAATTACGTAACTTCTTTTTAGATTTATATATAATTTTGCTACCTATTTATTTACTAAATATATTAATAAATAACGGTTAATATAAAGTGATAATTATTTTTGATACCCTAATTATTCAACATTTTTTATAATTACTGCTCAGTATGATTACACCAATTCTTAAGTGAAAAATGCTGAATGAATGAACGATGCTGCCAACGGGCCGCTTTAAGTTTAAAATAGCGTCCGAAAATTGTATATCTCAACTTTTGCGTGTCACATTTACCTACTCTATATATGTATAGTGGGTAAAGTAGGTATATTTCCACTATATTGAAGAGTTCCTTAAAATTTTAAAAGATGGTAGGTAAATTTCTATGGACTCTGGGCGTAAAATCAACAGAAATGTAACTCCTAATAATTGTAAAGGCTTAATACTACTAGATACACAAGTATTTTCTTTTATATAACTACGAAGCACTCTTGGGTTTTGCTTGTAAATGAACAGAACACAATTAAACAAAAACTATGATTAATTATGTAAGGTAACATAATAATCGTAGGCTCATTACACAGTTTGCTATCATATATTATGGTTAGCAAAATAAATTTAATGTAAGAAATAATTAATAATAGAACTACTCATTAGACATGGATATGCACTGCGGTTGATATCACAAAGTACATATTCACTGAGCAGTGTATACATTCACTCGCATTGCCCGAGATATTGAGATATGTACTATACACCGCATTGACTATGGCATCGCATTCATTCGTATCACACGGGCAATGAGTGAGAGAAAGAGTGCATGTAATATGTATGGCTCGCCAACTCTGACGTGAAACGCATTACCCGCGACAGCTAATACAAATTATAATGAGAGTGAATGAGACCGAAGCATAGCTTAGCCACAACAAGTTAAAATGAACCCTATTCCATTGCGTTACAGTTTATATCTCAAGAAGTGATGTTCTGCATAGTGTATACACATGTCTGTAAGTGACATGGGTATGCCCTATGTACTATTAATCGCAGTATATATTATATACTGCGGTTGCTATTATCAACCGCAGTGCATAGTGTATAAATCGTATTTATCGACCGCCCTCATGGCCGGTTGATATGTACTAAAGTGCATATCAAAAGTTGATGTACTTTGGAACCGGTGCATATCATATGGCATTGACTTTCGATGCACTGTTATGCGCATGTCTACTACTCATGCAAAGATTTGTAAAAAAAGAAAATTTGCAAAGATTTGTGTCGTAAGCAGGTGCTTCATACATTTTGGTATTTTTAAATAACATTAAATAAATCTAGCATACTGATTTAATGTGCTTTGCATTATCTTATGTGCATACAACGTGTAACTTTAATATTTACGCAATCTTCTTTAGGGTCAAGTTCAATTCCTACATGCACTTACCTAGATATACTTACATCAAATCTATTTTTTAAATACAAATAAATTATATTATAACTTAAAACTTACTTACCCGTTTATTTTAACAATCCATTTTCGTCCTTGAAATAGAATTCACTGCACAAACACACGACCCATTATTCATATTATTTGAGCAGTATTTATATTTACTACTGTCTGTTATGCGCGTAGAGATGTGACTGTCAATAAACACTCAAGCGCAACATGAAGTAACCGCGACACCAGCGCCACATTAAAAATTACGGTAGCGTCAGTGAACTAATAGCGATCGCACACGACAAAATTAACTGATAATATATTATTATACTTAATGATTATTTTTTAAGATGTAATGAATAAACACATAATTATTTAAATAAATTACCCAATAGCGGACAAATTTTAAACTTTGAGAAACATTGAATATTTTGTTTTTTTTAGCATTTCTCATTCTGAATAACATTTATTTAAACATATTATAAGTTGTGTTTTTTCTAGGGGAAGGTTATAAGCACGCTTTATATATTTTTTATTTCTACCACGCGAGCCGAACCGTAAGTTAAAGCTAGTCCACTTAGAAATTCGTTTATTTAATATATTATCCCACTAGATAGGCTTTGAGGAAAAGAAAACGATTAATTACTTGACGCCAAGAATCAGTTATTTTTATTTTTAATGTTTTTGATGGGTACCTATACCTACCCTGTGTCATTCTCACAATTAAGACGAATATAACGACATCTCTCAAGTTGAAATTAATAAAGCCGTTTAGACTACAAAGCGTGCCAAAGAAATGAAGGTTGCTACATATCTACATTCATTCACTCGAAAAACCTTACCGTCCTTCTGGTACAGTCGGGTAAAAAGAATGTTTATTTCAATGTAGTCACATAATTTAATTAATATAAGTACATAAATATAGAACATTTATGTACCTACCTACCAAATATATGAAATCATGGTCACCCCATCAGTTTTAATGTATGTATATTTTAGATTGAATTTATCTTCTAAAGTATTGATACAGCAGAATTGCAATTTAGTTGAAAGGAATGTACTCCTATACATTATTCAGGAAGTCGAATTTTGTAAACATACACGGCTTATTTAAAAAGATATAGGCAACTATAGAGGGCCGTGCTGAATGAACTAAAATAGATTTATTTTTCACAATATAACAAGTTGTATGAGAAATCAATGCGGTACATATGTTACTTGCTAAACTTCAATTATTTTTTAATAGTTTTTGGCTAAGTATGTTTTGTCTTTTTTAGATATTTCTTAAAATGATTTTTTCCAGCACGGCCCCTTATCCACATCTATATATTATTTGTTATTATGAATTCACAATAACTGTTGCGGCACATATAACGTATTAATAGAGTACATTTCTTGAGTTATAGACATTTGTTAATACGGTATGTATTATTCAAGTTACATGGGGGGCCGTGCTGAAAGCGTTTGGCTGGCACGGCCACCTTTTTTTGCATATTTCTTCAAAAGTATAGAGGTACATTGAAAAAGAAATCGGTACATATACTGCTAGAGGCGAGTACATTGCAATCAAAATCAAAATCAAAAAAAAATCAAAATATTTTATTTCACATAAACCTACATGGGCACTTATGAAACGTCAGAAGCTAGGTGCACGGTTCCAATTGGTCGTTTCCTATGGAGAAGAGCCGGCAAGAAACTCCACGGTTACTCTTTTAAAAATAATTGGCTTTTACAATACTTTCATATAACAGTGTTTCTAGGTATGGGAGGACAGAGTAGGTCTTTCAATAAGTACCAAGTACTTAACAAAATAGAAAATGGTCAACAGGTCTACAATCCACTAAGCCTACAGC
Organism: Agrochola lychnidis; assembly: GCA_963680765.1. Lineage (NCBI taxonomy): Eukaryota > Metazoa > Arthropoda > Insecta > Lepidoptera > Noctuidae > Agrochola > Agrochola lychnidis. The sequence goes on along the minus strand of OY796863.1, from coordinate 9,934,793 downwards.
GTTCTCACATTCACAAAATATGTAGAAAAGAATCTATACAAAAAATAAATAGATTAATAAAAGTAAAAAACCTATTTTAATAAAACGCAATTATATGATTGCTGTTACAACTGTAATCGTGAGTAATTATCATGTCCACAAAAGTCACAAAAAAAAAAAAAAAAAAAAAAAAAAAAAAAAAAAAAAAAAAAAAGTTCAAATTAAATCGTAGATATAATGTCAAATAATAGAATAATAAATATGTCAAGGACGAATGTAAAACCAAAAAAAAATAAATAAAGATTTAAATAAACATGGTAATTTGGGAGCAGTTAATAGACTCTTACTTATTTATGCCATTAATGAGGTACCAGGGAAGCCACATGTGCAGAAGGAATTATTGCCAAACTTCCTTATCTTCAACATAGTCTTTAATTTTATAATATGCTTTCTTGATAAGGACGCGTTTGATGTGGGTTTTGAACTTCCCATCGCTAAGTTCTGTCACAGACTTTGGCAACTTGTTATAAAAGCGGATACTGTTTATAGGAAATGACTTGCTTGTTTTAGTTAATCTAAATTTGGGTATCACAATTTCATGTCGACTACGTGTATTTATATTATGGTGTATTTATGGTGTACACTTATGGTGTACACCATAAATGCAAATTCTGAGGGGCCGTGCTGGGCAAACGTACATAATAATTTTACACCATAAGTGCTTAAGACCCCGTATTCATCATCATATTTCACTCATATTATTATTTCTCTCATATTTCATGCACGGGGTTGTGGGTTCAAATCTGGGCAAGAACCAATGAGGCTATTTCAATTCATATGTAGGTACCTACTTACGACATATTATTATGCAGATTGTATGATTCGTCATTTTGAACTGGGTGAAATACGTTAGGTTAGGTTAGAACTGTGACCAACCGCGCGCAAGCCGGGCGAGAGCTACTTCCAAGTTGCTTGCAGAAATGTTTTCACCATTGTCAAATTACTTACCCGTGTTTTCGCAATATTCCTAGGGTTTTCCAAAAATTCGAATTATCAAATCATCCTACGACATATACAAAGTGAAAGGTCACTCATTTACCTACTAGCTGATTAAAATTGTCATTGCTGTTAATATTTAATATAATATTTGTATCCAATTGAAGGCCTTGATGAGCACATTCCAAAACTATATAGGTAATTTTTTGGCATACATATTATTATTACAGATATCCTACCTATGTAAAATGTAAAACAAACATTTCATCCCCACCACATTCCCCACGCTATCCACGCCTCGTCTCGCCTCGCCGTGCGAGTTTAAAACCACCTTTAAGCCGACGTTCGCACCGACGTAATAAAATCGCGGCGAAATTTTATCGCGCACTGGATTTTCAACTCTTGGTGTTAAGCCGAGCGTTGTCAACGCGCTGGGACGCACTCTCGTCCCAGCGCGTTGATAAAACACACTGTTGGATTTTCAACTCTCAGCGCTAAGCAGAGCGGTGAAAATCAAGTGTACGAAAAAAAATCGCCGCAATTTTATTACGTCCGTGTGTACGTGGACTTAGTGCTTAAAAATAAAAATTAAAGACACCTAGCATGACGTGTTTTAAAATTAAAAATATAACTTGTCACTAAAATGTACAAAATTTAAATTATTAAAAATACAGATTATAAATAACTAATACAACTTGTTTATTATTTTTTAGTTTGTTTTTTAACCGACTTCAAAAAAAGAGGAGTGTTAAAATAATGTACTTACCGCTAATTTTGTTCACTCGTAAAATAAGATGCAAAGCGCGCGAAAACGTGCGGCGACATTCCCTTGCAAACGATGGCCGCGCCCTGACCGCGCGACGCGCGGGCGGGGTGGGAGGTGTATGTAACGAGTCCCTATGGTTGATATTCTTTTGTCTACACTCTTTCGTTTGAATGTTATGAACGTGACCACCACTGCCCGCTGACTACGATTACCCCTTTCTCCCCTAAACAGTAGTGATGAGGGTATCGTCACATCGATGAATGAGATTTATACGCGTTCAGTTAAGTTTTTATTATAATTTTACAGATATAAATAAAAACTGATTAAATATTTTCATATTTGTTTTATTTCACAGTATCCCTAGTAAGAAAAAACAGTATAAATTATAAGTATCAAAGAAAAAAATGCATAACTCAATTAGAGCTACCTATAAGAAGTGTGATACATCTCTATTAGTTTCATGACGTCATCCGTTGACTTCATTTCAAGTCCTTGGCGTTCAGAGCACGATAAATTCAATTCTGGTTAATGATGTCTATGGTCTTTCTTTCATTTTTGTCTATCCCGTGTTTTTTCTTACTTTATGATGAATGACCGTTATTATTATTTTTACGTCTTTTGACAATAATTCTCGGGACCCTGGGGTCCCAGGCCTTTGGAAGGCGAACAAGGGGCCGAAGCCAACTCGTAGAGACCGTAAGACGTTTTTAATTAATTAAATGAGGCACCAACCGACGATTATCTCTGTTCGCACTATTCAAGAGCACCCAAGGACAACCTTCGGTTGGTGTAGGTAGGACTATATTGCAGGATATGGAAATAAAGATATTGGATTATGGGTTTGGGTGGCTAAAATGAACTGGTTATCTAAAATTATGGAAAGACTATGATTATTACCTAGATGGAGTTAAGGACACCAGAATCATCTGTGTCAATATCCTCCACTTTCGAGTCAGATTCCACACGTTGCAAATTTTTTTGTAACTCATGAGAGTTCAATTTTATTCATTATCTGCACTATTTATTTAGTCACACAACAGAATACAATTAAAATCATTTTGTTCTTATCACAAGCAAAGCGGGAAAGAAGGACGCGTGCGTGCTTTCCCGTTTACAATTGCTGCACTATGCCAAAGTGACCTTGACACCCGTACGCTTATGACGTCACAGAACGACTTCTATAGTAGTCCGTGGCGCTCGGGGCAGTGACAACTAACTTTTTTGTAGAGATGGGAATATAATTTATCGACAAGGATTGGTGAACAATAACAAGAACTATTTAATTACGGATCGGCACCCATCTGAAGGTCTAAATTGGTTAATTTTCCCTTTGTTGTAAAGTAGTTAACTAAGTTCATATTTTATTGACCTCAAATTGTTTTCGATAGTAGTATTTATAAATATTTTTACGATCGAAATCAAACAGTGAACACTTTCGCGTCACATCACTGGCCGACTATATATGAAGTCCTTGGCGTTCTGGGGACATTAAAAATGTTCGGAGTTTTTGTTTTTGCCAATTTTAAGACAAATAACGGCTTGTTTTGTGTGGAAAATTAAAAAAAAATAGGGTATTAGACTGCTATATTAAATAATAAAATGAAAAAAACCTGTAAAATACAGTAATTTTTTTTTTTATAACATAGTTAAAATGAAGAGCTTCTAATGAAGTCGTGGCGCTGGTGGCACGAAAATCTGGAACTTCTATTGAAGTCCGTGGCGGTGAAAAGGTTAATATCTGGATGACCGCTCATGCTCGGTTTTTTTTTAACAACGTTTTCTAAAAATGAAACCTAGCTAGATCGATTTATCGCCCACGAAACCCCCTGCATACCTACTAAATTTCATGAAAATCTTTGGAGCCGTTTCCGAGATTCAGATTATATACAGAGTGGCAGGGACATCGCATCGACGCGAAAACTGTTACCTACCATGGATTCAGTACATGATTCTGAACCCAATAGAAAAGTGCAATACCTACGCGGTCAAAATGTATAGAACACCTGTTTTTTTTAAAATAACCGACGAAAAATTTCAACGCAGTGGGGTTCACATTCATGGTTTAAGTTTTCGTGTCGATGATGCCACTCTGTATTTTTTGTACGAATGCTAGCAAGATATTATCAAGGACAGTTTATCAGTGGGATTACTTCTTAAGGAATACAAGGTGGCGAGTGAGCATGCTTATGATGCAAGGGACTTGCTTTTGCTGATGCACGGGCGTCAGGTCAAGGGGCCTACCACCAGCTCAAAAGCAGTATTATTATAATATTACTTCAGTGGGAGAAAGAGATGGAGCTATACGTCCTGTAGAGCTTCATCTCTTTCCCACACTGAAGTCATATTAAAATAATACTGCTTTATGAGCTTGTGGTAGGCCCCCTGGACTATTAAACTTTAAATCGAGAATACGACGTACAAAAGTTAATAATGTGCAGATGTCTTTGTCTGTTCCGACTTTGCGTAACTCTTCACACAACGCTTGCATAAACCAGGAACCACGAGTATTATTTGATTATTTCTCCATGAATAATATCCAGGCACAGTAGCAAATACAAACAGGAAGTCTGCACGGACTAAAATTATGTAGGATGAAGAGGATGATCCATCTATTTCAGTATAATAATCATCTAGATTAAAACCACTCAAATTTATTTATTTATTATTTATTTATTTATTTAACAGTTTATGTACAGACGCCAGCACATCAAGCTACCCGAAACTGTCAAATTTTCCCAATCAACTTTGAACCTTACACTTCAGCGATAAAGTTGAAAATCTATTAAATAAATTTGACAGATTGTAGTAGCCTGATGTGCTGGCGTCTGTACACACACATAAACAGATTAGAAGAAAGGAACAGAAAAATACGTACAAAGGTTTATCACCCTGGCAAGCTTGAATAATGAACATTTTTGGTTTTATAGCAAGAGTTGGGCACCTGTCAAAAGTAAAGTAGCGCCACAAGTTTTCTAGCTTGTAATGTATATCTTCTCCATACAATATTCCTAGCTCTCCGTGGGTTAACACAGCAATAAGAAGACAGTCAAAGTTAGTATGGTCCATGTCTGCGGTCTGCTGAACATAGGTTTCATTCTTCAGATTTTAAATTGTTAGCATCGCACGTAACTCGGAATCCTAACCTTGAGGACCTTGGCAAGATTATCTCTTTCCACGTTCGTGCCAGTACGAGACCTCAGGTTGTGAATATCGAAATGCTTGTAGTTGAAAATGATTGCCCTCCCACGATACTTATGGTTCCTGTTGTAATAATTGTACAGTGCGTTTTCGTCAACGGGCATTCTTGCATAGCGGCGTGCGCTCGAGGATTCATGACTGCCCAGTGCGTCGCCTTCATCGCCGCCACCGTTTGCGTTGGGTCTTTGTTCAGTTTCAAAAGTTCCATTATCTTGAGGTTCTCCGTTCAACATTTTGATTATGTACTGCGTTATCAAAAAGTAAAATAAATAGGACTCCAGTAACGCTGTATGCAGCCGATCTTAGATGCAGAAACATGTCGAGCCTGTTATGGAAAAACATCGTAACCGACAGAATGTAGGTGTTTCACTTTACTATTGTGAAGTACAGCTAAAATAATTTAGATCCTGATACAAAAACACTTAAACCAATAGGTATTTGGATAAACGTCAAAATTATAACTGGCATTAGATTGATTAGATAGTATCGCAAACGACAAAAGTAAAAGTTTGATATTTATGAACAATTAGAATTATCGTAACCAACATCTCGTAAGTAATGTTTGTCACTTAGGTACTATAAAACATGGTTTTATGAACTACCCAAAATCTGTGTTGCGTATATTGTATTAATTTATTTTGTTTATTGGATCGAAGACAGACTCCGGTACCTGAGTCGGAATCTTCTCACACGACCTCAACATAAATATATCCCGCCCGCTGGGAATGTTCAACACCGTCTATCAGGCGGAATGTGTGGGCATCATAGAAGCGGTTCACGCCATAGAAGCCAGGAGAGTTACGGACACTCACATTCGTATACTTTCCGACAGCGCTTCAGTTCTCCAATCCTTACGGAAAAAATATATTACCTAAAAGTTAATACTAGAATGTCACAATACACTAGAACAGGTAACGGTATCTAGCCGCAACACGGTAACACTGCAATAGATAAAAGGACACAGTGGATCGCTAGGTAACGACGCAACTGACGAACTTGCTAGAAGAGGATCTAGCATGGCAGTCTGTGGACCCGAGCCTATCGTATCAGTCCCCTACAACCAAATACGCAGGTGGATACAGGAGTACACCCACACACAAGCGGAATACTGGTGGACCTCGACACCAGGCTGCAGGCAGTCCAAGGAAGCTATCGGGTACTTGGATAGCAGGCTAACCAGGCGTTTATTACGCCTGGACAGTAATGACCTGCGCCTGGTAACGGGGACCATCACGGGACACTGCTCGCTAAACAAACACTTCCACACAAGAGGCATAACGGACAGTTCTCTGTGCAGGGCGTACATGGAGGTTAAGGAAACCGTCACGCACGTGCCCTTTGAATGCACAGGCGACACCCAAATTAGATCAGAAACCCTCGGGTCATCCAGATCTTTCACAGATGTTCTGAACAGACCAGGAGTTTAAATTAACTTCCGGGGGGAGGTGGGCTGGTTGGAATAACCACCAAACGGCCGCCATGGCTCACGCACAATGGTCCACCTTACGGACTAAGTGCGGAAACCAAAACCCCATAACATAGAACATAGAAGTATATTGTTTATTTGTAGAAAATACTGTATTCTGATTGTTTGATTGCCTATTTATTTGAATGAAGTAATATTCAATTTGGAATTTTTATAATTTTGAAATGTTAAAAACTTTAAACACTAAAAATTTATTTAAATTTTACCATTGTAATTCTTGTTTCTGAGTAATAACTAAACGCAGATTTTTAGAACTGTTCTAGTTCAAACTTAAAAGACTACTAATTTTGTTCTTGTTAATAATAAATTAGGCCCTATGTCATGTGATTTTTAAGATGTGGGGTAGCGAGCAAGCATTTTTGGGCCTTACGAGGGCCTTGAAACGCGTGATATTAGGAGAAAACACACAGTGCATACATTAGTTGGCCTTAATTATTTTAAAGAAAAGTAATAGCGTAAATGACGATTTTTGAAAACAAACAGAAATCATGACCTTTATTTTTATCTTAAGCGACAAAAGTACTCATTATTTAACTCTTTCTGCAATAATTTAATTGATTTTACATAGAGCCTAATGTGTTTTGCAATATATACAAAAACCGGAGATCTATAAATAACAAATTGAAAATTATCAATAAAATACCTCTCCTGTAAAATTTCATAAAAGTCGCTTACGATGTTCTTCCATAACAGGCTCGATGTGTATAAAACTTATATCTATCATTTGGGCCATTACCTATAGTATCAGAAATCCAATGGACACAAACAGGAATATGGTAGGTAAATTAGAAGGAAGGTTTTCAATTGTCAAACTTCCTAATAATTAGTGTGAATAACAAGAGCGTGATTGGCATGATAAAATTAATTTTCGACTAAAACGAATATTAAAAAAAAAAACTTCATGTTTATTTTTTATATTTTATTATGACATTTCCAAATTAGGTAAGTAAATCTTAGTCAGTTTTTAAGGATTTTTTACGAAATTTTAACCTAGTAGGTTTGTATTTTTTATATTTTATTATAACACTAGCTGCGCCCCGCGGTTTCACCCGCATAAGTCTCGATGCCCTGTGGGAAAAAAGTTTTCTTTTCCAGGGCATCATCTATATATGTGCCAAATTTCATCCAAATCCGTTCAGCCGTTTTAGCGTGAAGGCGTAACAAACAAACTTACTTTCGCATTTATAATATTAAGGATTTCAAAATTAGGTAAGTATTATGTAAACGCCATCTTAGTCAGTCGTAGGTTTGTTTACACTTAATAAGTTTGTCGACTAATTCTTGTTGTTAGCTTGTAGAGTCTACTTAATTTTGATAGTTTTCCTTTTAACTTCGTTGTATATAGGTTTACTACTATCCTGAATACTTTTCACATATCTAAAAACAATTTGTTATCTATCAGGGGGTACCGGGGTGGGGGGGGGGGGGGCAGGGGTACAGTGCATTCCGACAAAAATGAAGCATAAATCATAATATTTCGCAAACGGATCCCTGAATCGAAAAATGTTCATTCCATAACAACAATATTTAAGACCAACGATACACACAATGATTTAGAAGATTTAAAAAAAGCACCTCGTATTAAGTTTAGAGAGGTACTCTAAAAATAGTAGGTACATTACTGCCGGCACACATGTATACGTGACTACGTGAGTCCATCAATGCCAGCACGCGTAGCATGACAACCGTAGAAACGAGTTTTGTCGACGGAAGAATAGACAAAATGACAGATTGTGATTGTTTATCTGTCACTTTGTCTATTCTTCCGTCGACAAAACTCGTTTCTACGGTGGTCATGCTACGCGTGCTGGTTGCGGCTAAGGCTTAGTATAGTACTTTTCTCAAATAATGCGCGGAAATTCAAACTAAGTAAATTCTAACTAATATTATAAATGCGAAAGTGAGTTTGTTTGTTACGCTTTCACGCTAAAACGGCTGAACGGATTTGGATGAAATTTGACACATGGGTAGACTATGACCTGCACGCTTAGCATGACCACAATAGAAACGGATTTTGTCGACGGAAGAATAGACAAAATGACAGATTGTGATTGTTTATCCGAACACCGGATTCTGAGGTAGGTACCTACATTGATAATTTTTATTTTAGTGGTTTTTTATCCCGGAAGGCTGCTTTGACTGCTTAGTCGATTATTAAAATATTCGACTATCGTACTTACTTTACCGAATTACTTGGATACTTGTAGTGAACAAACTTATGCCCGTTTTTAATAACATTATTAAAAATATTTATTTTTATTATGTATAGGTAATATGCATAAAAGGATAGTTTACGACAGGAAATAAATATGGCGACGCGTCGCCACGCCAACAGTCGGTCTGACCCGCCACATTAAAAAAACGCGTTGAAAATCCAATATTGAGATATTAAAGTGAATCCTAAATGGTAGCTCGCTAAATTCAAATTTTCTTAGGTTTCTTGCGATTTGCTAGTCAGTGTCAGGTTGTATCTTGATTAAAATATGATTCGCGACTATAACAGATAGGTATGTATTTACAGAATTAGGAATTATTAATACTTACATCTCTCTAAGTTAGATCAGTACCCTAATTGCGTAACTTATTTTCGTAAACAGTTTTGCCTAATTTGTTTCGTTTTGACAGTTCAACAACATTCATTACGTTAGGTATTTACATTGTGGAGCAGATTTTTTTTCCAACTTATGAAGCAATGGATTAGCAACAAATTAGAAATTAGAGATATTACAAATTAGAGGATTATATCCAAGATAAGAGTGCTTGGAAACATGCTGGTCCTGCTCCATAGGACAATTTAGAATCAAGACAAAATCAAACTGGTTGCTAATTTAATTGTAAAATTTATTACTTTGTGTTTTAAGTATGACATTGATTTTACATTCTGTGATTACTTCCTTACACACTGACTTATTAATTGTAACATTTTAGGAAAATCGTCTACTTTTACAATGTTTGTAAATATGTGAGAACCATGTATCTGTCACAAATTAAGTTATCTATCGTTGCTTCATTTTTAATTTTTTTACCTATTGTGGTATAGTAATTTTATTCTAGGTGCATCGTCTTCACATATAATAATTATTTAACAAATGTACGTACATATACAAACAATATTGTAAAACATTTTAAAAGAGTAACGGTGGAGTTTCTTGCCCATTCTTCTCCATACGAAAACTACCTTTTGGAAGGGGCGACTAGAATCAATTTTATTATTTTGTAATTTTTGACGTTCAAAAGTGCCATACATAGGCCTATTTGAAATAAATGATTTGACTTTGACTTTGACTTTGCAATCTGTTTCAAATCGAAACAAATAGGGTACAGTTCCATATGAACAAATCTCTTATGGAAAAATTCTTACACTGATCTGCAAATTGCAAAAAATGTAAGAAAATTTTAATTTCGCGTGCTACCACTGTGGATCCACCTTAATTTAGGCATTGATTTAAGTCGTTTTATTTAAAACGGGCAATAGAATAATATAATTTTTAGGGGGAAGCGTCAGGGTAGTCCGCGAAATTCAAAGTTTCTAGATTACGTTTTTTGCATTTTGCAGGTCATTGGTGCCGATTTCCTTGTTCACAAACTAAACCAAATTTAAGTTCAGTGCATCTTTTTCTTTCAATTTCATTAAGAAAAGGACAGAAGATAAATTTTAGTTTAGTCCTGTCAAATTAATCAGCGTTTGACGTTAATTGACGTAATTTTAGTAGGCAAGTTTTTAATCACGTCTAAACTTGTATGGAGTAGTGACAGGCAATGGTGCCGATTCCCTTGTTCACAAACTAAACTAAATTTAAGTTCAGTGCATCTTTTTCTTTCTATTTCATTAAGAAAAGGACGGAAGATAAATTTTAGTTTAGTCCTGTCAAATTAATCAGCGCCTGTCAGTCTCCATACAAATTAAGACGTGATTAAAAACTTGCCAACTAAAATTACGTCAATTTACGTCAAGCGCTGATTAATTTGACAGGACTAAACTAAAATTTATCTTCTGTCCTTTTCTTAATGAAGTAGAAAGAAAAAGATGCACTGAACTTAAATTTAGTTTAGTTTGTGAACAAGGGAATCGGCACCGCTGATTAATTTGACAAGACTAAACTAAAATTTATCTTCTGTCCTTTTCTTAATGAAGTAGAAAGAAAAAGATGCACTGAACTTAAATTTAGTTTAGTTTGTGAACAAGGGAATCGGCACCAGTGTCAGGTTTTGTTGATTAAAATATGATTCGCGGTCGTAACAAATATGGCTTTACTCAATTTTATTCATTACAATCAGCAATACAACTCCATAAGTTAGCAAAGGTGTCAATTGTCATGATTTCATGAAATTATTACATTTGACACCTTTATCTTCTTCTTAATCACTATTGCTGATTGTAATGATTATAATTGAGTAAAGCCATATTTTTTACGACCGCGAATCATATTTTAATCAACATAAAACCTGACACTGACCTGCAAAATGCAAAAAACGTAAGAAAATTTGAATTTCGCGGGCTACCCTGACGCTTCCCCCTTAATGACTATTAATGCATCATGTCGTGGCATTTTTTTTTTTTAATTTTAGATAGGTATATGTATGCTTATTTTATATTTATAGTAATTATCAACCAAAGTATTCATCAAACATATCATAGGTGCATGGTAACACCAACGTGCGTAGGACTTCCCCATGCTGCATGCTGCTTTGCAATAATTATGTTGATTGTTGCGTCATCATCGCGTATAAATATCGCGCCACAATCATTGCGCAATTCATTCGATTTTTATTTTTGAAGTGAATTGATTGATAACGTGCAATGTTTAGAAGTTCATATTATTGCGAGTTGAGCATTCGATGATAGAATTAAGTAGGTTTCTTGGTACCACTAAATACAATACAATATTGTACTTTCCTAACCTAAATACTAGTGTGGAATACCTACCTAATACATAAAATGGCAGAAGAAAATGGAGGAACAGCGGAAAGTTCAAAATGTGGCAACGGCGAAAGACGGAATTGCCATCCCGAATCCTACAACACATTTAGAAATGAATTTTACAACATGGATCACAAGTACCGGGGTAAGGCCCTCATTTTTAGTCACGACCACTTTGACACCGATTTGGAATTGTCACCGCGAGCCGGCAACCTTAAAGATTGTCAGAATTTGGAGAAATGCCTTAAAGAGTTAGCATTTAGTGTTGATGTTTTCCATAATCCAACATTTGAAATAATTATGAAGCATATTAAACGGACAGCGAAGATGAACCACTCCAACAATGATTGTCTACTAATTGTGGTGTTAACTCATGGAGAGTCTGGAATTTTGTATGCAAAAGATACCCATTACAGGTCAGAAAAATTGTGGTGTGGGTTTACTGACGAAATGTGCCCTACACTTGCAGGCAAGCCGCGGTTATTCATATTTCAAGCTTGTCAGGGTGAAGATTACGATGATGGTATTACATTAACAAGGGACATCGAGGCAGACTCTGTCGAGACAGACGGATGGTTTAAATCGCACAAAATTCCGTTTCATCCTGACTTCCTACTAGCACGTGCTACTGTTCCTGGGTATTACGCGTGGAGAAATACCACTGCTGGCTCCTGGTTCATCCAGGCTCTATGTGAAGAGTTGCACAACTCGGCAACGGAAACTGATATTTTGACATTACTTACATTTGTGAATCAAAAGGTTGCCTTAAATTATGAATCAGATACAGGTGTGGCCATTAGTGACCATAAAAAGGAAGCTCCATGCTTTTCGAGTATGCTCACACGTCGTCTTGTTTTCACAAAAAAACCTAATAGTTCAAGCAGTACGAAATCGATTCTTGATTATTTTAAAGAATGTTCGATTAAAAATTAGATAAATTTAGAAAAAATATATAAAATAAGTTGTAATTTGTATAATTTTATTATCGATTGATATATTTTAGACGTTTTTTAATCATACAATTTGTAAGGAATATCTTAGTTATAGATATTCCATATTATGTATCTCACTAATCTTGAAGGCCAATCAGAGCCTCATGAATTCATGATGCAAGCTAAGACAAAATAAAATAGACTTACTTGTTCGACTACATTGTATTTGAATAAAAATTTATATTATGTTGGAACGACAGTTTTTTTCTCGCACACCAAGACATTACTAATCAAGAACCCCTGACAAAAGTTTGACAACTAACTGGATTTGACGAAAAGGGCATGGGAAATCATTTTAACAATAATACTTACAACTTAAGAGGTAAGGTAGTTTAAATATTTAGAACAAAATTTGACGGACAGACTTTACGACGACTGCGACATCGAAAGAGAGCGGAGGGCCCTTTCAGTGAGGAGTAACATGCTCGCGCGCAAATTTGTGAAGTGCACTAAGGACGTAAAGAACACTCTGTTCAGAGCTTATTGCTTGTCAATTGTACACCTGCCAACTCTGGTGCAGTTTCACAAAAAAGATGTACAGTTCATTAAGGGTTCAGTACAATGATGCTTACCGAACCCTTATGAAACTGCCAAGATGCTGCAGTGCCTAAAGCATGTTTGCCGAAGCGAGGGTCCCGGACTTTTACGCCATTATGAGGTCGAGGGACGCATCTTTTTGGCAATGCAATTTTGCCTTGTGGAGACTTTGTAAAATAGATAACCTCAAAACAGCCCTCTTAGCGTATCATGGTTACGTAGCATCTAACATTAGATACGGCATTGTGCTATGGGAGAATTCTGTTCTTATTAATAGGGTATTTATGGCCCAAAAACAATGTATCCGTACTCTTTGTGATGTGCCACCATTGACTTCATGTAAACCTCTTTTTAAAGATTTAAAAATATTAACTGTTCCTGGTATGTACATATTTGAATGCTGTAAATTCGTTAAAATGCACTTCGAATTATTTTAACGTCTTGGAGACACTGTTACATTTAATACAAGATATCCTGACAGGCTAATTATTCCTCCAATGAAAAGCCACTTATATCACAGAAGTTGCTTTCCAATGGTTATAAGGATATATAATAAATTACCCAAATCATATAGGGAACTGCCAATCAATCGTTTTAAAACAGCGTTTTTCAAATTGTAATTTGACAAATGATTGATATTTTTATTCATAATTTAATAACTATGATGTACGTTCCAATTTAATGAGCTTCTTATTTTATTTATGTAATTTTGTATGATAGTTTTAGCGAATTGTTTTAGAACTTGTTAAAAACCCGACCAACTGTAATGTACTACAATTCTTGCAAATAAAATTTCATTTCATTTCAATGTTTGAGACGCTCTAGTAACAGCATTTTGATGGTTGTCTCGTGCAACAGGCAAGTGCCTTATTCGGGCACAGGATTTCTGTTCACCGAAACGAGAATAAAAAATGATGAAATGTTTTTGAAGACTGTGATAATTTTTGAATATTTTTTAATGTTTTTACTGTTTTTTACTACTTATTTATTCTTTTTTTTTTGTATATGGATATTTTGCCTGAAATAAAACACTATTTCTTTATTTTATTTATTTAAAAAAATCAAAATATATTTGTCGATAATCATACATTTAACATTTGGCTTATAAATTAACACGACTGCATGCCGTGGGCTTTTTCCCGCGTTTCCCAACATTGATCCCAGAACTGACTGAGTCTCTGCTCCTGATTCGCACAGAAATGTTTGAAGTCTCTGAGCATTCGCATTTGGAAGCCTTCATCCCCAGTCGCTGGAGTTAGTGATGACTTCCATTTCTTTGATATCATGTGGTTCCATGACCAGAGGAAACCCATCTGAAATAATATTACTTTAATAACATTCAATCATCTTAGCATATCGCAAACCACTGCTGGACTTAGGACTCTTCTAAGTTGCCATAACACCGGTTGCAAGTATAATGTTTAGACCGAAGCCTGAAAGTATGGCCGCCGTTGCAGTTGTTTTAAATCGGGGCGTGACAACTGCACCTCAGATTTTGCAATTTATTTATCGACAGACGTTGTCATGTCCAAATTTCATTAATTCATACAAAATTCCCAAAGAAAATGCACGTTTTTTCCCGGCAACTTTTCAATTTTTAAAACAAAAATTTGCCAAATCACTCTTTGCATGATGCGTTTATCAATGAATAGTATTTCATTTTTATTATATAGTTTGTGGAAAGCAGCACACGATTAAAAAAACAAAATCCCTAGGACTACCTCTAGATTATTAATATTATTGCGTGATATTTTTAATTGTGCAATATACTGACCGCCTGTGCATGCATATTTTGCGTATCAAAAACGGTTTGTTAATTATTGTGCAACTCAAAATAGTGTTGCAATCTTAATTACGCAACATTTCTTATTTCTGTCTTGGATGCCGTCTCGAAAACATTGCACTTATGTCAAGCAGTCTTCCAAAGAAAATTCTGAGAAAGTTGTCTACCTCAGAAAGTGAAAGTAGCCTATTTCAAAAGTCTCCGATCATTTAAAAAATATCCATGATGTCTCCCTTTGGATATTAACGCCTCGTAGATGCTGCACGTCGCAAGCGCAGGCTATAAATATACTTTATACGAATGCGAAGGCTGCTTTTTTTGTACCGTTCTTTATTCCATCTTTTCGTTTCTTTCCTATTTCTCTACCCACAAAAAGGTATTAAAGTTAGCATTTTCGTATCTCGGAAATTAGACGTAAACTAAATAATTATTGTGAAATTATTATTGTCTAGGCAAACAAGGGAATTCACATTATCGTAATGAATATAGTATAATCAGCCTTCAGGACACAGGCCTTCCTCTGTTAGAGGGAGTGGGCCATAATCCACCTCGCGGGCATAGTGCGGGTTGGCGGATGTCACATGTCTTCGAATTTTTGGTTCTAGGACATGCCGGTGTCCACATGATGTGGTGATGATATTAACGCATTCAAGGACACTGAACGAGACACAATAGAAGTTTTATTGTGATAACACCTATGGGCGTTTAGTGTCCCTCAAAGTGTTAAATACACAAAGTCGCAAGTAGGCGCCGATACCATTGGGCCACTGCTCTTGTAATGAATATAGCCGCAATAATGGCACATCGATTTCTAGAATAAGTTAGACGTTGTATAGCGTCGTCTCTGTCACTCGTGTGACGCTCTCTTTCTAAAGCGCGATGTGTCACATTTACGCTCGGGTACAGTATCTGATCTTACCCGTCGGCTATTATCGTAATCGTCTTTGTTCTTGCCACTGACGTGTCTTGTGATGTATCCCTCATGAGGACTAGGCGCCGCTTCCGGGTGGACGGGATATCTGTCGTGAAAAAAGATATTTAGAATAGAATACTCTTTATTATACTAAACTAGCAGTGAATAAGTCACGATCCCATGAGAATGTCGGGATAAAAAGTATCCTATGTGTTATCTGTGTGCCAAATGTCATCCAAAATTGTTCAGCAGTTTTTGCGTGAAAGAGACACAAACTTTCGCGTTTAAAATATAAAGTAGGAAGTAGGATTTACATTTGTAATTTATATGGTGTACACCATATAAATGCACTACAAAAATATAAATGTAGAAATTTTACATAGGGTACAATGGGCGGTCTTATCGCTAAAAAGCGATCTTTTAAACACAACCTTTGTACGGATTGGATTAAAGGGAGAAGAAGAGAATACTGTAGCCGTGTTGTACCAAACCACATTAACTTTTGTGGCATTTGTTATAGTTTTAATATAGAAGGGAGAAATATAGACGCCTGCATACACTGAGAGCCTTCTTCGACGTTATTTTAAAGAGTGAATTTATTTGTCGGTTACCATGTCATCAAGGGCGAATCTATTTCTTCTTTAATTAGGGTTCCATACCTAAAGGCAAAGGGAATGAGACCCTATTACAAAGACTACGTCGTCTATGTGTCACAAGGCTGTTTGGTAACCGAAAAAGTTTAATTGTTCACAGAATACCGTTTGTAACGTTTATCATGGAAAATTATAAAAAGGAGACGAGGCAAAATATAAAAGAATGACTGCCTCGGTATAATAGTCGCAAGCGCTACTACTGAGCATGAGGACCTAGGTTCGATTCCCAGGTCGGGCATAGTGTTATTGGGTTTTTCCATCTGGAATTTCTTAGTAGCAGTCCGGAGTCTGGATTTGTGCCCTATTAAATGGGACTTAAACATAACTGGCGAAATGTGGGAGGTGCACCTCTGCCTAACCCTTAGGTATTACAGACGTGATGTTATATTGTAATAAAAAGAAAAGATGCAATATTACCGGCTCGCATTAAGCGGTTTGTTGGCTGGCTTAGTTCTCAACGCCCTCTGCTCAGATTTGACAGTGGTAGGTATGAGTATGAACATGTTCCCAGTCACGTGCACGTACAAGTGGTCGCCTACGCCTGCCTCGTGCGATGTACTCTCCACAGTACACTTTATGAACCCGAAACGACCAACTATGGCTTCTTGGAATAGGAACAGACGTTCCAGCCATGTATCTTCAGGGAAACCTGGGAATTTAAAAAGTAAAAGTAAGAATCGTTTATTTCACCATTAAAATTACAATATGGAGATAGCCAAACTAGGCACAGCACTCTACTCTCACTGTACTGAGAAAGTCATACAGGGTAAGTTTTTATCCAGTGCGCAAAGGAGATGGAAAATGTTGGGCCCAAGTGTAATAAGTTGAGATATGATCTAAAAATTAGTCATATTTTTTATCTTTGAATATCAAAAATCAGCTCAATTCTTTGTCTGGAAGTGGAGAAATATGATATAGTTTTCGTGAGATCATCGATTATAGTAATCGATTACACAACTACAAAAAGAAAACCTACCCACTAGGTAGAACTAGGTAATATAATTAACTCAAAGTAATTAAACGCACTATATATACTTTTATACAATATAGTGCATTTAATTTAAATAAAACATCATTAATTACTGAAAAACCAAAATAATGATTATCAATTTCATATTGATTAAAATCAGTTTTATTTTTTTGTCAATGTCACTGGCAGTACATATTCTGCACTGGCAGACTGACATTGACAATTTGACACTAGACATTAAGTGGTGGGTCATTCTCGAATTTTTGGCGACCGAAACCGTTTTCCCGACGACGACAACAGTTGCAGACAACGGTTAAAGGACGAAACTTATCCAACATGGAATAGAATTGCGTTTTCGTCGAGCGCAGTTTCTTAAAACTATCAACGATTTGAAATGTATGAAATGGTTTTTTCGCATCAAGAACGACAGCATTCAAATTCATTTTTCAAATTCATTGACAACTGATAATACATTACTGACTGTATTTCATTTCAAAGAGTTCACTTTTTAAGAGATCACTTTTTATTGGAAGGACTGTTTTACGGTGTGATAGATAGTTGAATAATTGTACCAGACTGTATTTTCTTAGATGTAAAAATCACACCAAGTAATTCGAAGACTGGTTTGTGCAATGAAGACTGTTTGAAGTTGAACTCAGGACGTAAAACGGTTTCATCATCACAAAACGGTCTTTGTAAACGGTTCGTTGTCGCAACGCCCATCACTACTAGAACTAGACAGCTGTCACTTATTTCGTGTTTTCGGATGTGTTTTGAGTGCTTTCCTAATATTTTTTTATTTTCAACGATCACTGCTTTGATTATTTTTTTACCTTGCCTACCTTGTACGACCCTTTTTTTTTTTTTTCTTGGGTGGGAAATTATCAAATAACTTCTCCCGCTCTGGGCGGAGCGGGAGGGCGTGTCAGACTCTTACTGACTAAAACCCACCCGTGTTCCTTCGGTTGCCCTGTTGCCGGGGGCCACGATTTCCCGATCGGTTTTCTTCGAACCCCCGGCAGGCATTGGCCCTAGCGGACCCCGTCAATTCTGCTGACATCTCTTTGAGGCGCGCGTGGAACACAACGCGCCGTCGACCCGGGCTTGACACCGAAGATCGCTCACACGATTGACTTGGAATTGTTATAATGGATTTTTGTGGATTGGATATTGTTGAAACTATGGATCGCTATGTGAATTGTGGGATAGCAACTAGTCACTGCAATACACTAATGTATGTATGAATCTATAAATTCACACCATTTACATCTCGTTACTATTCAGGCCCAAGAGTGCATGTAATCGTTTCAGTCTCCTTTAAGACTTGACTTTACTCATCATTATGAACAACTTTTACTATGGGACCAAACCTGAAATCGCGAAAAAAAATCAGCTGTTTCCCTACATTTATGTTCGCATAACTCGTCAAAATGTAGGGAAAAACTGGTATTTTTTTCGCGATTTCAGCTTTGGTCCCATAATAAAAGTTGTTCATAATGATGAGTAAAGTCAAGTGTTAAAGTTTGCGCACTGGATAAAAACTTACCCTGTTTAAAAATGTAAAGTACTAAATAAAGTTGTGTTTATTTCGTTCAATGGTGATTTTTTGCTATATACACGGTGATATAGAGGGCATTAGCTGGCTCAGATAAACTGTAATTTATTCAGAGGTTTTTAGCAGTTGAGTAGTGGAACATATCGTTTAATATTAATTAACACAGAGGTCATCTTACAGTATTGAGGATATCCGAAAATATATGAATAATATAAATTATAATATTAATAATTGTAGCATTTATGATACATTTTTGTTTGCAAATTGCACTGTACAACGCCTTGGCTTTCTTTATTCTGTAACGTTTTAAACTTAAATAAATTAAGTCAAAATGATCTTTATTAGTTCGCAAAATAAAGTAAATTTTACTACATGGGATTGTGTTGGACTAAAACTTTTAAATCTTTTTATTGTAGTAACTGAAAAAGATAACATACCTTCGAATAACGTAACTTTGCTCCTGAGCAGGGGTTCTTCGTTTAGAGGCACATAAATAGGTCCTCTAAGTGGGTCCGATTTTAATGTGAAGGGCAAAGCTAGTGGGTCTGCCGGTATTGGTACCATTTGTAGTCTACAGCTTTGAGCTTTGCGCGCCCAGCCGAATATCTGGAAAGTAGATATATTATAGAATCATGTTTAAAAAGTAAATGTCATTAAAAAGAGGTTTCTTGTTAGTAGAGAGTCACATTCAGATAATAAAACGTGTATAATGTAGCCGTCTAGTGGTCGCAAGCGCGACTGCTGGCCGTCCAAGGTTTGTTTCCCCCGCCGAAAAAATTGTTATTAGGATTTTTCTATCACAAGTGTCGTGGACTCTCGATTAGTGCCCGGGACATAAAAGGCGAAATGCGAGTGTACTGAACATCTTTGCGTACCCCTTCGGGGATTACAGGCCAGGTTCCCTTCGGGGATAACATTTTTTTTTTTGATTACTACTGGTGAAGTAAAGGTAGCCTGGAAGAGATAGCAGAAAGTTATAAGACCGCCCATTGTATGTGTTGTAGTGTTTAATTTATTTTTTGTAATGTGTTTTTCTGGTGTACAATAACGGATAAATCTACTCTTAAATTCATTCATTCTCTGATAGACAACGCACAGCCCAAATCGTTGGGTCGAGAAGCATAAAATTTTGCACAAGAGTTCTTCATAAAACGAATGAATTTTGAAAATTCAGCCCCTAATTGGATTAAATAGGAAGATTCTGACAGGAAATTCTATCGGGCACATAGTTTAAATAAATAAATGGTGATAGAAACCAGTTCAGCGACGATGTTCCCGCTGGCGACGGCCCACTGTATGCACATCTCGTAGGCCTGGTCCGGGCGGAACGTGGCTTGGTAGCGCGCGTGGCCCCACTCGATGCGATCGCTTTTGTTGCTAATATCTATGTCCAAATGCGTGTTTTTGTATAGGGGCACTGAAAACGAAATTATTTGTTAGTTGAATTCAAATTCAAAATATTTTATTTCACATAAACCTACAAGGGCACTTATGAATCGTCAGAAGCTAGGTGCACGGTTCCAATTGGTCGCTTCCTATGGAGAAAAGCCGGCAAGAAATTCCACGGTTACTCTTTTCAAAATAAATGGTTTCTACAATGTTTTCAAATTACAGTGTTAATAGGTATGAGAGGATAGTGTAGGCCTATCAACAAGCACTAGGTACTTAGTAAAATAGAAAATGGTCCACAAGCCTACAGCCTACAACGTTCTCACATTCACAAAATCAAAAAGAAAAGAATCTATATATAAGATAAACAAAATAATAAAAATAAGGACCTATTTAAACTAAATGACATGATTGCCACTACAGCTGTAACAAATCTAATTTGATTGAAAAAATATAGAAAATTGTAGGTATATATTGTCAAATAATGAAAATATTATGTCAATGAAGTATGTAAAAAAAGTAAAATAAAATAATCATCGTAATTTGGGAGCAGTTAATAGACATTTACAATGTTATGCCGTTAATAAGGTACCAGGGAAGCCACATGTGCAGAAGGAATTATTGCCAAACTTCCTTGTCTTCAACGTAGTCTTTAATCTTATAATATGCTTTTTTGATAAGGACACGTTTGATGTGGGTTTTAAACTTTCCATCGCTTAGTTCTGTAACAGACTTTGGCAACTTGTTATAAAAACGGATACCGTTTATAAGAAATGACTTACTAGTTTTAGTTAATCTAAATTTGGGTATCACAATTTCATGTTTACTATGAGTAGAAGTATAAATTATATTTGTTTATACAGAAAAATACATAGTGATACGATAAAATTTGACGTTTACACGGCAAAACTAAATTATCTTTTGGAAATGGTTGTATTGAAATAAATGCTGTTATTATACTTACTATCACTATCAGAACCCAACTGCATATAGCTGGGGTCAATATTATCACAGAGGAAGGCCGGCACTCCCGTGTCGTCCGTCACCGGGCTGCTGCCAGATATATCGATGGCTCCCATCAAAGTCTCGGCGGAGAGTAATGGAGACCGTGGTCCTAACACTTCGACCTCCATCCATTCGTTCTCGAAGCTTTGAAGGTCGCCTAGAGGCTTCACATAGTCGGGTATATTGTCTGTAAAATAATAATTATAGGTTTCTATATTAATATACATTCTTTATTTTCTAGTCCATTCATACTTTAATATTATGAATGCGGAAGTAGCTCTGTTTATCTGTCTGTTAACTTTTCACGCCATAATAACGGCCTTGTAGACCTTGACCTGGGTAAAGACATGGCTCCGCGCGGGCGAAGCTGCGGGCAAAAACTACTAGAACACAGAAAAACCTGCAGCCTTTTTTTAGGGTTGGAAATTATCAAATAACTTCTCCCGTTCTGGGTGGAGCGGGAGGGCGTGTCAGACTCTTACTGACTAAAACCCACCCGTGTTCCTTCAGTTGCCTGTATTGCCAGGGCCCACGGTATCCCTTTCGGACTTTCCCGCGAACATGCGGCCAGGGTTTTAGTTATTTGTTTTTCTACTCGTACTTTTTGTTTTTAATACAAATTCTACCTTTCCTAACTAACCTAACCACTACTGACCTTTCTCTTTTTTCTGTGGCAAAATATGATACATATAGTATCCTACGACGAAACGTTTCGATGTGTCACCAGATGCGTGGCAGATCATTTTCTCTTGTAGTAATTTCTGTAAAAGAAAATAATAATTTGATTTCAATCAAGCACCTACCATATTTGAAAGGCATTTTAAACTTAACTTGACATCCGAAGTGGCAAGGCATAGGGGATGTCTGACGATGATTTCTATCGTTGGAGTATGTTAAAAAGTCGATATAATTATGCTTTTAGCAAATCACAAAGATACTTAATGAAATGACAAAATACTGTGTATCACTTTACCTCCATAATAGTTGTGGCTCGTTCATAAGTAACGCCCTCCATGTTAGCTTGTAACCAATGTATGGCGTATATAGAGACGAACGTGTGGGACGGCAGACTGACGGTCTGTTGCAAGAAGCCCACGCCCAACTGTGGGCTGCGCATGCGTTCCACAATCTCCACCAATGGCGAATTCGCTTTCAATTTCGGTTCTGGCACACTGAAATAAGTATAAAAGACGTTTTTAGATAGGTTAGGATAGTTACATACCAAAAGGTGTCTAAAGGCCGAATTCAATAACCTATCAATCACCAGTTTTATCATACTGGAGATAGAAAAACCTATCTATCTATGGTTTTAACGTCCCAATAATCTGTCAGAGAATAAGGAATCTTACGGAATGACATTCAATGACAGATATAATTATACTATCTACCATCAATAGCAACCTGTCTTTCACTGAAAGTAGGTTATTGGGTTCGGACGTAAGTTGTGATCAGAAAGAGACTGAGTTCCAAAACCACAGGGTATAAAACAATACGCATATTATTGTGTTGGGATCGTGAAATGGACGAAAATCACCCCTAAAACCGGATTTATAGAAATCATTTCTGAAATACTTACCCGTCATCATACGTGTCGTCGCATTCACCAGTGTGAGATTGTGTTCTTTCTAGAACAGTTTTCGCTGCGGCCCTGAAGTCATTATCATATTAGAACATCACAACACAGTCTGAATACAAATCTTACAATGATAATGAAGCAGATATTCTAAATGCAAGCTGCCAAGCAGAAGTTGAGTTATAGAAAATTATGATGATTTTAGGGCTTTCTAGAGTCATTCGTATACGCACGTAGGATGGGTTTGCATCTATGAAAATACCAAAGAATTCCTGCGCCCTACAAGCACGCAATATTTATTTACTTATTATACAGGGTTTTTTTTAAACTAGTGCGTAAACTTAAAAACGCAACTTTACTCATCATTATGAACAACTTTTACTATGAAACACAACCTGAAATCGCGAAAACAAAATCAGCAGTTTCCTACATTTTGACGAGATAAGCGAACATAAGTGTAGGCAACAGCTGCTTTTTTTTTTTCGCGATTTCATGTTTGGTCCCATAGTAAAAGTTGTTCATAATGATGAGTAAAGTCAAGTGTTTAAGTTTGCGCATTGGTAAATTTTTTACCCTGTATAATGTTTCGGTTTGTGAGTTTGGGTGTTTGTTACTGGTGCCGATTTCCTTGTTCACAAACTAAACTAAATTTAAGTTCAGTGCATCTTTGTCTTTCTATTTCATTAAGAAAAGGACAGAAGATAAATTTTAGTTTAGTCCTGTCAAATTAATCAGCGCCTGTCAGTCTCCATACAAGTTTAGACGTGATTAAAAACTTGCCAACTAAAATTACGTCAATTTACGTCAAGCGCTGATTAATTTGACAGGACTAAACTAAAATTTATCTTCTGTCTTTTTCTTAATGAAATAGAAAGAAAAAGATGCACTGAACTTAAATTTAGTTTAGTTTGTGAACAAGGGAATCGGCACCACTAAATCACGCAAAACTATTGAACGGATATGGATGCCATTTGGCACACAGATAGACCATGTCTTGGTTTAAGATATAGGGTACTTTTCATCCGGATTCATGAAGTGGTTTCGGGTAAAAACGGTGACAAAAGATTAATGTTTTGTTTTTTCAACGTGTCTTGTACGCTTGACTCTAAAAACGCCCTGATAAAAAGGTATGATGAAGCGAACTGTATACTTACTTGTTACTTTGACTAGTGTTTAGTGACTTAGTAGGTGATAGTTGCTGCAATGAAACATTCAATAAGGATAAGAATAAGCAACTGATAGGAGAGGCACGGGCAAGCATTCGATGATAGCTTAGCGATAGTAAAATAAACCGTGTCATGAATTAGAATTGGTATTAGGGATATCTGTAAAAAACAATTTGTCAATTTAGTAAAAAAATAAGGGAAAATAAAAGCTACATAACGATTAACATATCTTAATTAAAACATAGGTGCAACTTACATAAATAAATAAATAAAAAATAGGCAAGTGAGTTAGTAAAATGTTTGCAAGAGCACAAAGGTATGAAGCATAGTTGGTTCACAAAGGAAGAGATGAATGAATGTGTGTTAGGAGAACGAATGAGTGCACAAATGTTAGCAATGTGAAGACACTTGGTCAAGCGCGAGCACACCATGCGACGGACATGAAGCGATCCTGCGTGTACGCATTGCGATGTTTTATACGCGTCATTTTAGTCATTATAATATTGGTAACTGATCTCATACCGTTTTGCTACAAATCATGGCTAAACTGCATAGGTGTTTAAGTCAGTATTTATTACTAAAGAGTTTTATTTGGACCAGAGTTGTGTTCCTTTAATTTAACATTCAGTATTGAATAATAAGTTACTTCCTTAAACTACAGATTTAGACTCGGAACTCGGACTACGGCAACCATTTCTTTAAATAAAGCAGATAATGTTGTATATTCCGATTTTTTTTTTTGAGACTGCCGTGACTAGTCATGTGTAATGCTTGGCTACCACGGTAACTCATGTCGTACAAAACTCGCCAGGCGCAACTTTATAGACGCGTATAAAATACATTTAAAATCACTTTCCATTTTTAAAGACAGTTTGCTCAAGGAGGTTAACACAAACGCGAATAAAAAATGAACTTTAGGTTCTGTCTTTAAAATCGGTCAGGTCAGGCTATGATATGTATTTGTCACGTAGGTACTGACATGGCTTCGATCCGTAGCCTCGGTCGGTCAGGCAGGCGAGTGCTGCCCACGCGCTCCCTGAACGGTGAGTTGGACACACCGCCCTGATACACCACACAACACGCACTTTAACACGGCAACAGATTACCTACACTTTATCATAAATTCATAACATTTGAAATAGTATAATACTAAGTACTGCCGCCCCCAAGACTAAGTTAAGTTACTTGGTTCAGTTGAAATGTTTGTATGGAACAGTCACGGTAAAAATTCCATACATTTAAATGGAGCTCACAAGGCCCTTTGTAGTACCATAGTTGATGGTATGCTACACACACACACTGACTAACTTCAGCTGCATAACAGTGGGACATAAATCCGACTTTGTTTGTCTGACATGTTTAAAATACCCAAAAGTTCATAAACTTTAGTATTATGCTATTAAAAGTGTTATGTCGTAGAATACTAAAAAAATATATAAAAAAATTATAATTAAAAAAAGCCAGCAAACAAAATGTCTCAATATTGGTGCATTCCGTGCATAATAATAATTGCATAATTTTATAATAAGCAGTGCAAATATATACGCAGTATGCATATACAATGTGGTGGTTTTTGTTTGAGAGTACTGTAAAATCAGAACTTTTGTAATGGGACCACAGTCGGTTGAACAAAAATAAATTTTTGAATATATCATCAAATATTACTTTTCATCATGGACTTTTTCATTTAGGTATTGCATTGTGGGTGATTGATGCAAAACAAATATACAGTCAACATCAAGAAGTGACATCCACCTGGCGAAGACCTCCACTGCACTGTTATCTATAAAATTACGATTAATTGTGAAATTAGTACCTACTGTGTCGCAATTATCAACGTGTTAACGTTAGTCTACTAAGGTTAAGGTATGAAAATTAGAAGGTCAAACGCCACTCCAATGTAAGGTTAATTCAAATTAACAATCGATTACAAACCCGGTTTTCATGGAGCCAATGAAATGAGTGCGCAAATATGCCACAAATAATAACAACGAAATTATAAAATTTTGATTCCGAATTGAACATAAAGAATCAAGCGATCAAAAGACCAGACCAATTATTTTCTTAATAAGCTTTTGATAATTAAAACTCTGGATCTTGTTAAATTTCGTTCTGCACATTTTTATAAAAATTGGAGGTCTGCCCCATTTGATCGCGGCACAAACTGAAAACTAAAAAGTGTCAACAAGGAGTAGTCGTGGAGGCGGAGGAGTGGCGGCGGATGTGGGCTGCACACTAAATAATAACTAACGTAGACGGGACTCTAACGTTACACATGACATGACACTATGACAATCCAATCGACGTTCACACTTATCCCTACGATCACAAGTGTTGGTAGAGCCTATCTGACACGGTGTATGTGTTGGAGGTCGTGTGGGGCGTCAGTCGGTGGCCGGTTCTCGGGTCATGTGTACGTTAGTGCGAGTGTCGCGTGTCGCGGTACCTGCGCGCTCCGCGTGAGGATGGAGGTGGAGTGCCGGCGCCGCGTCAGCGCCGCGTCGCCCGCGCCGCCGCCCGCCAGCGCCATCTGCAGCAGCCACAGTACAGGCCGCGTCCGCACCGAGCGTCTACTGTCGCCTGACTCCGACCGAACGCACCCAATAACGGTATTGAGAGCCCGCGATCTCGAGGCATTTTACTGGTGCGATTTTTGCACAACAATTTTACAGTAGTACAGAAACTTGACCGCAGAGCGGAGACGATGTCGCCTGATGACGACGAAGAAAATCGATGCTAAGCGACGCTACTACCTGTGCGCTCACGCCAAAATCGATGACGCCTAATTTCGTTTGTTGCTTAGGTAATGTTGATAGCGATGCTTAGTTCGATGTACTGAAATACTTCAAAGCCAAAAGTCTACACAATGCTTAGGCAGTTCATGTCACGCCCGGTCTGCGGTCTCTAGGATTATATTATCAAGTTAATACATCATGCGTTCAGACTCAAACAAGAAATTACAAATAACACGTAGTGTGCAACAGAAAAATAAATAAATTCTCATGGACAAAATTATGAACATGCCCAATTGCCAACATCACATTCATACATTTAACATGAACGATGCTTCATCCTATAAGTAAGACGCACATTATACAACATGTAAAAATAACCCTGTCCGATCCATGAAGGTGTTGTTATGTACCCTATTTCTGTGTAAATTTAAAAAGTTTGCCACATTTTTTCAATGGGGAGTTTTGCCAGGTTATTTATTACATGGGGCGTGGACGGCCGTCGTTTAGCGGGTGTCTACGAGTGGCCCTGTTGAAAATTTGCTAAAACTGTGAATTTTAAATACCAATACCTTCTTTATTTTCAATAATAAATTTTTTTTTATTACTTTTTGGTAATGTTATTTATTGCAAGTACCCTTTCGGATCGGCCAGTTTTTTTTAAACTTATATTGTATGCAGTGGGGACAATTACAAAGATATTAGCTGAAAATTAACATGCGTTTACACAATCACGACAGTGAAATTAATAATTTCATGTTTGAGTAAACATTTAGTAAAAATTATTTCAGTAGTGTATTTAGAGAACATTGAATCTGATATTGTTAAGCAATATTCCTGCCAGTCTACATATTGTTTAGCAAAGGGTGCACTTCTACGATACATGCAGTGCAAGTAGTAGGTATCTACGTGACATACAATGTGCAAATAACTATAATAATCATGCTTCTACGCTCTACTATAAACATTATTTTGGACAAATATTTACATTTTGACCGAGAATGGTCAACTCTTGAATTACTGGACAATGTCAAAAAGTGACAGAATCATTCACATACACAAAAATTACTCATATATAAATTAAATTGAAAAAACGATTACAATAAAACAAATCATGATATCCTTTCATTGTATTTGTGTTCACTCTTGAGATTGGATTTGAATATTATTAATTGATCAGCGCTAAATGTTTACAATAACAGCAAATCATATAAGTGAGTAAGTAGCTAAAATGTGAGGAAACAAAAAAATATAAGTTTGAAAAAATATATTTCTTTAAACAGCATTCCATTTCTGAACAACAAAATACAGAAAGTACGCCAAATGCAGTACGCCCTACGCAAACTACAAATTCAGTTAAAATACTAGACGGTAGCTCGACTTATTTAGTAAATAGCATAATAATTTAAAACTACTAGCATCAAACACTTAAGCAACAGCCTACTTGCGTAACATACTTCTAATGACAAACTTTTGACAACGCAATGGATGTTGATGAACTGTCAAAATGAAATAATTGTCTGCGTTACCCATTTAGGGTATAGTTCTAATCAAAATATCGAATAAAATTTAGCGCCGGTCAATTAATTTCACATGAAATCCAGTCTCTTAATCCTATTGCCATACTTACCCTCTGCTTGTTAGGTCGCTTGACCTTGTTGAAGTATTGTTCAGTCATTTTTAGGAACCCATCTGTTAGTTGGTCGAGGTCGTGCCGTGTTGGGGTCGGATAGATATCGCAGTGGATTACATTATCGTCCATTATCTGTTTGGTTGCTGGATTGTATAGCGGCAGGAGAAGAGTACGGAACCTCCAGTATTTGAGAGCCTAAAAATGTTTTTTTGTTAGTACGGGAGAAAGTTTTTACGTATGATAATACCCCGATATACTTCAGATTCTGAAGTGAAGAATTTTTCTGGTGATTTGTCACAGCAAGTCTAAAATTTTCGATCAAACGCCCATGTTTTTCAGAGTGCATAAAAAATGAATTACTAAAAAATTACAAAACTCTTTACATCGAAACTCAAGCGGGCAAACTTTTGTTTTAACTCCAATAATTTCAATATCGGGGTATCATACGTAAATCAAACAGCAAATAAAAAAAGGCCCGGCAGCAAAGTTAGTAAGCAACAAAGCTGTTAAGGAGTACTGCCGTTTGGCCTATTACCGTAACAATCACCTCGGCCAGCGCGAAGTCTGTATCCCCTCGTGTACATATGTAGTGGTCCATGTAGTTCCAGTTATAAGTTTCTAGCTTTTCCGTAGTGAAAGAGACCCAGGATACTTCGTATGTATCGTGGTTCGGCGCGTGGAAACGGTAGCGGTAATGGATGTTGAACGGCGGGTATGGATGTCTGAAAGGTATTCAGGAAACAAAATATCATGTGATATTCATAAACGTAAAAGTAATCCAATTAATATAAGCTCGCTAACTGCCTATTTAAAAGTATCAAAACTGTTATCGATTCGTAAAAAATTTAGGTACTGAAATATGATATTTCTCTAGCTTGCAACGCAAAATATGCGTAGTGGCTTTTTCTCGGTAAGACACCTGTTCCACTAACGACGACTTATTCATTACAAAATTTTAGAAAAATCGTCTACTTTTACAATGTTTGTAAATATGTGAGCACCATGTATCTATCACATATTAAATTATCTGTCGTTGCTTCATTTTTCATTCTTTTTACCTATTGTGGTATAGTAATTTTATTCTAGGTGCATCGTCTTCACATATAATAATTATTTAACTAATGTACGTACCAATACAAACAATTGTAAAACATTTTAAAAGAGTAACGGTGGAGTTTCTTGCCCATTATTCTCCATACGAAAACTACCTTTTGGAAGGGGCGACTAGAATCAATTTTATTATTTTGTAAATTTTGACGTTCAAAAGTGCCATACATGGGCCTATTTGAAATAAATGATTTGACTTGGACGAGGAAGCGACTAGCTACTGACTATTTTCTCGCTCAAGAAACGTTGACCAGAGAGTTCTCGCCGGCAGTGTGAACAGTCAGCGATCAACTATTAATGTATCACTTTTACTGACACAGATATTCTATTGTTCGTTTCTTGAGCGAGAAAATATTCGATAGCTTCTTCGTCGGCGGTGAGACAGTTGCCTAAATGCTGTGATGGTCAGAAAAATATTCTACCGAGACACAATTAGAATAAATGCCGATAACCTTACCTAGGTCTATATCTAGTGACCGTGATAGTAGATCCAACAAGCGTAAGCTTATGAAAGATTCTTCCAATAGAGAGCAAGTATCGTTTAGTGGGCGCCGCGTTGACTTGCTTGCCGCACTGTGGGGCCACCTTGGAAGGAGGCGGGGCGGCCGTCGATGGGCAGTGAGACTCTATCACTTCGTTCTCATTCACACCCACTATGAGCTGGAAACCCTGGAAATAAAGAATAATGGCATATTCATACATACATACAAGGTGTAAAAAACCCTTCACGTGCCGTCATTTACGCCTTCTGTACATCAAACTAAGTAACTAAGTGCAAAAATAATTGCTTGGAAAAGACTTTTATTTTTGGTGTGAAAATTCGCTTTTAAGGCTGCCTGTCCACTGGAGCGGAGAAATGTGCCAATTTTAACCAATAGAAAAATAAAACTGATTTTAATGAATAAATTGACTATTCATTAAAACCCAACTCTTGTTTCTATTAGTGATTGATCGGGTGACAACGTTATGATGAATTTTGGACATTTTGCGAACTGGACATTTTGCGAATTGGACATTCTGCGAACAGGACATTTTGCGAATTGGACATTCTGCGAACAGGACATTTTGCGAATTTGACATTCAGCGCTTAAACGTATCTAAACTCCGCTTCAGAACTCCGCTCCTATCCGTTATAATCACGCCTGTTTTCTGCTTACTACAGAGGGGTATAGAGCTGTTGAGCAAGAATAAATGTAACAATGCTTTAGATTTATGTGAATCTTTTATGTTATTCGTGAGCCCAAAGGTCACGTCTTAAAGAGGTTCAAAAAGCAAACTGCATATAAAAAAGTAATGTGGGTACTTAAAATATTGCACTCAAAATCAATTTTCACACTTACCTGAGCCAATCTCTGTGAGACCAACTCCTTAAAAACTTCCATGGTAGTCAGGGGCTCCTTATAAATGGCTCTGTTTTGTGCAAAGTCAGCGTTGACGTCATCTGGCAGTAGATTGTAGTCGGACACGAGGTAATCGTTCTGTAACGAACGCTTGTCCGGGAAATAATCCGTGGTGATCGGCAGACACGCCGGAATCGTCAATGATTTCCAGTCCACACCTGGTAAGGGTAATTTGTGTGTTATCATCAAAAGCTATAATTACTTCTTTTTAAGAGGGCTTTTTGCACAATACTTGCGAGATGAGGCGCAACACAACGCGGTTGTCACTGCCAAACCAATATGAACGTTGCGTTCCTTAAAATAAAGAACCTGATTCTTACCTAAGACGCGCGACTTAGTCCGGTTTGATGCGCTCTCTAGCTGACGAAGTTTATTTTTTTTAACTTTATTTCAAGTGAAGCAAGGTCGATATTTGTTTTGCAGAAGAGCGCTGGCCCTAGGATAAGGGACCAAGAAAAGAAATTAAGCTCATTCTAAGCAGAAACAGCGCGGGCATTGATGACTTTGTAAAATGTCTATTGTATAGCTTCAAAATAGTGACTCGGTAGGTCTTGCTCTTGCATTGTCGTCCAATTCTTAACATTTTGGTGGTGCTGGCCTTCAGGTCTTCGCAAGCAAGCTAGAGGCGATAATTCTGCATTCACTTCATAAACTGTTTCTTTAGACTACATAAGTAGTAATAATTACCTTGAATTAATCTCTAAAATGCTCTATTTATCATAAAAACTTACACATTTTTTATAACTTATAAATATGACTTTTACTAATAATTTATTCAATTTACCTGCAAGCATACCAAACAGACTTATTGTTAATTTTTTTCGCACATTAACTTAAAAGTAATCATTTTAATAAGTTATTTACAAAAAAATATTTCGAGAAGCTGAAATAAATGTTTAGTAAAAAAAAAAATGTAATTAATATGAAATGTAAATGAGTTGTTTGCTATTATTTTGAAGCGTTAATTTCTGTTAAGCGTAATGCATGCAGATTTAATGTTACTACGTGAGCATTACTTGTGACATTGTAATGTTTGATAAGTGCAATTAATGTGAAATGATTACACTTTTACCCAATCGTGGGAAATAAGACAAACCGGCTGCAGGAGAACATAGTGCGGCAGATGAAATTCTCAAAAATTTTACCCGATTACTGGGTTGCAGGGTTATGTTTTTGTCAATTAGCTCTCTACAAGTCGCTGATTTTGCTCTTTACATGCATATCTACATAATAATTCGTAGTTGTGCTTTAAAGTCATAGCGATAGCGTTATAAAAGCTTTTTTATTTTGTTTTGATCTATGTGAACATCGAGTAGAATTAACGAGTACATAAATAATATTGGAGACAACCTAAATAAATAAATATAGATGCGTAAATTTTGTTTAAAAAGCGCACATTTTGTAAAAATGTATCCACCGTAGCGCATATAATACTAAATACTAATTAACACATATTATAATGCAGAAACTACTCAATGCAAATCCAATAAATGGAATATCAAACCTATAGCTCGGTTCGCTTCGATCCAATGAGGTTTGAAGAGAATTTTTCAACGCGATGGTATCATGAAACATCAAAAGTGAAGTGAACATTTAGTACACACGACTACACATCAAGCTATAAATTTCCAGTATAAGCTGACCTCGCATTGTACGGAAATCCTATACAATGCGAGATCAACATAAACTGGTTTTCGTATAGCTTGATGTGTAGCCGTGTGTCATCATCATCATCAGAGCCAATACAGAGTGCCAATTATGGATTAATTGGACTCTGTTCCAAATTCCCATTTACAAGACAGTGATGGATATTGTATGAAGTTATTTCAAATTCATCTTCTAGATAAAAACAGGTCAGCATAGCTATTCACAATCCCATTGGACATGTCGAAAATGACACATTTTCGAATACTGACATGTCTTGCCAGCAAATACCTGTCGGAAGAATGGTGGACGTCTATTGGATTTAAACTAACGAAAATTACGGGTTTTGGATTTGAGAACAGCCTTTAGAGGACTCTTTTTGTAACATTGATTTATGTTCGATACGGCACAGCAGCGTAACGCACGGTTGTGAATAGCTATGCAAATCTAATATATTTGCTTCGTCTGCCAGATCTTAATGTAGATTATTATTTTTGAGTACCATTACTTTTAGTGACATGTTTTGATTAAAAATGGCGTAGGTATTTGTTGTGTTATACTTTTTTATTTGCTTCCCACTTCTTGTACGTGATTAGTGACCCGACTAATTCTTTTTATTGAGCTGTTCTTAATTTTGATCGATTCAAACACCTGTGATTTTTTTCCGTGCGAAAGAGGTGCGTTGTTAGTTAATAAATGAATGGTCGTTGAACGTCCTTTGACATGAGCTTATGTGGTAGCTACATGCAAGAAAAATCTAGAAGAGGAATTTGAAAGTTTAAGTGTCTGACCTTACGAGAAAAACGACCTACGAGATTATAAATAACAGTGCTATTCGAAGAAATTACTGTAAAATAAACACAAAAGATAGTATGTTTTAAGAGATATTTTAATTTACAATAAATAAATGCCGACTCGGCTCAACATTATTTGAACTTCAAACTAATTTAATTTAGGATAAATTGATCCCGATTCTAAAATAACGAGTACGAAATTACGATCTTAGTCTAGAGGACTATGTGCTAAAATGTTAATCAATCAATGTCCTCACCAATTAAGCAAGTAAGTTACCAAATAGCTTTTTAAGTTTAAACTCAATAGTTTACTAACTTTTTCAGATATTAAATAACTTACTCGCCATCTTTACATGTCATGAACGAACCAATGCCATACTCACATACACACACACGCACACCTTTTACAAACAGTGGGTACAAACCAGTGGTAAGTGCGGGTGTCCACTCCTGCTCGCCCGTAGCACCCCACAGCAACGCTAGTGAAGCATTGTTGGTTGTGGAAGGCGTGCTGGATGCGACGCCCAATACTGCTAAGGTACCCGATGCGCTTATCATACGCTTGCGACCTATTACGTTTCCTGTAAAACAAAGTTGAGTGTAAATGTAGAGGGCACCACTGTCGTTTGTCTCTTTAGTAATTTGAAACCAACCATTATAACAGGTAAATTAATGAAAGTAAAGCATTTAAGTTGCAACATACTTCGTAATTAAATATAAGCATGCCTGAACTTGCACAAAAGAAGATACTTCAGTGTAAGTTACTTTAAATTTACGGTTGAAATAAGAAGTATGTGTTAATGTAAATGCTTTCCTTTTATTCATTTTCTTAAGCAGCTTATATGCCAAAGTGACATTAACCAATCAGAAGTTATTACGGCACAATAGAATACAAGCATTTTGCATACTTTTGTTCATGCCTATAGCAGGTGTACCTATTCATGGCTTTACTGTCTCACCGCTGGCCCAAGGACCCCCAAAAGAAATTCAAAAAAATATATGTGAAAATATCCACATTCATAATTGATAGCTGATATTTGATACATTATGTCGGGTAGTGTTATTGAGTTTTTCCATCAGGAGTTTCTCAGAAGCAGCCCAGAGTCTGTAATTGTGCCCGATTGATGCAATAGGCTCGCCCCCTATTACATGGGACTTAAATATAACTGGCGAAATATGGGTGAACTATAGGTGCATCTCTACCTTACCCTTCGGAGAAAGCAGGCGTGATGTACCTATTTTTATTTCTTTGTTATGTTACTATAAAATAGCTAGTTATGTACTCACCATCGACCTGATAGATAGAATGATTATTATTAATGATGGATGACGATCCGTTTTCCTTGGGTATGTTGTTTTCACAGCGGTGGTCTTCAGTCCTCGACGCGGGCTCTCCTGCAGGCCGTGCTTGGTAGTGATGCTGTTGTATCAGCACACCGGTTGGACCTGCTCGTACAAAACAACATTTTCTTAGCAGAATTTGATGCATATGTGTAACACAGCACTTTTTTTTTATAAAATAAGAGTAAAGGCAGATTGAGGATGGCCGCGCCCGAACGCAACGTAACCCATTACAAAAATCTTCTTCTATCACTTTCGTACATTTTCTATGAACCAACGCACACTACAGGCGGGCCGCACAGCACTTTTTTATATCAAAACGCGTTGCACTGCGGCCTAGTTGTAATGTGAGCGTGGATGTGACGCATATGTTCCCCCAACTTGTTTTTGTTTTGTTTTTGTCAGTTTTGTTTCATGTTTTACCGTAAATAAACGAATTTTCTTTCTTTTCTTTTTCTTTACAACACAAGTTTGTTTATACTTACTTTATGCATGTTAGTATGTAAGGTACGGTGGGCTGCATCAATTGGGTACCCGTTGTATTAAAATTTTAATACAACTGGGGTACTGGGGTAGCCTGAAATAAATGTTTATTATTTATTTATCTTATTACCTTTAGGAAATATATGCGTCCAACGTCGTCTGTTACTGGTTAATTTAACAGTAACGTGTGAAGGGTCGAACGGGTTGATGAGAGCTCGCCCCGTTCTGATAACCGGCTTGTGGGACGAAATTGAGCTGCGGGGTGAAAGTCTATTGCTTGATAGGGGCGAGTCCGTCGCATCACTGTTTGTGTCGAAGGCTCCTTGTTTACCTGTGAATTTAGTAAATATAAGGTTTTATTAAAATTATTTGAAGATTACTTGTTTTTTTTTATTCCATGGATTCGTAAAACGCTTTTGCAACGAAATTATACGAAGTAATTCCTGAACGAAAAATAATTCGCATTACATATCTCATACTATTTAAGTTTAAATTACTGAAGTGGACTAAATTATCCGTTTTAGGGCCGATTGTTAAACCTTCAGATAACTTTTATCTGAAAAGTAAATGGCACTTTGACAATTTTCTAAACAAAAGCCGTCAATCTGTTATCTGAAGATTGTAAAAGTCGGCCCTCACAAGATTCACTTCTTTCAATGCCCTTTAAAAACATAACAATATCGATAAATAAACACAAAATAGTGTTTGTATTTTTTTATAACTTACCGCCGCTAGCCAGTATGTCGGCAACAGTGTGATGTATATCTGGATCGGACATCTTCCTATGATGCAAACTGGACGTGGGAGGACTCCTTCGACTAATGCCTTCTAATCCAGCCACTGATGTCTTCTTCGTGCGTGTCACTTTTTGCACGCTACACAAGACACAAATAATGGTTATTTCTGTATAGAAATGTAAATAATAATAACATTATAACCATATGTCAAGAAATAGGTCTCGTGGCATATTTTAAGCTGGGAGTTTAAAAAAAATCTTTATTTACATATTCGGCTTGGTATTACTTGGTAGTTCGGTAATGTGGATGACACTTGAAATAACTCTTTTTTAATATCAGACTGCGGCGGAGCCCAAGAAGAGGTTAATGTTTTTTAGATAAGCATTTTTTCGCATTTGAACTAGTCTGGATAAAGTTGTGAAATCAAATGAATTTTTTTATTATGTAAATAGGATATCCGAATCACTTTTACGAGTGATATAATTTAAAAAAAGCTAGATGTAATTATGATGGCATTAGAAAAAATGCCGCATATGAGTGTGCACACGATGCGTCGCGGCGGTGGCGCGGCGCCGAAACGGTGTCGCTGCGGCGTTCTACATAGAAATATCCATGGCATGCCACACGGTGCGTTCCGGCGTCGCACCGCACGTGCACCGGACTTGCAGCCCGCGAGACGAGGCGGGGAGGGGTGTACGCGTTGCGACACCGAAGCGGCACCGCTCATTCATTTGAGCGTTGTCAAAAACACAGATGTTTGACAGATAACAATTTACGCGCTATGCGGCGCGGCGTCGCTAAGGCGTAACAACGGCGCCGCAGCGCCCGTGTGACCGCCAAAGAGGCGAAATTTTTGCGGTGCGACGCCGCAACGCATCGTGTGCACAGGCTCTAACATAGTTAAGTTTTATGTCATTTCAGTAGATACTTTAAGGTACCTGTTGAAATGACAGAGTATGGGATCTCGCACACTAGATGGCCACGAACACGACCAGGTAAACTATAGAAACCGCTACGTATCGCGTACTTGGTTGCAACGGCTAACTAGCCGCAGACCGGGCCACAGACCACGAACCACGATTGGCCTGAGTCGTGGCCGTCTAGTGCGCGAGGTCCCTAATAAAAGTCAACCGGTCGGTAATCGAGTAATTGCCGATACTCAGATCGACCTATAGTAAATGGAAGTCTCACCACGTGCTATGCGCCAGAGGCAACTGGAAAACCTGAGCGTCATACGCGTCGTAATCAAATATAGAATTGTGCATATATTCATCCTCCTTCAACAGCTTCCCTTTCCGCTCGTCTTCGTACATTTTCCGCAATGGCTCCTGACTTTTCCTCGGCGGCAATTTAATTCTAGGAATGAAGTTTGAATATGCAACCTTTTTGTTTGTAGAATAGAACGATAAGTTTATCCAATGTGGCATAGAGTAATCGTCAATAGAGTTGAGATTGTTGTCTTTGTTATGGAATTTGAGCAGTGGTACTGCATGTAAGGGTTGCTCCCCTACACAGACTAAATCACTGCCAACGCCGTTGTCTATGATTCGCTGTTTAGTGACGTTGGTTAGTTCTCTGTCGACTTCAAAGACTCCAACGCCGGGCGTGATGACCACACTTAGTTGGCCGGTACGATCGAAACATCTGTCCAGATAGTGTTTTTCAAATACTGTAATAAAGAAAATGTATGGAGTATAAAGTCATAAATGTCATAATACTGCAATATGCATCAACTTACTACTACAGTTATCAGGAGCATATAAAACATGCCATTCTTTAGTAATCTTCATGCTAGTTAACAGAATTAAAGTTGAAACCTCTCTCAACTCAATTTTATTCCTGAGATACAAGAGATCTGACTTAGATGAAATTGACTCTTATACGTAGAAACTTAAATAACAATCATCGATCACTAATAAAGAACTAGATACACAATCAGCGCCAAAAAATGTCCTCACCGAATGAGCACCCAATTGAACATTTGGGTGCTCTTTTCATTTAGTAGCATTCGGACGCTCCGACTGTAAACAACTCGTAAAAAATTGTAAAAATCACACATCTAGGACGCTAAAAAAGGATGGAGTTTCATATTTTCGATAAGTATTAATATTATTATTATATAATTGTTATCACTGTACCATAAATACTGATATTTTGCCAAGAAATCATCGTAAAAACTTTTTTTAAATTAAGTCTTATTAAACAGCAGGAGTTATAAAGCATCTCAATTGTAAAGACTCTTACTAAACCTATTAATCATACTATTGCATGCTCACTTAAATTGTTCAGGTTATGTGCGTTGACTCTGTTCCATTTGTGGAGACGCTATTGTTTTTTATTTTTATTATTAAAGAAGGATTGTTTTTTTGAAGTGAAAAATTCTTTAGGCGCGTTGGAAATTTCTGAGATGCGAAAAAACAATTGAACTCGCGACACCGTTACCAACACCTCATTAAAAGTATTTCCTTCACAGTAAAATTGTTCAAGTTTTCACTTCTATCGGTACGCCCAGTGCCAGTGTTTTTTTTAGTTTAATGTTTCTTTGCTGTTTCTATAAATATTATAGTAAGATTTTATACATTTAATTTTGACTAAGTACATGTAATAAAATTAAAGATGTGAGATAAACTCACATACTCACTCACATTTTTTTTAGCTTTCCTCGAGATCCAGTGAGGTATGGAAAATGAATATCAATTATAGCACGTCAAAGATGTTGTGTGTGAGACAATGTCCCTGCCGCCCTGTATACACCATGGAATAGAATAAAATATGCTTTCACAATTTTGAAGTGAAAACTTCTTTAGCATCGTTGTGATTTGAAAGTCAATGAAACGAAAAGCGACAGTAAAAAGAGACAGACACAAACTCATAAGATTTAACGTGGGAGAAAATGAGATAGGAAGCATTATACAGTGTTTCTTATGTTCGTGGTTCTCTGAAGCTGAAGAGTTTGTTTGTTTGCTTAAACGCGCAAATCTCAGGAACTACTGGTCCGATTTGAAAAATTCTTTCGATGTTAAATAGCCCATTTATTGAGAAAGGCTATAAGCTATATATCATCACGCTAAGATTAATAGGAGCGGAGCTCCAATGAAGAATGTTTCAAAATTTGGGGGTTTTATTTTTCCTTTTGAGAGCTTCCGCTGCGTGTGCTGCGTAAACGGTTAAAGTTTCGCAAAAATCATGTAGGACAGAATTGTTTCCTTTTAAAGTTCTAAAAAAAATCCGCAACAGCATATGTCTATCTTTTAAGGTTGGCTCACTATAATCTTTTTTATGCTAACCAAATTTGTTCTAAAATAATGCATTATTTGCGAAGGTGTTTTTATAAACACGATATTAATCCTTATCCAAATAAATACATTACTTATCAGAAGTATTTAATTTAAAACAAAATTGCCCTTTACATCATTCGATTTCAATGAATATCTTAAGAGATATCGCAGTTTTAAAATAACATTGCAGTAAAATAATGATCAAGTCATCATAAATGCGCGCGCAGTAGATGTGTATCGAAAATGTAAGCTCTGAGTCTGAATAAATCTATGTAATATACACGAATAAAATATAAATTAATTATCAAACTTTGTATCACTATGATCATTACTAAAACCTACAATTATCGTCTTCCCGAAATTTTGATTATCTGAAAGCCAAAATTTTTGAAGGTTTCACTTCTACCACGTGTGAATTGCACACATGTTTTTTTTATACACTAAACTTAACGAAATTAAAAAAAAGATTATTATTTTTATTTACAGTATAAACAAAAAATATTGGAAAGTTCGACTCCACTAATTTCTTGTCCTAGCGGCGAGCCTGGGTCGTAAAACTTTATTGCTTTTTTTGGCACTTTGTAATTCTAACTTAAAAACATGCGTGTAAGGTTGAATTTGATTTGATGTATGTTGACCAGTGAGTAGGTCGTAAAAATTTATTGCTTTTTGTACATAGCTTTGTGAAAACAACTTTAAAGTTTGCGTTTAAGGTTGAATTTACATGAATGTATATTTATTTCAACTAGAATTACCTAAACACAATTTGATGACAGTTTTAAGAGAACTTTTGCTTGGCATTGTGTATCTAGTTCTTTATTAGTGATCGATGATAACAATAAATAAAGATTTACCATTTAAACTCATGTTTAAAACCTCAAGAAAATTTCCTTGAGCTGCTGTAGAGTTGATTGCTGTTGGAATTTCCAAGTTCGGTCTTTCATGATATTGCAACACGATTTTTTGATAATCAGTGAATAATCGCCTCAATTGTAGGAGAATATTTGACCAGTCTTCATATCTCTCATTTTGAACTGCCACCCTGTGCAGAAACTTAAGTATGAAGCTATAATAAGTAAGCTATATCAGATGAGTGAACCATTTCATATTATTATGCCATTAAAATCTGACTTACAGGCGATGATATTGGGTCAGAGAAAACAAATTAATTATTGGTAACGAAAAATAAACTTCCGTTTCTAACGTATTTAAAATTTCTCCATTGCTAAGTGTCGGCCTAATAGCCAGTGAACTATTATACTATTACAAAATAAAATAAAATCATAAAAAGGATACCTGTAAAAATCTTCATAAAATCTGCCTCTGTAATCTTTTTGTAAACATTCCTTCATGTGTTGAGGAAATTCTTCTAGAGATTTGGCTTTATAAAATGTTCTTGAGAATAACACTATAGTCACCTCATGATTGCTGCCATTTTTCTATGAAAAACAAGTACTCATTAGTAATATTGTCACCATAGTAGTCTTAAGGGCACTGGGCACAGTTTTGAAGGGAGCTAAATGATCCAACATCATTTAGCTCCCTTCAAAATGGTGGAGCTGAATGGTGCTAATCCATGCGTCATGTTCGTGAACGGGCGCCGTCAGTTGGGACTGGTCATCTCTTAGCTGCACTGGCTTATTTTTAATTCATTTTAATTTTTGAATTGTTCTTTGTTTTATCTTTTTATTACGGACGCTTCTAACGTGCACGGCTTTCTAGATTGTTCTCACATAAAAATACAATAAACGTGGATATATTTATACTCCATAGGTTTAGGTAGTCAAAAAAAGGTAAACAAATCGTAAAAAGGGTTTTTATAGATGACACTTTTTTGTTAAAAAAACAATAAAACCAAATTAAATTTATTTTAGTGTTTATCTATAGTTTCCT
Organism: Agrochola lychnidis; assembly: GCA_963680765.1. Lineage (NCBI taxonomy): Eukaryota > Metazoa > Arthropoda > Insecta > Lepidoptera > Noctuidae > Agrochola > Agrochola lychnidis. Next base: position 9,893,869 of record OY796863.1, on the reverse strand, counting down.
CTTATATTAATGTATGTTAAACTTTATCGTTTATTCTTCACTACTTTTCGTAGATGTAACTGCTTGAGCACAATTTTTTTTGTCTGATTTATAAGATTTTGTAATCTGTCTATTGTAAAGAGCCCAATTTCTAAACGTCAACGAAATATAACGTTGCTAATTTGAAGAGTTCAACTGCGACGTAGCATAACTACTAAAGTGACTGGTATTACGTTTAGTCGGTTACTTGACAGCTGTTTCGTCACGTGGTTTTTTTTGTTTACCTTTTTTTAACTACCTAAACCTATGGAGTATAGTAACCTATTCCGCTTAGCTATTTCTAAAGAGCCATAAAAAACTGAAATAAATCGACACGTGTTTCACCTCTCAACGAGGCATCCTCAGGATGACGATGGACTTGTTGCGAACTCGAACACGGCGTGTTAACACACCGAGCGCTGAGTGCAGACTGAACCTCACATGTATAATTTCAACGTGAATGATGTAACCAATATTTTGTAGCAATTTTTTATTTAAAAGAATGTCCGTGGAGTTTCTTGCCCGTTCTTCTCCATAACCTACACTTTGGAATGGGCAACTACCTTCATATTTCTGACTGACCTATTCCTTGTCAATTCAAAAGTGCCTGTAAATGGTTATAAATAGTTTGAGTTTTGAGTTTGTATGAGAAGTAGTTACAAGCAATTTTGCCCTGTCGCCTTTTGTTTAATCATTTATCCTTACCTTCCATTTCGTAAAAAGCTCCGCCAGAAATCCGTTAACTGCCTTTTCGAAATACAAGTCACCATGTATATCAAAGTCCCACATTTCAGAAGACATCTGTATGAACAGGTAGACCATCGATGTAGAGGATCTGAATACGATCTTAGTATCCTCTGTGATGACGCCGCAAGCTACTCGGTCGCCCTGGGACCACATCTCGTACACTTGACATCTTATGGCACCACCACAGTATTCAATCTTCTTGTTTAAGTACACACAGGTGCTTACCTAAAAATATATTACTTATTTTAGTTGATAACATCGGTATGAAATATATATCTTCAAATAATGGTCAGACCAAAGTGTTCCCCATTTTAAATATAAAATATTATCATATTCTGGGTACATAATTAGCCTATAATGTTCCCACTGTTGGGACACAGGCCTCCTCTAGGTGTGGGCCGTAATCCACCACGTGGGCCCAGTGTGGGTTGGTAGATGTCACATGTCTTCGAATTTTTGGTAATTTACACAAAGCAAAGTGCCTGTCTGATATGATAAAAAATATATATGTTTTCAATGCCTCATAGCACTCTGGGTAACAATGCTAGCTTCATGGGACAAAACAATTGTATCATAGTACAATTAATGGCATACAGGCTGCAGAGGCAGCCATCTTTTTACTGTCTATAAAGCAAATTAAATAAATAAGATACCAAGCTGTTCTTCAACCTCCACATTTCAGATCTTCCCATATACTGATCTTTGAATGTGAGCTCCACAGAGTCAAGAGCCACATCTGCCACATTAACAATGTTCACGTAAACGTCTGCAAATGTTCGCAATTGGAAAGTTGTAGCTATGCTCTGTTCCACACTGATGGTATCTGTGAAAAACATAAATTGTAATCACGTTTCAGTTGATCAATCCAGACGCAATTACATATTTTACTCACTTTTAAACCTACTTTTATGCTTTTTGGTATTAAAAATCAAAATATTTTATTTCACATAAACCTTCATGGGCACTTATGAAACATCAGAAGATAAGATGTCATTTATTTCAAGTACATAGTAGGTACATTAAGATCTTAATATTAAAAGTTTCACATGTACCATTTTATTAGGTTCGGTATTTTCTTTATTAAGGTGACACCGGTGTCAGTAGTACCCTTTGGTGAAACCGATACCGAACTGATATACACCTACAGTGAGCAACACTACCACGCACACATTGACAATTATTGCTTGACGCGACAGTAATACTAGCTTTCGAAAATTTACGATTAATTTGGATGTGTTTCGTAATACAAAAAATTATGAATGAAAACTTAATGTATTTCCATTTTTTTTCGATAATTTGTAACTTGATAACATAAACTATGCTTCTGCGGAAACAATATTACAAATATTCTTGTTTATAATACAGAAATACAATATGAAAACATGTCATTTATGCTGTAAAAATTTACGAAATGCAATTCGCTTACACTTAATTTAAAGGCAAGTTTTTGGAAATAAAAAGACGTAGGCCTAGATAAATACTGTCTAAATCCGAATATCAACATAACATGGTGAAAATATGCTCAAATTGCAAATTATTTATGTACTACGTTTGTATGGACAATTCATGCATCGAAGCATTCTTAAGACATTTATTCCTCAAAAAGAATACAATTCACTTATCATGAGAAATACATGTTAATCTTATAACTACCGTTCTACAAGTACCTACTGGTACTCGTAAGGAAGCATCACAATCTGGTAATATTCAAGAATACTGGCCAATCGTTATTATTTGTAGTGTCAATGTTACTATAATGCAGTAAGTTGATGTTTGACCTCATTATCTATTATTGATTATTATAAATAAAGGAACATAATTATGTTAGGAACCTTTGGTGTTGTTGAATAAAAGTTCTTTTTCTTACTTTGCTGTGCTTGACAGGCACCACAATGGTCTTTCTTTTTGAAGCCAACAAAGTTCATGTTGTAGAATGCAATAAATATTCACTGTTGTATTTGTTGAAACCTGGCTATATATACATAAACACTAAATATTCAACATTATAATGAGTATTCAGAATGATCTCATACATTTTACCTTACCCCGTTGATAGCTACATTAGGTCACATACCTCTTCCACGTCCTGGTGCATCCACTCTGGTAACTTGTAGTAGTAGGCGTGGGTAATCATTTTCCGGATGATATATCTCGACAATATCTTTTTCTTTCAGGCCAGGGTAGTCTTTTAAATTAATAATTAAGTCCAGAGCTAGAATATATTAATGAAAGTTGGTACAAAACAGAATTTAAAAAAAATGTAATCATGCATGCATTCAACACTAGTATAGAGAAAAATTTTAGAAAACTAAAAGTGCCCTTCGTTTTTAGTAGGTAAGTACCTAATCTTTAACTACAAAATTTTATTCTCGTAAACATCATTTGTAAAAAAGACCAATATTGCAATGGAAAGAAACAAAACAATATTTTTGCGAAATATTTATCTTCTGTTCTGAATATTAGTAAAATACTTACGACTGAAGCTAGATTGGTGGACAATAAGCTTGAAAGACTTCATTTTTGAAGTCTTAATTCAGTACTGGTACAAAACACTAATGGGATATTTTATTCCATGACCAAAATAATCTAACGGTGCACATTTTGATCAATGAGTAATTTTCAAAATTTATTAATGAAACTACCCCTAACCCAGCAAAACAGAACTCGGCACTTCGGCAGAACAACAATCAGTGTTGCCAACAATTTAACTAGCTCTGCACCAGATTTAGCTTCTAAAACCACCAGAAAACCACTAACAAAAATCGGCCTTACTCTAAAAATCGCAAAAATATCCAATAAACAATTTTTTAGTTTTTACGAAATAAAACAGTAAGTAAAAAAAAAAAACAGTGGCACTCCGTGAGTACCGACAGAAGTGAAAACTTGAACAATTTTATTGTGCAGGAATTACTTTTAATGAGGTGTCGGTAACGGTAACAGTGTCGCGAATTCAATTGTTTTTTCCCATCTCAAAAATGCTCAACGCACCTAAAGAAGTTTTCACTAAACAAAATTGGTTGTCTGTGAAGTCGGTTTACGGACGATAATTTTACGTGATAACATCACAAGCCAACGCTTAGGCCGATCGTGCCTCTCTATCGCTTGCTTGGCTCAGGTGGAACGTGACACTTTTTCGTGCGTGCAGCCAGCGTTCATCGATTTATAAGACGTTTTCAAGTCAAAATCTTTCTAATTACCAACAAAAACATTTAAAATCAGTAAATCAACATACAATATTTATTCAATAACAACAACAAGTATAAAAGTTAAACTAATGTTCTAAAATTCATATTTTTCTGATGAAATTTTGTCAGCACTATCATCGTCGATTTCACATTTTTACAACGATTCTTTGATAAATATTTAAATTAAAGTAAAAATAGTATATTTCGTAACGTTGTAGTGGTTTAATTAATGGTTAAGTGATATGATATAATTGAATTCTACTAAACCACTAGAAAAAACCACCAGCCACTAAAAGCAATATATCGCCACTAAAACCACCAGTTTTAGTGGAAAATCCACTAAGTTGGTAACACTGCTAACAATTTTAAACTTATGAAGTTATGACATTGACAGTAAAGTTGAGTTGAGATAATATAATTAATGAATAGCTGGCTTTTGGCTTGGTTATCTTGGTGAGCTTGATTGAAGCTAGTAATAATGGGGATAAAAACTGCCACTTGCTTACTTCAGATGGCGCTGATATCCAATGTCCAATAATTTGACAGCTAGCTGTCACAAACACTTCAACTCTGATCAGGTTATTTCTGTCGATGTCTTACGCCTCCAGTATTTAGCAGCAGACCAAACATTAATCCATAGGTATATTTATATAGCTGGACAAGATTCTCTATCCTTTTTTTGCTAAGCGACAAGTCGCAAATTGTATCTCGTTCTGTCACCTGTTGTCACACTGACTCACACATAGCCAAAATTTGACCCGTAACTTGTTTAGGCCGCGCCGCCATATTGATAAGCAACATCATCTGCATCGTGTTCTATGTTTCAACCGCGTTATTTAGTCACGGACAGATTTGTCAACAAAGATGAAAAGTTATTGTAAAACATTTACCATTGAATTATCAAACCGAGCCTCAGTTTACTCTACGATTTAAATATTTTTTTCATGACAGTGGTGCCGATTCCCTTGTTCACAAACCAAACTAAATTTAAGTTCAGTGCATCTTTTTCTTTCTATTTCATTAAGAAAAGGACAGAAGATAAATTTTAGTTTAGTCCTGTCAAATTAATCAGCGCCTGTCACTCTCCATACAAGTTTAGACGTGATTAAAAACATGCCGACTAAAATTACGACAATTTACGTCAAGCGCTGATTAATTTGACAGGACTAAACTAAAATTTATCTTCTGTCCTTTTCTTAATGAAATAGAAAGAAAAAGATGCACTGAACTTAAATTTAGTTTAGTTTGTGAACAAGGGAATCGGCACCATTGTTCCAGAATACTGCAGAGTGCAGATTGTCAGTGTAAACACACTTGCTATCGTAATAAATTATGTTACCCTGTATCTGTGTGATGGATAGCAAAAATATAGGCATAAGTGTACAGACGCCAGCACATCAAGCTACCCGAAACTGTCAAATTTTCCCAATCAACTTTGAACCTCAGACATCAGCGATAAAGTTGAAAATCTATTAAATAAATTTGACAGATTGTAGTAGCTTGATGTGCTGGCGTCTGTACATAAACAGGGATAGGCTATTCACATATCTTTGAAATTTTGTTCGGCAGGTAATAATTGATTGATTGATTTTATTGATACGTAATCCATACTTCTTATACCCCAGAGACTCGATTTTCGCGGATTTTCAGTAAGAATATGTATTGGTTGTTTGAATATCGTAAGATAATACCGGCAACTGGCCTTAGTCCGGCCCTATATTGAGAACACTCCCTGTGTGTGCGTAATGGCTACGCAATTTTTAGCGAATGTTTGGTCTGCTACTCTTTAAATGTCTGTGTTAAAAGTCAACAAACACAAATAACTTATAAATAATTAAACGTTCATAATTAATTGACTTTTCCACTGAAGCTGCTTTTTTACCAGTGGTGGACGCATCCCCCTGTCGTTAGCTCATCTTTAAATGGTGCTACACTCCAAGTCGCATACATATTTATCTAATTTTCGTATAATTTGTGATCGACACAAAAGTAAAAACACAACAATGGTGGTTTGAAGACGACCTACTGTGCTGCCATCTATGATGAGCTTTCGGTTTTTGACTTCATTATCGGATTGGGGTTAAAAACTGAAAGCTGATTATCTAGCTTGAGGACATCGCTTGAGGACCTTGTGGCTAAGTTATTATTAACACACGGGTCGATTCATCAGGTTAAGCTACGCTTGCCAGGGTTAGTCTGTGGACGGGTGACCATCTTCACATATCGAGACTCCTCCGTGCCTCGGAAAGCACGTTAAGTCGTTGGTCCCGGCTGTCATTTGTGGATCTTTGACAGTTGTTATGGTCAGACGACCGAAAGTCTGACAACCAGTCTTACCAAGGAGTATCATATTACTCAGTTACTGGGTTGTGGAGGTCAGATAGGCAGTCATTCCATATAAAATACTGGTATTCAGCTGCATCCGGTTAGACTGGAAGCCGACCCCAATATAGTTGGGAAAAGGCTAGTCAGTTTTTTTGGGTTTACTTGTGGACTAGCATGATTTGTTTTTTGTACGTTCAAGCGCGGAGCCTGTAGCATTTACTACACCTGCTACTTATGTGGCTAATTCGGCCCTTGATCAGTTTTCGGTCAGTCAGAGAATAATGATTTGTCATATCTCAATTTCTGTCGTCACTGTACTTACTAATTCCGTGCTGACATCGTCATCATCATCAGTCAAAGCCGTTGACAGTTGTCACTGATGTAGGTACTACAAGGTACTATGATTTATTATCTCATTGGTACAGACCAATGTACAGACACGTCAGACACAATAATACCTCTATGTAGGGATGTGAGATTAATGGAAAAGAATCGATTAAATAAAAATCGATTTTTCTTTATTCAAAATTAAACAATTTGTCAAAAATCGATTTCAATTAAAATAAATAATCGATTTCTGCGAAAAAAACGATATTTTTGTATTATTTTAAAGTACAGACGCCAGCACATCAGGCTACTACAATCTGTCAAATTTATTTAATAGATTTTCAACTTTATCGCTGAAGTGTAAGGTTCAAAGTTGATTGGGAAAATTTGACAGTTTCGGGTAGCTTGATGTGCTGGCGTCTGTACATGCTTTCAATATTCCAATAATAATCCTAAGAAATTCATAAAAATAACCAATTCAAAACTAAAAATCAAAGGCAAAATGTCAATTCCTTTAAAATGTCAATGTAAGGAATTAGGAAACCAAATAGCATTATTGATAAAAAAAAATGTACTAATAAACGTTTTATTTATTATAATAAAAATGAAATGATGAGCATCCCAACAAAATGACAAACTTATTGTCTCAAAAACTAAAATATAAATCAAATTAAAAAAAATTGTGTGATTTTATGAAACCACGGTAAAAGTGAAACTTCTATAGGCGCCGCCATATTGGCCTTGGCTGCTCTGATGAGCGCCTTTCACTTTATCCCTACTCCGCGGCCGATCGTCACGCGACATGCAACACACAGACGAAAAAGTTTGAGACGATGTAATAAAAGTTTCATTTTAAAAATGCCTACAGATGGCGCCGTTTTTATTTAATCAACTTATACGTATGAACTTAATTCGAGAGTTTTCATCCAACACATAGATGGCACTGTTTATAAAATTCAAACATACTGCAAGATTATTTCATCTGTCGCATAGATACAAGCTGTTTCTGAAAATCGATTTAAACACGTAATTTATAAAATCGATTTACTAAAAATCGATTAATATTACTATAAAAAGCGATAATAAAAAATCGATTTTAAGAAAATAACAATCGATTTAAATAAAAATCGATTATTTTTAACATCCCTACCTCTATGTAGTCTGTGTACAGCCAGAGCCACAGAGCATATAACTTCAGGAGAGGTGACAGGCAGGGTCCAGTAGGGGGGCAAGCGTACAGCTGTTGTCACTGTCAGAGTGTCAGTGTACTATATTACTTTCCTCTATGGTCAGTGTGTGTTTACGTGTTTGGTGTTTGGCAGTTTAGCGAGACTTTGAGATGAACATTTTAACGGTATTTTATTAAATATTCTCTGAGTAACATGGTCCGATTAATAAATCTATCAATAAATAAACTTTAGAAAATTGCAGGGGACGTATATAATAGCAATATGAATCTATCAGATTTTGAGAATGTTGTTAGCAGTCTAGCTGTAATCACAACAATTTTGCAGTTTTTGTCTGGCGCGTAAGTATAAAACGACACCTTTATAAATGTTTAATTTTATGTATTGTAATTTCTCTGTATAACTTCTTTTACACCTGTTTTAGCCTCGTTTGTAAACAATACGTCGTTAACCGAACGACTGCCGAGACCTCGTCGCTACCTTTTGTTTGTGGAATACTATGGTAAGTAAGACCAATTGAAATCCAATAAGTCGAGGTATATGACTGAAACAATTAACCTTTCTTATTTGTACTTACAGCTGCTGCCTGTGGTTTCTCTACGGATTAGTTAAGCATGATAATATTATAGTTTTAGTCAATACTATAGGCATAACATTGATGATATCATACACTGCAGTATTTTACATTTATACATTTAAGAAATCAACCGTTTTAAAACAGGTTGTTGGAGTGGTTGCTTTTGTGATATTTATACTATGTTATGCTGTTACAGAAGATGATAAAGCAGTACTTTTTAGTACACTAGGTGAGCATTTGAATTATCTCTATCTATTAGAATGGCACTTAAATTGTTATCATTAATAATCTTCATTGTAAGTTATTGACTCTTTAATGTTTTGATTAAAATTACTAAGTTTTCATGTTTTGTGATAATAGCTCATCGGAAATCTTTTTCCTTTAGTATCTTTTGCTAACTTTTATATTGTTTCACATTTCAGGACTGATGGCTTGTTCCTTTACCATACTAACTATTGCAGCCCCAATGAGCAAACTACTGTATGTGTTAAGAGTGAAGAGCACCGAATGTCTGCCCTTCCCTATGATACTGATGTCCTTCTTTGTATCTATGCTGTGGTTTCTCTATGGAACCATAAAGGATGACAACTTTTTATGGGTATGTGTCTTTAAAAATGTGATCATTAATTCCACATCATTTATTTCCACTGCTGAATAAAATCATTTATTTAAACAATATTTTATATAATTACTTTCTTCATTTTGGTCTTTCATCTATAGACAGATAAGGTAGTATGGCAAAAAAAAATATGTTTACCAATTTGTAAGTAATTTTTTTTTAACCATGTCCTTACATGTTATAAAACAAAGTCCTCCGCTGCGTCTGTCTGTCTATCTGTCTGTCTATCTGTCTGAACGCGATAAACTCAAAAACTACCAAACGGATTTCACAAATGGACGGAGTGATTCATGCGGAAGGTAAAAAAAAAGGTGTATAATTCATTATCGTTTTGTGTAAATTGGCTGAAATTTGACGATTATTGTTGAAGAAGTCTGAAAAAATCATGCAGACTGAGAGCTTTACTGGCGTGTGCTGCGTAAACCGAAAAAGATACATCAAATTTATATTCTACGGTATTGTTCATCTTAAAAAATTCAACAAAAAAGTCCGCGATGGCATATGTCTATCTTCTAAGGATGACCCACAATAACCAATTTTACCTTTCAGAATTTGATAAAAATTTAAGTTTTTTTGACCGGTATAGTATTAATCCGTATCCAATAAAATATTTGATTTAAATTGGGCATTTAATTTAGATTAAAATAGGCCTTTATATCATTTAAATGAATAGTTTAAAAGATATCACAGTTTTAAAATTACGCGTAGCAACGCGGGCGCAGCGGTAGGAGTCAATGACGTTTTCCTCGGTTATTAGGTACCTATGAAATCTCGGTAGTACGTTCCCGTGGGATATTTTTCGACATCCACGCGGGCGAAGCCGCGGACAAAAGCTAGTAATAAACAGGGTGTCAGGGACATCGACGCGAAAACTGAAACCATGGATTTAGTACATGATTCTGAACCCCCCCTGCGTTGAAATTTTTCGAAGGTTATTTTTAAAAAAAACTGCTGTTTCATAGAAAAGTGATTGCACTTTTCCATACATTTTGACTGCGTAGGTCAATACCTGAAAATGAATGGAACAACTGATTTTTCGATGTCCCGATGTTTCCGATGTCGATGTCCCTACCACCCTGAATTTAAAAAAAACATTTTTAATTTTAGTACCTAGTCAATTGGTGGTTATCCTAATTAATTTTATAATTGCGAAATGAATTTGTTTGTTTATTTTTTTTATAGTTATGCTTTTAAGAAATTTGGCACATGGGTAGACCATGACCTGGAAAAACTTGCGGGCAACAACTAGTTATAGTATAAAAGTAAGTAAGTAATCATTCTAATTATTTTATATCTTTGTTCACAGATGACGAATTTGTTTGGTGCTGCATTGGCTGTTATTCAACTCTCTCTATTTGTTATATACCCAAACAAATCGCAATCACCAAGCTCAATTAAAAATCTTATAGCATAATGTAAAATAATATTGTGGGTAGCGTGAAAAGAGATGTTTGTATGAAAACAGACAGTGAGTTCTGTTGACAAGTACTTAGTTCAATTTAATTTATTCATATATGAAGTTGACCTTGACTTTGAATAATAATCCAGGTCTTTGATGGGGTTAATGTATAGGAATTAATGGTAACTAATAAACTAAATACAAGTCAAATCAAGGACTTGCTACAACAGTAATTTAAAAAAATCTGTTTTAAAAATTGTTCAACGTTTAATTATGAACCGGTCACCCCTTTTAAGAACCTGGACTAATATGTATTAAAAGATGAACACAAATAATTATTATTATAAAAAAGATCTGATCTCAAGATATGTATTCATATCTGTATGGCCATGACCTCTGTGCCAGTACCTTGAAACTATCAGTATTATGCTTGTACAGAAAAAGGTTTTAATGCAAACCTGAATTTAGAATTTCAGATAATTGTCATGTTTTGGAACCAATCCAAACTCAATGTCCTACGTGACAAAGTTCAAATTTCATTGCAACAAAAATTTTGTTAGGACCTTTTTGTTATAAATGGTTACACAAAAAGCATATCGCTAAAGTAGATGCTTGAGTTAGGCTGACTGTCCACTGGAGCAGAGAGGAGAGGGGCGGAGCGGAATTGTGCCAATATTAACCAGTGGAATTGCATAAAATCCCCGCTCTGCTTCAGTGGACAGGGATTTGCGAACTAGTTTAAAAAGTGGAGCCCCGAAGCAAAGCGGGGAAGCGGAAAAAACCTAGCTTAAGTGGTAATGAATGTAAATTATCTGAGATTCTGATTTGAAGCATAGTTAAAGGTACAAAATGTGGAATGGTAGTAATAATATAGTTGTCACGGTTAAGGATGGATGGGAAAATAAACTTAGCTTATTTTCGAGTAGAGGCTAATGTTAATTACTTTCATCTTTAGCCGGCTAAACTTAAGTGTAGCAGTAACCCCTTGGCTAAAAATGAAGTAGCTAATGAAAACGGCTGCAAGGTAGGTTAGGTTGAAAACTGTGACCATACAAGGCACGAGCCGAGTGAGCGAAGCGAGCGGTGCCGCGGTAGCGGCAGGCGAGTGCCAGGGTTTAGGTACAAAGATAATGTAATGTTTTGGGAATGTGGTGCTTTGCGATTATAGTATTTTGAGATTATGATTTTTTTGCGAACATGTTTTGAGAAAATGTTACTCTGCGACGAAGGGGTCACGTGCTCATGCGCTCTCCCCCACGCTCCTTGCGTATAGATCGAATATTCATTAGCCTTTACGTTTAGGCTAATGCGCAGTATAGCCGGCTAAAGATGAAATTATTTATCGAAAATGCACATTATGTCGAACATTGGTGCCGATTCCCTTGTTCACAAACTAAACTAAAATTAAGTTCAGTGCATCTTTTTCTTTCTATTTTATTAAGAAAAGGACAGAAGATAAATTTTAGTTTAGTCCTGTCAAATTAATCATCGTCTGTCACTCTCCATACAAGTTTAGACGTGATTAAAAACTTGCCTACTAAAATTACGTCAATTTACGACAAGCGCTGATTAATTTGACAGGACTAAACAAAAATTTATATTCTGTCCTTTTCTTAATGAAATAGAAAGAAAAAGATGCACTGAACTTAAATTTAGTTTAGTTTGTGAACAAGGGAATCGGCACCATTAGCCACTCCTCAAAAATAAACTCAAATTTAGCCGGCTAATGAAGTTTATTTCCACACCCGTCTTTAGCCGTAACATAGTAAACCAATACTGTAACTAAAGTTTTCAAGACAAAAATTTATTTATATTTTACAAAACAAAAAATATAAAAAAAAAAACAGTTTAAGTAAAACTTTCCAATGCTGACAATGTCTTTTTGTAAAATGATGTTAACATTAGATAAATAAAGTTTATAAACTGGTAAATAGTTCATTGAATCACACGCCCATCAGAAAATAGTGATTGATTAATCACTATTTTCTGAAGTGCTACTTTTGGCAGAAGCATAGAATGATTATTCTGTGCTTCTGCCAAAAGTAGCACTTTTCAGTTACAAACTGGCAATACTGTATAAAAAAAAAGTTAAGTGGTATTTTCGATTTTATAGAACTTCGTAACGTTAGCACGTTTTATATTTGAAGTATCTGTAGAATCTGGTATGATTTCTTTATGAATACACTTGTTATCAAAAACGCACACACAAAAAGGACGATCTTGGCTATGTAGTGCACAGTTTCCCTTGTCATTGTAACGAATTAAGCTACGTACCGACAGAACCTTGAAACGTGCACCATAGTGAACTACTATAGCTTCGAACGTTAATTCACTCTGCGACATATGGAAGGCTATGACATGATATGTATTCTTTCCCTCGTGATACTCGTGTGCTCTGATAATAGTGGGGTACTTAAATTGTTTACACGACGTACAAGGTAATGTTTTGAGTGAGTTCCTTTTTTTTTCTACATGTTCTACAGCGTACAATATGCTAGTGTTGACTCTCTCATCATTAGTATCAATTTTCGACATGTTATGGCAACTGCACCAGATGTCACTAACACCTGCGTCTGCGCACGTCCTGTTCGGTGACATCTTTTCAAATAGACTCGTACACTGTGAACATGCCTCCGAATGTATTTCTTCACTTGAATCAATTGATACTCTAAGTAAATCTGCTAACGTTATGTATATGTCATAAGGGGTTATTAAACGTTCTTGATTCACTTTTAAATTGTAGTATTTACTTGTGTAATAGCGTCGAAACTCTAATGGGGTGTAGATAAATAACATTGGCAGTTCATCGTCATAGTGAGACTCCATCGAAAGTCTCATTTCTCCAAAACTGGTACCCTGGTCACTAAAGAAGACAACAAACGTGTTGTTGAACACCCCAGAATTATTTAGTTTTTCGAAGAAATGAACAATTTCTGTGTCAAAGAGTTGGGGTTCATTATTATAAGAAGTGTAGGTGTTAATCCAAAATATTCCAAAGAAAGTATTTGTTTTATAGGTATCAACAAACTTGTGAGCGTATTCAAGTAAATGCGTGGCAGAAGGCTTATTTTCCGTACACAGTATTTCCCCATAATTGCTCGTTCTTAAAAGGAACAACGGTCGCATGTAATGATCTGTAGGACTCCTTTTGAACCCACTGCAGAAGGTTTCTCTTAGTAAATTAGATTCTCCATGTGCTGTTTTGTAGCCAGCGTCTTTATATTTCTTCCAAATAAAGTAATCTTTACAGTTGTATAAATCAGAACTACAATTTGAATACATAGTAGACACTCTTTTGCCAGTCAAGACAGACATTAAGTTTTGAAATGTATTATTTTCAACCTAAAAATAACTTCATGTTAATATACATTATTATAATAAGTATTAAGTAAGGTGTAGAGAAAATAAGGGCCTTGCATAAGACGTCGAGGCGCATTAAGGTCATCGCTCATCATAACAGCACGGCGCCGCCTCAATAATAAATATCCAGCCGCTTGTCAACAACGCGCCGCCGCCATCAGCAAGACGACTGCTCGCTGCTAGGACGCCACCGGTGAGGTGACAGCTTGTTGCTCATGCGCCGCTTACTAGTTGGTAGCTCACCGTCTACGCGTCAACGGCTAGTTGTCAGCTTACAGAAGGAATGGTGCGCAGTCCACGGGGTGACAGGTGCGAGCGGCGCGAGGACCGCGCGCGAGTGGCGGTGTGGCGTCACAGCGCGGACACGGCTCGCACCGGCTTGGGCATGCATACCGCCTGCAGGCGTTTCTTCGTCGGGGAGCGGGCTACTCGCTTGAAGCGCGATGTGTGGCGGCTCGCGGGCCGCGTACTGCCCGCGAGCTGTCCACTATTCTGTATAGCCATCGTAAAATAGATTTGAATGCATTTGATCTAAAATCCTAACTTGAATGACAAGTTATTTGCCGTGTCGGAGCGGCGCTGTTATAATGAGCGATGAACATTACACGGAACGCCAATCGACAAACGGCCGATTCGTCGTCGTTGTGTGCAATAGGCCCTACTAAGTGACAAAAAGAATTAATGCGCTACGACCAGCGACCGCTTTGCGTAGCGGCTGCACTACGACCGCGATGCGTAGCGGCTGTGCTACGGCTTGCTTGCGTAGCGGATGCGCTACGACCGCGTTGCGTAGCGGCTGTGTGGTAAGCGGCGGCGTTTCGTAGCGGCTGCGCTACGACCGCGCTGCGTGGCGGATGCGCTACGGCCGCATTGCGTAGCGGATGCGATCACCTTTTGTAGCTCAGTACGGTGCTCCCCGACCCTCACGTCAGTGTTGCAGTGGTAACAAAACCAGTATAGGTAAGCTGGCTTCTTATTCTATTAAAACTCCGTACCTACTACGCTAGGCTATCTCAAAGTCAAACTGTTACCACCGACGTGCGGTCCAATGGCACAAACTATTTTGGCACAGCCGTGAGACACTGTTTTTTTATATTGTGTTTCATGAACTGTTGCCAAATTAATATTATATTTTCTTTTTTAATTAACAATATCTGGATTAACAATAGCTTTGCTCGGTTTTTTTTAACGACCTTTTCTAAAAATGTACCTAGCTAGATCGATTTATCGCCCCCGAAACCCCCTGCATACTAAATTTCATGAAAATCGTCGGAGCTGTTTCCGAGATTCAGATTGTATACATATATACAAGAATTGCTCGTTTAAAGGTATTAATTAGATTTTGTGTTCTTGAAATGATGCAGTGAAGTATCATATATCAATAATCCATTCTTACCTTTTGATATGCTTTGAAATCCAACCATTTATGTTTTTTTAAGTATTTAGTAGTATACGGCATGGTATCAAATACTTTTGTCCTAGACATGCTATCTATGCCTATCATAAGAACGTTCCACTGCATATTCTGGTAATTTGTTTCTGATCGTAAATTATCTTCTTGAATTTTTTTAAGTATAATATAAGCGTCTTTGTATATTTTTTCTGTATTTTTTTTACAAGTTACTGTAATAACTTCTTGCTGAAGCCACGCCATGGAATTGTTTGTGAAAACTTTGCATGGGCTGAACCTGAAGATTAAAAATTGCTAGTTCAATTATTACTTTTGTTTACCCGTGTAGGTAACCTTAGAATAGGTACCTACTCAACCGTCATTCACAAAGATTAGCTAACCTTGTTTCCAATTGATGTTAAGTATTTCCACTTAAATAAACATCAACTTTATTCAAGTGTATAAAGTTGATTTTAGACTGACTAGTACTGTTGAAAAAGTCATAAAAATATGAAGTTGTATCGCAAACTGAACCTTATTTGTAGGCATTACAGTTGTTTTTCTAAAACTCGTGTTTGTTTACATGTTTGGCAAATAGATTGCGAACGCAGATTATGTACGCAGTCGAAGAATGAAAAGTTAATTTTTACTTGCACCTTGTTCGACCTTGTTATTTATCCAGCATTTCGAAGTCCGTTGAATTTTTTGTTAAAAAAAAACACTTTTTAGAGGGTTGGTTTGTCATTTATCTAAGTTACAATAGCCTAATGTCAACTGCTCATCAAAAATACCCAAATTGCTATAGATGTGCCTATAATATTTGAAGAATTCCCTCGATTTTTCCAAGATCCCATCATCAGATCGTGACCAAATGTCAATGGGACCAACTTGAAAGTATACCATTTCAAACAAAAAAATAATTTTTCAAATCGGTCCAGCCGTCTTCGAGTAATCGGGGAACATACAAAAATCCGGCGAACTGAACACCTACTCCAAAAAAAAAGGTGACATGCGCCCGCTGTGAGGGAAAAAAGTGTTTAAAAATTTCCTAACATTGTCGCTGCTTTACTGTACCTTACGGGTGGCATGGGGATAGTGCATGACATGACGAGTGGGTAGGTACCTAATATCAGATTTAAAATATCTTACGATAGGTGATCGTGTTCATGTCCAGGAATTGTAGATTCACTAACAAATTGATAACAGCAAGTCACTTCCTCACTAGTATAGTTGTGCATTCGGAACTTAATTTTATCATCCCCTAAGGTGTCTATGAATATATATCGTATTCCGCACATAGCATTTATGTTTGAGGACTTATTATCTGAACTCTTGTACTTGAAAGTTTTCGCATAGTTTGGTATATAACATCCTGGTGTGTTGATGAGGAAATCTTGAGTTTCTGAAAGAAAATTCGGCTTGGTGATAAATCTTTGTACACCCGTCAACACAAAAACTGCTGTAGATATAGAACTTACCTTTGATTCTGAAGTCTTCTATCTCTGGAAACAAATCAGGAGCAGAGAGCATTTTATTATTATGTTTAGGTACTTATGTCTAACACTCGAGTATAGGTATAAGTAGGTACTTATGTACCAAATAAAAGATTTTCGATTCTACCTAAGTATGGGAAATTAATAATTATGTAAGAGGAGATTATTTGCGTTTTGTTGCAAGGTTTTCGATTGTCTATGACTGTATTAAGCTCATGATTGGACGTCGAGGCTTATTAAATGATTAAATATAAAAAAAAAAATAGTTTCTTGTCTATGGTTGCGGCATAGTACTACGGGTGGCAGGCGTTTGTTTTTTTTTAGATTTTACGAAGCTACTCTAAAAGCAAGAGACTTGATGAAATAGAACCATACCTAAATCATTCACAGAACTTACTGGTATCAATTGGAGTTACAGATGGCTTCACTTTGTAGCTTATTTTCGGATAGTAAAAAAAATTGTGACCCACTGAGATCCCCAATATAACAATATAGAATAATAATATTATCAGTATACATAACTGGTAATTTTTTCTTCGAGTAAAAACTACAACTCTGCCCTGTAATTTATCAAATTGCAGCATTGTCTGAAATAAAAAACACTTAACTCGTACATAGTTACAAGTTAGGAAAAAAACTGAAATATATGTACCTCTGTATATATATTTCAGTTTTTTTCCTAACTTATTTTGGAGAGAGGAGCGCACTTGGGTGCGCGCGCGCCTCGGTCATGTTCACCCAGCCAGAAATTACAATTACCCATGCTTCGAATAAGGTAAAAAGTAGTTTAATATGCGTATTATTTCAAGTAAAACGCTGATAGTAAACCACTTGATCGTTATTCGAAACATAATTAAACAATTGAGATATGACTGTTATCGCCTGGTGACGCATGGAATACGAATGTGTGGAAGAAAAGCCGGTTCCATTAGCTTAATTTCAACATCTAAATTGTTAAGAAAATTTCTATCTTCTTGTTCGAAATCAAACAGGAAAACGGCGTCATCAACCATTGGTATACTTAGGGTGGGTCCAGATTATGTCAGGTATATTGTCTTCATTATTTAACATTGAATAACCTCTATAAAAAATGTTATACAACTATGTTTTATAACATGTCACAGTGCGTTTGCACTGGCGAAACATTCGCAACAAAACATGTTGGAATCTTATTTTTCTGTCAGTTTTCCATACAATTTTTGACAGGAACTAGAGATTTCAACATGTTTTGTTGTGATGTTTCGCCAGTGCAAACGCACAGTTATGTTAACATTGAATAAACTCCATTGAAAAATGTTATACAACTATGTTTTATAACATGTTATGATAAATATAGGTAGGTAGTGTGTTTTAACTAATGGTTGGTTCTTCTGAACTACATGAACTAGAACCGCTAATACAGAGCTACTACTAGGTACCTACTAGGTACTGCTGCTGAAGTAGTGAACGCTTCCGTTTTACACTAGATTCTTTTCTTTTTATTTCTGTACCCCTTATGTATTAAAGTTAAAACAATTGAATACCAACAACACGCGAACGTATAATTAATTGTTATTCACTGTGTTATTATTTACTAGAAACAGTTTTAGTAAATATCGAAAATTGGTTTCAGTTTTCGATCGAAAGGAAAAATTATTGACGGTTGCGAAAATATTTAAAATAACTCACCTGGGTAAGCAGCAACCGTCGCAGGTAAGGAAAAGCACGCCAATGAACAAGACCGTGGCGCGCGCGCGCACATGTGCGCTCCCCTGTCTGACCCGGACAGTGGACACCCGGTGACGTTGTGAGACCGAGATGGAGCTATATCGCTAGAAACGCAACGTAAGGAAAAATGCACAGAAAACAACATAGATTTAGTATATAATTGTATTATGGAAAACAAGGTACAGCCTATCTCAATTGTTTAATTATTCATCGAATAACGGTCTAGTGGTATAGGTAATAGCCATATTGTTGTTTTATCACCAAGTGGTTTGTACCACATGGTCGTACCTAACACTCATAACCATTAGGCTGAAGACACAGCTATAATATAGGAGCTACGTTTGGTGCCAACGTAAACGTATCATGCTTGGTGAGACACTCGATCCGTGCAGTGTAGCTTACTAAGCCAGGTGTGAGGTGCCAAATTCGTCTGCTTCACAACGTAAATAACGCTATGAATGTTGTTAAACTGTCGAAATGCGAATTTGAAACATTGCGATTGTTTGTGGTAGATACGCAATTACCCCGTTGTTTATGTATGCGTCCTCCATCTTGTCAACACGCCGCGCGCCGCCGATGTGTGAATCGCCTATCCACTTCACTCACTACCTAACTAACGTCACCGTGTCGTCAGTGTGACCATTATTACAATGATAAACGATGCGTTGGTTCGCTAGAGTATCTCCTGAAACGCAGCGTAGCTCTAAAGGCTCGGCTACACGCAGCAGCTTGCATGCGCAAACAGCACGTGGCGCCCATAGTTATAAATTTGTACTGTGTACCGGTTGGCCGTCCTTTCCGACCCAGATGACCCCATAACACTCCTCCGTGAGAAGAATAGGGCCACCAGTACAGTGCACAAACACAGCATCCCGTCATTCCGACCTCGCCGCCGAGGTCCTTTGCGATTGCGATCGCGTCCTCGAGTAAATGAGACTCCCCCCCGACGACCCTTGCTCGAAAACGAGGTGCCAGCAGTTGTTGCAGCTGAGAACGTAGCTTTAAATACCCCGAATAATAATCAAGATGAAAATCTAAGTTTGATCCAGCCTGTCCTTCTTTGCTGTCCTCCCCCCAGCGACGCCCTAAGCCGAGGTTCGTACCCCACGGGGGGTGCCCTTAGCGAGCGTTCGCCTAGTTTTAATTTAGAATAGTTTATGCCCCTGGCTTAAGTGTAGAAGCTTAAGGCAGCCACAGGAATGTCCGGTTCAGCCAAGACCTTAGTGGTCAAAATAGCGTGATGCCCTAGTTAAAAAAAAAAGGTTGACCGTCTTAGCCCAGGTTTGCAGGGGCGATTTTTTTATCATGCACTGGCTTTTCAGCTCTCGGTGTTTGACCAAGCATAGAGAATGCAACAGAGTGCATCCCAGCGCGCCAAAAATACACTGCTGGATTTTCAACCTTCAGCGCTAAGCAGTGCGTTGAAAATCCAGTGCGTTTGTTTGGCTTCAGCCTTACACAGTGTATTTTATTACTGCTTCACTACTGCGTTTTATTCTAATTGTTCAATTAATTCACGTTTTCTTACGTGTTTTTATAGGTATGTGTTTTGACAGCTCCGTTGGTCTCGTGCTCGCAAACGTGACTGCTGAACGTGGGGTCCTGGGTTCGATTCCCGGGTCGGTTAACAGGGGGAGCTGAGCATAGAGAATAGTTTGTAAGGCAATGTTTTTCTTCCCTCATGTGGTAAGTTGTCGGTGTCTCGTGCTCGCAAACGTGACTGCTGAACGTGGGGTCCTGGGTTCGATTCCCGGGTCGGTTAATAGGGGGAGCTGAGCATAGAGAATAGTTTGTAAGGCAATGTTTTTCTTCCCTCATGTGGTAAGTTGTCGGTGCATCAATATTTTTAACAACAGCATGCCCTGACACTACAACAATTTAAGATTGTCAATGGAACTGATGTAATTACTTTGTTGTAGTAACATTATTGTGTTAATTCAACAACTTTATTTTGCCAAATTAACAATTCTGCCTTTATAACCACAAAGAGAGACTTCGTTAGAGCAACCAAAGCTTTACTTTGGTTGCTCTAACGAAGTCTCTTTGCTACCATAACAAAGATAGTTTTTCTCTCTCCAATTTTTTGTTGCTTAGGTCAAGTGATAATTATGAAGCATGTGACTCATGAAACTGATCAAATTTCACTAAATGGAAAAAAAATAATATCGTGAAAAAAAAAAACAACTGTTTCACACAACTTGGGTTCCATCCTTACATATTTATTTATTTATTATTAATAACTTTATGCACAGGTAAAAATACTGTACAAAGGCGGACTTAATGCCTAAGGCATTTTCTATCAGTCAACCTTAGGGTGATGCAGAGACAAAACATGGCAGGTGCAACATAAGTGATAGATAACTCGAAAATTAAAACATACTAATACATAGATACACACATACATACATATAAACTGAATAAACTTTGTCAGGAGAAATAACGATCAGTAGGTAGAGGAGAAAACAAATCCAGCAAAATCAGCGCTGCAAAGATTCTGCCAACTTTTCACGTGCTTCACATATTATAAAAAAAGTACCTCGCTGCGTCTGTCTGTCAATCTCTGAACGCGATAAACTCAAACTAGGTAGATACCGAACGGATTTTTACATGGTTTCACCAAAAAAGTCCGCCGTGGCATATGACTATCTTCTAAGGATGACCCACAGTAACCATCATTATCTTTCAGAATTTGATAAAAATTTAATTGTTATTTCCGGAGCTATTTTGACCGGTATCATACTAATCGTTAACTAATAAAATATGTTATTTAAATTGGTCATTTAATTTAGATTAAATATATCTTGACGTCATATTTTCATTTTGATATTATCTGACATTGTATTTTTATATTTAAATTAGTGAATAGTATTTTGTTTTCTCTTCTACTCTTACACACGTTGTCTACATCTCTTTATCTACTTTCCTATCGCAGGTATGCTGGAAGAGATTTCTTTAGAAATAAGCACCACCTTCGTACGTATTTTTCTGTTCCTTTCTTCTTGTCTGTTTATAATTATGTGTGTAGTTGTGTACATGAACTGTTAAATAAATAAATTGAATTAATAGTTTAAAAGAATTCACAGATTCAAAATTACGCATAACAAAATAATTATTGTTGACGGCGACGCGAACGCAGCGGTCGGAGTCAATGACCTTTTCCTCGGCTATTAGTTATGTAATCCTGATAGTACAATACATTCCCGTGGGATATTTTCCGACGTCCATGCGGACGAAGCCGCGGGAAAAAGTTAGTATTTAATAAAAAAGCAGTGATGTAACTTATAAAAAAAAACAACAACCATTTTTAAGCATGTATTTAGTCCTACCCAATCAAAAATCAATTCTTATTCTTCCATTCTTGTTAATATTACCTACGCACAAACGGTAGGTAGTAAGTATACGACAATAACTGCTTTCTAACTAATTTCCCTAAAGTCTCAACTTGATCCGAAAGAAAAAAAAATGGGCCCTTAGTCCAGATGCACATGCTTTTTTCTGGCACCAGCACTACAACCATAGAAAAATATCAAAAATCCCTAAAGTGACCACTGGTAAGTGGGATTAGAGATTTTTGGTCAACACAGAATGGTCGCCAACCCAGAACTCAAAACAGACCCAAGCAACATTGACACCGTGACAACTTTCATTTTATTAAATAATTGTGTTGTTTGTTTGACAAAAGGTACCTAAACACTACAGCTTTTGTTATTTTGTTTAGACAACAACAATTTACAGCTAAAGTATCTGCTACACGGTTGCCAACCGCGTCCCCGACAGAGGTGACCTTGGTTGGCGACAGGCAGAGCTATTTGAAATTTGGTCGTAAACCACCATTTACATGGTTGTAAACCACCAAGGTCACCACTGTCGGGACGCGGTTGGCAGCCGTGTAGCAGGCACTTTAATACAATAACAATATACTTAAATACGTGTACAGACGCCAGCACATCAAGCTACTACAATCTGTCAAATTTATTTAATAGATTTTCAACTTTATCACTGAAACTTAAGGTTCAAAGTTGATTGGGAAAATTTGACAGTTTCGGGTAGCTTGATGTGCTACACATCAAGCTATACATTTCCAGTTTATGCTGATCTCGCATTGTATAGGATTTCCGTACAATGCGAGGTCAGCTTATAGAGGAAATGTGTAGCTTGATGTGTAGCCGTGTGTACAACGTTCCATAGTCACCGTAGCCAACTATTTAAACCTTTTTACGTACCTGCAAGTTGTTTCTGTGATGGTAGCAAAATATTTAGTTGCCGCGACAGGAAATTTCCGACAAAGTTTTTATTCTGGCATTGTTGACTATTTTTTTCTCAGTGTTCTGTTACATACTGTTTTAGGTACCACTATCGATGGTGTCGTCATAAAAAGCTGGTCATATAATCATATGACTGGCCCGGGACCTAAACCTTATTGCCGCAAAAGGAGGAGTTTCAGTCATTTTAGTCTAATAGTCCCAACGGTCAATCTCGATGCACCAAATCAACGTAAACCGCTCCTTTTTTTTCGTGGACTTGTCCTCATGGAGTATCCCGTGCTCCTCTCTGCCCAGAGCTGGCAAATGGCGATGAGTTATATTAAATCCTACTCGCCTTCGGTAAACAACCGGGTAAGTGTGCCTGTGCAGGCAGAGCCATCACATAGTACAGCAGCCATTACTGAACAGGTCACCAATGCCGCACTTTCCTTCGGAGTGTTTCCGAAACACAACGACGCGCAACGGAACCAAGACCGCCGTCCCCGCACATTTCAGACAATTATCAAATTGAATGTTATAGTTGCTATATTTAACTAAACAGGAGTTAATAAAAAAAAGTTTTAAGCATCTGCAATTTAATTTTTTTAAGGAAATATTTTAATACATAAAGTAATATACCTATTGTCACAATGAGCGAGTAAAATATTGAATACTTACTAATAATATTGAGCTAGCATAATTTCGAATCCCTTTGACAGACACAGAACATGCGGTCTCTCCGTTTAAGAGCACACTTACCTAAACCATGGTAGTAAGAAATAGAGCTGACTGGTCCAACAACATGGTACCCATCTTTCCGCAATACCAAGGCCTCATAAGTTGCGTTACCAGGTGACATAGTAATTGCCACAACGTAAAATGTTTTAGTTTTGTCTTCGTCGTAATAGAAATGTATTCTGGTAATGTTTTTTAGAGAAGGATTCGAACATTGCCAGCACTTTTGTGTTTCTATGTTCATAGTCATTCCTTGAATGTGCCTGACGGCCGCATTTACGGTTTTCAGACCTATAGGGTCTTGAATAGTGAGAGGATACAGTTTGTGGCAAGTACACCACTTTTCGTGAATGGTCAAATCCTTACAGGTGCGATTTCCGCTTACCGGTTTGAGTATCGAGTGGCAATTCGGACACCCTTCAGGTACTGGGTCGCTTGCATTACTGCACAGAGATATTTTCTTTATATCCAAGAGGGTGCTATAAACATCATAAGGCGTTGTCAAGCTATGCTGGTTCATCACCAAAGCTTTGTATTTGTTTATTTGTTTTCCTTTAAAAAGTAACGGAGTCCACACAAATTTCATTGGCAAACGATCGTCGTAATAGCTTTCCATTTTTAGGCGGTTTCTACCGAAACGTAAGCCGTGGGCGCTTAAAAGTATTATAAAAGTATTCTTCAAAATACCCGTGTACATCAACTGGTTCATGAAATTTTCTATCATTTTGTCCGCGTGCTCCGGTCGACTTTTCTCATCGCGACTAAATGAGTTTATCCAAAAAAAGCCGAAAAATGAGTTCATTTTGTAAGTATTAGCAAAGTCTACAGCGTAATCTAACAGCTGTTGACCTGATGATACTTTTCCAGTACATAATGACTTGTAATTGCTATTATTTTCTTTGTTCAGAAAAAATGGTTGCATGTAATGGTCCGTGGGGGCCTTGTGAAATGCGTAATCGTTTGTAAATGTGTTCCCTAAGTTATCTTCACCATAGGCTGTAACATAACCGGCGTCCTTGAACGCTTGCCAAATAAAGTGGTAGTTACAGTTATCCATTGAGGCAAAACATTCATTTATCATTGATGTCATGTTTTTTCCCGTTAACGCTGCCATAACATTAGGTAATGTGTCATCTGCAATCTGTTAAGTCGTTATTGTTATGTTTTGTAATAAATTCAAAAGGAATCAATAAGAATTACTTAATCTGATTAATTAAGTAGGTGGGCACCTTATTATATCCATGAAAACCAAGCCAACTGTTATCTGCGAGGTGACCGAGTGTTCTGGGCATCGTTATCACGAAGCGAGGTATAGACATCGATTCCATTCCCAATATTAGTACGTTGTATTTGAGTTTACAATTTGTTGGTTTTGGTGTTGAAATTTGAATTTTCTTACTGAAGGCGTACATGTCATTATAGATAATATGTGATGTATTGGTCTCATCAAATTCGGAGCAAATAACATTTACAAAATCAGATTGTAGAGTTATAATGGAGTCGTCCTGGAAATCTGTACAGTTACTGAATCTGAAACAGTCATGATAATTAGGTGGTCAATTTGTTTCTTATAGGTAAAAGTATAAGTGGTAAGGCATTAAGTCCGCCTTTGTACCTTTTTGAGTGTGAAAAGTTTAAATAAATAAATAATAAAAGTTTGAATGTGAAAAATTTAAGTTCTAATGTACAGACGCCAGCACATCAAGCTACCCGAAACTGTCAAAGTTTCCCAATCAACTTTAAACCTTATATTTTAGAGATAAAGTTGAAAATCTATTAAAGAAATTTGACAGATTGTAGTAGCTGGCGTCTGTACCTATACTCCATTTGAAATAAGATTAGACATTTAACTAAACATTTTTTACAGTCCGTTCAACCGATTTGACTTCTATTGCGTTGGTGGCATGACAAATGGCAGCTGCAGTAAACAGTTTGTTTGTAACCACTTTTATTGCTTTTAATGCCATCTTTATGCCTATGCAATAGAAGTCAAAATCGGTTGAACGGACAGTAAAAAAGGTTTGTTTAAATGTCTAATCTTATTTCAAACGGAGTATAGGTAACTTTTTCTTTTCTTTTATTAAATTAATAAATAAACAGATATTTCTTTTACTAATTTAAGGCTCCTGGCCGTGACTTCACTCGACAGAGTTTAGGTAAATTCTTGCGATGCTATGTTTGTGTGCACCGTTCACGCACACACGCCTAAACATCGAGCGTAGTGATCGCTTAAACAGTTTTGATCCTATAGACGGTATTTTGTTAAGTTACGTAGGTACGCTTATGAAATAAGTCTGGAATGTTTGTGTATATTCGTTTAGTATATTTATAACAATTCTGTTTTATATGGAATTTTATACTTTTTGTATGGAAAACATGAAAAATTATTACCTACATGTTGAGTTTTATGGGTTTCATAAAGGGGGTCGAAATTTTCATTATTTTTGCGATAAGACACAATTTTCGAGATATAAGCAAAAGAACAGAAAAAAGATAAAGTACAGTTTTTGCAACTGAATGAGTTATTAATTTAGTGAAAATGAAAAATTCGCTATTGGTGCCGATTCTCTTGTATACCGAACTAAACTTACTAAACTATCACTAAAATTCCTTAATTTTGACTATGAGAATCTCAAAGCTATTCTGCAAAATAAATTCTCTAAATTTAAAAATAATTTTGACACATCTAAATCGAATTTGACAACCGCGACTCCACACGTGATACCTAACCACGTGAATCTTTTTAGAGCCGGAGGCGCGCAGGGGGGGCAGCCTCGACGTGTTTTATATGGATTTTTCACTTTTTGTGTGGAAAATAAGAAAAAATATTACCTACATGTAGAGTGTTAGAGGTTTAAGGGTTTTTTAAAGGGTGTCGAAATTTTCATTATTTTTGCGATTGGACACACCGTTTTCGAGATATAAGCAAAAGAAAAAAAAAATATTCGGTACTGTTTTTTCATCTGAAGTCGAGGTGTTTGTGTGAATTTTATTTCATGACAACCAATTTTATTCCACATGTTTTTAG
This sequence comes from Agrochola lychnidis, assembly GCA_963680765.1. Classification (NCBI taxonomy): domain Eukaryota; kingdom Metazoa; phylum Arthropoda; class Insecta; order Lepidoptera; family Noctuidae; genus Agrochola; species Agrochola lychnidis. Next base: position 9,867,528 of record OY796863.1, on the reverse strand, counting down.
TCACGATAAAAAAATAGTCATATTTAGTTAGAAAATCTAAATTTTAGGTTAAAAACGTCAAATTCAGAATAGCAAAATTGCCATTTTCACTAAACTAATATCTCAGTGCCATCTTAGTGCTGTCAAACTAAAATATAGTTAAGTTGTGTCACTTTAGTCTATTTCAGAATGGGAAATCGTCGTTTGACAGGAATAAACTAAATTTTGGTGATTTTTAGTTTAGTTTAGAGGCATTTGTGACAAGAGAATCGGCACCAATCTGAATTTGACTTTTCTCACCTAAAATTTTGATTAGTGCCGATTCTCTTATACACCGAACTAAACTAACTAAACTATCACTAAAATTTCTTACTTTTGACTATGAGAATCTCAAAGCTATTGGTGCCGATTCCCTTGTTCACAAACTAAACTAAATTTAAGTTCAGTGCATCTTTTTCTTACAATTTCATTAAGAAAAGGACAGAAGATAAATTTTAGTTTAGTCCTGTCAAATTAATCACCACCCATACAAGTTTAGATGTGATTAAAAACTTGCCGACTAAAATTACGTCAATTAACGTCAAGCGCTGATTAATTTGACAGGACTAAACTAAAATTTATCTTCTGTCCTTTTCTTAATGAAATAGAAAGAAAAAGATGCACTTAAATTTAGTTTAGTTTGTGAACAAGGGAATCGGCACAATTATGCAAAATAAATTCTCTAAATTTAAGAAAATTTTTGACACATCTAAATCAAATTTGACAATCGCGACTCCACACGTGATACCTAACCATGTGAATCTTTTTAGAGCCGGAGGCGCGCACGCTCGACGTGTTTTATATGGAACTTTTCACTTTTTGTATGGAAAATAAGAAAAAATATTACCTACATGTAGAGTATAAGGGGTTTAAGGGTTTTATAAAGGGAGTCGAAATTTTCATTATTTTTTGCGATTGGACACACCGTTTTCGAGATATAAGCAAAAAAAAAAAAAGATTCAGTACTGTTTTTGCATGTGAAATCGAGGTGTTGGTGTGAATTTAAAGTTCATGACAATCAATTTTATTCCACACGTTTTTAATCGCGAAAAATAGTCAGATTCGGTTAGAAAATCTAAATTTTAAGTGAAAAACGTCAAATTCAGAATAGTAAAGTTGCTTTTTTCACTAAATGAAAATCTCCGTTCCATCTTAGTGCTGTCAAATTAAAATCTAGTTAAGTTGTGTCACTTTAGTCTATTTCAGAATGGGAAATCGATTGCCCATTCTGAAATAGATTAAAGTGACACAACTTAACTATATTTTAGTTTGACAGCACTAAGATGGCACTGAGATATTAGTTTAGTGAAAATGGCAATTTTGCTATTCTGAATTTGACGTTTTTAACCTAAAATTTAGATTTTCTAACTAAATATGACTATTTTTAATCGCGACTAAAAACATGTGGAATAAAATTGGTTGTCATGAACTAAAATTCACACCAACACCTCGACTTCAGATGAAAAAACAGTACTGAATTTTTTTTTTTTCTTTTGCTTATATCTCGAAAACGGTGTGTCCAATCGCAAAAATAATTAAAATTTTGACACCCTTTATAAAACCCTTAAACCCCTAACACTCTACATGTAGGTAATATTTTTTCTTATTTTCCACACAAAAAGTGAAAAATCCATATAAAACACGTCGAGGCTGCCCCCCCTGCGCGCCTCCGTCTCTAAAAAGATTCACGTGGTTAGGTATCACGTGTGGAGTCGCGGTTGTCAAATTCGATTTAGATGTGTCAAAATTATTTTTAAATTTAGAGAATTTATTTTGCAGAATAGCTTTGAGATACTCATAGTCAAAAATAAGGAATTTTAGTGATAGTTTAGTTAGTTTAGTTCGGTGTACAAGAGAATCGGCACCCATGTCTAACTAAATATGACTTTTTTTAATCGCGATTAAAAAGGTGCGGAATAAAATTAGTTATCTTGAACTAAAATTCACACCAACACCTCGCTTCAGGTGCAAAAAACAGTACTGTATCTTTTTTTTTTCTTTTGCATATATCTCGAAAACGGTGTGTCCAATCGCAAAAATAATGAGAATTTCGATCCCCTTTATAAAACCCTTAAACCCCTGACACTCTACATGTAGGTAATATTTTTTCTTATTTTCCTTACAAAAAGTAAAAATTCTATATAAAACGTCAAGGCTGCCCCCTGTGCGCCTCCAGCTCTAAAAAAAATTCACGGGGTAGGGCAAATAAGTACCACGTGGACTCGCGATTGTCAAATATAATTTTAGTGTGTCAAAATATATTTAAATTTAATTTAGAAAATTTTTGTTGCAGAATAGCTTCAAGATTTTCATAGCCAAAAGTAAGGAATTTTAGTGATAGTTTAGTAAGTTTAGTTCGGTATACAAGAGAATCGGCACCATATTGCCATCTTAGTGCTGTCAAAATAAAATATATTCTAAAATTATTTCACGATAGGAAATCATCGTTTGACAGGAATGAACGAAACTTTGGTGATTTTTAGTCTAGTTTTGAGGCATTAATTTGTGACAAGAGAATTGGCACCAGTATCCATAAAGGGATCTGAGACACTTGCGCGAAAGACATTTTCGCGAAAGACACTTGCGCGAACCCACTTGCGCGAAAAAGTTGCGGAAATGAGATTTCTTCATAACATCACGCCATCAATTTCAAAGGGCCCAACACTTTGAAATTGATAGCGTGATGTTATGAAGAAATGTGAAAATTTTCGCAGCCGCCATCTTAGATTTACGTTTTGACATCAAAATCTGCTTTAGAATCCTCAAAAACTATGAAAAAGACACCTATGACGAAAAATCTGAATATTGTCACAGCCGCCATCTTGGATTTATATTTTGACCTCACTATCAGCTTTAGCATCCTCGAAAACTATGAAAACGATACCCATGACGAAATATTTTTAAATGTTCGCAGCCGTCATCTTGGATCTTTATTTTGACTTAAAGTAGTCTTCAGTAGCGTTAAAGAACTTCGTTCCAAAAATACTTCACTTATTGCTACAACAGCATATCGGCGCGGGCATATCGGTGACGCGAACCCATAACTTTTTCCCCTACCAAAAATCATTCAAAACTATGAAATCTAAAGTCAAAATATAACTAGTGAACCCAGCAGGCAGATGTTGTCCTGCGACAACAGCGCCACGCGAGTCCAACTATAGTTATGAACCATCCAAGTTACACAAAAAGAATTAAAAAAAAAAACATCTAAATCAGTCAAGCCGTTTAGGATAAGAAGAATTACGAACACACGTACACCGGTATTTTATTTATTGCCAGGCATGCAAAATTTTAATGTTCTTCAAAAACAAGCAAAGTACTTTAAAATAAAATGCGGATCAAAATGTGGTAGTCGACGTACAATTTCTGGAATATGTTAACATCGGACACGTACGTGCGTGTGTGCGTGCTGCGACGCAAAGTGATACGTCCTCACGCTGGGAAGGCCCGTTCGCTACTGACGGAATAGATTTTCCGCGATCGTTTATATAGTTCACTTTGCCATTTATTTACGTAATGAAGTAATTGTTTATTTATAAAATAAAATTTAGATTCTATTAAACAATTAACTTAAAATTAATATATAATTTTTAAAATTTCTTAAAAGTGTTTCTAAGTATTAGAAAAAAATATTTATTTGGCTTGAAGTTTTGAGAAAGTTACGTTATTTCAACATTTTTTTTCTGCTATATTTTGTATGAAAGTTGAAAAAAGTGGTTCCCCTATGTACAAGTAGACCATATAATGATGTTGATGATATTTTTTAATTTTCAACATCAAAAGCAGTTTCTTCTAACGAAACGATCAAACGTCAGTCTCGCGTCATTTTTTGGAAAACTTGTTGCGAATTTTAGTGATTTCCCACGAATCCTTAATTTATTTCAAAAATCCCTTTCCCCTATGTACAAGACGAAGAATTGGACTTTTCAAATCACAAATAATTTTGTTTAAATTCTCGTCCCCTTTCTCACAACGAATAAACAAAATTGATCAAAATCAGTGATTTCGTGCGGTGCGGCGGCACGGAGCCTTAATAGTAAGGGATTCGCGTATAGAACGGCGTGGAACATTCATTTTATTCCAAAGACATTAAAATTAACTTACTTATTTACTGTGACCTGTCTGTGTGTAAAGATACCTCTCTTTATACTAGATATGCTTTGACCGTATCGTGCTTACTGCTCCAAGCAGAGACTTCCTGACTTGTTCGCTTGGTTTGACAAACGATCTTTAAAACCTTAGCAACATATTTGAATTAATGCTAGTCTACTGGGGTGGAAATCTAGTTTGATATAACAGTTAACAGGATGCAATTTCCGAGACAGTGGAAATACACCGAGAGTTTCACAAAACCCTCAGTCGGCCGCATGGCAGGACAGAGAACGTTGTTGAGGACAGGATTTCCACAGCAAACATGTCTTAAAAATATAATAAAATTAGATAATAAGTAATAGGTACTCACAATAATTTATCTCGTTCGTGTGGGTTATGTAGAGTGTCGAGTATAAATTTGTGACAACACTGAATGCGTTTTTTTTTCTTCGTTCTTTTTCCCATCTTTTGTGTTTTTATTCGAGCTATTACTTTATTATCATCATATTTTCGCAAAAATACGGCTCGTGTACCACACATATTAAACTTATTTATTCTAGTTCTATTTCGTAAATCTCTTCTGTAATTAATCACAGTTATGGGTATTTTACATCCAGGAGTGTTTATCATTCCAACTAAAATCGTACATTAATATTAAAAAGTACTCTGATTTACTTAAATTATTTACAAAAATAATTATGAAAATAAAAACTTATTGCCGGACTTGTTCCGTTCGAATCCTTGTTAAGACCACAGGGATCTTGTCTTAGAACAATGTGGATGAATACCTTCATTCAACCGTTCTTCTTCTAAAATATTGTCATTATTTTCTTCATCCATTGGTTTTAAATCCTTGTATGCTACGTCTAATGGTACACGCATCATCGGAGTCCCAAACACCTCAGCTAATTCGTGGGGTTCATTACTTTCATGCTCAAAAATTAATGACCAACACAAGTAAGCTACTAGTGCAAAAACAGCTACAGTTGCACCAACAGCCGTTGTAATTTTTACATGTCGTATGTTCCATTTCCTTGTTAACTTTCGAAGCCTGAAAGTAAATACCTAAGTTCGTTTGATGAAGGCTTTTTTATGTATGACTATAACTAAATATTTATGTATTAGGTAAGTTATATTATTTGCCTCTTTGTTTTAGTGGATTCAATAACGAACATAAAAATAAATAACCAACCTTGCTATCGGAGTCAATAATATTTTTAATATTTTTATGAAGAACACACGCACTTTACTATTGTTACGTTCCATTTCAATTAAACGGGTGTTAACGAAGCACTTGTAACTTTGCAGTCGTAAAAATGTTTGTTGTTCAATCAAGCCGAATGTTTGCTCGCGTCAAGCATGTTTGCTTGCGGCGAAGGCGTTTTGTAAATAAATACTTGCATTCTATGAGAATAAACATCCTTAGAATGTCTAGTATTCCATACTTATTGACGTCTTGTGAGCATACGAGCCCAAATGAACGTATTTTTGGTTCGCTCGTGTATCAGGTAAGTCAAGCCGCGTATAGAGTTACCATCCGTGCGGATTAATTTATACGGCAAGGTTTATTATGATAATTATTTACATAATAATTATGCAGGATGACGATTTAGTCACCTGTTTTCGTCAAGGGGGTGATTCTACCCGTTATACTAAATAACTTTCGCTTTGAAACTTATATCCGATTCGGAGAAAATAATTAGAAATTCCTATATAGCAGTAGACAGACTATTTCTATGCATTTATGTTTTTTTTTTACGAATCGGTTATGAATTTTATAGCGAAAGTTGTTCAGTATGACAGGTAGAAGACTCCCTTGACGGATGCAGGTGACTAAATCGCCATCCTGTATTATTTCACAGTTTCAAGTTAATTATCAAGTTATTAAATAGATTCAATAGTACCCTAAATAATAAGTTAAATGCTCTGGGCCCTAATATGGACGATGCAAATTAATTGTATGAGGATTTCTTTTCAGTAGTGCACACTGAATTCAACCAAACTTGAAAAGAGAACAAAAAATTTTTGCCCTAATTTTATTTTTAGTGACTGGGCAACTAGAGGTATTAGGATAAGTAGGGAAAGACTGTTCGAGCTGTATGGCCTTAAGCCTTACATAAATACTGAAACTTTCAACAAGTATGTTGCTACATATTCCAAAATTTTTAGAAATACTTGCAAGATAGCTAAAGCTCTGTATATTAGCAGCAAGATTAAATCAGCAGAAAATAAAATGAAATCAGTTTGAAAAGTTATAAATAATGAAACTAATAGGAACAAAGTACGAAACACTGAGTACACATTGGAGACTTCACGTGGTGCCATTAGCTCTAACTTAGAAGTAGCCCAAGAATTTGTACATTTCTTTACTAATATACCATCTAAAACGACGGAAGCTTTAAATTCCTCACCCGATGTCTCAATTAATTTATTAAGAGCGAACGTTCCAGGCTGCCCGGTTGAATTTCAATTTAAACATATAAACCCTATGATAGTTATAAAAGCTTTTCGGCACATTAAAATCAAATTGACCGAAAATCTATGGGGATTATCTATCAAAGTTTGCACATCCATAATCGAGACTATAGCACCGTACTTAGCTTTAATATTTAATTTGTGTGTGGATCAAGGAGTTTTCCCGGATTTAATGAAATATAGTAAAGTTATACCACTTTTTAAATCTGGGGACAGTAAAGACACTAACAATTATAGACCAGTATCTGTGCTGCCGGTATTCAGCAAGGTTTTCGAAAAGGTAATGCTCAATCAAATGCTTAATCATTTTAACGCCAACCAAATCTTGCACGATCAGCAATATGGTTTCACCAAAGGACGTTGTACAACTGACGCTGGTGTCACCTTATTAAAACATATTTACAACGTGGGAGGAGGCTCAAGATGCCATAGGAATCTTTTGTGACCTCTCCAAGGCATTTGACTGCGTGAGTCATGAAACCTTGCTCTTGAAACTTGAGCATTACCTACGGACTAGGTAAACTTGTGCTCAGTTTAGTAAAATCTTATTTAAATGATAGACAGCAGCAGGTTTAAGTAAATGGTGTCCATTCAATCGGTTTAAAAGTAAAAATGGGCGTTTCACAAGGCTCGAAATTGGGTCCTTTCCTCTTTTTAGTATATATTAATGATCTACCCCATTTATTAAAAAACCAACCACAAATGGTGTTATTTGCTGACGACACTTCCTTAATTTTTAAGATAACTAGACGTGCATTAAATCTTGACGACGTAAATAACGCCCTACTGCAGGTCCAAAATTAGTTCACTGCTAATAATTTAGTATTAAATGGGAAAAAACTAAATGCATAAGATTTGCTTTACCAAATGTTAAAAGTAGTGATTGTGACATAGTATTGAATAAGGAGAAACTAGAATTTGTCGATAAAACTGTTTTCTTGGGGATCACGCTCGATTCAAGGCTGCAATGGGCATCAACAACAAAAACAATGCAAAATACAAATGGGCTCATTTAACATCTCTTGCAGGACGGCTAAGTTCAGCAGCATATGCTGTGAGAAAAATCCGTCAATTTACTGACGTAGATACCGCGAGGCTAGTCTATTTCAGTTACTTTCATAGTATCATGTCTTACGGTATTTTACTATGGGGACGGGCTGCAGATATCGAGTCTATTTTTATTCTGCAGAAGAGAGCCATCAGAGCAATATATCGTCTCCGCAGACGCGATTCTCTAAGGGAACTGTTTAAAGATATTAACATCATGACGGTACCTTGTCAATATATCTATGAAAACATCATGTACGTAAGGAAAAATCTAAGTCTTTTCAGTAAAAGAGGTGATAGACACAATTATAGGACTAGAAATAGGGACCAATTAGTTCAACCGGGTTTCAGATTGGCTAAAGTAGACTCATCCTTCATGGGGTGCTGTTTAAAATGTTATAATAAAATACCTTCCCACATACTCCAACTGAACGAAACGAAATTTAAATCATGTATAAAACGCACACTATGCTGCCAAGCATATTATAAGTTGGGGGATTACATCGCTGATAAAAATGCTTGGCTCAGCGCTGGTCCAGCTCCACAAGGGCGCATAAACTAATTGATTAGCATTCGAAAATATTGTTGCAGCTGCTGAAGATTGTAAAACTATCTTTCCCTTGTATAAATTCAATCTCTTTGTATTGTATAATTGCATATCACATGTGTGAGCACTGTGACCATGTTGTACATTCCATAATGCTACCATTTACTGGGTACGTCTTTCATTGACTTGAATGTGCCCTGGCGGCTGAGAGTATGTCATGCTCACTCAAATGTCTCGCTGATGGTGGCGTGTGTGTTGGATCATTAAGCTCCCTTCAAAATGGTTGAGCTAAATGGTGCTGATCCATGCGTCATGTTCGTGAACGGGCGCCGTCAGTAGGGACTGGTCATCTCTTAGCTGCCACGGTTTATTATAATTTATTTAAATTTTTGAATTGTTATTATATTTTTATTACGGACGCTTTTAACGTGCACATCTTTCTACATTGTTCTCACATGTATAAATTCAACACGAATGATGTAACCAATATTTTGTAACAATATTTTGATTTAAAAGAGTGTCCGTGTAGTTACTTGCCCGTTCTTCTCCATAGGTATCTACTACGCTTTGGAATGGGCAACTAGCTTCATTTTTCTGACTGACCGACCCCTTGACAATTCAAAAGTACCTACCTGTAATTGTTTTATTTGAAATAAATGCTTTGAGTTTGAGTATGCTACCTTTAATCTAAATAATTATTTATTAATTTTTCGTCTTAATTTTTAAAAAATACTTTATCCTAATCATTTCTGTGCGCCAGTTTACGTATTGCTGGAGTTGTCGATTCGTCCATAAATAAATTGAATTCGTGCGTATCGCCTCAAGAAAAACTAATATTTATTAAAAACTAGCTGCGCCCCGCAGTTTCACCCGCATAAATCTCGATCCCGTGGGAAAAAAAAATCATCATCTATATATGTGCCAAATTTCATCCAAATCCGTTCAGTCGTTTTAGCGTGAAGGCGTAACAAACAAACTTACTTTCGCATTTATAATATTAAGGATGGTCGATTCGCCCGGATTCGGGCGAGTTAATTCGGGCGAGTCACCAATAAGCCGATGGGACAGACTGTCCCACCAACGCGACGCCCAAAACCTATCTTACTAGCAAAAAGCCAAAGCCTTATCCTGCGTGTTTTGATAGGTAGGTACCTGCACGTTACAGTAACATAGACGCCATTGAAGACGTTAAATTTGTTGCTCGGTTCTGGGTTGCCTCAATTTAGATTACCATTGACGCACTAAGAAGATAGGTAGTGTAAGGAAATTTAAGGAATTATCTTGTGTTGGTGTTGAATGAAAATCTCAGACTTCGTAGCGTGTATTGCGTAGAGACTACGAAGTCTATGAAAACAACATGAAAGCGACATCTAGTGGTGTCTACGGAATTAAAACTCTTACAATAAGTTTACAAGGGAACTTCAAGCTAGAGTTAATTTAAACTAAATTCAGTTGTTTCCTATAGATGTCGTAACTGTGGGTTAAGTTAACAAAACTCAATAAACTACTTTTTCTCAATAGGACTGAAAAGTAACCAGGACCCTAATTGCGTAGCTTAGTTTCGTAAACAATTTTACCTAATTTGTTTCATTTGACAGTTCCACAACATTCATTGCTTTATTTACGTTGTTGAGCAGATTTTTTTACAACTTATGAAGCAAATGGATTAGCAATCTGTTTCGAATCGAAACAAATTGTGATTGTGTTGCATTACGCAATTAGGGTACTGGTTACCTGCAGGATAGGTACTCAACTGAGTACTTAGTACTGAGTATTTTTTTCGTTATTTATTCGTATTATTACTTTCCCACAAAATTTCATAATTTCATGAGATTCTGTGTGAATCTTCGTCCATAGTTATGGACGTTAGGGTATTATCGAAAAAAGTAAAAGTACGTAGGCACCTACAAGACATTGTGTCTTTCGAATTCACATACCTAAACGGAAAGTTTGTAGTTAAGACAAAAGGTTTCTTACAAAGATTCACACAGAATTTCATAATGTTCGTAAGAATCTCATGAACTTAGGAAATTCTGTGGGAAAGTAATTTCTATAAGAAATGGAATGCGATTATTCATATATTCTGCCGTCATCAAGAGAAAAGGAGGAGTATTAAAGGAGTTAAGTAGTTGTTTAATTAAATGCCGAATTTTATAATGAAATTAATTTAATAATAAATACATTATCACATTCACACACATAACCACACTATATTACAATAAGTTACACTTGACTGCGTTTAGCCAGGTAAGTTCACACAAAACACAAGAAACTTAAATAAAAATCTTAATTATACGTTTTTATAGTCTGTGGAATAATAAAATAAGATGCTTGTGCCAAACGAATGACTTTCGTGAAAAAAAGTAATATTTACAACCATTTTGAGCGGGCTCTGAGTAAGCTGTATTCTAAGCTTTTGCTGATTTAAATCTAATTCACAAGTTGATAATTTTCACGGCTATCACTCTTCAGTCTTGTTTTATACGTGGCTTAAATATACTTAAATTAGAGTTTTTCTGAGCATGAGAATCTCAGAAGAAATTGTGTCAGAATTTTTTGTTCACCGGTGTCGTGCATAAAGTACTTAAATAGTGAAATATTCTTATATTTACATTCAAGCTTACATTAAAAACGAGCGAAAATATTTTTTTAAATTTAAAACCTTGGTCGAACAATAAAACATTAAGTATACTGAATATTTGCCAAGTTTCCTCATTCTTCCTTATTTTGTACCATAAAAATGAATGAATCGACAATTTGATAATTTTACTTTAGATTCTATTAAATGAGGTTGAATTTTTTAAATGAAGAAGAGTCTAAAAGTGTGTTCTAAAAAAATCCTATCGTAATTTATCGAAGCACTAATAAGCAGAAATGTTTTACTGTCAACACAAAATATTGAGCATTGAGATCCAGCTATGGGATATTCAACTGTAAATCGTGTCTAGCGATGCATTGACGTTCAAGGCTGCGGGGGGGCGGGGCATCCTGCAAAAAAGACAAACGTGAGTTAATTAAGACATTGTTATGCCGTTCGCCGTTGGCCGGCACAACTGCGATGCCGTCCGGTGCCGTTTGCCGGATCGTTTGAAGACTATTGTCCGCGTAACGGCATCGCTTATCGTGTCGAATCGCTGATATGCAGAAAGCGACGGTCATTCATATTTCATATGTTTGGTCAAGTGGTCACCTAACAGTTCCTGTCAGAAATCATTATGTTGCGTACTGTGTTTTGGTATTTCAACTGGATTCCGACAATACTACGTCAATATGATTGGTCAAGCTATAGAGCAATTTTTTGCATTCTTTTTCGATAGAATATATTTCATTGTTGTTTTTTGAGTTCACGCTTAATAAGGCGACCTACTGCCTAATTAACATCTATTATAATATGTTTAAACATGAAAACATGAGTAGGTAAGTCTCTAGCATACCTAGATGACGCATCTCCTCCACACTAAATGAGCCTAATTAAATAGGCATTAGTTTTAGGCAATATCAGATTTAAGAACAAAAACGGTTACGTTAACATCGAGAGTGGATTCGAGCCCTATACCTACAGTGTGAGTCTTCATAATGTGTACATATCGAAATGAGGGAATCTATGCTTAATTTTATCGACGGAAAAAATGGTCAAAAATATTTTTTGTTTTTTTTTAAAAAAAATTTGTATCAAAAAATATTTATTTTATTCTCTTGGGCATCTTATTTATAAATTTTACAATTATTGTAAAAATTGATGAAAAATATACAGATTTTTACTAAAAAAACATGTTTATTTTCAATTGAGGGTAGTTTTTTTCTCAATTTTAATTTTATGTGGAAGCCTACTTACTTCCAATAATTATGGAGTTTGTTTCATCGCGATAGCTGATTCAGTTTAAAGTTACACAGTTTTGTTACAATTTTTTTTTAATTCCATAAAAAGTATTAAAAAAAATAGATTTTTTAAATCTTTTTTCTGTAGTTAAAATTAAGCATAGATTCCCTCATTTCGATATGTGCACATTATGAAGAATCACACTGTGTATGCAACATGGAAACACCGAACTAATTAGTGGCAAAGTCGAACTTACACAATGATGATCAAACGAGTTTTTGATAATAATTATGATAAGTTACTTACTGCAGACACTGCAGGCTATTTCATCACTGTTGTCCCCGCAGCCATCGCGGCCGGAGCAAGCCACAGCAGTACTCCTGCACCGGCCGTTCCCGCAACGGAACGGACAAAAGTCAGCCGCACGCCATCTGAATACATACGGAAAACGTGTCAACTACTACCATAAAGGTCAAATATTTGGACAAACACCGTTACAGGTCGCACGTGGTGTGATTACGAAATGCAATGGTAAATACACTTAACAGCTTATAAGGTTTTTGTGGCAAACGCCTCAAGCTTAACACGGCGCCACGATAGGTAGGTACTGTTAGAGCATTTCTCAAGAGTCGAAGCTTCGAAGCAAAATGACAAGTGTGTAGGTAATAAAACAAAACCATTACGGTGTCTTTATTTAGTATTGTTGTAAACTATTATATTTACCGTAACACTGGTGCCGATTCCCTTGTGCACAAACTAAACTAAATTTAAGTTCAGTGCATCTTTTTCTTTCTATTTCATTAAGAAAAGGACAGAGGATAAATTTTAGTTTAGTCCTGTCAAATTAATCAGTGCCTGTCACTCTCCATACAAGTTTAGACGTGATTAAAAACTTGCCGACTAAAATTACGTCAATTTACGTCAAGTGCTGATTAATTTGACAGGACTAAACTAAAATTTATCTTCTGTCCTTTTCTTAATGAAATAGAAAGAAAAAGATGCACTGAACTTAAATTTAGTTTAGTTTGTGAACAAGGGAATCGGCACCAATATGTAATATTATAATGAAAAGACGCATTCTTACCTTGACTGTTCGTTGCACAGGTGTGGCGGCTCGTCCGAGGCATCTTTGCAAGATATTATCGCATTGCAGAACTCATACTCGGGAAGGCACTCCCCTGAACCGCAACGGAATGTATGACGTGGACACCTGAAGGAAACGAGTTTGTACTAACATTAGCAAAGCGGTGATTAATTTTTAATGAACAAATTATGTTTGGTAATGGGTTATTATAAAAGTTCAACGGCGCTAGGCTAAAATCCCACGGTTTTTGAATAACACACGTGCGTACGCTTCCACAATCGTTTCAGAGATCTTAGTAAGACTATATCCTAACTCTTTATAAGCAAACTTCTTTACCATCCATTTGGCTTTCGGCTCCAGTATCTACGATGTTGTAGGAAACCAAAATCTTTGAACAGAACATGAAAGCTTTTAAACAATGACAAAATTTCAATCCTTGCTTTTAATAATCGAGATACCTTCTTCTAAACTGTAACTAAATTTTAAAGTAAGTAGACCTCATTACATGCCTGCCTCGTGGGAAAAAGGCGTGATTTTATGTATGTATGCATTACCTATACTCCATTTGAAATCAGATTAGACATTTAAACAAACCTTTTTATGGTCCGTTAACCGATTTTGATTTCTATACCGTAGGCATATGGTTACAATATCAACTATTTACTGCAGTAGCCATTTGTCATGCCACCAACGCAATAGAAGTCAAAATCGGTTAAACGGATAGTAAAAAAGGTTTATTTAAATGTCTAATCTTATTTCAAATGGAGTATAGATATGTATATTTGCTGTCAAACTTACCCCTTACGTCGTGTCGTCCGGCAGTTCTTCTCATCCTCTCCGCCCGGGCATTGAGGAGTACCGTCACACCTTGAGGCTCTGGACACACACGGTGACCCAGGACCCCCACATCTGAACGAGTTTGTTGGACAACGCTCCCCAGTTAGCTCTGTAAATGAAGTTTATATCTTACAAGATTACAGAGGATGCTAAAAGTACGATGAATGTTGGCCAAAATGTTGTGAATTTGTAAAATATAACGGTGGTGAAATGCAAATGACTATGTTCTATAACTTACCACCCACTTAATTGTTTGACTGTGATTTTATGAAGTCTACCTAATTGTAAAACCATGGCCACAGACTTTAATGATTTAAATAAACTATTATAATCATACAAGGATATTAGAGTTGAGTGCATAATAAAATGAACTGACCCATGGCCATTGTAAACGGGTCTGGTTCATAATATCGACAGTCACTACATCGACGGTCGCTGTATCGAAAACGTTCCATCGACGGGTTAATGAATCGACAGTACCCTAAATCGATGATACGCTACATCGACAGTACACCAAATCGATAGTACACCAAATCGATAGTACACCAAATCGATAGTACGCTACATCGACAGTACACCATATCGATAGTACGCTATATCGACAGTACACCATATCCATGGTACGCTGCATCGACTGCCCGACCCGAGCCAGACCTAGGCTCCCTTATTACAGCCATGTCGTCGGCATCGCCAGAAAGTTATGAAAACACCAATACCTAAAGTAAAGTTAAATGAATCCTAATTAGGGTATCATTGCTGTAAAGCAATGAGAGAAGATCAAATCAATCTTCTTTTCGTAGGGTTAGTGCTAACCTGGTGTCAGAGTTTTAAAGTCGCTCATGGGCCTCTGATATGGCTTCACATGTCGTCGAGAAATATCTCTCAGGCATGCCGGTTTCCTCACGAGGTTTTCCCTCACCGTTTTTGAAGCAAATGACAATTATACAAAACGCATATGAATCCGAAAAGTCAGAGGTGCCTTGGGTTCGAACTCGAGACCTATGACTTGGCACACCACTAGGCTATTACTGCTCTGTCACTGATCAAATTAATTAAAAACTACCTACCTACCTCCTACTTGTTAACTAACCAAAACTGGAGAGACATGTTAAATTATCATCAACTTGAGCTTATAGCAGTCCACTGCTGGACATAGATCTCTACAATCACTTAGTTAAAAAAAACAGTGGTACTCCGGGAGTGACGACAGAAGTGAAAATTAAAAAAAATCGGCATTGCGGTAATCAACACGTTGATGTCTTTTACCCCACACACCGCGGTAATCAACGCGTTGATGTCTTTTTAATGGTCAAAAGCTGGTGTCGTAACAGTGTCGCGAAATCAATGGTTTAGTCCCATCTCAAAAATGCCCAACGCGCCTGTAGAAGTTTTCACTTCAATAAAAAATTGGCGATGTTTTTCGAAGAACCGCCCTAAAGTCATTAGTAACCAAACATTACGGGTTACGGACAATTAGTAGGATGAAATGGAAGATGAGTACGAAATGAAAATGAAACGAAACAATGAAGATGAAAGATGTGCGCAAAAGACAAAAGAGTGCGGAGTGTACGAACCTTTACCAGTACCTTGACATTTTTCATCGGAACCGTCTGGACAATCCTTGCGTCCATCGCACACGAAGTACCAACTTATACAAGTCCCTGTTGATCGGCACTGGAATAATAAAAAAAATTATGACAAAGAAATTAAATTGAAAATTGAAAGAACTTAAAAAATGGAGAACTCTAATAATATTGTCTCATTCCACCGGAATAAATCTTTATTTGACTAATAATATTTTACTTTTGCTATTCGAGAACTGTTTAGCAGAAAAAAAAACTTATAAAGAAACTTGCCGTGTTACGTTTTCAATATACTATTTGTTACACTACTTTTGTACTTTTCTTTGGAAATTATAAAGCATTAACTAAACTGTACGTAAATCCAAACAGTGATTTAGTAGAAATTACAAATAAGTAACATTCAAACGCATATACCACGTCGTTTCGTCGTAAGCGTTAAGAAAACATAATAAGTACTAACTTGGAACGTGTTTGGCAAGCAGCCTCTATTACGAGCCGAGCAAGCTGAAGTTGAATTGGTTCGGTACGTGCAGTCACATTTCTTATTGAGGCATCGCGTGTAAGGATCCACTTGTTGGCATTGCGGATCCGTAAGGCACGGCATTCCGAGAGATGCAGGGCCAAGGTCGTAAACTGGTGTATCTGCACGGATGCGGTGCTTGTCTGGAAATAGTTGTGTCCTTATAATACTTGTTCAATTATTAAATACAATTGATTGCAATAAAGTCCTAAAAATATAAAATACCTTTTAGAGAAGACTTCTTTTGATGTCCACCCTTATGAGGCTTGCTACCAGAATTAACTTGTTCCTTTGACGAACCGCCTTTCTTGTTGGTTTTCTTTTCCACGGAAGGCTGAGTTACAACCCTATAAATTGGTTGGTCATTTGCATGCAAATTAGCCGTCATTTCGTCTACCCTTATCGTTTCATTCGGCTCGCCGTCTTTTCTATTCGAAACGGGTAATCGCTTCGTTGGTTCCACACTCGGCACTTTCATGACAGCTTGCATCAAGGGGCTATCTTCGTCAGTACTAAAGACATCGTTTTTGTTTGAGTACAGAGGTAATTTGCTTGGCTGAATATCGTCAGAACTGATTACAGAGAGTGGGGATCCAAAAGAGTTGACTGAACTTGATGTTAGTTGAACTGTTGGACTAGGATCTTTGTAGATTGTTGTTCCGTTTAATGGAGCCACAACTGCATCCATTTCTGCTACCACGGCTTCGGTAGCATATGGCGGAATTTTTTGAGCGACACACTTGTCTCCTACTTGTTTGTAATAGTTGTTACATGAACACCGTCCGAAAAGGTTTAATATGACGAACTCACAACGACTCTCCTTGTCCCATAAACGACAATGTTCGTTGCTGTAGCAGACGTGACCGGGTGGTGCAGCTGAAATAACGAGATAAAATAACAGGTAAGCACACGTAGTACATGGAGTTTTTAAGGTTTAATGCTAAATTGGCCCACGCCAATTGGTCGTTGAATAAAATACACCGAGGTATTTGTCTAGTTCGTGACTGTTGCTGCACTGAGTTGGTAGCAATTTTCCCGAGGCTAGTCATACTATTCTACCATTACATGCTCTAATAGACAGATATATACAGTTTTAACTTGATTTTTATACGTCGAAGTGATCATGTCATTGAAATGCTCATTGTTGTCGATTACATTAATGTAAATGATTTAAATTGCTATATTGTTTTCCCATGCCTGATAAACACATAATGACTTCAATTTAATGAAGTGTCGTGAATGTAAATTCACAAATGGTAATTTGATTGGCTATTATATGTTAATCAGGAACAGTAAAGCGCGGCACGCAACATCGCTAGTTATTTGTCGACCTACTTCTATCCATGAGTGTGTCGTCGTTTTTCATGAGCCGTTATTATATTATATTAGTCCATCCGTATTTTTATTAAATCAATTTTGTTTGAAATAACAAGTGCATTACTACGTCAATCATTCCGTTTTGTATAACTGTTTCTAGTTCCGAGCGGAGTACGCGAAATAATTTCATGATTTGTTGCGCGCAACTTTGATTTGAACTCCTAACCTTTTCGCGAATCGAGATACAGGTCGAGATATTAAATAGTGAAACATATTCCACCTTTCATCGTTCAGAATATATTATGTTTGATTTGGATATTCATACGGTAAGAGGTAACAAGGTCAAGAATTAAAATGTCAGCCTTATTCATGCTCCAGATTCTTTAGCTACATAAATATCTTTATTATGGTGTCTTGGCATGTAAAGAATGTATAAAGGTATACTTAGGAGTTCTCACAGTAAGGTTACAATACCCACATTATGTGCGATAATAAGCGCGGTTCACATGAGCAGACGCTGGTGGATTTGACAGAACAATTACTTGCTTCATTTTCTCACAGAGCTCTTACGATAAATCGCGGAAACAAGTTCTGTTAAAGCATCTTAACCATTGAGACCAGCGAAGAGGAGATTATTAAGCAACCGCTATCAGACTTTATTGGGCTTTTACCAAATGTGACGTAGCAAGCCCTTATTTTGTAAATTACGGTAGGTAAGTGTGCCAGTTTGTTAATAGCTGTTACAAAACTCACGCCGTCAAACTCAAACTTTCTGCTAATAAATGGTACCAATTGACACCGCAAGGTTATCTACGATCTGTTAAACAGTACTAACAAACAAATTATGAATAGGCAAAATGAGGTAGTAAAACCTATTAACGAGAATTCGAGACACTTTTTCTATTCTTTTGAGGAATTCGCTACTACTCGTGAAATAGTATTGGAATGAAGGTCAAATTCATGGCATTTCAACCCGTACTTTCCTCGGGCCGCTTCATGGAATTACACGGCTTATTCGTTATGATTCAATGGATACAGTAACTTTAACCATGACTAGTCGGCAGGTATAATTTTCTATGAGAAATTGGAACATTTGGATAAAATCGAAAGCTGTATCAACATATTAATATGGTTAACTCTTTGGAAAGAATCTCTTGTCATGGCGATTAATTAAAATGAATAAAAGATGTTAACTTTAAAAGTTCATATTAATTTTTAGTTTGAAAAACTTACTCATAAGTACATAGTTTTTTACTAAAACTCTTTGAAAAATCATTAAAGTTCAAACCGAGTTCATTGAGAAATCCATCTCAATTTTTCAAATAGTTCGTTAAATTAAATTTCTCTTCTTCGAATAGTTTCGGATTTTTCCATACGATGACCCATCTCAATATTAATCAACCACAACCTTTATACTTATGTATATGTATTTTCATCTTATGCTTGATCTTGATAGCTGCTCAAAATGGAAGTTCCCCAAGGGATGTGTACATTAATACAGTGTGAGTCTTCATAATGTGCACATATCGAAATGAGGGAATCTATGCTTAATTTTATCGACGGAAAAAATGGTCAATTTTTTTGTATTTTTTTTTAAATTTTTCAGTATCAAATTTATTTTTTATTTTTATTCTCTTGTGCATCTTATTTATAAATTTTACAATTATTGTAAAATTTTATGAAAAAAAAATACAGATTTTTACTAAAAAAACATGTTTATTTTCAATTGAGGGTAGTTTTTTTTTTCTCAATTTTAATTTTATGTGGACGCCTACATACTTCCAATCATCATGGAGTTTGTTTCATCGCGATAGCTGATTCAGTTTAAAAGTTACACAGATTTGTTACAATTTTTTTTTAATTCTATAATAAGTATTAAAAAAAAAACGATTTCTTTAAATATTTTTTTCTGTCGTTAAAATTAAGCATAGATTCCCTCATTTCGATATGTGCACATTATGAAGACTCACACTGTATAGTGTCACATACCTAATAAGTATCTACGATTCTGTAGGGAAACCACTCAAAGCCAACTAAAGTAAAAATTGTAGGTATGTCAGTCAAGGCAAGATTCAGACAAATGCTAGAGTTGTCAAGGAGTGAGTAGTCGTCTCTATCATTCTAAATTTTTTAGTTTAAAAACTTAATTTGAAAGCTCTAGGTAATAACTTCATTACTACTTACTTACTTTATTTAAAAAAATTAAAACTTTATCTGTAGACACCCGAGATCATTGGACAGTTTTTTTTAAAGCTATAGTAGATTTAGTTCTGTGTAGGAGATATCCTTCCTTCACGCCCCTAGTAAAAATAATAATGTAAATTCTTAAATTAAAATTCACACGTCAACGTCTAATTATTCGAACATGATATAAAAACCCAAATACCTAGCTAAAGCGAAAGCTAAATATTTTTCTATTAAATTATAGGTAAACAATGAAAATATTAGTAGATACTACCGGTTTATGAAGCCAATGACATCTTTCCTATGAAAAACTAATTGATAGCCGCGCCACGCTCGTTAAGCAGCCATTTAAAAGTGTTACGCTAAAAAAAAACAATGTTACGCATTTTTCCTTTTACCGATTCCAAGTCGTTATAAAAATTTGCATTGGGAAATGAAATCCAATTTATTTGTCGATCGTACCGCCTCGTTGTTTGATGTTTAATCAGTGGCTCGTAATGGTATTTCCCAGTAGGAATTATTCCTTGTTCTGGTGGTTCAAAAAACTGCCGTCCGGAGGCGGTACTGGCACTAAACACATGACCTAGTGCAATAAAAGTGGTGGTCGGTAATAAATGTATATTGACATCGAGTCAACCATTCCCTTGCACATGTGAAACAGCTACCTATGTAGGTAATACGTATACATATCGTCGAAGTCAAGAGTTTTTTTTTTCAGTTTTTCTAACTAAAGGAAAATAAAAATGACAGACTAATCGCATTCGAACAAGTATTTTGATTGTTACTATAACTCACCAAAGATTTTTTTTTTCATAGGTACACACGGCTTTACATCAAGCATTTCCAGAATAAGCTGACCTCGCATTGTACGGAAATCTTATACAATGACATCAGCTTAAACTGGAACTGTATAGCTTGATGTGTAGCCGTGTGTACAAACAAGTGTACTTACGTGAAAGACACGTGTGTTTCCTGAACTGCAGATGTCCATCGGAGCATCGGCAGACCCCTTCGAGACAGGCACTGTATGCCACTTTCATGGTACATTGCTCTGAAACCGTGCATTCTGATCCCAATAGTGTAGCTGTAACAAAACATATATATATATTTCTCCATGAGATAAACAGTTTCAGTCCATGCCAGGAAATGAAATATTTTAACGACCATTCATATAAATTAATACAGACCTACAAAGACACACATTCATAGGTAAATAACCAATTCACTGTAAGAGCGGAAAAGTAAAATAGTCTATGATCTCAGGACGAGATAACAATTTTACGTCACGACTAGGTTACAGCACTATTGTGAAAAGTTATATACTTTCTACGAAAATGAACAAAAAACTTATAAAATGCAGTATTTGAAAGACACAATAAAAGTATTGTGAATATCGCAATCACCAACGAGATCATGATTTACATATTATTTCAACAATCACATCAATTTGAATTTGTTGCAAAAAACGTTACCGGATTCAGACAGAAAAAACGGAATGTTATAACTAACCAGACTGAAGGAGCGTTACACTTTGAACTAGAAATCTAAACGACAGTCGTAGATACATTAATGTTAAGAAAAGGCTATCTCCATAAAGCTGATAGACATAAGACAACTGAGCCTTAACT
Source organism: Agrochola lychnidis (assembly GCA_963680765.1). Taxonomy (NCBI): domain Eukaryota; kingdom Metazoa; phylum Arthropoda; class Insecta; order Lepidoptera; family Noctuidae; genus Agrochola; species Agrochola lychnidis. Next base: position 9,846,376 of record OY796863.1, on the reverse strand, counting down.
ACTGAAGACACAAACATGAAATTAATTAATAAATTTTTCGGGAATACAACTAGAGTGCAGTAAGAAACGATTTTGCAAACAAAACTCAACCATTGAGCTTATCTTTGCTAAGCTAGCCTCTGGTTACAACGGGGCAAATTATTCATGTGTGTTAGGGAATACAACTATTTATTTATTTAAATTAGGTACGCCAACAATATATACCTAAATTATACCAACATTAAACAATAAAAGTTAACAGGTATGGGTTCTTATATTTATACCAATTACAGGTATATACGACATTCACATTAAACAAAGCGATTTTCGTAAATTATATGAAATTTAAAAACGAAATTTAAAAACAAAATTTAAAACAAAACAGCTTTGACTTAAGTCTAAAAAAGAACAAATACCACTACACAAATAATCATAAAGGTATAAAATAACGAAAACAAGCTTAACTTAATTTAACTAAAGTATGATATTGGGTAAGTAGATAGTTTTCATCCGAAATGCAATTATGGGCAAAATGCAAAAGGTAGTACCTATTTGTATTTTTAAAGTAAAGGTAGGTAGTTGAAGAGTGAAAGAGTGATCTGAATATCCGTTGATTCGATATTCAATTTTAAATCTGTCAATCAGCTCAAGCTATTGTCAATACGTTTCAATGGCCAGTCCCACCTCCTAGTTCTAGTTGTCTCCTCTACGTGCCCTAGTCTCTATGGTGACAGTGCACTGAGTGACGGGTTCACGACCCGAAGGCGTGTGCGACCCTATTTGATTTCAAGTTCACCGTTGTTGGTCCGTTTATACGGGTGTGGCCGGCAATTTGCATCCAATGTATGTACGATGTACATACATTTACGTTACTACGTCATAAACAAGACTAATATTAAGGCCATCCTAAACATTCGTTGGCACTTTTAAAATGATATGTTTGTATTTAGATTCACAAAATGATAAAGCAGGATTTCGTTCGTGGAAGCAACATGTTTATGCATAACACGACTTTCGAACGTTTAAACGATAAATAATAGAGTCACACCGACAACGGTTGGTATGCGAGCGGCGGTTTACAAGAATATCAGAAGTAGCTGCGATTAACATTGTAGAATAAACATGAGAGATTTATTAACTACAGCCGCATTGATCAGTCGCAAGTCCCGATCAATATCTCCATTAATGATACCATTAGCTCCATTCGTATAGATTAATACGGGAAATCTGTTATATAAACATTTGCATTTTTTTGGAAGCCGGATATTTTTTTCATGTCCAAACATCATTTCACTTTGTCCGTTATTAATTAGTTCCGACGTTTTGCTCAATTTAATAGAGGGTAAACACACGTATTTTAGCACTAAAATCAATTAATAAACAAGCGTGCCACCAATTTAATTAAAAGCCAGTTATAATGATGGTTGTGGTAAATCATTAAACGTATTTACACGCGTTTGCTTTTAGCGCGTACGTGAAGCGACGTCTCTGAATGGCTCTCAGCCTGTTACAATTATAATTCTTTTATATTTCTCGCGATAACCATCTACGACGTCTGACACATTAATCTCAAAACGAAGACCACAAAGAATACTTACATTTATTAGATTTGGCACGCTGCTGACAACCGTGAAAAGAGTGTACATGTGCGTGACTTTTCGATTTCCAATCCGAAGATTATAATCTTGTTATACAAAGTCAAGGTCGATTCGATACGTGTAATGAGTGAATGAAACGGTGTCATTAGCTGTCTTTCATTCATTCAGTATTTCACATCCGAAATTCACACAGACGGATCTTTCCAGTTGAGTACCAGTGAGAAGGCGACAGGCGGATAGATGCGAGCCTTTTATAGGAGCTATATAAGTCTATCTTTGTAACGGTTGTCCAGTCTTAGGCGCCCTAAATCACCTTCTTTGTATATTGTACGGGGTTGTGTATAGTCGCAATTACACATCATGTGGGTCTAGCATTAAGTGTACCTGTAGCAAATCTTATGATTCTATGTATGCCGGTAGTGGTAGCTCATTCACAATCGGTCCATCCAAATGACAGTGATGAATCTCAGAAAACAACAATTTATAGTAGTTAAACTGTAATGTGCTATAATTTGTAAATAAACAAAAGAAAGTACGCTTTTCGGAAAATAAACATTACATTTTGCAGAACAATACAGAAAGAAAAATCAAAGCAACAAACAATGAAAAAACCCAAGACAATAAAATTACGGAGAAATTATGTTGATTTTTATTTAGTAATTGTTAAACTTGTGTTATACTGGCGTGAGATACAGAGATTGTTTTGATATATGATCCTAGCGGCTTGAGCCAACTATGCAATCTGCATTTTGACGCTAGGAAGTCTAGGTTTTACAGAACCGCATGAGATTCCAAGAGTTAACAAATTGTGGCGTGAAAAAGTGTTATTTTTTACAATAGAACCCAAATAGTCAATAGCCAGAACTACAGTGATAAAACTACGTACAGCCAAAAAACCAATTGTAGCAATATTTTTAGATATCTCGTTTGAATTACGATACTTACATCGTAAGAAACTGCACGCTTGTTAACTATGCATAACTGGGTTAATGGATGCAAAATGGGCGTTTGTGTTGCACGGAAAAATTGTATGTCATGCTTACATGCTTTGACATGGTACCCAGACACGTCTTAGTACGTGCCCCTATATTGTTTGTGTTAATGCGGCGTACCTATAAGGTGACAAAATTGCTTTGAGACATATGCAACTGGCCATTGGGTTATATGGACGGAAATCCGGTTGTTTTACTGTCCTGTAGTTCAAAGGTTTTCCAAAATAACTCAAACTTTTGGTTGGTGACTCAACAAATTATTCTAAGACTGATTTCAAAAATTTTTGAACTGACTCAGTACAAAAATTGTGATTTTCTTTGCTATCAAAATCGTCGATTTTGAATGTGATAATTTGAAGAAGTCACAGTGCATTAATCTATGTAGGTATTCACTGATTACACAGATTAAACACTGTAACTTCTTCGAAAAACAAGGTGTCATATTTTCCACCATAATGCCGTAAACGCGTAACATGCGGAACTAAACGTTTGATAACGCTTTCTATAATGTGCCCTTAGAAAGTAAGCTTCCCAAACTTAAGTGTGTAATACAAACATTACTATAAATGGAAGTGTTTGTGTGTTTGTCTTCAATTTAAAAGCAATAAACACCAATTGTGCCTGCATACCGTTATTACAGAGAATCCACTAATCGTTGGCGTATCTGATGCCTTCTGCATTCGTAATGCCATTTCTTTACCCATGTGATTTTGTTTCGGTGCGTCCTAGATAGCCATTGTTAGTAATTGGTATTTAGGCACCTTCTAGAAGTATTTCAGTAGCTAGAGCTACTCCTTTAATTTTGGATGCCTCAGGAACTTGAAGAAGATCATATAACCGCGGTGCACATACCTACTTACTTCTACCAACACAGGTACTTAGTCATCGAGACCATGGGTGCAAATATGCTTAGGGTGAACTAGTCAAGAGGTCACGCGAAAGAAACAGCAATCATAGTTTCAGAACTAACGGACTCGTATAGTAGTAAATAAATAAAATGGATAAGAGTTCCTACATTTCATACCCTCGAAGGATAGCGGGACCAATTTACGGCTGGCAAACCGGACGATAAGTCAGTCGAAGCTTGCCGACGGGGCCGCTCTGGTAATCATCAACAAGTTTATTTAAATTGGTACCTACCGCAAATAAACGAGATGGACATATTCACGTTGCGTCCATGCACTCAGCTTTAGACGACAAGGATTTATTGGCGTCATATTACCATTAAACTACGAACGCTGATGAGAACGCTTCGCTAATATATTCCTTTTTTGTAAACTTTTTGATAACGGGTAATCAATGCGTTGTTTGGTATAATAAAGAAACTGCGTTCCCAGAAGTAATGGAGCAAGCAATAAATAATTAACTTGTAGATTCAATTTGTTTCTCTCTTTGGAACTCTAGCAACCCATTTTTTGACATATAGTTTGAAATTGGAACCCAATATCAGTTGCACATCATCTTCTGCTTCCCACGGTAGAGGTTGGACGTTCCTATATCCTCTTTTGACTAGATTTAAAAATTCTAAATTCATAAAATCTATATTGTAGGATCCCTAGCCTGCACTCAGATTCTGCGGAACTTAAGTTACTATAATATTCTGTCGCACAGCCGCGGTTCTGTTTTTGGAGAGCGTTCGATACAAACGACATTGGCACAGTTGGAGGTAGTATTGTCTTATATTATGGATTTTTATTACCGAGAGCTTCGGGATCTACCTAGAACAATTCTATTCATATTTAATTCTGTTACGCCTGACCCCGTTCTGGATAAAATGAGCACAATAAAATGCCAGATATGAACCAGATATGGATGAAAAAGGTATACCCTGAGACGAAGGCTTATAGAGATTTATGTAAGAAGACTGAATTGATTTGATTTGAAGAAGAAATTACAAAATAACAAACCCTAAAATTAGAACAAGTGCAGGAGGATCATGAGACATGAGCTACAATAAGGCAATAATTCATATACTACGCGCCAGCGAGCCTTTTAAGTATAAGTAATTGAAATTCTAATCGTAGATACAATTTAAAAAAATGTTTTCTTTTCTTATTTAGCTCAAATAATAGCACCCTGAGCTAAAATAAAACAGCAAATAGTGTGAACACAGACAATTTAATTTATCATCATTAAAAATGTTATAGGTGACCAACTATTGAGTTATTTTAATTTAATGACTATGTAAATACTGCAGTATTAGTTAAGGCAGGATGCACAGTACTACTATTTAAATAATAGTACTGCTTTTTGTAGTCTCTGTATCTTAAAAGGAAAATTGGTAAGAGCTCAACACGAGCTCAATTATTTCCAGCTGACAGATGGACAGTCGGGTACAGATATCTGTGTCTTTATCAAACGGTTTATATTTCTGTGTTGTGTAGATGATTGCTCACGCTTGGCACACTGACCACGAGGAAGTTTGAGATGACAAGCTGACGGCTTGCATCAAAACCGACATACGGTTACCCCCTTTCCAATGTTCAATGTCTTCCTATAATGACTTCCTTGTTTTGTAGGGTGCCCTGCTGATTTTAATAAGACTTCCCTTCAGAGTATATGTTTATACTTAATATATTATATATTTTATCTGCTAACGAATAAAGACCAGTTAGGCAGTTACTAACTAATTAGTTAAACAATTTACTAGCTGTACCGTATAGTCAACATGCCAGTAAATGAATAAAACGGCGTCTTTTACGACATCGCTGAATAATTCTCTGACGCATTGTCCCTCACGAGACGCGGCTACTTTAAGGTCTACATATAAGGCCAAAGCAATAAAATTAAGTAAATAATTCCATTTATTTCACACACGCATTACACACCAAGAAAGGACAAGATGGGATATTATGATTATTGATTACGCTGTTAGTATGGCCGTCGAGCTAGCGGGCCCTGTGTTCAATCCTAGTTTGAAATGCCGCCCGACTGGACCCGGTTCGTAAAGTATGTTATAACTCAACGCATCCGTGAGTGGTTCCTCTTTATAACATACATCTTAACCTGGACAAGCAAATTAAACAAAGTCCTATAAAAAGTCCGTTATATCGGTTAAGGTGTCACAAACCCGTAAAAGCGAATTCGGCTCAGTAGTCCTTATTCGAAGCAATACGCAACATAATCGGCGAATGAACCGTTGGAAGTTGTAATCCACATGATCCAGTTGTCCGATTTGGTCAGATACCTTTGTGCTAAAGAAAATGAGACGAGCGTGGGATTATAGGACTATCGCAATAAAAGATCTCCGATATTGTACGATAGTAGGTACTGAGTTCGGTTCGTTTCCAATCGGTCAGAATCCGTATCGTGGGACCTTGCTTTAGGCGAACCGAAATTGGATGATGCTAGTTAGATAAAGTCTAGACAAAATGGAATGTGATTGTTTTTAATATCTAAGATAAACTTTTTTTGCCAACGATAAGTGCTATTATTAATAATATCTTCAGATGATGATCTCTGAGAAATATTATAATGGTTATGCGAAATACAGAGAAAGCAAGGTGTGAATGGGAAGTGGTATATTGTTCGTCCGTTTTTCAGTCACTCGTTTCACTATTATAATAATGACACAATGAAATGAACGTGAATAAAGAACCGACTTTACCTTTACAGTGATTATCGAAGCCAGTAAACAGAATGACACAACAAGTCACAAATTACAAATGGAAAGCGAAATTGATTTTCGGTACTTAATATGAAAGATAATGTTGATGTCCTATAATGAAAACTACCACCATTACTTGATGGCTATTGATCATCCAAGTGGAAGTAATTTGTTAGTCTCACCACGGAGTCAACCACACGAGAGTGATTAGGTAAGGTACTGCCAATGAGAGGAGAAAACCGCGATCCAAAGTGCGTCAATTACCCACGCACTGTGCGTGCAAGGAAAAAAGGATAAAATGGAGTTCCAATGTGCCTGCGATAGAATAAATTCTTGGTTGCATCAGCTCGTATTTTCCGATCAATATAAAAAATTACTGGTTGGATTTTGATAAAGCTTTCACTAGCTTAGAAAGTTTACCAAGAAAATTATTACTGTATCCAACTTACGTGTGGGAAGCTACTGGCAGACTAGCTACAGACATATTCAAGAACCATGATTGAAAAATAAAAGTGTTGGTACTTACATTCAAGGCAGGTAGAGTTGTCAACCCGCGCGTAGTACGGTTGACAAGCGCACACGCCTCTCTCGCATTGCGAGTTAGTGACACCACTACAGTCGCTTTTGGCCCGACAACGAGCGCCCAGGTAGGATGCTCTGTTATCTGCCTGCACTATCTGAAACAAAAATATATCTTTGAATCATGTATTCTTATACGTGGACGGCGGCAAGATGAAAGTTCCATGGTCCTAGTACTATAACAGAAAAAGTTTCAGATGCTGAGCACCCCAAAAATAAACGCTCGTACGGTATAGGTACGGGGGTTTATTCTAGTTAGATAGGTACCTACACTGATTCCTAATAGTTTTGTTTTTTGAAATGAAACCTTCTTTAGGCGTGTTGGGCATTTTTGAGATGGGGCTAAACCATTAATTTCGCGACACTGTGACGACACCAGCTTTTGACCATTAAAAAGACATCAACGCGTTTATTATCGCGGTGCGTGGAGTAAAAGACATCAATGCGTTGATTACCGCGGTGCCGATTTATTTTCAAGTTTTCACTTCTGTCGGCACTCCCGGAGTGCCACTGTTTTTTTTCCTATTATCTACCTTTGGTAGTCTAGTAGCTTCCGCCCAATATCACTAAAATAGTGAACTCATAAGGCTGAAGAGAAGAGCTGAAGACATCACAACTTCAAAATCCGCAACACAAAAGAAATTTACATCAAGACCACTAAAGTCACTCTTCCACTATAGGTACTTACCTAATGAAAAATTATACCCAGTCGTAAAAAGTTACGGCCTGTCGACGAACACGGCTTTTACAACTATTATATTTCCCCGCGAATTTGCTTTGCATTTGCATACCAAGGGAACGTACCCCTCGCTATGATTTACAATGATCGTAACAACGCAAGCGTATTAATCACGTCAGGCGTAGGTAGGCACCGTTTCCAAGAATCCTCCTCACACACAACCACTGCAAAGTATTTCGTGGCTTTATGCTATTTTTTTTCACGCTGGATATTTTTACTTGTTACAAGGGCAACGTTCTTGTGTAAACTTACACGTCGACCTTGGCTGAGAAACATCCTTCATAGCAGCACGTATGCACTAATGCGTGAAGAAACGTATGCGTTTTAGGAGCGGATTACGATTCGTTCCACTTCGTTTGTTCGTGTTTGGGTATTATGTCATTGTTGCAAATTGCTATGACATTCCTAGTTGTAACATTGTCTTCGCTTATATAAGGATGTCCGCTCCGCCTACGACGGTGATACATCATCCAAGATATATTTCTGACAAGGAATAATTACGTATCCCATTTACTAACTTAAAAGGAGCTATTTTTATTCTGGCTCCAACTATTCTAGTTCTTACTAGAATCACCTAGTCGGCGCCCAAAATGACATCACTGTTAAAAAAACTCGATATGTCAGTAAGTAAACGTTACGATGTAATATCGACCGAAATTAAAATTTTATGAAACGTTTCGAAATCGTTGCATTACTTATTCAGGCTTCGGAACATGAAATTATACAGAAAGGAAGAAGGGTCCGTCCTACACTCCTACGTCAGTATTTAGGTACCTAACATACTACATAATTCATGAAAAAAACGTTTTGTGAAGCTATCTCACAGAAATATGAAAAACCGGCCAAGTGCGTGTCGGACCACGCACAATGAAGGGTTCCGTAGTTGGGATGAATTTATCCCAAAAACAAACTTAACTTTGTAGTTGATAAACATGTTCTCCCATACGGAATGTATGGGAAAACATGTTTTTGCAACTGCAAAGTTAAGTTGGTCGATTATTACTCGATAACTAGTAAAGCCTACTTAGCTGTGATAGTTTTCCTTTTAATTTCGTTATATAAACTACTGCTGTGATTTTTTTCACACATCCTTTTTTTTTTTCACACACATATATGGTTGGTTTTGGTGATTGGTTTCTGTGTGAGCTAAAGCTGGCAGGGGGGGGGACATTTGACTCTAACAAAAATTAGCACTTTAAAGCTTAATATTTTGCAAACGGATCCCTGAATCCAAAAATGGTTTTCACAAACTCCAATGATACCCCACACTATGGGATAAAAAAAAAAAAAAACATCACCACTTTACGTGTATGGGAGGTACCCTAAAAAAAATGTTTTTCATAATTTTGTTTTACCACTTTGTCGGCGTAATTAATATGTATACCTATGTCAAATTACAGCTTTCTAGTACTAAGGGTCTCGGAGCTAGACCGCGGACAGACAGACAGACAGACAGACAGACGGACATGACGAAACTATAAGGGTTCCTTGTTTACTACGGAACCCTAAAAACGATTCACTTTGTACACAGATTACGAATGTTTGATGGCAACAAATCGCGTACGATTGCTTGCGGAGAAGTGCCTTCGTTTTCTGCTGATAATTGTATAAAGTCTCGTTAGAAATAAAGTAATTATTTTCTTTCTTTACTAACGGACACATTGTGTTCTCCGTAGTGTAGTGATTTAGTGACCCAATTTCTATGCAGCTAAATTTGAGTTAACCAGTTTTTTGTTTAAGAAAGCATTGTTAGAATCTAAACGAGCACACGCAAAAACGCGTCCGTTACCGTACCTATCATGCGGATTGCGGTTGCTTCGATTGTATGTAATGTTAACAATTATCTGACGAAACTTATTTAGCCGTATGATTTGGTTTCACCGCGTCGCTGGCGCGTAAATGACCCGAGCACGAACCCAGCTCTCTCATCAATTTCCTAGTAAATCACTAACCACTTCGTCTATACTATACTTAGTTCAATATCCACAGTTCGTGCAAGTTGTGAGTTAATAATTTCGGTTTTGCCATTATGAAGTAAACTCATTGTATTATGGAAGTCTAAAAACGGTAATGATCTAGAAACTTACCTTTCTAATGCAAAAAAGTTATTGGTATAAAGCAAATAACTCGTTTATCTGTGAATATAGCGACACTAACGAGTCGTCGAGTGTCACGATTAGAATCAGGTGAAAGATAACTTTCATTCCTTTGATGGCTGTAATGACGTTTGAATAGCATTTGATCACTCTTTAACACTCCATTAATAATAATGACATTATAATAAAATGAATTTCTCTGTTATCCAGTTAATGCTATTCAACTTAGCAAAGTTTTCTCTGAAGTAAAAACGCAAGGCTGTTGTGGCGATCTGTATCGGTGCATTACCGTTGTTACCATATCGTGTAATTGCATTACGTGACATAACAGCACATAATTAATTCTTTTAATTACCCACCCTTCTACTGAGATTTTTATCTGCAAAATAAATGAAATATGAGTGTGTTTTTAATGGAGTAAATCGACGTAATCACGGTATCCATGAGAGCGTAACGATATACTACGATTATTACTATGTGCTAGAAGGTAGCACTTACTCGTGAGACCTCACGTTACCTAAACATGCTCAGTTTTTACGGAAATTAGTCGCATATGACAATTTTGATGACGACGTTGAACTTGCTAAGAGAGTAACTGTAACCTTGAGAAAGCCTGTAGGAAAGCAATTCACACATCGGGACATGACAAGAATACAGTGAGGAAGGTTGGTAATAAATATATGAGCTTTTATGGACCTTCACCGCAAATGTATTATGCAGTAGTAGCCATATATGGGAATAGGTTACGTACGACGAATGAAGACGTGATTTGTCATTCCAGTTTTATAGCTGTAACAATAACGTTACCTACTGTAAGTTTTTAAGGACAAATAAGACAAAATGTAAGAAAACTAAAACATAAAATAAGATATCATAGATTTGTGTTGATTATGACATAAATAACTGCAGAAGTATTTGATTATATAGCAAACCAATTTTAACGACTTTACGTCCATAAAATATCAATAAATTATGCGACAGTTTTGGCTCTACTAACGGTTAGGATAAAAGTAGAGTTTTCTGAATTTAAGGATTGTTGTAAAGCAAAACTAGTACGAACTATGAAACATTTAACTACTAACTTCCTCAATTTGCACATTATTTCCTCTCTCCATGTAAAGGAGATTAAAAAATCCATAACATTTCCAATTTCCATGCGGATGGACATGTAGATTATTGCCAGCGAATATTATATTTTGTTCTGAAGTTAATGCGTTGGGCAAGGACACAAGTCTTTCTTGATGACGACATAAAGTGGAGCCCTAATGAGAGGTCCATTGATGGGTTTCGTTTTTACTGCGACCAAGAATATTGTGTGGTCTACATCATTATTATGGGTAGGTAAGTAAACATTCTTCAAGCATGTATTCATGTATAGTCTATACATATTATAAATTAAAGTCGCTTTTCGTGTCTGCCTGTGTGACCGCGTTGTTCTTCTAAACTACGCAACGGATTTTGATGCAATTTTCACCATCATTTAGAGAATTTAGTCCGGAAGGTTTACGTTTATATTACATTAATAATAATATAATATTATTTTTAAATTTCGTTTTTTATTTCTTTTTAGTGTAAAAAATATTTTAAAATAATATATGAAAGAAAATAAATAAACGTTATTATATTATATAAATTATATAATAAATATGTTAATATTACAGGTACACCTCTGCCCAACCCTTCGGGGAAACAGGTCGTGAACTCGTGATACATATTTGTTACGTATATTAAAAACTAAATCAATTTTCAAAAATATATATTTATACTTTTAATGTGATATGTATATAAATGAAATAATAATATTAAAATAACATATAATAAAGAAATCTCGATGTTTTGTCAAGTCGCAAAAACATGCGAAGCACGGGTAGAATGGCTAGTCATCTCTAAGTTTTTGAGTTAACAACGAAAGTTCAGACATTTTTTATTTGTGAACAATAATTTGTAAATTGGTTGGTGGGTCTCCATAATTATGTAACTTTGTAAGAGAATTGAACAAAGTCCTATTTGAAAGTGACAGCAATAATGTAGGCAGATAATGTATTGCTGTTTGCATTTGTTATTTGGTAAGGCTGTTATTGTTTATGCAAATAACGTTTGTGTTGCTTTGCACGCTTGGATACTAAGGAGTTTATTTAGTTAAGTATGCAATTGCCTATGTAGGTAGTGCGTTTCTTTTTCTTCCCTCTTCCTTTCTTTGTTTTTTCTTCTTGTACATTATCTGGATACTTCCCATTCATATTTATCGATCTTGTGATAGTCGTCTTTCTTACCCTGGTAATTTTTGCGCCATCTACAGATAATAAGTATTGTTTTCTTAGCCTTAAATCAATTACTAGCCCTAACCTCCTCTCCCAATTTATCAGCGACAGTTAATTCAAGACTTATAGCTTATGCTAATTTGCTCATGGCATTTCTTCTGGTGGTTCTATGAGTCACTTAGAAGCAAGATTTAAAAGCCGAACCAGTCTACCACTGCGCAAACTGCCTTTGGTTATAGAAGAAATTTTTGCATTTAATGCAACACTCTGAGCCTTTGCAAAAGTTATTTCAACACTGAAATGATTGTCCTCTGTCAACTCTTCAAATGTATTTTCCAAGGTGATCGCCTCATGGATATGATACAAAAAAAAAACATTATGCGTGGAAACTGCTATTACAAACATAATTAAATAACTACCTATAAAGCAGTGTGTATACCTATACTCCGTTTGAAATAAGATTAGACATTTAACTAAACCTTTTTTTACAGTCCGTTCAACCGATTTTGACTTCTATTGCGATGGCGGCATGACAAATGATAGCTGCAGTAAACAGTTGGTTTGTAACCACTTTTTTGCTTTTAATGCCATCCTTATGCCTACGGTTTAGAAGTCAAAATCGGTTGAACGGACTGTAAAAAAGGTTTGTTTAAATGTCTAATCTTATTTCAAACGGAGTATAGTTGAGTCGAACTATTAGATAAATCTCTCTAAGGCAATTCAAAGTGCGAATATTACTGAAGAACAAAACAACATGAATTTTACGACGTGGTATAACAATACAAAAGGCAGCACTCGTCCAGTGTGAACAATAGACAGGTAGAGTGCCAACCGCACGAGAATATTGCACGCTGCGGTCACCTCGGTTATCAAGCAACTTACGCACAAAAAATAATAAAAAGATAACTACGTGAATTCCACAAAAAGTTCAAGGGAATGCTCACGGCGATTACTCCTGGCTACAGGAGAAACTAAAAGAATTTGTCTGGTTTGAAGACAGTTAGCGCCGCAAAAGTATTGGAGAAAGATTCTTAACCAAGTCGCACAAAAAACACATAAACAACTTATTAAATTCTTAATCAGTAATTTAAATTATAAACAGGTGCAAAAATATGTTGTTGTCACCAAAATTTGTAGCAGAATTAATTTAGCCATTGAAATGATTTATAATTTGCTAGAGCAAACCATTTGCATATTTGAGAGATTTAAAAGAAATATATGGTCTTGGTAATCTAACTATCGATAATAACTGTGCTACAGGTAGGTACCGTCATGTTGATTTAAACAGGATACTACAAAAGAGTCATTAATATTCGCCACTAAGTAATATGTTGTATGCGAAACAGTTAAATAACTGTATTAGACGACAAATTTGGATTATAAGAAAATTATGTTAATTCCAAGAACGAGTTTCATTGCGGAAATCTCCAAAGGAATTGATATTCTGTCACGCGAGGCATAAGATATGTGCAGTATGAGTGATGCACTGCTTGCCAATCACGGCTCATTCTTAGCTCGCTTACGTATTCCAAGACAGTAGAGACGTATACCGATTACCGAGTAGTTCCTAACAATTCTAACGACCTAAGAAATATGAAATGTATGACGATTGTTTAAACTTCAATTCCTCTTACTCAATCAATGTACCGGAAGGGAACGTGCGAGCCGTAAGCATTTAAAGAAAGAAGCAAACGTATGCACACTCGCAATGATTTACTGAAGTTAAGCACGCTCCACATGAATTTCTTAACAAGGGGGGAAAATCGAAATGACTTTTTCTTCGTTAAATTGTAATGTGCCCTCGTAAAACGTAAAGGTCCCTTTGTCACGATTTTTTTTGTTTGTATCGTTTAATAGGCACCTAACCCATAAACGAAGTTCGGTAACAACATAATAATAGAGCGTAGGAAGTAGCCGAAACGCAACGTATGTCTAAGCTTCCTGGGTACATAACACAAAATAGTATAGAAAATGGACCCTTCAGAATTTTATGTCCTCGTAAATCAACAGTCAATAATTGCTGCAAGGAAGTTTACAGCCGGACTGACTGGATAATTTACTGCAAAATTTCCTATATTGCAAGTGGTTGAAAATTGATCCCGGATGTGTAAAGGTGAGGTTGGTGTGAGCGGTCTCTTTTGAGCAGCATCGGTGACACCAGTTGAGCGCGCCGACATGCGCTTGCGCGCGCGCTACAGCTCCTACTTCCCATGCGCGAGTGAACTTGCGCGACGTGTAGTGGTCGATGACCGGGCACGCGCGCCCTCGCGCTACGATCCAAGTCAATGGGCACAGCATCTATGACGTCTCTTTCTATAATGCACTGATATCGAATCTATATTTATAGATAAAGTAAGTATATTATCTATTGTTCAATGTTCATGCCAAGTAAAATTACCGTCTGTATAATCATGATCATAATACTAACCTCGTGGAACCTTATCATTGATAGGAAGCAAGTGCAGATTACAGTCACGTATTGCTTCATCATTTTGTAGTAGGTACCTAGATATGTTATTATCAACAGCCCACGTGATAGAGGCAATATTGTTTGTTTCATAATTTGGCTCTTTTATAATCTAGGTATATGAAATGTTACGTGTGATATCTCGAAGCTGTTAATACTATAAGTGCACAATATTCTTTGGCTGATGATTTGACTCTTTCATATCTACCTACATAATTATAAAGATAAGTATGAACGCGTGTTATTAGCTGTTTCTATTACATAGTTCCTGACAATTTTTGGATGATCTTTGATCAGTATGGTTGGGTAACCATTGGTCATAAACTATTCTATGTCAAAGTTGAACCGTTAAGTAGTGCGATTCACGCGCGGATGGCTTCACGATTTTGCCAAACTCAACAATGGAAATTGTATCACAGATATTATATACCCTATTAATACTTTCTTTCTACGAAACGAGATCCAACTTTTATAGTTAATGGATATTGCAATGCGTACAAAAAGTAGTCGAATCCCATTTTTTGTTGATTTATATTACAGCCATTATCTTCGGCAGATTGTTGTGTCTTTTATGCTTTGGTCGATCTTGTTATACGGATTTTGAATTTATGAGATTTGTAATCTGTTTTACTTTCTCTAGTACACAAAACTTCAAGCTGGAGAATCAAAACAATGATGGAAGATTCTTCAATTTTTTTTTTTAACGTCTACTTAACGATGGCTGATTACAGTATTGATTGACAGTTACTTAACTCAAATTCTGTGCCTAAAGCATAGGATATATATATTTTTTTTATCTATGACCTAAAGTGATTTTATTTCCAATCCAGTCAGGCTAATCCAGTAATTGTATATTTGTCTTTGTTGGAACGCTGCCAACATTTGCAGATTTCTCCCGACCTATCAATTCACCTCTGTTTCACTAGGATTCACTTGCAATAGCGAAGCTATTTTAACTTTCCCCTTATTGCTTAGTTGGAAACTATTACCAATATATGCATACGGTTGCATGTTAAGTTAATAGCTAGCATTATTATTTATTGTAAGTAATTAATATGTTACTAAGAAGACTTTCTCCTTCAAATTGAAGCTAACAATTTGAAAAATCCTGGTGCAGCTATAAAACGTTTATGAATAAGAGATGACGAAGTTCGAAATAGAATGAAGATGAGTTTATTGGTTTGCAATATTGGCATTTCCCTGGGGGGCGCACCCTCCCGGGCTCCGTCTAGACTACTGAGTGGGATCAACTTATTTTAAACATCTGCAAATAGAACGAGCTCTTGTAAACAAGTTTTCTTCAATAGCATGGAAATCTTGTTAGCTTTCACCGTCTTCCAGGGCGAAAACAATATCGAAAAAGGGAAACTTGCGTAAAAATAAACCTTAAAGTAATGCGAGACTTGGGCTGTGAAACTGTTGACAAAGTAAACAAAGTACAGGGTATAGGGAATTCAATATGTGAGTAATCGTTGGAGTAATTTGTATAATTGATCGTGTCAATACCGAGTAGAAGTCGATGGAGCGTGTAATGAGTAACAAGATGCTGGCAACTCTGCCAGTTTTTCATACATTCCTCGCGTGCTCTGCACTGGAGCAGGTCATATTTTGCATTCGTAATTGTTGTGAACTTTAGATTTAGATCAATAACAGTATCAAAAGCCAATGAGAAAAAATATTCGTACAATTTGCTCACCCGGAAGATTTTAATGACTTCTATTAAGAAACGTAAAAAAAAAACAACTTGTTAGAGTATGTATCACACAAATTGTACAAAATGCAATTGGAATAATTAACATGTCAGCAACAATAACTCAGTTAGAGAAATCACGATACATGGTCGTAACTTTTTTAATTTTAATTACTCGAGAACACATACAAATTATTATTTGACGAGAAAGTGCAATGTAATTGTACAATTTATTTAATTTTACGTGACGCCGTCCGTGAGTGGAGATCGAAACATTTAATAGAGTTTGCTCTCACCCCTATAGATTGCGGTTGAAAACCTAATCTTCTTTCCCCGGCCCGTACGCCGATCTGATGCGAGTCTATAATTGGGTATTAGCGTTAATACCTCCATATTACAAACCTCCCGTATTTTATACAATATTCTAGAGTATCTTGATAATAACATCGCTTAGTTTATTCATAGGACATAAACTTGGTAATTAATGTGCATACTATATATTTGTGTTAATGCGTATACAAACTGTTTAGCTTCGCGTATGTGTGAGCCAGCTGGGGAATCAGGTTCGGAATGGTGTTCGTAGGTGATGAACTAGCAACCTGTACTACCGCTACTTGAACTATTGTGAGAGACTGTACTTGATCGAGAGAACAAAATGAAAATGATCGGCCTAACAAAAACTACCTATTGATGCGAGTGAGAAAAGCTCTTATTTACATTGTTTCTTTTATGTGCCTACTATCTTGAAATAACTACATAAGCACGAGGATTTGAACTTGACATAATCAAAATGTTAACGAGGACGAAACTAGTTTCAATTAATTTGTGAGTGAACCGCGTAGGGTAGGGTGTATCAATTGTTGTGTGCGGCCGCGTGCCCAGCTCCGGATTACAAATATTATAGAAACGTCGTAATTCGGACAGTGATTTATAGAGCGGGGGTGTGCCACCCTCCGAGGGGCAGCGGCCACCGCGATCGCAAACAACATTGATTTCTGGAAACGAGACAAGTTTGAGTTGTGTCAGCGAAGTTCACGAACATTATGTAACATGAAACCACCGAATCTTTTCCTTGCCATCTCTGATTGCTGATTTCCCAGATGTACTGCGCCAACTCCAACAAACTTGTTCCAGTTTGGAAGTCATAAATGTGTGTTATTCATCCGATTTTCCACCTACATACCTACAAACATGTTACAGTTTCAAAGTGACCATATAAAGTATATAACACGGAGAAGCCCATACATTACACGTCCACTTGTTTTATGGGATCGCGATAAGAAGTGGTCAAAAGTATTTCTTTAATAGCAAGTACAAATGTCAGTGGTATTTCTCTTTGAAGTCACGAGAGAGTGCGAGTTCTGTTCTTCCATAACAATAACGGTAAAGAGCCGCAGTGCGCCTGAGCAAGCGCTAATTTTTTGCGTTGTTCTTTGTTAGAAGTAACTGTGTTAATTAATTACAATTATCCTGATTAGAGTTATTAGTGATGGAGGTAAGTGGGTCGTGTACCATGTGTCAGTGGTTGTTGCTCGTGGTTGCGGGCCGACAACCGCGACAACTTTTTGTGCGTCTGCGCTGACATCGCCTGTCATCGGTGTAATGGTTACTTAATTGAATTAAACACTCATGTCGCAAAAAAGTAATAGATGTATGAATAAACATTTTAGGCGCAGTTTTTTTACTATTTACAGTTAATTAATGAGCTAGTTTTTTGGAGGAAGTTAATCGATTTTTAGAGTTCCGTGCATGTTAGATATTCAATTAATCACGGTTTGTACGACTGGTTTATCAGAAGCCTATTCTACTTTTGGTATAAAAGGCGTAACGTAATTAAATTAAATTCGCAATCAAACCATTTAAGTCGGTTTGTTTATTGGTTTGGCCGTTCAGAATGACCTATAACGGAATTTTAACCTGGTTCTAATTTTCTGACTGAATATCAAGAGTGCGGAACCTTTCTACTCCTTCGTTAGATTTTTTTTAAGAGTACATTGGATATAGGTACTAATTTAATTAAGAATCTAAGAAAATATTGACGTCGGTCGCTCTCAAATAAACATAATCTTTAAAACCATTAAATTGTTTGCATATATACAAACAATTTAATGTGCATTTCCAAACAAAGCTTGATGTTGACAAGACAATAGATAAATGGGAGGAGGATTCCTTACAATTTGAATAGTCTTTTGAACAAACACTGTAATTGGACAAATATCCACATTTGTCTACGAAAAACTTTTTGCTACGAGCGTCGAGCGTAGCTTGGCCGTAGAGGCCGTAGCAGATAAATCCTACCTACTTAGATATATTTTCCCAAATTATGTTTGGAACTTAAAATATAATAGGTAGGTACAGTATTTCTATTTTCTTAATATCCCTCGGCAAACTTCGTGTATCGTCAGTCGTCGGATTTCTATCAGTTGCCCTTTGTAAGACCGGACGCTCTCAATCGACTTGGAAGTATATAGAGTTGTTAATACTCTTTTAACTTAATGTAATTTATTTAAAAAAATGGGAGGAAAGCTGCTAAAGTCGCATGCACGACAGGAAAATAGTTTTACACCTCTATACAGTCTACACGGAAATCAAAACAAAACAAGAATAAAGTACTTAGTTCTCAATTCAAATTATTATTCACGATAAATCTAATAATTGATGAACATGGAAATTAGCATTCGTTTGTATTCGGAAATACGATGATTCCCGAGGGATATTAAGAAAATAGAAATACTGTAATGAAGTTTACTGTAGGTTTTATCATAATACAAGTAATGTATTTCTAAGTAACACACATACAAAAGGCCTGATGGACTTTCCAAAGTTAGTTTAAGTGCATACCTAGGGGCATTATGCTGTGCTTATTTGGATCGATAGGGCGCAGGTTATAAGCACTGCGACCTGCCTGACCATTGACGGCAGTAAGCAACACGCAACGGTACCTATGACCAGAGGCTAGTTCATGCATATCTACATTTTATTGCGTAGTCTTCCATGTGCTGTATGGGCAAAATGTGTTTTACTGGGGTCTGGGATCTAAATATTTGAACTTTTATATTTAAAAGACTTAAATGAACGCATTATTTGTCTCTACGTTATGTGACTTTGATATTTGAGTCCTATAAACATTATCTAACACCTTTGTCATACACAGCTTTGCACAGAATTATTATTCGCAGTTATTTTCAGTTAAAAATCTTAAATTCATTTATTCATTCACTGACACACAACAACAGCCTAAAACTGGATCTAGAAGCATGAAATTTTGCACAAGGGTTTTTTATGTAGCGAAAGGATTTTTGAAAATTCACCCCCTCACGAAAAAAGGGGGTTCCTCCCTTTTTGAAATTCGTCATTTCTGCCTGTGGGAACTCACATCGGGCACACGGGTTGTAGGTATATAAATTCTTCTTCTATTGCAAGATTGTTGCAATTTTATTGTACCTGTATTATCTCAGGAGTGCGGTTACAAGAATGAGAACCTAGTGATGTTCGATACGGTAAATAATTACTTAAACGAATAGAAACTTATATGGACCGCAAAAAAAAAAGTGTTTGGCTGGTCCTTCGACTTTACAGCTTAAAAAACCGCACTCCTGCTGTTGCGTTCTGTACGTGATAATAACAATTCCATTAGTAAATATACCCTAGGGCTGGGTTTATGAAGGATTTCCGTACCTATTAGGCAAAATGCTTGGGGTCACAATTAGTGCTAATTGTTTTACCGTAGGAGTCTGTAACCTCTACACGTCGTGTAGGTGTGGACATGTTAGATGATGGTTTATAACAGCACTTAAAGTTTATTAGGTATTTAAAACTTAGTCATGCTGTTGACGGTTATCCTATGCTATTTGTATATATATATTTGTAATCACGTTCTCGAAAACGGCTCTAAAGATTTCGATGAAAGTTGCAATATAAGGGTTTATGGGGGTGAAAATCGATCTAGCTATATAGCTAACGAATTTTTCCAGGTATCTGGCAAAATTCGTTTTCTCTTTTTTCACAGCCTCGGGAATGTGATACAACGTTGGTATCATTCAATACATGACTCTGAACCCCAATGCGTTAAAAAATTTCGTTGGTTTTGGTTTACATTTTGACCGCGTAGGTATTGCACTTTTCTATGAAACAGCTTATTTTTAGGGTTCCGTAGTAAACAAGGAACCCTTATAGTTTCGTCATGTCCGTCTGTCTGTCTGTCTGTCCGCGGTCTAGCTCCGAAACCCTTAGTACTAGAAAACTGTAATTTGGCATAGGTGGCATATATTTTAATTACGCCGACAAAGTGGTAAAATAAAATTATGAAAAACATTTTTTTTTAGGGTACCTCTCATACACGTAAAGTGGTGATGTAATTTTTTTTCTTTTTTTAACCCATAGTGAGGGGTATCATTGGAAAGGTACTTTAAAAACATTGCGAGTTTGTGAAAACTATTTTTAGATTCAGGGATCCGTTTGCGAAATATTAAGCTTTAAAGTGCTAATTTTTGTTAGAGTCAAGTGTCCCCCCCCCCTGCCGGCTAAATGGTTGGTTTTAGACATGTGAAAAAATTCACGGCAGTAGCTTATATAACGAATTTAAAAGGAAAACTATCACAGCTGTGTAGGCTATACAAGTTAACGAGTAATAGTCGACCAACTTAGATTTGCGGTTGTAAAAACATTTTCTCCCATACATTCTGTATGAATTTTTTTTTTTCAACTACAAAGTTAAGTTTGTTCTTCGAATAAATTTATCCCAACTACGGAACCCTACATTGTGCGTGGTCCGACATGCACTTGGCCGGTTTTTTTATAATATAACCGACCAAAAATTTCAACGCACAGGGGTTCAGAGTCATGTACTGAATCCATGGTAACAGTTTTCGCGTCGATGTCCCTGCCACCCTGCATACAATAATTGCGTGACCTAGACTATTAATATCAAAACGTAATTAACGATTTTTTTTCTCTCAAGTACCTACTATATCCACAATGTTTTATCTCATAAGTGACAAGCAATTTAATGGGCCGTTAACTCGAAGCTATAAACTGCTGTATTGTTTAGGTCCATAGCAATTTCCCGTTTATATTGAAAAGGTATCTTTAAGCCAAGCAAGCCTATCACATGCTCAAAAGCTAACAATGTAACTAACTTTAACATTTATTATAATAATGCGAAAATGTATTTGTAGGAGAACATTAAGCTATTCTTGAAAGTAACCATAAAGTTGGAGCATTCTATAAATTGCCTGTAATGTACCTAAGGGCATATTCACATGCGCGACGCGACGCTAGAAGAATAATTTCTATGAAAACTTAATGGAAATTATTCTACAAGAATCGCGTTGCACCGTCTCGTCGTGCCTGTCTGCGCTAGCCTTTAGGTTCTCATTCCTTTATAACTAAACTAAAAAGGAAAAACAATCAATGTAACTACTAGGCATATATGTACTATGTAGGTATTACTAATTTCTAGCACAGCTGATCTCTGCTGATATCTAAACGCCGTAAGGACTATTTCTGCTTGCAGTGCTCGGCTGCTATAGTAACGCTTACCCACGAAAAAAATGGTCGTGTGCACGGGATTTTGTTTTCAAACTGCTTAGATATGCGTTTCTTTGATGATACTATCGAAGAAACGCATATCTATAGACCGTAAGAACTATTTCTGCTTGCAGTGCTCGGCTGCTATAGTAACGCTTACCTACGAAAAAAATGGTCGTGTGCACGGGATTTCTTTTTCAAACTGCTTAGATATACGTTTCTTTGATGATACTATCGAAGAAACGCATATCTATACACCGTAAGAACTATTTCTGCTTGCAGTGCTCGGCCGCTATAGAAAGCGGCCGTTAAACAGATGTGGTCATCGTGTTCACGGGATTTTGTTTTCAAACTGCTTAGATATGCTTTTCTTCGATAGTACTTACCTTACTCAAAATTCTTTTTTTATTTAGAATCAGGCGTTCCATCTATACTCCATATGAAATAAGATTAGACATTTAAACAAACCCTTTTTACAGTCCGTTCAACTGATTCTGACTTCTATATCGTAGCTGTAGGCATAAGGATGGCATTAAAAGCAAAAAAGTGATTACAAAACCAACTGTTTACTGCAGCTGCTATTTGTCATGCCACCAACGCAATAGAAGTCAAAATCAGTTGAACGGACTGTAAAAAAGGTTTAGTTAAATGTCTAAAGTTATTTCAAATGGAATATAATATCTTTTAATATTTATCAATTCCTCTTCTAATTAATTCATAATAACTAAGTAAGTACTTGCCAACCAATAAAAAAAGTAAAAAGTCTAATCTACTCTCGAAACAGGAGATAAACTGTGCATGAGCTTCAACAACTTTAATATTGCTCGACAAGACGGATTAGTATAATGTTACAAGATAAAATCTACACCAGTTTGAATGATTAACATGATGAGGAGATGTGAGTTCATTGTGGAATATGCAGCGACACCCCCGCTTTTGTCTGAGTTGATATTAGCCTATTTACAGACAGTCTACTTAATTATGCCGTCCTGTCTGGCTAAATAGAAAGGTACAGTCTACATAATGCCGGATACAGATTGGTGAAATGTAATATAAAATGTAACACACGTTGAAAAAAAAAATGAGCGAGCCTTACAGTAGGTTGAGTCTGGCCACACTAAGTCTGCAATGGAATAAATGGGCAACTCTAAAAAGTTTTATATATGGTATACTTTTAAATCAGTCGGTTATGTCAGTTTCGGGGTTGTGAGTAGATATAATGGTTTTGATATTTGCCTTTTGATTTTTGCATAATAGATTATGTGTAATCTACGAATAATGTGTGTAATAGACTATGTCGTACCTATGCTCTACCTCCATACGATGACAAAACTGTACTAAATCCATACTGCATGGTGCTAAAGTGACAATCCTTAACCAAGAATAAATCAGAAGATAAACAAAATAACCTATCAAGAACAAAAAGACAAAAAGTATCAAATTCTTTTTTCGTAGGACGGGTTGGTGTTGCCGTATATAGATTTTTAAATTCGACCGTTTTTTTACTTAGATATATAGATAGAATATTCTTTGTTATGTACACCATATAAATTACAGACATAAATATATAAATTTTACATTGGGTGACACAATGGCGGTCTTATCGTTAACTGCAGACTGCTCGCTTATGCAGACTTAGCGTGGCCAGACTCTTGTCGCTTATGATGTGTATCATCTTACATCTTGACTGACGTATATAGAAACAATATTCATCATCATCATCATCTT
This sequence comes from Agrochola lychnidis, assembly GCA_963680765.1. Classification (NCBI taxonomy): domain Eukaryota; kingdom Metazoa; phylum Arthropoda; class Insecta; order Lepidoptera; family Noctuidae; genus Agrochola; species Agrochola lychnidis. The sequence goes on along the minus strand of OY796863.1, from coordinate 9,823,111 downwards.
CACCATCCTCTTTACAACCTCTCGGAAAATGGGTTGACCCTGACGGCCAATTCTAGCATCACGCGCGCTCATTTGTCAAATCAAATAGCGCGCGCTTCACCGGCTTCCTGTAACACACTTCCGTCCCTTTTCACGAAATCACTCCCACAGATAGGAAAACGAGAGGAAAAATGTTACACATCAAAAATCGACTACTTAGTTGTTGTGTTACATTTCATGTTGCATTGCATAAGTTAGGACGGCTGACTTGTGTTACATTTCATTTTAAGTTTCACCAATCTGGTACTCGTATAATACTTTTATCATCCTATCTGGCTAAATGTGAGTTCACGTTAGTCATAGGTAGCTTGTCTGCATTGCTAGACAAAGCCAAACCAAGCCATGCCAAGGAAGCCTAGGGCTCTTGTCTTGTCGTTCGCACTGACCCAAACTATCTGTGGGTAAAGTCACGGAAATTAATTTACGTATGTATGAAATGTGATAAAGTCATTTAGCAGCAGATTGACGTAGGGTGCCAATTTGCTTTAATCAATTTACCTAACTCTGCTGAAGGTGAAAAGGAACGGCCAATGGTTTGCTTATTAATATAACACAGAGCCAAAGCCGAGGTTTAAGGTGATACAGATATAAGAAAAAATATTTTAAACGAATGGAAAATACAAAGATCAAAATGGGTAAAAACTTCAGCATATACCAGTTGGACATTGGACGTCTCGGAAAGATAAGGAATTTCAATCATTTGCAGCGTCGATGACAAAGTCAATTTTTATCAATTATACTTGCTTGTAACACCTTCTCATCTACGAGAACGATAAGTAATTATCAAGTCAATTAATTTTATTAGCTGTATATAAAGTGATTTTTATAAAAGCAGCGGTCATCAAAATCTTAATTGATATAAAATTGGAATCGATTTGAAATCCGGTTCATTGTACGTGAAAAGGTAGTTGTGGAGATTAGTATCTAGAAAATCTATTAATAAGATTAACTTATAAGACGATTCAGAGAATTCTATTTATACGCATAAAGGATTGAATGATTGAATAAAATACAATGATAGACTGCATTATTCATTGTCGCTGGACTCAAATCGACTGCATTTAGAATTGAAATCATTGAATATTAAGGTGCATGCACACGTAGCTTGGCACTGCTTGCAGTTCCGTCATTATCTAATCAGTAGGCATTATTAGTCTTCCATATGTGAGTACCTACGTAAATGTTGCATAAAGTAATTTTAATTATTACATGCCTTAGGTACTTTAAACTTTAGATGCAATAGAGCCTTTAGGTACCCTGCAACTACTTATTTGACAGTAGAAAAACGTAGGTACGGTTTGCTGCCCGTACCTACCTCTTTCTACCTTGAAATAAGTCGATGAATATTTAAGTTTTTTAAATCTTAATTAAAGAGCAAAATATTCGTTAAAAAACTGATGTAAAATTTTAAGAGTATTAAATCTTAGCTTTTACATGAAATGCTGAAATTAAATGTATCAAATCATTTTCTATCAATTTAGATGATGTGTACGTATAAACAGTCAGGTAAATTAGTTATTAAGCAAATTGAATGTCAAATTGTCGTGATTATAGCCATTTCATACAGCTATCAAAGAATGACAGTTGTGATTTGAATATACAGTTAATTTAAATTGATAGGCAATTTGCTTTACAATTAATTTCCCTATTTAAAGTCTGTTTATGAATAATTCATAAAGACAGCAACAATTTGAACAAGAACAACATTGACTAATGGTATTCTTAAAAGTATAAGGTCAACAACGAAATCTTATCCCATGAAATTCGATAACACAAATACCTATTTCGTTTCTCAATTTTCTACTAGAGAAAACGCATGTGAACACGAAAAAGCCATTCGATAATTGCTTAATCAATATAAGAAAGTAAATAGTAAAATAAATGCATGTAAGACTCACTTTTATTTACCTACATAATGCAAATAGTTACTTAAGTAACAATGTGCAAACGTCTATGTACTATGAAACCTAGTACCCAAGTGCCAACGACGAATAAAAACTTGAACAATTTTATTGTCTAAGAAGAAAAATACTTGTATAGAACATTGGTCCATAGCCTTATCTAAATAAAAAGCAAAATCGATTTTACAAAAAAAAAAAAAATACTTTCAAAACCTTTAAAGTAAAAATACTTGCTTAGAACATTGATCCGTAACATAATATAAATAAAGATCACAATCGCGTTTACAAAAATGAGGTGTCGGTAACGGTGTCGCGAGTTCAATTATTTTTTCCCATCTCAAAAATACCCAACGCGCCTAAAGCAGTTTTCACTTCAATAAAAACATCTTCGGGTGTCGGCCAAGTATCCCTCGCATATCTAAAGCCATCTAACCGACTATGACGCTATCTGTATAGTTATCGAAAATTGGCTAAGGTTCGAAAAAACCAATTTAAATCATTGGAAAAAAAAAACATTCTATTATGCAACTATAATTGGTTTAGGTCGTTGACTCGAAGACGCGGCGATACACATATGACATGATACCTATGGACATTTTCCTTTAATTTTTTTTTCGCAATCACTTTCTCACTAGCTTTTTATGCGAGAGCACGAGGTGCTTTGAATTGCTTAACTAATGTGTTTTGTTACGCATGAGTAGTGGACAGGAGTTAAAAAAAGAATCTAATTAATTAAAAAAATGTGGAACATGAAGGCACGTTCCCATTCATTGAATTACAACAGGTGAGTAATTTAATCGCTTGATAAACATCATAAACAACAAGGAAAGGCTGTCTTTACAAATGATATGACAACTTTTTTCATGATTTATATACCGAACTTGCCATTTTGGAATGTAATTAACTTGCGGATGCCAAGATTATGCAAATAAACATAGGTATCCAATCAACATTTTTACTGTTTCCATTAAAAAACCAAATTAGTGTGAAACTAGGAATTCCAGTGCAAATGAAATAACAGGGGAGCAATAAAGTTTATGATCCTCCTTATGTTTATGTTTCGGCTGAGGTTTCATTGCATCGACAAGGAGAGTCGCAATAAAAACAGTGCGCGGTAATTGACTACCCTCCGCTCCCGGCGTTCCCTAATTGCATAGCCGGAGACGATTCCCACGCGCGCCAATGAAGATCAGACACCGAACGTGGATACGACCGTCGTTATGTAACTTTAATCAAAATTCTGTGAAACGCAGCAGGGGGACCCGCTATTAATACTTAAGTAGGTACAACACGTAACAATGGCCTCTTAGTAAATTAATACCTTTGTTGACAACGAAACGCGACGCTTGCATCAGGGGCATTCAGGGGTCGATTTTACTCAACTGACGCTAGAATCTCGTATGTCGTTTGAATGTTTAGCTACCTAGCTCACACGATTACACGGCTTAAAGTAACGATATGTAATGTGTATGGAAACTTAAAGTAAGTCTGTCATCATCATCATTTCGACCTAATTCCGCTCACTGTTAGGCAGGTCCCTAATGCCACGCTCCATGGTCCTTCGTAATGCGTCTAACAGTACTCCTACATATGTTTATAACTATGTATAAAATGACTAATCCCCTACAGCAATGCCAAATGGAAAGGTGATTTTAGCAGTTAGCACCGTAGAAAGAAACAACAAACTCCTTAAGTTATTTAATGAAGTTTTAGAAGTTGGTACGCGTCGCAGAGACTTGGAAAAGTAAATTAAAAAAACAGCTTACGCAAAGACACTGACTCTATAACAACAACAGGCATAATATAGCCAGAGACAATAAAATTAATAGCTTGCAAGTCGCAACTTCAGCATGAAGCCATAAAATGGGTCTAAATCAGCCCGGATTATATATAAAAAAACATGGTGAGATGAGAGGAATGGTTCCTTTTATGTCGAGTCCCTTAACGTCGAGCCGGAGAGACCACAAGCACTCTTGTGGTCAAGGGACAAGTGCATCAGCCGACCGCCAGGACTAGACCGTACCTATGTTAATAAAATCAATTTTGCTTTGCGAAAGCGATGCATAGTAAGAGAATATAGGTATTATTGACATCTTTGAACAACTGAAGTAGCTATTAGCCAGCAATATAGTAGCTTCATATTCATGCAAAAAGCACTACAGAGTAACCTGAGATGGTAAGAAAGTGTGAACATGTTTTGCGTCGTCCTAGTGGGTCCGTCGGAAATGGTTTGGTTTAGCTATAGGTGGGCTGAGACACCGCGGGAGGTCCAAGAAGTATTTACAGGATGTTGTTTAAACCGACAGAAGTGAGCTAACTGTTAAAGATTCACGTAATAGGGTGAAGGGAGAAGAGGACAGTACTATGGAAGTAAGAGCAAATGATTTCAGCGCCGTAGATGCACAACGCAATGTAATGCAGAAAGAAACGCTAGAAAAGAGCAAATATCAATGATCTCATCGTTTAGGATTCTCTTTTTTCTAAAGAACAACAATTAAATCTTGGAAGAAGTAGTAGGTACAGACAGTCTGTGGTGAAAGAAAATGATTATTTTCATTGCAGTTTTACAGGTTCTTTCTTTGTGTGTAATGTGATGATTGTAAGACTTGAATAGTAATATGGGAATGCACGACCACCTCCGACTCACAAAGAATGGGACTTAAAAATGTAAACACGCACCATCGATGCAGCGGAACAAAAGCTTATTCAAAGTGGTTGACCGCTCTGGGTGGTGAGAACGACGTATCGGACTCTGTTATTAAATAACTTGTGAGTTTTGTATTTTTAGTATACCTATAATTTTTTATAAATATCTTTACTCTGTTAAAAAAAATATCGCAGTAAAACCTAGGTATGGTTTAGGACATGGAATTTAGGTACGTACAGTAAGCAATAAAGGACGCTGATACCTAATGTTGGCATGTTATGATTGTTTAAAAGATCTAAGTAGGTACCTATATCATTACACTAATCTTCAAAGAATTTTCTTTTTCTAGTCTTCAGCATTTTTGACAATCAGGCAGGTTTAAATTAATAAATCTCTTCTAAAACTTTGATAGTGTTAACAGACTTTTGTCGCTGACTGTAGATACGTATTTAAAGGTTGCTACTTATTCCGAGCACTAAGGAAATCCCAATCTCATAATATAAACAGAACTTTCCACGTTCTAATTCAAGTGAGTAAGTTAGAAGGGTACCTAACAACCATAAGAAATTGACAGGACGACCCTTGCTAATGAAGTGATCGGAAAAACCGTTCGTGCAAATCTTACACCTGCACGTTGCACCACATAAATTACCTACGAACCAAGTGCGTTGCTCCGCATGACCGTTGATACTTCACGCCTGGAAACTCCTCGATAAAACTCAAAGAAATTAATTAAGAAAACGGTAGGTAGTCATATTTTATAGCTAATCTTTTGACTATCTTTTTACGCTCTATTTTTCTTTACGGCAGTTTGTGCCATGATACAATCTTATTTCTTGTAATTGTCTCTTTTATTATTATTATACATTTTAAAAAAAATCTGTAAAAAATATAAAACAGTAGGTAGGTACTTACCTACGTTTATCTGAAATTACAGTCAGATGTAGGCTAGTAAGACTTCAGTAAGTGTGGGAAGGTAAATTAAATCTGTTTATACAAGTATTTAGCTGACCACGAATTAGTTATATAAATAACATTTTTACTAGGTATATTAATTCGTATGTCTTTAGAAAAAGAGCGAAGAACGATTTATTAGATATTGTTAGTAAAACAGAAGTTAAGAATAATATTTAAAAAATATCGAGAACTTTGATCTACCGCATTGCTGCTCAAAAAATGCATTCCACATACCGACCCGTGTCCCGATAAACATCGATGCTCTTAAAAATCATGTTTCCTCATCGAACGTTCTTTTAATAGGTACTAAAGCAATCTAGAGGCTGATGAATAGGAATCATGTGAACCAGAGCTAGTAATTGGGTGCACCAGAGCGGCGCTAGTAAATTGATATGGCAAGCTAGCGGTTCTCGATCGGCGCATGCATCTACGCCCTTCGATATGTATGGCATTTCGATCCGCAAGTTCATCGTTACGGCAATCGAACGTCGCTTCTGGGCGGAGATCGATTCGACTCCATGCACGATGTTGCAATGGTTACAGTTAGTGGACTCGAGTGATATTATCTTATGGTAATTGAACTAAATGGTCTCGCTTTGATGTTACTTTGCTTTGAGGGACGAGTGAATTGGGCTAAATTGTGCGCGTTAATGACTGCGTGGAACTGTGGAAGTCTATGTGCGTATTGCGTGTTGATTCCGCGAATTAAGTTCTTGAGTGCACATTAGGCGTCAACTTTACTGTTTATTCTTCGGTAAAATATATATTTGAACTGTAGTCAGGTTTTTCAGTTAACCTGCATTCTTGAAACTGTTTGTTGTATGTGATATTGGGAAACTTCTAAAAAATTACAATAATTAAGAACAACTGCATTTCAAGTACCAAGTAGGTACCTACCTAGCTTTTTAAGTATTTTTTCTTGAATGGTTAAATAAGGACTCTACAAATCCATAGCACCTACAAATCCAAAAGCCGTAATTTTAGATCGTCACAAGAATAGTTTATTTATAAGTATATAATATTAGGTAGGTACCTAATACTATTAGTTTATCAAGAGAAAAACCGACAGACAATAAACGTCTACAATCATAATAAACAGAATGAGCTTACCATAATATTTATTACGATGAACCATCGTAAAAGCATCAAGGGACTCGATTTTATAGACATCATTCACGATATACACATAAACTTAAGATTTGTAATTCGCTATATTTGCGATAAATTTTCCGCGAACGCGAGCTTTCGTTCCCGCCAAATGTTAGATGGAGTGACCACAACGCGCACGCCTGTTGGCTGACGCTTAGCCCGCCAAACTGAAGCAAGTCGTAAGCACCGTGAGAGCTTCGCGAACCGTCTCTGAATGGCCCACTCCACAAGAGGGAGAAATGGCGGGAGTCGCGGGAGGGACGATCTTGTAGGGGAAACCGCGTCAACCGCCTCCGGTAATTCACTAAGAAAAGTTATTTGACGACTTGCCGCATAGGGGATCGCTGTTGTAATAGAAAAATGAAAACGATTTGTAAAGTGAATAGGCGATTTGAAGAATTGCAGACGGCCAATTTTGGGTTATTATTGATCGGAAAAAAAAGTGTAGGTGATGGAATATTATGTTTTGAAAGTTGTTAAATAGATAACATCTTACCTAGTAGGAGTCTTACCTACCTAGGTAGTTTACCCACCTACTAACTACTAGGGAAGAAATTATCTGAACCTTACTTTGTAATTGGAGCAGATTGTTTTACATAGCCATTACAGCCATTGGGCTAAGGCTAGTTTACACAATGGGTGCCACACATACCTATCACGTAGGTACCTACTTACAATAGTAACATGCTACCTACATAATAAATCTAAGTAGGTAGGTAGGTACCTACCTAGTTAATTTAGGGAGTCCAAAGACATGGACAAAAAAGTACATTCCATATACACGAACATAGTAAATATATTGTAGAGTAAAAATAGAAAAATGAATTATTACGTAGTTTTTAGCCTCTCTGAACTTGTCAGTTTTTAAATCAAAATAATAAGTAATGTAAGATGCAAAGTACCATTTGTCAACGTCAGCTATAATGGACCATAGAGAAAGACAAATATGATCATTGACGTTCCACACCATGCATAATACTACTTGTTGACATGTAATATGGACGATAAAATATAAAATGCTCTTATTAGGAACATTTTATTCATACGAAACTGTCTTCATTGGTATTTTTTGCTTGAATAAAATTATTTTTTCCTAAGTTGATGAGTAAGATAGTATTTTTATATTACACCCAAAAAAAAATCTCGAAACGGAACGCGTTTACTTGTTTGACAATATGTCATCAGTGTTACCAACTTAGTGGATTTTCCACTAAAACTGGTGGTTTCGAACCCCCTTTTAGTGGCGAAATATTGCTTTTAGTGGCTGGTGGTTTTTTCTAGTGGTTTAGTAAAATTCAGTTTAAATTACTGAAAATGCTATCACTAAGCCACTAAAACGTTACGAAATATATTATTTTTACTTCACATAATTTAATAAACGTTTTATTTCTTTCTTTTCAATAATTCTTAACATAACTTTACAGTTTTTAACATAACTAACTATTGAATTATTCTACTAAGTAATAATAAATAATTAAATTATTTATTAATTTACCAAAGAATCATATAAATGTGAAACCGACGATGATAGTGCAGACAAAAATGTATCTGAAGAAGGTGAATTTTAGAACATCAGTTCAATTTTTACAGTTATTGTTATTGAATAATTTTTATGTTCCTGGTTTTCATAATATTGTATGTTGATTTACCTAGTGATTTTGAATATTTTATTACGAAATAATAGTTTTTTTTTACCAATATAAGTACTTACTGTTTTCTTTTGTGAAAACTAAAAATTAGTTTAGTGGACATTTTAGCGATTTTTAGAGTAGGGCCGATTTTTGTAAGTGGTTTTCAGCACACGTAGCATGACCACCGTAGAAACGAGTTTTGTCGACGGAAGAATAGACAAAATGACAGATTGTGATTGTTTATCTATCATTTTGTCTATTCTTTCGTCGACAAAACTCGTTTCTATGGTGGTCATGCTACGCGTGCTGGTGGTTTTGGAAGTTGAATCTGGTGGAGAGCTAGTTTAACTGTTGGCAACACTGTGTGTCATTGTCAATGTATTTGTAATGTTACTACAGATTCTTTGTTGCGTACTGTGTTTTGTTTTTACGATTATCTCATAATATTTTTGACTTCCGCTTATCTCTAAGGACTGATACCTTCTACCACTCGATTACCTTGCTATTAACACTGGATTTTGATTTGCATTGCGTTTCGGATTTTTTTTGTGGATCATTATGAGGTGCATCCACTGAGGAATAGCCATGCAAAGGTTGCAGAGGCATATCATATCCTCGCTTTCTACACACCATCAAACAAGGCTTTCGCGTTGGATAACCAATGCTCAAACTCAGGTATGAAGTTGGAGTAGAAAAAACTTAATCGTATTTATTTTTATATACCTACTTCTGGTATATTTTATGGTTTGCGATATTAACTTAGTGTATCTTATTTTCAGTTGCCTGTGGATACATTTATTTGCCATCCATGCTTATTATTAAGTACCGAAGCTGGTGAATACGAGCAACTATTGGGGCATAACATGGTTTGCCTTGGTTGTGAGAAATCTGTGAGAAAAATAAGACATCATAATATCAGTATAGACTGTCCATTGCTGGCTGTCCTATTATCACAAAACACAAATTATGTGGTAAGCATTTTGTTTTTTATTATTATAAATAACTAGTTGTATTAATTAATCTATAAAAAATGAGTTTTCATATTGTGTGTATGATTATAATATCTGTGTTTTATATATTTTCCATCTTTAAATACTTGCCTAAAATAGGCATATTGTAACATAGTAAACACAATAACATAATACTTGAAAACATAAACAGATACAGTATACAAAAGGTACCTTTGTTGCTAAAAAATAATATTAACATAAGCTGTAATATCTGTGTTTATTCTAACTGCGGTTTATTTTCAGCCCTTAAGAAACAACTACGTTTGTCATGTGTGTTGGATGCAAACAAATAAGCAGTGCATGACTATCATGACGCATGCAGGAATTGGCTTCGGACATCAATCCACCAGCCAGTTCGGTGAACATGTTAGGGATAATGGTACTTATCTAAGTTGTTGAAGTGTGTCCGGAACTGGAACACTCCCAAGAAATGATAATACGGGTTGGTGGAAATAATCCTTATTTATTAAGAGGACGTATTAAGTCTCGTCATGTTTCCCACATAATTTACTTTTTAACCGACTTCCAAAAAGGAGGAGGTTATATGTTCATAGCGTATGGTTGTTTTTTTTTTAGTCAACATATTATTAACAATTCAAGAATATTAAAATAATCGAACAAAAGGCTAATCTTTGTTAAAAACCACAATTACAATTGTAAAATAATATATGCATCAACGCTTGTATTTGTTTTACATATCTGGTTATGTTTAAAGCAGTTATTTATGTAATTACTGCAGCACTACAATACTTATATATTACACTTAATCCAAGTTAGTGTAAATGTGAAATAAAAACGCCCTTGGTTGACCTCGTTTTCTGTAACACTAGCGCTGCATTGCTGTACCTAACGTATATTATTGAATTATCTAGGTAGGCATTTAAGATATATTATAATCTAACAAAATATTTTTCTTTATTTTTTGTAATAAATAAATAATTACTTTTACCCTATTGTTTTATTTTGTGTTTCCCTTGTTAACTGGTAATTAAACTATTTAAAAAAAATAAGGGTAAACTGTACTTAAGAAAAACATAGTTTCAAATACACTTTGTAATTATTGTCACATTTTTTTAGACTATTACACACTATTACCCAGTTTAATAAATGTTAATCAATATACAGTTCAAAATCCTTAATTCAGGTGGCCAGTACTTTGTTTAAATGCCTAAAGCTCAAAACCCACAAGGCGGGTTCGTGTCCGGCACTGGTCGGGACGACAGTATGGCGGGCTTGTATATATTGTAATTCCTTGTATTATAATATGCATGTCAGCACACGAAACGCGTGCGCGGCTCACGCTCCCGTTCCGCTCCGCGCCCGATCCACTCCGCACCCATACCGCCCCGCGGCCAACCCGCGCACTTGTATCGTGTGCCGACGTACATAAATTATAATACAAGGAATTACAATATAATTATACAAGCCCGCCGTACTGAATACAAGGAATTACAATATGCAAGCCCGCCGTACTGCCGTTCCGCGCCCGACACGCACCCGCCTTGTGTGTGTGTTGACCTTATTAATACTAAAACCATATCAGTTAACCATAATAATTCACAACTGTTCGCTATTTTAAAGCGCCATAAGTTTTTTAATAGTGAAATTATAATCTTTACACTTATTGCCAGCGATCTGATTTAAACTGTTTTACGTCTAGTCTGTTGTAATCACAAGTTCTTTCAGTTTTTTATTTATAGCATTTTAATGTGTCAATATTCACGAATATAAACACCAAAAATCATTGATGTACATTCAATTCGATAACTATGCCGACGTCCATACAAAAACTGGCCATATCCTTTGTAGGCAGGTAGGTAATAAACTACATGACGTTGTTTATTGCGTGCCTGCAACCGCAAATTGTAGAATCTGATTTCAGTTTAGAGATAATTGAAGCCGAATGTGTGGGCTGTGGTATCTGAACAAGACCAAAATTGAACAAACCAAAATAGCAATATCATCTAAGTAGGTAGGTACTTTTTAAATTATCTGTGAAAACCGCATTGTTTATGGTTCCGTTTTTCGCTAGCCCAATGGCCCACTGTCAAACAATAAAGTATTTCTTTTCGTTTCATCTTTAAACAAATTAATAAAATTGAAGTATCTGTTAGTAATGTCAAAATAACAGATTTTTTTTTAAATAAAGTCCGCACCACCCGCACCACCACTGAAGTCCGGTGATTTTTTTTGAAACTACATTTTATTAAAATGACACTGTTAACGTCTATCGACTCTTGACTATATGCGGTACATAAAACAAAAAATCTATTTTTCACTCCTCTTGCTCAAAAAGGCCGTCATCGTAGAGTACCAGAGCGGGGAAAAAATAGCATTTCTTGCTCTAGGGGAAAAAGTAATTTCTTTTTAATTTTTGTCTGTCCAATGAGCCTTAAAAAACGAAATAGTACATTGTTATACGAGGGGCTAAAATAACCCATTGTAACGAGGTAGTTTTACTCCCGAGCCTTAGCGAGGGAGTAAATAGAAACCGAGTTATAATGGATTTTAGCGCCGTGTGTTACACTCTATTTTTCACTACGATTGCGAGAAAATAAAATAATCCAATACAATATTAAACAGTTTATTTTATTTAAATGTACAATTCTGGATATTTAACGAGATGTTTTTTTCCGGCAACTTAATTTCAGTCAAAATGGGTGTACCACAGAGCTCGATATTGGGTCCATTCCTCTTTTTAGTATATATAAATGATTTACCAAATTTACTGAAAAATCGACCACAAATGGTGTTATTTGCTGATGACACATCACTGATTTTTAAAGTAGACAGACATGCACAGGAGCTTGACGACGTAAATAACGCTATGCTTACGGTCCATAATTGGTTTACTGTAAATAATTTGGTATTAAATGAGAAGAAAACTAAATGCATAAGATTCGCGTTACCGAATGTTAGAAGTAGTGAATGTCACGTTGTATTGAATAAGGAGACACTAGAATTCGTCGAAAAGACAGTTTTCCTGGGGATAACGCTTGACTCCAAACTACAGTGGGGTCCTCACTTAACATCACTTGCAGGGCGGCTAAGTTCAGCCGCTTACGCTGTTTGGAAAATTCGCCAACTAACAGACGTGGATACCGCGAGACTGGTCTATTTTAGTTATTTTCATAGCTCATCATCTGTTACGATGCCTCATTGAGGCGGATAACAATTAAAATTCTATTGTGTATGTGTTAATGACAGTTGAAAGGATAGCATCATGTCTTACGGTATTTTGCTGTGGGGACGGGCTGCAGATATTGATTCTATCTTTATTCTGCAAAAGAGGGCCGTTAGAGCCATCTACAACCTCCGCAGACGCGAATCTCTAAGGGAATTGTTCAAGAAAATTAACATCATGACGGTACCTTGTCAGTATATATATATATATGAAAACATTATGTATGTTCGAAAAAATCTACACCTTTTTAGTAAGATAAGTGACAGGCATAATTTTAACACTAGAAATAGGAATAAATTAGATCAACCACGTTTTAGATTGTCTAAAGTTCACACTTCTTTTATGGGGTACTGTGTAAAATGTTATAATAAAAAACCACTCGATATTCTTCAACTAAATGAGAAGAAATTTAAAACATGCATTAAACGCACACTATGAAGACAAGCATATTATAAGTTGGATGATTATATCGTAGATAAAAATGCTTGGCTTAATGCTGGTCCAGGGGGCCTACCACCAGCTCAAAAGCAGTATTATTTTAATATTACTTCAGTGGGAGTAAGAGATGGAGCTATATGTCCTGTAGAGCTTCATCTCTTTTCCACACTGAAGTAATATTAAAATAATACTGCTTTATGAGCTTGTGGTAGGCCCCCTGCTCCACAGCCACTTGGGCTCACTAGTTAAAATTTTAATATTTGGAAGAGTTGCTTTCCCTTTTTTTTAATTTTGTTTTTGACATTACGAACTTAAAGTTTATTTTTTTATTTTACCAAGTAAATTGTTTAATGCTCCAATTAGATAATAATGATTTTCTTACTTTTTGGTAGTAAAATTCTATTAATTTCTTAAATACATTGCAAACTATAGTTTTGTATAAATTGGAAGCATTTTTTTACCCGACTACGGCAAAGCCAAAAGGAAGGGTTATGATTTTAGCAGTCTATGTATGTATGTTTGTATGTATGTATGTTTGTATGTATGTATGTATGTATGTTTGCTTTTACGTGTGTTCCACCGTAGCGCCTAAACTACTAAACCGATTTTGATGAATGAGGTATCAATAGATTCGTAATAATGGTCCGGGTGACATAGGCTATATAATTTTTCCCTAAATTTAATTTGGTGGACTTTACACGTAAATTTCTAACCTCGAAAAAAATTAAAATGGGATGATCGTGACATGTTTGGTATCAAAAGAAAGGTCTTGACGAGCACATTACAAATATGTATATAATATTATATTTTCAAAGTAAACAAATATGTTTAAATCGTTAAAAACAAGCAAAAGTGAGACTGCGCTACGTAGTATCGCAAGATGTTACCAACGTGCAGTTAATCAAATCTTAATAAGTAGTACCGATTTGTAATTCCAGTCTTATGAAGAAAAACAAGTACAACGAAATATTTATATTTTGGATTTCTTCGAAGCTCGATATCGATATATGGTGTTGGCGTCGAAATAAATCGCTCTATGGTTTCGTCCAAAGCACTGTACACTGCTATTGGAATTTAAAATAGGTTAATTACTGAACTATTGTATTACTCTACTCTTATTTACGTTAATCAAGTGTAAAAACGGAAAAGTATAAAATAAAAAAATAAAGTTTAATAAATAACTGTAACCCGACTACGGGAAAATAAAAATGATCTAAAAAGTACGAAACAAGCAAATATTTCAGACAGAAATCAAGACATAGGTACAAAAATGGTCAAGGTAAAGCCGTCGTCGCATGCCATTATAATTTTGTAGGTGTTCCTGGCACCAACATGATACAGGCGTGCGACCACGGCTTTACCTTGACCATTTTTGTACCTATGTCTTGATTTCTGTCTGAAATATTTGCTTGTTTCGTACTTTTTAGATCATTTTTATTTTCCCGTAGTCGGGTTACAGTTTTTTATTAAACTTTATTTTTTTATTTTTTGTAAATGCGAGTACCATGGAGCCGTTTACTATGTTATTAAGACGTATGTTGACTTGAAAGAGCATGGCAGTTGAAAGATTGTCAAGCTCACTAAAATGTCTCGCTGATGGTGGCGAGTGTGTTGGATCATTCGGTTCCCTACAAAATGGTTGAGCTGGATGGTGCTGATCCACGCGTCATGTTCGTGAACGGGCACCGTCAGTTGAGACTGGTCATCTCTTATCTGCCAGGGCTTATTTTTAATCTTATATTTTTCAATTGTTTTGATTATTTTTTGTACATTGTTCTCACATATAGAAGCAACCAGAATAATGTACCCAGATTTTTTTTAATATCTATATTTAAAAGAGTGGCCTTGGAGTTTCTTGCCCGTTCTTCTCCATAGAGATCTACGTTTTGGAATGGGCAACTAGCTTCAACTTTCTGACTAACTGACCGATTATTTGACAGTTCAAAAGTGCCTATAAATGGTTTAATTGAAATAAATGCTTTGAGTTTGAGTCCTCTGTGAAGATGTTCTCACTAGATGATGACATTTTCACTGTTGTAAATTATATTACGGTCACCAATTCAATTCGTAATTAGAGAAAAATTCTAAAGCTTTCGTGCCAATGCCTTTTTTATTTCTTCTGTAGCCGCAACGCAATGCACGCATTCTACTGAAGAGATAGCCGCATTTAGTTCCATTTTCAAGAATGCAGCGACACTCATGACCAGGCACTGAGACGTATATCAGGCCTTGAAGTGGAATTATGCAAGGCACACAACACTATTTCCACCATCAACTCTTTGAAAGCCAGCGAACAGATTGCCAACATCAATAACCTTTTCGACGAGCTGGTTGGTAGTGTATCCGGACTGGAGTGTGAGAAGCCCATCGTTGCCGTAGACCTGACTGGCGATGATACCTTAACTAGATGTCCAATTCTAACTAGTCATAATAAAATTAAGAAGTATATTAAAATTAGTAAAAATATAAAAAAGTACAAGAAACTCTTGAAGTCACAAAGAATTTATAAGTTTAATATTAATCTTAGGAAAGAACGTAGTAATTTAAAAAGCCAACTAAATGTATGTAACATTAAAATGGAAACTAGCAGACAAATGTATGATGTTGAAATACAAAACCTTCAAAAGGAATTACTGAGCAGGGAAAATACACTTAAGGAAATATCTTGTAAGTATGAGTCTAGTCAACAAATGTTAAGCGAGCGCTTGCAGGAGGCCTGTGAGTTGGTGGATTTGGTGAAGTACAATGCAGAGAGGTACGAGTCACTGACAAACAATCTCACCTGTAATTGTGCTCCCACTCCGCCACCTCTCATGTCACAGCATGTTGTTCCAGTCACTTCACCCATTCTAACTCATACTATAGAAACTATCAATCCCACTCAAAGTAATGTTTTAGTATATTCTGATAGATTAGGAGCAGGTTTTGGATCCTTATTAAATAATCGATCTAAACATGCCATAGTTAACTGTTGTTACCATAACCTGCATTTTAATGAGCTTGTTCATAAAATAAAAAACACACAAATGAAAGAGCAGACTACTGTAGTTCTTTTAATTGGAAACAGTCTGAGTATTACTAAAAGGGACATAGTTAATGGTGTCGACACCCTACTTAAATTAAAATTAGGTAAATTAATATTATGTGCATTGCCATATTCAGATCATTTGTATGCTGAAGAAAATGATTACATTTATAGTTTAAATAACTTAATGCATATTTTGACATGTCGTCATAGTGACCGTTTATTGTATTTTGATACTAACAATTTTGTTAGAGATTTTGTTTTAACTCGGGAACATATGTTTCTTCCCAAGAAAAGTCAACATGATTGTATTGGCTACTTTGTTAGCATACAATATACACGCAGTTATTGATAATTTAACTGAGACTAGGCTAAGTGACGAAATAGTATTATCTAGTATTTCTAATAATACTGTGATAGGCTCTTTAAACTTTTAGACTCGACAAAAGAGAAGCATGATAATATTTTACTGTATCACCAGAATATTAATCGCTTCTCTGGCAAAACCCTAGACGTGGAATTGTTAATAGATAAATATCATATGGATATCTTATGCTTTTGTGAAACCTGGTTAAGACCAGCTAGGATGCTGTTTAATGTAAATAATTTTTCAGTTGCCAGTGCGTACAACAGGTCCTCAATAGGGGGTGGTACCTTGATATTATGTGATAGTTGTTTCAGACATAAGGAAAGGAAGGATATCACTGCTTGCTCTGTTGATCGCTTATGTGAGGTAGCATGTGCAGAAGTTGAAGGCCATACTTTCTTATGTGCTTATAGACCACCAGCCTCAAACTTGTCATCATTTTTAATCATTATGGAAGAAATACTAAGTAAACTTTTTAAAGACAATAAATTAGTCTTTGTTTGTGGTGACCTTAATATTGATCTATTAGTTAACTCACCTGACAAATATAAGCTTATATCATTGTTTAAATCATTCAATTTAAAGTGTGTATTTAATGAAGCGACTAGAATAACAGCAACCTCAGCTTCATGCATTGACAATATATTTACTAATTGTAAAATACAAGACTCATCCTTAATTAGTGGCGTTAGGTCTGACCATACTGGTCAACTTGTATCATTTAATTTAGATAAAAAGTTAAACCTGGAAAAAACCATTGAATTAAGACCTCTCACTAAAAATAAATTGAAAATGTTTAATAATAATGTTCTTAGCAATCTCTCAACTGCTAGTTTTGATTAACAAGACCCCAATATAAACTACGGTACATTATTTTCTACAGTATGCCATGAATTCAATAAAGCGTGTCCTGTAAAAAAAGTAACAATCAATACTAAACCAAAATTTAATAAATGGGCCACTGCTGGCATTAGAAAAAGCAGAGATTATTTGTATAATTTGTACAACGAGAAGTCATTGACCTCTGATCCAGCCCTTCATAATTATGTTAGAAACTATTCTAAGATATTTAAACGAGTCTGCGCCCAAGCTAAATCAAAATTAATAAGTAATAAAATTAGTATTTCTAACAATAAAATAAAAACTGTGTGGCAGGTAATTAATAAAGAAACTGGAAACACAAAACAGCGAGGTCAGAATGAATTATCTTTAAAAATTGAGAATGAAACCATTTCAGATAAGCTTAAAGTTGCTGAGACGCTAGAGGAGTTCTTTACCAACATCCCAATAGAGGTTACGAAATCTCTCCCCTCATCATCAATAGTAGCTGAATCCCTTTTAAAAGAAAATTTCAGTAAGGACATTCCAAGTTTTGAATTCAAGCCCTTTTCTATTGTCACAATTAAAAAAGCATTTAAAAGTCTTAACATAAAAACACAGAAGACTTGTGGGGGATTTCCGTTAAGGTTCTTGGGGATATCATTGACACAATTGCCCCTGTCCTAACAAGCATATTTAATCAATGTTTAGATAGCGGTACGTTTCCAGATTTAATGAAACATATCAAAGTAGTACAAATTTTCAAATCGGGTAGTAAGAGTGATCCCTCAAATTATAGACCTATATCTGTGCTACCAGCATTGAGTAAAATATATGAAAAAATAATGCTAAACCAGATGTTATCACATTTTAATTCAAATGGAATTTTACATAGTCACCAGTTTGGTTTCACGAAAGGTAGGTCGACGACTGACGCAGGAGTAAAACATCAGTCACATTTTGGAATCCTGGGAAAAGTCCCAGGATGCAATTGGCATTTTCTGTGACCTCTCAAAAGCGTTTGACTGCGTTGACCACAAAACATTGATCTGTAAATTACACCACTACGGAATCCGTGGACAAGCTGCTGATCTTGTTCTTTCCTATCTATCAAACAGGCAGCAAAAAGTAAATGTTAACGGGGCGACGTCCTCAGGGTCTCTAGTTAAGATGGGCGTGCCTCAAGGATCAATTCTTGGCCCCTTTTTTATTTCTAGTTTATATTAATGACCTTCCTTACATGATGGCTAATTTATCGGATATAATTCTATTCGCTGATGATACTTCTCTTATTTTTAAAATAGATAGAAAAGACACGGATGTCTTACATGTCAACGATAGTCTGGCAATTCTTTCGAAATGGTTCGCAGCTAATAATCTTTTACTTAATGCGAACAAAACTAAATGTCTTAAGTTCTCATTACCAAATGTACCTCAAGTAGGTCTTAATTTAAAACTTGATAGCAAGAAGCTAGATGCTATTACGGAAACTGTGTTTCTAGGAATTACTCTAGATTCGAGATTGCAATGGGGCGCCCACATTAGAGCCCTTTCAGGTAGATTAAGTTCAGCTGCATGTGCAGTAAGAAAAATAAGGCAGTTAACTGATGTAGCCACAGCTAGATACTTTGCTTATTTCCACAGTATTATGTCTTATGGCGTTTTGCTGTGGGGATCGGCAGCTGACGTAGATTCAATTTTCATTCTACAGAAGAGGGCAATTCGCGCGATCTACAAAATGAGTCCTCGTGAGTCCCTTAGAAATAAATTCAAAGAAATTGATACTGACTCAGCCTTCTCTTTATATCTTAGAAAGTATTTTGTATGTTCGCAAAAACCTAGGACTTTTCAAAATAAGAAGCGATTTCCATAATATAAATACACGTAGTAAACATGAAATTGTGATACCCAAATTTAGATTAACTAAAACTAGTAAGTCATTTCTTATAAACGGTATCCGCTTTTATAACAAGTTGCCAAAGTCTGTTACAGAACTAAGCGATGGAAAGTTCAAAACCCACATCAAACGTATCCTTATCAAAAAAGAATATTATAAGATTAAAGACTACGTTGAAGACAAGGAAGTCTGGCAATAATTCCTTCTGCACATGTGGCTTCCCTGGTACCTCATTAACGGCATAACAATGTAAATGTCTATTAACTGCTCCCAAATTACGATGATTATTTTATTTTACTTTTTTTTTACCTACTTCATTGACATAATCTTTTCAGTATTTGACATAATATTCCTACAATTTTTTATATATATATTTTTTTTTAAATCAATTTAGATTTGTTACAGCTGACTACAGCTGTATCATGCCACTAGGCAATCATGTCATTTGGTTTAAATAGGTCCTTATTTTTATTATTTTGTTTATCTTTTATATAGATTCTTTTCTTTTAGATTTTGTGAATGTGAGAACGTAGGAGGCTGTAGACTTGTGGACCATTTTCTACTTGTTGATAGGCCTACACTGTCCTCCCATACCTATTAACACTGTAATTTGAAAACATTGTAGAAACAATTTATTTTGAAAAGAGTAACCGTGGAGTTTCTTGCCGGCTCTTCTCCATAGGAAGCGACCAATTGGAACCGTGCACCTAGCTTCTGACGTTTCATAAGTGCCCTTGTGGGTTTATGTGAAATAAAATATTTTGATTTTGATTTTTGTGAACCAGTAATAAGTCGAGTACATAATCATGATTATTCTACATAAGAATTAAGACTTTTTCGTTTTTTAAGGCTCGTTGGAACAGACAAAAATTAAAAAGAAATTACTTTTTCCCCTAGAGCAAGAAATGCTATTTTTTCCCCGCTCTGGTACTTTACAATGACGGCCTTTTTGAGCAAGAGGAGTGAAAAAGTCGTTATTCTTATGTAGAATAATCATGATTATGGACTCGACTTATTACTGGTTCACAAAAAAAAAGAAGAACACTTATTTTTGAAAATGGAACTAAAAGCGGCTATCTCTTCGGTAGAATGCGTGCATTGCGTTGCGGCTACAGAAGAAATAAAAAAGGCATTGGCGCGAAATCTTTAGGATTTTTCTCTAATTACGAATTGAATTGGTGACCGTAATATAATTTACAACAGTGAAAATGTCATCATCTAGTGAGAATGTCTTCACAGAGGACTGAAATTAAGTTGCCGGAAAAAAAACATCTCGTTAAATGTATCCATAATTGTACAAATTGTACTTTTAAATAAAATAAACTACCTATTTAATATTGTATTGGATTATTTTATAGTGAAAAGTAGAGTGTAACACACGGCGCTAAAACCCATTATAACCCGGTTTCTATTTACTCCCTCGCTAAAGCTCGGGAGTAAAACTACCTCGTTACAATGGGTTATTTTAGCCCCTCGTATAACAATCTACTATTTAATGTCTCTGTTTGTTCCGGCTAATCTTCGAAACGGCTGGAGCAATTTTGACGGGACTTTCACTGGCCGATAGCTGATGTTTTAAGAAATAACTTAGGCTAATTTTAATTTAGAAAAAGAATTAGGGTCCACGCGGGCAGCAGCTAGTCCTAAATAAATACTGACTAGGGGTTAAGATTGTCGTGAGTTTAAATAAATGGTTTAGTAAAACCGACCGGTACCCTAAATGCGGAACTTATTTTCGTAAACAGTTATGACTAATTTGTTTCATTTTGATAGTTCAACAACATTCATTGCGTTAGGTACTTACGTCATAGTATAAAGAGAGGAAGTAAGTTATCTTCATAGAAACGCACCGCGCGCGGCTTGTATGTGTGCGTGGCTTGTATCTATGCGTCGCCGCACGCACACTTAACAAAATCAAGCCCGTTTATGAGTGCGCCAGTCGGGGCTAACGCCGCACAAGGTTTCCGCGTCGCGGCTGTTCGGCACTGCTAAATGTATGAAAAATGAGTGATAATTGCTGGAGAAATTATTGCTGCGCGTTTGGGTGTCTAAATAATTCATCGATTCCAGAGTTGTCTCTGTTCAGATTACCTACTGAACAGAAAAGGTAACTAAGTCACTTATTCTAGCATATAATTTTTACTTGATGATGAGATACCTAAATACTTATTTTTTGTTGTATTAGTTATCTATCAGACAGACGAAGTAGGCAGGCCTACTTTCCCACTAAAATGTATTAGGTACCTACTTTTGATCTGTCAATTGACATGCCGCTAATGCTTTGTTTACGTTTACCTACCTAGTCATGCCGATTTCTCAGTAATGTAGGTATAGTAAAGTAACTAAGTACTTACAGTTATAAAATCGTAATTTCAAATATTTGGCGAATTGTGAATCAGATAAATAGAGCAAAGTTCGAATCGTAACCATTCGTAACAACAGAACAAAAATTGATTATAGTCCAAGAGACGGGCGTTATTTTTTTTAGGTTGTAATACGATGTTTTTTTAATATAATATTTTAGTCACTTTATTCAACTTTTTATGATAGAGACCTAATTTATATTAAATATGCTTTCCATTTCAGACGCCTTCAGTGGCTGCGCTTAATTGACGATTAAGATTCGGAAAGCATGGGCAGGGGCCCATGCTTTCCGAAATTATATTTGCGATAGTTATTTCTAAGGATGCGGATATATTACACATTAAAGTTTAATAACAAGGCATTTCGTAATAGTCGAAACCGAAGAAAGTATTTTTCTGTAGCTAATTTGTAATTTTGTTATAAATGTGTGATTCAATATGTGTTTGTATTATTTTATGTTTGCTTCAATAAAAAAAAATTGTGTAACACGAGAAAACTCTAACAAACTAAATAAATTAAATAAAGTTGTTCCAAAAGCCTTACCACGGCTTAGAAGAGTACGGCTCTCTATCTCGCTCGCTCCTATTGTTTAATCTACTTACGGGATCGCTCGCTAGCTTAGAAAATCGCCTATTGGTCCGTTGATCGGGTGGGGGATGTTGGACATCACGTCGTCAGGCTACAACACCAAAAGGATTGCGCTACTAGGAGTACCTACATTCCTACAGATATAAAAGCACGCCATCGTCGCGGGCAAAAGATTGAAGTTCCGATCACCGACGGGAAAGGACGTACCTATGTCCTACACAGTACAGACATCCTCCGCGACACTCGCGATGTTATATAAGTTTGTCGTGTAATTTAGTATAAGTTTATTATAATAAACGCAATTTAATGTTCCCGCATTAAAATTGTCCTTTATTTGCAAAAATACTACATTATGCCTATTAAAAAAAACTGACTAGTAAAATAATTTACTAAGCAAATAATTAAAACACAAGCTCTTAGTCTATAAATTCAAGGCGTTTTTTTTGGTCAGTTGCAAGCACGAAACCACAGCTTTCATTCATAAAACTGAACAACTTTCCCCAAGAAACATGGTTTGAAATATGAAAAAAAAATTGGACTTCCCATAGTACCTAAATCGATCACGTGATCAGCAAGTTTTGTATGGGAAGTCCTAATTTTTTTTTGGGGTGTCTATGGATAGGTCTTTAAAAATGACATTGAGGTTTCCAAAACCATTTTTTCTCAAAGTCTGTTGTTTGAAAGATAAACTTTTCCGAAGTGGTAAAATGTGTGTGGCCCTCTAACTTTTAAAGTAACAGAGTAAAAAATCTAATAAAAATATATGCTGTAGATGTTAAAAAATACTTTCAACGAAAATTGGTTTGAAGGAGATATAGTTAGCAGTTTTTGAGATATAGCACTTTTTCAAAAACCGCAAATATAACTTTGCCATTCACACAAACAGGTAAAACCGACCTCACAAACCCTGAACCCAGACAACACAAGTAAAAAATAGAACTTCCCGGCCCTTGCCAATTTCTAGGCACTGAATTAAAATTTAGTTAAAAGTGACAACCCTGAGACAGGCAAGTATGGTAGGCAATTATATCGCGGATTGGGCCTGAGATAGCCTACTTGAACTCTTTATACTATGCTTACGTTGCACTGATCAAAAATCTAATCTGTCCGGCAGTCGAACTCTTCCAAATCTTTGGGGTTGTCCAGCAGCCGTTATTTCAACTTGACATTTTGACAATTAGGTTAGGTAGGTACTAATTAGTGATGTGCCGGATCGTAAAAAAATGTGATCCGCGGATACGGATCATAAGGGTCTAGATCCGCGAATACGGATACGGATACGGATCTTAACTTTCTTCAGGTTCAGTAGGAATTATTTATGATCCTCATCGTAACTGACTTTTGGGAGACAAAGCTGCTAAGTTTCTCTTTTTGAAATACAATTTACCATTAGGTACTCAATATTAATTATGAAGTATATTTTTTTTAAGTTCTTGAAAACAACATAGTTTTAATTGATGTGTTAACTTACATAATTATTTCAATTAGCATAGCACAAATAGGTATTAGAAGTTTGATATCACTACAAAGATAGTTTAATTACTACCTTATAACTTAATGTATTGGTAGGTACTTACTCTACTTGAATTATAATAAATATATTTTTTTTTTACTAATTTTGATTGAAGTTAACAGTATTTAATTGCTACATATCTTTAAAATTTATATACGTAATGAAATTTATTCATATAAAAGACCGTTCAAAATCCGCTAAAAAGTAACGGATACAGATCTTTTTCTCCCTCGGATATCCGGCACATCACTAGTACTAATATTTGAATATGAATTTACTAGGCTAGTTACGGAACCGAAGGCAAATGCGAATGCAACATAACATAAACTTTTAATAGTGATGAATGTCTACCTACGGGTGAATATTAGATACTTACCTACCTACCGGTTATGATAGCGGTACTTACATAATAAAATTTCTGAAAATCTTGTACTTAATGTAACTTTATCTAACTACCTACAATCTCATTTTTTTATCTCAATCACACACAATTTCACAGTTAGATACCTATACATTTTACGGTCCTGAAAAACTGATAAAACACGTAGGTACCTACAGGTAATGCTACATAGTAGTCATAGATATCATGCATGCATATGTATGTATGTACCTACTCATTGTTATAAAACGCTGTGTTCCTTATACGATAAGAAAATTGCATTATCGTGTACGAACGGTTTTATCTAAAAATGAGTTTAATGAACGTTTTATGGCACGTAAATTATAGTCGTAGTACCTATCTAATTAATATGAACATTACATAGCAAGTAGGTACAATAAAACACAAAACAGGTACGCCAAAAACATGTTAAGTATAACATGCGTTATATGCCATCTGTGAGATATTCGAAGAACTAAAATAGACGGCAAGATACAACATGTTCCAAAATAGTTTCCGCTTATGGTATGGCGCTAGTATACATTGAGTTGTCAATAGTCAAGACCTTGGATGATGCTAATAATTTTCTATTCATTGAACCAATTGCCTGTTGTTATTCTCTATATATCTAAGATAATTATACCTATCTGATTTACATTTCCCCTCATGTGATACTTAATCGGCACATCGTCGGCGTAGGTGGAAAACTAAATAACTGCGATTTTGGTCAAATTGAATTTTCACCATTTTCGTAACACCCAAATTATGCCATATAAATAAATCGCAATTATCTCCAAACAATTTTTTTTTGTTATTTAGTTCTCTACCTACGCCAACGATATAAGATAAAATAAGTAGGTACCTACCTAAATGATAAGGTAGAAAGGTGGAGAAGTGTTTGAAAAAAAAAAAGGTTGGACAGGTGCAATAGTTTAGTTTATAATAATGGTTGTAACGAAGGAATCAACACCAGACTGACCTAATTCCGGTTATTGCCGCAACTCACAAAGCAGGATTAAAATACAAATTCGACAATTTTTAATAGCAGGGTCATTGTGACACGATGCCAATAATAAAAAGGGAAAGTAGCGTAGAAACACTAGAGAATAGTCGAAAGGTCTGGATGAGTTGCCTCGCTGATGAAAAGAAGTACTGTGGCAAGTTACTTGTCCCCTGCCCGTCTTAAAAGTCTGACTTGGATTGGTAAAGTTTAGTTTATTGAAATTAATTGGCAGGGGCATTTGAAATTAATTTACTAATCCTAACTATGGTAAGACCCTTGAGTTTTAGAACAGAAGGTTCGCAATGTTTAATAAGAACCTAGAAGTAGAAAAGCAAGAGGTAGTGTGGTTGAGTTTAAAAATATGAGTCCTGCATTGCTGTTCAAAGTATTGACCAGAGATCGATAACATAAGGCGCAATATGTTTTACTGTCCTCTTTGTCCTTCAACTGCCTTAGAATGTTTATTAGGTATACAATATAAATGATATTAGAAATCGAACAATACAAATATGTTCATTGTTTTTGTTTCTCATTTACAATTACAATCGGGACCCTAACTAGGAAAGGTGAAACCCACATCAAAAGTAAAAATTATTGAATTATAAAGTTACATTTATTACAGTAATAAATTATAATAATTGATATAAATAAGGTTTAATTAAATAATATACCCTCATTCCCTTGTGATCTTCGTTGATCGAAGCTTGTGACATAATAAAAATTCATACGTAAACATTGATTGGTAAAAATTGTTCACAGGCTACACAACAACCTTTGTGTAGGTAGTCATTTGCCCAAACTTTTCTTAAGATTTTCAGCAAGCTTATCGATAAACTCGAAAGTTTCGTAGTAGTCTGACCTCT
Organism: Agrochola lychnidis; assembly: GCA_963680765.1. NCBI lineage: Eukaryota > Metazoa > Arthropoda > Insecta > Lepidoptera > Noctuidae > Agrochola > Agrochola lychnidis. The sequence goes on along the minus strand of OY796863.1, from coordinate 9,797,337 downwards.
TTGTATTGTTCATACCCTTAATACAAATAGCAAGATCTTTAGTCATGATTCCAGATTCGATTGTGTCGATGCAAACCTTCTCCAAAGTTTCGGCAAAGTTCTTAAGTTCAGCGTTGTCATCCAAATGAGCGCGATGCAGGAGACCTCTGGTCCATGCAAAGATTGACGCAATCGGATTGGTGGATGTCTCCTTTCCTTGTTGATAGAATCTGAAATGCCTAGTTACTGTACCATGAGCAGCTTCCGCTTCTACAGTCTTTCCATCAGGACAAATCAGAACGGATGTCATTAGACCCAAAGAACCGTATCCTTGGGCTACAGAATCTGACTGCACATCACCGTCGTAGTTCTTGCAGGCCCATACGAATCCACCTTCGGATTTCATTGAGTAAGCAACCATATCGTCGATCAACCTGTGCTCATACCAAATACCAGCGGCTTCGTACTGTGATTTGTAGTCCTTTTCATAAATTTCCTGGAAGATGTCTTTGAAACGACCATCGTACTTCTTAAGAATAGTGTTTTTGGTGCTCAGGTAAAGAGGATACTTCCTCGCAAGTGCAAATTTAAATGAAGAGTGAGCAAAGTCAACGATGGAGGCATCAGTGTTGAACATACCCAAGGCGACACCAGCACCCTTGAAATCATTAACAACGTGCCTGATAGGCTCACCCTTGGGTGGCGTCCAAATGAGCTCTAGGCTTCCTGCACCAGGTACAACGAAGTCAGTAGCTTTGTATTGATCAGCGTGTGCATGACGGCCGATAATAATAGGTTTTTCCCAGCCAGTAACGAGACGTGGAATATTTTTGCAAATAATAGCTTCCCTAAAGACTGTGCCTCCGAGAATGTTACGGATTGTTCCATTGGGACTCTTCCACATTTTCTTTAGCTTGAATTCTTCTACTCTGTTCTCATCAGGAGTAATGGTCGCGCATTTGATGCCGACATTATATTTCTTGATTGCTTCAGCACAGTCAATGGTTACTTGATCATCAGTTTTATCACGGTTTTCCATACCCAAATCATAGACGTGCAGCTCGATGTCCAAGAAGGGCAATATGAGCTTTTCTTTAATCAGATCCCAAATAATCCTGGTCATCTCATCACCGAGGACATCAACAACGGGTCCAGACTTGATTTTCGACATTATGGGAATCTGAAATCAAAGAAAAATGTTTGCTAAAATATGTTTATTGGACGAAAATATACGAAAAAAACAAAAAACCACGAAATAACTAAAAACGAACTACTTGGATCTACCTAACTTGCTGTTGAAAACAAATCAAACTGAGAGGCTGAGGTAGAATAGTCAAAGAGTTTGTTTAAATGGTACCTAGGTTCAAAAATATTACAGAACAACCCGTAAATTAACTAGCAAGATACGTCAGCTTATCAATATAAATTATGTCAACATTACCATTACCACGTATTGGTGTGATGACCTTGGTAAGCGCTAAGCGCAATTCGTGTTAAAATAAACAAAATTCGTAGAATATGTACTCTTAATTATTAAAGTTCAAAGAATACATTACGTAGGCCACTATGATACAACGGGTAGACAAGTTGTTTTTAAATTAACAAGTTTGTTAAATATACTGCAGAGTGGTCCAAATAGTGTCAAGTCAAGGCAAGTCATAAAAAAAATTACTACACATGCCCAGGGGTATCCGAAAATACCGTATGTATGTTCCGCGGTTCTTGATAATATTTAAAGTTGACTCGAAAATTTCGACTCTGTTTCCTTCGAACATAAATTCCTCCTTTTCGATCAAAATGTTTGTATCTTGAATTAATGATAGGAAGGTGATTATGTCTGAAAGAATATTTTATATTTATGAAGATTGCAAAAAAAAAACATGTACATATAAAAATAGTTTTTTTTTTAAAGCGGATCCCATGAAATTTTTAAAAATTATTAGTACTCAATAATTATATCAACAATCGCAGAACATACATGGCGTATTTTCGGATAGGTACCCCTGGGCACGAGAATCTTTTTCGTTGGCAAGCGTATCAATTTTTTTTAATATTGGAAAAGTTTTACGGAAAATCTTCAAATTCAAGAAAAACTGTATGTCATTTTTTGTATGAATTATTGAAATTTTAACAGGGTAACATCTGACGGGTCAACTATTTGATAGTAAAATTACTACAATAACATGTTTTTGATAGGATCTGAAGACTACATACATATTTTGAACAGTTATTGCACTAATGTGTTATGAATTTTATCTGCATACATGATGTAATAAATAGATTGACAATTGAGTCCTATTTACTATCCTGTGAATACTTCTAACAAAATGATTTAAGAGTCCAGATAATAGTGAATTATTTAATGTTTCTATGACGTCACTAATGAGTAAGTAGTAGGTATGGTCGGCAAAAAAGTCTAGTAACACTGCTACTTTTACACATCATCTGTATTTCTTGTACTTTCTGACATTGGTAAAGGAAACCTAGATTTATAGGTTAATATAATATAAGTCTGAAATCACCAAACCATGATGAGTAAACATGGTGATCAATGCTCGTGTTTTCTCTTTATGAGCAAGGCTTTTGCCCTGCAGTGGGACAGTAATAGTCTGGTATTATTATATTGACCCAAATTTTTTCAATATACTGCTTTTCACCATCTACACTAATATTCTAAAGAGAAATATTTTTGTTCGTAATGAATCTCAAAAAAGACTGGACCGGTTGAAAAAATTCTTTCACACATATAATGCTATAAATTATCACCGAATAACATAATATGTTATTCAGTGATATAGGTATATATATAAAATATAGCCTATATTATAGGCTATATTTTATAAAGATATTACGCGGGCGAAGCCGCTAGCGGAAGCTAGTTTCATATATAATAGCATAGAGTTACTATTCTTTAAAATTTACTTCTGATATAAACTGAATTAAATATTGTGCTCAATAATTATGATTAAAAAGTGTTAACCAACTTTTGTTGCTGACTGTACTACTGATTAAATAACATTCTAGCTAAACATAAATTATGATAACAGAAAACAATAAAAACAAAGATTTATCTCAGGTCAATAAACTAGTTTCTAACAACAAGGCCATAGACCATAAAATAAAAACAAGAAATACTGGTATGGTTGGCAAATCAATTATCTTGTTAAGGATCACAGATCCTGAATGGGTTTCTTTATCCATGTTCTGCTTTATTTAGAAGTGATCTTCATTTAAAACACACCTCTTTTGGTCTCAGTAGTTTGTTACTTTATATCATAATATCTAGAAATAAAAGTATCAGTTACACGGTTGTTTTACGTATGATTGATAACCATCATAATGGTCTAACTGCTAATAGTTTTTCAGAAAAAAAATCATAAAAAGAAATATTGACATGCCTAGGATTTTTTTCTCACCAGCACTTGTAGCATGACCACTGTAGAAATGAGTTTAGTCGACAGAAGAATAGACAAAATGACAGATTGTGTTGTTTATCTGTCATTTTGTCTATTCTTCCGTCGACAAAAACTCGTTTCTACGGTCATGCTACGCGTGCAGGAGGGCCATTTCCAAAAACAAATTAAATCATGACTAGTCTGATAAAGATTGGGAGATAACATGCCTAAAGATAAGCAATGATTTGCAACTTTTTATGAAATAGTACGTACTGTAATGCCCTTTTTCACCGTCACTAAGTGAATCCCTAAATAAAAGTGCACTGTTGGATTTTCAACGCTAGGCTCAGCGCTGAGAGTTGAAAATCCAACAATGCACTTTTATTTAGCGATTCATTTAAGTGTCACTCAGTTGTCAGGGGAAAACAGGATTGGTGACCAAATAAATATTATAATATGCTTTGGTGATCACCACCTATCTACTTAAAAAGTGTGTTGAATCACTAGAATAACTTGATAAAAAACTCTTCGAATAAATTTCACAGTGAAAGTTGATTTTTCTAAAGTACCTAAGTAATGCTTGAACAGATTACCATTAGAAAAGTAGGTATTTTTTTATACTTCTGACAGGGTTCTCATTTTCCATTCAAAAGTATGGTAGGTAGGTAGGTACCAGAATAATTAAAAAGTAATTCATAAATTCAAATGCAAAGAGCCGAATTTACATGTCTACTATGGTAGTACCTAGTTACTGATAATTATTAACTTGCAGGAAAATGAGGACTTGTTCTAAAAATACCTAACCTGTACACCGACATGGAACAATATTTTCACATAGAATACAATCAATTTTTGGTTTATGTGACAATATCAAGACTATTCAAAAACACGAAAACAAGTTCGTGGCAAAGCAAAGTACAAAGTCCGAAAGGCTTGAGTGGAAGGTTTTTATAAAACTACAGAATCCAGAAAATACTTGTAGGTAACAATCTAAAGACCTAAAAATAGGTCTTTTACAAGCAAACGATATGATAAGCTTGTGGGTGTGTTATCTTACCAATTAATATTTCGTAAAATGATGTTTTGATAACTGATCACGTCGTACTCCACCCACTTCACAAACCGGACTGCAAGCAGTAGCGGAGACCGACGGAGTCGTACGTAAATGATATGATATCAGTTGCGAACTTGTCACACAAATTATTTAAATGATTAAAATTCGACGAATGTAGGACGCGTACTTAGTTTATAGTGTTTTATTCGCTTACCTACCTTTTAAGTTTTGTTAAAGAACTACTAATAAATAGGTACCAACGAACATACGTCAACACGCAACAACAGACGTAAAGGAAAGAGAAAGCAAATGGGAGGAAATGCACTGAAATGCGCTCGAATTCCGTAACCAGAAAAGTAAAATTAGTTACGTGGGAATTTCAAAATGAATACTTATTGTATTGTTTTTATTAAAAGTTAAGCAAACCTAAGTACTTGAGGTTTGAGATCAAAATTATTATAATTTGCGAACTATACGTAACTTCAACTTCCAAGGTAACAAACGAAAGAAAAAATAATGAAAGCTCAAAAGCTATGGTGTCATGTATTCAATCATGGTGTTATTTCAAAGAAAATATGAAAAATGTTGTCGTATAAACTCAGTGCTACGTCGGTGCTGCCATCATTGCTCACTTGCACCATTTTGACTTCCCCCTTGCTGTGCAAGACTTGCACAGCAAGGGGGAAAATGGCGCTGTCGTAACTCTCAGTAGTTCAAGTTTAATCTGTGGTCCAAGTCGTTAGTCGTAGTTAGTTCCCAAAACAAGCCAGGTATTAATAATACAAGACTTGAGATGGTTTTAATTTGTTTTTGCGAAAATTACGTGTTGTTATGTTCCTAAATACTCCGAAATTGGAGTCTACCATTTTCCGCAAGCCCCTAAAATTATAAGATTGTTGGTAAATATTTTTTTTTACTAATTGCGTCAAAATTTTGAACGAGGAAATATTAGATTCGGACATTTTCCATGTCAAATACTGGATTAGAAAAAAATCGGTTCAGTACGTGTCAGACCACGCACAATGAAGGGTTCCGTAGTTGGGATGAATTTATCTCAAATAAAAGCTTAACATTGTAGTTGAAAAACATGTTCTCTCATTCATTCCAACTGCAAATGTAAGTTTGTACGCAAAATATTCTGAGATTTCCCATGTTAATTTAAGACCACAGACTTCTAATAGGTTTTCCTGTAATCTATGAGTACCGAACCATTCTCTGCATTAAAAAAAAATAGGCTCAGCATTTTCAGAGATAAGGGGGTGTCATGTCAATCATGGGGGAATGGTATATTTTCATCAATGTTCTTATCTTATCAATAATCTTCTTAATTATCTTATCTTTAAATGTATTTATTTTAAAATGATAAAATAAATATATTTGAGATCCTCACAATAAGCCCTTTCATTTGGTATGTAACACGGTATAGTTACAATTTTTTAAGCTATTGCATAGCTTTTGGGCCCCCTGTTGTTTCTATTTTACATAAATGACCTCTGCACAATGTCACTTCGGCACACCAAGGTTTTCACATAAGCAGATGACACAACAGTATTGGTATGGGGACAGAGTTGGCAGGCGGTCAAGGATAGAGCCGAATATTCCCTCTCCAAAATAATGGCCTGGCTTAGGAGGTTTAGCCTCCTCACACTGAACCTGAGCAAAACACAGTTACTACCCTTTTTCTTGAGACTGAACACTAAACCCTTACTTGACTATTCTATAATAGCGCATACTTGCAATAATCGACACAAATGTACCTGCCAGGTAATCTCTCGGGTAGATTCCGTAAAATACTTGGGAGTGCTGATGGATAGTGGACTGAGGTGGGACAGGCAGATTTATTCGATTATTCGCAGAACTAGGCGGCTAATAGTGTTTAAGGCCCTAAGAGATTCGGCAACTTTGGAAAAACTAAAATTAGTCTACTTAGCCCTATGTCAGTCCATTATCCAATACTGCATAACCGTGTGGGGAGGTACAACCAAGACCTGTCTACTCGGGTTGGAGCGGGCACAGAGAGCTGTGCTCAAGGTCATGACCAAGAAACCATATAGATTCCCCACCTCACAACTATTCTTTGATTGTAAGGTCCTCACAGTACGTCAGCTCTATGTGCTCAAATGCATCCTGAGGAAACAACGATATGTTCCCCTACCCGACCCAAATAAACGCAGCAAATCCTCTATATGCCGTACACCCTGCCGTACCTCCTTTGCCAAACACCAGTTATAGCCTAAGTAGCAAACTTTACAATCACGCTAACAAAAAGCTTAACATAGCTAAAATGTGTCGGCAGGAAATGAAAAAGAAAGTAGCAGACTGGCTCCAAAAGATGAATTATCAGGAGACTGAAACTTTACTCACATTCATATCTTGATCCAAAATTATTACATGCTTTGATCCATACTTAAGTGTTCTTCTAACACAAATTCAAAGGTGCGAACATAAACAGACACTCATACACACCCTTACTCCCTGTCTCTCTCTCTCACACACACACACACACCCACACACACACACACCCCCACACACACAGAGAGACACACATTCACACGCACAGACATACACATAGCTCTGTTGTATTTTTACCGTGTTTTTGTAGTTAATAAGTTTTACCTATGTTTTAACTGATAAATTTAACCAAATATGTTTTATCACATGACACTTGACTGTCAACTATGTAGCGACACTTCTCCATAATGTTGTAAGAACAATAATAGAGCCCATGGCTGAACGCTGGCCCCCAAAATACAGGTCCAGGCCTAGTTTGGGGGTTAGGATCAGATTCTTGGCTATACATTTGTGTGCTATATTATTACGACCTGCTTGTTTGTAACTTGTATTTTTAAGTGTCAAATAAATGTATTTATTTTTATTATTATTTATTATTTTATCGCGGTCTTTGAGGGCGGCGACCGAATCAAGAAATTCCGTAACGAAAATAAAACCTAACACCCCCCACTCCACCTACCATGTAATGACGGTTCCCATGACAACGTGATGTTGTCATGGGAACGTAATTTTTGTTTTATGTCACCATGTCACCTATGACAACGTGATGTTGTCATGGGAACGTAATTTTTGTTTTATGTCACCACGTCATCATCCCAAGTGTAGCGTTGACAAATAGGAAGTATGGAGGTTACAAATGCTATGCAATACTCGTAGCTTTACCGCGGCAGTCCCCGAGTGCCACACGTTTTTCATTTTATTGCTTGCCCCCAAAAGTGACCCCATATTCAAAATTCATTTATTTATGTTACACATCCGTTATTGGGTCAGAGAAATTCATATGTGTACCAAATTTCAGCTTAATCGACCCACTAGATTCGGAGTATAGACGGACAGACAGACAGACACGAGTGATCCTATAAGGGTTCCGTGTTTTGCTTTTTACGTACGGAACCCTAAAAATGTTGAAGTCACCGAAAATAACGTGTTAACTTCCTTGAATAGTCGAATTATTTACACAAAGCAAATAAAGGGGTGATAGACGTGCGAGAAAGTACGCGTACTTATGGCTCGGCGATCTTTCTAGCGGTTTGAAATTTTGCTCGTAGCCCGCCTCGGTTTGTAGTTTCATAAGTCTGTCATCGTCGTGAGTCGCGAGCCGCCATTTTGTTTAGACATTTGTGTAATCTTTGTTTAGTTTGGTTCAGAAAATTCGACAACATCGTGATACAGTGTGAGCAAGCTTCACGTGTGTCACCGACGGCGACCTGAATAAGTTGGCAAAAAAACCGCGTACTTTAAGTTCGCACGTCTAACACCCACTTTAGAATAAATTAAAGGTTTGACTTTGCTAGTTTTTATTGAACTTGGCTCTCTTTGATTTACACCATAGAGCTATTCATTGGCAACACTGGTACGTATATCCCGCCCCGCCAGCCCCCCACCTCCTCTCCGACTTTGTTGAATAGCTTTCGAAGGTTTTTTCTGTTTGTTATTAAAAATTGAACATCCAGGATTCCCAGAAAGTATAGATATATAATTGAACATTATTATACTGTTAACTCGAGTGATTCTTTAGGATCGTGAATGATCCCTCGGGTATTCGGGTATGAAAGTCAAACAAAACAGTCTATGACAGGAATTCGACATGGTGGTGCAAAAGAATTGGAATAACGTAGATACTTCGCATCAGAATCCAGTTACTGAGAGCTCCAGTGGTACGTGGGGCTTCCAGGCGCCGACCAAATCATTGAATGCTCGTTCTAACACACCCAACAATATGCAAGCGGTAAGATAAAATCTCTATAACTTTGTGTATTGACCATGAAAATGTCAGTGAGTAAATAGTGAATTCGCGTTCCAGAAGACTTGTTTTGTAAATAAATTTAAAACAGAACGAGTCTGTTTTCCTGAATCAAAGGTTAGGTAAACTATCATCTGCATTTTCATGAATAGGTCATCGAAATGCATAAAAATATCTTCAATAAAATTGAAGATATTTTTATTGACTAATCAAGTCTAATAGGAAATCTTGAGTATTTTTTTTAAAATTTGTTCTGTGAGCTAGCCAGAGCTTAAATTTTAACAAGGCTACTTAGATGTCCTGCATTCATAGTTAGAATAAATTTAAAAAATAAAGATATTCGAAACCTGTTCGAAAATTTAAAGCTGCTCCACTTATTTTACTCAATTTGTATATTTGATGGCCCTGATAATTCCAGAAGCAGCCAGTTACTCGGCAGATTGCCATAAACACATTGGCGGCTATGCACAGAAGGTTCAGTTTACCTGGACCAGTGCAGCCACATTCCAGACCTATTGCAGAGTTTAGAGCAAGTGCCAACAAGTCTTTGGACATGTTACGGCAAACTATTCAGTCAGCGGTCACAAGAGAAATAGATCAAGTGATAAAGAAATATTTGGAGGTAAGTTCGTACAAATAAGTGGACTGTAGTAGGTACTTTGTTGATTTATGAGACTGAACAATATTTACCAATTTGCATGAGTAACTACGTAATATTCTTTATCTTATAAGTTACAAAAACACTTGATGACTTGATTTTAATGACTCTTTTATACTGATGAAAAAGTCATTAAAATCAAATCATCGAGTGTTTTTGAACATTTCGCGTTTTTTATACATTTCAACAGATTTTTTAATTAAATAAACTTTAATTAAAAAATCTGTTGAAATGTATAAAGAATATCGATACTAGAAATTTCAAATGTCGTAAGGGACATTGTATTCCCTGTCCTTTACGAAATTTGAAATTTCCGGTATCTATATTATTATTAAAGTAAGTTGTGTTACGTTTCAGAAATTCTTTGTACCTGCTGTCAACAACATAAGACTGAATTTGGGAGATGAATCTGTTAGTGAAGATCAGGTACTATTATTATTTTTTAAACCAAATACAAATATTTTTTTATCTGTATGTCAATTTGAGTAACAACAGAGTTTGTGTGTAACATTTATGTAATCAAAACTATAAACAAGAGAACTGTCTCAAAATTACGCATTCACATAATTTGTTATCATTTTCTTATCACTTTATTGTAGAATGTATAATTGTATATTAATTGTGGTTTGTTTCATAGGTGAGAGCAGTATGTCGAGCTATGTTGGATGCCACCCGTTTACTGTACACAACACCACCTCGGCCAGTACAGTCACCGTATGAGACCAGTGATTCAGAATCCAGTAATAGTGTTGACTCTAAACTTGTCAAACCACCTACTGTAAGTAAACTAATGAAGTTAAGAAAAAGTATATGTAGGTATTTTACTGGTCCTTTTCTTGAGAATATGTTGTTGGATATACAAAATACTGCAACAAAAAAAAAAAACTGCAAAATACTGGTATTTAGCTGCAATCGGTTAGACTGGAAGCCGACCCTAACATATTTGAGAAAAGGCTAGGGAGATGATATTGAATATACTTATTGTGAATGAGATATTTAAGATTCACTTGTACACAAGAACACTCAAGTAGCAGCTACTCGAGTAAGTGTCTTGTACTTGTGTAAGTACTTATACACAACTATTGTAATACTTTCTACTTCACAAAATATGATGTATGCATTTGTACCAAAGTACTAACTCTACTGTTTGCATAACCAATAAATGTTCAAAACATGTTCAATTATTATCCTTGGTCAATTATACATGAAATTCTTGACAACAGTTGCAGAGCCCATGCCCAAAAAGAAAGGATTCCGAAAACGAAATTGATTTGACTATAAAACGGAAGAAGATCAAGCAGGAGGACAGCACAGACAGTGCATCTTCTTCACCATTACCTTCCCCTGCCATCAGAGACCCTGAGAAGTGGAACCCTGCGAGATTAACCCAAGAAACACTGTTTATTATGGGGTCTCATGCTCATAAAGTAAGAATCATAAAGAGTTTAAGCATTGTATAATGTTTCCATTCAGTCATTGGTGTCGATTCGCTTGTTCACAAACTAAACTAAATTTAAGTTCAGTGCATCTTTTTCTTTCTATTTCATTAAGAATAGGACAGAAGATAAATTTTAGTTTAGTTTTATTATTAATCATCGCCTGTCAGTCTCCATACAAGTTTAGACGTGATTAAAAACTTGCCAACTAAAATTACGTCAATTTACGTCAAGCGCTAGTTAGTTTGTGAACAAGGGAATCGGCACCATTGGCTGCCTGTTGTCTCCTAAAATTGCTTATAAGTGTGTAACTTTAATCAATCCCTATGGAACGTCTATCATCATCATCATTTCAGCCGAAAGACGTCCACTGCTGGACATAGGCCTCCCCCAAGCACTGCCATTTCGACCGATTCTGTGCTTTCCACATCATCAAACATGTATATGGTCTTTCAAACCATTTTTGTTAGAACAGAGATGAATTTTGTCCATCTTCTTACTGAATGAGCCAATTTATTTTTATTTGAAGAAACAGAAAACAGTCTTAGACATTGCATGGGTAATCCATTGGGGAATTCTAGGCAGCTTTCTACAGTGCTTTACTAAAACAGATAAAAATTTATTCTTTCAGTTACTTGGCTTAGGTCACTCTCGTGGCCGCTTGTATACCAGACATGCTGGTTTACTCAGATATCCAGCTGACTCATCAGATAAGGAATGGATTGCCAGCCATAACTTGGTGAATGCTGTGGGCGGGAAAACATATATCATGGTAATTATTATGTTTTACTAGCTGCGCCCCGCGGTTTCACCCGCAGAAGTCTCGATCCCGTAAGAATATCGGGATAAAAAGTATCCTATGTGTTAATCCAGGGTATAAACTTTCTGTGTACCAAATTTCATCCAAATCCGTTCAGCCGTTTGAGCGTGAAAAAGAGACAAACATACACACACACTCACAAACTTTCGCCTTAATAATATTAGTCGGATTTATTGAATTGATTGATAAGATAATCATTTGTCGAGCTATAATTTTATTTAACTTTGTCTCATTTTCAGGTTTTGGAAGACATTGAAGAACTTGCCAACAGTGATGCATACAAACACAACTCACTACCTATGTTGGGAGAACTGACAGGCTTCAAAGTTCCTCTGTTTATGCTGAGGAAAATAAAGGCGTATGTTCTTAAAAGAGCCCTAAGTGGCGACATAAGTAACGCCAACAGCCCCCAACCTTGCACAAGCAACATACAAGAAGAGGACAAATACAAAATAGAGGACATCAAAGTTGAACCGAATCACGACAATTTTGATAGCAACAGTTTTGACGCCAGCCAGTATATTGGCAACGGTGAAAATAGCAGAGACTTCTCAGATGTTCCGATGATGAAGGAAGATACAGATTTCGCGGATATCAAAGTCGAGGATATGGATGACATGAAAGTTGGAGGAATAAAAGTCGAAGATTTGGACGAAATTAAAATGGAGGAGATGAAGGATGAAGATGATCTCATTAGTATTAAAGTTGAGAATATGGATGACCTTGATGTTGATGGGATGAAAGTAGAAGATATAAAGTTGGAGAATGATGATTTCTCACTTTGTAAAGACCCTGAGGATAGTCAAAATCATTTGGTTGATGGCTTGTTAGAGTCAGACATCGAGTTTTTGAGCAGTAACTTGGGGAACATTGAGAGTGATGCTGACGCGAGGAAGGCAATAGAGAAGCTGACTGGAGCTAATCCTGATACTATCACATTGGTTGGTGACGAATTTGATTTGGGAACTACCTTGAACACTGGCAATGTAAGTTGTTGCTTTATTTACCACAACAGGTGTCTAGCATTTTTTTAAAATTATTCTTTGCTTATACTAAGCAAGAAATAAAAGTACTAAACTAAGAACAAGTATTCAAACTTTCAATGCCTACTAAATCATTTCACTGGTTTAATGCACTGGGAAAATGTTTTTTTTCTCTTTCTAGTTCTCAGTGAATCAAACAAAGTGCATCACAGTGGCGTCAACCACAAGCGGCATAGTGCACCGTGTGCCGGTTGCCCATATCGCCGCACCTCCCCGCATCACTGGCAGCACTGTGCATTACTACACTAGTTCGAACATCCCGCCGACTGGCCAGAGGACCGTACATCATTTGCCGCAAGCCACTGTCACCATACAGAACATTCCTGGGACTACTTCGCAGGTTATTCGTGGGTGAGTGTTTGATTGCATTACGTTTATGTTAAGGTGCGGATAAACTTGAGCGTTCACTTGTAATGAGCATTCTAGCGAATGTTACATTACAGAAAAATAATCAGGAGCGTTCTAGCGAGCGTTTTAGCGAGCATTCTAGCAAAAGGACAGTTTTCCTTCGAGCTTTTTGCCGAGCCGAGCTATTCTGTCATTGTTCCGCCGCCGTCCTAAGAATATTTTTTTGACAAGCATTGACTAGAGCATTCGCTAGAATGATCGTGAAAATGTTCGTAGCGATGTTTGGCTCTATGCTTAGCTCTGTTCGTTGTTCAGTTCGACAAATTTTAAAACGGCGAATGCTCGATGTTCTGTTACAAGTAAATGCTCAAGTTTATCAGCACTTTTAGTCGTTTATTCGGAAAAGTGATGATGGTGTATGAGGTTTACCAGTGTAATGTTATCCTTCCTCCTTTAGTTAGGTAGATTAACTTGGAATTCCTGCGTGCAAATCTGGTTACAGAAACTACGCCCTAGTGTGCTGATAACCTTTACAGCTCAGATATGCATGTGTCAAAGTAACACACTAAGCATTCGCTCATCAATACGAAGCTTTAGTAATTGCCAGTTATGAATTGTTGGCAAAAAAAAAAAAATGTTTTCGTTATGTTTGCAGAATACCAATCAACACAAAAGGTACATTCAGCACAGTCATGTCTCAAGGTACGGGCAGTACGATCATCGGCTTCGGGACACGCACATCCAACGCGACCATCATTGGCACCCCGCAGTACGTCAATGTCAGTTCCAAGTCGTTCCCCACCGGGAACATTCTCCACAACGCCATCGTTTCACGGAACATCATCAATCGCAACAACCTGACTCCTGCTTCGAGCGCGACCTTCAACGTCACCGCGGTTCGTCCGATACTACACACGTCCACGCCAAAGATAAGTACAGTCGTCACAGCGAGTTCTACAGACTTCGACAGTATTTCTACTACCAAAGATATGATCGACAATGCATGTAATTCCTCTGTTATGTTAAAGAAAGTTCTTACTTTAGGCAGCGCGGGAGCTGCAAAGTCGTTTATGATGCATAATACGCAGAAGGTATTGTCAACTGGATTCGCGAATGGTGTTACACCACCTCCGAACGTTACTATCGTTAGTTCAGGAACCAGCGGTGGTTTGCTGAACAATAATAACGTGGGACATTCTTCCGCTAATATCGTAAGTCCTACGTCTGGCACATTGAGTGCTACCCACGCCACTCTGTCGGCTTTGCTAGCGTCAAACGCTGAAAACTCCCAGAAGAATAAGAAATAAATTCCAGGTTCCATTCCATAGTAGTTCCACATTACTTGATCTCATTTAATTACTAAAAAATATCTCCTTAAACTTTATCAAGTGATATAATCGATGAATTGATATTTATATTTACATAGTATCAATATAATGATGTAGCTGTAGATACAGTGCAAATATTAATGTGCAGCGTGTTTTCTGTAATGTGTTTCCTGACTGCAGGCTTAAATTACTCGAGAGCCCTAAGGTCACATACCAAGTTGGTATCAAAAGAATAGCAATCAAAGCATAGTTGAAAAAAATAAGTAAATAATTAAAAAGTGTCCTTGGATAAACTTCACTTAAAAATATGTGGGAAGGTACTTGTACTTTCATAGTAATTTTTCTCCTATAGCAAAGTTCTGCATAATATTTCTCGAATTCCATCCTGATAGATGAACTCTTGTATCAACGGCTTTCATTTGGGATACGGGCCTAAATAATGCCGATGCCGGCTTGTGTCTCTTGGACCTAAGTGCTCATATGTCAGCGGTGGCAGCGGGAGACGCGTCTGCGACTGCCGTTGGTTGGCGCGTGCCGCTCGTGACATATGAGCACTTAGGCCCAAGACACACAAGCCAGCATCGGCATTATTTAGGCCTGTCTACCTTTGCATAGTAGAACCTCCCATATGGAAGTAGCTATCAGAGGTAAAATTAGCTTACGAATCTATATGCCCAGTTTGGCAATAAAAATGCCACCATTTTGGTAACATGACGATTCGTTTTAGTTTATAGGAACCGAGCATTAGTGAAGTTGTTCATGAGGTCTGAGATATACAAGATTAAATTAAATTAGCTGAAGAAGTTCACAGACGTGATTTCTATCTTTAACTAATCTTTATTCGGCGTTGTAAAACAGTACATAAAATATGTCAAAATAAATAAACTATTAAATTTTATTCCTTAAATAATTTACCATTATTATACCTGATTCTTTTGTTAGCCAAGCAATATTATGAATGTTTATACTACCTCTATGTTACCTGAAAGTTATTTTAGTAGGTAGGTATTGTGTTTGTGTACTAAGAAGTACTTAAGGTTGTGTGATTACTTGTCGGAAGTACAAATTGGGATTGTGCGGAAAATTAGTATTATTTGTAGTGATATACTTCGACTTTATTATTGTTAAGAACTATTATGCATCGCTATAATTTATTGAGAATTGAGGTTTGTTTACACTTCGATTAAACAAGATCAATTTCTCTAAGTACATATTTTTTAACCCGATTACTAAGAAGGGTTATGTTTTTCTCAACAGCTTGACAGTTTTTGGTCAAAGGACAAGTCAAAGTCTAAACAAAGTTTTATAAAGTTAGGTCGCTTAAAATACAACTTTAAGAATTGAAAATGCTGGGAAAATACTTCAAATTACTTTATCAGGGTATGGTAAAAAGTGATTGACTATTTAAGTTACGTTAGGACTAACAGATCTCTCATAATTCCTTATTAGTGTTACTGTAAGTTACTTTTCTTTTTCCCTATTAAGTAGTACATTTTTTTAAAGATTTCGACAAATTCCCTAAACTTTTATGTAGGCGTTTTTATCCATGGGTTATTTTCTTATTTATTTAAAGTATATTACGCTAAGAAGGGGAAACCCACAGTGATTCCTTTTTGAAACTGACTAGTTATGAAAATCGAATAAATATTTTTTTAATACTGTTTTCTAATAAATCAAGTGATTCTATTTTTGATGGGATTTCAATCACTTATTTTTTATTTAGACGTTTTTATCTCGTAGCTGAGGGTTTTAACTTATATGTTTCCAGTATTTTTATCACGAAGATAATTACTTTGAAGTACTCATTAGATTCTTATATATTAGTGATAAGTAAAAATAGAGGTTAATTCGTAGTTAAAAAAGTTGTTCAAGATAGGGTAAGAAGTTCTTCAAGTTATCATCAAAATATTTGATGTTCTTTTTTATTAATAATGTGGTTATTATTTATTTTATTAAAATATTAAACTAAAATGTGCCAAATATTGAACTAAATGTGTACCTGTGATTATATTTATTACGCTTTCTTACAGAATTTACACATAGTGTTGCTTTCAAACTTATATAACGATGCTTTTGCTTATAAATGCAGACACTGCCTAAAGTTCCTGTCAATACAAGATCGCAATCATAAATAAAATTACGAAGGTTGTAATGTAATTTAATAAAATGTCATTTGTTGATATAAGGCATTATATATATTATATTACTTTGAGTTAAAAGTATTTCAAGTCTAACTGCTGTTTGTTCTGTGTGAATCTTAGGTAGGGAAGCACTGGTGATTTACAAAAGTTGCCAACATTTTAATTATTTATTTTGTGCAATTTATAAATCACCGATTGTACGACAAGGTGCATTAGTCTCAATAAAATGAAAATCGGTCCAGCCGTTCCGATTTGGCAATTTTTTGTTTTAAAATGTTCGTAATAGTCCGAATTAGGTTTTATGGAAAGAAAAAATGGAAAAAATTCCCGGAATATTTTCAAATTCGCGAAAAAGTGAACGTCCTTTCTCCATGGGATTTTTATATGAACTAAATTAGCACCAAAAATAGCCACCAAATAGATCATATTATTGTTGACAAGATATCTGTTGGGTTAATAATATATATAAACTAGATAATAAAATAAACTGGCCTACTTTTTCGGACTACTCAGAAAATGATCTTCATATTTACAAATAGAAAAAAAGGGGTTGAGTATAGTCATTCCATTGGAAGGAATACTAGTGAAACCATTTTACCTTATTTTAATTACACTTCGACCGTAGAGATGTTCGTTTCCAGTCCATTTATTTAACTTTATTTTTATTGAGTTGCAATAAATGAAATTTTGCTTGGTTTTGGCGGCTATGATTTCAGCTTTAATCATTATTTGCTTGCAATATTTTTTTTCTTAAGCTTTCGTGCAATGTTACGTTTATTTATTTTTATTATTAAAGTTAGTCTGCGCTTTTTCTTTGCAATATTTTTTTCGAGCGATGGCTTTTTATTTGTTCAATGCCAGCCTCATATTGGCTTAGCTTGCAATAAGTATAATATTTATCTATTTATACATTTTTAAAACGAATTTGGTAAAGTTTTGTCTGTTTTATGTTATTTTTAGAACTTTGAAGTTACATACAACGTTTTGTTATTATTTATGACTAGGTTATTTTTGATTTATCCAATGATTATTTCGGGATTTAAAAGGATTCTTGTGCTGTGTTGTTAAATGGCTGTGTTTTCACTCTAGTGATTAATATTTTTTGCTGATAGTCTCTATAGACTTCTAACTGGATAATTTTGAAATCTAGTCTATCTGAGACTAATCTGAAGCACTTATAGGATAATTATGTACGTACCTACTATGGTTGTCGTGGCTGTGTGTACTCTAGATGTAATCATTGATGTACTTATTGCCATTTTATGTCTGAATGTGGTTGTTTATGCGATATGTACTTTTAATCATAACTAGTGAAATACTTTGATCTCTAGTATAGTAGGTATTTTATCTAGCAGTTTATTGTAATAGTCATCTGTGCGTTAATGTCCCATTTCAAATATTTTATTCTCTTGTTTATTGTAGGTAAGTATTATTTCAAGGAATTTGCGTTTTTTTTTCATTGTCATCGCGCGTTTACGTACAGTTTCTCGACCGTCGAGAGTCGATAATGTAGTCGTGAATCGCCGGGCTATTTATCGTACTCATGTGTTTACATTTATCTTGTAAAAGATTCTTAAACACCGCTCATGGTAGCTGTGGTGTTTGGTTGGCTATAATACCACTAAACAATCACGTGATTTGGCGACATACATAATCAATTGTGTTTGTAGAGCCTTTCGGGAGTAATAAATAACAGGTTTCACGATTTGAAGAATGAACCGTTGTATAAGCATGCTATTAAACCGTCCTAAGATCAACAAGCACTGTCATTGAGGTTTTGAAATAGGACATTAGCGGCCCAGTTTTAAATATAATGCCAACGAATCTCCATACTGTGATTACTATTAAATACGCTCATAACTATAAGCAGTTTCTAGCAATTTTCCATAGAACTTTTGAACGTTGCTATGCTTGCCTAATAATTGTGACTTACAAAACTAAGACCAAGTACACTATAGTGCCGATATCGCTCTGATTTTTTTTACACACGTATTTACATTATTTAAAAACTATCAGACTTAAAATAATAATAATAATAATATGTGCAAGTATATATATAAAAGGGGGGGGGGGATAATCATGGGTATCTAAGCTTAGTAAAAATTCTTCCGCATCGCGGTCAATAGGAAAAGTGCCCAAAAGGCTGGCAGCCACGTTGTGTAGCAATGCTGATTCTTTGGCCAAAGAATAGGCCAGCTCTCTGGTCACGTGAAGAGTCGACTAGCCACTTGGCGATGTCTTGAAAAACTAGGTGGGCACTCGGACCCCATGGCCCTAGTGTTTCAACCCCAAACGGCTCAAACATATAAGTCCCAATAAATTTTGATGTATTCTGTCTCAGATATAATGAAATAATGAGGAGATTCATCGCCCATATTACCTGCTGATCGAAGACTGCGTCTTGATATGTGTAAAACTAAGTTTTCTCATAATAATGGAATATATCGGTGGTTCGGCGGAATGGTCGATAGACCGTAGACGGTAGAGTCAGATCGACTCCCTAAACGCGTATCGCCCTAATTGGGTTTGACTAAAGTTGTATCAGTTACATATATTTTAGAATAATTTTATCGGCTTCTTGCTAATGTATCCTCCACTGGATGGATGTTGGCTCTCCTAGAATAACGAAATATTAAATTGTGCAGGGAAAACTAATTTACAATTGGCCAAGTTTCCAATTTACTAAGAGGCCTAGGAAATCTGCATATTAGTACTGATATGCAAAATATTTTAGACTTTACTGATTCAAATATAGCAAAAAACGTTAGAGGAAAGAGCGATATCGGCTCTAGAGTGACAACAAGTTTGTGATGTATCCAATCAATGCCAAATATAACTTATTCAAATAAGAAGTAATGTAATAAACGATATGTTTATCAATTAATTTCTGTTGTATGATTTTGTTTAACTTTCTCTCCATCTTAACTAAACCTAATTCATTGATATTTGTGTAGTTTTAATTAATCATATTATTTTTAGTATTTAAGGTCTCTGCTGATATTGCAATTTAGCAATAAATTATTTAAGTACTGGGTAATTATTGGGGTAAAGGTAAGGGGGAGGGGAGGTAATAATATCTTTATAGCAATAAAACACAGTTAAGCCAAATTGATATGACTGATATTGAAGGATTCACTGTTTTTTGTTGCAATTTAATTTGGTTGCTTCATCCAAACAGAGGCATGAACCGTGTAGTTATTGCTACTAAGGCTTCGCGTAAACGAGCCACCGACCACAGCCACGCAGCTGGCACCTCTTGCTGCGGTGTTGAGTACTGCTGTAGCGGGTGGCCGCCACCGGCCACACGTGTGCGACGAATCCATAAAAAACGTATGAAAAAGCATGTCAACTGCTTGTCGCTGGGGTACCGGTGGCTGTGGTCGGTGGCTCGTTTATGCGGAGCCTTAGCGTTACGGTTTTAATCTAATGTTAGATTACCTACTGACATGTCGCTATAACTCTTGAGAGTGAACCTCGTCTCGTCTGTCTAGCAACTTCACTCTGAATGCCTTCAGGCTATCACAGATGTGCCAATAAAAGTATATACAAAATCTTCCAAAAGATAATTTAAAATAAATCACCTAAAAGTCAAATTTAATAAAAATCATCGCTAAAATGGACCTTCTGACAAATTCAGAAACGTTAACTAGTACATATATTATTCAGTGTAGGCTAAAACTGAATCCGTCTCGTAAAATATTTTGTAGACAGTTTAAGCTTTCCCAAGTTTTACTGAGAACAAGTTATTCCATATTGTTGAGTTTATGGTGGACGGTTTCATAATGAGGACGTTATAATGTGAAAGAAGAATATTTCTAGTGCCATTTAAAAATGTTTAAAGTGGAGGAAATACCAGACATTTTAAATTTCTTTTTAAAAGCAATGTCCATATCTTATGACAAGTACGTTATAGGCGTTATGTACCTACGTACAACGGTAAAAGCATTTTTTTTATAGATGGTAATAGATAATGGGAACAATTTTTGGCCCTGATACTGCCTGTCCAGACGGACATTTAAATGTTGCCATTCGCCATCGCGGAGGCTATTTTAATGCTCGATATAATGCTCTAACTACCTCTTACGTCATCTGGAGGAAGAACTGGGTTATTCTATTCCTGGTTGCAGTTTAAATCGCAGTATTGTACCGAAACGGATGATGTGAGCAGTGGTGGCCCATTCATAACGACCACGACTTACGGTCGTGAGTTCGAACCCAGGCAGGCGCCTTACTTTGTATAAATAATTTCATCACCACTATACTCAAAACGGTGAAGGGAATCATCGTGAGGAAACCGGCCTGTCCTAAACCAAAAATTCGAAGATCTACCAACCCGCACGGGGCCCACAAGGTAGATTACAGCCCACTTTGGAAGAGAGCAGGCCTGTGTCCCAGCAGTGGGAACATTATAGGCTGATTATACCTATATTATATGGATGATATTTTTGTACAACCGCAACCACAACTGCAACTGTATCTCCTTTTAGCGCTTTCATTTCAACCTGTCATTTAGCCGCTACTGAAGTTTTAAATAGTCCTCGCCTTTACCTACCATCGAAATCAGGAAATTAACGGATCTTCCGTCCGACATGTAAATTTATTAGGAACCTTTACCATCTTTTTCCATTAAAATTATATGGATTAAATTTAAAAAACTGGTCAAAATTTCAAGTTTTCCAACTTTTTTGTCCCGCTCTCACGCGCATTTGCACGAGGCAATTTCTTGTATATATCATGACCATTTAATTTAATTCAACATTCGTGCTGCTATAGATATGTCTCTGATTAAGTTCCTTAATCACTTCTAACAACATAGAAGGAGTGGTCTGCTTTATTCTTAGACGGGGTCAGCTCGGCACTTTTAGTTTCCGTATTGATTCGAAACGGATAATATTTGTGTACGTGCATCCACAACCACTCTTCTAACCAATTTATCCGGATAGCAGTTTCGACGGCATGCATGCTGCTCGTCATCGGAAAACTTCAGTAAGGTATACTCAATTCACTTTTTAAGGTCTTTCTTTATTCTGTAGCAGAAGACTGCTACAGATAAAGAAAATCGATCACAAAACCACATCTGTTCCTTTACTTCTGGTACTTGGTCTGCCAAAAACTGTTGCAATTAAAAAACAATGGGAGAATTGAAATAAGTATCATGTTTGGAAGACGGATTCCTGATGGCAGTTTCTCGTCCTTAAAACACGGAATGACAGAGCTTCCTAGTCTTGTGATAAACCCCACCATCGTGCAGTTGCCTATCCATTTTAAGCAATGCACCATTTTCTCTAACAAAATCTTCATCTGCAGAAACAACTGGGTTACTCTATTCTTAGGCAGGCCAGCTCGACATTTTTAGTTGCAGTAGGTATTGATCGCGCGATTTAAAATACAATGCAGAGGATCTATTTTCGTTTAGATTTTAGCTACGTCGAAGCTTTAATTTTTGTCGTAGTAATACTGTTCAGAAAGTTGGTCGATACATCCTCCCATTTTCTTCGATAACTTATTAACCTAGAAAGTTTACTTTACGTGTGTTGACTCTATACACATTCCACAACCGTTAGGAATAGGCACAAGTTTCTCGTTTCCAAGTGACAGAAGAAGTGCATGAGTCCTGTGCATTGGTAACATCTCAATAGCTACCAACAGTCATAGTGGTCGTTATTGGTATTCGTTACGAGAAATATCCTGTACAACTCTAGTCAATTTTGACTCAAATACCAGTTTAGAAAAGACTGGCAAGTCATTACGCGTTTTAAGCAGCCAGCCCCCTCTTCATCGTTTCTGACTAGGTAATCATGAGCAGTTTTCGTATAGCTCGTGTCGATACGAGAAAGAAAAGACTTACCTTTGTCCTACATAGGACAGCTCAGTACGTACATCCAGTCTGAATAATAAAATACGGGAGGAATTGGGTTGGTCTATTGTTAGACCGGGTCAGTACGGCATTCTGGTCCCAGTATTGATCTGAAGCGAATGATATTTTCAGCTCAGCCGTAACCACTAACTGGAATGGTTAAATTATGTTGCCAGACATGTCTCTAATTTGGAAATAGCCTAGAAGCCTAAAAGCTCTTAGTATACCAAGGTGACTGTAGATCTCCTCAAAATTTGATCTTTTTGTTGCCACCATTTTTACCACCATATCCTACTTTTTCTCCTTTTTCCTGGGAAAAAACACCATTCTGATGTTGTTGATGCAGAATGTGGGTTTTTAAATTCCGTCTTCATGGATGTCTCAAGATGCGACGCAAAGGCGCAATTGTGAGGTCGTCTACTTTTTAGGGTTCCGTAGTAAACAAGGAACCCTTATAGTTTCGTCATGTCCGTCTGTCTGCCTGTCTGCGGTTTAGCTCCGAGATTCTTAGTACTAGAAAGCTGTAATTTGGCATGGGTATACATATTAATTACGCCGACAGTAGTAAAACAAAACTATGAAAATAATTTTTTTTAGGGTACCTCCTCCCCTACACGTATGTGAAAATTGTTAGAGTCAATTGTGTCCCCCCCTCCCCGCCAGCTAAATGGTTGGTTTTGGATATGTGAAAAAAATCGCAGCAGTCGTTTATATAACGAAATTAAAAGGAAAACTATCACAGCCAGGTAGGCTCTACAAGTTTAACGAGTAATAATCGACTAACTTATATTTGCAGTTGCAAAAATAAGTTTTCAACTACAAAGTTAAGTTTGTTTTTGGGATAAATTCATCCCAACTACGGAACCCTTCATTGTGCGTGGTCCGACACGCAATTGGCTGGATTTTTGTATCGATAGTATAATTACAATATAACTTCTAAAACTTTTTCCAACATTTGTTTTAAATATTCAGTTTATCGTATACGATACTGCGGCTGAATAAAATAAGAGCTTAATTTTTATATTTTTGGATAAAGTAAATTCACCAAGTTACGAGTTTTTAATCCATTATGCTATCGTCGACAAACTTTTTGCGCCAACTTTTACAGATTGAGAGATTACAAAATATGCTATAAATATGTATAGTATGTTTTCCCAAAAGAATTCACAATTAAATAGATACCTATGTATTTACAGACTTTATTTTCGCAAATTAATTCGAAATACGGATAATTTGGTTCAACTCTACAAATGCGAAAATAAGTTTTCGTGTTACAATGTCCATATATTAAGCGGTCGTAGCAGCATTCACTTCGTAGCGCGGTGCTACGAGCGTCTGACAAGCCACTCAGTGACGTCAGCTATAGAGGCTTCGCGCCGCTACGACACGATCGGCGCTTAGTGCGTCGGAATTATTATGATGCAATATTTATATAGTAGCAGTTATGAAGGGTGTAAGAAACATGTAGGTAGATCATTTGTGTTTTTATGTAAATAATGAGTGCAATGATGCCTGATACCAAATATCACGTAGAATATTTTGAAAAGTTTTGGCTGAAACTTAATTATTAATCTTAGTTTCGATAAAGTTTGGAAGTTGGGTGTATGGGGGTGGTGGTGCGTGTAGGCGCGCGGTGGGCGTGCTCTGGGCGCGGGCGGGGCGGCAGCGGGCGCGCGCGGGTGCAGAGGGGGGGCACGAGCACGTGCTGCGCGCTCACGTGGTGCTGCCGGCGCGCTGCTCGCGTCCATCGTGCTCACCGTATGAATAATTGTGTACGGAGTGAATGAATCGATGCGGCGGCGGCGCGGGCGATGCGGGGCGCGGGCGGGCGGGGGCGGCCGCTGCGTGGAGGGGTGCGCCGCGGCGCGCCAGTCTCGTGCCGGTAGTCGGTAGTGCAGCCGAGCGACTCCGGGAGCCGTCCCCGCCGCGCCGTCGCTCGCTCGTAGTCGTAGTGCGCCGCCCGGCCCGCCCCGCGCCGTTGGCGTCCGAGCCCATGGAAACCCAGAATCAGGATGTGGCTAGAAGCCCCGCGGAGGTGCCCAACGACCCGGGGTACGTCCCTAATCCCGAGAAGCCGGCTCGTCGCGCTCTTTTCAGTGACTGATTGGTATTGTTTATCTTGCAGGAAGATGTTCGTCGGAGGCCTCAGCTGGCAGACTAGTCCAGGTACGCTCGTCGGTCCCTGGCGCTCCGCCCGAGCCTCTAGCGGAAGTGCATCCGATGCACGAGCCGGCGACGGCTGACCGCCCGCTTAGCTCGCGGAAGACGCCTCCTATGACCGTGAAATGAGAAACGCGGATCGTTTCCAGTGACGAAGTACCGTGTTGGATACATAAACACCGGTAAAAGTTTGATAATCAGCTGATTACTTAACGTGTTCAGAAGTTGTCGTTGTCGGTGTGCAGAAGTGGTGCACGTGATAATATCGGTGTGAGATGCATCCAGGGGGTATATAAGGAGTCGTGAACGTGTGTAATACGCTGTAATTCAGTTATGTTATCGGGTTGTATTGGCAATCAGGTGTGCGACGGCGGCCATGCCGGCTGCGCGCGCAGGCTCAATCGCCTCTCCGACCTCTCCACCCCACGGGCTTGCGAGCTATTTTAGTTCTTATCACTAGTAAAATTAAGTGGCAAATTCCAGTTACGGTTTCATAGCCGGCTTTTGCTCCAAACAGTTATCACAACATAACCTCAATCTCAAGTACGTAAAGCTCGGTACCGGCGCGTTTCCGTCAGGTCGACTCTAGTCTATAGTCTATTCATACTTAGTAGGGCAGGACAACAATTGGCTTTAAGTAATATTTTGTATTTGATAATAATTTGTGAACTATTTGAAATACATAAAGAAATAGTATTTATTGTTTTATTCCAATCCTTCAACGCGGTTAGGGCAGCATCAATCAAAATTTAAATTTAGGTTCAAGATTTTTCCTGAAAGACTGATAGTTTTAAATTACAATATTAAATAGTACTGTTTATTTGCGTGTCCTATTTACTGGGAGTGCGATGAAGTACCTACATCAATTCTGTAGCGCGTACAAACAAATTAATTGCGCGATGCACACGCAAAAGGTCCGGTGCGCGTGCGCGAGTGATTTGCCGCCCGCGGTATTGGGTCGTGCGCCCACGCCGCACTTTGATCCTCAATATCTATGCCAACTTTGTTCTTCTCTGGAGATATCTAGGGCGCTGCATCAGCGATTACAAGCAAAACACTCGAGATATTATCGGATCTATCATCGATCGTGCGCTCTATACCGGGAACTGTCAGAAATGAGCTCACTACAGTGCAAGACTCTCTTACATCGTTAAAACCGAACGGTTTGCAGTCATGTGTTACTACAATATCGTTTTGCAGAACTACTTTTAGACTTCTTTTAAATTGTCTCGTGGTGTCTTCCACGTGATTATCATTTTCTGCCAATTTTCGTTTACTGTTCTCGTTATAATGAGCCTAGTTTTTCTTTCCGGTTCCGAGCCAACTTTATTCTTAACTAAACACGTTGTCGCCGGTTAACGTCCTGCGTAGAATTTATAAAGTATTTAAAAAATTAACTGAACTGACGTTGTTTGTATAAGATGTTTGCACCTTACCGGAGTTAGTGTGATAAGATAATTTTTGATATTTGTATCACGACACACGGACACACCAACTGTTATCGCATTTTGATAGGGAATGAAGCGCCCTAGACTCTTAATCTCAGCGTTACAAATATCAAGTCTTCGAGCTGTACAAATTTTTCACAATAAAATCAATCACAGCTTTTGATAAGACTGACAGGTACATAGTGCCGTACAACTACGTTCGCGATATTTCGCAGTTTGAGGCTTGTTCCCGCATACTTATTAATTTCAAAACTCGCCCGACACTAAAATTTAATTTTCAATAAGCATTCAGTTAGACAAAAACTCAAGTCATCCTCTAATGAAATTCTGATGAAATATTTTCAACGCGGAAGTAGAGTTGTTATCAGGTAGCATCCAAGTAGCTATTCAATAAATAAATTATAATGACGAAAATAAATTGGCTGACAACAACGACATACCACTGTTTTTGTACTACTATCTCAGTAATATACCTATTACATTCGCTAATGCGTTCTCTTGATGCTCTCATGTTGGTAGATAATAATATTTGGAATGGTATGAAGGAAGCGCAGGTTATAAATATTATTTCATTCATCGAACGACTTCATCTAAATTGAACTCTATTGATATCGGCAGTAAGATCGAAATTATTTTTCAATTACATCCGGGTCTTGCAAGGAAAATCGGTCAACTGTTCCATTCATCAATATATTATTATCAACTAAAAACGAACGGTATGGAGATTTGAATGAAAATGTACAGTAAACCCATGTCAGTCCCCACGTAAGTACCTACCTACATAGTACATTGTATAGATGAGACCCCATGTTACAACTTGTTGCTATGTTACAAGCTGTTAATCAATTTCATAACAAGAGACACTCGATAACTAAACTTTGTACATTATTTGGTACCGAGTTTTTATGTCTACAACTAATCATAAAGATATTAATGACGAAATTGTAATGGTCCACGTTAATTTTGATACTGACACTGATATGAGAAAACAATAAGAACGTAAATAGCATGAGAACGTAACTACATCAATTATACGTAAAATATTTAGTGGAAGTTACATCAAAATGTAATGACATTTTAATGTCCCTAGATGATACTTTCCCTCGGTTGCTTTTGTCAACCAATTTTTACTACCCGTCTTGCCGACAAATCTACCAATTGTTATAGGCACTCGTAAAGATGTAGACTAGGAAATGGGACAAGGATAAGTAATTTTTGCTTATGTATTACTAAACTAACTCATTATCGCTTGCACTGTTAACTGTTAAGACGGCTACAGTCGCTAAAGTGGGTGTTTAGTTGTCGAACAAAAGATTATTCATTATCTTATTTGAAGCGTCTGTTGTATCATTAACATGATACTTCATTGCACAGACTTGACTAATTTTAACAGAAACAGAAACTCTGAAACTTTACTGCATGCTGCTACATAAATATTCATATTTATAATAAAGTCCGTTATTTAAAGCATATAATCTATAGTTATCATTTGCATATGTCGAAGTTCAAATGTTGCTGGAGAGGTAGTGTCGACAAGGATTAGAAAGTCTTCGGCCTGTAGGGCAATGAGCAATCAACGTATCATCGAATTTATTTTTTAAGTCCTATAAGTACCTACCTACTTTTGGAACTGCTGTGTCACTGTGACTTTAGAACTAACACCTTGCATTCAAATTGCTCATAAAGAAGAAGAATCTATTCAGTCTGAATATGTCAAATGGCCACCTTGTCTTGTCTAGAGCTAGTCTCAATTCAAAATGACATGATTACTTTGTAAAGTATTATATTATTTTAACTATTGTGAATGTGAGGACTATGTGGATATTATTTTTATTTCTCTTCTAGTTTTAGTGATGGTCTGGCAGTTTGAGTAGTTTTTGCGGCCTACCCAAATGTCCTTTCTTTGGTATTGCTCGTCGAGTTGAGCTCCTTAAGTTCTAAGTTGAGCTCCACGATTACTGACAAATGCTTGCACTGACTGGACAGGTCCACTCAAATCTGTGTGGTTCTTTCCTCAAAAGACCTTTTCAGACACTAATCTACATGGTCCTCATATGGCCTGACCAAGATTATGTCTGGACTTTAAAAGAGACTGCGACCTCTGAGTTTGTTTCGGCCTTTCTTCTCAGAGTAGTCAGATAGGAAACGCCGAACTCATCTAGCTTATTTTTAATATTTTTTTTATATGACGTGTAAAAGTGATTCCGATATCCTATTTACAGAATAAACAATTTCATTTCATTTCTCGACCATCTTCGTGCTCAAAACGTCCAATCCTGTATGTATGGATAATTGGGTAGTTATAAAAAGTTCCCCTAGTTCCCTTAATAGTATTCCTGAAATAAACGAACGAGTTCGCTTGAAGTCCTGAAATTGATAAAACTTTTAGCCTTACCTCTAGGTAAGGCTAAAGGCTGGTTCTAACCAATAACCAAAAAAGTCTTTCATGTAGCCCTAAAACCATTTGACGGGTATATTACGAGAGTTACGATTTAAATATTGACAAATCTCCATAACGTTGTTTCGGTAATTAATGCACGAGTTTGCTCGAAGTTCTGAAGTCTAGCATTGTTTAAAGTTTGAGCTGTAAACAGTTGATGACTGAGGTTGCGTGCTCGTTGCCCCCAACACAATACAGATGCAAACGGGATCGACGCCGGACTCGTTACGGTTATTATCAACGACGATTGTTTGCCTCAATCGTGCTCGTGCGCACTGCGTCTTTACTTTTACTAAACCGTTTTGTTATACAGTTCCCTTTGACTCTTATATGAACACGCTTCACGGATTCAATGTGCACTTGATGATTGGAAATGTTAATTTCGATAACGGTACACGCAATTCAAAGATTAATGACATCTTACATGGCGGCTTTCAGAGATTTATATTATTGTCACAGAATGATAAATATCACTTAATGTTTATACGTTTCAAGACAGATTTAAAGAGATAATGAGTCGTTGCTTTTGAACTTTTTGGTATTTTCAAAATGCAACAAATGACAACGATATGTTCGTCGCATCTATCTATGTCGAAAGCAGTTCTATTTTCATTTCAAGCGAAGTATAATTTTGTCTGCGGTATAGATGTACCTATTTTTATCCTGCTTCTATACTTCAGCGAAAATAAGATTTTCAGGCGATAACTTCAGCTTGGTATAACGAGTTAATTTTTGCATAGATAAACTCGAACAATTCCCTTTTAAATGATGGAAATTATCATTCAATTTCCCGTGAAGACAAAAGCTCGCGAATCCGTTTCGCACTCTGAAAGGGTCACAACTCAATTCCTTAGTCGATTGCGAGGAATTCACCTTCGTCGTCATCTATTATTAATCCAGAGATTTTGCATACGTTGAATAATGCAACAGCGAAGTCTCTGATGCAGAACGAACGGATTGTCCTTATTTAATTTCCACTTTGAGGGAGGTTCGCGATGACGTAGCCGACTCGCGAACTTAGGTACCAATCAGGTGCAAACTTAGTTCCCAACGAACGTTACTTGGCTTGGAATCGGCTCCACTAATAAGCACTGATTCATCTGTGCACTGCAATGTATTTATCGGGAAACCGTCTTGGCGCAACAGGAGTGAGCGGTGAACAAGTGTCCCCACTTCGACGAAAATAAGATCTTAAGACGGATTTACTAGTGCAAAACGAAACAAGGTAGATACGTCTGGTTGGCCTAAAAAATCTCAACAGGTGCTTTACCGTTTAAAGATTAAAATGATACTCAACCTTTAAAAAGCGTCGAAAATTGTGTTGTAAAATGATTAGCAGAAGAATCGGTAAGAAAGAAAGAAAAAAGAAAGAAAATACGTTTATTTGCGGTAAACATGACGCAAAAAAGATTTATAAAAAAAACGTAAATAACAAATTGGGGGAAAATATGCGTCACATCCACGCAAAACGGTCATCGCTCAGCATAATGCTGCGCCCCATGCGAGACAGACCTTCAGCGCTGATTTAAAAAAAAGCCATAGTAAAAATCCTTACTGTATAAAGTTAAATAAAAATCCTTATACTCGTATAAAGTTAAATAAATTATCTTGTCTTGAAATGTAATTCAATTTCTTTAACAAAGTTTCTGTCAGCATAACTACTTACATTTGAGGCATGGCTCTATAAATTATCCAAAGTAACCATCTGAGCGAGCGTGCATACGTCCATTATTTACAAACTTAAAATAGTAACTGCAGCGATTCTAAATCAATGCGGGTTATTGAAAGCCGCAGGTGCTCATCAAAGCTTCAAAGCGCATCGGGCTGCATTAGCCAGAGAACATTATTCCGAAGTATTCCATTCCCGATTGATCAGACAGGGAGAAGATTTAGCAAGTGGTCAAAGAGGAAAGAGTGCTCCCGGTGAAGAGCCAACCGTATTACGTGGTATAATCCCTATTACAAAGCGTACGATGGTCGTATGTGAGCAAACAGCAGTTTGGGAGACGGCTAGGGACCGGATACAAGTTTCGTTTTGCCCAGTTATTTTGGCCTGGCTGCAAATAGACATGGGTGTGCGTGTGCGGACACTTCTTTACAGAACATAAATCAGAAAAGAAAAAAATAATATATCATTGACTAGGTAGTAGCTTTTAGTGAGTGATGGATGGCAGGGCTAAGGTTTGGTTGCGGTAATATGCGACCACACTAATATTCGTATTATCTGTTGGAAAAAAATTATAATTGCTTAGTCAAATTATTGTAGAGCTATTTGTTTTTTTTTTATGGCACGAAATCTACCGCGGTGCGCAGGCGCAGCTTCCCGCTCGTAGTAATAAAGTTTTTGTTATAGTGTCGCGTTGAACGATTGGAAGCGTAAATAAAGAAAACTTGTTGAGAGTACTAGTGCGAGATGCGTCCGTGGTGATAGATAACTATTTTTACTGTAAATACTCTGGAGATTTAGTAGAGTTTTATCTTCTTCCGCGACGTTCAAATAACTTTATGATTTCGATTTCATGTTTTACACAAAACGTACCTCGTGATGGCCACTATTATATTTTTTGACTTTTTTCATCGAATGTTGATTGACCTGACAACACATGTGGTTCATACAAGTTACTAATAATTCATAATGTCATATCTATTTCGCTTTATTACAATTTTTTGTCTGCAGAAACATGTTTGAGTAAAGAATTATTGTTTAGGCGCATTTTATGAAAATTGCTTACTTACATCTTGCCAACACGTATGTCGCTCGCTGAAAATTTAAATTTTATCTTATGTGATTTAAATAGTTCTTATAAATCTTATAATAATTGTTGAGAACGACCTAAAATTATGCTAGCGTTTGATATTCCACTATGTCATTTGTATTTATGTAGAAGCCGTTCGAATGTTTGTAATTTTCCCGGCGAGGTCGACAATCCGGCTCGGTATTCTTGTTCGTATTACCTACAAGGAGTATTTCTCCGGCTTGCATAACTCGTGCAATCCGTGCATCCAGACGCACATCTGGGAACATTCGGAGACGACACACGCCGCTGCGTTGTTGTCATTACTCATCTGTCGCGCACACGACTTCATGCTACCGACCCGCTGTCACAGATAACAAAATGTCACATTTCACAACTTCTACTCACAATAACGGACTTTAAAACTTTGGCAGTACGGTATAATTCGAATTCCCAAGTTTTTCTATGTTACGTCCACATGAAACTTGTTAAACGACGGAGCAGCGTGTCTTCAAACGACATGCTAATTGACGGCGGCGTGAAGCGCGGGCTAAAAGCTACGACTATTTTTTTCGAATTTTAGTCACGGTGTGATATTTGTTCTCCGACCAACTAATAGAAAATGCTCTCGATTTTGACGTTACGATGCGTGGCGTCGCATTACAAACGAAATATGCTCTTCAAAGTAATTACAGAGCAGTGACGCGTTTTACAATGGAGAATGACATTGTATTATGATCTAAGAACTAATTTATTAGTATGACACGAAATCGTTGCTTTTAGAACGTGGTCTGTTTCTATGGTGAAATAGGTACTATCGAAGAAACGCATATCTGTACACTGTAAGGACTATTCTTGCTTGCAGCGCTCGGCCGCTATAGTATCGCTTACTTACGAAAAAAAAGGGTCGTGTGCACGGGATTTTGTTTTCAAAATGCTTAGATATGCGTTACCCCGATGGTACAGTTTAATTAACGCGTTGTTGAGAACCAAAACATTTACAATTTGGTCCTAAAGCAGTACGTGCTATCAGGTTTCACAAGTGACGTCCTTAAGTGAGGCAATGCGTAAGAACGTAGTTTTCTGAGATAACGTTGAGATTTGATAACAGCGAACTATCTGATACTAAGTGACTTACGCGCAATGCGTGTTTAGGTACCTTTATTCAGTACATAGGCACGACTAATGAACAGTATTTATGGTCTCGGAGTCTTGTAACAGAAGTAAACTGCTGTGGCATCTACATCCCCACATGCGAATTACGCATCAAAGACCGAAATCCTGACGTCACACAAACACCATATCGACGGTTGAAAGGCTAATTGATCTAAGCGACATTTTGTAAAACTTACTCCTGCAATTTTATGATTCGTCCTCCTGGGGGCCTACCACCAGCTCATAAGCAGTATTATTTTAATATTACTTCAGTGGGAGAAAGAGATGGAGCTATACGTCCTGTAGACGTCCTGTCCCCTGGACGGATCATAGTTCTGTTTTTTGAAAAAAAAAACATAAAAAAAACAACTATTTGATAGACTTTTATTTACTTAAATCAATCAATCATAATAAGATCTTATTATGATTAAAAAAAAACAACCAATCCATCCTCCTGCAAGTTTTACAAAATGTCGCTTAGATAAATTAATTAGCCTTTCAACCGTCGATATATAAAACTTCCCCGACATCAATCGTTGGACAGTTGCCCGCCAGACACGACACCCGTCTAGTCGGAGGATCCTCCCTTTTCTATAGACGATGAGTGAACTTTACACCCAGTTCCTCTGAACTGCTGTTCATTCCATAGATTATCATTAAAATGACATTTGGGCTTGGGTCTATTTCGCGATAGGTAGGTTACACACGGCTACACATCAAGCTACGCATTGTACGGTTGTAAATCTCGAGATCAACATAAACTGGAAATCCATAGCTTGATGTGTAGCCGTGTGTAACATTAATTAATTAATTGTTCGATTAAGTAGTCATGGAGGGACCAGTGGCGCCGGTGATGGTCAATCTTTGGATTTAACATTTTGAGGACTTCAGAAGGCCAATTCTCGTACTTTAAAACGTTCAAATTCAAGTCGCATTCTCATCACTGTGACAAGCAATGTCAAAAACTTGTTAAAAAAAATTTGACAGGTTGTGACTAAGATTAGAATACGCCCGTTCTTAAAAATACGGGAATTGCCCCTCAGATCTGCAGGCGTCGAAAGGGAAGATACCCAATTTGTTGAAACCGCGTAATTCGACAACATTTGTAGGTGGGAAGTTACGTTTATTATTTCCACTTTTGCATTCGGATAGCAGTGAGTAGGTAGATATCTGAAATCACCTCGGAATTAATCAGGTAAAGTAAAATAGATCCTCGTGCCTACACTTTTAATAACACGAATTTATTTTTAAACTGAAGATTATTCTTCTATTCGATTTTATAACCTAGACCCTTGTAGTAGAGCTTAATTTTCCATAAACATTTTTTCATAATGAAAACCTTTAATGAATGAGCTCAAAGATAAGATTACAGCAGCTCATAGTAAAATATTTATGTTTATCCACTTAATTCTTCCATCATTTTTGTTCAAACAAGATGTAGAAGTAAGTAGTTTATATAAAATTGTACTAGATACTGAAGCATTTTAACATAATTCTTGCGTTTTCTTTTATAAAAGAGAAAAGAAATTAACTGTTGACTTTCCGTAATAAATATTTGTCTCAGTGGTTGGAAAAGATTGTTTTAAGTCCTCCCTGAAGAACCTTTTGGTGTTTGAAGAAGGACGTTAAAGCGTCTTTATTAGTTTCTCGATTCTGTCTGTTTACTGAAACGAACTGATACCTAATGTTTTTCGAATTTTGTATCTTAATTACATTATGAGGATAATCTGAACCGTGATTACTGAAAAACCTCTATTACCTCATCATCATCATCATTTCAGCCGAAAGACGTCCACTGCTGGACATAGGCCTTCCCCAAGCACCTCCACTTCAACCGATTCTGTGCTTTCCGCATCCAGCGGATTCCTGCGGCCTTCACAAGGTCATCGGTCCATCTTGTGGGAGGCCTTCCAACGCTACGTCTTCCGTCTTCCAGAACCTTTCGGCCATCCGTTCTGCGAGCAATGTGCCCTGCCTATTGCCACTTAAGTTTGGCAATTCTTCGGGCTATTACCTATGTCCAATAAAATATTCCATTTGTGAATCCTCTATCATTTCATACGAAAAGTTATCATTTTGTTATTTATCTGTTAAGCCCCAGATTAAGAGTTTGGTAGTTTTTTGAACATTTTAAAATTAATCGGTACCTCAGTGAGAATTTAGGTGATACTATGTGAAAACCTCATCATTGTTCATTTGAAATTTCTTCAAATAAGCTAAGATTTGCTTATCTTTGTCCTCAGAAGAAATAAATCCTAAATCATGCTTTGATAGCACCACAAACACTAGATATTATCAATTTCAGTCATTTGAATCCATGAAATTATCAGTACCTATAAACTTTAAGCAGTTGTCCCACCGCCGGCGATTAACGAGTAGCGAGTAGAGCTAGCAACTGAAAACGGGTTGGCGAGCAGCGAGCAGCGATTGTGTAGTTCCAATAGTTTTGTCGCTGAGCTATGAGCGAGTGTCCGAGTGCGACGGCCGATTACTCGCACCACTCACTCGGGGTTAAAATTACCGCTGTTTGGTCTCGGTGTGAGTTCTGACCGCCAAGCGAGCATCGCTGAGCAAGTATCGCTAAGCGAGTATTATCTTTGATAGCTCTTGTCGCTCAGCGACAAACTAGTGGAGCCAGTCCTCGCTGGCGGTGTGAACAGTCAGCGATCAACTTTTGTTTACATGGAATTTATATTTATGCGAGAAAATAGCCGATAGTTAGTCGCTTCCTCACCCGCGGTGGGTGCCATAGAGTCCAGTGTCCATAATGATTTTATTAGGGCATTGGTTTGCCTTACTTTATGTTAATTTAATGTCATTTAATCCATGAATTATCTCAAAGTAAATAAGATATACATTCTTAGACGTCATGGACGCAATTCGTCTGTGTGTGTTTGTAATGTAGGTATGTAATTTATATTAGATGCGAATCTGTAATTGAATAGGTATGTAAAGTCAATAAAGATATGGATTTTAAATTAATACTTGCTCTGTTTTGTTGGTATTGTAGGTAATAATTGTATTACCTAGATCAAAACTTGGACTAGGTACTTGACGTAGTTTGACCACAACTAATAGAGCCTAATTGTAGCGGTTTTTCCGAAGGTAAGGTAAAGTAGGTATATGGAAACAGATAAAAACGGCCAAATGCGAGTCGGGCACGAAGGGTTCCGTACCACCGTTCAATATATTGCATAAAAATGCCGAAAAAAACACGTTTGTTGTATGTTAAATTTATTTAATTTTTAATTTTATTTAATTTTTATTTTTTGGTGTTATAGTGGCAACAGAAATTAGTGATGTGCCAGATATCCGTTTCTGCGGATATCCGATGGAGAAAAAATATCTGTATCCGTTACTTTTTGGCGGATCTTGAACTGATCTTTTATATTAATACATTTCATTACCTATACGTAATGAAATGCATACAGATACAGGATACAGATCTTTTTTTCTCCCTCGGATATCCGTGGATATCTGCGGATACGGATATCCGGCACGTCACTAATAGAAATACACAATCTGTGAAAATTTCAACTGTCTACTTATTACGGTTCAAGAGATACAACTTGCTGAAGACAGACGGACGGACGAACAGAGGAGGCTTAGTAATAGGGTTCTGTTTGGCAACCTTCGGGTACGGAACCCTAAAAATATATAGAAAACGAAATAAAAATAATAACGATATGCAATGAAATAGTTTTTAAAGTAGGTACCTAATATTTGCTCGCTGTTTTGTGAGTAACCTACCTATTGAAGGTCGGTAATAATTATTATCCTTATCAAAACTTGAATTAGGTACCTGACGTGGTTTGACCACAGTTAACAAAATGTAATCCTTGTTTTTTTCCGTAGATGAGGAAAACAAAAGTAAAAACCGTCCCATTTTTTTTCTTAACCATGATTAAAGTCACTTTTATCGTTGCTATTACAATTTTTAAACTAAACGAACTCCCGTGAAAAGCTTCAAACAAACAAAATAACTCGTTTTTCAAAAACTTACAAAAAAAAAACTTCACTAGACATTGATTTTATGACCAACTCATATTTACCCAAAATATTATTCACGGCATGAAAGAGCGTCTGAAGAACGTAGATATTAATATTCCGGACAGAGCCGGAGGAAATCACACACATCCATGTCCCGCTTTATTTAGCCCTAGTGCTGAAAATAAATGCTAAGCGGTATTTTATTAAGTTCTTCAGCTTATCTACTTATTGTTGAGAGGAATAGAGTTGAACGTGGTATGTCGGCATTGAAATATACCTACAGACTGAGTTTTTTTTGCAGGGATCACTATTTCTGTTATAATCCTTTTATAGCTGTATAGGGATTCCTGTAGTTAGAAATATTGTTGTTAGAGATCCTTCGAAAGTTATTCACACGTATTAAACGATTTTGCTCTGAAAAATCTACAGTGGGAAAGTGACATCTACCAGCCCGCATTGGGCCCACTGCCTCTCACAGAGAGGAGGCCTGTGTCCCAGCAGTGGGAACATTATAGGCTGATTATGATGATATGGAAAATCAACATATTTTCATATATTTTAGTTTGAATAAAGATGAAAATGCCTAGCCTTGTAATCGCGAAAAAAATTATCAATTGTCCCATACAAAACTTCAATACCTACTGGACACAAATGTCCCATACATTTGTGTCCAGTAGGTATTGAAGTTTTGTTTTTACGGCAGATATTTTTTCTGAATAGAAAGAAAGCAGTCAAAACGATTACGATCATAATATTGGATTCTCTTGAAGATTATTGTCAACCCGGTTACAGCTACTGTCTTAATATGAAATGCCGTGTTTAGTAAGATGGACAACTCAACTTGTCAGGTAGTTAAGTTCATATTTTATTTACGTTTCGCGAACGTTTGTGACGTCACGTGTGTCACGACCTTTGATATGGCTTGAGTGACATCTTTTGATTTCTTTTCTAAGAAGTTAAACGTTTATGAAGATGTATCTTTTTTCTTTGAAATTTGTGTCTGTAAAGACTGAATCGCCGTCAAAACCAGAACAAAAGAAGTCAAGAAGTTTAATGATTGAAAGCTAAATCGAATAGCTTTTATTTTATCGTATCCATTCAAATGACTGAAATCGAAGCAAACATAATTTTTTCAGAAATATTTTCAGAAGATAACTGTCAATTGGAGGTCCAATAAAAAAATTCGAGAACTATATAAATAAATTTTATTATAAATACGGCAGACTACCTAAAAAACGAAACACATTTCAGTCTAGAACCACTCTCTTCCAGTGAGCTGAAATTCAGCATCCCCCAACACATTACAAGTTAAGTACCAACTTAGATCAGACCCACTGTTAATTGAACATCATCAGTTAATCATCGTGCTCACTGTCATGCAATATTTAATTAAGCCTTCATTAAGTTCGATGCGGGCGAGAGTAATTACTTCGGGCATTCCAACCAGCTCTTCTTACTAACATACATATGACTATCTAAACTGCGGATAATGAGAAACATAATTTCTGAGAAGACTTAATAGGTAGCTTTAAATACGCTGTCTTTAATGTCTTGACCTTTATATGTATGTGTTAAGGTTGCATTCGCAAACGTCTTTTAGCGTTAATTGGTAATTAAATAGGAGTAATTCGGAATTTACCACTGACGAATAAATTATTCCATATTGGGTGGTAAGTTAGTAGGTGCAACTTGGTACCTGCTTGGCTTGGACACTTAGCAATATAATATTTTCATTCAATGATTATTATCTACTTTGTCACTTGTCAACTTATACCAGCCGCCTTCAAGTAGAAGTTCGTTAATGATTCACTAACGTAAGTGGACGTCTGTGTGTGTGTCTGTTTGAGGATGTTACAAATCTTTAATTCTTTCCTAAGCTGGTGCATCTATTATAATTCTTCCTCTAGAATAATGCTCGTTAGGTTGTGGGAAACAGAAATAGGAAACGGTTTAGATTTTATCATTTATATGTCCGCATGCGGGCACCGCATATATGTTCAAGCTTCAAATTATCATTTTTGATAAGTGCATAAATGTTCAATGCTGAAGATAAATCTGTATTGATAGAGACCGTACCTACCGTTATTAAAAATAAAACTACATCAACAAAAAACAATAAAAGGAAAACCAAAATCCGGATCTAAGAATTAGCTTAAAAACACATTAGATAATTCACCAATCGGGACACCAAAAGCCGTGCAAAACAATTGGTAACCTACTCCAATTGTAGACATATGTAGAGACTCTATACAGTCTCTCGCAGAGCAAAGCCTGATTTGTCATCTTATGTAGATGAGCCATTAGAATAGATCCCCTCTCCACTGCTGTTGCAACTTACATGAGACTGCAAGCTGTCTCTCTATTTTTCTCTCATTTCGAAATCAGTAGATAAGTTTAAAGATACTTTAGTTCGTATTTATAAACTGGTGATCCGATCTTGAGAGATTTTTCATTATATGGGAAGTTAATTTGATTAATGTGAAACGTCAGTTAATTTGTGCTTCAGGATTTCTGGTCTTTTAAGATTTTGTTTTAATTTTCAAGTACTTTCCTAAAAGCATTTTCTTATGAAAGGCGATGAAGACTAAAACTTAAGTTTTTTATAGTCAGGGTTATAAAGTTAAAATCAGTTAAACTTCCGCCTTCTGTTATCATACTTATCATCCATGATGGATGTGTTGATAGCGACTACCCATAGACACCATGTTTTCTAAATTAAGACACTTCCATAAACTAAATAAGTTTATTCTATGCTATTCTATCTTTCAGATTTTCCTATGGGCATTGTGTGATGAAATGGAAACCCTTTTATAATATTGCGAAATGATGAAAAACAGGTGTTTTTAGTTTTGAATCTCAATTCTTGCTTACCAAATGAGATTAAATTTTGACAAAATCTATAGAAGGTTAGTACAAAAAAAAAATCACTCCGAGATTCTCAATATTCGAAGCCATCAACATAGGTCACACACGAAGTCTATGTTAAAATTAAAGCCCTGTTAGAGTGCATTCAGTTAAACATGAGTATCTTGTAAGTTTGCAAGTTAGTTTACTGAAGGTAGTGTTTCAGGTGAAGCTCGGAGACGCTCGCCCACAATTAATGGTGCTTTCCGTGCACTTCGAGGGCGTCTAATGGATGTCCGCCACGCTCGTCCCCATCTCCCACTATTTTCTCTATTTCTAAAAAAGTTAAGATTGCTTCACAATTTTGGTCGTTTTACAGACCCGTTTAGTTTAGAACACAGTTCAACAACATTCAAGAAAAGTTTGAGAGAAGATTTTATTATTTGTTGCTAGAAATTGTGATTCGCCAGTCATATAAAATACTGATACAACTCTTGAAGCGACCGTTGAAACTTATTAAAGCGACCCAAAAATAAAATTTCAATAAAACAGCCATCCACTTTGTTGTGTCGCCGCAAGAATCTCGTGCTCGGAGTGGTATGATAACGCTTCTTACGAAAATGTAGGCGTTTCAGATCTGTGCAATGTCCACATGATTTGAGTGAAAGTGTTTGGATGAAGGCCAAGACTCATCTCTATGACACGATAACTTCACGAATGCAGCAAAATAAACAAGTTCACTCCACATTCGACGTGATTTAACATGATTCCCGTACAGCCATTAGCGTCTGTTTGTTTGTTGTTAATTTACTACTTACATACACATTTTATGTGGTGAACCTTTTAATTTGACTACCAACAGTTATTATAAATATTCAATGTTTAACAGAACGTCACTGTTTCATCGCAGTTTAATGTAATTCGGGATTTTGTTTAACTTTTTTGTTTGCTAACAATTAATTCGACGCAATTCGCTGACGAACTCAAATGTATTTCTGCCTTTCAGCAGTGCCGTGAAATTGAAAAAAATCAGTAGGTACTCTTGAAACGCAGAAAATATTATTACAAAAGAAATGACTTTGATAATAGAATTGGCTATTGACATCAGGAATAAAATATATAGCTATTTTCAATGTCTCTAAGCATAAACTATTCATGTGGGATTGGTGCCCACAACATCAATTTTCCGTTTTATCTTTCGAGCAAATTTTCCGATTTTCACAATATTGCGTTAGATCAACATTATTAATAAGAGACCATTGACTTCTGGTTACATAGAATACCTTTCGCCCTTACGTCGTTCAGACAACACAGGGTAAGCATGTGTAGGCGTCAAAACATAGTCACTTGCTATTTACAGGGAAATGCAAATATTAGTTTAGGCAAAGGGTACTCCGTAGTCGAGTGCGATAACATACCGGGAAAGGGATTAAATGTCGTGACTTTGTTACTTTAAGTGTGTTTGTAAACTCATATCAGGGACTTCATATACCTGAAGGTCTGGTTGGTGACTTCGGACGGAATATCTTACCAGAATGTTGTCCCGATAACGTTAATAGTTCAACCGTAGGTGTTCTACCATTCGGGCGAGCTAAACTAGCCTATTTCTACATAATTTTGACACACATATTAGCCAATTCAATAAAGCGCTAAATATACTCTTTGACACAAAAATTTTGAAGTGATTAATGTACAAAACTATCACTTTCAACGTTTGAATTTCCCCGTGCTGTTTCTGCGGATGTTTTGTTAATAAATGATGACGTAGAAGAAGCATGGTGGAATTCTAAACAAAATTGTTTCGTTCAGTAGTATAAAGCGGGCATCGACCGAATTTAACGTTACATCTATCAGATGCTAAGGCTCTATGAAGCCTTAGTCATTCTTTAAAGTAGTGAGGCAGGTCAGCGCTGGAATGAATTTAACGCTGCTGTCTAGGTATTTTTTCGGGCCGAGTTTGATCCTGTTAGACGCGCACGGGTGGGTTAATATTTTCAGAGGTCAGGTCCAAATATAGAGCTGCTCTTTTTAAAACTTGACTAGAATAGAGTGGAATGTTACAATGGGCGGAGACAAGTGACAATCTAGTGTTCAATGTAAATAAATAATTCGTGTCGTCCGCGTCGTGAGTGGTGAGTGACAGCTAGCTGGGCCTCAGCTGAGACTCGTTACGATAGTTTGCGAGACGATTGCACACACGACCTTTGCGCTGCGCACACGCACTGCAGCGCTGGCCTATGATAGCCCGCACTAATCCACTTAGAAACTGATACTCGTCGTCGGTGTCACGTCATTGAACTTCGTTATATAACTAATGGTCAATTACTAGTCCTCAATGGGTTCCACGAACGTCACAATCACAACACTACTCGCTAAATACTTTAAATTAAATACAGTTCTACCGCGAAAATAAATAAAGGTTACCAATCGCTCGTTCGTCATACTCGGAACTTTGTTACTTACTAAAATACTTTTAACTTAGTCATAAAACAAAATTTTATAAATGCGATATTAAAATTGAATGTCCATATTTTAGTGAGATGACAAGATAAATGTTTATGCGTTTTCTAAATATATAGTAGTTCCGTAGAACTTTATCAACTTGAAGCTATTTGAGAATCCCCACGTAGCTAGGTTAACATGTTCACTGCTTAACGTTGATCTGTTTGAAGATAGTAAAAATCCTCGAGAAACGCAATTACAATTTCGTAGAAGTTATTACCAACATTATTTGCTGGAAATAGCAACGACTAATGACTTCATTGTTTTGAGTCTTTTCTGATCTCGTTGCTTTGTTGGCACATGCATGCGGACGTATGCAGAAATAAATAAACAAAAACTTGAGTCCATTCACTCCTCGCTGACATTTCTACGACGCCGTTTCGTGCCAATCTAACTATTTTATAGGATTCATTTTTATTGAAGCTTCGTGATGAATGCTTTCTCAAAATAGTTTTTAATAGTTCGTGTAATTTCAGTAATGAGAAGGAAACGGTATATCAAAGAATTTATTTCGGATTTCCAGTTACAAAAAGTTTGACAGTTGCCAGATCGGAAAATTAAATCGGTCAGTGTTATTTTTTGTTCAGACCTTCATCGAAATCTATTTCTAGTGAAAAATGTACAAGTAGATGCCTACTGTCGGGGACACTTTGTAAGTAGTTAGTATTTTATTTAAATTCATTTATAACGAAAATGTAGGAACCTATTAGGGGATGATAGAATGTTATTCAATTAACCACCCCTTGCAATAAATGTCGCAATCAGGATAGTAACAGTAAAAAATGCCCATGTAGGTAATCTAAAATATGTACAAAATAATAGTGAAGTTTATCCTTGTTCTATTTTAACTAATCTAAATACAAACTCCTGCGCAATTAGCTACCTACTCTTAATAAAATTGTAACCTTATATAAGTGGTCACTATTTTGTATGAAAGAACCTAATTACTAGGTACCTAATTATATTGGTGGGTACTATATAGGTATAGTTATCGATACGGCTTGTGCAGTCGAATGGCATTAAATAACTCTGGATGTTGTAATTACACCGATAAATATAAATATTCTTATTAGGTAGGTAAATACTGAAACAAAATTCTGTGTATATTCTCTGCATCTTTAAAGTACGCAATATGTTTCATAGCACCCAGAAATTTCTGAATATAATGTACGTATTGCAGTCATAGTATTTCATTTTAACCGAAAGCTAAAAATCCTTGAGATAAAACAAATGTACAGATATAGGTATGGCTGGCTTTATATGGCCTTCTCTACACCATACATTTTACATACTTATGCATTTGCTGGCCAATATTATAATTCAAGAAACATTGTGTGTCTTGTTTCTGCAAATAAACAGATTCTTATGCTGGGGCCACATTGTCGCGCCAACTAAACTTCGCGCGCTATCTTTCGCACACCGCTCGACGTCTCGCTGAGCAACAGAGAGCGCACGAAGTTTAGTTGGCTAGACTGTTCGCGTTACCTCGATATTGTAGCCCCAGCATTAGCGACAAAGTTTCGTGCAAACTGCAATAAAATCTAAAGTAAGGTTATGTTTTTTACATTGACGTTTCTATTTTAAAAGATGATATAACATAACGCCTGTATTCCCCGAAGGCAGATAGGGATAGGCAGAGCTGTACCTACATTACACCCATTTAAGTCCCATGTAATAGGGAGCGACCCCATTGCCATCAACCGGGCACAAATTTAGACTCCGGGCTGCTACTGAGAAATTCTAGATGGAAAAACCCAATGCCATTTTGCTCGACCCGGGAATCGAACCCAAGGATATCATGATCAGTAGTAACGCGACCACTAGACCATCGAGGAGGATTTTAAAAGATACAGACGAATATTTAAAATTATTGTCATTACATTTTCATTTTAGTCATCATGTGACTTGCTAGATTATGTGAATCCAATACGTTGGTCGTAAAATAAAAGTTAATAGCTGCAAAGTTTATTTTGGACACAAAAGCATGTCAAGTCGCGCACTAACAATTTATTTAGTTTTAGCGCAGTGTTTACGTGAGTGTCACTGTACTTTCTGACGCGTT
Organism: Agrochola lychnidis; assembly: GCA_963680765.1. Taxonomy (NCBI): domain Eukaryota; kingdom Metazoa; phylum Arthropoda; class Insecta; order Lepidoptera; family Noctuidae; genus Agrochola; species Agrochola lychnidis. The sequence continues at coordinate 9,753,687 of OY796863.1, read as the reverse complement.
TGTATTTCTCAAAGTGATTTTTCCCGTCTCTATGACAGTGTGAGTGGTTATGACAATGAAGGTTCGTCTTTCTGGGTAGTGTCATTTCAACGTGCCTTTTTTGATAAATGCTAGTAAAACTCTTCAGTCTGTCGATTATTTTCACAATATTCATTACACCTATTTTTAAAAAGGTCTTTCTGTACATCTTTACTGTGCAATTAATCTTAATTATTTTAAAAGGAAATCTACGACTTACACGCATTTATTTGATAGTCAATATCAAGGCACTTCAAAAGCTAAAGCGTCGTTTACTGCCGTGTCCAAAAGCTATAAAAGGGTGGCAGTAACCCGTTCAAAATTTAATATGTGGCGGCCATAACGTTCTAGAACGAGTCAGCACAATTCATCCTACTTTGTTCAAAACAAGAACTTGGCACTATTTCCAAAATGGCGCTGGGAAGAAAGATTTCTACCATAGCCATGTCGCGGTAACCACCATGCGGCTTAAATAAAAACGTTTGAATAAGTCTCTTTAACCACGGTAGCCGTGTATTTTTTTGTTTATTTTCCACACTTATCGCACGATAAGTATCTCATATCGCGATATTAGTTGTAAATAAGTCAGATAGTTGGGTTACAAAATGTTTCATAAGGTTTGTTAAATGTCGCCATTTAATCTACTTTTATGATCACACTGATCGCTTGTCTACTTCGAATAAATACACGCAAATAAACACTGACAATGCAAGTGCGAGTAGAATAATCAATTTAAAAATATATTTTTGTGAAAATTGTCACTGCTATCAGTTTAGCTTTCCGCGTCGCTTTCCGTCAATCATTTTCTATTCAAACTCTTTTGAAATATGAACGAAATTTTTTCCTCACTCTTCGAACATTCTAAAACGTAACGTGCATTCCTCCACTCATAAACTGGAACAGTATTTATTTTCAAGGCAAACCACGAAGCTAAAATATAATTTTGTTATATTGTACGTCTATACTGAAGTGTGAAGAGAGTCGAACTGTTTCAAAAATAGCTGTTCGTGTGACACCGTAAATCTCTGTTACGACGAAAGTTACTGTGTAAATCATCAGGCCACGCGCACGCGCACACTTAATGGCACATTGAATTTTATTGCACACTCGTAATAATAAAATTATGACATACATAACCAGTAATTAACAACGGGACCGATTATAAATAAATAAGATAAAATACAATCAATCTGCTTAGCCTTTTCCCAACTATGTTGGGGTCAGCTTTCAGTCTAACCGGATGCATCTGAATACCAGTATTTTACATGGAGTGACTGCCTATCTGACCTCCACAATCCAGTAACTTGGTAACACGATACCCATTGGTAAGACTGGTTGTCAGACTTTCGGACTTCTGACGACCGGTAACGGCTGTCAAAGATCCACGAATGACAGCCGGGACTAACGGCTTAACGTGCTTTCCGAGGCACGGAGGGGTCTCGGTTTGTAAAGATGGTCACCCATTCACGAACCAACCCCGGTAAGCGTAACGTAACCTAATGGATCGACCCTTGCGGCTGTTATTACTTAGCCACGAGCTCCTCAAATAATATAAAACACGTGCTCTTGTTTATTATTTTAAATAATACCGTGTCAGATGTTGAACAACATTTGTACAAACACGTTTTGGGTTGTTACTAAACCGCCACATTTGACGCAACAATACGATAAACGCATAACGATTCTCAATTAGTAATAAACCGCTGGCGAACCGCAAGTCTGCAATGCATCGTGCAGCGTAAAATCAAATTATTAGTACCTTCACAATATTCCGTTTCTATTTCCGCGTAACCTCTACTGCGTTACAGCGCGCTACAAATCAACTGCTATCCGTTAATCGAGTGCATTTACAATAATATGTTAGTTTCGCAGGTAAACACACATTTCATCGCGGTGGCACGCGTGGTTAACGTTAACTTAATTTAATAGAAGTGCCCTATCGTATCGTAATGATATAAATCGCGAACGCAGCGAGCTACTAACTGCTAGTTTCCAATGAATGGGTCAGTAATCATCTGCATTTGAGGCCATTATCTCAATTGGCGAGCGCTCAATGAGCGACGACCTCCAGCGCCGGACACCGCACCCGAGCCGTCGGTTGCTCCACAATGCTTGTTTGTTTGCTTCACAATATGCTTTTCTGCTCGTACCAATTATTTTCCCAACTAAGTACATACCGATCAACAATTCTAAGCGCTGATTCCACGCAAAATAATGTTATGACTTATAGATGCGCTTTGAAAACTAATGAGTGTTCTATCTCATTAATTATAATTTTGTTATCAATATACCTACGTAATGTGAATCTAGAACACATTATCTAGCACTGAGTAAATCATTTGATTATGACCGATTTACCTATTTATTTATGGAAGACCTCTAAACAGTCGCGACATTTAACTTAGTATACCTAAGACATTGCACTGAATGCACTTCATTATCGTTTAATTGCGTTGATATTATTAGGTACTATTTATAGGTTTTCTATTGCTGTTCATTTACCAATTTTTACATATTTTAGCTAATTAACTTTGCTCACATGATTTTCCGTCGTCAATTGTTATTGTTTTCGATCTATATCTTTTTCGCGACGTGTGATGTATATAACTTGTTTTATATTATAAATACTAGCGTAAGTAGTTAGATGATACTAATTGATTTATTAATAATATACCTGTGTGTCTTTTCCAGGTATCTACCACTTAGTATTAACTCATAAATGGTAATATTTATTGCGACAAATTATAATAATTCACTTCTTGTACTGTAGAAGTAAAGTATTTCTTATTTATCTTCACTATTGTCTCAGTCTATTATTGTATATTACGAGCAACAGCAAGTATTAGTTACCAATTGCTGCAATTGTTAGAAACAGGTGTATCTACATTTTAGTCTTTGTGTTTTAGTTTTATAGATAGGTATCTGTATCGATAGTACCGAGTAGCGGCCCTAGCGTTTTTATTTCAAGTTTTTATATTTAGTAGATCATGTCCAATTGAATTTTCTTTTGAGTACAAGCAAACACAAATGTACAACCCACTCTATAATAGCTTTAAGAGAACAAACCTAAATCTTCCTCACTGAGAACCAGTAACGTAAATCAGCATGTTAGTAGTAAGATGCCACACCCCAAAGCAATATCACGGAGTAATGATTGAGAGAACCCCCTGCCTATATTATAAGAACAACCACTGATATAAGACTTACTTACACGTTAGATTCACGGAGAAAAATATTTTTCCCAGGGTTACGCAAGCGGTAATTGTGGTGGAGCACCTTAGTTGCCATCTTCCGAAGTTTGGTAAGTGAGGCACTCCATTTATACACAGTCTGCCCGACGTGATTCCGGAGAGAAATATTTTGTCGATTGTACCGCTCATGCCCTGTTCACACAGCTTATTGACACCAACAGAAACAGTGCGGAACATAGCGCATAAATAGATCTTTCCCGGGAACCACCGGAAGCATATCTCACACCGTAGAGTAGCCGCTTGAGACCGTACAGAGCTTACTAGCTAGTTGAGCGCTAACGGTCGCTGTCACGCTATGCATGATTACGATAAGAGCACGATTACTTTACTATATCTTGTTGTTATGTATATTGTGGCGCATCTTAGTGTTTACTGCACATTTTTTTATGTATTTTTACTTTTCACACATTGTTGTATTTTTTAATATTTTTGTTCGATGTAATTTTAGCAATATTTCAGCGGTAGGTATGGTTTAATAATATGTCATGAAATGTCTCAGGGTAATTTTGGACGGCTGCAGGAAGGGCTTTAGCCAGTGAACCTGAGCGCAAGCCAAGTGATCCCTGTAATGGAAGACTAAGTTTGGCTACGTCGTCTAGCGCCGCCAATTTTTATGCATAGAAAAATCTATGCGCAGCTGCCAAACGCTACAGTTTTTACAATGTTTCATGTAGTATTTCAGAGTATTTTTCTTTGGTGGTACGGTAAGCTCATTATTTCCGTATCTAGTCGGAGTTCGTATTTAAATCCTGAGTAAGGGTCGGGTCGTATTTATATGCGGGCGCCGTGCAAGGCGCATACGAAGGCATACGCCGGCAGACGACACTCGCCCCTAATCCGATTATGTGTAACAAAATGCTACGCGGTGGCACGGGGCGTCGTCGCCGCGGCCGCTCTCGCCGACTAGTTTGTAGTGTACGTTACAACTACTAGCTCGCAGTCGCACCGTGTACTTTGTGACTTGAATTTATGTGAGCAACACCCACTCCAGGCTGACTTATAATTAGGTACGTATTTAAAAACTACGTGCGATTTATTTTGTACCTTTGGCGATACTTTAATGGGAGGAGTATTCGTTTTATTGGCAGTGTCATCATCGTTATGTAGGTATATTCCAAATAGGTTAACCGTTTCCAGTTTTGCTTTAATGCTCATCTTGATATAATTTAAAATGTATTTTCGTTTTATATCTAATCACTGGTCCCATAGATGTTCTCTCTGCTATTACCTAATTAATTATCCAATTAAAATGTAGGGAGTTTTGCATAATTTGTCTGATTAAGTATCGAGTTAAAATAAATTAGCAATATTCATGAAATTCTATGAATATATTTATGCCAGAATTAGTTGGATATAAATAAACTTGCTAATATTGTTTGCACATGTCGATCCTCCAAGGAATTCCTTGGAATGGTGCTGTCTATTTTCTTGTTGACACAGTGACTAAAAATGCTTAGGTGGACTTTAAAACATTTGATTTTTGCAATCAGTATTTTATAAAGTAGGTACCTATGTTTCAAAATATTTAAACTGGAAATGCTTGAACTTATTCAAATATTGTTCGAAAGCAAGAATCGCTTAAAAACTGTACATTTGCTTCCAGTAAACGATACAGCAGTATTATTTACACGAACAAATAAAAAATGTATGCCCGAAATTGTTCTTTTTCGTTTCAAAAATACAAAAGCGGTGTCTGTATGTGGGGAGACTTGAAGTTGGGAGCTCCGTGTAATCCGATTACACGACAAAATGTTAGCGTCACTCTCACTCACATTCACGGCCTTCCGAGCTCACAAATTGATGTCTAATTACACTTTATAAAACTGCTTAAACTCCATATAATGCTTGTAATAACGTTTACTTTGAGCTAAATTAAAAAATTTAAGCTCGAAATAAATTGAGTTGTCTTTCCAACTGAAAAAACTAGTAAAACCCAAATTCACTAATCAAAATATACAATACGAGCTAAAACTAAACAGCAGATAAAGGAAAAAGTACTTTATGATCGTTCCAAATAGCCGGAGGTATAGTCCGATAAAAAAATCAAACATTGGTAGCAAATGGATTCTCTATTGTCCAATTTTAGACTCCCTGTATTTACGCTAACATACTTTGAATCTCGTATGTATGGACGTTCCGGCAATCGAGTTTAAATTTAAATATTGAACCACGAAATACGGACATGTACCGTTTATTTTATTCAAAGTTCTATTATAATGTAGATATTATTTAGCAATAGGTGTGGATTAACAAGATTAGGTTACGTGACGCGAAATATGAAAAAGCATGAAATGATTACTTTCAATACACACAAATGACAGTTTATTCAAATAAATATTCTCTTAGACAATGGCATTTTGTGTTCTGTAATAAGAAATGATACCCAAATGAATCTGAAAAAAAAAAAAACGTGTGGTACTCGGGACTGCCGCGGTAAAGCTATTGCATAGCATTTGTAACCTCCATTCTTCCTATTTGTCAACGCTATACTTGGGATGATGACATGATGACATAAAACAAAAATTACGTTCCCATGACAACATCACGTTGTCATGGGAACCGTCATTACATGGTAGGCGGAGTGGGGGGTGTTAGGTTTTTTTCGTTACGGAATTTCTTGATTCGGTCGCCCCGCTCAAAGTCCGCGATAAAAGCTATGCAATAGCTTAAAAATGTGATACCACGTGTTACTGATTATCCTCCTAATTAAAACCACGGTCGTCAAAGGTCGTGGTCCTATTGAAATATAAATGAACAACATATTTATATTGGTAGGTACCTCCCACGTTACATTTAATACATCAAAATGTTTTCCTTTTTCTTTCATCTCCAGATTTGAAGCCGCACTCGACAAAAGTAAAGTTTTAATGACGGAGTTATTTGAAATTCTTCTTAGATACAAAATATACGTAAGTAATACACGTTAGGTAGTTACCATTATTCCCAATTAAAATTCTCACAAAATAGTAAATAAAATTCAGTTGAATACTTCAAGTGCTTCAAATCATTCGTCTGTTCATAAGCCAGCCAGCTTCTAACATCAAATATCACTACATAAACATTATAAAACAAAGTAGTCCCCTCGGCCGCGTCTGTCTGTCTGAAAGCGATAAACTCTAAAACTATCGAACAGATTTTCATACGATTTTCAACAATAGACGGAGTGATTCATGAAGAAGATTAGGTGTATAATTCGTTAACGTTTTGTGTAAATTGGCTGAAATATGACGATGATTGTTGAAGATGTCGGAAAAAATCATGCCGGGGCTTTACTGGCGTGCGCCGCGTAAACTAATAGAGTTATATGAACGTAATTGATACATTGTTTACCTGGATTAATAAATAGGGTACTTTTAATTCCAGTAGTACATTCCCGTGGGATATTTTCTGACATCCACGCGGGCGAAGTTGCGACCAAAAGCTAGTAGAAAATAAACAAAAACGAAACGATAAAATAACGCTTAATAAAACAAACGTTATTAGGTAACACAGCTCAAATTGACTGCTATTAAGCTGTCTTCTGTCGAAAGGTAATGTAGGCGGGTAAGGCTGGTGATAGAGTACCTAACGTTTAGGTCAGCTTGAGCGGGTAAGAGAGCGGGTAAATTTGGGCGAAACTATACCAGGCAATTGTTGACATGAAATATGAACGGCGCACAATGTTGCTACTGCGTTGTTGCTTAGAAAGTGCAATCTTGCTTTGTTATTTCTTCCTGTATTTGCGCATGATCTGTTTCGATATAAAGTGGAACATTGGCAATAAAGCCGCCATCATCCCATAGCAGTCCACTGATAGATATTTCTTAACCAGCTGCTAAAAGCCAACAGCTTGGTCCAACAAATCTTTTAGATACAAGATAAACGAAAGCTGTGAAACTATCGCAGACTTTTCGAAGAGCTTTTTCATCGTCCCATCGCTCATTTGTAAAAAAATGTTCAACGTTACTTCTAGTTTGCATCATCTTCCGCTTCCGCTAGCATCAGCGTTACTCACTATACACCGCTAGTACTGAAACAACATGTCGTTTACCCGAATCATTCATATTTGATATAACAACTGTCGGTCGGCCTCTTTCAGTTCTAACGAAACTTATAAGTATTCTAAATTGGTATTGTTGAAGTTTCTTACTATTAAGTAAGTGTATCTTTTCACATAAATACTAGGTCATTATACTGCTAGGGAGTTAGTTGCGCCACTTCTTCTTTCCAGCTTATCAGTTGGAAGTGGTGTCGTTTGTTATCATAAACCTTAACTAGCTTCATTTTTTAATTCTTTTTACCTATTGTGGTATAGTTATCTTATTCCAGGTGCATTGTCTTCACATATAATTATAAATTTAATGTATACAAACTATTGTGAAGTTTTAAAAGAGAGTGGAGTGGAGAGAGTGGTTGTGGAGTTTCTTGCCCATACCTCTTCACATTAAAACTACCTTTTGGAAGGGGCGACTAGAATCAATTCTAGTTTTTGTAAATTAACGTTTTTTTAAGTCAAAGTCAAATAATTTATTTCAATTAGGCACATAAAAGGCATTAAAAAAAAACCGTTAATTCCCAATAATAATGCCCATTTCATCATCATCATCATTTTAGCCGAAAGACGTCCACTGCTGGACATAGGCCTCCCCCAAGCACCGCCACTTCGACCGATTCTGTGCTTTCCGCATCCAGCGGATTCCTGCGGCCTTCACAAGGTCATCGGTCCATCTTGTGGGAGGTCTTCCAACGCTACGTCTTCCGGTACGTGGTCGCCACTCCAGAACCTTTCGACCCCATCGGCCATCCGTTCTGCGAGCAATGTGCCCTGCCCATTGCCACTTAAGTTTGGCAATTCTTCGGGCTATGTCGGTTACCTTGGTTCTCCTGCGGATCTCTTCATTTCTGATTCGATCACGTAGGGAAACTCTAAGCATAGCCCATTTAATAAGCGCAATTCAAAATTTTGGGCTCTTAATGAAATTTTCTGAAAATTACTCAAGACCGCTTGACAGATCCCTGAGCTAGGTAAGCATTCAACAACCCCAAAACGAATGAGTTGCAACCTCAAACAGTTAGTTATCGATTGTTTTAGTTTTTTATCTTCATTAAGCCGTGCGTTAACCTCGGGAAGTTTGGATAGAGATGAAGTCGTTTAATCTTCTCCTTTTCGTGTGGTTAGTGACTAACCTGTACCCTAATTGCGTAATTTATTTTCGTAAACGATTATGAGAAATTTGTTTCATTTTGACAGTTCAACAACATTCATTGCGTTATTTACGTTGTTGAGCAGATTTTTTTCCAACTTATGAAGCAATGAATTCGCAATCTGTTTTAAATCGAAAAAATTGTGATTGATCGTGTACTACGCAATTAGGGTACTGGTGTCAGAGTTGTAAAGCCGTCCATGGGTCTCTGACTTCGCTTCACATGCCGTCAAAAAATATCTCTCAGGCATGCCGGTTTCCTCACGTTGTTTTCCTTCAACATTCACCTTTAGTCGTTTAATAATGGCTTCTTATATTACAAGCATTTTCAATTGGTTACTTATATGCTTTTAGCACGAGGTTCTGGGCTCAATTCCCGGATCGGGCAAAGTGTTATTGGGTTTTTCTATCTGACATTTCTCAGTAGCAGCTCGGAGTCTGGATTTGTGCCCGGTCGATGGCAATAGGCTCGCCCCCTATAACATGGGACTTAAACGTAACTGGCGAAATGTGGGTGTACTTGTTATACAGGGACACCTCTGCCCAACCCTTCGGGGATACAAGGCGTGATGTTATGTTTATGTTATGTAACTATAGGTAGTGTTCTCTTTTCCTGACCTGACTGGCTCATGTATTTAGGTTCCTGGTCATTTTGAATATTTTGTATTCACATGCAAATTATGCTGTGACGACTTGTCTGTATACAAGGTGTCATTGAAGTAACTGATAATCTCTTAAGGGCTCATTGTATTCATCATTATGAACTACTTTTACTAAGGGACAAACATTGAATTCGCGAAAAATAAAATCTAAAATGTTCGCACAACTCGACAAAATGTAGGGAACAACTGATTTTTATTAACGATTTCAGGTTTTGTTCCATAATAAAATTTGTTCATAATAATTAGTACAATGATCAGGAGGATTTCAGATTTTTTTACTTTGTATACAACAATTCCCGGAATTATTTTTTTGTTATTGTTTAAACATTAATACCTTAATATTAGTGTGCAAGTTAATAGAACTAACTGTATACAGAGGAAAAAATTAGATAAAATATAGGAACAAATCATTGGGCATCAAAAAATTCATCCGAATCGCTGTCGGTGGGAAAGGTGCCCAAAAGGCTGGCAGCATTGCCACGTTGTATGGCAATGCTAATTCTTTGGCCTAAAAATTTGCGGAATTAATGCACACCACCAAACACCCCAATTGGAATTTTTGCTATTATGTTTATAAAACTGTTTATTTATTAAATTTGTTACACTGATGTAGAAGAAAATGTTGGTCACATTTAAAATCAACGCATCGTACACGTCTAAGGGTCTAGCGTTGTACGTTCGTCCATTTTGGTTTGATTTGACTGTACAGCGGAAGTGTGACTGTAATTTACGTAGTTTTAATTATTTTTGGGAAAAACATTACCCATTAAAAAACCGGCCAAGTGCGTGTCGGACCACGCACAATGAAGGGTTCCGTAGTTGGGATGAATTTATCCCAAAAACAAACTTAACTTTGTAGTTGATAAACATGTTCTCCCATACGGAATGTATGGGGAAACATGTTTTTGCAACTGCAAAGTTAAGTTGGTCGATTATTACTCGATAACTAGTAAAGCCTACTTAGCTGTGATAGTTTTCCTTTTAATTTCGTTATATAAAATACTGCTGTGATTTTTTTCACACATCCAAAACCAACCATTTAGCTGGCAGGGGGGACATTTGACTCTAACAAAAATTAGCACTTTAAAGCTTAATATTTTGCAAACGGATCCCTGAATCCAAAAATGGTTTCCACAAACTCACAATGTTTTTGTAAAACCTTTCCAGTGATTCTCCACACTATGGGATAAAAAAAAAAAAATTATACATCACCACTTTACGTGTATGGGAGGTACCCTAAAAAAAATGTTTCTCATAATTTTGTTTTACCACTTTGTCGGCGTAATTAATATGTATACCTATGTCAAATTACAGCTTTCTAAGGGTCTCGGAGCTAGACCGCGGACAGACAGACAAACAGACAGACAGACGGACATGACGAAACTATAAGGGTTCCTTGTTTACTACGGAACCCTAAAAATGACAGAAATCGATTCAGTAAACTATTCTGAACTACTTTCATAATGTGCATTGATTCGGTTACATATTGTATGTATGTGTTGCAGTAAGATGGTTGAAGCCGTGATATAGTTATATCCCTAGGAATATTTTGGGATATAGCTATATACCGTAATATACTTATATAAAAGTAGTTCATAACTGTCTTACGAGGAATATAACTATGATACAAAATATAAGGCACTTCGACCAAATAGGTTAGCTTAGAACTATGATCAACTACGTCGCAATTGGTCGCAGCAACAAAATTTGGGTATTCCGATCATTATGAACCGCTTTCATATAACTACATTACGGTATAAATATATCCCTAGGGATATAACTATATTACGGCTTCAACCATCTTCTGCGACATATGTAGGTAGGTACCTATATCCTAAAAGTTCAATTGTCCAGTAATCAAATAGATTGTTATAACTTCATAAGTTACGTTAAAAGCTACAATTAATTCGCCTAGTTAATATTCATCAGGGATAAAAGTAAAGCGAGCTTGTTGAGTCACCTCATTCTCATATGATTCCGTTGATGACAATGAGGATAGTTTACATCGTGATGACAAGTCACGGCCTCATTAAACTAGTTGTCATCTCATGTTCGCGTCAGATCCTTGACAATACTTTAGTCATGGGTTAGTTTGACAAAACTAAGTTAAACTTTCTGTTTATATTAAAACTATAGCTTTTGCCCGCGGCTTTGCCTGCGTGGAGGTTGGAAATTATCCCACAGGATCGTGCAGTTGGAATAAAAAGTCGTGTAGCCAAAGGACATTGTCTACTTTGTTTGGGAATTTGGCTTGATATGAACAGACACTTTAAGTATAAATATAATACAGATTTAATAGCTAATACAGTAGGAAAGAGATTATTGTAATATCGTGATGCTTCTAGAACTTGTTTTGGGTACTTCAGTACTTATTAAATACACTATTCGTGGGCTCAAGTTGATATAAAAGTATAGAATAAATAAGCGTTTAAAAACTAAACTTGATTTTTGATTAAAATGGTTATTTTCAAGCATCGTGTCTACACGAAGCCGAATATGGCTCCTTCATCCAAATCCGTGGCATCATCATCTGCCTAGCCTTTTCCCAACTATGTTGGGGTCGGCTTCCAGTCTAACCGGTTGCAGCTGAATACCAGTATTTTATGTAGAGCGACTACCTATCTGACTTCCACAACTCAGTTAGGTACTGGGTAACACGATATCCCTTGGTAAGACTGGTTGTCAGACTTTCGGGCTTCTGACGACCGTAACAACTGTCAAAGGTCCAAGAATGACATCCGGGACCAACGGATTAACGTGCTTTTCGAGGCACGGAAGAGTCTCGGTATGTAAAGATGGTCACTCATCCACGGACAACCCCGGCAAGAGTAGCTTAACCTGTTGGATCGACCCGTGCGGCTATTATTACTTAGCCACGAGAAAAAGTGTGAAAAGGTAACAGACATTCAGACAGACAGATTGACAGACAAAGTTACTTTCGCATTTATAATATGAGTACGAATGGCATCAGGAACGAATCCTCCTAGATGAAAAAGATTGTTATTTAATTACTTGAATAATCCATGTCTAATAAATCTATCTCTCCTTCCAATTTATCTGTATCATAAGCAACATCGACATGTTTGTTCTTTAAGTTTCTTCTCAACTCTAACAGCGTTCCATCATTTCATAGGTGTGTAGAAGCATCTTCTTAAAACAAGGCAAAGCATCTATAACATTACATCGGTTGTAAATCCCAAATATCTTTATGATTTTCTCAAATGTAATCCAAAATAGGGCGACTTTACGAAAATAGCCGTACATTCCCACAAGCTCACTATCGTTGTTTCAATATTATCTATCAAATAGTATTTCTATTTTAAAACGGGGCTATAAAATCGTGTCGACCTAACACTGGGCAATTAATCATTGACTTCTTATGTCTGGCATAACGCCGACCTAACACGATGGCTCGGTTTCATGTAATCATTGAATATTTCATGTTTTTCAATCAATCAGCCTTTATTAAATACCATGGCGATGGCGGCACATACGACACGCCATTTTCCGTCTAGTTCAAATTAAGTCTTTTGTTTAGGCTAATATTATTTTTAACATAACATAAAATCACGCCTTGTTTCCCCGAAGGGTTGAGCAGAGGTGTCCCTGTAGCAGGTACACCCACATTTCGCCAGTTATGTTTTAAATCCCATGTAATAGGGGCGAGCCTATTACCATCAACCGGGCACGAATCCAGAATCCGAGCTGCTACTGAGAAATTTCTGAGGAAAAACCCAATAACACTTTGCCCGACCCGGGAGTCGAACCCAGGTCCTCATGCTCAGCAGTAGCGCTTGCTACCACTAGACCAACGAGGCAGTCAATATTATTTTTCTTTTTTTTATTTGCTGTGTTTTCTATATTGTTGTCTTTTATTTTCTTGGGATACTCTATCACAGTTTTGGCACACCTGCTACTGCCATTCATTTTCCTAAATGCTGGAAATATTAAGTGATTAATTACCGTACCCAGCAAAAACGTAATAAAATAAAACATTCTATGAAACTTTTGTTCTGTCAGACGCACTTAACTTTGTCATTATTTTCAGCCTAGCTTTCCTCCCGACTCCGCCCACGTACTTACGTAAGAAGGGTGATATTATTTTTTATTTCTGTATAACTTGACGTCATGTCTATATAAAATAAATAATTCAGAAGTTTATTTTTTAGACGTTGAACTATAAAATAGAGAAAATCTTATTTAGTTCAGTCGTTTTTACATGAGATGCGTACAAATAAACAAGACAGCAAAAAGGCGGTGAAATATTTTCTAAATAGTTTATTTATAATTTACGTAATATTGAACTCATGTAATCGAAAAAATATTGTAGAAAAATACCTCCGATATTTTGTTAGGGATACAAGTCTTCAGAAACAGGAAAGAAACGAAAGTATAGGATACCTATTGTATAGGCAAGTAGGCGGTCACCTATTTGTCTTTTTACAAAATTAGTATACATTGGTGCCGATTCCCTTGTTCACAAACTAAACTAAATTTAAGTTCAGTGCATCTTTTTCTTTCTATTTCATTAAGAAAAGGACAGAAGATTAATTTTAGTTTAGTCCTGTCAAATTAATCAGCGCTTGACGTAAATTGACGTAATTTTAGTCGGCAAGTTTTTAATCACGTCTAAACTTGTATGGAGAGTGACAGGCGATGATTAATTTGACAGGACTAAACTAAAATTTATCTTCTGTCCTTTTCTTAATGAAATAGAAAGAAAAAGATGCACTGAACTTAAATTTAGTTTAGTTTGTGAACAAGGGAATCGGCACCAGTGTGTTGTTTTAAGCAGTAAAAATCAGCTCGGACCAGCCGACTAATGTGTACCTACGAAGTCAGGACAAAAACCGGTAACAACTAAATTAACAAATGCAAACGTTCACTTCCGTGGCAGGAAAGCAACACTTATCGTGTATACTGTACAGTCAAGAACGAAGTTCGTTCGCTTGACGTAAGACGTTTCATGTTAATAAGGGCCAACTTTTTTTGACCAGATGTTTCTTTTAACCTGTCAAAATGGTTGTTTGTTTTTCTTTGCCAAGTTGGCGGCGTCACTCATAAGGGTTTGGGTTACTCGTTGTTAAAAGTTTATATCATTTCTTTATTTTTAACGAGTGGAGGCTAAGATTTCGAATATGAGTCATAATATTATGGTGCTATCAATCTTTATAAATTGACTCTCGATGAAGTTAGTTAATACTTACAGTAAACTAGCTGTTGCTCGCGACTTCGTCTGCGATCCAGGATGAAAAGGAGCCTATATCCTTCTCCAAATCATGGTCTACCTAAGTGCCAAATTTCATTCAAATTCGTCCAGCCGTTTAAGCATAACAAACAAAAAAAAAACAGTGGAACTCCGGGAGTGCCAACAGAAGTGCAAACTTGAACAAGATCGCCTTGGTGGAAGAAAAATACTTGTATAAAACATTGGTCCGTAACCTTATCTAAATAAAGAGCATAATCGCGTTTACAAAAAAATCTTCCGAAATCTTAAAAGTAAAAATACTTGCATATATCCGTAACGTAATATAAATAAAGAGCACAATTGCGTTTACAAAAATGAGGTGTTGGTAACGGTGTCGCGGTACAATAGTTTTTCCCATCTCAAAAATGCCCAACGCGTCTAAAGAAGTTTTCACTTCAAAAACTCACTTACGCATTCATAATATTAGTTAGGATTAGATAAAGGACAAATAATGCCACTAATGCTACTGGGCCCAATCAATTTAAAAACATCGAAGAAGAGTACCATCGACTCGAAAAGAAGAAGATAAAGAACATTGAGAAATGATAGTCTAGTAAGTAGCAGATGACAGTGTTTAGATAGCACAAGAAGATAAACAAAGGACATATATATCCCTTTGTGTATCTTCTGGTCTTGTTCAGGTTATATAAATGAAAAATTCAATATTCGAAATAAAAACAAAAGACTTACTGCATACCCGTAATATTCTATACATATCGACGGTTGAAAGGCTAATTGATCTAAGCGACATTTTGTAAAACTTGCAGGAGGATGGATTGGTTGTTTTTTTTTAAATCTTATTATGATTGATTGATTTAAGTAAATAAAAGTCTATCAAATAGTTGTTTTTTTATGAATTTTTTTTTCATAAAAAATAACTATGATCCGTCCAGGAGGACGAATCATAAAATTGCAGGAGCAAGTTTTACAAAATGTCGCTTAGATCAATTAGCCTTTCAACCGTCGATATTATAAATTAAAGTAGGTTTTCGTGTCTGTGTGTATGACCGCGTTGTACTTCTAAAACAAAGCAACGATTTTTAATGCAGTTTTCAACTTCATTTAGAGAATTAATTCCGGAAGGTTTATGTGTATAATACATTAATATTAAACTTACATTTTATAAAATAAATCTTGACGTTTATAAATCAAGTTGTAAAAACTATGCGACGCATGCGGGTCGTTAGTCAAATAATAAGCTTCCACTTAAATAAAAACATTTAGTAGGCGATATAACTGTTGGAGTAGGTATAGCAAAAATAAATCAATCCTACTTTAACACTATAGTCTTTCTCTTTCCAACTCATAAATATTACTATTTACTATTCGAGCCCGCCCTTAACCACTTGATGAAATCCTCAGTTTCTTCTCATAGTGACTGTACCATACTTTTAGCCTTGTGTGGGATCACACCTCTCACATAATACTAGTAAAACACACCTTCCAATATATAAAGAAAAGGATAATAAACGCATTATTGAAATCCTTAAAACGGTCTTTCTTTTAGTGTATAACCTTAAACCCTAACAATAAACATCCTTCATTATTCAATCTTAGTGGATCACATGCCACATCTAGGATTATTGTAAAATCTCAGTACATCTAACTCTATGTTGTCTTTATGACTGTACGTAATTCATCGTCTGTCATATTAGTAGTTTCGGTTAATTTCTAACACGGAAGGCGACAGATAAGTCACCATTTAGTAAGAGAAAATCAACTGGAAATATGACACTTTTGTTATTCTGATTTCAAACTGAACCAAGATTATGATGAACTAGATTTTGCCAGCGGTTTTGGGACCTACCTGGATAGTAAGGTATCCTAAAGAAAAAGGGTAAACATGACGCAAAGAAAGATAAAAAAAACACGTAAATAACAAATTGGGGGAAAACATGCGTCACATCCACGCAAAACGGCCATTGCTCAGCATAATGCTGCGACCCCATGCGAGACAGAGCTCCAGCGCTGGTTTTCAGCGACAGCTGCCGCTGACTTGATGACGTCAACCGGTGCAGCATTTAGTGAAATAACAAATTAAAAATAAAATAAATACAATACTTAGTCCTAAATGTTGATCTCTCCATAAAAATTAGGTGAAATAAGCTGTCATTCCACCTATGCTATGGATTGAAACTATTGACGGCTCAATTCAAACTCACTTCACCTAAGTTTTCGCAGTGAGATTTATACAGAACTAGCTGCACTCCGCGGTTTCACCCGCATAAGTCCCGATCCCGTGAGAATATCGGGTAAAAAAATATCCTATGTCCTAACCCAGGTCATGGTCTACCCATGTGCCAAATTTCATTCAAATCCGTTCTGCCGTTTTAGCGTGAAAGTGTAACAAACAAATAAACAAAAAAAAAACTCACTTTCGCATTTATAAGATTAGTTAAGATAGACCGGCAGGTCACGTTCTACCCGTTTGCCAAATTTCATCTTTATCCGTTCAGCCGTTAAGGCGTAATCGATTAAAAAACATCCAAAACATACAGACTTCCACATTTATAATATTAGTAGGACAAGATATTCATCGAGGATTTTTCAGGCTTATAAGGGCAAAGTCTAGTTCTCTTCAAAACTCTTCTTTCTACTCTTGAGTTAAAAAAATCTTGGTTTTCGCATCAAGGTTACATTCACCCAGCCAAAACTTTTTGGACTCTTCAAGACCGCTACTTGGACTCTCTCCAGCTATTATTACATACCAAGTAGGTAAGATATAAATTACCTTAACTATATCAAATGGAATTATACCATCGTGTAATGGGAAACGGGCGACGTAAAATGCCATAATTTATCCCCTTGCGGCAAAGTCGTTGGTCATTTTGTGCAATTCCGTAGTAGGTACTTAATAATGAGACTATGTTGTTAATTCGTCTAATAGCAGATTGGTCGAAAAGCCATAAAAGTTTACGTGAGTAATCAAATACAACATACTAACTAGTCCTAACTAATAATGTAGCGTGCGTAAGTGAGTTTGTTTGTTGCGCTTTCACGATAAAACGGTTAAATGGATTTGGATGAAATTTGGCACATGGGTAGACCATGACCTAGGTTAGGGCATAGGATACTTTTTATCCTGATATTCCTACGGGATCGAGACTTATGCGAGTGAAACCGCGGGGCGCAGCTAGTATGAATATAATTAAAAATACCGATTTGCAGATTGTAAATTCACAATGGTTTCAATTAAATAACAAATAGATTTTGCAACTTAACATCACGACTGTCTTCCCCGAATGGTTAGGCAGAGGTGTATCTATAGTAAACCCACATTTTGCCAGTTATGTTTAAGTCCCACATAATAGGGGGCGAGCAAATAGATAAAAGAATACAATAGAAGTCTCGTATATTTAGTAATCTGTTCCGCTTTGCTATTCCTAAAGAGTCTTATAAAACCCTGTAAGAAATCGACACGTGCTTCACCTCTCAACGAGGCATCCTCAGGATGATGATTGACTTGTCGCGAACCCGAACACGGCGTGTTGCCACACCGAGCGCTGGACGCATTAGAATGCAAAATAAATAGAGAGCAAATAGATATTATTTTGCCGTAATTAATAAATATTTTTGTGTCATTACTGATGTTAAGCGTTCGTTAAACTGCAATTAATTTTCTCGCTAGGAAAACTTTTTTTGCACTTCCATAGGCGTCAAAGTAGAGTAAAATTTCATTGAAAGAGTCGTGGGTGTCAGGTAACGGGTGACAATACCCTAAACAAAGTCTTTGGGTTATTTTCGATAACATTAACATATTCAAGTCGCTGCAAAGGTAACTTGGCTGAAACAAAAATATCTCAGTAACATTTTATAGGTCAAACTTCTGCCAAAGTTTTCTCCAGTCAGGATATTATTAGAAACATGTACTGTATGTTTATTGGAAAACGTAGTTTTGTTCTTGTCGCTATTTTTGGCAACAGTATCGGTAGATTTATGCTAATGAGCGTTCTGCCGTTTCCTCTAGGTTTAGTAGACATGGAAACTCAAAGAACAACTCGACACGCAGATCTATCTACATTTTTTTATTATTGTAACTACCTACGCCTACATAGTTTAGCTAGCCAAAAAAAATTCAGGAACGAGTCACGTTAAAAAGTTTATCGTAGGTCATGATAAAAT
This sequence comes from Agrochola lychnidis, assembly GCA_963680765.1. Taxonomy (NCBI): domain Eukaryota; kingdom Metazoa; phylum Arthropoda; class Insecta; order Lepidoptera; family Noctuidae; genus Agrochola; species Agrochola lychnidis. The sequence goes on along the minus strand of OY796863.1, from coordinate 9,735,203 downwards.
AGTACTATTGAATGAAAAGTGAATGTTTATGAAAGTCGGTATTTTTGGTTTCATCGTTTATTTTAAGTTCAAAGGGATAATTATGTGGTCCGGTTAATGTTAATTCCGATAATGTACACTGTAGATAGGTACGCTTTTGCTTTTACTTTGGATTCTCTGATCCTTTTTAGGGTTCCGTACCTCAAAAGGAAAAAAACGGAACCCGTATAGGATCACTTCGTAGATCTTCGTTCCTTAGGAGATCTAAAAATCAAGCTTCTATGTCATCGCTATAAAAATACGGCCATTTATGCGACATATTTTGATACTCTCAAATAAATCAAAACCTATCGGGGTACTTCCCGTTAACCTAGAATCATGAAATTTGACAGGAAGCAAGGTCTAACAGCACATATAAAGGAAAAAGTCTGAAAATCGTTAAATTTTAGTTTTATCTCACAATTTTTTTTTTCTTTTTCAAACTTACATTTGCAGTTGGAGAATTGACTACTAGTTGTAATTTAAATCGATGTATGGGAGAACATGTTTTTTAACTACAACGTTAAGTCTGTTTTTTGGATAAATTCATCCCAACTACGGAACCCTTCATTGTGCGTGGTCCGACATTCACCTGGCCGGTTTTTTTGTTTAGAAGTAATCCTAACCCCGCGTCCACTAGAGCGATCGGTCGCGCGATCTTTGCGTTCATATGTCACTCGTGCAACATCGCTGTGGTTAGGACGCAACCTTACTTTTTCAAAAGTCTTTTTTATCGTCTCTTGGCAAAACTGTGGCCTGATGGAAAGTGATCATTGTCCTATGGACTTGCAAACACTTAATTTTTCTTCTTTTCGTGTCTAACCTGGTGTCAGAGTTTTTTAAAGCCGCCCATGGGCCTCTGACTTGACTTCATGCCGTCGAGAAATATCTCTCTGGCATGCCGTTTCCTCATGATATTTTCCTTCACCGTTTTTGAAGCAAGTGACAATTATACAATACGCACATGAATCCGAAAAGACAGAGGTGCGTGCCTTGGGTTCGAACTCGAGACTTATGACTTGACAGTCCGACGGTCACACCACTAGGCTATCACTGCTGGCCAACACTTAATTTAAACTCAATCATGATTTCCAAAACTAATTTGACAGTTACTGAAGTACATACTTACATTTATAACGAGTTCAAAAACGAACATGACAGCTACTTTTAACTTTGAGGGTTGCAGTTACAAAGCTTGTGATGTAAAAAGTGTCATGATAAGATAAGGGCCCTAACATATCACCGTGACTTGTAAGAGATACCAGTGGACATCGTACTTTTAGAAAAAAAAGTATGAGTAAACAGAAACATGGTCGGTTAGCTGTTAAGTTAACACTTTAAGTCTAAATTAATAAAGGCGTAATTTAACTGGCTATTAGAGGCTAAATTTGTATCTTACAGCCAGTTGCAGAAACGAACTTTAACTTTTAAACCTGTCATTAAACACTAATCTTCCATTAAATTGTTTTAACTTGTTGCAGAAAGCAACATTAGACTGGATTTTAATAGTTCTTTGATGAAATTAATGAAATCATTAGCGTTAATGATCCATTACGTAATGGGGCATTAATGTTTGTCTTTGAGCAACTGGGTGTTAGTAGAGTAGTTAGCAACCGCAGGTAAATATTTTTTTTTAATGCAACTGTGGCATTATATCTACTTTAATATTATTAAGAGATTTTTTTTTCTTTGTTTGTTATGATTAAACTCAAAAACTACAGGACCAATTTAAAAAATTCTTTCACCACTAGAATACTATTTATTATCAATGAGTAACATAGGCTATAATCAAAGATGTCTAGATAAACAGTCAAAGCTGTGAACTCGTCGAAAAAAATAGCGTCCAACTGTTAGCCGCTAAATGCACGCACACTAGAAAAGCACAATGACAGCACAATGACGTGGCGTGTGTGTCAGACGTAGCTGTCACGCACGCGCAAAAGTTAGCCTGTTTCTTTTAATTATTTTGCAGCGCGACACTCAATCTAAACATCTAAATAATCAAAGGGGGGGCGGGGGGATTTATAAAGACATAGCGGAAGCAAGTTCATTATAAATAACATTGACAGTACGGGTTAACTTGAGAACCTCAGCTTTTTCTGTTAAAAAGGCTTGTCTTTAGACTTAGGTATAGGTACCAATGACATGCGTTGTAGGTTTATTGCATTTAGAAATAACATGAGCAAACATCCACTCCCTCAGAACAAATATTTACGGGCTGGGCCAATTCTCGTTGTTGCCAAGTGGAAACGTGAGTCTACATGATTAAAAATTACGACGTTTATGTATTTTTGACCTACTTAATACTTGCATAATCAGCCTATAATGTTGGCACTGCTGGGACGCAGGCCTCCTCTCTGTGAGAGGGAGTGGGCCGTAATCCGTCACCCGGGCCCAGTGCGGGTTGGTAAATACATGTCTTTGAATTTTTGGTTCTAGGACATACCGGTTTCCTCACGATGTTTTTCTTCACCGTTTTGAGAGCAGTAGTGATGAAATAATTTACACAGAGTAAAGCGCCTGTCTGTGTTCGAACCTACGAGCTACAACTTGAAAGATGCGGCCGTTACCACTGGGCTTACACTGCTGTCTACCACTTAACTATCCTACATTTATGTAAATCTCTATATAATATTACAGAAAAAAAAAACAGTGGCGCTCCAGGAGTGCCGACAGAAGTGAAAACTTTTGGTGGAAGAAAAATACTAGTATAAAACATTGGTCCGTAACCTTATCTAAATAAAGAGCACAATTGCGTTTACAAAAATGAGGTGTCGGTAACGGTGTGGCGAGTTCAATTGTTTTTCCCATCTCAAAAATGCCCAATGCGCTTAAAGAAGTTTTCACTTCAAAAAATATTTCTATTTTATTATGACACAAATATTATAGAAAAAGAAACTTGTACTGCTGTATTTTTTTTTATCCAGCGTATAGTTAATCGTTTAATTTAGTACCTAGTATAAATACTTAGTTGTTGAATTTTTATGGTCAGCGAAACGTAACCTCCACATTGAAAAAAAATAAAACTGATACTTAAATCTTAACTACAAAAGTCACACCAATTATTTAAGTCGGAAGTCCACCGTTTCAACCACAAATGAAGAACGAAACGTCCCGTAGAATAAAGGCGGTTAATTTTAGACGTCTTTTTATTTCCCGTGCAAGGAGAACAAATGAATCACTATTGGGTAGCTCAGCGCGAACAGACTGATTGATACCTTCCTTTCATCTAGGACATCTAGTGTCTCAGACTAGACTTTGCTGCGACTTAGTACCCAGGTTAGGATGAATATATTGCTGGATTATGGTCCCTTGGTTTGAGGTTGTTAGGACTGTATTTGTGAGTAGGATAGTTTATTTTGATCTGTTCTATTTTAGATCTGTTGACCATTTTCTATTTTGTTAAGTACCTGGTACTTATTTACCATACTCCCATACCTAGTAACACAGTTATTTGAAAGTATTATAAAAGCTAATTATTTTTAAAAGAGTAACCGTGGAGTTTCTTGCCGGCTCTTCTCCATAGGAAACGACCAATTGGAACCGTGCACCTAGCTTCTGACGTTTCTAAAGTGCCCATGTAGGTTTATGTGAAATAAAATAATTTGAATTGAATTTGTGATAGAAACAGTTACAGATTATTAAGAACGTAGGTAATAGATTATTTTTAATGTAAATTACTTAAATGGTGCCCATTTCAGTCCATGGGTTGAAATTTTAGCTAGACTTTGGGTTGAGCTTTAAAAGTTTCAGTAATGTATAAAGATTTGTTTTTCAAGGACACTATGAAAAAGCTTTCTTTTGAGAAAAAAAAAACAATCGTGCTAAATGTAAAACAGGAACTTCGAGGTTAGGTAGGTAGGAACTCAATCAATCTGCCTAGCTTTTTTCCAACTATGTTGGGGTCGGCTTCCAGACTAACCGGATGCAGCTGATACTAGTATTTTACATGGCAACTGCCTATCTGAGCTCCACAACCCAGTACCTGGGTAATACAATACCCCTTGGTAAGACTGGTTAGGTAGGTAGGTACTGTGAGGTATAAAAAGTAAAACCGTGAGAATCAATTGAGGTATTGTTAAGACCAAGATTTTTCTGAAACATTCTTCCACTGACGTTTCAGACAGTATATGATACTTATCAAAACTTTATTCACAAAAAAGATCTTAGTTTTCATTCTTCGACTAATCTTCTGAACTAGCGTCTAACAAGTACTCGATAGTTCGTCGAGATTTAGCCTGTCCAGATTTCAAAAATTCATACAAATATGCCATAGAAAAAAGCACTTTCAGTTTTACTGGAATTTACAATTTCCCGGGCAAATTTTCCAATTTTTCGTACACTATAAACCTTTTTCAGACTATTACGAACACAAGAACAAAAAATAGCCAAATCGGTCCAGCCGTTCTTTAATGATGCGCTTACCAACGAACAACATTTTTTTAATTTCGTTATTCAGGGTATTAGGCAGACGGTTGAACATACGAAAATGATGGATCCGTGGGGCCGTTTGCTACGTGTTTGGCCTAATAACAAGACCCAAGCCACTCGGATTTTTGTAAATTACTTTTTTTAATTTTATTCGAAATTCGTCGTTGCTGAAACTTCAAACGTCAATAACTTCATTTAAAAATAACAGAACCGGTAACATTTTTTTTTTCATCTAGATTAATTGTAGAATCTTATAAAATCGTATATTTTTATTGGGCCTAAACACGTAGCAGATGGCCCTACGGATCCGCCATTTTAGTATGTTCAACAACCGTCTGCCTAACATTCTGTATCATAGACCAGCTGCTGCCCGCGGCTTCGCCTGCGTGGAGCCTAATTCTTTTTCTAAAATAAAAGTAGCCTAACTTACTCTTTATAATATCAGCTCTCTGCCAGTGAAAGTCCCGTCAAAATCGGTCCAGCCGTTTTGATTAGCAGGAACAAACAGACAGACCAAAAAAAAAAATGTTATGTTGAGTACCGTTTATACTTTCAAATGCATTTAGTAAAAAGCTGTTACTTTGAAATTACTACAAATAGACAATTACATTTTATTTATTTGTATGTATAGGTGTATAGATTAGCTAATATTCCACCAATTATGCAAACAAGTTGGTTCACACCGCGATAAGTTCGCCTCCAAGTTGCCTGGCGCCCCGATATTTCGGGAACAAGTAGGTGTTCTATCATTCTGATAAAGCTTAATGTTTTCTTTCCAGATAAGAATCTTGTGTTTACTCTACTCGACACAATCTTACCGAGTAAAAAATCAGGATGTCAACGCGATAACTGACTTCCTTAACAACTCCAAATTAAACATTTTTACTCGGCTAAGAATGAAGCTGTAGTAGAAAAGAATAGGCTGTGAGAAAATATGTTGACATCCAACGTTACTGTATGTATGATAAATACACCTCAAGATCGTTAATACTAAAATATATATGAACGTTGCCAAAAATTATGAATGGATGAATATCTCATATCGTGTGAGCTGCTGTAGGTTTTAAATAGGTGATAAAATTAACGAGAACATTTTATTATTGTGTCATAACATGACTCAGTGTTCATAAAGAACCATAATGAAGCTAAATAATACGGCTTTTAAAGTGACGTCGTTATAATAATAACCGTTTTGCTTTGTGTATTCAAATATATCAAATGTTTGACAATGGGCAATAAACTCTTCATTTATTGACGCATAAATGTAAATAAAGTCCTGTAGATTCAGCCAATATAACAATAACAGAAGTTAACGTTAATTAATTTGGCACACGCAGAAAAGTTATGCATTTATGAAATGCGTCATGGCGAAATTAAGTTTCACTAATTACGTTACTTAACAATATGAATTATCTGCAGTATTATACGCCAATGAGCCTGATTGCCGTCCATAAAATTTATAGGACATTACTTAAATATATTATTCGATTTATTGCCATTCTTATTACTGCAGCTTTGTCGGCATTCGAATGCTAAGCAGATAGCACGATTGAAGTAATCTTCATTTGTATGTCTACTACATATGCATGTGCCATTCCGAATTTCTGGATATTCTGAAATGACGCAAAGAAAATTGAGCTTAAACTAGTATAAGTCAAGTCTCAAAATTGCATCAGACGGAGACGTCAGCACGTATGGGACACGTCAGTTCGTGGCGTGAAGAGTAGGTGCTCGACTGCGTAACGTCAAAATCGGGTTTGAACAGGACATGCCCCTGAATTTGCATATCGCACATCTACTACCGCATTCCTCAATGAAATATTCAGACAATCTACTCCTTCGCAATTTAAATTCCATATAGACGAGACTCACCTTCAAATTGACAAAATAGACAGCTCATTTGAAATGCTTATATTTACTTTTATACTCATTTTTACGCATTTCTTATATCTGAAGATATCCGATGAAGAATATTGGTGTATGTTAACAGAACGACTTGAGAGTAACGAAAAGTAACAAATACGTCTCCAGGAGGTCAATGCAGCTGGCAAGTATTTATTCAAATGTAGATGGGAGCATGAATAAATTATATGCAATATCAATGCCAGATAACGACAGTAATTGCCCAATAAAGACGAGGAACGATGTCACAACGCCTAGAAACGCAATTACGTCCGCAAGCATGCTCTCACGAACATACACAGCTATAAAACGTCCTTTCCCCGCATTTATTGCTTACATGTCTACAGATTTTTGGGAGCTTTTGAATCAATACAATAGCTTTAAGGAGTGAGGCGTGTGTGACTGGATTGAGAATGTCGTTTTAGATAGGAGCCAGTCTTGCAAAGGAACACATTCATTGGCAGAACAGGAGTCGTCATCGCGTAAGGGATGAATCGTTCATTGATTCAAAGGGCTTTATGTCTGGGAGGTTAACTTCAATTTAGTTCTGTATTATGATCATTACGGATTATTTTCAAAGCTGCGTTGTCTTCCTCTAAAGTGATAAAAACATTGGGTGATATGAAATCATCTCGCAATAAACATTTCAGTTCATTTCAATGTTGTATAAGTTGTAACACAATAGATGACCTACTTACTAATATAGCTGAATGAAGTAGGAGTACCACTATTTCATTTCCTATAATGATTCTTGTAACTTGCTTTAGTTTATGAGAGAGTTTATGAGAACCATGAAGTTCTTCCTCTTTCCAATGTAATAGAAAATATGTTTATTGCCAATGTATATGGACTAGCTCACGAGAATACCTCTTTATTCGGACTATTACTGTTCAAACAAACATTTCCAACTTTACAAGGTATTTGTTTAGCTAATATTTGTACGATTTTCTCTATGACTCACTATTCAGATAATCTAAGAGCAAGTCTTATAGCCAAATGGATGGCAATATGGAGCGTTTGCTGAAGCGTTTTCAGAAAATAGGATACGCGATCATAAACTGTCTTCATTTCATATGGGAATAATTCAAAAATTTGGCTGAACAGTCCATAGCGAGCACAAAATGTAAGTGCACGAAGTAATATGGTCCACAATGTACGTCGGATTTAGGGTATTTTCGAAGCTCCAAGAATATATATGGCTGCAGTTCGCACTCACGAGATATTCGAACGCTCTGCCAATAGCGTACTTAGTTCAACTAGATATAATTCTTTGAAACCCTCCCATGTGCAGCCCGCCTGATAGAGGTGAGGGATTCCCGTAAGCACACCTGAATTGTATATTATAGTGATAGCCGTGAGTTGGTCGCATACTGGTTACTTAGTTAAATTTTATGAATGCACTAGCTTCAAGTTTTGGAAGTAAACAGTTCGTTGGACTTTGTTTTAGTTTTGAAACATATGTCTTTAGATTTTTACGAAGTCTATAGTTTTGGTGAAGTTATTTTATTTTTAAATGCCATTGTATGTAAAAGTTCTGAAACTTCGCCTCAATTTTCTTTAAAATCTTAATAAATTCTCAAAATTAACCATCATGCTCAAGCTTGTCATAACACGATTATTAAAATAGTTTTTTTATGATGTTTCTAAATACCCACAAATATTCTGGATGGAGTTTAAATTTATAGACTGTACTGACAGCTTAGATCTTCCTCCGTGATTCCTAGAACTCGCATAAGTCTAGTTTTCTATGTATTTCCCGTTTACTCAGTAGCGTGACGCTTCTCCAAATGATCGTTTAGTGTCGTTTTGTTCGTCGTGTCAGTTTTAATCTTTAATGAAAAGGGTGTCGGAGACTGACTGTCCAGTTTATTCTCTGTCCGCGTGAAAGCCGAAGCTACAAATTCGAAATAGAGCACATTGAAATTTAGCAACTGTCTGTCGAGGCGCATTACCGACTCCGCTACCGTATTTATAAATATTCGGCCGACGTTTTGAGCTATCCGTCCAGTTATAGGTCAGGATATTTAGAGCTTAGTTAAAAAACGACAATCACAATTTTGATCATACGCCGCGTGTCGGCTGACGATGTAGACGAAAGATATGGGAACAATAAAAATAGTCAACCATTTGTTCGTAGGAAATTATTGCACAAATATTTTCCACTGAAATTTTACTGGGACGAACTTCAATTTGGCAACAATAATATATGTCGTTATCAGTCTTCATAGTAGTTTCTAAGTAAAAGCTATATACGTTTGCACAATTTTTTATTCTGTTCACTAAATAAGAAATACTAAAAAGAGCAAATACTAAGGGAGCGGACATATGCGTGTATAAACTGTCATTATAATCAAATTTTGGCAATGTTCCAAGTCTCAGAAATATTGTTTGTCGTTTTTGGAAAAAGGATAACTATTCTAAGTCTAAAGTCTGAAGATTTTGGGTGCTTATCTTGTTCTATTATACTTTTTACGATGGTAGGGGCTGGAGATCATCGCAGATAAATCTGAACTGATACGGTTTTAGAATTTCACATGTAAAAATCTTTACATTGAGCCCCAACATCTATAAACTTAAGCTTCGTCGATTAAATACGTCTTTGTAATCCGTACTAGCGATGCGTTTTGTAATAATTGTGAAAGAAAAAAAACGTAAAAAAGATGTTGTTTTTTTCTAAAAATATGTATCGTTTGTTACGTTATTTAGTGTGGACGTGTGGTCTAACGAATTTTTTGCTAATGGAATAGTTTACTTCACATCTGTAGGCACCTCATTATTTCAACAAATAATTTGTCCATTGACATGATGGATGTTAATGTCACCACTTGTACCAGTATTTAGCGCGCCTTTGAGAGAGTGATAAATCTAGGATAGCTTCCTGAATGTAAGTGTTCCTTGTACAGATCACAGTAACGATTGCGTTTGTAATGGCTGCTCAGTGTGAAGCACTTACATCATAAGGGCTTAGCTCTAGAATAATGATTATTTGTATGAAATATGACAGTTGTTTAATATTTTAGTTCAAATAGATGAAGTACGACTTAGCAAGTTGTCAGTCTTAATGTTTATTTGTGGTTCTTTAATATAGTTTTGTTTAGCCAAATTGTTTCCCTTGGCAACAATCGTATGTGTCATTGCAAGAGACAGACAGTATCTTCAAGGCTCGTGAGTGTCCCATTACTAAGCGTAGGGTTTGAAATCTGACCTACACAACGTTCGCTGATAGAAATGGTCACGGACAGATGTTGTACACGATTATCAGTGCAGACATGAAGTTTACATTAAAGGCAGATGCTCTGGTGTAATGTATGCTTCGGTTATGCGCTTTATAGATAACGTTCATGATTTACTTAGAAATTATTTAAAGCTACAAAGCTAAGCGAACAAATAATTATCTAGATGTAACTTAATAAAGCTTTACATTATTCTCATTATACGCGTGCCCTATTTTGAGGGCTTTTTTTAGTTTAGTTGCAAAACATTTAAATGCAACTGAGGTAACTTTGATTTGAAAATATAGCCCTAATGCTGCAATGATAGTTTCAGTGCAATAAAATTTTCCATGGATATTTTGTGTTCTTCAGACATACCTAATTTTGTCGAAAGAAATCGAAACCCAGTCGCGTAGAGTCAGTTATTCACAGGCCTTAAGGGAATTTTAGGATCTTGCTCTGAAAGTTAAAATTGGCTTCACAGACATATAGGCATACGAAATCTATACACAAAAGGGAGGATATACTTGTAAAAGGTGGTCACGTGTAGGAGATAGAGAGAAGAAAATAGATGGATATTTTATGAGTCATCAGTTAGAGGAGGATCAAAATCGACTAGTTCATTAGTAGTCCTGCGCAACCCTAAAAATAAGTCACAGTCGTCAGCGTCAGAGCCCGAACAAAAATAAAAGCAGCCACATTGATTGATGTCGAGTCTCACACACGCATGTTTTTGACGTCCCGCCGTCAAGACAAGCAGTGCCAACCGATGTGCCCTCGGCCGCTGCGTGGTTTTTTTCTGTTAGTTGGAACGTAACACGCAGAGATGCTCGGCGGTCACATGAGCTAATGAATTTTAGACGTTTTCTTTCAAACAGGAAGCTCGTCACAAGAGACGATGACACTTCGGCGAGACTCGGTTCAGACGGAGACCGGCGCGTCGCGTCACAGACCGCTTGCGGCTCAAATACGAATATGATTTTTATTTCGTTTCTGTAAACGAAACTACGATAGCGAATTGGCGCATTCCCTCCCACGTGTACAGTTAAAAGTGTCGCCGGGAGCAAGTTTTATTCGATATTTTCACGCAGATGATTGAGTTAGACGGCTTGCGCAGGAGGCTGGGACGCAATCTCCGGTGGCGGTGCGGAAGCCACCCGGCCCAGCCCCCGTGCCCCCTTCGCACCCCCCGACGCCCGTTGCACCGCCAGACAGACCCGAGAGACGTCCCCACTACATCTAATTAATAAATCTGATATAAGTAATTATTACTCTGAAAGGCGTCAATGTTTGAATTATAACGAGTTTACAGCGCAGAGGTAGGAATGGATGTCGACAGATTGAAATCGTATTAGTTATCTTATGTCTCATTAAATAAAAGCGAAGATTAAACAACATTGAACGAATGAGATCGTATAATTCTTGTGCGTTTGATCAGCTTAATTAATCGTAAATGTTAGCTAAATCACAGTTATTAGCTGATGGCATTTGGAATAAAGCTGCAATTGTTATGATACAAATATTATAAAACAGTGAGAAATAATAATAAAATCGCATTAACCCTCTTGTGCCGTACTACTTAGTTGTAAAGCGAAGTTGTGTCGGTCGCGCAGGAAATTCGGGGGATATTTTCCGATCGGAGTTAGGGATCTAGTTTCCGCAGTCGCGCGATAAACAAGTTATTGGCGTTAGTGAGGGTTGAGAGGGACGAGGCAAGGGGGCGGGGGGCGACGCGGGATAACTCGCCCGTGTAATTAATAAACGAAGCGAATGGGAATTTGAATGGGTTTGATGATTTGTGAAAGTGTTTAACGCGTCACGTTAAGATTGTTATCATTGATGACTAACTCGGTATTTCGTATTTCCCGACTCTTGCACGATTCTCCTACGAAAATTTATTGACACCATTAATTTATAATTAAAATTCTTGGGAACACATCTTCAGTTAGCATACCTTTTCAATTGTAAATCAGAATGATAGCAACAATTATATATAATAGGCTGATAAATTTTTACATTCGTCTACAGAATGTTTTTGTTTTTCTCTGTCTGAAAGCGTGGCAATAGAAAATGTTAACGGGTTTAATTTATTGTAATACTTGCAACGATTTGTTCTAATTTCAAAGAGGTGTGTAAAAGGGCGTGAACTGCTTGCAAATATTTCGCTCCGGTTTACACACACATATTATTGTCAGCGAGGACGTGTCAAATGTCTCTCCGACCGACTCGTTGCGGCTGCAATAGAATGCAGTGCAGTGCGTTGAAAGCGACCAGACCTGTTTGCTTATCTCGAGTTTTCTTACTCGAAATGAGGCCTTACTTAGCCGTAATAAAAGCGAGAATCCTTTGCACGATATTACAGTTCTAGATAGCCTTCAGCTAGCAACAGTTCATTTGTTTCCGTTAGCACTTCTGGTCCACAGCTTCTTCGGGAAAGTATCAGATGTTAGGCGCTTTTTGATTAGAACCGCACGACTCCAAGATAGACGATTGAAATCTCTGTTTTGACAGTTTGTAACCGCGAAGACAAATAGCGCGACCTACAAAAAAGTTTTTGTTGTTTGACAATTCCCTCATGATTCTGACAAATATTTTAAATACCATCGAAGTGTTAAATGTTTCTTCACGTGTTTAAATATACGTAGTGGAAGTGTAGGTTGATATTGTAAAACACCATGATTTATCATTTAGCGTTGTAGTATAAAAATATGAAAGATCAACGACCCATGAGAGCACTAATAAGTTTGATGAAATCTGCGGTGGAAACTAATTAATTATGGTTATCCCGCACGAAGAATATTTCAGTGACAATTAGGTTATTACGCAGTCGAGCTTGTCAAAGTATCATTATTCTGTCGCTGGAAATGTGTTGGATTTTGCGAATTAATTCCGTATCTCACGATGTTTGAGAGTGAATCAAATGGAGCAACTCTATCACTATCAGACTGACACATCGCGTTTCACAATCACGAAGAAAACGAATGTCAGACTGTACATTTTTATCGTAATAATATAATATTTAGCAAGCGTATAGTAAAACGTCGTTTAACTATAATTATAGTTAAACGACGTTTTACGATTTCCGTAAGCGTGTTGTCCATTTTATAATTACAGTTACAACTCTAAACTGTTCCTTTAATTAGGTATTAAAGTCTCATATCTTATAAATGTCGTGTAAAATTAATTATTATTTTATGGTTATATACTTGATTTTACGGCCATGGCAAGTGATCTCTAGTCTGCCCTCTCGGTGCTTAAAGCTGATAAGAAATAGAATGAATAACAAGTAACGAGCATTAATATCTATAGAATGTAGATGTTATTACAAAGATAGCGTTTAGGGTTATGTATTAAGGGCCTATGCTCACGCGACTTATTGCAGTGACACTGCACCGCGGCACAAGGTCATTTGACAAAATGGCTTCGCGCATGTGTACCTACTTAGATCTACTGGCTGTTAACTGCCACAGAGTACCAAATAGGGTTGCAAAATTACGTAATTTTACAGTCATTTATACTGGGTGATTTTTTTTACCGTCTCGAAATTGTTACAGGGTGTTCTACCCATGAATGTAAACAACTTTTACTATGGGAGCAACTCTGAGATCACGAAAAAAAAATCAGCTGTTTCATACATTTTGGTCAAGTAGGTATTGAACTTTTGTATAAACAGCTGATTTTTTTCGTGATTTCAGAGTTGCTTCCATAGTGAAAGTTATTTATATTCATGGGTAGAACTTCCTGTAAAAATTTCGAGACAATAAAAAAAATCAGCCGGTATAAATTGCGGTAAAATTACCGGCGACTTATGAAGTTTCTGCCTGCCCCCATGGGAAGAGGGCGTGAGTTTATGTATGGTGTGATTCATATCTTGAATTTTTGACTCGAGAATTAAGTTTTAGGGATTTTTAGTACGCATGAGTCGCACGAGCCCAGTTTTCTGTTGTTTTCAATAGGTACTGCTTGTGTCTCTGGCAAATTTAATTCAAATCCATTTATCCGTTAATAGTAAAGTAGTGACATATACATGACACACAAAAATACTTCCGTACTTGTAGTGTTTTAGTGGGTATGACTGTATGAGTACGTTTAATACGTTTTTTATCGAAAATTACCATATTTTACCGTACCTAAATTACGTAATTTTATTTTTTTACTGTTTTACATCCCTAGTACCAAAGCCCCGTCACCTAGCGACTTTGTTTTCAATTGATTCAGCAGTGAGACTGCATCGCGATCAAGTGTCAGGGTTAGTCTAGACATTTGAATTGTAGCTGTGTCGTAAAGACGCGTCTGTATCGCGAGCTGTTAACGCGATAAGTACTATGTTAATTCGTGTACTGACATCTTTATAAAAGCATTGCGACTAAGAGCAGTAAGAATGCACGATGTGCATTATATTGTGACTTTTGACTAGAGTTATCGTGAGTTAGGTTAGTAATATATGTACCATCGGGGTAACACATATCTAAGCAATTTGAAAGCAAAATCCCGTGCATACGACCCTTTTTTTTCGTAGGTAAGCGATACTATAGTGGCCGAGCGCTGCAAGCAAGAATATTCCTTACAGTGTACAGATATGCGTTTCTTCGATAGTACCTACTTTTCTTACTTTCAAATAGTTATTAACACTTGTAAATATACCGCTAATTATTAAAAAATAATATACCTTGGTATATCATAGATAATAAATAAAGAAAGATGCATGTTAAAAATGGGATAAAACTTTTTCTCGCGGAAAATAGCGAGAGAATAGCCAGAAGAATCACTACCTACTTAGATATGTATTTTCGCAAAAAAAAAAACAAATTGATGTAACAAGATTCCATAAGAAAATGAAAACAAAATCGACAGGCTACAAATGAAGACATTTAACAAATTCATAGCTAACAAGTAACTGTACTAAACATTAACTAGGGTAATCGCATAAATTGACGATGGCAATGCATTTTGACAATTAAACAACACAGTTTTGATGTAACTTAGACTATGAGGGAGTAAACATTTTGTATTTATCTTTGGGGGCTTGTAATTAGCAATTTAGTTATGTAATATTGTTAGTACCTGGGCGACCGAGCTCTGCTCTGGTGAAAATAGAGAATACTCATTTAATAGTATAGGAAACTTTATACTAATCGATGTATAGTACCTACTTATTCCATGCTGCCATGATAGTAGGTACTTACTAATTCCATGCTGCCATGTCATTATTCTCATGTCATTATTCATTATTTTGTTCTAAACTTTGGGCAACCGAGCTCTGCTCCTTTCCCAGATATAAGACCTAGTTAGATCGATTTTTCGCCCCCGTAAACCTCTGTATTGCAACTTTCATCGAAATCGTTAGAGCCGATTTCGAGAACGTGAGTACAAATATATATAATATACAAATATTAAGAATAGGATTATAATGATATTAGTCTGTAAGCCTTCCGAAAAAAATAAAAATAAAATAAAATAACATTTATTGCGTTGACTTTTTCAAACTTTTGAAACAATGGGTTAGGAACATCCTTCGAAATCCTTTGGATTGTGATTAAAAGTGTGTCACGCAATATAATTGGTGTGTCGCGTCTGCTGTGCAGGTTAATCTACGAAAATAAGCACATGGAAATGACATGGACAGGCCATCTGCACGGCTGTATAGGTCGCTTGTGCTTGTGCAACGAACAATGTGCTGTGAACTGGCACTGCCGACTGTCAGAAATGGCCATTGTTATTAGTTAGCACATAAACTATCTCCACAAACGTCATACATGTTCCGTTGTTGCTCCCGCAAATATAGTTTGAAGTATAAACCGCTTTAACCACTCAATTGGTTACAAAAATGCTCTATTACCTAGTAATTTTCCAGGCCATTACTTCCTTTTTTTTCGCACCCGTCAGTGATCCAAATGGCTTATTGATGACTCGCACGAATTTACTCGCCCGAAACGGGCGAATCGACACTTTTAATTTATATTATTTTTGAAATGAAAACTTCTTTAGGCGCGTTGGGCATTTTTGAGATGGGACTAAACCATTGATTTCGTGACACTATGACGACACCCAATTTTTTAAACGCGATTGTGCTCTTTATTTATAATACGTTACGGATCAATGTTCTATACAAGAATTTTTACTTTAAAGGTTTTGTAAACGCGATTATGCTCTTTATTTAGATAAGGTTACGGACCAATGTTCTATACAAGTATTTTTCTTCCACCAAGGCGATCTTGTTCAAGTTTTCACTTCTGTCGGCATTCCCGGAGTGCCACCACTTTTTTTTTCTTGAGGCGATTAGCACGAAGTTATTTTTATTAGTAGTCGAACCGATTTCTGGAGTTGTCGATTAGCCTACAAATAAATTAACTATGAGATTATTTTTCGTATTTTCTATATTTGACTTTGGCCCATTGCCCATTACGTCTTCAATACCTTCTAAGTACGTAACGTAAATCGAGAACGTACTCTAGTTATTTTTCATTAAACTTTATTTAAGTTTTATGTTCCAGAAATAGTTTTCGTGATTGTGACTCTATCATAAACATTTATATATAAGCAGAAGTGAAAAGAATACATAACTTAGTAAAAATACTTTCTCGATCTTTTTCACCTAATTTACTAACATTCTAAATATATTCTACTTCATCTAAACAAACATTTCAAACGCTAATCGGCACTGTCATTACGAGCTCTCGTAATTTTTTGTTCTAACAATTTGTTACAAAAACATATTTTTTTCGTACCTCAGCCCTGTAATTAGTCCCTGCCTAAATCAATCAACGTTTTACCCTTTGGCATTATGTCGTTAGTTTCTTTAACATGTGTTACTGGGCACAGTATGTTTCGAAGTAGATTTTGGCATAAATATCTTTTGTCTGTCGCCCTTTTTTCTCTTTCAATTAATTATTTAAAACAACTTTAGAAGACTGTTGAGAGGTACCAATGTGTACGTATATATAGTCGTAATTTAAATTCAGTCCATTTCATACCTTGCCAGTACCTACCTATGTAGACGGTAAACACACAGACAAATGATAATTAGTAACGGGTACATCCATTAAGCAAAATCAAAGAAATATTATGACGTCTTTGTGTAAGAAAATATCTATATGTATGCCAATAATACATATTATTATTGTTTCCAACTTTGTAGGCGTCATAAAATCAGTAATATGTTTTCATGGTCAGCATAATCGTAATTCATTCATTCTGTGGCTGGTGATTGACACTTTTAAATCGCCATTTTACAATGTAATTGTACCGATTTGCTAGCCAATAGAAGTACCTACAATATAAACTAAAGTAGTTCAATTAGAGCCAATATTCTTCTCTTTGGCACCTTGTAACAAACCAGTCACATTTTGAGTGCTAACTTTTAGGCTTCGAATAGAACAGACAAAATATCAACGTATTTAGAATTTAATATAGAAATATACCGTAATAATGTTACTACTGTTATCTTAAATGACTAAATCGGCACCGAAGAGGGCGAGCAATAACATTAATAGTAAATACAGGCTTTAATTTAGTTAGGCAAAGGTGTACGTGTACCTACACCCGCATTTCGATATAAAACCTTTTTCACAATAACGCCACATTTAAAACCCTTTTACGCCATTATTGTGCCATCTTGTTCTTGAGACCATTTCCATTTTCAAATTCATCATCATTTTCATCTATCAAAATTCTATTTTCAAATTAGTTCATATTTTCTTGGGTGCCAGTAACACGTTCTCACGGTACTAAGTCGCTGATGCTGATAATTTCCATTGCAATCCGTCATAAGTTGACGCGAAGGCATATCGTCTCGAGAGATTTTTCTGTATACCCAGTGCGTATGTTTGCTTAAGTTAAAAGTCTTCTTAACAATCGATCACTGTCATAAGATACCTACTGGTATTATCAGAGTACATTGAACTGTTTAGTGTGTTTCGTGGCGTACGCACACAAAACTTCATTGTGACTATGAAACGATCTGATAACACACACACGTAACCCCGAGTCAGACCTTATCTTGTTTGCTTTGTAAAATTTTAGATGTACGTAAATATCTTTCGTTTTTTGTGGACACGGAACGGGTCTTTCAGAGGACGTGGGACACGAAATTTGCAATGGAAAATAGGTTTTACCCACGACTTTGACATAGACAGCAATTTCATTGTTATCTTATATCCACTACTTGTACATATAAATAGCCATTGCCCAATATGTATCAACACTTCGTAAGATTATTTGAGTCCTAGAACTTAGAAGGCTCTACTTTGCTTTCTATATTTCACGACACTTGAGTTTGTAGTTGACCCACATTAGTTCAGTGGTAAAATAAAAAAGATTCTTTTCAGAGAGCACTTCAACTCGGTGTTCGGTACAGCTAAGTCCCAATAAATACTGTGATGACTGACGAGGCAATAATTGACGAAGGGACGGTCGTCGCGCATCGAGCTTTATGGTTCTCTCTGTTTTTCTTTTATGATCTAGATATTCTAGAGACTGTGGCGTACTTATGTATTTCTTATTCTTCATTACTTTTACATTAATGAACGATGGTGTATATTTTTCGAAATGTTAAACGTTTTTCAGAAAAACATTCTGGAAAGCTTTTTATTTTCGTCACAAAAGACCTCATGCGACTAATCAACTTGTGATTGAAAGATTCCATTTTAAATTAAGACAGGCATGCTGTCACAACGTTAAGAGTTATATCACCCTGACGTACTACACCTACTTTCTAATAGTAGTCGCACCTTTACAGAAGTACTTCCACAAATTCTTTCAGGGAATACAAACAAGACAGCTAGCTCATGTCAATGTATTTCCAGTCGCAGCCACGAATTCTTGGCACTCAATCACGTCGTCGGTAATTCTGGAGTAACATTAACCACGAAGGACTCCATTAAATGCTAACAACTAGTAAATGGTAACTACTGGTCTATTGTTTTACCATCAAATGTAAACATATCAGAGAAGTTGTTAAAATTTCGCAGTTGAGGCTTGACGTAAACCCCGCAGACGGTGTTTATATTGTGCAGTGAGTTTTTAAGAAACGTGCCGTCTCGCTACAGATGAGATGGCCGCGTTGAGATACAAGTGCTGTTTATTTTTCTTAGCGCTCTTTTTGAATCTCAGACTCATGGAGGAAATTATACGCAGTTCGTTTCTTAGATAGTTTAAGTGTTAGTGGATGGGTGGCGTTTCAAGTAAATGTTGTGTTTACGTTGGTGAAATTATTATGTCAGTTAATGTGGTTATACAATCTATGGTTTTGTCCCAACTGTCATGCCCACCTCTTTGGGCATTAAAGGGTCTTTCGGTAGGCTTTGTTTCAAGCGATTGACAGTATTAGGTCTCAGTGTGATACAGGTTGAACTTAAATCTATTTAAAGATATCTATTTGATTCCCATTCTAAGCTGAGTGTTCATTTTCTAATGGCAGACCCAGATGTCAGATTTTTTGTTATCCATCTGACCAGAGATGTAATAATTGTAACAGTGTCAGAGTCTGTTCATCAAGCGATAGTTACGGTCTCAAACTCAAAATCAAAGGATTTATTTCAATTAAACCATTTACAGGCTCTTTTGAAGAATATTGAGTGGTATTTTATTATTACATTTTACAGCGAACCCCATAAAAGAAATGTGTACTTTAGACAATCTGAAACGTGGTTGGTCTAATTTGTTCCTATTTCTAGTATTAAAATTATGCCTGTCACTTATCTTACTAAAAAGATGTCGATTTTTTCGAACATTATTTACAGTAAACCAAATATTTTACGTCGTCAAGCTCTTGTGAGTACATTTCTGTTTACTTTAGAAATCAGTGATGTCATCAGCAAATAACACCATTTGTGGTCGGTTTTTTATGAATCATTTATAAATACTAAAAAGAGGAACGGACCCAACATTGAGCCCTGTGGTACACCCATTTTGACTTTAAACCCAACGGTTACAGATGGATTCATTTTCTGAATTAATGTTATGATCATACAGCAGCTTCTCTTTACATTTTCACTAAGAAGCGATTCTAAAGCGATTATTGAGCTGCCATAGGAGTTACTGTCGAATAAGACGTTGTTCCCTGTTCTCGTAAAACTCTACTTAAAACACTACAGCTTGAACGTTAGGCTTAACCTAAACTTGGATTTGAAAAGTCGCTAGAGTAGGTACATAATTCTGCAGTGTCATTAATAAACCTCTCAAGTAACAGCTACACATGGTACATACATACATTTATTAGGCAGTAATATTATTTTACAAGGTTCACTCATAGTAAATAAAACTAGTAGGACCGGTATATAAATGTTAGGTGCGTTTACTAGCTTCTTTAATTTTTATGTTGCGTAGGTCACATGAATTGGCTAAAGATTAGGAAACATTGGTACCAACACTACTGTATAATCGATAAATACATATAATTTCTTCCATGTTGTTAAACCCGGAAAATGTTCTGTAGCATATATGAAACTATTCCAATACTCACACAAGCTTCATGTTTGGTTGTTTTTCTGGCTCTCGAGTTTATAGGTCTCAGATTATGAAACCAAACACAATCAAGTTTCGAGGCATCGCTAGGCGGGTGGTCGACTCTTCACGAGACCAGAAGGCTGGCCTGTTTTTAGCCCAAAGAATCAACATTGCCATCCAACGTGGTAATGCTCCCAGCCTTTTGAGCAGCGATGCGGACGAATTTTTTGATGCACAATGAGTTCTTCCTCTTCTTTTGGTTATTTCTTGTTATATACTTGTACTTACTATATATATGTTAGTGTTAGCTTGTATATTGTAATTAAGGTTTATAACTGAGTAAATAGAATAAACACAATCAGATTTAATTTGTTCCATGATTTCGGATTAACTGAACTAAAGCCAGATTTTACACGCTGCAGTTGAAGCAACAATAAAATTGCATCGTCTAAACAATGTTAAGACGATGCAAGTCTTTCAGTGCTTTTATTTTTATTGTATGCCTCAGGCAAGGAACTTGCATCGTGTAAATGGGGCTCCGGTCATCAGCCCAATAATTTTATTTTGAAACCGAACGTAGGTTCGAACCTAGCCGCTCTCAACGAAGTCTGCTCGTACCTAAACTCCACTTTTCAGTTCTTGGTTGCCATTGCAGAACATTTTCAACTGCTAGACGTTCATACCTAGATCCTTTTAGTCATTTAACATTTCTGAATCCATTGAACTAGCAAATACTATGAAGCTTTTCATCAACTGTACTAACTTCCTCAGAGAAAAACATTTCATTGGCACCTAAGAATGATACCAAATTACTGATCGGCTCGTTAAGAACGCTTCACGGCTGTAACGTGCGTAGCCAGCCGTAGCTAATAGTAAGTGCACTGTCAATGTGTAGACACATTCGCACTAATATATTACAGCCATGGCCCCTGATGTATAGTGGTGAGGGCGCCATGGCCCAAAATCAGACTTCCTTGTTTCTACTGAAAAATGTTTTTACTGGTATTAAGTACTTGGTAGTTCATGTTTCGAGCAGTGTTAGCCTAGTGGTGTGACCGTCGGACTGCCAAGTCATAGGTCTCGAGTTCGAACCCAAGGCACGCACGTCTGACTTTTCGGATTCATGTGCGTATCACTTACTTCAAAAACATCATGAGGAAACCGGCATGCCTCAGAGATTTTTGTCGACGGCATGTGAAGGCAAGTTAGATGCCCATGCGTGGCTTTAAAACTTTGTCACTAGGTTAGTCACTAACCACACGCAAAAAGAAGAAGTTCACGTTTTAATAGCACCTTTCAGACGAATTCTAATTAGTTAACATATACAGGCCATCTAAGGTTATTTGTAGACAGGTGCCTCTCCAAAGTTATTCTCGCGTGTCGAAGTCCTTTATGATTCGTCTTGCCCCTCTACTTTGATATAAGCTTTGCCTATCAATAGAATTTATAACCTAAACTTTGTCAAATTCATACAAAAGGTAAAAGGTAAGGGCTCCGATAGTCTGCAAGCAAGCTTAGCTAATGTGCGTGTGTTCGTCGATAAATTGAAGTAAGCTGTCATGTATGTTATCACTCCTGCTTATGAGAGCAAGCTTTCAGCGTCACGTCAAATACACCTAACACCTCTTAACAGCATCACTATTTATATCCCCTCCGTCACAATTCACTCTTGATATTCCATTAATTTCCATTCCAGTCTATATTGGCTAAAAATTCATAATTTATTCTATTAAACTACGATGTTCAGAGCTGAAATCTCACTAAAACAGAGTATGGATAATTCTGGAAACATCAAGCCTAGAGTGGGTCAACAGTGGCGGTTTTATATTTGAGAACAAATGACACGGTGCCTCCATTAATGTT
The DNA here is from genome assembly GCA_963680765.1 of Agrochola lychnidis. NCBI lineage: Eukaryota > Metazoa > Arthropoda > Insecta > Lepidoptera > Noctuidae > Agrochola > Agrochola lychnidis. The sequence goes on along the minus strand of OY796863.1, from coordinate 9,713,331 downwards.
GCAATGTTCGGGCAGGTAGACTTGCTAACGGGGTCGGCGCGGTTATACTTAGAGCGATCGAAGCATGCTATTATTGGGTTGGATTGTTTCGGATCAACGCTTCTGGATTTCAGCTGCCTTCCCGCACCGGCCAGCTTGACCACTCATTAAAACATCCACTAATTAACAATCATTCCCAATCCCATCATAGATCATCGTCTGTTTATTGATAAAAAACAGTTCGGATTATCTTAATGGCGGCCGGATTAATTGAAGCTACAGACCACTTGATTTATTTACAGCTAGAAATCGCAGGCCGCTTATCTTATTACTGTAATTTGTTTCCCAACGTTCTAGTTACGCAGAATTATTATTTGGTTGCGGCCACTAAATCAGATGACAGCCCTCGCATTGCCATTTATAAGTTTGGAATTTAGTGTTCGGTATTTATTTATATGATGGTAGTTATGTAAATGATAATGGCAATTAGGAGTAGTATGAACATTCCGGATCACTTGGTTTTGTGAAGATTTATAGGTGCTCGCGTTAAACACAAAGAATTGCTCTTAGAACTTTGGCGAGCTATATAAAATAAAATAAATGCAATGTTTCTAATTACCGCTAATGATAGCTATATGTTCTAATGGAACTGCACTAACACATTTTCTTCTTGTTTCAGGTAGAATTATGCAATAAATTGCACAAGAAGTTATTTGACTGTACAATCCGATGTAGATGTGGAGGAAACGTAAGTTATCATAACGAGATTAAATCTTAGCTTAAGATTTTATGAATTATTAATTTCATATCTCAGACGGAGCTGGATATTGTCGCGTTTGTGGAAATTATAAAATTAATTTCCTGAAATGGCCCAATTTAAGAAACGCCAGACTCAGAACTTAGTTTTAAGATCTTTTGAAATTAACTATTTGTTGGGTATTTTCAGATATCTTACTACGTTTTCAAGTAACATTTTAACTTTACCGTAATATGATAATATGACTAATTGAATACCACCCAGCGAATAGTTAATTTATAGCTAGGGATGTCAATAAAATGATGAAACAAGTCTTTAGCCGTCATGGTTGTCAATCAGTTCGATAAATCTCCGAGTGAGCCAGACAATCAGTGTCAGTCATTGACCAGCTGATGTTGAACAAATTAATGAGAATCGATTGATGTGCAACGATGCTACCAATCGATTCGCCACAAAAAACTAAACGTTTTGTGGCCGAGATAAACTTTTATCTTCGGTTTAATATTTATCTATCATCTGTTTATGAATTACAGACTTTATTTACATTGATCTAGCGAGTGCGTCAGTTCGATAACGTTTTATGTATATGCAAAAATAACATTCGACTTACATCTTCATAGATCTATAATGGAACGAGTCGATCGCATCATTTTCTACGTCAGCATCATCGATTCAAATGTCGTTAATCGATTTGCTCTATCTCCATCCAAGCACAGCGTGAGAGCCATAAAATATTTATATTGTATGTAGAGTCCGGTATTTTTACATCAAAACATTTTTACTCTCGAAATCACGGCTAAAATTAAACGCGCCAAGAAAATAAAAGTTAATCTTAATGAGCAATAAAATGGAATGATATCAGATTTTTTTATATTTTCTCCAAAATTTAATGTTAACAATTTAAAGAGGAAAAAAATTCCTCATTGTTAGCATTAAACGCTTGCGGAGGGTGGGCGGCGTAATAATAGGATATAATATATTCAGGGCGAGTCAAATAAAATTAGCACGGTGAAAAATGTAAACGGTCCTTTTACTGCCTGGAGGACGTGTAAGTATTAGCTTGTACCGAGTGCGCCTTTGTAGGGGAACGCCGCGCCCGCTCCGTGCTGCCGCGAACAATCCAACAGATGAAACAGAATCGCTCCCATTCCTCACTCGTAGCAATAAATAAAAATAATTAAAAAGTTCACATAACTCATATTTACTTTATTTCTGCCATCTTTTATTCTGTTACTGCTTAGTTTTATCACCTAACAAAACTCTAAAGAGTTGTATCTGTTACAAAAAGATACACTTCTAACGTTCTTTATTTGCGTAAAACTTCTACCATTTGTTTATCAGACTCTCCAACAGCAGAAAGTTTTCTTTTCGGAGAACAAAGCTCAGTATAATAAATCGTTTTAAAGAATATATAAAGATACTTATTTGGCTAGCAAAGTGTAAAAGTTCTACAATAATGCGTTCGCTATTACACTATTCACTTTAAATATTATTAGGTACAATTATTAAAAAAAACAAGTGAAAAATTGTTAACCACTGAAATATGAAAGAAATTAAAAACAAGAGATAAATTAAAATTCTAGAAAAGCACGATGATAAATTGGATGGGAGCATAAAAATTGTGTTTGTATGAATTCAATTGATTTCTTTGATGTTGGTCACGTGAGTTGTAATTATTTGAGTGAAAGCGACTAAATTGGATCGTACTGTTAGTGCTCATATCTCAGTTACCGCAGTAACGTAATCACTGGCGCACTTCACTGACATCGGCCGGTATCGTACGCTTTTGATCTTGGAATCAGGACTGCTACAAAGGCAATCGACTTAGAACCAAACCAACCTGAAAATTTCAATTGAAAAACATTTATTGGTATACCGACACGTGTTTAGCACGTGTCGGTATACCCATAAATGTTTTTAAAACTCGAAAAGGAATGCTTAAAGAAAAATGAATCAGCCATCGCGGCATGTTTAGCTGGATAGATGCAAAAATAATTATCAAGAAGACGCTTTTTGATAATTATTATCGCTGAAGTCACGTTTCAGAATACGGAATTAGGCTCGAAAAGCGTAACTAATTCCTTTCCCAGAAACTTGTCGATTAGAGACCCTATCATTACCTAAACGCCTAAAATATGTGCTGCCACCACAATTTGCTGAAGTTTTCCTAGAACACCAGTAAGGTAAAAGCACCTATTATAGCTCATTATAATTAGAAATTGACTGCGATGGTTGCCGTAATTAATTTAAATGCATTTCTATGGCTTAGCTAATGATACTTGCGATGGCACATTAGTGTAATTTGCAAAGATAATTTAACGATGGTTTAGTAGATTATACAGAAACGCTATGCGAGTATTAGTATACTCGCATAGCGTTTCTGTATAATCTACTGGTATAGCGTACTTTTCGTAGAAGTTTCATAGAAATTGTGTATTTAGGAGCCAAGTAACTTTTATTGTAATTTTTTTTTAGGATTATGTTATAATTTTACACAAGGCTAACTAAATTACTTCTATAGCTTACCTCTAGTTACGTTGATTGAATTGATATTTTATTCCAAAGTGTTATTCTGGTCTTATTGGACTATTACAAACTACAAAGAAAAACACTTTTTTTGTAATATCTTTCCAAAAAACAAACAAAAAAGTAGTCAAAACGTCAAACTCTACCCGAAAAATCAGCTTGACTTTTAAAAACACAATTGGGAAAACAAAGCATTTGTAGAAACATCTGGAACGTCTTCGTGAAATGCTCTGCTACTTCTCTTTTTTCCTTTAGCTGCCCCACTTTGGGCGTACCAATAGGAAGTGAGTGTGTTTACTTTACGGTTACACAAGTTTTTCATAGCTTTTGTGTCTGATGCTGGCACTTTTCAATACGTGCTCCGAATTAAACTTGCATTTTGGAGCCGAAATTAAAATGTTCATTTTAAAATGCAGTTCTTTTTTGTGTGCAGCATATTGTTGGTAAGGACATTTTTGCCCGATTTCACCCATTATGTTGTTCGTGAATGATTTTATGTAACAATGCAATATACCAATGGATTGATAATCAATTTAATCATATAGGTTTATGTTCAGCTATGTTGAAAGCTGCGCATCAATTAGTAAAAATATATGAAATATGTAAAAATATACCAGACTAAGAAAAATAAACTTTTTTATTTACAAACAAAACTGCAACTTCATCAAAATCCGCACCACTTATTCTCAACATACTACAATCTTGTTCTATTGCAAATGGCGCTCGCAATTTCCGACATTACCCGAACAAACGATCGTATTAGCCTGAAAAAGGCTCTTAGCGTGTGGGTTAGTGGCGTCGAACATATGAATGGAGTTAATTGGACAATCAGTTCATTGAGGCGTGCTGAGTCGGGCAGTTTGGCCGGCGCAGGCGACGCGTGTGCCAGTTGGCGGCATCTCCCTGCTCGCTAATCAGTTCAGAGGGGTATTCTTGTGGTAATAGTTAGCCTGTCGAGCGCAGAATTGTATTTGCATTACCTTAGAATGGAATTTGATTGGTGCATTTTAGAATTGGGTAGGTTAAAGTCGGAATTGGTTGAAGTTCTGTTTCTAGTTGGATATCAGGCCGGAGAGTTATCTTATGAAGGCGAAAATTGGATGTTTGTTTACTATTCCATCAACTGGTAACAACAGACTGAATCCTTAAAAGAAAGTTTTCTCTGCTTGGAAACAAAGTATTTTTCACGTGAATAGAACTCGCGGGAAAGTCCGAAAGGGATACCGTGGCCCCTGGCAACATACAGGCAACTGAAGGAACACGGGTGGGTTTTAGTCAGTAAGAGTCTGACACGCCTTCCCGCTCCGCCCAGAGCGGGAGAAGTTGTTCGATAGTTTCCCACCCAAAAAAAAGGCACAAGTAATGAAGGTAAATATAAATAGGCAATTGAATTTGCATTTTACAAAATATAATATTAGTCTACGTAAGAATGTAATTGTTGATTTACTTTATTGCACTGCTTTGTCTAGTGACGTGCCTCTATCAATATTTGAGGATGCGTACAATTATATGGTATTTGCACACAGATACAGTTGAAGGAATTCGCTTATTCAACATCAGTTTCGTCATGGACGACGTAATACCTATAATAAATTATATTTTCATTCTTTGTTGTGGAAACAAGCATTTGCTTTTTGACGTAAGGATTGTTTTGAATGTAACGGTAATCTAATGTCATTAGAAAGACTGTATTAGAGAATGGTTTCAGAATAGTCATCTTCGCCAATTTTTCCACAAACTCAACGGGAGGCCGCTAAGTGCTGATTAAAAGTTTCATATGTTGGCAATAGAAACGAGACAAGAGCCTCTAAAATTAACAATCTCATCTGTAATTCCATTCTTTCAACAGATTTTCATTGCTAATATGAGTCCACTGCCCTTCTTGCTTTAGTTAATTGAAATGCTTTACATTTTTATTTGGATTTGCGAATGTTGGAGAAGCACACAAATGAGTTTGTAAGGATTGTTAATTTAAGTAAAGTTGTTTCTGCTCCTATTGGCAGAAAGCGTAATACTTGTGGGTATATAATTAGTTAGTGACTTAAGCCGCTTTTTTACTGCTTAAGAAAATCTTTCAAAACATTTTGGTCTGTCTTCTTTCGTCGTGTCATCATCATTATTGGCAGCCTTGTTCCGCCCAGTGCTGAGAATAGGCCTTCTTCCTTTTGTATCATGCTTCCCTGGTTTATATCACACGAATGGTGTTTTCGTCAGCATTCATCAATATCTCCTGGTTGCAGGTGTACCCCATCTGAGCAAGTTTTCTTTGCTTTGTAATTAGTCATATAATCGGTATTGCTATACCGTAAGATTGGATAAATATATCGCAATCAATCTGCCTAGCCTTTTCCCCACTATGTTGGGGTCGGCTTCCAGTCTAACCGGATGCAGCTGAACCTCCACAACTCAGTAACTACCAGTAACAGTAACGGGACCAACGGCTTAACGTGCTTTCCGAGGCACAGAGGAGTCTCGGTATGTAAAGTTGGTCACCCATTCGCAGACCAACCTCGGCAAACGTAGCTTAACCTGATGGATCAACCCGTGCGGCTGTTATTATTTAACCACGAGCTCCTCCGCTTGGATAAATATGTCACAATATACCTAAAACCAGAAGTCTACTTACCGTATATAAGTAGGTACAACAATAACATTTTTACCGCGTGGGTTGATCAGCTGACACATTTCTGATGTTATTCTTTTCAGTTTCAGATACCAAGTCTAAATCACGATAATGTAATCGTAATCCTTTAAAGCTGGATAAGCCGATAAGACGGTTAGGAAGTTACACATTACGTTATGTTGTTATTATTAACCGTATCTTATGAATATTCTATTATGTTCTAAAATTACGCAGTTTTTAAAGTACGATTGTATGACGAATATGGGAAAGAATTTTCGGACAATAGTGATTAAATTATCAATCTAGCGTATTGCTTTTCACACCTTATAGTTGCATTACAACATTTGGTTTTCTGTTTTTCGGCTTTAGGGTACAGTTCACCCCTGCTAGGTACTTACCTCATTTCCCACTGCCAAGGTTCCTTCTCTGGGTTTTTTTCGGATTTAGCGTACAGTTCACCCCTGCTAGGTACTTACCTCATTTCCCACTGCCAAGGTTCCTTCTCTGGGTTTTTTTCGGATTTAGCGTACAGTTCACCCCTGCTAGGTACTTACCTCATTTCCCACTGCCAAGGTTCCTTCTCTGGGTTTTTTTCGGCTTTAGCGTACAGTTCACCCCTGCTAGGTACTTACCTCATTTCCCACCGGTTCCTTCTCTGGGTTTTTTACAACTATGTTGCTTTTATTTGAAAATATTTCACAGCAATTACAGTTCTGCATCAGTCTCCAACATCGCTTTTCTAGAAAAAACTAACGGTTTCTTCAGACTAACTCTTTCACCTAAATTGAAAATCCCTCATGCTTTAAAAACCGGCCAAGTGCGTGTCGGATCACAATGTAGGGTCTCATAGTTAGGATGAATTTATCCCAAGAACAAACTTGTAGTTGAAAATCAATGTTCCCCCATAAAGTCCAACTGCAAATGTCAAGTAGTTAACACAATATTGAGAGATTTACCATGTTATTTTAAGATCATAGATTTCATATAGGGTTTCCAGTAATCTATGAGTAAAGAACTATTGTCAGTATTTTTTTAAAATTTTAGTCAGTTGTTTCGGAAAAATGATCAATTTTCATCTATTTTCTTAAATATGTTTAAAATTATTTAAAAAAAAAAAATTGTGATCCTCACAGCCACAGTCATTTGTTAGGTCACACGGTACAGTTTGCAAAACTTTTTATTTTAATTTTCCAATTTGCCTCCAATAAGTGACCCCTAAATTCAAAATTCATTTATTCACGTTACACGTCCGTGTTTGGGTCGCAGAAATTCATATGTGTACCAAATTTCAACTAAATTAGTCCGGAAGATTTCCGAATCTTCTGGACCAATTTAGTTGAAATTTACTCTGGTAAATTGGCTGTGATAGACGGACGACAGACAGACACACGAGTGATCCTAAAAGGGTTCCGTTGTTTCCATTTGAGGAAAAACAAGTTTAAACATTCCATGCAAAAGAAAAACAAAACTAGAAACAAATCAACGTTGTTAGCATAACAAAGTAAACTCCGAAGCACTTGTTAGGTGTTACCCGACCGTTTACAGAACCCTCCTGTGCCGTGTGACAGTTGGTGACGAAGGGGCTCCGTGATTTGGCTGGGTTATTCTGTATATGCATTCGTTGAGGCGCACTCAAGTCGAAAAATCAGCACGCGTGAAGATGCGCATGTAGTCTGTAGGACAAGGACAGCAAACAGAGGAGGTGCGAGGAATAACTTCACGGTGCGTAAACTTGTACGTTACAAATTGTATAGACAGGTTGCGAGTTCCACAGGCCCGGACTTCACCAAACCGGAGATGTGCGGAGATGTCCGAAGCGGAGACGAGAAGAATTTTTTTTCAGCTAGGGTTTTTCCACCAAAACTGTACGGAGATGCGTACTGGCTAGTCTGGAGCGGAGATGTATGCTGGCTAGAGCGGAACAAAGCTGCTTGCGGGGATCGTTAGATGTTAAGATGAACGCACATCTCGACAATCACCGCTGCGCGCCATTGCGTCGCCTGCTTGCGAGGCACAGCTCACATCTCCGCTTTGTACCGCGCTCAATCTCGGCGAGGCACAGCTGACATCTAGCTCCGATCGCGCCATACAAATATGATACATCTCCGCTCAGTGGTATGCACTGAAGTTGAGTGGAGACGAGATGTGTAAATAACGAAATTCTATTGGTTGTTTGAAACACATCTCCGCTTTGGTGGAGTCCGGGCCTTATTGGGATATTTTCTTGGGGTCTGGAATTGGAGGGGTTTTGGTTTTCTTTGGTTTTAAATGTATTGCCGTTTCTAATGTAGAAAAATCTTAGGGAAATCTTTATGTGAGCCAGTTGACTGGGCCACGCTGTGGTTAACAATGCTGTTAATGGTAGTGTTTATATCAGTTTGTCTGGATGTATGTTTCGGATTGGCGCAAATCCGGCTGAACGGATGGATTTGTTAATAACCTGGATTAAAAAACTGGGTACTTTAAATCCAGCGGTAATACGTTGCCATGGGATATTTTCCGTACGCCACGCAGGCGAAGCTGCGGTCAAAAGCTAGTCTGCAGTAAATGCAAAAATAATAGTTTGGTCTTGCACTTCTGATGCATCACTTTCTATATTAAGATCGTGTGTAAAATCTGTAGTAAATACTACACATATTTTATTCATAAAAAAAAGCAAAATGTGTCAACTCTTTTTATTTTTCGGCACCAATACTGAACCACTGTATAATAAAGTAACAGTATTACATCTCGGCAGTGACCTTGTAAATAATCACCTATGGCCGCTCGGTAGATAAACCTTCCGCGTCCGTACGTAACTGCCGCGCACTCAAGACTGTTGCATACTGGTATACACTGAGATTTCGAAGCGCGTTGTTCGGTGGTTTTCTATAAAGACGTAATACTGTTACTTATTTATACTGTGACTGAACAGCCATGTTGAAAGCCTGTCGACACTTATGCATTAATGCGATGTGTCATTCATATAGCTTTTATCATCAACACAATGCCGTGCCAACATTTAGTATACAGATATTACTTTATTTAATAAACCTACATAAATTGTTATGTGATGAATATTCTATTAATACGTGAAGAATGATTTAATATTGAGGGCCTGAGGACGAGTTGCGCCGCTGAGGCAGGTCATGGAAACTGGCATGATGGCTTAGGTTCACGTGATTAGCATCACAACTAGTAGGTGATTTACATCATAAGTAGTGGGTTCATCTCTTCCATGCGTTATCCTTCTCAAAGTTAGGGTCGTGATCTCTTTGGAATACTTTTCTGTGGACTTAATTCCGCCTTTAATTTTTTTTCTGCTGTCCTAATGGCATCGCTGTCAGTGATGCCAAAATAATTATAATGTAGATTATGTTATTGGCTGCAATACCTCATTGTTTAAGGCTGTTATCAAATCATTTATTTTACAATATACATCTAACACTAAAATATATAAATTATGTACAAGTATACAGAGGTAAAAATTAGGAACAGCTCATTGGGCATCAAAAATTCATCCGCATCGCTGTCAGTGGGAAAAGTACCTTTTTGTTTTAGGTGCTCCCTTTTGACAATTATTATTATTTATTTTTTTGGCTTGGAACTCAGTCTTGGTAGGCACAAGCTTCTAACTTTAAAGCTTCTTCTTTTGTAAGGTGCCTCAAAAAATATTAGAGAACATACAAAACATTGTTTAATGAGATTCGAGAAACTAACTTTTTATAAAACCCGCTCTACATTCTCGGCGGGACGTCTCGACGAGAACATTTGCCGAGAAGATCAAGAATTGAGAACTATAAGAATATAGACGAATATTCCCTCTACCTACACTCACGTATTCGGCAAGTCTCGTCTAGTTTTGCAGAGAAAGTGGAGCGGGCTTTATCAGACTAACATTTTTTACAGAAAATTGAAGCACACTTAGATGTGATTCCTCCTATACTAGTGGGAAATGAACGCAAACCCACGTAATTCCAATAAATACTTAATTTAAAAATCCCTGCTTATTATTTTCTCTACCTGTGATCAAAAGCAAGTCTTCAAGATTTAGTCTCCGTCGCAATCACTAGACCAATGGGGCGGTAAATGTTATTATGTCGCCGTAAATTCAATTTCCTAGAAGATCCAATAACATTGCTACGCTCAAAAGGCACTTGAGTTTTGCGTTTAATATCGCCAACCAGTATCAATTTGTATAATATATTTAAATTAAGCCATCGCTTTATGTTAAAACTTTGTATTAGCGAGTAGGTATTTCTAGCTACAGAATATACTCTATCTCTTTCCGTGGGTGGATAAAAGGTGAGAGGGGTAATATCAGTTTGATGAAGACCAGAAACTGTTTTGTGGTATTGGAACTACATCGAACCGTGAAATTTTGGTTGCTCTGTTTCGGTTCGGAATTAGTTTTCGAACATTGCATAATGCATATTCAGCCTATAATGTTCCCACTGCTGGGACACAGGCCTCCACTTTGTGAGAGGGAGTGGGCCATAATCCCACGCGGGCCCAGTGCGGGTTGGTAGATCTCACATGTCTACGAGTTTTTGGATCTAGGACATGTCGGTTTCGTCACGATGTTTTCCTTCACCGTTTTGAGAGAAGTGGTGATGAAATAATTTACAGAAAGTAAAGCGCTTGTCAGGGTTCGAACCTACAAACTCCAACTCGTTATCACCTACATGCCCTGGATACCTACTGATAAGTTCGTAATATCCAGTCATATCCTTAACAATACAATAGTAGATTATATAACAAGAGAAAAAAAAAAGAATTTAATTCAAGGGATTAAGTTGGATTCTAAGAGCAGCGAAGGATTCTAGAGTACAATCACGAGCGTAGCGAGGGATTCTAGATTAGAATCCTGAGCGGAGCGAGGGATACAAGGACCGAGATGATTTTTTCACGAGTTGTGTGCTCCACTTTTTACCATTGACTGCGAGAAAATAAAAAGTAGTATAGTATTTATATTTATCACATTTTATTACATAATCGGTAATAAGAGAACAATAGTTATTTATGCAACTGTTGTATAATAAGAGGTATTAACACACGAGTATGATAATAGTATGACATGAGTGTTTTAATACCTAATTATGTACAGTTGCATGCAAGACTTTATCTACACCCATGATATGAATCCTCTATAAAAGTTTCTGAAACCATTGGGTGTTTGTAATTCAAGATCAAAAAATAAAAAAAACCCACGAAATTCAGTACAACTGCACGTATGAATGTTGCCTGCACCAGCACATCACCGCACATGCGCTGCAGCGGGTGTTGCTGTCCCCCGCTTAAATGTTCCATTACTAAAGTTGATGGAAACAAGGAGTTGCATAATGAAATTTAGTACAACATTGTAACACTCATTTGGATGATATTATGGTTACTATACTATGACACTGGTTGTTTTAATGTTGGCAATAAGCTAACTGTTTCAGAAACTTTTATAGAGGATTTATAGCATGGGTGTAGATAAAGGATTAAATATACTTGTTCCAATATTTACTCAGTCACTAAAAGAGAGTTATAATCACTGTTATCGATGAATCAAATGCCCCTTTTCGAGTGGCAATGGTAAAAATGATTTTTTTAACGTCCACGGAACTAAATCACGGTGCTCAAAATAGAAAAGCACCGACTCCCCCATAATCTTTTAATTATACAATAACAATAAATCTGACTGAACAACACAAGAAATAACAAGCGGCACTTAATAACGCGTAATTTGCTCAACTATAAGAATAACCTAATTATCATGATTTAACTTAATCATTACTTTATTTAATTACAAACTCAAGTAATTGTCTCAGTCTGCCGACAAATCGTTCTACATAGGAAATAGGTGAATATCTTTGAACCTATTTTGTCACCCAGTAGCGTTAAATGAAGCAATTTCCGCCCTTAAATTGACTCCCTCTATGAAATTGCTTTGAGAAATGAGTTTTAACGCTGCTTAATTTGGTTAAGTGAGCAAAGAAACAAAAATTCTATACATTGTCGAGTAACTTAAGGCTTAATTACACCGGCTTGGTTTAATTTGAGCTTTTTATTTTTGGAGTTTATTTTAATTGAGACTTAAGGGTACAGTTCCGTAGTTGATCGCAACAGTAGGTGACGTGTCACCGTGACACGACTGGATTCTATGTATTCTTATGTATTTCTATTAAGGCAACGTATCGCTAGCTACGGAAGGTATTTCATAGAAATTCATAGAAACCAGTCGTGTCACGGCGACACGTCGTCTGCAGTTGCCGCCTGCGATCGGTTAATGCAATTTTCGAAAGTCATTTTAATGACTAACTTCATGACTAAGGTCAAACGAAATTAAGTAGCGAAATTTAATAGTCGTGATGGGTGTTCATAACATAACATCACGCCTGTAATTCCCGAAGGGTTAGGCAGAGATTTACCTATAGCACATATACATTTTGCCAGTTATGCTTAAGTCCCATGTAATAGGCGGCGAGCCAATTGCCATCAACCGGGCACAAATCCAGCCTCCTGGCTGCTACTCAGAAATTCCTGAAGGAAAAACCCAATAACACTTTGCCCGACTTGGGAGTCGAACCCAGGAGCTAATGCTCAGCAGTAGCGCTTGCGACCACTAGACCAATGATGTATAAGATGGGTTTCTGTGCATTATGCAACAACAAATATAATATTTTAAGCCATTACTGAAAGATTCATAATTTAACTAGCTGCGCCTCGCGGTTTCACGCGCATAATTCTCGATCCCATGGGAATATCGGTATAAAACGTATCCTATGTCTTAACCCAGGTCATGGTCTACCCATGTGCCAAATTTCATCTAAATCCGTTCAGCCGTTTTATGGTAAAAGCATAACAAACAAACAAACTCACTTTCGCATTTATAATATTACTAGCTGCGCCCCGCGGTTTCACCCGCATAAGTCTCGATGCCGTGGAAAAAAAAAAAGTATCCTATGTTCTTTTCCGGAGCATCATCTATATATGTGACAAATTTCATCCAAATGCGTTCAGCCGTTTTAGCGTGAAGGCGTAACAAACAAACAAACTTACTTTCGCATTTATAATATTATAAGGATTACTAGCTTTCGCCTGCTGCTTCGCCCGCGTGGTGGTCGGAAATCATCCCACAGGAACGTACCACGTGGATAAAAAGTATCCTATGTGTTAAATTGTTAATCCAGGTTATAAACTATCTGGGCACGCCACAATTGCGGCGATAAGACCCCTCTTTGAGGAGTGGCTAGAGAGGTGCCACGGCATCCTCACCTTCCGCCTGACGCAGGTTCTCACCGGACACGGCTGTTTCGGGAGGTTCCTGTTCAGGATAAAGCGGGAGGAAACGCCCGGGTGTCACCATTGTGTGGATCGCCCGGAGGACACGTTGGAGCTTACGGTGGAGGTCTGCCCGGCTTGGGCGGAGCATCGCCGTGTCCTTGTGGAGGCAATCGGCGGCGGTGATCTCTCGCGTCCAGCATTGGTTCAGGCCATGGTACGGAGCGAGAGGAAATGGGAAGCCGTCACCTCCTTCTGCGAAGCAGTAATGCTGGCGAAGGAGAAGGCGGAACGCGTGAGGTAGAGGCAAATTTTGCACCCTCGCGCCAACTGCCGCAGGAGGAGACGCCCTGGGCGTCGGGAATCGTAGGCAGATTTCCGGCCACCGTAGGTGCGGGTTTGCGGACGGTGAGCAATGGGTAACTCGCCGTCCGATAAGGATCAAGCCCGGGTCAACGGCGCGTTGTGTTCAACGCTCGCCTCAAAGAGATGTTAGCAGAATTGACGAGGTCCGCTAGGGTCGATGCCTGCCGGGGCTGCGAAGAAGTCCGAAAGGGAGATCGTGGCCGTCGGCAACATGACAACCGAAGGAACACGGGTGGGTTTTAGTCAGTAAGAGTCTGACACGCCCTCCTGCTCCATACAGAGCGGGAGAAGTTATTTGATAATTTCCCACCCAGAAAAAAAAAAGGTTATGAACTATCTGTGTGTCAAATTTCATCCAAATCCGTTCAGCCGTTGTTGCGTGATTGAGTGATAAACATCCAAACACGCAAACTTTGACGTTTATAATATTAGTAAGATTATTTAGTTAGGAACTCAGGATTATACTTTGTAATTCAATCTGGAATCATTGGCCTGTAGTAACGATGTGGTTTAAAATATCAGAACTATGTTAAGCTCTGTTTAACATCAAACATTTAACTACACTTTAGTACTTCCATCGCTTGTATTTAGCATTCCTAAAATTAATATGGCGTTTGCACTAGTATTCCCAAGGAATGTTTTACGTATTTTGCTACTCAAATAGTATAATAGTCTTTGTTTAACATATTGGATTAGATAAATTATATTATGTCTTGTTTCAAGAAGATTGCGATACATTTATCTTTTTCTAAACGACAACACACTGGACATTAAGCTGACTTAATGGTGATATTTATTTTCTTCTTTTTCGAATTAAATCTAATAGATATTGGACAGTTATATCCTGTTCTATTTTCGGTTTATTTGTTGACTGGGAAATCCCTTTTTGTTTTATGTTTTGATCTAAATAGTTGAGTAGACTACGTGCGGATCATCAGAAGATCGATCTTCTGACAACCGGACGGTCTTACCAAGGGTATCGTGTTACTCAGTAACTGGGATGTGGAGGTCAGATAGGATAAATGATTAAAATGATGACAAGTTGTTTAGACCACGTAAAGTTTTAATACGCACTACATTGAACACATTTTATTTATCCGTCTTTGATTGAGACACATAGAATTGCAGAAGATAAACATGTATAATTAAATTAAAAACAACTTGCTTTTAAACACTTTCGACTCCACCCAATTTCCGTAGAACTTATACGCCATGCCGCCATACATATTGGAAGTGAACCCGCGGGGAGGGTTGCGCGCATTACGTTTGAGCTAAAGTTAACCATGGCAGACTGTCAACGGCATTATGTTTAAAACCGTGTTATAAAACACTGTAAAACGAAGTAAAATTGTGTTTTCAGGGGGTCTTGTCGTTATACGCGTTTCCAACTTTTAATTTTTTTTTGTGAATATCTATAACCGTGAACAAAAATTAAAAAAAACTTGGATTTTAAAACCAACGCATATACTAATAAATCTTGTTAAAATATACATCAGATTATATTTTCACGGTTTATAATGTTGTATTCGCTAAGAAAAACCTACATTTAAAATGAGCCCTCCGCGAGGGCTCCCGGAATTGAACGTGTTAATGTTATTTATCGTGTTCTCAAACCTTCTTGCCTAACCAACCAACCATAAAACAGGAGGCACCAAAATTATTGTACCAGACGAAACTCCCTGACTTACATTAGAATCATGTAACTGAACCTAGTATCATTATGCAGAGATAAGTGGCAGGACAGACGGCGGCCATAATTCAAAACGCCCTCTGACGGTAGCTTCCCAGAACTGTTGTCACGTATCCAAGCCTTGCCTTTAGTTAGAACCTCTCTATTTAACAAAATTGCTCCTCCTTACGAAACTTTCGTCGTTATAATATTTGGAATTTCTAATTTGAAATTCGAAGAGTTATGTAGAATAGAGGCCGTTAATAAAATATGCCTGTAATTTATCTACTGCCGAATATTGGGACCTATTAAAAGGTAATAAATGATATTCATTACGTTGACAGAAGAATTACTGATCACCCTCAGTATGCATGAATCCTTGTGCGGATTTCCCATAACCCATGAATGACAACTACGTAATCAGCCTATAATGTTCCCACTGCTGGGACACAGGCCTGCTCTCTATGAGAGGGAGTGGGCCATAATCCACCATGCAAGCCTAGAGTGGGTTGATAGATGTCACATATCTTCGAATTTTTGATATAGAACATGCCGTTTGCCGTTCGCATGTTTTCTCACGATGTTTTTCTTCACCGTTTTAAGATATTTACCTGGGCGACCGAACTCTGTTGCTCTGCTCATTTAATAGTATAGGAAATTTCATACTAATCCATGTATAGTACCTACTTATTCCATGTTGCCATGTCATTATTCATTATCTTGTTTTAAACTTTGGGCGACCGAGCTCTGTTCGGGTGAAAATACGGAGAAAACTAATTTTCCCAGATATGAGATCGATTTTTCGCCCCTGTAAACCCCCATATTGCAATTTTCATCGAAATCGTTAGAGCTGATTTTGAGAACGTGAGTACAAATATATGTTATACAAACAAACAAATATCCAAATATTGTTCGGTATAGTATAACAACTGTAATCAACTATAACTAATTCGTCAACGATGATAGCAGTCTATGCAAAAATACTAAGTTAAGGGAAAAGTAGGTAAAAATTTCATCACTGTCGTCGTCACATGGGTAAATCCAGATTAAATTTTAATTGTAGTCAAATTAGGTAAAACGCGTGGTTTTACCTAATTTGACTACTATTAAAATTTAATCTGGATTTACCCATCTGACGACGGTTTTATGATATTATAAACCGTGTGCCCGATGGAATTTCCCATCGGCAAAATGACGAATTTCCATACAAACTTTCATCTCGTTTTTGACCCCTTGATGGTGGGAGCGAGACAAAATACTGAATATTCTTTGTATATTTATTTAATACTTCAAGCACACAGAGGCGGACTTAATGTCATAGGCATTTTCTACCAATCAACCTTTGGGTAATGCAGAGACAAACAGTGGTAGGTGCAATAGCAAGAATTGAGGAATTTTGTTTTTTTCGGGTGGGTATTTATCAAATAACTTCTCTCGTTCTGGGCGCAGCGGGAGGGCGTGTCAGACTCATACTGACTAAAACCCACCCGTGTTCCTTCAGTTGCCTGTATGTTGCCAGCCACGGTAACCCTTTCGGACTTTCCCGCGACCCCGGCAGGCATCGGCTCTAGCGGACCCCGTCAGTTGGAAAAAAAAGAAAGAATGAAAGGTGAGGACCTGTTATTTGCAATGTTTATGAGAATGAGGGTATACTCCAATTAATAATAAATTATAATTATAAGTTTGCTAAGAAAGTATATAAAGGTCGAAGGTACGGACACTGAAAAATTCTCTCGAGTAATACCCAGTTTTTAAGCCACATAATTTTTTTTTAAATGTAAAGTCACACAGAAACAAGATAATTCTACACATTAGTGATTCATACGTCAGGCTGTTTTAGTATCTAGGCGCCAATGAACTTCTTAAGTGACGTTAAGAGGGCGTGTGCGCTCGTCATTCTGAAATAACTCTGTAATCATGATTTGCATCATTCCGATTATGATTGATATCATTTTTTTGCACACGTAGGTACCTAACGTAATATACATAATATATGATGAAAGAAGGTGTGCGCATATACGTCATTTTCAAGAGAATGAAAAACATATTTTGTGTAATTAATGACTTTCAATTGTTTATCGGGATGATTACTAGGCTGATATACATAGATTAGTCGATATGATAAGAAGTAGGTATACCACAAAACGTATACGTATTTTTCCATAATCTATACCTAGTTGTAAGCCTGTACCTAATTTATCGATTGAGTACCAATTTTTTGTAATATCTTTAATATGTCATCTCGAATAGCTGGCATGATACTATACAAAACGATAACGGGTATCAATGATAACGGGTTACCTTAGTAATATAAAAGTATTTGTTGAGATTTCGTGGTATTTCCAAGAGCTCTGATAAATCAATCATCTCATCGGCTTTGATATTTTATGATTACAAAGATGAGTCGAATTCTATAAAAAGAGATTGCGTTATTTTAAAATAAATTGTTGTTTGGTCATGCATGTTGTTTTCACAAATAGGTACAGCAATATTTGAGGTATAGGTAGACAGTAATTGATAAACAAAGAGGTCTCTTTAAAATGATTTGAAAGTTTAAATTAATGTCAAAAACGTAGGTCTATGGTCCCTTGGAGCTCTAAAAAATTAAGCTTCTAAGTCAACGCAATAAAAAGATATGGCCATTTGATACATTGTGATACTCGCAAATAAATCAAAATTTATAGGGGGATAAGTAAAGGAAAGAGTCTTTTTTTTGTGATTAGAAACTTACGTTAGCAGTTGGAGAACTGATCGTGGTGACGTATATCGATGTATGGGAGAACATGTTTTTCAAGTACAATGTTAAGTTTGTTTGTGGGATAAATTCATTCCAACTATGGAACCCTTCATTGTGCGTGGTCCGACATGCACTGGGTGGGTTTTTTATTTCAAGTAAGTAGGTATCATTTGTTAGGCGTTGCCGTTTTAACGCATGCATAAAATTAACGCAAATTATTTTTAACCCCGACGCAAAGAGAGGCATGGTATAAGTTTGACCAATGTGTGTGTATCTGTCTGTGGCACCGTAGCTCTGAAACGGGTGAACCGATTTGAATGCGGTTTTTAATGGGATTTTTTTAAAACAAGTAATCCTTACTCAGTTAAAAAAGATGAGCAAGCATATCATGAAAAAACTAGAGGCACTATTTTAAAAGAAACGGTACGCTAGACCAAAATCGGTTCTTCCACAGCAGTATTTAAAAACTTCCATTGTTCTCATTCAAGTGCTAACAATTCCTTTAATTCCCTGGAAAAAAGATACAAGCCAACTATTTTCCTTTGAACCTAAACAAATTAAAACTTTATCCTTTTGTTCTTAGTTCACAAGTATCTAGGTGTCTAGATGGGAAATTGTAAATTGATAATGTAGAAATCGGATACTCTCACCCCTTAATCTCGTTCGCCACAGCCGGATCGGGGCCTGCAAGTACTTGCAACTTTGCCATCCAGCGCAAGTTTTTAATTTCATTACGACTCAGAATTAGGGATTTACTTTTTTTACGTATTCTCTATTTTAAAGACGGATTGAATGAATAACTTTGAGTAAACGGATTTGCATGTTGATTTTGTTGAGTTTTTTTTTTGGAGGTATCTTTTGTTTGCTTTGTGATGAAAGGTAGAACTTTAAGAAGTGGTTTTATTGTTTGGGGAAGATTTAGTAAAGCAATTCTGTAACTATACAATTAATGAGCAAAGGAATTAAAAAGTGCATTTTATTTTGTTCAAAATATTTTTTGAAAGTAAGCTGGAATATCTAGTTTCTTCACGATATCATTGTCGCCCTCACTCCAGCGAAAAAAAAACATCGAAACGAGTTTATTCAATTAATAATTTAAGTGCTCTTTGTTTGTATGAACTTTGCACTAAAATGTTTCACCTTTTTTATTCGACTCGCACCTGTCGGGCTAAGAATAAACACTCTGGAAAAACAGACGCAACTGCGATTAAACCGTAAACAAAACTACTCCAAGTTCTCTTTGTAATCAAGAGCTAAGGCGACAACTTATTTCATTTACATAAACAGTTTAGCATAAGCGAGAATATTTTATCTGACTAACGAACGTCGCACCTCTTGTAGACGTTTTAATTTCCAATATTTAAACGTTTGACTCCACGTTTTGAAGTCACTCAAAAGTTAAAACTTTCTGATGGATTCCTTTGGATTATTTTAAAGTGTTAAATTCCACTTTGATATTGGATACGATCGTGTTTTTATTAACATCTGGCTTACCTTTAATGTTTTTTCTTAAAAATAAACTTTCAATCAACGCTTTTAAGGAAACTACATTGTATGAATTTATTTACCGTGTTGTTTAAAATCACGCAGTAAAACTGCCTTTGCATAAAATTAAAACAAAATTCTAATCCTTTGAATAGCGATATAGTGTGAAACCATTTGTGGAGTGGGTCCGATGCATAAATCTGTAGTGAGTTAAGCTGCGTAAGCGTGGCTAACGGGCGGTTAGCGCACTAACCCCGGTTGAATTAAGTCGGCCGACGCCAGCAGTCGTTTAATCGCAGCCGTGGCAAAGAAAACTCGCTATTAAATTAATGGGCATCTAGGCTGGGTTAATGGTCGTACACTGGCTTACATGTAGCCAGAGGCAGATTGCGGAGACATCATGTATAGTAATTAGTAAGTGCTCGAGAGGTAAATTATTCGGGCGGTGTCGAAGCCCTTAAACTCTAGTGTGCTTTGCCGCTGATAGGAATGTAATATCGGAGTATTGAGCTGCAATAACTGTAATGACGTCATGTGATGGTATTATGAGATGTTGATACTCTTCACAGTCTATTTCCCGATTATGTCTGATGTGAAAGATTTCTTTGTATGCTGGAGTTATAACGTACAGATTTCCATACTAAATGTGTCTGCACCTACTACAAGATTGGTCAGCAAACTCAGCATGTCAAATTAAATTAACGTTTGAATATTTTTATAGCCAAAATTCCATCGACTTCATTGATATACAGTGTGATTCACAGTAATAAAGGTCATAGACGAACAATTGCAGTGTCTTACAAAAATACTCAGTAAAACACAAATAAATACATCAATGCGTTGCGAACACGACACGTCACTTCTCGAAGGCGGCCGTGAGGTATTAATTACTTAACTGTCATAAGCGTCAATGTGTTAATACGTTCAGCACTCGTGTTTGCTGTACATGCTGTATATATTCGTCGCTATAAACTGCGCTTAAGATGCTTACACGGGCAACTAAATTGCTCAATATTAAGCAATTCTTGGCAATTGTGGTTAACTATGACGTTTCGGTAACACCGAGCAATTTACGGAAATTCCGTGATTGTAAAGAATTGTGTACAAGAATTAGGCAATTTTACTTTGCACTTAAAGCGCATTATTACAACGGATTTTTTTTCAGAAATCAAGTGTCGAAAGTAGTGGAATTATTGCTCGATGCCAAGATTGTAGCAATTGTTGCAAGCGATACTGCCTCAACATATTGAGAAATATATAGCAACTATCTCCGGCAATTGTTACCGACAATAATTGTCGAAAAAATTGCCCGTGTAAGCGTAGCTTTACAGCGCTGTACGACGCTTTACATTGCTGTACGTCGCTGTAAATACACAGTCGCTAATCGCTAACGTAATCCGGTTCAGTTGCAAGGCCCTCCTGTCATTTGGTTAGCGTGGTGACCATTATTGATGTATTTGCTGTGTTTGTTAGCTGGATTTTGGCAATATAACTAACGGTAGGTACATTGCATATGGTAGGTAGAATGAAGGGCTTCAGTGTTTACTTGAGTCCAAAAAATCAACAAATTATTTCTGGGTTGTTTGCATCGGACAGGGTTTTGACTTGATTGTTTAGTTGATAATATTTATTTATGAGTCATTTTCTTTAGAATGTGTATCATATATGATAAGTTATAATAATAAAATATATGATACGCATTCTATAAGAGATATTTTCTACTTAAGAGCGTTCATTCTAAAAGATGGCAACGTCGCAAATAGATGTCAAATATTTCGCTGTTTTTATTAATTTGGCAATATTACTGTATGGA
The DNA here is from genome assembly GCA_963680765.1 of Agrochola lychnidis. NCBI lineage: Eukaryota > Metazoa > Arthropoda > Insecta > Lepidoptera > Noctuidae > Agrochola > Agrochola lychnidis. The sequence goes on along the minus strand of OY796863.1, from coordinate 9,692,128 downwards.
AATAAGAAATATCGCTAACTAGTGAACTAGAATATTAATAATGAATTGCAATTATAACACTGAATTTGATGTTGTAACCGTTTTAGGTATAAAAAAGGCATTTGGAAAGTTTTCAAATACTTTTTTACATCTATAACTAAATATTCGGTGTTACTATATTTTCACGTTTTTCAGTTCACTAGTTAGCCATATTTCCATACAGTAATAATGCCAAATTAATCAAAACAGCGAAATATTTGACATCTATTTGCGACGTTCCTCACTTTCAGAATGCACGCTTTTAAGTCATAATTTATAACTTAAGTTAGAAAATATTAGAGCACCAACTTGATGAGATATAATATCAGAGATAATTACTGGATTACTAACCAAATAAAGGATCCTAAAACACTATGGAAAAATTTAAAATATACAGTATTACCTAAGAAACAAATAGATGACCTTCCTGCTCATTTCAGAGATCCGAACCAAATCAATAATCACTTTCTGAACGTCCCTGGTAACCCTGTCTGCAATACATCGCAACGCACTTTTTTTGAGTCTCATCGTTATGGTGATGATAGCTTTGCATTTGCATTGCAACCAGTAACTACTGATCAGGTTTTGCTATACTTCCGTCAGCTAAAATCTAACGCCGAAGGCTGTGATAAGTTGACCCTAAATATGCTTTTGCTTACACTCCCACATACACTAAAAGCCATCACTGACATTGTGAACAGCTCAATTGTCTCAGCAACATTCCCTGAGATCTGGAAAATTGCTATCGTTAGGCCACTGCCTAAAAAAACGAATCCGACTGACTTGAAAGACCTCAGGCCTATTAGTATTCTGCCTTGCCTTTCTAAAATTGCTGAAAAAGCGGTATGCCAGCAACTATCAAAATATCTAGAAGATAAACACATTCTGCCTGAGCTACAGTCAGGCTTTCGCAAACAGCGTGGTACTTCTACGGCTCTTTTGGACGTGACAGATAATATTCTGTCGGCACAGGATAAGGGCCTATGCACGCTTCTTGTCCTACTTGATTTTTCGCGAGCTTTTGATTGCATAAATATAGATTTATTTCTGTCAAAGCTTAACTACTATGGATTTGAACAAAATACGATACACTGGTTCCAAAGCTATCTGACCAATCGTCAACAGTGTGTGGAAATACGACTAAGCAATGGCTCATCTCTTGTTTCGTCACTCACTTCTGTTTACAGGGGAGTCCCACAGGGCTCTATACTGGGCCCAATCATCTTTATCTTGTATTGTGCGGATATCATAAATTCCCTGAAGCGATGTAGGTACCATATTTATGCTGATGACGTACAGGTCTATATCTCCTTTAAACCAAGTGAATATGACGACGCGATAAAGGATTTAAACGATGATCTGGACAGGATAGCACGTTGGGCTGAAAATAACGGTTTGGTACTTAACCCCACTAAAACCAAATACATGTTGTTTGGAACCAAGAAACAAATCAGTGCAGTACCAGCAACGCTAAGCGTTACCCTACTGGGTGAGTCGGTCAGTCGAGTCAGTGAGGCACGTAATCTGGGTCTGATCATGGACGCTGGGTTGAGGTACGAAGCGCACGTGGCAGAGTCAGTGCGCACTTGTTTCTACCGGCTTAAGGTCCTTTATAAAATAAGGCCTTATCTGTCAGAGGAGCTGCGGATCCAGCTGGTTGAGTCACTCGTGCTATCCAATCTAAACTATGCGGACACAGTTATTGGCCCTCGACTACTGGTAAGAACTGAACGACTGATCCAGAGGGTGCAAAACGCTTGCGCTCGATTCTGCTTCTCAATCCCGCCGAGATGTCACGTAACGCCATTCTTAAATAAGCACTGTATCCTCAAGATGAAGTCACGGCGTAAGTTGCACTTAGCTTGTCTATTATTTGGAGTAATAAAGTATAAGCAGCCGTCCTACCTGTACAATAAACTGAGCTGGATCACTAGTAGAAGAGAATGCGCAAGTAGGCAGTGCTCGCAGCAACTCTCCACTCAATCACACAAGACAGCTGCTTTCAGGGGAAGTTTTCGATACGCCGCATCCAAATGCTGGAACAATATTCCCCCGCCGATAAGGAATCTTAAATGTCTTGGTACCTTCAGAGTTCGACTGCGGCAGTTTCTTATTACCTCTCAGCAAAAACTAGGTATGGCTGTTACGAACACGTCCATTATATAACTGGCTGTCGTGTTCTTCCCGACTAAATCCATTTATTTAGCGTAACTCGTGATCACAAACCTGTGAACAATTAAGGAGGTACTTAGTAATTGAACAGCTGGGGATCTTTTGTTGGATAATAGTTATAATTACTTACACATTATTTACCTATATTTATTTACTATGAACATTATTATTTTATACTAGTCAAAACGTTTATTTTATGTGCATCTACGCCACTATATTGTCATGATTTCCAAATATTAGGAAGATTTACTGATTTTAAATACTAAATATAAAATTAAAAGTATGTGATTTGCCTCAAATGATTTTGTATCAGTGTAATTATGAAGTTTAAAAGTATCTCATTTGACGGTTCCGTAAAAGTACTGGTTTTTAACGAAACAGAATTGGAAACATGATGTTTGGAGCGTCGCTTAACCTCTAGTTCAGTTGGCTATGAGCCTCGTAACCAGAAGGTGTCTTCAAGAAGTCTAAGGTCTATAACGTTATTATATTAAGTGCCTAGTTATATAGTTTGTTAAATGATGCTAAAAGTATACCAGGTTTGTGGTGTGCAAGATGATAAATCCAGAGGTACTGGTGCTGAAATGGTGTATCGTATCATTTCAGAAGTGGGTTAAACCAAAAAGGTAAGGTAAAGAGGCTTATGGGAACAACTAGGAGCCTACAAGGATTATTGAGTTTTGTTTTGGGTTGCTATCATTTTATCGGCTGCATGGCGCTGCACATCAGGTCAGGGCAACTCTCTGATGATGTGTTGTATTGTGTAGATTGTGTGTAATGGTGTGTGTGGGTACGTGGCTAGGGCTACTCTGTGGCGGTACTTTAGCACGCATTATTGCCTTTCTGTTCTTCAGAAAGGCCAGGTGCGTAGTACTCGCAACCGGCGTGCGTGTATGACCAGATGTATGAACGTAAACGAGGCAAAAGGACTATGTAAGGATCGTAGCAGGTGGCGTTCTGTAGTTTCTGCCTACCCCCATGGGAAGAAGGCGTGAGTTTATGTATGTATGTATGTATTGCACATACTGACCGGACAAATCGTGTGCTTGATCGGGGCGACTCTCCGATAGCACGAGATGTGTTTTGGTTGCCTAAATGAAAGCAATGAGCGTGATTTCGGGGTACTAGTATGGGTATCCCACATCAGGTCAGGGCAACTCTCTGATGGTGTGCGGTGAAGTATACATGGGTATAATGTTTCCTTATAATTTTGCTACCACTATAACTAATAGATACGTTCCCACGAGCCTCTATAAGGGAAGCAAATGAGCAACATTTGACAAAAACATTTTTTTATGATTATTTAAAAGCAACACGAGATTAACATAAATAAATTGTTGGTTATGATTATTTCTACCTTAGTGATTGCCATGATAATTGAACTATGGTTGTTCACTGTTAGGGGGCGTACTTTGTGATTTCGCTGGATTTTGAGTGGGTATGATAACTACTGGTTGTTCGGTGAGTCACTAGTCGTCGGATAAATTGTTCTAAATGCATAATAGCTGGACATGAAGGTATTGCGATTACCTCCCAAGTAACACAGGAAGCATATAAAAAAAAAAAAACCGAATAGTAAACTTATGTAGAACTTAAGGGGACGATAGCTGACTTTAATGATTTTATACTGAAGATGACGTCTGAACGAGTAGTGTTAGCGATTTGAAATTTACGCATATTTTTGATTATGTTTATATTACATAGTGAAATTAATTTGTAAAGTTATATCTAACGCGGATAAAAAACTGAGAATGACGCAAAATCCATCAAGCGTATTTTTCTGAAAACTTCACAATTTTAAAGATAATTAAATTAATGATCTTTTAGTATACGTGTTTTATTAAAATACCTTTTGTTTTACGTGTAATAATTTAATAATGCGTCTAATTTGGGACAGCGCTCCTTGATGGGCGAGTTCTATTACTGGCTGGACGTATGACGCGTTGCTTGAGCTCAGTACATTCAAGGTCATTGTCATATATCTGCGTCTTAAGGTCCGTATAAACTCTTATATAAGTTCACCGAGCATCTTAAACAGTATATTGGCATTTTAAAACCATTATGATGCTTTACACTGTAAAACGGTTGGATAGTGGCATATCAAAACTTTTGTAAAGCCTTTAGTTTTAGTGCAGCAAACCATAATGCAGCTGTACAGCTTTCACCTGTTTTTAGTGCATTTAGATCTACAATAGCATTTTTAAGTAGTAAATAAATGCTTAATGCTGTTTAATAGCATAAACATGAACCATTACAATGACCTGTAAATCCGCTATACAGCTTTCAGCTGTATTTAGTGCCTTAGGGTCTACAATTGCATTTTTAAGTAGTAAGATAATACCTAATGCTGCTTAATAGCATAAACTTGTACCATTATAATGCACCGTAAATCCGTTATACAGTTTTGAGCTGTTTCTAGTGCCTTTTGTTGTGTAATAGCACTTTTAAGTGGTTAGTAACAGCCTAGTACTGCTGAACAGTATAAATGTGAATCAATGAAATTCTTGCATTTTTAAAGATTAACTGAGTTCTGTTGTACAGCTTTAATCAAATACACGTGAGTTATTGTAATGCGTAAAACTGTATATACATTCATTTTACTGTATTCGTAAAACCATTTGTCGGCCATATTGTGGAAAATCACATATTATATGATCAACAAAACAACATCATTTTTTATGGTGGACGTAGAACTACTTTATAGGCAATGACACTATAGTGGTTCATCAAAAGTCTTCTCTCTGGCCTTTGGCTTAATAATTGTTCACGCGTGAGTATTTATACTGCTGGCGGTATTAATTAGCCTTTTTAAAGGCTCACCAGGCTGCTATAGACCGACACCATTTAATAAATATTTTATAACCAAAAAAAAATATATTATCATTCGGACCTATTTATAAAAGCAATAGACCTATTTAAAAATGATATAACTTAATACTGCCCCACAAATACTATTATGTTAATTATGCAAAATTCGTTCTATACTAGGAATACACAATTGTTTTGGTTATTTCACACTTTACAGTAAACTAAATTGTGCAGTAATATTTGAAGCCATGAAATAACAAAAGAGTCAAAAACTTAGCCAGTATTATAAATTTTGTTTTGATGCAAACAAATATAATGTCACTCACTCAGTTTTGACAGTCTTCGTCCATATTATATTGCGAGACAAAATAGTTAAATTACAACGTTAATTGTATTATAACATTTGTACCGTGGTAGTAGAGGTGTTTTTGCAATGATCTAGGATTTATTTATGTTCTAGCTATGAACACTTAGATAGCTCTAATAATTCTTTTACTACATTCTAATGCTAGTCTAATGCTTTTGTAATGCAATTAACATCTTCATTATCAATAATATTGCTAGTATAATGCGCCTGTAATGCAATTAAACAACTGTTGTGAACATATTTAGGATCCAAAACCGTATAATTTGTGCCCAAATAAGCATTACAGTAGCCCTATACACGTTTGTAATGCTTCTATAGAACTAACTCAAAATGCGAAAAGGATACAGAAATGCTGTAAGTCGGCCGCTATACTGCTTTGATGTGTTACTTGGGTTATGATTAATTTTATTGATTGAGATAGTGAACTTAACCAACACTTTATTTTGGATGAGATTTATTTACATGGCTGTTGGGGCGTAACTCCCAACAGTGAAAATGTTATGTTGATGTTGTTTATTGGGATGTTATGTTGAACGAGTAAACAACCGATTGTTATAAAGGTTTTATTGCTACTAAAACAATATTTAATAAAGTAATAATGCACAATTAATGTTGGGTTAATAAACTGTAACGTTTCACTGTAAGAAGGACAAATTATTTTCATGTACAGCGTAGCTCGTACAATGGCATTCTTTCATCTTTGTCTGTGCTAAATAAATGTGTTTTCTTTCTTTCTTTCATGGTTTTCGTGAGTCATTCTATGTCTTATACCGTGTCCCTTGCATGAGCATGATCACGATGACGTGATGATTACCCGTCATGAGACTGTCGCGGGACTGTCATGAGACCGTCATGAGACTGTCATGACTGTCATGAGACTGTCATGTGACTGTCATGTGACTGTCATGAGACCGTCATGAAACCGTTGTGAGACCGTCGTGGGATTAACCAAAAGGTAAACTATGTTTGTTCACACTTGATAAATGATAACTGAAGTATGTTTGTTTGCACTTGATAAATGATAAGTGAACTATAATGTTCACACTTGATAAATGATAACTGCAGTATGTTTGTTTGCACTTGATAAATGATAAGTGAACTATGATGTTCACACTTGATAAATGATAACTGAAGTATGTTTGTTTGCACTTGATAAATGATAAGTGAACTATGATGTTCACACTTGATAAATGATAACTGCAGTATGTTTGTTTGCACTTGATAAATGATAAGTGAACTATGTTCGCACTTGATAAATGATAAGTGAACTATGTTTGTTCGCACTTGATAAATGATACGGTGAAGGAAAACATCGTGAGGAAACCGGCATGTCCTAGAACCAATCACTCGAAGACATGTGACATCTAGTGTACTATGTTTATTCGCACTTGATAAATGATGCGGTGAAGGAAAACATCGTGAGGAAACCAGCAGGTCCTAGAACCAAATATTCGAAGACATGTAACATCTACCAACCCGCACTGGGCCCGCGTGGTGGATTACGGCCCACTCCCTCTCACAGTGAGAGGATCATGGGCTGATTATGTGATAAATGGTTTTGTTAATGTGGACAGGGTTCGTTTGGGTATCTGATCTTGTTTCAAATGGAGTATTAGTATTATGATACTTACTGATTTTTTGATACTATGATTGATTTTATGATACCATTTTATTTTATGATAATTATGATACTTAATGATTATTGTTCTGGATCAATGAAACATTAATTGAATATAACTTGTTTTAATTCTGGTATAGTTTTCTAAGCAATATAGAATCATGTGTAAAGATTGTAAATGGATTACGCCCCGAGTACGTACGATATAAATAATAATGAAATGCTGTTCATTGGTGCTTACCATTACCTGAAAACAGCTGAAACGATTTGGCTATCTTTTGTTTTAAAAAAATGTTCTTTATAGTCGGAATTAGGTTTTTGTGGAAAACAAAATCAAAAAGTTTCCTTGTATGTGAACGTTCTTTTTCTATGAATTTTTGTATGAACGCCTTTAAGAGTAATGTTTCAATGAGATGTGAAAATGATATCTGATGTCGAGCCTGGCGCTAAAATTATTTTATTAAACTAAATTGTCTGTGTGGTTACAATGGTATTTTTCCTACGTTTCGAGTTTATTTTGTATTTATAAGTTTTGGTGTTTTAAATGATTATGGTAGGAGTTAAAAAAAAAATACTGTTTATTTTTGGTAATACTTCTTGTGATTATTTTATGTTATGTGAGTATTTGAATACTTCTGTTGTTCAACGGTTCAATTAAGAGGGACATATTAAGTCTAGTCTGTACTGGATATTTATAATGTTGTTATTTAAATAGTTCGACGACGTTACCTTTATGTTGATGTTTTATCTTCCTGGGTAGAACTGAGCTGACCAGCCTCGCTAACGGGGGCATAGCCCTTGCAAGGTGTGTCTAGTTGACACAATTAGTTCAACTTACGACTGAGGTCTCACAGTTTAGTCAGAGCTAACTGACGTTCGATAAAGATTGAGTCTTGTGAGGATAGAATGAGGTTTTGAGATTTTCCCTCTGGAGTATGGTCGTGAGTTACTAATGTTGTTGAGCGCTTATTTCTTGATCCTTCGTTCCCTCTGGCTCAATTATGTCCGATGGAGTTAAGGCTTAGGATGTGGAGCCTAGTTCTTTATTTTCATAAACCCCCTCTGGGTAGATGTGAATTGTCACGTCAGTTTGTTTGTTTTCTGAGGCTTGCCGTATCTTTTTCGATGGTTTTGGTGCGGTAAGGTTTAAGCATGACGACGTTAATTTTCTGGGTGCGTGTTAACACATAGTCATTTAACTTGGCTGATGCCTAGCCTGGTATCAGAACTTTGCGATTCGTACGTCCTGACTTAAGCCTTCTCTTGCAAGAGAAAGACCTCACTATGTATTTTAATTGCCATCGTTAGGTAATGTTTCTTTTAGGTATAGGTAGGAAGGGTTCGATTGTTCGGATGCTTTGAATAAGTCTCTGCCTGATCCATTTATTCAAGTGGGGTGTAGTTCATGTGATGTTTTATCATGAGATGCAACCTCATGCTGTACAGGCTGGCAAGAACACTGTACGTCATCCGAACAATCTGACAAGATATGTTTAAATTAGGATTTTTTATATGGTTTTCACTTGTCGGTAAAAAAAAAAAAAATGATAGTCTAGTCTCAGCAACAGCGCGCGCGTGTATCTTTATAATATTGTACTAATGGTTTAAATATAATCGTCTCCTCAAAAATATTTGATTTATACACTGTCCCGAGCAGCCAAGCATGGTGCTCACAGTACAGTGAATTTTAAAAGATAACCTCGTAGTTTTGAAAATCTTTCAATGTATGATTTAAATGTTCACCCATAACTCGTAATTCCGTATGCTATTGCTAAAGAAATTTATTTTCATTTAATTTTTTATTTAACATGCAAAATGTCATGATTTATGTAAAAAAAAATATTATTTTATGATTGTTGTGTGTGTGCCAGGAGGCAACACAGTGTCGGATGGCCGAATGTCATGATTTCCAAATATTAGGAAGATTTACTGATTTTAAATACTAAATATAAAATTAAAAGTATGTGATTTGCTTCAAATGATTTTGTATCAGTGTAATTATGAAGTTTAAAAGTATCTCATTTGACGGTTCCGTAAAAGTACTGGTTTTTAACGAAACAGAATTGGAAACATGATGTTTGGAGCGTCGCTTAACCTCTAGTTCAGTTGGCTATGAGCCTCGTAACCAGAAGGTGTCTTCAAGAAGTCTAAGGTCTATAACGTTATTATATTAAGTGCCTAGTTATATAGTTTGTTAAATGATGCTAAAAGTATACCAGGTTTGTGGTGTGCAAGATGATAAATCCAGAGGTACTGGTGCTGAAATGGTGTATCGTATCAATATTATAATAAGATTATTCATTTAAACATTATATATATAAATATATAATCAAGTAAACAAAACACAATCGACATATTAACGAATAAAAACGTTTCACAATGCAAAACTTTGTTGTAGATAGTTTTATAATTTAAATTGCGGGTACTTTTAAGTACTTACATAATTTTACTCCACGCATAACACTTTATTACAATCACAACACCAATTTATCTCGTTTGCTCGACGTCCGTATGTCACTGCAGGGATCCAGCAGAATATCAGCGTCAGGTATATTTGCCTGACACATGCTGAGTTGGACTCCCATTTGGTGCAACCTTGAGACGCACACCGCACCTTATAAATTTGACTATTCTGAAGTATGTCATAATGTCACTCCATTTCTATAAGTATGTTTTTTCTTTTTTTTGTATATTGGCATCTTGTTTTTATATATCCATGTAATTTGTTATCATTTAATTGTGTTTATGTGTGTCTTTTGTGTGCACTAAATAAATGTTTTATCTATCTATCTATCTATCTATCTACTGGAAAATTAACTACAGACCCAACAACTAGTTGTAGCTTTAGCACTTGAATCAAGTCATTAATTGCTTTATCCACTACCCTCTCAAGCATAAAAAAACTACATAAACAGTAAACATCCTTAAGAGGCCGCCGACACAGCTCGCAACTACAAATCGAGATGTTTGCAAAATTCAATTGCAAGCACGTTGCGCTGGTGTGAGTGCCTGTAGGAGCGATATACACCTACAGTGAGCAATACTACCACGCACACATTGACAATTATTGCTTGACGCGATAGTACTACTAGCTTTCGAAAATTTATGATACATTTGGATGTGTTCCGTAATACAAAAAATTATGAATGAAAACTTAACGTATTTCCATTTTTTTTTCGATAATTTGTAACTTGATAACATAAACTATGCTTCTGCGGAAGCAATATTACAAATATTGTTGTTTATAATACAGAAAAAACAATATGAAAACATGTCATTTACGCTGTAAAAATGTACGAAATGCAATTCGCTTACACTATATTTAAAGTAAGTTTTTGGAAATAAAAAGACGTAGGAGCCTAGATAAATACTGTCTCAATCCGAATATCAACATAATATGGTGGAAATATGCTCAAATTGCAAATGATTTATGTACTACGTTTGTATGGACAATTCATGCGTCGCCGCATTCTTAAAGCATAAACTAAGTGGTTTTAATATAAGCTAACCGAGTTTCCTCCGTTTCTCTCATTTGGCTGGACACTCGTGTGAACGGGCCATGGTTGGTGATTTTCCATAGAGCGTCTATTGTCGGCCACATCTTTTTTATGCCGGTCAGCATTGTCCACGTATAATGCAGGTACGTGCGTTTCCCACGACTCTGTGCAATCGTTGGTACGATATTGGTGACCAACGGACTTGGTTTCCTAGGATGCGGTTTGTCTAGTGTTGAAGAGCTATTTCTTTTGTTGTTTTTCTTGTACGCAAGTCTCTATGTACTGACAAACAAAATTATGTAAATTCTGAGTTTATGATAGTCTTTTCTAACATCTTGAAATATGACTACAATGATTGCAAAGCATTTTAAATCAGCTGCACGGCCAATTCTTATAGACATCTTTTTTTTTTTCATGAGCAAGAACTTCACAAATAAAAATAAAAAGCGGTCAAGAGCGAGTCGGACTCGCGCACCGAGGGTTCGGTACCATTATATAAAATTTTCACCGGTGAAGCCTATATCCGTCAGAGAATTTTAACATTGCGGTGTAGAATATTGCAGTTTTAGGTCAGCGCCATCTCTTGACCGATAGTGGAACTAATGTAATTTCTGTTGATGTTTTCTGAAAAAGAATTATTTCAAATTTTTCTCTTGTGACTGACAGACAGACGGCCAGATAAACTGAGTCGGGTTTCTTTTGTTTTTAGTTAGTGTATGTGGGTGCCGTAAGCTACTACACTTAAAACCTCCAGCCAGGGGTTATTCAACTAAGCTAATTAAAACTAGGTGAACGCTAGCTAAGGGCACCCCCTGTGGGGTACGAACCTCGGCTTAGGGCGTCAACCGGAGGGAGGACAACAAGGATGGGACGGGCTGGATCAAAGTTTTGATCATGATTATTATTCGGGGAATTTAAAGCTACGTGCTCAGCTGCAACAACTGCTGGCACATCGTTATCGAGCAAGGGTCGGGGGGAGTATCATTTACTCGGGGACGCGGTCGCGATCGCAAAGGACCTCGGCGGCGAGGTCGGAATGACGGGAGGCGTCTGTTTTTGTACACTGTGCTGGTTTCCCTACTGTTCTCCTGGAGGAGGGTAATAGGGTCGTCAGGGTCGGTAAGGATAAGGGGTCCTTTTTACTATTTTGGTACGGAACCCTTAAATTTAATCATAAGATATTTTTTAATTCTTTCTTAGATAGCATTTGTTTTTAACCGACTTCCAAAAAGGAGGAGGTTATATGTTCGTCGCATATGTTTTTTTTATGTATGTCCACCGATTTCTCCGTGAATTGTGGACCGATTTTGAAAATTCTTTTTTTGTTTGAAAGGGTTGTGCTCTGGAATTGGTTCCATATAAATTTTATTAACTTTGCTTGGATAGTTTTTGAGTTAGCTACAAAATACGTATTTTTTTCCCACTTAATATGTAGATGATATGATAAGTTTCTGTCACTGGTAGCAGGTAGTGATATTTGAATGTGTGTGGGGTAGGTACCACAACTAAAAAGTGAAAAATAAAAACTTTTTACAAAAAAAAAAAACAACCGACCTCCAAAAAAAACACTACAAAGTGAAAAATAACTTTAATTTCGGAAGTCGGTGACAAAAAACGAAAATTCAAAACCAAAGACACAGACTTCCGAAATTAAAGTTATTTTTCACATTGTAGTGTTTTTTGGAAGTCGATTGTTTTTTTTTTGTAAAAAGTTTTTTTAGATAGTCATCATCATCGTTCTCTTCTTGCTTTTATCCCACTTTATTTGGGAACGGTGAAACGTCTTCTCCTTCCATACTCCTCTGTTAGTCGTCATCTCGGCAGCCATATAATCTTTCACAAAGTCCATCCATGGTTTCTTTGGTCTTCCTCTACTCTATAGCCATCCACATTCATACTCAAAACTCTTTGGTTTTCTAGCTAGTATACTTGAGTATTTCGTGTCTACAACATTTCCTTCAGGTATTTCAAACTACCAGTAGTGTTAACTCGAAAATGCAACTGACGCAGCAGTGTCCGTCTTCGGATTCCCATTGAGTCATCGGAGCTAACAATTGTTTGGTCGCTCACGTGTTTGACCAGAGTTCGGATGCTTGTGCACGTGCTTTGTGTGTAAGGCATCTCATACATGACTACTAAAACATGTTGTTAAGTTTGTATAGGGTTTATGGTCAATATCAAAGATGGTACGTAGGAAAAGTTCGTCCATTTACCGTTCAAGGAAAACGGATCGTGCAAATAGTTTTTATTCCTTTTATTACAGTTCACTATGAAATTATAGTTTTTCGTTAGTAACAAAAATCATGTCAAATTGTCGTATTTTTGCTTACTTTTTCCATTGCTTTGCTATAAAACTTATTATATTTTTAAACACAAACCTGTCAGAAAAGCAATTTATAACAATCGCTTACTGTCTTTCATTGTCGTCGTCTGCATTTTATTTCGAGATTTCTTTATTTTTCTTGTGAACTGTTTCGCAATATTTGTTACAACTATTAATACGTTTGGCGTGGGAACTATCAAGTTTATCCTCGTTGTTCCTGGCAGTAAAGCCGATAGGTACACGCCATGTTAAATTATGACAATCCAATAACGGGTTAGGTGGCTCGGCCGGGTCCCAAATTGTCCGTATCGACGTTGGTGCCAAGTCCTGGCACAAAGCTGCCTGGCCTGCCGACGCACACGCGCGCAGCTACACACGGCCTCCCCGATGCCAATTGGGTGCGTAGTGCACTGCTAGCTAAGCTTTACTTGAGGAAAAACTGTTTCCACTATCGTAGAGTATGACAAAAAGCTTGTGATAGAGTTTGTATTCAATAGGACGGGAATGTAGGTTGAGTAGTTGACATAGATTAGGTAATAAATAACATATTTGGAGCTTAAAGAAATCCTTACTGATAATGCATTATTTAAATTTGATTGAATGAGAGAAATGTGACTGCACAGTGGTTTTAAGTATTAAAATAAAATAGAGTCATTTACTGAACTCACGTACCCTCGAATTCTGACGCAACACTTAACTTTTTTCTCTCAAAAGGGTCTTAAGAGCATGCATTCTGAAAGTGTGCAACGTCGCAAATAAGTGTCAAATATTTCGCTGTTTTGATTAATTTGGCAATATAACTGTATGGCAATATGACAAACTAGTGAACTAAAATATTGATTATTATGAAATGCAATAATTAATATGGTAACACCGAATATTTAGTTTTAGATGTAAAATAAGTATTTGGAAACTTTCCAAATGTTTTTTTACACATAAAACGGTTACAACACCAAATTCAGTGTTATAATAAATTGCAACTCATTATTAATATTAATATAAATTATACTTAAGTTTGCTTACCTTTCTGTATACCTATCTATTGTCAAAGTTTATGTTTTTTGTGAATAAAGAATTTATTATTATTATTCTAGTTCACTAGTTAGCGATATTTCATATTTCCATACAGTAATATTGCCAAATTAATCAAAACAGGTAAATATTTGACAGGTATTTTGCGACGTTGCCAACTTTTAGAAGGAACGCTCTTAAGTCCTTCAGACACAACAATAACCTACCCTAAAAGTGTCAGTTTCAGGTTGATACTTATCCCAACTATATCCACTTGAAATCAGCATAGTATTTACATTTCATGCTGTTTCACGCATTTAAGTCGAACTACTTAGATTACGAAAATACGATTTCCCAACGATAAAATACGTTTCTTTATTTCTATTGTCATTGTTTACGAGTACCATAACGCAGTTGTAATGACATATAATTTAGCAGTATTACGAAAACGTAAGTACGATACTTTTTGCGATATGATATGATGCAACGTATAATATGATATGACGTAAAATTGAGTAAAGGTGGGTTCAGACCAAACGAACATAGTATAGACGCCAGCACATCAAGCTACTACAATCTGTCAAATTTATTTAATAGATTTTCAACTTTATCGCTGAAGTCTAAGGTTCAAAGTTGATTGGGAAAATTTGACAGTTTCACTAGTACAAGAGCAAGAGTATTCTTTTCTTGATATTCTTATTACTTTGGACCAACGAAAGAATGCTCGGTTCTTGTTTAAACAAAAAGAATTCGGTAGAGTGGGGATAGAATATGCATTCGCTTAAGGTGACGTAAAACAGTGACGCATCTGCATTTATTTTCTCATCTGCACTCGGTTGACAATAAAAGCCAGCACACATCTATCGCAGCGCGGTATAGTAGGTGCCTAAGTGCAACTGCCTTCAACTGTATGTATGACGCAACGCTCATATGCAATGTTGGTACAGTCGCGATACATTGTTCGCGTAATGAACGACCTTATTATTTGAAGGTTTTCTCAAATTAGTTTTTGCTATAAGTGCTTTTGTTGAATTGGCTTTTGCTGTTTGAATGAAATGGGAGCTGTCGTGTGGAATGAAGATAGATAGTGTTTTGTTTAATTTGATGTGTCTCTGGTTTCTATTATATTATTTCGTTCATAGACATATAGTAAATATTCAAGGTCCAATGTAGTCTTGAAAATGTCTACGTATATTATTTCTATGGGTCAATTTATGCAAAGCCATTGTATAAAAAACTGTTTATAAGAACAATGGCACTAATTTCTTTTTACTGTTTTGTAACAGTACATTGACCACTCAAACTCAAATCATGTAGTAACAATGATGTTTAGAGATTTCTGTTTCATGCGAAGACAAGTCTCTGGCACCAGTCCAACATTTCAATCATTGCACTTACAATCTCGTAATTTCAAGAATAAAGGATTTTCCTGCGATACAGACTAATCCAATATCCACTTATGGACTAAATAAAAATAAAAAGAAGGTAAAACTATGGACAGGCAATCAGAAAGATATCGGAGCGTGTAACTGCACGGACTTGTACGTATTTCTGGAAACAAATCGAATGGAAAATTGTCTGCTACATGAAAATGTTTGAATGAGAATTAGCAGTGGATACCTAGTTGTTTAGTATTTATTGTGTATTAAAAATTGATGCATAACCGATCCTGTGATTTATTTACTTTTTAATTTTATACTAAAACTAGTGATCTGCCTCTGCTTCTCACGATTTTTACGACTTCAAAGTCAAAGTCAAAATAATTTATTTCAAATAGGCCCATGTATGGCACTTTTGAACGTCAAAAATTACAAAATAATAAAATTGATTCTAGTCGTCCCTTCCAAAAGGTAGTTTTCGTATGGAGAAGAATGGGCAAGAAACTCCACCGTTACTCTTTTAAAATGTTTTACAATATATATTGTATACATTAATTATATGTGAAGACGATGCACCTGGAATAAGATTACTATACCACAATAGGTAAAAATAATTAAAAATGAAGCAATGACAGAAAAAATAATTATGTAATGGATACATGGTGTTCACATATTTACAAGCATTTTAAAAGTAGGTACGATATTCCTAAAAAAAAATACAGGTGATACTAATTAGTCAGTGTGTACTCACACACTGACTAATTAGTATCACCTGTAATTTTTTCACAGAATGTAAAAAAAAAAAAATATGTTATAATATTTAATTACACAATTAAATTGACTAAACATCGATTAAATTGACTAAAAGACTTGACAAAACATCGAGATTTCTGTGCTATATTAATATGTTATGCTGCGGCCGCATCTGTGTCTATCGTAACGAAGCTTCGTATGTTTTGCTCGCTAAAAAGTTATCGCGCTAATGCGGTGGTCGCTTTAGCGTTAGCGCGCTAAAACCCTTTTATGAACCCGGATGATAAGTGCTACCGTGCTACGCAGCCCGAACTATCGCGACGATAGCCGATAATGGTTGATCACATCTGCGTGTATCGTATCATTGTGCGAAGCTTTGTCACGATAGACGCAGATGCGGCTGCAGCATTAAACGCATAAAACTTCCGGAATAAGTTTTCTGACAGATACGAAAAGCTAATTTCATTTATACTATGAATAGATTAACATGTTTTCTCACAAGCTTTACAATCCATGTCAGTGTGATATATTGCAGTTTTTTCCCAGAACAGCTGGTTGTTTATATTGTAAAAAGGTCAATTTAATATGTATACCTCATGTAGATACAGCCTGATTGAGTTAGTAGAAAATAATATATGAACAAGTAGCACGTAGGTAGTTTAAGCTGATCTCGCATTGTGTAGGATTTCCGTACAATGAGAGGTCAGCTTATACTGGAAATGTATAGCTTGTTACTTTGACCCAGGGTGTTAAATGATATAGGTATATATCTACTATGTTCACGATTTTTAACCTGTTAAACTACTGTTGAATAGTGTTTTGCAATGTAATTAGAAAAACATTAGATAGACGATCAAATCTGTAGTCGACATCTGCAAGTTTAAGATAATTAATTGATACAAGCGTGACCTTGCGGAAATCCATTATAAAATAGATTTTGTTGTATTTAGTAACCTGTTCCGCTTAGTTATTCCTTAAGAGCCATACAAAAACCCTGTAAGAAATCAACACGTGTTTCACCTTTCAACGAGGCATCCTCAGGATGACGATTGACTTGTCGCGAACCCGAACACGGCGTGTTGCCACACCGAGCGCTGGCCGCAGAGGTTTCTTACAAAGTTTTTTATGGCTCTTTAGAAATAGTTGAGCGGTATAGGTTACTAAATATAACAACGTCTATTGTATTTTAGTCGACATCAGTTCTGTGGTCGACACAATCATTATTCTCGACTGTAAAATGTCTCATTTGACTGTTTACCGTCAGGTGCTCTATAACCCATAAAAACTTAATCTACGTCTTATATGTAAAATTCTCGTGTCACAATGTTAGTTACCTTACTCCTCCGAAACAGCTTTACTGATTTTTACCAAATTTTATATGCATATTCAGTAGGTCTGAGAATCGGCTACTATCTGTTTTTCATACCCCTAAGTGATAAGGGTTGTCCACCCCAAACAAATAATTGGCAAAACAACGTTTGCCGGGGTCAGCTAGTATATCTATATATTTAAAAATGAAAGAAGCTTTTCGTGTCTGTCTGACCACGTTGTTCTTCTAAACTACGGAACGGAGTTTGATCCTGTTTTCTCCATCATGTAGACAATTTATTCCGGAAGGTTTATGTGTATACATGAATATTAAACTAACATACATTTTATCAAATCGTAAAAATTTTGCGAAGCAGGCGCTAGTCTAAACTAATATTATAAAGACAAAAGATTTGATTTTTTGTATGTTTGTAATGGATAAACTCAAAAAATCCCTAACCAATTTTAAAAATTCTTTCCTTTATAGCTACATTATCAACGAGTAACATGGGGTATATTTTATCGACACGCGAACGAAGTCGCGGGCAGAAGCTAATGTATTATAAAATACCATAGTAATTCAAAAGATCGTCAAAGAACTCTGTATTGTGGAAGAGGATTAACGATATCGCCAGAACGCAGACAGGAACACTCGTAAAAATAATTTTATTTCTTTCTTTCTGGTCTTTTTGTTCTAGAAAATTCACTTTTGTTTGAGGACTGAAGAGTAATGGGTTCGAACAAAGGATGCAATTAGGAGCCGCGTGTATTAGAATTTGTTATGGTTGGAATTATACATTGTAAATGGAACGTTTAGTTACTAAGAGGGTTTTACAATATTTTCTTAGAATAATAAAATAATTTTTTTTTATAGTTATTTTCTTCTGTTTATTTAACCATATTTCAATGGTACTGGAAAACAGGTACTAAACCAAATAAAAAATACTAAGTTTTATTAAAAAAAAAAATAACATAAAATATCCTAAATAGAAAAAGAAGCTACAAATGAAAGTTAAATAATGCTTTTACAGCATTTACTAAAGAAAATTCTATTAGAAAAATCACATAAAATAAAGCTATTAACATTAACATTGAATTTCATTGCAAAAAACCTACATAAAACACAATACATAGGTATATGTTTATCTCTTTTCTCTACACCCATCTCTTTCTTTTTTATTGACTCACTTTATGACCGTAGCAGCTATTTAGCTGAAATGTCCACCATTAAATGCATGCAGCTTTAGTTTAAGAGCCAGCATGTTTGTCAACAATCTTAACTGAGCAATGTACCTTCATGTACTTTACGACACACTGATTGTATTTACTTAACTAAGAAACACTTGACATTATAATATATGTGAGGTATGTTCGTTTATTTGAAGGCAAGTCTTTGTTTCTCTACGACTATTACCTGGGAATATTAAAGTTTCTACTTCTTTTCTTTTCGTGTGGTTAAGAGACTAACCTGGTGTCAGAGTTTTAAAGCCGCCCATGAGCTTCTTACTTGGCGTCACATGGCAACTGAAAGAACACGGGTGGGTTTTAGTCAGTAAAAGTCTGACACGCCCTCTCGCTCCACCCAGAGCAGGAGAAGTTATTTGATAATTTCCCACCCAAAAAAAAAGGCATGCCGGTTTCCTCACGATGTTTTCCTTCACCGTTGTTGAAGCAAGTGATAATTATATAATACGCACATGAATCCCAAAAGTCAGAGTTGTGTGCCTTGGGTTTGAACTCGAGACTTGGTAGTCCGACTAATCTAGTGGTGTGACTTGGTCACACCACTAGGTTATCACGGCTATAGTTTCTACTACTAAGAGATTGATGAGTATAGATATCTATCTATACTCCATCTGGAGAAGGCCAACGAAAAGATGAATGGATTGTCTAAGGAGCAATATGAAAGTGAATGACAGCATAACGGTTGACAGAGGAGAATGGTAGAAGAAAACGTGTTGCGGCGACCCCAAGTAACATTGGACAAGAGTAGGAAGATGATGAAGTTCCTTTTTAGCAAGGGTGCACCATCGTCGATCGCATAATCGCTTATCATCAGATGAGATAGTAATAGGGATGTAAAACGGTAAAATTACTCTTGTATAGAAAGAAAAGAAAAGAAAGAAAAATTGTTTATTCTGCACAAAATAAACGCACATTGCACAAAAAAAAAAAATTACATAAAATACACATTCACCAAAAGCCAAAAGCCTCGTATCCAATATTCAAAAACTAATAAAAAGTTTGACAAATTAATACGGTAAAAAACGTAATTTGCGGTATTTTACGGTAAAATACGGTAATTTTCGGTATTTTACGGTAAAATACGGTCATTTTCGGTAAAAAATGTATTAAACGTACTCATACAATCATTCCCACTAAAACACTACAAATATGGAAGTGAGTATGTTTATGTGTATCATGTGTATGTCACTACTTCACTATTAACGGATAAATGGATTTGAACCGCTGGTACCAGCGTTTTCCGTAAAATTACGTAATTTTGCAACCCTAAATAGTAACCAAACGGGAGTCTGTCAAGTATAAAAAGTGCCATAATAAATAATAAGTTTATTGTACAAAAAGTTAGTCATACATTAAACATGATTGCACAAGTGGTGGTCAAAAGGTTGAACAGCTGGCTCCTGAACTAAGTAATAAGTATTCTCCACCACCGAAACTTTTGTAAGCTAGATATCTAAAAGTACCTAAAATGAAGCTCAGCTTGTTATAGGACATTAACTGAGTTATATCGTGCAGTGAAAAAGATTTAAAGAGAATAAGCAGTACAGAAACACAGTTTCCATTTTTCTCAAGTCGAGTAATATATGTACATAATGAAAGTTTGTGTTCTTATTGCCCATCTTTAATATTGTGATTTCTTACCAAAAAAGACAGACGGAAAAATTTACATTATCTAGCTAGATCACGAAAATTAAATCAAACAGACAAAAACGACCATAGAAAAAGTACTAAATCAATTTCAATAACATGACCTCCTTTTGCATTGACATTCAATTTTTGGCAACACTGTAATTGAAATACCAAACACAATTGGCTGGTCGGTTCCATGTAGCTCCAGGTGATAACGTCGGATGTGGCGGTCCTCGTGACGTCATCCGGCGGACGGCGCTGGTCGGCCGCTCGCGTGACACCAATCTCCTCATTGTAGTGTCCGCTGTCAGCAGGACGCTCCAGTCAACCCGCTGCCTCTGAAACAAACAATGTCATATTACGTCACATGTTGCCAATATTCACCAACAACGCGCTCCATGACACACAAAATGTCCAACCATTTTTAACCGACTTCCAAAAAGGAGGAGGTTATATGTTCGTCGCGTATGTTTTTTTTTTTTTTGTTTTTTTTATGTATGTCCACCGATTTCTCCGTCAATTGTGGACCGATTTTGAAAATTCTTTTTTTGTTTGAAAGGGTGTGCTCTGGAATTGGTCCCATATAAATTTTATTAACTTTGCTTGGATAGTTTTTGAGTTATCTACAAAATACGTATTTTTTTCCCACTTAATATGTGGATGATATGATAAGTTTCTGTCACTGGTAGCAGGTAGTGGTATTTGAATGTGTGTGGGGTAGGTACCACAACTAAAAAGTGAAAAATAAAAACTTTTTACAAAAAAAAAAAAACAACCGACCTCCAAAAAAAACACTACAAAGTGAAAAATAACTTTAATTTCGGAAGTCGGTGGCAAAAAACGAAAATACAAAACCAAAGACACCGACTTCCGAAATTAAAGTTATTTTTCACTTTGTAGTGTTTTTTTTGGAGGTCGGTTGTTTTTTTTTTTGTAAAAAGTTTTTACATTTTAATAGCCGCCCCCAAAACAGTAACATTATTTTCAACATATTCCCAAACCTTTAAAAGGTTTCGTGGTTTATTGTAAGTGTGAAAAAACAACCTTTATCGCTTCGAAAAAACAGTTGATAGTCGGAAACTTTCCGGGAATCCATTAGTATTGTTATTGCGAGCGAAATGTTCCGAAGCGCATCGGAAAAATGAACCAACTAAAGTAAGTTTCTCGGAAACTTCAATGGCAGACCGTCAATCAACGCGGTTAGTAAGAATGTCATAAAAACTTGCTTTTCTAGGGCCGAAATATGCCAACAATGTTAGACTGTTTGAGATTTACATGTTAGCACAAACGTGCCAGCTATGTTGCACTATAAAATGCAAGTACTAGGTAGTATCCACACGCTTACATTGTGCGTCTGACAGAAAATCAATAAGAGTTTCCGAAATATTTGCATTTCTATTAGAATTTCCATAAGAATAAGCTGATTTGGAGAAGAATTTGAGCTTTTTAACCATCATTTGTCTCTGACATTATGATTTTAATATGGCATTGATGACGATAGGCAGGTCTTCGTAACTTAATATACAAGTTAATGGACATTCATGTTTACGTTTACGTACCCTAATTCCGTAATACACGATCAATCAGAATCTGAATCGTTTTGAAACAGATTGCTAATCCATTGCTTCAAAGTTGGAAAAAAAAGTCTGCTCAACACCGTAAATAGAAAGAAAGAAAGAAAGAAAATAAATTTATTTGACACAGTTTTCAAAAACAAAAAAAAAACAGGAAAAAGCAAAGAGAGCTTAAAACAGTATTGTGTGCCTCACGGCTGCGACAAATAGGCCCAGTTCAGCATAAATGCCAGACAACTAGTGCCTGACGCTGGTTTTCAACTGAATATGTTACGAGTACGTCTTACGGATGTAAATCAGTTTTATAGTGAGTGTAAATATTTAAATAAAGAATAAATAAATATGTGTAGCAAATAATAATAAAATCGATATGATACAATTAAGTTAAAAGATAATTAAAGATTTAAACAGTGGTATTTAACAAAATAATTATAATGGCATGGTTGCCCAATAAACAATAAGCAAAGGACTGAAGGGACTGTACGTTAATAAATAATAGATAACTTTATCATAATACAATTTATATCAATGAAACATTAAGGTTGATCATGTCTAGCTTCCGTTGCGAATCCATGAGATACTGCCGTAAGCGTCTTCTAAATGTGTCGATCGTTTCTAATAACGCAATGAATGTTGTTGAACTGTCAAAATGAAACAGATTTGTCTTAATTGTTTACGAAAATGTGTTAGTAATTAGGGTACAGGACATCATTAACATATGAGATCTTCAAATCAGAGTGTATTATGTCATCTAAACTAATATTATAATGAGAAAAGATTTGATTTTTTGTATATTTGTTTTTTGTAATGAATAAACTCAAAAACTACTTGACCGATTTTAAAAACTCTTTCACCAGTAGAATGCTATATTATCACTGAGTAACATAGGGTATAATTTATAAAGATATCACGCGGGCGAAGCCGCTGGCGGAAGCTAGTACTTAATATTCAAAGTATCTGTCAGTCTGTACCAAGTTACGTCAACGTGTGTGGTCCGAATCAATCCGAACGTCCGCGTCATGACGGACGGGCACAATAGGTGTTTAGCGGTATTAACAGGAGTACTACCAACTAGCAGGGAATAGAGATTTACGGTGAACGCACACTTATCCGAGCCGAACGGGTCGAACGAATCGAACGAAACGAATTTTAGAACTTTATATGAAATTCTATGAAACCTCGCACACCTGCCCGCGTCGAATCGTTCGAATCTGGAAGACCGTTCCTAGCGTTCTCGTTGACTTCGATTCATTCGACGCGTTTGGCTCGGATAAGTCTGCGTTCACTTTTATATGGCCACCTATACTCCGTTTGAAATAAGATTAGACATTTAAACAAACCTTTTTTACAGTCCGTTCAACCGATTTTGACTTCTATACCGTAGGCATAAGGATGGCATTAAAAGCAAAAAAAGTGGTTACAAACCAACTGTTTACTGCAGCTGTCATTTGTCATGCCGCCATCGCAATAGAAGTCAAAATCGGTTGAACGGACTGTAAAAAAGGTTTAGTTAAATGTCTAATCTTATTTCAAACGGAGTATAGGTACTCTTGAAGTAAGCACGTGCTATGGTCACGTGTACTGACGCTATTAGCCTCAACGTGGAAACCCTGCTGTGAATACAATACGCACAAGGGGTGCGTTGTTTATGTTTGGAAGTAACATTTTACGAAGTTTCATACAACAAGAGAAGTACACGAATGAATGAAAAATACCCGTGTTTAATTGTAATTACATTCGGCAGTCACGATAAAACTCGTTCATAAACGTTTTTACAACATCAAAATAATCAATTGTTTCCATAACGTCGCAATTACTTCAGATAATACGATTAAATTACTACGACATTAATTTAGAAGGCCGTTTTATGAGAACATGTGGCGTATTTAAATATTCAGTTTTAGGATAAAGCTGAGTTAAGATTCCGCAGCACGGCAAACTCTGTGCGCTGCGCTGACATCGAAGGTAGGTTAATGACTCCGCAGAGGTCGGCCATTGTTTTGGTAAACAATGCAGCGACGGCGGGCGCGCCGTCAATCCTTCCAGTTATTCGCTTCACTAGGTGACGCGCCACGACCCTTTTAGCTCTCACGTGAAAAATGTACGAGCTAAACGCGCCTTACAAAGGTTTAATTAAACCTCCGCTCGTTACACGACGTGTTTACAACCATATTAAAACTACGGCACGATCCCCAACCCAAGAAATGATTAATAACAGAATAACAGCACACTCCGATAACCAGTCACAGACAGAATCACATCTCGAAAGAAATTATAATTTTCTTTTCCCTTAAATAAGGCAGCGTCGCGAACAAAACTGGGGTGAAGCATAATTTGAGATCATCTTGTTATGCAGCTCTGAAAACTCACTGCTGGATTGTTTCAACTTGAGCTATTTACGTCGTCCCTCACTGAAATATCCCTTCAATTAACTTTGGACAAATTAACGGGAAAGAGAAAAATATAAAAGCGGAATGGAGTGCGGGCAGAGGAGGGCAGGAGGGAAGAATAACTGGGTTCGCGGATAATTAATGGTTTCATTTATGTTTCTGCACTTGAGAGTCTTGATTGTGCTGGGTTAGGCCGCCTTTTTACTTTTTCCCAGTTTCGAATTGCCATTGTTCAACTGAGACCTAATTGAAAGTGGTTAAGGTTCGGCAATCACGGGGCAACGGGAAACCACAGATATACCTATAGTAGATTTAATAGAATTTATTCTTAGTGGCACCGATTACCGATTAATTGTTAAATTCGTAAATAGAGAAACAATACTTAATTTTCTTTAAATTCTACTTTCTTGCACACAAATTCTTATAAGCTGTGACAGTTCGTGACATTATTTCTTTAAATAAACCGCATCAAAAGTTCGTCTGCGATGTAATTGCACATTGCAATATATTACAGAATTGATGGTTGTAAAGAATGTTACATTAGCACACCGCAACGTTCGGAGTTTAAATTCTCATAGATCCATCGAGACGTGTGGCCAACCTCGGCTGTGTTGTGACTGACTGTGCTCCAAATGTCATCTAATTCCATACAATGTTCCCATGCTATTAATATGACAGATGTTCAAAGCATTCCGCCTTTGTTGTCGTTTTAAATTTCACAAACGAAAATTATTTTGTTTCTTTTATTTGACGCGTGTGCAAAGTAAAATGTAGTACAGTCCGGAAAGCTTGGAATATTTTTATGCAATGAATTTTGTTAACTGTTCGTGCAATTAATTACACGAGAGAAGACTTTGATACCAGTCGTTAGCTCTGCAATATTTTGTGTCTGATAGTTTTATAGATAACCTGAATTGTAGAGCACTAGAAACTACTGACAGAACAGACGTCAATAGAGGTTATTGACTCGACTTTAATAAAGCTTTAGAATTTCTATTTCGATTTCAATAAATGAGATGCCATCATGTGATCCTAGTTTTTCATCCGATAAAAAAAATGTTCTTTACAAATTACATTAAGATGATATCTTCATGTACACTGTTTGTACCTATGTACACATATATAATAAAAACATATTCAATCACAGATCAGAAATAAGACCAGACACGACAGCTAAATCATAATCTATCACCGCCTAAATTATTTGAACTAGGAAGATCAACCCATAAATTATGTTCACAAAAGTCGCGTTCAATCTCACACCGGTTCACGAAATCTGATCGAACTGTGTGTGTACATATTGTTATGCAGATTCCAAGTCGGGATTCTAAACGTGTAGTATTGTTATTCAGGACACGAATGAGCCGCGTCACGATTACGGTACGTCCCAACCCTGACCCCATGAACTCAGGGAAATGTCACCGGGACGAGACAATTTTCGCCTTTCTCGTTCTAAGAGTCGTGCCATTTTTATTTTGTTATCTGTGGCCGTGTTTATAACGCGTTCGGCACGTATCGACGGGATTCGATACGATTTCCGATTTTTTAAACTTCATTTGTGTAAATGTTGTTGTATTGTTTTTACCGCGTTATGCTTTTGTTTGATAGATTTTATTGGGGAAGTTTTCTCATGAATTGCTCTGATCTGATTTCTCTGATATAATTTTAGTTCCTGTTACATTAGAGTAGGAAAAGCAAAAAGTGAAGCAATTTGCTTGAAAATAGAACAAAACAGAGCCGTTCAGTAAAAAATTTAAAGAGTTTTCCCGGAATTTCCACGCGGATGCATTGGCCATTGACTCCATTGGATGCCATCCGGCCGTTGACGTATCCTTTGCGTAACTAACGAAGCTGATTCGTAGAAAACGAAGTACGATAGCCTTACTTTTTTCTACTTTATTGGAAAAGTGCCCCGTTCCAGTGATTTCATGAGTTTTCACCGCGTCATACCGACGTAAACATTATTTCCTACACGCAAGTTTGTTTGGTTAAGTTACTGAAAACAATTTTAACTAACAGCGTAATTAATCTCAAAGTTTACTGTAATTTCAGTCAACGTATAGGTTTACATGTAAGGAGATTAAAATGATATATCTGAACTCGTGACGCTCTACTTCGACATCCATAATTTTCGCGAAAATGTTTTTCCACTAGGCTCTACCTATTTTAAATAGTTGTTTAATGGGTACGTCCTTAATTAGAAACTGTACAGAGTGAAATTGATGCTCCTCTTCTGATTTAATGAGGAGGCGATCGCGTGATCCCTTTCGCACAGAATTGGCCCCGCCCATCGGGCGGTGAAAATCAATAACATACTCCAGAAGTGCGTTTAGTGTCGTACCTCGCTGACGTTGCCACCAGAGTACCAGATGAATTTAACAGTCAAAAAGCATAGACATGTACATTTTCTGCTTACAGTTGCTTCGTGCGTTGAACGCGTTTTATGCAGGGGTTGGTCGATCAGCTGTTTAGTGACGTCACTTCAATACGTATTGTAATGTCTGCCGTAATACTGTTAGCTAGTTCGAAATAGACGTTCGGTGAAACTGAAACGCAGTTGTTCGATATGATGATATTAAATGCACATGATAGTTGCCTTAGGTAGGTATAATTATTTGGCTGGACAATTTGTTTGCCGGATGAGGTAAACATAGCTGTACCTAAATGTCTCTGCTGTAGATCTGTAAATGAAAAATTCATTTCATTTAAGTAAAGTCGGTTTTTATTTTCATCCGTAATCTTGTTCTGATTGTATTACTGCTTTATCACCGCCACTCGTAATAAGTCATTAAAGCGGAGTACATACTTACCAATTAATAGTTCGCTGACCTCCTTAACGGCTGCGAAAGGCCGTAAACAATCCTGAGTGCCACTTACACCATAAAGTTATAAGCCGCTCTTCAATTGAACAATTACATTCTTGAACGACGTTTAAAACCCCCCGAAAAGCTTTTAGCAGAATTAATATAGCATAATAATTTCCCGCGTAACGTGTAACAGAAAGCGAGTTTCCGATAATTGCCGAAGATCCTCTCGGTAAGTTTGCTCAGACGCGAGCACCTGCATTAATTACAAGATTTAGCGTCATCCCCACCATTAATAAGGAATAAACCACTCCAGTTTCTTTGTCCGCCTCTAGATCTGTTTATTAAACCGAAAGATTAATTACGATACCGAATTTTAAGAATTCGCAACTTTGTTGAGTCGGCGGTATTCAGAATTTAATTTAAAAATTCCGAAGTTTAACGAGACAGGTGAGCCGAACTGCTAAGCGCGTTATGAATTTTACCTCCACACGGTACTAGTTTCGGGAATTTTTCCCGACTCCAACGAACTTTATAGCTTATCCCACACGCGTGCCTATTCATGCAGAATTCATATTATAAAGGTACATATTCTTTTCTACATACTCGTACATATTTTGTTGCTGTGTGTTTCCTTTAGAGAGCGTGTAAATCAAATGTCAAGCAGCAAGGATTCCCCCAGTTACCTTGTAGGTCACCGAGAAATATGTCTACGAAAAATATACATTTACAGACAAATATTTTAGCCTTATGTAGTTTATGAGTGAATTCTGTCTACGACTGAAATTCGTCTCAGCTCTCAACTTATTTAGGCAAACTTTTGTCGTTGTTATAATCCGTTATTAAGTGCTTCCATGAAATGCCAGTTACGCACATAGCTATGTAAACTTTACGACATAAAGAACGAATGAGTCAGTGCATAGAAACGTAAACAGTTGAAACTTAGGTTGTTTCATCACTTTAATTATTCATAAATCACCTACCAGTTAAAATTAAGATCCCGTTTGGCAAATTTTACGAGTGAAGTTTGGAAAACCTGCTTAAAACGAAACGTGTGCGCAATATTTACGTCATATTTTATGGCTTAACACTGTTGTAATTTGAGTTTCATGAAATTGTGTATACGTACAGGATCTATAAATTGGAATAGTGAACGTAGGCATGCGGTGCGATTTGGGTCACGTCAGAATGGGTTGCATTGTCGAATTGACGAGTGCGTCGTAGACCAACAGAGCCAAATGATACGCTAGCTACCTACTTGTTGTTGATATCAAAGATTGACGTGAATGTTGGCAGATAGATCTATTGATCCAACTATTTGAGGAGCCATGTGACACACGAAACGTTGTGAAATAAATCCCCTGCACCGACGTGATTCACTCGTACGAAAATCAACAAAAATACTCGTAGTTAATTTTCTGCGCTCGGTAAGTGTAAATAAACAATGTAAACATTACGGTTTACATAAGCATACGCAACCAGTGCAAACTGTTGCGAGCCTTGCATAATGTTACACTTTAATTATTTTAAAAGAGATTGTACCCAGTCTATTAGTATAAAAATTACACTTGAGTGTGGCCGACGGGGTCACCGGGATAGGGCTGACACAGCTCGGGGCGCACCTGCATTAATTAAGAGACTTATCCCTCCCATTAATGACGCAGCCGGGTCAGCCCTGGCCCCGAACTTTGCCTCAACTTGTACACTTTTGATTGATTTAGTCAAACAAAACAGCTTTCCATTTTCTTCTAAATTATAATCGGTGTTTTGAAGTGTCTGAAAATTTGTGTTTCGTTGTCGCCCATTATAACAAAAGATACAACATAGATAGGCAGAAGATTAAGGTCAAACTCATTTATAAGAAGATACTCATTTATCTACTCATTTATAAGTACAAATGAGTAGATAAATGACACTCTAAGAACATTATTTTGTTCTTAGTGAGTCGTATGGACAGTTCAATAAAATGTTCAATGAATTCAAACTCACGATTTCTCAATATAATTCAAGACGTATGTATGACTACTTAGTTTTATCGTTGTTGTTCAGTTTTGTGGCTAAGTTTAAGTTGTGTCGTTATTAGAGTTAATAAAGATGTTTAACAGCGTTTGAATGTCCTCCAGATTTATAAATATCTTTAGTAATGTTTTAGTATTGAGTATTTAAAGTGGCCTTCAAAAGTTTTGACCGCGGTAGACTAAAATTATAACCTAGTCAGTTTCTTGACAGTAAATTGCTATGTAGGTTTAGCTAAAACGATGCGGTCGAAGTCTGGTTTAGATATATTTTTACGTAGTTAAGAGCCTATACAACCTCAGCTCAAATTCACTTTTTATCTCGCTCGCACCATACTGCTCGCGGACTGAGTGAGAGCGAGACGGAGTGGGGTGCTAGCGGCTCCGAGGCGCCAATAATTTAGGTAATTGCTTTTTACGGCGAAAATAAAGGTAATTTAAAAAAAATAAAAAACATAGTCGCTGCTTTATAGTTAGTTTAGTTATTATGCAAAGTTTCATGATCTAATTTGAAGTACTTTTTGAATACCAGCGGTTTATTGTTCGGTTTGGAGGTAACTTTGGAAATTTTTTCTATCGAGAAAATTTTATGGAATCGTGTTTTCGTCTAACATAGTACTTAACATTAATCCTTAACTTTAACATATATTTATTTCAAAATTAATGCTGCAGTATTTTCGATATAACGGAGGATCATGCTAAGCCATTTGAGGTAGTATAGGCCCTTAATTGGGGATAATATACCTAATAGATAGGTTACAAATAGTTTTTTTTAGGGCCTAATTTTGCTTGGCTATCGGTATTGTTCTACCTACTAATGCTTCGGTTCGAAAAATAATTGAGCTTTTTTTTGCTAAAGCTCCTTCCACAATTGTTTATTTATCCAATATATAAATATTGTGAACAAAGTTAACGTGTAGTTTATCCAGTGTTTTTCTCTTAAGATGACAACGTTATTATATTTTTAATAAGTAATCATTAAAAAAATACAATAGACGTGGATATATTTAGTAACCTGTTCCGCTTAGCTATTTCCAAAGAGCTATAAAAAACCCTGAAAGAAATCGACACGTGTTTCACCTCTCAACGAGGCAACCTCAGGATGATGATCGACTCGTCGCGAACCCGAATACGGCGTGTTGCCACACCGAGCGCTGAACGCAGAGAATATTTGTATTATAGATCAAAATACATCACCTCAATTTTACACTTGCGCGTTTATTCTGCGGGGGCGGCGATATGTTTGTATTTTATAATGGATTTCCGCAAGGTCACGCCTGGATCAATTAAGTATCAGTAATCATTGTCAAGTTATGTCGTTACCTATCAACAAGACTGGTCGATGGCTCAATGGCGAAGCACATTGGTGATTTTCTTCATCCAAGCAATTGTTTTTCCTAGGCTTCCAAGCACGGTGTCCCTTGTCTACATTCCTGCTACCTACTGTTTCTAGATTCATTAAATTGTACATGCTACTATGCTGCTCTAGTTTATCTATAATACTTCATTCGACATCATCATCTTCCCATGTTACTTGGGGTCGGCGCAACACGTTTTCTTTTTCCACTCCCCCCTGTCAACCTTCACACTATCATTCACTCCCTTCTCTTTCATATCATTCCTCACACAATCCTTCCATCTTTTCTTTGGTCTTCCTCTCCCGCTCCATCCATCAACATTTATATTCATCACTCTTTTAGTCACATGCGTTTCTTCTGTCCTCATCACATGCCCATACCAGGCCAAACGATTTCCTTTCAACTTTTCTGTCACTGGCGCCACTTTTAAATTTCACTTTTTAACATTCGACAATGAGATAAAATACCCCATGTAGAGAATGGTGGTTTTCTGAATATTCTTTGCGAACCTTCAATATACCTATGTTTGAGTTTGCGGTCTTTTTTAATATCCGGTGTATCTTTTATGATAAAGGTAGGGGTTCATTGTGCGGTGTTGAGTGCAGCCAACAATGTGCTCGTGTACGCACGCCTTATGTGCTGGAAAGTGGCCCTCTTTCAAATTGCAAAGATTGACAGTTGAAGATGGGTCGGAAGAGTTTAAAAATGGCGGCTGGTCTGATGGAATTAAATCTTTTATGCTTCTAAGCTACGTCTCTTTGTGAGAAAAACTGGCTACTCCAATATTTATATAGGCTTACCTATATCTAGGTATCTATAATTAAATATGTCAATGAAGAAGCTAAATCGTACGTACGTTCAATATTCGGAGGACAATTAGAAACTAATCACCATTTTCTTGTGTTTAATTCAATTTGAAGGATTCGAAAATGGAAAATTCTACGACGTCAAAAGTTTATAAATTAAAAAGAAAATTGAGTCTTTCAGTTGATGGCAATCACGCTTCCCTTTTAATGTTCAAAACATAAAGATAAGAATAAATTGTACGATCCGAAGTAAAAAGGCATTTCGTTATAAGAATATTTATAAACAAAAAACAACTTCACGCCTGTATTACCGAAGGGTTAGGTAGATTTGCCAGTTATGTTTAACACTTTCGACTTCACCCACTTTTCATAGAACTCATACGCCACGCCACCAAAAATATTGGAAGTGAACCCTCTGGGAGGGTTGCCGGCATTACGTTTGAGCTAAAGTTAACCATCGCAGATGGTCAACGGCAAGAGGTTTAAAACCGTGTTATAAAACACTGTAAAATAAAATAAAATAGTGTTTTCAGGGGGTCTTATCGCTATACGTAGTTTCCAAACTTTTGATTTTTTTTTTTGTGAATGTTTTGTAAGGTGAAAAAAAAATTAAAGAATATTATTAGTATATGCGTTGGTTTTTAAACCAACGCATATACTAATAAATAATTAGATTTTATTTTCACGGTTTATAATGCTGTATTCGCAAAAAAACCTAAATTTAAAATGAGCCCTCCGCGAGGGCTCCCGGCATCCTATATGCGACTAGGTGAACCCTCCAGCACTGAACGTGTTAAGTCCCATATAATAGGAGGCCAGCCTATAGCCTAAGTACCTACACTTAAGTAGGTGGGAATTTCCGGGAAATAGTATCTACTGTGACTGTCAAAGTATGTATTTGTTTAACAACTTGTTTAGCTGTATGCTCGTCAAGATTTTACTAAAATGGGAGGTATTACTAAAATGTTGGTTATAGAACAAAAAGGGAAACTTTTCTTTTATATTTTCAGACTCAAAACTCATTTATTATTTAACACTGGATTGAAACTGCTCTTTGAACAATAATTATGGTTATTTGTTCGTTTAAAAATACCTTATTATTTCTTCTAGTAGCCACAACTAAAGTTTTTAAACAAGGTGGAACAGAATGGGTCAGTAAGAGTAGATATAAACATTCTCCTAAGAATTAATTTCTGTGGATTTCCATAGAAGATTAATCTTACCATAAAAATTACAAATATAAATGTAGAAATTTTACTTAAGGGGGACACAAGGGCGGTCTTATCGCTAAAAGCGATCTTTTACAGACAACCTTTGGATGGATCAAAGGGAGAAGGAGAGAAAATACTGCAGGTGGTCAGTGGTGGACCATTTACTTATATAATAAACTAGCTTTTTCCCGCGGCTTCGCTCACGTGGAAGTCGGACACGTAATACCGGGATAAAAAGTATCCTAATGTGTTAATCCAGGTTATAAACTACACTATTAAACTTCCAAGAAAAACTAAAAGAAAACCATATGTATTTACTATACACAATAAATCAAACACAGATATTTTTACAATAATTAAATCTAAAAAGAGTATTTGCTTATGTTTTTAAGTAAATTCAACCTTATTTTGAATAAAATCGGATTGAGTTTTCAAACATGTGTCAAAATAAAATGTAATTTAAATCAAAAGCACAAAGGAGTATTGTATATCAACTTCGAAGCAAATCACCGTTAAAATAACTTTCTACCGCTTTTTAGCCCCGTTAGGGGATGAATTTCAATAAAATACGAAACACGTCTTCCATCAATTCTATTAAAAAAGGTTTATGCAAAATTTTAAGTACATTGGACCAAGGAATCACGTTGTCCCATACAAACTTTGCCCCCCTTTTGGGTAGAATTTCGGAAAATCCTTTCTTGTCGGATGCCTACGTCATACAAAGAACACACCCTCCAAGTTTCAGGTCTCTACGATCAGCGGTTTAGGCTGTGCGTTGATCCGTCAGTCAGTCATTCAGGACAAAGCATTTTACATGTGTAGAAGATACATAAATACATGAAGCATGTACTTATCTACATATACAGGGTTATTAGTTATACGTCGGCAATCCATTAAGGGGATGTAGGAGAGGTTATTTGCAACCAAATTACTTCTGATGACCCCTATGCCAATGTCAACCATTTTCGAGTAATATGACATTTTATATTTTAAAATGTATGAAATAAAAATATAAAATGTCAAATTACGTGAAAGTTGTTGACATTTGCAAAGGAGTCAATCGGCGTCATTTGGTTGTAAATGATGCCTCCTATATTCCCTTTATGTATTGCCAACGTATAACCATTAACCCTGTATATCAGGGTTACATTTTAAATATATGGGGTACATTTAAATATTTTACTTTAAAAAAAAGTGTAATTTTTCGAGAATGGTTGACATTGGCATAGGGGTCATCAGGGGTAATTTGGTTGCAAATGACCTCTCCTACATCCCCTTAACGGATTGCCGACGTATAACCAATAACTCTGGATATACAATAATAAACATGAAACAAGAGCAAGGAACTTTAAGTGATGATAATGTTTAAGGAGAGATGAAGTGTTTTTTTATTACAGCTAACTTATCTAGTCTTGTAGCGTAAGCTTTAATTAAAGCTTAGTGTCCATAGCGACAACGAACGATACAGTGCAAGTAATACCACAATTACCTTGTCTGGTATTGGTCACAGTATCTATGTTATTAGCAGTGCTGGATTAAGGAAGTGTGGGGCCCGTAGCAAATTTTATCGAGGAGCCCTTGACTCTGAATACGTTTATTTGCCATCAACTTTTAGAAATATGTTAAAAATTGTATTACCGATTGTCTGGCGTGAATTGTCTTGGTCGGGAAAGGTGTTACGTATCACGTTTTTGTGACATCAAGTAAATTCAATATTCTTTATGAATTTCATTCAAAATAACGGAGAAAATCCTCAGACGGAGGTGAGCGGGTTTGGATACGCGGGGCCCCTTTTGCGCGGGGCCCGCAGCAATTGCTACTCTTGCTACGTGGTTAATCCGGCACTGGTTATTAGTGCATAAGTGGATCGTTGGATACTGCTGTCTTAGTGACCAGCCTTTGTGATATAATCCGTTGGTGTTACTATATCTCTCTTGTGTTAGCAAACCATCATACCTCTATTCTGAAAGGGATAAGAAGAGATGTACCTACATAAATCACACAATTCACTAGTTGTTGAAAAGAGGGTGATCCAATTACCATCCACAGGTCCCAAAATATAGACTTCGTTCTGCTCCCGAGAAATTCATAAAGGAAAACTTCAATAACACTTTTCCTAAACTGAGATTCGAATCTAGGATTTTGTGATAATATCTATAGGCGTTACTGTATATAAATACGGGTTGTAAATTACATGATATTGGGGACGAATTGGAAATCCAATAATATAATTAACTTGCAATGCCAAAGTCAACTGTCAACTACACCTTATTAAGATTGTTATCGACATTCGATCTGTCCATCCTCAGGTGATTAGGGGTCGTGAATGTTTCAGTTGGTATTTCCTACCATCGGTACCTACCTATACTCCAATCTAGATATAAGAAGGTATTACTGAATGTTTCATCTTCTTTATTGACATTTTATTATTCGTTTATTCATTTCCATTCTTATTAGATTACATTTTTAAATATTTCTTAAAATAAAAAGGATAAAAAAACATTTAAAGATATAAAAAAATAGAGTTCCGCCGGTGTCGGGAGCAGGGTCCAAGCTACCGGTGGTAAGGGCTGCAGAGACAGGAACCTCCTCACAATGCGAGCCGTATCGAGGAGTACTGCCTTCTGAATCAGGCGCTTGATCCAACCGCCTAACGAGAGCCTCGAGAGATGTTGGTCGAGGCTTTCGGCCATCAGGCCATTTTTTTATTTATTATTATTAATTTAAATCGAACACAATTGATTCATATTGTTGTTAGTTTCAACATTTCTAAAATAAATAAAATAAAACTAATTCAAGAACTTATAACTATCGTCGCTTCCCGCTACACCAGACTTGCAGCTGTGCATAAGGGTCCAGTGCCCCAGGAACGGGCAATCAGGTTTATTATCAAAATCGGTTTATTAAAAAAAAAAAAAATATGTTTTTAATATTTATGTGGCGATTAGAAAAATGCTTGATATTTTCTCGTAAGTGTTTAATTCAAAATTCAACATCCGGTTACATAAGTCTAAGGCTGGACTCACATATTCTGAATTCAGAATCGGAATTGCATACAATTTAGAAAAAATCATAACATCACGCCTTGTTTCCCCGAAGAGTTGGGCAGAGGTATACCTGTAGTAAGTACACCCAGATTTCGCCAGTTATGTTAAGTCCCATGTAATAGGGGGCGAGCCTATTGCCATCAACCGGGCACAAATCCAGACTCCGGGCTGCTACTGAGAAATTTCAGATAGAAAAACCCAATAACACTTTGCCCGACCCGGGAATCGAACCCAGGACCTCATGCTCAGCAGTAGCGCTTGCGACCACTAGACCAACGAGGCAGTTAGAAAAAATCATAATCTGAAAAAATTTGAATGTGTGTGGAGCATAATAAAATTGTATGCAATTCCGGGCTTTCTTAATTAATAATATCAATTCCGACTCTGAATATTCAGAATGTGTGAGTCCAGCCTAACGCCTGGTTTCTAAATTGAGAATCTGAAGTTTTAAATTTCGCTGGCTACTTTGTAGGAATCACCTTCAGTAATACTAGAGTTTGACAAGTTCTCTAATTCAAATTCAGAAACCGGGTTTTAGTATCTTATAGGTAGGTAGGTACTATCGCAATTGTATGTATATTATCTATTTCATTAAGTGGCAAGTCTTGTCCAATTTTCTCTGTGCCAAATATCTATGATTAAAGTCAATACCTAGTGGTATTGATGTTTGAGTAGGTATGGTTAAATTCCCCATAGCTAGTTGTCTAGTGGA
Organism: Agrochola lychnidis; assembly: GCA_963680765.1. Classification (NCBI taxonomy): domain Eukaryota; kingdom Metazoa; phylum Arthropoda; class Insecta; order Lepidoptera; family Noctuidae; genus Agrochola; species Agrochola lychnidis. The sequence goes on along the minus strand of OY796863.1, from coordinate 9,656,083 downwards.
AAATTGCTATGAAATTATATTATTCGGTGAGGTTTGCATAAACAGATACCTAAATTATGTTGATTTGTTAAAATCCATACCTCATCATCTGCCTAGCCTTTTCCTAACTATGTTGGGGTCGGCTTCCAGTCTAACCGGATGCAGCTGAATACCAGTATTTTACATGGAGCGACTGCCTATCTGACCTCCACAACCTAGTGACTAGGTAACACGATACCCCTTGGTAAGAGACTGGTTGTCAGACTTTTTGGGCTTCTAACTACCCGTAACGACTGTCAAAGATCTACAAATGACAGCCGGGACAAACGGCTTAACGTGCTTTCCGAGGCACGGAGGGGATTTGGTATGTAGAGATGGTCACCCATCCACGGACCAACCCCGGCAAGCGTAGCTTAACCTGATCGATCGACCCGTACAGCTGTTATTACTTAGCCACAAGCCCCTCTTAGCCAAAATCCATACCTATATACCATAAATGTAAAGGTGTGTCCAAACATTGAGCGGCAATAGTGCGCGGCTGCCGCGCGCGGACGCTTCTGATTACCTGCCGCGCACAAACATTTTTAGGAAACATTCGTCACTAATTGTGTTGTGAACGTATTTCTGCGAACGTATTAGAGGTTAGGTAGATTGATATTGCCAACTGAAGTGTGGGGCGTATTTCGGATGTGCCGCGCAGTACTGCCGCGCAAACATTCGTCGGTTTGGTCCTAACTAGAGCGCGGCAGAAATGTGTCCTGCAAACACCGCGTGTTGCTGCCGCGCTCTTGCCGCTCAATGTTTGGATTCTTAGTTTTATTCACGTAATCTACAAAAATGAAATATTAACAAACAATAACAACTTGTTTTTATTATGTTTGCTATCAGTTATTTATCACAATTAACTTATCAAACCTTGTTTCTAATAATAAACTACTTCTACGAATATTACACCGTATCAACTATTTTTATTTGTTTAATTGCGACTTATAAGATCGAGATGTCAAGAAAACAAATGACATCACACCAATCAAATCCATCTGCCTAACCTTTTCCTATTTTGGGGTCGGCTTCCAGTCTTACCGGATGTAGCTGTCTACCAGTATTTTACATGAAGCAATAGCCTGACCTCCACAACCCAGTTACTGGGTAACACGATACCCCTTGGTAAGACTGGTGGTCAGACACATAACATCCATATTGTTTACTACATTAAAAAGTTTTATGGTATCGACTAATACTAACTTATCTAGAAATAATATTTTATTTTGTTATCTAGTTAAAATCATCTATACTCCATTTGAAATAAGATTAGACATTTAACTAAACCTTTTTTACAGTCCGTTCAACCGATTTTGACTTCTATTGCGTTGGTGGCATGACAAATGGCAGCTGCAGTAAACAGTTGGTTTGAAACCACTTTTTTTGCTTTTAATGCCATCCTTATGCCTACTCAATAGAAGTCAAAATCGGTTGAACGGACTGTAAAAAAGGTTTGTTTAAATGTCTAATCTTATTTCAAACGGAGTATAGTTATAACACAGATAAGGATGTTATTTAGATATCATCATCATCTGCCTAACCTTTTTCCAATTATGTGTTGGGGTCGGCTTCCAGTCTAACCAGATGCAGCTGAATACCAGTATTTTACATGAAGCGACTGCTTATCTGTGGTCAGTTAGGCAGTCAATCAATCTGCCCAGCCTTTACCCAACTGTGTTGGGTCGGCTTCCAGTTTAACTGGATGCAGCAGAATACCAGTATTTTACATGGAGCGACTGCCTATCTGACTCTACAACCCAGTAACTGGGTAATACGATACCTCTTGGTAAGACTGGTTGTCAGACTTTCGGACCCGTAACGATTGTCAAAGATCCACGAATGACAGCCGGGACCAACGGCTTAACGTGCTTTCCGAGGCACGGATGGGTCTCGGTATGTAAAGATGATCACCCATTCAAGCAACTTCGGCAAGTAGGAAACTTAAATTTTCGGTGAAAGTAGGTACATAGTCAGCTAAATATGGCAGTTTCATTTCATTCTCTTTATAACCAAGTCATATCTCATAGTTTCTACAACGCATGACAGCATTACAATAGGCCTGTTTCCAATTTTTTATTTTTTAGTCCATCCTTCAGAAAATAAAAAAAAATTGGACACGTATTTTTTAATTTTTGACGTAATCAAAAGATTACGGCGATACATTGAGTTAAAATGTGGCATGACGTCACGCCGTGCTAGATTTTATACGACGTTGTGATGTAGCGAGCCGACTCCTCAACTTTAATGCGTGTTTTCTAAGTTATTTTTGATTAATATGATAAAGCAAAAAATACGTGTCTGATATTTTTTTATTATCAGAAAGACGGACTAAATAGAATTTTATTTTTTTTACCTAGGAAACTACCCTATTAGTTCATTTGTTCTTAACTAACGCGTATTATAACCCCTTTTAGTATCGGAAGCCATCGCTTAGTTAACAGTGGTAATTAGAACTACAATAAATCTTGTCAACACTGCAAGTTAGTACTAACATGTAGGCTAACTGTTAGTTGGTACCTATTAGCAGTCGGTAGTATAAATACATAGTTTGCTTTATAGTCGTATTAGGGCCACATTAGGGTACACAAGTGGCAGCGTATTATTGTGAAAACTAAAGTTGATTTTTAACAATGTATGTAGATTTTCTTTGAGTGTTCCTATGCACCTTTTGTGTTTCTTATAAGCTGATATAGTTAAATTTTTGCACTTTTAATTAGTTTTCTCGGCAAATTCATAGCAAAAGCAATTTTTCAGTAATCAAGGCTGTCTGAACAATTGAAAAAGAAACTTGACTGATTTCTGCAAAATATTTTTTTCCATCGTTAATGTCATAATTCAACTGGGGTTCCTGTTGAAACACCTAACCTGTATAATGTCATAATTCAGCTGGGGTTTCTGTTGAAACACCCATCCTGTATAACCACATGCGTTGATGAAATGCAAGGCAAAGGTATTTAGTGCTGTAGGTACTCTAAATAGCGCAAAGTGGAGCATCTGCCTCCTATGCTCAGTTCCAGGTCGGATTCCTGCAACCGGATAAATATTTGTATGGCACACGGTTATTTGTTTGTGCTCACTCTGTTTGTATACGAGATTTGTGCGTGTAATGGCACCTAAGACAAAGGAGTGCCGCGTTTATTTATCTAATTTATCTATAAATATTCTGTGTGTTGAGTTCCTCGTATTTAATATTAACACAAGAAAAACAATAGTAAAATCTCCGAGTACTCCACTCACATTTAGGCCTGCGTAAAAGAAAATATAAACGACAAAGTAAATAATATTCCGGCGTAGTCTCCATTTTACCGCAGTCGGGTTAAACCACCTTTGTCTGACCCAAAATATGTAAGTAAATATCGTCCGGATTCGTGCCTGCAAAGATTTAAATAACTAAAATACCAACCTGTGCTTATTTCCACAAACCTGTAAGGGCGAGGTTGTACGTATTGAACGTATCTAATATCGATCAAATCATAAATTCAACTAGGACGCCTTGACTGTCACGCACACGAAATAAAATAATACAATTTGTAATGTTCGACATCCCTATTTTTATTCGAGTTTGAGCGCGGATTATAAATAAACCGCAAGTCGGGGAGCATGTCATGTGGCTGTTATTATAAAGCCCACGCATAACGAGTGTACTACGATAAAAACTGTGTTAAAATTTAAAGAACTTTAATTAGCCAATCGTAAATGACAAAACATACACATTACACGCGATTATGGCCGGTTATGTTACGTTCAATTAGCAAGCTTTATCGGTAGCGACACGTGCGGTCACGTCATTGCCCACGTGTCCCGCTCCCGCCCGTTAACGGTAACATTCCTTTAATACAAATAGCTTTTTAATATTATATTAGATGCTACCGATTCCTTTGGCAATCATAAAACGAAGCGCTTTTTTAAAAAGCTCGTTGTACTTGCCTGTTATCTCCCCTTTTCGTTAATTTGACGAATGTATTATTCGTAGGTACTGTCACGCACAGCGAATGGATTCCAGTTAAATGTCATTTTGAAAGGTTACACTTATCCGTTTTGTGTTAGAATGTCGGAATGTACAGAAAGTCACACATTATCTGCTTAGTGGGGATTATAGTTTATTATGACGCCTCTGCATTTATCGTCGAGAATAGTGCTTACTGACGTCGATGCGTAGCTAAGGATTACAGAAAAAAAAAAATAACTGAAAGATAGTTTGCATGCTTTTTGTATTGTTCACTCTTGACAATACTCTAAGCCGCTACTGAAAAACTAATATTTCACGATTTTGACTTTTACGATCTGTGCACGATAATAGCATGTTTTATTTCGGAAAATTACAGAGATGATATCCCTAATGATATAAATGTTGCGGTGATAAATCGTCGATGCGTTATTTTTGAATCCTAAACACTCATTTCCAATTTATCACAGTGTCATTTGTTAAATTTTTCACGAGCTTTGAAAGCTGTGCTTGGACGGCTGAAAGAAGAAAAAACAACGCGTTATAATGGGGAGAAAGAATAGAGAGAAAGCCCATTCCGTAAATCAATCAGTAATAAGTATGTTGGTAGGCACATCAAATATGTATTTTCAGCGAAATATTAGCCGCCTTTGTTGGGGATTTCGCAGATATTCCAGCAGGATTAAAACCCAATCTCTTTTTGTTACTCTGCCAGAAGAGATTATATTCATAACGAATGTACGTTGTTGTATGAAGCTCTGAATATAATATTATTGTTATACAAAGTTGTAAAAATTATTATTACGACGTCGCACGATAGTTTTTATTCGGGAAACTATGATAAGAGAAAATAAATTGAGTGGTTTATACTTTGTTTATATAAATACGCGTGATTTTATTATGCAAGTTACGTCAGTGTTATGTGTAGAAGAAACACTACTGTGAGATAGCGTAAAATGCCACCAAAATAACGTCAAATAATTGTGTAGGTATATGAAATCAAGATTATTAATCTCTAGTAATCAAAACGAAAGACATTACCTACAACTGTACGAAAACCTAATATTTAAAATTTCCAAAAACCAAACATCGACAATTTCGTTCGTAGCGTTCGCATCTGACAAATTAAATATTCTCCCCATGATGTGACGAATTAAATAAATCAAAATCGTTACCACCTGTCAGAGGACGTTCGCTCAATAAGTGCTCTTTTTCTCTTTTAATGGAAGCGGCGCGAACGAACCCAAATTGACGAAGCTATTTTTTAATATTCCAATAATGTACGAATCTCGCAAAAGTATCCCCTTTCTCCTCGTCGAAAAGTTTATTTTCGATTAATGTGCAAATATTATTGCTATCGTCGGTTTAATTAAAACACTGCACCGCAAAATTGCTCCCCTGCTGCAGCCAAGACATCACAGCGATTTTTGCACAGTGATTCTGCACAGTATAATTTTATGAAACATTTTGTAATATATTTTCATAAAACCCCAGCTAACGCTTATGTTATTAAACTTTCATGGCAATCAGATAAGCGGTTTAGTGTGAACACGTCGTTAACAAATGATCCCCTTCTTAATAACTAAACGTTCGGCTGATGTCTTGATTGCTATTGTTACAAAATTGAAGTGCGATAGATGTTTTGGCACATCCTCAATGACAATCACTTTGATCCATTCTCTATTAAAATTCATACACAATTTTCCGATGCCAGACTAAACAGAATTAGTTGCTTACATTTTAGTTTACAAGTAACATGTAAACAATTTAGTGACAGAAAACAAATAGTCGCGTACGTAACTTGCTCGTCTGTTTGATCAACGAAGCGCCGCTGTGCGAAACTCAATAATTTAAGGGTTTTTATCTTTTTATTCGAGTGGGTATTAACGCAGATTCTCTGTACCAATATTTGCGCAAGTGCCGGCTGGCTGTTTGATTGCCAATGAATATTTTCGTTGTTTCATTAATCGAGCAATACTGCGCAAAAATGCAGGTGAGGTGGACAATTGCACTGCTTACAACCAAATTGTGATCGCTGTGTTTTTTTTTATCCACTAGCACCTTATAATTCCTGTTGTACATTTTATTAATTGTCAATTTGTGAAAATTGTATTTCTGTTGTCAGCGCTATATCTATGTAGATTATCTTTTGTTGTTTTGGTACGTTTATTTTGAAAGCAAATTCAGAGCGTTATTGTTTAATATCGCTGTTTGTTCCTGTGTTTGTATTGAGTTTATTAAAAATTGGATTGATTTTTCATTTGCTCACCTTTTTGGAAGTTTCACACGATAAATAACAATTGTTTTATTTCAATATGCATTTAAATATATTCCGTATGAAAATTGCGAGTTAATTTATTCAAGCCGAAGAGTGTTTTTTTCTGGAATTGGGTTTTTGAAGATCTGTAAGAGATGACGGAATTAGAATGTTTACGCTGGGTTGATTGTTTTGAGATGTGGTGTGGATAAACGCGCATTATATTCTATGCGAGGTCGCGGGATGGCTGTCGTGAAATATTCCATGATTTACGATGAGCTTGCCAGAGATCCGGCGTCACGCGGACGTCACGCGCGTGACGCGGGCTGCACGCACAGCCGCGCCCGCCGCGGCCCGCACCGCGCGTCATTGCACCGCGTGACTGACACACTCGTACCCATGCTGCCGTCATGATGCACTGCTCAACTATCACTAATTAATCAATAGCTCGTCACTCACAATAAAAACTCATTAAGCCGTACATTATTATCTAACTCAGCCTTTATTCTCCATAAATGCTCATTACGTTACTCGTATGCACAAAAAGTTAAACCCGTATGAAAGCTTTGTGAAACTTTGGCAACAATGCCAACAAGCGCACCAGATCGCCCTGTTCCACCGTGCAGGATGCGAAATAGTAATAACGCAGATTTTTGCGGTCCATTGAAAAGAAAAATGTTATTCGTGTTCCGAATGAGTTAGAAGTTTTCAAACTAAAGCCGCGAACATAATTGTTTATAGTTTATTTAAATCTGTTTTCTGTGCGCTTGCGTCATCGGACGTGTGTGAAGCCATCATGTGACTTCCCCACAACTGTTATTTTCCAATGTCTAAAATTGATCGGTATCAACGACTCTAAAAATATGTGTTGTTAATGGTAAAATTATAATACAAATGTTGTGAAATATGTGGCTTGCCAAAACGTTTCAAAAAGTTTGTGAAGCTTTCAGATGTAGGTACACTGGAAGGAATGCACAGTCGTAATTCGATATTTTCAGTCGTAATAAAAATTCGAGTAAGATGTGGCAAGAAAATCTACATGATTCACTACAGCGTGTAAAATAAAACGTTACATTGAACTTTATTGACGTAACAACACAAGATTCTGATAGAATGACTCCGTTATTGTTTTTATTAGCTTGTTATAAGAGTGACAGTTCATTATTCGACGATATCGAGTTGAACTTCAACGGCAATTGCGATCGCTTTTATGATTGTTCAATAAACTCGGGAACAGCAATCAGTTTGCGTACATTGTGCTTCAGGTTTTTAGGTACTTGTCTATATAGGTATTTCAATCAGGTACCTAATGAAATATCAAGTTAGATTATTTTTTAAAGCGGGAAGACAAACAATATTTCTGGAAAAGTGGTTATAACAATAATTATAATTATTATTATTACTTCAAGTTTGAATTCGTAATGCCATTAGAACCAATGAAAAATTGTTACCGTCACGATAGTCGTGATATTTCATTAATTTTATCCGTTGCCAAATTCTATTAAGAAAAATTAATGGGAATTTTAATAAAAATAAATTTAAAGTATTTTGGGTGTGTGTTGAGTCGGGATGCGTCTCATTATGTCGGGGGGCGTGTGATAAATGAGCGTATTGGAAAACGCCTTGGCATGCTTCACACGTCACGATGACGGGATATAAATGAGTTTTATATTGTCTGTTCTCACCTAAGCCCATCTCTCAGCTCGCCTTGATATCCGATCAGCAACACAACGCGTCTAAATGTCCACTTGTTTCATTCATTTTCTGACAAGACCAACTTAGATGGCTAGTTGAAATATTTGGCTGATGTCCAAAGCTGTAAATTAACGCCTTTTTTCATTGTTTTCAGGTAAAACGCTGAAAGAGATCTCGGAGGAACTAGCGGAAGCTTCAGAAGTCGTGGTCCCCGTATCGCCTACGTGACTGCGATAGCTAAATATAAAAAATGTTTGTTGTTGCTCTGTAGGGGACAGAATTGTACTAAATGTAACTAAATACGTTGTACGAGCAGGGACACTTGTCGGTAAAATAATAAATAGTGAACTGAATAGCGTAGCATTTTTATTTAGACAACATTGTAAATTAAATTGACTATACAAGATTATGCTCTTTAATAACATCAATATTGCAAAACTCGAGGAAAATCCAGAATATCAGATTTAGATTTTACACGAACATAATAAAATTGTGGTAAGAATATTATCTCGTTTAACAACAAAGGGTCGTAACGGGGATAGTATAGACGCAATTACATGAAACTTGAAAGTAAGAGGTACCAACGATAAAAGCAGACTAAGCAAACATCAGGCATCCACTTAGCGACTATTGCCAAACTTTAATATAACGTGTAGTACTCGGCGTCGTCAGAGTGTTGGTTCAAGTGGTTTTGGCAAGCAGACGGGCCAACGTCTGCTCGACTTAATCAGGCCGCACCTTAACCGGGCTTAAGCTCAGGCAAGAGACGAGCAAAACTCGTAATGACTCGGAACCGATGAGCGCGGCCTTAGCGTCGTTCTGCCTGCTCAAGTATTGTTAATAGCGCCATTTTCCACTCGGTTTATGTGAGATTTTTAAAAACTCAGACAATGTTTCAGATTTTTTCTTCATTTTCAACTAATTGCAAACAAGGGTTTCGGTATAATTTCGAAATATTCCCGAACGTTAACAGTAACAGTACTGTTGCAAATAAATATTTTGCCGACTAAACTTTTGTACAATGCGCTTCATTTGTGAACGTATAAATTGTACAGACAATAGAAGCTGTGTACAACAGTGAGTCAAATTACGAGAGATCCACAATCGGCACTGATTCCAATCTATATGCGATCGCGGTACACAAAGTAAGCGGTAATTTGCGACTGGTAGTCACGTAGAGTGTTGCGCTTTCCGAGCGGCGATCAACAGGCTTGGAAATTTGAAAATTACCACTCATTCGAGGCAATAAATTTGTTGAGCTGTCGTTGGCAAGTGGCGACCATTCGCGATTGTAGATTGATTCGTTGATTGAAGAGGCCCATTCGTTTTAGCCGTGTACCGACCGGCACAGTCTTAATTGCCAACGGAGATTGCTGTATCGGAGTCATTATTGTTTCAGTGCGAGCGTACCTTTACATTTTGCGACGTATTCACGATTTATTGGTACATTTATTTTGTAAACTTTGATTTATATAAATTGTGTAGACTGAAATCTATTGTGGTAACTATAATGTTAGTTGTGATCTTGTTGCTGTAAAATGTAAATCGAGTTAATGCAATAAAATAAATGAATTAGGTACAACGAATATTGAAAATCAGCACTGTGAAATGTTATTTTAGATATTATTTAGTATAGTATATCACCTAGCTTTGCCCATAGAGAAAAATAGTATTTTGAAGAAAAACACTAAAGAGACACTACATCGAGAAACTGTAAAAAGTTTTCATGAAAAACCAGAACCACACACTCTTTTTTTTCCTCGAATCAGTACAAGAATATCGAATTAAGTAAGTAAGTAAGTAAGAGTAGGTGCGAAATCTGCTAAAACTGTACAGTGTAATGTATTATAAGATAATCAGAAACTCCCTAGGGGGGAACGTCAACATTTCTGTGTGACTTTAGTTCGTAGAGACTTTTTTTATTCAAGTGACTACCCCTTTCACGGATACGGTTCGTAAGTTAAGATCATCTTGAGAACAATCGGGAGGAATACCTAATGAAAAATTTTTTGGGTATTTAAATTGAGACAGTTGTCTGTCAGATGGTTAGATAATAGAGTGATGTCCGTTGACATATCCTAAACTATTAAACGAGCAATATTTGTATGTATATATATTTGCTCTCATGTTCTCGAAATCGGCTCTAAGGATTTCGATGAAAGTTGCAATATAGGGGTTTACGGGGGCGAAAAATCGATCTAGCTAGGTCTCATTTCTAGGAAAAATTGTTTTCTCTATTTGCACAGCCTCGGGAATGTGATAAAACGTTGGTATACCTGGATGATATGTTTATTTTTCACCCGAGCAGAGCTTGGTCGACCAGGTACTTTTTTTATTCATATTCTGTAGATAATATTTTTGTCTTTTCAAATGCGATAATGATAATTCCATTTGAGTAAAAGGTCTTCCCAGTTACACAAATTAAAGTAAGAAAAGGAAAATCACAAAGTGCGCTATGATTGGATACAATCAACCGCACATCAGTGATTACATTGGCAATACGAAATGCGTCCTTATTGCTACGACATAAAGACGCTGTCAATGTAAAAAGGTTACCATTGATGGGAGTATTCTGTCTCTTTTTCCAGACTTTGCTAACTCACAGCAGTCAACCATTACGATCAATACTACCTTCCACACTATCTCCTCATATAAATGAGATGATAATTAAAATAATGCTTGTCATAATAGCCCTGAAAGCATTGCTACGATGTCAAGTAGTCCGCGATTACCGGCTGAGAAGGCAGATGTGCGCGCGAAGCATTGTGGCTCTCGACCTCAAGCGACCTACTTTATCCGCTCTAGGCGATTTACACGAATTGATTTATTTTTAATCGAATTTTTTTGTTCTTTTAAACCGATTAGTTTCATATTATGATAGAGTGACGAGTTAATCAAAGTTTATGATTAAGTTGTAATGTTTCTCAAAACTTTTTTTAAAATAGACTTGTGTTCGATTTTCAGTTATTTTACAAACTTACTAGTTACTGATTTTTGGGTTTGTTTTTTAATGCAAATAATGCCCATTAATATGGTTTCCTACCAAATGGGCAGCCATTTTTTAACCTAGATTATCGATTTAATCCAGGTTTTATCAACTCAGCCTAAATTCCTGATACAATTTAGTTAATGCCTACGTTGCATATAAGGCGTGTTTTGCATATAAAACAGATAAATTCAGACTAATCGCACATTATGGTTAAACAATCGTATATATTCTAGTCATGCGATTAATCTGTATAACGACTGTATAAATTATCCGATCGATGGACCTTTTGAACTTTTCCCGAAAATAATCTTGCGCTATTTTCGTAGTTATTTTTGTTATAATAATTCATTTAAACATTTAATTACATGAAACCATTATTGGTTCTTCCTTATACATATTTGTATAAAAACAACTAATAATAAATAGTTTTTTTAAGACTTGAAGATGTATTGTAATTAGTTTTAGACGTTTTAGTGTCATCTATTAACACTTATAGCTGATATAACCATTTAATTTTACTTTACCACCTGTAAATCAGAGTATCCAGCATGTTTTGCAAATCGTTTTGTGAACATGTGCAGACCAGTTCAATGCTTCAAGATAGTTTATTGTCTAGAAGCTTCACGGTCTAAAACCGATACATGTCGTTCATTATTTTCGCACCATTTGAATTATCATGTGCTGTCTGTCACACTAAAATCAACTTAGAGACAACTGCAAATAGATTTGATCTAAAGCTAACATTTGTTTCAATAATTAGGTACTAATGTGCAATTAGTTGTTGGACGATAGGGCTGCTTCTTTAATGGCTAAAATATTGCCTCATCTCAATATGATTGTTTTGAAAATAGACATTGTTTTTTGTGGCTATAATGGGTATTTATTTTAAATTATTTTGCATCTAAAGTCGATAAATTCATCAGTTTACTAGCATTACCATTCAACGTGGCAACGCTGCCAGCCTTTTTCGAACTTTTTCCTCTGTCAGCGATGTGGACGAATTTTTTGATGCTCAATGAGTTCTTCTCTTTATTTATTTTTTACCTTATAATATATACATTAAGTATTGATTGACATTGGGTAGACTGTATTTAAGACTTGTCAAGTTCACAAATAACTAGTTTACTTAGAACCAAAGTCTATAGTTAAAAAATTCATACACGTATCCGAAAAAAAAAACGAAATTCCAAATTTAAAACCCAAAAGAAATCTTCTCGCTGGGTAGGTATTTAACATTTTTTTTATCAGCTTCCATGAGGTAATCATATGTTTATTATCAGAACCAAAGCCTATAATTCAAAAATTCGAAAAAAATACCGAAATTTGAAATTCAAAATTCAAAACCCCAAAGAGATATTCAGCAATATGAGCAGATTTCAAACATCGGCTGTTTTCTAGGCGAGGCAAGAAGCCGGTCGAGAAGCGCTCCGTGTGTAAGTGGCCGCGGCTGACGCAAACCCATTCACTGCTCGATGACACTTATAAATTCTTTGACAGATACAAGGCTCGGGGCCCCCGCCACTCGCCATCTTTCACATCCTGAAGTACAAAACCTTTTGATGTACTAACTTGATTTTTTATTTTGTAATTTTTTGGATTTTTGCCTTGAGGCTTCTGCTGAGTCGAAAATCTAAACACGCCTTCTTCAATAGGCAAAATTTTGTATACGTTAGCTGTCATTAATTGTCACGTTTTAACTACAAACTTTTGTTATTCCCACTTCCGAAAGTCTTCTGCGAAAAGTCTTATTTATAGCTTAGCCAGGACCGGAATCATATCGAATATTGGCATGACCTAATCTCGTTGTCGGGCACATCCAACGTTCTGTAGACCGCTCAGGCGCGGTGGGTGGTCTGCGCCGTGACAGATTTACGACCGCACTTGAATAAACAAAAGCATCGGGTTTCATAATAACGTCTATAGTGTTTTGTTTATGTTTTTTGCTACTCGAATAGATTAGAGATACATTGTAAATGGTTACAGTCTTTGTTATCAACGTTTACTAATCTTTATTACCCGTTTTTTTTTTGTTTTCCATGTTCTAATGTTTTTACGATTTCTAATAAAACTACCGTACCAATTCACACGAAATTTTTCAGGGTACATTATGGATAGATAAGTTATCTAATAAAAGCGTTTTCAGAGACCTAATTTTTTTCAAAAAATTTCAAAAAATCTAGGTTTCTAGGTGATCTAGAATTTCTAGTGCTTTCATAACTTTCTCCGTACCAAAAAAATATTTTTTATTTATATTTTGGTCTAATTTTTTTCTAAAACGTTGGAAAATGAAATATAGAAAAGAAATAAAACACTTACCGATCAGATCCATACAGAAAACTCACAAAATATCACTACTTTCACTTTCACGAGAACTTTCTCCTTCACGTTTGTTTACACTTTTTTTGGTTGGGTCAAAATAGGTATAATCTAATGTTATTTAGTGCGAATATTATCTAAAACGATGTAATATTTACTTCAAAATGAAAATATCACCACTTTCCGACGATTTACACACTAAAACCATTAAAAAACGAATTATTACTGCGAACGCGCGCATCCCGGGAGTGACTTTTTACTGTCATTTTGACCGCGCGGGAATGTCATTTTCAACATTTTTTTATAGTGTTGCCCATTTATATTTTTGCTTTTAGTCGATTTATTTGACAAGAATATCTATCTGACCATAGACTGCAAAAAATTTCAAACAAAAATATTGATTACAGCGAATACAAATGGAGTTGTAAGTCGTGTGGTGACTTTGTAGCGTATTGGATACGATGGTCCCCGAACGGTAAGACATTAATCGGTTTATCTTTTAAAGTGAAACTTTTATTACATCGTCTCAAACTTTTTCGTCTGTGTGTTGCATGTCGCGTGACGGTCAGCCGAGGAGTAGGGATAAAGTGAAAGGCGCTCGTCAGAGCAGCCAAGGCCAATATGGCGGCGCCTATAGTTCACTTAAAAGTTTCACTTTTACCGTGGTTTCATAAAACCACACAATCCTTTTTACATAAACTTCTTTAATTTAATTGTTCAAACAGCTTGAGCATGAAAACAAAGTCCAAGCAGATATAGAGTCTAGTAAATACCTACTTATTAATTTTTATTATACTCTTAAGTGATGTGCTTTTTTCTTGAACTTTGAAAGAACTGTGCGCACTGTAAGCGTATTAATGTCCTTTTTTTTCAGTATTTTTTGGTCAAGCCAATTAATGTCCAAACTTTTTTTTTTTCTCATTCGGTTAATACCGTTTTTAACCGACTTCTAAAAGGAGGAGGTTGTCAATTCGGATGTATATTTTTTTTTATGTATGTTCGGGCATAACTCCGTCATTTATAAATGGATTTGCAAAATTCTTTTTTTGTTTGAAAGTGTATGCTCTCGAAGTGGTCCCATTGTCATCTGGTCAGGATATGATGATGGGATCCTGGACAAATCAAGGAAAATCTTCAAATATTAAAGGCACAACTACAGTGTGAGTCTTCATAATGTGCACATATCGAAATGAGGGAGTCTATGCTTAATTTTATCGACGGAAAAAATGGTAATTTTTTTTTTTAGTTTAAAAAAAAAAAAAAAATTTTACAAATTTTTTTTTTTTTTATAATTTTTTTTTGCTCTCTTTTTATTATTATCTTATTTATAAATTTTACAATTAAAAATTGAAGAAAAAAATACAGATTTTTACTAAAAAAACATGTTTATTTTCAATTGAGGGTAGTTTTTTTCTCAAATTTAATTTTATGTGGACGGCTACTTACTTTCAATCATTATGGAGTTTGTTTCATCGCGATAGCTGATTCAGTTTAAAAGTTACACAGTTTTGTTACAATTTTTTTTTAATTTCATAAAAAGTATAAAAAACAATATTTAGATTTTTTAAATATTTTTTCTGTCGTTAAAATTAAGCATAGATTTCCTCATTTCGATATGTGCACATTATGAAGACTCACACTGTATAGCTATTTGGGTATTTTTGATAGTAACTCGTGCAGTTGCTCTCGGAAAGCACTATTTGATGAAATGGAACTGATAATGAAGACCACAGATGGCCATCGGGACTATTCAATAAAAAGTATTTAACGGGTTGCGATTCGATTACTTTAATATGTGTCAAGCAATTTATGCTCGTCACAATGCATATGGATAAGTGAAGCTGATGGTGAAGTACCAGGAGAACTCCTTAACGATTAATGTCTCTGCATCAGAAAAACCAGTATTTTGTAAAAAGTGATGAACAGTTGGAATTAGGCTAATGTAACATAGATAAATTAAAAATTGAACCACTAAACAGCGAGAAATAAAATCTTTTTTACAAAAAAAAAAAAAACAACCGACTTCCAAAAAACCACTACAAAGTGAAAAATATCTTAAATTTCGGAAGTCGGTGGCAAATAACAAAATACAAAACCAAAGACACCGACTTCCGAAATTTAAGTTATTTTTCACTTTGTAGTGGTTTTTGGGAAGTCGGTTGTTATTTTTTGTAAAAAGATTTTTAACCACGTCTAACCCTTTCCCCACTGCACCTGCCACCCAGATGCACCTTCCAACGAATTAATACTTACCTAAACAATAATTCTACTAATCACACTATCAAAACCGTAATTATTGGCAAAACCGTTTGTCACAGCAGTAGGTACATAATATTATTTGTCAACAACGGAGTCATAGTAATCACCAACAACACTCAGCGTGATATTGAACTTGGCCCGTTGGCCCTTCCCTCTTGTTCTTAATAGTAATCATTAAGGGCAGGAATGTCGGTTGCTCTGTTACTCTGCACTTGACTTCTGGCCCAATGGCCCTTAATAGTACTTTATTTACGTATTAGGTATATACATTTATTTTGTAGTAGAAATGTGTATTTAAATCTTCAGCGAGTTTTATAGAGGTATTTAGTTGTGTATTGATTAAAATTGGCGCGATTAATGTTTAATTTTGTTTATTGGGATGTAAAAATTTTGTCGTAACGATAAAAGCTTTCTAAGCTTAATTGTTTATGATTACCATTGTAATTAGAGTGTGTTTCGAGTCATTCCATCTGAGTTATACAACCATATTGTTTACATCATGTTGTAAAAAAATCGTTCCGTATTCAACCATTTGAAAACGTAAGGAATCTAGTTCTGTTCCTAGAATTTCAGAGCTTTTTCATACAGTCTTTATACGCCAGGGTTTCACATTAAATGCGTCAAATAAAAATTCATCAGCCTCTCTTGACCCGGTCACCGCGGACGGGTCTTTTGCGGCGAGATCGTCATCCTTTCAATTCCTGATGGCCCTCGAGAACGCTTCGTGGCTTGCCAGCAAGTATGCGGGCTAATTCACCCGTTTGTATCAGCTATTTGCGGGATCCGTTCGGCTCATTAACAGTTTATAACACGTTTTGGACGCGTTCAATTTCATAACGTGAGACCTTAAGTACCCCTCACTCACTTATTTTAGGGTTAGGTTCAGACTCAGTGGTACGCAGGGTTGTAACTGAGAGGTAGGACCATGATTCTACGGATTTTAGTATTGTTTACATTTCAAAAGTTCTTTTATCTTTATTTAGATTGCATATGGGCATACAAATCAGTGCATTTATAAATATTAATTGATATAAAATGTTGGTCACAAGATGGTATTAAGAAAAAATAAAAGTTGGATTCAGATCAACCCTGTGCTGTAATTTGTAATTAACAAAACAACACATTCGAGAACTGAAATTAATACAGTTCTTTTAAAATTTATGTTTGTTTGTTGTGCTCTCGGTTGCACTAAATCCTAACTAATGAATCTTTGACTGATTTACAGAGTAAACCATTGAGTGCATTAGTAACAGTTATTTTTGAAGATGTTCCGAAGAAATACCTTTTTTTGAGGGAATAGTCACTCTGTAGCAATTAGTATGACTCTTCATACATCTGTTTGTAACACTTATCTAAGAATTTCTGCATTTATCTTGATAACTGGTATCTTAAAAAATACAATAGACATGGATAGATTTAGTAACCTGTGCCGCTTAGTTATTTCTAAAGAGCCATAAAAAACTTCTGAACGAAATCGACACGTGTTTCACCTCGCAACGAGGCATCCTCAGGATGACGATGGACTTGTCGCGAACCCGAGCACGGCGTGTTCGGGATTTCTTTCTGGAGTTTTTTTTATTGCTTTTAAGAAATAGCTAAGCGGAACAGGTTACTAAATATATCCACGTCTATTGTATTTTATAATGGATTTCCGCAAGGTCACGCCTAAATCAATTAACTAACTGGTATATTGTAAGGCTTTTTTTAGACCATCATATTGAAACTTTGTTACTGGGAAATATTTTCTTGTTATCTGAAACAGAGTTTATACCTCTTGGGTTGTCAATCATGATATTGCAAAATTTTCAGTTTACTGTTTTATTGGCGACAAGCCGTGCGCACGATGGGATTTTCCATCGACAAAAATGACGAAGTTCCATACAAACTTTCGTCCTTTTTTGATCCATTTAGGAGTAGAATTTTCAAAAATCCTTCCTTAGTTAAGTTATATTCATTCATTTTACATTTTACTTGTAGGTATGGCAATCGAAACTTAAAGCTTTCTATGAAAACTCAAAGTTTCGATTGCCATACAAGGAAAATGAAAAAGATATTACAGCTTTTTCATTATAGGCAAACGTAGGACGTCAAGCGAAGTTAGGGCAGTTTACCGGTACCTAGATAGCAGGTGATTTTTGTAGGTGTGGGTACCTATAAAAATGTTTGCAGCTAGGTTTATCGCGCAGATATTTAATGTTGTATTAAGCTTATCAGTAGAAACTTACGTGTCCGACCTACTTATCATTTGAGGTTTTTCAAAATTACTTTTAATTTGCCTAATAAATGACACACGAAAAAATTATCTACTCTTTAAATAATTTAGTGGGCATGCTTATGGTACAGTTAACACCTGCCAAGTTAAAACCTGCCCATTATTTACCGGTACTAAATAAAAAAATTGCTTCAATACTAATTTCATTTATAGGCAATGCAACTGCCAACCTTAGGAAAATTGTCGTGAAGTTTGTAATCTTCAGTTTATCTTCAGATCTTTTGAGTTCTCGCAGAAGACTATGTAGAACTTCTCGACTTCTTAATGCGTCGCAAAACAAATGTCATTAGGTACGAGTACATAATGTTTCAATATTAATGTATAACCTCTGCATAATTAATCATAAAGGAACATAATTTGCACAGGTTAACATTAAAACATATACAATTATAAATCTATTAGGTATGAAAAACAATTATCACTAGAATTATTACCTAATAATAATGTTTATTATGGTTATACCGATTTAGAGAAAACTTTGAACTTTTTTTGAACTGTGGTAAGTAAATGAGGATGAATAAACTCAAATAATTTCTTGAATTAGCATTCGTCATTTTAGATATCTAATTTACAACGGTTAAAAAATACCCGTTTTGATTTTTGTACCCCGGTGCCTTAGTTAATTGATTCAGGCGTGACCTTGCGGAAATCCATTATAAAATACAATAGACGTGGATATATTTAGTAACCTGTTCCGCTTAGTTATTTCTAAAGAGTCATAAAAAACCCTGAAACAAATCGACACGTGTTTCACCTATCAACGAGGCATCCTCAGGATGACGATTGACTTGTCGCGAACTCGAACACGGCGTGTTGCCACACTAAGCGCTGAGCGCAGACTGCCGCCCCCCCCCGACCCCGGTGCCTTAGTAAACGCAGTTCAATGGCACTTTGTCTGATCTACAAATTGACGCCACATTATTCTCAATAGTCCCAATTCCCAATATAATTTAAACGAAAATGCTAGACACTTTGCTTCCACCACAATACTGTCATAAATTCACAGGAATTATGTAAAAAAAAACTATTTACCATCCATTTAAAACCATAAAAAACTTAAACCACAAAGTAAATACTCGCCCTAAACCAAAAGGCAAAACTAGGAAAAATATATTTCCCAATCCCGCGATTCGGATTCGGATTATTAAAATAAAAATAACGAGACCATTAAAACAGTGCAGCCCTACAATTCGTAGATTGCAAGTGAGTACGAAACTTTTCGATGCATTCATTAGTGGCTTCAAAGTTTCTTAATTCCGAGCTAGGATTACCCCGCGGTGCTATAATATTCCTCATTATTGCACACAACATGCTTCCACTCACATTACACCAACCGAAGATGTTTAAAACAAACTTTATGGCTTAATGTTTTGAACCTTTGTTGCATCACAATTTGTGTAGAATAAGGCCGTGTATGTTTAGTTTAGAATTGTGGTTTGTAACTACTTATGGTAGAAAAGACAATTACATATTGTGATGCTGAGTTTATGATTTAGTAGTAAACTTGATTTGATTTCCTTGTGCCAGATTTTCAATGCCAATTGTATTGCGAGTTAGTGGAGTTTTAGGTTTCAACCTCGTGTCTCGAGATTGGGCTGTAATTATTTTCCTTTTTACTCTTTTATTTTACAGGACTTTAAAAGGCTATAAGACAATAATGATGTAGGTACCTACACCTATTCTATTACTGTCTCATTGTTTTGCTTTTAAATAAGAGTCCATGTTTAAAGTTTAGTCTAGACCGGGCGTTATTGTGTCCTCATTTGAAATTAAATGAGTTAAATATTTAATTCAGAATGTTAAAATCAATTCAATGTTTTGTTTTCTATTACTCCGAATTTAATTATACGCAGTTTAAATTAGTCGCGCCAACAAAATACGATGCGAAACTTTTAATTTGTAAATGTTAATTTCGTTCCATATTAATTTTTACTCAACTATACAGGGTTGCTTAATATTTTCATAAAACGACAAATTTAATAAAGTGGCCGTCAACGTTGAATAATTCAGAGTCGACGGGAACGTTATACATTATTTATGATGATGACATGTCGTAGGTAACATAAGTCTGTCTTGGCCTGCGGTTTTGCATCTCGGGCACGTCTCGGCAATATTGAGAGGAAACTCGCAGGTACTCCAGGCGGACCCACTTCACACGGGAACCGAACCACGAGCAACTCGACAAACGCGTTAAAGATTGAGTGACAGACAGGTCAATCACCCCGCGAACAGTTTGGCAAGCCTCTTTGAAGCTGACAGATTAGGCTGTCATAAAGACAACCAAATACGGTTTTAACTTTAATTCCATTTTAGTCTTCCGTGGTCTTTGTCGGTCAAATATTGTTGCATCTGTCATCAATGTTGTTTTAACTTCCCGCATTATACGTGGTCAAATACCCCCGTTTTACGTTTATTATACAGTGTGAGTCTTTATAATGTGCACATATCGAAATGAGGGAATCAATGCTTAATTTTACCGATGGAAAAAATATTAAAAAAATCTAAATATTTTTTATGGAATTAAAAATATTTTTTACAAAACGTAACTTTTAAACTAAAAGATCTATCGCGATGAAACAAACTTCATAATGTTTGGAAGTAATTAGGCATCCTCATAAAATTAAAATTGTGGAATAAAAACTACCCTCAAAAATAATTATGTTTTTTAAGCAAAAATCTGTTTTTTTTTTCATCATATTTTAAAATAATCGTAAAATTTCTCAATAAAAGGCAAAATAGAGAAAAAAAAAAACCATAAAATATTGTTTGTTTACGTATAATAAATCTTAGTTACTTATCTTGTTTAACTTTCTTACCTATGTTATTGAGAAGCTCAGATATATTTGATTTATTGCAATAATTAATTTATGATTATAATCTCTTGTCAAAGCTTGTCCGAGATGTGGCAACTTTAAGCACTTTGTTCATAAGCAACATGAGCTTAATTAATGATTAATATAAAGTGTCAACTAAACGTTCTTTTAATTATTTGGGGTGCATTATACGATCTTCGGTACTTAAGCACGTTCGCCGCACACTAGGCAGCCAGCTTGACTCTTAATACGCTTTTGCTGAATGAGTAATATTTTCCGTAGGATGGGCTCATTTTTATATATCTCCTACTGGTAGAGAGAGAGAGAAAGAGAGAGATAGGGAAACTTAGCGAAACAGGAAGACATGTGACATCTACCAACCCGCACTGGGCCCGCGTGGTGGATTACGGCCCACTCCCTCTCACAGAGAGGAGGCCTGTGTCCCAGCAGTGGGAACATTTATAGGCTGATGATGATGATGATGAATATTAAAGGGGCTGGTTTATAATAAAAATGAAAGGTTTCTGAGGTAGGAGGGTTACAAATCATCCGGTTCTCTTAGATAGGTCATGTTAATTTACAAAACGGTCAGTCAAGATATTATACAATTTATGTCTGAAACCGTAATTAGGTAAAAGCAGAACATACAAAACAAGTACAAAACGAAAGAAAAAATTTAAAAAAATTACATAGATATTGGTTTTGTTAATCATGACTTTTTCCTTTATAACATGAAAAATATCTTAGGATATATTATTTCCTCCTTCTGCGAAGCGGTAATGCTCGCGAAGGAGGAGGCGGAATTCGTGAGGGAGAGGAAAATTTCGCGGCCTCACGCCCCTAACCGCCCTAGGAGGAAACGCCCGGGGCGGGAATCGCGAGCCGATTTCCGGCCACCGTAGGCGCGGGCTTGCGGACGGTGAGCAATGGGTAGCTCACCGTCCGATAAGGACCAAGCCCGGGTTGACGGCGCGTTGTGTTCCACGCGCGCCTCAAAGCGAAGTCAGCAGAATTGACGGGGTCCGCTAGGGCCAATGCCTGCCGGGGCTGCGAATACGAGCCGAAAGGGACATCGTGGCCCCCAGCAACAGGGCAACCGAAGGAACATGGGTGGGTTTTAGTCAGTAAGAGTCTGACACGCCCTCCTGCTCCACCCAGAGCGGGAAAGTTATTTGATAATTTCCCACCCAAAAAACAAAAAAAGGATACATTATTTGAGTTGGTAAAGCATAAACAAATTAAACAGTCCTTTACCTCCAAAACGGAATATCACTCACAACCAGAACAAACAACCAAAGAAACGAAGTCCTAGGCTTGTGAATGCAGTTTCAAGACTTAAGTCGAAAGACAAGACAAGAAACGTAACGACCTGGAACCTGGAACTAAAGTTCTCGTGGACAAGTGTCTTGTTAGACTCGTTTCTACTAACTTGAAGAAACAGATAGATAGTTAACGTGATGTTGTATGAGGATTAGAAGGCTCAGCTGACTTGTATTGAGACTTATATTTTGTTGGGAGTTGCTGGCTTGCAATTTTGTAGCTCGTAACACAAATGTGGGCTGGATATCTTTTATAGTATATTTTTTTGTAGTGACTGTGTCTTGAATCAGAAAATTTAACGTTAGATTGTCAATATACAGGGTTAAATTAAATTTGTTGAAACTTTACAGACGTAATGGGTATCGATATCTTAATATGATTTAAAAAAAAAAACTTATTTGAAAATATTTTTTTTTTTGAACCAGCAACCGTAGGTAGTGTAAGGTATATTTATAACCTTGTTTCCAGTTGATATTATTTCCACTTAAACAAACATCAACTTTATGCTGGTGTAAATAAAGTTGATTTTAGACTGATTAGTACTCTTGAAAAAGTCATAAAAAATATGAAGTTGTAGCACAAACTGAACCTTATAGAAGCCTACATGGCTACACAGTTGTTTTTCCTAAAACTCGTGTTTGTTTACATGTTTGGCAAATAAATTGCGAACGCAGATTAGTTACATGTTTTTTTTTTTAAACTACTTTGTACATCTGCTGGGCAAAGGTCTCCCCCATACTTTTCCTAATATTGTGCCTTAGCCGGCCATTCGGTCAGGAACGAGTCCAAATGATCACACCAATGTTTTTTAGGCTTGTCCCGGCAACGACGCCCATCGATCCTGGCCCATCTGTTTTGAGGCATCCTATAGGTGTGACCCACCCAGTCCCATTTCAGCCTCGCAGAGTTATCACCAACATTGGCGATGCCTGTCGTGGAGCGTATTATGGTGTTGCGAAATATCAGTTTAAATTCATTATTTGTGTGTAAACTTCACAGACGCGTTTGGTATCGATATATCGGCAAAAAAAAAAATCTCTCCTTATATACTAGTACTATGCATAAGTCACTCGTACTTGCCAGATAAGCTTATGAAGACCATGGTCGCGCCAATAGTGAAAAATAGAACGGGCGATGTTACAGACCCCACAAACTATAGGCCAATTTCCTTGGCAACTGTTACAGCTAAGGTACTGGACTATTTGCTTGATACACATATGGCGAGTCGTATTAATCTTCACGATGCCCAATTCGGTTTCAGACCCGGACTATCGACGGAGACTGCCATCATGTGTCTTAAGCAGACTGTTCAGTATTATGCTGATAGAAAAACACCGGTCAATGCTTGTTTTCTGGACTTATCGAAGGCATTTGACCTGGTGTCATACGATATTTTGTGGGAAAAGCTGCGAAATGAAAGCAGCGTCGACTGTACTGTTATTTCTTTGTTTAAATTTTGGTACGAGAATCAGACGAACTATGTCAGGTGGGGTGGAACTATGTCTGATGTGTATGGGTTGAAGTGCGGGGTGAGGCAGGGGGGTATTACCTCACCACGTCTCTTTAACCTTTACATTAATCAGCTGATTGTTGAACTCAGTAGCACCCGTATAGGCTGTCACATTGACGGAGTTTGCGTTAACAATATAAGTTACGCTGACGACATGGTGCTGCTGAGTCCATCAATAAGCGCACTCAGGCGTCTTGTGAAGATGTGTGAAGACTACGCGGTCGCTCAGGGACTCAGGTACAATGTAAAAAAATGTGAGTTATTGGTATTCAAGGCGGGTACCAAATGTTACACTAACGTGCCAGATGTGACTATAAATGATACTCCGTTAGCTAGAGTAACAAAATTTAAGTACCTGGGTCACTGGGTCACTCATGACCTGAATGATGACCTGGACATATAAAGGGAACGCAGGGCGATGGCTGTCCGAGGTAATATGCTGATCCGCAGATTTGCACGTTGCACGACGCAAGTCAAAATAACCCTTTTCAGAGCATACTGCCAGTCTTTTTACACGTGCAGTCTGTGGGTCAGGTATACGCTGAGGGCATACAACGCCCTGCGTGTCCAATATAACAATGTGTTTAGGATGCTGTTGGGTCTACCACGCTTTTGTAGCGCTTCCGGGATGTTCACCGAGGCCAGGGTTGATGGTTTTCATGCCATTATACGGAAACGGTGCGCTTCTATTCTCGGTAGAATACGTGCTAGCTCCCACAGCATCCTGAGTGTACTGTGTGATAAGTGGGACAGCCCCATGCTGGCTCACTGGATACGACTGCACACGTAGTGTCAGTCGTTTCAATTTTGTATATAGTGTGGTTTTTTACTAACATTAGGTTAAGACCTTTACTAACAATTTATGGATCGTGTAATTTGGTCTGAAATAAATATTATTATTATAATTATATAAGCTCCAGGCGTGGAAACTACTAAAGAACTGCTTGTGAAGAGCCACTCAAATATTTTCAGTTATTATTTTGAAAATTTTTACTGTGAAAACTAAGATACTGATTTTAATACTTTTTCATTCGATATGAATCTCTTAAAAACAGACAGGAAAAGTGAAAACAGACCACTTTCAACTGGTGACCAGAAAGTAGATTTCCCTTTAAATTAATTCCATTTATTCCAATGATTGTATCACAAAACACTAATGGTTTGTTTTCGTGCACTTAATTACTTACAATCTGTGAATGTAGAGGATTTTGAGGTAAATGACATAATGAATGTTTCGTTATCTTTGCTCGTGATAAGGGTATCATTGTTACTGTTTTGGGTGCATGCGGGCGAGTTACTGATTCATGACTGCAAGTAGTAACGTTTGTAGGTGTGTTAAGAATGTTGTGTTTTCTTTTAATCTCTTAGTAAAACACTAATCTAATCATATTTGTTTATTGTGAGATTAAATGAACGTGCATTTGCACAATTAAGTACACGCTACGAATAATAAAATTACACGTAATAATTCAAGTACCTAACTAAAAAAACTTTTTACAAAAAGCACAACCGACTTCCAAACTACAAAGTGAAAAATAACTTTAATTTCGGAAGTCGGTGTCTTTGGATCAGATCAGTATTTTAGTTTTTGACACCGACTTCCGAAATTAAAGTTATTTTTCACTTTGTAGTTTGGAAGTCGGTTGTGTTTTTTGTAAAAAAGTTTTTTTATTCACTTTTTAGTGGGTTGGTTTCTAATTTATCTAAGTTACAATAGCCTTATGTCAATTGCTCATCAAAAATACCCAAATCGCTATAGATGTGCCTTTAATATTTGAAGAGGTCCCTCGATTTCTCCAAGATCCCATCATCAGATCGTGACCAAATGACAATCGGACTAACTTGAAAGTATACATACCCTTTCAAACAAAAAAAGAATTTTTCAAATCGGTTCAGCCGTCTTCGAGTAATTGGGGAACATACATAAATAAAATAAAAATAAAATATCCCGACAAATTGCGAATCTCCTCCTTTTTTTGAAGTCTGTTTAAAAGTATGTAAGTCACAATTTTCAGAAAAATCACCTAAAGGATTAAATTTGTGTTGTATTGTTTAAACAGAAGATTTTTGGAGAGATGTAATGGAGTTTAATTTAAATACAGTTCAATTAAATCATTTGATCAACCAAAATCTACCTAAAACCGCAGACAAACAGCTATAAATCAAAATAGTACTAGCAACAAAAACATTCTTCAGCCCACCTTTCAAAGCCAAATCTTCGGTCATAAAACTCAATTCACACATATTCTACCTCAGACCAACAGTATTATTGTTCTAAAACATTTTATTAGCAATTTCATATTAGCACAAGCTGTTCATTACACGCTGCGCCTGATCATAACAAGCTACATTGCGCCTGATTCGAAACACATGCAAGTGCAAACAGTGACGTACAGAACATCTACGATATTCAGTCTATTTAAAACGATCTGCATTTCTGTAAATGCAAATTGAAGGATGCTGTTTGTTTATGAAGTTGGTAATAAGCGCAGAGCTAAGAATCGCCGGCAGTAACTAGAGACGCCTTAACTAATAATATTCGTGACCGAATTTTGCGCAACTGACCGCAATTGGCTGTCACAGGCATTGGCAAAATAGTCATGGGCCGTCAGTTTTTGTGAGTAAACGGTGAAGCTCACTGACACGCTTTGGAAGGATGGAAATAGTTTTTTGTTTACTTTTGCTTTCAAAAGCGTACCTGGAAACCATTACATGCAATAAAAACACACACATACGTAACATCACGCCTTGTTTCCCCGAAGGGTTGTGCAAAGGTGTCCCTGTATCAGGTACACTCACATTTCGCCAGTTATGTTT
Source organism: Agrochola lychnidis (assembly GCA_963680765.1). NCBI lineage: Eukaryota > Metazoa > Arthropoda > Insecta > Lepidoptera > Noctuidae > Agrochola > Agrochola lychnidis. The sequence goes on along the minus strand of OY796863.1, from coordinate 9,629,868 downwards.
AAGTTCCATGTAATAGGGGTCGAGACTATTGCCATCAACCGGGCACAAATCCAGACCCCGAGCTGCTACTGAGAAATTTCAGATAGATAACACTTTGCCCGATCCGAGAATCGAACCCAAGACCTCATGCTCAGCAGTAGCGCTTGCGACCACTAGACCAACGAGTCAGTCAATAAAAAAAATCTCATTAATATGATTGTGTTTTGTTTACTCAATCAGAACATCTTGACATTCTTCTCTTTTATATATAATAATTTTCTTCACAAGAAAAGCCGCAGGCACAGCAAGTTTGCAATAGTTCGCGAGTGCCCCAGGCGCTTCAAGTATGCAACCTATGCCAGAAAAGAGATCTGATAGCGAGGGTTTCGTGACAGTGCAAAGGAGGAAGCGCCGATCGCGACCGATCAAGAACCGCTGTGGTAAAGCACCTACAGAGCCCGAAATAAGCTTGCGTGCCGCAAAGCCGAATACACCGGTGTACATCTCCCGCCTACACTACACCACTAAGGCGGAGGACATCGTGGAGTACGTGCGCCAGAAGACCAGGTACACGCCGAGGGTGCAGTTGCTGGAGTCGCATCGCAACGTCAACTTCAAGGCGTTTGTGGTGCGAGTACCGAATTGTTTTCTGCCCGTCGTCATGGAAGAGGACTTTTGGCCGCAGGACGTGGTGTTCCGTCGCTTCCGCGGACAAATACCACAGGACAGCACAAGGACAAGCTAGTGAAGTGAAGTGCTACTAACATAGTTTTAAGCTATTTAATAACACAAGTTTTTCAAGTTCTCGTTATATTAAAATATGTATGTTTAGGTTAAGGTATTTTTCTATGGGCCTGTGTCGCCTGAAATAAATGGTATTATTATTATTAATAACATCTAAATCCTGCTTACAAATCTTGTAGTTACGAGTTTACTACGTATCAAGATAGTTCGGAGTAGGTAATGTAATGTCTAGCACTTAGGTATCGTAAAACACTAATCTATCGTAACCTGCTTCGAGTAAATAGTTTAACTACTATGATTTCATACGAAATAATAATGATTTTCAGGAACAATTCGGATGAAGCGGTTTCAGAACACGCTGCGTGCAAAATTATTAACATTTCAATACAAAATAGGATCAGCCTAATAATTTGGTGTAGTGATGTTAGTAGTTTACAATCTAATTTAAAACATAAATTAAATTCATGGTTTAGGAAGAGTATACAAGGTGTGATTGATATAACTGAAAACCTGAAAGGGGTACTCATCATTATGTACTACTTTTACTATAAGCATAACTTTGAAATCGCAAAAAAGAAAATGCTGCTCCAGTGTTATATACTCTAAGTGTTCCATACATTTATGTTTGAGTAATTCAACAAAATGTAGGGAGCAGGTGTTTTTGAAGTGAAAACTGCTTTAGGCACGTTGGGCATTTTTGAGATGGGACTAAACTATTGATTTCGCGACACTGTGACGTCACCAACTTTTGAAGATTAAAAAGACATCAACGCGTTGATATCGCGGTGCGTGGAGTAAAAGACATCAACGCGTTGATTACCTCGGTGCCAATTATTTTTCAAGTTTTTACTTCTGTCGGCACTCCCGGAGTGCCACTATTTTTTTGATTGAATAAGATTAGCAAGTTACAATCCGGCCGTTGAGACGTTCCTGACACCTGTCAGTTGGACAATTTCTAGTAGTAATAAGGATCAAATTAGCAAAACACATATTCGTTAGTATGAAACTGACAGGTGTCATTGACTGACTACACTGGGTTCGGTTTAAATTTTATTACCACTTGCAACCATAAATGCTCTTTTTGTATTATCATTTTGGAGCACAAGGAGATAGATGTCTGCAGCATCTATTTATTGCAAAAAATCTGGAATTTCTCAGTATTAGCTCGGAGTCAGGATTTGTGCCCGGTTGCTGACAATTGGTTCATCCCCTATTAAATGGGACCTTAACATAAATGGCGAAATGTGGGTGTACTATAGGTACATCTCTGCCTAAGCCCACGTTCGCATGGACGTAAAAATATCGCGGCGGGATTTTATCGCGCACTGGATTTTCAATTCTCGGTGTTGAGCCGAATGTTGAGAATCCAACAGAGTGCATTCTAGCGCGACGAAAAGATACACTGTTAGATTTTCAACTCTGCGCGCTAAGCAAGGCGTAAAAATCCAATGTGCTAAAAAATCACCTTAGGAAAAAATCGCCCATGCGAACCTGGGCTAACCTGTCGGGGATTACAAGTAAGATGCTATGTATGTATGTTCTGAAAGTTTCACTTAAAAGGGCCCAACACGAGGACCATCCCGAACATCCTTTAAATAACTCCTCCCTACTTTCTCAACGTCATGGTTACCTTAAAAACTAATACGAAATAAATTATTTTGAAAATAAAACAAACTATATGGTTATTAAAATGACACATATTCTATGCCACTTGTATTGACATTACACGTACCTATATGCAACTGCAACTATCAATTTGCAAGTGTCTATTCCTATATTAATTGAAGGGAAAAAGTATAATGACAGACCCACACTGACATGAAATGAATAGTTCTCGGCGTGAACTGAAATACACTGAATTATTAAATACAGGGAAATTGATAGTTGGAAGTGTTGGAACATTTTATTTAGTGCAAAGTAAAGAAAGAATGTTATATGTGCTTCGACTTTTTTCCTAGAATTTGTGAAGGTGGCATGTCGCTGAGGAACTATATTTTCAATAATGCCGTGGTGAATCGATTGTTTCCTTGGTTCGTTTTTTAAGCGTGATGGCAGTTGATTAAAGCACTAGGAAATGGTGAGGGGCGGGCGTTTTGGGGCTGTTTCATGTAATTTTGACATTCAAACATGACATAACATTTTGAAATTCTCAGCCTAGTTTAAATAAATGACTTGATTTTGATGACCTTTGAAGTAAAAGTTTAATTTTGATGTGAAATATCTATTGGCGCGCTTTAGGGGTAAAAATGACACGAATGGCGTGACACCAAACGGCATTTTGCTCTCTAATGCCGTCATGCACCCTCTCCGCCGCCGTTCTCTTCGATGTTTCAGATCTGCCGGGCGTCCCGTGACGGCCACAGTTTTTTTTGGAGAAATCTTTCATACTGAAACAGTTTCCGTCTTATAAATTAAAGTTAATTTTGTAACGATTAGGATAACTTTTACTTTTACCTAGTCTTACAGTACCTACTTAAATAGTTGTTGGTCTCCAAATCTTCAGTTATCTAACAAGCTTTTATAACAAACACGGAAATGAAACAACTCTTACAGATTGTTTTGCTGTTATTTAACTTTTTACATTTTCAAACTTCTCAAGTAATTTCGGCGTATGCTTGCGGGAAAACAGAGGTATTCTATACCCGTTCTATTTTCTTTTATTCGGTATTATTATGTAAAGAAACTCTTCTATTTTAATAGAACTGAAATTAAGATTCTTTGAACCAAAAGTAACGATAAAATATTGCCTAGTGAAATAAAACGGATGATTTTAAATTAGAGTTGGACTTTCCTGTACACAAGGTGTCTGTATATTTTTAACTTGCCTTCTCTTTTCCTCTTATTGTCTTTAAAGTAATTCCGGGTGATTAACGATCGTGTTGTTAATGCAATTCTGGCCATAAAACTATCATCGTCTGTCGTTCCGATGCCGTCATGATTTATCAGAACACTGGTATCTCTGTCATAGTTTGTAAGACCGGAAACATCGTGTATAATTTCTGCTGTCGACAATAAGTCAGTCTAGACTGTTTTCTGACAGTTATTCGAGAAAATTCCTGAGATTTAATTGATTGGTGTTGCACCTTGCGGTTTATTATCAATTCACACTTGCTACAAAGATTTTCGGCCATACATTTAAATTTAATATGGTAGGGATGTTAAGTCGCAATGGCACATTGCTCGCAGTACAGATGGCCGATGGACCCGAAAGGTTCTGGAGTGGCGACCGCGTACTGGAAGACGTAGCGTTGGAAGGCCTCCCACAAGGTGGACCGATGATCTTGTGAAAGCCGCCGGAATCCGCTAGATGTGAGAAGCACAGAACCGGTCGAAGTGCGAACCGTCGCGGTGCTTGGGGGAGGTCTATGTCCAGCAGTGGATATCTTGCGGCTGAAATGATGAAGTAAGAATCCTGTTTTTGAAAACTGAATGAATTCCTCGTTTAGTTTTAAATACATGTAATGTTTGTCAGCCGCGCCCTCGATATCTACTGCAAACTGAAAGTTAAATTATATCTCTATTAAAGCGAAAATTCTTATTTCTCCTGTATAAATTGGTAAAACCTAAGGAAACCGTTCGTAAAACGCACATTACTCAAATACGAAGAAGGAAAATTAGCATAGTCGAATAATTTCCATCGGCTACCGCTCCTGAAAATAAAGTACCGCATGTTGGCGTGAATTAGCTGTAATAAGCGATCGAAGTATCAACAAATTGAGAGACAAATATGTATGATTTATTTTCATGAAGGCGTGGGAAGTGCGCTATTTGTAAAGCGCTTTGTGAAACATCAGGTACCTTTTAACTCCAAGATTGAGGCCAATTACGACGTAAACTTGCAAGCAATTATAAATTATCAATAAATACCATCATACTTTGACGCAACGATGCGTCGTAGTGACGCATTCATACGACACGAAGACGTAAGAACTAAATGCGGTTACTTTTGTCTAAAAATAATTGTACTGCTAAAATTCTATTCTTGTAACTGTGTAACCAATGTGATTGTCCCAAGGAGATAAATGATGACCAGCTTTCACTTAAAACTAATTGTTCTAATGGTAATTTCTCAATCTACTGGCGACTGAGACGAATTTCTTTGGACACGCCGTGACGACATTATTTATAACTTTCAATTTGTTATTTGCTGATTATTTCACGCAACTCATTGAATTGTCTAGTTACTGTTATAAGATTGGGCGTACAATTATTTGCAGATGTCATAGGCAGATGGTGAAATTAGTTGTAGTACGAATCGACCTGTGAAAATTAGTGAAGCTTTATTTGTTTTTCTTTGGAGATTGGGCGATTTTTTTTTTTGAGATTGATACACTTTTTGTAGTAGCAAATCATCTGTTTTTACAGAAAAACTAAGTAGATTTATGTTACTGAAAATTATTTGTAATATTTCAATAAATTTGCAAAGCACTTTTTCCACCGATAAAAATTCAACCTAATTTCCTAATTAAAAATGTTTGCCCAATATTCACAATCGCTAACCGACCCACCTCAAATCACAATGATTGGAATTAAAAGTTATTATAATGGTTTTAATGCTAACCGGTGACGTCGCGGTGAACGTTGAAACGTTACTTAATTAACAATAGACCAATTAAAATGGTCAGAGTACGCGTATTGGGCGAAACGAATGCCATTTCGCGGACTCGCGTCACCGCCCGCGCTACGCTCCGCCAGACAATGCATTTCCCTGATTTTGCTGACTCTGCTTTCGCAAAAAAGATGGGAACAGAAGGTTGGCTGCATACAAATAGCGAAAATGCACACACATAGACGCGCTACACGTACAGTCAACCGCACAACAGTGGTAACATTTGCACTACGAAAATCAGCCTTACTGCTACGACATAAAAGCTCTGTCAATGTCAAATTGTCACCGCTGATGATCGACTGACAGTACAGCGAGTGCAACCGCACTCGCAACCGGCGTTCGTTTGACAGTCGTTGACATCTACAGACCGTTCACTATAACTTGTTCCTTGCCGTCATGTTGGCACCATTGCTTGTCAAGCTTAGTTTCAATACTAATAGAGTTCAAAATGGCGACTGATAGAATGGTGCTACCAATCGCGTCCCGGCACAAGTTATAATGAACGCACCGTACGTGTGCGTGCGCCTATTTTCGTTCGTTTTATGGAGCCGACCTTCTGGAATTATCTATTTTGCATGTCTCTGCTTTTGCTGATCCTTGCTTTTTATGCAGATGGGATTTAGTGTACTGTGACCTCAAGAGAGTAAAGTATGTTCAGTTGATGAGGCAGCGTTCTCGCGGATGAAAAGTGGTGCAGTTTTTGTGGCAACTTTTGTTATAGGAGTTGTATATTCATCTAGCAAGTCCATTTTGCAGTCGCAAAATGGATTAAAAGATGGAGATGAAACGCAAAAAGGGCTTTGTCATGTTATTAAAACATATTAATAATTATAGTTATAACTTATAATCTCTGTTTATTTGATAAACTAATCTTAGGTACTTTTCAATTAACTTTTTCGTTTTGGTTAGGCAGATTATAAAGGCGCTTTCCTTACTTTCCAAGTATCATTTGTAAGAAGAAAAGCCAAGAAAAACAGCCTCAGAATCTAAAATAACATCTGCTCAAAGATTTTCATTTATAACGACATAATCTTAGTAGGTAGGTACCTATACCACAATCTAACAATTTCCACTCAGGGATATTTGGACGTTTGCAAATAGATCTGATAATCCCGCCTCCGATATCGGTCGACACTTGTTTTAAAGTTTAATTAAATGTAATAATGTTTGGGCGATGATAAATGTCTCCAACGATATCGGGAACTGTTTCAATTGGACGTTAAAATTATATCTGGCTTATTGGATCATTGTTACTGTACCTTGTAGATGCATGGAGGGATATGGTTTGTTCCTTGTTCTAATAGGTTCCTTGTCTGGTGTTCTTATGCTTTGTTCGAGAAGAAGTTTTGAAGATTTCACTCTAAAACAAAAAAAAAAGGTGTAGGTGCTTATTAGTTCCATTATTTGGGAATGAAGTGCTGGGTAGCATATTTCAAAACATGAAACATTTGTAAAAAACTTTTTTAATGCTTTACGTAGCAGTTTAGTTTTTGCGCAGTTTTGTTTTAAAAAGTCATTTTGAAAACTTCTTATTTTACACTTGAATAAAGTTATTATTCGTTTGGAAAACAGCATCAATTGGAAACAAAGGTTTGAATATACTACAAAATAATTAAACTAAAATGCATTGAAAATAAGTAAGTAACATGAGTTTGCACCCTTTAAGTCCATTTATTTTCGTTGGATCCCAGTTTTAGATCCCACTTTTTAGATATCAACGGTGGGTCCCATTTGCTATTTCCATTGAATCCTATATTATAACAACACAGATTTGAAAACATTATCATAATTAATCAAGTGTTTTTTTTCCGAAAAGAAAATGTGTTTTCTTGATCAGAGTGTTTACTCATTCCTGACTATGGTTTTACTTACCTAACTCTAGTTGATTTGGTCGACATCACCTTGATGACAATAGACTCGCATACACATAATCTAGCGAAATGTGGGTTAACTATCACCTCTGCTTATCCCTTCAGGGATTATAGGCGTGATGTAATGTTACTAAAACGTAAACTAGAGCATGACATTAATATAGTGTGGTATTTTACAGGAAGATTGTGAAAGAATAAAGTGTCACAGTCGGTAAGGAATCCATTCGTGCGTAGATCACGGATTTCCTTTACGATTTCTTGATGATCTGTCTTAATTTCTGACTGACTAACTCATGAATGACTAAACTAATAAATACGAGTAACGGTCAGTTCACACCGAGACGTGCCGCGACGCGACGGTTTCGCGAGACGCATCGCAACGTCGCGAGGCACATCGTGAAGTCGCTGACAGCGCCACGCCTTGCTGCGCAACGAGAAACAGCGCGGCGCAGCGGAATGTGTCAACGTTCGCCGCGAGCTTCCGTCCCGCTAGCTAATAGTAGAGACAAGTCGCCACGTCAGCTTCAGGCTGCGCCTTGCGGCGTCGCGCTGCATGATGCGGCTTCGCGAGGTGCAGCGCGCGCCGCTCTTGCATGCCACGCCTACCGGCGAAGCAGCGCTGCGTCGTGATGCGGCGCGCTACGGCACGAAGCATCACGAGGCGCAGCGCGGCGTAGCGCGACATTTTCAAATTATATCAATTAAATGACTGTGTATCTTTTTGTGTGGTAAATAAAGTTATATTTTGTATCACCATCTTCAAAAGTGCGCACAGCCTGCGTCGCTTCGCGTCACGTCTCGGTGTGAACTGATCCTAAGTATTTTGACGTTATATTTAGGTGATAAAATCTGTTTTTTATAAACATTTATATTTGATTTCAAATGTGGAAACATAAACTTAGTGTGTTAAGAATAAATAAAATATTTCAAAAATAAATAAATAAGGTAGCTGAACTGTAGGTACAATTTAAGTTTTTATTCTGGAAGGTACGAAGATACGCCGTAGAAGGACATATAGTGACGTTATTGGTGATGTTCTTCTGAAAGGTCAGGTGCGTAGTACGCGACTACTAAGTACCTGATCACGCAACCGGGGTGCATGTATGACCTGATGACTGTATGAACGTAAACGAAGCAAAAGGAGTATGTAAGGATTGTGGCAGGTAGCGTTCTGTAGTTTCTACCTACATGCACTATCTTCGATAGTACATAAACTCACTTATTTCAATAGTGAAATAAGTGAGTTTATGTACTATCGAAGAAACGCATATCTGTACACTGTAAGGACTATTCTTGCTTGCAGCGCTCGGCCACTATAGTATCGCTTACCTACGAAAAGAAAGGGTCGGGTGCATGGGATTTTGTTTTCAAATTGCTTAGATATGCGTTACTCCGATGGCACATAAACAACAACACACAACATCGTAACATCGGTAAATGTTATTTCAGACCATTTTTATTAAATTTTAACCCAAGTGAGAACATTGAGTTTATGAAATATTGAACGGTTTCACATCTTCATCGATTTTATCGCTCAAACACAATAGGTACGTAATGATTGATTGATTGTAAAACAATGCAAAAAACTAAGAAACAATTGACTATCAATTATTTTGCAGACATCGTTACGGTATGGTATGCTAACAATTTCCTCCATAAATCTTCGATTCATTAAGAACAGGGTAGGGTATCTAAGTAGACAAACAAGAAAATGATTTAAAGTCCATGAACACAAACTTAGCATAATCAGCCTATATGTTCCCACTGCTGGGACACAGGTCTCCTCTCTTCGCGAGGGAGTGGGCTGCAATCCACCACGCGGGCCCAGTGCGGCTTGGTAGATGTCACATGTCTTCGAATTTTTAGTTCTAGGACATGCCGGTTTCCTCACAATGTTTTCCTTCACCGTTTTATCTGAGCAGCGGTGATGAAATTATTTACACAAAGTAAAGCGCCTGCTTGGGTTCGAACCTACGCAACTCGTAAATTGACCGTTATCACTGGGCCACCACTGCTCTTAAAACTTACGGAGCTTTGTTTTAAACACAAACTTATGGACCTCTAATCTTTTTCTATTAAAAAACATCATGACAAATCGAATACTTTGAATATAAGTCATCACGTGCAAAAACTCACAATTGAAAAGATAATCTAAGCATGTTTCGCGTAACTTTAATAAAGAAAATCATAGTTAATTGATTCAGGCGTGACCTTGCAGAAATCCATGATAAAATACAATAGACGTGGATATATTTAGTAACCTGTTCCGCTTAGCTATTTCTAAAAAAGCCATAAAAAAACCCTGAAAGAAATCGACACGTGTTTTACCTCTCAACGAGGCATCCTCAGGATGAGGATTGACATGTCGCGAGCTCGAACACGGCGTGTTGCCACACCGAGCGCTGAACGCAAAGAAAATCATGTAATTCTGGTCTCACCCAATTTCCTAACCCAAAAGTGTAACCACATATAAGATATAACTAGTCTAAGTTTGTAACTAATTCAACGTGCCTTTGAACGAAGCCTTATATCGCCTAAGTGACTGTAGCGAGCTACACTGTAATAAATGCAGTTATTTAAGATCACAGTCTAGAAGGAAATTGCATTTACTTATCGTATGCACCTTTGACTCATTCGCACCTCTCGTGTTACCCCACTACTAATGACTCAATTATATATACTAGTTATTCTGAAAAGATCTTATATACTTTAGTTTTCAGTAACGCAATTTCAACCTTAACTCTGAAGATTACAGTATAAATTTGTTCGTGTCAAAGTTTAGTCGTAATGCACATCGCATGAAGACCCATAATGCTAAATCAAGTTTTTTTTGCGTCTGTAATTACAAGTCGTAAACGTTCTATTAATTGTTAAATTGAAATAGTGTTTGAAAATTAATAATAGCTAATTTTATGAGTTTGAGTTAAGTCTAATTGTAAAGTGTTATTTGACTAGTTTTTCATGAAAACATTATGGACTTTTCTATAAATGTAAAGCAGTTTAGTTATAACTAATAATATTTTTTTATTGAACCTATGTTACCTAAGTTTAACTTAATGTCGGTTTGTAACTATTAGCGATCTTCATTTGATATTTACGGGGCGTCCCCAAACTAGGCAGCGCCTGTATCTTGGGGACCAGAGTTGTGATACATAACAAAATGCTAAATAGACCCTAAACTGCTACACATAAATTCACATTATCACACTTAACAAATTCTTTGTAGGCGATAAAAATCAAGCAACAACTACTAACAGATCTGATAAAAAACTATCAACCTTTACAGATCTGATGAATTATGGAAATACTAACATGTACTGACGTCAACAGGAAAAGTATGGTATAAATAAAGTTTTAGATTCGCGTCATTTAGTAGAACAAATATGTTTTAAATGACAAAGAACGAAGGTGACGATGACGAGCGATAATAAACTTAACTGTAAGTACCTGTTTCCTTACTGCGAGTATGTGCATAGTAAGTACCCAGGTAAGCTGAAAATGCGTTGACGTGAACGCAACATTTGTTCCGTAGTCCAGGGAAAAGCAAAGCGTCAACAATGCATATGTATAATAAGCTTATAATGTTCCCACTGCTGGGATATAGGCCTCCTTTCTGTGAGACGGAGTGGGCCGTAATCCACCACGTGGACTTAATGCGGGTTGGTAGATGTAACCTTAAAATTTGTAGGTCTAGGACATGCCGATTTCCTCACGATGTTTTCCTTCACCGTGTTGAGAGCAGAGGTGATGAAATAATTTATACAAAGTAAAGCGTCTGCTTGGGTTTGAACCTAAGACCTAAAACTCGTAAGCCGCGGCCATTTCTGTTGGGCCACCACAGCTCCCATCAACTATAGTTAAGGATATATGTAATAGAGAGCTAGCGCTGCTGTTAGTAATCATTACTATACTCCATTTGAAATAAGATTAGACATTTAAACACTTTTTTACAGTCCGTTCAACCGATTTTGACTTCTATACCGTAGGCATAAAGATGGCATCAAAAGCAAAAAAGTGGTTACAATACCAACAGTTTACTGCAGCTGCCATTTGTCATGCCACCAACGCAATGGAAGTCAAAATCGGTTGAACGGACTGTAAAAAAGGTTTATATAAATGTCTAATCTTATTTCAAATGGAGTATAAATTGTAAGTATTAATGTGGGTTGCTGTTGAAGACGACGTGTCATCAAGCGTGGAGCTTGATTCAGGACCAGTGGCGTAAGATGTTGATGGTATGATCTAAATGGGCGAACGACCTGAAGGTATTAGAAGTGTAAAAGCTTTGTGTTCTTCAGTGACCACAAAATAATACGGCTCAACAATTTTGGTACTGATTGATTTCTACATCCTAACTTAATATTGTAAAATGTGAAAGTGAGTTTGTTTATTTGTTAAGCTTTCGCGCTAAAACGGCTAAACGGATTTGGATGAAATTTGGCACATGGGTAGACCATGGGATAGTTTTATTCCGATATTACCACGGAATCGAGATTTATGCGGGTGAAACCGCGGGGCGCAGCTAGTTTATCTATAAAGCCGCAATTCGACCTTTTACTCGTTTGAAACACAAAACTATCTTTTTAACTCCACTAAAGTCGGGTAAAAACCCTTAATAGTATCACAATGGCAAAAAAATCATATCGCCAAGAATCGATCTAATAAACTCTAGGTATATAGGTTTCATACTTAACATCAGCCGCTCCATGCAAGTTTGTAATTGAAAAAGTTCACGTCGTTTTTATCGGGAAGCCTTTTTATTTGCTTTTCAATTTGTTTCACCCGACTACATACCGCTTATGGAATAGTTTCTTAGTGAGGACTAAAGAATAAACTTTGCTGGTGTTGCAACTCTGTTCAGTTCTAACTAAACAGAACTAAAAGCATTGCTATCTTTCTCTGGTAGATTGAGGCAGAAAGAGATGGGAGAACATTAGATTTGTTAAACAGATGACAACTCGCAATGTTCTATTGCTGTCACTTTTTCATCTCTTGTCTTGCTTCTAAGTAAAAGAGAGTAAGCACTGCTATCGTCGTGAGAGTCAATGGAAATTCATCCAATTAAAGTTTATAGAATATTAAAAAATATTGATCTAAAAACTAAAATTACAAATAAAGGAAAATGGGATCTAATACATCCGTAGCATTAGCATGGTTAAGTAGTTTACAATTGACGCATTCGTGACGTCATCCGCATGGCATAATATGCGAGAGTTACTAATGCTAACACTACATTCTGTATACCTAACCCAATACAAGATCATAACGTAGAGGCAGAATATGTGTGTGTGCGAGGCACAACGAGGGTGCTAATGCCGATATCGAGGCAGCAAGGGCACTCGCGAAAATTAAATCTCTATTAAAATTTCAGAAAAGGGACAAAACTTTTATCAGTTATGAACTTTCGTGACATTTTACGAAGAATTATTATCGCCTTATCTTCCGCACAGTTTTCCGAGGAGAGAATTCAACTTCCCCAGTATTTTCGTTCGGTGCAGTTTCTTTCAATTAGTTTGAGCTTCGTCCCCCGCTCAGTGCAAAAGAGTCGACTTATAAGATTGACATTTCAACGCTCGATAGAGCTTAACTCCGCTGAGACAGCCTTTCACAATTTTGATTCGTTAACAAAGAGATTTTGCATAAACGAAGGAGTTAAAGAGTTATAAAATAATTAAAACGGGTTCTAAAACAGTGAAAAATAACCGTAAAAAAAATTAAAGTGAAACCGCGCGTAAATTAGTCGGCATTGTGTTTCGGTGTCGCGTCCCGCGTCCCACAAACGCAGCCAACAGCAAAAGTTAATTAAATAAAAATACCAACGGAATCCGCTCCCGCTGAGGTGTCAAACACCAATCAGCAAATAAAGGACCGCCAATAAGTTAGCGGGGCTATTCACAGAATGGAAAAGGTTTTGAATCATTGTCACGTCTCGTTTGATTGGACGTGCTTTGATACCGATAGCCGGGATTGCGATCGTTCAAAATTTTAATATTTTTTTACTTCCCTCATATTCGATTCTATCCGTTGCGGTTTGGCGATATTTATAACGTTTTGTTTTGTTTTGCCAAATCCCGGCTCCACTGCGATTGTAACTGTTGCCGTCCATTTATCGAATCTCTATCGATGTTTGGGATTTATGAACCATGGTATATACACTGTGGTATGTGTAGGTATGGACTGAATTGGCATAATGCGTTGATATGTGCTATGATGCATATTCCTATCATGACTGGTATTGTTTTGATGTTTACTTGAACGGATATTGCCGACATGATAACGTTATTATCCATGTATGGATATTACGCTTGATTTTGTATGGGTATGTTATCTCTGCTGATTTCCGATCAGTTCCGTATTACTGTTTAGTGATATCGGATGGCCAAGCGATGTAGGTCAACTGTAGGATGTGCATTGTGCAGTGGGGTTATTTGCATTTAAATAGGTATAATCTGTGGTCGCAGTACGTACTTATTCGCACTTAACGCACTAAACACATAAATATTCCACAGTGGCATGAAGTACCTACTTGATTATTACCCGGAGCATTCAAAAATACAATAATAATTCAAAATAATAATCACATGTCATCATCTGCCTAGCCTTTTCCCAACTATGTTGGGGGCGACTTCCAGTCTAACCGTATGCAGCTGAATACCAGTAACTGGTTAATACGATAGCCCTTGGTAAGACTTTCGAGCTTCTGACGTCCTGTAATGACTGCCAAAAGATCTACAAATGACAGCCGGGACCAACGGCTTAGCGTGCTTCCTGCGTGCGAGGCACGGAGGAGTCTTGGTATATTAAAATGATCACCCATCCACGGACCAAACCCAGACCCACTCAAAAATACAATAATAATCCAAATTAAGAACCACATGTATGGTTACAAAAACATTAGTCATTATGGTGTTGAGTTACAATTTCTATCACACGTGCGTTTAATTATAATACAAAAAACAGTTTCTATGAACTTTGTTTTTCAGTCACTATTAGATCACACTTGGAGAGAAGAGCTTCTAAATTAATTAATCACTGACACTATTTTTAACTAGAGCTGACAAGAAAGGTCAGTCGTCCCTTGATTCCGAACGTCACGGTAACTGATTTGTCGTTCGATTCGCTGCCATATTTTACAATTTTATTTATTTTAAGTTAATAACAGTCGTCAACTTGTCGAAAATAAAGTCATAATATTCAATCTTGTTATCAGATTTTTAATCTATTCGGTTCCTTAGAGAAAACTCTTGAAGTGAAAACTTTTTTAAGGCGCGTTGGGCATTTTTGAGTTGGGAAAAAACAATTGAACTCGCGACACCGTTACCGACACCTCATTTTTGTAAACGCGATAGTGCTCTTTATTTATTTATATTACTTTACGGATCAATGTTCTGTGAAAGTATTTTTACTTTAAAGGTGTTGGAAGATTTTTTTAAATTGTTCAAGTTTTCACTTCTGTGCCACTGTTTTTTTTTTTAAATTAAGATCCCTGGACCTTAATTTAAAACTGAACATTTTTAAGGAAATCTGTAATAAAATATAGTCGCTTTTCGTGTCTGCCTATATTATCGCTTAGGTCTTCTAAACTACACAGTGGATTTTGATGCGGTTTTCACCATCATTTAAAGCATTTATTCCGAAAGATTTATGTGTACTATAAAATAATATTAAACGTACATGTAGTAAAGAAATTTTAAAGTTTTTGTCTAGTTGTAAACACGGGTCGGATCACTATTACAGTAACTAATAAGGCTAGGCTTTGTTCGATCAAAGAAACTCATTATTAGCTGGTAAGGGTATTAGAAAATATTCGATGCAAAAAATTACTTTGTACCCCGAAGCATGTACCTACTAAGGGCTTATGCACACGATAAGACTCTTATAGATGCCGCGGAGAGAAAATGCAACAAATAAGTCGTGTGTAACGAGAAATGAAATAGGTGGAGGTATCTTGGATTTAATAGTAACCTGAATAAGAAAATACCGTGGATCTGATACTTTAGTTACCTACACAATTTCTCTTTCTGAACACCTATATTTTTGGAATGTACCTACGGTTACTTGTGGCTAAGTAATAACAGCTGCACGGGTCGATCGATCAGGTTAAGCTACGCTTGCCGCGGTTGGTCCGTAGATGGGTGACCATCTTTACATACCAAGTCCCCTCCGTGCCTCGAAAAGCACGTTAAGCCGTTGGTCCCGGCTGTCATTTGTAGATCTTTGACAGTCGTTACGGGTAGTTAGAAGCCCAAAAAGTCTGACAACCAGTCTTACCAAGGGGTATCGTGTTATCTAGTCACTAGGTTGTGGAGGTCAGATAGGCAGTCGCTCCACGTAAAATACTGGTATTCAGCTGCATCCGGGTTAGACTGGAAGCCGACCCCAACATAGTTGGGAAAAAGGCTAGGCAGATGATGATGACCTACGGTTACTTGAAACTATACGGACACTTAACTTTTGTTCGGTTTGACCACTACTTAAACCTACGGTTGACATAAGTATACTTAGCTGGTCATAGGTCAGTGAATTAGGCATAAGTTTGTGGTGGTCACTTCTCTTACCACAAAGGTTAGGTACCTACTCATTTCCTAATCCTAATATGGTAATCTAATACCTGCAGTTACACACGCAGCAGTGCTGCCTGCCGCTGCCTGCTGGCGTTGATTGTTGTTGACTCGGTAACTCGTTTTTGTTGCCAATTTACTTGTCACCGAACCCCGCTGCACGCAGCAGTGCTGCCTGCCGCTGCCGCTGGCGTTGATTCCGAGCATCTGCTGTTTATCGTAGTGTCTCGCTGTTTTGTTGCCAATTTACTTGTCAACGTTCACGTGTTATCGCTGTGATGAGCGCCGCACTACTGGTCTGATGTCGCAGTAGGGCGACACTGCCGCACAGCTGTGCTGTCGCAACAGTGCTGCTGCGATATTGCTGCCGTGCTGGGAATGTCATCTCATATAAACCTATATAGAAAAAGTATGGGGACCAGTAGTGACGCAGCAGAACTGCTGCGGCAGCACTGCCGTATGCAGCGGGGTTAGGAATCATACCATAATCAACCGTAAAAATGTAACAGACTTCAGCCTGTGTTTTTCATCTGCTTTTAAAAGCATACAGAAGAGCTCTATAGCCGATCTAAATCATTGTAGAAAGTTTGAATTTCAAAGACGAACACAAAAATTCAATGCATTTTTCACTTACGCAATACACGTGAACGGTTTCCGTCTCGATCCGAGTCATAACCCTATGACGTCATCCTCCAACTGCCGTCCGCCGACGTAATAGTGACGTTTCATTCATTATGCAGTGAATGCGATCTGCTTGGTTTAAACCGTCTCTAATTATTTCCGTGCCTCCCATCGAAACGCGGTCGCTTTCGACGTTTTGTATCGATCATGTTGATTTTTTAAATCCATGGAATATTCCAGGTTTAATTAATGTGCGGATGTGGTAGGTAGTGTGCAGTCGTTTATTTTTAATTAAGAAATCTATTCGTTTCGGACGAAGATACGTAATAGATATTAAACCTGAAAGCTGTCCCAATGAAATTGAAAAGTCCAATGTTCAATACATTTGTCGATAAATTCAAACGCACTTAAAACTCGTCATACGCTGGATACGGTGCCAAGTAAGTATTGTCTTCCAGAACTACATATTTTGAGATCAAATAAACATTAAACTAAATAGTATGTACTGAGCATCCATTGTAAAAAGTATCCAACTTTTTTCTGTTCATAAATTAATGGTGCAAATGACAAACAAACGTTGCTAGACGACGCGAATAGTGCTATTCATGCTCCAGGATATACATAAATAAGTCCAGAACAGGTGCGTCGCTTCTAAAAGCATGCACTACAATGATAGGCATCGTCACGTCAGCTTACAGTAAGCGACGATATTTTAACATATTTTAGACTCATATGACACGATAAAAATCTTGGGAGAGTAAAAATTTTACGACATGTGAAATCGGGACTTCAGTGCAGGAGATAGCGGAATAATTTTATACTTACGATACGCTTTCGTGTGTAAAATGAAAGATTTTTTTTATCGGTAAGTACGAAGGATAACGTTTTCAGTCAATATGCGAATGATGACGACGACGGACGGAGCGACGGGAAACGTAGGAATTGATGAAAATATTGGGAGACTGAAGTCGGGTTTATTGTGCGCCATTGGCAACGTGGCGAGTGAAAATTTATCGACAAGATGCAGCGCAGCGTTTTGTGAATTGGCTCGCAGTCGGCGGAGTCGGCTCTATTTGTCAACTATGTATAATTTCGCTTCAACCAAGCATCGCGCACGCTCGTTTTGTTTCGTACCGTAATAAGAACGAGCATCGCTTATTGCCATCGGCGTGGCACAAGTATCTGTTGCACCGCGGCGCAAATTCGAAGCCGTACAGTTATTTGTCAACGTCTGAGGTTATTTCTATTGCTCACTGTACGGAATCAGAGCGTACCGACTTAGACAGAAACGTCGTGTTCTGACAACTGTGTTATTTTGTATATTTATGATTTATTGGTTTGTTAGTGACATGGGATAGATGATTTAGTGGGCGTTTTCCTCGTACCCACAATGGCAATTGGAAATAGAAAGTGAGGAATGTGTGTGAAAGTGATAATGTTAGTTGTTTTAATGAGGGATTTGTTTCCTAGTTAATTTCTGCTTGTGTAGTTCCTGGAAGGAGTCTCATCTGGGTAATTTATTACTTGTTTACTATTATTGTTAGTGGCAAGAACATGGAATAGGAGGAAGTGAGAGATCGTTGCTGTTGGCGTATTGTGTCAGATATGAGATATAGCGATGTCAGATGGTTATCACTGAAGTTAAATCAGTTTAGGTATGAAATGGAACATGTAGATGATCGTGTGTAATCCTCTGAGAACATATAACAAGATGATGGCCACTTGTTATGTGATAAGAGGCCAGTTTATGCTCATTTTACGGAAATCATCAAACAGAACCCGTAAGTATAGGATGACTCGTGTGTCTTTCTGTCCTTCTGTTACAGCCAATTCGCTCCGAATGTAATCGACCGATTAAGTTGAAATTTGGTACACATATGTATTTCTAATAGGGTTGAATTTTGAATAGGGTTCACTTTTGGGAGGCAAATAAGAAAATTAAAAAAAGTTTAACAAACTGTATCGTGTGACATATCAAATGAAAGGGGTTGTAAAAAATATATTTAAGAAAATAGATGAAAATTTACCATGGAATTAAATTATTCTTATTTCCGAAAATAGTGACCCAAAAATTTTGAAATAAATTCAGAAAATGTTTCTTCACTCACAGATTACAGGAAAATGTCTATGGTCTTAAAATAACATGGTAAATCTCTCAATATTATGCGTACAAACTTACATTTGCAGTTGGAATGTAAGAAAATGTATTTCAACTACATTGTTAAAATTGTATTTGGGATAAATTCATCCCAACTACGGACCCCTTCAATGGGCGTAGTCCGACACGCACTTTCTCGGTTTTTTAAAATAGATTTCTATTGATAAAGAAATCTTAAGTTTTTCAGAAATAAGAACGCACATTTACAAGGGTATGACTCTGGAAATGACAGTAGTAGTGCTAGTGATCCTTGTTAACCATAAGTAGCTATCTTGGGAAGTACGAGTAGGTACTACATATCTTCATACAGTACAAATATGTTCTTAATGTCCCTCGGCAAACCTCGTGTTTCGTCAGTCGTCGGATTTCTATCAGTTGCCCTTTGCACTTGGTGTAGACTGAACGCTCTCAATCGACTTGGAAGTATATAGAGTTGTTAATACTCTTTTAACTTAATGTAATTTATTTAAAAAATAGTAGGAAAGCTGCTAAAGTCGCAGGCACGACAGATAGGAAAATGGTTTTACAGCTTTATTTAGTTAACTCGAAAATCAAAACAAAACAACAATAAAGTACTTAGTTCTGAATTCAAATTATTATACAAGATAAATCTAATAATTGATGGACATGAAAATTAGCATTCGTTTGTATTCGGAAATCCGATGATTCCCGAGGAACATTAAGAAAATAGAAATACTTGTGCATAATTATCTCTGCCACCAGGCAGTTACAATGTTCCGGTTTAAAGGTTATGAATATTTTTTTTTTACTTTCTCTCTGCTTGATGGGCAATGACGCGTATGGCCCGTTTTGGGTGTTGCAACTTAACTTCGGGTGATACAACTGCTTTCTTCTCATGAAACCGAAAATAAAGTTTTTCTTAAGTGCATTTTCCAGTTCCATTTTTGTTTAAGTTGTAAAAAAGTTTTTTGGTATTGCCCCACTCATATAATTATAAAAGAGTACCTAATATTATAAAAAATATGACTACATTAAAATTTAAAAGGGCGCCAAACGAATTTTTTATTATGAAAACTTATTACACGATTGACGATTTTTAACCGACTTCCAAAAAGGAGGAGGTTATATGTTCGTCGCGTATGTTTGTATTTTTTTTTTTTATGTATGTCCACCGATTTCTCCGTCAATTGTGGACCGATTTTGAAAATTCTTTTTTTTGTTTGAAAGGGTGTGCTCTCGAATTGGTCCCATATAAATTTTATTAACTTTGCTTGGATAGTTTTTGAGTTAGCTACAAAATACGTATTTTTTTCCCACTTAGTATGTAGATGATCTGATAAGTTTCTGTCACTGGTAGCAGGTAGTGGTATTCGAATGTGTGTGGGGTAGGGTACCGCAACTAAAAAGTGAAAAATAAAAGAAAAGTGGCAAAAAACGAAAATACAAAACCCAAGACACCGACTTCCGAAATTAAAGTTATTTTTCACTTTTTAATGTTTTTTTTTGGAGGTCGGTTGTTTTTTTTTTGTAAAAAGTTTTTTCTTAATGATGTTTTACTAACTAATTGACATACTATTACCCTGATTGACATAATTATTGTGAACCTGGTTTGCTTACTTAGTCTTATTTTATATTTTTTTATTGCTGTGTCCATAAGTCCCTTGTGAGCAACGTGGTGAAGATCGAGAGTGTGTCGACCAGGGTGGCGTACCTTATACTTAGAATATCCGCAAGATATTCGCTGAAGGTCGTACAGGTTTACGCCCCGACCTCGTCACACCCCGACGATGAGGTGGAGACCATGTATGAGGATATTTCCAGAGCCATGCATGGCTCTAAAACTCACTTCACCGTTGTCATGGGGGACTTCAACGCGAAACTGGGCAAACGAAACGATGATGAGCTGCGAGTGGGGCAATTTGGAGTTGGACGTCGAAACCACAGGGGTCACCTACTGGCCAGTTTTATGGAGAAGGAAGGCCTCTTTATGATGAATTCCTTCTTCAGAAAACGTGAGCACAGAAAGTGGACCTGGCAGAGCCCTGATGGTGCAACAAAAAATGAGATTGACTTCATTATGTCGACGAAGAGGCAAGTATTCAATGATGTCTCTGTGATCAACGCGGTGAAAACCGGAAGTGATCACCGTATGGTAAGAGGCACATTGAACTTGAATATCAAGCTGGAAAGATCTCGACTGATGAAGTCTACGCTCCGCCCAGCACCGATCCAAGTCCAAAACCCCGAGAGCTTTCAGCTCGAACTTCAGAATCGTTTCGAGTGCCTAGGGAGCTCCGTGGACGATTATAACGATGGGTTCGTGGAAACTGTCCATACGGTCGGGTCCAAGTTTTTCAAGACCCGTCGTACAAATCGAAACAAGAGGCTCTCTGATGCTACTTTACAGCTCATGGAGGAGAGGCGCGAGATGATTCTGCAGTCTCCAGACGATGCGCTTAAATACCGGCGGCTCAATAGACATATCTCTAAGTCCTTGAAAAGCGACCTTCGACTCTATAATACGAACCGTATTAAGGACGCAATAGAGCAGAATAAGGGCTCCAAGGTATTTGCTAGAGATCTGTCTATTGGACAGAGCCAGCTTGCGAAACTGAAGACCAATAATGGCAGAATCGTATCCGCCAAACCTGAGCTGTTGAGAGAGATCGAGAGTTTCTATGGACAGTTATACACGTCAACCAGTAACCCCGTTACGAATCTAGCAAACGACCCAAGAGCTAGATTGACCCGACACTATACCGAAGACATCCCGGACGTCAGCTTGTACGAGATTAGGATGGCTCTGAAGCAACTTAAAAACAACAAGGCGCCGGGTGATGACGGAATTACGGCTGAACTCCTGAAGGCCGGGGGAAAACCTGTTCTTAAGGCCCTCCAGAAGCTTTTCGATTCCGTCATACTCGAGGGTCAAACGCCACAGGCATGGAACAGAGGTGTGGTGGTACTCTTCTTTAAAAAGGGCGACAATGCCCTGCTTAAGAATTATAGGCCCATCACACTTCTGAGCCATGTCTACAAGCTGTTTTCAAGAGTTATCACGAACCGTCTCGCGCGCAGGTTTGACGACTTCCAGCCTCCCGAACAAGCCGGATTCCGTAAAGGCTTTAGCACCGTAGACCACATACATACGCTGCGGCAGGTTATACAGAAGACCGAAGAGTATAACCAGCCTCTCTGCTTAGCGTTTGTGGACTACGAGAAAGCCTTCGATTCGGTCGAGACATGGGCTGTGCTGCAGTCTCTTCAACGGTGCCAGATCGACTATCGGTACATCGAGGTGCTAAAGTGTTTGTACAAAAACGCCACTATGTCAGTTCGACTCCAGGACCAGACCTCGAAACCTATCCTTCTGCAGCGAGGTGTGAGACAGGGAGACGTTATCTCTCCGAAACTGTTCACCGCTGCACTGGAGGATGTCTTCAAGGTTCTGGATTGGAAAGGGCTAGGCATCAACATCAATGGCGAGTATATCACTAACCTTCGGTTTGCCGACGACATAGTTATCATGGCTGAGACCATGGAGAAACTCAGTACAATGCTCGATGACCTCAGTAGAGCCTCCGAAAGAGTGGGTCTTAAAATGAACATGGACAAGACAAAAGTCATGTCAAATGCCCATGTGACACCCACTCCCATGAAGATCGGAGACGCTACGCTCGAAGTTGTGGACGAGTATGTTTACCTAGGACAAATTGTCCAGCTAGGTAGGTCCAACTTCGAGAAAGAGGTCAATCGTCGAATCCGACTCGGCTGGGCAGCGTTCGGGAAGCTACGCAATATCTTTTCGTCCCACATACCACAGTGTCTCAAGACGAAAGTCTTTGACCAGTGCGTGTTGCCAGTGATGACCTATGGTACTGAAACGTGGTCGCTCACAATGGGCCTTATCAGAAGGCTAAAAGTCACCCAAAGGGCAATGGAGAGGGCTATGCTTGGAGTTTCCCTACGTGATCGAATCAGAAATGAAGAGATCCGCAGGAGAACCAAGGTAACCGACATAGCCCGAAGAATTGCCAAACTTAAGTGGCAATGGGCAGGGCACATTGCTCGCAGAACGGATGGCCGATGGGGTCGAAAGGTTCTGGAGTGGCGACCACGTACCGGAAGACGTAGCGTTGGAAGGCCTCCCACAAGATGGACCGATGACCTTGTGAAGGCCGCAGGAATCCGCTGGATGCAGAAAGCACAGAATCGGTCGAAGTGGCGGTGCTTGGGGGAGGCCTATGTCCAGCAGTGGACGTCTTTCGGCTGAAATGATGTGACCACACTGACATTTTTATTGAATTTTTTGTAATTTTTATTTGGAATTTTAAACTTTTGCATGCCTACGTGACGGTAAAATATGGAGAACTTTATTATAAAACACCTATGTATTATACCCATTTTTTGCAAAGAAATAAATGATTTGATTTAGATTTTTTGATTTGTCTTTTATAAAACATAATTTAAATATAAAAACCATGATTAACCACCTTAATTTATATATGGAAAGCACATGCCTGAGAGATATTTCTCGACGGTATGTGAAGCCAAGTCAGAGGCTCATGGGCGGCTTAAAAACTCTGACACCATGTTAGTCACTAACCACACGAAAAATTTAAAAATACAAATACATCAAATCATAGGTATAATATACAACGAATATTATCTATCAGCAAGACACGTGTCTAACAGATTTTGACGTAAAACGCGTGTATTTTCGTCCGTTTTCGTTTCCGGCTTTCTTCTAACTATACTTCATTTGAAATAAGATAAGACATTTAAATAAACCTTTTTTACAGTCAGTTCAACTGATTTTGACTTCTATTGCGTTGGTGACATGACAAATGGCAGCTGCAGTAAACAGTTGGTACTGTAACCACGTTTTTGTTTTTAATGCCATCCTTATGCCTATGGTATAAAAGTCAAAATTGGTTGAGCAGACTGTAAAAAGGTTTGTTTATATGTCTAATCTTATTTCAAATGAAGTATAGGTATTTATAGTATTATTCCAAGAACCCTTTGAAGAGTTCCTAAATTCGAGATTCTTTATATGATGAAAAGTAATTATGTAAAAGTAGGTGCGTTATAATTATATTTAGGTAATTGAACTTGAATGGGCAAAATGTTCCAAATATTTAATAATGATTTTCCTGTTGTAAACCTTTAGTAGGTATACCAAATAAGTGACTTTTATTAAACAAAATAATTAAACAATATAAATATGTTTGTAGGTATGGCTCGCTTAATCAACCGGTCTCAGGAAGTCGGTGAAATAGCGAATAGGTATATTTTTTTCACGAAGTGAAGTTTAATATTATTTTGCAAACTCATGGTCTGCACGATACGCAGACAAACATAATACACCCCTTAAAGATTATAGCATAATAATGTACAAACAATATAAAGTTGAACAATAGAATGAATAAAATCGTTTCTCCGTGCACTACGTAGTGATCGCTCCATTTATTGCTTCTAAGGACAGTGGAAGTTTCCTACGAGCGAATGTAAGACGCAAGACAGTTCTTTTACAAGTTTGAAAACGCCTTGCTATCTCCCCCTCCCTTACGGATCGCAGTTAGACCAAGATAAATGTATGAAGTGATATGTAAGGGATATGTTGCCTTTTATCGTTCAATTGAAGGTAGATAAGGAGTTTAGTTTGTCCTAAACAAAAGAAAATCGGTCTGTGTTTTGTCTTTTCGAGGGCAATAATGTCCAACAGATTTTTATAACTTCGAGGCTTTGCGCGTACTTCACGGCCTATTCTCGTACATAAAAATGTTCAAATACAAGTCACAATCTCATCTCAGTGACAATTAATGTCAAAAATGTCAAAATCAGAGATTTTTTGACAGATTGAGAGCAAACGTTCTTAAAATTACGGGAACTGCTCCTCTGTAGACTGACTTTGGACAGATTATCGCTCTGTGAAAACTATGATGACGAGCACATTCACTACAAAACAGTGCCATAGACAACTTAGACAAAAACCTACTAAAAAAAGATATGTTTACTTTAGTTATCGTGTTCCATATGGTAGACTAAAAGTTAGGTAGGTTAGGTATTTTATTTAGGTAAATTATTTAAATAAAATCAAATTATTCTATAATCAATCTTTAAAACTAAAATATTTAAAGGTAATCAATGTAATTTTAATATTAAATATTCACATTTGGTTGGAGATAGAGACACTTGCACAGCCAACAACTATAACTATTTTTGTAGTAATTGATTATGAAATTCTTGGCCATTTTACTAATGTACCTGGGCGACCGAGCTCTGCTCTGGTGAAAATAGAGAATGCTCATTTAATAGTATAGGATAGTTCATACTAATCCCATGTATATTACATACTAATTCAATCCTGCTATGTCATTATTCATTAACTTGTTCTAAACTTTGGGTGACCGAGCTCTGCTCAGGTGAAAATACGGAGAAAATTAATTTTCTCAGATATGAGACCTAGCTAGATCGATTTTTCGCCCCAGTAAACCCCGATATTGCAACTTTCATCGAAATCGTTAGAGCCGTTTTAGAAACCGTGAGTACAAATATATATATAAAAATATTGCTCGTTCAATAGTATAGGATATTAATAACCAGTATTAGGTAATTTATTCCTTCAATATTTCCTTAACCGAATCATTACCTACGACCTTATCTTTTGGTTTCCTGAATTTGAAACTAATCTATCTAATTAGAACAAAAGTGAAATCGTTATAGCGACAAATAACATTAAAACTCTTCCTTCTAACACAAGTATTTTTACAGTACCTACAACCGAAAGGTTTTATTTGAGTAACACCGTAAACATGAATTTTTTTTTTTGACAAAAAGAACATATTTATAAAACTTTTTAGAACTCCAATAGCAGCTCATTTCGGGGATTAAGGCGCCTAATGTAAACATCACTTTAAAATAACTGACAAACAGTAACTGTTAGCCAGTGGGAACCTGCCATATGTATTTTTAATTAATCCTTGGAACGTCCTCGGCAGTACAAAAGCAATTATCGCGGGTCTATGTGAGTCATCATGAAGCAGAAAGGTTAATTTTCTTCTTTATTATCCAGGAGATAGAACGCAAAAATAAGAGGAAGGATTAAGTTGATTCTTCAACAATGGCAGAAGCAATAGCCAACGTTCAATCAAACTAACTTTTGTTACTTACACTGGGTTTTCAATTGCTCATGTCTCATGCATAATGAAGTTTTATAACGAAAGTTGGTTTATCAATGAGCAATACAAGATTTGGGTTTATAGAGCCCGAATTATTTTAAAAGGAAGGTGAATTTGGATGTATAAACTTCTTGAATTACAATATCTCAACGCGAAAGTAAAATATTTTAAGACTTTTCCGACGTAAAAGTCAATTTACCAACTCCTGAAAAGAAATATTTAGGCATCCAGTGAATCTGAATTTGAATTAAAGCTCGTATGGAAAACGCCTTATAAATGGGTATATTGTGTCGTGTCAGCATTATAAAGTCGATGTACTCGCATTCAGACATCTCGGCCTCCAGCCTCCACCACAGACTACCATTGTGTTCGTCCTTTTCTGACTTCAATTTAATTTCAGACGTTTTCCTACACCTCACCTTTGTATGAAATTGCACAAAGACTTCAAAATATTAGCCATTTTCATCCATCTATACCTTTTGATATAAAAACAAGTATACCGAAATGATTACTTGAGATCTGATTCATAACCTTCTTTATATTTTCGGACAGGTAAACATAATTCAAACGTGTCTTTGTTAGAAGCTACCTCTTACAACAATAGAAACTCTCCGTCTCATTATGAAGCAACATTTTTTTGCATAACAAACAGTTCCGAAACAATAAGTAAAATCTTCTAAATTAGCTTCCGCTCTTTCTTGGTTTGTAGTCGAGTCTGCGTTTTTCTTTACAATGTACGAGGGCTTTGGTAGCTACACGACTATTCTAGGCTTAACCATCGGAAACAAAGCGTAAAGCGAACAATACAATAACAAACAGACAGTAATCACTTTAAAAATAGATCAATAACGATTTCTCGGCAGAGAAACGTTCGCGACCGTGAAAGAACAAAGTGGCTACTGATTTGTGGTCGTCGGCGACGTCGCATTCAGTGTCTCATTCCTAGAGAGAATATACAACATAGTTATGTTGTGAGCATAGCATGTGTGGAGCAAAAAGAGCAGGCTGGCGTCTGCCCAACCAAGTGTAGTCGCGGCTTGTTTCATGCGTCACATTAATTAAGCATCACATAGAATCTCGGTGTGTGATGCTGCATGATATTTACGATAAGCTCTAAAACTAGTAAACACGTATTTCGACCGCCAACAGGTGTTTAACGTTACGTTTATTGTGTCATATATTTTAGACCGCTTTAATTAAAGTTTACAGTTGAAAAATAATTGAGTAACTACGTGAATATTGTTTGAGGCAGTTAGTTCGCAATTGTTCCTTTAGAAATAGTAAATCAGAGTCGACAAGAAAGCTCCGGGCATGTGTCTCAATAATGTCTTATGTGATATGCGATAGTGTCGGACCAGCACTAGCCGTAGCCGGGAAGGCACCATCTTTGTAGACTCAATATTTTAATTCCTGGTTGTTTTGATGAGTTTAAAAAAAAACTGTGTAATTATTAAGTTGTGATGGCAATATTTTAGCTTACCTAATGATAATAACTGTAATTTGTTAAAATTAGAGCTTTCATGTAACCAAAATTATTCATTTGAGTATGATACTATTTGGGTAAACATTTTGGTAATGGTGTCATAATTTTACATAGTGTCTTTTGAATTTAAATGAGAAAAAACTGTGTCTATATTTTTTGTAAGATATTCCTAACAGAATCAATTCCTTTGCTATAAGTGAATTAAGGACCTAGCTGATTTAAAATTTAAAGAATGTGTATTCGGGTCAAATCCTAAGATTTCGATAACAGGAAAAAAACGAGATCCGTATGACGTATGGTACTATACAAATTTACTTACGTACCCTATGTTAATATATTCAGAGCACAAAACTAGCCCAGAATTGATTTTGTTTGGGTATCTAAACAAAATCAATTGAATAAATAAAATAAAAAATTGTTTGTCTTCTATTCTGAGAACGTAAATGACGTAACCTAACTGGATTAGGTACCTACCTGGTATACAAAGTTAATGTTCTGTTTTAAATTTAATGTAGTACAAAATTGAATATTTTTGTTTTATAAAACATTAAGGCATATACAACAGCATTAAGTACTAAATACCTCAGATTGATAAAAGTAGGTAGGTAATACATTAAGAATCGAGCAAATTATTCGTAATTTGATATTTTAGGTTAACAGTTTTAAGGCTGAATATCTCAATTGTATTGTTGTAAAACAAATAAATATTTGTACGTCGTCAGCTAACGCTTAATATTTGGACCAAGACCCTGAGACGGTGGAGGCGACTCGCCATTTACATGAGGGGTCAGCCCGGTCTGCTATCGCGCTGATTTACAGCCATATTCAATTGTTACCACTGCTTGTATCAACAGCTGCCACCTACAAATATATATATGAAACACTAAATCTATCCAATATACCCAACACGCTGTATACATTGTCATGATCCTCGTTTGTCACAATAAATGCATTGAAAATATATCTTCGTTTCTCTCAAAAAACCCTCTCATGAACTTGTGATACTTATAATAAAGTCTAGGGTAATACAAACAGATTTATTTAACTTTTAAAAACAGTTATTCAAATACAAAACGCCAGTGTTAGCAATATTTAAAATTTATATAAATGAAAATTTATTTATGACTTTTAAAGTGGAGTGGAATGCTTAAAAGCGACCTCAACACAATTCAAAAAACCGAATCTGTTATCGTGAATTTACAATTCAAAGCGTTTTTTAGTTTAGAGGCGCGAATGTTGTATAAAAAACGTTCTAATACAGTTTTCCGAGAATTCTAAAAACGCCTTTAAAAACATATAAATGTATTAAGAGTTGAGAAAAGGCTTCATTCATGGGTTGTACGTAGGTAAAGTAGGCTGGGTTTTTCTTTGGCAGCTGGGTAGGAAGGGCTATGGTAGGTAAACAGGGTGGCACGATTTATGCGCAGTTTGAGCGGCTTTCCTTCTTTGTTTCAGGTAATGACCCCGCTTTCATCCCGGACTCAATGGGCGAGAGCAAAGAGTTCGCAGATACCGGCTACGTCACAAGCCTGCCTCCATACTTAGTCACGGACATGTTTTTGAGTTACCAATTGTTCTGACGTTAGATATTTATGTGTAGCTGTGGTATATAAAAGGGTAAGTGGTTAAATGAAACATAATATATGAAAAGAATAAATGTTAACATAAAAATTAGGTGAGAAAGGAGTGAAGGGACTTGCTTCGATGTACGAAATACAGAACTATTTTGCTACAAAATAATATCAACTGATAGTTTGTTATTGGTACACTGCAAAAAATAAATATAAAAAACGTGTGGCACTCGGGGACTGCCGCGGTAAAGCTATTGCATAGCATTTGTAACCTCCATACTTCCTATTTGTCAACGCTACACTTGGGATGATGACGTGATGACATAAAACGAAAATTACGTTCCCATGACAACATCACGTTTCCCATGACAACGTGTCATATTCCGTTGTCATGGGAACCGTCATTACATGGTAGGCGGAGTGGGGGGTGTTAGGTTTTATTTTCGTTACGGTTTTATTTTCGTTACGGAATTTCTTGATTCGGTCGGTCTTAAAAGCTTGTGAAGGTACAGTGTGAAAGAAAAAACAAATTCTGATTAATTTTCTAATTGAAACCTTTTTTCACCACACTATCGAGACTGTTGACGAATAACCTTTACGTTTTATCGACTAAACACGTCATAAAACCTACAAAGCGAATACTAAAAACTAATTAATGTACTGATATTCAGCTTTTAGGTAGTTACTGTTCTCATAACTACGAATACAATACGTAGAGCTATTCAACTATACGAAACAGTGCCTAACTTAGCTTAGAGACAATAATAATTCAAACAATAGAAGTATTAATAGGCTTGTTACAAAGGTCATTTGAAAAAGAGGTTCATAACTTTGAAACATAGGGCTCTCGAAAGGTCTGTCTATATACATACTGGCTGAAAACAATTTTGATTTGATCTATCTATTGGCACGAGAAGAAGGAGACTGAAGCACATGAAAGTTTTTTCTTCAACTCAGTCAGAATAAGCAATGACTTTAGTGCGATACGTGAATGGGCGTGGCCTCGTCATTCAGCCCGTTCTCACAGTAATGACCCTATAACGGTTCGCATTATTATTTATGTTGTGTAGCTGAGAACGGCATAATAGGACCATAAGAATGAAATAAATTCTCGCAAACTTTGAGTTCTTGGCTTGGCTTGAGAGCTGCGATAGCACTTATTGTTTCACATTTGCGAAAATGTTTTCATAGACGTGTTTTGCATGCGCCGATTATTTCTAATTTTTCCGGCCTGCGAATCTTTTTTGATAGAAAAATAACGTTTTTAAAAAAGAAAAGTATCAACCGAACAAAGCTGTATTTTCCTAAGACTGTCAAACGATCAAACAAATTTTGATATTCTTTGCAATTATTTTATGCTCTTACTTTTGAAAGTACAATTACCTATGAAGAAAAACTAATAAATGTATATTACCTTAAGAAGAGCATTACAATATTCCCCATAACAATTTAAAACTCAATTCAAATCTACATCTCAATTTTCCACCCCGCAATCTCACCCCAAGGAAATCTGATTCCACGCGCGCCGCATAGATGGCGCTGGCAGTAGCATGGTAGACAACGGCTTAGACTAAAATGTGTCCTTTTATTACGACCAGTGTTCGGTTAAATGGACGGCCGGTAGATACTTAGGTGACGTTGGTAAAGCCTTTGGTGTGGCCACAGACCGAAACAGTCCATCAATCTTCTGTTACCTCACACAATACCGCAAATAGCTCTTTAGTTTCCAATTTGGTTTTGTACGGATTTTCTCTAATTTGTTGTTTTATAGGTTTCAAAAAACAATATGTATACCTACGTGCCTACCTATAGCATCTATACATATTATAAAATAAAGTCACTTTTCGCGTTTGTCTGTATGTCTGCGTTGTTCTTCTAAAAATACGCAACGGATTTTGATGAGGTCTTCAATATAATTTAGAGAATGTATTCCAGAAGGATACAGTAATGATACAGGTGATGATACAGTAATGTTAAACATATAGATAATTAAGAAATCTCAATGTTTTGTCCCATATAAATTTAATCTATAGTTTTTAATATAACAGTAAACAGTAACTTTTGAAAATGACTTATCTATTGTTTCAATAAAGCATTATTCACTGACATTATTATGGTATTTTAGGAACCAAATGTGTAGCAATAATTTATTAGAGATTTGAATCACATAATGTTTTATTATTCCTGTTCACAATATAGACAAAAGTTCATAACATTACCAATTTTTTAGGGCTTTCAATACATTAATAGGTATATTTATTTTACGTGGTATATGTCCCAACTCTAATAAAAAATAACGTGCCTGTAACAGTAACAGTAAAAGTAATATCAGCTTTAAATTAAGTCAGTAAAATTCAACGCACTTCCATCAATCAAAGCTTATAAAATATTGACTAACTCAGGCCCAAAACCTCTAGTTACCTAATAGTAGTAAATAAACTAACTTGGTACCTACATGAACCATTCGTAAATCGTATTATTGATAGGTGGAAAACGAAAGTCAAGCCCGCTGGTCCAAGGATGAGTGATGACGAAACGAAAAGTGCGGTCTGAACGTGAGGAGCAACTGTAAATCACTTGATGAATGTTCTAGAAATGGACGATGTGTTTATTGGCAGCACTCGATTTTGGTGTAAAGTTATAGTTTAGGAACGATGTAGTGCGTGAATTATAGGTTTAGTAGGTACCTGTTTAACATTGGTAGGTATTTTTTATGTGGAGGGTATGTTGAGCCAATTTTTGAAGTGAAAACTTCTTTATGCGCATTGGCCATTTATGAGATGCAAAAAACAATTGAACTCGCGACACCAACACCTTATTTGTATTAAGTTACGGATCAATGCTCTATGCAAGTATTTTTACTTTAAAGGTTCTGGAAGTATTTTTGTTTTGTAAACGCGATTGTGTTCTTTATTTAGATAAGGGTACGGACCAATGTTCTATACAATTATTTTTCTTCCACCAAGGCGATCTTGTTCAAGTTTTCACCTCTGTCGGCACTTCCGCAGTGCTACTGTTTTTTTTTTAAAGAAAATGCGATGTCTCTCATCAAACTATATCAATTCACAATTCATGCAAATTGTAACAGTCATCTGAGGGAAAGAATAGCTAAATAAAAGGTAAAGTTATTGTGTATTAATTGGATTTGTTGAAAATATGGAAAAGAGGCGCAGCAGACAGTGGCAAACGTGTTATCAGATTACTTTAAGTAGGTACAATGTCAGCAGTAGATGGATAGGTACTACCTATAGACGAACTAAGGCAAATTTTGTGCTTTCTGTTTCTTTTTTGAGTATAATTATTAAAAGTAGGTAGGTACCTACAGAAACAGTTAATAGGTTTGAAATAATCGTTACACTCTATATTAGCGGTTCCTAAACTTTGAAGGATACGGAATCCTCGACAAATCCCTTTCGTTTTATAGAACTCTACATTTAATGATAACAAATAATAAGGAATAAACTTGTCGTGTAATAAAATTGTAGTAGCTACCATTATCATTGACGTAAAAGTAATTCTTGACGAGATGTTTCAAGATTTTTTTTTGTGCTCTTGTCGCAATGGACATTTCACACAGTATTTTTAATAATCCCTATGATTATTTTTTAATAGTATTTTTTTCGCAGAAAATTAAACTTTTTCAGTTTTATTATAATAATAAATAATAAGTATAATTTATTTTTCAAAAATATACATCAGTTTAATTATTGGGTGATACACTATATGACACTTGTTTCTATGAACAGATTTTGAACATCTGTGTCTGAACTAGATATAAAATATCTATATTTCAGATATCAGCGCTCTCCCCTGTTGTAGGCGACACTTAGCAAATAACTTTGTTTGACCTCTATACACATCTTATAAAACACATAATTTTTTTATTAAAAAGTAAGACAAAAATAAAGTGACAAAAAGAAGGGGAATAATCTTAAAATAATAATTTATGTAGTGATGGCCTCCGGTGAGTAGAGTGTAAATGAGTGGATGTGTGTGTGTAGGAGGGTGAGTATTATTAAAACCTACTTTACTGTAGACAACAGGTTTTCGGTCTCATTGTAGTTTAGCTTGCAAATGTAATCTACTACCGTAGATTTACATTTGTTCCTATTTAAGGGGTGTATATCTATAAGCTTCTGCTGCTTCTTTAATTAAAATACCCTATAATATAACCTTCCTCAAAAATTGGACTATCAAATGCAAAAATATTTTTTCAAATCCGACTGGTAATGTTCAGATTTGCGCGTTCAAACAAAACAAACCAATTGAATAAACAAACTCTTCAGCATTATTATATTAGTATTGATTATTTTAAATTTCGGATTCGCGGAACCCTTGTGACTTTTCTACGAAAACAGTCATACAAGTAAAAATAGTAGTGTAGATTCTTAATAGTTATTTTGAATGAGTAAAAACATACACATAACTACAACAACTATGTGTGTTTCATACAAAAATATGTTGGCAACTTTGGAAAGTTACAGTCTTATCCGACTTAGAGAGAGTGCACTGAACGCTCCACTAGATAAATTAAGATGTTTTCCTCTTAATATTTCTCGTGGTCAGTTATTTATTAACGGTTTTGTATTAATGTTATAGTCTAGTAATGTAGGACAGATAAGTAAAAAGATATGGTTGGTAGGCAACAAGTAATACGACAAAATGATGGTAATGATTTCGTGAAAGAAAGGATAAGAATAAAAAAAACTTTTTACGAAAACAAAACAACCGACCTCCAAAAAAAAACACTACAAAGTGAAAAATAACTTTAATTTCGGAAGTCGGTGTCTTGGGTTTTGTATTTTCGTTTTTTGCCACCGACTTCCGAAATTAAAGTTATTTTTCACTTTGTAGTGTTTTTTTTTGGAGGTCGGTTGTTTTTTTTTCCTAAAAAGTTTCTATTTTTCACTTTTTAGTTGTGGTACCTACCCCGCACACATTCGAATACCACTACCTGCTACCAGTGACAGAAACTTATCATATCATCTACATACTAAGTGGGAAAAAAATACGTATTTTGTAGCTAACTCAAAAACTATCCAAGCAAAGTTAATAAAATTTATATGGGATCAATTCGAGAGCATACCCTTTCAAACAAAAAAAGAATTTTCAAAATCGGTCTACAATTGACGGAGAAATCGGTGGACATGCATAAAAAAAAAAACAAACATACGCGACGAACATACAACCTCCTCCTATTTGGAAGTCGGTTAAAATAGGGGAAACCAAAGAACAGACATTAATTGAAGGCGTATTGCTGCAATTATTAGAATATTACAAGCGATGAAGAAACTAGAGTAACTTTTATACGCGACCGCACTTACTTGGTACCTTGAACATTTTTGATAACACATACATACTGTCTCATACAAAATTTCAATACCTACTCGATCCAAGTATGGACGGCTGATTAATAATTTTTTCGCGATGACGATGTTGATCCCAGCACACCCTTAAAATATAACCACTCCATTTTGATACATGCCGTATACCTAAGTAAGAAAGTAATTTAAAAAGCGCCATTGGGTGAGCTGCTTCTTTAAGAGTAGGTACTATTTGGTCATGCAAAATAAACGAGCTAGTCTAGTTAGGTAATACAAGTAGGTGGCATATTGTAAAAATCTGCCTAGCCAACTATGTTGAGGTCAGCTTCCAGTCTAACCGGATGTAGCTGAATACCAGTATTTTTCATAGAGCGACTGCCTATAAAACAATACCCCTTTGGCTTGACTGGTTGTCAGACTTTTGGACTTCTGACTACCCGTAACGACTGTCAAAGATCTATGACAGCCGGGACCAACGGTTTAGTGTGCTTTCCGAGGCACGGAGGAAGTGAGATATGTAATGGATGGTCACCTATCTACGAACCGACCATGGCAAGCGTAGCTTAACCTTCGATTGACCCGTGCGGTTGTTATTGTTTAACCATGAGCCTCTCATATTAAGCAGCACATTGATGGGAGAAGCATATTGTAAGCAACATAATAGTTTTCTCAGTTCCAAGAAAAATACTAACTATCAATAAACTACAAAGCACTGATTTCTATAACAAGGGAAAATACTATAACAATACCCTGCTTTGCCTTTCAAAGGTAAAATAACTTTGTTACTTGTAAAAGAGGACTTAATCGACAATATTCACTGAAACCTATATAATAACTATAACCTTCGATCCCCGATAAAGAAAATTAGCTGCCCATTACAATACCGAGTAAAAATGAAGTAAAAAAGGCACGCAAGCCATTAAAGAACCTTAACGACGCCGATCAGATGAATAAATGATTGAATTTTCAATTAGAATTAGAGAGAAGTAAAAAGGGAACTTTGTTGACAATATCGGCGCTGGAGTGAGACAGAGTGACGATTATAATGCCATTTCATCATCTCGACTGCTTTAATATTTTTAATTGAAAGATTCAATTATACTCTTTCGGATTTAAATGGTTGAGCGCGGAGATGTACTAGAAATGATGGGTCCAATTTACATTTGCGATTTGAGTGCTGAATTGAGATTAACGGAATAATATATTATTCTCCATTAGGACTGGAAGCCACATGAAGTATTAACAGGGTTTAAAGACCAGCAGCGATTAATTTATGTACCTACAATTAAATCAACCTACAATATATTGATTGTGTATGTGAGGTTTACTTTTTTCATTGAAATTGATTGTGTGCTCACTGGGAACTACATAATAATTCCTTTTTCCTATACGGTGAGTTTCTATGTCCTCTTCAAGAAACTGCCTTTTATTTTCTGCTTTAGTAGGTTATCATGCTTCTGATTTAATTATTCTTTAAGTTATTGTAGGTAAAACCCTAGCCCTAGCTTAGTGTAAATATACTCTGAACAGTGTATTAACACTGTAATTTGAAAACATTGTAGAAACCATTTATTTTGAAAAGAGTAACCGTGGAGTTTCTTGCCAGCTCTTCTCCATAGGAAGCGACCAATTGGAACCGCGCACCTAGCTTCTGGCCCTTGTAGGTTTATGTGAATAAAATATTTTGAATTGAATTGAAGTGACTTCTAAACAGTAAATCTTTTTCAAAGTTTAAAATTATATCAGCGTCAGGTGGTACCTACACTTTGTGTTGTCATCTGACAATATGCTGAGCTGAGGCCCTTTTGGCATCTGGTTCAGGCCATGGTACGGAGCGAGAGGAAATGGCAGGCCGTCACCTCTTTCTGCGAAGCGGTAATGCTCGCAAAGGAGGAGGCGGAACGCGTGGGGAGCCCTCACGCCCCTAAGTTTGACAGATTGTAGTGACTTGATGTGCTGACGTCTGTACAAAGTTTATTTAATGTATAGAGACTCACCGACCCCACAGTCAAACCACTACTACGGTTTTGTGGGGCTTAGCATAATAATTACATTTACCATTATGTGAATAAAGATAAATAAAATAAAA
Organism: Agrochola lychnidis; assembly: GCA_963680765.1. Lineage (NCBI taxonomy): Eukaryota > Metazoa > Arthropoda > Insecta > Lepidoptera > Noctuidae > Agrochola > Agrochola lychnidis. The sequence continues at coordinate 9,593,716 of OY796863.1, read as the reverse complement.
ATAATAACCGCCGCAGGAGGAGACGCCTGGGGCGGGAATCGCGAGCCGATTTCTGACCACCGTAGGCGCGGGCTTGCGGACGGTGAGCAATGGGTAGCTCGCCGTCCGATAAGGACCAAGTCCGGGTCGACGGCGCGTTGTGTTCCACGCGCGCCTCAAAGAGATGTCAGCAGAATTGACGGGGTCCGCTAGGGCCAATGCCTGCCGGGGGTTCGAAGAAAACCGATAGGGATATCGTGGCCCCCGGCAACAGGGCAATCGAAGGAACACAGGTGGGTTTTAGTCAGCAAGAGTCTGACATGCCCTCCCGCTCCACCCAGAGCGGGAGAAGTTATTTGATAATTTCCGACCCAAAAAAAGGCCCTTTTGGCATTATAATCATTGTTTTGTGTTTTTATAGTTAAAAGGTGTATATTTTCTGCTGTAATCCCATATAAACGCATTTTTCTATTTTTCTTCATATATGATCTGAATTAGTATTTCCAAATTCTTCTTTATTTATAGGTTACATCTTTCTACCAAAAACTATCCTAACAGTAAAACAAGTGCACAGAATGGTCTCTCATAATTTTCTTAGAGTCACGTGCGTCGCTAACAACTGCTCCTTGAACTACAAACTAGTTCTACATGAAAATAACTAATTAATGTGCGAACACAATAGTGTTCGCACATTAATTAGTTATTATTAGTTTTCCAGTCAGGTGTTAAATTAATGAGTCCTTTCAAATATGAAAGGACTCATTAATTTAACACCTGACTGGAAAACTTAAAGGAAACAGTATTTAGTAATTCTGATATTATACGTTTGAACTACAAGCAAACGGATTTTAAATAGTAAAGTTACTGGATAAGAACGTACATAAGAGCTCGAGGCTAAATAATAACAACTGTTCGTGGCTTGCCGCGGTCGGTTCGTGGATGGGTGACCATCCATATATATCGAGACCCTCCTCCGCCGTTGATCCCGGCTGTCATTCATAGATCTTTGACAGTTGTTACGGGTAGCCAGAACCCCAAAAGTCCGACAACCTGTCTTAGCGAGGGGTATCGTGTTACCCAGTAACTGGGTTTTGGAGTTATAGGCAGTCGCTCTACGTAAAATACTGGTATTCAACTGCATCAAGTTAGACTGGAAGCTGACCCCAACATAGTTGAGATAAGGCTAGGCAGATTTAATAGATTTGAACGGAAAAGCAAATCATTGGATAGAGAGGTCGACAAGCTTTTTTTTATTTTTAATGTAAAAAGGACTCAAAAAGAAATCATTCATTTATTTTAAAAGGAAACTTAAAAGGATTTCTCAAACTGTATTTTTAAAGAACTTTGTAATTATTGCAAAAGCGGTCGAACCGTGTGAAACAAAAGGGGTTCAGTGATGCTCATTTATTTAAGCGCTAAAGATTCCTCGCCCCAAAGAAACTTTCTTATTTCTAACGATAATTAAATTATAGAATTAACTGTGGAAATTAGTTGAAAATTACGACAATACTTCGGCACACCGTAAAAGTTTATTTTTCCGCGAAAACAAAAAAATAAAAGGGGTTGAGTTAGAGTTAAAAATTGTTAATGGTATTGCATTTATTTTGTTTTGTCTTTTTACGCTTAATTGGATTACTGTAGGATTAATAAAAAAAAAATAAAAAAAATATAAGAATCCAATAATAAGGGCTTATGTTGGAGAAATAAAATGTTTAATTATTGAAACTCGTTTTTAGGGTTCCGTTAGTTTTTAGGTTCCTTTATGGTTATGCTTTATGGTATGGTAGGAACCTTTATGGTTTCGTCATGTCCGTTTGTCTGTCTGTCCGCGATCTAGCTCCGAGACTCTTAGTACTAGAAAGCTGTTATTTGGCATAGGTATACGTATTAATTACGCCGACAAAGTGGTAAAATAAATTTTAGGGTACCTCCCCTACACGTAAAGTAGTGATGTTTTTTTTATTCTATCCCATTGTGTGGGGTATCATTTGAAAGGTTCTTTGAAAACATTGTGAGTATGTGAAAACAATATTTGGATTCAGAGACCCGTTTGCGAAATATTAAGCTTTAAAGTGCTAATTTTTGTTAGAGTCAAGTGTTCCCCTCCCTGCCAGCTAAATGGTTGGTTTTGGATGTGTGAAAAAAAATCACGGCAGTCGTTTATAAAAAGAAAAACTATCACAACTAAGTAGGCTCTACAAGTTAACGAGTACTAATTGACCAACTTATATTTGCAGTTGCAAAAAAATGTTTTCCCATACATTCCGTATGGGAGAACATGTTTTTCAACTACAAAGTTAGGTTTGTTTTTGGGATAAATTCAACCCACCTATGGAATCCTTCATTGTGCGTGGTCCGACACGCACTTGGCCGGTTTTTTATAAAATGATTTTAGTGTCAAATTCTACTCAATTTTGGTGAAGGTAATTCGATATCCCCCTCTAATGCTACTATTAATAGTTAACATGTTTGTTTACTAATTAAAATCATTATCCCTATATAATTAAAGCGTCGGCTACACGCTAGTTACATACTACCCGTATGTAACTAGCGTGTAGCCGACGACAGAAATATGTAGAACATGTCCACCCGCTCGTCTAATTATAATCGATCCTCGGGAGATTGACACATGTCGTGAATGTAACGATAGCAACATCGACACGTGTTTAGGAATTAATTTGGAAATAAATTAAAATGTGATTTAGTGGGATTCCTAAGCAATTTCATCATCATCATCATCATCAGCCTATAAATGTTCCCACTGCTGGGACACAGGCCTCCTCTCTGTGAGAGGGAGTGGGCCGTAATCCACCACGCGGGCCCAGTGCGGGTTGGTAGATGTCACATGTCTTCGAATTTTCGGTTCTAGGACATGCCGGTTTCCTCACGATGTTTTTCTTCACCGTTTCTCTTTCTAAGCAATTTATTTATACATATAATAAAATAGCAACGAAGTCAAAACTGTACAATTAAATTGTTTTTTTTAAATTAATTGATACGAGGTGTGGAACGACTTTGATGCCGAAAAAATTGTTTTTAGAATTTTTGTCTGGATGCATGTTCCGGATTGGCGTAAAAACAACTGAACTTTGACACTCAGATAGTTTATATCCTGGATTTTTAATTACTTATTTACATATTTACTTTTAATCCCGATAGTACGTTCTCGTGGGATATTTTCCGATATTCACGCGGACGAAGCCGCGGGAAAAAGCTAGTTCCTTATAACTAACAATATAGGTATATAATTATACTGCTAGATTTTTTATTTATTTGTTTTGTTGCATTAAAATATCATAAGTTGAGTGAAAAAGTGAGTAGAAAAAACTAAAATCTATGTTGTTGTTTCGTGAAATATGGCGTTCTATATTTTCTGACCTCATTCAAAATCGAAATATAGGTACAAATATTTCGCTAGGTATGTGAGTTTAATGTATATGTATTCAAAATCAATGTTCATATTTTTCCGTTTCGAGTTTTAAATCTGAAAATTGTGCTTTGTTTGTTTAATTTGCCAATATGGTTGATGGGTAGATAATACACAAGAATCCCGCGAACCACAAATAAAATTGGATTGTTTATTTCTAAAAGATAAATTCAACAAATTTTCCGTTTGAGTTAGATTACTCAGGGCTGATTTTTCCAACGTCCCATTTAATCAAATTGACGTTTGGCTGTTTTTGTATGGAAACACTGTCAAAAATTCAAAATTATTTCATGGAACAATATTTCTAGCGTTAGAAAAACTAGACTTTACCACTCTAAATAATCCTTAAGGCTCCGTGCCGCCGCACCGCACGAAATCACTGATTTTGATCAATTTTGTTTATTCGTTGTGAGAAAGGGGACGAGAATTTAAACAAAATTATTTGTGATTTGAAAAGTCCAATTCTTCGTCTTGTACATAGGGGAAAGGGATTTTTGAAATAAATTAAGGATTCGTGGGAAATCACTAAAATTCGCAACAAGTTTTCCAAAAAATGACGCGAGACTGACGTTTGATCGTTTTGTTAGAAGAAACTGCTTTTGATGTTGAAAATTAAAAAATATCATCAACATCATTATATGGTCTACTTATACATAGCGGAACCACTTTTTTCAACTTTCATACAAAATATAGCAGAAAAAAAATGTTGAAATAACGTAACTTTCTCAAAACTTCAAGCCAAATAAATATTTTTTTCTAATACTTAGAAACACTTTTAAGAAATTTTAAAAATTATATATTAATTTTAAGTTAATTGTTTAATAGAATCTAAATTTTATTTTATAAATAAACAATTATTTCATTACATAAATAAATGGCAAAGTGAACTATATAAACGATCGCGGAAAATCTATTCCGTCAGTAGCGAACGGGCCTTCCCAGCGTGAGGACGTATCACTTTGCGTCGCAGCACGCACACACGCACGTACGTGTCCGATGTTAACATATTCCAGAAATTGTACGACGACTACCACATTTTGATCCGCATTTTATTTTAGAGTACTTTGCTTGTTTTTGAAGAACATTAAAATTTTGCATGCCTGGCAATAAATAAAATACCGGTGTACGTGCGTTCGTAATTCTTCTTATCCTAAACGGCTTGACTGATTTAGATGTTTTTTTTTTAAATTCTTTTTGTGTAACTTGGATGGTTCATAACTATAGTTGGACTCGCGTGGCGCTGTTGTCGCAGGACAACATCTGCCTGCTGGGTTCACTAGTTATATTTTGACTTTAGATTTCATAGTTTTGAGTGATTTTTGGTAGGGGAAAAAGTTATGGGTTCGCGTCACCGATATGCCCGCGCCTATATGCTGTTGTAGCAATAAGTGAAGTATTTTTGGAACGAAGTTTCTTTAACGCTACTGAAGACTACTTTAAGTCAAAATAAAGATCCAAGATGGCGGCTGCGAACATTTAAAAATATTTCGTCATGGGTATCGTTTTCATAGCTTTCGAGGATGCTAAAGCTGATAGTGAGGTCAAAATATAAATCCAAGATGGCGGCTGTGACAATATTCAGATTTTTCGTCATGGGTGTCTTTTTCATAGTTTTTGATGATTCTAAAGCAGATTTTGATGTCAAAACGTAAATATAAGATGGCGGCTGCGAAAATTTTCACATTTCTTCATAACATCACGCCATCAATTTCAAAGTGTTGGGCCCTTTGAAATTGATGGCGTGATGTTATGAAGAAATCTCATTTCCGCAACTTTTTCGCGCAAGTGGGTTCGCGCAAGTGTCTTTCGCGAAAATGTCTTTCGCGCAAGTGTCTCAGATCCCTTTATGGATACTGGTGCCAATTCTCTTGTCACAAATTAATGCCTCAAAACTAGACTAAAAATCACCAAAGTTTCGTTCATTCCTGTCAAACGATGATTTCCCATCGTGAAATAATTATAGAATATATTTTATTTTGACAGCACTAAGATGGCAATATGGTGCCGATTCTCTTGTATACCGAACTAAACTTACTAAACTATCACTAAAATTCCTTTCTTTTGGCTATGAAAATCTTGAAGCTATTCTGCAACAAAAATTTTCTAAATTTAAATATATTTTGACACACTAAAATTATATTTGACAATCGCGAGTCCACGTGGTACTTGTTTGCCCTACCCCGTGAATTTTTTTTAGAGCTGGAGGCGCACAGTGTGCAGCCTTGACGTTTTATATAGAATTTTTACTTTTTTTAAGGAAAATAAGAAAAAATATTACTTACATGTAGAGTGTCAGAGGTTTAAGAGTTTTATAAAGGGGATCGAAATTCTCATTATTTTTGCGATTGGACGCACCATTTTCGAGATACATGCAAAAGAAAAAAAAAGATACAGTACTGTTTTTTGCACCGGAAGCGAGGTGTTGGTGTGAATTTTAGTTCAAGATAACTAATTTTATTCCGCACCTTTTTAATCGCGATTAAAAATAGTCAGATTTAGTTAGACATGGTGCCGATTCTCTTGTCACAAATGCCTCTAAACTAGACTAAAAATCACCAAAATTTTGTTTTATTCCTGTCAAACGACGATTTCCCATTCTGAAATAGACTAAAGTGACACAACTTAACTATATTTTAGTTTGACAGCACTAAGATGGCACTGAGATATTAGTTTAGTGAAAATGGCAATTTTGCTATTCTGAATTTGACGTTTTTAACCTAAAATTTAGATTTTCTAACTAAATATGACTATTTTTAATCGCGACTAAAAACATGTGGCATAAAATTGGTTGTCATGAACTAAAATTCACACCAACACCTCGACTTCAGATGAAAAAACAGTACCGAATATTTTTTTTTTCTTTTGCTTATATCTCGAAAACGGTGTGTCCAATCGCAAAAATAATGAAAATTTCGACACCCTTTATGAAACCCTTAAACCCCTAACACTCACATGTAGGTAATATTTTTTCTTATTTTCCACACAAAAAGTGAAAAATCCATATAAAACACGTCGAGGCTGCCGCCCCTGCGCGCCTCCGGCTCTAAAAAGATTCACGTGGTTAGGTATCATGTGTGGAGTCGCGGTTGTCAAATTCGATTTAGATGTGTCAAAATTATTTTTAAATTTAGAGAATTTATTTTGCAGAATAGCTTTGAGATTCTCATAGTCAAAAGTAAGGAATTTTAGTGATAGTTTAGTAAGTTTAGTTCGGTATACAAGAGAATCGGCACCAATAGCGAATTTTTCATTTTCACTAAATTAATAACTCATTAATTTGCAAAAACTGTACTTTATCTTTTTTCTGTCCTTTTGTTTATATCTCGAAAATTGTGTCTTATCGCAAAAATAATGAAAATTTCGACCCCCTTTATGAAACCCATAAACCCATAAAACTCAACATGTAGGTAATAATTTTTCATGTTTTCCATACAAAAAGTATAAAATTCCATATAAAACAGAATTGTTATAAATATACTAAACGAATATACACAAACATTCCAGACTTATTTCATAAGCGTACCTACGTAACTTAACAAAATACCGTCTATAGGATCAAAACTGTTTAAGCGATCACTACGCTCGATGTTTAGGCGTGTGTGCGTGAACGGTGCACACAAACATAGCATCGCAAGAATTTACCTAAACTCTGGCGAGTGAATTCACAGCCAGGAGCCTTAAGCATTTTATCTAACGTCTAATTCGGTAAGATATTCGATATCCTAACATCTATTCCATATTTGCCGACCGTACCCAGTACAGTCATCAAGACAGAAGCGTCGTAGAGTATCTGTCCCTAGCTGATGAGTGACATACCTTTTTTCCAGTAAGAAACAAAGCAACCGGCATCTATTTGTGTCCCAACTCTAATAAAAAATAACCTGCCTCTAACATATGGGATGCACGTGTCATCCTAAATAATCTTAGTTAAATTATTAGTTTTTAATTATTTTTTTTTTGTTTTTGGATGTGCAAGCATGTTTAAAGAGCTAGAATGCGATTGAAAAATGCTAGTTTTTTTTTTTAATTAAATAAAAATCAAAGAAATATACCAGTAAATGCGACCAGCGAAACCACATTTTCTATAACTTTATACTTTATCTATGGCATTTTCTTAATCTGTCTCTGAAACATAACTAAATGACATTCATTCATATTTTAGTTAAACTTATGACATCTTGATTTTCCTCCGGCCATCTGAAAATGTGTGAACATTTTAATTTTATGAGTCTTCCAACGAATTTATGTTCTTCCGCGATCTAAAAATAAGCTTTATTATATCTACAAGGTATCAACTTTAATAATCATTATTATTACAAATGAGGACACCATTTTAATTTTAGCCCTATATTCACTGCTTATTTGTACTCACACGTTCAAAATATCCAATAGAAAAAGAACAAGTACAGGAAAACATGTGAGTTTCATAATACATTCAAGACTATTCATTAGACATAATACCTACCTTCATATTAATGTTATTTTCTTAACCTTCCGCTGACTTATGGGATGCTCATGTCATCATTAACATTTAGTTTGAATTATTACTTCCAAATCTTTATTCGGTTGTTCGTTTAGTTATTATTCAAACACTATTTTATTTGTAAACTGTTCCAGACTTTAAATTATCTACTTTCCCAAAGTTTATTTTCTTAACATGCCCCTTGTGAATTTATTGAGAGAGCACGTGTCATTTTAGCTAAATTATTACCTCTATCTTAATTGTTTTGGGTTATTCGAAGACGTGCTAACATATTTAAAGGGTTAACCCACGATTAAAGCTTGCTCTTTCTAATTTCTCAACTTTCATATAAAATATAAATGTACTTGTTTATTAGGTGTGGTTTTCAAAAAGGTATGCTCTTTGGGACTAACCAAGCCGGAAGGGATTAAAGTGTGAGCAATAGAATTTTCAGCAGGCTGTATAACCTTTTCAAACATAATTATATTAGTGTACGAGTGTGTTTTATTTACTCGCTTATGTGTTCTAGCTGGCCAGTTGTAACTTTTCAGTTTTACAAATTTTCGTCGTTATTTAAAATTTTCATAAATTTAGGTATAATAATCTTTTTTTCTATATTATTTAGGTATAATAATCTTCTTTCTTCTTCTAATAATCTTCTTAATTTCTATGTATTTCTTACATATAAGTAACAATGGCCCAAGAATTATAATAATTATGAAATAGCAGTAATTTAGAATGTACAAATAGAAAGACGACCTCTATTGGCGCATCACTTTAAACGCTGACTTCTGCTTCCCCTCGAAATGAAAGATTGTGTACAACGCCATCTAGGGAACGAAGTTGAACTCATTTAGTCACATTCTGCAGCAATGCCTCGAGCCACATTAAAGTGCATCTCTAGCCCGAGGTTCTGAAAACGACTTTTTTATGAGTTACTGAGATGTTCGCCGCATAAAATTGTTGCTTCTCTTGTGTTTCACGACTTATATCACTTTTAGATTATCTTTATTATATTATTAAAACAACATTCGCCTACAAAATAGCCATAGATTTAAACAGACATAATGAAACATTGAAGATGGATAGTTGCACCATCCATTCTCCCAATGGTTCATTAATAGACAATCGATTAGATTTACTGCTTTCAATGTAAGCGTAACTACTATAAGTAGACATAGACTGCAGGTATGCACATAAGCGACCTAATAAAATTAGACTGAACGTCAACTACCCACAATACTTATCTTTTGCCTCCTGGTTGAATTTACAACAATGCAATTTGAACTTTATTGCTTTATACACAGGACTTCTTGTAAAAAACAAGGAAGCCCTTAAAGGCTTAGAGCGCGGTCGCAAAAGCGGCGTAGCATCGTCTATTTCGACGTCGTCGGTGCGTTGACCAGCCCATTTCGACGCTGCACAACAGTCGATAATTATGTTGTCAACTGACTAAAGCAAGCGGGCTATACAAAGCGGATCTGGGCCGGATCAGTCGCTTTTTGTGCACGACAAAGGCCATTACGGGATCCGTTTCCGAGCGTAAAGTCAACACTGTTATGAAGTTTTCGCTGGAAAATCGGCTAACGTGGGAAAGCTGCGATTGCGAATTGAATGGATAATGAGCTCCGGTGTATTCGTTAATTGAGTCGATATGTAAATAACAGGCCGCGAGCCTCACTGAATCATTGCGGAACTCAAAGGGTAGTGCCATTTTATTGTGCCAGTGCTCTGATTGTAAGCAAACTTTGCTCGATAGTTTGTCTGCGTAGGTATTTGCTCACCTATTTGTTGTTTTACAAAGGGACTCTAACTGGCTATTCTATCCTACATATGCGACTACAAAAAACAAAAATATGGTCACCATAATCATTTCATAAAACCGCATGTGAATTCTATTTACATGACATCCGGTCCCATTTTAAAACTACATGGCATAGGTATTAAAAATGCAAATGAATTAACATTGACGCACAATTTTATTTACCCACAACCGTTTACACAATAAATAGTTGATATTTTAATTTGCCAAAACAAATAAAGGTGATGCAGAATGTTCTATCAGTAATATCAATTTTATTCAGTCCAAATGACATATCACTTAACTATTCATGGCAGTCACGTTTCAATTTGTGGTCTATACAATGTAATAATTAATTTATTATCTATTTACTCATTTGGAACTGAATAAATTTGGTATACATTTTTGGTGGGATGATTTTTAGAAGTGTCCTGTTATCTTGTATATTTAAAACAGAAGGTTTTGATGTGTAACATCTTTTCTCTCGCTTTCCTGCAATCTGTGGGAGTGATTTCGTGAAGAGGGACGGAAGTGTGTAACAGGAAGCTGGGGAGCACGCGCTGTTTGATTTAACCAATGAGCGCGCGCGGTGCTAGAGTTGATGTCGACGTCAGGTGGTATCAACCCATTTTCCGAGAGGTTGGTACTGTCGGCCGAGATGTCAGATGTTACACATCATAATTATAAAGCGAGCATTCGTGCAGTCAGTACGTGGAAACGAGCACGAACACACGAGCAGTGAGCCGCTCGTTGCTCGTTTCGAGTGCTCCGCCCGCTGTCGATTTTTTGGCGAATCCCTTTGAGTGCTACGCGGTTCAATCAGTACCTATAGCCACACGTGCCACACGCGTCGTATCTTGGCTATTGTGTTTAGAATCTGGAGCGCGGGCGAGCAAAGAGTTCGAAAAGAGCATTTTAGGACATGGGGTAACGTAACATGCTCGCTACGAATGGTACATTACGGCCCGTATCACCGGTCAGTACCCACCTTAAGGTTCGATCATAATTTTTTGAGTTTGATGTTGTTTTAAATATCATGAAGTATAGGTAAAAAATGTACCTAATAGTCGGAATCGGCTTTAGATCTATATATGCCAATTTGAAGCTTAATAAAGTGTTACAAAAATAAATGAGTATATTATTTTTATTAGATACCCGCATTTAGCAGATTTTTTGTTTCAGCCAGTACATCTATGGCTTACCGTTAATAGTGAGCGGTATCAATTAAAACTGTCTCCTCTGATTTATTTTATTGGTTCAGCAATTGATTACATTACGCCAAATTGACCGCAATGAATGGGAGTCTCACGACACCGCATTGCGTTACATTCACTCTACAGTTGCGTTTTTATTCAATTTTTCATTAATTTTATTAATTTTTTATCAATTTTTCAGTGATTTTTTTATTAAAAAATAAATAAAAACAACTGAAGAGAGATGAAAAGAACGTTACTGGATAGATACATAGTAATTATTGCAATTAGGTACCTATAATAACCACATTTGGCAAGAGATCCAGTATAAGCTGACCTCGCACTGTACGGAAATCCTATACAATGCGAGATCAGCTTATACTGGAAATGTATAGCTTGATATGTAGCCGTGTGTACCACTACAATATTATTGGACAAGAGAAAGTATGATGTTATAACCACACAATTTTACACCAATGAGTGCGTTGCCAATTATAATTTCAAAACATTTAGTATTCAGACTACTACCTACCTAGATACAAAAGTATATAACAATAAAGATATCTATTTCAGTAAACACTTCCTACAAAAACACATCAGCGGTGTCCTAATGCTTTTAGAATGCCCATATAAAACCGCAAATATTCCTCCAACATACAGTGAAATCACGATGACGATGTAAACACCCCACGGCAATATACCGAAAAGGGATCGCACCTATCTATAACAAAAAAGGTATTAGATAACTATCCCAAGTTTGGTTCCTGGTGGAACTATCAATCACCTTACTAATTGCGTTATTTATCTACCCCTATTCTGAAATCGCGCTGTCATCGGCCTATGTAATTTCACTTAGTGGCCTCTTTAGCCAGGTATTATTTCTTAATAATTTTTCGCCACTCATCGTGGCTTTGCTGCGAAAATGACAGGGTTTTCACAACCAATTTTAAGCTCTGAAGGTCAGGTTATTTGTTAGCGCTTGTTATGAGCACCATTTTCTAAACAAAATATAACCTGGATAGGTTCGCCGACATTTAACTTGAGTGGTGTAGAAATATATTGTTACAAAAGTATTAGTGGTGCTCTTGTTGTAAATTATAACAAGTATTTAAGCATATTTGAGTTTCTTGTGTTGTTAAACGTACATATTTCATGTCTAAAGACGACTTTAGAAGTAAAGCAATAACGCATTAGAGTTTCGAACTCGTATTCTAGAACCGTTATTTGCGGCTTTTCGTACGCACCGTACTCGAAATATAATTGACAACCCTTTCGCCATTAACTAGAATTGGGTTGTCCAGTCAATTCCTGAATGAATGATGCCCGAAGTCACCGGGTTTTGGGTCGAACAAATCCCAAGTATGCGTGACGAAATACTTCTCAGAAATAATTTGTATAGTTTGTTGTATGCGCACGCAAATGAAATGGTCCAAACATTTGGTAAAACTCGTTAACCAACTCGTGTTTCTGACGCCAAGATTCGGTGCCGAGTTAATTTAGGTTGTCGATGACGGCTTTTTGAACCGATTACACAAATGCGTCGGTTTACACCATGTGTTAATGATTTTGTTAGCAATTGTGGACCGTGCGTAATATTATGTTTATCGACGATTCAGGGCAGGTTATCCATTACAAATAGTAATTAAAAACCTAATGATAGTTTGTAGCTGCAGCGTAGTAAATAGGAAAATGATAAACAAAATATCGAAGTCCTTGCATTAGAGATAAACGATTAAAATCACTAATCTGATGGCTGATACAGCAATTTTATCAGGGCCGCTCGTCATAATAAATCCCTAATACCTTTATTAATGCCGTATTAAAATAGGGTATTATAACAAGAGGTTAGGCACCATAGCAACGCGATTTGCTTAGTTAAATATTTCGGGAGATCCTCCCGCGTGAGGAGGGTTGGCCGGCCATCCCCGGACCAACTCGAGAATTCTGGCGATTGTGATGATATATGAGGGCGCATTATTTTCTTATCTTTTCTTTTTCTAACTCCACCGCCCATACTTCATTCCTGCTCGTATTATAAACGTTTTACTTTTCATATCTCGTAATAGACGCTTTGGGCGCGAATGGTGTTAGTATTACGTAAATTTCGGTAATATGTCATAGCAGTTGAGCCTCTCAACGCTTTTAGGGCTCGTGATGATTTCATTTTGCTCGGGAACGATATAAATTAATTTTTGTTTGAGCATGACTCAAAGGAAATTGTTTCTTGAAAATGATACCGTATTGTAGATGAGGTTATCTTAGTAAACAAGGTGGCGCCGGTACTCGGCATGAAAATATTTTCATTCTATTGAAAGTCTGCGTAATCTTTTAATATACAGAGCTATGAGGTTTTATTGCTTGTAGTGTTCCGTTTATAAACAATTTAGTTTAGTGCCAGAGTCGAGAAATTTAAACATATAAAATTTTCTTTTTTTCTAAAAACGTACGCGTATTTATCTTAAGACCGTTTTCAAAAAGTTAAATGATTTTGCCTAAGTGTTTTCAAATTTATTTATTTTGGGACAACTAGATCCAAATGTTTAGTATCCAAAAATATTTGAAACTATTGTTAGTACTTAAATATAATTACAAAGGACAACACCCATCATATACATCTAATTCTATACACACATGCCCCTGTGCTGAGATATCCCGCCCCGTCAAAATAACCAACAGTGAGATACCTCCCTAAAAGATCACCAGGCGAACGAAATGCCTCAAAACAGGTGCACGTACATCTTCAGCTATAGTTTTCAGGATGCTGTTGTTTTATACCCCAACTTTGTAATATCAAATGTTTCCAATCTATTCAAAATTAACTACAAACAACCAAAATTGAAATCCAATTCCACAACCCAAACTTGACACAGCAGATGTTAAATCTCAAATAACAACGAGAGGCAAATCCCAGCAACAAGATCACAGAATAACTAGAATAAAATACATGAGAGATTATTTAAAGGGAGCAAAATCAGCACTTGGTCCGTTTGATGGACGGCTTGGTGACATTACCATAGTTTTAAAAGTCAAAATCGGGGACAGTTAGATTGGAGATGAAGTAAACAAGTTCACCTTGACTTGATCTTACACCGGATCAGATGTAGGAACAGAGACCTAAATGGAAGTAGTCGAATACAAATGAGCTCGTCGAAAGGATGTAGATTTGGGATTATTTAGCTATTTCAGTTTTAGCTTCTAATACTGATGAAATTTATACTAGAAATTGGAAGAAAGTATACACATACAGTTTATGTCTCACCAGCAGTTTCACTTGCATTCTGGGGGACCATCATTCAGGTACCTGATAAAAAGTGTCCAATGTATTATAAATCCCAGTCAAAGTCTACCCGCATGCCAAATTTCATCCAAATCCGTTTGCATTACTTTTGGACTTTGGGTTTAGTCTTTAAATTATGAGCTTGATTTTTTTACTCCAACTTCAAAACCTCAATATTTTCTATTTGTAATGGTTTGAAGAAAGTACAAATCATGTTACACTAGCACGGTTTCACTCGCATGCTACCGAAACTTCTTCATGTATCCGGATAGAAGTATCCTATGCATTAATCATGTTTCAGTCTATCTGTATATCTACTTGAATATCTACCTGTATTTCTACTTGTATTTGTACCTGTATTTCTACTTGTATCTGTAGGTATTTCTACTTGTATTTCTAATTGTATCTGTAGGTATTTCTACTTGTATTTGTACCTGTATTTCTACTTGTATTTGTAACTGTATTTCTACTGTATTTCTACTTGTATTTGTACTTGTATTTGTACCTGTATTTCTACTTGTATTTGTACCTGTATTTCTACCAAATTTCATCCAAACCCGGTCAGCTGTTAAATCATAATTGAGTATGACAAATGCCCTAACTTTCACGTGCTTTCACATAAAATCATATTATACATAAATAGGATGTAGAAGCTGTATTAGTGACCGTTATGAATGGTCGGGTTAGTCATTCAATTTAAATTAATAATACTGAGTATGCTAGTATTTGCTGCATGGATGCTTCCGTTGCACGTAAATCATTATTTAGAAACATCTAGTATAGAAACTAACTATTTATCAGTAGCCATTACTAAATTGAACCCGCAGTCCAGAGAGCAAAAACTAACTATGCAGTAGTAAAATCCGTATTACTTTAGATTTTGAACTTTGGTCTGTAAAGTCTTTAAATTTAGCTTGATTTTCACCAGCATTTAGAGAATTTATACCAGAAGTTTTCGTGTATAAAACATTAGCTGCGTCCCGTAGTTTCACCCGCGTAAGTCTCGATCCCGTGGAAATATCGGGATAAAATATACTATGTCCTAATCCAGGCCATGGTCTATCCATGTGCCAAATTTCATCCTAATCTGTTCAGCCGTTTTAGCGTCAAAGCGTAACATACAAATTCACTTTCGCATTTATAATATACTAGCTTTCGGTCGCGGCTTCGCTCGCGTGGAGGTCGGAAATTATCCCACGGAAATGTACTACCGGGACAAAAAGTATCCTATGTGGTAATGCAGGTTATAAACTATCTGTGTGCCAAATTTCATCTAAATCCGTTCGTTCTTGCGTGATTGAGTAACAAACATCCAGACACACAAACTTTCACATTTATAGCATAACATAACATCACGCCTTGTTTCCCCGAAGGGTTGGACAGAGGTGTCCCTGTAGCAGGTACACCCACATTTCGCTAGTTATGTATAAGTCCCTTGTAATAGGGGGCGAGCCTATTGCCATCAACCGGGCACAAATCCAGGCTCCGAGATGCTTCTGAGAAATTCCAGATAGAAAAACCCAATAACACTTTGCCCGACCCGGGAATCGAACCCAGGACCTCATGCTCAGCAGTAGCGCAATATCATTAGTAGGATTAGTTAGGATTAGGAAGTTTTTAGGTATAGCATAGAAATCTCGATATTTGAACATGTCGCGACATTAGTAGATTGCACCCGTGCGAAGCAATACGGGAAGGTTACCTATTAGTTTTCAATAAAATGGTTTTATTTTTAATTTAGTTAAATAACGGATATACCTACAAGTCATTCCGCAGACACACGGTCATGTCAGACAGCAGCGGTAAAAATAAAAGCGGCCATAGCGCATGTCGGACTCACACTCGAAGGGTTCCGTACCACCGTACAATATTTAACACTACATTTATATTTTTTATGAAGGAAAACATCGTGAGGAAACCGGCATGTCCTAGAACCAAAAATTCGAAGACATGTGACATCTACCAACCCGCACTGGGTCCGCGTGGTAGATTACAGCCCAGTCCCTCTCAAAGAGAGGAGGCTTGTGTCCCAGCAGTGGGAACATTTTAGGCTGATTATATATTTAAATTATACTTTAGTTTTAAAAAAACACGATTCTTGTGTGGAAACCCCCTTTAGTTTTTAACTTATTTTTATAATTTGTTGTTATAGCGGCTATAGTAGTACAAACTGTGAAAATTTCAAGTGTTTACCTATTACTGTTCAAAAGATACAGCTCTGTGACAGACGGAAGGACGAACAGACAGACGGACAGCGGAGCCTTAGTAATAGGGTGCTGTTGGCATCCTTTAGGTACGGACCCCTAAAAACGATGAAGTATAGTGTTGAAAAAAAATCCTACCATTGATATTAAGGTATTCTATAATTGAACATAAGATATTTGCGAGTCTAGGCTACCAAAATAAAACCTAGTACAGTACAAATATATTCTTAATGTCCCTTGGCAAACCTCGTGTTTCGTCAGTCGTCGGATTTCTCTCAGTTGCCCTTTGCACTTGGTGCAGACCGGACGCTCTCAATCAACTAGTAAATAGAGCTGTTAATACTCTTTTAACTTAATGTAATTTATTTAAAAAATAGGAGGAAAGCCGCTAAAGTCGCTGGTACGACAGATAGGAAAATAGTTTTACAGCTCTATATAGTTCATACGGAAATCGAAACAAAACAACAATAAAGTACTTAGTTCTGAATTCAAATTATTATACACGATAAATCTAATAATTAATTGATGGACATGGAAATTAGCATTCGTTTGTATTCGGAAATCCGATGATACCCGAGCGACATTAAGAAAATAGAAATACTTTAACTAACTATAAATGCTTTTTATCATTCCACGCCAGTTTTGAGAGTCGATTGAAGACCATACGTTATTTAGCTAGCAGACTATTTCACGGAATCTTTGAATTCTACATGTTAGTGCTTCACGAGATCTTTAGTACCTCTTAGTATTTGTGATAGACGCCCTACGTTAGTAGCTTTTGAAGTAGTTACTTGTTAGGTTAAGATCTTGTTCTTCAAGTATTTCTCGAAAAATGTTTTGCTAGTAGTAGCTATAATGCTAATTAGGAAGTACAGTGCCTTTAGGTTTGGTTGTTCTAAAGAAGGAGAAGGACATTTTGGGTTACTTTCATGCAGGATATTTAAATTCGCGAGCAACCGCTGGTGATAATATATTCACGGAGTGACGATGGCTCTCTCGAGTCTAAGGTGAAGTAAAATGCCACTAACTGCTCAAACACCAAATGTAACTCTGTATTTCCTTACTACACTTATCTACACCAGGAGATGAGGTTACCTTTTTGTAGTCAGTGCAAAAAAATAAACGCATCTTGACATTACGGTGGCAAAGTGCACACCTTTTCTCCATTCCAAAAATAAACCCCACCGTTCTCCAAAACATAAAACTGTCTCGCATTGTGTCTCAACAAATTTTTATAAAATATTACTTTTAAAAAGAAATACATCGTCGGTATTTCATAATTGTGGACGAACAACGTCCAGAAAATGTGTCGTTATGCGATCAAAGCTTAATTACATTGACCGCGCAGCCGGAAGTCCGGTGATCCACGGACAACGAAGAAAAT
Organism: Agrochola lychnidis; assembly: GCA_963680765.1. NCBI lineage: Eukaryota > Metazoa > Arthropoda > Insecta > Lepidoptera > Noctuidae > Agrochola > Agrochola lychnidis. Next base: position 9,575,989 of record OY796863.1, on the reverse strand, counting down.
GGATTAAAATAAAAATAGTCTATGGTCGCTTATACCTTAAATCGACTTTTGGATTAGCTGGGTTCGGCCGTTTGTCTTCTATTTTTAAATGTAATTTTGTTGTTCGATGTTATTAGTTATAGCCATGGAATTAGTATTTACTATATAGCTTGGATAAAAAGAGTTGGTCACTTTTTAGATTTCTTGTTTATTTTATTGAAAGGCTTATGTTTAACCACTTACTGACCTGTTGGTAAGTAAAAATGTGGTCGACGATGAGACAGGCTCGCTTAGAAATTACCTTGAATAGTGTGCTCAAGATTTGAAAACTTAAAATTGAAATTAGCGACTATAAACAAGCAAGTAATTTCAAATTAAAAATAATAAATTGTGAATATAATTTATTAAAATTATTTTGTGCGAATGAATACAGTACGCTGGTATGTAACAATGTTTAATTGAGAGCGTAAATAATATAATAATATTTTGTTCTGTAATGTCAACAATTATAATTAAAAGTTAACGTTATATTAATTTCTATAGAGTTATTGTTTGTTTTGCTCGCGGAGTAATTTTAACATTTTTATATTAATTTTACACTGTTCCTAGGTAACTACAGACACATAATTATGGAATGACTGCGTTTTGTATACGTATAGAATTAATTAATAATTATTTTTACAATTTAACTTTATTTGTATAAGTATAGAACGCTTAATAGAGTGAAATGTTAGTCATTTGTCACCAGCTCAGTACCTACTTCTTAGATACCTACTAGCAGGTTAATTGAAAAAAAAAAAAAAACAGTGGCACTCCAGGAGTGCCGACAGAAGTGAAAACTTGAACAATTTTACTGTGCAGAAAATAATTTTAATGTGGTGTTGGTAACAGTGTTGCGAGTTCAATTGTTTTTTCCCATCTCAAAAAAGCCCAACGCGCCTAAAGAAGTTTTAACTTAAAAAAAAATACTCAACTTCCTGCTATCAAAAACAAATATTTCCCAACAAAACAAGAAAGTGACACAGAACGTGTCCAGATAAGATTGTACGACATTCATTGTTGTCGATATAAAAATAACGACTGACTTGTAAAACAAAATCCTTAACTTTATATATTCGCTGTAAGGCCGGGGGTCACATTTGGAGTTGTCTCTGCACCGCTGTCCTTACGCGGTAGAAGCCACAACGGAAAATAAAATTGATATCGCTCGAGCCGCGGGCGTTCCGAGAAAAAGCATTTCGAAATAAATGACTTTTTAAATTTCATCGTTGCACACAGTTTCTCTATCAATTGTCGAGGCTCGCTCCCCGTAACTGGATTTCACGACGGGCATTTATTGTGTGTTACATACAAGACATTGCGACTTTTATACTGCGGACGTTGATAAGTAGGTACCTATGAAATAAAGGACGCGGGCGCAGTACCGCGGTCTATTGGCAATCAGTACAATTTCTGGACCGCCTTTGACTGGCTGAGTACTGCTAAGTCGTCGACAGTCCGTTTAGTGCAGTTTAGTCAAGTCATCTGCTTTTGAGAGAACAAAGGGTTTGTTAAATTGTTTTATTTGATATTTGGCAGAAAAAATGATAATCTTATAGTAAAAGGTTCAAGAGCAGTGGTGGCCCAGTGGTAACGGCCGCGACTTACGAGTTGTATGTCGTAGGTTCGAACCCAGACAGGCACTTTGTGTAAATTATTTCATCACCACTGCTCTCAAAACGGTGAAGGAAAACATCGTGAGGAAACCGGCGTGTCCTAGAACCGAAAATTCGAAGACATGTCACATCTACCAACCCGCACTGGGCCCGCGTGGTGGATTACGGCCCACTCCCTCTCACAGAGAGGAGGCCTGTGTCCCAGCAGTGGGAACATTTATAGGCTGATGATGATGATGAAAAGGTTCATTTATATATGAATGTATCTTTTATTTACTCTATCGGTCCTGTTTGTCAATTTTAATTATCCTATATTTGTATTGACTTTTTTCCTTATCCAAAAAAGCTTTAAATTATTTAATTCTCTTTAAACTGCTCTGTAAAGCGTTTTTAAGGTTCAATTACGAATTAACTACATTGTTGTATAAATAAATTGCTGTGCATCCGTTATTCATTTGCAATTATAGCACTTCACAATAACGATAATTGGATAAATCGCTTTGCAATAAATAAAATATATTACCTAGCCAATAATACGATACGCCACTTCTTACTATGAAACGAATAATGGTAAATAAACAATTTTAAGTAACATAGGACAAGGGCAAAAAGAAGTATGTAAGGCGTATAAAAAATAAAAAAAAATATTCTTCAAGATAAATATAATTTTAACAAAAAAAAAAAAAAACCTACAACTCTTAATAAAAAACGTACGTAACATATTGTTTATAAGTCATAAGTCATAAGTCATAAGTCATTTATTCATTTGTTTAACATAGGTGTACAATAGTAATGGTATTTAAAGATAAAGTGTGTGTGTGTGTGTGTATAATTAATTTTAAAATCACAGTTTCGGTTTTGTACATCCGATCTCCACCTCGAATATGTCGCCGGGGGGGACGGCCTAGACTAGAAGGATATAATATAGTGCTCTTATTGGTGATGTTCTTCAGAAAGGTCAGGTGCGAAGTACTCACAACCGGCGTGCGTGTATTACCAGATGTATGAACGTAAACGAGGCAAAAGGAGTACGTAGGGATAGTAGCAGGTGGCCTTTGGATCGTAGAAAAAGGCGTGAGTTTATATATGTGTAAATGTCATGGTATTCATCAATAGCCATAACATCAGCACTCTGTCCTCAAAACACCTAAGTATACAAGCAATACACTTGTCAAGACATAACGTTCAATTTTACGGCGCAATATATACGACGATAAAGCTTAAAAACAACGTTTAATAGGATATTAAGTGAACATAGTTGCTAGCCGTTGCAATTACTGAGCACAGTGTAGGTACCAACTGTGCGAGAACTTTGACATGAGTATAGTTAACAAGTACTATAGCCACCATATTGTATTACTCAAGGATGATAGAAATACTGGATATGACGAAGGTGTGTGGAAATTGTTGCTTCAATATTTTCTGAACTTACAAATCCACTGCCACTCATGCCTAGCCTTTTCTCAACTATGTTGGGGTCGGCTTCAAGTCTAACTGGATGCTGCTGAATATTTGCCAGTAATTTACATGGAGCGACTGTCCATCTGGTCTCCAAACCCAGTATCTGGGTAACACGATACCCCTTGGTGAGACTGATTGTATGACACACATCCACAGTCACTTATAATATTAATTGTGTAGGATTTTGTGTAAAGGTTTCCATGGTGGTAGTTACAAAAAATAACAGAAATTTATTGGTTTTTATTAAAATTGAGTAGCAGCATGTCTATTTCTACTTATGTCAAATTATCATTCATTACCAAGCAGCAGATATGATTGCCAAGCATGGTGATAAAGGGCAAGATTTCTGCTCATAATATTAGTTAAGAATACGACTCCCATTTACAGATAGCACCAGAGACATTAAAACAGGTTTTTTATTAACATTTCCATCAACACGTCATGTCCAGAATTTCTTAAATCCAAGATATTACTCAACTAGTAGGCACATAGGTATTTGCGGACTTGGGCGAATAATAATTGAACATTGGATTAATAAATGACTGCCGGGAACGATTATATTATTACTTAGTATAATATTTGTTGTGGGCTTGATCGGATCTTAGCCCGTAATTGGTAGGATTTTAATTAGTTATGCGGCTGTAATGAATAAGCAAGACCAAGTTATACCTTATCCATAATATTAAGTATCTATGGGAATTTTGATATTAGCTGAAGAACGATGATAATTTAGACAAAAAATTGCAACAAATCAGCATCCTTATCTGTGCTCTGTAGTTTTCTATCATACAAAGGACTGTGGGCAAAATACACCCAGCTCCACCACAGTTAAAACCAGTGTAGTTTTAAAGACCTTACTTCTCCCTTTACTCAGGCCAAGGCACATCAAAATCTGTCCCAGGGTTATTCAATTCCGACAATGTTAGGTTAGGTTAGGCAAAATACATCCAGCTCCGCCACAGTTAAAAACCACGGTAGTTTTGAAGACATGAAGACGTGACGGCGCCCGTCGGGGGCCATGGAAACTGATGACTTCCGACTTGTTTAGGGCCACCTTCAGGCACAGGTGCCGATTGCGGCTCACCACCTGGGAGACCGAAGCCGTAGCCAGCTACGCTACTTCCCTGGGCAAGCTCCCCCGAGCCGTGACGAGCGTGTCGTCCGCGTAACACGTCAGGTTCACCCCGACTGAAGCTCGCCCCTCAATACCTAGTCGTATCCCATGTTCCACTGAAGCGGTCCTAGAACCGAACCCTTTGGAATCATCTGCCATCGCATCCACTGTAGGTGATACACCTTTCAGTCATAAAGGCCCCGACTATACCTAACATAACCTAACCTAAAATTGTCGAAACTGACTAACCCTGGGACAGAACTTGATGCGCCTTTACTCAGGTAAAGGGAGAAGTAATGTCTTTAAAACTACAGTGGTTTTAACTGTGGCGGACTTGGGTGTGCTGCCCATACATTTTTGCCCACTATCCTTTTGTTTTGTCAATGATAAGTAGAAAAATTAATCTTAAAAAATAAAAGTAAACACCTACTCAAGCGATAAAATATCCAAGTATTCAATTAATTACCTCTCAGATAAACTCTATAGCCCGCTGACGTTATCGATATTCCACTATATATACCTACAAACTCTTAGTCTGGAGTCCTGCTAATCCCTCAGGAGTCGAGAGTGACGACAGTTACTCTATTTGTTTCTTTGTTGTACAGTCGATTGCGAAAATTGTGATAGCATGGTGGATGTTGTCGTAAAACGTAGTTACAAACTTGTTATGAGCTTCGTTCGACGCGGAACCGTTACGCCTATAAAGTATGGGAATTTTAGTAATAAATATTTGAAAACCTTGAATTTATTGGGGTTTGGAAAGTGTGTGTTGCTGGTGAAGTCGCAGGCACGACCTTTCTACTTTTTCTGGGGTTGTCTAGCATCTGCATCGTCAAAACTCTTGGCGCTGCGGATTTGTAGCCGGCTGTCCCATCAAATAAGTCGTTGAAATGTTTGATCAACAAAAAAAAACAATTTTTTTGTTAAAATATTGCGACATAAGCCATTTCGTTCCCATAAAAGTACCACATTGCCTTTTTTCGTGGAAGAGATTTATATAATGTCATAATGACTGATGGCAGCAGTATTATTTCAGCAAAATAAATTAATCATACCTACATAATACTTGACTTTCTAGAATCCTTTATCCAGAAGCCTTGGACGTTTGTAGACTAAAATTCTATCAACAATGACAGTTCACCCTACGAAAGCTGGATTCTATGACATTCACTCTACGGTCGGTACTAGGAACTCATACAGTGGTCGCAACTCCCGACAGTTCGCTTCTTCCTAATCCAGTGAGATTCACCGGTCCCAGTAACTGTCATCCATCCTAAATATCGGCACTAAAGTGTACCTGTACGGTGTCCATATGGATTGAAAGATATTAGGAATATAATAAAATAGGACTAGGATTATTCGAAAGTGTTTATTCAATTATTGAGAATACTAGCCTACAAACATTTGACTTTGCCCAACTGTGGGAAAATAAGGGCTAATAAGAAAAGAAGTAGTCGCATATGATGTGTAACATTTGACATCATGGCTGACAGTAGCAACTTCTCGGAAAATGGGTTGGAAAATCTGACGGCCCACTCTAGAAGCGCGCACGCTCATTGGACAAATCAAAAAGCGCGCGATTCCCTTGCTTCCTGTTACACACTTCCGTCCCTTTGCACGAAATCACTCCCTCAGATTGTAGGAAAGCGAGTGGAAAGAAACACATCAATAAAAAAACCTCATTGGCCTGATTGTCATGACTAGGACAGAATAGAATCAGGCTAGATGTCTCTATAAAATACAATAGACGTGGATATATTTAGTAACCTGTTCCACTGAGCTATTCCTAAAGAGCCATAAAAAGTCCTGAAAGAAATCGACACGTGTTTTACCTCTCAACGAGGCATCCTCAGGATGACTGACTTGTCGCGAACCCGAACACGGCGTGTTGCCACACCGAACGCTGAACGCAGAGTGAGGGGGGGGGGGTTATGGGTCTTTAAAAATAGCTAAGCGGAACAGGTTACTAAATATAAAAACGTCTATTGTATTTTATAATGTATTTCTGCAAGGGCACGCCTGAATCAATTAACTATCTTCTAGATGGCTCTGTTTATATGGTGGCTTGTGATTAGACATGCCTTACGGGCAAGATTCAGGCCAGCTCTTGTTAGTTACCCCATTTAAAAGCGTAAGAAAATTGTGACGTTCATCTCTTGTAAAGAACATAGGTATCACTACAAGGCTCCTCATTCGTTCATTTAACAACAGAACCTGCGAACAAAAGAACTTTTAACAGAAACAGAGAGTACTTTATCAATGGCTTAAGAAAATTCAAAATAAAAAGCAGATACAAACAAACTCAATGAACGCCTTACTTGGCTCGTTCTTACATGCAGAATCCTTTGCGTCAATGAAGTTTATTGGAGTAGTTTTAGTGGAAATGTTTTTATTGAAAACTGGTTTTCTGTAGATTTTACTTTTTTATGCGAATGAGTCGGGGGAAGCTTTGAACGTGAAAATGCTCTGATTTGAATAAGTTTTTGAAAACATATAGCATGAAGAATTTCCATCGAATTAACTACTTGTTTCTCTTCAAAACCTTATGTACAATTATGTGAAATTTCCACGAACGTATCACTTTTATGCAAGAAATAACACTCGCTCATGCAACAACGAAACCCAGCACTAGCATGCAGGTACCTTTCAAACTGTAACAACCGTTTTAAGTGACAGTTAGTGTAATCGAATATAATGTTACGTAGTTATTTAATACGGGAGGTGAAAGCTTACACCTGGTGACAACGCGGACAAAAACACAGTAGGCGACGCCGCGGTATGAGTGACGTTAATGAGATGTGCGCGCCAATTTGTTTATGCGCTCGCTTGCATACGAAATAAGGACTATGAAAAGTTGTGGCACATCCCTTGTCGTGAGAGTAAAAGTAATGAAGTCAACTGTGGGGTGTAGAGGAGGCGGATGACTAGATTTTTGATGAGGAAAATCTACAGTGAAAAGAAGAAACCGGCCAAGAGCGTGTCCGACTACGCACAATGAAGGGTTCCATAGTTGGGATAAATTTATCCCAAGAACAAACTTAACATTGTAGTTGTAAAACATATTCTCCCATAGATTCCAACTGCAAATGTAAGTTTGTACACACAATAGTGAGTGATTTACCATGTTATTTTAAGACCATAGACTTCTTATAGGTACTAACTATTTCTTGTTTATAAAAAAATATTAGGCTCAGTAGTTTCGGAGATAAGGATTGTCAATTTTCATCTACTAAAAAAAATTGAGATCCTCAAAACAAGCACTTTTATTTGCTATGTAAACACAGTACAAACTTCCAAAACTTATTTTTTTTTTATTTGTCCCCGTAAAGTAACCCCAATATTCAAAATTAATTTATTTTCATTACACGTTCGTTCCACTTTCGTTTATTTCGTTTCGGTTAACAGAAATTGATATGTGTACCATTTCAACTTTAATCGGTCCAATAGATTCGGAGCAAATTGGCTGTGACAGACGGACAGATAGACACGAGTGATCCTATAAGGGTTTCGTTTTTTCTTTTTGAGGCACGGAACCCTACAAAAAAAAATGACGATGCTAATAATTATAATAGAAGTGTAGATAGATGGCAAATAAGCAAGCAGCTATGAGTATCGTAACAAAACCTATTATTACCAACAACTAAACCATGCTTATAAAGAATAAAGTCCTAAAGACATACATTTAACATGAGCCCACAATTTTACGGATGGTTCACACAATAAGGAGTGCATATCACAATTAGAGCTGTAAGTCACCTAGCTGTCATGAGCCGTTATTTCCATAAGTCACGTAGTACCGTAACGAGCAGGGAAGGGCATCGGACGGTACTATTCTGTGATTTACGAGCAGTACTGAAGTTAAACGGGTTGTCTGTTACTGTCTTGTGTGGTCCAATGAAAGTGGTGGCACTGGATTTGAAGATATAATTAGTAGAAGGACAAACGTTGATGGATTTGACTATAGTCTGACCAATGTGTGTTCCGAATTGAATGAAAGATGTACGAATTGTGGTCGTATGGGAATGGAAGTAATAGGCAATTTGTGATCAAACGTATAGGACTCTAATAAAATTAATTCCAACGAGAGATCGTTATATTTTATAGCCACCATCTTTCTTTTCATATAATTCAGTAAAAACATGACATTCGGAATAATACGCCTTTGTCCATACTGTAAAATACAATCCAGATTTAAGTTGCAGTACTAAAGTTTTTGCACGTTCGGACAGCAAGGTAACCGAGTTAGTCGTGATGGACATGGATACGGCAGCGGTGGCTGTGTATTCGAATTCGATTAACGTTGCGTATCAGCATAGGATTTCTGAATAAGGCCGCGGCCAGCTGTCAGTCCCCGTTCAAGATCATGGACTCTCCGGCGGGATTATGTATGTGACACGAATGACAATCAGTTGCACCGCATAAGTTTCCAACAAAATGGAACTTTTAACTGTATTTGAAATTGAAATTACGGATTGTTTACTCAGCGACTCAGTTTTGAATGTCAACGGTACTTCTGTACGTAAATATTCGAAATATACGACCTTTTCTGTGTGAACTGCGTTGCTTATTACAATAATAGAATAACTGTTGATAGGTTACTATGAGAGTTATCGACGTAGTTAAGTCTAGCGAATGCCAAGTAATCTACTTATCAAGCTTAGCTGCTTATCAAGTTACCGAGTAATTAACTTGGGAAAAAAATTGCAAAAAGCCACGCTCATCGCTCCCCGAGAACAGAGGCTCACATGAAATTTTATAATAAAATTATTTCTTACGATTTTCCTCATTCTGCACGAGCCTGTAAGTGCGTAATGAAGCGGACGGGTCCTGGGAGGGCAGTACAAGGAGTCAGTGATGCGATCAGCTCACCGCATCAGGAATCAATTAGGAACGGCTGGCGGGTACGACGTGCCTACCGCATGAATTATTGACGACGCTACCGCTCGTACACGCGAGCTAGTTATACCAACGGTACTCGATTACAAGTCGCCATCTTGTTTACAATGCAATTTGGTATTAAGTAGATTAGGTTAAGTGTATTCTGGATTAGATATGCACATTGTGACTGAAATATAGTTCCTAGGCTTCTGCTACTCAATTAATCATGTTAAATTTGTGAAAATCTGTCAATTTGTTTCTCTCTCAATAAAAAAGTGCTGATTTTTTTGGCGGTTGGTGAAGGTAGAGTGATACATTTTCTAGTTCGATTCGACAAAATTTCGGTGGCGCAGCGTCCAGTTTAACAATAGCCATCTAGCGGGCGATTAGCGAGTAAACTAGATTTCCTTGTCAGATTATACTGTCCGTCATAGGTAGTACCGCACGTAGCGGGAATTTAGCTCAGGTGTGCACCGAATTATACAGAAATCTGCTTATTTTGTTCACGTATTTTGGGTGAATTTTAAAGTACCTGACATGTTTCTCGTAATTTTTGGTAGATGAGGTTGTTAATTTTATATATCAAAGATACATTAATTTAATTTTGGTAGGTAATGAGCTCACTGCAAATTTTCGTTTAAAAAATCAATCTGCCTAGCCTTTTCCCAACTATGTTGAGGTCGGCTTTCAGTCTAACCGGATGCAGCTGAATACCAGTATTTTACATGGAGCGACTGCTTATCTGACCTCCACAACCCAGTCACTGGGTAATACGATACACCTTGGTAAGACTGGTTGTCAGACTTACGGACTTCTGACGACCCGTAACGACTGTCAAAGATCCACAAGTGACAGCCGAGACCATCAGCTTAACGCGCTTTCCGAGACACGGAGGAGTCTCGGTATGTAAAGATGGTCACCCATCCACGGACCAACCCTAGCAAGCGTAGCTTAACCTGATGGATCGACCTCAAAGTTTCGTTTCCATGAAAGGAATATATACGTCAGTGTAGTATTTTACACACGAATTAAATATACTAGTTTTTTAGGTAGGTACAGCTTTTTATTAAGTACTAATTAAATTGTTGAATTTCCCCAAAAAGAAAATTCTCCTTTGATTAAATGTTCAATTGCCAGTTTAGGTGAAATGTGGGTGTAATATAGGTAGTAGGTACAACTCTGCCTATCTCTTGTTGGATAACAGGCGTGATGTTATTTTATGTGTGTGACAGTTTGAATTCAGTATCAGTATAAGTACCTATACGAAAACTGCTAAGTACCTACACAAGTAACTTAAAAAAATCAAAAACCGATTGCGTAAAAAGTGAACTTTTAATTAAAAAGATGACTAATTTCTCTCTCCGATACTACTTAATACTATGAAAAATCTCATGCAGTTGGAGGCATCTTCTAAAATTTAACAATAAAGACCTTGTTGCAAATAATCAAAGTCCTATTCAATGATACCCCACTTGACATACTTAGTTCGTCAATTTTCATATTTATCTTTTTCACAATATGGCGTCTATCATCATCAATCAGCCTAAAATGTTCCCACTGCTGGGACACACGCCTACTCTCGGTGAGAGGGAGTGGGCCGTAATCCACCACGCGGGCACAGTGCGGATTGGTAGATGTCACATGTCTTCGAACTTTCGGTTCTAGGACATGCCCGTTTCCTCACGATGTTTTCCTTCACCGTTTTGAGAGCAGTGGTGATGAAATAATTAACACAAAGTAAAGCGCCTGTCTGGGTTCGAACCTACGACCTACATCTCGTAAGTCGCGGCCGTTACCACTGGGCCACCACTGCTCATATATGGCGTCTGGTTGTCGTCATATTGAATTTTGATTACTGTCATGTCTTTAGTGACACTCACAAGACAAATCGATTGAAGTAAGAGTCATCTAAATCGGTCCACGCGTTTGGACTCTAGAGCGCCACAAAGGATCAAACATACATAGAAACATACATATAGAGGCTGATAAACACATTACCCTTCTCTGCGTCGCGCAGTCGGGTAAAAGGGCTCTTTGTGTTCATTCAACAAAACATAATGGGTTTAAATACTCTTGCGTTCATTAAACCCAGAAGATATATCGGTTTTTGTTAAGCGAAATTATCTCTGTTTTGCATAGTTTAATTTACAAATCGGTAAAAGTGAAACATTATAGTCTCGGTAGATGTCGCAAAAGTGCAATGAACATAGTTAGGTATCGTATCGTCTGCTCTCGAATTGCTCTTTCCATTACTATCCGCTCAAGTCTGGCTGTAGAAAAAGCAGTCAAGTGCGATTTAATCATGAGCGAATGTGTTCGTTATATTTTCATCCATTACATTAAACCTTTATTGCATTTTCTATAAGAATAACATTTATTTTTCATGAAATTGTTTTCTTTAAATATTTTATTAAAGTGTTTTTCATTTTAAAAAGATTTCTTTAATAAAACTAATCGTAACTTGAAAACCATCATTTTCAATATGACAACGTAGACACGTTGTCAGATTGAAAATGATATGATGTTTAGTTAGGTGCCTACCTAAGAATCGTATACACGTACCAAAAAATTACACATTTCTAACGTGTAATTTTTTGTTCAAATGGATTAAGTATGTATCAGTACGTAATATTTGCATGGTGTGTTCATGTAAATATCCCAAATGTTAAACGGTTTCTTAAGGCGACACTAATCGACTTTTTTATTATTTTATACCGAAGATCACATCTAAACGAGCAGTGTTAATAAAATGAAAAAGATATATGTTAAATTAGAGCATTTTATTAATAACATAATCTGTGAATATTTTAGATTGTGTTTATATTACATGGTGTAATTAATTTGTAAAGTTATGTCTAACGCGGATAAAAAACTGAGAATTACGCAAAAACTATCAAGTTTATTTTTCTGAAACCTTCACCATTTTAAAGATAATTTAATTATTTATCTTTTAGTATACGTGATTTATTAAAATACCTTTTATTTTATGTATAATAAATTAATAATGCGTCTAATTCGGGACAGCGCTCCTTAATGGGCGAGTCCTATTACTGGCTGGACGTACAGAAAACGCAAACTAACTACTCAAGGTCACTGGCATATGTCGGCGTCTTAAGATGCAAGCGGAACCCTAAGTAACATGAGTCGCAAAAGTTTAATTTTTATTGCGGGCATGCAACTACTCTCGCTTTATTCAGTAGACAAATAAATAAGTAGATTACTAACTCCAAGTAGAAATACTTCGTTTTAATGTATATAGAAGCAGTTGAGATAGTAATATCGAGATACGTTTTAGTTTCGTAGTCTCATTACAATCCGCCCACAATGTTTTAGAAAATGTCTGTATTAGACATAAAAAGCAAATGCTTCTTATTCTATTATTCAGACCTGGAGTAACCTTTTCGTTATTAACTCACAAAAAATACCCTTAAACTTATGGTATTCAAAAAAAACAGTGGCACTCCGGGAGTGCCGACAGAAGTGAAAACTTGAACAAGATCGCCTTGGTGGAAGAAAAATACTTGTATAGAACATTGGTCCGTAACCTTATTTAAATAAAGAGCACAATCGCGATTACAAAAAAAAAAAAAAACCAAAACCTTTAAAATAAAAATACTTGCATAGAACATTGATCCATAACGTAATATAAATAAAGAGCACAATCGCGTTTATAAAAAAAAAATACTTCCATAACCTTTAAAGTAAAAATACTTGCACAGAACATTGATCCGTAACTTTATATAAATAAAGAGCACAATCGCGTTTACAAAAATGAGATGTCAGTAACAGTGTCGCGAGTTTAATTGTTTTTTCCCATCTCAAAAATGCCCAACGCGCCTAAAGAAATTTTCACTTCAAAAACCTTAAACTCCAATCAGTGAGAAAACATCACGAAAAATTGTTCACTTTGATTAAAGGTTCCAAGCCAACAACATCAATTGAATATGGAGATCATATGATACTACATTATCTCTCTTATTGCAGTACAAAATAATAATTTCCCCTTTCAAAGCAATACTATCAAGCAAAGCTTGTTATGATGTCACGACAAACATTGTAATGACAGGAATCGAGACACTCAAAACTGTCGCAAAGTGGAGATTACAGCAGGATTCAATTGTTTGCTGGCCGTGACCTTGCACGGAGGAACACTCATTATTTTAATACCACAAGAGCTTAAACACACCTATTATTGTCAGTAGTTTACATATTTTAACGTTCATTGAAAAATAGGTGGTGATTAAGCGCGATGTGGAAGGTGACTTTACATAAAATACAATAGACGTGGATATATTTAGTAACCTGTTCCGCTTATCTATTTCTAAAGAGCCATAAAAAACTCCTGAAATAAATCGACACGTGTTTCACCTCTCAACGAGGCATCCTCAGGATGACGATGGACTTGTTGCGAACTCGAACACGGCGTGTTGCCACACCGAGCGCTGAGTGCAGACTTTACATGTTAAGAGGCCGGCGACACGGCTCGCAGCTACAAATCGAGATGTTTGCAAAATTCAATTCCAAGCACGTTGCGCTAGTGTGAGTGCCTGTCGGAGCGATATACACCTACAGTGAGCAATACTACCACGCAGACATTGACAATTATTGCCTTGACGCGATAGTACTACTAGCTTTCGAAAATTTATGATAAATTTGGATGTGTTCCGTAATACAAAAAATTATGAATGAAAACTTAATGTATTTCCATTTTTTTTTCGATAATTTGTAACTTGATAACATAAACTATGCTTCTGCGGAAACAATAATTACAAATATTGTTGTTTATAATACAGAAAAAACAATATGAAAACATGTCATTTACGCTGTAAAAATGTACGAAATGCAATTCACTTACACTTCATTTAAAGGTAAGTTTTTGGAAATAAAAAGACGTAGGAGCCTAGATAAATACTGTTTCAATCTGAATATCAACATAATATGGTGGAAATATGCTCAAATTGCAAATGATTTATGTACTACGTTTGTATGGACAATTCATGCGTCGCCGCATTCTTAAGACGCAGATATATGACAGTGCCCTTGAGTGGTTAGCTTGCGTGTTCTGTATTGAACTCACGCAACACGTCGTACGTCCAGCCAGTAATAGGAATTGCCCATCAAAGAGCGCTGTCCCAAATTAGACGCATTATTAATTTATTCTACGTAAAACAAAAGGTATTTTAGTAAAACACGTATACTAAAAGATTTATAATTAAATTATCTTTAAAATGGTGAAGGTTTCAGAAAAATACGTTTGATGGATTTTGCGTCATTCTCAGTTTTTTATCCGCGTTAGACATAACTTTACAAATTAATTTCACTTTGTAATATAAATGTAATCCAAAATATGCCTATATTAAAATATTTTGAAAATGCTCTAATTTAACATATATTTTTTCCAAATCATTAACACTAATCGTTTAGACGTCATCTTCAGTATAAAATCATTAAAAATCGGTTATTGTCCCCTTAAGTCTTTGTAATTACATAACGCCTGTATTTCCCGAAGAGTTGGGCATTGTTTTTTTTTATGTTGGGCATCTCGTAGTTGACCTCTGAGATCATGACTACTTAACCAAGCTTTCCTGTGGGTGCCTCAAGCTACTACACTTAAAACCTCCAGCCAGGGATTATTCAACTATGCTAATTAAAAAACTTTTTACAAAAAAAAAACAACCGACCTCCAAAAAAACACTACAAAGCGAAAAATAACTTTAATTTCGGAAGTCGGTGTCAAAAAACGATAATACAAAACCCAAGACACCGACTTCCGAAATTAAAGTTATTTTTCGCTTTGTAGTGTTTGTTTTGGAGGTCGGTTGTTTTTTTTTGTAAAAAGTTTTTATTTTTCACTTTTTAGTTGTGGTACCTACTCCACACACATTCGAATACCACTATCTGCTACCAATGATAGAAACTTAACATATCATCTATATACTAAGTGGGAAAAAAATACGTATTTTGTAGCTAACTCAAAAACTATCCAAGCAAAGTTAATAAAATTTATATGGGACCAATTCGAGAGCACACCCTTTCAAAGAAAAAAAGAATTTTCAAAATCGGTCTACAATTGACGGAGAAATCGGTGGACATACATAAAAAAAAACAAACATACGCGACGAACATATAACCTCCTCCTTTTTTGGAAGTCGGTTAAAAACTAGGTGAATGCTCGCTAAGGGCACCCCCTGTGGGGTACGAACCTCGGCTTAGGGCGTCAACCGGAGGGAGGACATCGAGGATGGGACGGGCTGGCCGAAGAGTTGGGCAGAGGTGTACCTATAGTACACCCACATTTCGCCAGTTATGTTTGAGTTCCATGTAATAGGAGGCGAGCCTATTGCCATCAACCGGGTACAAATCTAGACTCCGGGACTGATAAATTCCAGATGGAAAAACCCAATAACACTTTGCCCGACCCGGGAATCGAACCTAGGACCTCATGGTCAGCAGTAGTGCTTGCAACTACTAGATCAAACGAGGTAGTTATTAGTCTTTGTAATATTTGTCTGTTAATGAATGTTAAGGCGCAACTAGCCGATACTTTTTCCATACAAATTTCGGGGTGGTTTTACTCCACTGTTACACATTGTACATCCAAAGTAAAACATGAAATCGTTTTGTCTTATTATTTTTATTATTAATTTTGTCTGTACAGAAGCAGAATAGTAAAAAAAAAGCAATTAAAAAGTTATGAGCCAACAAAGATTCGTTTTTCCTGCTAATTTTAACGCAACTTTGGGAGTAAATAAGTAATAAAAGAAGTATAAAATCTCCAAAACAAAGCTCGTTCCGACAAAGCTCAATTGTCAAAGATTATAATAAACTTTATTTGTAATTGATTTATGCAGTAGTTTTTCATAAAACTCCACCTTCCAAAGGACTTTTCGTAATTTTTTACGCGCTCGTTTTACTAAAATCGTTCTGAACGGGGTGTTGGTGTGCGTGCGAACTAGAGTTTGAGCATGTAGGCCAGCGTCTAACTGGTCATCACTGATACTATCTCTGTCGGACACGATGCCAGGTGAGATAGCGTTCTTTTTGACCAAGCCCACCAATGAGTTCGAGCCCGCGACTAGTTCAACCTTAAGGTAGGTAACGCTTTCCGGTCATTCTTCCATTCAAACGTAGTTCGGTGATTACTCGTCTGTTTGACGATGTACGTTCAAAATTTAAAATTATATCAATTTGTCTTGTCATTATCTAGGCGTGTATGGAAGCAAAATCGAAAAAAAAAAAAATCAAGGTAAAGTTTTTGATTACGCTACAGTTTCATTGTGTGTGTATAGATAATATTTATGAGTTAAAAATAAATGCCTAGTTTTAGAAAAGGCACAAACACTGCTTTTACACGTATTTTCTTATTAGTAATCGCTCTCTTTTTCTTTTGTGTACTGCTTCAATAAATAGTTATTTTTACAATAATTTTCCAAAACAGTATTTTATTTTATTTCTGTATAAATTTTTATATAAAATACGCAACAAATTGTATAGCAAATACAGATATTTAATTTGAATCTCCGGTCTATAACACATTGTGTATTTTTGATCAAAGATTGGTGGAATGTTAAATTTAAGTTCAGCTGAATTTCATAAAATTTTCTGTTGTTGATAGACGAGCGATTTTTTATTCGTATAATTGATATGAATATTTTGGTCTGTTTTTGTAAAGAACTAATTTTATGCTCGGATTTCGATTATGGATTTTTTTTTGTTAGAAATTCAACTAAAAAACAGAAAGGAATAGATTGATTTCTTTAAAAAGTAAACAATTCAACTTTCATGATTTTGCTCAAAAATAACAAAACCATGGCCTCTTTTAATCATCAACATCATTTCAGTTGAAAAATGTCCATTGCTGGACATGGGCCTCCCCCAAGTACCAATTCTTTTAATACTCAAATCAATCTGCCTAGCCTTTTCCCAACTATGTTGGGGTCAGCGTCCAGTCTAACCGGATGCAGCTGAATACCAGTATTTTACATGGAGCAACTGCCTATCTGACCTCCACAACCCAGTAACTGGGTAATACTTGGTAAGACTGGTTGTCAGACTTTCGGGCTTCTGACGACCCGTAACGACTGTCAAGGATTTACGAATGACAACTGGGACGAACGGCTTAACGTGCTTTCCGAAGCACGGAGGAGTCTCGATATGTAAAGATGGTCAACTATCTACGGCCCAACCCCGACAAGCGTAGCGTAACCATCGATGGATTGATCCGTGCTGTCATTACTTAGCCAGTAGGGACTGTCAGCAGGGACTGGTCATCTCTGAGCTGCCATGGCTTATTTTAATTTAATTTTATTACGGACGCTTTAACGTTCTGCATCGTTCTCACATGTATAACTTAAACATGAATAATGTAACCAATAATTTATAACAATATTTTGATTTAAAAGAGTGTCCGTGGAGTTTCTTGTCCGTTCTTCTCCATAGGTACCTACTACGCTTTGGAATGGGCAACTAGCTTCATCTTTCTGACTGACCGACAATTCAAAAGTGCATGTAATTGGTTTATTTGAAATAAATGGTTTGAGTTTGCCACAAGCTTCTTTTAATATTATTTAAACACAATACATTACCCATACGCAACTCACACTACACGTAAGCCTACAATATCTATATCTATTACGAATGTTAATATTTCATCATTCAATTATCGGTCTGCACCGTGCGACTGCAGGCATCTATCAAATAATATTTTAGTCAGTACATTTCGTTCGTCAATATTCAAATTCGACGTATTCATTAGGCATTCATTTTGATAGATGAATAACGGACTAAATGCCCATTATTAGCTTCGAGCTTTTTATAATGCATGCCATTTATACTTCCATTATTGACGGGAATTTGAATAATAGTTGTTATTTGCTGTAATAATGTCTGGTTTATGTAATTAACTATTGTTTAGTATTGTTATTTAACTTGTTGTTGATAAAGGATAATTGTTATGTTTTGATTGTCATTTATTTGTCTTGGTTTATAGATCGATTGATAATAGTTTTATTGTTTGTTTTTACGATGAATTTTTATTAAAATAATATTGATTTCAATTTTAACACCTACGGGTAACATTTATTTTCATACAAGTACAATTTTAATCTTACGGGGTTTGAATTAAAAATTTTGAAAATATGTTACCCACAGAAAAAAATATCAATTTTACATACATATAAAAAATACTATATTCATAAAAAGACAACCCAGCCCAACACGCTCAATTCAACCACTTAAGGAGACGTTTCATTTTTGTATAGGACTCCGGCCATAACATGTACATTTTGGAAAACCTGGGAAACAAACCCCTAAATACAATAAATACTGTTTTTTTCCATAATATCTAATACTTTTTGGGCACAAAATAAAAACCGAAAATGTTTGACGTTTGTCAGGAGAAATACGACCATCGACAGCTAGCCATTTTCGTCCAGAAGTACCTACAAATCTACAATCCACAAAAGCAGTTTTTTATTTTTATGATGAATCACACTTTCTAATTAATCAAAAAAGTTGTATAAGATAGCTATCTTAATATAGTACAGAAATACATGTCTTTCATATTTATTTAAATGACGTTTACGTGATATTATTATGTTAAAATGTAACATGATTTCTGGACGAAAGCAGTATGCAAGTAAAACGACGCCATGATGAATAGAATATGGCAATAATTTGTAAAAACTATTATTTTTTGTGCCGAAGTAATCAGGGGTATAAACAGGAAAGAATATTTTTCCTCAATTCGTGGAATTTTATCCTTTTTTTACATTAACGTACACTTTATGGCCGAAAATGAAACATCTCCTTTAAAACTAATTCATTTTCCCCACAATTTTTCCAGCTAACTAGAGACAAGCTATTTTAATTAACCCTGCTATAGCAACATGTGACATGTTGTAACAAGTCGGAAGTGCAAGTTGGTCGGGTACTTTGATCCTTGGTCGTGAGGTGTGCCAGCGTCGTGCCTGCGCATAGTAATCCATCTCGCTAGACAAACCCGCGACTAATATCTACGAGAACTTATGGATGTGGTGTGCTCGGGAGATTTTAGACGCGTTTTCGGCTCTCATTTGAAGATGGATTTTGGGTTTTGTGAAAACGCGGTGGTGAAGGGTTATTGGATTTTGTTGTGTCTATAGCTTGTCTGTAAAATGTAGGAGACAAATGATAAGATATAAGACATTAATTTTTGTAAAACATGAGTAAGTGCATCAATAGATAAAATAAATAAAATACATAATTACGAAGATGATGTTGGCTGGAATCACGATGAATCTAATCTAGTTAACTAGCGTGTATTATCCCACTGCAGAGTCAAGTGAAGTCCTCCCTCTCTCTTATCCACAAAATTCCGTCTTTTGTTAGTTAGTCCTTTTTTTTTTGGGTGGGAAATTATCAAATAGCTTCTCCCGCTCTGGGCGGAGCGGGAGGGCGTGTCAGACTCTTACTGACTAAAACCCACCCGTGTTCCTTCGGTTGCCCTGTTGCTGGAGGCCACGATTTCCCTATCTGTTAGTTAGTCCTTGTGGTAGGAATCAAAGTTCGTGTAAATAAATAAAAAACTAACGCGGCCATACAAACGTAATATCTAAATCATTTGCAATTTGGGCATATTTCCAACATACTATGTTGTTATTCGGATCTAGACAGTGTTTATCTAGGCTCCTACATCTCTTTTTTTTTTCAAAAAACTTGACTAAGATAAGTTTAAACGAATTTAATTTTGCTCATTTTTACAGCGTAAATGACATGTCTTCATATTGTATTATATACAGAAAAAACAATATGAAGACATGTCAACAATATAAACACTAACAACAATATTTATAATATTGTTTCTGCAGAAGTAGCTCATATTATCAAGTTACAAATGATCGAAAAAAATATATTGAAAAATATTATATTAATCATTTTTGGTATTACGGAACACATCCAAATTTATCATACATTTTCGAAAGCTAGTAGTGCTATCACGTCAAGCAATAATTGTCAATGTGTGCATGGTAGTATTGCTCACTGTAGGTGTATATCGCACCGACAGGCACTCACACTAGCGCAACGTGCTTGGAATTGAATTTTATAAATATCTCGATTTGTAGTTGCGAGCCGTGTTCGCAGGCCTCGTAAAGTAAGATTTTTGACAAAATATAGTTAGCTACTGAAAAGGTGAAGAGCGCTATTTTGAAAACGGTAATTATGTATTGTTTTTGGTTTTGCAAAAGTAAAGAGTTAAAAGTCCTTTTAATTCACGCACATGTTTCTATTGAATTACAATATCTATGATCACATTCCACAAGTGAAACATTCTTTATAGAAAGAAAGCTGAAAGCCTACCTATTAACAATTTATAAGACCTGTAACAACCTATCACTTTACTACTCTATAATTTTGTTCGTCATTAGTTATTGGTCGGCTTGTATGACCACAGGAAATTATAGAGTATCATTCTTACTGTACTTCGATGTTTTCCATTTTTTGAAGTGAAAACTTCTTTAGATGCGTTGGGCATTTTTGAGATGGGACTAAACCATTGATTTCGCGACACTGTGACGATACCTCATTTTTGTAAACGTGATTGTGATCTTTATTTATATTACGTTACGGATCAATGTTCTATGCAAGTATTTTTACTTTAAAGGTTTCGGAAGTATTTATTTTTTTGTAAACGCGATTGTGCTCTTTGTTTAGATAAAGTTACGGACCTATGTTTTATACAAGTATTTTTCTTCCACCAAGGCGATCTTGTTCAAGTTTTCACTTCTGTCGGCACTCCCGGAGTGCCACTGTTTTTTTTTTCAACATAATATTTTCAGTACTTCCAAGTTTTGATTCGTTTTTATCATGTATGTACTGACGTACTGCTGTGATACACTTAATCATATGAAGCCTTTAATCCAATGTGTATCAATTTTAGTTTCTGAGAAATGTTGTGCACCACATCAATAGATGTAAAGTTAGGGAAATTAGTTGTTAAGGCGAAAGCGTCAGGGTAGCACGGGAAATTCAAATTTTCTAACGTTTTTTGCAATTTGCAGGTCAGTATTAGGTTGCATGTTGATCTAAATATGATTCGTGGCCATATTAAATATTTATTTATAGAATTATAATCATATTTTTTTTATTGGTTTCTCCAACAATTGATTACACATTACTCACATTACATTACATTTCATTACATTACAGTTGATAATACATTTTTTAAAGTAAAATAACAGTGCATCAGTTACTTATAGGTAAACACCACATGCATAAACCAATGAATCAGAAAACCATCAATACAACTCCTTAAATTAAAATTAGAGCTACCTTAGAGCATCCCCCTTTAGCAAATTTAGTACCAACCTAAATTATCCGTTTAATCAAATCAAAACTGTCATTTTTTTATAGTTGTTTGAAATAGACATAACACGGCAAACGTAGGGTTCCATATTAGACTGGCAGAATAGACGACATCGGCTTATCTTGCCATTTAATAAAAATAGAATAGAACTTCCTTGACAGTACCATAGATTACAAAGCTTTAGTAGTCTCTTGGTAATTACCCTTTTTAAAGTCGATAAATATCAATGCATTTAACTTCTCAATCAGCCTGGAATCGAATAAAAGTAACCCTTTCGCTAATCGAAGGCACAATTAACATTCTGTGTTATGTTTGAACGATCGAAAACAAATGAGCTATAATCAAACCTTACATCGAACGATTTAAATCGAATACATACTAAACGCAGAGCTCAAGCGGCTCGTTTAGTCAATTTGTTTATGAAATTAGCAAAGAAAACCAGCGGAAAATTACATTATGGTGATTATCACTTAGGTACATATGAACAGTTTTATTAGCAGCCGCGGTTTTCTGTATCGGCTATACTAACAATAAAGGAGATTTTTTACAATTTCCCTTTTCTTTTTCCGTTCATTGTAGTCGATTTTCATTAAGAGTTTACTCTGTAATGTTTTAATTGTTATGAGAAGTGGTATTCTGTGCACTCTTTTGTTAAGATTTTAATACCAATTAGGCTTTCTAATATTCCCAAAAGTAATCTTTTCATTAGTAAAACATTGTAGAATAAAAAATAAAGTAGTCCTTATAAGTATTTATACTAGCATAGCAAGCAGTTCCTGGTGGCCAGCAACAACGGTTTTTGCTATATTCAGTATTCCAAATTCGAATATTCAAAAACTGCAACAGTGCGCTAAGCTGTGTCAGTGGCATTTTATTTACTACATTTTGTACTCCAGTGATGCGACGGCCCACGTGTTTGACACAACAGACATGTCTATAGCTGTGTCGCTCACTCGCTCCACAAACCTCGTAGTTAGGAAAAAGAAAACGTTTCACGACGACTCTCTTTTCCAAAGTGCTTTGCGGGCGCAAGTTGCCTACTTAGATGGGCACCAACACATCGAGACTACCCGCAGTTTATGTAATCCGAAGCGACACCGCACCGACTCCGACACTATGAATATGCGGGACTCCGATAAGTTATCTCCGATTCTTTGAATTATGTACCTACGTAGGAAATCGCCTCATAATATATTGGTGTTTGAGATTGAAGTCGACTGTGAAATATGGCTTATTGGTAAAGTTTTATTGTACTTGTCACAGGTGCGATGTTCCGATGTTTTAGTTTAGTTTTACTGTTTACACTGTTTATAGATTGAGTTTGGAGTTACGCGACAGATATTTCAGAGTTTTACGCCTTCGTATGTGTGCTTATGTATGTTGAAATAGAAATCGTAGGTAGACATTTATTTGCATGGCGTGAGACTCCCCTATTGCGATAAAAGTTAGTATCAATTCGACCCAGAAAAGATAAAAAGTAATCCACATATTAGATTATCGCATCAACCCTCTATACCTACCTTGTATTTCGTTTTCCATATTACTTTTATATCAAAGTTGAGCGAGTTCCCAAATTGCGTTCAAAAGTATATTTTATAAGGTGTTACACAGAATACAAGCCGCGATATTTTCAATTTCACGAAACAATTATTCCGCCATGTCATCAATCGGATTCCCGCTTTGATTGCGCGGCAAATTCGTTTTGTTTGGACACAAAAATTGCAATATAAAGAGCTGCCACATCATTCCCTTTTGGGTTAACGTAGATTGCTTCCAAAATGTAATATTGTTTGCAATTCATTTTGAACAGGCGATTGCCCACTTTTATTCCATTTATTTTTTGATTTCGATACTAACTTAATATTTAACGCGGATCGCAAAATAGATCCATGAAAAACTGCGGAATTGAATTCATATAATTTAATTGAACAGAAAATCTCAAGGAGGAAATTGTAAAGAAAGTTGCGGAAGGCGCGAGTGGGGAAGTGCCCTGGGCACAATATAATACTTGAGATAGAACAAATGCAAGAGCACCTTGTTGCGCCGACTTCTTTGTACGAGCGTCAATAATAACACTTCCCCTTACTTTACAATAAAAAGAAAACTTTTTACACGTTTATATTAAGAATTTCAAGAGATCTTATTACGGAGCAAGCGGGGGAACACGACTTATTAACACTTCTGATATGTGACGGAGAGGGATTAAATTAGCATATTATTGACTTCTCGAGATTAGCGACTGTACTCTGAGAAAAGAAAGTTACTTTTTTCAGAAAAAGTGAATACAAATCCTCATCTCAGAATCGGAGAAGGCTGCGACGGGCTCTCGTCTTACATAGCGACGTAATCAGACTGCAGCCTCGAGCTAATCTTGATGTACTATTCCTAGGCTCGGCTATGTTCGTGTTATTGTACTTTTTTCACGTTCGTGTTATTACCAACCTCGGCTGCGTATGTACTTGTGAATATTTAGATAATACCGTTTGCGAGCACGGTTGATATTTATTTAATTATACGAAGAATTTCTGTTTTACATAATGGCGTTGTGACTTAAAAACACAGTTTTTTTACCTCGTCGGATATTGCGAAAACTTTACAAAGTTGTCTGTGTAGTTGTCAGCGTCTAAATCATAAATAAAACGCGGGCGTTTAAAGCGGATGAAGTTTAAAGGACTTAGCAGGATGAAAGTTAAAAAGCGCTGCAATTCATGCAGCGCAGGTGACCAGCGGTTTATCAGCGCGACGCAGCCGGCGAGTGGCGCAGGCGGCGCGGCGGCGGCGGGGCGGGTGCGGGGCGGTGGCAGGGCGGGTGCGGGGCGGCGACGTCGGGGCTGCGGCCGGACACCACACACCTATCGCGAGAGGGACCTGCGACGCCGCGCCGCGGATAATCGCCTCATTTATAAAGTTTAGCGGGACAAAGCTGCGCGAGTTTTTGATTGAAAACAAACTTAGAAGGGACAGCCTCATTTGAATAAGTATTCTGCGAATAAAGTGTGGCTTTATGTTTTCCTTTAGGTGTTTTTTTTTCCTTTGTTATGCAAAACATTGTTCCACCTTGTTTAGGTACTACAACACGCTTTATTTTTGAGTGAAAGACTCTTTTGAAGTTAAGCTTTCCTGTATAAATTATTTTATTTTCACTGTATTGTTCTAAAGAGAACCTTTTGAAACTTTAATGGTCGTTGCGACTCTTCATCTTGGAATCTCAGTTTATCATTGTTGGCCGGTGGAATAATTCTAACTCGTTGTGCAACAATGGAGCGGTGCAGGAAAACGTTATATTAAAAAGAAAGGACTATCTGTCAGTATAAATAAAAAGAATTGCTGAATACGCTTCCTCAGTGAGTACAATTAGGCGGGTACCTACTTGTTATGATACTTTTCCACCAGGGATGTGTTTCTCGCACAGCACTACCTAGCGATGTGTGTGAAACCCACCGATAGGATTGCTCAATTTATTTTCAAAAAGATGAACTATTGTTTTGCTTAGGTAGTTCTTTTTTGAAATCTCTTGTTACAAACTAAGTATAGAGCAACATAATAAAAATAGTGATAAAGAAAGAAAGAAAGAAAAAAAAAATTATTTGGGACACGCACAGGAAATATAAAACAGTAATAAAAAAAAAAAAAAAAATAACAAATATAAAAACCGGCCAAGTGCGTGTCGGACCACGCAAAATGAAGGGTTCCGTAGTTGGGATGAATTAATCCCAAAAACAAACTTAACTTTGTAGTTGAAAAATATGTTCTTCCATATGGAATGTATGGGAAAACATGTTTTTGCAACTGCAAAGTTAAGTTGGTCGATTATTACTCGTTAACCTGTTTGAGCCTACTTAGCTGTGATAGTTTTCCTTTTAATTTCGTTATATAAACTACTAAAGTGCTAATTTTTGTTAGAGTCAAGTGTCCCCCCACACTTGACTCTAACAAAAATTAGCACATTAAAGCTTAATATTTCACAAACGGATCCCTGAATCCAAAAATGGTTTTCACAAACTCTCAATGTTTTTAAAGGACCTTTCCAATGATAGCCTTCACTATGGGTTAAAAAAAGAAAAAAAATAACATCACCACTTTACGTGTATGAGAGGTACCTTAAAAAAAATATTTTTCATAATTTTACTTTACCGCTTTGTTGACGTAATTAAAATATATACTTATGCCAAATTACAGTTTTCTAGTACTAAGGGTCTCGGAGCTAGACCGCGGACAGACAGACGGACATGACGAAACTATAAGGGTTCCTTGTTTACTACGGAACCCTAAAAATGAGCATTTTAAACTAACAAATAAAAGTAATAACGACTATGTATGCTGCGATATTTAAAAATAAATAAATACTGCAGCGCTGGTATTCTGATAGGGCGTGATCAACTTAACATTAAGTAGGTAATATACAACGCTACAAGTTTCTTTCGGCGCGGGGCTAAAATCGTAATTAACGCCGCCATCTTATTTAGTCAATAAAAGTTCTGTGACAATAACACAAAATTACAGACAAACTAATAATGTTCTTAATGTCCCTCGGCAAACCTCGTGTTTTGTCAGTTGTCGGATATCTATCAGTTGCCCTTTGCACTTGGTGCAGATCGGACACTCTCAATCGACTTGGAAGTATATAGAGTTGTTAATAATTTTTTAATTTAATGTAATTTATTTAAAAAATTGTAGGAAAGCCGCTCAAGTCGCAGGCACGATAGGAAAATAGTTTTAAAACTCTAAATAGTTCACACGGAAATCAAAACAAAACAACAAGAAAGTACTTACTTAGTTTTGAATTCAAATTTTTATACACTATAAATCTAATAATTCATGGACATGGAAATTAGCATTCGTTTGTATTCGGAAATCCGATGATACCCGAGGGACATTAAGAAAATAGAAATACTGTAAATGATACCAGCAACGCCCAGTCAATGTCATTTAGACGCCAAAATATCTTTGTAGCACATTACATCAAACTAAAACTCAAATTGCAAGCATTTATTTCAATTAAACCATTTGCAGGCACTTTTGAATTGTCAAGGACTCGGTCAGTCAGAAATATGAAGCTAGTTGCCCATTCCAAAGCGTAGTAGGTACCTATAGATGGAGATGAACGGGCAAGAAACTCCACGGACACTCTTTTAAATAAAAATTGTTTTGTTTCAAAATATTGGTTTCATCATTTATGTTGAAATTACACATGTAGAAAGACGTGCACGTTAAAAGCGTCCGTAATAAAAAGTAAATCTAAAAAAAAAAAAGGATTGTGTGGTTTTATGAAACCACGGTAAAAGTGAAACTTCTATAGGCGCCGTCATATTGGCTTTGACTGCTCTGACGAGCGCCTTTCACTTTATCCCTACTCCGCGGCAGACCGTCACGCGACATGCAACACACAGACGAAAAAGTTTGAGACGATGTAATAAAAGTTTCACTACAAAAGAAAAAAAATATATACCGTGGCAGCTAAGAGATGATCTCTTTTAATAAACGTTAACGATCAAACATTAATAGCCTTTTTCTTAGGAAGAAAAATAGTCAATCGCTAGCTGTTTCCTCCTGACAAAATCTTGACAAAAACCTGCTTCGTCCGATTTGTGGGGAGTCGCTAATTATCGTCCCTCCCTCGTATAGTGCTAATCGCGAACACTGGGACATGTTAACTAGCGACACTTGCTAATTCAGACGCGTTGGTGTAAGATCTGCCTGATAAACGTCACTGTGATAATTCTTGGGAAGGAAGTTCCTGTTTTTCTCATGTAAGTTGTAATGTATCACAAGTGAATTACATAGTAAACCGGCATAGTTTTGAGAAAATAGAAAAAAAAACTTTATTAAAAAAAAAACAACCGACTTCCAAAAAAAACACTACAAGGTGAAAATTATTTTTTTCATTTCTCATACTCGAAAAGTAGTGTTTGTTTGATCCAAGTAGCGGGTGGAAGACGCTGATCCCCACCCTTGGGCGGGAAAGTCTCATAGTAATTGCTTCCCTCTCTAGGGCGGGAATGAATTTTAAAAATACTAAATTTGGTTAGGCAGTCGACTACGAAAAATTTTACTAAGGGGACATTACACTGTCGAGTCTGTGGTCATGTATCTGTGATCGAAGATATAATGGAATTGTAAAATAGACATTTATTATGGATAGACATTTATTACACTATCATATTATATATAGGGGCTTGTGGCTAAGTAATAACAGCTGCACGGGTCGATCGATCAGGTTAAGCTACGCTTGCCGCGGTTGGTCCGTGGATGGGTGACCATCTTTACATACCAAGTCCCCTCCGTGCCTCGGAAAGCACGTTAAGCCGTTGGTCCTGGCTGTCATTTGTAGATCTTTGACAGTCGTTACGGGTAGTTAGAAGCCCAAAAAGTCTGACAACCAGTCTTACCAAGGGGTATCGTGTTACCTAGTCACTAGGTTGTGGAGGTCAGATAGGCAGTCGCTCCATGTAAAATACTGGTATTCAGCTGCATCCGGTTAGACTGGAAGCCGACCCCAACATAGTTGGGAAAAAGGCTAGGCAGATGATGATATTATATCATATACCTATCTACGAAGCTAACAAATTACCCATGTTATGTCTATTTTACAGTTTAGTTATGTCTTTGATTATGGATCTGTGATCGTAGATATGATGGTGTAATATCCCCTTATAGAAAAATACTGATTAAAAAAAATGCTGCAGTTTTGTCATTGTATAAACAGCCAATGTGAATTAAAAACATACTTCGACTGTAGCAATTAACATTGTCGGATCTACATTTTTGCGATTTTTTAATTTATAATTTCTTCTAAGACCTTTAAAGCACTAATTTAAAAATCGCAAAAATGTAGATCCGACAATGTTAATTGCTACAGTCGACTTGTGCGGGACGACGCGCGGCGGTGACGCGATGTGTTCCATATTTAAAATTAAAAAAAGACTAATAGGTATCTACTAGAATACTCATATCACATATCAATCAATCAATCAATTTCATCTCTATTATCAATTAATATTTTAGAAAAACTACAATTTTTTACTTTCCTTATATTCGAAATGAAAAGTAGAATGTTTAACACGGGTGAAAGTCATCAATTCCTACTCGGACTATAGCCGCCCTCGCTGCTCTCGGGCGTCTAAATACCTCGTATGGGAATTGATTCCTTTCGACCCTTGTATAACAATCTACTATTAACATTTCGGAAGTCGGTGTCTTTGGTTTAAAATTTTTGTTTCTTACCACTGACTTCCGAAAGTTATTTTTCACTTTGTAGTGTATTTTTGGAAGTAGGTTGGTTTTTTTTGTAAAAAGTTTTTATTTTTCTGGTATTAGTTGTGGTTCTTACCCCACACAAATTTGAATACTACTACCTGCTATGTAAATAACAGTGACATGAACTTATTATGAAATCATTACAGCATCCATATAGAATAACTGGGAAAAATACGTATTATTAAAGCTAACTCAAAAACTACCCAAGTAAAGTTAATAAAATTTACATGGAACCACCTCTGAAGTATGACCTACCAAACAAAAAAGAATCATTAAAATCAATCCATAATTGGCGCAGTAATCGCGTAACAAATACACAAAGAAAAAAAAAACAGTCTAACTGAAAACCTCCAACCTAATATTTTTGAAGTCAGTAAAAAAATGGACTAAAACTAAAAGTTGAGTTTTCCAAGCACCTGAAGTTGAGTTTTACATCGATAGAGATTTTCATTGTACTATTAATTGTGTAGATCCGTAAAAACTTATTGCACCTTATCTGGTTATTATTTTTTGTCAGAATGCATATCGTTTCCATTTCAAATACTTATGAATTTTGAAAGTTTTGTACACCCCTGAAAGTCACTGTAACATTATTGTCACCGTTTCACTATTTTATTAACCGACTTCCAAAAAGGAGGAGGTTTTTTTTTTCTTTTTTTTTATGTATGTCCACCGATTTCTCCGTCAATTGTGGACCGATTTTGAAAATTCTTTTTTGTTTGAAAGGGTGTGCTCTCGAATTGGTCCCATATAAATTTTATTAACTTTGCTTGGATAGTTTTTGAGTTAGCTACAAAATACGTATTTTTTTCTCACTTAGTATGTAGATGATATGATAAGTTTCTGTCACTGGTAGCAGGTAGTGGTATTCGAATGTGTGTGGGGTAGGTACCACAACTAAAAAGTGAAAAATAAAAACTTTTTACAAAAAAAAAACAACCGACCTCCAAAAAAAACACTACAAAGTGAAAAATAACTTTAATTTCGGAAGTCGGTGGCAAAAAACGAAAATACAAAACCCAAGACACCGACTTCCGAAATTAAAGTTATTTTTCACTTTGTAGTGTTTTTTTTGGAGGTCGGTTGTTTTTTATTGATAGACATTATTGATAAGCTTTTTTTCAGAAGTGGTTTTGCTGAGGTTTTTAAAACTTAGTCTTGCTATTTTGTCAATAAATCACTGTTTTTGTATAAAATAACCCCACAATACGCATTCCACGTGCCTTTCAATACGACTCAATCATTTTAAAGGCAATTTCAGTTCAAACGCCCGATTTTGTATTAAATTTTCGACAAGTTAAAAAGGGACAACACTAGACCCTCGTCTATTCCCACTAACAAGTTACTTACGATCTTTTAAGAAATATTTAATGAACCGCTGGCCGACATTCACGTAGGTAACACAATTAGAAAAATCAATAGGAACCGCCTTATTATTTTATCGAAAGGTTATACCTTAACTTTTCTATTATTTATTTGTTGTGTTTTGTAAGGGTTGGGGTAAAAAAAATAGTTTTTTCACAAAAAAATATAAAGTCACAAATACTGTCATCAATGTTGTTTGAGTCAAGGTGAAGGCAGGTTTAATTAAAAAAAAAAAATAGGTGGTGCCTAGGTTTACCCTTAATTCTTTTAAGTTCTACTAATTGGTCACACTTTTGATTGTACGTAGTGCTATTGAATTGAAGTCATGAAACCGGCCAAGTGCGTGTCGGACCACGCACAATGAAGGGTTCCGTAGTTGAGATGAATTTATCCCAAGAATAAACTTATAACAACATTGTAGTTGAAAAAGATGTTCCCCCATACATTCCAATTGCAAATGTAAGATTATACGCACAATATTGAGAGATTTACCATGTTATTTTAAGACTATTATACTTTTTATAGGTTTTCCTGTAATGAGTTAAGAACAGTCCTATGTCCAGCAGTGGACGTCTTTCGGCTGAAAAAAAAAATGATGAGTTAAGAACCATACGCTGTATATTTTTCAAAATTTTAAGCTCAGTAGATTCGGAGATAAGGGCGTGAATGGTCAATTGTTATCTACTATCTTTAAAAGTAAGTATTTATTATAAAATTATACAAAAAATATTTAAAATCCTCACAATAACCCCTTTCGTTTGTATATCACACGGTACAATTTGCAAAACTTTTTTATAATTTTCCTTTTTGCCCCCGAAAAGTGACCTTTTATTCAAAATTTATTCATTTACGTTACACGTCCATGTTTGGGTCACAGAAATTCATATGTGTACCAAATTTCAATTAAATTAGTCCAGTAGATTCGGATAAAAATTGGCTGCACCAGACGGACAGACAGTCAGCCAAACAGACACACACGAGTGATCTTTAAGGGTTCCGTTTTTTCTTATTGATAAAAACAAAAAGTCATAAGTCAGTTTTCGGTGGCTGATAATATTGAAAGTGGTCATCTTGGCTATCTCTTACGTCATTATGTTTTTTTTATTTCACGGACCTACTTCCAAAGACGAAAATAACCACCAACTCCAACGTAAATCAATGAAAGTATACTATAACAACACACTTTAACAAATCAATCCTAACAAACTCTTTACCACAACCAGTTGACACACGACATTTTAATTAGGCGTAAAAGCTAATCAAAACAACCAATTAAGGTCACGCCACACCGTTTGAACACGTCAAAAAATCGCGCATATTTCATGACAACACGTTGTTTTACTAACTAGGACGTTTGATAAAAACTATCCAAAGCTTTTGTCACGTCACCCCTTGAATAATGTTTTATTTGCTCGTAGTGCAGTGTTTAACACTTTTCATAATAGTTCTGACAATTTACGCATCAATAAAATTAAAAAGCGACGCGGTTTGTGATTGAAGTCCAGTGCGGAGAATGCTGAAAATTATAGCTTCGGTTTTTACGTTTGACATGCAATTGAAATGTGTTTACCTACTAGTGCTTTTGGGAAGTGTCACATTCAGTGTAGTTATGGCAACTTTACATTCATATTTGATTGTATCAGGGCGACCGAGCTCTGCTCTGGTGAAAATAGAGAATGCTCATTTAATAGTATAGGATAGAACCAACTAATTCCATACTGCCATAATACTAGGTACTTACTAATTCCCTGTTCATTATTTTAATGTCAACAATGTCATGTCATTATTCATTATTTTGTTCTAAACTTTGGGCGATCGAGCTCTGCTCGGGTGAAAATACGGAGAAAAATAATTTCCCCAGAAATGAGACCTAGCTAGATCGATTTTTCGCCCCCGTAAACCCCTATATTGCAACTTTCATCGAAATCGTCTGAGCCGATTTCGAGAACGTAAGTAGAAATCTATTTACAAACAAATAAATATATATCCAAATATTGCTCGTTTATTGCTATAGGATTTTAAGGCTGGAAAAATTGAAGTAACCGTTTAATATTTTACCTAATGTTGCGAATAAGAACATGAGGTCAATGTCTATGAACAATTTTACAAAAACATCTCCGTCTGTTATTACAGAGATACAAAGGCTAGTTAATTCAGCGAAGAAGACTGCTGTGAGAGAGACCGCACTACGTGAAAACAAGCTAGCGTGGACGAGGCGTTTTAGCTTAGCTTTTACTAGACAGCTACCTTAACACATGCGATGAAACCACACACCGAGCTTAGTTTAACGATCACCATAAAACGATACAATTTTACTGCTGTCGCTAACCGCTGAGAAAAAGAAACTGTTCCTGTCAGCCAACAATGTTAATTCCTACGCCATTTTGACACAATATTAATGTAACGATCTTGCTGAAAGCGGTACAGCTGTTTTTGAGATAAGTGCACAAAAATTTACCTTACGGCGAAAAGGGGTACGTTTGAAATTATTTTTTAGTGTTATTGCAGCTGTTTTTTTTATTATTATCCTTGTTCCAGAAAATGCTTTCGTCGAGATTTGTGTGCAGATTTGTTTTATTTAATGAGAGGGCTTTGTTGCTTAGCAAATCCATGTTGAAAAGGAGAAGCTGTTCTTAGATTTTGGAACAGTAAGTAGGTATCTTAACTTACACAACTGTTCCGAACATAAGGTCAAAATATACTGATTTTAGAAGTAGCCGAAACGTTTTAATTTCTAGATCACAGTTGAAAGTTTATCTACGTTTTAAACAATTTTCAATAGAATTATAGATTCTAACATATACAGTGTGTCCGGACATGGACTAGCGATATTCTAAATACTTAAATATAAACTATTTTTAAGTACAATTACACTCTAACCTTGGGTCCAATACACTTCCCCGTTTTTGTGGTAATTAATAATTATTGGTTGAATTGCATAATTTTTTGTTATTTTTTTCCACTTTCACAATTTTTTTCAAAAGTTTTGGAATTGTGAATACATTGTTTTGTAATGCAGACGGTAGACAATATTATTGCCTTTCAAATAAGCTTATTTTTATCTCAGTATGACTAAAACTTTGAGAGATATGTTTTTTTTTTGTACTCGCATAGAGAATATTTCAACAAAGAAAACAAAATGGCTGCCATTTAGCGAGGAAGTGTATTGGACCCAAGCTTAGAGTGTAATTGTATTTTTAAATAGTTTATATTTAAGTATTTAAAATATCGCTAGTCTATGTCCGGACACATTGTATAATATGTCGGAAATACGTTATTGAGTTACGACTAATCGGGACATCAGCGCCGTCTAGCGGCGTTCGATAGAGTCTACAACATAACGCTCGGACCGGCCGGAGCCGGAGCTGAGCAGGGTTCATCGGTGGCGGTCAAGCAGTGAAGACGTTTAGAAACTGTCACGCATTCCGAATAGTTGTGTCTTGTATCTACAGTGTTTAAATTGCTAGTGTGATTAATTTGATAGTAAATTAAAATGTGATCTGAACTGCAAACGGTTTTTCTATTGCGCAATAACCAACACTACCCATAGTACGCCCACAGTAGTTAAAATATTGCTGATAATAACGAAGAGACACATACCCTCCTCCGTCATATACAATCTGCCTAGCCTTTTCCAAACTATGTTGGGATGGGCTTCCAGTCTACCTGGATGCAGCTGAATATCAGTATTATACATGGAGCGACTGCCTATCTGACCTTTACAACCCAGTAACTGGTTAATACGATATCCCTAGGTAAGACTGCCCGTAACGACTGTCAAAGATCCACGAATGACAGCCGGGACCAACGGCTTAACATACTTTCCGAGGCACGGAGGAGTCTCGGTATGTAAAGGTGGTCACCCATCCACAGAACAACCCCGGTAAGCGTAGCTTAACCTGATGGATCGACCCGTACGGTTGTTATGACTTAGCCACGAGCTCCACAAATTATAGATTCTAACATACATAATTAAATTACAATCACAAAGACAGTGTAATAACAGATTCTACCGAAAGTTCCAAATAATGAGCTTATTGTTTCTAGACCGACTCTTGAGTTCAAACCTACTAATTTCACGCTATACAAAATCCCAGACACGCACCTCCATATAAATTAAGCACCACAGTATTACACCATTGAATTTTACGACAAATCCGAGCCCAGAGGTAACTAAATCACAGATAGTCGAGAAAATCCAATTATCGCGTGCACAATGGGTCACGAAACAATCTAAACTAAGAAAATTAATCTTCTGAGTCCAGAGGAGCTCTGTCTGTGCAAACTTAGACAATGGATTTATAGTTCATCGATTTGAGGGCATCCGTGCTACGGGTATGGGTATCATAGACTTTGACAGAAGTCTCAGGGTCGGGTTACGTGGAAATCGTAGCCTGATGGTGTCAGTTGACGCGTTGGGAGTGGGTAGCCCGTATAGGCAATGAGGCTACCTAGGTATTGGATGAATTTATGGCTGCGAAAAATATTTTGGCTTCTCTGTGCCTATATTATTGGAGATTTAGTTAAATGTCTGGAAGGTTAAATAATGAGACATATTCATAGTAAAAATGTAGAGTGTTCCAAATTGACTAAGCCGAAAAACGGTTCACTAGAACAGCAAGAAAGAAGGTAATATTATATAAATTGAACGCAAAACTTCCTGGCAATCTGAATCTCGTTGAAAATGAAGCAAATAAAGCAAGAAGGCAAGTCGGTCGAGGAGTGCGATTGCGTCGGCCTAGCATTCCGGAAAATTTGTAAATTTAAATGCGAAAAAGTCAAATTTATTTACAGTAAAAATGTGAAATAGCACTCTTTCTGTATTACAAGAGACAGCTTTTCTTTTTGTATTTTGATTTATTTTCACAGTTTCTCCGGGTAGCTTTAATTCCAAGAATAGGAATATTTATTTTTCTATGACACTTTTCTATTTGTAATCTCAGTTTCCAGACCTAGGATTATTTGTTTTTGCCATCTTGAGATTTCTGTTAGCTTTTATAATGGCAAAATAAAGCGAGAATAGATAACAGATAATAAGAAAATAGAAACTCATCTTAGCTTACTTGAATTTCTGCGGGTAAAATACTTGGAACAATACAGTGATCTTCGTGGATCATAAAATATTAAAGTGTATGAATAGAAAGTGTTAATATAGTTGACCAATGGTGCCTATTCCCTTGTTCACAAACTAAACTAAATTTAAGTTCAAGTTCAGTGCATCTTTTTCTTTCTATTTCATTAAGAAAAGGACAAAAGATAAATTTTAGTTTAGTCCTGTCAAATTGCGCCTGACACTACTCCATACAAGTTTAGACGTGATTAAAAACTTGCCAACTAAAATTACGTCAATTTACGTCAAGCGCTGATTAATTTGACAGGACTAAACTAAAATTTATCTTCTGTCCTTTTCTTAATTAAATAGAAAGAAGAAGATGCACTGAACTTAAATTTAGTTTAGTTTGTGAACAAGGGAATCGGCACCAATATCTTGTTAGTTTAGTGAGATCTTAGATGTCTGTAATTGCTTTACTGTAGAATTGAAATCAGACTGTGCACTTGTCAAAATATTTTTCTAAATGATAATTTCAGTCACAAATCAAAACGAAAGATACCATCATAACACACACTCTGTTTAAAATTTAAATGAAACTATGCACCTCATTTTAATTGGTTCGTTTTTCATTTGTTTGTTTGATAAATATTTCACGACAGGCACCGTTGGAGTTTTGAATGAGATATTCACATATTGATGTTGCCATTTTCAAACCAAACAATGTACGCAATAACGATTGGTTGATTTCAATCTATGAAACCGATGATTTACTGTTTGAAACAATGGAAATACTGAATAAGCTATGAGAAAAAAAAATACAATCTAGGTTACCACTGCACAGGGTTATTATAGTGAGTATTAAATTATGTGTTGTTCTTTTTTTCGTGTCATTAGTGACTAACCTGCACCCTAATTGCGTAATACAACACAATCACAATTTGTTTCGATTTGAAACAGATTTCTAATCCATTGCTTCATAAGTTGGAAAAAAAATCTGTTCAACAACGTAAATAACGCAATGAATGTTGTTGAAATGTCAAAATGAAACAAATTTCGCGAAATTGTTTACGAAAATGAGTTATGCAATTAGGGTACTGGTGTCAGAGTTTTAAAGCCGCCCATGACTTGGCTTCAAGTGCCATCGAGAAACATTTCTCAGGGCCGATGCCTGCCGGGGTTGCGAAGAATACCGAAAGGGAAATCGTGGCCCCCGGCAACATGGCAACTGAAGGAACACGGGTGGGTTTTAGTCAGTAAGAGTCTGACACGCCCTCTCGCTCCGCCCAGAGCGGGAGAAGTTATTTGATAATTTCTTATCCAAAAAAAAAAGGCATGCAGGTTTCCTCACGATGTTTTCCTTCACCGTTTTTTAACCAAATGAATGATAGTTTTACTTTTTTTTAACCGACTTCCAAAAGGAGGAGGTTCTCAATTCGACTGTATGTTTTTTTTGTATTTTTTTTTGTATGTTTGTTACGCGATTACTCCGCCAATTATGAATTGATTTTGATGATTTTTTTTTTGTTTGGTAGGTCATACTTCAGAGGTGGTCCCATATAAATTGTATTAAGTTTGCTTGGGTAGTTTTTGAGTTAGCTTCAATAATACGTATTTTTTCTCACTTAGTATGTGGATGATATGATAAGTTCCTGTCACTGTTATTTACATAGCAGGTAGTGGTATTCGAATTTGTGTGGGGTAGGTACCACAACTAAAAAGTGAAAAATAAAAACTTTTTACAAAAAAAATACAACCGACTTCCAAAAAAAACACTACAAAGTGAAAAATAATTTCGGAAGTCTGTGGCAAAAAAAGAAAATTCTAAACCAAAGACACTGACTTCCGAAATTATTTTTCACTTTGTAGTGTTTTTTTTGGAAGTCGGTTGTATTTTTTTTGTAAAAAGTTTTTTTAAATGAAAACTTCTTTAGGCGCGTTGGGCATTTTTGAGATTTTTTTTCGGCTATACCATTGATTTTGCGACCTGTTACCGACACCGTGGAGTAAAAGACATCAACGCGTTGATTAAAGCGGTGCCAATTTTTTTCAAGTTTTAACTTCTGTCGGCACTCTCGGAGTGCCACTGTTTTTTTTTTTTTAATACAGTAAGTGGGATAGTTGGTAAACTAAACAGCAGTAATGGATTGAGATTATCATTTTGAGAATCATCATTATTTTTTGATTATGGTGGATTTAGATATATTTTGAATAAATGATGGCTTGATTAACGCAGTGGTAGATCAATCAAATTGGCGTAACGCGTTGTATTTATAATTGTCGGATTCGAAACTGATACGTTTTTGGAGATGCCCACAAATGGAATTGAGGTGATATTTCATATCGTACAAACCAAGCTATGCAAAGAAGCTACCTATGCCAATTTCTCTGAAAATATACAGCTTATTCGGACATCCTCAATTTCCGCAGTAAGTTACCGTATCCACTGCCAATATTTTAACGAAACGTCTTATGTAAATGCGCAGTCGTTAAAAACTCAACGAATAATAATATATAAGTAAACAAAGTATTAAAATATTATATTTTCTTGAATTAAAATCAAAACGGGCGCTGCTGCATTCGCGAGATACGCTCGGCTGAGCCCGTTTCCTTCTAGCTGTCACAATTTTATCTTTACCTATTTTTAGTTATTACTGCTTTACATTTTTCCCTTTTTAACGTTATGTTGACGTTAATTTGACTTTGCGTTCTTTTATATTTTTCTTCTTATTGTGAAGAACGGACATTAATTTATGCGAAAGCAGATCATTAAATAAATGAGAGTGCTTTAATGAAAACGCGATGACAGGTTACATTTCAATCTGCTGAAATAAAATGAAGTTTCAGAATAATGTTGAGTGGTTTTTGATATCTTTACTGGCAAAACACTCAGTTTTCAGATGATTTTGTACAATGAAAACATTGTTTTCGGGAAATAATGTTAAAACATTTGTGTGATATCATATATTTGGGGTACGTCGGCGCTCATTTGATTTGACACAGATATCAAATTGGCGAGCGCTGTCCCATCGTCCCGTCATTCCGGCACGTTTAATATTTTAAGCATTCGGCTCACGCTCCGTCTTCAACGGCCGTCCTGATTGCCGCTAAATTGAACTAAAAACTTCTTCAATGCCCCTAAAACGTTTCAATTATATCTATATTTTCGTAAATGCAAATGTTGATCTTATACTTTATACATTATTCCGACGGCTATCTCCCGATACTTAAATTCTCGAGCAGATTGCACGAATGACGTCGTTTTAAACGTTCGTTCGACAATCTGTTTAAATCATGTCGTAATTTTAAATTTCTGCCTGCATTTTGAGATTAAATTTTAACTTTTCCCGATTGCAAGTAGTTTACTCGCCGGCAATTTATTACCATACCGTGTAGAACTACGAATAGCGTTAAGATGATTTCAATAGAACGCCAACAACGGGATGAAAAGTTTAGCAATAGTGTACTTTCGGATCGCGCAATTATTGCCAACCGGAGTCCTGATTGAATTCTTAGGTCAAGTTTCCGCTGAAAGTTTGCATAAAAGAACCCTTGCAAATGAACAGAGGATTCTTTATTTGTTTTTTACTTAATTCAGTCATTAAAGTAGAAGCTGAAACAGGCTCAGTTAGACGCGACCGGACGCGGATGGCTCCATTAGGATGTTATTTTAATATAGTCACGAAAATTCGACATAGGTAAACTGTGTAAAATTTTCACGTTGAAATTGACCAAGCGCCAACATTTCGTTAACACGCATGTCATGTCTGTAAGTTCCGTTCGTGTTGTCGGTAGACTATTCGAATTTAAAATGGATTCGTTTATAAAGGCATTTACGTTCGCATTTTCGATGAGAGAGACTCGGCAGGTGAGTGACTTGTTTGCCGGTGGGCCGGGTCCGCTAACACGAGCAAAAGTCCGTACAGTTTAGTCGGCGCCGTCGTAGGAGCCCTCTATAAATCAGCCGGCGATTGACGCTTTCCTACAGGGAGTGATCTATTCCTCCCCCACCATGATACAGCTTCACTTGTAAGGATTTTTCGCGAACGGACAAGTTTGGACGTTAAAATTCACTACTATGCACTTACGTTGACGATGTTAAGCAGGTCTTTCAGTTTAGTCTGGGGGTTTAAACCGTTTTGTGATATACAGTTTGTGATTTATTAGGTACCTACATAGTTATTTATGTGATCTGTTATTTATAACTTTAGATTCCGTGTTCCAAAGTTTCGTAGTAAATAGGTCTAAAACATATTTTTTGAAAAGAAGGTTTTTTCAAGAGCTTTTTCTAATGCCTAGATTTCTGGTCATTCTATTTAAGATGTAAACATTAGAGGTCCTTTCAAAACAGGTCTGCAAACCCGCAACCACCACGAAATTTTATAAACAGCTCCTCAAAACACGATAAACCTATTGAAAATAAGAACACATCTACATCTTAAGAGGCAAATAAACTGTACGGAATATATAAAAAGTAAGATTTTTCCGTGTCCCGAATAAATATTAGCTAGATGTTGATCTACAAGTGTGCTGGTAAAGACGCCAGGGTTTATCGTCGTAAAATATAATCCGCGGTATTTTATATCAGGGCCCAACCCTACGCAATGTTTCTTAAACATGTACCAAATATTGAATGTTTTGTTGTTTGTTTCAGGTAAATGCTGGGATAGGATAGCAGATTTGCAAGTAGAGAGAAGTATAGCTTTATAATCAGAGAGCAAATTGTTACCTGAAGGAGACACTTGACCACAACAATGCATGTTCATTAGGGAATGTTGCCAAAATGTCGCAATCACTACGATTATATAATTGAATAGAACCTACGACCAAGGTGTTGGTAAAAGCGAGACATGGTATCGTTGTGATTAGGACAACATCTTTGACGTTCATGCGCAAATCAGTTTCAGTAGATGATGTTTGTTATCTGGTATGTTAAGTCTAACTAATCAACACTCAGTGAGTGATGATGTTCATCGGGCACTCACGAGCTGAAATAAGGTTTAAAATAACAATCAAATAATAATTTTATAAGTGCATATAGGATGAATAATTATATCAATTCTGATGAGGCTGGTGTTAAATCTGCTGACTTTCGAGAGTCAGTGAAATAGATATAATTTCATTATGAATTTAATTCAGCCATCAAATTATACTAAAATCCAACAAAACTTAATAATAAAATAAGAAATGATTATTGACATAACAGTCCCGCATGACGGGAACCTCGTGAAAGCCGAGAAAGACAAACAAATCAAGTATCTTGACTTGGCTCACGAGATTGTCGACATGTGGGATGTGGACTCAGCGATCATTGTGCCGATAGTCGTATCAGCCAATGGCTTAATTGCCAAGAGCCTCGACCAACACCTAAGGAGGCTCTCGTTGGGCAGCTGGATCAAGGGCTTGATTCAGAAAGCGGTACTCCTGGACACGGCTCGCATTGTCAGGAGGTTCCTCTCTCTGGAGCCCTGACCGCCGGTAGCTTGGACCCTGTTCCCGATACCGGTGGGCTACTATTTTTTATATTTTTAAATGTTCTTATATTGTTTATATTCTAATATTTAAAAATGTAATTTATAAGTATTTTAATGAAATAAAGGAAATAAGAAATACTCCGACGTCTCACATTACAGTGCAAATCTGCAAAACAAAATTCAAAATTACACTCTCAAACACATTTTTACAGCACTTCTACCGTGTAACGTCCATTTGTCCAGTGACAATAGATATAATAAATATTTACAAGCCACTTGTTCGATGCACATCGCTGTGGCTTGCTCAAAAGCGCCACGTTTAATATTTTACGAAGTCCCATCACGCTCCGTCTTCAACCGGCCCTGATTGCCGTCCGATCGAAATTATATTTCACAGGCGCATTCAAAGCTGGACAAGATTGCCGTTCGTACACCGTGTAATATAAGGTATATGCTAGTAATACGGTGGACAACGGGTTTGTAACTAGGTCTTTGAATTTGGGGTAGAGGTATTTTGACAGTAAGGATACAATTTGGAATGGGATACGAGTTTTTTCCTGTAAAAAGTGCGTGTGATCATCTATTCAGTGAGAAATATGTTCAGTTGAAATTATATATAATACAGATGGATGATTAAGTCATAATTAAATTTATCCGGAGCAAATATCAAATAACATATTACAAATATCAAAACCTTTTATCAAAATTAATTGAAAAACCACAAACAATAATAATGAAACGGTCATCAACAAATTAGTTTCATTCTAATTTTCAGAACAACAAACCATTTTCCCCGAATGTCGTATTTACCACATAAATTAGTGAACACCCAAAATAAACTAGTATTAAATCGTCCGAATCCTAATATCTATTCTCATTTTTTCTTTATTTTCTCAGTGTAAGCGGGTATCGCGTGACAAGCCGCCATACCTCAGCTTGACCAGAAAGAGTAGCCACTGTTTGTTAATCTTGCTTTCATTGTGTAAAATATTTGGGAGTATACCTCCGCAAAGCCTTTGTAGGCTCGGCCTCGCGGTCTATCGTTTGCCAGCAAACAATGCACGTTTAAGTGTTAAAACTGAATTAGGTAATTGAATTTTATACTGGATACTGCTAGGGAAGTGGTTTTCGGTAACATGAAAGACTGCTCAAAATTGGTGTCGGAACACGCGAAATTTTTGCGACAAAAATTGTACAGAGCTTTAACTAAAAGCGTTCAAGTAAAAAATAGATTTATTTGTTCTTTTCCCTAAGTTGTACTTTCACGAGAAAGTAAAACACAAGAAAAGGTAGCGTTGTCGTAATGTAATTGGTTAGAAATTCTATTTCATGCGTCATTTCTCAGTCACACTTTTTCATGAATGTAAACAATGTAGAGTTTAGTTAATAATATAGAAGGTTACGTGCTACATTCCTGGTGGGTCTTTATCGAATTGAGTTCGTGATTGGGTACATTGGAAGTTCGACTGCCAATTATTGAAGACATTAGTGGCGGGAGCATCTCCATAGAGACGCAGTGAACTTGAGTGTGGTGCATTCTGCAGTGACGTAGTCTGCGCAGTTACGCCGCTGTGCTTTAGTAATCAGAAACTTGTGTTATTGTGTAGGGGTAAATAAATGTTGTTAGGAGGCCACATTAAGCAAATATAAGGCAGAGTTTCAAAGGAAAAGCAACTAAACTTTAAAACACTTTCTATTTACAAGTTAGTGAAACCGCTAGTCAAGCCTTCAAATATAATCTACAAATTCTTTTACGAAAAGGGAGTACCTACTTGCAGATTATCTTAAAGGGTTGAAGTCAGAACATTCAGAACCAGAAGTCCAACAAAATTATCAAAGTAGCTCATGTCAAATTCGTTTAAGATCCTACACAAACGCTATCAAATTATACCAACTGTATAGTGCAGAGTTAACCAACGAAGGCCAAAGATATCCCAATAGTTTAGTTCAATAGTTAATAATGAAGCAACTAGAGCTATTTTGGTACCCATTTCAATTTAAGGACAGGGGCTTGCACAGAAACTTATCCAAGTTCCAACTAAAGTTTACAAGAAACTCTATCC
Organism: Agrochola lychnidis; assembly: GCA_963680765.1. Classification (NCBI taxonomy): domain Eukaryota; kingdom Metazoa; phylum Arthropoda; class Insecta; order Lepidoptera; family Noctuidae; genus Agrochola; species Agrochola lychnidis. The sequence continues at coordinate 9,533,350 of OY796863.1, read as the reverse complement.
TTAGTGGTATTGTCTATTAAATCTACAAGATACACTTCTAGACACCGAGATGTTTTGAGAGCTCCATACAAAGTATTAATCGTTTGACTTGTGGTACATAACTTTGTTGGGGGCGTTCGAGTTTAGAAAATTATGGAGTGGCTCTGTTTAGAAATGTTTGTGTGATTTACTTTTTTGAATGAAGATGACATTTGTTGTTTGATTCTAAAATACGTGTGATAAGTACTTAGCTTAAAAGTTAGATAAAAATATTAATGTAAACAATCATAATTAATTAACCCTCGACTGTCTTGGAGATACTATGATAAAACTATAAATATAGAGAGTAGTGGTGGCCCAGTGGTGACGGCCGCGACTTACGAGTTGTAGGTCGTAGGTTCGAACCCAGACATGCGCTTTACTTTGTGTAAATTATTTCATCACCACTGCTCTCAAAACGGTGAAGGAAACATTGTGAGGAAACCGGCACGTCCTAGAACCGAAAATTGGAAGACGTGACATCTACCAATCCGCACTGGGCCCGCGTGGTGGATTACGGCCCACTCCCTCTCACAGAGAGGAGGCCTGTGTCCCAGCAGTGGAAACATTATAGGCTGATGATGATGATAAAACTGTAAAAATTATCATTGGAAACAGTAACTACATATTAGGTACACACGGCTACATTTCCAGTATAAGCTGCCCTCGTATTGTACGGAAATCCTATACAATACGAGATCAGCATAAACTGGAAATGTATAGCTTGATGTGTAGTTGTGTACCTGCAATATTTTATGAAAAATATATATCTTTACTACCTACGACCGTCACAAGCCCGTTTATATACCAAACTTGAAGAATGGCTATTTTAGGGTTTCGTGTCTGTCTGTCCGTCTGTCACAGCCAATTTGCTCCGAATGTAATGGACCGATTAAGTTGAAATTTGGTACACATATGTATTTTTATGACCCAAACACGGACGTGTAATGTAAATAAATGAATTTTAAATATGGGGGTTTGGGGGTCACACAAGAAAATTTAAAAAAGAAGTTTTGCAAACTGTACCATATGAAATGTCAAATGAAAGGGCTTGTTGTGAGGATCAATTTATTTTTAAATAATTTCAAAATTAAGACTTTTAAAGATATTTAATAATTATCTTAAATATCTTTAAAAGTCTTAATTTTGATTTAGATGAAAATTTACCATTCCCCCCTTCTCTCTGAAAATAATGAGCTAAAAATTTAGAAAAAAAATACAGAGAACAGTTCTTTACAAGATTACAGAAAAACCTATAAGAATCTTAAAAATAATATGGTAGGTAAATCTCTCAATATTATAAACTTACATTTGCAGTTGGAATGTATGGGAAAACATGTTTTCAACTACAATGTTAAGTTTGTTCTTGGGATAAATTCATCCCAAATACGGAACCCCTCATTGTGCGTGGTCCGCGCGCACTTGGCTGGTTTTTGCCATGGGTCTCATAAGCCAACATCTTTCATCTTTCTAAGCAGGTAAAGAGTAAATCTATAGAAAAAAGTTCTGATTGATTTAATCTGATTGCGAAAAAAATATAAACAAGCAAGAAGTGCCGAAAAATTAAGGAGTCAATATAAAATTAATGAAACATGAAATCTGTCTTAAAATTCCCTGATAAATCTTTTACGAAACAAGCGAAAAATATCACCACTGTAATATGTTTTACAACTGCTGTCGCCTCCGTTAATTATTAATATCGAAATGAGTTTTTAAGTTTATTACTCGTTATTTTCAATATGTGCTGCCTTGCATATTACTTTGACCTACTTTAGCATTTAAAAAGAATATAATATTATTTATATGAGGCGCTAACATAAAAATAATAAATTACTAAGCTTGAAAATAAGCTTTATTTTTTAACTAAAACGAGACGAAACCATTAAAGTATTTTTCTAATTATTGATTAGTTAACAAAATATTGTGAAGTCCTTAACATAAGGCGGAGCACTCACACGCGCAAACTCAATCTCTCGCCCGTGCCCTCTCAATTTTGATCCTCGAACTAACCTACAAGTTCCGATCGAAGATCTGAACGTCTCGGACGGTCCTCGCCGTGACAGCCTCAAGTAATCCCAGATGGCGTGCTCGCCGATGAATTAAAGTCACTCAGACTAGTTGACTCGAGAACTGTACAGGAGATACCTATTGTGTAGACACAGCTTTAGAGTTCGGTTTTGTAATTAATTGTTTGCGTTGATATTACTTCAAGTGGTATTAGATGTAACGGATTCAGACGGATTTCGGATACAGTAATTTATTTGTGGTTGCCAGTTTTGAATATTAATGTAAGTAAGATTTCGTGAAATTGAATTGACAATCTTGGTATCAGGGATTATGCTGTAACTTGTAATCCTATGTTGAGTTATATTGCTGTGGGGAATTAATCAAATTACAGTTTGTGTGAAGGAAATGTCGAAACATACCGTTTTTTAGGGTTCCGTATATCAAAAGGAAAAAACGGAAACCATAAAGGAATCACTCGTGTGTCTGTCTGTCCGTCTGTCACAGCTAATTTGCCATTCCCCCCCTTATTTCCGAAACAACAGAGCCTACATTTTTGAAAAAAATACAGATTGATTCTTTACTCATAGATTACAGGAAAACCTAAAATAATAAGTCTATGGTCTTAAAATAACATGGTTAATCTCTCAATATTGTGCGTACAAACTTACATTTGCAGTTGGAATGTATGGGAGAACATGTTTTTCAACTAAAATTTTAAGTTTGTATTTGGGATAAATTCATCCCAACTACGGAACCCTTCATTGTGCGTGGTCGGACACGCATTTGGCCTGTTTTTTTTTAATTTCTTATCATTTTCAGACACTTTCAGTTCCATTTAGAAAGTTTCTTAGGATTAAAGCGGGCATTAAAATAGTACTATGGTAAAAAGGCAGTATCGTAAGAAAAAAAAAAAACGCCCAATAATATTTACTTTTGCAAGCTTTACATTCATTTTGGTTCCATTCAGTTTTATGTTTACAATAATTATTAATATAGTGTTATTGTTGGTTTTCATCGGTATTGTTCAAATGAACAATCGAAAACGTCCATTACGCGAATCATTTTATTCACAAAAATGAAACAATTCCGCATTTATTTCATAGAATTCAATCGAACAAATACTTTATAACTGATTCAACAAACCATGCAGTTACAGAAATCTGCTTAACGCGGTGATATTTAGATTAAACTGGATTATCCATATAAGCGAAAACAATACAAAACAATAAGTTTAAATCGGTAACAATATCATACGCGCCTACGAGCGTATGTGTAGGTACAAACAAGAGATTCCAAGTTAAGGCAAACACGACACGTCTACATAAGCAAGCGTTGCGGGGAAGCAACATTATAAACAAGCCGAACTTAATATTAGACCACAACGGCACAGTTTATTCATGTCACCAGGTGTGGAAAGACGGCCTAACGCCACAAGTTACCGTCATATTATACGTAATACGATATTCAGACGCATTACACTCAAGTTTACGACTCCAACTGAGGCAGCTTACGTTTATGAATCTTTAAACATCTTTTAAAATCCATACCATGACATGTTTTATGTTCACAACCAGTATTAATATTTAGTATTCGACAGTTACACACTTTAGGAATGCTTGCAAGTCTCGCAACCGCCAATTGTACGATTCAGTCAAATATTCGCTTCAAGATGATCTCAATATTCGCAACAAGTTTTGCAAAACCTTGAAGCCAATAATTATTTTACAATACGAGTAATATAGTTGGCTCAGTCATATTCGTTTCGAATTTGAAATTCAGTTGGTCGATTTTGAATTTGAAACAATAAATACCAGGAACACATAATAGGAGCGTTATTTATTGTCGTGTATTTAATTGCCGGTTCTATTCCAATGTAATTTATACGTCCAATCATAAATTAGTGGCTCGTACAGAAGCCAGTTAGAGTTTTACGGTGCCGATCAAAAATAAACTGAACAGTATCGTAATAGATAAACTGAAATAAATACAAGTGCACCGTTGACGTAAGATAAATAACTGCGCGGGAGTTAGTATTATGTTTCCTGTTGTCTGATCCCATTCACGTTCGGGATCGGTAAATGAATGGATGTCACGAAATTAGCAACGTATCGCGTGCCAGCTCATATCTCACAGGAGACAGCGACGGTTGTTCGCAGAGATCACGACAATTATACGGTATTACCTGATAATATATTGTAGGTGAGCTATGCAACTATCGCACACTCAATCATTGTGAGACGTCACGTCAAACGATATAAATCGTGCCACGTTTGCATAAATTACACAAATATACACAGAGCACTGAATACGAGCGCTTTTCGGTTCTATAGAAATGTGTGTTAGCGTAAAAGCTTTGACATAAGTAAAGTCGTATTTGCATAAACAAATATTAGGGAAATAAGCTAGCTTTATTCACATAATTTAATATGAATACTTACCACATACTTTCTAATTAATTAATTTATCAAAATTGCGTAATTAAAATTGAATACCTAACTAACAATTTTCTACTATCCATGAAGTTTGATAATGGTGTAGGGACAATAAAACATATTCTATTTATGTTAAGATTAAAAAATCTAATGATTAAAAACTCTTTATGTTGTTTTCAAGAGTTGACAGTAACCATAAACAATTTCTTCACTCTTAATTCAAAACCCAGTCGCTTTAAACAAAATAATACGATTAATGTTTGCCCAAACTTAGTTCGTCATGACATTGTGAACTAATCTCGCAGAGCCGGGATACACAGCAGCCACAATAACTCTGTGTCTCTCTTAGCTACATATTTACCTATCCACCACCTAGGAATGCCTCGACAACAGTATCTGTAGCAACTCAGATGTCCCAACAGTTTCAGCCGTTAGAAAGGGAAATTGTTTGCGAATTTCAATTGACGGCATTGGATTGAATTTGGAATTAATAGTTATTGAATTTTTGTAGCTTTATTGTTATTAATTGAATTGAATTCAAGTTGGTAATTTTAATAACTAATTATAATAATTATAATCAAATAAATTCTTGGTTTATTCAAAATACATTACTGAATTTGATTACCAAGATTCAACCTTTTCCCAATACCAATGGATATTATTTCTATATCTTCCCAGCAATATTAAATGCCAACATTACCAACATTTATTGACAGTAATAGGAACATTACTTCGACGTTTGTTCCCGGCGGTCTCAAGATTAGTTGACAATGTCACACGAAGCGACTTCCTCAAAGTAAGTTCATCTCGTGCAACTTCCCTTAAATTGAAACAGTACAGCATCTGCACTTGCCGTGATAGTTATTGGGAATAAATTACTGAACTACCGTCTTTGACCCACATGTTGGCTTCATATTACAGTTTATTGAGGAAAAGTAATAATGGCTAGGATATTGTTGGTAGAAATCGCATTTATGAGGACTTTATAAATGAGACATTACAAAACCACATCTTATTATTATTGCGAAAAATTTCAAGTGAAGAAATAGTTCCGCAGGCAATTTTTTTGACAGTTGAACAGTATCCATTGCGCCGTGTGTTTTAAAATCCGTGTTGACTATGGTCAACGCAACGCAATGAATGTTATTATGGGAGATGCGCTTAGGTAGCATTAGAAACACAAAATTTTCATGAGTGTTTTGCAATTTGCAGGGCTGTGTATGTTGATCAAAATATGATTCGAGATCGTAAAAAAATATTTATTTATATAATTATAATCATTAGAATTATCAATCTCAGAAATTAATTTCGATTTCATGAAATAGTCATCCAATTAGTAAGTAATTTGAAGTTAGGGAGTTTATTGATGATCATTATGCTGTAAATACATACTTCTTACGATCGCGAATCATATTTTAATCAACACACAAGCTAATGCTGATATGCAAATTACAAAAAAAAAACACAATAAAATTAGAATTTCGCGGCGCTTTCGCCAATGAAAACGATGTCATTAGGAGTACGTTACGCGCCTACACCTACACATGGTACGGAGCGAGAGGTAATGGCAGGCCGTCACCTCCTGCGAAGCGGTAATGCTCGCGAAGGAGGAGGCGAAACGCGTGAGGTAGAGGCAAATTTCGCGCCCTCACCCCTAACCGCCGCAGGAGGAGACGCCCGGGTCGGGAATCGCGAGCCGATTTCAGGCCACCGTAGGCGCGGGCTTGCGGACGATGAGCAATGGGTAGCTCGCCGTCCGATAAGGACAAAGCCCGGGTCGACGGCGCGTTGTGTTCCACGCGCGCCTCAAAGAGATGTCAGCAGAATTGACGGGGTCCGCTAGGGCCAATGCCTGCCGGGGGTTCGAAGAAAACCGATAGGGAAATCGTGGCCCCCAGCAACAGGGCAACCGAAGGAACACGGGTGGGTTTTAGTCAGTAAGAGTCTGACACGCCCTCCCGCTCCACCCAGAGCGGGAGAAGTTATTTAATTTTGATAATTTCCCACCTAAAAAAAAAGGAATACGTTACGCGAATGTGCCAAAGTTTTTACACGTTATGGAGAATACAATAAATTGTGTAGGTAAAGAAATAAAAGCAGCTTGTCTATCAAATAAAGTTAAAGTTAATTTATTCCTTCTAAAAAGCCTACCAGCAACCGTGTTAAAATTGGGTAAGGCTTACTCGTAAATATTTAATTAAATTGATCGAAATTGATTTGTTTCTTTCAAGATTGAATGGAAAGAAGACAGAAACGAACCATTTCTATGAGAATTAAAAAGTGTTTAGATTAATTTTTAATGAGGACTAAGTAAGTTAAACTGTGTCAAGAGAAACTAAAATAATAATAATTTGGTATTAGAAAATTAATGTTTTGTAAGGAAAAATTATAAGTTTTAAGTTTAAGTTAATTCTTTGTGGTAGCGAGTTACCTAATTTACTCGTAAATATTTAATGGATTCGGTGAAATTGATTTGTTTCATTCAAGGCTGATCCAAATTAGGTAGAAACGAATGACCCCTCTTTGCGAGTTAGAAACAAAGTAGATACCTACAGCGGGGTTTAACCCTGGGCAATTTCGACTAGACTGGTTAGGTTTGAACTTTCAACCTAATTGAGCTTTCACTCAATAGTGCATAAAGGACGCACAGTGGCAACATAATAGCCCAGTGCACACGAGTACTGCCACTATTTACAATGGAGGACTTTGTGAGAAGATAATGTAGGATTGTTGGTATATGGGAGTAAACTCAGTTAACAAGATAATTTTATTAGAATGGATTGTGGCAAAGCACATTAATTTCACTCAGCTACAAGTGACTGAATATTTCATAATAAACCGCACTTAAAACTCTGCTGAAAGTACCAATAAAAAGTGCGTACCGGAAAAAATGAAGTGCACCTGCCACAAAAACAGCCAGCGAATCCCAGAAAAATCGAAAAAAAAACACAATATATTACGATCGTGTATATTATGGGCGAATCTGAATGTGTCAGTGCGTAATTTATCGGGGTACGTGTTTTTTGTGGAGGTTCTCTTGACCTCATAAAACACAGAGCTGTGCAGGGACAAAATCAGAGGGCACTCGAATGAGCGCGGCCCGCGGCGTTCATCGAAAGTGGGAAAAACAAGCGATCGCCACTCCACTGAGACGCCCCGATAGCACTTCACACGTCGTAGTGATTTTTACAACGCTCGCACTTGACTGTGTGGCGTTTTTCGCTCGTAATCACTTTGATGTACGCGCGTCCCTTCCGCAGTGGTTCAACTCGAGTCAGAGGCGCACTTGAAATTGAAACGCGAATGTTTCCTTTTTATTGAGAATATTTTTATTGAAGTGGCATCAAAATTTTATCTTTTTTGTTGAATCAAATTCTGACATATCTATTGGTATTTCGTGTCTTTTATTTTAGTAGTAATATGTAGGTAATTTTTCTTTTCTCAATCTTGTAAACCAAAACGATGCACATTTTTAGTAGGTATACGTCATTTAATTGAGAAAAATATCAAATCGCCACAAAAAAAGCAACCTTTTACCTTTATCGATATTCAAATCGCAACTGTTTGATAATTCAATATTTATCTGTCGATTGTCGCATCATTGCAGACGAATGGAACGGGTCGAGTGAGAGATTCTCAGGATCGGACGTGTTCCTACGTGGTTGGCAGGTTTCCAACCACAATACACATTTAACTGGGTGATTTTATACGCAGGACACAATTTTAAAGTAGTCTATAAACGTTAAAAAGTAACATTAAGTAACTGTAGTGCTTTGTTTTTCCTATTTTGCTTTACAAATTATCGTCAATGTTTGGCTGTTTGGTGATATAAATGCAAATATCGAATGTTAGTCTAGCTCATTCGTGGCCGTTTCATACGTTTGGGCATTAGATGAAAATGCAATGAGGATTATTTTGATGTTGTTTGTGCATTCAAATCAGCATTTTCATGCACTTAATAGAAATAATAAAACTCATCTATTAATTAATGGATTGATGAATGGCAAAACCAAAAACATATGATTAATTTAGGTTTACAATCAGGATGAAAAAATATTTTCATTTTTATTTCACTAAAATCGAATTGTGAGTCTAACCCTCAAACGCAACGCCACTACATTTACAGACACAGAAAACAGAATGGTTAAATTGAAAAATGTACGTCCAAAAAAAAAATGTTGTCTCCCTACCTATAGTGTGTCAATTTAGTTTGGACCGTCGCAAAACTATTACTGCACCACTTTATTTGCTGACAGCACTGAAAATTTGCGTCAGGCTAAGTGCCAAATTTATAACATTGGAACTGTACTATGGAAGGTTTTCACACTAATTGGTTTGGTGGGAAGGATTGTTAAAGATAAAATATGCGATGCGGACTGTTTTCGTTTACATATTGATTGATTGCGTCATTACTATTGAAGTCTGATGAGTTTGTCGTGTAGTCGATAATTTCAGTGACGTATGATAAAAGCTTGTCAGGACGGTGGTATGCAGCTCATCAATCCATCTTGATCAGTGGCTGGATCTATCTGTGCATGGTATTAAGCTTGGATGTGCGTTACTGCGTTGTTTTTGGAAAATTGGGTTTTGTATTCGTGTTCGATGGAAATTGGACTTCAATAGGATTTGTGAAGCTAAAACAGAGCAGTCTTTGATTTTTGTGTATCTATACGAATCGTGAGAGTTTTTGTTTAGTGAATTGTTAGTGAACTGCTTAAAAGCTCAATCAGAATTCATTTACTATATCCTAACTAATATTTATAATTGCGAAAGTGAGTTTGTTTGTTTCTTTGTTTAGTTGTTACGCTTTTACGCTAAAACGGCTGAACGGATTTGAATGAAATTCGGCACATGGGTATACCATGACCTGAAGAAGGACACAGGCATCCTGGATCGCAGATGAAGGCAATAGCTAGTATAGAATAAAAAGTTTTATAAAAGGTTTGAATTGTAGAAATCATACCTTAATTTGCAATCGTGAAAAACACTACATTGCTTTGTAACAAAGTAAGACAATTAAAAGAGAAGAGTTTTTCCAGCAAACTAAAAAACATGCGTACAAAAACTCGGCCAAGTGCAAGTCGGACTCGCACATGAAGGGTTCCATGCCACCGTACAATATTTAGCAAATAAATGAAAATAATAAACGAAGCACATTAATTTTTTTCTTTATTTAATTATTATTATTTGCTGATAGAGCGGCAAAAGAAATACATAATCTGTGAAATTTTTAACTGTCTATCTATTACGGTTCATGAGATCCAGCTCGCTAACAGACAGACGGACCGACATACAGACAGATAGCGGAGGCTTAGTAATAGGATTCTGTTTGGCACTCTTCGGGTACGGAACCCTAAAAATCAACTTATAACGAGTAATACAAAAGCTACTAAACTGTCTGTTATCCAAGATCCAAGTCCAATAATCCTGAAATATTGTGGTATTATTATGTGTGGCCCTCGAACAGATCTTATTATTAGGAGTCATTTTACTTGAATTATTGCTCAGTAGTAAACAGTAATTTATTCTAGTGCGTGTGTTATGTTGTCAACACATACCCAAGTTTGTAAAGTAGGGGGCTGAATTTTTTGGGTCTGCATTTTAGAGTTAAATATTAATTTGATTGTATACAAAACTCACCTCATATGAACTGTATCTTACGAAATAAATATGAGAAAAATAGAAGAGACGATAGGTGTATTTTTAACGAAAGAACCTACTGCTTGGGTGGAAAAATTACAACTTCAAAATAATAATAAGAATCATGCGTGCGGAAAAACCCACGTGCATGTAGATACGTTAGTACACGTGACGATGAAGAGAAATCCGTGTGTGAAATCACGCTAAGTAAGAACGTGATACTTACATTTGGAAAAAAAGAGGAAAATATCACGTCTAAGGGGTAGCAAAGTCTCGTCTGAACATCCCATTCCCTGCTCAATGTGCATTTAGTTGTACTTAGAACAACTACGATAAGATCATACCTTTTTTTTTGTTTTTGTTTTGGAAATTATCAAATAACTTCTCCCGCTCTGGGCGGAGCGGGAGGGCGTGTCAGACTCTTACTGACCCACCCGTGTTCCTTCGGTTGCCCTGTTGCCGGGGGCCACGATTTCCCTATCGGTTTTCTTCGAACCCCCGGCAGGCATTGGCCCTAGCAGACCCCGTCAATTCCGCTGACATCTCTTTGAGGCGCGCGTGGAACACAACGCGCCGTCGACCCGGGTTTGGTCCTTGTCGGACGGCAAGCTACCCATTGCTCACCGTCCGCAAGCCCGCGCCTACGGTGGCCGGAAATCGGCTCGCGATTCCCGTCCCGGGCGTATAAGATCATAGCTCAGCCGTAGATTTTGCAATCTGAATTAGTACGAGCTATTTAACACAGTACGTATAATAGGCAACTATACTGTGTTGGTTTAGGTACTTAAATAAAGGTAAACAAAAAAAAGCCACGTGGCGAGAAAGCTGTCAAATAACCGACTAAACGTACTACCTGTAACTTCTGTTGTCATGCTACGTCAAAGTTATACTCTTCAATTTAGCTACGTTATAATTCGTTGACGTTCAGAGAACCTGCCTTTTTGGGTTCCTTAATCGACAGATTACTAAATATTATACAGGATGACAGGGACATCGACGCGAAAACGGTTACCATGGATTCAGTACATGGTTCTGAACCCCAATGCGTTTAAATTTTCGGCTACAAAAATCTGCTGTTTCATAGAAAAGTGCAATACCTACGCGGTCAAAATGTATGGATGAACTGAATTTTTTAATAACCGACGAAAAATTTCAACGCATGGAGTTCAGAATCATTTACTGAATCCATGGTAGCAGTTTTCGCGTCGATGTCCCTGCCACCCTGCATAACATTTAGTAATCTGTTTATTAAAGAACACAAAAAGACAGGTTCTCTGAACGTCAACGAATTAATATCACAAACCTAACTAAAAAATTGTGCTTAAGCAATTACCTGCTTGAGCACAATTTAGCTTCAAGCTAGTAATTTTTAGTTAGGTTTGTAATAATACCAAGATAAAGTTAAACATTCATTAATAAAAGAGGAAACTATCGTAAAAATCGAAAATACATTTTATTGGGTCATAATAACGTATTTTTAAACAAGAATATGACATCTATAAAAACCCTTTTTACGATTTGTTTACCTTTAGTTAATTACCTAAACTAATGGAGTATAGGCATAGTATAGGTAATCCTTTTGCTTGTAAACACAATCGTATAAGTCGCGATACGTGTAGTGGCATTTATGATACACGTTTCAGTGCCTTGTGGCTTGTACACACACACATACATACATACATACATGCATACATATATGTAGTTAGGCAGGCACTACACTATATCTACAGTATTTATATTTTCTTAATGTCCCTCGGGTATCATCGGATTTCCGAATAGATTTCCATGTCCATCAATTATTAGATTTATCGTGTATAATTATTTGAATTTAGAACTAAGTACTTTATTGTTGTTTTGTTTTGATTTCCGCGTGAACTATATAGATCTGTAAAATTATTTTCCTATCTGTCGTGCCTGCGACTTTAGCGGCTTTCCTCCCATTTTTAAAATAAATTAAATTAAGTTAAAAGAGTATCAACAACTCTAAATACTTCCACAAGTCGATTGAGAGCGTCCGGTCTGTACCAAGTGCAAAGGGCAACTGACAGAAATCTGACGACTGACGAAACACGAGGTTTGCCGAGGGACATTAAGAATATATTTGTACTGTACACTTCTACTGCTTGGTTGATTAGAAAAATTAATCGATCTCAAAAGCATTAGTTAGTCATGATAACTCAGTAAATACTTTGGTGTTATTGTATTTTTAAGGCATCGTTTTATCATAACTGTTAGCTAGTAAATTCGATATACGAACGTAATAAGTACCTTGCCTTTAATAATATTTAGAAACCCGGAAAACCTAATGACAATGATTAAATTCTAAGTTTCCCCACTACAATTCTAAACATTAATAAATAAAAAGCTCACCTGTATCGTTGTTTACGTTGAATTTAATATTGTTTTTACGTAATGTGTCCGTTCATTTCGGCTGGACTCGCCGGCTAGTTTCCAATTTTATGGTGGTTGCACAAGTGGCGTAGGCCCCGTACACATACAACGAATAATTTGGCAACTTTCCGTAAAAGGTAACAAAGTAAACTATGCGAGAAATAAAATCTAAATCTATTTTTTACCCATATTTTAGACTGTAGTTTTGTCTCATCGTTCAGCGTTATGATTTTTTCTTTTGTCTGAAATTTTAAAATAATTTGAATCTTTTCAATCTTCATTTCAATAAACTCTTAAAATAGAATACAAAAAGATTTCATAACTAAATTCTATTTTATACTTTACATTGTTAAATAGACAATAGATTCTCTAATAATCTCACCGCATAAATTAATGCTTTCATTTCAAAAACTAGCGATTTCAATGTCAACAATACCAGAGCCTGAAGTTTCCGTCCAACTTTAATAAGAAATATAGCCTATTCTTGAAACACCATAAAAGCGATCCGAATTTAAATCAAGCAAATTATCCTCTTCAGTCATTATAATTTGCCAAAATAAATTTATAAATTTCAGTTAGAAGGTTTTGATTCGTTTCGCCACGAACCACGACAACTTGTTCCCTACTTTTGCTGAATTCTGTACAAAAGTTAGTAGATTAAAACTGCCAATTAGGGAGCATTTGAATTCCAAGTTGTTTTAGAATTCGCGTAATTATTGTTGGATGAACAATTACAGAAAGGACCAGGATGGATATTTGACATTATTTTATTTTGATAACTGGGCTGTCTGTCATTATTTTCTTTCAGATTTGTTATCCATTAAGCTTATAAATAATGAGAACACAGACCCTTGTTTCTTAATTAATTTAAACGTTTATTTTCAGTAACTATTAGCTTTTACTTAAATCATTTAAGTTGCACATGTTTATTTTAACTAACATTTAAATTCATAATTGTTCAATTCACACATCAGACAGTTTCGTGTATCATTAAAATAATTACTTAACATATGCTATAGGCAACTACACCTAAAATATTTGGGCAAAACTTTGACATACTATATTTCGACTGTGGCAATTAACATTGTCGGATCTACATTTTTGCGATTTTCAAATTTATTGCATTAAAGGTTTTAAATTATAAAAATGTTCCCGCAAAGATTTGAAGCAAAAAAAAAAAATGCAAAATGTAGATCCGACAATGTTAATTGCTACGGTCGATTTATATAATTATATATTATAATATTATTTTCTCTAAGTTCTTTATCTAAAACTACTTTAGACTTAGGCATGTTAATACGTGACTGCATTCTAAAGTGGATCACTAATTATAAACCTAAAAACGATAGAGTTCTGCTGTACTCATCAAAATTAAACTGTTAATATAATGACGGTGTAATCCAGTAGCAAGGTGGTAGTTCAGGAAGTGTGGCAGCTTCCAATTTAATGGTGGTTGAGCAAGTGCTGCGTCGCCTCCCCCCAGTTTCCCCCCACTGACAATATTAATAATTTTATTGCAAGCTAGACGTAATACGTCATTAAACTGTAAATGTTTTATAAAAAGGAAATAAAATGTTTTCGCGGCCATTTTCTCTGGTAATGGCGGCGTTATAAATTAAAAATATAGTGGTAGGATGTTATAGGTAGAACAGTTGTGTTTTGTTTCACTTCCAACCACCGCACCGATGCATTCGGATCATGTCTAAATATTTATTGTATTTTATTAATTCACTACTTAAAAGAGTAGCCAGGCAGGTATCAGAATATCAACTTGAAAAAGTGATATTTTCGTGAGTTCGAGAAATTATTTATACTCCATTTGAAGCAAAATTAAACGTTTATAAAACTTTTTAGAAAGAAAGAGAAATTGTTTATTTTGCACAAACTAAACGCACATTACAAAAAAAAACTTAGAATACACATTTACAAATTAGCCAAAAGCCTCGCATTTAAGGTTCATTACTAATAAAAGTTTGTAAAATTTTGTTCTTTTTTGTGGTTTTTGTTATACAGTCCGTTCAACCGATTTTGTAGGCTAGGATGGCATTAAAAATAAAATAGTGGTTTTAATACTGCAGCTGCCATTTGTCATGCCACCAACGCAATAGAAGATAGTTAATTGAATCAGGCGTGACCTCGCGGAAATCCATTATAAAATACAATAGACGTGGATATATTTAGTAACCTGTTCCGCTTAGCTATTTCTAAAGAGCCATAAAAAACCCTGACAGAAATCGACACGTGTTTCACCTCTCAACAAGGCATCCTCAGGATGACGATTGACTTGTCGTGAACTCGAACACGGCGTGTTGCCACACCGAGTGCTGAAAGCAGAGTGAGGGGGGTTATGGCTCTTTAGAAATAGCTAAGCGGAACAGGTTACTAAATATATCCACGTCTATTGTATTTTATAACGCAATTGAAGTCAAAATCAGTTGAACGGACTGTTAAAAAAGGTTTATTTAAATGTGTAATTTTATTTCAAATGGAGTACCTATAGGTATGGTCAAGATCATTTTGATGTTGCTAATTTACTAAAAAAAAACTAACATTGAAAATTACAAAACTTAACTGTCGAGTGTGTATTTTAAACAATTTTAATATCTATTGTAAAAAAAAACCCCTGCCAAAAAATGCACTAAAATAATGCGTAGCCCTCTAATACCAAGCTACTCGCAAAAAAATAACACATCAAACCCTTGAAGAAGAGCGGTCGAATAATTCAGGTGGCTCAGCCTGTGTTTAGATGAAAATGCTACTCGCCAGCAAATGCTAATTTTATGGTGGTTGAACAACTGTGCCGAATCCAGTCGCGCTGTCCTCCGCAGTATTGCCTGGTAGGCGTCATCTAAATAAAATATAAATCCGGAGGGTAGATAACAAGGGTTGTGACTAGTTTAGCGGGTTGTGTACTCATCATTGTGCGTTAATTAATTTATTTTTCGTGTCGGGTTTTGATGTTGCATGCGTGGGTAGTTGGGACTGAAATGTTTTGTAAAATACCTTACAAGCAGAAATAGGTAGTATTTTTGTGTATTGTTCTTCGTATTTTCAATAAAAGAATGGGTTCGAGGTATTCAGGGTTTATTGATTAATTTAATATTCTTAGTTACAATTGCGTGTCTGTCTCTCAAGGGATCCGGGCGGGCGGAAAGGGAAGTGCCAGTGTGGCAAGCTATTTCATAGTGTTGGAAGACTATAACAAGTGTTGCCATTACATATTGTGCTGGAGAAAAGGAGAAAATATTGTTATAATCAGCCTCAATCAATCATGATCAGCTCGTAAACATCATACTGTAGTTTTTTTGCGTGTGATCACCATTTGAGAATAATTTCGAAATGAAAATCTAAATGCTACCAACAACCTAGGTACTCAATCTATTTTTTCTCACATCATTGCAAAGTGACCGCAGGGCAACACAAAAATAAAGTGGCAATTTGAGCCTTCTACGTGAGGAGTTATTCGGCCTAATTGAAGTTTTAGATCGTCGTAGGCAAAAAAACGTTCCCATTAAACAACGAGGTCATTCTTCACGGATCTAAAAACGTACCCTCACACAATGTTCCTGGTGATTAATGGTACAGTCAGCATGCAATCGTTACTTTTCATTACTGTTTGGAAGTGCAGAACCGAAGGCCGGGGTAGCGGTCAGATTAGAAAAGTTCTGCGCGCGAAACAAGTCCAAAATCGACTTTAAAAACATAGACCAACATTTGGTTTTAGAAGCGCCCCCTGTTATCGAATTGAAGGCAAGTTTAAATTGGAATGTATCCCGCAATAAGCCTCTCGTGATTGGCCTGTTTGTTCTTAATTAGTATTAATCGGGAACTTCACAGGTTTACAGCAAGTTAGTATCGAGCTTTTGTTTTCAACTGATTCCGATCGTTATTGTAGGTGGTAAGTACACAGTACTACGCAGGATACCTAGATTATTGACGCTTGTTTACTGTCCTCGGCTTGGTTATAAGCACAATCTAGATCGAATAAATATTGGTAGATGGGTACACGATAAAATGAGTTTCAATATCCTTTACATTATTTTAGCATGTTAATTATTTCGTAGATATTAGGGTAAGGTGCATCTATGAACACCGAAAGTGATTAAACAGTGTAACGTGTCGGTTGCTGACCGGAAATTATGTAAAATACACCTAAAAACACGGACGTGGAAATCAGCATATTCATTTTAGAGGGAGAGCCTACCCGCCCTATCCATTAGTGAGTCATACAGCCAGTCGCAAACAAATCTCCACGCGGATGTTCCTTGCATGTATTTACGGCAGACGAAACGTTTTAACAAGCCAATATAAATAGAGAAATATGATACTAAATACTCCAGCGTCTTGTCGAACCAAATCTCTTGTGACATGATAAACACCACGAACATTTCTGTGGAGCGTGCGCTCTCAAACATTTGCCTGTCGATTCCTTCAGTCATTTGAAGGGAATGACTCTTATCGTTTTACTTTTATGGACTGCGAATCGAAAAGGCTTCAACGTTACAAAACGAGACCCTTCTATTGTGTAGAAGTGTTGAGTGAATGTGCCATGAAAGTTCTTTGTCGTTGTACCAATACGTACCTCGGAAAAATACCCGAGAAGGTCTCCGGTCCAAAAATAAAACCGAATTTTGTAATAATACCTACCTGTGTTTTGTTTGGAGAGCAGTGTTTTAGAAGGCGGACTTCTTTTGTTATTGTAAGGATTTCACTCACAAACCTTTCTTTAAGTGCACTTAACGCTAAGGCATTCAATGTACAATTTAGAGAACCGCATCGAAAAACAACTCTTGTACCTCTTTAGAGGCTACAATACCTACCAATGTAAATAAATCCTAAACAAATCTTTTAATACTCCACATGTTTGAGAATTCATCAAATATTCACCATGTTTAAACACAGTTTTTTTTCCTTTTCAGAAAGTCTCCGAGACTACTTTAGCAAATTCGGCGAAATCACAGAAGTTATGGTTATGAAAGATCCCACAACGAGGCGGTCGAGGTATGTTCTGATACATTCACTTTACTAACTTTCGTTATCGGCATTTCCCAGGAATACTAACTTCATCTTGTTTACATGTACTTCGCGTACTCTGAAGCCGAGATAAAATGACGGATTGCTATGAAATCCGCAGAAATATTCAGGAAAAGTTACTGCATAACTCTGAGGCTGAGCGTATAGCGTTTTCTAGTAGAATAATCCAGGTTATCGGTAACGATAGCCTTAATTTTAACAGAACATGAAGCTAATTGGCAAATTTTGAAATATTGTTACAATATCAGAGGCATAGGAATGCTTTGTTGCATAGTTGGGGAGCGGTGGTCGGCCGCCCAGACGGCGTGAACTGACCAACTCGACTCGTACTAAAAGTTATCGGTTTGCAAATAAGTTTCATTCTATAGAGAGGCACCACTCGTTTCGAAATTTGCGGTTACCTTTGAATTGTAAGCAGTTAAATGTTGGACTTCAAATTTAGGAACTTAACAATAGAACTCGAATTATTTCAACTGAATTAAGCGTTTGGACGAGTTGAATGAGGATTTCGGTATACACTTTACAGGTTGCCAAACTAAGTTCCGTTAATAGCCATACTGCTTTGGGCATAGCCCGAATATTTCTCCGCGTATTCCTCCGACCCTTGTTTACCTTAAAGTTTTTAAGCGTTCGTTACGTGTAATATTGATGCGGAGTTTGTAAATTAAAGCGTAGTACGTTATTGGTTCTGAAGCGAAATAGTTAACGTCCTTGAAAAGTCTGAACACAAGCTTTTACAATCACTATCTCGGCGAACAACAATCAAGCCGCTACGTACACAAACTGAGTGGCTTAGCAACTCTGGAGACAAGAAATAAGTTGTCAAAGTGTCGAGCTAAAGTTGCTCCGTTAGCAGCGTCTCCTGTTAGGTAAATCGTCGGTTTCACAAATCAATATTGCCCCGCGTCCCTCTGCCCAGAAATAATATACCAAGAGCCGATATTGGAGCGCCTCAGTTGGGAATCTGAATGCAGCCTGCCCAACATTACGTGCTCCGCCTCTCAGCCAAATGTAACGTAAACGTCTTTTGTTTATGTTTATTGTTAGCGGGTATTACTTGGCCCAACGTCCTATTAATTAAACTATGCTGATTTGGTAACATTTAAATTTGCACATACTTCAAACTTGAATCAATTATCGATACAAAGGCAACTACTACACCTTGGAGAGTATGAGACTAAGCCAAAAATCTTGCGGTATTTTTGTGGTTTTAAATCTTACGCGATTGCGTTTCGCGTAGGGAAGCACAAAACTTTTTAGGTCGACACCTTATCGTAACCGTAAATCAAGCGGACATCGGCAACAGCCGAGATGTACCGTCCTGGTGTCCTGAAAGTGATAACAGTTTGGAAGTTGTTGCCGTAAACAACGATATTAAGAGGCCGTGCCTTGCATAGTTAGCCACAGATATTTACAGTCAGCAATAAAGTTGGACAACTTAATGATAAAGAGATAGATACAAGGGCCGTAAATCTGAAGTTTGTTGAACGAAATATGATACAGAAAAAAAAAAAACGTTTTTACAAAATAAAACAACCGACTTCCAAAAAAACACACTACATAGTGAAAAAGTGTTATTTCGGAAGTCGGTGTCTTTGGTTTTGAATTTTCGTTTTTTGTCCCTAACTTCCGAAATAAAGTTATTTTTCACTTTGTTGTGTGTTTTTTCTTTTTAGAAGTTGTTGTTTAGTTTTTTATTTTTTTTCTCTTTTAGTTGTGGTATTTACCCCACACAAATTCGAATAGCACTACCTGGTATGTATATAACAGTGACAGGAAGTAATTATAACATCATCCATATAGACTAAGAAATACGTATTATTGAACAATTTTTATATGGGACCACTTTGAGAGCATACTCTTTCAAACAAAAAAATAGTGTTGCAAATCCGTCTATATATGACGGAAAATAAAAAAAAGTTTCTGAATTGAGAACATACTCTTTTTTTGAAGTCGTTTAAAACGGTTATCATTCAAAAGATCGGTTGTTCATCAGCGTTTTAGTGCTATCTTGTATCTATGCTCGTTTGCACACTGTAACTTCGCCCTTAATTTTTCATATCAAAGGCCGTATAGTTTGCCTACCGCAGTCTTGGCCAACTACAGCTTATGCAAGCAAAGTAAATCAATATCGAAAGTCAATGAATCAAGAGTAATATATACGGGTACATAATAAATGTGCTCTACCTGAAGGCAATATCTGAAAAATTTGCCTGCTCGATATTGCTTACAAGGGAGTTTCCTTTCTCCCCAAAATTTAATGCGTCGTTCGCATTTTTATAAAAAGAAGTAGGTAAGTGAAATAATTTGCGGTCGGTGCTTTATTTCCTTTTATTTATTTTAATGGTAGGTCTCTTTCATTGTTTTTTCTTTAAGGCTTAGGGAAATGAGGGTTTTCGTGAAGAAAAAAAAAATGTGTTAACTTTGTGTACCTATCGTTATAAATGTCGGAATTTATACCGAGGTGTGAAACAAATTGGTTTAGTTATGATTGTAAAAAAGAAAATTAATTACGGTATTAGAGTTCTCTCTGTGAGGAGGAAAAACGGATTTATATCGGATTTCTCTTAAGTGGATGAAGGTTTTGAGATGAAATGTGACATTCTAAGAGGTTTTAAAAGATACCAGAGGGTTTTTAGAATGTCTTTTTGTATGTTTTCCCGGATGGAAAACCGCGTTTTTAACTAATAAATCTTGTACTTTTCGAGGTAAGACATAACAGACAGATATACAATCACTCAAGCTAATTAAAAAGAAGACTTAATAAAAACACAAAATCGTCCGATTTTTTATAAATAAAATCGAAACAAGTTTGAAAGTATCGTGTTGATAACACCCGGAAAGTTTATTATTTGTAGGCGTTGAGTATTTAACCACAAACCATGGTTTTATTCAAGTCGTAAAAACGAAACCTTTTATCATAATTTTACGAGCCACAGCTCCTTAAAGCTTCTACTTCGTGTTAAGGGTTCCATTAGATTTGATTTAGTAATTAACTAGCTTTTAACCGCGACTTTGCTCACATGCGTTGCATGTTCATTTGCTCAAACGCGTCGCATGTTCAAACAATTTTTCAAGTCGTATTTATTTAATTTTTTTCCTACGGAACCACAAGGATTTTTTATTATTGATGAAAGACCTTTTTGGGGGAACATTTTTTATTGTCAACGCTAAGAAAACGTTAATTGGCTTTAGCCTGTTTAAATAAATCATATTGTTATTTGGCAGATATTTGTGTTACATCACGTTTCTGACATTTACAAAACGATATTGTCGATTGCACGTGGACACGGTGTTGTATTGTCTTAAAGATACTTTGAAGCGCTGATCAAAAAAAAGAACCTATTAACTTATAATAAAAGGTAATTGATTCAAAAAATATAAAAAGAGAGCCTAATTTTAATACGATTGCGTCGCTCACATTCAAACGCCTTTGTTAATTGCAGAACACAAATCGCGCATACATACATAAAATGAATTGCAGGGTTCTCTGATATGTTCCCCAGTGAATAGCAGTTTATATCATCTCTCGGCTTACATCGGCTTTACCGGGCGCGTCTCCATTCACGCTGGCTTCATTCGTTTCGCTTTCCACTAAAAATCTAAAATCAATAAAGGATCACGGCATAAATGCAAAGATTACTGTTCGCTCCATTCGTAACATGAAAAATGTACGCGCCTTTACATGAGCCGTCCGAAATAAAACCGCGAATCACTATGAGACTGTAAGTAGCACCATAAAAGGAGGATCCTTGCTTGAAATCGCTTCGGCAAACACCTACAGAGGAATAGAGCGGTGTTAAATGAGAGGGATTGCGAGTCCTCCCCCCTTTCCTCTCCCCTCTACTTAAGACGACGTCGTATTAGTAGCTGCCTCGCAAATGGTTCAAATACTTTTTCATATTTTAACGAATCATTAAGCAATAGTTGAAAGGATTTTCAACTGTTTTTATTAGTTTTCTCGCTTTGATAACTAGGTAGTTTGAAAGTTTTCTTGGCGTTATTGATTTTTGAGAGCTGCAGCTACATAATAGTTTGTTCGCACCTAGGTAAATATCGTAGATTAAATTTTTTGAACCTATTCTAGAGAACACAAATCCGATCAAAAGTAAACCGATCCTTCGGTTTTTTCAGAACAAAACAAAAAATCTGCATCCTCATCCCCCAAAATCCAATTTTTCCGTTCAATCCAATATCGTATTAGCAATAGGTTGGATAGCATCAAATCTCTATGGTAGGATAGCGTATCTAATAACAATGTTGGGGCATCATCAGCGCATTATTCTGATCGATTGCGCAGCACTATTGCACTATCGAGTTATCGGCAGCGGTTGTAAATTCATACTACTAATTAATATAATGAGAGGCAATCTATTAAGATGCAATTATGCTGTTAGTCATCACTGCATTATAAATTAGAGGAATGGCCCTGTATTACTCGTAACTGGTAGTAGACGAGGTGTTAATATCGTTTACTCAGAACATGTTGCGATTGAGTTGTTAACTTTACACGTGTGGCGTACAAACTATTAATTGGAATATTTTATTTCTGTTTTCTTAGAATCAAATTGCAAATGGTAGATCAAAAGTCAGAGTAAAATGAGAAAATTGGCCCACGTTTTAGTTAGGAACTGAAAGCACCCTAGCTAAATAAAGGCAGTGATGACTTAGGTAAAGAGAAAAATACCCTCATTCCAATCACTGACGGCCGTTCAACTTCCTCGCAAAAACAACAGTTACTAAAATGTTCGTAGTAACGTTCATTAGTAGTTCGATAATCGGTCTGAAGTACCGCGGATGCATAATCAAGTAGTCGAGTCTGCCCGTAGGGGGTTAGGACGGGTCGGGGGGGAGGGTTAGTCGTAAAACTATTACAGCAACGTTCTGTGGTACGTTGGCTTCATTAATCGGCCATCGTATGAAGCTATCAACTAGCTATCATATGACGGAGGTCGACATATCGCACGGCTACCGTTGCCACGTGTAGCTAGGTATGCGAGGATTAGGGATTGAGTTAGTTTTGCAAAGTGATTGGTTTGTTTTTAGTTTATGGATTAGGTTTTTATTATTATGACATTGTTTTTAAAAGCGGAGGTGTCTAACCTTAGAGGGTTACGGGTTTCACCAACACAAGTGGAGTTTTCACTTCTTGAACCAACCAATTGTCTCGATGTGGTGATAACCACCAATGTCTTCTACGTAGGGACAATCTATACATGTGGTTTGGCAATCCAATAACAACTGATTAACTGATCAGAAATTTGACCAAGCTTTCAGAAATTAGTTGCGAGAATTGCAGATTCGATTCATCAAATATTGTCTTAAAAAAGTACGATTTCGAAACCAATGCAACAGATTTCGCATTCTAAACACTTAATTAACCCGTTCAGACTACTCTTATCTACCGATAAATACAAATTGGAGGATCAGGTAACACTGCGTCGATAGGGGCACAATTCGCGCAATCTTCGGGAGTGGTACAGTCGGTGAACCGATCGCGGCTGACGGTGAACTAACAATTCCGTTCTGGTGCGTCACTGCGCTCGATAGAATTGAGTGTGGCGTATACTGGGCGGTGCTGATTTTCTTGAGACATTTTCCTAAGCAATTTTTAAATATTGCCTTATTAAATACTTTAAATTTTTTGAGGACCTCGTGTTTTCTCATTGTTAAACAAACGTGATGTTTTCTAAAAACGAGCCCATTGTTTCAGTGATAAGTTTTTTCTATTTGTCATTATCGTTATCGCATATTTATCGTTTTGGTTTTTTTTAATTATTATTAATTCATTTATTTTCAGACTAAGTCCATAAAAAACATTACATACATTAAATTAAAATTAAAAACATAAAATTGATATAAGAATCACACACAATAAATAATCCTCAAACATTCAATTATAATAAAATTAAAATAAATACACATGTCATTTTCAAATAAATTTAAAATACATACAAATGTCAACTGAAACTTAATAATATTAAATTGAAATAAAATTGAAATTGAAATAAAATTGAAATTGAAATAAAACTGAAATTGAAATAAAATTGAAATTGAAATGAAATTGAAATAAATACAAACAAATATCATCCAAAACGTAAACAACATAAATTACATAATACGAGGGGACGCGCTACTATGAAGCTGCATCCACCTCTGTAACAGGGGGAGATCCCACCGCTCGGATAATACCTTCAAGATGCTGTTCGAGCTGTTTCGTAGTCGACTTAGTAGCGAAGCGCTCCGTTTCCTTATGATCGCGAAAAAATCATCTGTCCGCGCCTCAGCAAACATAGTCGAGGCACTACAACACCGCGGAAACCCTAACAACATCCTGAAAGCATTGTTATACTGTACGCGCAGTGCGCTGTACGCCCGCTGCGTAAAGTTGGTCCACAGGCTGCACGTGTAAAACGACTGACAATATGCTTTAAATAAAGTCACCTTTACTGGTCTAGTACATCGTGCGAACCTGCGAGCCAACATATTACACCGGACAGACAGCGCCCTGCGCTCCCTCTCAATGTCCTGATTGTCACACAGGTCATCGGAGACCCAGTGGCCCAAATACTTGAATTGCTTCACCCTGTTTAAAGGAATGCCGCAAAGAGTGACAGGAGGTACAGATGAGTAGCATTTGGTACCGGCTTTAAAAATCATAAATTCACTCTTCTTAGCATTGTACTTGAGCCCATGGGCCTCCGCATATGACTCACATAAGCTCAAAAGTTTACGTAATGCACCGATCGATGGGCTCAGCAACACCATATCATCCGCGTAGCTGATGTTGTTTATACATACCCCATCTATAGAACACCCAATATTAGTGCTGCTGAGCTCACCGATCAGCCGGTTCATATACAAGTTAAAGAGGCGAGGCGAGGATAAACCCCCTTGCCTGACTCCGCAATCCAACCTGTACATGTCCGACCGCGCACCCGCCCATCTGACACTATTCAGCTGTTTATTGTACCAGTACCTGAATAAAGATACAATCTCATGTGGCAGATCCGTTTCACATTGCAGCTTCTGCCACAGCTTGTCATAACACACCAGATCAAAAGCTTTTGACAGGTCTAAATAGCATGCATATACTGGTGTGGTTCTGTCTGTGTAGTACTGAACAGTTTGCTTGAGACAGAGGATAGCACTCTCAGTTGACAAACCGGGTGTAAAACCAAACTGAGCGTCATGCAATTGGAGGTGCTTCTCCAACTGTTGGTCAAGCAAACTGTCCAGCACCTTAGCTATGACAGTCGCAAGCGAGATCGGTCTATAATTCGCAAGATCTGAGGAGTCACCTGTCTTATCCTTAACGATTGGCACTACAACCGTGTGCATTAAGTCATCGGGCAAATAACTATGACTAACACATAAGTTAAAAAATAATGCTAGGACTCTTGGCAGGTGTACGCCAGCGTTCTTCAAATGCTCGATGCTAAGACTGTCGTGACCCGGGGACTTGCCTCTCACCATCTTCTTTATAACGCTAGCCACATCCTTGGCGAAGAATCTGACGTTAATATCCCCAGGGCGATCCTCAGCAGCGAGCATCCGAGACGCAGACCCGAGCGGTGACATCACATTAAAATGACGCTGAAAGGCGCATGCTATGTCCCGCGGCTCATGCGCGCCACCTACACTCACCGGAGAGCCCGACCTTGGATTCAGTTTATGTGTGTTTTTCCAAAAGTCACCAAAATTTTTATTCGCATGATGTTCCGCAATAATATCCATCTTTATCTGAGTTTCATTGTCTTGACAGTACTTTAATTTAGCTTTAAATATTTTCCTAGACTCACACATTTGAAAGTAAACATGACCAGATCTAGGTCGTCCATAAGACACCCAAGTCTGAAAACATAGTTTCGCCCTCCGGTGAGCATCACTAACATGCTTGTTCCACCCTGTTACATATTTAAAATTGTTCCGTTTAGGTACAGTGCAGCTACTCTTAGCTGCTTCGGTCAAAATATTTACAATTTTGTCATACATTGAATTTATTGTCATTTTGTGGCTCTGATCACTACACATTCTATCTGCGCAATAACTACACTCAGATGGAAAGTCAATCTGTTTTAATCTTGAGTTACAATAACTGGTATAATCTTGTGTTTGATTATGGTCTCTAATTCCCCATTTGACATCACTGACAGGGTTAGCATTGGTTGTAATTTTTGGTAAAATAATATTCATATTACATTCAATCAATAACGGATAGTGATCAGACCAGTATGTATCGTACAGTACGCACACGTCCACAACCGTACGCCGCGCCGCACTTGTCACTAAAAAGTGATCAAGCCAACGCCGGCACGGTTTTTGGTCTGAAGTCTCATCTATAAAATTTTCACCAGGCTTTTTGTCGCTAACTTATAAAAGGCTTTCTTCATTCATTTGACCTTAAAAATATAAATTAGGTAAATTAGTACTTAATAAGTAATTGTTCGGTTTTTGTTTTTGCATTTTCTTTTGTGCCTTTGTAGTATTCAAATCCTTTATCACTCGCTAGGGCTGTTTGTGCAGGTGAGATTGTATTTCCGCACGACCTGCAATATTTTGACAAAAAAAAAACTAACACAGTCAGACAAATCTAAACAAAACTCGACAGAAAATTAAATTGTAATACGAAGAATGTCGGTGTGCGCGCCAGCTAACAGTGGCGTCCGGGCCGAACCAGATTGGGTCGGACTAACAAGACCGCCCGGGTACTGTTGCATTCGCTCGCTGCACCCCACCACTCACTCCTATTGCCTATTTGGTTAAATTTACCAGGATCCCAGTAACGTAAGTGGGTATAACGATTTTGCTTAACGACTTCTCTTAGTACCGGTCAGATGTTGCTACCGTGGCAGCGTAGGGTTAGAATTTTATTCTTTCTTTGATTTATGAGATGATTCTTTGAATTCGGTGTGAGCTCACTCTTACATCGCGTAGAATTCCCGCCCATTTCCTGTTAACTTATTGGCAAAACTCGGAGCAAAATAAATGAGCATTTTCACAGACATATTTTAATTAAAATTATTAACGCTCGTGTTATTGTTGTTATGTTTATATCTACAAAACTCTAGTAAAAGTTTAAATATCAATTTTGTTTATTAAATTCTGCAAAATATTCTATTATTTTCTCTGGTTTCAAGAATGAAGGTATGAAGGCACTGTTTTGTTAACCATTCATTTCTAATAGGACGACGAATTCTCTTTTATTAAATACTTCAATATTAATGAAACCTCTCTACAGATTTAAATAGAACATTATGATAATAAAATGAGTATTCTGTTTTATTATCCTAAAAGGTATGCCGAAGAAGTTAACATTTAGAAATATGAAATCATAAAATTAAATCAAACGTAATGAGTTTTAAGACGTTGAAATTGCTATTACGCTTTGAAATAGGCACTCGCACCTCTACTTCGTGTAGTTTTAGAGTCTTTTATAAATAACTACTCCATTTAAAGTAATAATTTATTAAACAAACTACCAAGACACTTAAAATTAATGTTTTCTTAAAGAATAAACATACCTATATTTTCAATTTCCCAGCATTATATCAACGAAATTTGATATTCCTCTCTAAAACTTAAAAAAAGAACGTCCCAATCGGATACAGTCGCCAACGCAATTAGTTATACAATCTGTCAATTCCCTTGCTTTTATGGTAAAATGGTTTCTATTGCTGGTGGGTAGCGTCTATAGTTGCATGTTTGTGTTGTGTAGTGGAGGATTTCTATACCGATTGATATTTTTATGCGAACATGCCGTTAGCAGTGTGCCAAGGATTAAGCATTGCAATGTCGGACATGAACAAATAGGCATCATTACATATCAGTAGTGATTGATTCGCGCGTCAATATTGCTTCCTATGGCGACTCACTTATATATTGTGTCGTGACAATAACTGTTACAAGTCAATTTGTTGGTTGCAAAGCTAATAAAACTGATTTTAATTACGTTTGTTCGTTTAGATCATTTTAACAATTACCTTTCTGTCAGAAGTTCAGATTTTGTTGTTTATTTGTCAACTAGCTTCTGCCCGCGACTTCGTCCGTGCGCCTATAACCTTCCTCAAGAATTAGGCTATCCAATGCAAAAAGATTTTTTCAAATTCGACTGGTAGTTCCAGAGATTACCCACATACACATACATACAAACAAACAAATTTTACCTCTTTATAATATTATTAGTATTAGTAATATTCGTATTAGTAATATTAGTAGTAAGGGAAAGGCCGGGCGGGGACGCCCTAGGAGGACATATACTGACCTTATTGGTGATGTTCTTCAGAAAGGCCAGGTGCGTAGTACTCGCAACCGGCGTGCGTGTATGACCAGATGTATGAACGTAAACGAGGCAAAAGGACTATGTAAGGATCGTAGCAGGTGTCGTTCTGTAGTTTCTGCCTACCCCCATGGGAAGAAGGCGTGAGTTTATGTATGTAGTAGTATTAGTAATATTCGTATTAGTAATATTAGTAGTATTAGTAATATTAGTAATAGTAATATTAGTATTACCTTCCTGTTTTGAGTCAACTTTACAAGAACTAGCTATTTCTACAAATTTCTTATTCATAAATCCGAATTTTCCTTAAAATCATTATTGCGGTCTAAAAATGAGTATGGTGTTATTTTCTACTTCTGTTCTACCTTACTAAATCTATTCCACTTTGGAAGCTGAAATGTGATGACTTTCCCACAAAAATAAAGTCAGATGGCACAATATAGTCTCTTTCTTAAAAGCAATTCAAATATTAACATTAGCTTCAGTTAATAGGATTAAAGACTATCTCACGAAACGAGTCCAGAATTTTCAGTTGTTTATCTTTTTCGAGGATAAGACGAAATGTTATTATATCTTTTGTAGTAAAGAATAGCCTATCTATAAATTATTGGATTTGGATTTCTCTTTGAATGAAGACATGAGGTTTCTTTTTGAGATTATTTGATTTTTTCAAAGATAAGTCGGTAATTAACTCTTCAAAAAAATCCAAATTCAGATTGAATTTACGTTTTAATTTGGTAAAGTATTTCGGTTCAGGTAATAATCACATTCTATTTTATTTTGTATAGTTTGCATGACTGTATGTTATTCTATCATTTTATTTTAATACGTCGGGATCTGTTAACCCTATTAGGCCGAAGTACACCCATAAACTGTGAGAGTATGCATTAAATTCCAGTATGTAATAACTCCATAATATGATGTAAGTACACTCTACATAAACGCTGATTTTGATTGGCTCAATTCAACACAAACATATCATAAACATAACATTTCAGTAATTTTGTTCAAACCTAGATCAGCCAAAATAAACTTACGGTGGTGGTCTGCCCGGCTTGGGCGGAGCATCGCCGTGTCCTCGTGGAGGCGATCGGCGGCGGTGGTCTCTCGCGTCCGGCCTTGATTCGGGCCATGGTATGGAGCGAGAGGAAATAGGAGGCCGTCACCTCCTTCTGCGAAGCAGTAATGCTCGCAAAGGAGGAGACGGAACGCGTGAGGGAGAGGCAAAATTCGCGTCCTCACGTCCCTGACCGTCGCAGGAGGAGACGCCCTGGGCGTCGGTGAGCAATGGGCAGCTCGCCGCCCGAGCGTTGTGTTCCACGCGCGCCTCAAAGAGATGTCCGCAGAATTGATGGGGTCCGCTAGGGCCAACGCCTGCCGGGGTTGCGAATAAGGTCGAAAGGCAAATCGTGGCCCCCTGCAACATGGCAACTGAAGGAACACGGGTGGGTTTTAGTCAGTAAGAGTCTGACACGCCCTCCTGCTCCACCCAGTGCGGGAGAAGTTATTTGATAAAAGCCCACCCAAAAAAAAAAAAAAAAACTCCACGGAATTAATTGCTTTAAATGCTGGCTCTTGTGATACAGGAACTGTACAAGAGCATTACACAGATGTTTGTGACTTTGAAGTGTAAATAAAGAATTATTGAAATCCTTTTATTTCATTATTTACATATAAATTATATTTTTAAATATTAGAATAAAATTATATAAAAATATGTTTTAAAAACTATTATTATAAAATAATTTAAACATTGTTGATAGGATTCAGGGTTGGCTGACTAAAACCAAATGATTTTTTTATTAAAATTAACGATTTAAATCAAAATTACCAAAACCAAAGAATCAATTAAATATAACTGTATGAAACATGGTTTCTTTTTGAAAATAATAATGAAAAATTACTATGGTCAGAATGCAAAATATGAGTAAATAATAAACTTTTTTTTCAGTAAAATATCACAGTAATCTGCATGTGTTTTAACAAAGTTCGAAGAACAAGTTCAACATAGAACAGTTCAAGAATCGATGGTCAACATAGTAGGTAAATAAACAATTTTGATCTAG
This sequence comes from Agrochola lychnidis, assembly GCA_963680765.1. Lineage (NCBI taxonomy): Eukaryota > Metazoa > Arthropoda > Insecta > Lepidoptera > Noctuidae > Agrochola > Agrochola lychnidis. Next base: position 9,503,483 of record OY796863.1, on the reverse strand, counting down.
TCAAATCAATTTTACAATATAAACATGATTCTAAAGAATTGAAACAAAAAATGTCATGATTTCTATAAACAATAAAAATATTGATATATGTTTAAAAAAAGAACTGGTTTTGTCCATCCCTTTTTTTTTTGGGCGGGAAATTATCAAATATCTTCTCCCGCCCATCCCTGATTGCATTACATTCAATGTTTGCAAAAGGCTCCTGTTATTTCAGTTGCTAAAGACCATGGGAAGAATGCCAATAAAATCTTTTAATTTCTACCGGTCCGCACAAAATGAAAGTCCACGACTTTGGGTCTCATATTTTCTAACTCATGTATTATTAATACTAGGAGATAAGCAATCTTACCAGTGGTAGTCTAGACGTAGTGTGAATGAGATGAATTAATGAAAAATATATCGACTCCGTACGAAGTGTTCAGGTTTATTGGCGCTTCATAGGTGAAGCTGGCTCCAACTATTGTTTTACGATCTTAGAATTGGTATTGTAGATACAAAAACATTATGTTCTATTATACTTTACTTGTTTTTCATCGTATCGATCGATGATTCCAAATTATATGAGTTTTGACCAGAATTCAGGCCTCACAAATGACCGCAGGAGACGCCCCTGGGCATCAGGAATCGCAGGCCGATTCCCGTCCACCGTAAGCGCGGGCTTGCGGACGGTGAGCAATGGGTCGTTCGCCGTCCGATAAGGACCAGGCCCGGGTCGACGGACGGTGCGTTGTGTTCCACGCGCGCCTCAAATCGATGTCAGCACAATTGAAGGGGTCCGATAGGGCCGATGCATGCTAGGGCTGCGGGTTTGTCCGAAAGGGTTACCGTGGTCCCTGGCAACATGGCAACTGAAGGAACACGGTTGGGTTTTAGTCAGTAAGAGTCTGACACGCCCTCCCGCTCCGCCCAGAGCGGGAGAAGTTATTTGATAATTTCCCACCCAAAAAAAAGGCCTCACAAATGTCTTACATAGTTCAGAAGTTATTGTACATTATTGACTTAGGTGTTGTCTTTGCTGGTATAAGAATATCGATAAATAATTAAACAATTAAATAGGTAGGTACCTATTATAGTTAGAACCTTAGCTTATTTAACCCTAGAATGTATATTTTTTTTGGATGAAAAATCCTTTATTTTGTTCTTGATATGAACCAAATCAAAGTTAATAAATGTCTACGTAAGGATATTTATACTGAAACAAATTTAAAGATACTTAAACGTCGAATAAACGCATCTTAAAATTCAAGCCGAATAGCTAAAACTGTATGTGAAAATTTTCATTCTTTAATATCAAGAAGGTGTTGTTTCACTTGAATGTTGTAATTTTTCATATCACACAGTACATTTACTTCAATATTGAAGTTGTACATTTTATCTCGGATCGAGATGACGATACGCACTTCTCGAACAGAGTAAACAATATACGAAACAAGATTAATTTTCTAGAAGATTCCCTTTCGCAGATATCTCGACTGGAATATACGATTACGTGTCATAAGTTTTATGCCCCGAAAGTTTCAAAGTAAATTCGAACATCCATCGATAAATCTTGGCGACGCTCGGAACGATTTCATTTTCGAATTTCAGGAGCGATTGCCTCCACTGTTAAAGTTTGCCTGAAAAATGTTCGCGGACGATTGACTCGCTATAAACGGAAATAAAAAGTTTTGTGTTAGAGCAATAGCGTTGTACAATGCGCATATAAAGCAAAGAGAAGGCTTCAAGAGGATCACTATTTGAAACCCTCCTGGATTTTCCAGACTTAAATGTGACTAACTTTTTTACATCAGACAGCCATTATAAAAGTTCTGACAGACATACTTATAATTCAAGATATTACGGTGCTATTGTACCTCTCATGCAATTTTAGTTTTAATATAAAATAATTACTTAGATGAAAAACAAACTCTCGTGGCAATAAGCATAAACACGAAATTCATATCGCACAAGTTTAATTCAGTTAGGCTAGTGTAGCGAGAGCTGCGTTCCGCATTATCATTACTAAACAGCTTTTATTATTCCACGATATTTGGCTAGAGGGGCCTCAGTGCCTCACACGCGCGCTAATGGAATAAAAAGTAAGGTTACAAAGTAAAAAGATACAGAGCACCTCCCGCGGCGGCGGTTCGTGCGAATTTCGACTGAAAATTTTATACGTTCAATCTATTCTGAGCGCCTTTATGCTGTGTCTCGCGATCCCGCCCCCGCGCAAAACAGTTTCGTTTTCAATTATTGCCCACTTGTGGAACGGGATTCGATGGAAAAACAAAAGAGCTAGAAATGATATTTTATAGACAAGTCGCTTTATTCGATGTTTACTGCACCTCGATTTGTTCTCGAGTGAGATCTGTGATGTTTCAAGAAAATTATTGACTGAACGTGCCGGGATAGACCGGGCGCGATTGATGGAAGGATATCAGACGAAGCCCTTCGCTGGCGCTCCACGACGAATCGATTGCTATTAATGCCACTCGAATATTTTGTTTGATTCGAAAATTTCTTTCCAGTTATAATGTAAATCTCCCTTTTTTAAGAGAACTCTTTTTAGTGGTCGTAAAATTATATTGTTCGTCGTAACTTTAATTCACGTAAAACGCTAAAAGAATTAAAATTCCAGCGAGAAAATGAGCTCTGACAAATAAACGTGTTAGCTTTTATGTGCTCTAGAAACAGTTTGTCCAAAAAATAATTCCGTTAAATTAATTTAAATAATTACGTCTATCCACTAGATCTTTTGCAATTCAATTAACATTAATAAAAACGCTTCATAACCGAAATCTAAAAGTAACATTAGTGGGATTGATACATTATGTATAAATGTCGTGACGAAAAAAAATAGGTCTAAATATTTAAATAATATAATATTCTACTTTTTTTTATAAATCCACGCGCTCGCATCAAGTGTACATAAATTTGACTTTATCGTGTATAAAGTTTATGTTTGCCTACATAATTATGTAAATGCAAGCGATCTTTTAACGTAAATTATTTTTAGCGTTTGTTTGCTCGCGAAATAATGCAAGAGTGCCTTTCATTAGCGGAATGCACGCGTCCGTTTACATGTATTTTGTGAGATTACAAATTTCGCACATTCCGACGTGGTGTTATCATGAACTGACTGATGTTAATCTACGTACGGTAGCTTAATGGCTTCTTTTTACTCATTTTATCTTTAAATGTACTGCTTAAAAGGGAATTTAGGGGTGGTTTTTTTGATTAAATTGAAAATAAGTTTATTATAAGTATTGAACTCTAATGATCGAAATAGCAATGGATTATATCCACTTTGCAATAAAAAAATAGTCGCACTCCGCAGAAATTTTCTAAACTACAACTTCAGAGGCATGCAGTTCAACTTAACTACATCATTACGAGTGTTTGAAGACTTTTCAAGTGAAAACCACGTTTGAAATCAAGACTTTTTGGAAAGAAAAAGCAGCTGATTGAATAAAAGTGTTTATATGGATAGTCTTATATGAAGAGATTCAAACGTTAAGCGAACGTGTGCAACTGTTGTTATCCCATTTGGTCTATTGGAGGAGTAAAGAGTGCAAGTTAAGCTGAAAAACAGCCCGCAGCCCACAAAGCTTTGAATGGAAGAAGTGCGGGGACCAAGCGGAGGACACACGGCTCCTGCGCCCTGTAATTTGAAGTTGACATGGTTCGCTCCGGGCGCAACGTTACTACTTTAGTGCTTCTATCTGGATTATCTTTCACTACGCTCTTGTTCAAACCACGGCTATTTTTAACTCAACCAACAAATAAACCAGATAGCTGCACGGAATTTCAAAGGTATCGAATATACGCAACAACATTTTCTAATTGAAACACATCCACATTTGAACTGTTTGGTGTAGATTGTACCAATAAAACGGTCTAAATTGATCCATCCAAAAATATTAAATTATAGACATTGTCTGCACTCCTATTTATATGGCGCTAAAGTCGAATTTTGACGGAAAATTCAGACAGTTGTGCGTGGGCACTTTAAGCGATCACATCGGACCGTCACATTCATTGTTACGTTTATTACGTGAACATTGTTGGATGAACATTGCCAATATGTGATAAGGGAGGACATTTAAATGAGTATCGATATAACTCGGCAGTTGATGAATACGAGATATCGATTGTAGCAGGTCGTCGTAGTGAATCGAACCCGGGCCGTCCGCGGCGCTGTCCGACGACCGATCAATGCAATACGAGTATATTTTGCATAATTGATGCCCCATTCACGGTACGGAACACTTATTCATATTCATGAATTTTACAAATTTTTCAATTTGTGCCGCCAGCAAGTGTATTTACAGTATTGCCAGGTCGTATTTGCGCCAATACAATCTGTGTAAAAGCTGAAAGGGGAGTAGCTGGCGTCCGTGCCGCGGCACAAACCAGCGATAAAGCTACCCTCTAATGCGATATTTTTGATGCTATTGCCGCCATCAATAGCTGTGTCACCGTTATTGTACCTCTTGTTGTGGCGAATGCTGTTTTAAATTTTATCACAAGAACTGCAATGAATAAATATTTTAAACTAGAAGAGGAAGAGTTTTAAAAAAATCCTTCCTCAAAAATCCTCTTAACTAATAGCGTGAAAGAGGATTACGACCGAGTAGAATAACATTGATCAGCGTCGAAACTTGATGGACACGAAAATCGTTCAAAAGGAAAAAACTGTAACAAAACTGATTCCCAGTAGCGCTGAAGGCTTGGAGGTAATGGGAGATTGTAAAAGGAGGCAATAAAAGCTTAGTATTGTGTGTGAGAACCGTAGGGGAGTCCCTGTATTGTGTTCGGGTCCGCGGAGGCCCCCAAGAATCGTCTGACCACGGACGCGGTCAAATTGTACAGAAATGAAATTATCAAGGTACGCTGCCGATTTTCCGAACCAATGAATCAAGATCCAATTCCCTTTTGTAATAGAACATCGTCGCGAAACGCGCCCATGGAGTTACACTACCCACTCAGTGGACGCTTAGGCGGCGTCCACATGAGTATTATACAGCTGCGGCATTATTTATTGTACGTCATGTAGAACATTCCGTCGGATTGTCGAATAGTCTCGAGACACGCAATCCAAATAACAAATCGTGTTTTTAAGCGTAACTTATTTGTTTTTCCCGTGTATTTTACGGCATTTAAGGAAATATTTTTACATTAAAACTTTCCCATAGATTCGCTCCATAAAGCTATTTTAAAGACGTTTGCATAATCAGGAAGCTTGTTTTACACGTGTGAATTATAAAAGGGAATTGCTAATTTTATGCAAAATTATGTCGGATGCCTTGTTATTCAAGTGCGTAGGTAATAAACAAGAGCTTTATATAGTCCTGGCCTAACTAACGGACAAAAAGATTTAGAATTCAATTCTCGCGTTCCTTTTATTCATAATTCATATCAAGTGCCCGTCTACAAACATGCACATTTTAGTAAGATTCTGGTCAGTCGTCGGCGTCCGTAATCTGCGACAAATTGACTTTTCCGGCAGAGAGCTGACGGGTCCTGGACTGTAATATGCCATAAACGACCCAAACGTATTGGACCCGATGCTAGAAGGTTGATAAATTTCCTTGATATTTGAATGCGTTATATTCCTTTCGGGTTATAGCCGACCGTCCCTTCAATAAATACTCGGCGCCGCGAAAAATTGTTGACTCTCTGTAAGCCCTTATTAATGAAAACCCACCGAGGGATTCTATCGCAAATGAGCCATTTTGTGACGTGACATTTAAAAAAAAGATTTAATAACGTTTGTAGCGAAAAGTTGCCGCATCACCAAAAGCTAATATTATTCCGATTCGGAAAAAACAATTTTCTCCCGAAGTTATAAACCTACCGATTTCCATTTCTTCGCAGAGTTGGTAGAAAGTAATTCCTCCGGTTCGAAGATAAATTTTACGTCATTTCCTGTCTTCTTGGTGCTCGGCAAAAATTATCAGGCATCGGCTCGGCTGAGACCATTTAAAATTAATGAATAATGTTATCTGATAATGATTTCGGAAAGTTTAATTAAAGTTTTCTTTTTCGATGTTTCTTCACTTTCTGATCGCATGAATATCTTTATTATTTTTTATCTTTGAATAAGCGGCTTCTTTAAAACTTTGACCGTGAATAAATTTGATGATAAGCACGGTTTAATAACATAAAGATTTACTTAACCTAAATTCTATTTTGCATTTTTAACGTTTGAGGGTGGCGTTTTGTACTTGCAGCCGAGATTAAATTAAGATCCTTCTCGTCATCATACATATTCAAGTAGACTCCATATACCTATGTTTATTTCGGCCTTCCTTAATTCTATTAGAACCATCAAAAATAACTCCTTTAATTTAATCATACTTCTTTTTCCCAAAATGCGTAGAAGGGTTTTATAAAATAAGTCAACTCTGGTTTCTAAGAATAATTTAAATAAAAACGCAAAATAATGCAAGTTCTATTTTGACGCGGTAATAAAAACAAAAAGAAAATTCAAACTATTCCGGGTGCAGTCCAGTTCGAATAAACATTCGATTTTTTACCAAATCTTATCGCAACTACAAAAGAATCGTGATGTGTGGTGGGAAAAGGCGAAACGCAAAGCCAAATATAAAGAATTTAGATCAAAAAGAGCGAAACATTTGGGAAATCGCGATAACATCATTCAAAGGATGAGGAATGGTGAGCTTTATACACCTTTGAGTGAGTAAAAATAAATATCTTTGGATCTTGTAGTTCTTGGAACATTCGCTACTTCTTCTTACTTAGTATTCTAGTTGGAAGGGTTGTTTATGTATCGAATCTGAAGAATTTGTTTCGATTAGAATTTAAAAAAATGTTTTGGTTTTTAAACTTATTTTCTTGGTAGGCTTTAATTTGTAGGTAAATAGCTACAGGATAAAAGAAAAAAAGCTTAAAAGAAAATAGTCAAAGGTCATTTTCAAAGAAATTAAAGAAAAATATTTTGAAATTGAAATTCATGAAACTAAATAATTTGCAACCCGTCGCTTTGCCCAAGAATTAGTTATAGAGCAAAACAAAAAATTTAAAATCAAAATAATGCCTAGTATAAATAAATAAAAATGCCATTGCTTCTCAATTATTCATTAATGACGTACTTATGCCAACTATTATGGAGTATTTACCTACCGTATGAGCGCAAAAAAACCGTCACGAACGCAAAAGGTGAGGGGAGGGTGGTGTCGCACAGTAATTGCTGGCAATTTGTAATGGCCGTGTGATTGCCGGGCGGAACGTCGACTCTAAACTGTGCTATTAATTTCGTACATTTGATTAACGAAACTACTTGTTATGCTAATGAACGCAAGCAAAGAATGCACGCTAACGTGCTAACGCGACGCCTTGTCGACACGTTGTCGAGCTTGCAATATTTTCGCTTCGCTTCCTCTGTAATTACTGCCACGATGGTTTGAAATATTAAAAACTTATTTATAATTTTCCACTAATGAACGCCACTTCTAGCGCGTCTAGACATGCGTTCACTACGATGGATGTATCACGATGTTTATTCGATCATTGACAAAGTCGTGAGCGTCACACGTGAACCGGGCAGGTGTCATCGCCCTGCCTTTTGAGGCAATTTATCTAGTTAACTTCGCTAACAAAATCACGATTGAATCATGTACCTTGGTACGTCATCGGACGCTTCCACGTTTGTAGCAATTCATGTTAAAGCCAAATTCGTGACTCGTCGATACCGCATCGATATCGATTCGATCTCAAGACAGACGGCCGAATGAAAAGTTTGGAACACGGAAAGTGATCGAACGCACGCAAACCGTTATCCGCATGGAAATTAGGAACCCTAAATATCGTTTGTAAATGCTAGACGTACATACATGTCATAACAGCACACGATAGTATAAATGTGTTTATCAATAAATCTTGGGAATTATGACAATTTCCGTTTTACGTCGTAAAGGGTTGAAGTCACGTTGCCGCATCATAAATCATTCATCCATCAACTGAAAAAACGTATTGGGAAACCCACACGAGCGTTATGTCGTGTGAGCGAGCTTCCTTCCTCTGAGTTACAACATTGAGGTTTATTCAAACTGCATAAAAGTCGTTGATGGTTGTCACCAATTTTACTACGTGTAACAACCGAATTAAAAGGGCCCGGGTCGATTTTCCCTTTGTTTATTCGAGTTTTACGGAGGGGCGTCTCGTCAAAGGAATCGAAAGTGATTTTATGCATTAATTAAGACCACAGACCGAGATTTACAATTACACGGTCTCCTATAAACAAACTTGATTGCTTTACAAAAACTCAAATAACTAAGGCAGTGTCTCAAGTAGAGGTTCATTTGAATATCAAAGACGAAATTCAAATTACGGCGTTTACAATAAAGACTCAGCCGGCACGGTATTACGAGCTGATGTAAATTTCCGATACTCATTTCGAGGATGAAGTTCAGATGTCTTAGTCGTGATGCTTCAAACTAAGTGCGCCATGAAAGTGTGAAGCGCCGATGCTTTAACAAGACCTCTCTTATATTTTAAACGTTCGTTCCGCCTATCTGAGTCGTAAATCAAATCACGGCTAATTTTCCTGCTGTGATACTGTTTTTTTTTGTTGCTTAAGTTATATCAATGGATAGCCTGAAACTGTCTAAATATAAAATAGGTAAAATAGTGTAGGTACCTAAGTAGCTTGAATGCTGAAGCCAGTATAGTTTAATTTTGTGTGGACCCAAACCTGGATGTCTTAGTGCTCATATACACGAGCGGCATATTGCCAACGGCGGAAGCAACTGCAGCCATTGACTCGTCAGCGGCAGTCGTCGACGCGTCGACTGCATTGTGCCGCTCGTGTATATGAGCACTAAAGGTCACAGCAAGCAGGTGACTACCTGCTGCTGCTGTTGCCTGCAGTCGGCTACGGACTTGTACCTTTAGTCGTGATGGTTCAAACTAAGATCTCTCTTACATTTTAAACGCTCGTTCCGCCTATCTGAGTCGTAAATCAAATCACGGCTAATTTTCCTGCTGTGATACTATTTTTTTTTGTTGCTTAAGTTATATCAATGGATAGCCTGAAACTGTCTAAATATAAAATAGGTAAAATAGTGTAGGTACCTAAGTAGCTTGAATGCTGAAGCCAGTATAGTTTAATTTTGTGTGGACCCAAACCTGGATGTCTTAGTGCTCATATACACGAGCGGCATATTGCCAACGGCGGAAGCAACTGCAGCCATTGACTCGTCAGCGGCAGTCGTCGACGCGTCGACTGCATTGTGCCGCTCGTGTATATGAGCACTAAAGGTCACAGCAAGCAGGTGACTACCTGCTGCTGCTGTTGCCTGCAGTCGGCTACGGACTTGTACCTTTAGTCGTGATGGTTCAAACTAAGATCTCTCTTACATTTTAAACGCTCGTTCCGCCTATCTGAGTCGTAAATCAAATCACGGCTAATTTTCCTGCTGTGATACTGTTTTTTTTTGTTGCTTAAGTTATATCAATGGATAGCCTGAAACTGTCTAAATATAAAATAGGTAAAATAGTGTAGACACCTAAGTAGCTTGAATGCTGAAGCCAGTATAGTTTAATTTTGTGTGGACCCAAACCTAGATGTCTTAGTGCTCATATACACGAGCGGCATATTGCCAACGGCGGAAGCAACTGCAGCCATTGACTCGTCAGCGGCAGTCGTCGACGCGTCGACTGCATTGTGCCGCTCGTGTATATGAGCACTAAAGGTCACAGCAAGCAGGTGACTACCTGCTGCTGCTGTTGCCTGCAGTCGGCTACGGACTTGTACCTTTAGTCGTGATGGTTCAAACTAAGACCTCTCTTACATTTTAAACGCTCGTTCCGCCTATCTGAGTCGTAAATCAAATCACGGCTAATTTTCCTGCTGTGATACTGTTTTTTTTTGTTGCTTAAGTTATATCAATGGATAGCCTGAAACTGTCTAAATATAAAATAGGTAAAATAGTGTAGGTACCTAAGTAGCTTGAATGCTGAAGCCAGTATAGTTTAATTTTGTGTGGACCCAAACCTGGATGTCTTAGTGCTCATATACACGAGCGGCATATTGCCAACGGCGGAAGCAACTGCAGCCATTGACTCGTCAGCGGCAGTCGTCGACGCGTCGACTGCATTGTGCCGCTCGTGTATATGAGCACTAAAGGTTCGCGCTGACTGCAGGCAGTAGCAGCAGGCGACGTGTCTTCGCGACACTACTGGTTTCTAGTATTTTTACGAACTACCGTGTAGCTAGCCACGGAAATTATTTCACGAAAATACATAGAAACCAGTCACCTGCTGCTGCTGTTGCCTGCAGTCGGCTACGGACTTGTACCTTTAGTCGTGATGGTTCAAACTAAGACCTCTCTTACATTTTAAACGCTCGTTCCGCCTATCTGAGTCGTAAATCAAATCACGGCTAATTTTCCTGCTGTGATACTGGTTTTTTTTGTTGCTTAAGTTATATCAATGGATAGCCTGAAACTGTCCAAATATAAAATAGGTAAAATAGTGTAGATACCTAAGTAGCTTTAATGCCAGCCAGTATAGAATAATGTTGTGTGGACCCAAACCTAGATGTCTTAGTGCTCATATACACGAGCGGCATGTTGCCAACGGCGGAAGCAACTGCAGCCATTGACTCGTCAGCGGCAGTCGTCGACGCGTCGACTGCATTGTGCCGCTCGTGTATATGAGCACTAAAGGTTCGCGCTGACTGCAGGCAGCAGCAGCAGGCGACGTGTCTTCGCGACACTACTGGTTTCTAGTATTTTTACGAACTACCGTGTAGCTAGCCACGGAAATTATTTCACAAAAATACATAGAAACCAGTCACCTGCTGCTGCTGTTGCCTGCAGTCGGCTACGGACTTGTACCTTTAGTCGTGATGGTTCAAACTAAGACCTCTCTTACATTTTAAACGCTCGTTCCGCCTATCTGAGTCGTAAATCAAATCACGGCTAATTTTCCTGCTGTGATACTGGTTTTTTTTGTTGCTTAAGTTATATCAATGGATAGCCTGAAACTGTCCAAATATAAAATAGGTAAAATAGTGTAGATACCTAAGTAGCTTTAATGCCAGCCAGTATAGAATAATGTTGTGTGGACCCAAACCTAGATGTCTTAGTGCTCATATACACGAGCGGCATGTTGCCAACGGCGGAAGCAACTGCAGCCATTGACTCGTCAGCGGCAGTCGTCGACGCGTCGACTGCATTATGCCGCTCATGTATATGAGCACTAAAGGTCCGCAGCTGACTGCAGGCAGCAGCAGCAGACGACGTGTCTTCGCGACACTACAGGTTTCTAGTATTTTTACGAACTACCGTGTAGCTAGCTACGGAAGGTATGTCATAGAAATACATAGAAACCAGTCGCCTGCTGCTGCTGTTGCCTGAAGTCGGCTACAAACTTGTACTTTTAGTCGTGATGCTTCAAACTAAGACTTCTCTTATATTTTAAACGCTCGTTCCGCCTATCTGAGTCGTAAATCAAATCACGGCTAATTTTCCTGCTGTGATACTGGTTTTTTTTGTTGCTTAAGTTATATCAATGGATAGCCTGAAACTGTCCAAATATAAAATAGGTAAAATAGTGTAGATACCTAAGTAGCTTTAATGCCAGCCAGTATAGAATAATGTTGTATGGACCCAAACCTAGATGTCTTAGTGCTCATATACACGAGCGGCATGTTACCAACGGCGGAAGCAACTGCAGCCATTGACTCGTCAGCGGCAGTCGTCGACGCGTCGACTGCATTATGCCGCTCATGTATATGAGCACTAAAGGTCCGCAGCTGACTGCAGGCAGCAGCAGCAGACGACGTGTCTTCGCGACACTACAGGTTTCTAGTATTTTTACGAACTACCGTGTAGCTAGCTACGGAAGGTATTTCATAGAAATACATAGAAACCAGTCGCCTGCTGCTGCTGTTGCCTGAAGTCGGCTACAAACTTGTACTTTTAGTCGTGATGCTTCAAACTAAGACTTCTCTTATATTTTAAACGCTCGTTCCGCCTAAGTCATAAATCAAATCACGGATAATTTTCTTGCTGTGATACTGTTTTTTTTGTTGCTTAAGTTATATCAGTGGATAGCCTGAAGTTGTCCAGAATAGGTAAAAAAGTTTATCTAAGTAACATGAACTCTTAAGCTTGTAAAGATTAATGTTGTTTATCTAATATAGACCCAAAACTAGATAGGTAGATAAACAAATACCAATAAAACCTTCTTATTCCCAACTTTAAACTGAAATCGCCAAATCATGCATGATAAATAAACTACACAATCACAGAGCAAGCAGAAATGGAGAGAAATAAGTAAGCTAGTCAATATTCTACAAAATAAGTTAAAAAGAAAAAAAGTAGAGGAAATACGTTTCTCGTTTTATCTGTCCCTTCTGACCTACAATTTATTCGATGCTTTTACGGTTGACTTAAATGCCAAAGCATGGAAGTTAAGTCGCAAATCAAGTTCTCTTTTTGGTCGTTTTTACGTGGGATTTGTAAAAAAGTTATTTTTAACAGAAGTTAGGTAATGTGATCGGCTATACTGTTTAGTTGTTACGAAAGAGTATTTCCGTTATTAGTTTTACTACAATGTGTAATTTTTTTCTTGGTAGTGTAAAATTGTTTTGTAGAATATCTTCCCACGTAGCTATAGAACTATTGAAAATTTACACCATTATTTTGTGTTATTATTTTATCGTTTATGGCGTATGTGTAGGTATGCCTACGCTGAGGTGCGATTTCCGAGCGTGTAGGTAGAAAAAAATCCGATAGAAAATCAATAAACTTCTTAGAACATAATTACTGTCAATTAACACTACAGTGCTTATTAATTTAAATGGTGTAGTAATTACCTAAAGATGAATATGTACTTGTCGGAGACGGGTATGTGACTCTATCGTTATTATCAGGGATATTTTAACTACTGTGGGTAGTGTTGGTTAGTGCGCAATACAAAAACCGTTTGCAGTTCAGATCACATTATAATTTACTATCAAATTAATCAGACTAGCTAAATTATACACACACTGGGTGCGATGGCGTTTATTAAACACAAATTACCATTAACACAATATCTAAGCACAACGAATCGAGAACAGTTCCGCGACGTCTTGACTCCGATGCGATCCGAGGCTGAATCCCTCCTCGACGTGGCTTTAAAACATCACGACTCTGTAGAAGCGCGCTTTTTGGTGTGGGTAGATCACTTGATGTCGACAATGGCGCGCTTGCGATTCGATTCGTGTCCGTACTAATGACCAGATCCGACATACTCATTCCTTAATATTATAAATGCGAAAGTAAGTTTGTTACGCCTTCACGCTAAAACGGCTGAACGGATTTGGATGAAATTTGGCACATATATAGATGATGCCCTGGAAAAGAACATAGGATACTTTTTTTTTTCCCATGGGATCGAGACTTATGCGGGTGAAACCGCGGGGCGCAGCTAGTATTGTATAAAATCAATAGCGAATTCCATCTCAGACCGCATAAAATAATCCAAAACATCTTCATGCAAAATCCATATTCAAATTCTAAACGAACTCCAAGTGAACAGCGGAAATATAAATAAAATCAAGAGTAAAATTCAGCATCTTTAATTTAATATAAATTACACGATCAATTTTGATTTTAACTAAATTATCGTTCTAAACTTGTTTACTCGCCTCCCAGATAACGTGACTCCATTAGGCAGCCGTAACGGTCACGAGCCGCTTCCTTTTATTACTCTCTGCAATGCTTCCTGTAGCTTCTTTTTTCTCTGAAATATTCTGCTAATTAAGGAAGGAGTGGAGGCTGAAGATTTCCTGCTGCTCTAGCAGATTACTGGCGGTATCTCCGAGAAAAATGTAACTCTCAGACGGAATTCATTTTTGTGGCTTAACTTTTTGTACGTCATTTAAAAAGTTTAAAGCTGCGAAGATATCGTGTAACATCGTCTCAAATAAAACTAGTGCAGTTATTGCTAACGTTTAAATCAATTAATGTCAGCTTCTCTTGGTTGAATTGCTTCTATGATAACATCTTCAGGGGTGGACAATAGGGCTATTATGTGAGTAGCTTCATCTTGTTCCATACGAGGGGAACTAACTGGCATAATACGAACAGGCTATGAATCTGAGAGCCGAACTCGCATTGAAATGTTATACCAGGTTTGATTTTGATCGAGATCGACGTCTACGTATTACGTATTGAAAGCGCTTGCACTTTGTCAATTGGACAATGGATTGTTCGAAAACTTTCCTATCGAATACTGGTCAGTATTTGCCAATGTTATAAAATTCTAGTGGACGTGGACGTTTACACATAATGGACTTCGAATAATGTCCGTAGTATATCTTCAGAAGCATTTATTGCGAATGATAATGTTTTCTTTCCGGAAGAAATTCTAACGACCTAACGATAAAAGCTTCTTTGAACCAAAAGTATGGGAAACTGGTGTGAACTCAGGGTTATAATGTAACATAGTTTTTGTTTAAGTCCAGTGTTCTCCATAGCCCAGTTTGTATTTGGATGATGAAAACATGTAATTTCCCCATAAACCAATCGGTCAAATTTCAATTGGTCCATGGAGCACCGACGTAAAATAACTGATGTTTTATAGAAATGTAGGTAACATAATATCACGCCTTGTTTCCCCGAAGGGTTGGACAGAGGTGTCCCTGTAGCAGGTTCACCCACATTTACCCAGTTATGTTTAAGTCCCATGTAATAGGGGGTGAGCCTATGAGCCTATTGCCATCAACCGGGCACAAATCCAGACTCCAAGCTGCTACTGAGAAATTTCAGATAGAAAAACCCAATAACACTTTGCCCGATCCGGTGCCCGAATCGAACCCAGGACTTCATGCTCAGCAGTAGCGCTTGCGACCACTAGCCCAAAGTCAAAGTTAAAGTCAAATCATTTATTTCAAATAGGCCCATGTATGGCCCAACGAGGCAGTCATATAGAAATGTAGGTTTTTATAAAAACAGAATTCACATTTTCAAATCCAAATAAAGCACTCCAAAAAATCTTTGACCGGCATCGATGATGCCTAAAATTACCCTTTTTTACCCCCTATATATAGACGTGCTTTGTAGGTACGCATCAAATTCGGACCATTGTTATGCAAATACTCGTGGTTCGGTTTGCTGGCGTCAGTGTACAAGACAAAGCGACGTTGACGACCGACATCGGCTGTAGCTATCAGCTCCACATCGTATGAATCCACTCGACTGGCCCTAGTCTTGTTATAGGGCTGCCGGGAGTCAGTGTAAGGATTTCGGGTTAGGTTGATTTTAACGTGCCCGTGCTGTTAGGTAAACGAAGTTAGGTATACCATCTCTTGATCGAATCTAGCCTTATTTACCTATCCTTTTCAGTACATAGTCTTTGTTAGATAAGAATAGACCAGGATAAAAATTATAGGCGGCTTTCTACCAGCATTTTTGGAGACAAAGGAGCTTCTAGTTTAAGAACAATGTGCACTTCAAACATTGCCGTATCTTACCCTAAGAAATGAAGCCGAAAATAAAACCTAGAATTAAAACAAAAAAGTTTACGTTTGCCTAAAAGAATTTCTGGGACAGTAGCTTTAATGGCAGTACGCAACTAAATCCTAGGATGATCCTACATTTTCTAGACACTGGTAACCTTGGGTCGCTGACAGTGTATCATCCCGCACCCTACATGCTGATAGCTAGGGGCAATATGACGAGGGATGCGATAGTCATTACAGATTATATACCCCGGGTTACGAACTTACGACCCCGGATTTCTTTCATTGTCGAATTTAAAAATGGAATTTTATCTATGCTTTGAACTTATTCAGTTAGTTTTTTTTTTTGTGGAATTTGATTAAATGAAATATAATGTGCACTGAATGTGACATTTTTGTGATGAAAAACTAGGTTTTTATTCTCAAACTAAAAATTTTCCTCAAATATGATTATTTGGGAACTACTGTATTCATAGCATCAATATCCAATTGAAAGTTGATTAAACTGCTATGTCCCTTAGTAATGAAAGTCCTAAATAAAACTATCAATACCTATTGAAATTGTATCATTTATCCAGTTTTTTTAACAAAATATTATATTCAGACGCCACGTTACTACCGTAGACGCGCATGGTAAAGCGAATAGAATTTTTATTCTAGCAAATTCTTATTTTCTCGAGCACTGTAACAGAGTTTACGCAGGTGCTTCTAAAACGCATAGAATTTCAAATTGCGTTTTCATTTTTTCTCTTGGGGCATCCCGGTATCAGTGGGATGCATAGCCTTGAGATGCAAAGTGTGAGGCGAACGAGAGCTTTTTATATTTGCGGCATCCACGCTTGGATTTGCATAATATTGCTTCCTTAACATTCCTCTGTAGGACTATGAAACAAAACGGAACACATCTAGGGTTGGAGGGGATTTACAGATGCGGGAGAGCGAGGAACCCTGGGGTAGCGAGTTCAGGGGTCATCGGACTGGCGAAAATAAAATAAAAGTTTCTACATTTCGACACTGGAGCTTGTATGTGGTTGGGAACTTTTTTATATAAATTTTAATGTGTGTCATTAAATATAAAAGTCAGCGGCTCCGTCTATATTTAAAACGGAACAATTAACAGAATTCTCTCACGCATTTAATATTTTTATTAAACTCAACCCAGAATCAAAATTGTTAAGCTTAATGAGCTTTTAATTTGATACTCCAGATTGTTAAAAGTCATGGTTTTTCTGTATCCAATCTGCATAATATTGCTCCCTTAATATGCTAACCGCCGACAAAAGACTGGCGAAATTGCTTTTTTCAGTGTGAGAAGCCAATGAAGTCAGCGGTGGCCGATAGTGGGGGCTGCGTCTGATATGTTTGGCTAGTCAAATGCGATGGAAATGCGCTGCTCGGATTCTTATCTAGTCTTTTTTCTTTTTTAATGCGTTAGCTATTTTATTAAGTTGCATTTAGAAGGGATAGGGTTAATGAGTGTTTGAAAATACAAGATGGTAGATAGTTTGAATTATGGTACATTGGTAACCATGGGTTCGTTTCTAGTAGGTACTTATATTTTTATTCGAAGGAGACTTAGAGAGAGATTTATAGTTACTTCATGAATAACCTTCTCTTAATTACTGTATTAAGAGTTACCTAAATGTATTGTAATTCCTTACTCTCAAAAAAATATAACGGTCGATGTAAAAGTATTTTGTTTGATTGATGAGTCGCCTCTAGTACCTATCGCATAGCTTTCAGTATCCAGATTGTCATGTCATCTATGTACATATACAAGGTGAAACCAGACAATATGGCGAAGGGTGACTGTTGTTTGAATAAAGAAAATATGAGGGATCACCTGTTTTGTTTCATCCAAGTGGGGGATAGACAAATAGGTAATTTGATAGTACTTGGATGAGTCTCGTGACTTGTCATGGCTAGTTCATCATAGTAATATTATATACGATATGATACGAAGTAGATGGGGAAATAAAGAAGATACACAACAACGAAATATATTTCTTTCGGGCAAAAGTTCTGGATTGGAAAGGTCCGCGGTTTGCCAACTTGTCTATTTTCCCATTTAACCAACAATAAAATGGCTTTGGTATTGTCATTTTGTTCAATATAAAAAGTGGAAAATGTTTATTCTTTTGCCTTTCAGTGGTAAAGTATAAGGAAGTATTACAAAATGAGCTAATTTGTCATTAGGTTTTGAAAACAAAAATCGTAAAACCTCACTTTGTTCAAAGTCGGAATCGTAAACGATGATAGTAGGAACACCTGTCACACTGGATGTAAACGTTTAAAGTTTTGGCATTGGCATTCGTCGTGGCCGTAACCTAAAAATCTGGAAACTTAAGTATTACGCTTTTTATTGCAGCATTCGAAAGACATAAACCTTTCCAAGTCGAAGCGGATATTATAAATCATAGCTTCGTTGCTTCCGTCATGCAATGTTATACTAGAACCAATACGTCGAGTTGTTAAAACGTTAGCATTCAAACATGTTAGGTATAATAATCCTTTTCAAAGAGTCCCTCTCATGAGCGAATACACTTGGAGCAAAATTAACAATAGCCCGACTTCGTTGTCACAAATGTGTCATATAAGAGCAGGTGCCCTCGCCTGACAGGCGCGCAGGCGGCGGCACACGTGAAGGTGACGTCGTTATTTGCTCCCGGGTTTATTTATTCGAAAGTTGCGCCGTTTCGGATGACCACTGTCCACTCACAACCTGTCACTGTATTTTCCTGACCCTTTATTTTCACTTGACAAGAATATTCCGAGCCGCGTCCTCTCGATATTACATTCCGATACGACTTTTTATTCGTGATACATTTTTCCAATTGTCTCCGTTGCACGACTCCGCACTGCGAACTAACGGAATAGAATTTTCAAACAGTTTTGATTGATAAAGGTAGACAGGTTTTCGTTTTCTTTGTTTGCGAAATTAGATTCGGAAGGTAGCGTGAAACTTCAGAGTTCCACTTGATTAATGGTGATTCGGGGGGGGATCTGAGAAAAAGAAACGATTTCAGGCCGTTCGATTTTCTATAGAGAACGAATTACTGAATCGTTTTCAATCGGATGGTTTAGTTTTATCTGAAAATAAGCGTGTTTAGATTTAGATGCATGAACGCGATATTATCCCATTTGTTGAAACAACGCTCGAGCTCTGTTAATATTTGATGTGTTCTCGACTTTTCTCGAATTTAACGCGCCGATTAAACAACGCCGGGCGAAGGATTTTATGTGAATATTTAAAATGCTATATTGGTTCTAGTTCAGCAGAAAAACAAGTCCATTGTTCATGTAACATCTTGTAACGTTAATTTATCGCTACTGCTTACCAACAATAAACTTTTATGAGGGAAATAAGATCTCGAGGTCTGTGGAATTAGAGCAAGTTTTTTGAGTCGAGTCCGAGAGAAGAACATCAAGTCGTACGTGTTAGATAAAGTTAGATATTGTTACATGCAAATTGTACTCTCGTATAAAATTGGCGAAGGTGTCAGGAACGGATAACTGCGAAGCAAATTGGACACATTGTTGCATCCCGCAGGTTGGAGGACCATTAAAATAGAAGGATTACTTTTATAGCCCGGTTGGCTCGCTTGAGATAATATCGGTAAATTTTATGATCGTAATAAAGGGAATTCGATTTTAGCCAGTCATCTGTATGTGATTATGTAAGACCCGATTTGATACAGAGGGGTACCTTTATTAAATTTTGAATTTATCTGGAACAATATGGAACCAAGTCTAAAAACATTTATTGATGTTACAGATAACATTTAGGCGGAGGAAAAAACTGGCATTTAATTTGGGGAGGATGATTTGATTTAGGGAACTCATAAAAGATTCCTCTCACTAAAGAATAAGAACTTCCCAAAGTTTACATTCACACAATCAGAAAGTGGGTTAATGAGATTCCCTCAAGAAAAACATCTCGTTAAAGCATACATTATTCAAGCTTTCGCGAAGTTATTCCGCGTTCACGCGTTCATTAGGCTGGCGAATACAAACTTGCGTTTTCCGTAAAGCTTCCAGACACACCCACTTATCACCCGGACAAACTATTCATAAGTATTTCGGGTACCGTTCCGAACACACGCCGCTCTCCTTGTTATTTAAATTTATCACTCAACTTTTATCCTCTAAATTCATTGTAACAGGTAATATTTCACAGGTTATTAATTACGTTACGCCGGCATCCTCACGGTGTAACTCTTATTACATTATGTCAGTTGCAAATTGAAAAATTCCCGGGGCGTGTGTCCCGTCTCTCCGAAGTATTTTGGCAAAATTATTCTCATTCATTAAGTCGAGAAGTGGAGGGCGCGCTCGCGAGATTGGCGACCTACCATTCACTCGTGAGTAACGAGGTGACTTCCTGTTATTAGTTATGTTGGCAAATTGTTTTTCTTACGCTTTTATACTT
Source organism: Agrochola lychnidis (assembly GCA_963680765.1). Taxonomy (NCBI): domain Eukaryota; kingdom Metazoa; phylum Arthropoda; class Insecta; order Lepidoptera; family Noctuidae; genus Agrochola; species Agrochola lychnidis. The sequence goes on along the minus strand of OY796863.1, from coordinate 9,483,597 downwards.
ACACCTTAGTTAAGTATCGAATTTATATAAAAACTTGTGCAATGGTCTGTCATCGGATGAAGAAGTATTACGGGTTTGTTTACCTTGTTTGCTGTAGTTAAGAGGTCCATTTTTATTAATAAAATGACGTGTGGGTTCAGTGGCTTTCCGTTGGGAATGGGGCAATTAATGTCGCCATACTTTCACAGTAACATGTATGAAAGGTCAGCAGTGTCCGGTTGACAGCCGTGTAACTGAACGCTGTCCCCGGCCGGCACGCGTGTCTCCAAGTGCCAATCCATTAATTAAAACTTATTTTGTAGCGGTAAACACGATCGCTGAACGACGACAAACAGCCGCTCCGTGAGCCTAGTTACTAACTTCAACTTACTGTTATGGAACACATTTGGATAACAGATTAGTGGGATTAAGTGGCATTGATTAAAACTTAGGCTTTCTGTGTAAATAACGGGAAAAGTTAGAACCAAACTAATTTATTTTTGAAGAATTTTTCCCTAAACACAGTTTATATACATATACAACATTCGCAATAATCCTTGACACAAACGTATTAGTATGTAATATGAAACATAGGTTCAGAAAATGCGCTGCAGCCTTCAATTTCGACATCCAATACAATCCACCCCAGAGCTTCCGCAAAGATGGAAAATCTCTCAAAAGAATAGCGTTTAGCACGAGACAAAGAGCGATTTAGATCTCCTCTGGCGAAGCCTTCTACCGGGCCACTATTTACTTTTCTCAAGGGACCGCACTTCGTCAGCTAGTGGCGTCCGAACCCAATTTTACAAAGCGAAAAAGCAGCGCTTTACATCGGCGCCACTCCCCCCAAATCGAATACGACGAACATTCCAGGTACGTTCTCGTACATATTAACTTTGAAGCCGTATAATGTGAACGACGCGACAATGAGCGGGGCAGGCGACGTGTCCTACGAGTGCCTTAGGCCATAATCCCGAAGTGTTAGCGTACGTGCCACCGCCGCCATTCGAAGATAATTCCTCCTTATAATTTCCCATGCTTAACTCGGCGTAATGAAGTTTATTCGTCGCTACTTCATTGTGAGTCGTTTGCAGCGGAGGCGGCGAGGAATGTAATCAGTTGCGAACTAATACCGTGTCGTTCGCAAAGCCCCCCTCGCGTATGGAAATGCCTCGTTGGAGCCGCCGTTAGTTCTTTTGATTGCTAGCTTCTCCTTGTCGAATTAAAACCGAGATCGAGCTCGGGTGATTTCGAGAAAATTAAAGGAGCGTTTCATTTTCAGCGATGGCTCTTTACGGTTAATATTAGTATGATTGTGGGTGCTCCTCTTACTGTGAACTTAAGTACCCACTTATTTTGTCTTCAACGTTTATTTTAATTAAGTGAATTTCTTATCAAGGTGAGACCGTGAATGTACGTTTAAGCCCCATTATACATGAGCCCTTTTTTGAAGAGAAACCCTTTCAGACGCACAGTGGCTCGAACCCTCAAAGAAAATGCAAAACATGCGGTAGGACCGAAAGCGAAGTAAGATATCGCATGCGATACGCCCAAGTTCACGCAAGATTGAGTGCATGCCATTATAAACTTTAAAATACGGGAATAGGATCGAAACTTTCATATCAAAGCGACTCGGAATACTATGATTAATGCATTTTAAGAAACGTTTTAGTTGCAACAGAAAACTTTGACTTGCGGAGCGTGACGGAGCAGTGCGATGCTGCGAGGATTATGACATACACTAGCCATAGGTAATACATATAAAATCAACCGCTGTTAAAACTTTAGAGGACGCATTTAACATGGTAAAAGGAACGACTGAATGTTCAAGTAGCAAACGCAGACGTGTTCCATACATTGTGATTTGTGACCAATATAGAAGCGCCTTTTTATGTTTAATACCTCTATTAATTACTTAATACGAAGCACACAGATATGTCAATTGGAATATTTCACAATGACAATAATTCATTAGCAATTCTGTCGGTCGCTACTCGGTGCACTATGACTACACAGATTTATGCAAGCCACCCGAGTCATTATACTTGCACCGCACCGCCTTTATTTTGGCCTCGATGCAAATTAAATTACACTCGAGTTTCGCTGACTTCGCCACACTGTTGGATGGATAACTCGTTTCTTGTCGCTCGCTGAGGAATATATATCGCGCATCTAATCTGTAATGAGCCAACCGTATGTACTTTCAAACTATTCTGGATATGCTAGCAAACTTTCCTAATATAACTACACAAACATTCCCGCAAAGACATCGAAGGGGGCGCATACAAAACAACAATAAAGTTTTACCGGATCTGCTGACCACTGAAAAAAGCGCATCGTTCGCGGCGTCCTGAGCACAATACCAACTTAAATTGTTCGTGAAAACGTTATGCACTCGACGGTTTCAATTTCCTCGCGAACTAGCCATTGCAGATGTTCGGACGACACTCATAAATATGATTTGAAAATCGTTTTATGTATAACTCATAAACTTTTATCTTCAGCGTGGATGAGGCTCCCGGTCTAAACGGTTCCAGTTAGTTTCCTGCACAAAAGCTGCAGACGTTTTAATATCGGACCGTCTGCTAGCACGGTACGTATCTGCCAGTGTAAATTTCGCAGAAGCAAAACGACCCTCCAGCACGCCACCTCTGCCTGGTCAAATAATACCGTCCTAATGGCTAACTATTGCCTAATGTATTTTGGCGAAATGGAAATAATGTTGGAGGAGCTCCGCCCGTCCTTACCGGAGGTTGCGATTTAGATAGTGCTTAGTGCAGTCGAGACAGGCGGGAGTACACTGCCGGCTATTCAATTTCAGTTTATTAAAATACGTTATTATGGTGTTATGAATAAGACCCTGGACTCACCGGCGACTGAGCGCACTCTAGAATGCAGGCTCTACACTGCAAATTAGAATTCAGTTTACATTATCTTATTTTGTAAACCGTGTCTGAGTTTATTCGACAATGGTTTATGAAAAGATCCTTTAAAGAAGGTTTTGGAAGTATAATTTTAACAAAATTTGATTACTCTGTATAGAATTTAAACAATAGTGAATCATCCACTCATCGAAGATACTAGATGAGGTACAATTCTAAGAAACAATATTTAATAGAAGTACTTACCGTAGTAAAATACTCGACACAGAAGTAGTTACGTTTATAAAACACTTGATCTACATTGCAAAGAGTTCACAAGATATTGCTACTGAAATCCAAGAATTCCTTCAGAACTTTACACCGGGTTACAGGTACCCCTTTATTTATACATATTAAAATGGATGATGGATTTAAATCTGCATATATCTACATGAAATAAAATAGAGGTGTCCCTAATAAATTAACATGAATTTACTGAAGAGTTAAGGGATGTAAACCTATGTATAGTTATCTAAGAAAAGCTGAACGAAATGAAAAACCGGCCAAGTGCATGTCTCATCACGCACAATGAAGTGTTCCGTAATTGGGATGAATTTATCCTAAAAACAAACTTAATATTGTAGTTAAAAAATATGTTCTCATACATCGATATATTCTCCAACTGCAAATGTAACTTTGAAATCCCTTTTTTTTAAATGTGATGAAACAACAAATTAACGATTTTCGGACTTTTTCTTTTATTTGTGCTGTAAGACTTTGCTTCTTGCCAAATTTCATGATTCTAGGAAAACGCAAATTACCCAATAGGTTTTGATTTATTTACGAGTATCAAAATATGTCGCAATAATGGCCGTATTTTTTTATTGCGTTGACTTAGAAGCTTGATTTTTTTAGAGCTCAAAGGGACCGGAGACCTACGTATTTTATATTAATTTCAACTTGATACCTCTACGCGTTTTTTCCTTTTGAGGTACGGAACCCTTAAAAATAATTGTTACTTGTATAGTGTAGTTTTTGATGGTGCAAGAAGGGTAGATTTTATTACTAACGAATAAAAAATACTCAATTGAAATTGTTCCTACAAATAGGTAGTAGTTTTAAAATGCTTGAGTCACGTACTTACCTTATGAGGGTACAGTATTCAAACCAGACCCTAAATCTATTGCTAGATTTCTGACGGTAATAATTATTTTACTGACTGCCTCGTTGGTCTCGTGGTCGCATGCGCTACTGCTGAGCATGAGGTCCTGGTTTTGATTCCCGGATCGGGCAAAGTGTCATTGGATTTTTCTATCTGAAATTTATTAGTAGCAGCTCGGAGTCTGGACTTGTGCCCGGTTGATGGCAATAGGCTCGCCCCCTTACAACATAGGACTTAAACATAACTGGCGAAATGTGGGTGTACCTGCTACAGGAACACCTCTGCCTAACCCTTCGGGGAAACAAGGCGTGATGTTATGTTATGTTAATTATTTTATCACACAATTTTTCTTTGGTATTTAGCATGTAAAACAAAACCGAAGTATGTTAATAAACACAAAAATAAAACTAAGTAGAATTTAAATACTAAAACCTTACTATCTCATGTCAACACGAAATTAATTATAACGTAGAAAACTAGCGGTGAATAAAACCATATTTTAGCACTAAATAGTGGTCAGCAGAATTGTTTTCATTACAATTAGTGATCTTAACACGCAAGCACTTGTAGAGGCTTATGATTGGTCATTCAATCAATCTGCCTAGCCTTTTCCCAACTATGTTGGGGTCGGCTTCCAGTCTAACCAAGCGGCTATAATTGGTCATTAATGGTCATTAAATATGTTGGGAGATGGAGTTTTAGTTGTTCTTGGAAATACTTGTAGGATATTCGAAAATAGTATCTTAGATGGTTCTATATGAGATGTAAAGATGGATGTTTGATAAATTTTACTTGATTTTAAATTTCATTTTGTGTTTAAGTGTATTTCTTTAGAAATCATTGTGTTGTAAAAAAAAATAGGGCCCTATCAGAATACCAGAGTTGCGGTATTCATTTTTTAAACGTCGCAGCATTATGCTGAGATATCAGTCTTTTTGGCCTCACACGGGTCTTTGTTTTTTTAATTTTGTTAGTTTTAATGCTCCTTTTTTACTGTTTGTATTTACTGTGCGTGTCCCAAAAAATAAATTTTAAGCTATTGCATAGCTTTTATCGCGGGCTTTGAGCGCGGTGACCGAATCAAGAAATTCCGTAACGAAAATAAAACCTAACACGGGGGTGTTAGGTTTTTTTAATGACGGATGATGACTAACATAATTTTTGTTTTATGTCATCATCCGTTATCATCCCAAGTGTAGCGTTGACAAATAGGAAGTACGGAGGTTACAAATGCTATGCAATAGCTTTACCGCGGCAGTCCTCGAGTGCCACACGTTTTTTTTCTCTGTTTTTCTAAAAATCTTTTAATTTATATTTTTGAAAACTGAAGTAAAATATTTCCTCTGTTTCAGTCTTTAAAACCAAAAGTGTTTTTTCAAACCCACTCAAAGATAGTTACAGCCTTTTTTTGTAGGCAAGTTCATAAGTTGCAATGTAAAGGTAAGAAACCAAACTGTGCGCACACACCGAAATTAATGTTAGTCCAAAAAAAAAAATACAGAGCTTCCTAAAATCAGCTCCAAAATAATCAAAAACAGCATCACAGTAAACAACTAGTATAACAATAAAGTACCCGTTTGCAATAATCACCATCCATTAATCTACAACGGGAGAGCTTTCCGTTACAGCCCACAAATTAATTACATTACAGTACATAGATTACCAACATCTGAATAATTATTACGAATGCATTATTTTGTTGTGACGGATGGTTTCCTGGTTAATAGCTACAATTCGTGTGGCCAGTAATGTTACCTGACTCATTATTTATTAATTTTTCGACAGTTATAGGTTTATGTTATTAAAAATTTATCTGTGCGGGATAAATAATTATAGCACTTTTTATTTGGAGAGTTTCAAATGTTGAATGAGTGCAATGCGCGATTTTATGTGGACTTAAGGTGATATATTGAAAAAAATGGGCTTTTTCTTTATCGTGTAACTTTTAAAGTATTTGGAATAAGGATTTAACATTTTGGTGTATGATTTTTGACTATATTATCTAGTATCCTGAAAAAGGAATACACGATACAATGAAATTTTCTCGATACAAAAAAATTGCAAAGGTCTATCTATTTTTATCTTTTTTTGAGTATCATGGCGCAACGCTTATGAGTTATTCAATGGAATTTACTTTAAAACATAGAGAGTAAGCGTTTCGAGTTTTAAGAAAAGCAGTTTTTTTTTAAATAATACTTTTCATTTACAAAAGACGGCATTTCATTTTGGCACATACGTTGTTTTATTCCGAGCGGACACACATTATCGTCATCTCTTCTTTCGCCTATCAAAGGTATTGTCATCACTCTCATTCATTCATAGATCAGTCGCCCGATGGGGCTCATCGACAAAGAATCTATGTCACATTTTTGCAAATCGGTGCGATTAAATTTACGTGATTTAAAGAATTTTGTTTAGAGAAAAAGTTAGTACTTCAGCAAGTTAAAGTAATTATTGAATGCAATTAGTGTTGAATAGGTATTTAGACTGTGTGTGTGTATTCTTGTGAGTCCTGTGAACAATATAACATTATTTTTCTATTATGATTAGTGACATTTAAATTATTTATAAAAATGGGAAGAAATATAAAACCAAAACTGAACAGTACCTGCAACGTTTGGAGTGCACAGGGCTATCAATGAACTCATTTTACAGGAATTCAATAGCAATAAGATGATGATAATAGTGAGTCGAATTCTCCACCTTCACTAAAGCATAACCAACACAATCTATTCCCGCCTTGTAAAGTATTATTATGTAACCATTTTATTTTCTAAGAACATCTATTTTTATACCTACAACTTATAATAATCTTTTATCTAAAGAAATAGGCTAAATTATATGATTTGTTTTTAGGTTTGAAATACGTCAACAGTACATCAATATGTCAAGTACTGTCACTACGAATGATAGATCACAAAAAAGGAATGGAGTCATATTTGAATTGTGAAAAAAGGAGTTTTTACCCGACTACGGCAAAACCAGAGGAGGGTTATGATTTTAACATGCTATGTATGTATGTAACAGGCTGTCAAATGCAAAATAAAATTCAAATCCGACTAATAGTTCCAGAGATTAACGCGTTCAAATAAACAAAAAAGCAAACTGCTTCATTATTAGTACTAGCTACAATCAGCTTTATTATTAGTACTAGCTGCGCCCCACGATTTCACCTGCATAAGTCTCGATCCCGTGGGAATATCGGGATAAAAAGTATTCTTTGTCCTAAACTAATTTATAGTCACTGTAATATTTTCAACACAATGTATTTTGTTCTCAAATAAATGACTTAGCCAGGTCATGGTCTACTCATGTGCCAAATTTAATCTAAATCTGTTCAGCCGTTTTAGAGTGAAAGCGTAACAAAGAAATAAACTCACTTTCGCATTTAGAGTATTAGTTGATAATTATGTATTAATAATTAATATAAACTTAATGTTATGAAGAAAAAAGATTTTTAGGGTTCCATACCTCAAAAGGAAAAAACGGAACCCTTATAGGATCACTTCGTTGTCCGTCTGTCAATCTGTCAAGACCAATTTTCTCAAGAATGCGTAGAGGTATCAAGTTGAAATTAATATCAAATAAGTAGATCTGTGTTCTCTTGGAACTCTAACAAAATCAAGCTTAGTCAACGCAAAAAAAAATACGACCCTTTATGTGACATATTTTGATACTCGCAAGTAAATCAAAACTTACAGGGTACTTCGCGTTGATCTAGAATCATAAAATTTGACAGGAAGCAAGGTCTCACAGCACAAATAAAGGAAAAAGTCCGAACATTGATAGTAATTTGTAGTTTTATCACATAAAAAATATTTTATTGCGATTACAAACTTACATTTGCAGTTGGAGAATTGACCGTGACGTATATTGATGTATGGGAAAACATGTATCTCAACTACTAAGTTAAGTTTGTTCTTGGGATAAATTCATCCCAACTACGGAATCCTTCATTGTGCGTGGTCCGACACGCACTTGGCTAGTTTTTTTTAAATGTTTGTTACGCTTTCATGCTACAACGGCTGAGCAGATTTGTATGAAATTTTGCATATGACAAGACCATGACCTGGGTTATGATATAGGATTTTTATCCCGATATTTCCACTGGATCGAGACTTATGTGGTCGAAACCGCGACGCGCAGCAAGTATTATACAGGATGTCTCAAACGTAGTTGTTCAAAGGCAAATGGGATAAAGTGGAGGTAGCCACCTGTCATTAATTTTTTTTGTTAAGATATTCTCAATAGTTCAGAAAATTACACTAATTTAACCATTTTCAAGAAACTTTACATTTTCTACGCTTGGATTTTTCGGCCCTGTGAACAATATTTTCGACGTAGCGAGTTCAAATCTGCCTGGAAGATGCCTTGATAGTGTAGGTACAAGATTACGTTCCTATTTACATACATACATTCAGTGTGGCTCTGCAACGCTTCAGATTTTATTTTTACTTGTCTTTCCTAACTTTATATTAAACTTTATCGCAACTTTCTAAGCCCAGATTTTAAAAAAGTGTACTACCAAGTACTATCGAAGAAACGCATATGTGTACACTGTAAGGACTATTCTTACTTGTAACGCTCGGCCGCTATAGTATCGCTCACCTACGAAAAAAAAGGGTCATGTGCACAGGATTTTGTTTTCAAACTGCTTAGATATGCGTTACCCCGATGGTACGTGCACATAGCTTTAAAAAGTACCTTAATTATTAATAGTTAGACTAGGAAAATTTCACAAAGATAGCTTAATGAGATAAAACTTTGTGCTCAAATTTTACCAAAACATCTCTGAAATGCGTTAAGTATTTAAATTTAACACATTTAGACGTGATCTTTGGTACATGTGTTTTATTTTTAATTCTTTTTTTTTACTTTCGCTGTTGACATGCGTAGGCCTTCACAACTTGTATTGTCATTACCAAATGCCATCATAATCTGCCTATAGGCATGGGGCATGGGGTATAGTCTTGTATCTACAGTATCAAGACATCTTCCAGTCATTGATCGCTACGTCATAATTTTTGTTCACAGGGTCTAAAAATCTAAGTGAAAGTGTAAAGTTTCTTGAAATGCGAAATTTTCTGAACTGTTGAGAACATCTCAACTTTAAATTTTTTAAATGATAGGTGGCCTGCACCTCCACTTTACCCCATTTGCCTTTGGACAACTACGTTTGAGACATCCTGTATAATACTTGCTGCGCGTCGCGGTTTCGACCACATAAGTCTCGATCCAGTGGAAATATCGGGATAAAAATCCTACGTTTTAAACAATCTGTCTACAAGGTGGATTTTTGAGATGGGGCAATAAGGTTAACTACCTTAACCGTTGTTGCTACAGGAAAACGGTCTTAGAAGACTGTCTTTAACTTTTGAGACATTTTGATCTGCATTCACAGATTTTGAAAAACATATTACAGTCAGCAAGAAAATGGGCAGTTTTCACAAAAACTTTTTTGGTACCAATAGATCCTGTTTCTTTTATGGAACAATAAACTTTAGTGGACCAACTGAGGTTTGAGTACTAGAAAAGTCAGAAATCGCAAAAACTTTTCCCATACATTTTGTGTGTGGGAATGTCACCCTGTAAACAGTAAATATTCTTTGCTGATAATTAAATATTTTGTATTATTTGTCTACTCCATAGTTCGCTATATGCAAAATTTCATAGACCGAGATAAATTATCGTTACTTAGCACGCACTTTTTTCTTAGATATGTTTCCGTCTTTATCATGCACCTTTAGTATGACAGTTGTGCGACAGTGACAAGAATAATGCTTAGCCAAAGCCCATGCTAAGTAACTAACGTTTTCAAATTCCGGTCAGTTATTTCGTTAGTTCCACTTTTTGCTACTGGTTCAGATACGTTTGTGGCAGCGCGACGATGTGGCGGCCAACCATCGAATATAGAACCGCCACTCCCCGCGTGCGGGGGCAATAAGCCACGCCCATCAAACTACTGTTTATTTTCAAAATAGGCCCTTAAATGAAAATATTTCAAGTTTCGAACGGAGTCTTCTATATACTAATCCATCCTTATATCCTTAATACCTATTATAAATGCGAAAGTAAGTTTGTTTGTTACGCCTTCACGCTAAAACGGCTGAACGGATTTGGATGAAATTTGGCACATATATAGATGATGCCCTGGAAAAGAACATAGGATACTTTTTTTTCCCATGGGATCGAGACTTATGCGGGTGAAACCGCGGGGCGCAGCTAATAAATTATAAAGAAGTAAAAGTTGTTTGTTTGGGTAATCTCCGGAATTACAAGTCGGATTTGAAAAATTCTGTTTGCATTGGGTAGCCTAATTCTTGAGGAGGGTTATAGGCTATGTAACATTGCCTTCCTCAAGAATACACACAACACAATAACACGGGTGGGTTTTAGTCAGTAAGAGTCTGACACGCCCTCCCGCTCCACCCAGAGCGGGAGAAGTTATTTGATAATTTCCCACCCAACAAAAAAAAAGGCTATGTAACATTACGCTACGACCCTTAGGAGCCGAGACAAAATAAAAAAAGTCTGAAAGAACGCTAAGCAAAAAAGAAGTAATAGCGCGGTAGGGCGATGCGATGCGACGCAATGTGTCGGGGGCTTAAATTTCACGCGAACGAAGTCGCGGGCAGAAGCTAGTTTTCAATCAATTTGACATGCGTTCATTCTTCATGTAATATCAGGATGTAGTGTCTCACAGGGTAAGCTCTTTTGAAGGTGCTCTATCTGAGGTAATCACAAAAAGAGACTTGAATTATAACATTTAAATAATGGTAATATTTAATAATAAAAACTGCCTCGTTGGTCTAGTGGTCGCAAGCGCTACTGCTGAGTATGAGGTCCTGGGTTCAATTCTCGGGTCGGGCAAAGTGTTTTTGGGTTTTTCCATCTGGAATTTCTCAGTAGCAGCCCGGAGTCTGGATTTGTGCCCGGTCGATGGCAATAGGCTCGCCCCCTATTACATGGGACTTAAACATAACTGGCGAAAGTTGGGTGTACTATAGGTTCACCTGCATAACCCTTCGGGGATTACAGGCGTGATGTTATGTCATGTAAATAATAAAAATTACGGAAAAATTCTCAGATGCCAGAAATTGTCTGTTTTGTTCTGATTTAGAGGTAGGTATTACTAAAAAACTAGGTAGATATCTACCTATGTAATTTTAAAACACATTCACAAACGAGCAGTCATCAAAGTAACATTAATTATAATCATAATAAGGCACTGTTAGTTTTGAAATATTATTTTAAAAGTTACCCCATTTTCACTAAAATTCTCATCAATCATACGGTGAATAATTTACACATTAACAATTTCGTAATTAGTAGCGTTTTATTGTCCACAATTTTACACCATTTTAAAATAGCTGTCACATTTTCAGTTACAACTATTTCAAGTTACTTTTATATAAATACTAGCTGTTGCCCGCGACTTCGTCTGCGATCCACGAAGAAAAATATGTCCATCTCTAAGTCATGGTCTACCCAAGTGCCAAATTTCATCCAAATCCGTTCAGCCGTTTTAGCGTGAAAGCGTAACAAACAAAAAAACACGCTTTCGCATTTATAATATTAGTTAGGATACAAGCTTCTGCCCGCGACTCCATCGTTGTGAAATTTCTTGTTCCCCAACCCAACGTATCGCATCGCATCGCATCAAGATCAGTGGCGCCCCAGTGGTAACAGCCGCGATTTAATTAAATTATTTCATCACCACTGCTCTCAAAACGGTGAAGGAAAACATTGTGAGGAAACTGGCATGTATAAGAACAAAAAAAAATCGAAGATATGTTACATTTATCACACTGCACTGGGCCCGCGTGGTGGATTACAGCCCACTTCCTCTTACAAAGACCTAACCTTCCTCAAAGAACAGGGCTATCAAAAACAAAAAGATTTTTCAAATCCGACCAGTAGTTCTAAAGGTACTACGTTCAAATAAACAAACTTTTCAGCTTTATTAGAATTTATTTAATCAGTACATTTTGTTTGTCACTGCGATGTTCATTAAATAATTGAGTCATCACATTAAAGCAATTCGTGAATCGTGATGCTATTTAATTTAATTAAAATTTTCTCTTCATGTGTATTTGTTTTGCATCACAAATGATAGTGATAATACATATTGTATGTACTATAAAATAAATATTAATATTGTGAAAATAACATTAATAAAGTGAAAATTGAATACTGGTATTTAGCTGCATCCTGTTGAACTGGAAACCGACCCTAACATAGTTGGGAAAAGGCTAGGCAGATTGTTTTTTTATTTTTATTGTGAACATGAAATCATGATTTGGTTTTATTCATTCAGTATTTAAATAGTATATTAACTAATACATGAAAAGTGAAAGGAGGGTAAAAGGAAAATATACTCAAATATTGTTTAAGTAGTTAATTTCTATGACAAACAGTGTTTCCATCAATAATTGAATTGAAATTCAGTAAATTGAAATTAAAATTAAGAATTGTAGTTCAGTTATTAGAAAACTGAACTGCAATTCGACTTACCTAAGGTCAATCACTAACATTCAGTTTTTACAAATTTTATCTAAGTCGCTCTAACGGTCGTATTGACAAAACATTCTCTCTAAAAGTTTTAATTTCCTAATAAAGCGGTTAACAGTCACACAATTACGGCTCTCCGTTTTTTATTCAATTTTCTTGACGGCCGGACGGAAAGGTTCTGTCATATTATAACTAATATGATATAACCTTTCCTAGGAAACTCAAGCTTAACAGTTTAAAAATACCAACATCTCGACCACCAATATTTGTATTAAGTTACAATTATTTGGCCAACATTACAGCAATCGCCAACGTATTTGCAAATACTAGACGCATAATCAATAACCTGGAATATGGACGTAGCGTATGTGTAATTATTAACTAAGTACACAGCCTCTATCGCGGTCTCCTTGTACTCATTCGACAAACAATGTCAAATGCATGGTAAACAAATAATATGCCATGAATTATGGCCGTTAAGTTGGCTTTGACACTTATGATGGCGACCTGTGTCATTCGTGATCGGGGTATTAAGAAAATGTTGAGTCAGCTGATTATGACGTGTGCGCAATGTGTGATCGTTGGGTTAGGTCTAAGTGTTATTTGATTTAGTCAAATTGAGATGGGGGCCGAGAGAATTTTATAATTCTCTCGGCCCCCAATTCACTGCGTCGCATCGCGTCGCCCGCACGCGCTATTACTTCGTTTTTGCTTAGCGATCATTCTGACTTTTTTTGCTTTTTGCTCGGTCTTAGCGTGATGTTAATATAGCCTATAATATTTCTCAAGAATGAGCTATCAAATGCAATAAGATTTTTTCAAATCCGGCAGGTAGTTCTAGGGATTTACGCGTTCAAACAAACAAATAAACGATCGCTTTAGCTTTATTATATTAGTTTAGATAATAATCAGTATAACACTAAAGTCAGTTAATGAACTGTATTTCAACATGGTGCCTGAAAGCAATATCTCAAAAAGAAATGCTAACATAAGAAGTGTTCTTTTTTAAACTGGCCATAGATAGAGCTCTAAATTGAAACTTATATAATAGAAATCTTTAGTGATTTACGTTTTAATGTTTATACTTTAAACTGAAGTTATCCGTAAATAACCGTTTACTTTATTGTATTGTTTTTTTTTTTAAGTGAAAACTGCTTTAGGCGCGTTGGGCATTTTTGAGATGGGACTAAACCATTGATTTCGCAACCTGTTACCGACACCGTGGAGTTAAAGATATCAACGCGTTAATTACCGCGGTGCTGATCTTTTTTCAAGTTTTCACTTCTGTCGGCACTCCCGGAGTGTAACTGCTACTGCTTTAGGCTACTTTGTTTCCTTTAGAGATTTACGTTTGCTGGGCAAATGCTCTCCTCTTTTCCTTCCCACCTCTCTATTTTGTGCGATCTCTGGCCATGTTGGCCCCACAAACATGATAAGATAGTCACACCACCTTCACCGCGGTCTACTTTGACGGCAACGTCTACCCCCAGGCGTCCAATAGTGACGATCTTTGCCCATCTCTCCGGGTGCATTCGTGCGACCTGGCCAACCCACTCCTACTTCAGCCTTGCTGTTTTTTCTCCAACATCCGCTACTTGAGTTATGGAGTACTCAATAATACATCATAATAACAAATATTTTGAAAATCCAAAAGTGTACGCCTCATAACGGTCATTTAAAAACAGAAAAATATTTAATCGACTTTTCATGAAGTATATTTTGACTGCTTTTTACCCATCAATTTGGGTAAAATTTCTCACCTCGCAATCTTTACATACTGTCAAAGACTATTAGGTTTGCTTTGTTGGTTGCTAGGCAACGGAAGAGGGTCGAAGTTGGAAATATATATACACTAGCTGCGCCCCGCGGTTTCACCCGCATTAGTCTCGATCCCGTGGGAAAAAAAAAGTATCCTATGTTCTTTTTCAGGGCATAATCAATATATGTGCCAAATTTCATCCAAATCCGTTCAGCCGTTTTAGCGTGAAGGCGTAACAAACAAACTTACTTTCGCATTTATAATATTAAAGATTTATATAGAGATGTTTATGTTACTTACTTTTTTATTAATTATAATTAAACTACTTTGAATAAAAGAGCCATTTTCAATTGAGTTCCTCTTATGGCTGAAAATAATAAAAAAAAAGTTTACTCATTTAATTGATTTTTTCGCAAGCTACAATGTTTTTAGGTTTTACACTTGATTGATGGGATTTTTTTTTTTCATTTCTGCTGCAATATATCAAATTTTGAAAAGTATAGAACTAATATCCATTAAATTTTCTATACAACGGTATATGAATTAAGTAGGTTCTGTGTACTAGCAGTAGTGTAACAATAAAAACAGTTGCAGAAAGGAGGAAAAACAAATTTTTCAATCGCAAAACACTCTCTAATGCTTCGCATTATGAGTCGTGCAATAAATAAGTATTACAATATCTACAACATTTGATTCCACTAAATAATACCTAAGATAATCCAGTTTTCAGCTCAAACGTGAGCGCAACGCATCATAATAATAGTCAAAACAATAATTCTCATCCGATTTAATTCAGTTTGGGCAAACACAAGCAAAACAAAAGCGGGTAACTCCGACATTGTCAACTAACATGGCGTTCGAATCGTTCTAATCGGATTCGTGTATACCATAACATGCACGTGGGAGTAAGGGGCATATAGACTGGCTCGATATTATTGTTTGATTTTGTCGACCGAGTTCGACAGATTTAGAGTGCCTTCGCACTGTCTGCGAAATCGGTGACGTCATGTAGATGCTGTGTAAATGCATAAACTTTGTCGTGTAGCCGTGAATGTATAGTAAACTACGCCGCGTTTACGCAGCGTTTGTGTAGCGTCCACGGTGCGTTTAAGTTCAATGAACGCCAAATAAACATTGTCCAACATCAGCTCTACACTTTGCTGTTTGAAAATCGATAGAGTAATCTTTCCCTAGCAGTGAGGAGTCATCAGCTAACAGTTAGAGCATTGATCGATCCTGCTTGACATTTTAGTCGGATCGATAAATTTTTCGATAAATTAAGTAAAAAAACGTAACAGTCGTAAATTCAAAATCAAATATATTAATTCGAGTAACATAGACTCATAGAATAGGCATCACATTTACAAATAAAATAAAAATAGAATTGAAATAAAATAATATGAAATTAAAATTCAATAAAAATAAGATTAAAATCAAAATTAAAACTCAAATCAAACATTGAATAAAGTCTTTTATCGTATTTACAATTTCTCCGATCAATTTTAACATTTGCAAAAACTCTTACATTTACATGTTATCTACATTCTAATTTTATGATAATCAAATCCATCGACGTCTAAAATCAGACTAATCGATATTGTGTGTACGTACCTTAGGTTTGAGGTTCATTACAATGCCATGTCGGCAAATACGGGGCTAGTGAGTTTTATTATGATGCAAAATGCGAATACACGTGAAGGGAATTCAGAAGAAAATGTTATAAATTAGCACATTGGTTGAATTAGTTACCGAGTTAAGTAATTTTCCTTTTGCATGTTTAGTTCTGGAAATATTTTTACTTAGAAAGGACTGGAAAAGTGTTTTTTTTTTAGTTACGACTTAAAAGTACAAGTGCATTTTTATAATAAGAATTAGTCAAAAGTAATGTTCTCATTAGATATACATAAAAAATCTAAACCCAAAATTGTGGCTTATACAGGGTGGCAGGAACATCGACGGGAAAATGGTTACCATGGATTCAGTACATGATTCAGAATCCCCTGCGTTGAAATTTTTCGTCCGTTATTTAAAAAAACATCTGCTGCTCCTTACATTTTGACCGCGTAGGTATTGCACTTTTCTATAAAACAGCAGTTTTTTTTTTTATAACCGACGAAAAATTTCAACGCAGGGGGATTTTGAATCATGTAAGTACTGAATCCATGATAACAATTTTCGCGTCGATGTCCCTGCCACCCTGTATAGAGTCAAAATTGTAAACAAATCTCCACAGTTTCGGGAATTAAACAGGAGCTCGTATGTCACTAGAGCACTAACATCAAACAGTATCTATTGTACAAGCCAGCACTATCGACGTACAACACAACATTTCACAACAGACGGCATATCACTACCGAACTTGTAGCAGTCGCGAAGCCACCACTAGGCTACTAGGTTGGTAATAAATAAACAGGGTGTGTGTTCAGCCCGATAAGACTGAGTCGCAGCGACGTACACCCCCCGCACCCCTCCCGCACCCGATAGACACCTAGACGTCATTATACATTACACAACCCCTATTGTTTTATTTGTCAGGTCACAAAATGCAGTGAACCGGCGCCGCGATGAGATTAGGCCGTCTAAATTCGGGCTTAAATTTTAATCGCCGGTTAAACCTTACCCCTACCGAGTTTCTCCGCTCTATATTGAAAATTCCGACGTCATTTTCTTGAATGTGTGCTTTTTAATCAGGCGGATAATTTTGAGACGTTAACGTGACAGTGTTGTGCAGCCTTTATTCGTATTTATGTAATGGGACGAGAATACTAAGTTCTAAGATTAGAAAAAGAAGTAACGCAAAAGGAATTATTCTTCTAAGTGGTTTGTACAGTAATCGTGGAGCTAGGAGCGTTATTTTTCACCCGACTTTATTTTTACGCGGAGCTACATCGACGGCCGGTATCGAACAGGATTCTAATCAATTTAATTTATCAGGGATCCCCCCGGAGGCGGCCATTCACTTCATTTAATGCGCGTATTTTGCGGCAGAGCTGATTGTTTTGAACCATTCGGCTGTACGGTCCATTTAGATTAATTATTGGATTACTTAATTTCGCTGCGGTATATTTTATACCTTCGTTGTATAGAAAATATTTAGGGAAACGTACTGTTTTGTTTTGGAAGCTAATTAGGTAGTGTACTGGAAGATATTTGCTTATGTAATAGAAATAAAACTGTGTGAGTACTTAAGCAGACCTTGGGGCTGATTTTCTTTTCTAAGTCCGTATTTAGTCCCGCGTCTTAATCTTAGTACTTACTACTTAATGTTGATAGAGGTTGGTTAATTAGTTTTGGTGTTCCGACATTTTTCTAATTTTACTTTCTGGTTGTTAACCTAGAATGAAATATTATTCGCATTATTATTTCAAGGCTTCGAATTAAAGACAATGTTGCAAGAAATTAATTACTTGGTGAATTCTCACCAAGTAAATAATTTCTTTAACTACATTTAACATTTTAGATTTCTCTTTTAATTTCATACAATTCCAATAGTAGTTATTTACGTTGGTATCCTAGTGTAACCAATAGTAAAAAAATAGAATACGGTATGGAATCTATCAAACATGACGTATAAGAGTTAATTGCAACATTCTAAATTAACATAATATTGATTTATGAAACACGAGAAATATTGCTAATAAACTCATGTGAAATTAATATCTATACATCACATACAATTACGTCGCGGGTCTCAAACCATAGGGGCGTATCCACAAAACCGTTACTTTTCAGGAGAGACAAAAAACTGAATAACTTTTTTTGTGATTGAGCCAGCTTATTGTGTTTTTGCATGTTACCATATATTTACAGTTCAGTTCATATAGGAAGCTTGATTTTAAGGTATTTCCTCTATAACACCAGTTTTTGGTTCTTACGTCTATTTGGCATGACGGAAATACGGTAAAAATCCATCAAAATTCCCCCAAAAATGCTTGGAATTTATGGACGTAAAACTTTTTTCCTTAAATTATTAATAATTATACCAATATTTATTTGAACTTAGTTGGTGATTTAAAATATTGCAATTTAGGAATGAGAAACCATCAAAATTAATGTTATTTCTGTGATTTTAATAATTTATACGCCTGTCTGGCTTGTCATTAATACTGAGAGGTGTTTGAATTCTAAGTGGAAGTATAGACTATTTTTGTTCTACAATGTCGAAAAAAAAGAACAAATGGTAGTAATTACAATTTTTTTCGGTGTGAATAAAAATAAGAACAAAAAATAAGCATATAAAAATGTAAAAAATCATAAATCTGAACAAAATTATTTTAAATGATATAAAACACAAACATACAAAATTGACCTGATTATTGATTGATACATTATCACAATCACTAAAAATTGGCCGTGGCAACACACAAAACGTGTAAACTCTGGACGGATGAGATCACCGAACTCGAGGGAGAATTGAGCAGGTTACGATCGGGTATTTGGGTTATCTGAAGTCCGAAGAGAGGGGGAGGACTCGATAATCCTCAAATCCGGGAACCTACTCTATTTCCGGGAGGGGCGATCAGCAGTCTCAAGGTGATGTCGGGTTTATCATTCATAAGTCCTTTGTAAGCAACGTGCTGAAGACAGGGAGTGTGTCGACCAGGGTGGCGTACTTTATACTCAGAATATTAGCAATATATTCGTTGAAGGTAATACAGGTTTTAGCCCCGACCTCGTCACACCCCGACGATGAGGTGGAGACCATGTATGAGAAAATTTTCAGAGCCATGTTTGCCTCTAAAACTCACTTCACCTTTGTTATGGGGGACTTCAATGCGAAACTGGGCGAACGAGACAATTATGAACTACGAGTGGGTCAATTTGGAGTTGGACATCGGAACCACCGGGGTCACCTACTGGCCAATTTTATGGAGAATGAAGGCCTCTTTATAAGAAACTCCTTCTTCAGAAAGTATGATGCAACTAAGAAGAAGAAAGAAGACAGATACATCATTATGTCGACGAAGAAGCAAACATTTAATAATGTCTCTGTCATCAATGCGCTGAAAACCGGAAGTGATCACCGCATAGTAAGAATTGCAAATAGTACATTGAATCTAAATATCAAGCTGGTAATGACTATATACGCTACGCCGTCAACGCTGTACGGCTGATAAAGTCTACGCTCCGTCCAGCACCGATCCAAATCCAAAACCCCGAGAGCTTTCAGCTCAAACTTCAGAATCGTTTCAAGTGCTTAGGGAGCTCCAAGGACGATTATAACGATGGGTTCGTGAAAACTGTTCATACCGTTGAGTCTAAGATTTTCAAGACCCGTCGTAAAAATAGAAACAAGAAGCTCTCATGGAGCAGCTCATGGAGGAGAGACGTGAGATAATCCTGCAGTCTTCCGACGTTGCATGCATCTACCGGTAGCTCAATGGACGGATCTGTAAGTTCTTGAAAAGCGACCTTTGGTGCTTTAATACCGACCGTATTAAAGACGCGATAAAGAGCGGAACAAGAGCTTCAAGTTCTTTGCAAGAGATCTGTATATTAGGGAGAGCCAGCTCATGAAGATCTTCGAGAAAGAGGTCAATCGTCGACTCCGACTCCGTTGTCCGACTCGGCTGGGGAGCGTTCGAAAAGCTGCGTTATATCTTCTCGTTTCACATACCACAGTATCTCAAGACGAAAGTCTTAGACCAGTGCGTGTTGCCAGTGATGACCTATGGACACTGAAACGTGACGCTCAAAATAGGCCTCAATAGAAGGCTGAAAATCATCCTAAGAGCAAAGGAGTAAGCTATGCTTGGAGTTTCCCTACGTAATCGAATCAGAAATGAAGAGATTTGTAGGAGAACCAAGGTAACCGATATATCCTGCAAAATTGCCAAACTTAAGTGGCAGTGGGCAGGCATTTTGCGCGCAGAACATATGGCCGATAGGACCCACAAAAGATAATTAATTCAGCATTAAAATTGACGTCTACTCCATATGGCAGCTCATTGCAGAATTACCGTGTTGGGTATTCTTGATATGACTATATACGTCCACATTTTGACGAAATCTTGAGACAGCAATACTAAAATGTGTAGATGTGTGTACATACGTCTGCAAGTGATGACTAAATATCTTCAGGATCATGTTGAAATGGACAGTCGATGCGCATAAGTCCCTATAGCCCGACACAATTCCCTTAGATCATGATAAAATTGAAGGTCGTACGTGCATACGTCTTTCTGGCACGCTAAAACTGCCCCAAAAAGTAATAATTATTGCTCTTACGTCTACTATACGGCCATATGGCCTAAAAGTAATTGCAGATTGTCTAGCTTACGATAAATAATGTTTTGTAATTAATTCCAAAAGTAATTAATATTAAATTATAAGAAAAATTGAAGTTACGTATCGCATATAGTAGAATCCAATGGCATTAAAAACGAAAAATCGCATTTTTGCATGTACGCCCCTATGGTTTGAGACCCGCGACGTATACATAGTGATTTATGTACGGTAATAGAGAAGCCAAATTCGATATTGTTTGCCTCACAAATTGCATCATTGATTATATTCATGCCGACCGAATTGCGGCGAGCAGTAAATCTATTTAATTTATCAAAGGTTCAATAGAACTATAGTGAGTACTGACCACGTCACTAGCAGACCGAAGTAAGGAGCATTAATTACCTTCAAGATTAAATAAGAAAGTCGCCAATTGGGGGGATAAGGGTGGAATTTCGACACAGCCAGCATTTGTCCCGCAGACTAATAAAGGAGACAATATTGCACTCGATACGTATAAATGTGCGAGCAGTATTTGGGGCGTGATATTAATTTCGCCAGTAATTGCTATCGGTTTCCACCCGAGGCTGCAGCCATGAACCATGAATACGGGAGTTACCGCTATTTGTTCCTGACGTTGCGGTTTAGGGTTTTACCTCGACCCCGCTCTGGTATATTTATTTTCTTGGAGTTTTGTCCAAACAATAGCGAGTGGATTATCGCCGGGTTTCGATAGTTCTGTTCGAGCCTAACGCCGCGGAAAACAATGGGCTTATTTCAAATAACATTATTGTGTGTTACAATTAACAGCCTACAAATAAATATTTGCAGAATCAAGTTTGTGTTTGTCATTTTAAATACAAGACAACACGAAGTTGGTTAGTTTTTGAAAAAAGTATGTGTACCTATAAAAAAATCTATTTGGAATTTAATCTTTCTAGACCAAATTAATGGTTACGGAACAAATTGTTTAAAGAGGAATGATAGATTTTTCGGTTTTTGAAGTAGATCAAGACATATACCAACAATAAATTTAAATCAACAGACATGATATCAACTCAAATATGTAAAGAGATAAGCTAGTGAAATTTTTTTTTAAATCCTTTCCCAAAATATGTATCTTGGACCAACAGACAAAACACCACCATTTTTCAGTAGAGAATGTGGCAAATTAATCGGTCCATACATTTTTATTTTTCCTGTAGTACTATTGGTCAGCTCTAGTGGACACTGACAAGCGATTCGTTTAAGTCGTAACCGGATAACCGTTACGGTAGAGGTAGTATCAAAATCTCTTCATACATAAATTAAAGGAGCGTGGTTTGGGCTGCTACCGGCTGAGCCGTTTAAGCGCTATTGTGCATAACCAAAGAGGGACACGAAACAACAGCTTCCTGTTCTAAACCGAAAGGTTAGAATAAATAAATTAATACTCGGTACAGAAAAAATTGTGTACCTGTTTATAAAACTGAATATTACACTAATATTATAAAGGCGAAAGTTTGTGAGTGCGTGTGTATGTTTGTCTCTTCTTCACGCAAAACCGGCCAAGTGCGTGTCGGACCACGCACAATGAAGGGTTCCGTAGTTAGGATGAATTTATCCCAAAAACAAACTTAACTTTGTAGTTGAAAAATATGTTCTCCTATACGGAATGTATGGGAAAACATGTTTTTGCAACTGCAAAGTTAAGTTGGTCGATTATTACTCGTTAACCTGTAAAGCCTACTTAGCTGTGATAGTTTTTCTTTTAATTTCGTTATATAAACTACTGTTGTGATTTTTTTCACACACCCAAAACCAACCATTTAGCCAGCAGGGGGGCACTTGACTCTAACAAAAATTAGCACTTTAAAGCTTAATATTTCGCAAACGAATCCCTGAATCCAAAAATGGTTTTCACAAACTCACAATATTTTTGAAGGACCTTTCCAATGATACCCCTCACCATGGGGTAAAAAAATAAAAAAATAAACATTACCACTTTACGTGTATACCCTAAAAAAAAATGTTTTACATAATTTTGTTTTACCACTTTGTTGACGTAATTAATATGTATACCTATGCCAAATTACAGCTTTCTAGTACTAAGGGTCTCGGAGCTAGATCGCGGACAGACAGACAGACGGACATGACGAAACTATAAGGGTTCCTTGTTTACTACGGAACCCTAATTATTACCCTTATTTGATTAATAGCTCAATAAACAAATCAAAATCATCATGGCAAATAATAAATAATAATAGTAATTTAATTAAGGAACCAATTTTGCAAATAATGGAAGGAAACAAACTAATAAAAGACCCTAGGCATATTGCTGAATCTTTTAATAATTTTTTTGTTGACCAAATACATGATGAATCCAGTTATTGTACGGGAAATACAGCTGCAATTACCAAAACCCGTAATTCTTTGTTTATGCAGCCGGTAGGCCCCCAAGATATTACACGTGTGATACAAAACTTGAAAAATAAAAGAAGTTTCGGATTCCATGGCATTTCAACCGTTGTAGTCAAATTTGTCTCTAATATTATCGCAAAACCATTAAGCCATATAATAAATGTGTGTATAAGTTCAGGTATATTCCCTGATGAATTAAAGACTGTGATTATAAAACCATTGCACAAAAAAAATGACAAGGAAGACATGACAAACTATAGACCTGTAGCTCTTATTTCAGTATTCTCTAAGATCTTTGAAAAAATCATTTATGAATCCATTTACACTTTTATAACTAAAAATGACATTTTATGTGAAGAACAAAAGGGCTTTCGAAAAAGTAAAAATATCAACATGGCAATATTTGATCTCTTGAAAGTAATCATGAATAATGTAGATAAAAAAAACCCTATTTGTGCAATATTCACAGACATGACAAAGGCGTTCGATTATGTAAAACATGACACTCTCTTAAATAAACTTAGCGATTATGGCATAAGAGGAAACGTGCTAAACTTAATTAAATCATATCTCACGGATAGAAAACAGTACACAGAACTATCGAGAATCTGTACTAAAACCAAGCGTGAACTGAAATACCTATCCAGTTGCAGAGTAACAGAGTTTGGAGTTCCACAGGGTAGTGTACTCGGTCCATTACTGTTTCTACTCTATATTAATGACCTACCCCGTCAAATTCGTCAGCCAATGACATTATTTGCCGATGACAGCACTGCTATAGTCGAATGTATAAATGAGACGAACTACGAAGATGAAATAAACAGCACACTTAAAACAATAATAGATTGGCTTAATAGGAATAATCTAGTCATAAATTTACAAAAAACTAAAGTCATACATTTTCACCAGAGGTTACAGCCAAAAAAAGTAATTACTGAATATAATGGCCAAATCGTAGACACAGCTTCAGTGACTAAATTCTTAGGAGTGCAGATTGACGATAAATTGACATGGAAATCTCAGGCCGAAAATGTGTGCCAAAAACTTAGTAAATCTTCATATGTACTATATAACCTCTCAAATAAACTAAATATAAATACATTAGTTATAGCCTATCATGGATTAGTTGCTTCAGTATTAAGATACGGTGTCATATTTTGGGGCAACTGCAGTGAGAGGGAAAGAATATTTAGGGCCCAAAAACGATGTCTTAGATCAATGACAGGTCTTAAGTTTACTGAAAGTTGTCAACCTGTATTTATATCCCTAAAAATTCTGACATTACCTTGTTTATATATACTAGAAGTGGCCCTATTCGTTAAATTAAATAAATACCTATTTACCTCAATGATTGACATTAGACAACGCACAGCACCAATGAGGTCCCAGTATAAAAACCAATTGCGCACAGGTGGTCATAAAACAGCTTTATTAAAAAATAGCATCCTCTCCATGGGACCGCTTATATATAATAAATTACCTGAAAATTTAAAAGACATACCCATAAAAATGTTTAAAAAACAATTAACAAAACTATTGCTGGAGAAATGTTATTACACAGTTAAAGATTTTTTAAATGACAAAACTTTATAGGAAAATGCTTTTGATAAATGTACGTTGCCTTTGCAATTTCGAATGTTTTAGATGACATTGACATAATGACATAGCGATTTTATTTTTATGTTTTTATTTTTTATTGTTGTTGTTATTATTGTAATTTGACATAACAGATCTTGACATTACTAGATTATCTAAATTCTTTATCTAATAATTGTGATTGTTGTTAACGTTTTGGAATATTTTGACATTAAGCTTTTTGACATTACACATTTCTACATTTATATTCTTCATTGTATAATTTGTGAGAGATTTATATGTAATTCATCAATTATTTTGTTTTTTTTATTGTTGTCTGATCTGTAACAATCTATTAAATTTGATTATGGCTAATAATGATCATAATAGCTGTATCTATATTACTATTTAATTCAAACCTAATATTTTGCATGCCGTAAGGTAAAATGTATCGGGACACTTAATAAATATTCCAACTTATATGTATACCTACATTATCAGCAAATAAATGATTTCTTTCTTTCTTTCTTTCTTTCTTTCTAAAAACTACCGAACGGATTTGGATGAAATTTGGCACATAGATAGTTTATAACCTGGATTAACACATAGGATATTCTTTTTATCCCGATATTCCCACGGGATCGAGACTTCTCCGGGTGAAACCGCGGGGCGCAGCTAGTAAGTTATAAAATAAACTATTCAACAGACATGCAATTTTCGGCAATCGATGCTTTATGAAGCTCACATAAAATGTTTAACACCGATTGGAATAACAAAAACCATTCATAAGCTTATTACCACCGTTTTGTACGAGAGAATTGAGTTGTTCCTCTTTTGCAAGTGGAAGAAAATAAGGCACGTCCCCTTAAAGATAAGTACGACGTAACTCCATTCGGTAAAGGGCCTCTCCACTCGTAGCTCGCGTAGTGGCTCCAAGTTTACGAGAGCCCCCCCGCCCCCCGTATCGGTGTGAAGATCGGGCCAGATAGGGGTTATCGGAAGGTGCACTGGGGGTCGATTAGAAGTGGTCGGGTTGCACATAGTCGGCTTGATGCGCGGTGTGAACGGAGGCCCTCGTTATTTTCAATTTCCATACACGAACGCCCTTCCCTCTATACGTTTTCGTATACGAGTATGAGATGCGAATGTATTAAGCCATGAATCTTATAAAGACCTGAGCTGATTTAATATGTTCCCGAGGATGGGTACGATTGTTTTTGGATGTATGAAATACTAATAAAACGGAGTTTATCGATGACAAGCTTTTGTGTACGGTACGCTTGCGTGGAACTTCGGAAGGAATAAAATTTCAATAATTTATGAACATAATTTCGTTGGCAAACGGATTGGCATTGCTTCATGGCGTTTTCAGTTTACGGGTAGCCCCATTCATTTTATATAATCCTTAAGTCACTTTCGTTTCACTGAAATATGGAATGTCATACCTGAAATAATATTATAACACGGCATGTCTTCGTAAAATACATTACTTGAGAAAAACCAATTAAACACGTGATAAGACTCGTCTGTCGAAACGTGGTGAAATTCAAATTAATTTAAGGCATTTCACATTATCATAAGCTTTAAAAAAAGGTTTTTTCCGGCATACAGTATCACAGGAAAACTCCATTATGAAACCGCTTACGTGAATTTTTAGCAAAATGAAATGAGCGTTTGTGTATTACTGCACGATATAATAAAAAGAGATTGGTACTTATGCATTAGCTAATATGTTGGAGGCTGATTAAATTTTACATCATATACGCTCCGGCATCGGTCGCGAACGGTTGTGTGCTTGCGCTCTCCCGCTCTTGACTCATTGCTCTGAGTCATATATTCGTTGCATTACGTAACGATTTTCGTAGTCGCTCGACTACACCCGATCTCCGATCGTTTATCGATCGGGCACAGATCCAAAAAAAAGGCCTTTTTCAAGGCTATCTTATTTCTTTAACAAGAGATTCTCGTCGGTAAATTCACCAGGCCCCTTCCGGGCAAAACCACAGTTTCGTGGTCACTCGGTGGATACCATACGGTGCCAACGAAGCCGAGTGGGGTGTTGACCCAACACACCCGCCGATCCCCTTCAGGGTAAGGCAGTGAATTGGCCGGGTCCCAGTGGTTGGCCTTGGGGGATCTCCTAGTCAACACGTGGTGACAGTTTTGCTTCCACAGCAACTCACCTAGCGTGGTCGGGTATCTTCATACCCTTCACACTAGACTGGTCAGGACCCCGTTGCACATTAAGATAGGCAACGGGCCAAATCAAGCTTAGGGCTCACCAATAGGCACTCATCCTCCCTGTCTTACCCGACAGGGAGGGATTGTACACATCCCCGGCATTCCCACCGGGGAGATAGGCTTAGTTAGGCCATTACCTCCCCCCCCCCGCCATTATGGCCACCAAAAAGGTAGATCTCGAGCTTCTCTCGAAGAAATTAACCCTCTTCCTCGAGTATATACTCGAGTCGGAGCCTTCCCTCAGAGGGAAGTATAAGGATCAGCTCTCTAGCCTCTTGAGCATCTCAAGGGGCGAAAACCCCGACCAAGATGTCAGCGTCGCTACGTTCAGCGACGCTCTTGACACCCCTCCGGCTGTAGAGTCGCCCAGCCCCCCCTCCCCCTCCCCCTCGTCGGAGTCAATGGACACCGACGCCCCCGCTGCTTCTTCAAAGCAACCCTCCTACCCTTCTGGCTCGGAGGAGGAAGACGAGCCAAAGTCCGCTGCGTCCTCTACCTCTTCCTCCCCCTCCGACGACGGCTTCATAGCCGTCCAAGGAAAGGGAAGAAAGAGGAAGAACAGGAAGCAGACCTCTGCGCAGGCCAGTAAGGTCGCCGCAATAGAGGACTCGGACTCCTCTTCATCCACCGTCACCATCAAACCAGCTGTGGTCAAACAGCGCGCTACCGTCGCGACTTGCGCTACCGTAGCTTCCCCCTCCCCCTCCACCGCCCCACCGATCTCGTTTACGTCCTCCGCGAAGGCCCCCCCCGCGCCCCTCGCCCCCCGAACCGCGTCATCCTCCGCAAAGGATGCCCCCGCGCCCTCTGCCTCCCCGTCCGCATCATCCACCGCGATGGATTGCTCCGCGCCCATTAGTTCCGGCCCTAAGAAGGTCGCGCCTCCACCTCCTGTCTTCATACAAGACAAGGAGAAGTGGACGGCTGTATCAAAGTGGTGTATGGAGATGAAAATCTCCTACACAAATGCCCGATCTACCCAACAGGGTATCAAGGTTCTAGTCCCTACGTCGAAAGACTACAGGGACCTTACCAGAGTTCTGAGAGAGAGAGGTGTGTCATTCCACACCTACTCCCTCCCAGAAGATAGGCAGATCCGTGTGGTGATCAAAAAGATCCCCAAGGAAATCTCTCCCGCCGAAATTTTAGCCGACCTTCAGTCGCAAAATATCCCTGTAGATGAGGTGCACCGCATGCATCGTTCGCGCGGCAGGGAAGCATACGACATGGTATTAGTCGTGTGCTCCCCCACCGAGGGGCATCACCCCATATTCAATATCAAGACCTTGTGTAACCTTATGGGCTTCTCGATCGAGAAGCCCTGGAAGAACAGCGCGATCGGACAGTGTCACCGCTGTCAATTGTATGGCCATTCTCAAAAGAATTGCCATGCAAAACCCAGGTGCGTAAAGTGCCTGGGTGACCACGGCACCGCTGACTGCTCGCGTCCCAAAGACCGTAGCCAGTGCAACAGCCCGCCTAGTTGCGTGTTGTGCGGCCTCGAGGGCCACACAGCCAACTACCGCGGCTGCTCCAAAGCCCCTAAGGCTACATCCGGCAAGCTGACCAAACGTCTAGACGTGAGGCAGCAAAAACAGAGGGACTTCCATCCCCTCCCCTCCTCCCAGATTCCTGAGCGGCTAAGCCCTCAGAGGCCTAGTCCATGGACTATGCTCAATCACCAGCAGGCTTTCCCAGCCCTGGGTATTCCGCGCCCCCCCCCCCCCTCATACCCCTCTCTATACAATGATGGACCCGCGAGTCCATCACCTCCCCCCTCCCCCCGGCTTCCGCGGCCCCTCTTTCGCGCCCTCTGCGCCCCCCGCGAAACCCGCCACCGCTCTAAAACCCCCGCGCCCCGCTCCCACTCCCGTGGCCCCAATTAAACCCGTGGACGATCGTTTCGACGTAATCAGTACCGCGTTCGAACTTTTCTGTTCCCCCAGGGCTACACAGATGGCCCTGGACATCTCTACAGCCCAGAAATCGGGTAGCCTAGCGGCAATCCGTAACGTCTTCAATGCGTATCCCGAGATCACGCAAGCCCTCACCTCTTTCTCTACCCCCCATCATGTCTAACACCACTCAGGCTAGGTTTAAACCCCGATCCCTCAAGCTTGGCACCTTCAATGCCAATGGCTTAAATCAACAAAAAGATGAAATCGCGGACTTCCTCCGCGTTCATCAACTAGATATCCTCCTCATCCAGGAAACTTTTTTAAAGCCCCACAGAGGCAATCCCTCCTTAGCTAACTATCGTATCGTTCGGAACGATAGAACGCGTTGTCATGGGGGCGGCACCCTCATTTATTACAAAAAGGATCTGTACTGCATCCCAATGGATCCTCCCCCCCTCTCACGATTAGAAGTATCAGTATGCCATTTGGGCATGACCGGTCACGCACCGATCACTCTAGTGTCGGTCTATATCCCTCCCATTACTATCAACGCTTCGGAAAATTTCCAAAATCTCTCGGACGATATCCAACTGTTGTTAAACATGAGTGACTCCGTCATCTTGGCGGGGGATCTCAATGCGAAACATCCCTCTTGGAATAGCTCCACCACCAACACCAGAGGTCGGCACTTGTTCGACCTCTCCTCCTCCCTAAACTTCGACATCATCGCTCCGATGAGTCCCACTCACTATCCCCATACCATCAGTCATACCCCTGACGTACTAGACGTAACGCTCCTTAAGAACGTTAATCTAAGACTAGATTCAATAGAAACGGTGCACGAGCTTACCTCTGACCACCGACCGGTAATTGTTAAACTAACCTCCCGCATAGGTCCCTCCGACCCTGACCAACCCCTCCCCACAAAAAAGGTGACGGACTGGAGGAAAGTAAGCACTCAGCTGAAATCCAACACATCCCCCTTACTAGACTCGATCCCCGACAATTTCGACTCAGTCGCTGACACGACTGCCGCGATCGACTCACTCACGGAGCACGTACAGACCGTCCTGAGCGAATGCTCCAGGGAGGTTCCAGCAACAGAACCCTGTTACTTGAATCTCCCCGACGATGTGCGTGCCCTGATGACTGAGAAGAACGCGGCTACTCGAGCCTACAGCGTCTTCCCCTGTGCCGCCAACAAAGCCCATATGCGCTACTATCAGAGATCTGTTAGGACACGTATAGCGGAGCTGCGTGAAGCGGGATGGGATAAGATGTTGAGCGATCTAGAGCCCTCTCATCTAGCCTTCTGGGAACTCCAGAGGAAACTCAGGTCCCCCCAGTCGGCCCCCGTACCCCCGTTAGTCCGCCCCGATAAAACCATTGCCTTCGACGACATCGACAAAGCCGAGTGCCTAGCCGACAGTCTAGAAGCTCAATGCTCTCCCAGCACCCTACCAGTAGACAAAGCTCACCTCGATGAGGTCGACGCCGAAGTCGAACGTAGAGCCTCCCTTCCTCCCGTAGAAGACCCTGATTTTCCCCTGCCCCCCATCGAACCAGATGAGGTGCACGAGATAATCAAAGGTCTGCATACGCGCAAAGCCCCCGGTTCAGACGGACTCACCAATAGGGTGGTCCAGCTCTTCCCAGCCCACTTTATCATGCTACTGACCACCATCTTCAATGGTGCTCTAAGCAATAACATCTTTCCCCAGACGTGGAAAGAAGCCACGGTCATAGGTATCCCAAAGCCCGGCAAGCCTAAAAACGAGCCCTCTAGTTACCGCCCAATCAGTCTGCTCAAAGTTCTCGGAAAAATCTACGAGAGGCTTATTTATAAGCGTCTCAGAGACTACGCCGAGACTAAGGGCCTCATACCCGACGAGCAGTTCGGCTTCAGAACTCAGCACTCTAGCGTGCATCAGGTCCACCGCATAGTCGAGCTGGTCAAAGGTGGTCTCACCCGCGGCTATCCGACATGCGCAGTCTTCTTCGACATAGCGAAAGCTTTCGACAAAGTCTGGCACAACGGCTTAGTATACAAGCTATACAAACTCGGAGTGCCGGATCGTCTCGTACTCATCATACGAGACTACTTGTCGAATCGTACCTTCCGCTACCGTATCGAAGGTGCCCTATCCTCCCCTCGCCCCATAAGGGCAGGAGTCCCTCAGGGCTCAGTGATAGCCCCCCTCGCGTTCACGCTGTTCACCAGCGACATCCCCAGACACAGAGGGACGCAGCTCGCTCTGTTCGCAGACGACACTGCGATCACCTGTAAAGGCAACGCCCCTTCGTCTCTCCTAAATCTACAACGGGCCGTCAGTAACCTTGGCGCCTGGTTTAGACGGTGGAGGATCGAAGTTAATCCCGACAAAAGTCAAGCGGTTTCATTCTCGAAACCGAGATCTAGACCCCCCCCTCCCCCCGAACGATCACCCTGTTCGGCAAGCCGATCCCTTGGGAGAAGCGAGCCAAGTACCTAGGTGTGATCTTAGACCAGCGTCTCTCCTTTTCAGAGCACATAAAGACGGTTCGTTCGCGAGCCGCTTTCGCTCTAGGTAGGCTTCACTGTATCCTAAATTCACGCAGCAAATTGTCACTAAAGTGCAAATTGCGTATCTACACAGCGTGTGTCCGTCCCATAATGACCTATGCGGGAGCAGTCTTCGCCCACGCCAAACCCCGTCATATCCATAGGATGCAGACCCTCCAAAACAGATTCCTTCACAAGGCCACGGGAGCCCCGTGGTACGTCAGAAACGAGACCCTCCATCTCGACTGTAAGATCCCTACGATCCACCAGTTCCTCAAACGCATGGCAAAGCGCCACTTTGAGTCCGCTCCTCGACATCGGAACCCTCTGATAGTCGAGGCAGCCAATTATGTCCCGTCCCAAATCAGTCAGATCCGCCGTCCGAGGCATGTACTCTCCGACCCAGATGACCCCATTACACTCCTCCAGGAGAAGAATAGGGCCACCAGTACAGTGCACAAACACAGACGCCTCCCGTCATTCCGACCTCGCCGCCGAGGTCCTTTACGTACGCGATCTACTCCCCGAGTAAACGAATCCCCCCCCCGACCCTTGCTCGATAACGAGGTGCCAGCAGTTGTTGCAGCTGAGCACGTAGCTTTAAATACCCCGAATAATAATCATGATATAAATATAAATTTGATCCAGCCTGTCCCCTCTTGCTGTCCTCCCGTCAGCGATGCCCTAAGCCGAGGTCCGTACCCCACAGGGGGTGCCCTTAGCGAGCATTCGCTTAATTTTAATTTAGAATAGTTGAAAAAGCTCCTGGCTGGAGGCTCTAAGTGTAGAAGCTTATGGCACCCACAGGAAAGTCCGGTTAAGCAGCCAAGACCTTAGTGGTCAAAACTGCGAGAAGCCATTATTAAAAAAAAAAAAAAAAAAAAAAAAAATTTTACATTTCTCGGAATTGATAATTGTTCGGTGATATTATTTTGCATTCAATGTAGGAGTGTTTAGAAGATTATTTGTATGAATATTGAAAGTATCCGTAAGTTCTTGATTTTTACTTAGAGGGCTTATTTAGATGGATTGAGTCCAATGTTGATACTTATAGGGTTTAAAAAATAAAATAGACGTGGATATATTTAGTAACCTGTTCCGCTTAGCTATTTCTAAAGAGCTATAAAAAAACCCTGAAATAAATCGACACGTGTTTCACCTCTCAACGAGGCATCCTCAGGATGACGATTGACTTGTCGCCAACCCGAGCCACACCGAGCGCTGAACGCTCTCGGTGTGGCAGCACGCCGTGCTCGGGTCATCCTGAGGATGCCTCGTTGAGCTGGGATAACACGTGTCGATTTCTTTCAGGGTTTTTTATAGCTCTTTAGAAATAGCTAAGCGGAACAAGTTCCTAAATATATCCACGTCTATTGTATTTTATAATGGATTTCCGCAAGGTCACGCCTGAATCAATTAACTTACTTATAGAGTTTTATTATAATGCCTAATGAGCAGCCCGATCATGATATCATTATACAACCAGCAGGAACCATACCCACTCAAAATCCAGTCACAAAGTACGCCCCCGTCTTTGATGTATCTTATCTATTCGTTTTTAGCTCTCGAATCTCCGGATAGTTGGACCACAATTATTAGATAAACTTGTTCAAAGGTCAAAAATTAAACTAAACCAGAAAACCGCTGTTCGTATTTTTTACCAGTGAGTAGTTAGGTAGACGATTCTTTTAAAAGAAGCGTGTTTTGGCATTAAGACGGGAAATTAGTACAAAAATTCTGCTGCTTGCTTATTAAAATAAAATTGAATTTGAATTACTCCTAGAAGAGTCTGCTATTTATAGCTTATATTTTTTTAGATCTTATTATAAGATCCGTGATGTTTCTAAAGGAAAATACCGTTAATAGATTTACAAAGCTTTTTAGGTAGGTACTTAAATAGATTTCAGAACCAAAATTTGATTTCAGAAAACGTTGACATTTATGTTTTATGAATAAAATTAACCTACTTAGCCATGATAGAATTTGTTTGTGTAACATTATGTCGAACAATTTTTTTTAACTCTTGGTGATTTATTCGTTTATGTTGGCATTTCATCGTTTATAATGTTACTCTTTTTTTTAAATCTTGAATACAGTCTGTGAAAAAAATGGAGGGTCGAAAATGCTACAAAGTAAATACAAAGTCTAAACAACTAAGCTTGAGGATACTACGAAATCACGTAGCCAAAACAAAAATCCCGAAAATCATTATTTTACCTTTATTTCCCGAGGTATCATTTTAGTTCCAAGAACATGTAACCTAAACCTGTCCGAATCAAACTCGAGAGCGATCGAGGCATTACGAAACTCACAAAGAAACCGAGATGGTTTCGTCCGTGACAGTTTTCTCGGGAATAGACCCACTCAAAAATATTAAGGAAGCCTTGTTATTATTATAACACATTTCTGGCAACACCTGTAGGTAGCAAGCCGTCGGTGTACAACGAGAAAATTGTATTTCCATTTTTACAATTTCAATTTAGTATTAATTCGAGGCCCGAGAACGGTCGGGCGCGCCGCCACATGTAAAATATGGATCGGCTAAGTGAAATTAAAATGCTCTATAAATTGTGATTTTTGCAAGTCCTAAAGTGGAGAAGGCTTTTTATTATTTATCGCCTCCCGGTCGCGGCCAGCGCCCCGGTTACTGAAAATCGCTGTGTTATTATTCAATTTACTTGTTTGAAATATTAACTTCGATGTGAATAATCTTTATATAATCATATCTTGTGGACTGGACACTCTCCTCGTTTTTATTTTATGGAGTTGTGTTTTTAGGACGAGTCGTTTGAATTCATTTGGATTATTACGCCAAAAAGAATTAGGGAAGTTTATTTTATTCATGTTTTAGAAAATGAGTTGGTTTTAAAAATCCTTACAATGTTACGTCAACAGCTTTGGTCCTAAAATTCCTAGGAAAAAGCCGACCTTAACCATCTAAGTTTTACAACAAAAATATCGCAGTTTCTATTATCTTTATTCCTCGTTGGATTTCAACCTAAATCTCTGAGAACCTACAATTCCATCACTAAAACTAAATCCAGGATAAAATATACCAAGGCTGTATTTTACTTTTAAAAAGTAGCTGAACAAACTTGAAGGTTGTGCAAAACAAATATAAGCGTCATTAGGGTGCCCGTGCCGGGTCGTCGCGCAATCAGCGAGACAGTTCCTATCGGCTTGTCCACTTGTTCCTGTTTCTGTGAACACTACACGATTCTAATGTTTTACAGCGAGTTTTAAATGTAGGTAGGAATAAAGAATTTTGTAGAGTTTGTGCTAGAGACTTTTTGTACGTGTGCATTTCAAATACACTAAATTGGGAAGAGAATGAAACGATCAGAACATAACTACAAAAATTACGCCTTTTTTTATATTTAACATTAACACTATAAAGTTTTT
This sequence comes from Agrochola lychnidis, assembly GCA_963680765.1. Classification (NCBI taxonomy): domain Eukaryota; kingdom Metazoa; phylum Arthropoda; class Insecta; order Lepidoptera; family Noctuidae; genus Agrochola; species Agrochola lychnidis. The sequence goes on along the minus strand of OY796863.1, from coordinate 9,449,042 downwards.
GAAAAGTAAATAAATGTGTTCTCTTTTTGTTCCAGGGGCTTTGGTTTCATCACATTCGGCGACCCAGCTAGCGTAGACAAAGTATTAGCTCAAGCAACACACGAATTAGATGGCAAAAAGGTGAGTCTTCACATAAAAGTCTTTCGAATTCCTCCGAGCATAATATATCAAAAGTAGAACTCAATAAAAGAAAGAAAAAGAAAAAATGCACCGCGATAGTTCAATAGCAGTGTTATAAAATACGAAAAACTTAAGTTAGTTTCAAGTTATTTTTACTTCATAAGATTCGCCCAAAGAACTTGCGAACTATGCAAAATAGGTTTGATAGTAATTTACAAAAAGTAGAGGGATAATAAAGTCATACTTTAAACTTCATTTTGTGCTATTTGTTGAGTTTCTATTCTGATTTGTGTAGAAAACTGAGTGGGCAGATTATATTGAGTGTATCTCTTAGGTGTCTCTTTCTTCATTAAGTTTCTTTAAATTTTGTGTCTAAATCAATGAGTCAGTAATTTTGGATAGTTTGTATCCTTTAGAACAGGCTGTGAAAAATCTCATGTGAATCTAAAAAAAAACAAGTTTAACTAATAACAATGTGTCATAAAAACTGTACATTGTAATGATAAATAAAAGCTTTACCTAAAATAAATTTCTTATGACTCTTCAATCGAAAAGGTCCTTTTCTCCTTTAAATAATTTTATAAGATATTAAAATGAACTTTTCCATTTATTTTCTCTCCACTTTATATCAGCTGAGAGGCAGTTTTTTGTCAGAAATGTTCCAGATTTATAACCCTTCAATAAACTGAGTTCGTCGTATTTTCAAGGGCTTATTTAGCTTTAGTCCTGAAACTGCTCGGATCGCCATTTTTATCTTCGCCTTGATTCACAAAATATATGATTTTCTTAGCCTTCCTTCTCGTACATAGATACGATATTTAATCAAAGGCTTTTACTGTTGCTGACTGGTTGCAAAAGAAATAGGAAAAATCCTGCCTTATAGGAAAATAGGAAAACTCCAATTCTTGATAGATATTTGTAGTAAAATAGGCAACAAAAATCGTAATGTCTTCTTAAATTCCAGAAAAACAAGAAGAAATGTATAAATGAATGGGAAAAAAGAAAAAGGTTAGTTTCAAGTAAATTACGCTTGAATGTTGTTTGCTTTCAATGAAGCGATTCTTAAAGAGATTAGATTGGCCAATCAAATCAAGAAATGAACAATCTTATTCACTGTTGGTTAACTTCAAACTATGCTGTTGATTCTTAATAATTCTTGGAATTATTCATTTTTGCCGAGCTGGGTTTTAATGATTTCCGTTTTTAAAAAGATAGTTTATTTTTTTACAGTTACCACTGTTACTTGTAGAATTGTCTTTTGTTAACATTAACAACATCATATTAATCTGTACTATTCTATTTCGTTTTTTGAGTTCAATTTAATCTTAGAAAATAGGATAAAATTCAAAAATATTAAAAAAACTACACATTAAATTGCATACTAATGCAACAGTAAGTAGACTTACAAACAATAAAAATAAACCAAAGAAAATGAGGTAGAACGGACGAGTAACATAACCGCTCATTATATAGCAGTGTACTGTCATTACAATACTTGATCATTACACGTGCGAAACAGCACTTGCTGCCGTTTTGCACACAAACGGAAAAAGTATCAACGATGAACATAAAATTATACGCAGAATGAACAGACACTGTGACATTAATTACGGTGTTGTATTTTACCTCTCCTCCGGCCATATAAGCCCGCCGCCACCATATAGTGTTAAATCACAGCTGCTTTTAATATTTATACACGAAAATTTTGTTTTCCTACAATTAAATTACATGCAATTTTAATTCGCGCGGTTGACTTGTGGCCTGCGTCAAACTTACAGTTGGAAATTTTTAATTAATTTGAAGCATAACGTTTTTTAAAAAGTACATACTATAATTTTCGTTTAGTCAACATTTTTACGTTTCATTTACTAAAAGTTGTATTGTTTCAAGTTTCGGTTTTACGATAAAACACTAGGCGTATTTTCGTATGATGGAAACGGTTTTGTATTTACGCCAATTTATTACGTTCATTGTCCATTTATTCTGGCTTCGAATGTATTTTAGGAACAAACGAATGGGTCAACTGTTGCGAATGTTTTATTATACAAATATAACGAAATATTTCGATAAAGCGTACAGTTTCCGCCAAGTATAGTGGTAAAAACATAAGAGATACTGTTATTTATATAACGTCTTGCCATTTATGTAGATAATAATCATCTTTGTATCTTGGGATTCGAGACACATTACGAGTTCCGTTCGGAGCGTTCGCTGTGTACAGATGGAGAAAAAAGTCGATTACTATCGCTCGCCACGAAATAATCCAGATAAATTACAGCTCCCGTCGTTGTTTACTTTGATTAAATTGTAGTCGACTGGCGGAAGATTAGCCGAAGCCTCGCAAATCGAGCGAGAAGAGAGAGCATTTTCTCAATTTACATAGAACGAACGCGGAAGATCGCTACTGTGTTTACACGACACGATTCTATATCGACTATTGACACTATTGTTATTCGCGACAATTACTATTAACGACTCTGCGTTGTTATTATTACTCTGAATAAATGGCGGCTTTAGTGGTATACGGAAAGTGTTGATTCAAATACAATACAATTGATATAAATCACGTAGGTTGCAAAATGCTTTAAATCTATCGTTTAACAAAAAAGCTTCGATACAAAAAAAGAGGAAGTATTAATCGAAAATTCATTATTAGAAAATACAGCGTTGGCTGAAGATTCGGAAGAAAATTAAAACCTTTAAGAGGATTTTTCAAGCTCCGGATAATCCAGTTATTTTTTTAAATCATAAGGTTTGCTTAGAATTTTATTATCCTGATATTGAAAAGGGTATAGAATTTAAGAGATTATAGATTGTTTACGAACGGGCGTAAAATGAATAGACTGATAGTTGGTAAAAAAATCAAATATTGATTTGTATTTCAGCTGTGAAGCAGGAAAAATAATCGTGTCCAATTTGGTTTTAATTTGACTAATATATCTTCTTAACTATCTATCATAGTGCCTTAATAAAACGTTAAAAATATTCAAAAAAATTTTTTTTTTTTTTTAAATAGACATCCGTCATAAAAAAAATACCTTGCAAGAAATAAAACATCATGTCCATCCCTTGGCTAACAAGGGTGTTAAAGTCTAACCCCGCCCACTACTATTGTTAGACATAACAACGGAGTGTTTCTAAGAACTTATTACTGAATCTATAATAATACAGCATTTCTAACGCCTACTATGGCGTAAAATAAGACCTATGTCGTTTAATATATTTCTAGGTAATTCCTAATTTAATGCCTACATGGATTTGCTTTCTATTGTATACAACTTTAGGTTCTGAAACTTGAGTAAGATTTATCAAAGTTTATACATTTCATTGAATTTGTATTGAATGATAATTTAGACGACTCTTAATCCTAAAACGTATCACATCATAAAACCTAACATATTTTCAATCGACATACACTTTTATATCCGGTTTAAGCAATTTTAGAGCTATGCTCAAAAGCTAAGACGCATAGCGTATTACAGTATTTTTATCACACAAAGCGACACGCGCTTTACTTGCGGTAACCAAGTGTGCAAACACGCTGTGAATGTGTGCGTGAAGACGAGTAGAGTCAGTACATAAGGCACACACCCTCACACTCTTCCGACTTCGCCACTGTCTCAAAGGATACCGAGAGCTCCTGTGCTTACTATATATTCACAGCATATTTGTACACTTGGTAACCACAAGTAAAGCGCGCGTGCTACATGAGATAAAAATACTATACAGAAGTGTAAACTAACCATTTAGATACACAACTTTTGAAGTGAAAACTTCTTTAGGCGCGTTGGGCATTTTTGAGATGGGACTAAACCATTGATTTCGCGACACCATGACGACACCTCATTTTTATAAACGCGATGGTGCTCTTTATTTAGATAAGGTTACGGACGAATGTTCTATAAAAGTATTTTTCTTCCACCAAGGCGATTTTGTTCAAGTTTTCACTTCTGGCGGCACTCCCGGAGTGCCACTGACATTTTTTTTAATCAAATTAGATGTTACAGTATTTTCAGCCAGGTACTGTAGATGAGCATAAGTGAGTAGAGACTTCCCAGCAGTAGGTGAAGTCAAGCTGTGGATGATGATGATGACAATAAAATCCCGATTCTCACTGAATCGGGATTTTATTGTCATCATCAACTTTGGTTTTCTAAGAAAGTGGTGAACGGTCACACAACAAAGCTACAGTTTCCTAAAAGAGCAGTGGCCACCACATAGTGTCAGCAATTTAAGGGTGAATGACGTCACTGAAACCTTACTTATGAAAGTAAGTTGGTGTGTTTTCCTACGGAGTTTTCATTACACCGTAAAATCAAAGTCCGCTGCCCAAAATTTAAATCGCTAGATTTGCCTTCACCTTTATAAATTAAGTCCGAGACAGTCTCTCAGAGATAAATTTAAGGAGATTAATGTAATGACTGTGCCTTCTCAGTATATTTTTGATAATCTTTTATATGCCCATAAAAATATTAAATTGTTTAAAAAATACAGTGATATCCATAACATAAATACTAGAAACAAACACAAATTTGTTGTACCTACAACAAGGCTCAAGAAAATAGGTGGCTCGTTCAGATGTCAATGTATACGCTTTTATAATAAACTTCCAAGCCACGTACAAGATCTAAGCCTTAATAAATTTAAATCATTCATTAAACGTAAGTTGTGCCAGAAAGCTTTTTATACCGTTAAAGATTACATTGAGGACAAAAAGGCTTGGGATTGAGCTGCTCCAATTATTATTTTTATTTTTTACTTTTGGAACTTTGTTTATTTTGCAAACTTCAAAATTATATACACAATGACATGAATATTTACTTTGTTAAGTATAATATTATTATTATTTTAATTGATGTGAATGTGAGAACTATTTAGCTCATGTATATATATTTATTTAATTTTCTCAGCTAGTACTAATGATAATCTGGCAGTTTTGAGTACTTTATGCGGCCTACCCAAATGACCTTTCTTTGGTATTGTTCGTCGAATCGTTGAGCTCTTTTTAAGTTCTGAGTTGAGCTGCACAATTACTGACAAATGCGTGCACTGACTGGACAGGTCCACTCAAATCTGTATGGTTCTTTCCTCAAAAGATCATTTCAGACACAAATCTACATGGTCCTCAAATGAAATGCTCTGACCAAGATTATTTCTGGGTTTTTTATTTTATTATATACACATTGACATTAATGATTTTTATATATACAATGACATGAATATTTACTTTTAAAGTATTATATTATTTTAATTATTGTAAATGTGAAGACTATATGGGTCATTCCTTTTTGTTTTGTTTTTAATTTTTTCTCAGTTAGTTTTAATCATGGTCTGACAGTTTGAGTAATTTATGTGGCCTACACAAATGTCCTTTTTTTGGTATTGTTCGTCGAATCGTTGAGCTCCTTAAATTCTGAGTTGAGCTACACGATGACTGACAAATGCGTGCACTGACTGGACAGACCCTCTCAATCTGTGTGATGCTTTCCTCTAAAGACCACTTCAGTCACCAATCCACATGGCCTTCACATGATCTGACCAAGATTATGTCTGGACTTTAAAAGAGACTGTGACCTCTGAGTTTGTTTCGGCCTTTCTTCTCAGAGTAGTCAGATTGGAAACGCCGACCTCATCTAGTTTTTAAAATATGATTGACGTGTAAAAGTGTTTGTACAAACCTACTTACAGAAATAAAATCATTTATCATTTACCGTACTTAGTACCGCGAAAAAGTGTCCATACTGAAAAGAGTGAGCTCACACATTATTAAATACAATCAAGTAAAGTCATTGAGTCATTGTATGTCAGAGGTGGCAAAACGAAACAGTAACGCGAATATCTTTTGACGCGGTAGGGCGAATCTAACGATTTCAATCTTTCCAGCTGTCATAATTTTCATGATAGCCTTCACTGCAGCCGTTAAGTGCAGCCACCGCTGATCTAGGAAACCGTTGCTTTACAGCTGTTCAAATATAGTGTTTTTCGAAACCTTAATGTCAAATACTGGTGAAAATGACAGATATTTAAGACGGCCGTTTTATTATGACGGAACCACATTCCTAGGTAACCCAAGCTTAAGTCATGACTTTCAATTGTTATTACTTACTGTTTCAATTCCGTACAACAGAGAAGTTAATCGCATGTCTTTACATCGTAAATTGTTGACATTTTTCGGGAGTATGCCTGAACATAATAGCTTTCAGCGTCATCAATATTTATAGAAAGGTTTACGATTGTACCACTAAACATTGTGCACATGGCGCCGCTCCCCTTTGTACGGAATCAAAGGTCATAATGCGATATTCTACTGCTAAATAATATATTTTCGGTCGTTTATATTTTATTTATTTATTGTTGGCTGTATGTTGTGTGAAGGTTTTTAAGATTTTAATGAAAATTAACTGCTTCGTTGGTCTAGTGGTTGCAAGCATGAGGTCCTGGGTTCGATTCCCAGGTCGGGCAAAATGTTGTTGGGTTTTTCATTAGGAATTTCTAAATTTTTAGGTTTTTTGAAGTGAAAACTTCTTTTTGAATTTTTGAGATGGGAATAACCATTGATTTCGCGACCTGTTACCAACACAGTGGAGTAAAAGACATCAACGCGTTGATTACCGCGGTGCCGATTTTTTTTCAAGTATTCACTTCTGTCGGCACTCCCGGAGTGCCACTGTTTTTTTGTTTGTTTTGTTTTGTGCCCTGTTGATGGCAATAGTCTCGCCCTTATTATATGGGACCTAAATTTAACTGGCGAAATGTGGGTGTACGTACACTGTATAGGAAACACCTCTGCCAAACCCTTCGGAGTTTACAGGCGTGATGTTATGTTATATTATGGCAATGAAATGCTAACAAAAATTGTCTATTTACGACGAGGCTCTTGAACCTAATCTGTTTAATGAATTTTCTTAGATTTTGATGTCTGAAAAATCAAAATGTTATCTATTTTAATCCGATAATTTTATGACGAGATACAGGACTCTTCCTAGTTTGGCTACAGTTGTTCGCATGTTATATACTCCAAGTACTATTTAGTATGTGTAATCTGTAGATTTTTGGATGACATTTAAATAATCTGTTTTAGTGTTTAACACACCTACCTAACGTAAACCATTTATTTAATATATACTATCGTCATCAGCCTAGTCTTTTCCCAACTATATTGGGATCGGCAGTAGTATTTTACACGGAGCGACTGCTATCCGACCTTCACAAAATAGTTGTCAGACTTTTGGGCTTCTGACGACTCGTAACGACCATTTTAATGACAGTCAGGACCAACGGCTAACGCGCATTCCGATGCACGCTCGCACGCAGTCTGGGCAGGTAAAGATGGTCACCCATCTATGGACCGACCGCGGCAAGCGTAGCTTAACTTGATCGATCGACTCGTGCGGCTGTTATTACTTAGCTACAAGCCCCTCTGATATTGATAACACTATAAACAGGTGTAAAAGCGAAACGAAACCAATTAACTAAAATAGCTACAAACCAATCTTCAAATTACGAAACAGCTTTCTTACTTTGATTCTATTTGATAAATTAATATATCATAATAAATTCAATTCGATATTGGACGTGTACAACCGCGGTCGCTCCATCCCTCAAGTGTATAACTAAACTTTCCCCATTTATATTTTATTAAGAAGAAATATTGAAACTTATTTAGTTCCTCATCCAAGTTTGTTCCAAGGCTCATCGATTTGAAACGTTTCAAAATAACTAGTTGATGGTAGAGAAAGAAATATTCTTGTTTAACTTTGCTATGATTTGTTTTTAATGTTTCTCTTCTTTATTAATGAATAAAGAATCTTTCTTATTTTGGTTTGTAGATCTATGCTAATATCATGGTAGTACTGAAAGCGAGCCATATGTATTCCCCATCTTTTTTGATTTGTGAAAATATGGTAAACTTTGTTGTTTTAATGAAAATTATTCCTAAATTAAGTAACCGATGAAAGTCAAAATCTATCCTGAATAAAGTGTGAAAATTAATATAAAAGCTTCACTGATTCATGAAATAAATACAAGCTTTATAGAGTTTAGGTTTAACACCGCTCTTTGAAAGGCCCACAATTAAAATTGCTTCAGGGCCGAACACAAAAAAATACACAGATTTTAACAAATTTATTTTTTACAAGCTATAAAATGGTTTGCATTTTTAGTAAATACACGAAAAAATATGGTTTTATTTTAAGCTATTAACAGGCGCGATTGAGATAAAAAAACACGTAAATTTTATTATTAAAACTCGTTTTGGTATCAAAATGTTGCAAAAAATCGTAAACGTTCCATTTATGTAACTAGTCATTAAGATATTTCCTAAAATAAGGATATAACGCTCTAACGAGTAGCTTACGTTCTAAAACAAAACTCTGAAGGATTACCACATAGATAACCTACTCTAATTACTTAACATTCTATAGTTAGTTACACTTAAAAAGTCACAACCAAAATAAAACACTATCAATCATATATCGCCAATATAGTTCACAAAACAATATCAGTAGGTACAAGATTGGCACAGTTTGAAGCATTGAACGTCAATAAAACATTTTGTACTCTAGTACTATACAGTGAATTAGAACTGACAGCTCACAGGCCCATAACTTGCAACTATTTGTAGTAACCAATTCCGCTTACTTGACTTAGAATTTATGTTAGAAGATGCTTGTACTGTGTTTTACTTTTACACTGATTTAGTAGGGATTTGGAGCTGATTTTCAGACTAATGTTTGCTTTAACGTTAACAAAACATCTGATGTATGTGGCGTTTTGACCTAAGTTAAGGTCTTCGCTGTAAGATATTGAGAATTATCTAATCTTGTACAACAGTAACTTAGTATCCTCTCAACAAATCTTTGTTCATGAAAGAATCTGTTCTGATTAACAAGATAAGTAGGTAGGTACCTACATTGGGAATATGAAGTAACCCTTGACAGACCTACATAACCAGATTTATAGACGAATAGGAACCGACGCAGAGTGGACAATCAAAACGCCATTGACGAGCCATGGGCGCGACACATGCCGACACATGTCGACACAAATGTCTGCTCTCATTCACCGTAAACGGCATAAATGGCGTTTACGAACCCGCATTAATAAATCACGACTTTTAAAATATAGCAGCGGAATTTTTCGGAAAATTAAAATTTTCACTTCCACAGGAAATGTTCGATGTTTTATGCGGTTTCATATCGGTGGCTGTTTAAAAATATGATGCACTTTGTAACGCGGTAGTGACGGAAACGCTGTGACAATGTGTTTGACCAACATTTATTTGTGGATAGTATAATTATTATTATTATATTTCGCGTTAATTTGTAATGAATACCGTAGCGGGCCTTTGTGTTTATTTTGTCAATAAGAGCACACAAATACTGCTGAATAATTTAATCAACTTTTGCTAAAACTATAATAATATTCATGATCGCGATATCACAAACTTAATAGTCAAAGTGGCACAGAATAGAAACAATTGTAGAAGATATAGCTGAAAGTAAAAGGATCCATTTTAACATTTACAAAGCGTAGATAACCCTGGAATTAGGATTTATAAAGCTATACATACACGACGCAAACGTAATACAATGTTCTCCGTTTCATTAAAATAACAGACCTTTCTAAAGAGGTGGCGATTAAACTGTCCTAATTGTTTCAGACTTCCTCCAAAATATGAAAGTAAAATGTCTGTTACACTAACAAGAACTTTTGTATAATGAATAAAGTTTAAAATGGAACACACTTTTCATTTTAAGTGGCCGTTAGGGCCTATCAAGCCATTATGACTATGGAAGAGGACCGTATTTTTTTCCTTCTCCACCGTCTGTCTTTGACGCCTTATCTGCTCAATCTTTCTTTGCGAAAATACGATACGGCAACAACCAGTCCGCGTGAGAGTCAATTAAAAAATGAGCGTTATTTTTTTGAAACATTTCGCTAAAATAGTTAAAACCGCGGTCCGTAACGAATTGCGCCGTGAAAAAAGCCTTTTATGTTGTAAGTTATATGGGCTTTTATTTGGAGGCCAATTAAAAATTCCTTTTCCCGCTGTACTCGGTCCCTAGGGCTCCCTTTTGTCGCGGCCGGATCTGTGTGGAGCCCCCGCCAGTCTGAGATGACTCTTAAATTTCATCTAGTGAGCCCTAACGAGACAACGAGAAACTTCCAGAAATTTATCGAGACTTGGAGTAAAAATACCTTTGCCTGGCATAATGGTATACGTGTTTACTTAATAAAATTCTATAACTTATAAAATGAATTTAAAATATTTGGATATTTTTTTTTTTGCTTTGAAACATAACTAAATAAAAATTTATATGTCCAATTAATAACAGAAGTGGAGCTACAATTTTAAAATGAAAGTGTCCAAAAATTCGAAAACTGCAAGGACCGTTAAATGTGTACATTTTTTTGTCATCAGCAATAATAAAACAGTACACCAAAATGCAATAAATATCCTATATTGCGACTACAAAGTACTAGAAGCACGAAAAGCAGTCAGTAGCCGGTCATCCAAGTGTAAAAAAGTCCTTAATTAATTTCCGATGCGTTTTCCGCCGAATCACGTTCCCTTTTAAACGCATTTAATACGCCATGATCATAAATTCATATTGCCACCTAACACGTTCAGCGTTCTCTGCCTGAATTCGAAAATACGACGGCTATACTAGTCGCCGATGTCCATGGAAATAAAATGCTTTCCAATGCAGCCATTGAAGTATGTTACCGTGCACCAGCATAAATTTGCTGTACTACGCTATTTGAATTATTGCATAACTTGTAAACACGTTTAGACCAGGCGCGCTTGCAACTCGGGGACATTCCTTTTTTCTCTTATCGACACCTTTAAAATATGGAGCGCACGCGTTCCGCGATAGTACATTTCGCGACTGAATGCAGTGCCACGCTGCATTATATAAACTTTTTATAATTTAAGAGCAAAATTTTACTAAAGATTTTTTTATAAAATCTCTGTTACTAACAAGCATCTTAAATCTCTGACCATAATAGAGTGGTTCCTTGTAGTAAATTTGCACTTATAGTTCACAACGTTTACTTCAAGGGATTTAGCATTTTCTTCCGTTTTAGAGAGGTTCTCTCGGACCGAGCGTTGCAGAATATTTCTGAAGTGAAAGTTAATTTTCAAATAAGTATAACAAGTCTCGTTTCACGTAAACGCTCTTGTTATGTTATACTCCCCGTAGTTAGTAGTTAGCGGTAACGTCTAGAGCGGCTACTCGGTTCACTAAGTGATTTTTATCGTCCAACGATTACGTTCCGACAACATTGAGAACACACATTTGTGTGGCACCACTACATAATGTAGTCTCGGCTTGTTTTTGCACTGGATTACCCGTTTAAACAAACAGAGCAGCCGGAACACCAAATAAAGGGAAATGCTAACCGACGCCCGCGTTATTCTTACAAAATTAACTCATAACGCCAAGAGTTCGTTGATTTTTTTCGTCCGTAATCTGCTTTAATGGGCACGGGGCCAGTTGCTTTCGTAAATCGGTTGCACGCGACCACCGCGAAATGGGAATCTTTAAATAGTGTACATACATTTTTGATGTCGCTTTAATGTCACGCCCAGGCCCGATTGTGGGAACAATTAGCGTTATAACGACTTCATTAATGATGGACGATATAAAGGCACTTTTAAAACTGTGGGCTTTTATTTAGCGCAAGATAACAGCTGGCCGTAAACAACTGCGCCATTCAGAGTACTAGGCTTTTATTGGATTTGCTTTAAAAATTTAAAAACCGTGATAAAAAAAGAAATATTGGTAAGAAAAAACTCCCAAGGAATTTAATAAAGGGATTAAGTTTATGATACATATGTAAATGTATATTAGAGGCGTAGGTCGGAGAAAAACAAACGCTTCGCATGCGGCCCCAAAATAATAAGTTGAAGTAGAGTTCATGTCGCGCCCGCCCACCTGAAGAGATTGGGGGGACAGGAATGCTTAATATAGAGTCCTTTACTTGCACCGGCTCGCCAAATAACATTGCCGACTTCGCCAGCATTACCTACGAGCGCCCCGCTCTCTCCTTGTGACAGATTTTCTTCAGTTCTGTCTATATTATTTCAGAGGGGTTCCACTGTAAAAACATTTACATTTCACTAAGTAAACAATTTTATTTTAGCTTCAATGTTTTCCATTCTAAATGAAAGAAGCGGAGCAAATTCACACTTTTTGTTTCAAGAAAAAATCACTTCTACAAAATTAAAAGAACCTGGAAAGTTTCCGACGCAGAATTTTGGTGCGCGGTGACATTCGCAAACAATCCGACGCCCGTAGCAACGGCTATCCGCAATCCGCAAACTAAATAATATACCAAGTATTTTGCTTGCATGTTTACGTTCGGCTGACAGGCATTCATTCTATGCACGAAAAGTTTCTCGTTTCTCCCAGTCGTGTCAGTTCGGAACTTCCCGAGCTCGGACATCACGAACCGTAGATAGTTGCACAATGGAATAAAGTAACATCGGAAGCTCGTTGGAGTTAATAAATAATACAGAAGCGGAGTGACATGCGCAGAGTGCAGTTCGTACTGGCCCTAAGTCTGTTTTGACTGCAAATATCTGCTCCGGATGTCTGCCGGCCGGCCGACGTAGATTGTTTGGTAACTAGATAGGTCATTGATCAATCAAGCAAACAGGATTAGAGAACTGCCTAGCGGTACGGCTCTGCGCTTGACGTGATCGAGTTCTTGGATTTATGAAGTTGGCCAAAGGATATTGGATGCGATTATATGCAGGGTATTGTAATGGATATGATAGTTACAGCATCTACATATATTATGTTCCGAGACCAATGTAATATGTAATGGATTGCACAGCTTTCAATGGTTGTGCTACAGTGACTGACAGAATAAAATGTCAAAGTTCAAGTCAAAAAACTCTCATGAGTCTCTTCACTGCGGCAAACCTAAAAATGGTTTCATTTGTTTTCCTCAAAAACATCCAGCAAAAATCAATCTGCCTAGCCTTTTCCCAACTATACTGGGGTCGGCTTCCAGTCTAACCGGATGCAGCTGAATACCGTATTTTACATGGAGCGACTGCCTATCTGACCTCCACAACCCAGTATCTAGGTAATACGATACCCCTTGGTAAGACTGGTTGTCAACAGCCGGGACCAACGGCTTAACGTGCTTTCCGAGGCACGGATGAGTCTCGGTATGTTAAGATGGTCACCCATCCACAGACCAACCTCGGCAAGTGCAGCTTAACCTGATGGATCGAATCGTGCGGCGGTTATTATTTAGCCACGAGCTTCTCTCACGTCAAAAACATCTAGCAATTGATAATAAATCCCGTCCACAACCCACTCTTTCCAAACTATTCCAAACACATAGTTACAAACATACATCGAGAGTGTACAAACAACTTCAACCCACATTTAGTCCTCCAAAATTGTAAGCAAGCTACACAAAAGGTGCACCACATCCAGTAGCCAGCCAGCCGTTGTTATCTACGTCGGCGAGCGAACTGTGCGTAATCTTTGTCTCACGAGACCACCGACCACATTGTGCTAATGCCCACCCGGCTTTGGAATTGACCTGAAACGCTAGATAAGCTTAAACTTTACCTTCGCTGTCAATTGTGGAACTATTGAATTTTTTAGTGGAGTTCGTTGGAAGGATTGGATTTTATTGTGATGTTAAGAGGTGTAATAATGTTCGATTGCGGTTTTTTGCTTTAAGGTTTAGGGGTCTCATGACGACTAAAAGGTCAGTGATTATCGAATCAAAGTGTCTTTTTGATATTTACCATCACTGTGACTTAAAATATATAATAAATAATAGTAATTGCTTTATTTTCAGGCAACCAAGGCCCATTAGACAAAATACATAAAATAATCTTACAAAATAATAAACTTTGGTATGTACCAAGTTTTGAATGTAAAAACGCGAAAAGTCAGTTGCCTATTCAAAGATAGAGGTTCTGCCTACACCTCAAAGAAAAACATGTCTCACAAGAATAATGTTATTCTGTACAAGTACAAAGAAAGAACAAAAAATAATAATAGCTACTCCAACACCAGGTACAATTCATCATTCACAAGTAAACGATTATAACATAAACTAGAAAAGCGTGACAGCTGCGTCTGGGGCGAAGTAAATAAACGACGCTAACACTTAAACAAATGTAAACGAAATTAACAAGGGCATTAAGAAAAGAGAACTATGTCGTTAAGGTCCCTAGCAATTGTAGCCGGCGTGTAACACACTGGAGGAAAAGGGCGATGAATAAAACACACGTTAATAGGCGTACGTCTAACAACACAAAGCGGCCACATTAACGCCTAACGAATAAGGTGCTCTGATGGATAAGATTACGTCTCGCCTTTTCCGCCGTTTACGCTTTCGACTCGAGAAAGTAATATCTGACAAAGTGGATAAAATATATTTCGGCTGCACTTAGATCCGAAGCCTGGCCAAGAAGGGCAGTGTGCCGGTTCCCACGCGGCCGCCTATCTCGTGTTACACCCAAAAGAATCCCATTTTTTTTCTCACAGAATTAAACGAGCGATAAAATTCTTGCGACGTCGCATGAAAATGTGCGTTACCTGCCTTGCATATTTATGCGTGCCCCAGTAATGACGTTTGTGGAGCCGCCCTAGCCCTGGTTTCATTACTGCTTGTCTCACCAAGCGTTGAAGCAAACCCTACTTTATAAACAATCTGTGTCAAGTGTTTTCCGATCGCGTCGCAACTTGTTTGCATTTTTCAGTACAGAATGAGTTAAAGCTGTATCAATTAAAATAACGCCACGTAACATTGTTGGCGTGCTGTTATTTGTCTACGTTGAAGCGCGCCTCGTTAAGTCTTTCTTGTTGAGGTGTTTCTGTTCACCTTTCTCTTTCTACCGAATGGAGCATGTATGAGGGCGTCTCGTTTTCGCAATGGCATTTTCACTAGCTTATGCTAAGAATGTGGGTACATAAGTCGTCACTAAACATTAACTCTGGCTTAAGTGTGCAATATCATTTATCTCGGCTCCGAGGGTAAATATTGTTCTTAATTTAATTCAAGTTAGTGGGAGCGCACGTGGATGGCGGCGCGCGCGGCGACGGCGCTGCGAGCCGCAAGTCGTGCATTGCACATCGAATATTTCAAGGGGAAACGGCGCAGAATATACTCGCAATAGCTCGCCCCTAATCTTGAGCCAAGTCGAGTGTTGCACCTGCAGCCAAATTCGTTCCAATTAGGAGGAGTTAGAGTGCGCGTTGCTGACTGAACAGCAAATGATGCGGTCCCCACTTAACGCCGTCCGGGGCGACACTTACGTGTCGTCTGCACGTAAATAAATTCAGTTACCGCTTGCAGTGAGTGCGCGTCATTAAACTTTCTTGTCCGTAACTCAAGCCCGACGTGTGACGTTTGTTAATTATCAGGATTTAACAACATGTTGATCGAATTGCGTTCCGAGAATGTTCACTTATCAACTCCGGTTCAGTACACGACACGGAGAACGTTTGATTATTAACTTAGGTTTAGATACTAATGGTGTAGACACACCTGTCTACTTAATTCTACGTCTTGAAAACAGATTAAACTTGGTGCACGAAATACTATCCAAAACTGAATTTTTGACTTCAATAACAGCAGGTGTGCTGGGTGTCACAGGTACAGTGATACAATGAACTTTCATAGCGGCACGTTACCGCAATGACTTGAAAATACACAACACATCGATAAAACTGTTTGCTTAATATAAAATTTAACGTAATCGACTTTACGTCGATGCGATCGTAGCGAGTACATAAAGTGAACATGCTCTTTCGCTACCAGTAGGGATATCCCACTAATGTGCTTTCGCCTACAATCTTTTCTTGCGATGACACGCTAAAATTTTCGTGAGGTTTAAATGAATTTGTATTCTATGTTCTATAGATTAGAGCTGGATTTAGTTTATTTGGGGGATTTGAGTTAGGATAATTCGAAAGTTAAGGTGGGTGATGTCAATCTTTATCGTAAGGGAAGTTGTAGGAAGGGGGAGGTCGAAGTCGGCTAGAGGGTGCGCCGCTGCGTCGATTGTAATCACGCAAATGGCTCCATATCAAAATGTCACATTTGTATCGATGTTTTCCTGTCATTTTGCGCAAGAGTATTGAACTTTTTAACATGAAAGTATTGTTCTTTGAAATATTGGAACTAACGATTCTTATTCGCAAACAATGTGCGTAGAGCGTAGCGCTGCTACGTGTTAAATTGATCTGCTACGCCGACTGCGTGGCTGCTACGCCGTAGCATAACCTTTCACTTTGAATAAAACACATACAATTATGTTTAGTATCTCAGATGGTTAACTAAATGAATTTTTGATCATTTATCTATTGTTCAATATTTTCGGGGGTATATAATTTACGAAATTTAAAATCTTAAAACATTGGCCCACCTCCCATTTTGCGCCACATGCCCTGTTCCTGTTACCTGCGCACTTGATGACTGCGTCAGTGAGTGCAGTTTGCATAGCTAAATTTTAGGCCATAGATATTATATAAACGTATTGCCATCTATACGCTAACAGGAAGATGGTAAGATAGACATTTTATGTCTTCAAGCCAAATCTTTATACGTAGATTGTGTCGCTCTACTTGATCAAAGAGAGCAGAAGAGCAGTGGTGGCCCAGTGGTAACGACCGCGACTTACGAGTTGTAGGTCGTAAGTTCGAACCCAGACAGGCGCTTTACTTTGTGTAAATTATTTCATCACCACTGCTCTCAAAACGGTGAAGGAAAACGTCATGAGGAAACCGGCATGTCCTAGAACCGAAAATTCGAAGACATGTGACATCTACCAACCCGCACTAGGCCCGCGTGGTGGATTACGGCCCACTCCCTCTCACAGAGAGGAGGCCTGTGTCCCAGCAGTGGGAACATTTATAGGCTGATGATGATGATGATGATGATGAATACTTGATCAAAGATCAACCCTCCTTTATTCATTTTCCGTTTCTTATTTACACATTTATCCATTTTTGTTACAAAAGTAGCAATGGACTTGTAGATAAGGGCGCTACCACATTTTATGTATTCAATTACAAATGGAATGACATTTTGGATGTACAAAAGGCGTCGTTTCAAAAAGCAATTATCGTTAAACGTTTACGAAACAATAAAAAAATCACGGGGTCACGTATTAAACAGTCTTTTTGGCGAGTTTGGTTTTATTTTTCTATCGACGCAGGCTGCCGGCTAGCCACTGACTGCGATCGCCTCCATTAAAATAACTCGTTAAAATTTATCATCGACCCGCTTAATCGCTTTAGCGCCACCATCTGGGATTTTATGATTTTTCTGCTTGCTCTGTATACTTTCGTGGTCATTTTACAACGTTTACAAAATTGCTTGCGTGAGGCGGTTAAAAGCTTTCCAACAACGTTTTACATCTCCTGTTTTGCGGGTAGTGATATTTTTTGTGTCAGCCACACGTGGGCCGCGCCGTTCGTTATAATAATTACAATTTACATTTTCATCAAAAAAATACAAATTGTCTTAGTTTAAATCCAATTTAATGAAATTACACCGGATTTTGTGCTGCCGTGGTGTGCCGCGGCGCACTCAGAAGATAATTAAATAATTAAGAATGTATGAGTGACGCTGTAAAGCGGTTTCCCTGATATTGTAATAATGCAGTCCTCTTGGGCGAAATCTTTTAAATTATTCTCTCACGCTTTTGCTTCCTAATTACGCGGACGTGGATGCCTACCGGCTTCGCGTCTATTGTGCGCTCTACGACTTGAAAATGTACGTAATATTTAAACTTTGATGAATAGAATTAGACAGTATTCTTCAAAATAAAACAATAGAGGTCCTCATAAGGAGATCCGCAGCATCCATACTCAAATTCTTAATGTATATGTGTAAGTACTTATACATCGCGCATCATCTACATTCGTATTTTTTTTAAATAAGACTTGCACAAAAAAATCATGGAGCATTTCTGCTGAATGTAGAAAACGTTCGACAAAACGGTTAGCACGAGTAGAAATGAAACGTTTTACCTCTAAAATGTCAAAGGTAGCTTCTTTGGGTTTATATTTTGCGTTTATAGCGGTCAACGGCGCGTCGAGATACGAGCAAAAAGACCTGGAGCGGCCGCTCGCTGCCGGGAGAAAATCTGAGGGCTTAAACAGTGCCACGTATGAAATAGTAGCGCTCGGTTACATGAAAAAGACGAGAGGCGAAATCGAGTGACAGGACCACGGCGCAGGATTTTCAGTCCGATGGTTTTTTGCAGCTGGGATTTTAGGACTGGACATTGCAGCCGCAGAGGCGATGCGAATTTATCGTGCCCGCTTCCCAGCCGGACGTGCGGTCCATGATTAGTTGGGCTCGACGCGTCTCAGTGAATTTTTTACATTTGCAAAGTCACCGGACCAAACACGCTCCCCTTGCAAAATTAGAACAACCCCGCATTAAACATATCTCCTTTGATTCAAATTGTATTAAAATGTTGTGTTTTCAATTTCAGATTGACCCCAAAGTGGCCTTCCCCAGGAGAGCACACCCAAAGGTAAGCTTTTGATAACATTTCATCACGTTGTGGTTAGACGTAAATTGAAAATTAAACCTTTATAATAAACTCATTCCGACATTATATTGCCACAAAACGGCGAAGTAGCGTTGCAAAGTTACGACATATTGTAACTGTAAAGTAGTCGGTTCAACGGGGCTTGTTTATTTTCGAACATTTACACAAAATATTATTTTAGGCTGGACATTACTCCCTCTCGCTATTAAGATGTTGGTTTACGGTGCATAAATAACTAAGGGCTAATAATTTAGTATGCGGCCTGTGATCTCGGGGCCGTCCGTAACCTAGATGGTCCTGTGATTGAATCACATAACAGTCTATTTAGTCTATTTCCTTTTTCTCCCGTTTTCATGAGTACGTTTATTAAATATTCTGAACAAATAGAGTTATAGATATAGATGAATTAGGGAGACAAATGTACTTATTATAATTTGCGTTATTTTTGTTTGGGATCCGTGAAAAACAAGTACTAAATTATTTTTCAAAAGGCCATCAAACTATTTATTTAGTTAATAACGCTTTATATCATTGAAACATGTCAATCAATCAATAATAAATTTATCTGATCATAATCTCCTATTTTACCTACCTACAAATGTAAACAGTAACTGTTTACATAATTACCTAATAGGTATAATCTATTCTCTTATCGTATAGCTTTCATTTGGATTTCGTTAATAGAAAACAATAAACTGAAAGTCCTTTGACTCTAAAACAAATCCCTGGTCAAAACGAAATTAGGGATATGAGGCAATCAAATTTAAAAATTCAACTACCCGCCAGAAATTGGAACTGCGACTGATAAATGGCTATTAGGGTGGCTCCCTATCATTTAAGGATCAAACATCAGCAAACTATATTACTGCATAACCGTACCCCTTTTGCCTATCCTGCCAAAACACAGACCAGATAGAAGAAAAAAAATTATGTAGCAATAACATTTAGTTAGGTATTATTTTATGTTCTCATAGTTGTAAAAACTCAAAGGTTTCTTTTAAAACCCTGCATAATGCAGACATTTTTGAATTCAGCAACGATACTATAATGGCTTCGTCTGCAGAGGGGTTCGGCACATATTTACTAGGGTAATAAAAACAATAGAATTCAGAAGTAGCTCGCGTCAAAAAAACGTGGAGGAGGCAAAAGGACTTGTGCAAAGGT
This sequence comes from Agrochola lychnidis, assembly GCA_963680765.1. Lineage (NCBI taxonomy): Eukaryota > Metazoa > Arthropoda > Insecta > Lepidoptera > Noctuidae > Agrochola > Agrochola lychnidis. The sequence continues at coordinate 9,429,208 of OY796863.1, read as the reverse complement.
ACTAGGAGAGGGTTGCTTATAGTAACGAGATGTTCATCAAAGACCCTAGGGTGTGGGATGTCTGTGTCATGTTTTTTTTAAAAGGTACTTTTCATTCGACAAGATTTAGTAGGTAGTTTTTACCAGGAAAAATCTTGAACTGTCTGACAATTAAGTTCATTTTGGATTCGTAAACAGTCATTAATCAAAAAGTAGAAATCAATAAACTTCAATCAAGGGATGTTTAAAATTATTTGAAATACGAGCTGAATAGATTTGTAATGAAAATGTTTTCATTTGCAATCAAAATAACAAAATATATCTGAACTTGACAGCTATCTGACAGGCTATGTGCAACCGAAATACATTGCCAGTGGTAAAATTATTGATAGATTAACAATGTATGAAACTGATAATTATCATACGATAGACAATTAATAGTGTCGCTTATTATAGGGAATAATGTTAATTTGTTGTTGTTCCAAGAAATAGAATCAGAATTATATTTTGATAAATGAACCGGAAAATAAATAGTTATAGTGAAATTTTAATTATTGTAGAAGTTAACAAAAAAAAAATTTAAAAAAAATTAATAAATTGTTTTAAATGAGAAGTAAATTACGTGGAATTACAGATAATATTATTCACTGTTCATACTATAATTTGCATTTTAGCATTCTTTCCACTGAAAAACCATTTTCAGTCATTTAGTGTGTTAAAATTGTAATGAATCAATTCCACTTTAAGCTGGAAAACCTTTCCCAAATTGCGCTGTAGCACTTGGTCTTGATGAATTTGTCGCATTTTAATTGGTTAACAATGTCCATTGGCAGATTAACTTCATTTGATTGACCTCGTCTTGTGAATAATAATTATCATGATGGCAGGTGGATTGTGTTTAAATGATTTTCTAGAGCTGTTTTGCTATTTGCTGGCAACTACAGTTTATTTCTATAAAGCCCATTATTTTGTCTAAACATAAATGCAGTTTGCAAGTGTTTTGATTTTAAAAACCGCATTACTTATCTTCCACTTTATATCTTAGCTATTTTGTGAATTTTCGCTGAAGCCGCGAGAACCAAGATTTTTCGCTGAGCTATGAGTTTTTGTTCTGCGCATAATTTTACAAGTTTTTACTTAACACAAAATATTAAGCTCACAATAGTAAACACTAGTTTTGCGGCTCCAGCAAGTGTAAGTTATCATTGGTGGGTGCAAGCCGCATTTAATGTAAATTGGCGTCAGGCGCGCCGCCCGACCGGCCGCATCCCAACGTTTTTACATTCAAGTAGCTGATACTTGAGGTTTTGTTTGACCTCGCACAGAATAGACGGTAAGCTCTTGCTTTTGTATTTGCACTGCTGAATACTAGAGTGTAGTCAATTGATAATTTCCACCCACAATAAACGGACGCGAGAGAGTTTCGTGAGGTGAAAATGAGAAAGTCGACGGTGTTGTTTTGTATTAACATTTAGAAAACTTGAGGTTGTAGGGGCGTCTTGCAACAAGTGAATTTCCTTTAGAGATGCTAAAGATAAGTGAGTGTGTCTAGCTTGTTTTTAGGCGAAAAACCGAATGAAAAAATCGTACCATCCGCAATTTCAAAAATCCGCGGATAGAGTCGGCACGCTACCTCCTTCTTTTATATGGACATTAAACGTGATGGATGGTTTTAAAACATCACGTTATATTACTCTATCCGGGCAGCCAGTGCGGTGTTGCGTGGCCGGTCAAAGGGGATGCCGGCTATGCGAATTACATGAATACATTAAGGGAGCACTGCCTCGTACATGTTACACTGTAATGCTCACGAATAAATTTAGACCATGTTCCTTCATCATACCACCGAACGGCTACTATGTAGATATGTGAATTATGAATATATATTCCGCTTATAACTCGCTATCGATTGCTTGTACCTTAGCCGCACGATGTAGCGGTTTGAGATAAAACAAAATACAAAAGTTCGACCACAACAAACTGTTTGCTGACATCAACCATTTTCGGGAAAACCAACATAATATTTTTTGTTCGCCTAATTAATTGCTATGATAAACGACGCACAAAATCGGATGATTTTGTCAGTGCTTGTGGGGGCGAAATTCAAATTTCTGATTATCGTTTGCCGCCGCTTCTGCTTTCCCTTTTTACGCAAACAATGGAAAAAAGGGGACACCGCTTCCAAGGCGCAAGCTAAGAACAAAACAAACGAATTTTTAATATCGTCTTTATCGATAATTGAGACTCCCTGGAAAACCTCTTATTTTGAAAAGTTTTAGAGACTGCAAAAGAGGAATGGTGAAAGCAAAATGGGATTGGAAGAAAAAACTTTTTTCATCTTCTTTGTTTGACATTGACAGTCACTAAACTTTGTATTTTCACAGTGGATCTATTTAATTTAGAATTGATTCAGCGGTATTTAATTGTCCAGTCAGCATCTGGCAGATGACTGCGGCAGATATTAAAATTTTATACATTTTTTAATCTCTTTCTTTTATACCTGTCTGGATTATTATTGTTCTTCAAAATATATTTATTGAGGTCTTCATATCTTTTAATGTCAAAACAAAGAAAAGTCTTCTTCTTCCATAACTGTCACAACTTTTCAAATTCGTTTATTCCAAAATATTTCTAATTAAGTGCTGCTTTGTTAGCAGTATTTAATCGTCGTATGTTCATAAATACGTCGCCATATTGTAAAGCATAACACAAAGCGCAATAACATATTAACCTCGGATGCAGATGAATAGAATATAAACTGGAACGTAGAACCAAGTGCATAGGAAATCACGCACAGCCGCGAGCAACATTACCTATCTATTATCTGCTAGTACATACTGCAAGTTTCTTGCGAGTAAATACCGGTCGTAGTGGGAGAGGGGATGCAGGGGAACAAAGGCTAATATGTCATCGCGGGCAACTTAATTGACGCGGTTTCCGCAACGACGCGGCGGAACGCAGACGTCAGCGTTTCCTCCGCTTACATATTTATATGGAGCGATTGCACTGGCTCTCCAACGCTGTATCATGAAATAATACATATAATTCTAATGGATGCGCAGTAATACTTTATACTCTCTAGGTTCATTGACATTTTCGCATATACGAGTATATGTGATTCTAATTGCTACTCACTGTCAGTCGAAAATAATCCCAGAAATAAAAATGTCACTCAAAATCAACATTTCCATGAAATATCGTAGGCAAAGACAAAAGAATAAATGGTGATCAAAGGCTAACCTTTTACCGCTATCCAACACAAACTCCAAAAATAACTCTAAATTGGTACATTTGAATTGCTCACGGTAAACCTATGATAGATAGGTAATTTGATTCACAGAGCTGTGATTATATTTGGTTAACACGAGTTCCATTCGTTTGCTCAAAGTTTATCACAGGTGATTTCAATTAAAAAGCTTTAATCGACCCCGAAACGGTCGCCGAAATCGGCGGCATTTGTAATCACCGCGGCGTGAGTTTATACTCTTTAATGGACTTTGCAGAAGTAGTTCCAACTCTACTTACGGCTAAGATATTTGAGGAAAAACTACCCGCCACCTACCACAGTAAGTGGTGAAGTTGCCGAACTATGGCAGACGTGGAGGGTATGGGCGCTTGGCGTGGCGCGCGCCGCCGGGCCCACTTGGCGCGATTTAACGTGTTTCATTAAAACGTTTTGTCGGTGTAATCGCAAGTAATTTAAGTGAAGAGAGCCGAGCTTCCGACTTTGTAAGTATTTTGTGTTTTCTTTTTTAATTACTTCGTTTTAACTTTGTTGTCGGGCTTTTAAAAGCTGACTGACAGCCAAATAACGAAGTTCTTTATAACTATTTAGGGAGAATTTAATGAAATTGTAAACTTTTATGCGATAACGCTTCATTATATTGGTTATTTTGAATGTGATATTAACATGTCGGAATCATGTTCATTTTTTATTTTTGAATTTTTTTCTCATTTAAATTCTTGTCTTTATTTTACCTTTCTGACATTCAATGTTCTTCACTATTGTTGTTCAAAAGCAAAAAAAAAAATCTCCGCACTAGATAACTCTACACACACGCCCAAAACTATCCTTTCCACAGACTCTCTGTATAACGCGTAATAATTTACAAATTCTATCAAGATATCCACGTTAAATACAACATCGCCGTGAATGATGTACACCGGGGTGCAGCTCCAGTGTGCGGTCGCGGGACTTATGCGCCGCTGGACGGTAGTTATGACCCCGGTCCCCTCCATAAGTCACTCGTTACATCTGTTCCATCACTCCCCGGCTCTCCCCTTCATTATTTTGCTTAATATACAGAATTAATTTAAAATTTTCGCAACGAATTTTAAACATAATAGTAATGTGTGGTCCAGTTTTCCCTGAAGAGTGTGTAGTTTTGAGAAGATTGTAATTAAAGGGAGGGTTAATAATTAAGATCGTGTGACTGTCCGAGAGAGTATTATGGCGAGAATAACCGACTTTTAATGATTTTATACTGAAGATCACGTCTAAACGAGTAGTGTTAATAATTTGAAAAAATATATTTTATGTTAAATTAGAGCATTTTTTTAATAACTTAATCTTGAATATTTTAGATTACGTTTATGTTACATATTGTAATTAATTTGTACAGTTATGTTTAACACGGATAAAAAACTGAGAATCACGCAAAAACTATTAAGCGTATTTTTTAAAACCTTCACCATTTTAAAGATAATTTAATTATTTATCTTTTAGTATACGTGTTTTATTAAAATAATTTTTATTTTATGTTTAACAAATTAATAATGCGTCTAATTTGGTACAGCACTCCTTGATGGGCGAGTCCTATTACTGGCTGGACTTACGACGCGTTGCGTGAGCTCAGCACAGAACACGCAAGCTAACCACTCAAGGCCATTGGCATAAATTCGCGTTTTAAGTCAAATCTTCACTAATAGATGTCGTCTCTCATATTTTAGTCTTGTCTGAGGATGGATTCATTTTTTAAGATGATGTATGTCAATGATCAACATGCATGACTTGTATTACAGAGAGAAATGGAAGAAAAAAAAGAAAATTGTTGTCATAAGTCGATAAAAATATTATGAAAATTATCGATCCTTAGAACTGAAACTGTAAAAAAAACTACAGCATCATGCTGATAAATATTCTGTAACCAAAATTAAATGAGTGTCTTTTGATACATGTAATTCTAACTATAATACTTTAGTACTAGAAGGTACTTAATTATTTTTTAAAGTACACTGAATCCCGGGAAACTGTAATGTTATGAGCGTTCATAAGTCAGTCGTTACACGGTTCTATTGCTCCCCAGCCCACTCACTCATCTACTGGAAAACAATCCCCTTGAAAAACAATTAAAAAACGTAAATTTATGATAGAATATTTATTAAAGTGAAACTTTTATTACATCGTCTCAAACTTTTTGGTCTGTGTGTTGCATGTCGCATGACGGTCGGCCGCGGAGTAGAGATAAAGTGAAAGGTGCTCATCAGAGCAGCCAAGGCCAATATGGCGGCGCCTATAGAAGTTTCACTTTTACCGTGGTTTCATAAAACCACACAATCCTTTTTTCTGGGTATAAAGATGAAAAATATTAAAATTTAATTCTAATAATTGAAAAAAAATTATGTACTTTTGTAGTTTGCATAGCATTAATTTTTTTTAGGGTTCCGTACCTCAAAAGGAAAAAAACGGACCCCTTATAATATCAGTTCGTTGTCCGTCTGTCTGTCTGTCAGTCTGTCAAGACCCTTTTTCTCAGGAACACGTGGAGGTATCAAGTTGAAATTAATATAGACTACGTAAGCTTATGATCTCTTGGATCTCTAAAGAAATCAAGCTTCTAAGAGTAAGCGCAATAAAAAAATATAACACCACCATTTAACGTATACATTATTTTATTTTTTAAATTTTATTTCACCACTTTGTCGGCGTAATTAATATATACACCCACACTAAATTACAGCTTTCTAGTACTAAGGGTCTCGGAGCTAGACCGCGGACAGACAGACAGACAGACGGACATGACGAAACTATAAGGGAGGAACCCTTACTACGGAACCCTAAAAAGCGGTCATTTATGCGACATATAATAATTTTGATACTCACAAATTCATCAAAATCTACAGGGTACTTCCCGCTGCCCTAGAATCATGACATTTGGCAGGAAACATGGTCTCACAGCACATGTAAAGAAAAAAATCCGAAAACCGTTAATAGAAATTTTATAATAAAAAAATAAAAAAATGCGTTTACAAACTTACATTTTTTGCCGTTGGAGAATTGACCATGACGTATATCGATGTATGGGAGAACATATTTTTCAAAAACAATGTTTAGTTTGTTTTTGGGATAAATTGATCCCAAACTACGGAACCCTTCATTGTACGTCGTCCGACACGCACTTGGCCGGTTTTTTTTAAACACATAACATGATATCACGCCTGTATAACTCGAAGGATTAAGCAGAGGTGCACCTATAGTACACCCACATTTCGCCAGTTATGTTTAAGTCCCTTGTAATACCCGCGTACCTATTGCCACCAACCGGGCACAAATACAGACTCCGGACGGCTGCTGGGAAATTGGGAAATTCCAGATGGAAAAACCCAATAACACCTTGCCCGACTCGGGAATCAAACCTAGGAAATCATGCTCAGCAGTAGGGCTTATATACGACCATTAGACTAACGAGGTAGTTTTTTTTTTATTGCACCCTAGTGTAGGTATTATGTTGAAAATTTTACATTGTAACCATAATTTTAAAATCGTATGCTGCTCGGTACAGGCTGGCCAAAGTTGCGAGTAAGTGTTGCGTCATCGTAGAATCATTTTTTAACCGTACCTAACGTATTTTTGTTAAAAATACCCTCGCGATTAACGTTTTAGGTTGGGAAGGATTTTTGTTATTGACCTTGTTTTACTTACCTAGTGCAGAATAAATCAATGTCATGTACCTTCAAACGGGTAAATTCGAAATTTATTTATGGACTTTTTCTAGCAGCTAACATTTTGGTTAAAGCCAACTTAACCAGGGTAAGCTTACCTAACTTCTCTAACACAAAAATTCACTGAATAATTCAGTACAAAATCCTTTTTTAAAACCTCAAACTAAAGCGGTTTAGGCACTCAATTTATTTCCAACGTTTATAAATAAAGTAAAAAAATACGCGACTGTTTACCACCCGTTATCCGCGGTATTCGTAAAGAAAACAAAACGTATTGCACGCTAACTTTGGGCATGGCGTGACGGGCAAACCTGCGGTCTGCTGTTGTAACTTTTACTACCATTTACACCTGACGTAGACACGAGAACATATGGAGCCGTGAACCAGATCGTTTGTCAAGATGTGTATGAATTATAACTTTTTAAACGTGAGTCTTGAAGGGTAAAACAGGAAGTGGCGGATTTAGAATCAGTGTTGAGTTGTTGTACACACGATCAACATTTCCGGAATACGTTGTAACTTCTAACTATTAATTATTGCAAACAAACTTTTTTTTATTTTTTCCATACCTCTTAACGGCATTAAATGTAATTTTTTTTTTGCAGTTTGTACCACGTCTTGATTCAGAGTTCTTTCTAAAAAGGTTTACTTTTTCACTACAGCTACATACATAACGCATACTTGTTCATGTTACTTCTACTTTTCTCGATCTCGTTAAATAAATTAATAGTATGGAACTCAAACAAGCAAAGACTATGCAACTCTTCATAAAATATCACCAAACCCGTGGGACGCAAGAATCCGGTCATCTAAAGGCAAACTTTCACCTACAACTGGGTAGCATACTTTCTAAAGAAATTGCATTTAATCATGTTCAGACCTCATAACTTCCCTCCTACCTCGTATATTTTATGAATTTTCAAACATACTTCTCGTCAACAATTACTTTAATAATAAAAAAGTTCTTATTATAGGCTTTTACGACAAATACTTTTGTTAAATTAAAAAGTTTCGTTGAAAGTACTCGCTCTTGATCGGTTCATTGTTGCTGAATTGTTTCATGTGTGTGTGTGTGCGTATTGTGAGAGTAATTTTCATCACAACTTTCAGCTTTTAAGATGATGTGTTACGTACAAAATGCGAAATTACATTTGAATAATAATTCGACTGTGAAATGAAAGCTATTTAATTTACTGTGTTTGAAATTATCGATCATCCAAATTCGCAGACGCGTTATGTGATTGGAAGTACTTAGCTACGAAACTATTTTTTTTTTTAAGTAGGTAACAAATTTTTTTTCGCTTGTTTATTTTAGTTAGGTAGATAAAATAGCTAAAAAGAAATTGACATACATGTACTCGACAAAATATTATGTTAAAAGTTCATTCAAATCTCATTTGTGAAATAATTTAATTTGTACATTAATTTGTTGAAACAATATTTTATTTTGGATCGAGGGACAAGATTACCCCTTAAGTAAAACATTGTCCAATTGTAGTAGGTACCTACCCGTATTGCGATCCATGAGGCGTAGATCCTCTATAGTTTTTATGACCTAGGGCCGGTGGACAACGACTATTTCTTTGAACGAGACCTTGTTGAAACTTTTAATTAACTGAGTACTAGATTTGCTACTTAAATTATTTTTCATCAGTCATTTCTCCAAATTAAATTTTTACCGTTCCGTGGACAGCTTCAAATTGGTCGCCTTCTTTTATTTATTCTACAAATATTGCAAATTAACGAATTTGAAGGAGTTCTCAGAAAGAAATCATTTACTGAAGTAATTACCTAGATATTGGTGCCGATTCCCTTGTTCACAAACTAAACTAAATTTAAGTTCCGTGCATCTTTTTCTATTTCATTAAGAAAAGGACAGAAGATAAATTTTAGTTTAGTCCTGTCAAATTAATCAGCGCCTGTCACTACTCCATACAAGTTTAGACGTGATTAAAAACTTGCCGACTAAAATTACGTCAATGTACGTTAAGCGCTGATTAATTTGATAGGACTAAACTAAAATTTACTTCTGTCCTTTTCTTAATGAAATAGAAAGAAAAAGATGCACTGAACTTAAATTTAGTTTAGTTTGTGAACAAGAGAATCGGCACCACTGTCGTTTTCTTCCGTAAGCTGCCTAAATACATAGTATAGTTATAGAATCTAAGTAAACATTTCGTTCATTAAATGTCTTTTATCGTAAAAAAACAACTCTACAAACTTATACCAACCATATTTATTAACAAAATTCTGTTTCACAGCATCCCAGTTTTACACAGTGGCGAAGTGACGGGAAATGTGTAATCACCACCGCCAAAATAATAGCAATATTAATTAATAACTTGAAAGTCAACACGCTTCACCCTGTCATTAGTTTGAACAGAGACGCACGAGTATATCAATCATTAGTTGCGTTATCGCGGAGCCACACGACGTGCCTTCACACAACTTCGTCATCTCATGTTTGTGTTATTTGTTGAATATTTCAGAGAAGACCTAATTTCATTAATTTAAACGTATGTACCATCTCCCCACCGGTGCCCACGCGGCTACCGGCTACCTTCACAACCGGTGTTATTTCGAACCTGATAAAAAATTACACACCTTTGTTTTTAGTCCGAATTTAACGCTGTAAACTGGATTTTGAAAAGGCCGGGGATCAGTGCGGCTTTGCGCATGCCCCCACCGTTACTTTTCAACCCGAAATTCCTAACCGCGAATTTAATATTTAATCTCACCCTTGTCTAGAACATTTACCGGGCGAGTGTGTCCCGAAATACTTTCCCTATCTGCGAAGAGGCGTACATTGGTTAGGTACAGTTTTTTAATCGCTCGGCCACCACTTGACGTGCGGTCGTGATGGATGGCGGCCTGTACCCGGGTCACGTTTTGTCATTTTATTAATACTTAAATTGGTCACCCGTGACGCGCGAAACGTGAAGAGGACAAAGCTTAATACAACACTTTAATATTTTTGTTGCAGCTCGTTCGACCCATGTATGAAATTGGAAACTTGGGTCCGCTGTAATAAAATTAATTCACACTATTAGTCAAACAGGGCTTGTTTTATTTTGCCGACACTTCGAGTAAAACGTGTATTTTTCAAGTTAAATTCTGCTACAATGTTTGGGGTGCGGCCTCAAAGGGGAGAGCAGGTTGAATGTAAACATATCATATATTTTAAGTGTAGGTAGGTGACGAATAACTCCATAATACAGGGTCGCTTCATTTACAAGCCCCCAGCATCATGTCCGGTCAACATAGCTACATGACTAGGTACGTCTCAAAACATATTAGCGAAGGAAGTTAGCAAGCGCAGTCCACCCTGGGTTAATGGGGTGTCATAGCACATGATGGGTCGTTCGCCTTACGAGTTACTAGCTCATCAGGAGCGCCGGCGAACGAGACCGACACCCTTTTATTGACATTAGTTTTACACTGAAATATGGACTGAGGTAACAAGAAAATAGAGGCAGCTTTTAGTGTAGTAATATACCTACCGATAGTTTCTTCTTAATGTAATCTTATCGCCTGAAACAGGTATATAAATGACCTCCCTAAAAGGTAGGTAGTAGCGGTTCAAATACTAGAATAATGTAGATGTAAGTGATACTGAAATATTCATTTATTCATTCTCATTTTCCGGCTGTTCTCTATGATGGAGGTAGAAAAATTATTCGCTACTTATTCCAAATGTTCCTTTTACATATCTAGGCGCAATGGAAGTAGCTAATGTATTACTTGCTTCCGATTAAACTGGAGATATTATCAAAATTTTCATGTGTATTTTTTGCTATTAAATAACTTCAGCAGCTTAGGTGTTGATTAGAGGCCCAGATAAAAGCGAGTCAAACCTTTCTTTCGGAATACAAATATCTTTTCTTAGTACTTGGAAAATTATTCTAAAAGTACCTAACAGGCTATTTTAGGAGTCTCCATAAACAATGTTTTCAACACCCATAAAACAATATCTCACGCATGTGATATGACAACAAAGTTTCCAAAAATTTCCTTTTACAACCCACTTCAAAAAGTTTGAAGTAAGACGTATAAAACTCTTTTAATAACAAAACATTTTACAAAGACACCGTCCGATATAACGTGAGTGTTAAGGACTAATGACACGTCATCGCACGAGCCCGCCCACACGCTCCAACGATCACCGAACACTCCTCCAGTAATAAGTTTATCGACCATCGAGACTGGAGCTCATTTCATCTTTTTAACCGCTCGGGTAGGTAGCATTAATGTTTCAAACTACCTTCGTTTATTAGACTTAAACTTTGTTTTTAAAGACTGTTCTGTGTTCTCTTTTTTTAGGAATTATTAGAGGTTGTGTGCTGTTTTAAGTGAAGCATTTTAAATGAAAGAATATCTGCCAATTTGGTTTAAAATATTGTTTCATGATATTAAACAATATTTGATATTGTAACATGGCTTTTCTTAAACTATTACGCTCGTTTTTTTTCTTCAAAGTTAACTAAAGTTCAAACTTCAGTTACGGAATAACTCGAGGTGCTCTGGTTTTAAGTTTTCAAGAATGTCAAAACTTGAAATCGGTACACACTTCAGGAAAACCTGATCAGTTGAAATAAAAAGTGCCCTGCTCTCTTTTCTTCGACGCGAGGACCTTTAAAAAGTTTGTAATGATTGAGTAAGCAAGAAACTTTTTCATCTACTACATTATTTTTGATTATACCTGTTATTTCTTCTATTACAGTGTCTGAGTAATCTATATTGCTTTTAGCAGTTGTTATGACTTGACAGGGGTCATGACTTTCCTTCGCAAAGGGCATGAAACTTGTCTAGCACATTTTGTCAAGCTTATCTATTATGTATCTCCATAACCTTTCAACTGTCATTAACGAGACACAATAGAATTTTAATTGTTATCCACCTCAATGAGGCGTCGTAACAGATGATGAGATAACAGACCTCGAAACAGTTATCTCTAAATATGCACCATTACCACTACTCCTTCCACGCACCTCAATGAATTCACCACATCAGAGTATTTCTAAAATGCTATAAAATTTTTCCTATTCGTATCGAATCGAAATGAGAATTGCATCGGAAAGCTTGCCAACAAGATAATACAATCTGTACCTCATCTTCCGTACAATATAAAACTCTCAACCTGCAAAGTAAATGCACCTTCAAAAAGCGAAGAGTAGCAATCTAGTGGGGAATAATTTTTCCGTGCGATTGCGATGCGATGTTTTGGCGCATCGTTCGACAAATAGCCGCGCTGCGTCGCAGTCCGCAGGGCGGTCCGCTGACGCTACAAAATCTGCCGCCGGCGCTCGCTCGCGCAGCACTCGGGCTCACGGGCACACGGGCACACAGGCACATGGGTATACTGGCATAGGAAACTTGGAAAAAATGCCGAGATTGGCGAGGAGAGCTCCGCAGCCTTGGGGTGTCGGCCGCCAATTCGCCACGTTGCAACACGGAGATTGTACCGTCTGTTTTGTTTGCCTCTTACTGTCTTATTTCCAGCTCTGAAATTGTATGAAAGTGCATCTGACTTAAAATTGTTATTCTGTGACTCCCTGAATTTTCTCACAAAAAACAAAGTTCCTCCCCCGAGAACTGCGATTACAAGCGAAATAAAAACGCGGAACAAGAAAAATAAAAACTTGGGACCGACAATTCACGTCTCGGATTTTTCAGCCGCAAACGATAGTTAACGCTATCTAGTTAGTAGTTAAATAGCTCATTCTCATTCTTGGAAACGTTCCCTAACGTAATAAACGACAAGAGTAGGAAGCTTCGCGTGAAAGTTGAGAGCGTATGCTATCTCATGCAAATTACGGCAGATTTATCATAAGACGTCTCCGTAATTGCGACGTGAGGAGATATGGCGGGAGCGCTTAAAGCCACTCTCCAGAAAAAAGGCAATTAAAGGGATAAACTGGAGCAGTTAGGTCGGGCGTCACGCTTGCGATATCTCTGGAGAGGTGGCGGCGAGGCGGCGTGGCGGTGGCGTGGCGGCGGCGTGCCGCGTGCGTGCCCGCGCGCCTCCCGCCTTCAGACCCCACCGAACATGTAAAGGGCGTGGAGCAATATCATAGACTACAGACTGGAGACGGGGGTGGAACATCCGCCACTGACGCTATTGCACTTGAAGCTTTACAAAGCTAAAAGCAATACAGTTATTTGATTTAAGTCGGGTGTGTACCACCGCCTTGCGCTGGATTGTGTTTGTTCTGGTTTGGCAGATGTCAAAGTTGTATGTTTTGAAACAGAGCCTCACTGTTGTTTGCGATGTTTGTTTCCAGATAGATGGTATTAGTTACCTATATGTGTTGTTGACATGTGTGCATAACCTTACATACACACATACAGTAGCTAACCTCAACATAGTTGTGCACATGCATCGAGTAACACCAATGACATTAATTACTAACGGATTAGCTAAAACAACTGATCTGTTTACTGTATCATTACACGACCGGCTGTTTCCCAACTGTAGATATGACTTCGAAAGCAACTAATTACGTGGAGCTTGACTAAAAGCCATTGAGAGTCCGTCGGCGATAACCAAAACGGAGTCCATCAAAATAATGACTTGGTGTATGAGGCTGATATGTGACATTCGCTACGGTAATTAATGCAAATCAATGGTGGGACGTGCGATTGATTCGGGCCTAGCGGAAAGCTGATCAATTACGTTAATGAGCTGCTGAATCCATATCGCTGACGTTTCAATATTATGCTAATGCTTATGGTTATTTGCTGAGTAATACCAGCGGGCATTCGCTAGATATGCACCTTTAAGTTTCTGCGCAATTTGTCGATTATTTTGTATCCAATCGGCTGTGATATTTTAAGGGGTTGTGGTAATGAGTGTCGAGTGTTTATGCAGTTTAGCTTTCTTTGTGTCATATGTATGTTGGCTTGGGGTGCGGTTGTGTTTATTTGTTTGTTTTTCTTTCGCTGTTCATACGTTAAAGCAAGTGCATTATTACTAAAGGTAGTATGATCGAGTTGTAAGATAATAACTTGGATTTTAAGCTATTGCATAGCTTTTATCGCGGGCCTTGATCGCGGCGACCGAATCAAGAAATTCCGTAACGAAAAAAACCTAACACCCCCCACTCCGCCTACCATGTAATGACGGTTCCCATGACAACGTGATGTTGTCATGGGAACGTAATTTTTGTTTCATGTCATCACGTCATCATCCCAAGTGTAGCGTTGACAAATAGGAAGTATGGAGGTTACAAATGCTATGCAATAGCTTTACCGCGGCAGTCCCCGAGTGCCACACGTTTTTTATTTGTGATTTTTTTACATACCTGCATTCAATTATTATTCATAGACATAGGATATATAATCAACTAAAAATTAAATTAAATTAAAATCTAGTCATGAAAAACAACACTTGTATATTTAACACAAAATAATCCACACACGTGTTGCTGTCAAACAAAATTCAACCTTTTGTTACTAACAAAACACAAAAGCTAAAGCTATTATCGACACCACTAGCCAAAGCCGTATTCCATATCGTAAGCCGATCAATGGCTAATGATCCCTAGGTGTATCGGAACTGTTCCAATATTATGTAAATGCTATCAGCTAGTCGCCTGAAAGCCTCCGCCGGCCTTCTCCGCTAACGTTACTTAACGATAACGAAAGCCTTCGCTATACAGAATAGGTATATTTTCATAATTTTAATAGAGCAACGTTTTAAATTGTGTGAGGGTATTCTGTTACGTTAAGCTTTAATGGGCACGGGATATATTATTAAGGAATATAGGAAGATATAATTTCCTACTTGTAACAGAATTAACGAAGTCCTGAAAACGGGGTGTTTGAATCGATTGGCGTAAATTAAAAGGCCAACTTATTGAAAACATAATAGATCCTTCTATACCTATAAAATAATAGCAAGAATAAGTAAGAGTTTTTATGACCAAGAAATAAGATTGAATTAAAACTTGCATTGACTCATTACTAAGGCATGCCATATCCTGATATCCGTTGAATACATTATCTTGATATAATTTGTTTTACTATCCGGATAAAACGAATAATACGGATAGTTCCTTTTTATAATGAATTACATAAAAATCTGAAATAAAGTAATAATATAACAATTTACATTGTGGTTTTAATGCATGTTCATGCTGCATTTAAAAAATTGTCTAATTATAAAATTACTAGATTCATCATAAAGAAAATTTAAAAGTGCTTTTGTCCAGAGCTCGACTTCAGTTGACGACAGCGATGATGATGACATAGACTCAGTGATTACCAGCAGCAGAGAGAAACTAAAAAAATCATTTACTTTAACAAAGCAAATAATCAAAGAGATCGCAAGGTCCATCCCAAATACACCATCGACGTCCGCTGCAACTGATTGCAGTTGCAGTGGACGTACCTAGTGCTTTTAAACTAAATGATTTTTGTAAGTAATGTTCATCATCGCTGTCGTCGTCAACTGAAGTCGAGCTGGTGAATACCAGCTCACAGAGAAGATTTAGATTTTTTTTGCCGAGTACAGATGAAACAGACCAAGAAACATTCATCTTAGTCAAATAAACAACCTCCTCATCACAATTCCTCCAACCAGCGTCGAAACTGACTTGATTTTTTCCTCCGCTGGTTACTTAAGTAATAAGTTGAGGACATCTCTAAACGACGCATCATTGGATTGCTTGAGTTTCTTTAGGTCTCATTACCAAATAATGAAAAAATATGTTATTTAATTTTGTTGTTTTCACTTTATTTTCAGAATTATTTATGTTATGTATGTATATAGTAGCTGTTATAGAATAAACCATAGTAAGAGTTTGTTTTTTCAGAACTTATGATTTATATTCTGTTAATGAAATAAAATATCTAAACATGACATTATTATGTTCGTATACTTAAAGAATTATTTTTTTAGAAATCACTCATAGTTAAGACTGAAATTAGTGATGAAAAAGTTCCAAATTGTATAAACTTATGTAATGAAAACAATGAAATAGAATATTACTAACTTGTACTCATTTTTACTCCTTTTAAAGTGATTTATGTTATTGAGAAGAACAATTTTTAAACCTTGCATCACCTACCTAGTTTTTCCCAACTATGTTGGGGTCGGCTTCCAGACTTGTTGTTTTAAAATCGTTTTTAAATTGTGTGATTCGTTAATAACATAAGTATGACATGTTATAACACGATTATTGGAGAGTTTTTGTAATGAAAATGTCGATTGGAAACTTATATTACCTTGATTTACCTGTTTTACATAGTGGTATCCAAAATATCTATTTTATCCGGATATATCCGGATAGTGCTCTGGAAGTATCTGAAATATCCGGATGATCAAATGGTGCGGATAATCGCATGCCATACTCATTACACCTCTATTCGAAAAAATGCTTTGACCAAATTAATTACAATAAGATATTGTATTATGCTTATAACTCATTATTCTTGTTAGGTTGTCAATAGTTTTGCGTTTATTCTGTTACACATTTTATATTGAAGGGTATTCAAACAAGTAGGTATTTGGAATGTATTCAAAGAAACCTTGAAGAGCACCGCGATGTCGTGATATCGTGAGTTCAACTCGTGCATGTATCAATGTCTTTCATATAACCTATGAATGCTTACAATTTATTACTGGCCACGAATTTTTAAGGAAGTATGCATAAAGCTTAAGGTTTAATAGATCTATGAAATGGATTTTATATGATCTGAAGAGGTTTTAAAGGAAGGGCCTTCAACCCAATGTTGGGATGTATTTAGTAGCGAATATCATTAAACTCATAGATGCTTGGACAAAGATAGGCCTTGAGATCTCAATTTATCTATCTAAATAAAAATAGATAAAAATCAATTGCCGTGCGTTTGTCTCACAAAAACTCTAAAATGGCTCTACCGATCTGAATATGTTTTTTTAATATTTGTTCGCCTTAATACTGGGGTGCTTTAGGAAAAAAGACTTTTAGGAAAAACCCAAAGGAATAGCCGAACAATCGAAAAATTCTAAATTTTCTTGGTACGAAGTTCATCGGGTCATCTAGCTCCATATAATGCTGGATGCATACCCTAACGCTCAAGGTGGGTTGAGACCAAACGACCATAGAACCTGACCAAGAGCAATTCTTTTTTTGATATTATTGACATGAGAAACCAACGAAAAGAATGATCAATCATAGTTTACACAAAAATAATTTGGTTTACTAGTAATAAAATGAGCATTCGCTTATTTGATCTAAACACAAATCTAACATTAAATAATATGAGTAACCAAACAAAACACAATCACACAAAAACTCAAAACAAAAACCCATCACAGATAAACGAAACCAAATCTCACGAGAAAACATCAAAACAATATACCTCAACGTCTAAAAACGACGATTTCGCCCACTTACAATATTCCACTTACGTGCCATAAACTGTATCAAACAAATAAAGGACTACCATAAGCGTTCTGTTGGACGTAATAACATGTTAGTAGTCATAAAAACTACGCGGATTGAGTGTAAACAAGGGCTTGGTTAAGATGTAGGAACCGCAATGCACCAAAGTGACGTGGCTTCTTGTAGGGCGACACTGACTGGCTCGTTTATCAAAGTCAATATCGTCTGTCGGCGTATGTACCTACATGTTAGGTTGCGTACGTATTATTGCACGCGTGTGTACTTGGGCTCATTGATTTTGATATGTTCGTGGTCTGGTGACAGTTTTTTCTTGGTACAAGGATCTGTATTTATATAATCTAAATAATCGTTTGATAACGGCATGGAAGTGACGACATAGATTATCAGGAGATTCTTAAAAAAATCTTCATTTATTTAAACTAACTTTCGTCTTCTAGCTATCGTTTTCCCAGCCAATGTTTTGATACAGCCGTTAGTCACAAAAATTCTTCAATTTCATGTTGTAGTCTATAGATTTTTGAACGATTGACAAAAAACGTACTTCACGTTTACCTCTGATTTTGTATGATCTGTACTATGTCACGATGGACTGTCCTCGTGTATCTCCGACAGAGTGCGCCATGTCTTCGGACCACCTAGCATCACAG
Organism: Agrochola lychnidis; assembly: GCA_963680765.1. Taxonomy (NCBI): domain Eukaryota; kingdom Metazoa; phylum Arthropoda; class Insecta; order Lepidoptera; family Noctuidae; genus Agrochola; species Agrochola lychnidis. Next base: position 9,411,252 of record OY796863.1, on the reverse strand, counting down.
ACCACATTTTAACTTTACTAAGTGAAGCAAAGGTTTCATACAAATATAAACCTTATTTTCATGCATATACCTGATGTTCATATGCGTATAAAGACTGTCCATGAAGTTTCTTACCCGTTCATCTCCATAGGAATCTACTACGCTTTAGATTGGGCAACTAAGCTTCATTTTTTTGACTGACCGAACCCAATGACAGGCGCTTTTGAATATTGTCAAAAGTGCCTGTTATTGGTTTAGGTGATTGAAATAAATGCTTTGAGTTTGAGTTTGTATAAGCGAAAGCGATCAAGCGGTTCTCAACGCTCCCGTCACTCCTTGAGTGCTGTGCTGGCCGCACCCTTTCGCTCACTATAACTAAGACTAGGAAACTAAAACCTGCACACTTAACTCTTTAGATATGTGTACAGCACATGAAACAAACCAAACAAAAGGAAAAATAGACAAAATTGACAGATGCACAATCATAATCTGTCATTTTGTCTATTCTTCCGTTGACAAAACCCGTTTCTATTGTGGTCAAGCTACGCGCGCTGGACCTAAAGATTTATTGATTGATGAATGATTTATTTTAAAATAAAATGTAAAAAAATATTAATTAATATTTAGTATAATGTAATGAATTGTAGAAGTATCAAGTATTAGTATCAGTATGTCGGAGACGGGTATGTGACTCTCGTTATTTTCAGCGATATTTTAACTACTGTGGGCGTAGTGTGGGTAGTGTTGGTTAATGCGCAATAGAAAAACAGTTTGCAGTTCAGATCACATTATAATTTACTATCAAATTAATTACACTAGCTAAATTATACACACACTGGGTGCGACGGCATTTATTAAAATCACCAATTAATACAATGATCACAAATTAAAACTAACACAATAACTGAGCATCACGAATCGAGAACAGTTCCGCGACGTCTTGACTCCGATGCGATCCGAGGCTGAAATCCCTCCGTGGCCTTAAAACATCACGACTGTAGAAACGCGCATTTTAGGTGTGGGTAGATCACGTCCTATCACCAGCGGCGCGCTTGCGATTCGTTTCGTGTCCGTACTAATGACCGGATCCGACAAGTATAATATTATGTAATTTGATATGAAACATTTGCAGTGCCCTTACAGGGTGCTTGTCTTAATACTGTGTCATGAAATTTTAATGCATGCCTACTAACCAGTGTTTTACATGTTAGCAAATAAAAAGCTTTTCTTAGAAAGCGGTTAATGGTCATACATTAATGGCTGTATAAATAAAGAGCATTTTTTGACAGATTTTCCTGACGGCCGTTATAATATTACGGCCACCGCTTCTTTTTTCTTCTTCTAGGAAATGGTAGCTTTAGTAACAATACATCTAAGAAGTTTTTGCTTAGTCTTCGCGCGAAGTGACGGATAATTTCGGAGACTGTCACAGTTCTCTTCGCACACTTTACCATTCTACTTGAAATGACTACATTTATTTTTGCTTCAGTAAAATTTTAGTCTAAGTAGGTCTTTTTCAAGACTTTAAATAGAAGTTGTGTCAAAAATTCAGCCTTTCATAATATAGATTTTGAGATATCAGTTTGATCGATGTTCACTGGACGAAAACAAAGAAATGTTATTTTGAGAATTTTACTTATTAGTACCTACAATAATGGAGAAACTTAGTAATTTAAATATAACTCGGTTTATTAAAATGATTTTTATAAAATAAAAGTTTAAAATATAATTACTTACTTTCTTTAATGTTACTTAGCTCAGCTTCTTAAAGTTATTACACAAGGCAAGTTAATTTTATTCTTCATTAAAACCATTAGATTCGTTTATTTTATATTTATGTATCATTTTAATACCTACTGCCACGTTGGTCTAGTGGTCGCAAGCGAGAGGTTCTGGGTTCGATTCCCAGGTCTGGAAAAGTGTTATTGGGTTTTTCTAGAATTTCTCAATAGCAGCCCGGAGTCTGGATTTGTGCCCGGTTGATGGCAATAGTATCGCCCCCTATTACATGGGACTTAAACATAACAGGTGAAATGTGGGTGTAAGGTGCACCTCTGCCTATGTTATTTTGATAAATTCTTAGATTTCATTTCAACTTCAAATAACTATATTTATTATAAGTTCTAAGAAAAATGTATTTCGGATAGTATTGTTGAAATAACACAAAATATATTTGATTTACGCATCTTCACAAAAGAAAAACTTTTTCTATAATACATTTAACTTTTCTTGTTATTCTTAGAAAATATTATTAATCAAAGTTAGACACATAGATAGGCATTTCGTGAATATCAATAAAATAAAAATGTATAAGTGTCAAATTTTATTTTGAATAAAAAAACGAGTGAAAGGAATATCAGAATCGATCTTTTGGAGTTAATTTTACAGTAGGTACAGTCGGTGCCTACCGTGGATATCGATAGTAATTATAATATAGCATCAAAATAGTGTTATATAACAGTGACAAATTACTTGATAATTACGTTGTTAAAATTATGGAAATTTAATTGAGCGCGATGCAATTACCATTTGACAAGAATTTATAGTCGAGGTGAGCAGGTGACACGTGGAATGAGCTTACACTAGAAAATTGAAAATCGCTCCAGGAATATCTAAAGATCCCTCACTAAAAGACAGCTTAGTACCTAGCTTAAGGTATAAACTACTCTTTATCCCGGTCGAAAGTTCCCCCGGGACATATAACTAATAAATATCCCAAATTTATAAGAGGTGTCGAGTGAAGCCGTAGATAAAAAATTGCTCCACACAATCGTATGATTTTTATCCAAATCATAAATCTATGTAGGCAACATCTTGAGCTCTGTATTTATAAAAGGAATCTAAAATATATTCGTACAAATAAAATAGCAGCCTCAGCTCAAAGGCAAGATGTTATGCTAATATTGTAAATATTATTTCTTAGCTCCAAACGTAATTGAAACCGCGACGACTTTGTAAGATAATACATCATAATTAAAATTTTGGAACACTGAATAGGTACATCTGGAATTGAATTTAAAACCGCTTCCCGTACTAAAGTTGTTCCCTTGCTATCACACGTCGGAAAACTTATTTGAATAACAACGCATACAATAAACGCTGCCGTGCATAACGGTACGAAGGCGTTTGACAGAAACAGAATAACCCGCCCCGGATCGCAAGAAACAATACAACTCGCAATAGTGACATAAATCAAATTTTTGTATTCGTACGGACTCGATATTTGTGATATTAAAACGCGAGTCACGGCGGGTCGCACGTCGCGCAAGATCGCCGCCGGTACAGAAGGCAACTATTAAAAATAGAGAACACTCCTGAGCGTATTTCAGTTGTCATATTTCACGGTTTGCCCGATGCTGTATAAACACGTTCCCGTTCAATCATCCCGCGATAGGCGGCGGCGTTGCGAATAAATCAAGTCTCTCACTTTTTCACCTGCCACACACAAAAGCTTTCGCACTGAAACTTGATTCGGGTTATTTCTGACGAAATATCAGCCTATTTGTTATACTATTGATACGGACGCACGTGCGCCGCGTAAGTTTGTACTTGTTGACGAGAGGGGATTGAGTGAAAATTGCTTTCCGACAATGTGCATAGAATTTGATGGCACCCGGTGTCGACTTACGGTAGATGTTACGGTTTTTTCGATGAAAATAAGTTCTGATTTGCCGCAAAGGGTATATTATATGATCGTATCGATACAAACTGAAATATATGAGGCGGACACGTACAACACACGTTTTTCTTTAGCCTAAATAAACAGTCATATAGTCGGAGTAAACTAACATGACCCGATAAGGGAACTCCTTTATCATTCTATTTTATAGGTAGGTGCTTTAATTTTCAGTTACATTTTACGTGATAAACATTATTAGTAGATGGAAACAAAATTATGATGAAAGCAAAAAAAAAATGTCCGTCATGTAGATTATAAAAAAATATTGGACACGTATTTTTTCTTTTTTTACGTTGGCGAAAGATTACGGCGATACACTGAGTTAAAATATGCCATGATGTCACGAGTATGGAGATTTTATACTTACTTGTGACGTAGGGAGCCCCACTCCCCAACGTTAATGCGTTTTTTTTTTCTTAGCCGTTATTGTCCCACTGCTGGGCAAAGGCCTCCCTACCCTCTTTCCACCTCTCTGTGTCCAGAGCTTCCAAGGACCAATCTTTCTTAAAGGAGTCTAGCTCATCCCGCCATCTCCGTCTGGGCCTGCCGCGATGTCGTTTGCCACTAAGCGGAACCCACTGGGTCGTAAGTTTGGCCCATTGATCGTTTGACATGCGGCAGATGTGTCCAGCCCAACAATAATGCGTTTTATGTAAGTCATATTTTATTAATATGATGAAGCAAAAAATACGTGTCTAATATTTTTTTATTATCTGACTGACGGACTAAATAATAGAATTTCTTTTTTTTTTACCCAGACATCATTCCTATTACCAAGTTCTGTTAATAATATTCAGCACATCACACCTATAATTCATTCATCCCAAAAAAGAAATACTATCTAAAAGTCAGTAGCTTCCCCACGCACCGTAAAAAACTCTTTACTTTATCACAAACATAACAATAACTCAGGCGCCTCGTTGATACGGCAGTGTATCGCGCGATCGTAAATATCACACTCGAACACCTCACGGCCTGTCATAATTCAATTATGGCGAAAAAACGCGTCACGTATCGGTGGTGATAGCACAATCTTCACACGATCCAGCTAAGGAAGCTGTGAGGCATCTCATTGCGGCGTCGTAAGTGCCTATTTAAGGCTACGTAGCCACTTACGTCGACGGGGGCCGATAGCGTAATCCGAATCGAGGTGTATTGTGCGTCCCCGTACGGAATACGGCCGCGGCGCCGAGCCGACTATTCCGAGAGCCTATAATCTTCGCCGTAAATGGATTTAATGCAAATTTCTCTACGGCCGTTTGAATGGGCTGATAAAAATACATACTTAACTCCTTTTGTGTAGTTCAAATTGTTTTTCGATGATGTTAATCGTTTTGATGAAATATTTATTTTTAATTAAAAAGTAAAATCGAATTCTGTACGAGCAACAATTGCATGATGAATTTTGATTTATACAAATACAGTTGATCATTTAACAAAACAAAGCTAGACAACTCATTGTTATACCTGCCTACTACCTAAATTCGATACTAAAATGACTAACTAATTTGAACCATAAGTCTTGCCTTGCAAAATAAAATGGAAAAGAGTAACTGCAACTTACGCTATTTCAACCACAATTAACATCTTCCCTCAAAACGCAAATTGAAATTGGAACAAGCTAAATTTCAATCAAAACTAAAATGAAGCGTTGTAAAGCATCGGTTCGGTCAAACAAGAGCTAATCGTCTGAGGGGAGCCCTATACATAACTGAGTCAAATTTACATAAACACAGTTCTATCTTGCGGCTGTTATCATTCAATTAAATAAGATTTTGCGATACGAAAACCACACCTGCTACTTGAACTAGAAATCTAATTCGACTTGACTTAATAACTAACCATTTTTGGGGGATTGAAACTTGAACGTTTGAGTTGTTTTGCTGTTAAATTGGATGTATTCCGACTGTTTGAATTTGTATCTATAATTTTCTAACCCCCAGTGTTATTAAAAGAGGTGTGTTAGTTTAGAGCCTTTGTGTGTTTGTGGCATCGAAGCTTGCAAACGGATAGACAGATTTGAATGTGGTTTTTAAAAGACAATAACAATAATATTATTGAGTGAAAAAATATCGACAAGGGATGACAATTTCGAATTACAACTTTAATAATTTTATTAAATATTTAATCTGTTTTCTTTTTTGGGTTGTCATGAAGTCTGTCTGAAAAATGAATTAAGAATTTCCGCACAGTATAAATTAAGAAGTGACGTTACCGCAAACGATGTGAAAGGCAAACTGAATATAATATAAATTTAAAACAATAACTGTGTAACAATCCACAAAGATTCTCGGTTTTCGACGAAAGTGATTAAATATCGATACAGGAATGTAAATATATCTTTACATCATGCAAAGCAAACTAAATAAAATATACTTCAATTCAATATATTTATTATTAAGCATTTAAAGTACAATTTTAATACATGTGTCTGCTATATTTCCTTTTACTGGGAATATGGAATCGTATTTATACACAAACAATATTTGTGTTTACCTACATCATTGCCATTTTCGTGAAAACAGCACACATAAATAATAATCATATTTACCACACACCACGTTTAATTAAAAAAATACCCATGTAGGCACAACATTATTCTGTGAATTAAACTATTATTCGTTTCAACTACCTGGCTACAAAGTAAAATGTACACGAAATAAGACATGATGTATCAATCTGCCTAGCCTTTTCCCAACTATGTTGGGGTCGGCTTCCAGTCTAACCGGACGCAGCTGAATACCAGTATTTTACATGGAGGGACTGCCTATCTGACCTCCACAACCCAGTAACTGGGTAATACGATACCCCTTGGTAAGACTGGGTGTCAGACTCTCGGGCTTCTGACGACCCGTAACGACTGTCAAAGATCCACGAATGACAGCCGGGACCAACGGCTTAACGTGCTTTCTGAGGTACGGAGGAGTCTCGGTATGTAAAGATGGTCACCCATCCACAGACCAACCTCGGCAAGCGTAGCTTAACCGGATGAATCGACCCGTGCAGCTGTTATTACTTAGCCACGAGCTCCTCAAATAAGACATGATGTATATTTGTAGAAAAATATTAAAATAAAAATTATAAATATTTTTTTCTTATTCCAAATTGTTTTCAATAATTATTTAAGTACTTAATCAAATCTTGATCATCTTTCTGACCTTTTTATAAGCCATTTTTATGAGTCTTTTATTCCCCATAACATTCTTCCTCCATGCAACAAATAAGTTAGAGTAAGTACGGGTGAAATGCGACACAGCTTACTGCGCTTTGTCAACGTGTATTATGCTCGTAAGCCCTCACTTGAGATATCTACCAGATATACTGTGCCTTAGTATCACTTTATCGGTGCATCCATTTGATATTGAAATCTTAAATTTTCGATTTGCAAATCGCGTTTTGGTAAATAAGTTATACCTACTTGAGATTTGTATTTTGATTGTGAACTTAGTTGTTTTAAATGTTAAAGATATTGAAACAAGCAAATCAACAATTTTTTAAGTCTGAGAAAGTGATTTTCTTAAAATATTGCATATGCCATACAAAAACTTTGTAAAAAAATAAAATAACGTGTAGTTAGGTAAGTACAGTAAAACGAATGATTGCCATTTGCAATAAGTAAAAGGCTTCAATTTTGTACACTTACACACTTCCTGAATTTCAAGCTTAGATACAAAACCACAACCCTAAAACGGCTAAATAACACCGCATCGCATACATTACCTGCTAAGCAAAGCTTCAGCGGTTTCAAATACATCGTGAGCACGCATCAGACTGCTAACATCCAGTAATCAATGACTACCTACCATCCGCATCAGCATTGCGGGATCGTCAATCCACCAGACGATTTCGCTTACATTAATCTTATCAATTCACAGCGGCAGCTTACCCACGTTGCTTAGAATTTGAATACCGCATTCAGGATAGCGCTATGTGCTTCGCCCTATGCACTCATACGTGTTTGCAATGCGTAAACGTGCATAGACTTGGGAGATTTGTGCGTGAAAGACAACAGACGACGGCCGACTATGTTATTGTTTTGATGCCGTAGACTATTTTAGTGGGTGTTGTGAAGCTGGATTTGATACACTGTGGAAATTTTGGACGTGTCTAGTCTATGTGGTTTATGATCTTAAGGCTAACGTGAATATAATCTATTGAGATAGCTGTATATACTTTAAGTAGGATATTTTCAATAACGAATGTATTAACTTCCAATGAATGACTTAAAAGTATTTAATGAACAAATTGAATTGGTTCGCAAACACATTAAGTTGACCCGCAAATAAATTAACGTCACGAAAATTCATATTCATTTCGAAATTCAAGATGAAACCACAGTATAAAATAAAATAATGACAAACAGTTGACCAACTCTGGCCCGTTTCACCCAATCAAGTGTTTAAAGCGAATATGTTGGGGAATATGGACGGCAAAAGACAGGTATCAAAGTGCGGCCGTACTGAGGAGAGCCAATCAGTTCTATTTGCATTTCACTAGTCGCCATTATAGCGAATCTCTCGCCGCGTCGAATGCTACAACCCAACACTGAATTTGTGAATGAAATTCTGTCGAAATGTATTTAAAGCGTTTATTAACTGCGTGCCAAGCCAGAAGCGTCCTGGATAATGAAGCTTTTGCTATCAACTCTAAATTGTTATTTAACTTAGTAGTTCTGATGCATTTACCATTGAAATGCACGGTTTGAATGATATTGTTAATATGAACGGTTGCAAATGTATTTCAGCAGCTTTAATTAAGAGCAGTAAGTGTTGAAATGGGAATATTTTATTTGTAACTAGCTTTTTCCCGCGGCTTCGCCCACGTGGATGTCGGAACATATCCCATGGGAACGTACAACCGAAATGAAAGTTCCCTTTGAGTTAATCCAGGTTATAAACTATCTGTGTGCCAAACTTCATCCAAATACGTTCAGCTGGTTTTGCGCTAATCTGGAACAAACGAACAAAAATTCTATAATAGTACATTATGATACAAGTGAGATGTATTGGTTATTACTTTCGAGTGCGGCTCGCGCCGATAAGGTAGCCGAGTATGTGCGTTTTATACGACGTTCTTCAACACACTTGCGATTAAAAAAACAAACTTGTTGTAAGAACTTATGCTACAATAACGTAACTGATGATACATTTAGATTTAAGTATAAAGTTCAATTGACCTTTGTTGCCAAGTACCGACTACCCGGAGCTTCTTTTAAAAACTTTTATACGTCGGTTGGTAACAATACTTTAGATTTCATATTTTTGATAATGATTAACCACACAACGAAAACGATAACAAATATTTATGGAAAAAAGTGCGCTGGTTTTGTTTCATCCGCTAGCGATGCGCGCGCAGGTGTAAATAAAGGCACTGGAAAAACCACTGAAAAAAATATAATAAATACAAAATAATGTTTTGAATACACAAATTAAGGTTAATATGTAGTAAAAAATATAATCATTTGTTGAAATATTATGTTAACTTATCACATTTTATTTACACAAACATAAAAAGGCATGAAGTCGCTTTGATGAGATTTAAAAAAGCGCAAATCTCTGCTCGGGTGAAAATAGAGAATGCTCATTTAATAGTTTATGATAGTTCATACTAATTCCATGTATAGTACACGCCCCTGGTTTGCCTATGGTATTTCTTTACAAAAACTTGCTTTTGAGAGGTTGCGTTTGGTAAAAAGCTTCACTAAAGTCAATTTCTATAAAATACAAATTCCATGCTGCCATGGTAAATAATTATCTGTGGCGCACATTACCGCACTAGTGCGGTAATATAAAGTAAAAAGCACGCGTGTTTAATACACTGCATTATGAACCTAAAAGTGGTTCAATAATAGCCACTTTACGAGCAAGTGTGTTGAAAACTATATTTACGGCATCAGATTCGTTTTCACACCTCGAAACAATTACTTTTTTCAAAAATATTCAATGTTCACTTTTGACTTCGTTACTATTTTATTTATTAAATGTATAAAAATATTATGAAATGAAATGAAATTGTTTATTCTGTAAATAGAATATCGGAATCACTTTTACACGTCATATAAAAAAATAAAAAAATAAGCTAGATGAGTTCGGCGTTTCCTATCTGACTACTCTGAGAAGAAAGGCCGAAACAAACTCAGAGGTCGCAGTCTCTTTTAAAGTCCAGACATAATCTTGGTCAGGCCATATGAGGACCATGTAGATTAGTGTCTGAAAAGGTCTTTTGAGGAAAGAACCACACAGATTTGAGTGGATCTGTCCAGTCACTGCAAGCATTTGTCAGTAATCGTGGAGCTCAACTAAGAACTTAAGGAGCTCAACTCGACGAGCAATACCAAAGAAAGGACATTTGGGTATCACTAAAACTAGAAGAGAAATAAAAATAATATCCACATAGTCCTCACATTCACAATAGTTAAAATAATATAATACTTTACAAAGTAATCTTGTCATTTTGAATATAATTTTCAACAATGTCAACGTGTTTATAAAACTGGTATATGTTGATTTTACATAATAATTAAAATGTCTAGTTTTATGGTTTTATCACAAGGCTTAGCAGAGCGAGCAGTTCAATCCCAAGCTTTTTTATCTTCTAAATAATCTGAAATTGTATAGTACCCTTTTTTACAAAGTTTGGTTTTAATACAGATTTTAAATCGTTTAATGGGTAAGTTTCGAATGTCAATGGGGAGTTTGTTGTAAAAGCGTATACATTGACCCATGAATGAGTTGCCTATGAAGGCATTGATTGTGTGTAATATCTGAGTAAGAAGTACTTCAAATAGGAGAATCTCCTATTAATACTGGGAGTTGCGCATAAATATCGCAAGTAATTACAATACGAAGCGAGATCGTGGAAAATCACTGGGTAGCGAGTCGCAATTAGCGGACGAACACCCAACGGAAATAAATAAGGATATTAGCTTCCCCACCGCAGATCCGACTCAGGATAAAAATTATATTATTGTGTTCACTTATACAGTTATACGCGTACATGTTTCTCGGTTAATCTGGAATGAAAGAGGAATTTAGATTGAAGCGAGAACGTAGATATCGGGATGAAATTGAATTGAAACGATTTATTTTCCGGATTGATTTATGAAATAAATATTTTATTTTGGTATCGTATTAAATGACTAATATCCTTTAAAAACTGTAGTGTTGATACTAAGAATATATTTGGACCTAAATTAGGTATCCATTGGTATGCTTACTTACACACCTACGTAAATAAATATATCAATCTGCCTGGCTTTTTCCCAACTATATTGGGGTCGGCTTCCAGTCTAACCGGATGCAGCTGAATACCAGTATTTTACATGGAGCGACTGCCTACATCGACATCGATTGACATCGTGAGGAAACCGGCATGTCCTAGAACCGAAAATTCGAAGACATGTGACATCTACCAACCCGCACTTGGCCCGCGTGGTAAATTACGGCCCACTCCCTCTCACAGAGAGGAGGCCTGTGTCCCAGCAGAGGGAACATTTATAGGCTGATGATGATGATGATGACTGCCTATCTGATCTCCACAACCCAATAACTAGGCAAAACGATACCCCTTGGTAAGACTGGTTGTCAGACTTTCGTACTTCTGACGACCCGTAACGACTGTCAAAGATCCATGAATGACAGCTGGGACCAACGGCTTAACGTGCTTTCCGAGGCACAGAGGAGTCTCGGTAAGTAAAGTTGGTCACCCGTCCATGGATCAACCCCGGCAAGCGTAGCTTAACCTGGTTGACCGACCCGTGCGGCTGTTATTACTTAGCCACGAGCAAATAAACATAAATAGAACTAAATTCTGTAGCCAGAAACCGCACTTCAAATTAAAAGCTTCTGTTATATTCTTTTAATTACATTATTAAGTGCTTATTTATCGATTAAGCTGGATTAAGCTGGACTACACTGTCTCTCAGTAAATACAATGAGGAAAAGAACTCGAAGGAGTCTCGTATCTAATCCATGGCTTAAACTGTTGATGTACGCGCCTAGCGAAATTGTTTTACTTAGGTACTATAAATACTTTTTTCCTGAATATTTGTATCTAGATTTTTTTACCTAAGAGAGACTTGAAGGATTAGCTAAAGTAGGAACGTAAAAAACTGAAAAAAGTTTTTTCAGAATTTCATGAAAACCAACTCTAATTATTTACTAGATAACATTAGTCATGATCGATAAACAACAAAGAAAATAACAGTGGCACTCCGGGAGTGCCGACAGAAGTCAAAACTTGAAAAAAATCGGCACCGCGGTAATCAACGCGTTGATGTCTTTTACTTCATGGTGTCGGTAAATTCCGTTACAGTGTCGCGAAATCAATGGTTTAGTCCCATCTCAAAAATGCCCAACGCGCGTAAAGAAGTTTTCACTTAAAAAGATTAAATAGACCATGCATTCAAATTCAAGCCATAAGCATTTCACACTAACTTGGATATTGGTGTAAATTGTGGTAAATTGCGTAGACATTATTATAATCATGTCAATTAAAACATGGCTTCATACGAATTACAAATTAAGCCGCCATTTTGGCTTAAATTCTAACCCTAAAGCGCTGCAAACGCTGCGTGATCAAAACGCAACTTTGCCAGACAATCTAATACAAAATAAATGGTAATAAAACGTGAGGTAATCATTATAGTGAGTGTATCGTTATAGTGAGCGATCGAAGGAGTGGGCAGGCAAATAGCACGCGGGACCCCGTCGTGATTAGGTCGGGGACTGCAGTGGGCAACGCCTATCTTCTTTTAGATAGAGAAATATTGTGTAGGATTAAGGCTTTGTGGTTTTTGCTTTACTTGTGTTATTGGTGTGGCGGATTTTTGGGTTGAAAATAAATAAAAGTTGGGATAACCCCTTTATAAAGATTTTTTGGTTACATTCAATTCAAATAAAATGGATTGAAATCTTTTAGCCACAGTGAAGCCTTTTAGAATCTTTCGGGAAAGTTTAAATAAATAATATTTTGGTACTACAATCGCAAATTAAAGGGCCTTCATAATTAGCAGCTTGAGATGAATAGCAAACGTTCATTGTTCAAACACTTTTCCACAGACAAAATTTTGAATATAGAAAACAGTAACATTGGTACACGAAGACGCGCCCCACTCCACTCCGCTCCGTACTAAAGTACAGCTTACAGTACTGTAATCGCGGAGTGGGGCGCGTCTTCGTGGATTGCACTATCTATAGAAAACGGAACAGAAAGCAATAAAAAATAAAAAATAATATAACACTATAAATTGTAATTGTATGAGCTTTCAAACTCAATACTCGTTTCGTTTTCATTTACTATTTTTTTTTTTCGCAAAATCTCAATTACCCACAGATCTCTAAGTAAACAAACACTAACTACTGACCATTTCAATAAACCCAGGGCAGTGCAGCTTCAATTCCCAGCTCATACTTGAGAAAGGTAAGCGTTATATCGGAGCTCCTCGTTTTATTCAACAGCTCGGTCCCTAACGCTTCTCTCCGCTAAAACCGAATCCTTGTACTTGATTTCTGCATTTCGAAAAAGCGTAAATATTTTCCTCCTGGGTGCTTTTGCAGCTATGAAGAATTCAATGGCCGTGCAACATTTCGAATTATTAAAATGTAATATTACGAATTTCATTTCCCCCGTATAAATAAACGTATTTTTTATTATTCATACTTTTTATACGATTTCACGGAATCATTTTTGTTGGGGCCTAAAATAACATCGGAATCAATATAAGGACTAAAGGCTGGTGTCTGGTGGATTATTGAAGTGAAAACTTCTTTAGGCGCGTTGGGCATTTTTGAGATGGGACTTAACCATTGATTTCGCGACACTGTTACGATACCAGCTTTTGAAAATTAAAAAGACATCAACGCGTTGATTATCGCAGTGCGTGGAGTAAAAGACATCAACGCGTTGATTACCGCGATGCATGTAGTAAAAGACATCAACGCATTGATTACCGCGGTGCCGGATTTATTTTCAAGTTTTCACTTCTGTCGGCACTCCCGGAGTGCCACTGTTTTTTATCTTATCAATGAAATGGCGTGATGGATCGCTTTTTACTAGGCCAATAGTATTTTCCGGAAAAGTTACAGCAGGTAAGTGCAATTTAGTGTTAGTTTCAAAAATGAATTTCGAATGCGTTTCACGCTTGGTTTCATACTGTTTTTCAGAGGTACGGAAATTCGGTTTCTGTTATCGAAATGTGAAGTAACACAATTATTTTTTACTTTCCAATAACAAAAGCCACAAAATGAAAAACCACTATGTTTTTGTGCGATACACAAGTCACTGTTACGATATAGCAATAATGTATAAAAACTCGTAACTCTCAGCACTGTAAAAGTTAATACCATTCGGAAGCTAGTAGGTACATATTATATTTAGTGATAAATCAAATCCTAAAAGTTGTAATTACGTTAGGAAACAGGGCGGCAGAATTGATTTAATTTCGTTCATAACCAATCGCTGTTTTCGTAGAAGAGCCTATACATCAAGGGTTCTAGTAAAAGGCCCGGTAAGCACGCATTTCATTTGAGTAAGTGGCGAAGTGGGGTCGTGCTCCAGCCACAACTTTGTGCTCCACAACTTTGGCCTTTTCTAATTTAAACGCTGCTCAACCGTGCGGAATGCGAAAACAACATTCTTCAAAAGTCAAACAGACAAAAACGCATTTCTGCACATCAACCAAATAAAGGATTGGATTGAAAAGTTATCAATCCAATTTTGCTTTTTGCCTGTTTTAATAAAAATTGAAACATATTTCGGTTTGCTGGTAAAAGCTAAGTACATTCGGGGCTTTTCCTGTGTTTTTTTTTCTTTTGTAAGAGATTGCGCTAAGTGATCACATTTCGATATTAAACCATTTGCCGAAGGCCGGTGCCGGCTACGTATTTCATTTTACTGAGTGTCTGACGTGAATTTTGGAGACTTGCTTTTTGTCGAAATTATTTTCCAATCTTTTTATTACATCTAGTGTCAATTTTGCTGTCTCCTTTTTATCAATGCCTTTTTTATTCAACGTGTCTTTTTTGCAAACAAGATTGATTATATTTCCGACAATCTATGCGGCGTAAGTGGTTTTTGTCAAAATTTATTATCGCTGGGGAATGTAAATTGCGTGGAAACACAATAGGCACAATATTTTAATTTATTTCAGAATTGACTTTCAAATTATCATTTGTACTCGCGTAATTGTTCGGGTCGTTGGATTTGCCGCGTTTGACACAAATCTTCCCATTACAATAGACCCAAAACCTTAATCCTAGCAAAAACGAGCCTCACACATTTGCATAACTACGTACGAGTTACGTCGTACAGTAAAAACTTCATGATTATGCCTGCTGAAATCTGTTATTTTAGGAGCTCCCAGTCCGATGTTAAATTAGTGAACTTCGAACTAAACTTTGACGTTAAAATAAAAAAGTCTTTATTCGCGAGTATCTCGGCTTGAAATAGTGAAGTTTTGATACGATGAAAACATTTTCATTTTTTTCTTTTCTGTAGCTTTTAAATTAATTACATCAGCATATTTCTTTTGAAATTCATTTTATTTAGAGTAGGGTTGGATTGTGCTGTACGTAGCAATTTATTCTGTGAGATTTTAGAATTACACAGTCGAATTCAGGTACAGCATTCATGTAAAGAAATAGATGATCTCTTGCCCGACGTGAAAGGGGAAAGTGTAGGTAGCTCGTTTCCTGCCGGTGCCAGCGTGTGCTGAACCCTGCTCCTCTTTTTGTATGTTACATAGGTATGTTTGTAGATTTTTTTAAAAATAATGTTGGAAGATACTTCACTCTTACCGCCCTAATGTCACTAAGTCGCAAGAGTGGTTAAGCGCTAAGACACAAGGTATTTTATTGTACACTGCAAATCTATTTCCACCAACAAACAGAAAAAAATAACAGTACGACCCACAAGGTAGGTAAAATAAAAATAAACCGTAAGAACAATCCGTGCACAGCCGAAGATGTTGAAATATGAGACAGAAATTACGTCGCGTTTATTTTATGATGCATTTCATTTTGTTCCCTACTTGTTCAAGTCTCCCCACTGTTGTAACAGCATTCGGAATTGAAACTTGCAAGATGCTTTCGTGAACTTCCTTCGCTATACAACTCCCGGCTCCTTCACTCATTAAGTTCATTAAGAAGATTCAGCGTCAGTATTTTTGATACTCTCAGCTCGCTTTCAATATTTTCTATTCGTATAATTCACTTTGTGTTCTGCCCGACGTCTGTGTAAGCGAAAATATTCCAGAAACGCTTTGAATGTCGATGTTTTATGTTTGAGGTAAATAATTTAAGCACTTGTGAAAACTTCGTGCTCTTGATTAACGAGGCTCAATTAGGTACTTAAAGTTAAACATTTCCAACAACGCTGCTGTGTAATTGTTAAGCAATGTTCATCGAATACTGAAACAAAACTCTAAGTAAGACGCTTAAAATAATACTTAACTCTCCTTTATGTTAGTCTGGAACATTTCAAAAGGACCATTTCAATCTGGCAAAGTGCATAATTTAAAGAAACCGCTACCGGAACACAGTAAAATGAATCTTGAAAAATCTTAGACACGTAATACAATGCCTGGATTTAGACTCAAATTTCAAGATTTTAAATATTACAATGTACTTCGTCGAACTGCAGTGCGGGCTCTGTAAATTCCATTTAGCTAAATAGCTTTTGAGAGAGATAAGAATCTACCATACAATGCTTGCCTGCTTCGAGCGGGAAACTAAGAAAATTGAAAAGAGAGTCGCCAAGTAAGACTGCAACTCCGATGGTCCGATTTCAGGGAACCCGAGATTTCGAATTACTAACGTCGTAAAAATTGAGCGCCTGTAAACACTTGCGAAGTGAGGGTTGCCCCAAAGTTTTTGTCAGATGGGATCCTCGGTGTGGCAATCTTGGTTTTAATAAGTATATAACGTTCCTGAGATGTACCTGTGAGTGGAGGATTTACATAATCATTACCATATCTGGCGCAGTGGCGCGAGTATTATGCCCGAGAGGTTAATAATGCTATTTTCTCGCCACGTTTTCACGTTGCTATTCCACGTTATCGACCCTCTTTATCTACGTCGTCATTGTTACTAGCCACTGGCGGAACTCTGCCTTGCCCTCCGACACTCCATGGGTTGGTCATACGACGCTTTTACCTGCGATTATACCTTGTTATGGTAATAATGGAATGGTTGTGTTCAGACATAACAGTGTGTTTATTGCAAGCCTCTAATGTTAAATCCCGTGCCAGGCGAGATTAGTTTAAATCAGATTTGCGCTTTTAATTATTGTAACTAACCGTAATAGTGTGGATTTGTTCTGGTTGGTTGCTGTTTGTTGTTGTTGCGATCTCATTAGTTGGTTTACTGTAATTTGCTTTGACAAAACTGACATGTTTGACAGAGGATTAATAGAGACGAAAACGTAAATTGATGACTGATTTTTGTTTAAAGAATCAAAGTATGAAAATAAATTGTTTTAAGGGCAACATTTTGAAGGCAGCAATAAGTTTCAGTGTTGAGAATAATTCTCGTAATGTTCTCGCACAAGGCGACAAGACGAGTGAGGCGGTGCGTGCCGGTGGCACACATGCGCGGAAGTCGGCTCCACTCACTTTAAGTCTATTTAACGGATCGCGGACTCCGTTCCTTCAAAAATAGATAAGTAAGCACTCATGCGTCCCACTACTTCAAATTACTTTTTGCATGCCACGCTGAATGGGAGAATTGAACCGATAAAACGAACCCCACTGTTACTAACGAATGTGTCATTTTCAGTCGAAATGTGAACCCAATCTTAATTCGCATTGTGCCTATTCATCATATTGTCCTGACATATTTTTAACTCGACAATATTGAACCGATACTTACGTAAAGATCATCAATTACAAATTATATTATTAATCTCCGATATATCGGTCGCTCACCTTATTTTTAGCCGTCAGCAGTTTGTAATCATACATATATGATTTACTATTAAGAACAACTAAACGCTGTCGAGCGAACTTACGCAATGGCCAATAAATCTAAACTTTGTAAGAAAGTAATTCTGTTTCTATGCTTATACGATATTTCTGTCTCCAGAGATAGCTACACTTCGTAATCTGCTGAATGTGCGACATGATATAATCGTACCTATTTGTTTTGCTGCTCATTCTACTTCTTGCGACATAATGGGGAAACCATAGGCGTAGGTAAAAATCAAGTAAACTTTATTCGCTCGCAACAATGGGGATAGTATCTCGTCGAGTAAACACAAAATCTCTTAGAATTTTCACTTGGATGGTTAAGAGCGTGCTTTGTCACTGAAATAGGAGTTTTTCAGTAGAACAGTTACCTTTATAAGGACTTAACGTCGCAGGAAACGGTCGTCTAAGTATACGAGCGCAGGGGCGCCCTCTCGCAGCTGATAACAGAATTATCCGAATGACGCCATCTGTCTTTTAAATGTGCACCTTACTTTCGGGTCTTGTACGTTGTTGGTGTCACACACTTGGTACTGGAGTACTTTAAATATTTATGTATTGTTTGTTCATCAATTATTAAAACTGGCCACATACGTTATTCAACGTCTTCCATTCGTTTAAATTCGTATTAATTATTATAAATGTCTAGTTATTAATATGCTTTAATTGTTACGTCATTATCGCCGTAATTTGATCTTAATCAATCATCTCATTATATAGCAGTGCTAATGACATATTATCAATCATTATCATATCAGTCATCGCTTGTGAATCCATCTTGCAACATAGCGCAGTGTTGCACTTAATCTAACAAGCTCAGTTTACGTACAAAATGTGCGGACTTAATTTCTTAAAATATTTGTTCATCTTCAGCTAAGTACACTCGCCAACACAAGAGGTGTCTTTGGTTAATTTGTACTAATATTTGTACGCTTCCATCTTGGTTGTAGTTAACCGCATAATGCATTAACTGATTACCGGCGCGATCCATCTTCCGATGCGTCGGACATGCTCCGCCCTACGTCTTGGGAGCTTCGTTCAATATGCACTAAGCAGTTTAGTGGGTCAGTGTACTCAATTTATATCAAGGTAGATGACATCGTTCATGTTATTGAAACTTCGATGGTCGATATAATTTAAAATATTTATTTTTAATTTTTTCATAAAGCGTTTTCTACTACACTTGCCACATTGAGTCCTATATTTCAGTGATGGTTGAAGTAATTAAGAAACACTTGTAGGAATAATTAACACTGGAATCAATTTTTAATCAAATTAGATTTGTTACTGCTGACTACAGCTGTATCATGCCACTAGGCAATCATGTCATTTGGTTTAAATGGGTCCTTATTTTTATTATCTTTTATATAGATTATTTTCTTTTAGATTTTGTGAATGTGAGAACGTTGTAGACTTGTGGACCATTTTCTATTTTACTAAGTACCTGGTACTTGTTGATAGGCCTACACTGTCCTCCCATACCTATTAACACTGTAATTTCAAAACATTGTAGAAACAATTTATTTTGAAAAGAGTAACCGTGGAGTTTCTTGCCGGCTCTTCTCCATAGGAAGCGACCAATTGGAACCGTGCACGTAGCTCCTGACGTTTCATAAGTGCCCTTGTAGGTTTATGTGAAATAAAATATTTTGATTTTGAATCGACTACTGTGATAATTTACTGAAGTTTACTGAACATGAACATACCTACATATTCATATGTAGGCACAAAGCTAGTACTAGTTCATTCAGTATTTAATTCTGTTATTGACATGTTACTGGTTACGACTCAATTATAACGTATGTAACTATAATAATGAGTTTAAAAAAAAAAACCTTTTAATAAACGGTAAGTAAAAAACGCAAGCAAACTGACTGGAACTATGTAAACGCTCCTCAAACGTAGACGATAACGACCAAGATAGTTATTTTACAAGAAGATAGGTGTTCCCATAATAACTTTAACGTGAGTTTAATTTGAACGTGTGCATGTTCATTAAGAACTAGGTATGTTCATTACGGTATCACTTTTGTTATCACCTTTACCGACTAATAAACGCCAACCAAAAATGTTAGCGTGTTGCTGCTCTAGCAAAATTAGAGGCAACTGTTCCGATTCACAAGTCGAGGGCAAATTGATGTTTCACCAAATTGATCAGTGCTCTTTTCATGTTTCTAACACTTCGTTTTCGAATAGCGAATCGGAAAACTTGGCCACTTGATAATTTAATTTTGATCAGCCAACACCGCATCTTGCATTTTCCTAATGTATTTTTTTCAACGTATTTTACGTCAAATTATCATATTCCCTCCACAGAAGCCTTGTTCTTCTACCCTCGTATGCCAAACACACATTTGCAACTCCATTATTTATCCCCTTAAGACGGTACATGAAAGCCAGTAAATATTGCGTTCTGTTTAAAGAAAAGTATGTTAAACACGCACACGGGTGGCTTTTGTTGTTGAAAGACGTATCTGAGACGATGATTTTGTTTCGCGCCAATGAACACATTTTTTTCATTTTCAAGAAAAATCAAGCATAAGAGCATTAAAAATCTTTTGCCTTTTTGTGTGTACCTTTAAGGCTTGTGAAGGATATTTACGATAGAAAATATTCGTTGAAGTTTTCTGTTAAAATGTTTTTCTCATCTTTTACTCTGATTAGAATAACCAGAGGAGGCAATAAATTGAAATTTATTTTCTCAGTGGAACGCTCACACATACATTTATAAATATTTATCACATATTAAACTCAGTAACAATTCATTAAACAGTTTTACGAGTTATTCAAATGAGATTTATCGTACAGAATCGTGCAATATTGTTAATGTTTCTCTTAAGTTAAATGAAGAGATAATCAGGCAGTTACGATTGTCCGATCTAATCTGGTTTAACTGGATAACTAATAGAATAACAAGCGATCCCCGAGCGCACTACAAAAGTTCCGAAGAAGTTTTCTTATATTTAATAAAATGACTGGTGTTTGTGGAACTTTTCCAGCGCACAAATTATAAGTAGGGAACACAAATAATAGTTGACGTAGGGCCCGGGGCGGAGGGCCGCGCGGGGCACACGGGCACGGGGCGCGCGGGGGCCGATGCGGTAATCAGCCCGGACAGTAATTCGGGAGCCTTAAGGGTGTGATCGGTTAGCGCAGACAAGGGTACCACCACTAGCATCCTTAGAGAGAAGAAATACTTTAGTTCAACATTTCCGATGTGGTTTTGTTTTGTAGCTCTTCGAGATTAGGCAATTTCTCAATAAACATGCGACTGGGCAGGCAGCTGCTATTGCTTAGTTTGCGAGACGTCTCCGGAGAAATTAATGTAATGTGGAATATAAGTTAGGGAACCGTAATAAGATTGGGTTCGATGTTTCTGTCTGTTTCATCTCCTAGTTCGTTTAGATGCCCGATAAAATAGGTTAGTGCGCGTAAGTTGTAATAAGTTGACTTCGCTCCGTCTCGTCGATCTAACGTCGTTAAAGTAACTTTTATTTTGATGAATATGATACGCAGGCAGAGGTCGGAGGTTGAAATACACGCTAGAAATAACTCAAAGAGAAATATTAACGAGGCAATGGCAACAAAAACCGCAACTTTATCCCAATTAAGTTCGGTTTGAATCTTTGAACGCAGGGATAGAGGAGTAACGTCAGACTACGTAACACTCATCGGTTTTGAGTACACAGCCGACCATTGAGGGCCCTTGAGCCCCTCTACGCGGTAGACTTCGGGTATCTTTGCACCTTAATTACACCCGGCTCCGGTATAAGTACGACACGTATCTCCGACGCTCGCCGAAAAGAAAGGGGAATGAAAAAAAAAAAACGAAAATCAACCTTTCTGCATGAAAAGGCCGAGAGCCTTTCACAGAGGATTTTAAGACATTAGAATGTTGCTCTCAAATTGAGAGTCGACTTCGATTAACTTTGATGTATTTTATTTTAGGCGACGCGAGGCAAAGACAAACGCTTCAGAATGCTAAACGTTAACAAAGATTTCGTCGTACTTTGGATTCCAACTTTTGCTTTGTATCCGAATTTCGACAATTGTAACTTTCGAATTATGATAATAACTGTATATTTTTTGGGATCTATCCGATTGACATTATCGGATTTATAAAATAAAGATAAAGAAAAATTCTAAAATTAATTCTACACAAACTAAACACACAATACAAAAAATAAAAAAACTTAGAATACACATTTACAAATTAGCCAAAAGCTTGAACCCTATTTATGATATTTCGATATATAGGGTTCAAGAGCATGTCTGCAGCTTTGTCAGCAGCTCTGTCAAATCAATGTAGGTAATAGAATAGGTTTTAGCTATATTCTAAATATTTTTGTTCTAAATAACCTATAATCAAAAAAATTCTGATGTTTTGCCAACAGTTCACTGGATTTACAATATTGATTAAATCAATTAAAAGTTGGATTAACACCAACGTAATGCAATTCATGATGGCTACCAATATTCTACTATTCATGTCCATTTTAGCGCTATCTCTTGAAATGGCGAATATCTTCTATAATAAACCAATAATAAAGCTGAAGAGTTTGTTTTTTGTTCGTTTGTTTGTTTGAACGCGCTAATCTCTGGAACTACCAGTCCGATTTGCAAAAATCTATTTGCATTTCATAGCCCAATTCTTGAGGAATGTTATAGGCTATTTAATATCACGCTAGGACTATAGGGAGCCGAGTAAAAAAAAAATGTGTGGCACTCGGGGACTGCCGCGGTAAAGCTAATAGCATTTGTAACCTCCATAGTCCATACTTCCTATTTGTCAACGCTACACTTGGGATGATGACGTGATGACATAAAACAAAAATTACGTTCCCATGACAACATCACGTTGTCATGGGAACCGTCATTACATGGTAGGCGGAGTAGGAGGTGTTAGGTTTTTTTCGTTACGGAATTTCTTGATTCGGTCGCCGCGCTCAAAGCCCGCGATAAAAGCTATGCAATAGCTTAAAAAAAAAAAACTGAAAGAACGCTAAGCGTAAATTAGGTACTGGCAGGCAATCAATGCGATGCTACGGGGTGGGTCGGGGGAATAAGAAATGCCACGCGGACGAAGTCGCGGGCAGAAGCAAGCAAACAGACAAACGTAGGAACATTATCCATGTGGTATTTATGATTGGGTCTAAACAGTTTACATAGGTACCTACAGAGAAAAAGCTTATTTGACTTGTATACCAAAAAAAGAAACAATTGACTTCCAAAGCTAGTACAATTTTAACAGTATTTTTTTTATACCCGACGCGAACATTTCCTCGTTTCTCTTTCCTACTCTCTCACCAGACCCTGTTCACCATCTATCTATAACCTATTAATTGAGACCATTCCAATGAGCCCAAACACGATACTTGTGCTGTAATTTGGTAAAGGAGTTGGGTATCCTGCAAATTGCAGGTGATGCTGCAGCATTAGTTCAAGGTTGTTATGTTCTTCTAATGTCGTTGAAGTAACAGAATATCAAGTTTCAAATCGATCAGACCTGTGGCAGATACTCACATTCATTCATCAACTAGAAAAGAGCTGATAATCTTCAAACGGCTGAACCGATTTTGATAAAACATGTCTAAGAATCATCGCTAGAAAACCTGCTTTCAAATAAAAAACGCATTCAAATCTGTTCATCCGTTTAAGAGCTACGGTGCCACAAACAGACACACATAGCGGTCAAAGTCATAACACCCCTCTTTTTGCGTCGGGGGTTAAAAACACTACAAAGTGAAAAATTATTTTAATTTCGGGAGTCGGTGTCTTTCGTTTTTTGCCACCGACTTCCGAAATTTAAAGTTATTTTTCACTTTGTAGTGTTTTTTATTTTTGGAAGCCGGTTGTTTCTTTTCGTGTAATTTTTTTTATTTGCCACTTTTTCGTTGTGGTACCTACCCCACACAAATTCGAAAACCATTATCTGCTATGTAAATAACAATTACATGAACTTATTATAACATCGTCCATATATATTATTGAAGCTAACTCAAAAACTACCCAAGCAAAGTTAGTAAATAAAAAATACGCTACGAACATTCCTTTTTGGAAGTCGGTTAAAAACAAATAAAACCATACCGCACCATACGACAAAGAAAAAAGCCATATCCGAATATAATTTTAGATACAAACATACTCTGTCACTATTAACATTTTCCATACTTCTATAAAAATACTAGGAACTCGACCGAATCAAACAACTTGTAAGAATTCCTAAATATACGAAATATGATATCGTTAAATCTGCCAATTGGCTGTCACTGTAGTAAACAGAACAAGACTCTCTTTTGAAGTGATGGCCAATTAAATGCGTATTACTCATTCGAGTACACGGAAAATGTAATAATCGGAAAGTAAGAGGAGAAGTTGGAAACGAGCACACACACATGTAAAGAAAGTGTTAATGTTCTAGGAAAACAGAATGCTCAATTTGTAGCACCACAAAACTGTCTAAGTGTTCGTGTGTATGTGCAACGTAAATATTGGTATAACATAACCTGTCCCAAGTACTCGGGCTCAGTCGGTAATATTCAGCTTTTCGGAGCGCGCGCCGAAGCCTAGTAAAGCCTGTCTTATCTGCCAACTTTTACATTATCTGCCGAACTCTTCCATAAATTTGAGCCCAAGTCTACTTACGCTTATCAAGTCAAAACTACCTAAGCGTGTATTTATTTGTTTCTATTTTCTGGCTGATTGACTCTGCAACTTGTACGGAAGCGGCGGTAGGCTGGGCTACCTTGCGAAACTTCCTCGCCCCTGATTCGAAATCAGTTAATGCAAAAGTTTATTTTTATAAGTAAGATTACACGAGAGTCTGGATAGAAGTTTGTAGGAGCAGCTTTCTTTCGGAAATCCCACAAAGTATGGAAGAAACGATGCTCGGGACTGGGTTCGAGGATTAATACTGAATTTAAAATGATTCTGGGACTCTTTCCTGTTTTGTAGATGTCCGCTAACTTTGTTACGTTGTATATCATTGGCTAACTTTAACTTTGCGAGTTTAACAAGATTTACAATCCTTTTATTTACAAAAATATATTCAGAAGTTTATGTCTTTTGTAAGAAACTAAGATTGGGATCAATGAACTGTGTAGGACAAAATGTTTTGTGGTGAGCACGTAATAAGGCTTTATGGACTGTTGGTCAAACAAACACTTCATCCACGAAAATGTCATTTTAGGGTTTACTTAGCTACTTGTAAACAATTACGGGGCTTAATATGGTCAAACCATTGTATCGTTATCGTTTGTACACGTCCAATCGTCAGAATTTATGTATGCTTCCCGATGGAACTCATAAACATTGTAAAACTTCCGGCAGATGGCGGGCTGGCACGATTATGTTGCTACGCCGCGCGTTGCTGCCCACAATGATATAATATCATGACTCCGACCTAACAATTGTAGGCATACGTGAAAAATTTAAAACGTATGTTTTGTTAAGCGGATTTCAAAAAACAAACAAAAAGTTTGTGAGTACAATCGTTATGATCGCTTTAACTCGGTTTGGTTTGGTTAAATATTTAATATGGACGCAAAGGTATGATGGAACATCCATTTTGTATGTGGTTGTTATAGCTCTCCCCTAACTTTGGCCTTGTGTGAGTCGCACTCATGTTTTTGGCTCTTATTGTGATTATGCAATTCAACAAACAATAATGTTGTGTGAGCTTAACCTAAAATAAACACTGTAGCTGGAACTTTATTAAATTTCAAGTAAAAGCTTCTTGCTTAAATACTCTATCATAAATTAATCTCCATCTTTCTAGCCATCAGAACCGTGCTACGGTTAAAAATCTCGATACGGCCACATAATTTTCGTGACATTCACTCAGTCACAATATGCCATTAAGGTTTGAGCGACGTAGCCTCTAATTCACGTTTAAAAGCCTGCACTCGACTCAAAGTCAGCTGTAATTTAGTCTTAGCCAGTAATACCCGTTAAAAATCTAATTTGTCAAGATGTTGCGGTCACTGGAATTACATGGAACGATAACTGAGATATTTTCATGAGATATTAAGTCAATTTCACTCAGTGTTACACTAATGATACAGATTCGCAAAAACGTAATTTTCAGCACTTCTGAAATGTGTTCTGTAATTAGAAAGACGTTAGGTAGACGTATTTCATGAGTGATTGTGGAATTTTGCTGATGTGATAGCAGAAAATTTATTTTGCTTACTCAATTTATTAAATTTTTGTATTTCGTGGCTGTTATTTTGCTGAATTAATTTTAAAAAAAATATAATAAATCCAACAAATTCAATTGTAGTAATATATTATTTAATTGTGTACCTAGAAATTCGTTTAATTTTAATTAAAAATAATTGTAGTATTATATTATTCTGAATAATATTCGTTGCAAATCTCCCAGAACACAATTGAAACAAAGCGATACAGATAATTAACGATATAAGCGACAATTACAAAGTGGTGTGTAAATGCGTAGGCAATGGATGGAAATTATTAATCACAAGATGCCACAGACAAAGATGAAATAGACATAAATAAATGGGCACAGATTTGTTTTGCTGACTTTGTGATTCAACAATTTTAGATTATGATGTACCTGATAGTAAGGTTTTAGCAAGGAGGTTTGTGGCTAAATTACAGGTTACAGGCTCGTGAATCAATCGATTTACGAAGCATTATTTCACGTGCGTTATTCCGCCGTATTTTTCCGATTCGACTTGTCTATAATCCTAAACTGATTTACTTACTGCACTTAGCTTGCCGCGTACTGTGGATGAGTAAGCTTAGCTTACATTTATGTTGTCATAATATGTACTTATAACAATGATGATAAAAATTATTTCAAACCAGAAAACATGAAAGACTGATCTTTCACTTGTTGCCATAAACTATTTTACCTATAAAGATACTCAGATAAAGAATTTTCAGCCGAATAAGACTTGAAAACTAGGTAGGAAAAGGTTGATGATGGTGCTCGTTTTTGTGAGTGGGTAAAAAACCCCAAAACACCACCCAATCATGCAATTCTAAACTTTATAACCTAGTCGTAAAGTTGGTTTTCACACGCAAAATAATTTGTGATTTGAAAACTCGTGTTCTTTGTTTTGCATGTAGACGTATGTGATGATAAAAAAAAAGTTTCGCATCGCATAAATTCTTTCTCAATTACAATACTAAGTTACCTAACAATAATAACGATAAAAATCCTTTACTACTGTAACAATAAAGCTGTAAACATACCCTCGCACCGAGTCCAATTATCGAGAACAGCCACTGAAGACAGTACAAGGTCCTACACCTAATGCTTTATTATGAACGATTTGTTTTCATGGGCTGCCAGAGACATGCGGCCGTGGGTTGTGGGGCCTCACGCATCGTTGCACTGGGCCTTAGGTAGCGGGCTTGTTAGGAACGGGAGCGATTAGTGATGGGCAGGTTTAGATTTAATCGCATGAGAATGACTGAAAATTTTATTTATTTATTTATTTATTTATTTATTTGGCACCTCAACGACTTGCTCACTTAAACATACACACACAAAAATCACATACAGTTATATAGGTATTGTGAACTCGTCACTTACAGAAGTGCACAGCACTAGCAGAGAATTTAATGATTACAGGAAGTTTTATTTAACGTTAGTTGAATTATTGACAAAATAAAAATAAAATAAAATGAAAATAGATATTAATTATGGATATTAATTATGAATTATGTTCACAACTAAGATGAAATATTTAACTAAATAACAAAAAAAAAGACCTATGAAGAAGGAAATGGAAGTGGATACAATTTTATTAATAGGCGGCTTATGTCGTACAGAGGTTTTGAGACTCCGAGCTGGTTAAAAGTCTCGTACGGAATTGACGAAAAGGGTTAGAAAAGATGTCGATGCTATTGGTTCGTGTAGCGATTTTATTATAATTTCTCATTAGTCGATTCATGGGTGCGGTGCTACCAAGGTTAGTACGACTTGCAGTTGTGGCAAAGGTAATGGTCTCGCGACCAGATCGAATAGTTTTCTGTCGAGGATTGATTACTTTGCTTCAGTTTGTTTTTCCCGAAGGGCAGGCATTACAGCCACATGTCCCGAATTATTTATTATGTTATAAATTAATAGATCAATTTCGTTTAAAAAAATCACAATACTTACAAGCTTATCTCCCTCTATTCCTTATAACACTTATGCAAGATAGAACCACTAAAGGAAATCTCTTAATAAACAAGATAAACATCAGATAGCGAGCATTTAGTAAGCTGAAACCACTAAAAACATATCCTAAGCATGAGTTAATGGGTTAAGTAGGTGGGGACTTGTGACTGTTTTGCCTTTGAAATATATTTAGAAGTTCCGCTCAAATGATTCGAGGATAAGATCCGGGTATGCTTCTTATTATAGAACTAGTTTAATATTTTTATTTTATGTCTTTTTAGGGAAGTATTTATTTATTTACTGATTAAAGAACACCAACTGCATATACATTCAATAGTGGTTTAAGAAATAATGATTAGGAAAGGTATTACGGCTACCTAATTTATACATATAACATTGGACAAAAGCCGCTTATATCCTAAAAGTGAAATTTAAAATTTAAACAAAGTTAATTAGCTTCAACAAATGAAATACCTACAACTGAATACAAATTAATGAAGGGGATGAACACAACATAACACACAAAAAATTCAAATTTATAATTCCACTTCAACATAAATTGTGAAACTAAATGTAGTACTTAAGTATTTAATCTCTTAAAACTTTTTGGTCTTCTAATGATGACGGTTTTTTTTTAAATGAGCTTCTTTTAAAATTTCTGGCCTTTTCTCAAAGTTGGACGCAGTAACTTAGCTAGGATCAAATGGATTAGGTTAGGTTTGAACTAAGACCAACCGCGTTACACCCAAGTTGGTCGCTGCTACTTCGCTATTTAGTATTTTTAGCAAGAATTAATGGGTTAAGGTGTATTGTAGCTGTTTTGCCTTTGAAATATATTTAGAAGTTCCACTCAAACACAGTTTAAATGAGTAACAATATTATGTCTTCATAGAAAACGACCGAAACGACGCGCTTCGAAATTTCAGTGTATGTCAGTACGCAACAGTCTCGAGTGCGCGGCAGTTACGCACGGAAGCGGAAGGTTTATCTACCGAGCGGCCGTAGGTAATTATTTCAAGGTCACTGCCGAGACATAATACTGTTACTTTATTCTACTGTGGCTCAAGTGATTTGAGGATAAGATCAGGGTATGCTTCTTAGTTATTTTAGGGAAATATTTCATTGATCCTCTAAAAACATTTTGGTCTTCTTATATTCGTTTTTATAATAAAGCCTCTAAATACTTTTTGGTCTTGTAATGATGATCTATTTTTTATAAATGAGGCTCTTTTAAGTTTCTGGCGTTTTCTCGAATTTGTTCGCAGTATCTAAGCTAGGCCGTCCCAATCAAATAGGTTTGGTTGGGTTTGAACGTTGTAGACTTGTGGATCATTTTCTATTTTACCAAGTACCTGGTACTTGTTGATAGGCCTACTCTGTCCTCCCATACCTATTAACACTGTAATTTGAAAACATTGTAGAAACCATTTATTTTGAAAAGAGTAACCGTGGAGGTTCTTGCCAACTCTTCTCCATAGGAAGCGACCAATTGGAACCATGCACCTAGCTTCTGACGTTTCATAAGTGCCCTTGTAGGTTTATGTGAAATAAAATATTTGTTTTTTTTTTAACTAAGACCAACCGCGTTGCTTGGCTATTTAGTATTTTTTTTAAAGAGGAACACAAAAACAGACACATTTAGTATAATAGAGGGTCCATTCATATTTTTAGGAAATCAAAAACGTACATTATTATTTGAGGTTTAATTAAATACTTGTGGAAAGGCAATAGTTTCAATAAGGCAACACTTCATAATTTTTTTCTCAATCAGAATTCTTAAAAATAAATTTTTATGGTAGGTATATTCTACAATTTACCCCTTCAAAATAATAATAATAAAGGTACTCCTATAACGTGCAAATCTTTGAATTGATTGATTTGTATCGTTCTGGTATTTTCCAAGCTCTGTACAAACATGGAGAAACTCACAATTTGGACCTTTGCTTTACCAGAATAGGCATAAATACTTGTGGTCGTTAAAGCCGATGTGTTATAACATCTGGTCTCAAGTCATGCCAACGGTCTTAGGTTCGAATCCGCTTGGAAATCTGCCCACCCTGTAACGTATAACTATTGCAATAAATATGGTGTATTTAAATGTACCTAGGCTGTGGTTTTAATTGCTTTTTTTCTTTGTGTTTCAGGTAAGGCTGATCGAGGAAGTTGTTGAATTAAAGGTAACATTTTCTGACACAAGTCGATAAACACTTCAGTTTTTTCAAATCTTAATTATTGTCTTAAGTTTTAATGAAAATCGGAACAGAAGTAAAATTAAAAGAAAAGTAACTCTTAGCTTATTATCTATAAATATTTTATAGGTTAGGTATTTAAAAAAAATATGTTGTCCCATACATTTTGACCGCGTAGGTATTGCACTTTTCTATGAAACAGCAGATTTTTTTGAAGTGAATTTCTTTAGGCGCGTTGGGCATTTTTGAGATGGGACTAAACCATTAATTTCGCGACACTGTAGCGGAATTTACCGACACCGTGGAGTAAAAGACATCAATGTGTTGATTACCGCAGTGCGTGGAGTTAAAGACATCAATGCGTTGATTACCGCGGTGCCGATTTTTTTTCAAGTTTTCACTTGCGGAGTGCCACTGTTGTTTTTTTAATAATCAACGAAAAATTGCAACGCAGGGGGATTCAAAATCATGTACTGAATCCATGGTTACAGTTTTCATGTCGATATCCCTGCCACCCTGTATAATGATTTTAATGCTGTAATACAATGTATCGAATAATTTTGTGTCAATTGGGATGATGTTGAAAAAGTTATATTAATTGTCTTTTTACGGTGACGTGACGTCCCATCTAGGTAACTACCGAATATAATGACCATATATTATGAGGATAAAATTGATCACATAGTGCGTAGTGGCTTTGTTGACTGCCCCTTTAGCCTCCTGGTCTCAAGCGCGTTTGAAAACTGGCGGTGTGACACCCCCGTACCTCGGAAAGAACGTTTTAAGCTGTTGGTCCTGCGCCTGATCTCTCCGGTCGTGTCGGATTGCCACCCCATCGGACTATGAGAGTGAGGGAAGAGTGAGTTCACCTGTGTCTGCGCTCACACTTGTGCACTATAATATCTCCTGCGCCGAAGGCTAGACTGCATTAAAAAAGGCCGCCATGGCTGAAATACAGTCTGGAGGACTATTATATTAGTGGCTTTGTATAGGAGGGAAATGAAAAGTGCGAAAAATACCAGGAAAAGGAAGCAGTGAATCTGGCTCTGTTTCTGACAATTCGTGATGTGTTTTTGGATAGTTATTCACTCCATCTGGTCGTTTGCATTCGTGGACTATAAAAATATTGAACGATCACTGCCAGCACATAAAAATATGCTGTAACAAATAAAGTATTTTCCAATTCAGACTGTAGTTTTACGCAAAAATTGTGGAATGTTTCATCTTGATAGGACTGTGTCATGAGGTGAAAAAATAAATTTATGCCTTCGAATTTACATAACTATTGCCAATATGTTAATACAAATTTTCGCGAGAATAAAAGTAGAAAGAACAAATCTAACTTGCAAAATAATTTCATAGATCAAAAACACACCCAAAACCATATTATATTGAGCCGTAACCTAGCAACACAAGAAGTAGAACAATTGTTTCGGGATCGAAATAGGAAAGTTTAATAATAATACCGTTATCATAATGACTAGTTTACAATATCGTTATAGCAAATGT
Source organism: Agrochola lychnidis (assembly GCA_963680765.1). Lineage (NCBI taxonomy): Eukaryota > Metazoa > Arthropoda > Insecta > Lepidoptera > Noctuidae > Agrochola > Agrochola lychnidis. The sequence goes on along the minus strand of OY796863.1, from coordinate 9,379,801 downwards.
AACAATAGGCCTGTAACGCCATATCCGCCTTACTCTACATCCCCAAACTATTCAATGTTGGTTAAATTGCCTTTACAGCAGTTTACGATAGCTAAAATGCGATAAGCCGTAGGTATTATAATAAGCAATTTATTTTAAAATATACGAGTAAGCGCGTTATTGCCACCCCTCCACATAAAATCCAATTTTCTAAAAATCCAATGAGCCCTTTCAATTTGAATTGAGCTTTTATCGACGCTTATATTTTATTATCTGATAATCTGTTACAAAAACAGTTAATTAAGATATTCCTGATTGAATCAAATTATCTGACGTTGTCGTTTTATTTTTTTGGGGATTGCGAGTGACAATTTTAACAACACCATTTCGGGATGCTGTCACCATTGTTGAAAACGATTCAAATAAACGCATCCAACTCGACAAAGTCTTTACTCGTAAGAATTATATCATTCATCCTTAAAATGGATTCCAAAGGAGGGAAGCAATTTCATTTGTGAGAACCTGCTCCTGCTTATAATCCGTCCGAGGTAATAACATTTCATATTCGTAATAGAATCATTTTGCGTCGCCCGGAAACTTTATAGTCTCATTTTCAGTGAAAGCGTTTAGTACGAATAAACTTGTAGAATATTTGATGCACGGCCGTGGCAAACGGGAACAATCTCCGGAGGCCCCTGGACGACTCATCAACGCCGCCCTTGACAACAATTTTTCATTATTGTTTTAAATATTACACACTGTCGAAATTAGAACGCGTAATATTTTATTAGACATAGTATATGCATAATCAGCCTATAATGAAGAACGGATATTGTTAGAAATACCTAATGTTCATGGTTACCTGTTGTAGATACTCCTTGTAAATATGCCTTGCTTGATAAATAAATATAAATACTTAAACAATTGACTCCACGTTCTTCTGGGGAAGGGCTTGGTATAATAGTTTCAAGTTGCTTCTTAGATTTAACTGAAAGAAATGAATTCCACAAAACTGTACGCTATGCCATCTTTAGAACGGTGCCCCGCAAACTAAATTTAACATAAACTGTGCAACGATTATTATTTTCCGTGGTATAAGAAGATACTATATATTTTTTTCTTATTGCATACTAGCTTTTGTCCGCGGCTTCGCCCGCGTGGATGTCGGAAAATATCCCACGGGAACGTACTACCGAGATTTCATACCTAATAACAGAGGAAAACGTCATTGACTCCTACCGCTGCGCCCGCGTTGCTCCGCGTAATTTTGAAACTGGAATATCTTTTAAACTGTTTATTTAAATTATACGATTTAAAGGCATATTTTAATCTAAATTAAATGCCCAATTTAAATAACATATTTTTTTGGATAAGGATTAATATTATACCGGTCAAAAAAGCTTCGGAAATAACAATAAAAATTTTATCAAATTCTGAAAGATAAAAATGGTTATTGTGGGTCATCCTTAGAAGATAGACATATGCCATTCTGGACTTTTTGTTAAACTTTTTAAGATGAACAATACCTTCCAACGTAAATTTGATATATCTTTTTCGGTTTAGGCAGCGCACGCCAGTAAAGCTCCCAGTCGGCATGATTTTTTCCGAGATTTACAACAATAATCGTCAAATTTCAGCCAATTTACACAAAATCTTAATAAATTATACACTAAAACCTTTCGCATGAATCACTCCGTCTATTGGTGAAAACCGTTTGAAAATCCGTTCAGTAGTTTTTGAGTTTATCGCGTTCAGACAGACAGACAGACAGACGCAGCGGGGGACTTTGTTTTATAATAATGTAAGGATTTATGTAACTTCAACAGAATTGACTTGTAATAACTAATGCCATGGAAGTATACAAAGCATTTAAGTCATTACACAGAAAATTTAAAAATAACTCCAAAGGTAACCCACACACTGTAATACTCTGCAATACAAATAACATTTTTGCACGTATAGAAATTCACGCAAATTCCTTTCGACATACAGCAGTTTGTTTCAGAGCATCGCACAATTGTTTACCTACCGTGTTTTATACGGCAATGGCGCTTAATGATAATTAATTGATGATAATTAAACGCAATGTGTACACATCCATTTTGCGAGTAAGCCCGGACACCTTTAGTCTTGTGAACCGAGATCCGTGTGTGCGTTATGTATCAAGATGATGTAGCATACGTGCAATATACATACGTGTAGGGTAAATATACCGTGTAGGATACATAGAGGAATTATTAGCGAAAGAGCTTACCCTTAAACCGGAGGTTCGTGGTTTGGGGAAACCGATTTTCTGTGTGTGGGAATGAATTTTAGAGATAAAAACCCTCTTCATTTAAAAAACTAACACTTTTTTCAATGTAGACACAACAATGGTTTAATTTTCAGCCATGGAATCTTTAAAAGCCTGGTATTGATAAAATGTTTGAAGATTATTTTCGAAAGACGTCCCAAATATTTTATAATACCTGTAATCAATATAATTTTACGACTAATAATTATTAGAATAGCATTTACGGATATATGGTTAACCAGAAATTAGGTTAATTTGCTACGTGACAGTTAAATTGGGAAGTTTTGTTGTAGTGGTTTCAGATTGTATTGAAATTCGAATACTTACATAAATTTCCACCGTCGAAATATTAGCTGACATTGGTGCCGATTCCCTTGTTCACAAACTAAACTAAATTTAAGTTCAGTGCATCTTTTTCTTTCTATTTCATTAAGAAAAGCACAAAAGATAAATTTTAGTTTAATCCTGTCATAATGAAATAGAAAGAAAAAAATGCACTTAAATTTAGTTTAGTTTGTGAACAATGGAATTGGCACCACTGTTAAGCCAAATTTTTTATTTTTTCAAGTTCCAAATCCAAAAATGAACCCTCAACTGTCTAGTTGTAGAGCTGTTAATTTTGTTGAAAATTATTTAACATTTTTCCAACACAACTCTTTTGTCGCTTGGGGCGACCGAAAATCTTAATTCGACTCTGAAAACATCTCATAAATAATAATAGGCTATCAGTCTGACGCTTAAATAAGCAGCTGCATTAAAACTTATGCCATATCTGTCTAATACTCCTCTCGATCTGAATACGGTACCGTTTAACATAAATCAAAATTAATTAGCTGTACGCACATAAAAATATACATCCATCTGAATATATATCACCCTCTTGTGGCTCACATGACAAAGACTTTCAGGAAATTGTTAATTAAATCCAAAAGCCTTAAGTAAAGGTGGTTTTGCCATCATAAAAGTTCCCCTATGACGTTCACTGGTATGTGTAAGATTACGTTGACATTATTGTTAATCACAATGGATTATAAACTATAGGTGGTATCTGTAAGGTGCTAATTTGAGTGGGGCTGTGGTTGTGTTTGTGAATCTATACAGCACCTATTGTGATTATTGACTTGGATTAGCTATCTCGCTTGTTGTGACATGCACATGCTCTTTATCTATTCAGTTGAGAACATTGTCTAATAATCTAAAGGAGAAATGGACCATTATTAGTATTAGCATTCACTCTGCTAAGTATTTTTCAAGAGTAATGTAGTAGTCTGTTGTAAATGTATTTTTTGTGAGTTTAACGTAGTAACGAGCCATACCATCATTATTGTAGCTACGCTTAAACCTCATTTCACTACAAAAACGTGCGTATGTTTCTTCAAAGCAGTTTTATATTCTCATGAACAGTATGTAAACGTGTCGACAAAATAAAGAAGCCACTCAGGTGTAACTCTGTGAAGCGTACTTACGCGCTAAGGGCTGTAAATTCGAGTTTTTATCATTATTCAAGCGGGTGCGAGGAGAAATTCTAATTTGTTGTGTTATCGAATTCATCGGAGGGTGAGAGTGCGTAGTTACCTCTGTAGAGAGGTGAGCCGGCGCCGCGAGTTCCCGAGGACAAGATTTATGTAAGGACTTTTGTGTTTGTACGAGTAGTTAAGCAAGGGGGCGCGGGGCGACGGGCAACTCATCTACATTCGCTTCTACTCAGATACCTAACAAAGTATAGAGAGCCTCTTTTGTCTATCCTCTCGCATCCGCTACAGTTTCTTTCGAGAAGGAGGAAAAATACGGCTCGTTTTAAAATTCCACGCATACATATAGAGATACGTAGAAGTTACTTTTTCTTTTTTTTGCAATTTCTCGCCATAGACACATCATCTGGCGTGGATGAGTTTTTGTTGGGACGTAGGAAGTTCCTTTGTCTCCGCTATGAAAGTCAGAACTGTTGTAAGGAATATCCAGCACGGAGGCGTATAGGCATTGTTTCGAGAAAAATCTAAGCGTAGACTTTTGCGCTGCATCGCTGCGTCTGTGCAACACGTGGCACTCGACTCTAAGTAATGAAATCTACTCCAGTTTAATTAAAAACTCGTTACAACATAACCGTTAGCCAATCAACTATTATACCTCCTTGCGTTAAGGCTTCATTGTATTAACTTTGTAGTAATCTCGGCTGAAGTAGGGTTGAATGTTAAAAGTTATTAGGGACGGCTTGACAGTCATGTCATTCAAAATACTTGTTTGAAAGTTCGTAAGCATAAATTACGAGTATCTTATGGTATGGAACACGTTTAATAACATACAATGCGTAGAATCAATTGTTTTCTTAGATTTTCTTTCAATTGACGTTTATATATAACTCGTAAAATTAGATAAAATAAACATCCTGCAGCACATCTCACAGACATACTGTGCTTCACTTTTTTATCAAGACTCGGAAAAATACTGAAATTTCTTACACGACACATTTTCTATTGAAATATAGGTACTCTATGGAAGGACTAGTAGGGTCATTACTTAGCCAAGTATTAAAATACCAATAATTACAAAGTCAAAATAAATTATCTAGCGAAATTCTGTAGACGGGGATTTCCATATCATAACATAAAAAATCTTTTCTTTTTTTTTAGGTCAACGACCGTAAGTTGTGTACTATTAAAGCACACTCCAAAATTAATTAATCATGAGATGAATGATTTTATCTTTTGAAACAATCGCTGCACCTAAGTGCTGTACTAATATAGTGAAGTCAATTCCTGAGGATTGGAGCGGTCAGGACAATGTACACACGGCTACACATCAAGCTACACATCTCCAGATTCTGCTGATCTCGTATTGTATAGGATTTCCGTACAATACGAGGTCAGCTTGTAATGTAAATGTATGTGTAGTGTGTGTGTGTTAGTGTGTGTTGTGTGTGCTTGCCGTGTGCATGTTAATGCTCCAATGAATAAATATTGTGAGTATTGAGGTACTATTAGTTTTAAAGCAATAGAAAGGCACTCTATGAAAGGGCACTTGAAAGGCCAAACTATAGCCAAATATTGAATTATCTATATTATATCTACTTAATAAACTTCTTAAATCCGTTCACTCAATGACAGACAACGCACAGGCCAAACTAGAACGTCTAGAAGCATTATATTTTGCACAACAGTCCCAAATATAACGAAATTGAGCACTAACGAAAGATTTTTCAAAAATCACCCCCTAAAGGGGCCCATTTAACCTGAAGAAAGTTTGTACGAGTATGTAAGTTGATTTATACCCGATGTGAATGCCACCGGGTACTCGACTTGTAAACAGATAATTTTTAAAATACACTCTAAAATTAATTAATCAAGATTAATGATATATGATCTTAAGAAATGATCGCTGCACTGAGTACGGTGTAGTCAATCCCTAAGGATTGAAGCGGTCAGGACAATGTACCAGTCTTCGTGTTATTGCGCCAATTAATCATAAACTTTGTGTTAGTGAAATTTCTCCAGTGGGTAGACGGTAGGCCAATGGTGCATGAGCTCACGAAAGCATGAAATTGCCTCGCAAAACCTTAGCTCCACCCGCCTAACTGGAGCGGAGCTGATTTCGAAATTTTGACAAAGCGTACTTATTATATAAATGTAATATTTTGACTAATTACCTCGGCTTTGATAAGAGAATTAATACTCAGGCGATTGTCTTAAATAAAATACTTTGAGGGCGTACCATTGTGATAGTTGTGGCCTTTCTATAATTAATTTGAATTTTATTCGAAATAGGGTTAACAATACTCAGTACCTGTTTTACTAGTGTAATAAAAAATATAAGGTATTGTCGAATGTCATTGAAATACATCATAACATTTGAGCATATGAAATAATAATAAATCTGTAAACCTGCTACAATAAAATCTCCGTTTATTTAACCTTATAGGCTTTTTATGTATAATATTAAGTTTATACACAGAAAATCATGCTACGTAAAATCAAACGACAACAATAGTACTTAGAATTTCAAATACTGAAACAATACATAGTCCAGTTCATAGTTTAAATTAATAGTTGTGTAGTGTAAAGGATGCAGGGAATTGCTGAAAACAGAGCTAAGACCAGTTCCATGACAGAATGTTAGCTCAGAATTATGATAATAGTTTTAAGGAGTTTAACAGTTTAGATGCTCCAAATTTTCAGTCTACGCCGTAGCAAGTGCTACGAGGCCGACGGAGCTTCGCCGCTACGGCGCTACGGCGCTACGAAGGCTCGCCTCTACACGTTTTATTTATGTCCTTGTAATAATTTTGCAAGTTTAGGTGACTTGGTATAGCAATAACAATTTTACCTGTTTGTGAAACAAAAAGTTAACTTTAATGGCTTACTGCCTTATGTTTACGGGGATTTTATTGCAGAAATGTAGCCTTAAAACTTTTAATTTTTTATTTATTTGTGTATTGTAAAATTGAATTTGCTGTATTTATATTATTTTGTTGTTTGAATATCTTCGGACTACCTATTACTTGTTTCTTCGACCAAAATAGTTTATTGTATTTTGTGTAATAACTGAATCAATTTTACATCAAAAGGTTTTCTCGAGTCAAAATTATTACTTCGCGTAGCACAGCCTTAATCTGAATTCAGACAATCATACAGTATGAAATTCAAAATAGTTATTGCCAGTAAATTTTAATAGTCAAAAAATATATATATATTTAAAAAATATATAAATACAGCGTGAAAATAAAACACGATATTTTATTTAGATAGGTACCAACAGTATTGGCAGTTTATCGGAGTTTTTAAATGCATGTGATCTATTTTATAATAAATACATACAGGTGTTTGTGTGCCTCAAATTTATGACATCTGTTACAATTTTACTTATTGAATTTATTTATATTCAAGTTATGAATTATTTCATTCGCATATAAACGTTTATTCTGATTGAATTTTTTTAGAGTGACAATTTTTACGTGATTTTTAAACTCGGTGTTAATTTTAGAGCAAAGTTTTGCAAGTGAAAACAAAAGGCTTTTTATTTATAATTAAAGTCCAGTGAAACTTCCAATGGCATTGTAGTGTACAACTAATTGGGATTAGTGTGTGAGGTCGTGCGTTCCATTTGCCACTTATTTTTCACGTTACGGAAAGTCGAGTGTCGAGGGCAGGCGCTCGCGCCGCGGATTATTGAATTAAAGTTGATAAGTGTATTAGCCAGTGTTGTTGCTCCATCCTCTTGATTAATGGTCGACCGTTGCTTTTTCTCTCTCATTTATATGATAATGAGTCGGCAGCCGCGACCGAACACAATTATTATGTGTAAATGAATGAAGTTGGAGGTGAAATCGCTTTTTGAAAAACGACCACCTACATAGCGAATTCGAAATGATCAGTGCGCGTCCGTGAATACGAATACGCCGAATTTAAAACGTTAAATGTTCGATGTTTTAACTAAAATTAACTTTGCTTATTTTCGCAACAGGATTATGTTAATTAAGTAGCTGCCATTTCGACGGTGAAATTGTAATCGAAAACGCCTAATGTTTATTTACTTAATCAGTTTGTTTTGTAATACAATGACGAATTAATGAAATTAATTGAAATTTACATTTTGAGCACCACAGTATACATTTAGGAAGGTAGCTATATTGATTTTACTTTTGACTCGTGAATAATAAAGGTATGCGACTGTATATCACGGCGTATGAGGATAATAAAGAGTTGGACTGTCACGAAGATAATACCGCTCGAATATTCGCTCCTGTGACACTAGATGGCAACAAGCGTTGCAACAAAAACCGTGCCTCAAAAATACGCAGCAATTTTTAAAAACACAAACAAAATTACTCGCACTCACGTTGGCTTATTTCAAAAAATAAAAATTGGAATGCGTGACGTAAGTACAACGGGCGCATTCAGTACAGAAGGTGGAATAAAGTGGTTCGTGCCCGCGTTGGTCGCGGCTCGGTACACCGCACTGTCTGCTATTTAATTCCCCTTTGTTTAATACAATCTACAGGGAACACCGGCAGGGTTACGTTATGATGACATTTGGATTTGCTATGTGTAATATAGTGCGCTCGGGACGGAATGAAATCCGGAAATATGAGTGCATCGTCGCCAGCCGTGAAAGCACTCCTTTCACCCGGTGCCATTCGTGTTCCTTGGATATTAATGATGTCAAACGAAGAGCGTCTTTGTCTGGGAATTGACGAGTTTCTACGGAAACTACTTCATTTGTTTGAACTAGACGCACTTTGATAAAACCAGGGGATTAGTGCCTTGTGTTCTCTTGTTACTTGTGTTTTGTAACTGCGTTATTTGTAAGAATAGATCACCTCACACATACAACACAATCGTGTCGTTGTATTTTCTTGATGAAAACAGAGAATGCTCATTTAATAGTATTGGAAAGTTCATACTAATTCATGTATACTACCTACTTATTCCATGCTGCCATGATAGTAGATACTTACTAATTCCATACTGCCATATAGTTACTCTAATGTCATTATTCTCTTGCCATTATTCATTATCTTGTTCTAAACTTTGGGCGACCGAGCTCTGCTCGGGTGAAAATACGGAGAAAACAAATTTTCCCGGATATGAGACCTAGGTAGATCGATTTTTCTCCCTATATTGCAACTTTCATCGAAATCGTTAGAGCCAATTTTGAGAACGTGAGTACAAATTAAGGCTTCCATCCCGGGACTCGGTCTCGAAAATATCGAGAGTCTCGACGATTTTTTCGTATTTTCGAGACTGCAACTTCCAGTCCCGGGAAAAACGAGACTTTCGAGATTCCAATGAAACAATTATTATCATTATTCAAAAATGTACGGAATCACCCTGAGGAATCACCAATTTTTTTTTTCACCCTGCTTATTTGGCAAGTGACAACTGGCATGGCAACTGGCAACACTCTAATATACTGCAAGTTATTTTTGTAACAAAATAAGGTCCTCTCTATCAGAAAATACATTGAATGCTCTTGTATTTTTACAAGCTCACTTCAAAAATGAGAAAATCTGATAATTTTTTATATTCCTTTCATTTTGTTTATTTTCAGTTCACTGTAACATTTTGAAAAATAAATGACCTTATTTGAAATATCTTGTATTCACTAACGAAATATCTAATCCCTACCTAGACTACCTACATAAGGGCACAGAAATCAATTTTTAAAAAGTCTCCAAAGTCTCTTTTTTCCCGGGAATCCCGGGACCAAACCGAGTCTCGATATTTTTGTCCCGGGACTCGAAAATATACCGAGACTGGAAGCCTTAGTACAAATACATGTACAAACAAATATATATATGTCGGAGACGGGTATGTGACTCTTTCGTTATTATCAGCGATATTTTAACTACTGTGGGCGTAGTGTGGGTAGTGTTGGATAATACGAAATAGAAAAACCGTTTGCAGTTCAGATCACATTATAATTTACTATCAAATTAATCACACTAGCTAAATTATACACACACTGGGTGCGACGGCGTTTATTAATATCACAAATTAACACAATGATCACAAATTACAATTAACACAATAACTGAGCATAACGAATCGAACAGTTCCGCGACGTCTTAACTTCGATGCGACCAGAGGCTGAATCCCCTCCTCGCCGTAGCCTTAAAACATCACGACTCCGTAGAAGCAAGCCTTCTGGTGTGGGTAGATTACTTGATATCGCCAATGGCGCGCTTGCGATTCGTTTCGTGTCCGTACTAATGACCAGATCCGACATATACTTTATAAGCACCATTACTACGAAACCATCCACCTTTTTGTATGATAACGTCTCTCGTAGAACAATACAATGGACGCATCTAACGGAACTTCAGTTTTTACCAAAGAGCGATATCTGACACTACAACAATACAACGCTGTAAAATTCTATTTAGCTCAGTCTGAAAAGCCCGTCAATCTGAGCGAGATGCGCCGACAGCTAACAACAGATAGCCTCGGGCACACATGACAGCCTCCACGGCACTGCGGCTACGCGCAAACCAATCCGACAAAGGATCACCTAGCAGAAAGGCTGCGAGCAATTTCACCTGTCCATTACTCACTCATACGATCGCCGTTTAGTTCATCACGTCTCAGAACTGAAAAATCCAATATTTGCACTCTCACAGCTCGACCACAAACTCGTACAATCTCCAAAACCCATTTGACATCAAGTAACATTGTCATAGCAGAACTTCCAACCCGAGTCCTTATTGAACATCGAAATTTATTAAGCGAAAACGGATGCCACCGGTGCTCCCGCGACCAACACTATCTAACTTTCCATAACAAAGCGCTAGGGAAAGACGAAAACATTCCAAAAAGTCGTTCCTCTACAATAGCAAAGTTTTCTCCGTAGGTCGGTGGAACTGTTGCAAAAAATATGACGTTTGAAAAATTACACGCATTCACAAATCATGCGGGGTCCCCTTTTGTGGAAACTTTCGAATCGCACAAAGGTCTACAACTCGTTCTTAAGACGCTAAATTCTGTGTCAATGTATGGCAACTTTTGTGTTGGTAGGTATTTGTTAATAAAATAATTGGTATTACCAAATACTCGTATAGAACGGGCACTTCACAGAACTGAAAATAAAATGTGTCAAAAATCTCTCGTTTGGGCGTGAAGTAATGATAAATCACAGAGTCCATAACACACCTGAACAAGTGTACCGGGCGGACAAAAACGTCGAACGTTTTACGAATCGAAATACAAAATTCCATTTGGTGCCGTCGAGAGGAAATGAAGCAATTAATTCAGCAGATGGCGTCGCAGTGCGAGCATTAATCATCGACTAATCGTAACTGCAGTCTTCGATTTATCCGCGCCCATTTGCTGGGACAGACAGAGATGCGCGTCGATCTCGCGTCACGTTTTATTATAACTGTGTTTGCGTTCCAAATGTTCTGTTTGAACATTTAAAAGCTATCGGATTGTCATCAAGCAGTATTCATGAGAATTCCATTTGAAATCTTCGATAACTTCTTAAACATTGTTACATTTCTTAAGCTTTGTTATGAATTCAAATTAGTTTAATAGTAGCTTATCCGTGAGACTGAAAATGTACATAATAATTAGGTTGGGATTATCATCAGTGTACCCATCAATTATCAATTTTAAAAGCTTCTAAATAATTGATTCTATCTTCATTAATAACAATTAAACATCAAACAAAGATTTATATCTCGTCGTCAAACAATGTTGGATCATTTTGGTAATATAAAATCTTAATCCAAGATTTACGTCAATCGATGATAACAGTGTTCTCTAAACTCGGCTTTCTTTACCAAATTAACACCGATACAATCTATTGTCGCATTGACGGCCTTCAAAACTTATCTCCGTAATTAATTTCTCTTTGAAAATTTAATAATGGTACAGTGAGAAGGCAATTAAAAATGGATTATACGTAAAAACGAAGCAAGTGGCGCGTTTAAGAGTCGGAATCGAACCAAAAGCGGGTAGATTAAGGCACTTGTCCGCTTCGGATTATTGGACAAGCTAGTGGTAATGAAATTCGCCCCGAGGAAATGGCGGGATCCAGAGGCCTAGTTTTAAGCTCTGTCCAGGCAACCACTGATTGTATTTGATGAGAGTTTTATCTGTTTTGTTCGATCGGTGGCGCAATCGTCGCGCAATCATTCCGATTTAACTTTGTTCGCGTTTGTTTAATTGTTGTTATTTCGGATTTGAGTCGCGTCGATCAACTGGCTTAAGATTTGTTTGCGATCTTAATTATTGTTGGTTGTAGCTGCTTTTTAGTAGAGTTTTATTCGATTAATTATTTCGGTCGCAGTAAATTTGCAATAATCGAAATGTTATGGCTCGCTGGCTGTTTCGGCACACAATTATACCGGCAATAATTATGAGATGAAATACTAATAGATCATTGTTCTTATAGATTTCAATGAATAGATAGTTTTCAGTTTTTTGTTACATCAATTTTGATTTAAGTTATAGTAAAAAAGACTGCTACTCTCCATCAACAATCGAAGTCCCAAGAATTACGTCCCATACGTATTTCAGTACTACAACAAATCAGAATGTATTCACGCACGCTTACCGTTCGGTAAACTTTTCAGCACTGATTAGGGGTGCTCACTCAAAACTATCCAAGCATGACATGGAGGCCCGAAGGAGACGTCGATTCTTACCGTCCCTATAGACCGGCGGCGAAGCGTGCCTTACGTCAGTGCGATTGTGATCCAATTAGGGGTTGCGCATCCTCTTACGTATTTAACTGGACGGCACACAGACCGTTTTGCTGGTAGACTCACAAAGGTCAGTGACAACCCTAGGGATTGAGTATGGAAGTTTATTGTTTTATAAGGGTATATAGTATTTGTGTGGGCTTGAATTTTGGTGTATGTTACCAGTGGAGTTTAAATTTAGAAGTAGAAAATAAAAGCACAATTGAAAATGTTTACCTAGCTTTCAGAAAAAACAATAAGAAAAGGCTTTATTATCATATTTTTGAAGTGAAAACTTCTTTAGGCGCGTTGGGCATTTTTGAGATAGGACTAAACCATTGATTTCGAGACACTGGTGCCGATTCCCTTGTTCACAAACTAAACTAAATTTAAGTTCAGTGCATCTTTTTCTTTCTATTTCATTAAGTAAAGGACAGAAGATAAATTTTAGTTTAGTCCTGTCGAATTAATCAGCGCTTGACGTAAATTGACGTAATTTTAGTTGGTAAGTTTTTAATCACGTCTAAACTTGTATGGAGACTGACAGGCACTGATTAATTTGACAGGACTAAACTAAAATTTATCCTTTTCTTAATGAAATAGAAAGAAAAAGATGCACTGAACTTAAATTTAGTTTAGTTTGTGAACAAGGGAATCGGCACCATCATAACGCAATTTACCGACACCGTGGAGTAAAAGACATCAACGCGTTGATTACCGCGGTGTCGATTTTTTTTCAAGTTTTCACTTCGGTTGGCACTCCCGGAGTGCCACAATTTTTTTAACTTGATTAATATTAAAATCTCAAGGAAACAAATAGTGATCAAGAAAATAAATTGCTGCAGAATTTTGTACTTAAATTATTAATAGTTATGTACCCATCGTATTGTATGAACAAATCAATGATATAATACATATATCAAAGATGAATGCAGCCAGTGCTACTTATTAGTAATAACAAAAGAAAATCAAAACAAAAGCTTGCTTGAAATTGATGATATCATACTTAGTTTACTAGTATAATTCTCCATAGTACAAACTTCTAGTAAACTTCAGCTGACGATGACTGCAGCAAATTGTGCATCTTTACGTTTCAAAACTAACTGCGGCCAACTGGTGCACTCGACGTTTAGGAAAGTCCCGCCGTCTTAACTTAGTATCACTTCCAAACCAGGCGTTTGATTTAACTGTTAACGAATGCTCTCATTTTGCCGTGCAAGTTTAACTCGTGCTGTGTGTGTGGTTTAACTTAAATTGTTTTAGTGTTTAGTTATTTGGCTACTGATATTTGAGATAGTTTTCACAAGTTAAGCTAATTTCTTGTTAAATTACTTCATTCCGTCTCAGATTAGAATTTTGGACAGTGGTTCTATAGCTTTCGATGTAATTTTTTATTTTTAACCGATATTGTCAAAAACAGGATATTATTTTCTGATAAACTTCTGATATTGTTTTCTTATAGGTAGGTTATATAAGTAGATATTCTTACAAATATTTAAAGTAATTACTCATAATATCAAAAATATATTACCAAACTTTCAGCACCTCTCATAAATTACAACCAAACAGAAAACACTCACCTCCAATGTTTTTTTAGAAAATATGTTTATTAAATTGTGAGATACCAAAAATATGTAGCAAAGTGTAGCGATATAAAGTTTGAAGATGTTTAACGGAGAAAGTATCTTGGGAATATATTAAGTTCGCAACAACTTCAAGATAGGTGCTCCACGATAAGAAGCAAATAATATTGAAAAACGTGTAACTTTCCGTATCTGTATTACGAGATCAGTTTTCAAAATGAAATATTTTGATATTTGCTGCTTTATTTTTATCGGTTATGCGACGGTAAAATTTTTCAATGTTGCTGATGTTTTTTTACATCTATTAGGAAAATAAAACAAGGAAGGCGATATTGCTGATGGAAAACTACATTTTCTTTAAGGAGAGTAAAATGGCAAAACAATCAATAATTATATTTTCAATGATTACAATGCTACTTCAATAATATAACTGCTGCTGTTATACAAGTTATGAACAAATGACAAATGCTATATAAAATTCACACAAGATTTATTGAATTGTGCACTGTGTTGATGTTAAGATAATAATCATTAGGGCAGGGATATAAAATGCCATACTGAAACTTCATCAGTAAAATTGGATGTATTACAGTTAAGAATGCGGCGACGCATGAATTGTCCATACAAACGTAGTACATAAATCATTTGTAATTTGAGCATATTTCCACCATATTATGTTGATATTCGGATTGAGACAGTATTTATCTAGGCTCCTATGTCTTTTTATTTCCAAAAACTTGCCTTTATATTAAGTGTAAGCGAATTTCGTACATTTTTACAGCGTAAATGACATGTTTTCATATTGTTTTTCTGTATTATAAACAACAATATTTGTCATATTGTTTCCACAGAAGCATAGTTTATGTTATCAAGTTACAAATTGTCGAAAAAAAAAATGGAAATACATTATGTTTTCATTCATAATTTTTTGTATTACGGAACACATCCAAATTTATCATAAATTGTCGAAAGCTAGTAGTACTATCGCGTCAAGCAATAATTGTCAATGTGTGCGTGGTAGTATTGCTTACTGTAGGTGTATATCGCTCGGGCAGACACTCACACTAGCGCAACGTGCTTGGAATTGAATTTTGCAAACATCTCGATTTGTAGTTGCGAGCCATATCTCTTAAAATATTTTGCAAAAAGGTGACCGAGTTTCTATTTTTTTTTTTTCAAATTATAAACATTTATATTTCTAACCCAGCTTATCATTCAGTGTTACTGTCACGCAATGCATAACAGCGTCGCTGTCAATTAATTGCATTGTGCGCACAGGCGCACAATGCAATTAATAGACGCCTTTGACTGATGTAATACTACTAACCGCTGTTTTTTTTAAAGAGTTTTTGAGGAAAATGGTAACAGAAAAAAAACACTAACATACCATTTCATACATAACCACTTCCTCAAACGCATAATAAACATGTATCGTCTTATTTGAGCGCATATGTCATGCTCTCAAATAAGACGATACGTGTAATTTATCAATTGATAAACAAAAATGCAGCTTAAATCGGAAATAATCTAATTATAAACACCGTTTCCACGTCTTTTCTACAATAACCCAGCTAATCATTCAGTGTTCCTGAGCAACAGTGCTACTGTCACGCAATGCCAAGCAGCGTCGCTATTACTGTTCGCACCATACAATTAAAGGGCGCCTTCAACTAATGTAATACAGCTTAGCGCGACTTAGCGCTGTTTTTTAAAGAGTATTTGAGGAAAATGGTAACAGACAAACACACTAACATACCATCATAGACTACCAAGAGGTATTATGCATAATAATAACGTATTATGCGTGCATGACATCCATCAATTAATATAAAAAAAATACAGCCTCAAACAGAAATAATCCAATTATAACTACAGTTTCCATGTCTATCACACAATAACCCAGCTAATCATTCAGTGTTTCTGAGCGACCGTGCTACTGTCACGCAATGCACAGCGTCGCTGTCACTGTGCACACCATACAATTAATCACGCCACCAGACAAAAGGAGCCTTTTACTGATGTAAAACGACTTGACGCTGTTTTTTATACATTTTCTGTCGATATTTTGTGGTGCAATCTGGGGGGATTGTGTACACCATGGTGTAAGTTTGCCTAATGTTTTTAGTAATCAAGACTTACGTTTTAAATTTTCCGAGGTCTCTGTATAAATATGCAAAGAGATTACTTGTAACTTGCAGGAGGTTATATTTTGTGTATTGATTTACTAGAACCAAACAAACAAACAGATACTCTCTTTTGGTAAATTAATACAATGTGGAATATTATAATGTAGGCTTTCTATGAAAACTGAACCTTTTTGAAACTTCCTTTTTCATGACAAATTGATAGTTTTAGAGAAAATATATCATAAACTAATATATCTGAAATCAGTGTCAAAAATAAAATGTAAAACCACATGACACACCACTATTAGCGATACTGTTATAAATTAGTCAACCCCACTAAACCCTTTGACACAAGCGTAAAGTTTCCGCATATTAAAAATGACTTTAAATATTCATACAACCAGCACAGCAAGATTAAAGTCATACCTATAATTGGAACCTTCAGTCCCACCCCAATCTCAGGTAGAGAAAGCTATTATTTTTCATATCTCCATTGCAATCGCCGTATAAATAAATAAATAAATACCACCAAGGAATTATTTCGGCGGTGGAACATTGGATATGCATCGATATGTTTATATCTTTTATCTGAATATTTTGATGTTTCTGAAGATAGATTTTCAATCTATCCTTAGGGTCTTGCCTTGTTGGAATCTTCTTTTTTTTATTTTAATCAATATAATGTAGCCAGGATTTGAAAACTTAAACGACTAATACCTACCTTGATTAAAGTTTCCGGCATCTACTTAATAAACAATAGCTTATAGCCAAAATTTGTTGTTGGTCAGATTTTATAATTCACCCTTTTCTCTGTTCTGCCTTTTCAGCCAAATCCGAGGGGTTTACAGAAATATACCAAAACATATTCAATAAATTAGAGAGGTTAACAGGAATATTAGTGATATGCATTATAAATTATGTTAGGGTGATAGTCAAAATCCTCGTTAGTGCTGATAACAGGAATAGGTATCTACTGCAACCACTGATCTATTTACAAATCGTGGAAACTACATTACTTTTTACTATGATAGAAAGGAAGCAAAAATAAATAATAAGATATACTCTGGTTTCACACAATAATAAAAGTAAAAATTAAGGGAGGCGGCAAGAAACCTTTTTAAAACAACCCATAAAATTTTAATACCTCGCCAAAAATAACAGTTTAAGTTATGAACAACACTGAAGCTGATGATGATTGTTGAAAAAAAAGAGAAAATACATCCCCAAAAAATACAAAAGTAGAGGCATTTAGATTTAAGCCATGTACCTTTAATCGGGCCCGCATATCCTGCCCAGGTAGACATGGCTATTATTTTTCATATCTCTGCTTCCGTGGCGCGCCGGCGATTACTTTTAATTTCAACCGTTGAAAAGCATGTTGTACATTGTAAAAACTGTTTGTGGAACATATTTTTTAATGAACGCCATCGAGTTATGGCTTTGACGTGTGTTTTAGGTCGAGTTGACACGATAGTTAAATAGGAAATTGCCACCAATTTGTTGATACTTGTTTGTGGGAATTTAGAATACTGTCGTTAATTTTTATGGAAAGAAAAATGACTGAAATATAGTTTGAGAATATGTATTTTTATTGAATAATTATATCTTTAAAGTATAATAATCAATGTTTCAAAGGTGATGAATTCGAATTATTTGAAAGCAAGTCGTAATACTGTTAACTCACTTTTTGTTAGAAAGACTAGCAGTTTTTTTAAATAAAATCTAATGTTGCTTGCCACCATATTTACAAAGATGGAAAAATACACCTTACATTCATGTTATTTTCATGTAGATATCTGGAATTACAGACTAACAAACATAGGTTGTGAACACTTATGGGTACTTTAAAGATTTGTCTTAGATATTGGTGATAAATAAATATCAAATTACGGTTCTTAAGATTATGAAAACTTCAATAAATTATTATTTATACCTACAAGAGCCAAAATAATTAATTTTGTAAATTAGCCTTGTTATTTCAGTACTAACAGCTTCTGAGAAATTATCCATATAAAATGACAAAATTAGAACAAAATAATTATTGTAACACGTTTACCTAGAAACAAGAATATAGGATTATAACGTTATAAGAACAAGAAAATAGGCAACAAATTCAATTCCTTAGTAGTCGTCTTAATAAATGATTTCAAACAAATACAACACATTGTACGTGATATATTTGTACCAGATATTGCTTTATACCGAGTTCTGAATAGCTCAAGTGCTCCAAGTTATTGTAAAATAATACAATGTTTCAAAGACCAAGTTTTATGTTTCTCGACTCTCTACTCCATATTACATTCGTCAGTGTCTTACAACTTTTATTGCAACGCATATGATGGATGTACAGTCCCACAATCTCGTCCCACGAATCAGGATAGTATTCCTCATCTAAACTATAAAACAAAATCGCATACCGACCTCCTAAACAATTTCAAAATGGAACAAGGGTGGCCCGTACTTTGTATAAAAATGCCGAGACGTCAACCGTTTACAAATAACTCCCTTCCTTCACAGGGGTAATTTTTGTTTTCCCCTTTACCGAAAGTTATGACACAAATATGAAAACATTAAAATTGAATCGCGGCCAAATATGTTAAGTTCTTGAGGTTATGCAGGACACGAGTGGTCTGCGAATACTAATCGCTGGGCGCGCCGTAGAACTCTGCATCCGATTTGCTACGCCGTAGACACGTGCTACGCGCCAGGCTTGCTGGCTACGAGCGTACTAAGTTTCATATCTGCCCTTGAATAATATTGGAGTGGCTGCGTTTTATTGAAATATTTTATGTTATTTATTTAAAATTAATAACTTTTTTTAAAATATTTTATTGGTATGTTTATAAAACAGTTTTTAAATTTTCACAAATATCTTAAGGCGTAGGTACAGAACAGCTGATTAAGATTTCAATGTATTTTATGAGTATAATTCAATGTATTTTCTTAGGGATAAATATTTGATGCATATGCATCTTTGCTAGTAAATTGTAAGGCTTCGATATTACTAAGTACGGGAAATAAGGTTAGAGTGCATTTATCAGCGTTCATTTATTACGATCAATCGATGCTAATTAGTAGGTGAGCGTTCGACACCAAGTTCCATAAGAATATTTCAGAGCCGCCGCGGTGATAAATCAAACTCGAAACCGTAATGAAAGCGAACGGATCGCGTCGCGAAGAGAGAAGGGAGGAAAAAATATCACGGAAAAAATCAGGTGCGTCCCCCGGTCGGAGAGAAAAACAGTCGGTCGGGCGTCGGGGGTGGTGGGCGGGGGCGGGGGTGGGGGTGGTCGGTCGATGCGGGGGGCGGGCGCTGGGCGGGCGACGCGTGCGCGAACCTGCCCCCGGCACGGCCGCGCGCCGCCGGCACACTCCCAGCGGCTCCGTCGCTCGTCGCTCGTCGCCCGCGTCCGTCCGTTCCTCGTGCGCCCTCTCTCGCGCCGACGCCGGCCCGCGCCGCGCGACATCTCGCGTGTTCCACCGCTCCCACGTTACATGTCCAAAGTGCTCAACTCAGTGCTTCCCATCCACAACGCGACAGTGCTCCCGCAGCCTTTTTTCGAGACGGAACCGACCTGCACAACGTTCAGGGTTAGTACCGACATCCGTGCTGAAGTGACCGGTTTCAGTGTTCCATTGTAAAAGTTTATTTCGGGAACAAAGTTTGGTAAAGTTGAAGAGTGCGCGCCGCGTCGGATGCACATTGCCCCAGCCGCAAGTGGTTCCTATCGGCTGGGCGGCGCCGTCGTGTCGCTCCCTCCTCTCGACCCTCACTAAAAACAACAAACAGATCAATCGACCTGTTATATTCATCCCGACACTCATAATACAAATCTTCGTCTGGCTATTTTGTTTGGCGCAAACGGATCTAAACGACTCACAACAACCACGATATTTTGTTTTTATGCCTAAATATTGCGATAAGATAAGGAGTTGCTACACTAATAGCTAGAAATAAAATTGTGGAATCGCATGTAACGGTGATATTAGCTGTGAACGGTTCAAGTTTACCCACTTTTTTCTTAAATTAGTTGGTGGGCAATTTTGTAGAGAACTTAAATTCATAGATCTATTTGTATTGTTTTGTTATGGCGCGTAGAAAATTAGCGTGCTGTCAGAATAAATATTAAAAGTTTATTAATGCTCAGAAATTAAAACAGAAATGGCCTAAAAATAAACGTGGCACGCATTTGGCTCACGAAACAAAATAAGCGCGGTATTGCATCCATCTGTTCAAGTTTTAGAGTTCGCAAACTTGTCAGATTTATCTGGCGGGCTATATTTCGGCCGGAATATTTTTTATGACTCACTTTTCTAGTTGAAAATAATGTGTTTTGTAGTTGGTAAAATAACTGTTCAGTTGAAAAAACGATAAAATTTTGAACAATAATAAATTTAAAATGATATTTTCACCTTATTACGCGAAATATGTAATGAAAATATATTAATTTTACCCAAAATAATAATTTAAATGTTTGGCAATTCCATTAAAATTCTCTCCAGTTAACTCTTTTATCTGCGAGAAGCATTCTACAGCATTCCAATAAAATTATAATCCTCATATATTAAAATAACGTCACAACAATCACTGATTTCGATATTAATAATAAAATTTAAATGTAAGTAATTGAGACGCACATTTTCATGAATAATTTTATGTAAAATTTGACAAGTGTTTGAAATTCAGCAGCTGCATTTGTGACACCTGTGGACTTTGAGTGTGTGGGTTCTAGCCAGCCTTGTTGACTGACTGTCGCTTATAAAATGTTAGCCACGTCGCGATTTTGTCGCTTTTAACTCGTTTACGTCCTCATTCAACCGTTATCAACTCTGCAGACGAGCCACGCTCCCAAAAGTAAATTTCAACCTGATTAAATATTTGAACCCAATAAAATATATAATTTTTATGTTCAAGAGTATAAAAAAAATTATTACGTATAATTTCAATCTTATAAATTTATATTCAAAGATATATATTTTTTAAATAAATTATTATTGTGAAGTAAAATTTTATTTTAGATATTTCCAATTAATTAATTTCAGTTCTAAGTACTTCCTTTAGAAAATGCCCACGAAAATACTGTTTGTAATAACGGAAAATCCTATTAAATTTTTGGTATCGAAGTGATAGGCTGACAGTTGATTAGTTTCATAATGAAATTCCTACCCTTCTAATTATTAATTTAGGCATAATTTGTCTTGAATTCAAGTGGTATGTTAATTAATTTATCGCGTTAATATCGAAATTACAGATATTTATGGAAATGGAATCGTTGTAACAAAAAATATGGTTTTCAACCCCATAGAACAGAGCATCGTATCTTATTTTTTGCACCATTTTTTTTTTAACTTACTAGTGTATTATAGCAAGGTTTTCCTTATCACTACAAAGGTGTGAGTAGGAAATTGAAGCGTAGTACATCTTGATACGCGAGTAGTTAGGAAGTTGAAAATGGAGAAAACCTTTCAGTTTCATCCTACTTACAAACGGTCAAATGGCGGAAAGCAACATTTATAAAGATATTCAATTTTTTGTTTTGATAACAAATAAAGTGTATTGTTACAAAATAAAAATGAATAGTATCGAATTTTCTGATATCTTTTTTTTTTTTGTGTGGCACTCGACCACTACCGCAAATGCTGACTGATAATTTGTATTGGCAAGAAAGTCAGACAGCAAAATATTAGTAGGTCTATCTATCCGCCTAGCCTTTTCTCAAATATGTTGGGGTCGGCTTCCAGTCTAACCGGATGCAGCTGAATAACAGTATTTTACATGGAGCGACTGCCTATCTGACCTCCACAACCCAGTAACTGGGTAATACGACACCCCTTGGAAGACTGGTTGTCAGACTTTCGGGCTTCTGACGACCCGTAACGACTGTCAAAGATCCACGAATGACAGCCGGGACCAACGGCTTAACGTGCTTTCTGAGGCACGGAGGAGTCTCGGTATGGAAAGATGGTCACCCGTCCATGGACCAGTAACGAGCTCCTCACAAAAAAAAAACACAAAATATTAGTAGGTAAAGTGCCCAAATAAAACAGTAATTTTCTGTAAAGTTCTTATAAAATATACATTATTCCTCTCCATTCACTTCCTCTTCATTGTTTCACATAGATACATTATTTCAACAGCACACCTTAAAAAAAAATACAAACTTAAGTATTTCCCTCATTACACCACTCCATTACACAAAATAGATACAAATTACATTGTTTACCGCGATTCCGTCATTAATGAATTCCCAGTAATAGCGCGTTATTACACGCCCTTAAAATTCGGTATAATAACTCTTCACCAGCACTTTAAGATCTCAAGTTCACCCAAATTGTATCTGATTTAAACGAATACATTTTACCTTTATCTCTCCATAAAGATAAATACATTGCAAGTTACTTTGGAGCCGTTTGAAGCCACTTATAGCAGTTATGTATGGGTTAAAAGGATGTAATAGTCCACACATAATTACGGGTTGCTGGCCCATCGTCTGCAAGCACCACATTAACCCTTTATCCTCAATTAACTCTTATCATGTTTGGGAAGATGAGCAGATTGTCCTTCGTAATGTTTTCTTGGTGAAAAAACTGCGAAGATGTTATACATTTGTCTGTTGCTACGAGGATGTGTAGCTATACATTCCCTCCGATGGCGCCCGGAGGGGTGTGCAGTCGCACAAACAGCGCCGTAGACGGTATTTCGTCCCATGTGTTGGGGGGCGAGCCTATTGTCGTCTGTCGAGCGCAAATTTCAACCCTAGATTTTATTTGAGGGTTGTTTTGAAGGTTATTAAGTCTCGACGAAATATTTTAACGATTGCCAAGCATGTTTTTTAGCATTTGTTATGGAAAGTCAACTTTTTACTTCACTTACATTGTTTCCTCCGAAACAAACTTTTTACAATACGAAATAAACTCTTAGTTAAAAGTATCATCTACGCAGATTGTATTGTAAAGCTCAGCATATTCATTTTATGAGAAAAACAAAGCAATGATAATGCATACGGCCAAATGACGTCATATATTTCTATAACCGTCTGTAATGAGTAATACGCGACCATCTGCATATTTGTATGTCCATTGCTGGCCTTGTAGAGTAGATATAACTCCGTCATTCGAGTGCCACTATAAAAACAATTTATGTAGATGATACAATTACATTTCCTCGCATTATTATGTCAGCTAATTTACGTTTTGCGTGATGCCCCATGAAAAAAAATGTATTGTGATACGAACCTTATATTTCATTGTTGCGTTTCACTATGAAAATCTGATGTTAGATTGTAACAGTAAAATGTGGGTACTTAGTAAGTAATTGTTTAGGTAAATTGATTTTTTTGTTTGAACGACGGTTTTAGTTCGAGGCCGGAGCGAAGACCAAGCAATGTTACACCCATTTTTAACCTACTTACGAAAATATTTAATAAAACCTATAACGTTCAGCCAATAGAGAAAATATAACATATTAAAATTCACGTTGTGTTAGTTAATAAAGTTTACTAAGTTAGCTATTTATTATTCCTGATAAAACTTCAAAACTTGAAACACGAAGCCATCAACAGTTTTTCCTGTGAAGGTTCAATCAAGTTTTCTGGGAAAACGTCTATCACGCACAGGTGTCATACATTGATAGGTTTAATTTTCAAAGAAAACACACCCACATGTTAAAGTTCGTTTATAATCAAAGAACCGGATATAAATAAAACAGTTACTATATAGTACATTACTGATGCGGCCAGAAATCAGGCAGGTTTGTGGTGGGGTTCAGGAGGATCGTGAAAATGTGGACTGAGGCGAAGCCGAGGCACACTTACGTGAGTCCATCAATGCCTGGTTGCAGCCAAGGCTAATATAGTACGTTTCTCAAACAATGCGCAGAAAAACAAACTAAGTACATTAATTATAAATTCCAGAATCAATGACGAACACAGAAAATTTTTGCACGCTCCAATATGTTCTTTTTTTCTTTACTTCAATTTGCTAAGCCAGTTCGAAATTTAAATAAAATCTTTGATAAGTAACCACCTTCGTTGCCACGGGTCGAAGTAAAAACTTCGTTCCATTTTTAAATAACACGACAGATATGAGTTTTCATAGTAATTTATTTGGCCGCAGCTAAGGATTTTCATAGTAACATTGCCGGCTGCCTACTCGCTTGTTGACCAGTACAGCAATTTAGATTTATCTTGAAGAAGGTTGTCAAAATAATGTTTGAATTTTCAAACATGTTTGAGAAAAACATTATTTTCTTTTACAAATATGTACTATAGATTGGTACAAAATTGTAATATGAGGGCTTTCCGAAAAAAAAAAATCTTTAGCCACTGCGTGGTAGCTCTTGGCCTTCATCTCACCTGATGGTAAATGATGATCTGGCTGAAAGTAGAAGCAAGCTTCACCCGGAATCCTCAATCACAGAGGACTGGGCTATCTTACCTCTTACTGCTAAAACACAACAATGCTGTTAACATTATTGTTATGGCGATAGACTTAGATAAGATGGTAATAACTAGCCAGGCAGACTTAGAAGAAGCTTTACCGGCAACCAAATCAGCAGAAAATATTGCTCCCGCCGGGCATCGAAGCCGGGATCTCAGGGTCTAATACAGGTGGAATACCACTATACCACAGATACGGTTTTTGGTAATGAAAAAGAAAATAAAGTTTCGAACTCGTCGTGTGTTTTTGTCAAACCTTACTTCTGACAGTCATTACTTAACGAAAATTAGAATTGAAGTTGCAATTTTTCCTTACAGTTACTATTTCAATCCAGTTAGTCGATACATCCCAAATAAGAAAAAACAAAGTACAAGAATGGGAGAAAAAAAATACAAAATAAAATAACAAATTCCTTCCACAATATTTCTGCTGCCACTACAATACTTAGTCGAAGTGCCAAGTAAAATATCAACAAACAATCTTTGCGTGCTAATGTAATGGTTTCAAAACAGACGACTAAACACTTTTTATTGCAATGATAGATCAATTTTATTTTAAACCTGACCTTTTTTGTGTTTCACAATGAAATTGACGATGACTGATTACTGCTCTGACGTCACTAGGTACTCCAAATATAAATATAGAGGAGTAACTGTGACGAAAATAAACAGCTTGATCGAGAGATGATTTCCAATACCGGACGCCATTAATGCATTTGCTTTTTAGGTCTATAATTATCTGTGCCAATTTATAAGAGAAATAACATACTTAGAGCATGAACTGATTTAATTTTTACGCAGACTGCACGTATTGATTGACAAAGATTTCGGCTAGAAATGTAGCAAGTAGCAATCGGCTAGTTTTGCAAATAGATTTTTTTATCTGAAAAATAAACTAATAACACACTAACACACACAAATACACGCGCACTCACACACTAACTAATACACAGACACATTTAAATATAATTTATTACTACCAAGTTCACATAAAATTGCGTGCAACAATGCATGTAGGCTCACATAACAACAAATCGCATACATTTCTTTAAAACGATAACAAAAATATCAACATTCTTGCGCGCCATTTTTGCAGCTCTCTGTAGGTATAAAGCCATAGGACACACATCAAGAAACTTCAATAAACGTTAACAGCAATATGGTGTACCTTGTCTTTGGCAGAAACAAACATGTCTAATGATCGAAGAGATCATGATAGATGAAACTTGGATGTCTACGCACAGCTAACCCACTAAGATTTGTTTGTTTTGTATTATATATCATATGTTTTGGCATTGATTTCCTTCGTTCTTGTTGCTATGGGGAGGTAGTTTTGGATTCTGTAATATCGATGTATGGTTTTATTTCAGTAAAATGTAGGAAAAGCTTAAACTGAAAGAAAAACTTCAGAACTTTGTGACAAACCGCAACTAATGAATGAAATTCGTATTTTCATGAGAGAAGACAAAGTAAGAAATCTACTAAAAAAACCGGCAAAGTGCATGTCAAACCACGCACAATGAAGGGTTCTATAGTTGGAATGGATTTATCTTAAGAACAAATTTAACATTGAAAAACATTTTCTCCCATACACAACTGCAAGTGTTAGTTTGTACGCACAATATTGGGAGATTTACCATGTTATTTTAAGACCACAGACTTTTTATAGGTTTTCGTGTAATCTATAAGTATAGAACTATTTTACATTTTTTGTTCAAAACTTTAGTCTCAGTAGTGTCGGAGATTAGGGGTCAATTTACATAAATTTTAATACGATTTATTTTAAAATTGTAAAAAAAACTATAGTCGAGACCCTCACAGTAAGCCCTTTCATTTCATATGTCACGGTAAAGTGAGCAACACATTTTTTTTTAATTTTTGCATTTGTTTCCCAAAAGTGACCCACCCCTATATTCAAAATTCATTTATTTACGTAACACGGTACAGTCCGTGTCACTGGAATTGATATCTATACCAAATTTTAACTTAATCGGTCCATTAGAATCGGAGCAAATTGGCTGGCTGTCACCATTTGTCAGACACACGAGTGATCCTATAAGGGTTCGATTTTTTCCTTCAACATACGGAACCCTAAAAAACTTCTACCGCCCACTATACTTAAATAAAAACATCACTACCTGTAACCAAAGTTCAACGTTCCCTGAAATTACCTTTCAATCTTGAAACGTAAGCCAAAAATATCGAAGTGAACAAAAAATAATCGATCACTTTATTATAAACTGCCAGCTACCATACTTTTGATGTTAACGGTCAAAGCAGTTAACACATTTATGAATTAGAAACGTTAATAGTTTTCATACTGTTTACGAAAACCGAAGATCAAAAAGAGAGGAAAAAAATTGAGAAATTAATATTTCTGTTAGTTATTGGAAACTCTCTAGTTCTTCATTTATTTTTGGATACATCAAAGAATGTACTAAGTGGATCGTAATTATCATGTGCTGATCAAGATATCAACATTAGAATCTTTTTTAATCAAAAGTCGTTGAAATTAGTCCAAAACTGCCTAAAATGTCAAGTGTCTTATAAAAATGTCTTGTTCCTTCTTAACAGGTGTAACTTCAAAAACTTAAAGTGAAGCCATTAAAAATTCTTAAAATGTATTCCACCAAATTTTGCTTCAAACTTCACCTGCTAACTTTTTAGCGTAGGTAGTTGGCTTCCATTGTACACAAATCCTTCGAATTTTCTAGGTCATTTCGTAGAAAACAACGCCGTAACAAGGTTGTATGCCATCTATTTTGATGGTTTGCAACGCTTTTACAAGTTCTTTACGAGCAAATTGACGCAGGGAAAAGTTTGACGTGAACTGCGTAAAAATAGCCTCACTAAGTTATTTCCTGTTCGGCATAGCCAGTCCTTCTAGGAAAGGAAAATACACAAACATTTTATAACTTAAACCGGGATAGCTACGCGATTATTTTGCACACTAAAAACATATTGTTTTTTTTTAAATAACAATCTCTATCTTCTAAAGCAAATTTCTAAAAGTCGTTTAAACTAATCCACATTATGACTTTTCCGCCAGTCTGTTTCAATTTAGAAATACTTAAAAGATTGAGTAAACAGACTGAAACTAAACTTACTTACTTCTTTCAAATATGTATTATTAATTCTAATAATTGAATCATACATTTTCGACATGATTCTGTTCATATTAATTCTATGCCTCGGAAAGCACGTTAAGCCGTTGTTCCTGCGCCTGATCTCTCTCCGGTCGTGTCGGATTGCCGTCCCATTGGACTATGAGAGTGAGGGAAGAGAGAGTGCACTTGTGTCTGCGCACACACTTGTGACAATAATATCTCCCGCGGCGAAGGCTGGTCTCCGTTGAGAGTGGCCGCCATGGAAATACTATCTGGAAGACTCTATTCATATTAAAGCAAGGAAATCAAAAATTCTGCCTCACTTATAGCTTCCACATTCAACCCTCTATAAAATTACGTCAATTTACTATGTACCTACCTACAGTAGACCAAAAGACACGCTACGTTTTCCCGGAACTGAATAATGTAACGTAATACGATCAATCAATAAAATTGAACATTGAATATTCCTGTTCAAAGATCAGAAGCTAACATGCAAGACCAACAAGTCGTTTAACTAAATAGCTTATATTTACCTTGTAATTGACCGCAGTTGAATATAAAACAACACTGCCTTCAGCTGTTTGACTGAATAATAGTAGTTGCTCTTGTTGTAATTACTTAGTCGTTTGTTGTGAACCTTATTATTACAGCGCGGCCACCACTTCCCGTGGGAAGCCAGGCCTCTTACTTATTAATTCATAACTTCCCATGCTCGTAGTTAAAGCCTCGATAATCTTCGAATTTTTCGACGTAATTGCAATATTCATTTCTACAGACAATGCGACAGAGTAACCGTATTG
This sequence comes from Agrochola lychnidis, assembly GCA_963680765.1. Lineage (NCBI taxonomy): Eukaryota > Metazoa > Arthropoda > Insecta > Lepidoptera > Noctuidae > Agrochola > Agrochola lychnidis. The sequence continues at coordinate 9,351,298 of OY796863.1, read as the reverse complement.
AAATGGGCCAGTTTTAATATTTTCCGCTTGATTAATATTTCAACATAATTCTTGAAATTTTGGAAACTCATTTTCGCAATCATTTTCTGTGTAATGAACACTTTATTATTCAAGCATTATTAATGCTATCATTATAAATAAACGAAAATTAAAACAAGGAAGATTTTTGGGTTTTAATTAAAGTTTAAAACAGTAGACCAATAAGGGTCTTTACAGAGTTCTTTTATGAGTGACTTAATGAAAATATATTCACACCAACCAGCGAAATAATTAAACTACGAAGCTAACACATTTAAAATATACATATACCTGCAAGTAATCGCTTTAACTTATTTTAACTCGAATTGAAGTGAAACACAAACACCTCTCTTGGCTCGATTCAAACTTTCATACTTATGTAGTTTCAATACCCGTTGTTGTAAAACTTTCTCTATGATGGTAGCACATTAATTACTAACCGTTGGCGGGGGTAAAGCCCAATAGGACGGTGTATTAAGTTTAACCATGTAGATTTACGATCAAACCCTTTCATTAAACAGGTATTAAGGCGACAGATAAGCCTGTACATTACGCACTTGTTCATACTATTTGGGAGTTTGCATGAAAGGTTTATCGCCACCAATGAAACTAGCCGACCCGACTCACTCAATACAACTATCCACCCTAATACATAAACGTTGCGGTTTAATTTATGTACGTACGAACTTTCGTTGAATACCTATTGGGGTTTCAATTCTGAGGAATCGGAATTGTACGTAGAAATTGAAATCCGAATAGTACATTCGTAAAATCAAAATTGTAACTATCTCGTCTCGCTGGATACAGTTTGGAATGTAATTCAACTTTATCGTTCGCTAACTCTGAACTTGAATGTTCATTATCGCTAATTGGTGTAGTTCGATTTACTGAATAGGGGTAAGATTCGTTTTATTCCTTAGTTGTAGCCAGTGGCAGCGCAATCGTAGAATGAATACGCTGAAAATACCGGAAAATATTTAAAAGTGTGGTGAAAACAAAATATAGTCCATGCAGCGGTTTTCGCAATTAACGCAAACATCGAGACACAGATAAACAGAATGGCCAATCAGAGTCAAATAGATATTAATAAGTGGGTTCACACATAAAATAGGTAGTATGCACTCGTTAATACCTTTGCTTTTTAGCTTGTCTTCAATTTATGCGACATAAATGTATGGTCGACAATAAATGTTCATATTACAGTAATAAGACCTAAATTAATTCACTTTTATTGCATTTATTGCATTATAAACTGAACAGATTTTAACGAGTTGTGAAGTTTAAGCGAAGCGTATATAAATATTGCCTAACAATTAGTGAGTTTTACTGTTTATTTAAAAAACTAATGCAGCTTTAAAGGAGACGTTTCATTTTTGTATGGGACTCCGGCCATAACATGTACACTTTAGAAAACCTGGGAAACGAACCCCTAAATACAATAAAGACTGTTTTTTTCCATAATATCTAATACTTTTTGGGCACAAAATAAAAACCGAAAATGTTTGACGTTTGTCAGGAGAAATACAACCATCGACAGCTAGCCATTTTCGTCCAGAAGTACCTACAAATCTACAATCCCCAAAAGCAGTTTTTTATTTTTATGATGAATCACACTTTCTAATTAATCAAAAAAGTTGTATAAGATAGCTATCCTAATATAGTACAGAAATACATGCCTTTCATATTTATTTAAATTATGTCTACGTGATATTATTATGTTAAAATGTAACATGATTTCTGGACGAAAGTAGTATGCAAGTAAAACGACGCCATGATGAATAGAATATGGCAATAATTTGTTAAACTATTATTTTTTGTGCCGAAGTAATCAGGGGAATAAACAGGAAAGAATATTTTTCCTCAATTCGTGGAATTATTTCCTTTTTTTACATTAACGTACACTTTATGGCCGAAAATGAAACATCTCCTTTAACTTTTACGGTGAAAATTGTTAGATTAAAGCGTTAATTTAGCGGAGGTGTACGTTAGTTGCCTGCCCCTTGTTTCGTTTTGCACTTACAAAGAGCAATCGATTTTAAAGCTCGCTGGATTGAAAATTATATGAGGAGCCTTAGAGAGCGGGCGGGTGCGGGTAGCTGTGTTCGTGAGCCGCCAATGCGCTTGTCTTTCGGTTCACTGGGCTTTCTTTAAATTGGCGACGGCTCCGCCGCTGGCCGCTCCGCTTATTGCATCCCCCGCCCGCAGCGTCGCGACGTCCACGATATTGCCTCCATTCGACCTTTAAGCAAATAGAATTTCCCAGTCTGTAAATAGGATAGCGTTATAGGTAAATCTTCGGCGTGTCCTCGCGTCGTTTACGGGTAAAAGGTAGAAATTCAATTTTTATCGACGTACTCGATTACGATCGCCCCGAGGAGCAAGTACTCTACGGAGCGCCGGCTGCGCTCGTTCGTCTTCTCTTTAGCCCAAATTTGTGCGTGATGAAGGACAATCCTTCAACGCTTGTCGGGATATTGTCTCATTTTGGCGGGTTCCAGGCGTTCTATTCATATTCATGTTCAGGGTAGGCGAGGCCAACGAAATGCCATACAATGTCGTTTTTATACTGACGAGTGAACGCCAAGAAAGTTGCGTGCCACGAGGATTTCCATCATGGGACCTATCAAATAATAACGAGGTCGTCCTTCTCCAACGGTGCGCCCGATATCGTGGATCGATCTATTCGGTAACAATCGTGGACGATCTTTTGTACTTTATGATAATACATGTCATTGTTATTTAGTCAATCGTTTTTGTATTCACTCATGTTACATAAAATGTTACGTGTTGTACGATGAAATAAATATATTGATCTATAATGTCGTGAGTTATTATAATAGTTAGGTGCTGGAGAGGGTTAATATCAGTGTATCGGCGAAATGGTTGTGTTAATGGTTGGACTCGCATCTGCAGCGAAGCCGGTCGCCGGCTTAAGCCTATTGTCGCGCTCACGAGGAGCCATCACGAATTCTGCCCACGATCTGCTCTAAGGTTTATTGTAATTTACAAAACTGACGGAGGTTTTGTTGCTATCATTTCGTTGAACGTTTGTTTTGTTACCCCAGCTTTCCGAGACATGGCCAGGTTTAGGATTACGTTTCTTGAACACACTTAAATTTTATTACAACTACTTAAAAGCTAGCACAGAAATATTTTGTCTGAACAGCACTTTTCATGGTCCAATTAAATGGAAGCCCCTTGTATAATTACAGGGGCAAAAGAACAACAAAAATAAAACAGAATTTGCAAAATTCTAATAAATTATATACGAAAACCTTTTGTAACCTGCGGTAAACAAATTCATCAGCTCTCCTACCCTTTGGTCTCAAATTATTTTCACGTACACATTATATATTTTACAGAGGGCGGAAGGCTACTAATGGCATAAATTGAAGAGCGAGCGCTAGAAGCAACCACAGGATTTTGCGTATTTGAAATTCAGTTACTCGTTGTGCACAGCGTGGCTACGCTTCGAAGCGATCGCTGTAGACCCCACGTTATATTTTCTATAGAACGAAGGAGATGGATCGCTTTAAAACTCGCTAGTGGAAACCAGAATTTGAAATTTGCATCCCAACGTATCAGGAGTAGTGAAACGTTGTAAGTGGTGTGCTTCGGAACGTGCTTGCGAAATTTTCACGGTGTGGTCGGAAATTCGAAGTGCAGTCTGGAGGTGTAATTACTCTATTTTTGGACGGATTGATTAGTTGTTTAGCTATAAGTGGTTTGAGCAGATTGATCGGTTTTTCAACGGGCAATCGGATGAATCTTCATTAGTAATTTTGATGATTGATTTAGATGAAGTTGACTTACTGATAACATTGATTACTTCACATGCTTTCAGGATTATTACGTATTTGAACAAATACTAAAACTTTCACCTCATTGAACTAAATTCGCGACTCACAAATAACATCAAAGAGCAAACCCAGTCACCTGACAATATTGAGTCGACAAAACTACAGTAACATAGACGGCGATCCCATTACAAATGCATCGGGTTGTCTTGTCAGCTGACAGGACGCGGCGGGGCAAGACGGTGCTCAGTATAGCGTCATATCAATCACCATTGCTGAACACCAGCCCGATCCCTTGGCACTTGGCCTACATTCTAAATTACACAAATTTACGTAGTGGGCCTAACCGCCGCCGTTAGCCCGCCGCGCGGATTAAGTCTGGAGCGCAGCTTACATCGGGTACCGCTCCCAATACCACGCTCAACCGATGCCCAGTCTTATCTATACACCACACTAACTTTATAGTTATACAGCCAAACAACTTCCACAAATAAGCCCTTAATACACAAGTTAATAAGTAGAAAAGTTTGAATAAACTCATCTTAACTCGTCAATGTTGAGAGCCATCAGCGACTGTCTACTTTGGTGAAAGTTAACGTTAAGTAGGATTTGCGTTAACTTAGGTGTCCTCGAAAGGATTAAAGTAATAGCGACGACATATTTAACAGATTGTAAGTTCGATTTTATCTTCGATACATTGATAGATTAGATCGCGGTTCTGAATGAATATTTGAGCAGCAATTTGAGATCTGTTTCGCTGGAGCGATTCGTAATTTATAGTGTTTCGGGATGTGGGCGTACAATCTATGTATTTGTTATGAATCGTTTTTGCCGGTTCTCGGCGTATTGCTGGTTGTTATAGTAAACACGCGTAATACCCTTTCATTTATAACTCCCGCTGTGGTTCTTGATATAGGCTCGCCCTTAATTCCGACTTAATTAGTGTCACGCAAGTTCCATAATCCAAGGCTTGAGCACCGTACGACCGTTCTTAAAATGGAGATTAGTGCGGCAAATATCTCGAACTACGCTATCCGTTCATAAAGCCACTACTCCACTACACCGCTTTCGGGATAAATATTCAGTTGGGGAGCAGTACCTAAGGGTGATTTATTTGAGAAAAATCTTTGTGTATATTCTTACATTCTTATACATATATGCGGAATTGAAAAACGAGTCTTTGTTCAGCGACAGAAACAACATTATAATATTTTAATGTACAGAATAAACTAAAACTCAAGTAACTCCTAACTTCGTAATTCTGTGAAGATTTTAAAGTATGTAAGTATATTTTGTGTTCAGTGTCGCAACATGTCGGCACGAAGAGTCAACTGCGACGAGGAATTCTAAAAGAACTGAACATAAACATAGTATTTTGTGTACGGAAGTCCTTCCGCGGTCGCGTACAACGGATGTGCAGGAAAACGCTTGCATACTGAGTAGGCGTGCCTAAAAGACACTGCGGACTTTAGTTTACCTACAGCGGATTACACGAAACTTAAACATGCCACCTAAATCTGCGACAAACCGTTAGAACCGAAGCATTTAGCTCACTGGCTTTACGGGCCCGAGCCTCTAACTACGTGAAATTAAAGCCCAATTCTAAACAGCACCACTCCACTTTATACTACAGATTAATTCAATTTAGTCGCTCTATTTTTACGGGCTTAGAAAAAATATAGGTTGGTAACTGGGATTAACTTTTGACACTTCTTTACGAAAAGCTCACCTCGTTTTAGTTAATCTTATTAAAATTTTAATCATAAACATCAGGCGTCAGAGTATTATTTCTAGATTGTCCCCCGACATGTCCGTCGACAAATTAGTCACGGATTTGTTAGTGTCGATCGACGGGTGATTTTATTTTTAACGAGACATCAAACATTATCGAGGGCCCCGCGAGGAGTTACTCAAGCGCCTGTTTACAAATAAGAAACGGCGAGGAGACGAGTGCGTAATAAATTTTATAACACGGCATCGATTCGGATTCGAACGTAATAATAATATATCGGCTGGAAATATTGGAATGTGTCGGTGCGCTCGGCGCACATCTTAAAATAGACCCTCATCAAAGACAAGCAGGTTTGCAGCTGTAAATCCATTTCAGTGTGGCTTGTCCGCATTATAAATTGGGGCGTACATATGTATGCGCAACTTTGTTTGTGTGACGTTTACCTAAACAGAGCGGCGTGTCCTGCGACCTCGCGTTTCCATCTCATGTCGCACCACATTCGTTTGCGTTTTCTATTAGCGTGTCCCGGACACTATTAGGGCAGCTAGATGGATGTTGTAATTTGATTTTGTATACATTCGCCGAATTCGAGGAAAACTACTGCTACACACAAAGACGCGCGCTGCCATGTTTTAGCATTAGGATTTGCAATTCCAATTTAGTAGAAACAGTAAATGCAGAATTTATTCCAAGTTAGCGAATTTTATAATATGGAAATTGAATATTTTGAAGGAGTACAATGTCAAAAAAAGTCGTAATCATTATCAACAATGTGATTCCGTTGACAAACTACTTGTGTATGATAATTTGAGTCATATTGCATTTGATGAAACGCGGTATAAGAGCCGAGGTTCGCTGAGCACTCTAGACGACCGCAGTGCATAGATTTGCATTTTACGGTTTTGATACGTTGAGCGAATATTCAGTGCGGTGTCGGCGTAGGTATCTTTTCAATTCGACGCGGCGGGCGCCGAGTGGCCGCTCGAGGGCGCTCGAGCAGTGGCGCGTGCTCGAGTGCCGCGCTCGATGCGCCTGCGCAACGCTCGCCCTCGCACCCCCCTCACCCCCTCATCTGCCTCACACTCACTCGACGCCAAACTCCCCATCCTTCGAAGGTTATTACAATTAACTACAACGCTGAGTTAAGCCTCAATTTGGCACAAGTTACTGCTGTCGTTAGAGACTGCGTGTGTTTTTTTAAACGAATTCTCCGATTAGACGTTCTACATGGTAAAAGTAATGAAACGTAGACGCAAGACCTAGGAAAATATTCAAAGATCCCAAACATGAAGCCTTTAGGGACGTGCCGTTATTCGTGGTCGCGTGGCACGGAAGTCGGCCATATTGCGGCGTGTCAGCTGGTCGCAAGCGGAAGCGTCGTCAGCACCACGAGTACAAGACGAACATTTAGCTAGTTTTATGTCTTACCACTCATAAAACTTGGTACATTTGTCACTGTGTGTTCACTTAGGCTATAGAGAATTACTAAGTATTTTTATCGTTAGAATCAAGCATAAAAACTACGAAATATGCTTTACGTTAAAAACTGTGCACTACATTATCAAAACTATTTAACTTTACAATTCGCACAACACTGCATTTAAATTGAATTCATCCTTTGTTGTCCGTTGTGAAATATTTTCTTGTTTTATCTACCTAGAATTGTTTTATGTTGCATCCCAAAATTCTGGACCATCGGCATGGAGAATAAATCATGCGTCAAACTCACCCATCGGTGGGAGAGGGCGAGAATCTGTCGTATGGGGAGCGGGGACATCGCTTCCGAACCATCCATTCATTCGTCCGAGATTCATCACGTCACCGACTCATAGGCCGGCCAATTAGTGACGCCGATTCATTTTCTTTATTTCTTTCCTAGAAACGGATACCCACCGCCGAAAGTTAATGTCGGATAACTTATTTCGTTTTTCCTTATGTCACAGAATATCTTTTCGCAAACAATGCAGATTTATAACAGTCAAATATTCTGATAAGTCCTATAACTTCCATAGCTATTAAGGTAATAAAATTTTCATCTCATATGATGTCGATTATTAAATTTCAAAGGAGATTACGATCTCGTAATCGTGAAATATAACGTTTTCTATTTCACCAAGCTCGTTTGAAGAGGACGCTTAAAATTTATCGACTCTGGTCCTCCCTTGCTATAAAACTGCAAAAGTTTTCCACGAAACGCACAATTTACTACGTTTCTGGCGAGTACAAACTAGATTTAATTCAGCCACCGTACATATAAGCTATATATTACGTAGGTAATTATTTTGTGCAAAGTTTAATTCTGCATTGCGCCATTGCCGAATTCGTGTATGAATTAAAAAATATCTCACGATATCAATATAAATTGAGAATTCCTTTTGCCTGACGATTATAAATATGTCAAGTATTTGTATGTGTTTCTAAGAAATGAATAATTTAGTGTCGTCCTTTGATACCACTTTCCAGACATCTAATTTTATATTCTATTTGCCATTCAACTGTGTGTAAAGGATATAATTTAACTAATTTCCAACATGTGTGCGAGAGGAGTAGAACACTTTCGTGAGTAGCAGAGTACATACCTTTTGTATAATTAAACTGCGGGCAAACCCAGTTTAAGTTTAATCCTATAGCCTCTTGACACCGCACTCCCGCCCGGAGGGGAGCTTATTTTGTTCGTCAACACTATCGACCGATGTGTAGACGAAAGCGCTCAACCGCGCTACAAGTGTCTCTCGAAATACAACTGTTATACTTATGTAACACGGTTTGTTTTCCAATGTGCTGTTGTGGGGTCGCCGTTTTCTTTTTGTAGGGATAGAGAAAAATATACGGCATATATACAGAGTTCAGTCAGTCGGCTATCATTCACAAGGATTGCATGTTTTGTAGGCAGCCTCCGTCATAGACGACAGTTGTTCCTGTAGTTTGTATTTATTTAGTCTTACGAATAGCTCCATACATTCGTTTGAGGGAGGGTTGGTGACGTCAAGTAGTTCGTCGTAAGGACATTTAAGTGATACTTACAATGTATTCGTATCACGACGTCGTCGAAAGAAAAGTGTTGTGTTACCCGAGACATTACTTAGTCTAACATCAATTAAATTTTATGTACGCATCAAATAGGTTAAGTGTTTAATCTTAACGTGGTAAACAATACAAACATGTCCCCCATTGTTTGTGTTTGTTTTTCCATTAATGTATGCAGATATTATTTATTCAATGGGTACGAAAATCGGATACAATTATTATCTTTGGAAAGTCTGAAACTAAATTTAAAAAAATGTACGAATCTTTAAAACGTTTAAGAGAAAGAAAAAATCTACTGGATTTTATAATGTTCAGTAGTTTCCAAATACAGTTATATTTATACTAAAACAGATATGTTCCAAATACTGTACAAGAAAACGCAGACAGATAACACAAATGCGGACACATGCTGCATGTTTCAAAACGTGTAAGTACAAAGTTTTCTTGAAAGCAACTTCTTTTTACCGCGACATTTATTGTTTATTTACAAACATCGTCCCCACTGAGTAAAAGTAATAATAAATTCGAATGTAAAGTTCAAGTAAAAAGAATGTCCGATTGTCCAGTCCCCCGGTATTTTAATGAATGCTCTTGGCAACCCCGCGACGGCTTACAACATTAAGGTCCTTATTACGCATTCTCGACATTTGCTTAATGTATGAAAATTTGAAAGAACGAACCATGTTGATGGTACTCGAAACAAAATAATTGCTACGGTCGCGCGGTCCGGGATTCGGCCTCGACATTCATTATTCACTTTTTATTTCGCCCTCCCCTCGGCTTATAATTTGACTCGAAACATAAAATCAAGTTTTATTTGATTATGCGTAGCAAAAAAGAAAAATTCCAAGTATCTTGTATCCTTCACTTTTAATAGGGAGAGGAATCTTTACATTATGATTTACTTGGAAAAGTTCATTTGCGTTATCTTCAACGATACAACTCATTTTGAAACGGCCTGTTTATTACGTGTTTTTCTCGAAACAATCCATAATAATCGTACTTTTATCTTTATCTTTCGGGTAAATTGTATTTCAGTCACGCGAAATTCAAATTTTATTGAACTGCTGACGATATACAAATATTCGATTTAGAATATTCCAAATGGTAGGAGAATTTGAACAGCACATCCATCTTGTACACTTACATCACGGCTGCATACTTGAAACAAAGCAACGTCAGTCAATCTTACAATAGCCTAGGGTTGGTATAGGCATAGTTTTTGCATTTAGCAAGAAAGGGGAGTTAGCGGCAAGGCGTAGGCTTCCCGACGTCTCACTCTCATCCACTCGCGGGTGCTGCTACATAAAAGAAAGTATGCACACACTACACCACCCACCCTTACATATATACCGTTCTGATGTGTTCCGAATGGCTTTCGATGACAAGTGCACTGAGCTGGTTCACTTTTTAGGCTCCTAATGCTGCTATTGTTTCCAGAACTCTCGCGCGAGCATTTCTAAAGTATAACGACGACGCAGTCGATTTTGTGATGGCTATAACAGCTATTTGAATAGTACTGTTCAGTGTTTTATCGATAGAAACGGGAAAATGTCATAAACAATCAAACAGTATTAAAGTCTAGAGCCGCCCACTACGTACATATATTTAACTGTATAGAATGAAGTGGTCCTTTGTTCGCGCGCCGAGGGCTGCGTACGAGTAATAGGACGTAAAAAACTGAAAGAAGCAATATCCCAGGCCTCTTCATACCTACTCCATCCGTTTCTTTCCACCATTGTGCGGATCCTCTTTAAATTTTTCATGGGCTTATCAACGCATCGATCAGGCGTTATTTATTCAGCTCACGATGTAATTCTAAGAAGTTTGTTCATTTACATGTATTCGTATTTTACTTATTTACTTGTTTGTGTTTGCTTTATCGGATATTGAATGGAAACGTACGTACATCTACTTCGCAAAATTCCATTATTATGATTGATTAAATTCCAATTTTATATGAGCTGTTTCGCTTATTCTATTCCATTTCCAGTAAATAGTTAGATTTTTATTTGCAATGCTAGCCGGTGCACGTGCAGGTGTTAATTGAATAGCAACACTGAATCATTTCAATTTCACTACAACGTTGGGTGGATGCGGCGGCGACTTGTTATTGTCGGAATTAACTAGTCTGGAGAGCGACAGACAGCAAGCATCAGTACGAGATAGAGATTAATACTGTGCAAGTGTCGGTGAAGCCGAGAAGCAATAACGTTTCGTTAATGTGTCCCATTTAGAACGTACGCGGTTAGTGTCTTGCGTCGCTTGACGTCGCACGCCACAACCGAGTACGTACTTATTTCACGTCGTGTCGCCTCCCCACCGAACTAAAGAGACTGGCACCCTAAGCCCTGGAATCACCATTTGCCATCCGTGTGGTCTCAGTATTGTTACAAATGGCATAGATCTATTCGAAGGCGCCCCGTGCGGGACCTAATGAGCTGTGAAGTAGATAAGGTGCGCGACACGAGAAGACGGGATCATCCCCTATCTATACGAAATGCTCACTGCGCCGAGCAAACGCCACCGATATATATTTAGATACAGTTATAATGTTGCCAACGAATAAGATGAACTTTGCATACGGTATATACCAGGGGTTCAAGCGCAGTTCGAATTTTGTAACAGGAATTCGCACGATGTAACGCCAGTTTATACTCCAAAATCAATTTTCGTTTCCATCAAAATACTTTCACTAGAGCTTTTGCCAAAAAACGCGCAAAGTGGAGTGAACAAAAAATTGAATGAATGATAGGGAGCGGTCACATTCTATCCTGTGGGTGTAGTAATAATGAAAAATAGGTGCTTCAAAAATACGCATTTATTCAGGAAGACAAAGAACAGACAAGCGGGCCAGAGGCTGTGGGCAAACAAAAATGAAATGCAACGTCAGCGTCGGGTGGGCGGCCGACCTTTGTGCCCTCGCCTGCGCGACGATCCCCCCAAATTCTCTGTGTAAAAATTGATTAATATTGTCCCAACCGCCTCTGCCGCAATAAGTGGTATATTCACTCTTTCATGTTGCACACAACTTTTGAAAGAAAATGTTTTCAACTGGATGTCGCTGGCTGAAATACTTTTTTTTAGAAAGAGCGAAAAAGGTGTGCGACGCAGAGTGGATTTAGAGCAATAAAAAATAACTATTCGAAGGAATTGTACGAGTGCTGACGTTGGATGCATTTATGCGTTTAGTTTCATGGCGCTGTCATGTTGCGCTACAAAACGGAATACGTTCAGAATAAAAACATTGTACACTGTTATATTTTACTTCCTTCGTTGTAAACGGTTGAAAAATGTATGTATGCACGTGTACGAACGTTTTAATTTTTCGACCGATAAAGTTTATGGCGTTTATTACTGAAAATATCGTTGGCGACAATTTCGGTGTGGTGCGAGAGCGTTGTTGGTCGGGAACGTAAAAATTTGTGCGCAACGTGTTCCGCGGTAGTGGCACATTATGAATTGAGTTAGAGCAACTCGTAAGCCGGCAGTCCGGCACGTCACTAAAGGGACGGTGCCGTGCTGCCGTCGGACGTAATTGGTGTGTGTAGCTTTTTGTCGTGCTGCGGCCGTTCGGTGTTTGCCGCCCGCGGTCAAGTTAGTCTAAATTAAATTGTTGTATTTTTCACAACAAAATGAATGTGACGTAGCCGGTTACTGCCGCGTCCTAACGAGCACGACGCTAATGTTGTTTGGCGGACGATGCACGTACCTACATTTTTGAGTCGCGTTCTGTGGCTATAGTTGAATTCAAAATAAACTAATTCTGTTTATACAAACCTTTATCATATTTTCATTGCTCGCTGCGTTTATTTTCAGTTCATTAAACGGAACGATTTGTTTTCATGAGTTTGTAATAAAGATTATTAAAAAATGTTTGCGTCTGTTTAATAAAACATTCAATTATGGAGATGTGTTTTTCTATGACAGCAGAATAATACTTATTTCAATCAAATGGAATGATAAAAATACCCGAATGGCTAATGTTACGCATAATAAACTTAGGGTTGCACGCAATTGTCAGCCGTGACAATTAATACGAGCAATCAAAGGTAGCGCGTACCAATTTAGAGGTCCGAGCTAAAAATTGGAAATGCGGTGAATAATAATTTTCCCAATGGAGTGAACTGCGTTGTCCACATTTAAGGTAATTGCCAACAGTTTGGGCTGACGTGCCGGCCGGCAAGCCTGACACTCACTCCCATAGGACTACCTTTTACAATCCCATTTATAAATACCGCTTAATCAAATTTTTATTTATCGCTCCCCGAGTGTTTTGGTCGTATGAATCCGTGATTATAATATTCAAACTTCAAAACGTAATTATTGTTAATCAGTTTAATCAAAATTCCATAATGATAATTCCGCGCATTACCGGTGGGTATCAATTTTATTCGATCATTTTGGCTATTGGCTTACCCATATCCGTACTTAAGTAGGTACTAAAATACGTTTGTTAGACGTAGGTATATAGGTAAAACCCCATATCGCGTGTCTTAGTATTGAATATAAATCTATCAAATTTCGTATTTTACGGTCAAAAGGGTTGGATGATCAGTACGAACATTACCCGGGCATTGCGGTTATCGATCAGTTAGACTGCCCGTCGTGTACATAAATAAAAAAAGTATGATCATGATCCGTTTGCACCTTCTTTTTATAGCCTCTTCGCAGTATATCATTTATCCCATCAAAAACATAAATGTGAAAATGGGAGCCAAATTCCATAAATATGGTTGTCGACTTCGCCGACAAAAGAATTGAAATCTAAATGGGTGCCAAGTTCTGTAGATAATCCTGAAATTTATTTATAAGAACATGCAACTTTCTAAAATAAAATTAAAACACAAATTCTTGTTTTTTCTGCTATAACAATGTTTGCTATTTAAAAATATAACTTCTTAAATTTGAACAGTCGAATTATTTACACAAAGCACTTAGGATAAATTGAAGCTCAAGATTTGACTTGGCTAGTTTTTACATACAAGTTATCTTATATTTGGCTAATCAATTTATCATCTTTATATTTGTCTACAGTGTCGCGGTGCAAAAGAACTAAAACAAACAGGGTAACTTTTTTATGCTGGTGTGCATTACAGCTACGTCTTACACTCGCGCCACGTCATTGTGCTGTAATTTTACTTTTTTAGTGTGCGTGCATTAAGCGGCTAACAGTTGGACGCTATTTTTTTATCGAGTTTACAGCTTTGACTGTCTACCTAGGCATATTTAATTATTATTATTTAATTTTAAGTAGGCACTCAACATCAAATAAGTAATTCATGATGTGCTTACCTGTAAGAAATTTGTACACTAGTCTATAAGTTTATTGCATGTATCTCATATCTTTGTATCGGTGTACTTAATTGTTGGTGAGCCAAATAAATAAAGTAAAATATTCATATCTTTGTTCTTTATGTTATGCGCAAGTTACTGTTTCTTATTGTAACTGTTTACAGCTTTGACTGTCTACCTAGGCGTATTTATATATTTGTTCTTTATGTTATGCGCAAGTTACTGTTTCTTATTGTAACTGTAAGGTCAAAATATCTTCTTTCTCTAAAATTTCAGCTTGTTGGTAAAAACTAGCCAAGTCAAATCTTGAGCTTCAATTTATCCTAAGTGCTTTGTGTAAATAATTCGACTGTTCAAATTTAAGAAGTTATATTTTTAAATAGCAAACATTGTTATAGCAGAAAAAACAAGAATTTGTGTTTTAATTTTATTTTAGAAAGTTGCATGTTCTTATAAATAAATTTCAGGATTATCTACAGAACTTGGCACCCATTTAGATTTCAATTCTTTTGTCGGCGAAGTCGACAACCATATTTATGGAATTTGGCTCCCATTTTCACATTTATGTTTTTGATGGGATATCATTACTTTTTGTAAAGAAATTATTATTATTCGTCAATCAAACGTGATCTATTAAATTCTTTTTGTAAATATGCGTAGCAATATTGTGTAAGAATGTAGGTATTTCTTTCGTAACAATTGTTACAATTTTCCGCAATGATGTCAAATCGCTGAGCCGGCGCGGCAAGTATTATTATTAAAAAAAACGTATGCAGTCGGGGAGCCTCATGTCGTATGGTATTTTACTGTGGGGTCGGGCTGCTGACATTGAATCCATCTTTATTTTGCAAGAGAGAGCTATCAGAGCCATTTATAATCTACGTCGCCGCGAATCTCTCACGAAACTTTTTAAAAGGATTAATATTATGACGGTACCTTGCCAATTCATTTATGAAAATATTATGTATATAAGGAAAACCCACATCTCTTTAATAAAATAAGTGATAGACATAATTTTAATACTAGAAATAAAGATAAACTAGATCAACCATTTTTTAGATTATCTTAAGTACATACATCTTTTATGGGGTACTGTGTTAAATGTTACAACAAAATACCTTGTGACATTTAGCAATTAAATGAAAGAAAATTTAAAACTCATATTAAAAATACACTTTGTAAACAAGCATATTACAAATTAGAGGGTTATATCCAAGATAAGAGTGCTTGGAAACATGCTGGTCCTGCTCCATAGGACAATTTAGAATCAAGACAAAATCAAAATGTTTGCTAATTTAATTGTAAAATTTATTACTTTGTGTTTTATGACATTGATTTTACATTCTGTGATTACTTCCTCACACACTGACTTATTAATTGTAAAATTTTAGGAAAATCGTCTACTTTTACAATGTTTGTAAATATGTGAGCACCATGTATCTATCACATATTAAATTATCTGTCGTTGTTTCATTTTTAATTCTTTTTACCTATTGTGGTATAGTAATTTTATTCTAGGTGCACCGTCTTCACATATAATTATTATTTAACAAATGTACGTACATATACAAACAATTGTAAAACATTTTAAAAGAGTAACGGTGGAGTTTCTTGCCCATTCTTCTCCATACGAAAACTACCTTTTGGAAGGGGCGAATAGAATCAATTTTATTATTTTGTAATTTTTGACGTTCAAAAGTGCCATACATGGGCCTATTTGAAATTAATGATTTGACTTTGACCCCGTCAGGAACAAAGTTCCTTCTCACGTATGATTTAATTATTTAATTTTTGCAGCCGCCCCTTTTTTTTTAAGTATCTTCTCCCGCTCTGGGCGGAGCGGGAGGGCGTATCAGACTCTTACTGACTAAAACCCACCCGTGTTCCTTCGGTTGCCCTGTTGCCGGGGGCCACGATGTCCCTATCGGTTTTCTGCAAACCCCCGGCAGGCATTGGCCCTAGCGGATCCCGTCATTTCTGCTGACATCTCTTTGAGGCGCGCGTGGAACACAACGCGCCGTCGACCCGGGCTTGGTCCTTATCGGACGGCGAGCTACCCATTGCTCACCGTTCGCAAGCCCGCGCCTACGATGGCCGGAAATCGGCTCGCGATTCCCGCCCCGGGCGTCTCCTCCTGCAGCGGTTAGGGGCGTGAGGGCGCGAACTTTGCCTCTACCTCACGCGTTCCGCCTCCTCCTTCGCGAGCATTACCGCTTCGCAGAAGGAGGTGACGGCCTGCCATTTCCTCTCGCTCCGTACCATGGCCTGAACCAGGGCCGGACGCGAGAGATCACCGCCGCCGTTGCAGCCGCCCCTTGGATTTACATTTTGACCTCACTATGGACTTAACTATTCGTAAGTTTATATTAAAAATTAAACGACAATAGTCCCTAAAACAATAGTCATACGATCTATCAATTCAAAAACGTCTCAAGCATAGTACCAACCTACCAACTACCTTGAACATACCAACCTGACGTTTGTAACAACGTTTTTCGAGATCAGAGAATGAATGAAATGAATTCACTGCCGCCTAACATTAGGGACCAAGATTTTGACACGTGACACATTAGTTGACTCGACGGGGTGTTTTGATTTCAGTCATGAAATTCAGGAATTTACATCAACTTTTGGCATTCGAATCAAAAATGTATAGTTAGCTGTCAAATTATAAGACGCTGGAGATCAGCGCCATCTGAAGTGAGCAAGTGGCAGTTTTTAACCCCATTTGAAAATTTGTCGTCATGACTGTCATTTTCATAGTTTTCGGGAGATAGTGCTGATATCGAATTAGATGGACATTCTGGATTTTAAGATGGCGGCTATTCCAAATAATAATAATATTGTAGATCAATTGTCATAGACATCAATTTCATGCCAATTGTAAACTTGATAATCAAAATCCGTAAAAAAACGGACCTCTTAATTTCGTCAAGTTCGTCTGTCCGTGCGTCCGGATGTCATACAGTCATTTAACATGGAGACTATTTACACTCTATCGATGAAAATTTTGAAAAAGGTGTATTTTTTGCACCGTTAAACAATGGTGTAGTGAAATTACGATAAACATAATAGTGGGGGTGGCATTCTCCATACTTACATATAACCGAGAGATGAAAAAAATCTATGCATATAAAGCGTATATTGTTGGATCTCATAATTAAAATGTTAAGATGTTTCTAAGTGACTTTGCTTTTGAAGTCAATAATTTTTGAGATACAGTTTATTTTCGGTTACAACCGCAGAATTAACTTTGTTTGTTATAGTTTTTTCGAGAAATACAAACTTATTTTTGCAGTCGATAAAATTGATACTATGCAATGTTTATGCGTAAATATTCATCCCAATTACGGAACCCTTCACTGTGCGTAGTCCGACATACACTTGGGCAGTTTTTTTTAAATTTCGTTTTGAAACTACCTCAAAAATAAACAATTTCTATTACTCGAGTAAGATTATCCTATTAAAAACAAATACTATCAAACTCATACAACTAAAAAAAAATGATTGTTGGTTTTATGAAACCACGGTAAAAGTGAAACATTACACGGTCAGCTGCTGCGAACTATAGGCGCCGCCATATCGGCCTTGGCTGCTCTGACGATCGCCTTTCACTTTATCCCTACTCCGCGGCCGACCGACACGCGACATGCAACACACAGACGAAAAAGTTTGAGACGATGTAATAAAAGTTTCAATTTAAAAATATAGACGTCATTTAAAAGTGTTTGCGGAATACCTACCTAATTTATATAATTAATTTAACATCATTCACAAACAAAATTTTCTTAAGCCTACCTAAAAAATGTATACTAGGCATTCTATATCAGAAAGTATCAAAAATAAAATCCACAGTAAATAATTGTCCAAAAAATTAAAAATAATTTTGAACAACGTTCCGAATTTAAATTCAAATAAATAGAAACAATTCGGCGCGAAATTCAATAAATGAGGTAAGTATCTATCCTCGTTCTATGTGTTGACTCGTTTTATATTGAATGTCCTAAAAAAGATTAAACACTAGAAAAGTATAAATAATTATTTTAAACAATGTTTATTGTATTTAATGCTTAAAACAATTTTATTTTAATTTTCAAGTATAGATTTCAGACATTTGACATAATTATAAATTAATCGAGACAATCAAAATTGAAAAAAAAAAAACGTTTGGCATAATCGTTTTCGCACATCATTACAATAAAAAAAAAACCATGATCGACAATTTTTAACACAAATTGAGTAGTAGTAATGAATATTACGTATTATTGAACATGTGTTCGTATAATAAGTAAAGATCTGGGCATTTTCTAGTTACTTATAATATTTTTAATCACATTTGTCACATTTAAAGTCGTATCAGATATGTGTATGTGTGTTAATTGTGAAAAGTTAAAATGTAAACATGCACGATTGGCGCGAATCTTCGACTTTTGATATCAAGAACTTCATTACTACTACTTATTTAACTTGAAAAATGGATGAATTCGTCAAATAATTAAATGTTGTAATAGTCGCTGTCCTTATGGTGGAGTTTGGATGTTCGCAATCCCCAATTTTTATGTTTTTTAGCCTCGACCTCGACTGCCATCAAAATGGCGATTATCGCATTTACAGACTTGAATTTTATAAAGGTAAATTAATAATCTTGCGCGCTAAATATGAAAGATTTAATGGCATAAACATTATTTTAGCCAACTCTCTTAATTAAAGATGAATAATCTCATTGGCAGCAGCATTTTCAGTGCTTCTATAGGAAGGTTTACTTTAACAAATAACACAACAATACCTAAATACTAAAAACATTTTATTTCTCATAGAATTTAAAACGGCTTCAGCTTCATTCTCATAAAAAAGCAGCGTAGGTACGGTAGATGGTAGATGTACGCTTTCCCACAAAACAGTAATAAGCAATGATGATCTCTTAAACAATTTGTCCTATTTTGCTCACTTATCAATAACTAGCGACCCGCCCCGGCTTCGCACGGGTATAAACCGGGTTATTATACATATAAACCTTCCTTTTCAATCACTCTATCTATTAAAAAAAACCGCATCAAAATCCGTTGCGTAGTTTTAAAGATTTAAGCATACATAGGGATATAGGGACAGAGAAAGCGACTTTGTTTTATACTATGTAGTGATTATGTACACTAAGTCCTGCTGCTCACATGTCACGATTTGATTCTGGCCCTAACCAGATTATTGTTTTGATCTATTATGGGTAAATCTTTTACACTCTAGGGTGGCTCTGTTTTTATCTTCACTTGCTTGCCTATAAACATCTCTGGTAGCAGCCTCTCTCAGTAAGCATGACAAACTTTATCCAAATGTATACCTAACCTAGAAAGTAAGAAAATACTCTTATTGTTATTTATTTACTTTTGTATAATAATTATATCACTCATAGTAATTCTGCCATTTTAAAAACACTAACCTGATGACTTCTGTGACTTGCAGTTGACATGCCACATACATAACATAATATGCTTAGATTTTGCTGAGCAAGTAATACTTGGGATAGAGTTGTAGATAATATAATCAATAATGTCAAGTCTTGCAATAACACATGTCATCGTCATACCTGAAAAAGGTAAAAAAATTCAGTGTATTTACTTATGCTATATAATTACATCATACTATAGACATTTACAGCTGACGACGCGCGACGTACCCCTGACTGAACATAGGCCTTCTACTAATAGGCTGCTAAAATCAATGAGGTTATACAATACGACGGTGTTTATAAATATTTAGAGAACATAATAAACTTACCCAGGGCCATGGAAAGATAAGCAATAGTTCCTCTGGCTTCAATTTAAATTGACAGCATTAAATCGTAACGTAATATAAGTATAAAGTAAATACGGAAAAATAAATTCAAATCAACGTAAAACAAACAGCCAACAATGCCATTGATCTGACAGATTTTTTTTGACAGTTTGACATTATGCATGGTGTCAGTGTTACCAGGTTTAATTATTTTGGTAATCGATTGACGAAATCGATTGGGTGATTATCAGTGATCGGAGTAGGTAGATTGATTTTACGTACTCGCATCATGAATAGTCATAGAAATCATAACATGGATAAGCCTTTTTTCCGGGATTTCATTTTGGTACTTACGGGATTGAATCAAATATTGTTAAAGTAAGGATTTTTAAACTACTACATTGGAAATTTATAGAATGCGATAGATAAATATTTAAAATACATTATATTGTTTTATAGTATATCTATCCTTTTCTTGGAGTCCGATCACCTATATACTATTAAACAGACAGCAAAAGGGTTGAACATTTCTTATTCATATTGATGTATTCTTTATTCTACACATTACAACATTTGAAATTCCTTAAAAAATCTTAATAATTTCAAAATCCCGGAATCCCGGAGGCGTATCCATACTAATATACGTGCCAGTTCATTGACCTCAAATCAATCTACTTACTCTGATCACTGGTAGTTTATAAAATAACATTACTGCCTCGAAACGCTTTTAAGTTGTTGAGTATATTCAGACCATATAATATTTTATTTATTGTAAAATCATAGTTTTACAGTATTTGAGTATAATAAATAGCATTTAAAACATACTCGTGTAGTGGATACTCCACCTACTCCATGTGGGTTAGTATCGATATTTTCAATCGATTACAAATTATTTTATTGGAATAGTCTGTCATCTGGCAACATTCAGGTTAGGATTGAATGGCGGATGTAGTTCTTTATTAAGTATCAACAAAATAAATATTTATTAGGTTCTCTAATGCTAGAAGAAATAAATTTTGATAAAACGACTTGAAAAAAATACGACATAATTTTGATAAATAAGCTTTGACACAGTATCATACCATGGGCCTGCTTTCGGGAAATCTCTTTTCAACTTTCTAGGTCACCCGGAAATGGGTTAAATGTTTTTGATGTCTAGTGACAGGGTCGTTGATAAAAATGCCGATTTTTATACGTTAATATCTCAATAACCGTTTGAGTTTTATTTATGAAATTTGGAGTTCTAGTTAATCTAAGGGGTTTTTATAAATAAACCAAATTTCATGAGTCTATGTTACATAGATTTTGAGTTATTAAGGGGTCAAAAGTGGCTCCAAATGGTTCGTGTAATATAACACACTGCAGCCGTGTCTTGCCTAGTACTTGGCTCGACACGCTGCCGCGTGTCTAGATATTGAACACGGAAAAATATTCCCCTAAAATTTTATACGTTCATTGGTTTCATTGGGGTTACGGCAGTAACTATAGCAACATAATAATAATGATATAAAGGTGACTTAGGGTTTAATTAAAACATTTTTGTTGTTAAAAATTTTCGAAGAATGCCCCTTAGAAATTAATATGTAGGATTATGCATAAGATCCGTATTTCAGTGCAAGTAAATGTTGTAATTATGAAATATGTTTTATTTTAACAACACAGAAGTTGAAATGGAATGGAATTGTTTTATAAAAACGCAACAATGTCCTTGATTGTTTAATAACACAGAATTTAATAAAGTATGTCAAGTAATACAGTGGTAGTAACATTTTAGTTATTTCTGTACGGATATGCTCGTAATCATAAAACGGGTGTTGGTTCTGCAATTTCAAAAGTTTATTTCTCTTATTCCGAGGGCATTGAACCATCCAATGAAGATGCTGTTTGTTTTGGCGGCTGCCGTCCAAATGTTTACCTTACGAATTCATAGTATTTTTATATAGTCGAATTGAATCGATTTTCGAAGTATGCCTGATATGATTTTTTTTTTTGATTATGAATTAAAAAAAAACAGTTTTCTATTCTGAAAAGAAGCATTTACATCGATAAGATAATAAGTTCTAATTTCAATGTTTTACCACTAAATAGGTCATGATAATTAATTTCCTTCCGTTGGTTTTAAGCAGGCTCAATAAATCCCTTGTAGCTGAAAATATTCCAACTTTGGCAGCATTACCACAGGCTGTTCCAACGTAGCATGAAAAAAAATTAACAGTGGAAAAACGCGTTGATTCGGTGAGACAACATGACGGGGGGAAGCGTTGTCACACTTGAGATTTACAGGGAAAAGGCAGAAGGAAGGGCGCGGAGTGCGGGGAGCGCCACTTGGACACGTAGACCACCCCCGCCCCGCCGCGCCTCACCCCCTCGATGCCACTTATTCATCATTTACGTACATTTGAGTGTGATTTCGTTTGGGATCGTCCCAGAACTCCGGCCCTCTTACTCACTTACATTAGTTACATTAGACGTTACCGAATCTTGTTTTATTCAATTTCCACAGCGCTATTATCTTTCGCCACTCATAGTAATAGGGATTCCTTTCCGAGACGTAATAATATTTCTCGTTTCTAGTGCCTCAAAGGTTTAAGGGATTGTATGTATTGTTATATGATAGCAATATTATTTTCTTTAAAACTCACTGAGATAATATGAGATTGTATCCTTCAATTTCAACCCCTGACAATTTATTTTGCCATGTAAAGTACGTTTACTGTCGCACAAAATTTTGCTTATGATATTACCTGTAGGCGAAGGCTATAAACATTTTAATTCTCAAGGCTCAACTTTACCACCCGACATAATTCTATCAGGTTATATGAGTAAACTGTAACAATACGTGGAAATTGAGTCCACATTTCCACGAGCGACCGCTGAGTTTGAAAAATGCCAGCACAACAGCTCACAGGGGGTTAATTGTTTGACTTTTGTCGTTAACTGTACCGGTCATATGATACGTAAATAGGTACCTACTGAGGCTCGGTCCCTTTCATGTTAACGCGACATCTGCTGACTTTGCCGTGGCGTCATAATTACCTATAGTATAGAGCACAGCTTCCAGCTTCGTTACCGATAGGAAGCCCGTAAAAATCTCGACGACCATTGTTGACTTGTGGCAGCGTGCATTTTTTCCTCCGTTATTACCGCACATCAATATTCAAGAAGAAAACAGGTAACTTACCTTTGAGTTCGAGCCGTGCAACGATATTGAATTACATTTTAATGAAATCCCCCTTTAAACGTCTACGCTTTGATTGTTAAAAAATATGCATTGAAAAAATAAAGTAGCTATAAACTCAGCTATCGTATTCATCGCGCTTTATGCACTAAATCTGCGTTTAATAAGTCTTCAGGCGGTACTCATAAGCAAATCTGTGAGATTCTGCAAAGGAATTATTTCCAGACTAAGCTATACAAACAAATTTCAGTGAACAAGTCTGAACACGGTCCAATATTGTCGGTTTGTGGTTGCTATTATCCCACAGAGTCATTATGCACTATGCGTTCTTCAGAAATATCCCTGAGTAACCTTCGCGGGAGGATTGCATAATATATTAACAGTAATTATTTGAACATTTCGCTCACCCGCTGTGCGTTGCCTTCACTTTGCTTTCAATGTTTTTTCCGTTATGAACTAACCGAACAAATTATGCAGAATCCCGACATATACCAATGCTCCCTTTTGTGCTTACTATTCATATAAACCGATGTCCTATATAGAAAATAAATAACTACGAAAAAGCGGAATTCATTGAAAATTGGACGCAGATTAGCAAAAAGGACTCAAGCCACACTATGGTCAAAAATTAAAAAGGACCTAAACGTCGGTTCCTTTAGGTCCTTTTTACTTTTTGACTAAAGTGTGGGTTGAGTCCTTTCTGCTAATCTACGTCCAATTGAAACCCGTTGATAAAATATTTTCACCATTTGCAAATAAGCGTTTTATGTTTACGTGTTGATTCATCGTTATAATATTTTTTTATTTCATGTGTATTGACAGACTTTGTTTGTTGCAGATGGTCACCAGGACAAAGAAGATTTTCGTAGGCGGGCTATCGGCACCCACAACGCTTGAAGACGTAAAGAATTACTTCGAACAATTCGGACCGGTGAGTACTCGCTTTGTCTTGTATCTACTTGTTAATTTTGGCTGGGGACTGTACTGGCTGAGCTCCGTGATGCGGTAATTAGCAGAACGTATAGAAGCGTTTAGCCGACATGTTCCACGCAACGTGGCCACGACGCGCGCGCAAAGTTGAGACAACTTCGCTCGCCAAATTTAATTTACACCGAACTTTTTGGAAAAGTATACTGAATTTGCACTGTCATGTCCCATTTGTTATTAGGCAACGTTAATTTTACCCGCAGCTAAATCATTCCGTGCACATAATAATTAAACACGTTACCCTCAAATTTGGCGCGTCGGTCAAACTTGCAAACTGTGTTATTGTGATTATGTGCCCGCTTTACTTGTTTTGATGGAAATTCATAAAATAGCGGCTTAGTTCCGAGCGATTAAATTGTAGATGTACACTGGTTTTTATTCCGAACGAACGCCATTATGTGAAATTGAAGCTTTCAACTAAATTAATGTTGTTTTAATGGATACTAAATAACAAAGCAGAGATTTAAATCAGGAAAACAATTTCTTTGTGCCGTTATTGTCTCAGGTCGATATTGAATAAGACTGTCGTCTTAGCACCAATCTATCGTCTCGTTTCTTGGATGGTGTCACAGGAAAAGGAATCTTTGTGTGACTGTTTAAAGTTAATATTCGCGTGGCGATGCGCGCGTGCCTGTAAGTCTGCGATAACTTGGTCTTTGTCTGGCGGCCGCGACTCAGCGCAGGTGTCTATCTACAAAAGTTTCGTCGTAATTAGCCCCGTATCTAGCATGGATGCGGACTAAGGAACTTTCCAGAATTCAACATTGGCTACAGCCGGGGAGTCATTGTGCCAGCTCTCAAAGTAATCGGAGCGAGCCAGCCGGCAGCGGCCGCGACGATCAAGACCTTCATTACCTATTATGAGAGTTTAGAATAAAGCCAACGAGTTTTTCGGAGTGAATGTGATTGATGCCGAGCAAAGGAAATATCCCGGGAGAGATAAAAGGAATTTAATGAAGAGTCTTTAAGAATAATGATTAAGGGAATGGTTATTCCTTTTTGTAGGCGGCCTAATGATGGGGTCTTTTGAATTACTTTTTGTGACTACGAAACATTGTGTAACCGCAATTATTCTAATTAAATACAAGATGCGAAGAAAAACTCGAGACAAATAAATCGAAAGACTCCCGAGCGATGGTCTATCTCACTTTGATGAGAACGAATTGGAACACGTGGGTAACAAAAATAACTTTGTTACAACATCTAATGTACAAGGTTCTTTTGAAAACATCTTACTTTTACATTACGAAAATTGAGTATTTTTCGAGATCGTAGAATATTTACATGTTTCAATTGATTATTATTTGTATTATTGGCCTTATTTTTGATCGTGAGAGTTTTTCTTATACTTTTCCGCCCAGGCCTCGTTACAAATATGACCTCGAATGCTAATCATTTATAAAGCCTAAATGTTTATACATAGGTATCCAAGGATGTAAATTACGAAATACCATTATTACATTCAAGAACGCACACCGAGAATTCTGATTACAAATTAATTCAATAACATTGAAGCCGTGCACTGTGCTCCCGGCCCGCCGTCATTTCGTAAGGGTGTCACATTTTGAGCAAGTTTAATTAACAATCTAGTCGCTTTTGTAGGTGCCTTCATTAGTGTATTTGTGGATAAACATTGCGCAAACTCGGTGCGTGCGTGTGACTCGTGCGAGCCGAGCGGGATCTTACGAAGTCGCCCGATCACGTGCGATCGCAGTCACGATGAAGTGTTGTGACTGCTGCCGGCGTACGGTACGCACTACGCACCAGTTCCGATGTGTGCGTACACCGTGACTCCGATGTCCCGATACCGGCTCTCTACGTGCGAGCTTTTCGAATGCAAACTGTCTCAGAATATCAAATGAGCCACTTAAATATCGAACACAATGACTACGCCCACCTGAAGCAAAGGCCGCGGGACGCATGCACGCAACGCCGTAAATGAAAGCCCGTCGGGCCGGGGGTGGGCGAGGTTCAACCCCGGTAACGATTTCCTTCAGATAATGGCGAATTTTCTGATGAAAGCTGCTCGACAGTGCCCTTTCAAGGATTTAGGAACCACCGGATTTATGGGCCGAACGGTCTTCGCAAATTTTGTCCGTCACGAGCTTTGCCTATCGCATGCATAATGGCGATCTGTTCGCGAGATTTCGCCGTGAGAGCATTCTTTCATTGGGGAACTTTTAAGTGGGACAGTCGGGACAGAAGTAAAGAGTTATGGAGATAACGTGCCTTCGGTAGTTTAATCTGCACAGATGTGGCGAGTAAAAAAGAACAGATTGCAGCGGGTTAATTTTATGGCGCGAGAACGCTTAAGCTAAAACAAACACGTACGGGAAATTACTTCCGGGCATACATTTTCTGGAACAGTTTTAAGGTGAAGGTAATTTGCCAAATCCAGTTGTGTATGAAGCGCTCACGTTGTTCTTGAGTTATCTTGCTGAGTACGAATATTAAGGTGATAAATTATATTTAAA
This sequence comes from Agrochola lychnidis, assembly GCA_963680765.1. Lineage (NCBI taxonomy): Eukaryota > Metazoa > Arthropoda > Insecta > Lepidoptera > Noctuidae > Agrochola > Agrochola lychnidis. The sequence goes on along the minus strand of OY796863.1, from coordinate 9,325,021 downwards.
AGTTTTATGGGGAGCTACCTACTTAGTAAGTAATGATCTATTGTCAGTGATACAATTGCTAGCTTATTAAATGTCATCGATAATAGGCACATTCTTTTTTATAGCTTAATAGCAAAAGGAATAATACCAAGAATTCTGAGAAAGATTAATAAATATAAGAATACATTTAAGACTTTAGCTTACTAACTACATGATCTGATAGTTATATACTGATCTAAGTATTGAAATATCAGATCGTGTAGTTAGTTAACCAAAACCCTAATAGACATGTCAATTAAGAGTGTCACGCAGTTTACCATAAGGTCACAATCCGTCAATCTTGGTCACCGTTTGACAATAATTGACATGGTTCTATGTGTATCGATGTTAGGATGAAGTAAACAGGTACAAGCATTAGATGTCACTTTGTCAAAAATTATTATTTTGTTTTGATTTTAAAATAGTGATTAACAATGCTTATCTTACGCTTTGGTTAATTGAATGATTGATGAAAAAGAATAAGAATGTAAAATAATTTCTAAATATAAATAACTACTTAGTGAGCACAGACAATACAGTTTGTGTGACTAGTAAAACGATAACAAGACAAGACAGTTCCTGAAACCACATTTCTCAGTAGTAATTTGACATGTAGAGACGTATTGACAGGTCATTGCTTCGAAACTAAAAACAACTCTTTTCCTCAATACTTTTTACGACTTCCACGGAACGACAAGCCACTGACTCATACAAGGTCTTTCCATTACTTCAAAACCAGCGTGCAGGGAGGCAAAACAGGAAGAAAACAGAACTCTTATAATATGTAAATCGTAGTCGAATTCACTTGAAAGTCGAAGCTGGCGTCCGCGATGCCGACTTAAAAATTAATTAGCCGAACGACCGGTGTAATCGCTGGAGCCAGCACCGATTAAGAGTTATCTGGGAGGGACTGCGCCCGCAATGTTGACTCCATCGTCCGGTGCGAGAGTGCCCTTTCCCTCGCCGGCCGGCTGCCGCTTAGGCTCTTCTGCCTCCCACCCCGCAACCCCTGTCTGCCAATCTCTGCCCCCAGTCGACAGAAAACGCACACTTGCCCCTCACAATTTCACCACGGATTGCTTATATTTTATTTTTTTCTCTTCTCATGAAAATGTATGCCGTCTTTATCTGTCTATCTGCCTCGCTAAAGCGATCTTATATTTAATGTTAAGCGGACAACTTTATTCACAACAATTTTGGCTGGAATGTTTAAGTAAAAATGCTTTTTCTCAGTGAATATTATTTTTAGATTTGGTAACGCGAGAAAAATAACCGATTATGTTTTCATCCGCCCGCCGCGACGTAATTGTTTCGTTATATTTAGGGGAATTTACGTCAAATTATTCCCACGTTATAATATTAAGTAAGGCGATATGAAATGATTAAAATACTGTAATCAAAATTTAGAAGGAGGAAGTGAGCATGATTTCTATATGACTAAGTTGGAAATTTAATCAAAATGCAGTACTTTCTCCTAATTTAACGCCTTATGCTGTTGAATGAAGGGCTCGTCTGCTCGAGGCAACGCTCAAGTTTCCTAACCAATATAAAGTTCTGAGCGCGTCGCTAAGCATCGCACGCACAAGAGGGTGTCTTTGAGGAAGTTCCGTTGCATGCTTGATTCGCTATTGTTTTAGCCGTCGAGCGAGACCAAACTCTGACCGTCGCTCCGTCGATAACTAGTACGCAAGTCTTGCGATCCAACTTGCATGATTACTTGTTATTATCTCAACATATGCTCTTAACTTTGTATCGGCTATCGACATGTTCTCTTCGAGTCTTGACTGCGACTGGTGGCCGGAATTGCGAACAGACTTGCTCTGCATATGGACGGGCGAATGACTTTGTGCAACTGCTTTCTAACAGTTCTGATTCGACTAAGTTTCTTTGATGGTTAATTTGATTTTAATATTATTATTGTATCCGGGAAAATTTTTCTTATGAAAATAAATATCTGAACGAGAAAATGTAAGTGAGTCAGCTACGGAAAAATAATTTGAGTGGAGTACACACTTGAAAAGAGTTCTTATAAGATGGCTACATATCAAGCTATAAATTTCCAGTATACGCTGACCTCTCATTGTACGAAAATCCTATACAATGCGAGATCAGCTTATACTGCAAATGTATATAGCTTGATATGTAGCCGTGTGTACGAGTTATTTTTATTTACGGAAAGTGTTATCGTAGGACATAAACCCCGTAGTTATTGCAAAATTCAGGGGATGTATCGAGTGTATTTGACCAAAGCAAACAATCGAAAAGCGATAGGTAGTCAACTTTAACGCTCGCTCACTATCTAAACATCGTTTAATGTCAACAGTACTCGAACTGTAACTGAGGCGGGTCAGGAATTTGGTACACGATAGTTACCTACGATATCATCAGAGGCCGTATATCAATCAGTTGTTACAACGCTCCACGGTTGTCGTTTATCTTCGGGGCCGCTCGGATCTGTCTGTCCAGATTCGAGCATTGTTCCGACATTAGCCGTGGCCGCCGAAACGGTGGATGTCTGAAATGCCAGTGCGGTAGTGGCGTTCCTGTTGCAAGCGCATCGAGCGCCCGATAGCATTTCCAATTTCCTGACTTAAATTGCTCTAATTTGGTTATGCGCTGACGGTTGATCGAAGGCTGCTAGCGCAGACCACCGGCGACACTCGCGTTGTGATATCAATTTTGAATTGCATTTCAATCATTCGCTCTCATATTTCTTGTAATATTTTTGGCACATACCTGTAAAATGTACTTTTTTTTTACATATACTTAAACAATATTGAAATAAAGTAGAAGTTTGGCATTTTGGGTAGGTACTTTCACTAAATACTTGTCAAATCAAGTCACGGATGTGACTTTTATAGTTCGTTTCACATCAAATAAAAAAATTAAGTTTTTTTAATACTTGTACAATGGCCGTAATGGTAATGGCTACCTAATTGAGGCCTTACAACTACAATTGCTATTAAAACTACTTCTAAGGGCACTAGTTAGTTTTAAACGCTAGACGGATTCAATTACGTCACAATAATTACAGAATTACAATTTATTGCTCACGCTATTTTTACAGAAGTTATTACGTTTCGAGAAATATTTTAAAAACTGTGGCCTTTATAGTAATGTAACACATTTTATTGCTAGGAGGGTAGTTTAATTTTAGGCACAGCAAAAAATACCCTTATTTAAATATTTTGTTGAATAGAATAGAATAATAATTATTTGCTTAAAAACATGGTGGTTTGGTGGTTTATTTGGTGGAATTGCTATCAGCTTTAAGACCGTCAATGTGCCCATAAAATTAACTGAATTGTATTTAAGCATGAAAAAGCATACCTATTTCATTAAAATAAAACAGTTTAACGATAATAAAATGTATCCAAACTCCTTAATTCTGACATGTCAATTGTTTACATCGCACAGAATTATCTAGCGATTGGAATTACACTGAAGATTGATCGGAGTCTGAGTGATAGAGAGTTACACTGACAGATTGCCAATCTATAACCGGAGGGTATCCTCCCTTGACTCAGTATTAGAAGGAAAACGTGAACGTAGTTAATACAATAATAACTTTCAATCGTGTGTCAGTATAAAATTATATTACTCGTATTATTCATTTGACGTGAAATAAAATGTTGTGCATATATGAATAACTGACATTCAGACAAAATAAAAGGTAGAGGGGAAAAAGTTTACTGACAAACTCTGAAAAATTCTAAAACTAATACGTTGAACATTTTTATTATAAATGTGACATTTAAAAACGCTTTATAAATGTCTCGTTTGTGATTTGATGTCAAATAAACGAGTGATTCTAAACGAAAGTGGCGTTAGCAAAAATATGAAAGAAAATGTACAAGGTTTGCTAGTGCAAAGCAAAACAAAAAACACATCGAAAGTTGAAACTCCAAAGCAAAGAAACCACTTTAAAAAAACATGAGGTTTGTACAAAATTACGAACACTTTCTGACTCAGTATTGAGAGGTTTTTCTTTTTGTTTGCATCCGAACAAAACGCCCCTTCAGTACCAATATATTATTCTAATAGGAACTAATTACCCCCACTCTCCTTTATAGAACCACGGAATTATTCCTCGAGGAGTTTCTAAACGTTTATTTGTACAGTTTTTGTATCGTAAGGGTGAATAGCGACTTCAGATTTAGGTATATGAAGAAAGGAGGGTTGTTTTGTTTGGGCGAATCGATTTTGAAAGTTTTATTAGTGAGTAATATTGTATATCGATCATTTATACTTTGATAGTATTGATTCTAGTTGTTGCATGGTCAGAAAACAAGCATGCTTTATAGGTAACTTATAATTTAATAAGAAGATAAATATGTATTTACAAAATGAGAAGTCTTTTGACATTTTCCAAAAATCTGAATAACATAAACATAAACATAACATCACGCCTTGTTTCCCCGAAGAGTTGGGCAGAGGTGTCCCTGTAGCAGGTACACCCACATTTCGCCAGTTATGTTTAAGTCCCATGTAATAGGGGGCGAGCCTATTGTCATCAACCGAGCACAAATCCAGACTCCGGGCTGCTACTGAGAAATTCCAGATAGAAAAACCCAATAACACTTTGCCCGACCCGAGAATCGAACCCAGGACCTCATGCTCAGCAGTAGCGCTTGCGAGCACTAGACCAACGAGGCAGTCAAATCTGAATAAGTGATACCAAATTACTTATACAAAACTTAGAAATATACTTTCAAGAAACCAATATTCTAGAGTCTAGACAACTCAACTAGACGATTATAGAAAAGTACTACTTCGTAAAATAATACATCCATATTATGAATTTAAAAACAATATCATTGAACACCGTCCTGACGATACGACATATTAATAAAGTAAATGGAAATGAAATTGTGTTCTGTTATGAAGACGGTTAGGTTTATTTTTGTATGATGAAATAGTTTTCTCCGCGTGAGGTATGGGGTGAAGTTCAGAATAGGGTCACCATTTGTCAAGAAATTCTGGATTTATTAAAGTAGGTACTGAAATCCGGTTTGAGTATATAATATTAAGAAGCCCAATAAGTCAAAGTCAAATCATTTATTTCAAATAGGCCCATGTATGGCACTTTTGAACGTCAAAAATGACAAAATAATAAAATTGGTTCTAGTCACCCCTTCCAAAAGGTAGTTTTCGTATGGAGAAGAATGGGCAAGAAACTCCACCGTTACTCTTTTAAAATGTTTTACAATTGTTTGTATATGTACTTACATTAGTTAAATAATTATTATATGTGAAGACGATGCACCTAGAATAAAATTACTATACCACAATAGGTAAAAAGAATTAAAAATTAAGCAACGACAGATAATTTAATATGTGATAGATACATGGTGCTCACATATTTACAAACATTGTAAAAGTAGACGATTTTCCTAAAATTTTATAATTAATAAGTCAGTGTGTGAGGAAGTAATCACAGAATGTAAAATCAATGTCATAAAACACAAAATAATAAATTTAATAATTAAATTAGCAACCAGTTTGATTTTGTCTTGATTCTAAATTGTCCTATGAAGCAGAGAGATTTTTTACTTGAAATATGTAAGCTAGCTTATACACATAAAACAATTCCATTGTGCCGAACCATGCTCCAGGTAAATCTTATTCCCCTCAATTTATTTCGGCTTAAAATACAAACCTTCTTCTTTTCTTCTTTCTTTCCTTGTCTTTCTTGTTCGTTAACATCCAAACACAATTACACACCCTTGCTCGGAAAAAGGGCCAAGCATTTAAAAACACATACACCACAATTTTCTTCCAAAAGCCCGGTTTTCCTAAGATGGTTACCCTATTCCGGATAAACGCACCCCCGGGCAAGCGATTTGTATTAGCCGTCTAGTGCTGTACTCGTAATTGTCGACGCCGCGGGCAACGTCGCACTCGTAAGAGGAGCAAATCCGAAAAAAAATAATGAGAAGCCTCCAATCGATAGTCCTTTTCGATGTCTCGTTGAGAACTTACGACTCATTATTTTATTAGATCTTCGAGGTTTTATTTTTATTGAGCTTAGTTTCTTTTTGTGATGAAAGAAAATTTGTGTTCACCAATTTGGTTGCCAAGTGTGGTGGTTTATAAACTATGATAATTTTGTCGCTCATGTGAAGTGTTAAGCAAAACTACAGACATTCAGAACACACTTCCAAAAAAGTAAAACTGAATTTTAATTAAGATTCACACAAAACCCCAATCTAGCAACGTTTATACGAAAATCGCAACGCCACCATACTTTTTGACTGCATTAAATATTTTTACATTGCTACACGGAATGTAAATTTATAAACTGAATTGAAATGCTATAAATACAATTCACGCGTCAACTGCTTGATCCTGTTACAATGTCCGAGTTGATGGGCCGATATAAGCCGATCATTTACAATATAAAAATAAACGCGAAGTTACTGGCCCGACGGAAAACGATTCTACCTACTGTACCTACTGAAGTTATTAATTCTCGTTTAGTGTAGGTGTCCGATTTTAATTGGAAAGGTGTGCTACTTTTTTTGGTTTCAAGTGTAAATAATTTTGGTGGGTATCTCATTTAGTAGTGTTTTTTTTTTGTTTCCTATTATTTCATTTTCATGTGATAAGTGAATAACCTGGTGTCAGAGTTTTTATGCCACCCATGGGCCTCTGACTTGGCTTCACATGCCGTCGAGAAATATCTCTCAGGCATGCCAGTTTCCTCACGATGTTTTTCTTCACAGTTTTTTGAAGCAAGTGATAATTAGTTATACAATACGCACATGAATCCGAAAAGTCAGGGGTGCGTGTCTTGGGTTCGAAACTTCGAACTCGAGACCTTTGACTTGGCAGTCCGACGGTCACACCACTAGGCTATCACTGCTGCTTCTTATTAAGGGAATGGTATAATATAGGGAGTGCCTCCGCTGCCAGCACTGGCTCCCAAAAATAACGCCATTGGAAACTGGCATGACATTACTGCCGCCAGCCGAGATTAAAAACATCGGCTGCCGGCACATTACATACCCTGTGGCCGGCACCGCCGGTTACCATAATGGACACCAGCAGCGCGGCGTTTATGGAATCCCTTCCAGTATTCAGAACTTCAACTATCTAACCCTAACTAAAGTATTTTTTCTATATATACTAGTATTCTTGGCATTCGCCGGAAATATAATACTGGAAAAAAAAATACTTTATCACGTGTTTTTTTTTGTTATGCTAAATTGTCAACCCTGTTTTCCATTTTCTTTTTTCAAAACTCAGCGCCGGCAGCCAATTCAGCAACCGGCGCCGGCAGCTAAGCTAAGCGGAGGCACTCCCTTTATTATAATATAACTTTTATTTAGACTGCCTTGTTGGTCTACGAGTAGTGGTCGCAAGCGCTACTTCTGAGCATGAGGTCTTGGGTTCGATTTCCGGGTCGGGCAGTGTTATTGGGTTTTTCTATCTGAAATTTCACATTAGCAGCTCGGAGTCTGGATTTGTGCCCGGTTGATGGCAATAGGCTCGCCCCCTATTACATGTGACTTAAACATAACTGGCGAAATGTGGGTGTACCTGCTACAGGAATACCTCTGCCCAACCCTTCGGGGAAACAAGGCGTGATGTTATGTTTATGTAACTTTTATTTCAGGCAACTTACAGTCCATATTAGTACAATTCAAGAATACCACTACCTACTTTAATGATTTACAATCACATTACATTATACTACAGGCTAGTATATAATTATATCAAATGAGATCCATTTATATCGTGGACGGATATGACACTATCTACTGAATAAATAATTAAAATAACAAAACATTGAGATCGTGACAGGCACGATAGATATAAATGTATAGCCGCGGGTGCTTACAAAATCCATAAAAGTATTCCCTCATCTGTCCATAGCAATCAGAAAGATGCTGCCACTGATAAATCCCGCATTTGCCATTACTGTCAGCCTTGGGTAGTCTCTTCAGGTAGACAATAATACAATAGACGTGGATATGTTTAGTAACCTGTTCCGCTTAGCTATTTCTAAAGAGCCATAAAAAACTTTTGAAATAAATCGACACGTGTTTCACCTCTCAACGAGGCATCCTCAGGATGACGATGGACTTGTTGCGAACTCGAACACGGCGTGTTGCCACACCGAGCGCTGAGTGCAGACTGCACTCAGCGCTCGGTGTGGCAACACGTGTCGATTTATTTCAGGAGTTTTTTATGGCTCTTTAGAAATAGCTAAGCGGAACAGGTTACTAAACATATCCACGTCTATTGTATTTTATAATGGATTTCCTCAAGGTCACGCCTGACGGATGGCCGATGGGGTCAAAAGGTTCTGGAGTGGCGACCACGTACCGGAAGACGTAGCGTTGGAAGGCCTCCAACAAGATGGACTGATGACCTTGTGAAGGCCGCAGGAATCCGCTGGATACGGAAAGCACAGAATCGGTTGAAGTGGCGGTACTTGGGAGAGGCCTATGTCCAGCAGTGGACGTCTTTCGGCTGAAACGATGATGATGATGATATCGCTTTTAGGTATTCCATTTTATCAGCAATATCACGCGTTTGCGGTTTAGTATAGAACGATACAAATTGATATACTTAATGAGACCTAAAATTGATTCTATAATGTGAGGTGAAGTGATTTTCCATATAGGTAGTTATAATGGACGCATTTATAATTTAGTACCTGGGCGACCGAGCTCTGCTCTGGTGAAAATAGAGAATGCTCATTTAATAGTATAGGATAGTTCATACTAATCCATGTATAGTAGCTACTTATTCCATGCTGCTGCCATGATAGTAGGTACTTACTAATTCCATGTTGCCATGTCATTATTCTCATGTCATTATTATTTATCTTGTTCTAAACTTTGGGCGACCGAGCTCTGCTCTGGTGAAAATACGGAGAAAACAAATTTTCCCAGATATGAGACTTAGCCAGATCAATTTTTCGCCCCCGTAAACCCCTATATTGTAACTTTCATCGAAATCGTTAGAGCCGAGTACAAATATATATACAAATATTGATTGTTTAATAGTGTAGGATATCTTTATTTAAATCCAGGTAAATTTAGCAATAAACTAAATCATTTCCGAAAGGCAAATAGGTTAAATTAGAATATTAAACGTTAGATTGATCATTTTATAACCAGCTATCCTCAAGACTCCGTCCGCCTGGAAATTGAAAGAAAAGAAAGAAAGAAAAATATTGAAACAAAATAACGCGAAAATAAAACACAAAAAATAACACGATGTCTTCTACACTAATATTAAAAAAGAAAAGATTTGTATTTTTTGTATGTTTGATTTTCGTATGTAATGAATAAACTCAAAAAATACTGAACCGATTTAAAAAATTCTTTCACCAGTAGAATACTATATTATCAATGAGTAACATAGGTTATAATTTATAAAGATATCGCACGGGCGAAGCCGCTGAAGCTAGTTATTTAAAAAATATTAACAAATGAAAAATTTATATTTATATTAAAAATCTATTAAGCTACAAAGCCAAAAATCTTTAAAATGTATCACACATTTTAAAGATTTTTGGCTTTGTTAAAGAATTGAATCACGTGGGTCGAAAATTTCCGTCATATTTTTATAATCTCTATTCTATTCATCAAGCAAGAGACCTCCAAATTAAATCAATACCACAATCCCACACTGTAATAACGCTTGCACCTCAGCTACAGTCGTATCTAATTCTGAGTTAATGTCATGCGTTCACGCGAAATTAATATTAATATCCTGAGCGTACTAACAATAATTATTATGATTATGGAAGATACGCAATCTGTATAACTCAGTCGCCATTCGTAGGGAATTACTAGAATTATATAACAAACCAAGTCTTGTAGGAGATTGCCATGTATGCCATATGTAGCAATTTAACTTGTGCTATCGGTAGCGGAACTTGTGCTTATGCGCTATAGGACAAGTTAGAAATTCAGGTAAGTATAGCTACTAGTTCTATGGAACGTTTTGCTCGACTACCTTCGGTGTTTAAACGAGGCTCGCTTTAGAACCCGGGAAGTAAGCTCGGTTTTCCAAAGCATGTAGACTTAGCCTAAAGGCCAGAGGGGTTTCCTTTTGGTCCCAATGCTACGCCATTGTGCTACGGCCTACGAGATTTGCTGCTACGAGTTTTGTTGCTACGATTTTTTATTGCAGTTCCATTAACTCTGGGTTAGATAGGTACAACCGCAGTTATCATACACCAATGACTATTAATGTATTAAAATCTAATATACAATAACGTTTCATGCATTCATGTGAAATTAATATTTAATATCCTGTGTACAATTAGCATTACTCTGTACACAATACAAATACATGAATATGTTATGTAAGCGTTACATCGATTATTCTATCGGACTTCGTACGTTTCACTTATCTCGACATAATAATAAGATTGTGTTTAAAATAAGAAAATCAGTGAAAGCATTCGAATGAAGTCGCAGAAGACAGAAGTCGTCTTATTCAAAGCTTTTCGAGAATCGAAAAAGCTCGCTTCTCGCGTATGTGAAAATTCACTCAGCGCACCAAACTTAACTCAAAGCTGATTTGGCTCAATTACGCCTCTTATATCTTCCCAACTGACGTTAATTAAAGTATTTTAATTTGGCAATCCTCTTGTCTTCGTGCCGTATATAATTCTTTGTTCTCACATCAACTTTTCCTATAAAAACCGGCTTTGCATGTGGATCAAGCTGTTAAATTATTCCTAAATTTTGATTGCCTCGTAGAAATCCGTCCGGATTCTGTGGAGGGGCTCTTCGTTTTTTCATTCCCGTTCCGAGGGACAATTAGGTATGCTAATTCATTTATTTTATGACGGGTTTGAGGAAAAATGTAACGAAAAGATCAGTTTTGCGACGGAGATCATATTGTGGCATTTGTATTCGAAGACGAAAAAATAATCTAAATTAAATCAAATCTAATTCCAAACCTGTGCCAAATTCAGCTGTGTTAATAAATCCTTGAATTTTGTTTATTTGTCTTCATGTTCATACATATTCCACTCAAATAGGCACGCGTTATGTAAATGCCGTGGAATTGGCCTAAATGTTGTCACACTGTGCGTACTGCGACATAATCAGTTCCTATAAACATTTAGAGGGGATGGAATGAATCCACGTCGTGCACAGAGGCAGCGGGACACGGTAAACATAATTAGGCGAACGGCCATGTTGATTGGACTAGACACGCCGACACTTCCCGGAAGAAATTGCACGTGAAAGGTAATATTTCACTCGGATGAGATCCTTTGATACGCATCTTGGTCACGGCACTTCTGTTTTATACATAAAATAAGATAAAATTCTACTAGACAGCACGTTTTTTCCTGGTCATTCGGCAAAATTTAATTTCTTATCGAAAAGCTCAGTCTCGCGGAAATAAGTTTAACACACGGAATGATCGTAACTTTGTAATAAAAAATCCAGGTTCGCCTGTTTCACTACCGAGATACGGTTATTTTCAATAGTTAAATTCAAAACGGCCGGGGATCGACACGAACAATGTTTACTCAAGTATCTTCGCGCTGGGTTCATCCGGAACAAAGTTTGAATTATATTGTTAATGTTAACATTCCGTACGCAAACTAAAGTAACTGGTGTATTGTTAACAAGTTTCTGTTAGTTTTATCACTTACGCATTATCCGGTGAGGTGGGGAGGAAACAACGAAAAATAACAACAGGAACGGGCTGTAGGTGACAATTCAAAGTGTCAAATAATTCAAGGTGCGGCACGGCGTTTCTCACAATCAGCGAGATCTACAGCCGTAGCGAGCGAGACACCGTACGCTCCTTTTTTCTATCCATTCGGTTTGTTTATTTCTCGTTTCACCTTATAAATATAAGAGTTCGGCATCTCTGCACGAATTCCCAAGATGAAAAGGTATTTTTCACGCGCGGTATTCGGCGCGCCAATGCGCCCCGCAGCGGCTAAACTGCAAAGCTTTTCACTATCAATGCATGAGTTATCATCATATTTATTTTAACGTTTTACGTACTTGCGTTTACGTTGCGTTAGTTGGTATACAATTATGCAAACTGCTATAATGTAGATGACATTACTACAGATATTTTCTCAGTGCAAGCTTCATCGAATTCAAATTGAGTTTACTTTCTTACTTGATTAAATATACATTTTATATTGTCTTTGGCAATGAGTATTAGCGAAATCAAAAAATCTAAAACACAAGTAATAAAAGCAAACTGAGCTAAGAATCAGCACTTTTTAAACGTCAAAATTACATGAGACAGTCCCCTAAAACGCACGCCCTTCCCCGGTTCCTAGTGCAGAATTTTTATATATATTTTAGTGTTGAATTTGAAACTGGAAAACATAACTATGATCGTAATTCATTGAGTAGATTGTATATTATAAATACAATACTTAGATGTGTTTTATCACGTCAAAAGAATGTGTGTCCTTTAAATTTTATCGTCAAGTTGAGCCATCACAGCACATTCCTCACTTACGGTATTATGCCGTCACATCACATTTTAGATATCGTAAAAAAAAACAAAAGCAAGCGTGCGCAAAGTAATAAAGCTACTCGATTTCCGCTATTCAGAACTGAGAGAATTAAAGTTCTTTTAAGGAAAGTTGATTTTAGTATACGCGGAATGTATCCAAAGTAATAAGAATTCCCTAGTGGGGCGGTCCGCGGGGCAGGGGCAGGCACTTTGACGAAAAAACGATGATGAAGCACGATCATGTCGCCCAGACCCCCTCGCCTAGCTGACTGACAAATTGTCGAACATTTTTTTCGCTAAAATTCCTTTCCTTCGAATCCAATTATTGAGCCTCACCGATAGAACACTTGGGTGTCTTTAGTTGGGCCTGCGAGAGGTTTATTTACTTGTTCCGCTCGACGTGTTCTCAGGTTTATTTTTAACCCGTGCGTCGCCGCTGCGCTCGCTCACGTAAGTTTTATGCATTCGACGTTTGTTTTAGTGTTGCAAATATGAAAAAGACGTGGAGAGGCCGACAGAATATTGTCTCCGTTGTGGGCGGCCGGTTAAGGCTGATGGAGTAATATTTCCAATGCAAACATGTTTTCCGTGCGCTCTAATTTTATTCTGTTCCACGTTTGGTACAATAGGATGTGCAATTTCGTTCAGCTGAGGCTGCCTAAATTGGTCTGTTATGCAAGCATCAAATAAAAGCGAGTGAGTGTAAGCATTCAGTGATATAATATGAGCGATGTTGAAATAAGCTTACCATTTCCAGAACAATTCAACGAATACGTTAGAATTTGTTATTGCTTGATTTGAAAAGCGAATTTTAAATTGCTTTCAGGATAGTAACAGCATTTTACATTTATAAATCTGTTTTATAACTTTGTTTCAAATGTAGTACGCTGCATTGTTTTAGTAGATGAATTGTTATGAGAACACCGTGCTAGACGATTTTAAAGTCAAATTCTGTATATCCTATCCTGTTTGCATTCCCTGGAATAAACCAAAAATACCTAAATCAGACGTATACTTTGGTAGGAATGTACATCCACAAAATCTTCCGAGCGACTAACGTTGTACAACAAAGTTATAATTTATTCCTGAGACGCAAAAGTAGCGCCCATGAAAACACAATGGTGTGACACGCGGTGACAGAGCACGACCATCACAATCCGACGTCAAACATGTCTCGCCAAACTTTTCCCCAGATAGCAGGAATGTGTTTCATTGACAGCTGTAAAATATAAACAAGCAGATAACGCAACAGCGCCCGGGCCGACCATCCCCCTAAACGTTGGAACCCACAACCAACACTCTAACTCGATACAAACCGTGATAAAGGTTCGATTGTATGCAGTAAATAAAATATGACTTGCCCATATTTCCACTTTCGTTTCTTCTCGTTTTATGTCCCTTTTTTCTGGCCTCCCTGGGAAACCGTTCATACAAAATACCTTTCCGATATTGCCCAACTTTATTAGCATCGGGCACGTGTTTTTATATCTGAAATATCTTTCACTTCTGCGGCACTTCTGTGGAATAAAGATTGCCACATGTGCTCCGACATTATATCATGATATATAAGAAAAGTTATTTCCTTTCATTCCTGTAATTTATTATAAGTGCTATCGGTGTTGAAACCTGGGAAGTAGACGCGATTTCATTTGCAACTAACTTGACTCGTTTGTCAATACTGAGAAGGCAAGAGGCCAATAAAACTGTTTTATTGTAACAAATTTTACTTTCGTTTTCTTTTTAAGGACTCGTTTATAGGAATATTGTTTTAAATACACGTAATTCAAAGTGCGTGGTTAGAAATCGGGCGTAGATTGAACTTACGACGCAAATAAATAGCATCTCCGAAAGCTATCCTGAAAGCGAATTAGAATAATGCGCTGCGATTTGGCGTTTCAACAAACGAGAGAGCAGAACGGCCCTCGGTGGATTATTCGGGTGTTCGGGTGGGTTCGCCTGAATTTGGGTATAAATGGAGGTGTCGTGACTATAAGGGAGATTCACGATCGGCTGAGGAAGCACACTGTATCGGATAGTGCAAGAATCAATCGTGTGAATGTGGAACATTAGAATACATGAGAATTTCTGCAAGAAAACAAAATATCTACAAAACGTAGATACTAAATACAAAAGCTTAGCTCTTACAAAATGCAGACGATGCGGAAAAGGGGGAGGCGCAACTTTGTCTAACTGTTGGTATCAATTGTCTGTGTTTATTCGAACTAAAATTCTACTGAAACTACCGTTCTTTTTAAGCAATAATAAAAATCCTTTCTACATGTAGTGCTGCTTTGCGAATAAATTCAGTGCATTAAATTGTAATAATGTAGGCGATACAGATAAACAGCAATGACAATAAAAATCTGGCGGACATAAAACCTGTAATTTCGACTTACATTCTACATTGTGGCAAAATTGATCAAAACGGAATGTAAATGTAAAGAATGAATGTTCTTCCACTTCCCTTATCAATAATATTATCTCATGTAGGCATTTAAAAGGTCACCGCTTACTGTACTGTCCCTTTGAACCCTTCAGTCACATCTCTATAGTCGGTTATAGACATCAAATAACATTTGCTTTATAAGGGTAATAATATAAACCACAAAAGATCCTTATAATATTCCCCGTTATCCTCAGTGAAACCGCAGAGAAAATATATTTCATTAGAAGCATTAATATGAAGTATTCTAAGTATATAAGCTTGGTTTCGTGTCAGATCAAATGGCGACCTGCCCTCGATGCTAATGTTGGAGATTAATGGAATTACCCACGACGAGACCACTACGAGAGCAGACTCGCTAAATTCTTGTCATAATGGCTTTGAAGTTTCTAGAGGATTTTTGATAAGGTCTATGAAGATATTAATGTGGTTATTACGAAATCAAAAACTTTGGGAAAGGTTTGGCGGATGATGGTAACTTGTGATGTGATGATATAATGACTTATACAGCGTTTAGAAAATAAACGACAGACGTCGGAAAGTTACTGTACTAACACCATTGTGTATAGACCAAGACACTAGAAATGAAGATAGAAAGAATATACATAGTCTGAGAACACACTAACAGAAAATACATTATGGCTCAAATCCAATCCTTGTAGAGATAAAGCAGAACAGAAAAGTGTCTCGCAATACGTAGAGGCGTAATCTTCATTTCATACGTCTCGTCATAATACAAAAGATCGTAAATCAAGGAATTGCCAATAAATAAGTTGTAATAAACCACACCATGATGGTGGAGCTTAACTCATTTTTGAATTATTGGATGGTGGAGGGATCTCATACTGCGCGCAACATGTGTTTTATATCATCTCATCTCGGCTGTATTTCGTAACATCAAGCTACGTAACAGAACGTACCAGATTGAAAACGGAGAAACTACATGGAGGATTCAATATAGCAAAGGAACGAGAAATAGGAAGCCGAGTTGCATTCATACATGTTGAAAAGTCATAATATGATTTCGAATCGAATGCGGCGCGTATGTACGTTTTTATGGTCTTTGTAAGTTCTACGAATAAAATTTTATTCAAATGTAACCCCATCTTTATATATCCAGAGGCTTAGGGACGTACGTACGTTCATCTTTCGGGATATGCGATGATTTGAGTCCTCCTTACATCCCTCGTGTACTTTATCTCTTCCATTACCTACAGCTAAATCCTTATCATCGTTTACTTGATCCTCGTTGAAATTTTCAATAAGAACCCTCAAAGTATCAAAATATTCATTACAGGAAAATGTCTGTTCGGTTATTTAATACTTTGGCGTTCAACGTACACAATTTCCTCAGTCTCGCCTTTTAAAAATTACGTCTATTAACTACCGAACCTAAAACTTTTTATGACCCAACACGAAGCTTTAAATACTTTCAAATGCCGTCCTTAAAATCAATAAAGACGTACTTTCATCAGCGTCCAAGTAATAAAACCTACTTAACTGTTATCCGCGGCGATGGAATTAGATAATGTATCTTTGTGAAAAGTTCGTTTTACTAAGTTAAAAGCTGTAAAAATCTAATTGCTGTAGGCTATAAATATTTGGCGTGGCAGCGGCGTGTCGCGCTGAATGTCGATAGGGCAGGGGCGCACCGTAATGCATGTCAATAAGGAACCTTACAATTTACTGAGGTGCCCGTGTAACCAAATTCTTGACGTCATACATTTTGAGGGTTTGATTTACTGTTGACGCAATACATCTTTGATTATTAAGGAAAATCCCAACAATAATACGGATGTAATAATAATGTGAGCGGGACGTGCGGTCTCGGCATGGAGGGGCTATCAATTCTCGTAGCCGTTGACAGGTGAATGAGGGAAGGTATCAGGACACTAGACACGAAAGTGGAATGTGCTATTGTCTATTGTTTTTGGAACTGATTTATTCAGAAGGCGTCAGGCCTTCTGAATAATCTGGCTAATGTGCCGAAAGAGATTTAAACTTTCAAAGGGATAGAGTACATATCCAAATCCACAAACACAACCCAAATACAAGGTAAAATATAAAAATAAAACCTCAATAATCTGTGAAATTTCCACGACGTTTACCTTTATTCTCTGTGTCATAAACTGTCTGATTTGTCGTATCAACTCATATATCAAGGCATCGGTGGGCAAGATTTAGATTCGGGTATAGCTGTCAATCTGAAAAAACGTCACCGCTTTCGCGTCCTCCACCAAATTGACACTATGACGTAGGTATGGCGGAAGCGGGAACCCTTTTAACGTCACTTGTATGGATTTTGATGTCCCGGGGTTAGCAGATCTTGAAATCTTTTGATGCGGCCGCAAAGAAAAAGTTGATTTTGATTATAATATTAACTTGGTCTAGCGAAAGTCACCCTAAACAAAATCAGAGAAAAATAACCCAAAAGGAAAAAAATAAATGATCACATTATCTGGAAACGACCTTACAGAAGTAGAAACGACCAATCATTTATCAAATAAAACCAACAAAGAAAGCGATTCAAAAGCTCTTGAGAACGACAAAGAAGATAATAAAGCTCATTGAAAATACAACATAAACGTTACAACTGCATTCATCAATAACAAACAAGAGAAATACACTAACAACTCCATACATGAAGAGGACTAGAATAATGAAATACATTTTGCTGTCTCAATTACACTAAGAGAGAGTTTGAATCTCTTTGTCTCATAATAAACAGATCTAACTTTTGTTCCGGTTGGCTGACTCTGGCATTCGTCAAAGCGTTCCTATGAAAACAAATTTAGAGGTCCTTGGGAGTTTGCACGTTATTTGTTACAATTGTATTGATGTATAAAATGTACTTGATTTTGTTCTTTGAATTGAGGGTCAACATTTTTGGTGACTTGCTTATGTACTGTAAGTTCTGTTTTTGGTTTGTGCTTTTCAAATAATATCTTATTTTCTGTCTTGTTTCTTAGCATATGTATTATGTAATGTGTATCCTTACTCAACCAATGGCAGTTATCTAGTGAATGAGCACTTGTGCAACAATGTCAAAGTTTGTCTTCAAACATATTCTGGTAAATCCCAATGTCAAACTCTTTCTCACATATATTCCAATTTCCCATATATTAATTCAGAACTCGCTTAACATAAATTGAAGCAAAACTCCAGTTTTTTATCACCAATAAGGAGTAACAAAATTAAATATTTGGAAATCCAAAAGTGCCCGCCTCATTCAATCCATCCCATTTAAGCCATCGCTCATTCAAAAACAGAAAAATATTTAAACGACTTTTCATAAAGTATGTTTTGACTGCTTTTTACCCATCAGTATGGGTAAAATTTCTCACCTCGCAATCTTTACGTACTGTCAAATATTACTTTGTCGGTTGCTAGGCAACGGAAGACGGTCGAAGTTGGAAATAGTTTTTTTTATTTTATTTATTATAATTAAACTACTTTGAATAAAAGAGCCATTTTCGATAAGGTTCCTCCTATGGCTGAAACGAATCTATAAAAAAATACTCAGTTAATTGATTTTTCGCAAGCTACAATGTTTTCAGATTTTATACATTGATTGACGATTGATTTTTAAAACATTAAGAAGTGGAGAGGGATTCCACGGCTATCAGAACTGTAGCGGTTACACCGCCACATACGAACTACGCATCAAAGACATGACGTCACACAAATCCTGCATCGCGCAGTTAGAGTTTACTGAGCGATCGACATACATACAAGATTTCAACTTCAAACTGATGGGCAGTTGCCCGCCAGACACAACACCCGTCTGGTCGGAGGATCCTCCCTTTTCTATGGTGGATGAGTGAACTTTACACCCTGTTCCTCATACCCCTAAATTGGTGACCCCGAGTATGAACGTCAGCGCAGCCTTCGAGCAATTACTTCGGCGTGACGTCATCATCATCATCACTCCCGCATGTTTTCGTGAGGCGACTCACACAGCCGGCCAGCACCCACGGCTTCAACGGGTATCTTGACCACCAGCATGCAGCGAACGCGCATTCCTGGTCATCACCCTCAGCCTCATCACCCCGACTCACTGGGGAATCAACGCAATCAGCCTCATCACCCCGACTCACTGGGGAATCACTGCAATCACCACAATCACCACAGACAGTTCCGACTCACCGCGAACTATGTGGCACCCGGTTCCGACTCACTGGAACCACAGCTGGCACCGTGAAGCATCGCAAGATTCAGCCCACTATCGACCTCCGGTCTCCGGAGGGGAGTGATGTAGCGGTTACACCGCCACATACAAACTACGCATCAAAGACATGACGTCACACAAATCCTGCATCGCGCAGTTAGAGTTTACTGAGCGATCGACATACATACAAGATTTCAACTTCAAACTGATGGGCAGTTGCCCGCCAGACACAACACCCGTCTGGTCGGAGGATCCTCCCTTTTCTATGGTGGATGAGTGAACTTTACACCCTGTTCCTCATACCCCTAAAGAACAATCCCAGATCCCGAAGATGGTCAAGATCCCTACCAGCTCTTACTGGAATACTTTTTTCCTCCGAGCACGTTTGCTTTGCAAATCTCCACTCAAGCCGGCTAATAAAGGCAAGAAAGAGGTGGGAGCTCTGTTCCTCGTCAGTGTTCCACTCTTGCCGGCCAATAAAGGCAACCCAGAGATAAGGAACAAGACTTCTCCCGGAAGTTAGGGTCGTGGGGTCGCTACTGCCCAACAGCTCGCCACATGCTGCCCTGTGGGTTTATGTATCTCTCACATGGTCTGATTCCTCACCCTAGACCTGTTTCAGCAAAGTTAACTCTACTGGCACAGACCTAGAGTTCAGGAACACATAAGCCACATCACGACGACGTCAACTTAGAGATGGGGACGGTGGGAGGCGGTAGGGACGTATAGAAATACGGCGGTGGGACGGACGTAGAGATACGGTGGTGGGGTTATTATTATTATTATTTTCAAATGTCTTTGACACATCTCGGGACCCTGGGGTCCCGGACCTTTGGAAGGCGTACGAGGGGCCGAAGCCAACTCGCAGAGGCCCGTTAGACATTTTTAATTAAATGAGGCACCAACCGACGATTATCCCTGTTCGCACTATGCAAGGGCACCCAAGGACAACCCCCGGTTGGTGTAGGACTTTTGCAGAATATGGAAACAAAGATATTGGACTATGGGTTTGGGTGGTTTAAGTGGACTGGTCACCTGGAGCTATGGAAGGACTATGGCCCCTGCCTGATCAATGTTTAAATGTACACGGATAAAATGGCAGGGGGTGACTTGCACGCTCAATAATGGGCCCCCGAAAACGGTCGCTAGCACATAGTGTCGTAGCGACAAGGGGGCAACACGTCCTGAGGTGCTTATGAGGAGTGGAGAGGTATTCCACGGCTATCAGGACAATCCCGGAAGTACGGTCAAGATCCCAACCAGCATCTTACTGGAATACTTCCTTCCTCCGAGCACGTTTGCTCTTGCGAATCTCCACTCAAGCCGGCTAATAAAGGCAAGAAAGAGGTGGGAGCTCTGTTCCTTGTCAGTGTTCCACTCTTGCCGGCCAATAAAGGCAACCCAGAGGTAAGGAACAAGACTTCTCCCGGGAGTTAGGGTCGTGAGGTCGCTACTGCCCAACAGCTCGCCACATACTGCCCTGTGGGTTTATGTATCTCTCACATGGTCTGGTTCCTAACCCTAGACCTGTTTCAGCAAAGTTAACTCTACTGGCACTGACCTAGAGTTCAGGAACACATAAGCCCCATCGCGACGACGTCAACTTAGAGATGCGGACGGTGGGAGGCGGTAGGGACGTATAGAAATACGGCGGTGGGGACGGACGTAGAGATACGGTGGTGGGTTATTATTATTATTATTTTAAGACTGCTAACAGTCCTCTGTTTAAATTATGAAAATATTATTTTTGAAATTATATATTTAGAACGGAAGTAATAAAATTAAAACCCGCATATTTAGCACGACCTTTGCGACTCAACCGGACAATTCAAAAGAAATCAAGATCCTGACTTCTTACCCTTAAATGTCGTTCGCTTTTAAAGAGACTATAAGACTGGGGAGGTAAAAAACAAAATGGAAGTAAATAAACATTAAACACGAGCACTTAGAACATTTTCATTAGGGAGCAACATTGCATGGGCTGCCGACAGACAACGATTATTACGAGGAAGTACTAATTACGGATGAAACTGGACACTTTAAGTGTTATTGTAGTTATTTTTTAATGCAGTTATTGATTAAGAAAGGAGGGTGTAATTGCTAGCTTGTTTCTTGAGAACACTCCAATTAAGTTATCGCACATTGTGGTTTTTCCGCGGATAGTCTACAAACTATGGTAGAAATCCCGTTTTGCGATATTTTATGGCTATCAGTAATTTTATGTAAAGGTACATACCACATTCGATTAAGTACACCTGTTTGACCACTGATCTTTTCTTCTCACCTCTTTCGTTCTTGTTGCTACTCCTCATTAAAATCCATACAAATTTATTTGGCGTTCGGTAAACATAGAGAAACTTTTTGACTATTTCTACAACGAACATGGGCAGTATTATCTTTTATCTTTCTAATAGCAAAAACAACGACTGCAAAATTCCCTTTCTACATATCTCTGCTTACCACGTCAAGCATAATCGCGATAATTCAGTAAACAAACTAAAACAATGTCGCAGTCAGTACAATTGTACTTTGCTCTTACTGTTCTCTTTTATTAGTACTTTCATAGTAAGTGTCGTTGTTTTTATGGAGAAACCAGCCAGCTCAGTACCTAATCATTTAATATTAAACTAGCGGTTGCTTTGGCCGCGACTGTATGGCTCAAAAAGTTGTACCAATTATAATATATATAGACAAGAATTCATTTCCTTGTCCACAATTTGTGTTCTGTAATATTGTATCAATGTGTAGCTTCAATTAAGTACTCGATGGTGTATAGTACATTACTGTCGCGGCCTGCAACAGGGGCATTGATGGACTATCGTGAAAATATGGGCCGATGCGAAGCCGAGGCACACATACGTGAGTCCATCAATGCCTGGTTGCGGCCAAGACTTGTATAGTACTTGTCTCAAATAATGCATGGAAATTCAAACTAAGTAAATCTTCTTATCTTAATATATATAAATTACGAGTCACGTTGTTTGTCCGCGATGGACTCCTAAACTACTTAACCGATTTTAATCAAATTTGCACACCGTGTGCAGTTTGATCCAAATTGAAAGATAGGATAGCTTACATCTTAATTTAGGAAAAAAAAAGGATATGAAGAAAAATTATGTTTTTATAAATTATAAAGTAGTAGTAAGTGATGAAGATGGTCCACCCCAAACATTTATATGGCAAAACAACGTTTGCAGGGTCAGCTAGTTAATTATTAATTATAAATTCCAGAATCAATGACGAACATCGATAATTTTTCATGCGTCAACATGTTAATTTGTTTCTTCTTTACTTGTCTTGCTCTATTAATTGTAAGCCAAATCGAAATTTCAATAAAACCTTTGATAAGTTACCTCCTTGTTTGCCATGTGTCAAAGTAAAAAGTTCGTTCTATTTTTAAATTACACGAAAGATACGATACGATATGAGTTTTCATACAAACATTGCCGGCCGGGCGCTCGCATGTATTTGACACCAGTTCAGCATTTTCGATTTAACTCGAAGAAAGTTGTCAAAGTAATGCTTTAATTTCTAAGCATGTTTGAGAAACACATATTTTCTTCGCCTCGGATCACATTTTAACCTTTGTTCATCAATGCCCCTGTTGCAGGCCGCGACAGTAATGTACTATTGTGTCTACACATTGATACAATATTATGAAACAAAAATTGAAGACAATTAAATGAATTCTTGTCTACATCAGACAAGTCAAGAGCAGTGGCGGCCCAGTAAGAGCAGAGGTGGCCCAGTGGTAATGGCCGCGACTTTCGAACCCAGGCAGGCAGGCTTTACTTTGTGAAAATAATTGCATCACCACTGCACTCAAAATGGTGAAAGAAAACTCTGTGAGGAAACCGGCATGTCCTAGAACCAAAAATTCGAAGACATGTGACATCCAGCCGCACTGGGCCCGCGTGGTAGATTATAGACCACTCCCTCTCGAAGAGAGGAGACCTGTGTTCCAGCAGTGGGAACATTATAGGCTCAGCACGTCTGCGGTGAGAATTTGACACTGAAAACGCCTTTATGTCTTAGCTGTAAAGGCGGTTTTCGTAATTGAAGTAAAATTAAATATTGTTGACTGTACGATATGTGATGTTGGAAGATGAAGGGAATTGCTGTCTTATTAAATTCATGTTAAGGTCGAGTTTTGAAGTTGGAACAGGTGTGAGTAGGTGTTTTGATGGTCAGGTGCATCTAGTTTTACTGGAAGTCTTGAGTTAGTAGCAAAAAGGATAGGTAGTGATGAATGATGGAGAGTAGAATAATTACGAATATATATTTATTAATGAATTTGTGCTTACGATGTGACACGACAAGAGCAATGGTGGCCCAGTGGTAACGGCGCGGCCGTTACCACTGGGCCACCATTGCTCTTACGAGTTGTAGGTCGTAGGTTCGAACCCAGACAGGCGCTTTATTTTGTGTAAATTATTTCATCACCACTGCTCTCAAAACGGTGAAGGAAAACATCGTGAGGAAATCGGCATGTCCTAGAACCGAAAATTCGAAGACATGTGACATCTATCAACCCGCACTGGGCCCGCGTGGTGGATTACGGCCCACTCCCTCTCACAGAGTGGAGGCCTGTGTCCCAGCAGTGGGAACATTTATAGGCATTTATAGGATGATGATGATGATGAATGAATTTGTGCATATACAAGATCAGTTTGGACTGTAACCCCAAACTAGGCGTTTGCCTGACAGCCTGAATAGATTAACTACCTATAGGTACATTCATTTCTAAAGCTGATTATTAAAATGTCTGCTTTCAGCTTAAACAGAGTTTATCTGCAAATGTAGAAATCGGATTCCGGCGTTATACAAATAGGAAAAAACTGTTGTAACTAGAGTTTATACTGGATTTATTTTCACTCTTCTGGGAAATAAACTACCAATTAAAAAAGTAATCTTCAAAGGGGTAAAAATCCTGTTCTCGGTAATCCAAAAAGTTTATTTGAATTTGAAAAAGGTATAGTGCAACATGTTATATACATTGAGCGTAAACCGTTTTAAAAATGTAACAACATCCATATATGAAAGGTTCCAGAATAGCCAGTATAACACTTTTAGATTGTTTTGTTTTAGATTTTGTAAATGGAGAACGCCAGCCCATAGTTCAGCCAAATAGACTTTTGTGTTAGTGTATTACCTACACCACAGCTTTTTGCGAGTTGATATGGCGTATAACAGAATGTATGCTCTATTGGACGGAACACAAAAAGGACAGTGGAAGCCTCAATTTACTTTTAGACTCTTTCCATTTGACATTTTCCTGATAGGAGGGAAAACTATTTCAGAAAATGTTGTTTTTAATACAGTGAAACAATACGGCTTTCATAGTTAGCAAGTTCTGTAAAAAGACAATCCAGTAGTTAAATAAAATCTGTAAACATAGGAAAAACGTATAAGAAATAAAACTATTGTTGAAGTTTAAAAAAGTCGTATCCCCTCCGGGCGTATCGCGATCAATATCGGCCGGGTCGCACACCTGTACGCCGTGTAACACAAATAACCAAGGAGTCCTGATAAAGCCCCGCAGTCCACACATCGAGAGCGCCGCCCGAGATTTATACGACGTTTTTATAGTTCGCCGCGGACGTTCCTTGTTTTAATTTCGCAAGGATCAACGCTTCCCGGTCGCCGGCGGCTGCGGCGGCCCTACCGTGTCTAGCGCCCCTCTTCTGCCGCGAGCCTAATGTCGCGAGGCGACGAAATTTATCGCGCCGCTTGTAATTCCACCCCGCGAACGCCACCCCGCTACGTCACCCGCGTCACCCCGTCACCCGACAACACACTTATAACGTTTTCTAATGAAATTGTCCACAAACTCCCGCTCGCCGCAACCCCCGGCCCGTCGACGCCGCCGGATGAACCGAAAAAAGTACAGCTCGCGTTACTAATGGCTTCATTTATCACAGTCACTAACAGTGATACACCGCAACGACGTTTTATATTTAATTTGGCTCTCTGCGGAATAAATTACGGCAATATCGAGCCCAGAACGATAAAGGACGAACAACAGCGCTCTTGAGTTATCGGGACAGGTCATAGTACTAAGACGGTAATCTTCTTGGATTAATTTGTTCGTGGCTAAGTGATAAGTTAGCCGGCGGCGCACCCGCCGATGCGAACTTACGATGTGACACGACAAGAACACTGAATAGACGAGTTGTTCGAACAATTACCATTTGTTTTCTACTAATATCAGTCGGTGGAGTGGTGAGAGTTAGAGAGTGCCACACCGAGCGATAACAGAAGAAAAGTCTTGAAAAGTTATTCGACGATAAAGATAACGTTCATATGTATGTTTATATGTTTAGTGTGACGTGTAGTAAATTAAAACAATAAGGCGTATTGCACGCGTCAGCTCTGAGTGAATGGCGCTTTAGTTGGCGCTTGCAAGCAAAAATGGTTACAAAGACGTCGGAATAAAGAAGTGTTTCTTGGCTCTCGTACAAATTGTGGTTCTGTTTAACTGGTTGGTTTATGCGTCCCGTGATTCAAAGCCCATGAAGCCTGACATATCGTAGTGGTTTACTGCGAACGATAAACGTATCTGAGCCGATGGGTGCGCTCGCAGTACCACGTATGTTTTCCAGAAACCAGTGTTAGCCTTATCTTAAGAGGCGTTCCTGGCACTGAATTAATGAGTGCTCTTACGGCGACTTTGCATTTGGCGCACCAAATAAACACGTGCATTTGTGAGACTTGTTAAAGATACGAGGCTATGTTTAATGATGAACTATTTCATTAACACAACTTGACAAATCTGTGCTCTAGTTTTGAATATCTTATTTATGTAGTTGTCAATTAAAAGCAGGTCCAAAGATGAAATCAAAACACTTTTTTCCCTTAACTATCTGCCAATAAAATCCAAAATATATCAAGATACAAACCTCAAACCTTTTAAAACGTTCGTCCTAAACCTCCCACTAAGTACCACAATTCGGTAAAGGCATCCACAAGCATTACGGTCTACATCGCGAGATTAAAGTAAGCCGACATTTAAACAGTGAACCGCGTAATTTGGCAAGTGAACTGTGATTAGATAGTGCTTCAGTCTCGTTAGCGTAATGAGAACGGCTTTGTTAACCTTTGCTTTAAGCATTAAACAGATATCTCAGTACAGGTATTGTGATTATTGTGTCATGTGTAATCAGGATCACGTTGTATTTTGTTTATTGCGTAATTCGCTTGTTTTTGGATCGGATAATCTACTTTGTTTAGAGGAAAGGTGGAATAAAGATAGAAAAGTCACTTCAATGATTAAACCTGAAAGCTTTAAATTCCGACAGCAACAATAAAACAAAGGCAGCTCAAGAAGCAACATAAATCAAAACATCTAGTAGAACTACGCAGCCCATTCTATTCCTAAATCTTAAATTACTTTCAGAAAAGTTAGAAACTTGAACACAAAAGCGGAACAGCTTTCTAAAAAACTTCCACGGCGACGTTCAAACACACTTGCAAAATTTCATACGCTATCAAGGTAAAAACACGGAAAAACAAGGAAAAGCGTTACTCTTGGTTCTTTACATTCTTTCGTAAACACAAAATAGTTTAACGCATAGTCGGGTAGAGAGTTAGATGTGGAGCGAGACTTACATTTCGGAAGCAATGTAAATCGTCGCGAGCCACGGCGAAGTTCGCAAGATATCCGGCGAAAGGACAAGACGCTAATGTATGCGCAATCGTGCACTTCGCGTATTGTAGTCTAATGCCGAGTTTGTCGAGCGTTTCTATTTAGACTTCGCAAGTCGCAAGTTCGCGTAATGTGCGCTCGGTGTTAGATGCGGCTTGTTTTTGGATGTTTAGGAGCCATTAAGGCGTTTACGATGTGTGGAGAGTTTATAATAAATTGTTGGTTAAATTAGTACGGCACTGTGTTTTAGTGAAACTGCTGGAGAAATATGACGGCCGGGTATGACAGTCGAAACGTAAATATATTGAATAAGTTTTAGTTTTCCGAGTATTTCCCCCTTTGTGAATTCGTTGTGTACATCTATAATTTAAATGCAATAACGCACCCCCGTACTAACTCCCCAACTTATTTTTGTCTAGTTCTACAATCCATTGTCTTCAAGTCCGTGCTGTCACACGAACAATACCACAGCTAATCCCTTTGTATCTACACCTTTGTCTCGACGCTATTAAAATACAAGCAAGCTTCCGGATTCTAGCAACTGGGGCCATTTCTTAGGCCCTTTTCGCTTAGTTAATTTAAATTAATTTATTCCCTACTCATCCTGCCTCGGAGCAAACTTCATTGTCGTATTTTAACCGTGAACATGACCCACCTACGAACCACTTATTTTACACTCCGTGTAAATGTTAGAATTTTGTAAAATAATCCTCAGTCTAATCTTTATTGTTTTCAATGTGTGTTTATTCTGTTGTTAATTGCGTTTTTAAACACTAGGGATTGCGGAAGCCGAGTTCATGAACCGAACTCCGAGCCTGATACAATATTTACCGCTAACTGTATGTAAAGAAACTTTACAAAGCCTTACCTCAATAAGCCAAAACAAATGCGCTCAAGTATAAAATATCCATAAAGAAATGTAAATAGTTAAACTGTAACGGCTATGAAAAGAACCTTTACATTCGCCTCAAACAATCCGCCCGCCGTGAGAATTTGACTGAAGAATAGTGTTTGTATTTCATTATCAACAAAAGCTTTGTTGAAAAGATGACGCTCAGCGCAAATTCGAGGTATAGCCGCCCACGAGCAAACTCGAGAAAAGCCGCACTCAGGCCCGGCCCGAGATATTTCGCAGTCGTATTTACTCAGGCGTGCCTAAATTGTTTGCTTACATGTTTGACGCGCCGCACGCAACGCTCATTATGGCCAACGGAGCTTTGTTCAGACTTAGACAACATATTGTTACACCCAATGGAGCTCAATGTTCTTTATATTATGTTTATTTTTATCATTACAGGTAAGTTCCTGAAGCGTTTGCGGCTCTTTAATGGCGGTGCGGTGAGAGTATCTCTTTGTGTTTACATCATTTTATAACGTTGAAGTTACATTCGCTAGAGTGTCGTATTATCGTTATTACATTTTCAATTGCATTGGGAATATTTTTATCTAAGATACGAGTGGAACTGTGACGTAAAACGATCGCGTCGTGTGACGGGACACCTCTAGAGTTTAACGATACTGGCATTAGACATACCACTTAGCAGCGGTAAACATTCATTACGTTTCTTCCCGCTCGGAGGCAGGTTGGCACACTTAATTGTTCATACAACAAGCCAGCTGGGAATTGGCTCTAAATGTTCCGTTGTCCGGGCTATGGTCGTACCGCAAACGCGCTACGCGGTCGTAGTCCACAGCACTGAGCAGTGCGAGCCAAAATCGACCGCGTTGTCTCATATCTTAGCTTGATTTTCGAGGGAAAGCCGAGCGGAACCCGAAACGAGGAGGGCCGTGATGGAAAGCGCAATAGGCGGCCGTTTACACCTGCGATTCTTCTTCATCTTACCTAAACTGGCGCGCCGCTTTACCTAAAGTAATTATGCCACATAACGTATTAGTCTTTTGGGAGCGAACACGTGTTGGAAACGCTTAATCACTTACTTTACATTTGCGTACGCAAATAATCCGTTAATTTAATTTCGGTGGTGGTATTTATGACGCTTATTTAATTTATTATCATATCAAAGTGTAAGCTTTATTTAGCGGGTTTTGTGTGCGTACGAATAAACGTTAATAATGAAATCATGTAACAGTACACAGGGGAAATTTTTAACGATTTCATAATGTTGACGGTTAGAGTCGTTTTTCTACATTGTAATTAGTATCCCCTATAACAACCATGACGGTGTTTTTACAACATGCTCGTCGATAGCGAGGTGAAGTTTCGCACGGTAGGAAAGAATATAATATTGATTATTTCCGAATCTCGCTATCATTTGTCGTAAAACGCATTCGGTGGCGTGTTTGTCCCCATCGCGCTCAGATCGCTCCGAGCCCTCCTCACCATTGATATTTATGCTTTTTTCGGGATTCTTTTCGAGGGTAAGTTGTTTTGAAACTTTCCTTTTCGGAAGAAATGGCCGGGTTCACTGGATTAATGTAACTAGAGTGTTGTAATTGGTTGAGAAGTTATTACTTTTCTGTTTCTTTTCGAGAAAAACATAAAGCAATTGTGCAAGTTCTTCGGGAGTGATTTATTTTTATTCTGTGGAACATCTTTTCTGAACTTAAAAACAACGTTGAGGAGAGCTTTGTGTATCTTACTGATTTATTATTTATTGCGTTTTGGTTTGATATAAAAAACATTCAAAAAGTTTTGCTCCATAAATTATTTTTTGCTACATCTCTGCCTTCTGGATAAGGGACGTGTTTATCCTTATAACGAATATTTTAAAACAGAGCCTTCGGTTTGTGAATAAATATATATAACTTGTTCTTGTTCAATGTATTTCGTAAAAATAAAAGCTGAATTTTATACGCCATATTTCTCAATATCAAGAAAAGTAAATCCAGCCAGAAGTATCGATGAAAAGCAAAGCACCCGAAAATCGTCATTGCCCCCGATTTATAACAGGACCAAACATTTGTATCGTCTCTCGTGAAGGCCTTAAAAATATCCGGTCCAGAAAATAAATAACAAAAGCCATTTTATCTGACAGGACCTTGTTTGAAATCATAACAAATAGCCTTTTAGAAAACCGCATCCCAACCCAAAGTGTCCTACAAAAAGGGGTTTCGTAAACACATTACGAATCTTTGCCGCGGCAACGCGCAGTTAAGAGGGCTGTCAATGAAATCCCCTTCTCGGACTATTCGTTATGTGTCTTAATGGATTACAGGGAATAAAGTAGGCATCGGCGAAACAAAAGGCGAACCTGCCCCGAAAATCTCCGACCACATAGTTTGCGGGCTAAAACTAAATTTATTACATTTGACCTTAGTAATTCTTGCCAAAGGTTTTCTGTCCTAAATGTGTAATAGCCAGTTACGGCTTTCAAAGGTGGAGCTCGCGTTCGCCCGCTGCGGTTTTATACGCAACTAAATATTTTATGAGTTACAAAATAGTTGTGTAAAAGTTCCAGTTTTTGTTTGATTCTATCAATAAAATAGTTTACATAACAGTAATGTTCACGAATTGATAGTTTATTTGGGCAAAGTTTTGTGATTTCTCTTAAAATATGAATATTATTTCAACCGCAAACTATAAAATTGTAACCACCCTAAAACTATATTTATTCTATCTGTAAATGAAGCTCCTTTTTGGATGGACTTATTGTTGGTACGCACATAATTATCAAAATCGTTAATAATTTTAAAATAAATTCCTGCAAAGCCTTGCTCTTTCCCTTTGCATCAAAATACAAATTCAAAAAAGACTACTTAGAAAACCAATAAACATTAAAACTCTCCCTATCAATATAATTAGTAGCTTTTAATTCCCATCATACAAATCTAAACTTATTCAAAGCCGATCGCTCTCTCCCGGGAGCCAGAAACGCACAACATAAACACATATTTTAGTGCAGGCCGCATGCAATGGGATCGCACAGTTCGGTGCCCATCACATCAAACTTATTTCTGCACCGATCGCTACGATTACCTGTTCACGGGCCGTTTTGCAAGTTATACGGATGCGTTTCACTTTGAACGTGCTCATTTCGTGTCCTTTGAAGCTTCCACGTTTAGAAGCGTTTGATTTCAACTCTTTCGCTGTGATTCGCGCCCGAGCGACGCGACACAACGTTTCGCCTTTACATTCGGAAACAAATGAAGAGCTGCACAAGGAAAAGTTTTTAATTCGCCTAATGCACACGGAGTACCTGTCTTTTCCTAACTAAAGTGCACTCTTACACCGCTTCGCGTCGGCACAGCGTTCTGTCACATCGACTGTTGCATTGTGAGCAGTTTATTTCAGCTCCGTCTTGAATGCATCCCATTTTTCTCAAGGCACACTTTCTACAAAAATGGAGGAGTTTTTTTGTAAATGTTTCTGGAGTTGTTTTTGAATTTGTAGCTGCAATGTCATTCTTTTGTTTAGACTTATGAGCTTAATATAGCTTAATTAGTATTTTCTTTAATGAGCATACATTTGGATTAGGTAGGTATTTATGAAAAGTTATAAAGTAAAATATCTTAATCTTAACGAGATCGAGCTCTAATTATCACTAATTAGTTAAAAAACAAAGAAACCAAGCCAAGTGCGATTTGTTAGACACTTAATCAGACTTAATGATTACTTTGATTTTCATCTCTCGCCCGGCGAAACGAGAAACTTAATGAAAAGTCAAGCAAACTCAGGCGAATACAAATTTTAGCATTAGTATGCAAGAGTAAAGTTTTTATTCAATATAACTTGCAATGTTTTATCTTTCGTTTGTCTTGCTCGCATCAGCAATAAATTGCAAAGCAAGTTATTGTTACTTACTGTTGGTAAATAAGTCTTCAAGATTTCTGTTTGTCTTTTAATTTTGCTGTATCGAAATGTTAATTACACAAGACAAAGCGGGCTTTGAAATATCTTTTCGAGGCTTTTGATAATAAGGAGTTGCACCCTTCTTTATTAAACTTAGCCTTTACATTACTTAGGCGCCATCTGAGAAAGAACCTAAGTTATGAAAAGGCCCATCTCCATGGACGAGAGAATCACGGCGATAGTCACGCTGTGCCTTCAAATTATCGCCGTGTTGAAATTGATTCATAGGGTTTCTATTGAATTTTATGGCACGGGGAGAATAGCGCCGCCTCCAAAACAGTTTTACCACAAATATCCTTAATATTATAAATGCGAAAGTAAGTTTGTTTGTTACGCCTTCACGCTAAAACGGCTGAACGGATTTGGATGAAATTTGGTACATATATAG
The DNA here is from genome assembly GCA_963680765.1 of Agrochola lychnidis. Classification (NCBI taxonomy): domain Eukaryota; kingdom Metazoa; phylum Arthropoda; class Insecta; order Lepidoptera; family Noctuidae; genus Agrochola; species Agrochola lychnidis. The sequence continues at coordinate 9,293,084 of OY796863.1, read as the reverse complement.
ATGATGCCCTGGAAAAGAACATAGGATACTTTTTTTTTCCCACGGGATCGAGACTTATGCGGGTGAAACCGCGGGGCGCAGCTAGTACTATATATTTATGAAATACAGATTATTTGTTTGTTAGTTATTTACTTTTATTTCAGAATAAAAGTTAATAATGTTGATAATTTTCGAAATATCTTCACCGTGCACATAGAAAACTGTCGATGGTGACATATACAACTGGGAAATAGGGAAATATTTTCCCTATAGCTTTCGCCTTTCATTTAAACTTATCTGTCTTCTGTCATATGTAAATGTCCCTAGATAAAAACTCTTAGCGTAAAATTGTTGGTTCAGTGTCTGGCTGTCAAGTCAGCAGACTTGGTTAGTTCCGTAGTGACGTCCCCGCACGGCATCGAGTGCCGCCTCCTCCCGCCACCTAATTCTGATATGAATATGAAATTGTATGTAAATGTCGGCCAAATGTTGCCGCGCAACTTGACAACTCGACAGCGCTGTAAATATACGGGTAGCGTTGCACCGAGCCACCAACTAGGTATACCGAAACATGCGAGTTCGTAGTTTACGACCGACTGTGACTGTTTGAATAAATTGTTTAGATTGTCGTCTATGTACATACTTAGACACGGTGCAAAGGTGCCGAGCGCCACGATCCACGCAAACCGGGAATTCGTATAGGTGCACAGTTAATATAATACAGAGTGCCCTCCCACCACAACACTCTAACGAGAGCAATATCACCTAACTACGTTCAGCGGAAGCACCCCTTCTGTTTTAAACTAGAATCCATTTCACGACTACAAACTCCACAAATGTGCATTTTCTCGTGCCGAGCTCCGCCACAAAGTTAAGTTTTACCACTTGCCATAATTACCAATAAAACGTGTTCCTGCTGATGGCACGTCAACTAAGGCCGCATCACAGTTATGAAGTTGCCGTCTGCCTCCGTGACACCGCGTTATTGCTGACATTTTAGCCTGATTATCTTTAATTAAAAAGTTGTTTTAGGCCTCCACAAAATGCCAAGTTATTAAAAGAAATTGTCGAGAACCCGCGAAGTGGTAACTTACAGAATTGTCATAATTAGATTAAAAAGACCCTGCTTTACTACGATTTCGGACAGAGATTTCTAAACGATTCTTTGGAGGTCGTATGATAGGTATATTTAGGTCTTTGATTTTTACTTTACTGCCGTAATAGAATGGGTTTAAACGCATCGTATGCTCAAAGAATATTGACAGATATGATCACTTCTCAATTGGAGCTTGGCCAACAATGTCTAGATTTTCTGTACGATTTGTAAGTCGATACCCTAGCTTCCGTTTAGAATAGATGTGCCATTTTAGAGTGTTGCGTCTCTCTCGGGTTCGACATGCGTTCCTGAGATATTTACGACTTTATGCATTTCAAGTATTTGCATGATATATTCCCGTGTAGTCGATTACACATGATTACGATTGCGTGTTAGTCTTTGCGTGTGATTCGGAAACGGTTTTTTGTTTGAATTGTGGAACGAATATTGTATTCATACAGTTGAGTTTGTTTTAATATTGATGGGCTGTTACATTGATACGTTTGAATATTTGTGGGGGCTCGGGAGAGCGCAGTGGTGCGGCGGTGCGCGGTGCGGCGGGTGTGTGAGCCCCGCGTCATATGATTCCTTTTATTTATTTTAATCAAATGTGCCGGTTGTTGTTTTGATGCGGCGAGGTTTGCTGTCGTGGCAGTTTGCATGCTCCACATTCGCCCATGAATTCCGGTGTGCGGACCTGCGGATAGATGAATGCTTTAACATTTTACATATCCGACGAATGAATTCGTTCTCCCAACTGACGGTTTTTCATTTTATTCAGTTATTTGATACGTTTTTATTTATACCGGCCGGCGTGTTGTCTTTGTCGAGTTTACTCTGGGGTATTGTTACAAAAATAATAGATACCTATAGAATTCATACCCATGTCGTGCGTTAGTAAAACCTTTTATGCTGATAGCGGATTTGTTCTATTTACAAACTGGTTTATACCTACATGCTCGTGTCGCCCCATATTTTTCTACAATGCCAAACATTTGATTCACGAAAATGCCATTTTGTAAATTTAATTTATTTTTGCCCATTTCAACATAAGGTATTTAGCTTGGAAACACTTTAAATATTTCAGATGTAGGTACAGGATTTGTAACAATTTAAATGCACGCTATTATTAAACGTACTTAATGGCAGCAATGTCTAGTATTTTTATCTGAATAATTCGAAACTACAGCTCATTATAGAGCGTCACAGAGTAAAAAAGAGCAGAGAAATAGCGGGGGATAATGAAAATCTCGGATGTCGTATTTCTTTTTGAAATTGGTTCACATTTCTTTGTAACTGTGCGTGCGGCAGGCTGTGGTCCGGCTGGCGGAGCCAATCAATGGTTATGAGTGTGGGGTAGGCAGGGTTCGTGGGACCGTCGGTGGGGGACAGTAATCATTTAAAAAGTGTGCGCATTCAGTGTGAAACGCATCTCGACGATTGCCGTTTACGTTCTACAATCAGATTGTGCTACCTATCTCATACCGACTTTTTCCACTTCGTTTGTTGCGCCCAGTTTGGGAATAGTTTCTATTTCAACCGGACTAATCAACGCCCGTACATGGTCGACCGACCGGGTTTTTCCATTTTATTTCAGAATAAAATATTCGAATATTTTTATAGTAGAATCGGTCATGATAGTTATGAAATATAAAACAAACATTCCCTATTCATTTAGTGTAAGTTATCACATTGAAAATAGTTTTTGCAGTGTTCAAATATTTAAAATTCTAGAGAGAAAAGTTTACATTTTGCATAATCCCTGAAACCGCTCAGCTGTTTAAATTTTTAATGACCCAGGGATTATAGTTGGTTAGCTGTATGTTACAAAATCGCTGAGCAAACATTGAATAAAATTTTCACAAAGTTAATTTAGAAGCAAATATTTTTTTTTAAAGAATTAACCTTTTTTCAAAGTCCATGAAACGAAGACAAAATAGATTTTTGGCAGGATTTTAAAACCTTTTCCAAATTCCCATTATCAAAAAAAAACATACACAAGTACTACCTACTACTAATCATAAACCCTCAAATGCCAACGTACAACCACTATCTCCCCAGAAACTCAGAACTAAACCCACAATTCACTCAGCAGTCCAAAACCCTAGAAATTACACAATTTACATAACATTATCAAATAATCATATCTTCTAACATTCCCTTACAACGTTTCGGTTCTACAAGTAATTTCACAGGTACTGTATTTGCGGTTACGTGGTGCAAATATCGATTTACATGGCACTGTATAATTCACAGGTTGAATTATGTATTACCTTTCATTAGCACATTGGCCAGTCCCAAGGTGTATTAGCACATAAATTCGCTTACCCACACCCTTAAGGAATCCTTACGTGTGAACGATTATCCATTCAAGTGAATTTGCCATACAAATCTTTATTTGTTTTCTTTCCTGCTTGTGTTTTATAGTGGTTAGTTGTAACTATTTAATATTATTTTAAGCCTTTACTGAAAAACTTGTTCATTTACAATTTCAATACTGATCACATAATATTTTCCAACAAAAACTTTGGAAAAATAAAGGCCTGAAAACTGCCGCCTCTGTGTTTTCGCAAACACTTTTAACATTACACATATTAAAATATATTTTGAATATGTGTAAGTTTATTTTATTTTTTCCTCTGTATATAGTTAGTTCTATATAGTGCATTTAATTTAAATAAATAAATGTAGATACAACCTGAAAAAAAATTAATATCCATTTAAATAAATTTTGAATATAAAATCGACTTTCACCACAACACTTTTTCTCTATTCGAATGCAAAATATTGTTACAAACCTGAACAATAACATGCGGGTCACCACACGTAATGTTTTGAGGGCTGGCAACATTCAAACACGATGCTGCCAGGAAGTTAATTACATTATTTAATGATATTTTACAGTGCCACCCACCTGACTGATGAACCTAATGATTGACAATTATCGTATCGATTGATAGTTCGTACTGTAGGTATATCAGATGGGAAGTTAATGGTACTGAACCATGAAATAGGGTATTACTCCTTCCTCTGATATAATTATATCACTTAGATTCAACTTGCTATGTCTTCGATATTGAGACGTTTTGAAAGCTATTCGTATATAAGGTTCTATGTTGATTAATTACGACAAAAACTTTTTACAAAAAAAAAACAACCGACCGCCAAAAAAAAACACTATCGTGTCTTGGGTTTTGTATTTTCGTTTTTTGCCACCGACTTCCGAAATTAAAGTTATTTTTCACTTTGTACTGTTTTTTTTTTGGAGGTAGGTCGTTTTTTTGTAAAAAGTTTTTATTTTTCCCTTTTTAGTTGTGGTACCTACCCCACATACATTCGAAAACCACTACCTGCTACCAGTGACAGAAACTTATCATATCATCTACATACTAAGTGGGAAAAAAAAACGTATTATGTAGCTAACTCAAAAACTATCCAAGCAAAGTTAATAAAATTTATATGGGACCAATTCGAGAGCACACCCTTTCAAACAAAAAAGAATTTTCAAAATCGGTCCACAATTGACGGAGAAATCGGTGGACATACATAAAAAAAAAAAACAAAAAAAAAAAAAAACATACGCGACGAACATATAACCTCCTCCTTTTTGGAAGTCGGTTAAAAAGTACTAAATATCAGGTATGTAAAGGCAGTGGTATTGTTACTGTGATTTTATGTTGTTAAAAGTTAGATTTTGTACAATCCATAGTGTTGACTAATATATTCAGATGAGTGTTACAAAATTCAGTAGTTTTCAGAATAAATGTTTGAATTGAACAGTTCTACGAAATATTTGGGACTCGATAAAGTTTTCATACAAGCCGCCGCGTCCATCACGATTATTTTCACATTGATTAAACTAAGATAGCCGTTGTTTTACAGCAAAAAAGCTGTATAGTTAAAGACAATCAATTTATTTAATACCAAGATTTAATTGCAAGTATAAAGATATTATAACATAATGAGTTTCCTCAATATACGACTTTATTTCAACACAGAATAATTGCGAAATATTGCGGCGATACTTACGAACTCCAATAATTGCAGGCTTAACGCGGCACGCGTGCTATTACCTCAGAAACGGCTCACCTCAATCATTATAATGCTCGTTTAATTATTATTCATTGCGCGACCAAGCTCGTCTAGAATCCGCACCGATACCCATCTCTATTCGCGATCATTACAGCGCAAAAACCTGTCTAGGTACATTCTACATCACCCTCGAATACAAAGAGTATTAGTGTGATCGATGTATTTACAGTGTCGTTTTAGTTTTAATTAAGCTACAGTTGGACCGTTAAGCCGGACCGCGCAGTAAAACGGACCGCGCGGCGCGTGCGGTGGGTTAATAAGCCCGCGCGAATTTAACTCGGACCGTGGACCGTAAATGAGAATCGCCAATAAATCGGGCATTATAATAAACATTAACGTTATTGTTTCCCGTTAAACTGGTCCCCCCTCGCCCCGCGCCGCAGGTGCCGCCGCAACAATCCGCCCGGAATTTCAACGACTTCAATTATTGAGTGCCTCCGAACCGAACCCTTTGCCTCCTCAAGAGACCGGACTGTCCATTTCATCGGACGATAATGCTGCGTGGCACTCGGGATCTCCCTAACTTAAATAAACCAGTATACCTACCCATTCCTTTTCGGATTTTTCCATGCGAAAGTTGGCTTAGAATTTAATTAGGTTCAAAACAAATAAATACATTCAGCGCTTTGTTAGATTGCTTCTTCAAGTAGAGATTAACTTTAATACTTATTTTGATCCGATTTTTCTAAGAAAATACAAACTATTATTATAAATTGACTATCTGAATATCTAACTTCGTTTTTATTAGATAGGGCTCTGTTATTATAAGAAACTTATTCAAATATTTATGCTTGTAAACCGTCATCCGCCACATCATGAATATAAGATGTCCGGTGACAGGAAACCTTGATTCAATTGAAGATTTGCATAATTTGCATCGAATATAATCTCTTGGTGTTATTATACGTCGTGTTGTAAGCGATGGAAACACGACCGGTGTTGTTAGAGTAGAAGAAAATATCACAACATAATATCAAGAGATTTTGTAATTGAAATCGTATTTTTGCTAACAACTGGGCACAGAAATCTTTGATTCAATACACCCCGTTTGCCCTCTTCTACTCTACCCCAACTGCTTTCTTCCGGCTGTCTGCCCATCTAGCTTGAGAGCCTTTGTTAGCTTTTCACTAAAAAACAATGAACCAAAAGATTAAAAATTAAAATAAATCCTCGGAAACAATGTAACGTTCTACGTCGCTATAAAATACAAAACAAACTATCTAAAAGCAACTCCCAACTAAGGTACGGTTAAAGCATTATCGAAACTAAATTAGGGTGGTTACACACACGCGTCACGTTGTCACTAATCTCGACTCTTAGCGCAATCTCGAGCCATTCCAACGAGAAAACAATGCAGCCACCTTTCACGGGGAACAAAGAGGAAATAACAAAAGAATGGACTCGACGAATCGCTGTACTGCGAATTATCGGACCGGCTCCAACACACGTGCGAATGCCGTTGATCGCCCTTTAAAACGAGCGCTACAAAGAAAAAAATCACTACACAATTCAAGTCGAAGGCACGTTTAACACAACGAAAGTAAATATCAGTATGATGCAACGTGCGGTCGACCCTTTTATGTTTTCGGTATTTACTATTCGACCGCTTTGTGTAACTTCAGTTGCAGCGGGGCTTTGTGTTAAAAGGTTCGCGCGTCCACCCGTCTGTCTATACTAAACAGGGAGTTAGCCACTGGAATTTCACCGACTTTTTTCTGTTTTATGATTGACAGCACACGGGCCGTGTTCGGTCGCGCGATCCATGTCCAACGGTCCGTGATCCACTACTAAGAGACTACCGCCACGAGCCGCCTACTAGTTCCCACATCGTCACACATTGCATCATACAAAAGCTCTCTGAATTCATTTGCTACATCCAGACTCGAACCATCGAACTGCACACAAAAGTCACGCTTGCAGAAAATGTACAATGAGACATAAGAGAACCCCATTCGCGTCTAATTACGAAAATTAAATCGCTGGTTTCAATGTGTGCATAAGCATAGAAAAAATTGGTTCGTCTCGTTAGAACTTTCGTCTGCAAATATAAAATTCAATTTCTGAATGAGCACAAAAAATCTTCCACCTTGTTTTTCGCGTTCATTTTGCATCAACCGACGTAGAATCCTAATTATCTTTCCCAGTTAAGCTTAAGTGAATTATTCCAGCCGCCCACTGTGGCGCACAAACAAAACGGCACTGAGTTCGCAACCTCAGTCGAAAATACTAAAACATTAAAGAGCATTCCCGGCGTACGTATAATATCCGCTAAGTAGTAAATATATGCGGCGCATAAGCCCGCTATCTTGGCGGAGGTAACTGAGCTGCGCTTTAGCCGGCTCAACTTTTAATAACGCCCGCAAAATCATCTAATTAATCTGATTACGTACGGACCCGCACGCCGAAGCAACACGCGGCACTAATGCTTACTTCTGAGCATTAAACAAACTTATTTGTCCCATGTAGTGCCACTCGGATTAGTCAGGCGAGCCCTGGCCTGTTTCCCTCGTAGATTATCACGGGCTTTCTCAGGTCCCGCACAAATACTACCAACCGTCACTCGCCTTTCAAATTACACGAACTTATTTATAAAATATGTAGCAAACCTCTTTGCGGTACTCATTTTGGTGTAGTGCCAGAGATGACTCAACTAGAAAATTCGATCTTACAATATTAAATATTTCCCCTATACATTAAGATTAAATAAATTTCATAGATCAATACGAACACGTGATAATACCATAAAATTTTAAGTAAAGGAATCCGGTTAAAGCCCCTTTGAGATTGAAATTGTTTTTACCTAGGCATTCCAAATATTCTCCCAAAAGATACATCCTTTTGTATAAAGTTGGGATACAGTCTTGCCCATACCCATTTTCCGGTTCAGTGCTTACCTCTTTACGACTTACTGCTGATAGAGATTTCCCTATTTTATTGTTACATGGAAATACAACGTATAGGAAGTTATACCGAGAAAATGGTAGATAGCCGAATTTTGTTATTTTGGACATATCCTTTAAAGCCAAGCCAAGTAAATAAGTAATCATTGAAAGTGATGGCAAAATTGGTACCACATTTCCGAAAGGTTAGATAAAGAAAGTACACAAGACTTCCGCCTCCTTTCAAGCTTAAGATTAAATACAAAAATGCGGTAATTATCCGTAGCAGGATGTCACTAAAGATGTAAGAGGCGAATATCAGATTTCAGACGGGCTTGTATGTTTGTGTGCGCCCCCTATAAGTGTAATTACGTGGGCTCGAGACCGCTCCTCCAGCCAGCTTCACGCACACGATGAATGAGATCTGCCACTAATGGAGATCTTATCTTTACTCCGAGATGGAGTAAGGTGGCCGTCCTTAACAGTATAAACTTTGTTATGTATAATACAGGGACTTATCTTAGCCAAATAGGACAGCCGAGTCCAGGTCATAAATAAAGCCCGGCTTTGATTTCTGAAGGTGACCCTCGCTTTGTGCGTTCTTAAGGGTCGAGGTTCGTGAGATCCCTTTTAATAGTTTCCAAGGAAATCTTACTTAATTCGCATAATGATCACGTAATCCTTAATACTAATCGGGACCTCTATAAATTATGTACCGAAGTTCACATCGTGGAGACTGCTATCGGCGGTTTCTTGGCGACTTTGCGTTTTGTACGTATATTCGTTTTAATTTCTCTGCAATTACCCACTAATCCGTTTTCTTCACAAATTAAATATTTAAGTCGGCAATTTGTGGCGCTTCCGCTTTGCGTTGTACAAAGAAGAGAGGACTATTTGGTGAAAGTAATTTTCAAAATTATATTGTTACTTCGCCTTTAGATGTTGTAATAATTATCTCTGGTCTGCTTTAACAAGCGTTTAAATCGAGTAGGAAATTAAAACTCACTTTACGTTAAATTGTTCTTGACAAGGAGTCAAACGAAACGCGACAAATTATAATTTTGTCATAACGACCCCGGAACAGATATTTGTATACCTTGTTTAAAATTGTTCGTAATGGAATAGAATTAACATTTCGATATGAGAATGGAGTAGTCTCTATCAAATACGTTGTATTTTACCCTCTTGAACAATGCGATATGAAAATCAATCGGAACTCCATTCAACTTAGCCTTTCAAAAAAGAACTCAGTGATTTCGATAAAAGGCAAAGCCTATTGGCAGAACGAATCGAGGGACAGAATACAGAAGGAGGTTCAGTGCGAGCGTCGGGCGTCGGGCGTCGGGCGGCGCGAGCAGATAGGCAGCTCGAGCGACACGAATGCGACATTTCAATTTGAGTATATATTATTCATGGTAATGCGTTAAAAGCGCTAGCATACAAGTCGCTCAGTGCGGCGGAGGCTGGCGCGCGGCGAGTAATCGGCCCGCACGTGCGCTGCCAGATACATTATATGTATATTCAATGTTGTGCTTTAAAATTGTCGTTTCGCGCCATTTGCAGTTGCCGCGCCGGCCCGATGTGCTTCGCTTATAAAGTAACTCCGCGAAATGTGGCACTCGTTTTTATTTATCGACGCTCTACGAAATCGCTTTTTACCTATCACTGAACAAAAGTTTTTGTTGTATAAAATCTGGTATAGTACCGGAAGTACAAAAATGTATGGAAATGGTGTTTCGGTACGTGATATGTTTCCGATTAATGAAACAGCCTGAGGGTTGGTTGCGTATTGAGCAGATACAAACAAGATATATTGAATACCGTACATAAATCTCGTGCGGTGCTATAGAGCGGAGTGAATCCGTTGCTACCGCAACATTACCGGCGTAAATGTTCAAATAATTCCTATGCACGCATTCCGAAGCGGATTCCAAAAGTGAAATCTATGTGGCTGCCTAGTTTAGAGCGTAATTCAATTATTGTCGAAAGCTTGCTCACTTAATTCATATGCTGAGCTTTTAATACTGAATTGTTGTGACATTCAAAATATTTATTTGATTAGATTCAGCCAACTATTATTACAAAATGTTTGTCGTCCTTTCGCTTCATACAATAGAAGGGGTTAAAAATAAATAAAACAGTATTTCACGTGCAGATATTTATTACTCCTATCCTTTCTCAGATATTATAAATGTGTTGAGGTATTTCGCAAAGAACATTTAAATTTATTTATGGCTTACCTCGATAATGCCTTCGAGATAGTTTCTACGGGAGCAATTTAAAAGGGGAGACCCGAAAAATTAATCAATGGACGGTGGATATTCCACAAATGCGGCGAGGGTATAAAGATAATATTGTATTGGTGGGAGAAAGTTAGTGTGTTTAAGACGGGGTAGTGTGAGGTAGTGTGCGTGAGTAGCAGAGAGGTCGAATTGTAGCCAACATCTATTATTCATCGTTGAAGACACGGGAACGAAATTTGTGTAAGTGCGTTGTGATCCAGCCAATCTCACAATCTTTATTTTATTCCCAATAAATGGATTAGGTTGTTCGCAAACCTTGTTGCGTGCTTACGTTTATTTTGTTTATGCATGTCAGCGGGTCGGGCGTGATTATTTTAATGGATTTATTTATCTTGGTGTCATATTTTTCAATTCCCATTTATGAATCTAGTGGCTTGTTGTCATTGACATTGAAAAGTTGAACATTAAAATTAATGTTTATTTAGCGATATAGTGGTTTCTCTGAAATTCACAGTTTCAATAAAGTTAAATTAATCTATAAAACATCCATTGGTTGCCCGAAATTGCATTTTTTACACTTTCTTCTATAAAATAATGACAGGCTTGATTTTCAAACTCATGATAATTAGATACCCCGTCAAAACACTCATCAATAAAACCGTTAGATTTAAACTTCGGCATAATGCCGACGTTCAAAGCATGGCGGCGTTTGTTTGTGGTGTTGGCAGGCGCGTGCGTACGCATGCAGCCTGCTGCGGCGTGTCTGATAGATGGCCGCCGATATATCAGCCGCTACATACCCCCACCCAACCCCTCGCCTCATCTAACGAATATTAATCAAGTCTATACCCAGCCTTATATCGCACACAACGGACCTCTTCATTTTCTTCAAGTACACGAGCATCTATTACGTTATTATTTCCCTTCCTCAAGACGTGTGTAATTTTTCCACTCCTCTTCATGCCAGACGAAAACAATTCTTCCAAAGTAACAACCCTCTGATTTTATTTACGGCAGTTTCTCGACCTCGCTCGTGATAAAACTTGTACTTAACATGCCCATCGAACTTCATAATTTATATGAGGGCAGTTAAGCAGTTAAAAGCCTGGAAACCTTTCCTCAAAGTCGCCTTAAAAAATTGAGGAAATTCCGCGGGGACTCACCTGTGACCCTCTTCGGTGCCATCGTTTTATCGGTACCCTGAGACATAAATTACAAGTAAAAGTAATCGTTGAAACTTTCCTGTAGCAGGCCGGAGGGCCAGAAGCTTGGAATTTGTGCAGAATTACCTGCCACTGGTTTTAAGACTTGTAATTTATCAGTGAAGGCCGGGGCGCCTCGATCGGCCGTAGGTCGGCGACCACCCGCCCGGAAAATAGCCCGTATCGTTATTCCAAGGATCCGCCGGAAAATAGCCCGTATCGTTATTCCAAGGATCCGCCGGAAAATATTAGTTTCGACGTTACCATTACTACTTGTAACAAAAGCAATAAGCATTTAGATGCCTACTTAACACATTACAAATCCGTGAATAAGAGAAAAAAAAACTCCCGAAATAAAGACATTAGTTAAAGTACGGTTGGTGGTTTCTGCGTACGGTATCTGGGAAAAAGGCGGGTTTTGATTGACGCTGGTAATCGGCTTAATGTAACCTCGAGGCAAGTTTTGCGCGGCGCACAAACGACTGGTTAAATTCGGAGGTCGACGCAAAGCGACGCAATCTCTCACACGTCACAACGAAGGAGCTTTTCATATAATTCATTTCCCTATTCATATTTGTCTTAGGAGCTGACTGGAGCACGTACTAAAAAAACCCTAAAAAGAGGTTACGGAGCAAATTGATACTGTTTTGCTTTCGGAGTAATTGAAAGTATTTTGCGAAAATACGCCTTTTACATTTATGTATTCTATTCACATACAATTTCAGAAAATATTCGCAAAGTTGAATAATTATTCAAAGAATAAAAGGTCTCTCATAAAACCGTTTGATTGGAAAAGAAAAAAGGTAGGTAGGCACCGTGAGTGTCGCGTGCCTCGATCATTGACCCCTAGATATCCTCTCCCCAAATTCCGCATATCCAATAGGAAAACTTGTCTGCCTTATGGTTTATACTCGTCGTTCAAGTTTACGTGACTGGAAATAGTAAAATCGGATGATGATGTTGATAATGTAGGTCGTAATGGGCCATTGCCAATAAAACCTTATAGGTAAGCGATGGATTAAAAGGAACTGGGTCAGGGCAAGGCCCATGCCTTATAAAAATAACGCGCTTTGGAAGGTGCTCCCGTCTACTAAACGTCGGAAGTGCCAATCGCGTTATCTATCCCCGCTGCCTACCTGCTGTGCAAACAATACGCAAAATAAACTCGCTTTGTAACCGAATACGTTTAGTAAGTAGACTACGTTCACCTTGAAACAAGTACCAACAAAGTTTCCTTCTAGATTAGCAGTTCCACGTAAATATGTAAGTACATCAAAGATATAAAAGTTGATAGTTACAACGATGATAAAAGTATATTTACAGGTAAAATAGTATCGGGCAAATGGAACGGCCAATCACACTAAGTTTCTTTCAGCTAGTACTTTAGTCTAAAAGGAAAGTTACATGCACTCAATAGAAGACCGCTTAAAAAGTTTCCCTCGAAAACGTCAATGTAAAAAGCAGGGCCGCAACTTCGCAATATCGCCCACTTGTTCCGGCCAAATGAATAATTATTGAATTTAAATTCTTATTTTGAGTCTCATTACGAAGTTTGAAAAGGGTCATGCTTTTTGTATAATTAAAGAGCTTTCCATTTCGTGACGCTAAACTTGAGATCTGTAAGGGAATTAATTGAAATATTTTAAATCGATTTACCTATTGGTTCGTAGCGCTAGTGCTACGCTGGATTGCTACGCCGCGTAGCAACCCGGCGTAGCGGATATACGTTTAAAAAGAATATTCGTAGAGCGTAGGCTGCAGTGATAGTAAATACGGCTATACGTAATAGGCAAGTAGGTGAAGCCAGCGGAGTGTGGGGGCGTCGTAGAGCGGACGCGGTCGTGTTTCGTGCGCGGGTCATTTGCGCCCATCGTTACCAGCAGCAGGCGTCCCCGCACGCACAACGATCTCTTCATTTTCACACGGAATTTTACACTCATAGTAAACGTTAAAACTCATTTTTGTGCTCCATTTTTTCCACGCTTCCACGATATACTGTATTACCCCGTTTATTGCTACGACCGAACAGATATTAAACATTAAATATTTACAACGGATTTTCCATTCCATCTATTGTTACTTACTAGTTTCGATTCTCAGACAGATACGACCCTAAGTCAATATCGTAAGTTCCGGCCGCAAACTTAGCGACCGCAGTGGCCGGCCGAAAGTTTCATGTGGCTGATAATTTACATAATAGAAGACTAGGTCTATCCACTATCGGGGTCATCCAAACTTCTGTGGATTAGAGCTTTCACGGGCAAGGCTTATCGGATTTTGAACGAATTTCGGGTAGCTTGCGATAGCGACGTCATTATCGATATCCGATTTATATGCAGATTGGGAGTGAAGTGGCTGTGGCGTGGCGTGGGCGCGGCCGTGACGTCACACGCGCGCCGCCGCACTACACATAAATAATCTGCCGCTCGCCGACCGCCGTCTTCAACTTTGTCTTATTTGAAGATTATACAATTAATCCCTTCCCTTTACATTCCCGTCGGAACTGAGATCCTTGTACAACTTTTGCGCACTCGACCCGACGAAGACAGAACCTCCATTGTGAGGATTTAACAATTTCACCCGCCTCGTTGCATTTCACAGAGTAATAATAAAACATCACAATGGATGTCAACTCTATTCAAGATGAGTATCCAAGACGGAGAGCGTCAGTGGCATAATTCAACAAATCAGAGATGATGAAAGAATTATTTTCTTTGGGAAGGGCTGTTTCGGATCCATAACAATATTATTATATCTTTATTCAATACGTAAAGACGGTAATAGGGTATATTCTGTTGTTGTATTTATACCGCTGAAGCCAACAATGTAATATTAGAAATACAGCTCGCGTGTTACTTAAAATCACAGTGGATAAAAATGTATAAGTAAATATTTTTTTCACAATACACATTTTTACCCGAGTATTGAAAGTTTGTAGTTGGCGCACATTACGTGGGTTGCCAAGCGCGGGTACAGATTGCGTTCATCCCCACTCTGACGAGTCTCGTAAACAATAAGTAATTTCGAAAATGGAGGCGAACGTATGAAAGCGTGGCTTTTCCCATAGGTAATGACTGGCAACAATCTACATAAGACTAACGAGTGAAACTTCAGTAGCGTCATTATGCTGGTAGCGATTGCTTGCGCGCCGTCGAACGCTCGCTCGATCGCCATTTTTCATTCGATCGTATAATCTAGACCGTATTTATACTATCCGATACCGACCGACACAGTAAATCAATTAAGCGAACCTGCACAAGTTTCGGTCGCAATTAAGCTGTTTATATTAGGTATTAGGTACGGTTTATCAACGTAACAGTATGTGCACGTGAATAATTAAAGTAAAACACCATTTGCAACACAGTTTCAATCACGGAGCAAGAATATTTACGGTGTCTGCCGGGCAGCACGCTCGCCTCCATTCAAACCTGGCTGTTATGCCAATTAGACCTTTATTTGTGTTACGTTCAATCGCTCAATAATAACTTTTTGCTTGTGTACTGAGTAATGATAGGCTATTAGATAAAACCACTTTGGCGCCTATCGCGATGGATGAGTCGAAACCGTTTGAAATGTTGAGTGCCCATTTATTACTCAACTGTCGTTTAAAAAATGTTTAACGTCAAATTCATGTTGTTGTTGTTCAACAATTCATGTTTCCGTAAATTTCCAGCGAAGTTTAGCAAAAAAAGGCAACTTGGTAGCGAACACATCATTCATCTTTCAACCGAGCTGTCTATTATGAGTTGCAGTTTTTAAAAAGTTGGTAATTAACACCGGCCCGCAGTCCAGGCCAGGTCCCAACTTTTGAAGTGTTCACAAAGTTTGGAAAATACCCCAATAATTAAAAGCTGGGGGTTTGGATCATGACTTTTTGTTCAGTTTGCATGATTGGACGAGTCACGTAATTAAAAAAGGGGCGAGTACTTGTACTAAGTGACGTCTCACCATTACAATATTATTCGACATGGAAATATCAGAGTGAAATGTTTTCTTTCTAATTACTTGTACTTGTTCCAATAATAAAGAAAGTCAATGTTATTATGGCGTAGAGAAGTTCTTTATACAAAGCTCAGTGTGCCTTTGATGTTGGAGGCACCTATTAATTAAAGTCTATAGATAACAATAGATCTGGCTTTTGAAGTGTTTCAACGGTTTCGGGCACATGGATTTCCAATCATCTACTGCGGTCCTCATAATGATTAAATTAAAAAAATCTTAAAAATGTATCCGATTGGATTTTCACAATCATAGATACAGAAAAATTGGAAATGTCGAGAAAAGCTTACAAAAGGAAATATTTTTTAGTACATTTATTACATTTCTATCAATAACTCTCCTGCGAGTAACATTTGCCTAAAAGTTAAATTCGATAAACATCAATGTAGTGGTTGTTTTCCACGGTATTTCCTGTTTGTCTCACACTCGAGCAGGTTAATAAGTAATGAAGCAGATTCGGCCGACTTTTGTTTGTTAAAGTGATTATTCAAATACGAAAAACGATTTCGGGTTTTCCTAAACTTCCCTCATATTTTATTCACCGATTTTTTTACGGATCGTGGAATACGTAATTTTTTTCTAAGTTTGACGTTCGGAGTTTTTATGAGCTAGATTGTAGTTTAGCAAATTGAAAGTAAGAGAGAAACCAGAAGATGGAAATTGTTGAGAACGACGGTTTCGTGGTTGTTGTTGAAAATACGATTTTATTTCTTAAGCCAGACGGATGAATTTCAGACGACTCTGCGGCTATCACGCGGACATTATTTATATTGAATGGGCTATCTGTACATAACAAAAATATAGTAAGTAAGTACTGCGAGTAACCTTCCTTGGCACGTAATAAAAATAAATAGAGTAGATTTGGTCTGTCACTACGACATTTGTTTTTTCTGTGTAAGCTGCTTTTTCACGACCGGATTTTGTTACATTTAAAATGGAAGTGCTTTATCATTGTATGAAGAATTAAATTTTATTGATTAATTTTGAAAAACGAGACAGTTTTCACCATCGCGACATCTAGAAATTATGAATTACTACTTGAATTTATCCTAGAATTAGAAAATTTCCTACTTTGGATCGTAATCTAAATGCTTGTAGTAAAATTGAAAAACTAATACCTAGTCATTAGTAAAACAACACAAAGTTGGTTTCTTCAGCAATGAAATCCGTATTTGTTTTCAGCTCTGTCGAAAGACTTCTAATATTTAATTACTGTTGTCCGATAAAGTATACTTAAGGGGTATGTTAATAAGGAAACGGCCAGTTCTCCGGGAAAACTTTCCTAAGAAAACTAATCCCATCCCGAGATTATTTCCAGTGGTTCCCAATCAATTCGCCTATAAAAGCACAAGGATAAAACGTCGGTATCCTCGGGGAGTTTCCTCCACTGAGAATCATTACGAAAATACGACAAAATTGTAGACTGTCTGCAGTCGGGAAGGGGTGTTATTTATGGAGGGCAGAGGCCGGAGTGTATCTGAGTGGCTCTATTAGCTCTACTAATATTTTCTTCTTCAAGTTAATTGTTATGTCGCCTTTAAGAGCAGGTGGCTTGTCCCATTATGAGCCGCGGGCAACTTAATGCCGAGACACGAAACTTGAGCGCCACTGAACTCCGTACCCGCGGAAATATTTAAACAAATTAAAACTTTTTCTTTATGCCATTTCCCGAAGAGTATTCTTATTGTGATTCGTTTTTATTGAGTTTGCGGCCAGTTTTTTTTTTTTTGCAACTAACTTATGAGGAGTGTCCGGTAAATAAGGTTGTTGTGGGTTCGAAAATAAATGTTTAATAAATTGTTACGTATTACCACATGTAATCCTATTTTGCCTCTCGTTGTAGACTTACTAAATATAACCTCAAAGAGAAAGGAAAAGTTATCAAACATACAAAGTTTAAGCCAAAACTACAAACCAAAGAATAAGTCGAAACTCAAGCCCAACAATAAATACGTGTCAAAGTTTACCAATATAACCAAACTCCTTGCAAGGCTGCCTACAAACGATCCAGCCAAACCGAGAGCATTGTTAGCTACACTCCCTTGATTGACGTGAGGTTGACCAACACTGGACCATCCTCAAGTCCAGCCGAAGTAACAAGATGCATAGTTCCGGAATTCCTTGTAACAACTGACAGTTTGAATTCCAAATATTAGTTGGAGAATGAGTAATTGTATTTGTTCAGGATCTAATTTGCATGGCATCTAAAAACAGATAACTTGTCCATTGTTACAGTTGGAATATTGTTTGTGTATCCTGTATTTTAAGGGTTTTGGAATTGGTTATTATGTCTATTAGAGAGAACAACACTTTAACTATTTTAGAATAAAATATAGTTGTGTACCTAATTAAAAAAACTTGACAGATCAGAATCAATAACAAAAAAAAAACATAAAAATCACAAATAACAATAAAATATTTTTTCAAATTCCAATTTCCGCTATATTGAAAGCCTCGGGGTAAACGTACGCTCGTATAAACACCGTGTGTTTAGAAATACGTCACTGTGACGTCACGAGACATGCTGACAAACAAACAAATCAGTCGCGATGCACGCGCGGGCAAACAGCGCGATTGTTCAGATATTAGTTCATCGCGTAATGTTGGCTGCGCGATCGCGATATCGTGCCGTTTGATGGATCGCGATACCAAAATGTAATGCCAGTGCTGTTTCAGTGTTCATTGTGTGTAATGACGTCACTCGATCATTATGTTTCTAATGATGCGTTCTGATTTATGTTCTCTCCCGATATCAACATCAAAACGAGAATAATCATTTGTTGAGACTTGAGAGTTTGTTGACAGCCTTCAAAGTATTTGATTACCAACTCCGAAAAATAGACAAAAATAATATTGTGAAAAACTGAAATTCGAGGCTAATTAATTCCCAAACTTACTTTAATTGGTCTCAGTCGAATTATAATTTCATTACCGAGATATTTTAAAATAATTGAAAGTTTTGAATGATGCAATTAATTTCAAGTTGTTTTAGTTTATTTCGTAAACTTGAATCGTGAAAGTTGATGTGGATTGAAGGTTAAGTAATTAACAAGACACTATGTACTAGTACAGATAAATTTCCACTGTTTATTTATGCTTTTAAATTGAATTCATAGACAATCAAATCAAAGTCTTTTGCGTTCTTACTAATTATCCTTTCACAATCAAATTATTGGTAAAACACTTAACGATAAAACAACATAAATACCCATATTGTTAAGAGTCTCCCAATTATTTCATATAGTAGTAAGTATCCTCCTTCACTGCCACATCACATAATTCCACCATTAACATCCCCCTAAATCTTAACAACAAAAGTAAAAAATAGAGGTGTACACATTGCGAATTACCGCGACAGGTATCCTCAGGGACCCACTCACGTCACTCTCTTAAATGAAATACTTAATAATAGAGGACGCTTAACACAAAGGTACAGACATTACAAAAAATTGTTCCCTTTGTTACAATTGCTTTATTCATGCCATATTTAAGTAACAGTCACATATAGTTTTCAAGATATTATCGGAGTAAATTATGTTATTTGAACATGTCATTTAATGATAATGTTGATTAAATAAAACTGTCATGTTTGCTGCTGTTAAAGCTGTTTGTATAACCGATCAACTTTTGCTTACAACCTCAGTTTATTTTATGACATGACCTTTTTCTGTATCAGCTTAGTACATTAGAAGTCCGCGGTTTCGACTAGCGAGTGCTCTACTAAACTATGGCATTTTCCTTGACCAAAAAGGGACTCGCCTAAACCCGATACTCTATCCGAGCATTCAGTAAATCCTGTATTTTATTCCCGCCATGTACGCTCAACTATAAAAATTCCGGCCGTCGGCGAACATTGTCTCCAATTTCGCACACTTACCCTTGCTTGTGAAAAATATTCGGCCAAGAGTGGAATTAGTAAAGTTGGTGGGATACCCGTGTGGGCCACACATCGGCCGAATATTAAAAGGGGAATTAGAGTGGTCACGCCTGTATGCGTTCATAAATGTTCTTATTTGGCCTCAAGTTGTTAGACCACTTGTCACGTGACGGTGGCTAGCCTGTAAAATTGGGTTCTTTAGCAGGTTTAGTTATATTTTGTGAAATGTTTGTGGGACTCATAAGACTAATTTCACAAAATTGGCCTTGTAGTGTTGTTCCGACCGACTCATTTACGCGGACTAATATACACTTGTTTACTTACAAAACGAAAGCTGCTATGTAGTCGGATATAAATCTGAACGCACACGGTTCCCCTACGAACAAACGTTCGAAACAAATTAAAACTTAAATCAGTCGAAATTAAATCGATCAGTAATCAGATACAAACATTAACTCAAAAGACACCTCCGAGGTTCGCATTGATCACGGCCAAAGTTCGGTTTCACCGTAACGTCGCCCAAGGGAACGACCCCGAATGGCAATACCCGTCCTTGTCGCACGCACTACATCACAAATGCGAAAAAAGGTAATGACGCGATGTAGCCCTCACAAATTGACCGTAACAATACCGCATTAGGTCACAATCTATGTCGCAGAAATACAGCATAATCTATTTTTTCCCAACAAATCTCTATTGATTCGGTCAAACCACGGACGATCGTATTATGACGAAATGTGTTACGATTGGTCTATTTTTCCGTCTCCTGACTAAAGTAATAAATTCCATCATTTATGTAAGTTAATAGATATTTATTGCTTTGCTATTTCGGAATATTGTCAGGCTTTTTTACCTAATTCGTTTTCATTCGTAGTTTTATTTTTAGGCAGAAAATTTATTTAGTTCGAATACGGACAAGAAATTGTATTTTCTTATTGCTTCACTGTAAAATCAATGTAAAGGAAATTAATGACCAAAGTAGGTTATTCTAATTATATTTCAGTACCAGGAAAGCATATAGCAGCTGGTTATTTTCCCATGCAAGTTGTAAGAGTCAACTGTAGAAAATGAGTATTTTAACGTACCGACAGGCGATGGTACACGCACCGTTATTTGCTATTTGAAACTTTCAAACAGTAATATTTTTCCGTAAATAACTGAAAACGAACTGAAGCACTTCGTTCTAGGCACTCAATCTTATTGAATACTACATTCACGAGTTTCAGTAAGGCTCTATTTATGTCGATATCGCAGTGGTATCAAAACAATCCCGCTCCGATAAAATGTTCGAAAGGTGTGTTAACAATGCGCTCTTTGTTTCTTCTTAATGAATAGTTTTGCACTTTTGATACTACCCTGATACCGATACAATTTAAAAGCCCTGAAAAATGTTATCAAGCGAGAACGTATTGAATACAGCGCTATGTAGTTTGAATTAACACTTACCTTTGTTTTCAAAGGTTCTATATCCTTGAGCAAATTTCTCCCAAAGCCCTGCCCTTCAGAGTACCGACCTACGTCGGCCCCAACTACGTTTAACACGTGAACAAATAGGATCACTTCTAACGAAAATGATAAAGTTTGAGAAAAAAATAAACGAGATCCTTTACTTTCTCTTCAGACGGTATTAATGTCAAAGATAAATCAGCGTCCGTGTATGTCCGAAAATTAGGTGTTATTTTTTTATTCACCACAGAAGAGGGTTGCTCAGGCCGCTCGGCCAACAAAAGAGTGGCAATTCCCGCTCAAACAAATCACCACTAAACAAACGTTTCTACAGGTAGGAATAATTCAGCGAAAGGTCACCTGTTACGGGTATTCGACATCGATCATCGGGAGTGCGTCGTGTCGACCTACCCGCGTAATGTTGCCCTGGGGACCGACGCCAGCGACGCCGCCGCCGAGACAAAACCCACGGGCCTCGGCCTGTCAAACCGAACTTGCCCGCTTTTGTATACACGCACATTTTTCAACGTGGGTCACTTCATACGGCCGCTGTGTACCCTTTGCTGTACCGCCAAACATGACATATCTGATACGCATCTGAAAAGTTAATAAGGAAGGAATTTATAATTAAGTCGTACGTACAATTACGTATGTGGAGGCGTCACGCGTCGACGTCAACATGAATATTTACGATGCAATTTCGTTCCATTTCAGATTTATCACTGTTTTGTTGGCGGACGGGGAATTTTAAAAATGCTCCTTCGTGGCCAAATTTAGGTGCGAGCGAGTCGCGTTAGGCGGGCGGTGACAGCGCATCTCCGCTAGCGTGTATTGTTCGTGTCCTAACCGCCGACTTTCCATTTATTTCTCTATGAATACGTTATTACCTGCTCGCCCCCGCTTATCAAAGTTTATTTGCAGCGTGTGGTTTACTCTGTACCGGTGCTTATTCGTTATTACAACGGCGGAGTGTTTTATTGCCGGGGCGGGGCTCAAATCGCGCACGACGCCCTTGTTTTTCGCTATTTTACCTCACGATTTTTCAGAATTTGAAGTTAATATTATGTCTTTTTGTTGCAGATCGAGGACGCCATGCTAATGTTCGACAAACAAACCAATAGGCACAGAGGTAAGTCGTCATTACTTTAGTAAGCGGATAATACAATAACGGGGCTTGGACCCTAATAAATCAGATCCCCAATACTGCCCAAGTACTTAGTACTATATACAATTATTAATGTCTTATACATTAATAAAACTATGCCAATAATGGCTTTATATAGGTATCCTTCTGAGGAGCTTAGTGATTAGGGACTTAGGAATAATAATAACCCAAATAACACTACCCAACGAATAGGTCTAGTTAGTAATCCTCGCTTTTATGATTATTAGGTAGCTATTTTCAGCTGTCTGTGTTACCGAACAAAATAACAAAACTCAAGTCATTCCAAACAAAAATACAGTACAATAAAAACTGAACGGAATTCAAAACCGTAATAATATTATATTATTACTTCCCTAGCCGTAAGTTATGCGAGGCAAGCCACGCAGAGCGGCGTGTCACCGTATTTTTCTTGACAAAAACAACGGAACTTCCAAAGGCTTGCATGTCACACACGGAAACATATCATTTTTGTTTGTCTCGCCTCATTTCTCTGGCCGTCTTCGCCACAAAGTCGTCACTGGTTAACTAGCAACGGATAAATATAGGCTTCGACCCTCAATGGAAGCTGGCCAGCGTAAACAGACATGTCGCAATCTAAAGAACCTTCTTTCGAATGGTAAGGAGCTGGGCTAACAGGAAAGGAGAGAGTTCAGGTTATGATGGAGGCGCCGCGGCTGAGGCGAGCGGAGCGAAACGGAGGTGGCATCGTCACTAAACAGGCGCACCGTTTTCGGTATTGTGCTCCCTCCCCATGTTACGACTATTCCCGGCTAATAAATAACAAATCGACGCCCGGATAAAATATACGGTTTCCTCGGCAGGAGATTTTGTATTATTGTGAGGGTAAAAGCAAAGTTACGCTTGAAATCTGCCTATTTCAATTTCGATGGTCGCGTTTTCACTTTTTTCGTAAATATTACACATCGTCATAAACAAGCCAATAAATTGTGTCCCAAAACACTAAAGTCCGGGCCCACGTAATCAGTTTCTTTCATTATCCCCACAACGCGTAAGATTTTAATTAAAATCCACGAAAATCGTATCAAGGCGAGCCATCTTTTGTTGCCAACGAAGGTTCCCTTGTAGCAGTTACAGCAAATACAATGTTAAATTTGCTTTTGTAATCCCCATTACACAAAAACAGGTTGACCCAAATATTCAGGCTCGGTGAAATATCGTTGCGCCGTCATTTATGCAAGTTCGCAAAAACGAATCCTGTTTCACTCCTCGCCGAGGGAAAAACGTCCCTTTCTTGTCGTTGTAAGACATAAAATAATTTACCCATGTTTTCCAAACTTCCAACTTTCGTGCCCTTTGCGTGTCATTTGGATGATATTTTGAGATCCCTCTGCTTGTAATTAGATAAACATTGAAATAAAACACGACGACGTGCCTAGAATACATTTGAATGTGGACGTTTAAACTTTCATTTGTGGGGCGTTTACCTGCTCACTCTGCCCAGACGATTCATTTATGTTATACGATTCGTGTAATGTTGCTGCGTACCTAAATATGAATAGCGCATATAATAATCTAATATAAATATTCCTTAGGCCTCCCCTAATACTACAGTCGGGTTATTATCCCCGGAACGTAATCAGTTGGGTCGGGTTATCCTGGCAAGAAATGTAAAAATATCCGCTGTTTATTTGTATCAAACTCGGGCAAGAGGCAACCCAAACGCGTATTCAAACTGAATATGAATGCAAACTGCCCCGGCGAACGGGCGAAATGGCGAAAATCAAATTAGGTATGGCGTGAATACTTCACGGCGACGGCGGGAAAAAAAAATTGAAATCAAATATTCATTGACTTTCAACCGGATAAGCCGGCCCGCAGCCATTTCAATACATTTTATTATCTATTTTCGTTGTGAGGACCACGCCTCGGTGACGCGGACCCACACTCGCCTATATATCCCGACAAATCCTACATTTAATCGTTTTAAACGTATTTCAATATCTCGTGTCTCGATTATGACCGTTACGCTTTTCATAACAACTAAATTGAAGCTGGTTTCTATTAGAAAGCTTTTTGCTTTCCAAAGTTCAGGGGTTCTTTTAAAACCAGACTAAAATGGCATTCTATAAAATTGACCTGAGGGCGGAATAAAAAAGGTATAATTTTAGAGAATGAACTCTCTATAAATCTCTTTGATATTACAGTCCCGACTGAAGATTCATGTCTAAAGCTATTTACTTTGAATGATATCTGTCCGATTTTTAAACAAAAGGACAAAAATATGTCGGGAAAATAATTTTTGATAATGTTTAATATTCTTTTTCACATTATTTAGTTAATAAATCACGTGTTGAATGGAGACTTAATTCAAAGGATGATTTTTATGTTAAGCTGTTGAATCTGTGAAAAATAAAAACCTTTTAGCCTTTTCAGTACATTAAATATGCGCGAATAATGCGTTTAATAGCACCCTTTACTTTTATTTACGACCTTTGCCGGTTGAAAAAATAATTAACGATGTCCCTTTGCAAAATATTTTCCATTGTCTCTGCCTAATAATTTAATTTTTAGGATATAAAAAATGGGAATAAATCTTTTATTGCCTAATATGAGTTTGCATATTGTTGTATCGGTAACATGAAACTGGCAGACAAGATGTCTTGTATCGTAATCAGCGGAGCGTTACCGAATATGTTCACGTTCGTTTGACATTCAAACTGTCAGCGGAGCTTGAAGTAAATGCCATTACACAAAGGTAAACGCGACGTTTGAGAGACAAAGTTCATAAATATTAAACAAAAAAAACTAGCGCAAGCAATCTCTGCGGAGCGGATTCCATTTGGTCGTGCGAACCACCTCACGCGCCTCTGGGACGCATTTCTACGAGTGCGTGCTAGCTACCGTGAAAATTTCACCTCTCACTTTGCATAAGAGTAGTGCTATCTATATTTCATCCCTCACAGTTCGTGATGTGTAAAGACGCCTATCGCGTGAATCATAAATGGTGATCGTTTTCTTCAAGTGCCATAAAATTTCGGAAGTCAAAAAAGGCACATCACTAGAGTATTTTTAAACCTTATGCCCTTCACGTACAAACATTTCCACGCCCTTCTCTTTTGTTTTCACCGCCGTGTTTACGATTTTCTTTTATAAATTATTATAGTCGTAAATTTCCACCGTATGTGTAATAAAATCGTTAACTTATTTTACAATTCAAATGCAATAAATATTTACAGTTTACAGAAATAATCAAAGGAATAAAATATTGGTAGATTTTCGGTTGATTTTTATATAATCTTATCTGTATTCAATTCACTTCACGAAACACTTCAATTTCGCTATTTTTGTACATGTCGAGACAATTCTAATACCGGCAAAGCTTCTGAAGTAGAGCTCTCAGACTGTGTAAGGCTGCAATCTTACTTAGCACCTTGGTACAAAGGAATTTGATCTGTATATGTATGGTTTGAGGGTTGTTTGTTGGTTTGTGTAAATGTGTTCGGCGTGTCCTAAGTGGGTGCACGTGGCCTCGTCCCCGGAGAGAGACGGGAATACACAGGGTTTAGGTGCATCTTGCGGCCAACCAACAGCTCCTGTTAATATTACGTGTATTACAATTAATTTAGTTTAAAACAGTCTCGAGTTTGAGTGGTTGTTGTTCATTCTAACAACTTTGTGCTGTTCTTTATAATTAAGCTTTAACGATTTATAGCCAAAGTTGATGTTTGTGGGCCGTAACATGTTACTGTAGAATAGTTTAAACAAATTAAAAGTTAGAGAGAGAACAACATAAGTTTTAGACTCAATGCATTCCATAACTTATGACTCTTGTTAAACTAACTTACAAGAATTTGTACGCATTACAAAAGTTTAAGGCATAGCTAGTAAGGCAAAACAACAACAAACAAAACTCTAAATGAATTGTTGAAAACCAAATAGGTCAATCGAACGAAAAGTACCTACACCTAATCTAAATATAATAATGGCATCGCATCACTATTCACTGTACAGACAGTGGTGCCGATTCCCTTGTTCACAAACTAAACTAAATTTAAGTTCAGTGCATCTTTTTCTTTCTATTTCATTAAGAAAAGGACAGAAGATAAATTTTAGTTTGGTCCTGTCAAATTAATCAGCGCTTGACGTAAATTGACGTAATTTTAGTTGGCAAGTTTTTAATCACGTCTAAACTTGTATGGAGTCTGACAGGCGCTGATTAATTTGACAGGACTAAACTAAAATTTATCTTCTGTCCTTTTTTTAATGAAATTGAAAGAAAAAGATGCACTGAACTTAAATTTAGTTTAGTTTGTGAACAAGGGAATCGACACCAGTGTGTTGATTATGTCAGTCATGGTGTTCAACAGCAAACGAAAACTAGGAACGTCGAAAGTGCTTTAATCATATTATGGCAGCATCGAGATTTTAACACATTCGTTCGGCAGCCTATAACCATTCAAGCTTGATAATGTTCAGTAGTGCACGAGTCTGAAATAGGCTCTCCAATTTAAACACTGCAAACTAAAACCTGGCAATTTTGTATTCACATCACATATCTGTGACACCAGGACCTAATTCTGTCATACACGGACATTGGGTGTACGAAAATATACTGCCTAGTACCTATCTCTGCAGGGATTACCACCGTTACGTTATCGATATTTGCAACTTTATCGAGTCCCAGTTTTGCACATCCCTAGAGGTGCGGTTCCGAATGCATCTCGTGTGATGCATCGATATGAGAAAGTGGGATAGCAAACTCTTGGGACGTCCCTATAATCACCTGTTTACGGAACGGCACTTCTTTCTACTTTGCAAGTAAACAAATACAGTACTTCGCTTTTATTGAATGTTGAGCAGTGTGTGTAAACAGATACGGATTTTACTGAGATTTTATTACGCGTTAGTGATTGTGTTTTGTTTGTTTATTAGTTTGAGTATGTGTCTGGCGTAGCAATAGGTGGAAATAGAAGCCTTCTATGCCAGAAAAAAACCTCTGTTTTAGTAACAAAGTTTCCAAACTCTAAAGCCCCCTAGTACACATAGGGCGAGCCCGTCGCTCAGTCAAAGTTTACTGGGCCTTTTTGCGTGATTTGCCGTTTGATTTGTGTGTATTTGCATTGGCCGAGCACGCTCGACGAAAGGGCTCGCCTAACGTGTACTGGGGGCTTTACAGTACCTACCTACCTACATTGTAGCATACGAAAAAGGTAGGTATGCCCCAGAGGTAGACGCCAAGAGACTGAAAAAACAACGATACAAAAATTATTTATTTGCTGCACAATACTTCAATATAATCACTGCTGTATTAAAATATTATGAAAATCAGATTACAGCAGCAATTAAAACACTTAAAATAAAGCCTTAAATACACGCACGATAATTCATTAACACGGTTAAACCTTTTAATTTAATATGTAATAAGCTCCCGCTCCTACAGTTTCTCATCATTAATTAACTCCGGTATTACTATGGCTTCCAAAAACTACCATTATTTCGCTAACCTCATCAACCAAAATATTGTAATTAAAGTCTGGTTACAATGATTTCATTTACGTATAAAATTTGGTGGAGAAAACCTCGAAGGGATTCGTGAGTGTAAATAAAAAGAAAGTTGTGAAGGGATAGTATTTATATACAAGTACCTATGGCTCCTACGGACTTAGAGCCTGTGCGTTACGGCGGCGGCGCGCCACCGGAACGGTGTCGCTGCGGCGTCCTACATACGAATATCCATGGTATGCCACACGGTGCGTTCCGGCGTCGCACCGCACATACACCGGACTAGCAGCCCGCAAGACAAGGCGGGGGTGTACGCGTTGCGAAACCAGAGCGGCACGGCTCAGATGTTTGTGCGTTGTCAAAAACACAGATATTTGACAGATGACAATTAACGCGCTTTGCGGCGCGGCGCCGCAGCGCCCGTATGCACAGACTTTATCGTTGCGGACAATCACTTCGGAACGCTAACTGTGTTGACACTGATGTAATTATTGTGTACAAAACACACTTTTAATCATCTACTTTTCCAAAAACACATGTAGATCTAAAGATACTCTAAATTGGTGGCGCCGACGTGATTTGTTTTGATACTTTATAGGTACAGTTGTCGAATAATGTTTATTTAATAAACTTGGCATTTGTGTATGTTTTAGATGAGTAGACTGTGTTGAAAACTGTTGTGGATTTGTCACTACACGTAAGTAGATCTTTAACATAGAGGAAATCATGACTTAGGGCTTAAAACTTGCCTAAGTCGGTCGTTATATCTGAAAATCTAAACAAATGAAAACCGGTAAAGAGCGTATCGGTAAAGAGGGTTCAGTACCTACCCATTATACTGCCATAAAAAACTAGTATCATTATTATTGGTAAAAAAATATTGGCAAATTACCTTAATTTTGAACTTTATTTGTGACTTTACTTTTTGCCAAATTTCGTGATTTTAGGTCAACGGGAACTACCATATAGGTTTTCGACCCAAAACCTATAGGGTAGTTCCGGTTGACCTAGAATTGTCAATTTTGGTTCAAAGCAAGGTCTATCAGCACAAGTAAAGGGCAAATACCGAAAAATAAAAATAGTTAAAAATTAAAGTAAATTTTGGTATTTACAAGTTTTCGCGAAAATCTAAATTTGACCATATCTTTTTATCGTGTTGACTCAGGACCTTGATTTTTATACACTTAATAGAGACTATAGACCTCAGTATCTGGTATAAATTTCAATTTGCTAAGTCCACCTGTTCCTGAGAAAATCGGTGGTGACACATAGACAGACGGACAAGAGAGTGATCTTATAAGGGTTCCGTTTTTTACCTTTTGAGGTAAGGAACCCTAAAAACAAACTGCGAAACCTTTTCCAACTATGTTGGGGTCAGATTCTAGTCTAACCGGGTGCAACTGAATACCAGTGTTTTACATGGAGCGATTGCCTATCTGACCTCCACAACCCAATTAGGTACTGGGTAAAGTGAAAATCTAAACAATGGAAATATTATTTCATAAAGACGTCAGTACATGACACACTATATATAGTAACAGCCTTATTTCCCCTGTTCACATAATTCAACCAAACTAAATCACATTCCGGCAAAAGCTGAATACGGCCAATAATTCCATTGGAATCAACAACAATAGCCCCTTAAGAACCGATAGCAATAAATCGAAACCACGAGCATTGATCGTCAATAGAGCATTAAGGAGCTGACACTTTTACAATATACATTAAGAGTGTGTTTTAGCAAATCACTTCCTACCGGGGCCGAGCCCCAAAAAGGATGGTTAAAAAAATAGTGAGTGCGGGAAATGACATAGTGGAAATCCATTGACGACATAGCTTCGCCTTAAGGTAAATAAAGTGCCCACAATTGAATAGTCATTCTTAGAACGATAGAAATTGTCCGCAGCATTTACATTGTCAGCTTTCCGAACAATAAGCGAAGCACTCGCTGAACAAATAAGTCAATGGTGTTGTAATTATTACTGGATGTTAGCGTAGTGTCGTTTATCGGCGATTTTCATTGTTATTACTTACATGCTTCGGGCGTGCACGCGATAATAACTTGCCAGTAGATTCACAGTAATTCTGATAGTAAAATGTACAATTAACAGAGGTTTAAAAAGCTGTTATTTCACGATACGCTGTTGTTTGTTTTCTGTATTAACTTTTATGGGCGAATTTCGTTTTTAAAGGGCAATTTAGTAAACAATTACATACTCGACGTTTCTAGTGTATCTTTTATGATATCTTGAAAAATGAAGGTGTAAAAGGATAGCATTTCGTCAGGTCTTGATCTCTTTATAATGAAAATTCTGGTAATTTCGATCAGAACCATTTTCTAGTTTTTCTCTAATACCATTTTCCGAAACGAATTTTCCAATTGCCACAAAACCATCACCGATATCAGCAAATCCAATAAATTTCTCACCTACACTCTGAAAATGTAATATAGCAAAATTCTTACCCAATTTTAATCCTCGTCAAGTGGTTTAATGTAATCCTGTTAATAGGCAATTTCAGCGTACACCTATCCGTGTCCGTAGTTTCTGTCAGGATGCCATGCATTCACTCCTGGGACACCCTTCGGTAATTATTTTCTCTTACTCATACCACTAGTGAGGCTCTTCGATTCAAAATTGGATTTTATACCCAACTGTGACATGAAATATGGACGGTGTAGTAAGTATACCATTTTGCTTGGTATAAATTGAACGGAAGTTTACTTGAGTTGGTTTAGTTTGAATGGTTTAAGTTTTTGAAGTGAAAACTTCTTTAGGCGAGTTGGGCATTTTTGAGATGGGACTAAACCATTGATTTCACGACACTGTAACGCAATTTACCGACACCGTCGAGTAAAAGACATCAACGCTTTGATTACCGTGGTGCGTGGAGTAAATGACATCAACGCTTTGATTACCGCAGTGCGTGGAGTAAAAGACATCAACGCGTTGATTATTGCGGTACCGATTTTATTCAAGTTTTCACTTCTGTCGACACTACCGGAGTGCCGCTGTTTTCTTTAAATATTAGTACGTAATATTGGGTGTCTCTACACCTATACAAAAGACAATCACTTAAATACTAACGAACCGAACCAAACCATAAACAAAGCCATCCAATTAAAACACAGTTAAAGATTGTCTTGTGACGACTATCTAAACTAATTCTAAAACAAGATTCGTCTCATTTAAGGAGAGATATCCCGGAGCTGTATAAAGTAATTCCACCCAACAGCCAACTGCTTCTAAGTTACACTCTAAAACATAACTGGAGTCCTTCTGTCACATTAACACGAACGCTTAAGTGCAAGTTATTCGCCCTTGTTTGGTTATATTAAAGGATTCCTGGAATAATTATCACAAAGCGACTTACGCACCCATTTATTAACCATCTTAATTACTAAGGCCAAGTTAATTACACTGAGTAAAACTTAGCGCCTAAAGAGCGTTATCCCGTTAATTTACTACAGGGTAGCTTTTGCGGAAATCTCTTCATGTCATTCCCCTGTACGATATCACCCAACTTGCTTCGGATAATATCAAATAGGTACGTTTAATGTCCTCAACTTTTGTGTAATAAAATTACGGAAAAATTCTTCGGCTGCTTTTAACATTTACTTTTATTTATGGCCTTAATAATTTACTGTCACCTAAATTAAAGCAATGCTTGTGATATAGGACAAAGGCACCTTTATTCTTTGGTGGATTTTCGAGTCTTCGGTAACGTATTACTGGGCTGGGGCTGACGGACGATGCCTTCTAAGATATTACACAAGATCTATGACAGATTTATGAATAAGCAATAAGGGAAATAATTTTTGAACGTTTTTAGTGTATTTCTGTTATTTAAATTCACTGATAAGCCAACTATTCACGTGCCAAATGATATTTATCTACGCTGGTTGCCAACGGACTAGTTGGCAAATCAATTTATGTAATATTTTAAAAGTGGATCTGAAAATATCTATAACTAAACCGCAGTAGGCTTATGGTAGTGGTTAAAAATGCATTTCAAGTAATTTTCGCGATAAAATTTCATAGGCAACTGGATTGCGTTGTGGATAGTACAGGTGCTCGGACAATGAGACTGCGGCTGAGCACAGAAGCCCATCTCATTACCCGACTGACCGCAGTTGAGTAATGATGAGCCCAACACACAGTCACGCTGCCAGCGCTCACCGCTCGCGCTTTTTGTGGCTTCGACATAAACAAAATGCGAATTCATAATACATTATTCCATTGTTTATTCGAACGCGAAAAATTATCCCTGATTTATTGTTTCATATTTCTGCTAGTAATCATTCATTTACAAAGGATAATGCGCCATTCAGACACTAAATAATAAATATACGATGAATTACAATAAAATTCCCTCCGCGCCCCAATATGAGCAATTAACCTGATACGATCCTTTAGAAATTTTAACTTGGGGCTAGTTACACACGCATTCTGTAACGATTATGAAAAATCAATGAGAGGCCTTTTAGAAATAATTAACACAAAATGCGACCTTTGAATAGTTACATAAAATAATAATACAATTGTGACGTTCATGAAATTCCGTGAGTTGCGCGCGTACGCTATTTCAATCGGCTAGAATGTGGGGTGTGGTCGCGGTGTTTCGCTTGGCGATCGCACAATTGCAATCAGCCTAATATGTTGAACAGTAGGTCCATCTCATTACCATGGGCGACCACAGGTGAATGATGGCGCGCGCTAGTGCCCGAGGCCGTTTTGTTTGTGGTCGATTTAACGCCGACGACAAATTGCGTGTTTGCCATTTGGCCGAGAGATCATCCCCACTTCTGAACGAAATAAATCCACTGATTACTTTTGCGCAATTTGAAATATTAACGTGAATTGTTTCGCGCGCCGCTGGCCTGTTGTATTGTTTAATTCTGTACTGTGAATGATGGCATCACATTTACTTTTGTGTTGAGCCCGGTTCAAAGTTATCAGCCAATTGTATCGCATTCTAATGCAACTGCGTTTATTAATGGTTTACCATTAAACAACAAAGTTTGTCAAATGTTTTATCAACACTTTGTTGAAGCGGTTTTGTTTTGATGAAGGACAGGAAAAGTGACATTAGGGAACTGCCTTTGGTTCAGAAATAATAAAACGTTGCACAAAGTCTGCTGGCTAATGATGTAGCACGGCCGATGTTTTCTTGGGATCATAAAACTACAGCGAGTAAAAAAATGGTAAATGGTTACGAACTACAAATGTGCTGGCTTATATAAAACCTACAGTTGGGTAATGACTGTAACTGTATCCTTACTAAAATATTTACAGTAAAAGTTTACCAGCTAAGAAATTTTCCTCCATTTGGCCGTTTGTTCTGAAATAGTGTAATAAAAGGCAGCTAAAATGTTCGTACCGTTATAAAAAGAAAGTACCCTAAAAAAGTTCATATTTATTTCCTTGTAGAAAACGAACTAACTCTTGTTTTCATCCTCTTAACAAGAAAGTAATCTGTCGACCTACGTCGCGATAACGGGATTTTTATGTAACAAACTCGAGTCGCGCCTACCCTCACCTAGCCCGGGGCTCTCTCGAAAAATCCCCGCATTGTCAGATTCTACTAAGGATTCGGAGTAATATACATTTTCCCGTGTTGGAATTACAGCTGTATTTTGCTCATGCTACATAAAATCGGCATAAAGGCGACGCCCATGAAAAGACCCGGGTGAAAACCTATAGCCTTTATTTAGTTGGCTCGAATGTAACAATCCACTGAAAGTTTTAGTGTCGGCAGTTCGGGCGCTGGTCGTTTCATAAGCGTGGCACAGTAAACTGTAGCTGGTATTCGCAATGCACCCCGGGCAAGACAAATTCGTCCGCCACCGCCGCGCGCTACCGACAGATCTCGATATGTCGATGCGACTCGCTCGTTACCTTTCACTACGATTTTCAAGCCACACGATACATTTTCATAGAAATCGAGAAATGCCGTGTAGGAATTTTGATATTCGTATCTGTATTTTTCCAATATCATTCAATTTAATTTCCATGGGATGTAGGATATTTCATTTCGTTAAAATTATCCAGATATCTATTTGGTTTCAAAGATTTTACCATTTCTATTTTCAATTATTTGCATAAGTATTTTCTAGTAATTTTAATCATTCCCTCTATCCTTAATAGTTGTCTTGAACATAGATTTGCAGAGCTTAAGTGGCAGATCCTGAAGGATATTGCCGAAATCACTACGTCTGTAACCGCAAGATGATCTAATTAATGGATTGATGAGTACCTTTGTGAATGCTAATACCAATCCTTCTAATAGATATAATCCCATCTCATACCCTCTAAGACACATGATTAATTATAGGTCTAAAATATCTAGTAACTCGTAGCCAGAACTATACCTACGCATTTTTTTTTTCACTAAACGTAACCGAAATTCAACTCAACTCAACAAAACAAGTCGTAACTAAAACATTAAAGTGATATCTTGCAACTAAACTCTACTAAAAACAACGTTAACTCTTCAGTACATGTACCCAACGCGTTATATTACTTTACCGCTCGAAAATTATATAAAAGCGGCGCGTACGGCTTGTTACACGTATGCCACTAAATTTTAGTTAAAGTCGTTGGCGGCAACAGGTGTACGGGATGAGCCAGTCGCCGACTCGTAATTATCATGACTCTGGTTCCGGTACATAACTATACTATACTTGTCTTGTATATAGACATGCAATCGAAAACTCGATTGGATATCCAAAAAATTGTTCGCATTGTTAAAAGTCCACAATGCAATGGCGGCCGACTTCGATTTTTGAATTTTGTACTGCGAATTTGTTTTGAGGTAGAATATCAAAAGCCGATATTCCGATAGAAAACTACGAGTGGTTTTGATGATTAAGTATCCATTTATTAAAGAAAATAAATCTTAGCTTTACTCTTATAATGTGTCCTAATTCTTAAGACAAATAACAGACCGTAAGAACACAATATTAAGTGATTGACTTGATATGAAAGCTCTCGGCAACCGAACAAAAATAAAAGCCTTTTATTTCGAGACATAATAAATTAGCTGCCAATAATATCTACCAATTATAATGATAAACGACAACA
This sequence comes from Agrochola lychnidis, assembly GCA_963680765.1. Taxonomy (NCBI): domain Eukaryota; kingdom Metazoa; phylum Arthropoda; class Insecta; order Lepidoptera; family Noctuidae; genus Agrochola; species Agrochola lychnidis. Next base: position 9,258,561 of record OY796863.1, on the reverse strand, counting down.
AACAAAAACGAGTACGTTTGTTTAATATTTTGAGGTTGTAGTTAATACGCAGCAAAAACATTGATTCAATAACCGCAGAATATTAATCTCTTTTAAACATACAGTTTATTAAAGCAATTTTAATTAACTAGATTCCATCGAACGCAACCGCCGATGAACCGCCCTTTAAGTGACCAATTTATATTTGTTTTAAGTTTATTTTGCTGACAGATGTTCAGGGCACACGTTGAACACGGTGCAATGTTCCAACAACACCGCATCACATTTTATTCACTTGTCAATTAAATGTCACACACGATTCGGTGCGAATTTACTCACTGGCTTGCGAATATCAACCGCCCAAATGGAAATTTGCATAAAAAACACATAGGTACACACAGTTTTACATCGAGTGCGTATCATTTAGTTTGCGGAACTGAGGTCCTTTGCTATCAAAATTGATTCCGAACTGTTGAAGTTTTAAAATAGCCAATAAACTATTTGAATAGGAATATTTTAATGGAACTACCGGCCGGTATTGATAATTTAAATATTTATCCGAACTCTCCGACATATCAATTGAGTTTCCATTAAAATATTTTGATTGTGCTTTTGAAGCAGTAAAGTGTGCTTCTCGGCAATTTTCGTGCTGACGATAAAGAATTTTTGAACAATGCAATCCAAATAACAACGTTCCTTTTTTGAAAAATAAAAAATAAATGTTTGAATGACGCATTTTAAGGAAGAGGCTCGTAATTCTCGTCATAATATTTATACGTTTTATTGCAAGACGGTGTATTTTGGAAGTTTTGATGGAGCCGTAAGGGGCGAGGCCCATAAATCCGAGGCAGAGTGAAGCACGCAACGAATGTGTGCGGCGAACAGATTTATACGTTTGTCTTGCTCCGCGGTGCACGTCCACAGGCAGACAAAAATATTACTGCCTACCAGAACTGTACCAACACACACTGTCGTGCAAAAAAATAGACTTGCAATTGTTGTGTTGGACATGTTTGCGGAGATTACACAGGATTAAATATTTGTTTAAATTGGCTTGAGAATAAGCTCTGTCGTTTGATGGAGTTGTAGGCTTCACTTCGTATAATGTGTATAGGAAAAGACTTTACACATAACATAACATCACGCCTTGTTTCCCCGAAGGGTTGGGCAGAGATGTCCCTGTAGCTGGTACACCCACATTTCGCCAGTGATGTTTAAGTCTCATGTAATAGGGGGCGAGCCTATTGCCATCAACTGGGCACAAATCCAGACTCCGAGCTGCTACTGAGAAAAAAAAAAGATTTTATTTATTTTAATAACAATTTAACATTTATAAGTATTCTCTTTTTCGATACCAAAAAATGTTCACTGTTAAGTGTGATTTTTTGGGAAATTCGGCGGGGGATCGTTCGAAATAAAAGTATTAGGAATGTAAAATGGTGTTAATAACTAACCGACGAGGAATAATTTCTTAAAAAAGCCTGAAGAGCCTTTCTGGCTGTAAATGCTAAGTTTTTAACTCAGCCTGATTTTCTCTTTGAAACCCCTAACCATTCCCGTTTAGGTCAGCTTTATTCGTAAGAGGTCAGTACACCAAGCCTTGAACAATAAAAATGTAACCACCCCAATAATCACACATTCCACATCTAAATTCTAATTAACAGTAATTCCGAAAGCCCAAACATTTAGATTTTATTTACTGTGAAAAGGGTCCTAAATGTATTTTAAAATCACAATATTGGATAGATTCTGATGTGTCAATCGAGAATTAATTTAAACTTTGCTGGCCAAAGCGAGCAGCGAGCTGCCCAAGGGACCAAACGGGCATCAAATCGAATAGAAGGTTATAATTGACTGCCGCTAAACGAACAACAACCGACACGATCCTTATAAATCAATCAAATTTAGACTCTAAAAGTGGATTGTTAGAATTGAGAATCGCATGTAACACATGTCTGTTTGGGTTCTATTTTCGTTTGAACAAGAGTAAGTCGGTGTCGTGGCGAGTCCTACTCTCACTTAGTAGGTGTTCCACAAAAGTAATTTGCAAGGCTCGTGGCCGATCATTTAGATCTTCCCGCATTTACATAGTTAATTAACGTTTTCCCATATTATTATCCCATCTATTATTAGTATCACCGGCTTATATGCAAAACATTGGGATCGTAATTTGAGCCTACACATAGTTTGGTCCACGATTATAATGTTTGACGTGTTATTTGAGTGTTTGACGGACTACTTTGCATAAAGTTTAGCTTTAATAATGTTGATTTGAAACAGGCTTCACAAAGAGAGTATTTTTTTAGGGTTCCGTACCTCAAAATGCAAAAACGGGATATCATCCCTTACAGGATCACTCGTGTGTCTGTCTGTCCGTTTGTCACAGCCGATTTGCTCATAATCTACTGGACAAATTTAGTTGAAATTTGATACACGTATGAATTTCTGTGACCCGAACACGGACGTGTAACGTAAATAAATTAATTTTGAATATGGCGGTCACTTGTCGGGCCTAAATTGGAAAAAAAAAGTTTTGCTAACTATCGTGTGTCGATGTGACATATCAAATAAAAGGGCTTGCTATGAGTTAATATCCCAACTACGACACCCTTCATTGTGCGTGGTCCGACACGCACTTGGCTGGTTTTTTTGTCTTGAAGCCAAAAACTCCTTGGAACACTACCCTCGAATCTTTTACATTTACATCCAAGATTAATTTTCTTCAAACAAGAGCAGGTAGGTACTATCGAAGAAAGTCATATCTATACACCGTAAGGACTATTTCTGCTTGCAACGCTCGGCCGCTACAGAAAGCGGCCGTTAAACAGATGTGGTCATCGTGTTCACGGGATTTTGTTTTCAAACTGCTTAGATATGCGTTTCTTCGATAGTACATACTAGTCATTAAAGGGACGATGCTAATCAAAATGGCGGCATGTATTGAAAATCAGATCAGCAGTAACATGTTAAATAAAATTGTCACCACAACGAGAATCGCCTAGTGTGTCCGCGATAATTATTTCGTTAATTAGACCCGTTGTTTTGCTAAACGTTTGAATACTACAATTATTGCTGTAATATAGGTAATGCGGGTAATTCTGAACTTTCATTATTTTAAGGTAAATAATTATATTCTCATTAAGCTCATTGCTCGAATTAAATGGTATTTGAAAGCGATATCCGTTTTATTTACACTAGGAAGTAATTTTGAATTGGATTCACTATTGAGGATTCTCCCTATGACTCTCTACGAAGATTTAGCTAAATAAATTGTTTATTCCTATACATTTTCTGAATTAGGATCTCAAACATACGATTCGAAAGACCAAAATCATATTTTAGGCAGAAACAAAACAAAATTCACACCAATTTAATTCCCAAGGTGAATCAAAAGCAAATAACTCACAAATCTAACGCGAACTACTAACCAGCAGACCACGAAACTATTAACTTAAACACAGAACGCCGTGCCCCGAGGACCTGGCCATCTCCTGTCTACGTGTGACAGCCTAGGCGCCTCGAAGACTTACAACCCTTCACTTCTACACCCCTGGTGGCAAATTAAAAACGTCAATCAACACTAGACTATTACTAATAAATCACAAGCTCCATTATTCGTGCCTATTAATTGCATTCGGCTTAATAGAGTTCATTCATTTGTGTTCTATTGTAAGAAAATAAATGAAACGCTTTGATTGGGTGGTCGCGTTTGCAGGGTTAAGACGTAAATTTTGAATTAACACCTGGTTTTGTAGGAATTTGCATAACCAGTCTATCAGATTTCAATGGGTTAATAGCGTTACGCAATGTCGTTTAAATTTTAATAACGTTGTAAATGAAATCTTATGAAAATGATTTATAATGTAAAGAAATTCCGATGAAAATTTACAAGAGATTTTCTCAAAAAAAATAAACAATTTTTCAAAGAGAATAGCAATTTACTTCTTTCTACGATTTTTGCAATTTCTGTGCCATTCAATGCTAGTATTGAATGTTATTTCTATTTACCAATTAACTTTAATAATTAAAATAAACAGTTTTTTTTATTTATTTTAGCCTACATTGTCCTTCCTCAAAGCCTTCCATTTAAACACAGTCATAGCTCTCAACAAACTTCTAAACTTTCAAGAAAATTCAAATAAAAGTCTTCATAGACGTCCCTTCACTTAGCATAAAAGTTAAAAAAATACCGAAACAAACTAACTTTCCATTTTTCTAATAAACCAGATTGTTTATAAAAACATGGTGTAGGTTTACTCAATTTGCCTAGCCTTTTCCCAACTATGTTGGAGAATTTCAGTCTATCCAGATGCAGCTGAATACTAGTATTTTACATGGAGCGACCGCCTATCTGACCTCCACAATCCAGTTACTGGGGATACCCCTTGGTAAGACTGGTTGTCAGACTTTCGGGCTTCTAACGATCCGTAACGACTGTCAAAGGTCTAAGAATGACATGCCGGGACCAACAGTTTAACGTGCTTTCCGAGAGACAAAGATCTCGGTAAGTTAAGATGGTCACCCATCCACGGAGTGACCGCGGCAAACGTAGCTTTACTTGATCGATCGACCTGTTTTTCTGCCACTACTTATCCACGAGCCCCCCCAGGATAGGTAAGTACTTAATAACAAGAAAAAATACATTTTTCAAATTAATATATCAATAAAGCGATGAATTTTACGGTAGCGGAGTTGAAACCCTTCAATCCACCGCCGCGTCGACGTCGGTACGTTAAGGTGTGTTGTTCGTGTAATAAAAATTAACATTTACTCTGTAAAACCTCTTGTAATCATACCTAACAATGGCCCGGGGCTGTTTTGATGTCTGCAAAGGCTCTCGATTAATTTTGCCTTTTAATAAAAAAATATGGAACAAAATACCGAAAGCCCGTTCAAGGGAAGGTTAGCCATTTAAAATACTGGGCAGATGTTGTAGATTTATGGACGTATTATAATTTCTCGGATATTAAAATATCTGCTTAGTGGCTTTTGACATGAACTGGGCGGAAAATGAGAGGGATGCTGAAAAATTGTGCGCGATTAGCAAAAAGTAAAGAAAATGTTAATAGCGATCTAATTACTTCGGTTTAATTTTGCTGTGTAGCTGCGAAGATTAGCATAGTTCCCGGGAATATTGTAGCGAGCAATTATGGGATTAAATCAAGTAGGAGTTCCACTTTTATGTATACGGATAAAGCCAGAGATTCTAGGGTTTCTAGATGACACAGAAATAATTTAAGTAGTAATAAATCTTTATAAAATTAAATGTTACATGTACAAATTATCAGATTTATTCACATAAAGTATTTATTTTAAACCAAATTAAATTCAATAAGTAAAAGTCTATCAACCCGCATTGGGCCCGCTCGGTGGATTATGGCCCACTCCCTAGAGAGGAGGCCTGTTTCCCAGCAGTGGGAACTGTATAGGCTGATTATGCGTAGGTATGCTAAGTAAAAGTAAATTCAATTCATTTAAAATTCACATACCAACAAAGGTTAACGAAACCATACAGCTTTGTTCCAAATACCTAAATACCGCACACACTCGCAGTAAATATTCACATTTAATATAACTATGTTAATGGTAATAAACCATGTTAAATGGTGATTTGATTTCATTATAAACCAAAAACCGTAACTCTACGCAAGCGAAATCCGACCAAATCAAATTTGCATTTAGTGGATATTTAAATGTAACCGCATATTATGTTATTAAAACAATTATTAAATTTGTTTCATGCACGCAACTTCGATTTTAAAACGTGTCGCAGAAGCATTTGGTGTGTAAACGGCATTTGATGTGTAACATCTTTCCTCTCGCTTTCCAGCAATTAAAATCTAAATCTAAAAAAATCTAACCTGTGGGAGTGATTTCGTGAAAAGAGAGGGAAGTGTGTTACAGGAAGCCAGGGAAGCGTGCGCTATTTGAATTGATCAATGATGCGCGTGGTGCTAAAGTTGGCCGTCAGAAACGACCTTGACGAGGCCCCGGCCCTTTAATGTTGCTTATTACCAAGGTGAGATGTTACACATCATAGGCGACAACTATAAGGCTTGCTCGTTTATTTAAAACTATTAAATACATATTTACAGTTACTTAGAAATCAGAACAGATCTTGCAACAGTCATTTTGCGGAGGCATGCTAAATCCAAAGTCTGTCCATAGATATGTTTCATTCTTTGTTTGTTCTCCATGTCTTGGAATGCACGAAAACTGTCCTTCCTGTTTACCATACGAATATATATTGTAACGGATATTCTTATTGTAAGGTTCCGTACCTTTTTAAATTTTCATCGGCGAGGTCTCTATTCGTCAGAGAATTTTAACAATACGGTGTAGAATATTGCAGTTTTAGGTCAGCGCTATCTCTTGACCGATAGTGGAACTAATCTAATTTTTGTTGATGATTTCTGAAAAAGTGTGCTATTTAGAGACATCATTTTATTTTTCCTGTAGGTAATCTTTACATAAACCTCTATCACATAGAATAATTTAAAATTTTTCTATATGCAAACTTCGGAGGTAACCGTCGAAAACTATGCGGCCTAAAAAAAATGTTTGAGAATATGCAAATAGCACTCTTTCATAATTATATGAAAGAGCGCTAATAGGGGCATGTGGGGAAGTAGCCCCACTTCGAATTTTGAAGACCTCCGTTCCGAGTCCCTGTTGCAATTTTTTTTTTGTTCATTTCTTTCTTTTTTGCAAAATAGTTGGGCAAACGTCATCTAAAACTGTTCCAAATTTCAAGTTGATACCATTAGTAGTTCGAGCGATTTTAGCTATGGAGTTTAGATCATGAACATTCTCACACATCTGGTTATACTGAAAGTCAAATCCGTATGTCGCTTGTAGTTAGCAAAAGGCTAGGACCATGACTTAGATTCATGTAAATATTAAAAGCATAATCAGCAACAATTTTCCAACTGCTGGGACACAACTTCCTCTCTTCGAGATGTTGTAATCCACCACGCGGGCCCTGTGCGGGTTGGTGGATGTCACACGTCTTCGAATTTTTGGTTCTAGGACATGGCGGTTTCCTCACGATGTTTTCCTAAAGATTAATAGGAACGGATCTAAGAAGAATATAGGCTTCCGATATGTTCCAAAAGACTTCCAAGGAAATAAATCAGGTTGATGGATGTGGAAGCGGATAAATTCCGACGACCAAAATTGAATTTCCTTTAGTTGCGGGAAAAACTCGTAGGTATGGTAAATAACTAGTAGAAACTCATCACAAAAAATAATTCCGGGAAAACTCACTAGGGATGTCCACTACAATTTGTCCTCTTACACTTTTACGATTTGAAATAATATTATGTTAGAGTACTTTTTTGCATGCATATTTTTTTTTCTTTGTGTCAAAAATTACGATTTAAAGCCAGACGTATAAAAGCCAATCGACTTATCACCTCAATAACGATAAGAACACTAGAATGTACCGAAATCAACGTAGAAATTATAATACAACGTGAATTCCCCCAAATCCCCCGCGGGAGTTGTTCCATACCGTAATACTAGGTAACGGAACCCTTGTTTCAACAGTTATCAACATTTTGACCAGTGATTATAACGTAATTACTAACCTTGCTTACTTTACACGGGTTTAATTGTTACAACTTTCGTTACAAAACGGGTATATTAAAATGTTTCATGTTACAGTTAGGTAAAGAGCTGGGTAATGTTTAAAGGTGATGTGTAAAACCGAATAGTTAATTGAATTTGTTGTATTTTATAATAGACTTGCTGCTGCCCGCGGCGTCGCCCGCGTTGACCCTATTTTATTTTCTAAAATAATAGCAGCGTAAGTTACTTCTTATAATATCAGCTATCTGCCAGTGAAAATCCCGTTAAAATCGGTCCAGCCTTTTCGGAGATTAGCCGGAACAAACACACAGAAGTTTTTTTTTTTTTGGGCCGCTTATTCTATCTGCATTTAGTAAAAAGCTGTCCTTTTCACATTACAAACAGACACTTCAATTTTATTTATTTGTATGTATGTTTAGATAGTGTTGTATGAAAACTGTCCTATAGTATGTTGTAAAAAATTCGCGATGCTACGCCACATTTAGGACGCTTTAAAAAAGCAATGCTAATTGTACAAAAAAAAAATATCATCCTGTACCTAAGGACTACAAACACTTTATTTATACTTTGAAATGTGCTCAAAATATAACAATTAACAAAAAAAAAACGATTTCCAAAGCCATTTTCATATTGTTAGTTCTTATGAGTTACAAACAAAAATAGAAACCTTAAAGAAGACAGTATTACTTCCTCCTCGTTGACTGCTTTTTCTTTGATCGTGATCATCTTACGGAATCTAAAGTGATAACAAAATTAGAACCACTTGCTAACACCTGAAACCTTTTATGATTGTGACTTTGACGCCCTATTTCAATAATTCTTTGAATAAAGCTTTTTGAATACGCAATGAAGTATAGGTAAAGCTACGGTTTCCTATAAAAGCGATGGCCGATACATAGCGTCCGCAATTTTCCGACAAATGACGTCACTGAAACGTCCTCCATGCAGGCTCTGCACAGCGGACTGTCTGTGACTCCTATGACAAAGAGGTGTTTATTAAATGACCCATGGCCAGTTACAGCTGCTGTAACTGTGCGCAGCTGTTGTTTCGTTAATCGTAGAACCTGTTTCGTGAGGCGGCCGTCAATTGAAGGTGCCTCCTTGGCCTGCCTGCACTCACCGTGATCCACCCATAGTTTATGATGTTGGTCCCTGGTTCATTTCCTTACCAAAGTGCATAGATACCCGAAGGGGAGTGGCGCGATGGGTTCAAGCCCCACTAGTGCCATGCTCGACCCCCTTCTGGCAAGTTCGTCGGCTGCATCGTTGCCCCGCGAACCACTGTGTCCTTTGATCCCTTGAATGGTTATATTATTGAAGCTCCCACCTGTTTAAGACGTTGGTGGCACTCGTATATCAGCCCAGAGTCACTAGTGTGACTGTTTAGCGCTTGCAGAACAGCCAGTTAGTGTGTTTTCCTAGTGACTGTTTTTTGTAAACGTAAATTTTTGACTTTACGTTATCAAAAGTCACATATTGGCTCTTCTGTGAAACCGTAGTTTTACTATTAGTTTTGTTTTCAAATTTTTCCCAAGAATTAAGCATATTTAGGTCACATGCAGAGACAGTGGTAACCCAATGGTAACGGCCCCGACTTACGAATCACAGGTCGTGGGTTCGAACCCAAGCAGGCGCCTGACTTTGTGTAAACTATTTCACCATCACTGCTCTCAAAACGGTGAAGAAAAACATCGTGAGGAAACCGACAAGTCCTAGAATCAATAATTCGAAGACATATTGATATCTACCAACCCGCACTGGGCCCGCGTGGTAGATTACAGCCCACTCTCTCTCGAAGAGAGGAGGCCTGTGTCCCAGCAGTGGGAACATTATAGGCTGATTATGATGTCACGTGCATGTTAAACATAATATTTACAGTGCACATGTTTACAGTAACGTATATTTAAAGTGATAGAAATCAAACCGTACCGTATTGTTTTTTAGAACCAATTCGTAATTCCTGAGATACCTACTAATAATTTTGTACCAAAAGAACCAAAAACTTTTTTCTAGACAATTATTTATGTACTCAGGAGCTCGTGGCTAAGTACTAACAGCCGCTCGGGTCGATCTGTCAAGTTAAGCTACGCTTGCCGAGGTTGGTCCGTGGATGGGTGACCATTTCTACATACCGAGACTCCTCCGTGCCTCGGAAAACACGTTAAGGCGTTGGTCCCGGCTGTCATTCGTGGATCTTTGACAGTCGTTACGGGTCGTCAGAAGCCCGAAAGTCTGACAACCAAGGGGTATCGTATTACCCAGTTATTGGGTTGTGGATGTCAGATAGGCAGTCGCTTCTTTTAAAATACTGGTATTCAGCTGCATCCGGTTAGACTGGAAGCCGACCCCAATATAGTTGGGAAAAGGCTAGGCAGAACATTTTATTTAGGTACTCAGGGATTTTCATTTGGTAATCGTGACCAAAATGAAAGCATAAATCGTAATAATTTACCATAATATGTCACTATATTTTGCCATAAAAGTCCCACAACGTGTTTTAGCGGTTCAGGTTGACAGTTATCATTATAGGTAATATTTCAATCCATGTCAGTCCAGACAATGTTTTATGGTTTTGTTAACAAAATGAGACCAAAATGTTGGACATTTTTGTGACAGTTTTTATCTTGGATTAAATAAACTTATCAAGGTAAAATAAAACGTTTAATAATGTTAGGTTTATGCGCAGTAATTGTTTTAAAAAATATTTTTCTATATCGTGTAACATGCTTAAACGGTTACAGAAAATCATAGAAAATCTAAAGCCATGTTAAAACATTTCTAGTACTCAAACGACACACGCATGTGTAAAAATAGCGCCTTAAGTGGCCCGTAGTTTAGTTAAGTAGCTATTACCGTAAAAGCAGTTAAAAGTCATCAGTTTAAAATCGGATCGCAAGAAACACACGGTCGCTCAGTGCACGTGCTATTAAAAATTTATGCGTTTAAGATAACGTATGGCCACTGTAAGATTTTATGGCAGTTTTATCGACCAATGATCAGATCGGACCATCGGGGCCAATGTCTCAACTTGCCTACGACTTCACTCAACAAACAATTCTTCATTACGACGCGCAATCGCGTTTGAATACACACTTAACCTTATTTTCATGTCATCTACAATGCATTTAGATGTAAGCTACGTTTTCCTACTTCACACGTCAAATTGCATCACAAAGGAAGAGCTCATCTAACGAAATAACCTTTTAAGATATCATCCCAATGAGCGCCAAAGGATCACGGTAAAGAGGTATCTCGCAGGCAGATATTATATTATTTTTATGAAGCCTTCGTCCCACTGCTTTGCCTTAAGCTGCAACGAGCGAAGCTATCACGGCCCCTCTTTGACTTGTTGGAACACAACAAAAAGCAAATGTTTGTTTTACCTGACCAAATTCCAGATTAAGCCCTTTCAACTTCATGTAACAAAAATGCGGTCGTTTGTGTCAATAGGGAGGGAAGTCGGCATTGTATTACATATTTTCTACGTCGCCCATTCTTAGGATAAGAGTGGTCGCCGGATAACAAACAACACAAAAGGCGAAATAATGAATAGTCCAGAAAAACGGCGCGGCTCTCGTTATGAGCTACATGCATAAATGATACGGCGAATCTGACAAATGGAACGGCAGAGTATAACAATGCTAGTGGCTCCAAGTGGCCGTTCAATTATGCAAATAGGCTGTGCGATGTTCGTCCGGCAATAATAAAACTGTTTAACAGCTGACAAGCGCGCGTCCGCCCGCTCAAACATTTTTGTATTCAGTCACCCGTCTAAGCAATAAAACAAAGGCAGGTACATCATCCATATGACGAGTTGTCCCCGCTCATATTAAATTAGACCGCCGCTGGTCATCCACTTTATTTTTATTTGAATCCCATGAAAATATGAACGTGTTTGCTCGTCCACGTTAGGGAGTCGCGGCCGTTTTATTCGCAAGTCAATGTTTATGAATTTGTTAATAAACACGGCCAACTCCATGCTGTTACCTTTGCAATTTAGGCGTCGGAAAAATTCGCGACAAAAGTTTTCATTTGCGCCGCTGCCGTAACTGTTATCGCTAATTATCCGGAGTGGGTTATTCGACTGAAATAAAGAGTAATCCGATAGTAATTTGGATAAAATAGTCTCTCTTTACGAGTTGTCGGGAGTAGATTGGCGTAGGTAGTCGTCTTTAAGGGGGGTTATCATGCAAGGAACACATAAACGCGACTGCGAGGCGTGTGTCGCTCCACGAAACGTTATCGGGGCATTGCTTTGAGTCAATGTAGCCGGTGCTACTATGTAATGCATAATTTATAAACGCTTTAAAACGTTCAACTTTATCTAAATTGCTGTACAAGTAATTAGTTTAGTAGACTGGTATTAATTAAGGATGATTAAATTATGAGTTTATAAATCATGTAAGTATAATTTTCGTCTGTTACTCCTCATTAAACTGATCCTCTGGTGCTTCATCACTCAGTCAAATTGCGTTTCGCTTAATTTTCTTTCCCCGGCAGGTGTGTTCGACAGCGCAATTATTTACACCGTCAGCCGTGACGTCACTCTCCGCGCCCCGCTCCCCTCCCCTAGTGTTTCCTCCGAGAATAAAACTTCGTATAGTTGTCTAGATAGTTTGAAACTTAAGTTATTCCCTATTAAGTTTACTATTTTGTTTTCTTCACAAATGCCTATCGCAACTTGGCAAATTGTGTGTTCATCACCTGGTCCCATGAAAAGTCCTTCATCTCTTTTATTTTTAGGTAAAACAAAATAAGGGCAGAAATTCTAAGGAGGCTTCTGATTCCGACACCACCTCTAACTGAAACCAAATCTCACAGGACATATCATTTCCAAAGCACTTAGTCACCGTTTTTATCTCAAATTACACGACGACACAACGTAGGTACATCTACGGCCTAACAATAGCAATTAGAATCCTCAGTGTCACTCTATTCTGCTAAGAACCTCCTATCTGTAACCATAATGTCGTAAGTGCCTATAGATGATTTGCCAACCCTAACGTTAGGTGTTGCGCATTAGATCCAAGGTCGCTTAAACTCTTGAAATGTCAAAACCATTTGTTCCCCTCTTGTTTAGAAATGTCAGTGCGGCAGATCCGCCTATGGTGTAGTATCTCTAATTTGACAGTGACACATACGATTAAATTAGAATGTCATGCTACGCAGAGAAAATGAATTCGCTCGGATTGAGTGGCTTTCATTGTTGTTTTTGGTATAAATGATCCGTTAAATACGTGTCGCGTTTGTTTGAGTAATGAACAGGATAGACACTGATGTAATGTGCCTATAAGTAATAAGGTATTTGTTTGAATTTATGAGTAGAATATAAATCAACATGCGTTTACTTGAAAGCATAAAACCTCAAAAAATACGGAGTCTAAAAAAATTTCCTGCAAAAAATTGCACTGTGTGTCAATTATTTAACTTTTGGGGCATTCCCCAAAAGTTAAATAATTGACACACAGTGCAATTTTTTAAATGAAAACTTCTTTAGGCGCGTTGGGCATTTTTACGATGGGACTAAACAATTGATTTCGCGACACTGTTACGATACCAGCTTTTGACCATTAAAAGACATCAACGCGTTGATTACCGCGATGCGTGGAGTAAAAGACATCAACGCTTTGACTAACGCGGTGCCGATTTTTTTCAAGTTTTCACTTCTGTCGGCACTCCCGGAGTGCCACTGTTTTTTTTTAAATTATTATTTTGAATGTTGTACATTTTATTTTTATTTAGTAGTTACATTTTTAAGGCACGCAAATGAAATTAATATGAAAGTTACCCAAAAACTGACCAAAATCCACTATCATTCTATTTTCACCTATCAAAACCGTCCAAAAACTGAAAAAAGTTACCTAAATCTCATGTAACAAATACTAAGCAAAACACAAGAAATCACGGAACAGTTAAATGTTGACTTACTGTAATATAATTCGTAAACTTGACGGCCTGGTAAACCGTAGCCTCCTGACATTTGCGCACGTGAGCTTCTGACATTTACCTAAGCTCTTTACCGAGACAGCAACAATCGATACGGCTAAATAACCTTTTGCTTCTACCTACCTAATATTCCGTATTTTCAAACACGCAACCCAAATACACCCTATTGTATTCTATGATATTTTCTACACGTAATATCTCTGCCCTGATTTGTTTATGAGGCTAAAATTATTTATTTTTCGGTTAACTAACCCTTCCATGTTGTCCATTTCCGGAGATAAGAGCCTTCTGAGTTGCGCGAAATACAACGTCCGGTTTCCGGCACACAAGGCTACTAACATTAAAATTTTAATAATTTTCTGTTGGTCTGAAATAATCTTTAAAAATAAAATTGTATGCTTTATAAAATAAAAAAATATGTTCTAAAAGATTGCATTGCATTTGCAGTAATAATAACACTAAAACAATAAAAAAAACTTGTGGAAGAAGAGTCTATAGCTTGCTTAAAAAGTGAAACTCAAAATTTTACTTAAAAATTTACACACACCCAAAAAATCCACGTAACTTATCCTAATGTTCTTTAAATAAACACTGGACTCCAAAAGGCCAACATTTACATTCAACTGGAATGTGAAATTAATTTAGTAATGGGTTATAATTTAAGCAACCTAAAATAACTTTACTTATTAAAAACAAAACAATGGGAAAGGGCTGGTTCAGACAATTCGGATTGGACTTTTGGACTTACCTTAACAAAGATGTGGTTATGAAGTCTGGTTTAATCGCCGGTCCCCTTCAGTCTATTTAGTAAGTTATAATTACATTTGTACTTACTTTCATACTTCCGTTTCGGGTAGCGGTTTAAAAATGAAGGGTGAAAATGAAGAGCAAAAAAATTATTCGGATAGAAGTGTTTTTTGCAAAGCCCTGAGTACACATAGTATTTTTCCAAAAAATATATAATCACAACCTAATCATTATGGTAATTGAGACCTGTAAACAGATTCACACAAATCTGAAACATAAGTAATTAACACAAATCACCATCGAATTAATTAACAAATCGCAACAAAAAGCGTGCGACTCCTATATCACAAATACGGAAGTCGAACGCTCTTTGTTGCGATTTACAATGAACAAAACTAGTATTTTAGTAATAGTCGACTAACCACACCAATAGTGCAATGAACAGCGCGGTCGCAGAGCGTTGCCTCGAACGCAACCGTTTTATAATATATTCTCCAGTTCCGCACCCAGTGGGATTAATCGTCTTACTTTTCTCTCGGCCGTAATCCTCACAGGGAATTGTGTGGCCACGATCTACTGTAACCACTACCGCTTTATCACACGCGATGGAAACGATGCATCTGACAAAAGATTTAACATGTGAAACCTTACGAGTACCACCCAGATCCTCAACTACCGATAACAACGAAATCGACTTCGGACTGAAATGAAATTCTCGAATTCCAAAGTCATTTATTTAAAGCGCAGAATTCTACATCTTAGTTGAGTAATAGTTTGATTATTTTTACAGTGATAAATCGACTCACTTTTAGGTAATACGAATTTTATACTTCAACGATTTTAAAATCGAATCTCGGCACCGAAATTATAACCAAGTTCAGACAGTTGTTCGTGGAATTCCTGTTATCGCTCGCCAAAATCTTCGCAGGAAACAATTTAAGTTCTGGCCTGTAGTAAGAGCTCAGGTTTCAGAGACGTAAGAAGGGATAGTTGCGAAGTGTACTCTTAGGATTTACTGCATCACTAGTTGCTCGTAGATAACTATCGTCCGTAACGCTTTAACTTATGAAATGGTCCCTTTGTACCGTACGTCTGCGTCTTTGTTGACTGAATGCGAATAATTGCTTTCGTTACTGTTGGAATATGGATGGTGTAGTTTTAACGTAATGGGACAGTTTGTGTTCTTAGTTAATGGCTTCGTAGACTGACGGTCTCTTTGTTGTTATAAAAAACCTTTGGACGTCATTTGGATCACGTGACCGCGTGAACCTATTGTGATATGCCGGGCACGAATATGGCGCGGACAAAAATGAATAACAAAAACACTAGATGAAAATGAAAATAAAGTTATTTGTTGTGTCAGTGAGTCGACAATATTAGGTCGTAGGCAGGGGTTCCCACCTGATGGGTTTACCGTTGGCAACAGGGTTTAGTTGGTGTCACAATCGGCCGCCACTGCGCTGCAGAATTAACCGCCGCGCTCGGCCCGCTCTAAATGTCACTCTTATTATCGTCTGACACTTCGGGATTACCTAGGATAAATTGTTTTAACGTTTTGGAAGCGGCCATTTCACTTGACGCTGACGTTTGTTATCTTTCCGAATTAAAACTCCACTCGCTGAATCTATTTTCATTCGAGTTCTAGCGGACCTTTTCCAACTTTGTTTATCGCACTTAATTTAGACCCCTGTGCAAAGCGAGCGAAGTCAATTTAGCTCGTGTTTGATTGGTTGCAACAATCACTTACGAGCAACACTGTCAACTTTGACGTACGAATGAAGTTTCACGGGAGGCTGGGCTGCACAGTACGTCTGCTAATACCATTTTCCGTTTGGCTAATAAGTTTAGCATGCGCTATTACCAATCTACCGTCGAGCTTGGCGCCAGCCGAGCGCCTCTGCAGCAATCAATTTGTTTCATGTTCGGACGTTTTGATTCTCTGAATTTCACTGGAACACGGCAGGGAGTGTACGCTCGTTGCGGCGTGTCTTCATTTGCAAGTTTATGTTGTTTTGTTTGCGTAGTCATGTAACGTTACCTTTACGATTAAGTGGCGCATTTAAATTCTAGTAAATACGAATAGAACCCACTTAGATTGCCGTAACTCGCTCTCTAACTTTACGTGAAATAGTCTGATTGTTAAACATCTCACGGCGGATTTTCCATCTCCTAATTGTTATCGATACAAAATCGCAATATGTAAATGATGGGTCGGGCTCTTAGCAGCGGTACCCGGCCCTGAGGGTCTGGCGGTGCTGCCACTCGACTTCATTGACATTCGGATCACGAACGCCACGAACGATGTCTCCCATCTCGACTCGCTCGCGCCGATTGCATTAATTTTACCATTTTATAAACGATTTAATAGACAATCTTCAGATTTGGCTATTTGCAAATCTGTAGCAGTAAAACTGTTGAACGTTTTATGTCACAATTACCAAGGAATATTCAGTGTTTCAAATGCAACGCAGATACGATTGGCCGTACCAACGAAATAAAATTACGGCCTGCATTATTTTTTGTTTAAATTGAACGTTCGCTCATTTTTGATGGTCCAAGCGCCGCATAATTTATTCATTAAGGCGCATTTTTCTCGCTAAGTCTCGTTCACGGAATGAAAATCTCTGAATAAGAATGCGGTTTGTCATTTTTCGCTGGCTGCCTTCGATATATCCTCGAGAGTATTCAAATCAATCTCTGAACATTTTCAATTTATTTCAGTGTCCTTATCTGTGACAGGCTCTGCGCTGAATTAATCTGAGCGGACTGGGCCGCCCCCCCCCGCGCCTCTCCCTCTCACCGGAAATTAAACGAATTAACGCCATCCAAATGTACATTTTTCACTTTGGGACTCGCGCATCCTATCGATGAATCTCGAGTCTTTTTCATCGGAAAGCAATCGGTGGATCTGTGCGTTTATCTGTCTTCGCTTAGATTGAACAATTGATACGTCAGTGATGTACGTAGAATTGTAAATTGAATTCTCGTTATTGATTCGTCTACGCTCCATTTATTTGGAAAGCGATTTGATTAAGCGTAGCGACACTGTTATATCTTAACTAAGCGTGGCTTGAATATAATTATCTGTGTGTGTAGTGGTAATGACTAGGGATACACGCTTAGCATACGAATACGTGCGATCCGATCGATTGTCTTCGCGTTTATCCTCTTTTAGAGAGGGGCGAGTTTCTATTTTCCTGTTGAGAAGTTTCTATTGTTTCATAAAGGTCGGTATTGTAACGTAAAAGCTGGGAATGTGTGCGGTCAATCGCTCAAGCGGTTCAACCCCTATGTATTCCGTAACTTAATGGTGCTGTAAACCCACGTGCACACCTGGCGCGCTCCGTATAAAGCGATACCCGCTAATTAATTCTGCACTGGCCATTACTACGAATGTGATACCTACTATTACGTTGTCGTACCTCAAAAACTGTTCATTATTGTCTTAAGCTGTTTAGCTTCAAGTGTCTAACAAATACAAAACGAAATCTTAATTAATTGGTGATGATTGATGTACAAATAATGTTCAAAATCAAAATAAATACACCCACTTTATATTCATCAATTTAAATCAAAATACGAAATAAAGACAGCTTTCCAATTAACAAAGTGACATCAAAAGTTTAACACTGCCAGTCAAAGCAATAAACAAATATTATCGTGTAGATGAAAATTTCAAAGATCGAAATGATTGTTTACATTAAATGGGACGCTGGCACATAATTTAAACTGAGAGCTTTACCGCTCATCCTCTTAACGAGCTCCACTGTCCAATAAATTGCTTCAAACTATGTACATTCTGATTAATAAAACTGATTATGTTTATCGCACGCTTTAAATTTTAAATTCACCGGCTTATTACTCATTATATTCAAAATGCATTCGTTATCGCACGCAATATCCTGCGAATTGCAAAACGTTTTCCCGTTGTGTTGTGGTCCTGCTATATTATTTTATTTATGCAGGTTGTTGTGTTGAAAATGCTGAGAATTAAATTTGTGTTCCAATGTACCGGAGGAAGTACAGTAAAACACCTTAAGTGTTATCGTCGGTCGGGAGCAGCTGCCCCGCTAACTAACCGTGATTGCCCCCTCCCCCTCACCCCCGGCGTGTATCATTTTTTCAACCCTCTCAGAGGACCGGCTCAACGTCGTCTTGAGATTGCTATACTTAGCATTAAATTGTGAGGCTCTTAAAGGGCATTTCGCGTGGATTACGCGGGGTGTGCCGTCTTTTTTTTCATTGCGCCTGTCTAGATTGCGCCCGCTTAGCTGCTTTGTAAATACCTTAAAGGTATCGGTTGGCATAAACTGGCCCCGGATCCGTGCTGACGTTAATGAGCCGTCCCTTTCGCTATCTCGGAAACGTACGGTTATAACGGTTGAAATTCGCGATACTTAGGAATTATCTCGGCCCGGGCCTTTTTTCGCTTACAATTTTTGCAAACTCCCATTTAGGGAAATCAGTTCTGTAATGGGGTAGCCGGTTTCATATTCGACAACATAATGCCCTCTCATCAAGTAAATTATGACTTTAATCTCATAGAAAGTTCCGCTGAGAATTTACCCGAGTTTACTTTTAAACTTCTCCCTCTCTGGCATTCAGCGCTCGGTGATTTATGAAAACTAGAAAATTCTGAAGTGTATAAAGTATTTTTCATTGCTTCAACTAACTTTTGTTGTCATGGTAAAAAAAGAGTTTACATATTATATTTAAAAGATGTAATTTAATTTTATATTTAAGTGGACTGCGGTGCCGCACTAATATTGCGAGTTTGTGCATTTCATTTCCAAACATTCCAACTACATTTCACGCGTGCTGATTTATTTTTAGAATAACAAAAATGCATTGGTGCTAAAACTGGATTACTATACGCAAACACCCATTTCACTAGGAGTTTTATAGTTACAGCTCATGAAAATCAGTGTGCTTTCATTTAGCGCAGAGTATCCCACACATGAGTACCACGCAATCGTACCAGGCAAGGCTCGTCTACGATCGAACATTAACATCAGCCTATTTATTTCGTACGAAGCTCTTTAGACTTATTTACTCCTCTTATATCGTCTATTTGGGAAGATAAAAGAAGTTAATTTTATAAATGGGCCATTCCCGTATAGGTAAGTAATCTTGCGTCGGCGGCGTTATCGGGGTCCAATCGGCCAAAGACAGATAGCGCGGTCGACACGCGAACGGCGATTGATTAGCCGGGCCCGCACTACCCTGACGGGTTAATAAAGCCTCCTGCTGCCCGCTGATTGCCTTGTAAGCTACCCATTCTGCTTTCCACCCGAATTCCATGAATCGATTACTTTATGCAATCCATCATATTACAGAGAAATTGGGAGCATCGGAGGAACGGAATTAAAGTCCGGACACGAGTTTCGAAATTGAATATTCGCAGGAGTATGCGCCGTTGTGTGACTTTGCTCTCTGCTTAGATAGGTACAGCGTTATGAAACAGCTGGGAAAAATATCATCAGTTTAATCTCTACAGCTGCAAATTAATGAGTGTGCGAGTGATGTGTCGTAATTAATGGCGCTCTGTGTGTCTATTTACAGCTAAAACATTGAGACGGGTGACATTGGCAACCAGTGCAGCTAAAGTACCGCACACTATTATTTACAGGCGATCATTTTGTCGAATATATCTCTCGCATGAAAATAAAAATAAAGCTTGTTTCTAGTCTGGTGAGCAATTAACGTTAGGGTGTACATTATGGCAGAAAAGGTATATTCGTACCCCTCCAAACGCCCTCTGGATCGTGAGTCCTACTAGTTCGTCGCCCCGTCTTTCTATACAATTGTTTGACTAAGCTTCAATCACGTTCATCGACTTATTGGATTAGACTTAGAGTAAGTGAGCAAAACTTTAGTGAATAATGTTTATATAGACTACTGAGTGAGTAGTCATAACAAACAAGTATCCGTTTCAGATTAACAATCAACTTTCACGGGTGGCGTGGGATTAGGCAGGACCAAAACAACGGTTCTGTTTTAGCGTACAAAACTTTATTCCTGTTTGTGGTGTAAATTAATCAAAGTGTATCGTATTGTATAGTAGGTGATTATAAAGCGGGCGGGTGACAGCGGGCGCGGCTGGGGGGTTGCCTCGGCCGGCACAAGTTTGGGCAACAATTCTGGTCCGCGGATCGGATTAGGCTGCGGGGCTGCTCGCGGTCACTAGCAGGTCTCATGAACACGGTATACGTTTCACAAAGTTCTTCCCTCCAGTGGAATTAGAAAGTCACTCACCAACAACAAATCTGGATTTTACTTTTACTTACGCTCTGGAAATGACATTTTTAAAGTCCCGTCTCAACGTCGGTCGGTCCGCACGAGCTACGCGCATTAGCCGAAGGCGGAATAGGATTCGCGCGTTGCGTGGGATTATGCAACAAAAAACGTGCGTAAAACCAACCCTTTTTTTTGAGGGGGCGAGTCGATGTGACGTGGAGTTTCTTCCGCCAAACTGCCGCGGCCTTGCGACCGACGCGGGCTCGCAGCCTAATTGTTTGACGAAAATAAATGATTCCCAAAATAAAAATAAACGAGAGTTTCGCGTTTCGAATTAATTTTTAACGTTACGTTGCCTTTCACTTTTACGTCGTAGGGTAGCTTAATAGAGAATACAATGACACAAATAAAACCATTACGTTTCTTATCAACATCTGCTACGAAAAAAGTCTGGCATACTAACTTAATCTCATTGGGGTTACACGTGGAATAATTCGTTTCTATACATTTTTGATGAACTCTGCGCCGAAGTGGTGAAAAACAAACTTTTTTAATTTGCCCGTTGACAATAAAAAGTATTAAATGTTTTGTTCCCTGGTTAAGTGTTTAAAATTACAAGGAAACATGGCTGGACTTAATAGAGCGATAACTTGGACAGATAGAGGACACAAAAAAAATATAATTATCTTGTATATGTGTAAACTGGTCCTAACCGTGATTGTTCGCACGCACGCCACCGCCCCCTGTCGAATATGGGTCAGAGCCTTTACCCTGAGTCTACAATTATTATTTACGTTAGTGAGTCGGCATAATTCTATCATGTTAGTCACTTAATCGCCTGAACTTCAGTGCTCCTTGCTGAAAAAAATATTAAAACCATTAATTATAATGTTCAGCGGCGAGGGCGTTCACTCAAACATTAACGAACGTAAAAATTGCTTTTATAGATATGACTACTCAGTTTTAAATTAGGGAAAATGATAAATGGATACCTACGTAAAAGAATATGCCTATGTACAATTAAACTGTCTGAGTCAATCTGTTTGGCTTTATTTTTAAATTAACATGGATTTTCATGATTCGATTAGTTTATTCTTTTGGGAAAGTTAAATTAAAGACAATTGTTCCTAAATCCAGCCCGTCACATCCCCCTGTTGGTATATAAATAGGTCTGCCAAATTGCATTATAACATCCGATTCTTTTACAACCACATCCAGTAAAATTTTAAAAAAAGCTCTATGCTGCGTAAAGTTTGATAAAAGGTTTCAAAGCATTAATGGATTAAATTTTGCTTTTTCACGTGAATTTTTAGATTTTACGAAGTCTGCATGACTTCCGAAATTGTTTTAGTGTACCCTCGCAAAAGCCGCATAGTTAGAATACAACAGCAATAGGTAACATTTTTTAACCCACAGATTTCTGCAAAGAATGGCTTCCTCATCCTGATTTATTAATGTCATGATAAAAGCTAACTAGCTTCAACTTTCTGACTAACTGACCGACTCTTTGACAATTCAGAAGTGCCTAGTATATGGTTTAATTGAAATAAATGCTTTGAATTTGAGTTTGAAATTTCGAAGTCTTAAGAAACAAACGTGTTATGACGCACTATAATAATGATCATTCCATATTAGTTTACATGCAACGTCTGTGGATCGCAAATGGTTTAGTTTCCAGTGTCAGTGAGGTGTTACTGACGATTTAATAGGCATGCAAGAGTTAATAATATATATATATAGTAGCGAAAAGACCTTATTTAAAATTAAAGTCGATTTCACTTTATAATATTTTATTAAAGGCTTTAAAAATGTTCAGGTTGTGCAGTAAATGGTTGTGTAGTGCAGCTTTCTAGCCTGTAAATGCTTTAGTTTAAAGGTATGCTTTGAGATTCGAGTCTGAAAATTTAACTTTCAAACTCAAACTCAAAGCATTTCTTTCAATCCTCTTGTCTCTTAATAAATAATAACAAATTAAATCACTAATCACAATTGCGCTCGCCCCCTATCACATGGGAATTAAACATAACTGGCAAAATGTAGGTGTACGGTCTCATCAACGTACATTTACTTTGCAAACGCAGCCACCTACTTGGATGTCGTGCGTCACTAATATTAAACTATAATTATAATGTTTTAAGTAATGCACATCGAGTCAGACTATAACGGTGGAACTAACCACTAGTCAAGAGAAGGAATCGCTACCACTTTAACTTGTGAACTTTATACATTTTAATATAACTTTAAACTCAACAACTTGTGGTTCTTTCTTTGTACTTCATAACTAAACCAACATTAACTAAGCGATAGTGTACGGTGCCTACAACCATTGGCTTCTACAGTAGGTGTACCTGCTACAGGGACACCTCTGCCCAACACTTCAGGGAAACAAGGCGTGATGCTATATTATGTTAAATCACTAATCAGAATTGCAAAACGTGCTAATTCCCCATGACAATCTTTCGCTGTTCAAAGATCGCTATCATGGCATATGTCAGAAATTACATTGACTGCTGCTACTTAAATCACAACAATAATTAAAATCACGGCCACTTTAGCCCTCAAAACTACTTTTCAAGCTTCGAAATTACAATAATACCTGTGATTATGACGCATAAAGATAAAATTTACACACTGAAACCTCAACAACCACATTATTTCGCCGAACAATCTAGAGTTTGCAAACGCAATATTTATCCAAGTAGGTCCCCGACAGTGCCGTGAGCCTTGTAGAGTCACGCGAGGTTAATCAGTCTTCATTTCCTATCTATCAGAATACCGGTCGAGTCCGCGGTTGGAACCTCCTAGTGTAAAGCATTACCTGCTATCAGGCGACTTGCTTCTTGAAAAATGATATTCCACCACACCTTGGCGTTGTCTCCTCGCAATAATTCAATGTTCGCTTTTATTTATAAACGTTAGCAGTTCGCGTGCCTACTTTTCACCTTTCTTTTATTTTACTAATGTATCTTCTTTCTTTTTGATTCCAGGTACGTATCGCGATAGATAAGTGAGTAATGCCTTCATTAGATCGTGACGTCACGACCCCAGTAATACAACGTTTTTACCCGTAATTTTACCCAGGATGTTTATGAACAGCAAAATGAAATTACGTTTGAATTTTTTTTACATGTTTGAATTAAAATTTTGCAGCCGTTTGATGTGTTTGTCAAACAATTTGGGCGCTTGACGTGTTGGGGGAAAGGATTGAAGGTTCTTTTTTATTAAATGCTTTTATTAATACACGCTGTTTGCCTGAAACTGGTCGTAAGGCCGAGTTTTTGATAAACAAGCCATATAATCCTTTAAAATTATTTTCCGCCCGTATCGAGCATATGAAGCAATAAAACAGTATGGGTCGGTACAAAACAACGTGTAATACTTTCAAGGATTTTCGATTTAAGTATATTTCATTTCGCATGGATAAGTTCGTATTTGCGAATCAATATAATTCTCATCTTACAAGAAACCCCGGCACGATTCGAGTACCTATTGTTGAACAAAACGTAATTTACGTATCTCGTTATTTCTGAGAAGTGTTTTCCGAACGTGATACTAGATTGTTTAAAAAGAAATCGCTCTGAGCGCTAAGAGCACCCATTAAATCACTTTATTGTTGTTTAATTCGAACAAAGCTAGTTCAGCAAATTCTTTCAACCCTATTTCGTTGTACGTAATTTAAATGGGATGAAACTGTGAGGGCATCGTCGTACATGGCAAAACAATAGAATAGTTATCCCGGTCTCTCCAACTTAGTCGGGGCGGATGATGTGAATTTTAATTACATTTTTATGATAGGAGCGCGTAGTCGAGTAGGTACTAGAAGCGAGACCCCCGTCATTCAAGCTGACTCTTCCGTTCACACATAAAACCGTAACCCCGACTTAAAAGCGTCATTGAGACGAACACAATCCAGCAAGTAGTCTGTCGGATACGATCGATCCTACCTACCTTTTGATATGAAAATTGAAAGTGCAGTTTAATAACACTTGGATAGTTTTACGTTACATAGATTGAAGAATATTCACCTTAAAAGATATATTGCTCTTTACTAGATAAAAGCATATACCTTAAGAAGATTTTATGCTTCAAGCCACTCACCATCCAAATTCTTCGATAAATCCTTTTGCTACAGTTTTCTTCACGACATCGTCGGTATAATCTATTCTTGTACGTAGATACTGCGGAGTTGTGCGCTGATTTATTGGTTGCATACTGTAGAAAACTTCAAAATATTATTTATAAGCCATAAAATGTGTTAAAATTTATAAAATTGCAAAGAATAAAAATTTCCTTTCGATAAGTATCTACTTACTTATCTAAGTTTCGAGAATATAATGCCGGAACGATTGAATATGATATCGGACCATATTTCACTTAAAGATATACGAGATGGTTGTAAAATCCGAGATTCTATGTGCAAGCGGCCATTTATATCTTATTTCGTCCATTCGATTTTACGTCCGAATGTTTTACGTTCGCACGGACAGATGTGTTGGCGATGCAAATAAGCGATATTTTCCGGTAAATCGCTTCGGTTTATGCGAGATCGACAATGGACCCACAACGCAAAACAAGAGAATTTCTTGGGAACGCATTAGTCTTCGGGCGTGATCTATTCAGTGCCGACCGTATGTACACACGTGGAGTGCCCCATCGCTGTTCGCATAAATCAAACATCACCGGAATTAACCACGTCGGAAGAGCAAACCGAAAAACAAATCATTTTGTAGGCACCGACGATCACAAAAATACAATAAATAGAAAAAAAAAATTAAGCGTTAAAATGAAAACCGACAACAACAATGAAACGTGGCTTTCCATAAATAACGGTGCAGGCTTTCGTTACGGATGTGGGTAGATTTTGAGAGTTTATATAGCCGCCGAAGCGTGGCCGGTAAACAACGAGAGAAATTTGAATTATGAGATTTAACATTGAAATTGCTTGCTTCTGTTTTATTGTATAAAGATTTTGCCTTTAGAAATATTAGGAAGGGTCCTGCGGGCGTTCCGCCGATACCAATATATTGACCGAGGAGAATTAGTATGCCCACCGCGCTCTTGTTTTTGCTCGGTAAATTTTTGCAAAAAGGGAAATAATGATATCATAAGTCAAGGGGAGATAACCTAGGCGTGCCGTATTGTTTATCACGTTCCAATTGAGATTTTTCGCTTTACAATGAGGGTTGATGATATTATTAATTTCGCGTCTCTTAAACGTTGCTATCCGATGGTTCGTTGAGCCGAGTTTTAGCGTTGTATTTTTTATTAGAAGCATTTTAGGTTTATTGCCGTCACGTTGATACGCCACGAGTAATCGTTGAGCTCACTTACTAAATGTATAAGCTTTATGCGAAGATGACAATGGCTTTATGAATTTTTAGCACGTAATCGGTTTACCTTGAGTTCGGGCAGACAATGAGGGTTCATAGCGTATGCGTGCGACCGGATGCGAGTCGCGTGGAGAGGCCGGTCCTTCATACATAGTTGAGTGAGACACCCTCGCAGCGAATTTAAAATTCACCCCGTAACGACGGGAAAATGAGGCGCGCTGTTTGGACGATCATCGTGATACAGAAAGCTACACAACATCGGAAAGGTGTCGTATCTTATCTGTGCGCCGCGTAAATCCGCCATGTTTCTTGTGTTACTCTTTATGTGTCCCCGACGGGCAATAATAATCTGCATTGTCGTTTACATGGGCAATATTTTTTCATTGGTCGCAAAAACATTGGTACGTAGAGCTCGCGGCGCTTCATATCGCGCGTTATTACAAATATTTTTTGTTGTTCACGTTATGTTTGTTGCAACCGTCGTGTTTACATTACTTTATTATCAGATTTACGTCTGTTAAAAATAGGAGGTGTTATATCTATGTTATGCAGGTAGCACTTTTTTTGATTTGTTATTTCACTATATGCTGCACCAGTTGACGTCATCACGTCAGCGTCGGCTATCGCTGAAAACCAGCGCTGGGGCTCTGTCTCGCATGTGGTCGCAGCATTATGCTGAGCGATGGCCGTTTTGCGTGGATGTGACGCATATTTTCCCCCAATTTGTTATTTACGTGTTTTTTATCTTTCTTTGCGTCATGTTTACCGCAAATAAACGAATTTTCTTTCTTCTTTCTTTCTTTCACTAAATGTCACGCTGACCATAAAATACAGGATATTTTTAGAGTTTAATGTTCCCCGCTGAAAACTCGTATTCACCATCTCAGCTCACTCGACAGAATAAAAATATAAACAAGATAGGATCCTTCCATTCTTAGACCCATTGTATTAAAAAGGTCGATGAAAATTTATAAGCAGAGAATGAGCTCACAAAATGATATAAGCTGATAATCCGGTTGAAAATCGATCGCGCCGCAACAAAAGAAACGGCGAACAGAATGAAAAGATTTAAAAAAAAGTTGGAAACTACACGAAACGATTACGGGCGATCGTTTCGATCGTCACGAGCCGCACACGGGGGTGATCCGGGAAGATAGCCGCAACATAATATTACCGCTATACCCGTATCCGGCTCTTATCTTTTGTACGGTGAGCGCTGCATTTGATCCAATTTGCCAATACAATCGGATCTCGGGTATTGCAATGGCATTATCTCCGACAGTCGTGGGCCGCGCGGTCTCTAATGCGATCTCTACTAAGAACTTTCGTTTGCTTCCACCGCCTACCACCACTTACCTAGCACTGCCACCCTCCTCTATTGACGATTAGTTACATCTACTAAAATGTCGAGCTCTTTTCACTACTTAAAATGGAAGTTCTTTAACTAGTTTAAGATAGAAATCTAAAGAGTTTGTCAATAGACAAACTCTAGAAAGAATCCAACATAAACATACGTAAAA
This sequence comes from Agrochola lychnidis, assembly GCA_963680765.1. NCBI lineage: Eukaryota > Metazoa > Arthropoda > Insecta > Lepidoptera > Noctuidae > Agrochola > Agrochola lychnidis. Next base: position 9,231,212 of record OY796863.1, on the reverse strand, counting down.
ACATATGCTTACATATGTTTATGTTGGCATTTAAGTTAAATGACAATGTAAACTACAAAGGCATCACAATAATGTAAAACATTATTTGACTTTCCGACGTTTACTTTAATAATAAACTTATTTACGTCCAAGTTGCCTCATGTTATTCAAAACATACTTACATATGTAAATTATACTAAAACGCGCATAATCACAAAAGTAGACATGTACCGTAACGCGACCGACACAAATAAAATATTCAATTCCAAATCCCAGCGACAGACCCGCCATAACCCCTATAATTCCGTAAAAAAAAGTTCCAACGTTAAAAAATGTAAATCTTTTGCCGGTCAAATACACGCATAATAATTTGAAATCCAATCGGCTGGCCCGCCTCGGTGCCCTGGGAAATCCTCCAAGGTGAGAGGGCGCCGGACAGTGGAAAATCTTCCCCTCTTCCCACCCTGATAAGATTGTCCAGTGCAACTCCCAAAACGCAGAGGGATTGAAAACTTCTACCGAAACGAAACCGAACATAGTATCCTGAGGGATCAATACGTTCGGAAATATAATATCTGGATAGTTCGCGCTCGACTTGAAATTCTGACTTTTTGCAATATTTTTTTCTGCTGTATTAGTTCAGAACACGGCCCAACCCTCGGCGCTGAGTTGTTTAAAATACAAGCTCGCAATATACCTGAAACAATTTTGTTAAGAATTAAAGTACAACAAACACTTATTATAATAAATATCAGGTAAAACTTGTTTTAATGTTCGGGAATCTCTTGAACGCTGAAAAATATGCAAAAATATTCTGAACTTTTTAACTATAATGGAATTTATTTGAAATCTTAGAACCGTTTCTTTTCTTAAATGTTTAAGTTAGGGGATATTATTTGTACAGCGGTACACTAACCTAATTTGTTGGTACTATGGAGTAAGTTGAGTACATCGTACGACGATGTTATGTCGCCGCACTGTCATTGTATACCTCTGAGACGTAAATAAGTGGGTTTACGAATTTTTCCTGGTAAAGTTGAGCGGTTGTTTACATTGAAAGCGGAGTCGTTTACTTTGGGGGCTGGGGACGGGGGATCACTAACGTAATTAGCGCAGTTTGTCGCCGTCTGTACCGGCGTCATCTTCAGAAAAATGTATTGAAACAATCAGAACTTATTAGTGCTCCTACTGAAAAGGGAGCGAGAGCGTTCAAATTGAAAGCAAATCGAATTTCAATTGTCTTTGTAGTCTCCCCATCTCCCGTCAATTGTTTCACAAAGTTCTTTACGGATATTCAGACTGCGACATTCACGCACTTATCTTTAACGTGCACAAGTAGCTTTTATTTTACTGCAGTAATTAATAAAAAGATCCGATATTGTCTTAAAAATTCTCAAACAATATCCAATTTTTCTTATATCATTACTTACATCCCCGTTTTAAGATCAAAGCGAGAGCGTAAAATCAATTTATCCGTTATCAACGGAAACCGAAAAATCAAAGCACGTTGCATTACGCACAAATGGATACAGAACCACATCGATAACATACAGCAAGTTTATTTCTGCTAGAGAGAGACATTCGATTATACCCTTGAACGTTTCTAATTTCCTGGTACTCGAATGTGGTTAACGCAATTTCCGAGACTATGTATAAGGTACCTGGGGACGACCGGGGCTCGCTTCTGGGACCATTATCGTAAAATCAAATAAAGAGTCTTTTCAAATTATACGATTGAGACGAACTGTCAATACAATACATAGATATGGTTTTTATTTAAGTGGGTTGCTAGTATTAATATAAGGAGCTCGTGGCTAAATAATGACAGCCGTACGGGTCGATCGATCACGTTAAGCTACGCTTGCCGGGGTTGATCCGTGGATGGGTGGCCATATTTACATACCAAAACTCCTCCGTACCTCAGAAAGCACGTTAAGCTGTATGTCTCGGCTGTCATTCGTGGATCTTTGACAGTCGTTACGGGTCGTCAGAAGCCCGAAAGTCTGACAACCTGTCTTACCAACGGGTATTACCCAATTACTGGGTTGTGGAGATCAGATAAGCAGTCGCTCCATGTAAAATACTGGTATTCAGCTGCATCCAGTTAGACTGTAAGCCGACCCCAACATAGTTGGGAAAAGGCTAGGCAGATTGATTTAGTATTGCTCTTTAAATATTTATAGTAATATTGATACTAAGGGCCTGTGCACACTACGTTTTTTAAACGCGCGCGCACAGGCCCTTAGTATCAAAGAGTATTAAAGGCGCGCTTTTATCCTACAGAAGGTCTACAGGCTGCGTCTGACTCGCGTGCGTATCGCGTCTGTATCGCTACAAACGCGCGTCGACGGCGCGTTTAAAAAACGTGGTGTGCATAGGCTCTAAATAGCAAGTCAGTCAGTCCTTCCATTTATAATATTAGTAGGCACTTAGCTGCATCTGATTGGAAACCGACTCTTAATCTCGAATGTAGGTAAGTATCTTATACAGAAAATTCAAATTCAAATAATTTATTTCGAGTAACATGGACTCATATTATTATTAGAATATATTTATACACATTTACAAATAAAATTAAAAAAAATAAGATTAAAATCAAAATTAAAATACAATCAAAATTAAAACTCAAATTAAAAATTAAAAACAAATAAGAATTCATTGCATTTTTCGTCATAAATTACAATTAAAATGAAATTTCAATTTAAAAAGAAAGCGACACATAATACGCTTGGAAATATAAATTTTATACTCCCAAGCGTGCCACGTGCCGCTCACAACAGTGAGTCATGATGGCACAGTCAAGTCTTCCCGCGAGTGCGGCCAGCATGCTGTTAGCGCTCCCCCGCACTCGCCGCACCAGCGAAGTGCTTCGCTTGCGCATTGTTGTGTAGAAACAACCATAACGCATCAATGTGTTTCCACATTTTCGGATCCTTCGTCAAATAATTCCAATAGAAATAGACGTGAGAAGTATAGACTTTGGGTGCAGTCACACGCGGCCAAAACAGCACTTCTAAGTAAAAGTGTTGTATGCATGGCCCCGTTAATATACAATAAAATTCCGAATGACGTCAAGCAATTGAATTTTAATTTATTTAAGAAAACACTTAAAAAACTGGTTACGGATAAGTGCTACTATAATATTGTTGACTTTTTAAATGACAAATTTTAATTTTACTATTTATTTGATTTAATTATAACATATTTTGCCTGTAATTAAAATTAACTAATTTTTGTACTGAGTCTAATTGTATATTTAATTATTAACTATATTTTTGCATTCGACTCTAATTTTATATAAGAAACTGTCATTAATAATTAATTTATAATTATCAATTTAATTAACAACGTATAAACATTTTGCACGCCGAGTGAGGCAAAACATGTTGGACCGGTAAAACTATTTTTTCATCTATATGTGCATATTCATGTATCATGTTACACATGTTTGAACAAATAAATTTATCTTTATCTTATCTTTATCTTCTAGAATATATCCATTTGTATCCGGAAAGACTATCTACTAGGTACATTAAGATAGACACTACGCTGTAGCGAAACTACGGTAGTGTAGTGATTCCAATGTACATTCGGTAGACACAGCTGATTGACTAACGTAGCTCGGTTACGGCCGGCGAAATGGCTACGCGGCTACGCAATCTGCTACGAGAAATATTACATCGAGAGTTTGTTTGCCTAAAAACGTACCTCATATAGACTTTATGTGAAATGTAGTAAGGTTCATGTAAGTTGGGAATATTCTGTGATTATTGTGTTATTATTTACGTTTAAGTATTGATATTCGTCTCTAAATCATGATATAAACCTAAACTGATATTGGAGTTTTAATGATTAGGTAAAAAAAAAAAAATATAGGGTTGAACTGAAAGCAAAGAGGGTTTCCAATTGTATTTTTTTCATGCATCCACCCTCGCTTCGCAAGACAGTTTTTAATTTTCAAATTCACTCCACTCAATCGACGGTGGCACTCTTCGTATTCGTCGTCATTTATCATTAGCTTCATTTATTTTTGTGCCTCGAGGAGATATGATTTATCACACCAAGGCTACGAACGTAGGTCTGTTTTTGCTGCCGCGAAGATATTAATCGTTATCGTGCGCGTGCCACAAGTCGTTTGTTTTCGTTACACTGGCACAACCCATTAATTATCAATGAACGTCCGGTGGCACTATGATGAAGGTACCGCTATGTCCCAAGCTTTTCCAGGTGACAGGCGCCTCGCTATCAACCCTTTTTAAGCCTCAGCATTTAACGCCGAGTGTCTGATGTCATAAAAGTGTCCGAATCGGGAACGTGCCGCGGACGTTAAATTCGTGATTAAATTGTACCGAACGGCCCGCTTTCCGCCGTAATAAAAAAATAAAGATCATCTTCTGCCGCATTATAAAATGAGGCTTTATTTTCAATGAATATATTAGGCAAATTCTTTAGAAAATGTTATTCGTGATTATTTTTTATTACTTCTATTTTTTGGGTAATTTCGTACTTTTTGTGCGAATTTTTCAAGGCTCTTAAATACTTCCTTAAAGTTTTCTTTTTCATATTTCGTAATAACACAGGTTTAATCAGATAATCTCCCTCAATAATTCTCTACCCAGCCAGGCAGCTATTATTTCAACTATGTACAACTTAATAAAATTGATGGTTTATTTCCAAACCAAAAACAGCAATTTCAAAACTCATAAATTAGCCCAAACTGCCTATAAACACTGCTAAAGAAGTAGTATAGGTATCACTTGCCGAAAATTGTTTTCTAATTTCTCTTCGGGCAGTGCTGCCATCTGGCGTGGCACGTCGTCCGCCATGACATATTGATAGATGGCGCTAGTCATACGCCTGATTGATCGTTGACGTCTCTGCGAGTCTGGCGTTCCTATCGTGGCTTCACTATACATACAGACTGAAAATTAATGCCAAAAAATATGTGCTCACATATTGGCGGAATATAAAAGCACAGAATTTTTCGGAGCTCTAAATGAAGCTTCAAAAGTTGGACAGGATGAAAACTTTTTTGACAGCTCCATTATGTAATACTTATACTTCTGCTACATTATTGTATCTCTTTCTAAATTAACGATAACAGGACACATAAGGACCATATACCTATCGTATACAAATTATTTAAACTGGTCCTTTTACCCAATAAGCTACCGTAACTCCAAACACACACAAACCAAAACACTCCCAAGTTGTTCCTCACAGCCCCACTTTAAATCAAACTCCGTTAACGCAGAGGTACCAATCGATGCGATTGTAATAGTAAAGTTTGTTTCTAATTGAAGATTCTCGGGTCGCGAGGGTCGAACGCAATTCCAACGATTAATGATGCGAGCTAATCCAACTAAGCAGAGATGGAAGGCATCATGGGATTCGTCAGCCTGGCTTACCATTTGATCTCGAATAGTTGGACGTCCAAATTATGTTCATGTTTGGTAATTAATTGTAGGGTTTATTGGGGAAGATGTGGGTTTTGTAGTGTTTGTGGAGCGGTTTATTTTTAACGCTTTATTTAGTAGGCGGGAGTAATTATAGATGTTGGTGATTAATAAATGAAGGTAGGTAACTTGAACTGTGCTTAGCAATCTATGTATTTAAATTAGTAATCATACAGAATAAGAACCAATCTGAAAATTTAACATAATAAAAAACATCAAATCTCTTTTATAAATAAAACTCTGAGTTCAAAGTAAAATAAGTAAACGCAAAAAAAATACTAAGTTTGAATAAAAACTTCGCTAAAAAAATTAGGCCAAATCAGACGACAATAAGACACAAAAGGCGACCGTACATTTGCTAATGAGACTTAACCAGTCCTCTCAGAGCGAGCCGAGCTCAAACGTTACTACCAAGATTAGGACCAAACTCGAACACACACGAATGTCACCGAGTTGCCTTAGTACCAGAGGACACGCCGCTTCATTAGCCAAACCGTATTATCTCAAGCCTTAATGATTTCACGCTTCCCTTCAGCGTTTCGACAACTTTGATGACGGGAGTTACCCGTAATCATAACGTGAGTTACGATTGAACTTTCGGTTTTATCTTTCCCGCTTGTTGATTAACGGAGTTCAACTTCCTATGTCTAATCGATGCGATGTTAAACTCTTTGGGAATTAAGTTATGACTTCGATTTGTTTGCAGTTGAAGATACCATGTTGCAATGATACGCGGTTTGGTCCTTACGGTTTTATGACTAAAAAGTTTAGGTTTGGTCGTAAAGTCCTTTAAAATAATCTATAAATAAAACACATAATGCTAAGTAAAAATTAAATTAAAAAAACCGTTGACACTCGCGAATTCACAACCTAATCTTAAATAAGGCGACAATTTAGACGAAAGGTTTAAATTTTTAATTTGCTTGACGAGTTGTTTCTGCCAAACCCGTTTAAATTCCGACACATCACAAATTCATACACCCCAAGAATCTAATTTAAAACAAACTGTGAACACATCACTTGAAAGCTTCTGCCTAAACCGTGTACATTTGAAAATGAGAAATTACGTTAATATTTGCGAAATTTTAACATCACATATTCACTTTGTTCATTTAAGTACACTAGCTAATCCACGTGTGTGCTCACTCGAGTGCGTACGAGAAACCGAAATAGCTAAAGTAAATGGGTAAATGTAAGAACAAAAGCAAATTAGCGTTGTACCTACTTAGAGGAACGTTCAAACGCGTGGGAAGGACATATCGCGTGCAGGTGATACACCGTATTACTTTATTTGCTTACTCGCGTTTTGATACTATAATCCCCGTACTACAACGTACGACGTATTCAGACGAATACGCTTTTGTCGAATAAACCTTTATTTTATCCGCGTATCGTGAAATATTAAGTCTTTTTTTCGATTACGAAGTACGTCGGCTGAGTTCTCGGAATGCCTCGTGTAATAATGTCTGCACAATGACGGTGGAATGAAAGCAATGAACTGACTTGTTGGAATTTTTTTATTTTCTTTTTTCTCCTCTGTAATAAGTATCTAACGAAATATTAGACTATCCTCTCGAAAATTTGGGGTCCCTTCGAGTATTCAGTGTATGTTTTAATTTGTGTAAATTAAAATCCTCAAAACATATACGAACATACTAATTAATATACAAACATTTCTCTTACAAAATAAACAGGGAACCACATAATGTTATCATTAAAACCATTCCGACTACATTTTAGAGTTTTAAAACAGTAAAATAAAATTAAAACTTCTCAAACTAGTGTTCGTACAAAATGATATTCCAGCCAGAATCACTTAAAGCTTACACGTCTACGAAGTGCTACGTAGCTACGCGGCGTAGCGCTACGTGGCGTAGCGTGTAGCTACAAGCTACAACCGTAGCCGCACTGCGTTACCTACGAGGCTCGTATAAATCTCACTCGAGGATTACACGGAATCTCTTACAAGTTCTTGGTACCTCTCAAGATATTGCCAAGTACACTAAAAGTACCGATACGGGCGAATTTGGCATGATAAATTGTTTATCGCTACTTAGGAGTTTCTAAATACAGCTGAAGCCGAATGTCTCGCTATTTCCAGTTGGTATTGTTTAAAGTTTTATGTTCAGTAAAGACTTGAGTGTTTCTGATTTAATGTGCCTGATTCAATTAAATAAAATTGAGAGATTTTTTGTGTTTGTTAGAAAAATGTATTATTCAGTCTACTTTGCAAATTTACTTAAACTTTTTCACCTGTTTTCTTAATTGAAAAAAAACTATGTTTTTTTAAGTCTGGGTTTTGTTGTGTTTTATATGAACTGTTTTTTTCAAATCAAATCAAATCAAACTTTATTTGTGAACATAGGGGTACAGAAAGGTCTTAAAAATATCCATTTTAGCGTGATCTCAATGTTCTACCAATGCAATTGGTATACAAATAATTTTTTATTTTAATAAATACTTATAACATGCAATGATAATAATCAAAAGAATTAATTAAGATTAAATAAATGACTTCAAAAGTCTAAGTCAATTTCTAATATAATATAATGTAGATAAATGTTAAAAGAATAAAATAAAATGTCAATAGCCGTTAATTTATAGTATCATTTAAAAAATCTTCTATGGAATAATAGGTCTTCTCTACTAGAAATAAAAATAATTTACTTTTAAATTGGCCAACATTTTCTACACTTCTTATGCTTTTCTCTCAAATATTAAATAATAATATCGATAGTTCTATGAAAAATTACTAGTGATGTACACATCATTCTTACAAAAACCACCCTTGCAAACAAACTAAAAGGAAACAAAAACAAAAAATATAATAACCAGTGTAATATTAAATATCAGTTACAAGCAGCAATCTTGAGGCTCAGTTATTATTTAACCCGTCGTACCTTCACGTTAATGGAGTCTTCTGTCAGATACATCTTTAACCGACTCAGTTAATGAGCCAGCTTGTAAAACCTTCTATTTTTTATTGGATTTTTTGTAAGTGACTGCAATCTTTTGTTGTTAAGTATTTCATATTTTTGGCCCTTTAGGTACTACTATATGAATATGGTAAAACTATCATTATTTGTGCCTATCTTTTATAATTTCAATGTTCAAAGTTACCACATTCAAAAATTTGAGTTAATTTGAAAGTTGAGGTTGATTTATTAAACACAATCTCAAAGTGTAAATAAATAAAATACACAATGGTTATTTGGGTTATTTAAATAATTTCATATATCAAACGAATTCACATATTGCATGGTCCTGTTTTCCATTTAAACGATTTATTAAATAAATATATATAATATATTAAATAAATAATGTTGTATACAAAAGGGATATTTGAATCATTTCTCTATGAAACTACCAGGGCGCCAGTAAGTGTGAAGAGGTCCTCTATTTGGATTATAACACTATAGTCCTGGGTAGGGTCAGAGCGGATAACTTCTCCTAATCCTGGGTTCTGAGGTTATAGCCGGTATTGAGACACCAATAAACCGACACGTTAGGACCGGCTAAACTAGAATATTCAAAGATTTTGCTCTCGAAATATTCAGGTAAACTGAAATTGCTTGCGTACTGGTTTACATAATTAACAGATATTTCAATAAACTGATTTAAAATTAAACATTTAAATTGGAAGAATAATTATTAAAATATAAAACACGTTGGTACAGAGACTTTAATGTTTGTTTAAGTAAACGTTTTAAAAGCTTTACTTTACCTACTTTAAAATGCGATTTTCCTGTTACGATTTTTTTTTTTGTGAAATAATTTTGGCTAGGACATGTTTTATGGTAAAAAGTAAATAATTCTGTAAAATTAACTTTAAAGATATATTTGATTCAATAATTTGTTACACAAGTCACTTTCTATTCTAGATTACTGATTTTCAAAAACCTCATTTAATAATACAATAACAACATTTTCTAGAGGGTACCATAGATAATTAATAGGTTAATTATAAAAGCGTCACTACAGGCTTTTAATAATAACAATATAGGTTACTTTATATACAATGTATATACATAATTAACATTCTAGTAAACCATTATTACGAAAATAGATTTTCAGACCAAAACGTTTCTAGACCGAAGGTGTTATTTAATATTAACAAGAATGTCTTTGATATTAGTTTAATGTTATATGTGAGTCGGGCTCATAAATTTCAGTTAATCAGCCGTAAACCGCGTCTAAACTAACGCACACAAGGATCTGAAAGGGAGCTCGTTCTGCAACTACACAGGCATTGTTCTCTAAATTTTACATTCACATTAGACGGAAATTTCGTCTCGTCCTGATTTACGATCGGCCCTCGAGGAAGGAACATCTAACAGTGAGATTATTTATTCCCGCCGCTTGTCTGACACTCAGCCGAAGGCGCCGGCAGGCTCGGAACCGACGCGTACACCCAGGCCGATTTGTTTATGCTAAACAACCTGCAACCGAACTCGAACGGCGCACACTCAAAAATAATTTGCATATTTAAATAAAGAAGCGCAACACGACAACTTGCGCTAATCCGCCGGCCGCCCATAAACTTGTTAATTCTGATTAGCCGCGGCCGCTGTCATTATTTTTGTAGATAAATCACTGCGACCGAGGCGTGTCCCTTATTAATAACTCGGCGCCGGGCGAAAGAGTTAACGGCGTTCCGACACGATTGTTACTAAACCGACGGAATTTTAATTCGTCTCGGAGTTTATTAAGTGCGTAAAGTTTTAGCGGGGCTTCAACACGAGCGGTAAATTAAGTGAATTTGCTCGTAGGCTCGGGGGGAGCCGCCCGTCTCTCTCAATCTGATCACCGCGATATTAACAATTTTAATTGCAGTCTGTCATTTTGTTTACCATCTTCCCTTACTTATGCACTCATTCTTTTGTTTCAGGTAAGAACTTCAATGACTTCACTAATAACACAATTTACATCCTCCGTAAACGCTATTTTGTATTCGAGATATAGAGGTCCTGCATAAAAAGGTAGGTAGTAAAATGGAGTGAAATGAGTGAGACCCGTAAAACTCTTTTCATACAATATTCAATAGAAGATATTTTATTATACTGAGATTTCCACAATTTACCGATAAATTCGTGCTATATCTCCTGTTTTATATCCTTCTACAGGGCAAATTTGTTTCTTTTTCACGTGATACAGTTATAAATCTAGCTGTATGCGTACGCTTCTTTGGTTACGAATCTATTTTATGACCGCACACGCCGAAGGTTAACCAATAAAACCTTTTAACAGCCGTAACTATTTCGTTATAAGTTCCGAGTACGCAATAAAAACGGTGAAACAGAAATAAATCTGGGGGCACAATGGGCGCAGGGCGGCGCGGGCGCTCCTCACCCGCGCAAGAAATCAATCACGATCCGGCGCGCGCTTTAATCGCTCCAATTTAAGTTTTTCCTTTCTTGATAGAACAAATTGATGGAAATAGTTGAACGTTAAATATTGCGATTCGTCGAGCGCCAGTGTACAAACTTCCTCTTACGCGCGTTTACGGCGGGCCAATAAATCTCGGCCGCTTTGTGCCGTCTCTCGCTCAACATCTTCAGCCATAAACGGCACGTGCGATGTTATCTGTATTTTTGTAACGACCTGCAACTGAAAAAATGTTGTTAACGTCGCCATGTTATTGTCTCTCTATTGTTTCACCGTGATACAGGTATTGTTTAGTATCACACGACGATATTTCGGCTCGCCTCCACACAACTTTGCGAGTCATCGTTTTTATTCAATTATTGTCCGCCACGTTTTATCTCTACCGCTGAAACGCGTGTCTGAATTAGACATAAGCCGTCATCCGCTGCTTGTGCTGGAGATGAGCTTAGTTCCCCAAACTAACCCAAAGATAAATTATTCCAGAACATTTCTCATCCCGATCCATTCTTTACTCCGTCGACAAAGCGTCAGTGAATCCCAGGGACATATGAGCGTCCTTATCCACAAAATAAAATGAAGTCTGGTGGCGTGCAGTTACTAAGTAGCGTCGCCACATGCTCTTGTAATGTTTGTACGTAGTGTACGTACACACAGGGGTATGTAGTATCTACATTGTTGTTGTGTATACAATATAAGTATGAATCACAGCTGATAAGCATGGCGCGCAGATTTGCAGGATCGCGCGACCACGCGTTCGCTGCCAAGTTTCTTGTGCCACGCCTACACATTTGCATCATACACTGTACGTACATAGAACTTCCATATATTTCTACAAATGTACGTATCTGCTGCAGTTCGTTCGCTGTAACTACCAAAAGCAGAACTGTGGCGTATTTCTATAATTTATATCACATAGTCCTTATCGTGATTCGGATGTCAAATCAACTCAAATTAATATTAAACGGTGGTATAATTATGATTTTATGTAGCTAAATGCGGGAGGCAGTGGTCGAACCGTGCCGGGCGATAAATCAGCGTTTGTTGTGAGCGTAAACAACCACAAGCCGGTCGCGCTCAGCGTCCAATCATTACTCAAAGCATTCGAGTGCAGCAAAAAGCGAACTAATTGCGCTCTTGAAGGACAAGGACCACTCAGCGCGCTCTGTCGCAAATGTACTTAGTCACGTTTAATAGTTTTTCTGTCTTCCAAGGATTTCTCCAGAGGCACGCTAACTCCGCTCTCCAGCACTCAATGTAATCCCAATTTACTAATATTGAAATCACAAATTGATTCGCTATTTCATTGATTCCTCGCCGCGACTGGGTTCTACATACAAAATAAAATGTAAGTAGATAATAAGGAAAACGCAACACAAAGAACAAATAGGGGAGAGGCCGGTAAACAGAAATATAGGAACGAAACGTCGCGCGACAGAAACTTCAATAAATAAATATAAGACGAACGAAAATTTTACTTTTTATTTAAAAAAAGTTTTGTTTTTAATATTCTTCGTGTAACCTGTGAAAAGATTTCGTGAGGGTAGACTCGTTTTTGTGTAGAGGAAACTTGTTTGCAAATATTTTTCCAAAAGTTGGTTAATTTCAAAAAGAAAATTCTCTGGTAGCGAGCGAGAAGAGGTTTAAGTTTTCGTTCACATCGGCCCGTAGTCGGCGGGCCGGAGTAAACACCTCGCAACTTGCCCTTTTGGCGAGTTCTAAGAAATTGATTTTTAAACTGTGCACAAGTTAGGACGGAAAAAGCGCGAAACATGATAAAAAAAACTATTCTAAGACGAAAGTTTGGAATGAAATTAGTTTTAAGCGACAAGTTCATTTCAGTTTTTTACCGGCGAGCCGGTTCTGCAATTGCTCGGAGATTCCCGTAGAAAGTTTCCCAGTGCAGATTTTGATTACACACGCTCCTTCAAGAAGTTTCCTGCCGGATAGGAATATTAAATCTTATTTAAGTTAGACATCCGCGGCGGTTCGCGTTGTTATTTCGAATAAGGTGCTTTATAAACTCTGAGTGCGCCGGTAAACTTGCTGACGAGAACATTTTAACCTTTCTGTAGGATTCGTCTTAACAGAACGCTGCTTTTTCATATTTCGCTGCCTTGACAATAGTAAACTTAATTCACTCTATTTTGTAGCCAGCATCAGGTTTCATTCTCTAATGGCTTTATGTTTTACCTAGGTTTACTCGGAACTGATATTAACGCAAATATTTACTTCTCTTTCCGTAATATTTATACACGGTTGTAACATTTACTTCTGATTTTAGGAACAACCTTTTAGGGTGCTCGCCACGCTCCGTCGAGATGAAATAGAGTACCGTACAATCTTCCGTACAATTTTAGGAACGCTTAAATTTTAATTGTGTAGTAAAAGTACGGTTATATAATAATTACGGTGAACAATATGGCGGCGGAGCGCGGCGCGTCCCGCTGCCGACTTCGCGTTACATGGTGCATTTGCCTAATTACAGCTCAGTTCACTGGTGTGACAATTCGTGATTACCGAAACGGTTATTTCGGAAGACATCCACTCTATTCGGAATACGTTTTACGGAATGGCTCAGCCATCATCCGCCGTTATAGCCCGACCTTTGTTATTAAATAAAATACCGAACATTTTGGGTCGTTCGCACCAGTAACGTGATATGCAGCCAACAAAAAACCTAAGTGAACCCCGACTCGTTATGTAGGCATGATCCGTCTGAAACATTTCTTTTGAATCACTCTCTTACTTATCTCATATTTCTAAAAGTTGTGTTTAACAAGTTATGAAGTTAATATAAGTCAGTCGTACGGCTGGCAGGGAAAAGGAAGTCGAAAAATAGAGTTAGTGCAGAGGGTGGAATCGAAGAGCGGCGCCGCGGCGGCGGTGCCTCGTGTTGCCGCCGCGTATTTCGGGAAACAGCGGAAAGTTTTGCGCGTCCCGCCCGATGCACTCCTCAACGTGGAGTGACGGGACGCCTACCTACGCCGCACAAGAGGTGCTCCGCATTTCTCTAACTCACCGAGACAGGCCCGCCTGATATTTACGTCCCAATTGAACCGACACAACAATCGAATAAACTCCGAGACACAACGTAAATAAATTCACTCTTACAACACAGTTTGCGAGCTTTAACGTTTAACTCACTCCGATGTTAGAACTTAAAGTAATTTTAGTGATCTCACGTCACAACTTCATGAAAAATCGTCTTCGCAATTTCTGGACTCACTTTATTTACTCGTAAATTCCTTGTATCCAACGAAACTCTCAGTTAACATTTGACATCTACTGACTGACGGACACGATTAAAGCGTTTTCCTTAGAAGAGAAAGATTAGAATCGAAATACTGTTGCAGAGCCACCGTAAACATCGAAAAGGCCCAACTCTGACATTTTAATTTTATTAAACATCTTCTGTTGCCCGAGATAAAGTAGATTTCTTTCGCTGCCAAGTAAGAATTTCGACTCGTATAATAATTTAGATTACGTAGCAAGCAGTGAGCGTTCATTATCGTTCTTTTGTACCTGATTTCGTGGAGATCTCATTCGGATAGAGCGGCAGTCCGCGGGCGCGGGCCTCCTCTCCAAATGGAAAGTGCGAAAATGAAATTATAAAGCCCCGCGATAAAAATAAATTAAATCGGATTTCGCATTTGCCAGTAGCCAGGGTGAGGAGCGTTTTGTAGTCCGCGGATTCCTTTCTCTTTTTAAATATTTGTTTTAACAGTTGATTTGTGGCGTAATGAGAAAATTCTCACTTGGCAATTTTTTCCGTTCCCTCTTTGTAATAGTCGGATATCTTTTTTTCATTTTTCCTCATAATATCTTTTAATGTGGAGCAAATTTAGTCGTTGTTTTTAAATGCAGATGAAACGAACATGAATCTTAAAGGTTTTAGTAGAGCTTGAAGTTCTCTGAGAGCGGTGGCGCGCTGCGGCAAATCACTCTGCATTCTCACCAACGATTATTCAAATTAGGTAACGGTACGACAAAGACGAATGGTACTAATATCGTTCGCTTCGTGATCGCCGAGCGCGATAATACGCGCGCTACGTGCCCTACACACGCGCGCAACAGATCGCGTCCGCCGATAAACACCGATTGATCCCCACGATATGCTTTTTGCGTAAATATTCAAGCAAGTTTTATGCAGGCCGCGAAGGCTTTGTGTTCACCATACCGGCCTACATACAACCCACATACGGCCCTTAATTAAAATATCAATATACATTACGCCACGTGGAATTCTAATAGCTTTAATTGTTTTCACGACCCACATACAATCGACAGAAATATGAAAACGATTTATATTCTAAACTTAATAAACTACCTAACAAATGTGTACCTTAAAATAAATATATGTAGTAGGTTTGTCGAGTATCACAATAAATAACTACCTCACAATACCGAAAACTGTCGCTTCGGAGTGTTTTAAATAATACGCTATTTTGTTATAACGCTCCCAAAAGTGTAATTTAGTACCGATTTTCTATCCTAAATACGTAATTTACTCGCCTTTTTTCCTTATATTATTCGTTAATTCGGAGTAAAACAATGTAATTATATTTTTATTGCTCATTCTATGTCCAGTAAATCGGGGTTTCAAATCCCGGAGGTCGTTTTAAGTGAACCGACCCTACTTAATAGTCGACCTCTAGGCGCGGGGTCAGTGGTGCGACACTAGATGCTTTTGTTTATACTTTGCGTCCCCAGTGTTATGTAATCATTAGTGTAATTGTTGGGATTAAGTTTTCTCTCATATAGAGCCTTTTGCGATTAGGCTCGGAGTCCGTCGAGTGTACCGGCTAAGTCCTCCGTTCAATTTGCGACGGCGGATAATAGTAGCGTAAGTGGAGCGTGCGGGGTGCCCTTACAACAAATACATACAGTTTTGTTCATTGTCTCCTAAATAGAATCGACTAGACTACGCTTCTACTTTATCTACGATTTACGTGTAGTGATTCGTGAGCTGCTGAATTTATATGAGGTTTATGTAGGCTAAGCCGAGCTTAAAACTTTATAGAACGCTCCCGTTTTTGAAGAATTCTTATTTTAGACATACACGAAGTATGAGTAATGTCTAAGATAAAAAGTGCATTACCAAATTGCTTTCACACGCCGTTAGCGACGTCGGAGAATGACGGCTCGCGTTTTCGTTCGCTCGTCATTTTATGAAACAGGGCGACACCTGAATTTTTATGAAATATTTGACTAAATGTGTGACACGCACGCTTTTTATTCGATTCCAAATGTTTGCTGTTTTATTGGATCTCATATAAATATGTAGATTCCTGCGATTGCATTTGTTTGTTAGTTTTGATTTGAAAATGTTTCAAAGTTTTCAGAAAAATTTGCTCTCTAAACATTGGAATCCATTTTTCAGCATCCGATCTGAACTAATCCTAAATCTAAATTTATACATAAATACAATCCACCTAACATAAGAAAACAGTGCCTACATCCCACAATTCCGCTTAACCAAGACCTTAATACCAAAAATAGCTCACGAAGAATACCGCCGCGCCAAGAAAGCGAGGTCTCTTTAATCTAGTGACAAAAGCGTCACCTGATTCAGCGGCCAGAAGTACTCTCTACTCACAAACGTGGAGGAATGAGGTGGAAGAGTGGCAGGTACTTGGGATTACTTCCTAATGAAAAGAGGCTAGGAGTGGGACACAGGGGCTCGTCATGCGGCCGCTAACGAACGCGGTGGGCCACTCGACTCGGCTCGAGTGGTCGCAGACGTGAGCCAGCGCTCAGCTTATTAGTGCGAAACAGGAAGATCGAAATAGACGCAAATTGTGTTAGATTTTAATGTTTTTTAAGGCTGTAATGTTTAGGAAAAAATGTCGCTGGATTTTGCGTGACCAATTTTTTTTTATCTACAAAAGTATTTGATTAACCGGAACTACCCGAACTGTCATTTTTCAAGAAAAAAATAATAATAAAAGAAAAATTCAAATTAGATATGAAAAATATTTTCAGCTGAAACTGAAAGTTATCAACTATCCCGAAAAAGAAATCTCTTAAAAAATGGAATGAATGAGTGGCCCGAGCAGTCATCTACTATTCCACTCAAAAACACGTACCGTAGTCCGTACCTCATTTAGTACGAAATTTCCATCTACTCCATAAAAACGTAGGCACATTTTCTAGGTAGAACTTAAAAAATGCGATAGACAGAATAAATTCTCCTCATCTCCATTACTTACGGTACGTAGTTTATCTCAAAACGTTTACCTTAAAAAGGTTTTACTACTAGATATACTATTTTATTAGAAACACAGGTCACGACTAACTGAAATTTGTAGTTAACTTACAGCGTATAGAGCTAAGCTAGGTATTTTATTTGTGTACCTATTATTTAGCTTCTTTTGAACTGAAAAGAAACGTAAATTGTTACCTTGAATTAGTAATAGTGATACCAATAATTTTTTTCTTTTAATAATATGCTACGTTCATAAATTACAGAGTAGATTATTAATTTAATTAATACCTGGTTTCGTTGACCTATACTAAAATCGAATCGACTTTCATTAAAAGACAGTAATTAAATTATATGTGCGACACATAAATCTAAAATAAATTTTAAAACAACCCCTTTAAATGAAATTAAAAAAACTACGATATCTACACAATAACATGAAAACAAAACAGTAAATTATTAATTAACAACACTATCCTCTTATCAATCCAATCATATAATTCCACTTATTCACGTAATCCTACCTGTACACACAACTAAATGTCGAGCTGTATACAGCAAATATAGAGCTATGTCCAGCAAAAATGTTGAGCTGTGTACTCGCACAATTTTACAGTATTCGTTATATTTTGGTCAAACTCTTTTAGATGGAATCGTGGTACATTTGCATTTTAGAAGCCCCCGTTGTTTTTAAACCAGCTAAGTACCTAGATTGTTTGTTTGAAATAATAAAAGAGACGAATTTGAATGAAGCTTGGAAGTGAATAAATATTGATTTGTGTCATTCTGCTTAGTACAAATTTGAACATCTCATTATTTGTGTTTTGAAAGTTGAGGAAATTATTAGAAAATCTATATTTTTAATATTAGACTAATAGTTAAAATGAAATTGTAGTAGAGGTAGAGGAACGTAGGTACAATATTCTATATCGTTCTTATTTCTATAAAAACAACGAAAACGATGTTAAATCGCCTAACTACATATCCTTAATATTATAAATGCGAAAGTAAGTTTGTTTGTTACGCCTTCACGCTAAAACGGCTGAACGGATTTGGATGAAATTTGGCACATATATAAATGATGCCCTGGAAAAGAACATAGGATACTTTTTTTTCCCCCACGGGATCGAGACTTATGCGGGTGAAACCGCGGGGCGCAGCTAGTAATATTATAAATGCGAAAGTGAGTTTATTTATTACGCTTTCACGCTAGAACGGGTGAACGGATTTAGATGAAATTTAGCACATGGGTAGACCATGACCTAGAAAAGGACATAAGATAACTTTTATACCGATATTCCCACGGGCTCAAGACTTATGTGGGTGAAACCGCTATTCTATAAAACAAAACAAACAATTAATAGATTGGTCGAACGGGAAAAAGAGCTCAACTTTCACTGCATTCAAAACCCAATCAAAGAAACTCAATCACAAACACACAACTCATAAAAGACAATAAAAATCGAAAGCTACACTCGCAGAACCACAAGTATAACAGATGGCGTCCGGTCCGTTTGTAATGATTCGAATATCGTTCAACTGCATAACTGGCGAGATCAAACATTTTTATTTGTTTGCCCATTCAACCACACGACTGAAACTAATGAAGAGGAGTTTCGATTAAATTAATACGTTTTATTTCCGTTTTACCCCCGCCGGAGCCGACGGGCGCGAGCTTTTTTTTGTCGGCGATTCGCTCAACGTTTCATAACTATAATTGATAAAATACGCTTCATTAGTTCCGATTTGCTGTTGTGTTTCGATTGCACATTTTGTTCCTCTCGATTTTATATCGATATTGCTCGATTTGGTTTTGTTTTCACGTGGTTTTTATTCGGTTTAACAGGTAGCTGAAATAACTGTCTGGATCTTTCGAGGAATGGAGAGGTTGTTTCTACAACTACAGTCTCTTGTGGGAATGTGTATAACCTGTTGCGAGGAGATCGTTCCACACAATTTTGTTTAGCTTTAAAGATTTTGTATACTGTATTGAGTCTAAGTTATATTCGTAAGTAGAAAATATTCGTATGTCACATTATGAACGAAGGAATTTGTCGTCCGCTTGCTAATGAGCGCGGAACGACTTCCTTTGATAAAGGCCAAGGAAACGCTAGGGGGAGAACCACATGACATACTATATATAAAGCTTGAATAATGGGTTTGACACTCCAGGTAGTTTTGCGCACATTTAATTAAATATTAATTACAACAATGTAACTAAACCTCACATTAAATCATAGCGTTCAAGCAAAAAGACAATAAATGCAATTAAACGTGATAATTAACACAAAATCAATGACACATTCTACCCGCACACAGCACTTTTTCCTGTACAAATGAATAAATCAAACAAACAACATATTGGTGGCTGTAATTGCATCATTTACAAACCGTACGAGCATGTTTCATGGATAATAAAGCTTTTGAATTTAAAATAATGCAACTAACGACTGCAATTCAAATTTTATGTGTTTTTACTAAATAATTATGTCGTTTTGTCAGTGAAATACGACAGTTCAGTGAATATTTATGTCGCTTGTTACCTTGTGGCGGCAGTTATTGGTACAATTATGTTAATAAATACATTCATCAGAAATTGTTTACACCAATTTTGTAGAGTTGTTTTGAATAACGAAACAGTGCGCTTGGAAAAACATTACCTACATTGTGTCTTGGCTTATGAAGACTAAACTTAAGTTATTGCGTGATTTACTATCCACGTTTACATTTATTTAGTATCCATGATAATAATCAGTCTTATATAAAAGAAAATAAAATACACATAGATTTGAAAACATATTGAAAGCAAGGGCAGAACTTAAATCCGCTTACAATCAAAATCCATCCCAATCTACAGCCTAACAACATACAGTATCTTCAAAACGATACAAGTTTTAATGAATACCTCGTTACAATCAGTTCGCTATCAAAATACCACAGTGTACAGAGGAACACAGTTACCGCAAGATGCACAAACGCGGTATAATTTCAAGGTAAAACGAAGTTTAATAAGCAACAACCGCCGATATTCCGCGCTCATGTTAAGTTTCTGACTACAGTTAACGAGGCTATGTGCAACACGGCATGTTTTCAACTGCTGTTAACACGATAGAGTTATCCGTAACACTGTTATCGTTTAAACTAACATTGTTAATATTAATATTGGTGTTATTCGTAAAGTGTTTAGTTCGAGGAGTTTAGAACATCCGCGTTTACGTTAATTATTATTTTCGCAGAATTCTAAACTCCCATCCTACAGATGAATTATTCAATTTCGTCGAAAGAACCTTTTTTAGATAAAATCAATTTCAGTAACTAGATTGGAAATTAAATCGTTCACGAAAAACTAATAGGCTGAAAAACCCTCAAAAAATCATCATCACCTTTTTTAATTAAAACAGTAACTCATAGTGATTCGTGGAGCCATTCTAAGGATATCTAAAGAGAATCAAATCTTACGACGTTGGTTAATCGTGGAATCAACCACGTTTATAAATCTCACTAAGGGGGAGTACCTACTGGCTCAGTTGCCGGCTGCCAGTTGCCGTCCTCGATTTCATTTCGCACGTTTCAAAATGATTCAATCGTACGAATCGTACGAAGTGATGTACCTAAAATTAAAATTCTGAGAGGCTATTACGTAAATTGCGATTGTTGGACGACTGTTGAAAGACTTTTTTGGCCGAATAAAGCGTTGGAAATAGGTGCTTTTGATTGATTAAAAAGTTGAAAGTTCGTGAGTTTTCTTAGAGTTTTCTTGTTCAGATTGTAGTGTTAGATGTGATACGATTTTATGTCAAGATGTAGGTACATGATTGTTGTCAGGACATGTTTCTATGTTACTTCGTTCTGCTATATGAGCATCACTTAATCATAACAATACTAAAGTGTTTCTAATACATACGAGTACTGACATCGACTGAACTAAATGTTTAAATTAAACATGTTTTCTTCTAATTTCCATTGGATATTTCAAAAAACAAAATCTACATTTAACATTACAAAACTAAAAATAAAACCGCAATGTAATACGAAAATCAAAACTATTTCGCAAAATATGCAAAAAACTTTTAGTTAAAAATTTCAATACCGAGCAACGCAATCTCAGTTGGTCGGAAGTGAGACACGTAATAGCCCCGCGTATCTTTTGTCCGGGCAATCTGAAGGGGCGCGGAATACGACAGATCGATCGGATCTGCCGGAACAGTGCGAATCGAACACTCGTTAATGAAACTTCTCCCGCGCAATTAGGTAAACGTCTTGGTTTTATTAAATTTAATCAAGAACTTGTGTAATATTACGCAGATTGGGCCAATCGAGCCGTATACAAGTTTCGATAACACCGTAGTTGGAAACTAATTTGGGAAATAAGCGCAGTTATCTTGGTTTCTACTCGATCGCCTTATAAAAAGGGGATCAATGTTCTTTAACAAGATTAGTAGATATGGCGGTGGTGGCACCAAAGGGGACTGTATTCCTTCTGTGTAAATATAAACGAGTTTGTGGACGGTTCAGTAGCTCCATTACTTAGGGATCATCATAGCATGCTCATCGGATATTCATGTTGATTTATGAAAATTCATACTCGCCTATAAATTTTTGGCAATCATTTGTAATGGGAACTGTAATCATCATACCTTTTAAATCGGAATCATTTATTTTCATTATTATGAATAAAATGTTTATTTTTGTTGAAATGGGAAAAAGTACGAAATAGAAACCGAGGAGAGAAATTTATCCTCAGGAGTTAGCATTATTGAAATGAATATACCATGAATTTCCAAATTAAATTAAAACAACTGTGATGTGTTAAATCCAAAATAAACGAAAACATCTGTATTCCTAGATAGACCTACCATTTTAATGAAATATAATTTTCACTCAACAACAGCTACCCTACCAACAAATTGAAATAAAAACAGTACTTGTAACACAAACAGTCTTACCTACATCCTCGTATTAACAAACACATAAGTGGGTTAAACCGTCCATACGCCGGTCGCCGGTCGTACGGCGCTGTGCGGCGTTATCGCCGTGATAAGCGCCGGAACCCGCCGGCGACGGCCGGTACCTATCTGCCGCTGCCCCATATTGCTTTCACACTTCTCCTTAACACTTGATTTTCGGTACAATTTAATGTTATTTTGATGAGTGTTTTAGCTAGAAATTCTAAGAGAATGTAGGTTAATATTTTGCATAAACTGTTTAAAGATATTTCAGCACATCCAATTTTTTGCAAACGAATTCCCAGGCATGTGCAAATTGGCGATTTGCAACCACTTAAAAAAGGTTGTACTACTTAAAATTAAAACCTAAAAAAATGTAATTAGTAATAAAATAAGAAGAAAACTGCAATTTTACGAAGAAAATGAAACAAAGAAGCTACTAGCAAGCTATTACAAAAACTTTAACTTTAAAAACATTATCAGTTAACCAAACAAAGATTCAGAAACTTGGTATTGTGTTGCACCTAAAACCGCGGAGGTAGTAACCAGCAAGTACCGCACAGTTTTAAACAAAGCTATGGAGCATTACCATAAACTGCCGGTAAAGAAAGGAAGGAATACCTTTTTTGAATCCACAATGTTAGTATTAGGCGGAAAAGTTGAGTCTAGTCTAAAAACGGTACGTAATCGTGGAACTTTGTTGAGTGCAACTGAGTCGTCCTGTTGACGGTAGCCACCAGTACTCGCGTGTGACTCGACTCGACTCCAAGATTAGAACTATTCACGTAACTCCGACCAAACTTTTTAGCAATTCTACTACTGGCACTTAAAAGCATAGTTATCGCTTGCGAAGTAAACACAACCCACTTTCTTATTCATTCATGAAAGTTCAAGTGGAATCTTGAAGATATAGTGGCAGTGCATCTTTGATGAGAGCTTCCCGCAATCATTTTTAACTTACTATGTAACTGTTAATGGAGTGTAAAGTTACAGAGGTGGTAATGGGATTCCGATAACTTAACTTTCATACATTAGTCAGGACCTCATATTCAATATGAAGGATTTTTTTCTATGCTTTAGAGACATTACTTTTAGCAAAGTGCTTGTAAGTGTCGTGTGGTTTTCAACTTTGACTCATGTCATAATGACTTATACAGTGTGATTCTTCATAATGTGCACATATCGAAATGAGGGAATCTATGCTTAATTTTATCGATGGAACAATATCTAAAAAAAAATCTATTTTTTTTAATTTTTTTGTATAATTTTTTTTTTCTCTTTGGCATACATACATACATAAACTCACGCCTTCTTCCCATGGGGGTAGGCAGAAACTACAGAACGCCACCTGCTACGATCCTTACATAGTCCTTTTGCCTCGTTTACGTTCATACACTTGGTCATACACGCACGCCGGTTGCAAATACTACGCACCTGGCCTTTCTGAAGAACATCACCAATAAGGTCAGTATATGTCCTCCTAGGGCGTCCCCGCCCGACCTTTCCCTTTACATCAGCCTTGTAAATACATTTTGTTAGTCGCATTTCATTCATCCTCTCAACATGCCCAAACCATCTCAGCTCTCTTTGGCATCTTATTTATAAATTTCACAATTATTGTAAAAATTTATGAAAAAAATACAGATTTTTGCTAAAAAAAACATGTTTATTTTCAATTAAGGGAAGTTTTTTTTCTCAATTTTCATTTTATTTTGGACGCCTAATTACTTCCAATCATTATGGAGTTTGTTTCATCGCGATAGATGATTTAGTTTAAAAGTTACACAGTTTTGTTACATTTTTTTTAACACCATAAAAAGTATAAAAAACATATTTAGATTCTTTTAAATATTTTTTCTGTCGTGAAAATTAAGCATAGATTCCCTCATTTCGACATGTGCACATTATGAAGAATTACACTGTATAACTATGACCAACAATCGTATCTATGATTATAACCATCTGAAAAGACATTTTGTAAAAAGTAACTTAAGAATTGTTTTAAAATTGTTATGCTTTTGTTTCGATAACGCCAGCCGTTCACAACAAGTAATCGCTCATTTGCTTCCAAAGTTATTAGCAATATCACTAACGATCTTTAATACCGGGGTTATGAGGAAGCCCATGTCCGGCATTTGACGTAAATAGACGTTCTAGTATTTAGTTTCTATAATGAACATACCCAACATCAAATAACTCCCAAACTCAAGACAACCCGTGCAACGATTGCCCTCTATTTTACCGGCATAGAATAGTTACTTCATGTGGAAAAGACATCAACATTGGTTCAGTGATTTTCTATGAATAAACAAGGGTACACATACCAACAAAGACAGAAGCGCTTACGTACATGTTCTTGAAAATTGTTCAACTAACAACTTGCGAGTTAATTAGATTACACATTTAAGTGAGCAGGCGAACAGACCATACGAGAAGTTTGGCGAAATATCGAGGCGAAGTTTCGATGTGCTTACTTGACATTTGACAAGAAAAATCTAGGTTTCCATTAGGTATTTAGGTACGTGATTCTATAGCAATCTATCAGAATAAAAGTCTCGATTACACTACAAATTCAACTCAAAAGACAAAACACTATTCTAAATGATGAAATTTAAAGTAGGTAGGTAGGCAAGGCTCGGATACCAGTTAAATTTTAAAACCGTTATTATGTACTTAACGCAAAAACCTTTCGGTTCGGTTTCGATCGTATATACCGGTTTTTATAAACCGGTTTTGGAGGAGATTTTACATAAAGTTATTTTTCGGATAAAACGGTTTAGGGCAATTTTAACCGGTTTTTGTTTAGTTTTTATTCAACGTGGCATCCTCACAAATAATCACAAGTTGCAACGCGGTTACCAACATGCCGCTCGTTGACTAAACCGGTTAATTTAGGTTAAAATAAAGTTCTTAAAACGTTCACGTTCTTAAGAAAAGTTCGGAGTAAAACTCAAATAAACTGGTTTTAACCGGTATTTTTTAAACCGGTTCCGAGCCTTAGGTAGGTTAACTTTATGAAATAAAATCCACGCTGCCAGCAAACTGGGACACCATAAGAATAGGCTGCACATAAGCTATAGCAGCATTATACCCGACATATTTAAGGCCGTTTGCGTAAACGCCCGGAACAGCGATGTTCGCGGTATCGTGTGCGTGAACATATTTTATCTAACATCCGCTTTCCACAGACCACCGGCAATTATCGGCGTGCTTTGCGCTCATAACAGACCCTACCCTTACAAATATCTAGATCAAAGATAAAAAATCCCGTGTAACATCATTAATCTACGAACGAACTGTAATTAAGGTTTCAACAAATCACTAAAGGCGTATCGTAGATGGTATCATTGCGGCGTAGCGGAATGGGGGCGAGTAGGTCGCTCAGGGTCATGTATGAGACAGTAGCACGCGAACGCTGATTTTACTTTTATTGTTCGGCTTATCTGTGGCCCGAATGGCTCTGCGAAGACAGCTTACGTGCCATAGATTTTGCGTGCGGTTACTTAAATAAATGGGGAGAGAAAAATATGTTGAATTTTGTACCTACATTGTAGGAACAGTCAGGGAAATTAATTGTTAAACAAATTGACACCTTACTTAAATTTTCCGTGTTACACTTAGTCATTTCATTCGACTGTCAAAGAATGACAGTTGTGATTTGGATATGTCACCGAAAGATTGTCAGCACCGTTAGTTTATAACCTATCGGTATTATTTCCGTGAGATCATAATCTGTCGAAAAATTGGGAACTGGGTGAAATGGGTTAGGTTAGGTTAGAACTGTGACCAAACACGCGCGAGCCGAGCGAGCGGTGCCGCGGCAGCGGCCGGCGAGCGCTCCTTCCAAGTTGCTCGCAGCCACGCAGGCTATTTAATATTACCGCAAGGTTCATTACGTCGCAAACAAGTTGGTTACCAGTTCACAATTTGTCAGTTTTTCATGAATACATTATAAACTATTGAAAAATTATGCATTAAATTGTAAATGATTTGTCACAGTCCTCAATTTTTCGACAGTTTATAATCTAACGGAAATAATACCGATGGATTATAAACTAACGAAGTTTATAATTATACGGTGACAGATACACGGACAATTTAACAATATAAACTGGTAGTCAATACGCTTAAAAAATAATTTTCCTAATATTATCATGAAAGGTGAACTTATTCAGGCAAAACAGTTATGAAACACGTCAAAAGCTATCACAATAGAGTTGTTTTAAAATAAATGCGAAAAAGATCAAGAGGCATACCTAAGCAAAGTTGGTAGTAGTTTAAAAAGGTTAACGAGCAGGGATAAAGAAGATCTTTAAAATATACTTGAAATCACGGGAATTTCGGCAAAGTTGCTCTCTTTGCAAACCTCACACCAGCCTGTTGCTAGGCCCAACTTCCAAGCAGGCTTTCCTTAGTCGTTAGTACCCTCAGCGGCCATGATAAATAAAAGGAAAACACAATTAGAACCGATTTGATACTTATTGCGTTATTAATAATCGGATATTATATTTTCCAATAACACAAGCGTTTTCCTCATTATTTTATTGGAACCCATAACAATCGTGCGGTCATAATTATTAGTGAATAATATCTTAAACATGTAAAGATAAGTATTATGTTCAATTCAAATAATTAAAATGTTTACCTAAGCTTCATTTGAAACGTTAACGATTTGTGTATTATTATGGGAGGTCAGAAAATATCTATTACGTTTTATGTTCATTAGTGGTGTAATGGGACCCTGTATCCCGGTCTAGCAATTAGGGAAAATAATTGTTTACTTATATACACGGATTCGCCAATGAACGTACATAAATATTGAGTGGAGACGCAGTTTGTGAGCCATTAACTTAATTGTTTCGACGATGGTAATCATTAAGATGGTATTTAAAGCCACGTGGCTTGTGACAAATATAATTATCATTGTTTTAATTGTTATTGAAAATGGTATTGTTCTATTTGAGTAACGTGTTGCGCACATATTTACAGAGTGCTTACACCTAGTTAGGAATTAGTGTTTAGTGTGAATTAGAATTGAGTCAATAGCGTTGTATTTTTAATACGTTGTTGCTGTTTGTTTTGTGAAAACTATCGTGTTTTATAGTCAAACTGACTATAAAACAATGTTTAATGAACAATAAATAGCAGTAAAATACAATAGCATAGCATAGTATAGTAGCAATTGAAAAGGGTATGCTGAGATGGTTTGGGCATGTTGAGAGGATGAATGAAAGGCGACTAACAAAATGTATTTACAAGGCTGATGTGAAGGGAAAGGCCGGGCGGGGACGCCCTAGGAGGACATATACTGACCTTATTGGTGATGTTCTTCAAAAAGGCCAGGTGCGTAGTACTCGCAACCGGCGTGCGTGTATGACCAGATGTATGAACGTAAATGAGGCAAAAGGAGTATGTAAGGATCGTAGCAGGTGGCGTTCTGTAGTTTCTGCCTACCCCCATGGGGTTTATGTATGTATGTAAATAGCTGTTGGTTAGAATATTTCAAAGTATACACTTATTAACAAGGTTATAAGGTCTTTCGCTCCTAAATATTTCAGTATACCCCGATTTTTCTAACCGTGCACCTGTCAATGTCAAATTATTACAGTGTATGTATTTAGTAATAACAATAACAACTTAAAGAATAATATGACAGAACTGTGCAAATGACACGAGTTGTGTTGAGAAGCATCGACGGGGCGCTAAAGAGGTAAGCGGGCGGGTGAATTCCATACTGACAACCTACGACTTTGACAGCTCCAAGTGCACAGTTAGAAAAATCGAGTTATAGGTAATGCAATAAAAAATCTTGTTCATCGAGTAGGTACTAGGGTAAAAGCAGTCAAATACTTATCTAAACACATCGCACATCCTCTAAAAAACTGTCATAACACAAAAAAAAAGTATTATTAAAAAAATCCATTCTATTCATAAACAAAATTTTACATTCTGCAAATGGCTTGATAAATCCTTTGCTGTTTTAAAAAGTAAAAAGCTAAAAACCTATAACCTGAAAAACATTAGTTAACATTAGTTTTTGGAAAAAAATTAAAATCGGCTTTTTGTTACGACAGTTTTTTAGAGGATGTGCGACATGTTAAGCCACAAACTCTCGGACAAAAAAAGAAGAAAACGCCACAAAAAAATAAAAACATGCAGACAAGCCTAACGAACTCGAAACTTACCAGAACAACATAAAACACAGCGGTATCTATAACACGGATGAAGATGTTTATACAGGGTGTAAGCGGTGTACAAATTGTTGGCTTCTCCTTACCTGGCCCGCAGTTTTCATAACACCGCGTAGCCCGGGGCACGGCGACAATTTGTAAGACACGACTGAGGATTTGCTGACGAACTACAGTAAATATATTCTTCCTATATGAAGAACTCGGAAGTTTGTCGAGGATTGATTAATTGTGGTTACGTGTGTTTCTCAGAATGTCGGAAAATCTTGGTTGGTAGGCGAAGAGACTTAAGAAAATTAAAAGCTTTTCACCTAATATAAATTCTGGTCCTCATTTAAAATCTCTATTTCTATTTCCGATTTCAAACACATTAGGTGCACACCAAAAATCTTAAAACATGTATAAAATGGTTACGTTGAAAGTTTTTTTTCTAAATAAATAGCCCATTTTCTTCCATTTCTCTGTACTTTTTTTTTTCTCTTTGAGTATAATCCTAATCTATTTGTTACCATCCGAATCACACCTAGTTCCTGCCTTTTTCTCAAAATTTTTATTACGTACCATAATGTATATAGTTGGTAGGGAAATTAAATAGTTATATTAGTAACAATTATGGACCCTGTCGGGCACAGCATAGATCAAGTAGGAGAGAGGAGGAAGAGCACTGGTCGTTTAATGTGACAAATTATATTATTAGTTAAGTAGTCTTATCAAGGGGTATCGTGTTACCTAGTAACTAGGTTGTGGAGGTCAGATAGGCAGTCGCTCTATATAAAATACTGGTATTCAGCTGCATCCGGTTAGACTGGAAGCCGACCCCATCATAGTTGGGAAAAGGCTAGGCAGATGATGAAGAGTTAGTAAGTTATATATTTATTTATACAGAATTCAATTTATATAATTATAATTATTGTTTTATAAAATATATACGTTTATTAATTTAGTAATATTATTGGTAACTTAAAATTATTGGAGCCAAATAAATCCCTTTTCGGGAGTTTTGAGTTTTGTTTTTAAATACAGGAGCACATGCATTTTCCCACATGTAAATATAGAAATTTTAAAAACAAACGTATTATGGCGCACTATAATAATGATAATTCCACATTAGTTTACATGCAACGTCGGTGGATCGCAGGTGGTCTAGTTTCCACAGTGTCAGTGAGGTGTTACTGATGACTTAATATGCATGTAGTAGTTAATAATGAAGGTATATTAGCATTTAATAGCGAAACGCCATTATTTAAAAGTAAAGTCGATTTCACTTTATAATATTTTATTAAAACTGTGGAGGCTTTAAACGTGATGTGCAGGTTGTGCAGTAAATGACATTAGCTTTCTAATAATATTTACAATAATTTAACTAATGTCAGTATAAAAATAACAACAATCCAACAAAAAAACAGTTTTAATACATCTATAGGATATGTAAAATTCTCATATCACAGTGTTAGTTGCCATACTCCTCCGAAACGGCTTGATCAATTTTTATAAAATTTTATGTGTATATTTGGTAGGCCTGAAAGTCGGTCGTAATCTATTTTTCATACCCTTAAGTGATAAGGGTAGTCCACCCCAAACATAAATAATTTATATGGCAAAACAACGTTTGCCGGGTATTTAGATAATATAAATACTAACTACACTCTTCTACGAGAAAAAATAAATCTCTGACATTCAAAACTTTCTGTCCAATCTTTTGAAACAAAACACTTACAAATTGCACTCCGCCTTTGTACCCAATGCATTGACAAATAAGTACTAACTTGGAAATCGTAAACACTTTTTGATACAGAATATTTTCCGTATAGATAAACATTTTAGCGTCTACACCAAGGCTTTCGACTCAGTAACAAATACTAAACTTTTTGGCAAGAGACTTCATCGACAAAATGCCATCAAGTTGATATTGAAAAGAGGTTCAAGTTTTCATGTAAATACTTACTTCTTTATACACATTCTGTCCTAATGATTTCATGTTATATTAGTTTTCCCGAAGGGTTAAAAAGGTCTGAAGGGAGGCAGTAAACCCAAAAACTTGCCATTTCGAAGATAGACTGGTCGTCAGCTTGCTAATGAGCAGGCTATTTCTCTGCAGGTTATAGTTAAACACCGGGGCAGGGGATGAGGAAACGTAGGCACTGAAATAATTAGTACCTGAATGCTAAAAGTAATACAGGCGGTAGGAGAAGTGTTAACCCGTGTTTTTCGTCATTTTGCGGTGATTAACTGATTTCGTGATAAGAGCAACCCCTCCCATCATTTTAACTAATCTTCAGGAAACGACGCCATAACCAATCCTTTAATCTTCCATTTTTCAATAACCAAATACGACAAGATAACGAAGGTTTTGCAAAATATCTCAATAAAACTTTATGAAGCTATATTATGCAAAATAAAATACTTGATCGCGTCTTCAGCTATTGAGAGGTCTTGTAATTCGCTTGTGGCTCGCTGAGCGGTTCATTTTTCTTTCATTAGTTATTCACGCAGGGATCTTCAGGCAGTCGGCCGATTTCGCGAACTACGCAGAAATGTTACAAACGAGAAAAATGCTCACTTACCTACAAGTTTTGCGAATTGTTGGCAATATTCACAAGTTTTTACGATGTTTGTTTCTCACTCCCCCGGGCGGGATCAGTCGGACTCGTCGCATCTGCGTACCATTCGAGCGGTCATGTTCTATCTTTTGATATATATTCGTGCTTAAAATAAAAATTTAAAATGTTCTGTTGCTACCAGAGATATAATTCAAAAGGAAAATACGGGTGAAAATGGATGTTTCGCTTGATATTGTTATTTTAACACTACGGCGTTTTCTTTGAGCGTTACTTTACTCGATAAAAAATCGTTTTAAAGGTTTTTGATGTAAATAGCAAGGTAAAGTGTAGTTATAATAAATAACTTTTCATATTCCTCGCAAATAAGAATTTAAATTTTTATGTAGTCGAGCGAAAATACTTTGCATTATCTATCTCATATAAAATTGAAGCAGCGACCACGAGGTATTAAAAAGGCGGTATTAGTCCCGGAAAACTACTTTTAATCGTCGATTTATTTGAAAAGTTTTACGTAGCATCACTTTTCTAACTCTTAATAGATGCCATAAAAACGCCGTCACATTGACGTCACACATTTTAGAGGGTGCATTCTTAAGAGCGAGCGGGGAGTGACAGGGAGGGAGGCGGCTTTGTGGCCGCACGAGACTTCATTAGAAGCGACCATCGAGCACCGAGGGAATGCAACGTCACTCCTCCCCTACAAGGAGGGAATCGGATCCTCCACTGGACCGCAAAAATTAATGATATGAACAATATGAATACATTGTTGTACCGTTAAGTAACTCGCAGAGATGTAGTTATATTAATATCGTAGTCGGAATTTAAAATGCAAATTTTGGGGTATGCAAATATTATGTGAAGTGTTTTAGACACAGTATTAAAAGCTTGGCAAAAAGTTACATTCACAAAAATGTTTTGAACAACGTTATTAATAATAGGATTACTCCATTGTAGCTGACCTATCGTGCTTCTCTTCATTAACACAGAGAATGAAAGGGTTTAATAAAAATCTTTGCATTTAATAACTTATATTTTCTCTACAAGAATGTCTCAAGTCGTCTAACAAGAACTAATATAACTTAAAGTATGGACAGAAAAATACTGTTTCAGTAGTCTAACAAAGTTTTAAGTATTGCACTGCTAATTAGGTAAGTGCAATGTCGACAAAGTCAAAGCAAACTGAGGTATTACTTTTTAGCTTGTTCGTTCATAGCTTTATACTCGGTTTATGTATAACAAACTGCCCTGTTGGTCTGATGGTCGCAAGCTCGACTGCTGAGCGTGGTCCTGGGTTCGACAAAGTGTATTTCTTAGTAACAACCCGGATTTTGGAAGTTGGCGGTCTCATACCCCCGTGCCTCGGAAAGCACGTTAAGTCGTTGACCCTGCGCCTGATCTCTCTCCGGTCGTGTCGGATTGCCGTCCCATCGGACTATGAGAGTGAGGGAAGAGAGAGTACACCTGTGTCTGCGCACACACTTGTGCACTATAATATCTCCCGCGTCGAAGGTAGGTCTCCGCTGAGATTGATATTATTATTATGTATGACAAAGTAGACGATTATTTTATTTAAATTTTTTATCACGAATGTCTAACCTTTTATATAAAGAAACAGCATAATAAATTCAGTAGTAAAAGCTAACAGCAATGTTCACATTTCAATCATTTAAGCCCCTTTCATCTAAACCCTACAAAAACATACCCTTTTTAATATCACTCTATGATTACTTCTTTTCAATACGCTGCCTACGCGTGAAATGGCGACGCGGAAATATCAAACACGAGAACACAACGAATATTCCACAACGGAAAACACCCCAATCTCTTAGTACCTAAATATACCTACTGTATTATCTTTCCATTTTTCCTGATCTAGGCGTCAGTCTCCGTCAAACTAAGAAAGACAACCTCTCGAAATATCTGGCTATATAAAATAGAGAGGTGAATTCTCTGTTATTTTTTACAAAGCGTTTTTTACACGCGCTCTCCCCTAAGACTTATAAATAAAAAGGCTTGAAGAAAAAGCAAGAAATGTGTGCGTGACCACGCGTAAAAAGGAAGATAAATATTGTGGCGTAGTTAAAATCTGTAAAGCCTTATGCTGTATCTCCCGAGATGCATCATTATGGGGGTGTGGCGTGCCGCAGAGAGTTGAGTGGTTAGGCTAGGGACTGGTTAGTACACAGGCGGAAGCGACAGCGAGAAACCTATATTATGAGCCTATTTTTTATTTAAAAAAACCTGCTTAATTATGTGTTTTGAACTAAATGTTGTGCCTAATTAATAGAAATACCTAACCTCAAAATACGAATCTATTACTTACACGAAAGCAAAAAGCACCGAAACATTTCCACTTTCACTAAAATATAGGTGAACTAAGCTTTATCTTGATTAGAAAACATAGTCTAGTTGCTATTTATCACACAATATTACATGAAATAAATTAAAGTCATTAGACGAAGACATTATGCGAGTTCGTTATTATTTTACTCTGGTTTGTTTTTAGTTTAATTAGCACTCATTAATTTTAGCTTAACGTAGTTTGTTATTTGGAAATCTAATTAAGATTGTATTATGCGGTAAAAAGAAATGAATTACTTGCCGCTAGCATTTTTATGAAAACTGTCCGCGTTTACTTGAATACAAGGGTTTTTTAGAAAGCTTTCCGCGGTACGCTGTGAGTGTAACCACAGCTTAATATCTCATTTAAAGGTGTGTTTACATAGTGTACCTACTCATCGCGAGGCTACGTCTTTGCCGAAGTGCATACACGCCACGTCTTGGCATAAAGGTTTTGAAAAAAGTTTTTTGAATACAAAGATTATACACTTCTTTAAAAAAAGGCACCTCTTTACGAAATTCTATGCGTAGGTTTTTAAAGATCTATGTATTTCACGTGTTGTTAGCGCATGTTAGGGTGTGTCCACATCTGGCGAATGCGGCACGAATGCGCCGCTAGCGACCCGCTCGAGAGCTGTGTGCATGCATTGCAAGTTCGCCCGCCGTTCCTACGACGCCCACGCCCCACTCGCGCGCCTTGTACGCGCCGTGTGCGAACGATGCAAGGACCGCGCGTGTGTGCACCGCGCGCTGCCCGTACTTCCTCCCGTCCGCTCAGTTCGTTTCTAATAACAGTATGAAAGCGAACGGAACTGCATGCGCGCGAGATGCGCTCGCGCGGGAAGCGCGCCTTGCGCGCCCACTGTACAAGCCTTGTATGAGTTGCGCTAAAGAAGCGGACCAAACAATTGCAGTAACTGCACGCGTGTAGCGCACGAGCAGCTCACGAATGGGTCGCGAGCGGCGCATTCGTGGCGCATTCACCAAATGTGAACACACCCTTAGGTTTACTTACAAAAATTCGGCTGAATTATTTCTGTACTTAGAGGACGTATTTCATTATTTTCGTGAGCAACTGTTTCGGTACTTTTCCTACGTTTTCACCTCTTCAAGGCTATGTCGGAATGACTTATTTGACCTTATTTACACCTGTTATGGCGTAAATACGTAGTATAACATAGTTTTGCCAGCATTATGGTAATCTTGTTAATATTGCTGGAAACATCAACATATGTGTGAAACATAATATTGTCTTAGACAAGAATGTGTGTTTAGACATCTATTAGATGTAAGATTTAGTTTCATGAAATTAATTACTAATCTAGAACTGTCGTCAAAATTGAAACCAAAACAAAACAGAATCCTAAAACAAATCTAAATGAACATTTCGATACCTCCAGCGTAGAACCCAACCTGTTACATGCAAATCTTCGAAATGAAAACGGCGGAACCCTGTCTAAATTAAACCGAAACGCTCATCGCGAACTTATGATATGTTCGTCGTTACAGCATGTATGGCTGTATGCTCTTACATGCAAGCTCGGCGTTATTAATATGCGCAAATCATGCAGATGGCTTCTTCGAGACGAGAGCATCCCCAAAGCCTTAATGACTCTCCCGTGACTCGAAACAGGCACATTATAATGCTGACGTGACAGTATGTGAATAAGTGGATTGAAGTAATAGTGTAAGCAATTGTGTCAAGTGGAGAAAGGGTTTGTTAAATTTTTCAGGGTACTCTAAGATGTTGGAGACCTGATTTTAAGAATATATTCGAGATAGTTGAAGATGGCTTAGGTTGTCATGCAAATACTTGACTTGTATTGTGTCTATTGTTAGTAGTATCAAATAGTTGAAATATATTATGTTACAAAACTACATATAATGAAACAGGGGTTCAGTATTCGCTTATTTATATCGAATGATTGGTCTATTGATAATAAATAAATATACGTCTGAGTTGCGCTGCTAGGTAAATAAGACAACATATTCAATTATTTCAATCTTCAAACATATTTGTTGTGTCACGTCTTCAAAGATTATTGACGATTGAATCAGCTCAACAGCTCTTCAAACCGTCGAGAATCGAAACCGAATCTTCTCGAAGTTACTAAAATAAAAACATCCAACAATTTCTACGTAAATCTTGACCTAAAATAATGAGACATGACATTATGTATCCTCCAATTTTGTTATACATCTGTCTTAAAATTTAATCCCATTATGCCCCCGTCTAAACATGTTTCCCGTGCTGGAAGTACTTCCAACTCTCGTGAACAAATGTACAATTGTTACGCGAATTATTTTCACATTTTGATACGTTACAACCATGTTTTAGATCATTTAAGTAGGTCGCAACTTGTTTATTGGGGCGAATAAATATTTGGAACATGCTCATGTCTTGAGTGCTGCATTTGTCGCTAAAAACATTACCGTATTAATTTTCTCAGAATCGTTCCAAGTTTGATAGAATCATAATCCTAAAACACGCTTGAAACTATGTTCATCACACTTGCAGCATCTACTATCAAACAAGGCGTAAACTTAGACGAACAAAACTTGAGATCAATTACTAACCGCGTGTAACCAAATAGCGAATTACCATCCGTCTCGAAACTAGATCTCGCGGCGGCGGCGTAACGTGCTCTAGTGAGGATTATACGGCGTCTCCTCCATATCGGATGCTGCGATAACCAGCCACGTCAATCCTATCCTCGTCATTATCGTAAATGTTAATGACCACGACAATTACTGGCAGCCTCCAAGCTTCATCGAGAGGCCGCTCTCGAAATTGAACATTCCCAATCTATCGGCCGCCGACCGATTTGTCCCTCTATAAACTCCTTCCATTCGAGCGGCTTTAATTAAAATAGTTTCACAGGAAAAATAGTAAGGGGCTAACTTCATTTATTTGCAGCCGTCGAATTTTCCAGACAGTATTTTTACCGACGCCTATTATGCTCTTTTCGCCCCCAGCGGTCTATATTGGCTCCCGTTTCCTAGATCCCCGGCCTAAGTTTATAAACATTACGACAACAGCGGAACGCATACGATCGGTGCTCGCATTTGATTGGAACTAGTTTGGAGCGAAATGACGCGAACGGAACGGATCCACACGACCACAATCGCATATGCCGACTGTGCAATTCGGTTATGCCTCTACAGATATGATTATTATCTGTGCTTACGCAGCGGTTTTCATTATTATGTATATTGCGCATAAAGCCTAAATGTAACCAAAACCTAACGCGCGTTATGGGCCATGGCGTTTAGTGCAGATACCCTTTTATATTAACAAACATCTTTAGCGTTCATTAAATCCTTTATTATACTTAATTTCGGTACTTTCCGATGTAAATAGGAAGTGGCGCAAAACAACAAAATCGGATGACGCGCCTCACAAAATGGGACGATGCAATATTTTTGCAAGTAAAACTTTTGTGTAAAGGAAATGAGTTGTTCGCTTCCGTACAGAAGTAGACGCATAATATACAAAGAGACGGCCACTCCAGAGACAATGGACGGGCGAGTAACTTTCAATATTAATGATGCGCCGAGAATGCACACAGAGGCTGGCGAGTTTCAAAAGCCTCCCATTGATACTCATTAACTATTGATTCATAAGTAATACCCTTTTACCGAGCGGGTCGGACGCTCACCGACAACTTTTCAAATTTAAATGTGAAAGAGGATTCGATTTTTAAATGAAACAGCGGCCATTTTAAATGTGATAGATGTTTGATTTTATTCGACGTGCAGTGAATGAGATTTTGCCATTCGAATAAAATATTTACAAATTCTGTGCTATGAACATAATGTATACTACTGAAACTATCAAACCGAGTGCTTTTTAAAGGTAAAAATAGTACCATTTTGTATTGTAAATTGTAAAAAGATATTTAAACTGACGCCCAGCATTGGATGTTAAAATAACATATTTCATTAATGTCTAATACAGCTCGTATTTGGAGATGTAACTCATAAATTCAGTCGTAACATTGTTAATGATTGCCATAAAATAAACATAACAAAGTTTCTAGTCGCAAACTGAGCCACACCGAGAGCATTAAAAATCAAAGTGTAACCCTACCGGTGCGCAGTTGTTTCATAAAATTCTAGTTGAACACGTCTCTAAACCTTTAAAACATAGATTTCGACAGAATAACAAGTAACAACTCGGCACAATACCCGGGCGTCTCTTTCGGGTTTATTGTTCTAACATCTGTCGGGATATGCAAAGTCGGACTCGTAAAACAACGTTTCGGCCCGCGATTACTTCGCGCAGTTAACTCTCTCTTACGTTCATCTTTATTGGCCGACCTACCTGTAAATTTGTAATCTGATGCCCCCTTAACGGCTTTGATTAGATGAGCTTTACGAGCTTTTAGTAGACCGTGAATCGGACTGGAACTTTTTCGAGATTAGCATAACACTTAAATAGTAATAACGCCGTGATCAAATTGGTCTGAAATGGTCGCCAGCTTTAGAAACAAACCTTTTTTGTGCAGTAGTTTTTTAAACAAAGAATTTTACTTTTTTATTGTGTAATCGGAACAGTCGTTAAAATCATTACGTGCTTCAGCTCAATGCTCAATTTTAGCTCGGCTGGAGCGACGCGTAATCGCGCTACGCAAATACGTTCAGCACTTATTGCTCGCCACTCGAAACAGGTGCTCTGTGTGTGTTCAAGTCCTTATCGTGAACAAAGCGCCGGATGAAGCGTTGATGTGTTGAGAATCGACTTAACCCTATATACCGGTGAACGATTTTTCGTAGGTTTTTCTGATGAACGTATGAACGCGGAGCTGAAAACATTCACTTTAAGACGCAGATATATGCCAGTGACCTTGAGCGGTTAGCTTGCGTGTTCTGTACTGAGCTCATGCAACGCGTCGTACGTCCAGCCAGTAATAAGACTCGCCCACCAAGGAGCGTTTTCCCAAATTAGACGCATTATTAATTTATTATAAATAAAACAAAAGGTTTTTTAATAAAACACGTATACTTAAAGGTCAATAATTATATTATCTTTAAAATGGTGAAAGTTTCAGTAAAATACGCTTGACAGATTTTGTGTGATTCTCAGTTTTTTATCCGCGTTAGTCATAACTTTACAAATTAATTTCACTATGTAATATAAACATAATCTAGAACATTCATACATTAAGTTATTAAAAAAAATGCTTTAATTTAACGTATATTTTTTCCAAATCTTTAACACTACTCGTTTAGACGTGATCTTCAGTATAAAAACATTAAAAGTCGGTTATCGTCGCCTTAAATAAGCGTTCAACTTTTTGTAACTACGACCAACATATGTCTCAAAAAGTATAACAACTGCCTTGTTATTTTATGCGTCCTGCAATTTTTACAAAGTATTCGACCTACCTTACTGAAAAGCATTGTTTTCACCTTGAAATATATTTTATGGCAATCATATAGATATGAGCCATAAATTACTGATAAATATAGCAGACGTTAAAGTTGGGTCACCTTGTAGGTAAGTCGGTGTGCCGACCTAACGACTGCCGTCCAGACATAATTTAATAAACGACTGACATAAAAAGCAACAGAAAAAGAAACCTGAACGATACGACGCGTACTTTATCGACGAATATATTCGCCATCATTATACTCCATAGATTTAGGTAGTTAAATAAAGGTAAACAAAAAAACCACGTGACGAGACAGCTGTCGAGTAACCGACTAAACGTAATACCTGTCACTTCAGTTGTTATGCTACGTCACAGTTGTACTCTTCAATTTAGCAACGTTATATTTCACTGACGTTTAGTAATTGGGCTCTTTACAATAGACAGATTACAAAATATTATAAAGCAGACAAAAAAATATGTGCTCAAGCAGTTACATCTACGAAAAGTAGTTAAGAATAAACGATAAAGTTTAACATACATTTATAGAAGAAGAAACTATGGTAAAACACTAAAATAAAATTAATTTGGTTTTATCGTTTTTTTAAACAAGAAAGTGTCATCTATAGAAACCCTTTTTACGATTTGTTTACCTTTTTTTAACTACCTAAACCTATAGAGTATAGATCTCACTACAAAGAAAGCTCATCATCGACGTCGCATCTGCTACATCTATTTATTACACAAAGGATAAACCTCAATAATCCAGAATTGAGATAACAAGAAAGTGCATCGTTTAGACTAAGTCCATGATGACATGGACCACCGCGATCCAGCGATAGACAAAGCTACGAAATACACTTTGTCTCTGGTTGGAAAGAGACAAATTAAGGCTTCCCAACTCCGTCCTCGCCCGCCGCTACTTGAAGAAATGTCGTGAATTGCGACGTTGAGTGGACGCTTTTATTACTAGATTTACAGACTCAGTTGACAATACAATTCGTATTCTGGTTTTGGCTTTATTATTTCATACAATTTCTTTCAAAGTTAATACTTCCTAGCATACAGTAGTTGGAAACTAAATCTACTGTCAGAATTGTATTTGAACTGCGTATACTGAACTTTACAATTGTGCAGAAATACAAACTGAAAATGTTTTATTTCATGACATAATAACAATAAAAAGTGCGCAACAATCGTATCACGGTTGCAGCGGCCTCGTGACGTGGAACAAGGAATATTGCCAAAATCACCACGGCACAGTTCTGTAGTGCTGTGCAAACAAGGTCGGTTCCGCAATAACCCGGACCGGTGCGAGACTGGTCACTCGAGAACTCAAGCGGGGACAGCTCGAAATACAACCCTCGTAACTTTACCCACCAACTTTAAGATGGCTCTTTTTCGAGTGCAAAGTTCTGTATTTCGGATGCAATTGTAAATATTTGGTTTTCTCGCTGCGGTCTTCTTAACAAGTGAACCGTGGCGTACGTGCGGCCTCTTCATTCTAAATCTGCGCAAGTCGCGGCTGCGCCGCTCGCATCATAATGTTGCTTCTCCCCCCTCCCGCTCGATTCACTCCTATTCGCAATTAAAACGATATTATCAGAGTCATGCACTCGCCCCCGTCATAACTTTTACATTGGACTTTTTCTCGGAGCAATCCAATATAAAATATTATAACATTGCACGAGTGTAGATTCCCGTTGTTATTGTATCATTTCATCTATTCCGATATTTAAGTTAAAGTTTTAACTGGAGTCGGAATAGTTTTTAATAACACAAGCATCTCTGAAAATAAACTGAATCGTTCGTTGGACAATAGCGGAGAACATCGAGTAGTGTTGTAACCACAACAAGGGTATTCCCGTCTTGTGTCCGATGATCCCGCAAATCCCGTCCCTCGCGTCTCGGGCACGTCGCCCCCCGGGATTACGCGCTCACGGGACGATCTTGTCGCGATGCCGAATGACCGCAACAATCATATCGGACTACCTCGGATACCTTCTATGTAATCTTAGCAAATTAAAAATAATCGATCGGGATAATCTATTGTTTGGAATTTGAGATTGTTTTGTTTTAGTAAGAATTTTTTTGAAACCAGTACTAGCTCATTTTATCAAACTGTAAGTTATGATAACGCTGCAGAAAGTTTTAACTACTTTTTGTAAAAATATTGCATGAATACATGCATAACTGAATTACTGCACATTGTAGTGCTTAAATTAAAAAAATAGTGACTACATTAAATTTTAACATTCAGGAAAACAATTTAAACAATTTAACTACACATCCATCAGAACAATAAAAAGTTTAAAACAGCCCGGAAAACAAAGTTCTGCTTTCAAATTCATGTTAATGTGATCAAGTGAAACTGTCGGTACATTTGCGTAAAGTGACAATACATACGAATAAAATTCACCATTGTAATCTAATTACGCGTAGCTCGTTTGAGTTAAAAAGCAATTAAGCGTACTGTAATGGTTAAACCTCTCTGTTCTCGAAACATTCTCACTTCTATACATTTATACGTTATATTAATAAAATAGTTAGGGCGTTATCAATCTTCGGTGATTTACGTACCTAATTATTAAGACCCATTTGACTGGGTAATAAAACTTAATAATGGTGGCAAAAAAAGTAGCTGCTAACTTCTGTTTAATTGTCATGTAGTAGTCACAAACTCACTTCTACTACTGCATTGATCACCTAAAATCTCTTGCAAACTAAGCCATAAATATCAAAATATAATTATTTTGCTGACAGCCAAAATATAAAAATGTGGCACCCAACGCGGGACAGCAGTGGCGCCCAGCGTGGGACAATAACTTTGCTTATTATCAGCCCAAATCAGCATGTTATATTAGAAGTCTTATCACCATAGTTTTCATGCTATGTCTATTTGTAATTTTTGTTAATATTCACCACAATATGACATATTTTTATTTTTGCCAGAGTCAGCACCAACCACAACATAATTATCAATGCCTTGTTTAAACTAATAAAATACCTAGAACGAGACAGGAACTCCGCATTGTGGTTGTAATAAATAGCTTACTTAGTAAATTGTTCTACCTAGACTTCCTCGACCCATCGTAAAACAATGTTTATGACGTTCATAGAAAAATTGGTCTCCCTTCAACAATGTTCCATTTACATTATTATGTGCTATAAATCGCAAATTCGGGTTATAGTTTAGTATTAAATTCATCAAATTCTTATTGCTTCATTCCGTGCGACGAACGATCAACTTTACAATTTTCCGTACCTACAATATTTTTGTGACTCAAATAGGTGGTGTTTTTGTAGTTTTACATACTGAAACCTCATAACCTTGGCTGTTTCTTTATTTACGATCTGCACTAACTCCTGTTTAGGTTGTAGAACGATGTTTCAATTCCGACTAATGCCAAGCTTTGAATTTATTTCTTTACTGCTGAGCATAAAACACCATGAATGCAATGAACAATTCAGTAGATAAATTGTCATTTTCACCACATCTAGCAAAGATAGTAGTGATATAAACTCACTGGTAGTTGCGCATTTTGTTCATGTAACGATCATCTACTTTTGATGAACTTAGAAAAATTATGAGGCAATCTTCTCCTGGCAAAAAAAGCTGGCATGGTGCCTACCCACTTGATTTCAAGCAGTTACCTCCACTTAATAAAAATGCTCGTCCTAGGATTTGATGGATTTCACGACGCCTTCTTAAAGGCTGTAGAAAATTATAATTATGTTTAGTACTTCTAGGGCAACGAAGAAATATAACTCTTCTAGTACCTACTAAATTCTATTAGAAGTTGACCACGGGGTTAACAAGGCAATCCCACTACAAAGTATAATCTCACATCGCAACTGTGATTGCGTACAGTTAAACATTCGGTATACAGCCAAACATAATACAGTCGATTGGCCCATTCCACAGCTTTACAATCTATTACGACAGGGTCAGGGATATTCACTTACTCCGCTACAAATTCCGACACTATAAAAAACAATGCGCTTACGCTGCTACCAGGTTGACATCACGGGCCAAACAGTGTCGTAAAACACACGCGAATAAAAAGGACGGAATCTTATTAAAGTAAATATTTATGGCATTGCTATCAACCGATTGGACGAGGGTACCGTCGCCCTTGATAAATTGTCCTGCCGCTTGCGGCCTAACGGCCAGTCGCCCAAATATTTCTCCTGTTACTGATCGCTCTAAAAAAATTCGATGTGTTTGATTTATGGCATAATTTCCTTTCACGCCCTGTTGATAAGTTCTCAAAGAAATTCTCAAGTAAACACGTTAAGAGAACATTTTCCGTTATACTAGATAGTCCGCCCACGCAGCAGATACGTACACGACTGTACAGCGTACGCTTCTATAAGAAATCATGTTGCGAATTCTTCGCCAAACACTACAGGACGAGTCCGAAAATTCTTTTTGTGTCAAAAGCTTTAAAACGTTTCTGAAGCAATAAAACAACTTGGACAAACTTCGGGATTTTAAAAGTTGAACATCTTGACGGAAAAAGCGTCGTAGGAGCAGTGTTTCTATTTTACTTACCTGAACGTAGACAATAAAGGTGTCTCCACACAATCAGCGCGTCTAGCAAGTTGATAGTTCTTGTCCTATTCAACTTAACAATAGAGAAAATGAGGATGAGCCAATTCTTTCCAGCTTTTATTTCCCATTTACTTAGCTTGCCGAAAGTTTACATTTAGACTTTGCACCTCGCAGCGAATGCATTAGAACCGAAGCGTATTTGTATTGGCACGGGATTCGCGTATTATTTTGAAGCGGCTATTACGATCAACTATTTGAATCCTCGATAGATTACTTGATCACATAGCAGAGTAATATATGACTGTTGTTCTTACCTACATACCGCGCAGTATTTGAAACAGAAATAAATATCTAATAAGAACTTATATGAAAGTGTGATCAATCACCCATTAGTACAAACTGGAGTGTAATACTCTTCTGTAATGTTGATAAGAAAATAACTTGAAAAGAATCGTTTCGTTCTGCAGTTTCAGCTTTAGTGTGATTTATAGACATAAAATTCGTATTAGGTGCTTGAAACTTTTTATAGGTATGTTATATATTTTTTACCTCATCCGACCGCCACGTCGCAATATTTTCCTGTGATTAATTGAACGTAAAGCTGAAAAAACTGATTGGAACTGGTTCGATATCCAATAGGCGTGAGTCGAGGCCGTCACTATACTGCTTTCATACGTCAATATAAACGAAGAATGATTTTTATATGACGGTATCTGGTGGGTAGCAAGGCATGTACTTAGGGAAACCGCCAAACATAGAAACAAATGTTCAGTTAATGGGTTTCTAATAAACATTGATCGCGTAACAGCACTTGAGCTCGACGGAGCCAACCCAGTTTCTTATAATCTAACCTTTTTCTCGATAATAACTATTGCGATTAACTTGTTATTATTAGCTGTGCTCAGAAGCAATCCGGCAATTATTTACGTAGCAAACATTCTGTCACGATGAGAGTCCGTTGATAAAGTTTGGCCCAACTATGACGTCAGAGGGGCGATAGACGAGGATCTCTTAATTATTGTGCCGCGTATTTCGTATTACAATAATGAAGCGAAACAATAACAAAAGTTGTGACGTCGAGCGCCACCGGCCAACTCGGTGATCATTTGAGAGCTTGTTGAGCGCGCGGCTAATGAAAACTTGCTAGTTATCGCCGACATACTACATTACTTTTATTCTGTACAAAAACAAGCAAAATTGACGCTACAATGAGTCCTGTTGACTCACTCTTCTCTCTCTGTAACAAGATACTGTTTATTAACTTGAATTCAGTTGTTGTTGTCGAAATGACAAGTAGTAAATGTACAAGTATAGCTACGAGTGCTATCATCCATGCTAAACTCAAGTACCTATTGATAGGATCGATAAAGAATTAATCTCGTACGTGAGCCACGTTCTATATTTACGTTTTGCACCATTGAATTTTTCGCAGCACAGGTAAATATTTATTTTCAGTAAAGGAAAATATCTTGAGAAAATCTGCATGTCGGAGAGGAAATTCTGCATTAGTGTGCCAACAAAAATACAAATCGAAGGCGAACTACCAACTTCTTATGTATGCCTTGGAATAGGTACCTTGTGCATAATGTATGTGCTAATGTAATATTCAATTAGACAAATGAATACTGCGGGAATTACATTAGTGGGAGATATCGCAAT
This sequence comes from Agrochola lychnidis, assembly GCA_963680765.1. NCBI lineage: Eukaryota > Metazoa > Arthropoda > Insecta > Lepidoptera > Noctuidae > Agrochola > Agrochola lychnidis. The sequence goes on along the minus strand of OY796863.1, from coordinate 9,186,569 downwards.
AAATTTTATTAAGTACAGCATTTGGGAGCGCGAAGGTAACATAGAAAAAATGTAGTGGAGCCGAGAGCGTCGGCGTGGCACAAAGTGGAGGCCTAAGGTTGTATAACGTCCGTTATCGACGCCTACAATAAGTCGCGTTTTATACGGTTATTATAGCGCCATAAACGCCACCGGTCGGTGTTTCATACAGTGGCGGGGCAGATTATACTGCCTATGGCCCCGATTCGGGGGCGGGGGAGCGTTCGGTAGGGCGGGCGGGGGCCGCGGGGCGGAGGCGGGCCGCCCACTGTCAGCTCCACGTGCCGCCCGACAGATGTGTCGAGATATCCGATATCGGGAGACACATTCATAATCTTTGCCTCAACCTCTCGCTTCTTATATTAAAATAACGAGCGCCGCTATCGCAGGTGCGAACTCGATGGGAATTAATAAAAATCGTCCGCCGTTTACATAGCTATAGTGGCGGGGTTCACGTACTTGACAGGAGAGGAGGGGTAGGGAAATAGGCCTATTGATATCAGAGAAATATTGATACAAAAATGGAATACAGTAGCTTTTTTTTTTTCAATAATTTGTTTAACATAAAGGACTGTCGTCCTTTATGTTAAAAATATCAAGGTTTACCCATTTTTGCGAAAATTCACAATATGCTGATAAAAATATTTACTATTTTCACGTCGAGCTAAACGAAGTGATGTGAATTTAATTTAACAAACAAAGTAAAGGACCAATCAGTGCAGAGGGACGCAGATCACCTATAAGCCGCCAGATTTAATTAAAGTATTCCGCTTAAAAAGTAAAGGTACCCAGTGTAATTGAAGTCGGAGAAAAATAAAGTTAATTCCTGAAGCGACCCAGGAGAACTTTCATTAGCGTTTCACAGCTACAATTGCGAGTTCAAATAATTATGTTTACGGAATCCTTTTCTTACGCAGAGATTATTTATCTTCGCCATTGTTACGAGAAGTGACGCGGACGAATTTCACGAAAATACCCCATTTATCTAGAGCGAGCACACAAAGGCAACACGAAACCCAAAACTTTTTACGTGGTCAGTGACAATGCTATTTCTCCTTTTTCTCTTAACGTTTCATCTACAAACTTTACGGGCATTGTATTTATTTGCTCAGTTTGTGTGTATGGCAGCAAAACATTGGTGATTTTAACGTAGCTAATCCATTAAGAAGAAGTTCATTTAGCTTGATCGTGTGGTCCGATTTCATATTTGCTCAGCCATCTCGCCCGCAGATAAGTTTACTCGGCGGCCGTCGATGTTGCTTGCTCCCTACTTTATTCGGTTTGCAAACCCGCATAAATAAGGGGAGCCGGCAGCACTCGGCACACGACTACATAATATCTGTCCTCGGAGGCTTTCTGACTCGCTTATAATATCCAAACATCAAAACAATGCGTTATCAAGTTCCCTACAGCTTTCCCGACACCATGTTTTATGTAAGTGGGGATTGTTTCCAATCGTTTTTATTGGGAAAGCTATAACGCAGAAACGATTCACTTGATATACCGCACCGACCTTATAATGCATAAAGAAAATACGGTCATCTAACGGAACTCGATGGAACCCCTATTTGCCTTTTCGGGGTGTTACTATCTTTGCCTCGATTCCTACGCAAAGCCACCCGGCCGCGCGTGAAATACCAAGTGCGCCCTAGTTCGGGGCCGGATCGTGCTGTTTGTTTAGGGCAGCCCAACTCGTGAAAGGTGATGAACTAAATATGAACAAAGAGCCGCACTGTCAGATTATAAGTATCGGCTCGGCCGTAACATTTACAAGGGTATCGATTAGCGCTTCGTCGCCGACGGCTATTGTCGGACAAGTTCAGTTTTGAACCGTTCTGTATAACTTTCGGGATTGACGACGTTGATCCCGACTCATGAAGATGTATGTCGCTCTCACGTGCCCATATCAACACGTGGACACGGGACGAGAAAGTTGTAGCGATACGGCCGGTGTTCGTGTACGTGTCAGCATAATCGCGGCGCCACCGACTGTTTGCGGAGCGGCTCGCTAATGCTATTTGTCGTCGTGGGTGGATACGTCACGTGTGTGTGTCTTAATCGTTAGCAGACAGAAACACGCCTGCTCATCGCCTTGTTTTGTTTGCCACTTTAAGCGGAAACTTGGTCTACGTCAGGTGATTGCGAGTCGGGAAACACGACGCGCCGAGCGACGTGTTTCGAACTGGAGGGATTTATTTGTGCGACAGATTGTAAGCTAGGTCGCAAGTTGTCGCATGGAATCGTGTAAATATCGGAAAGCGATTCGATGCGAAACTCAAAATTGCAATTTGTAATTCATGAATCGTGCGGGGGCGAACTTGAACGATCTTTTGAGTCAGACGGGGAACATATGGGCGAAGTTGGTCGTCTGTGCGGCCACGTGAATGTCTAGGAGCGGTTAAAGGAGGGTTAGTATTGTTTGGTTTGTCGCCGGTGCGCGCAGGCGACGGTGGCGGGGGCGCAAGTTTTATTAAATTGGCGAGCACAAAGCCGCGGTACCTGCCCCCACCGTCCCACTACAATACTCTGATAGGTGTTGTCGAAAACTGATTGACGCGCCTTTTGAAATTAACTTGACGCAAATTGCCTTTAATTAAACCGATATCAAAGCCGACTTTTATGTTTCTGATTACTTGAAACGAAGGTAAAGTCGAACACTCTTTAGACTGAACATCTGAAATTTGAGTTGTAGTCCAAATTCCAATACATTTTGATCGTAATTAATGTAAAAATCTTCAAAGTGAAATAAAAACTTCAGAGGTGTATAAATTATCATGTCATGAATCGTTAATTTTGTTCTTCATAAACTTTTATTAATATCATTGTTTATTTGTTTCAGGTTTCGGTTTCGTCACGTTTCAAAGTGAAGACATAGTAGATAAAGTGTGCGAAATACATTTTCACGAAATCAACAACAAAATGGTGAGTGCAAATTATTTTGAATTTATAATCCCTATTTACCACACTGCCGACATTCTTAATAGACGTAGAAAAACATTATTAAATTATATACAGTCCTCCAGACCGTATTTCGGTCATGGCGACCAATCTCAACGTAGACTTGCCTTCGGCGCGGGAGATACTCGTATTATAGTGCACAAGTATGTGCGCAGACACTAGTGCACTCTCTCTTCCCTTACTCTCATAGTCCGATGGGACGGCAATCTGACACGACCGGAGAGAGATCAGGCGCAGGACCAACGCTTTAACGTGCTTTCCGAGGCACGGCCAACTTCCAAACTCCAGGCTGTTACTAAGAAATTCCTATTGAAAAAACCCAATAACACTTTTCCCGACCCGGGAATAAAACCCAGGATCCCACTCAGCAGTTGCGCTTGCGACCACGAGACCAACGGGGATAAAATTAAATTGTTTATTATTTTAGAGAATCACAAAAAAATGCCCGGAATATGTATACCACGTTACCACGTTATCTGAAACTAACAATATTCTATTCAGAATTCCTTGGCAAAAACACTAGAAGCCAAACTAAATAATAATAGCACTTTGTTCTCCTACAAAAACCTTCCAATCCTACTTTACCGATTAGATGTTATCCTAAAACTTTGTATGTTAGACAAATGAGCGAAACTTTGTAACATAAGTAACTTGTTACATTGTGCACACGAAGTGAGTTATCATTCATTATTTATTCATACTCACTTCCTTCAGGAGTTAGATATTCATTTGCACTTATAATGCATAAGGAGAAGGGCTGTAAAGTGAGATGTTAATTATTTACACTCATTTCATGTTAAGGTGTGAAGAGCCTTAACTTCGGGATTCTACACCAAAATTAGATTACTCAAAAAATGTTTTATGTTCATCATAATATATACTAGCCTAGTGGTGTGACCTTCGGACTGCCAAGTCATAGGTCTCGAGTTCGAACCCAAGGCACGCAACTATGACTTTTCGGATTCATGTGCATATTGTATCAAAAACACTTGCTTCAAAAACGGTGAAGGAAAACATCGTGAGGAAACCGGCAAGCCTGAGAGATATTTCTCGACGGCAAGTAAAGTCAAGTCAAGGGCGGCTTTAAAACTCTGACACCAGGTTTGTCACTAACCACACAAAAAGAACAAGATCAGAATAATAAGCATGTTTTCTCTGCTGAACATATGTAGTTTTCCTCATAGATTGTCACATTAAACAGTGTTAGAGAAACTTTACACTAACCTCAAAACTTGATGGATTGGTGAACCCAATTTATAGTATTTTGTGTGTATTTTTTTGTAGGTATGTCACGTTTTAAGGTGTTCTATTAGTGAAATAAATAATTATGGGTTTCAATCTTTCGCAATTCATTAAAAGAGATGTATTTTACACGACTCCTATTGCGAAGCATTAGAGAGTGCTCTGCGATCGAAAAATTTGTTTTGCCTTCTTTCTGCAACTGTTTTTATTGTTACACTCCTGCTAGTATACAAAACCTACTTAATGTGTATACCATTGTATGGATAATTTAATGGAGATTAATACTGTACTTTTCAAAAATTTATTTAATTCAGTAGAAACGAAAAAACATCAAAATAAAAAAAATCCCGTCTATCAATGTATGTCCCTGAAAACATTGTAGCTTGCGAGAAAATCAATTAATTGAATCAATTTTTTTTGTACATTATTTTCAGCCATAGGAGAAACCATATTAAAAATAGCTCTTTTATTCAAAGTAGTTTCATTATAATTAATAAAAACTAATATAATATCTATATATTTCCAACTTCGACCCTCTTTCGTTGCCTAGCAACCATCAAGGCAAACCTAAATAGTCTTTGACAGTACGTACAGACTGCGAGGTGAGAAATTTTACCCATATTTATGGGTATAAAAACAGTCAAAACATACTTCACGAAATTTTTTTTAAATGTTTTTCTGTTTTTGAATGAGCGTTATGAGGCATGCACTTTTGGATTTTCCGAATGTTTTTTTAAAATTTTGAATTTGCAAGCAGTTGACACTTGAATTGAACCCAAGTTTAAAATGTCAGCCGGAATTTACAGTTACATTCCCTATTTAAATGGAAACAAGTTATTTAAAAAAAGAAATATCTGCAAGACCGTAAAAAGGTTTTTGCTTTAATTTTCTACGAAAACCAGTCTCATTGCCACTAAATGCTGACTGACAGATGAAACAATACACATTACACTTGTCTACAAGAAATCTACGTACGTAAAGTGAACGTTTTGGTCAGATATCAATTAGAGGCGAAGGAACAGAGCTGGCGGGGCTCCAAATGGAGCCAATAAAATGCCACTAAAGCTGGCTTTTACTGTGTTTAGATTTTTCCCCACCATGCGGGGGGGGCGGTACTGTGACATGTGTATTCGAGATGTAGCCATGAACTTTGCTAACACTGGATAAATTAACGGCTTAATTGCAGTAGTTAGCGCTTTAGTCCGACCCGTTTGTCCGTCCATTTGCTTTGAAATTACGTTGGGCGCATTCAAAGTTTTAGCTATGCATTTCATTCGTTCGATTTCTAATATCATTATCATTTTAGTGATAACTTCTCGTAGACGTAAAATAAAATAGTTGAAGAAAAAGTTTGAAAGTTTTTTTTTTGGCTTGCGCCATATCGTTTTGCGCCGTCCATTTGTCGTAATACATTACCAGTCACCCTTTACAAGACTATTACAATCATGTGCGCCCATAAAACTTGCCCCCGATTAACTTGTAGCAGGCTACAACACGCAAACAACACAGCTATTGTCTCTGTCTAATGCCACTTTATTATTTTAATGTAAATTTCGGGACATAATCAAATTAATCTGGTCATCCACGCGACGTTTGATAGCACTATAAGGAATAATTAAGCAAATATGAGCTAGTCAACACTGCATATCTATGGTTTTAATTTCACGAAATATTTCCACTTAACATAAACTTTTGTGAACATTTCTTATCTTTGAAGTGTTGATACAAATTGTGATAATAAACTTACCGTTTATTAATTATTATAATGAGATGCTGTCACGTTAACAATTCTGTTGTCTGAAAGCGAGTGAATATTAAACAATTCAATCACTCTTGCTTTCTCGCCGAAACAATGGGACCCTACATACTTACTCAACGTAGAACAGAGTACGCAGAAAAAGTACGAAAAATCGGCGCCATGATGCCTATACCTATTCGGGCCATTACCATTGTCTTTGTCGCTTGAAGTTTCCACCGCCATTATCTCTCGTCCCCGCTGAAAGGGCTGGGGAACAGATACCACCCTTTCCCGTTGTCGATGCATATTCCTGATTATTAATGCTTGTTTTTTGTGTCTTGCCTCATTGTCTCGCACCTAATGGCTGTACGAAACTCACGGCATGTGTCGGTCGGAATCGCAAGGGTGATGCTCGCCCTAAGTGGAGCAAACAACGAACAAAGACATCAAACAAATGGGTAGTGTTTTAGAGTAATTACGGTTCGCTTCCGTGCGAAGCGAGAGGTGTGCATGAAGCAAGCTTTTCTCCCTGCGATCCACGTAATGTATATAGGACGGAGCGGGAAACTAATCGCTTATTATTTCGTCCCTTTTTTGTTCCTTGTCGGAGAAAATGATCAATGTTTCGGGCTCAGTTTTTACACAGTTTTCGTAAACAACGTGGGACGTGTGACGTTTGAGTCACAAAGTAATGACAGCGTTTGTTTAACGGACACTTGACAGTGGAGTATTAAAGTAACGATCATCGGTTATACAGTGAGTACTGTGTACGTGAATCGTAAACGATTCCGGCCATTAAAAATTCGCCTTAGCATATCATAAACACATCTGATAGTTATATTTACGTACGCAATAAAGAAGACAGAGGCGTCACGTCAGCGTCAACGTTTACGCTACGGGAAGCTTGCCCTCGTAAATTTAATATGTCATCTCTTATATTAAAATGGTCGTTAAGCTAATAGCTGCTCCGCCTTCCCGCACGAAGTGATAGGGTGATACCGCGGCTCACTTTGAATAATAAAAAATATCTTTATTTCTTTGACGGTTTTTGTGTTTAATGACCAAGGAGTAAATGACACAGATTTAAACGGCGACGCTGAAATTGTAATTTTGTTTTAAATTGTCAGCGGTTTTTTTAATATCAATGTACAAATTAGACCGTTGCTCTTGGATTCTTAATACGATTTTACGATAGGAGTTCAACAAGTACCTAGACTTATATAGCAGTAAGTCAGTAATATTGACTTGTAAAAATACATTGGTGCCGATTCCCTTGTTCACAAACTAAACTAAATTTAAGTTCAGTGCATCTTTTTCTTTCTATTTCATTAAGAAAAGGACAGAAGATAAATTTTAGTTTAGTCCTGTCAAATTAACCAGCGCTTGACGTAAATTGACGTAATTTTAGTGGGCAAGTTTTTAATCACGTCTAAACTTGTATGGAGTAGTGACAGGCGCTGATTAATTTGACAGGACTAAACTAAAATTCATCTTCTGTCCTTTTCTTAATGAAATAGAAAGAAAAAGATGCACTGAACTTAAATTTAGTTTAGTTTGTGAACAAGGAAATCGGCCCCACTGATAATATTCAGGAACCACATAATTCTCAGATTTTCCGTTTCGAAATAAGTGTAAACCATAATTATAAACTTAAACATTTAAAACAACGGAATAAAGTCGACTTTAACTAAATACTTAATGGCCTTTTTTAATAAGACACTGTATTCATATAATTGCTTTATAAATGATTGTGATAATTATTAATGCGAGGAGACAGGAACGCTCGCGGTGCAGCATTTTGAAACATAAATACGGACGTCCATTAAAACGCTCGCAACAAATTCCCGTCACTCCATTACGTCCTTACATATTACTGCCTTAATTGCTTCCGCTTACCATGAATTTTAACAACAAAGCACCAACGTGCCTCGAAATGGCTAAAATATAGTGTAGTTTAGATTTCACCTACTAACATCAATTTCTATTTGCTGGATTTAACCGTCCCTGGGACGCGTACACCTGCGCTTCTTTACGACCTCGCACCTGTTAAAGTCATATTGCTCCGCGATATATGAGGGTATACGCATCAAGTTCGGGCCCCAGAAATATTCTACTAAATGTCTCGATATAGCAAATTCCATCATACACTGCCTTCAGTCACGAATACCGTTAAATATTTAGTTTCTCTTCGACCTAAAGTTTTGTACAAGTTGGGCTTCCACCGGAGGTGGAACAGAGAGTAAAAACATAAGTTCCATGAAACATATCACTTACAACTTAGGATAGCGATATTTATAAATAAGAGCTCCCGAATGTCATGTCATATTTGGCCGCGAATTTATTTTTGAGTTGCGGAAGGTTTCAGTAACCATTACGGGCGAGTTACAAGTTGGTGTAGATTGGCCAAGTTCCACGTATACATGACTGTAGTAACGTAAACCACACTAGTGCACACCCGGCTCGGTTTTATTTCACGAGCTCCACTACTTTTTATTGGACGTTTAACTAATGGTTTCCCAAAACAACGTGACAGCAGGACTCGATGATTCATACAAAACTTCTCTTTTTTAGGCGCACGCACTCTCAATTCCAACGATACATGTTTTAATATTTTCAAAGTATCTTTTCGTATTTTCAAATACATTTCACAAAACGATACAAATGAATATAATGGCGCAAATGCACTTCCCTCGGAGCAATCTCCTCGCATAAACACTTCTGAGAAATACTCGAGTATTGCGTAAACTTTTCTCCTCGATCGTGCATGAGGCAAACAAATGGTTTCCGTTTAGGAAATAACACTAAAAGTAGGCACATTTGAAACTGCCACTTAAATCTTGGGATCCTCAATCGCCATTTCTCTTAGCGTCTTAACAGGCCGTAGGGCTGAAAGTCGCACCCTTGTCGTTACTACCGCATTAAAGAATGGCACACACCCATGCGTAACGGACGCGCCGATAGATAGACAGATAAGGGCAAGCTTTTCTATTGCACATAGTCACGGGTGCCATTAATAAATAGTTTCGGCGGGCACGTTCGCAAAAAGGTTCGCTAACGAAAATTATAGTTGTACAACAAAACGGCGAGCACGTGTGGTATACTAGTGTGGCGTGGGTGTGCCCGGGCCGCAGTAGGTCGCCTACAACAATCAATCACGGGCTCCTCCGCAGCCGTGATTACCATAAACTTCCCGTTTTAGCAGGACCCAGCGCGCTTCTTCTAAGCTTTATCGATTCGTCCGCGGCCATTTTTGCGCCTTCTATATATCAGTCGTTCCGTGCGACCGTCCTTTTTCATTGAAACTTGCAATTGGCAAGTTGTGGGCCCAAGATTTGGATGGATTTTGTCTAGTCCTTTTCTAACTTTTTTATTCAGAAAGAATGTAATGATTGAAGTATAAAAGGACTTCGTTTGAATGCCGAAACTTGAATATAAGGTACCGGATTGATATTTTGAAATGAGCTTTTTCACTTTGTCTTTTTTAGGGTAAGTAGAAAAGATTGAAATCCGTTTTGTTCTTTACTTGCGTTACTATTGTCTGCGGTTCTTGACTTTTCTTTGATAAAATTTTGATTGTTTTTGTTAAAGAAAAGCTTTAGATTTAGGATTATGGGTGCTCCTGTTGCCAGCTAGCTTTCCTCAAGTTTTCAGTTTTTTTGCGGCTTAAATGTGAAATTACATTAAGATTATTAAACTTGTAAGTACCTAACACTTCTTGCTAAGACAATTGTTATTCTTTCTAATTTTTTTTCAACTGGTGTAGTTTCTGATAAAGCCTCTGTTTTCCTAGGGGGATTGGAAAAAAATGTAAAGGTCCTATTTCAAAATTCAATTGAGTAAGAGATATTTTCTTGATTTATAATTACAACAAAGTGCGATTACCAATCCGCTTACCGAGCGTGGTAGCTACGAAACATTTTAAAGCATGCATGCATGTGAATAGCCTTTATTATGCTCAGCAAGGCATTTTATGATATAATTTCCCTTCATGAAATCTAAAACAGAATTTAATTATTCCGACCCAATAAAATCCGTACAAACTTGAACCACCAATTGAGAAACAATGCAGTGAGGTATCCGGCACATGTGTCTTGTCATTAATAATACACATGCCTCATGTCCATGTCCTAGATGCACTACTGTTGTTAACGACATTCTGTGCCCACGGTGCGCAACCCCTGAATTAATTAAACTTACTTGTTCGAACAAGGTGATTCGGGAAGTGAGTGTTATAACTCATAAACTATAGAGCAATATCATCGTTTTATTGTACTACGAAAGTTTTGATTGTATGCCAGAGATATTCAACTTTTGGTATCTGTTAGATTTTGTTACTTGATTACAGGAATTAGTGCAGTTTCCACTAAAAGCTCATTCAGAACTAATAATTCCATTTCAAAACTACAAATGATCATTTATAAGCTTGAAACATTAGTGTAAGAAAGTATTAACGTAAACACTGTTTTCGATCCCACACGGATAACAGATTAATTTTACATTAATAACATGAGTAAAATAAAAATAATAATAAAGCTTAATATTTTCTAAGGTAAAATTTACAAGTTACGATCATAATCTGACGGCAATCACTATTTGAACAACTACCTAATTTCCTATGTACGTATATAAATTTAATGGTTATAAGGCACACAGCACGCAATTCTCAAATGACGCAAGTAGCTGAAGTCGAACGAAAAGACGTAAATTACGGCTCAACAGGCCTTTCCGGCCGTTAACGATTTCTACTAGAACTTAAATTCGAAGCGTGAAAGAAATTTAATTAATCACACGTGGTACCGGCTAACGATCGACAGAATTTGTGTTTGAGTCGAGTACACACCGCCCATATCGAGGGCCCGCACAACACACCCCTCGCACCCACTTTACACACACCAATAATCTCGACAATCATGTTATAATTACTAATCTAACCAAAATGTTCCAATAATGAAACACCCATAATTTCCGGTTCTGATTATATTAATTTGATGATCATAAAATAATGATCTGTTCATAATTCCAATCAAAATATTAAAGTATGCACCTAATTTAACGGAGATGAAGTGACAAAATTAGTACATTAATCACTCATATTCAATATCAACCAGTTCGTAATCCATCTTATTCCGTGATTAATTACCCATTCACCAGACCTCTTTGGATAGTAATTAAACCCAACAAAGGGACTCGGGAGAGCCTAGGATTTCATCGGAGCATGTGTTCAGCTCCGGCCGCCCGTAAAGTATCGTAAGAAGCGTGTGGTAATTGAAACTATGCCTGCGTAGGGTGACAATAAAGTAGTAAGTGTGTAGAGGGCGCGGGTGTCATCAATAAAGGCCATACGTTAAGACAGGCCGGTTCATTACTGCGCTCTGCGTCGTCTCCACATTCCCATTACGTGGGAGTTAGGAGACGCGAGCGGCGATAAATAGCGGCCGAGAAGCCCTGCTTTATTTCTTGCACACAATTTCATTTACATTAGAGGTGCTGAACTGAGTCTCCTCCTGAGAGTCATATGAAAGTCGCGTACAGATTCATGCAAAACAAGTTACGAGCGCCGAGACCGCGTGCCGGAGACCTTAATCTAGTCGGCAGTGTGACAAGGCAAGCGGCGCCCCGACCTCCAACCTACTTAATTACAACTAATTGCTACAGCTTATACATGTACGTGCGTCATAAACTTTCTCGCGGGCTGTTATTAATTCCGAATATCACCTGAATTTGTCTTGTACGTTTTGGTTTATCTTTCCGTACTATGATGAGCAAGTTTTTGATTTATCATTTGTTATTACAATCTCTATCTATGCGACATTAACTTGTTGTGAAATTATATCGTGCTTTAATGAGACTCAAAATAGAGATGAAAATCAAAAAGAAATCTCCATTCATTTTCAACATGTATGTATAAAAGATATGTAGATTTTAATTAGGAAAGCAATGCTGTTTGATGAATAAAAATAGCCACTTCGCGTATAACAGTATCTAATTCTGCAAATTGAAGCTGCGTGAACACAGTGCGACCACAAACGGCCGACACTCAACAATTACTTTAATGCAAACTGCACTCATACGCCTGCAACGTGGCTCTCACAGAGCCAATACATCGTTTGCAATTTTATTTGAATTTCGCGGAGGAATTTTCCGGGGCGTTTCAATGCGTACATGGAAACACTTTTACAAGGTTTTCGTTTGCCCGTTCCTGAGCTAATATACAAGTTTAATTATACGTTTCAATTGGGCAAACTGCGGTCGCCGGACGTTCACATCGTGATATTCTTTTCCCTTATGTTCGAGTGGGCTCTTAAGCATGATACGAATTAGTTAAGCAGCGAGTGGTCGGTAATCGTGTGTTTGCTTACAATTGCAAACGTCGCTAATACCGCTGAGTATCTACCAATATACACTTTGCTCGTTATCCTTTCAATTTAATTGGTATTTTGTTTGTTCAACTATTAAATTGGATTATGTTAGAAGTTATCCAAGTTGTTTGTCGTTCTGCGCTGCAACTAGCGGAACTGTTTAAAAGTTTACATAGTTTAACTTTTTAATTTTGCGCTGTAGATTCTAAAATCGAGTAGTTTTACTTTGCTGAGAACATTTTATATTAAATGTGAATTACAACGTTTTCTAAACTAAACTGGGTGCACTTATATATTATGACATTGATGGCAATAAAGTGTGGCATGTAAAACGTCTTGGTGGTTTCGCGTAACAAACTTGTCGTAGCCATCGAGTGCAATCGATTTCCCAGAAACAGAAATAGCCGTGGGCGTTTGACAGGCTTCCGCACCGCAATGAATGTTGCACACCGCGCTGCCCGTGTATGAGACCCCTTAATATTTAATATCTAACATTTCTATAACGGTGAATGTGCAGCTATAATTTAAAATTCAACGCGACTATGACACAGTATTATTTCCATGTCTTTGCTTCCATAGTATGCACTCGATATTTGTGCAGGTAAATTTCATGCGATCCATTTAATGCCTACTTTGCAGTTGATATGCTAAAGTGAATATATTAGTAGGTGTTTAGACGTAAAACGGTCGCTATTTATGGTGTTTATGCCTATTACAGTGTGTGTCGTAAAGAATGTCTGTAGCTTGTCATAAACATTGATAAACAGAAACGTATTTTCTGTCGTCGACACGTTTTATCGAATATTTTTGAGGGCATCGAGGTGAAAATTTGGCGTTACATTTGAGAATGTGGTATCGTTATAAGCGTGTGCAATACGGCGGGTGTCGGGTAAGGCTGCAGGTTCACTTATCGACGCGACGCGACGACTCGATCGCTTATATCTGATTTGAATTTCGCGCATTACAGCCCATCACGGCGCGTCCCGCCTCTTCACCCTCTCAGTAAACACTCCAACACTTTAAGTAACCGTGCCGAAATTCAACGGAAAACGTCGACTCGCGCTTATCTTATTTCTTCGAACAACAGTTACGTAAATATGGAAAGAGCTCCCGGGGTGCGGCAGAGTATTTCATTATCCGTGACCTGTTGAGCGCAAGATTTGTGACTCATCTCCTTTACGTAACGTCGTACGTTGCCTGTAGGACTTTTCTTTAGATCTATCTAGTTATCTTAAATATTTGTGTACTACGTATTTTCCCAAGTCTCTTAAATGCTAATGCACAATATTTATGTAAAATTTTCGCTTTACTATTTTAAAAACTGGAGGTATTAAGGTTTTATTCAAAAATGAATTCTAGTTTTATTGAGTTAGCTCCACATGAGCGTACTCCTAGAATTTTATCTCGGTAAATATGTAATTCTGGAGCTCTTACCTTGCCTCCGGTTCCCACGCTCCGGCTTCCGCTTAGCGGCAATCAGGGCCAGGCTTGCGACGCTCTGTCAATACGAAGGCGAGAGGTTTCCCTGATAAACTTATCTAGCGAGCACGCCGAGCCCCCCTCCTCCCCCTACCATCTAACCCTTCCCCCTGTCGTCTTCGTTTATCTCTCACGTATGTTCGTACGCTACGCCCGCACCGCATTACTCTCCAGCAAAGTTGCTTGCTTAGTACTTTCTTGACTTTTTATATCTACTATGTTAGGCCGCTAATATGAAAATCGTCTCACATTTTTAGAAGAAAGTCTCTAGCCTCCTTTTATCAAGCTCGTTTCCGAATTCAAATCAAAATGCCACTCGTTCATAGCGCCAATTTATATTCGTTTAGGAAAAGCTGAGATATTTTATCCTTTTATAAAGTTGTCTATTTGGCCGGCTGCCCGTAGTCCTCCACAAGTATTTCAAAGTAAAAGAAATAAACATGCAAAGAAACAAACGCAGAATCTTATAAAATGCATTTAACGTCAACACACATGCGAGTCGTTCCGAAGAGCGTGTAGTTTAGAACTGTCTTTATTTTGTAGTTTCTTGAGATAGGAAGGAAGCGTCTGGAATTCGGAATAATGTCTAGGTACGGTGGAATTTTGTTTGCGGAACCGAGAACTGGGCACGGGTTCGTCGCCGCGCTACAATCACGAATACCTATACTGTATCGTTTTACAACACCATCGCTTAACTAAGCGTCTTTGTTACAAGGGTCCCGCCAGGACCCGCCCGGTAATAACTCATCGGCACCCGCAATATTATACACCACAATACCTATACAAATGAATAAAATGGTAATGCCAGCTTTTATCTCTCAAAATGTAAATGTTTTACCTGAAGAGTTCTTACATTTATTTAACTCATTTATCTTCCGCTTTAATATTCAATTAAAGTAAGGTAAATGTGAAACAAAAAGTTCAACATTGTTCTCGTGACAGTAACAAAAAATTACATTAACTGTACAGAAACTTTAATGTATATATTAATGTACAAACACTCGGCCTTCCAATGAAATACAAAATCAATGTTCTTAAAAGGTAGGCACGATTCTTCTCCGTCGAATTTATTGACATTACTGTTTTACCTTAAAAGGTTTTCACTCAAAATCAATCGAGCGAAAATTTAATGACTGCTTTCAGATTCGTATTAATTCACGTTTACGTGCGAATGTTCAGCCGAGGTGGTGGAGCATTAAACGCTGTGTTTTCTCGCGAAACAATTAAATTGCTCATACATCGATGGGATTAGGAGCAGGTTTCCGCGAGGTGGTTCGCTCGGGCCGCATTAAGCCACGCCGCACTGAAGCACATCTTAAGTCCGCTCGGTTAAACCGAGATCTTCACGTCGGTGTCGAATATTACTCGATCCAGCCGGATCGATATATCGACGGGAGGGCGCGCCTACCTAGCGGGGGCTAAATACAATTTACCTTTGTTATTTTTCGTGTCATTAAACTGCGTCGCGATCTCGAACGCTTGATCGGGATTGCGAACTCCGATGCGAATTGTTTGTGAGCTTTTGTTTCCCACTCCGGTCGCCAGCGTCGCGACATCAATTAACGTCGGATCCCCTCGCTGAATTTTCTTCATGGCTGTTCGTATTATTGTAGGTAGATTTAAAATGGAATCATTTTCCGCTGCTGATTACACAGAACAGATTGTGTTTTCGTGTTTCGTCTCGACTTCTCCATTCAATTAGATAGACCGTGTTACTCGGAGGTGCATGTGACAGTATAACAAACGATGTTTCCTATCTGAGTTTTAAGTTAGGCTGGCATTTATCTGGCATGTCCCCTTGGTTGCGTGTTGCCGAACAAATGGGGGGTGGCCACGGCGCTGGCGGCCGCTGCTGGCATAGGCGCCTGTTCATTTGTAAAGCTTTATCGCTCCTGACAAATGGCGACACTCACTATTTTTATGTCGCGGACGATCGAAGAATACCGTCCATGCTACGGGACGATTTAGCACCGATATTTCTAACACAATTCTCGCTGTGTTTTTGGCGCAACAACACTGCTTTTAATATTGTGTTACTATTAGTTTTAGAGTAATATCTCAACTTTTTTTACATCCGTCGTTTGGCTAAAGAACGTGCTTTATTATGTGCCGTCGTAATCTCAGTCCCGAACTTTAATATTACGTGTTGATTATTCAGCCTTATCTAGGCATAAAACTTGGTGGAAAGACACTCAGCGCAGTAAAGCCTCGCTCACTCACTTCCCCACGTTAATGCAAAGGCACGTAGTTCCATGTCGACGCAGAAAGTTGTGCAAAGTGCACAAAGTGCGCGAACAGCGTGGCAAAGCCTTCATTTGTCGGCTTGTGACGGCCGCGTGACAAATGTGGACGCGAGTTTATGTACCCTCCCCGCGCCGAACGAGGACACGTCGCGATTATGCACCACTATGAAAAATGTAACTCTGGCGAGACTTTAAATATTCCAATCTGTTCTTACCACATCATTTTTTAAATCGTCTCTGAAAAATGAACAACGCCCGAGTCATTCATTTGGCCGGCTTTAATTTAAGCCTATATACTTTTCTGTAATGTCGGCGCTCCGTAGCGAAAATTCTATTGCTAGAGGTTTAGGTTAGCGTAGATTGGGTAATTTATACTTGCCTCCAGCCCCCGATGCGGGACAGGGAGGGGCAGATACAAGCACTGAAGAGAGCCATGCTGTTCGTTAAAATTACTTAATGGATCGATTAAACGTAGGGTTTAATTATGAGGTACATTAATTTACTTTGGTTTTCGTAGTCCGTGGTAGAGCGGCGGGATTACGTTGATGCTTTATTTATTTATAGCCTCGCTTAAATTTGCCGATATTTTTCACAGCTTAATCCACTTATCGTTGAAAAATGTGTATATTTTTTAAATTCGACATCAACAGGTCTCGTCTCAGGTTGGTTAGCAAACAAGTTGTAAGATTCGACATAATGATAGCGAATAATTACATCGGAGCTCGTAAAATTTGTCGTGCTGTATAATAAGTATTCAATGATAAGCTCCTTGACTTGGTAAAGCAAATTAAAATTCAATTTGTTACTCGAACCGTGAAGCATAACGGATTGTCGACCGATTTCGTCGCCCCTTTTCTTCCATAATTTTGCGAGTCACCCGATCTTGAAGATATTTGCTTCATTCTGCTGACTCCAGTTATAGCTGAGAGTACAAACAATGAATGAAATATGACAAAAACGATAGCGAAAAAGGAAAAGATGATGAATTGAGAAAAAAGAAAATCACAGATTGTTTTTTTTTGTGAATTTGGTATCTTTTATGGGACTTTGGTTGTTCGGTTGATAATAATAATTGTGTAGCCCATCTAGCTTATTGCTTAGGATGTTAATTACGATTTCGATCGTTACTAAGTTATAGATAATATTATCTATACCTACTTACCTGGCACCGAATATATTACAGAGTTCTTTGTTTTTATTAAAACAAAATTATTAAATCATATTAATTTTGTTACAGGTGGAATGCAAAAAAGCACAACCGAAAGAAGTCATGCTCCCAGCAAACTTGGCCAAGACGAGAGCCGCCGGCCGCGGCGCGTACGGTGAGTTGCTAGGTAGCGGCGTGGCCGGCGCGGGCGGCGTGCGATTCGCGCCGTACCCGGTCCACGCGCCCGCGCATCTGCTGGTCGGCGCGGGCGCAGGCGCGGGCGCGCCCGGGGCCGCCGCGGCCGCCTACCGCCGCGCGCTAGCCGCACTCCGCCCGACCCCGCGCCCCCCGCGCCCTGCGCTCGCGCCACTTGCACTCCCACCACTCACATACTCTGTCTCCGAACTCCTCAATGCCCACGCCCTCGACATCCAGACCCTGTACTCCCCCCTCACTCATACGATCCCGACCCCTCTGCCCCTCTGATCCGCGATCCTCTTTCAGCAACATCCGCATCACCCCTTCTAGTCTCGCACCCGCTAGGGCTTCTCTGATCAGAATCTTCAAATAATATGATTCTTCATTGCATTCCTCTATGCTGACGCAGCTTCCTGTCCATTCCTAGCTCTTTCTTACATTCCTACTCTCTTCTCCTACCAAGCCAAAGTGACAATTTTAATGTACTTTAAGGAAACTGATAATATCCAAAGTGTCTTATTTTTAGTAATTGCCATTAGAGAATCAGTTAGTTAGCAGATTTTCGAAATGTGTACCAAAATAATTTAGAAGAGCTATAGAATCAGTTCTTATACAATACTTTATATAAATATTCATACATTTTGATGAAAAGTAGAGTGAAAACTGGAACAATTTTGCGTAGGGTTGATAGAGAGCAATATTTTTCTACCAGGTAGTAGGTGCTTAATTCTATATGATTTAAAATACATACATTCTTACATAGTTAGACGATTTATAGTATTGAGCCTGGTATTTTCTGATTTCTGAGTAGCTTTTTAATATGAACTATTTACGAGGACCTTTAGGTCTCGATGATTCTTGCCAGTTTTGCTACACATCCATCCATGAAGTAACTAACCTTAGCACCAGAGCATAGAATGTCATGATTGCGGACGGGTGACACTGTTGTTTGACAATATTTTCATAAATGATATATTAAATTCTCTAGCTCTACCTTGAATAGCTTTACAGCTTGATGTCGGCTTTTCAAAAATGTTATCAATGGAAGGAAAGAGGTACCTATTATGTGGATGTTTCTTATCAGTTTTATGGAAATCATTAGACATTTTATTTATTTATGTTGATTTATTTACAATATTGTTTTGTAAAGAAATATTTAAATTAGGTAAATCTAAATTTCCATTAAATTATTGTGTGTCCATAGTACTTGTGATAAAATTAGGTAATATATTTACTTTGAATCCTTACTCTTTACATATATATTTATATTATTGTGCAATGCAATGACGACTAAACATATGTTCACTATTAGTTTATATTTTAGTTGTATACCTTCCGACTCTTCACGATCAACTGTTACTGGTTTAACAGTGCGATCTATCTTGAAACTCCCAATATTTGTATTATGATACATAGCTCTCGTAAACTAATAGTATTAATTGTACTTATTAACTTATTAAGTAGGTAATTTTGGTAGAATTTAGTATTAATAAAATTCATTTCTAAACTATTTAAAAATGTCTGTTTGTTTAACATGTTTAGTTCTAGACTAACAATGTGTAGAATAGATTAACAATGTCAAGTGAAGGGATGTCATCTCTATGATGCTCAAGTATACTAACATACCCCATATTTGGAGCCACTTTAGAAAATGTTTGTCAGTAGTCTGCCATCTAGAATCTTAGAATGCTCTTTATATAAATATAAATTAGATATAGACTTAATATTTCACCATATACTCAGTACTCGTAAGCTCAAAATTTTTCGCCAAGCAAAATAGTGTCTCAAGGCACATTATCACTATATTATCAATTTATAATATTCATATCTATAATAAAAACACATATATAAATGTAAGGTGTAAGAATCGATCGATTTATGTAAATGTTTTTACATTTCTAGATTTCATGTGGTCATTGGGTGCTCTTCCTGACGGTAAGTTGGTTCACATTATATTTTCAACAGTCACTTCACATCTGCTATATCCTGCATCTGTCAGACCATTCCTCACTCTATTCATAGAGTACGTACTAGCTTGTATACGACATTCGTAAGCGGACTATTGAAGTGCTAATCGGGGGTACATGCCAAAACGGGTGATGGCAGTAATTAATTAACTCACTAATTCAGTTAAAGTGTTGGTTGGCGGAGTAGATTCAATCAATGTTAGAGTCGCGTTGTGTGCGGTGGTCGCCTGGTTGCGTCCTGCACGTGATGGATCGCGCCGCCTGACAGATACACTATTTTGATTGGCAATAATATGATAAACGATCCAGTGTAGTAATCGTAGCAGCCGTTGACCCTCCGGCCATCATTCATTTTACATTTTATATCCAACTTCATTTTGTTAACGAAACTCATAGTACGCGCCACGTTGACCGCCCGCCGTACTATTGGTTTCATATTAGACTTAATGACATGTTTTCATATAGAGTAGCATTTGTTTTTTGATAATTCAGTAAGTTTGTTAATGAAACACTCTAGCTATCTGTTACGGCAGTATGGAGCCATCGTTAGTCCACTTATACTGTGCTACATTAAACGATGTTTACAAAATATCATCCGCTGGACATTGTCCAAAGCAATGTCGTACCGAGCATGTGCGATATACTTGCTTACCTTTTATGTGACGGCTCTATTTTAGAATTGGGCCACCGGGACACGTGTTACATACCGAATGTTTATATCGGCCAATGAATCACTATCGGCGACGCAGCATTTAAAAAGCAACGTTTGAAACGACATAATGCCGAATGAAAGCATGCGATTCGACGATTAACCTCCGCTTCTCACGTCCACTCGCGCGGCGACAGGGACAACGTAATAACTTGTGTTTGTTTGTTGCGCAGGGTTTCCAGCAGCGTACGCCGCCTACGCGGCAGGACGTAGCTATTCGGGCTATCCTAGCTTCGGGCTGCCATACCCTGCAGGTAATCCCCTGGCGAGCTTGCACCACCAACTGTCCGGCAATCACTACCACCACCTGGCGACTCTCCTGCCATACCACCCGCTCGAGCTCAGCGGGGTTTACAATGTACACGCCATGCATCTGTGAACTCGCGCCGCGACAATGCATTCCACTAACCGCTAACGTCTATCTCGCAGTCGACACGACCCGCTTACTACTGACATGCTGCTCATTTACAAACTTAACTACGCATACGCTAATTTTCGTAATCTGCTGTGGTGACTATGTCCTAACTTCCCATTTCAACTAACTCGCCGAGGCAAAAGTTCGTGTGAACTCTCACTAACAACTTTACTAACAAGTTAACACCCCTAACAATGACTGAACCATCTAGATAAATCTGCCACGCCGTCAATTACAAAACGTCCATGTATTAAGAAATGCTATTTATTGTTTATCTCCAGAATTTTGTCGAGACAATCCTGCCAATTGCGAGCGCGTCGCTCCATGTTTACAGACGATTCGCGCTAACGATTCTCAAATGCTACGCGTCGGGCAAACAAACACTAGTGCAAACACGAGCTCGCCCCGCTCAGCGGGCCGGGGGCGAGCGAGCGAACCGCTCACCCGCCCCCGCCTCGTCCGCTACTAGTATCGCACCATCGCCCGCTCCTCATTAACAGCGAAAGCTTTTAAAAGAGATTTAAACAGATTCAAACAAAAGTACTGAAAAAGTGACGTCCTTTTTGTGGTGACTTCTATGTAAATCTCGGGACGGACGAAAAAGAATTCCCACTAATTAAAAGTAGTCCACCGGCTTCCAGTCGATCCCGCCGAATGAGACTAGAATGTTAATTTTTATGCGGTTCTTATTGTTCTTTCGGGATTAGTTGGTAGCGTCCTCGAGAAGAAATAGCAGTAGAGGAGTAGGCCGTGCGCGGGGAGCGGGCACGGGTGCGGCGAGGTGAGTGCGGACCGCAGCTGCACAAACACTCTTCTCGTTATTTGTCCACACTCCGTGTTTGAGCTGCCTCCGCTCCGCCATAATTACGCCACTAAGCTTTGGCTTTCCACTTTTTCCCCGGCGGCCGGGGCCGAGGCACGCCGCGGGAATTTTTCGGTTGGACGCAGACGGAATCTAGAAACGTGAACACTATTGGAAATTCTAATTGAGCGCAGGACGCGAGTGAGCTCGCACCACTCGGACCGCCGGACCCTCGCCTCCGTCGGTGAACGATTGATGTTATCGCAGCGAGCCGGCACCGCGACCGGTCAACTTTTTCCTCAGCATTAGCTGTACAAATCGTTCCGCGTTAATTACTTTTCAACCGCTTTACAACACGCAAGACAGTCCCATCTCCTTGTTGTTAAAAAAACAATTGCGGGCAGTCGTTGAATTGTAAATATAATTGGATAGCCAAAGAACCCTATAATTACTCTGTCCGAATGAACCGTTTAATGTAATGATGTTCTCGAATTTAAAACAACCGTAGCTAGCTAAACAATGTAAGTGCTTGCCAAGTCTTGGGGTAGGCACTAATTGTAGGGATGTTAGAAGAGCTATTACCAATACATAAAACAAAATCAGTATCTGTGTCTCGCAACGTGTAGCGTACGTGTGTGCGCCGGCGCGGCTCTCACAATTAATGTACGCCATTTTGCCCATTAGCATTCCTCAGCCGGCGCCACACCGGCTTATTGGTAACGTCATCTACATCACCAATATTTAGTCGACCCCAAATTACGAAACCGTAGAAATCCGGTCAGGAGTCGGTTAATTAATTTTCAGGATTTGAATGTTAATATCTCGATAGCGCATCGTATTGCTCGCCTTTATAATTTTATTATGAAGTAAAACGCGGTTACGTCCTTTGATGCAGCGCAGATGCTTTGACAAAGTGCCGCGCCACTGCGATCCACAACTTCGTCGCGCGCCTTTAATATGAACAAGTCGTTTCCTCCAACTTGGAAACGACTGCACGTACGGCTCCGACGAAGACAGTTTTCGAACGTATAAACAACTTTGTTAGTCTCTAATGGGACGGAATTAATGTCAAATAATTTGTAGCACTGTAGTTGCGCAGCGGCGTACGAGAACACTTTTCTGTAATACATATTTACCTACAAATTTCTGAAGACAACATCGTTAAATACGTCTCGAGAAAAGATGAAGCCGCTGGGGCATAGTTTACATAATATAGTTCCACTATGCGGTCAAATAACTCGCAGACATTTTCATCCGGACGAGAAACGTTCGAGAAAAAGTTGTACACCACCATCTTCTAAAACTCAATTCCAAGTACCGGGATGGCCAAGATAATCAAAGCATTTAAGCTTTACAAGCTGAAACAACTAAGATCATAATCTTATTTGCATATTTATTGAAAATCGTAGTCCGGACTAAATTATAGTAATCTCGGCGATAGATAGACGTGTAATATTAGACTCGTGTAGATGTTTTAACTTCTTCCTCTCTATTATCTTAGGTGTAACAATGATAGCGGCAAATAAATGTAGAACTTTACTAGCATCAGTAATCATTATATCGATATCCTCTACATAGCATGCTGTAGTTAGTAGCGTTTGGATTTCTATAGATAGGACATAGGTATGGACTGGACACAACGTTTACATCACACGTTCCCCCAGCTTTTCAAAACATTTTCTTTACAAATAAAAAGCAAACGAAGTTAACCATACCATTGGCAGCAATAAAACTTTAATACAGTTGCTCTATCGCATTATGCGGACAATTTATTGTAAATTGTTAACAAAACTCATAGTAGGGAGGGCCCGAATCCCCGTGCATGCATACGAAATGAGTCGGAACTCGGCTCGTATATAACAATAAAATTAATAACAAGTAATTTATCCTTGTCCCTCAACTATCCACATACTGGTCGACAATAAATTCAATAGTAGCAATAGCTCGTAATAACACGTATAAATAATTAATAAAACTTTTACGTGTGACAACGAGAGTGACGCATTTCAACGTATACGTAACAATGTTATTTATTCATACTCGCTGGAGTGAATAATAACGTATTTATTCAATTTTTGTTTCTCAAAAACATTGAATAAATGAAAAGGTATTCAAGTGACGGGTAGGGGCGCCTAGTGTTGTGTTCAGTCGTTACATCATAGTAACTTTATATTATCTAAGAGTAAACTAAATAAATATTAGACAGATAAGACAGTAGCGCAATTAGATTTGAAAATTACTAAGTTTAGAGGATGAAAACTAACCGACATTTAGATTTTTATTTGCATAGCTTGTCACGGTATAGCATTAGTTTAGATTCGTAACTATGATTTTACTCATTATAATGATAAAATAAACAATACATCGAGCTTGAAAAGTGTTATTTTAATAGTTTATTGAATATTCGCTATAATTATATTGTAATATATGTATGTATTTAATTTTAATTTTAAAGTTATTTCTCTATTATATTTTAAATATTTACACTGCTTAAATGATAATGTTATTGATACTAATATTTATTGTTGTTGTTGTATAATATTTTTGGATGCATCTATTTTACGCTACCTTCTTCGTGTTATTGTTATTGTAAAGCGGTTCAGTGTATTTGAATAATGCTTAAAGGTGCAACCACACGGGACGCTCTTGTCTCCCGACGGTCGGTCTAAGTAATCATCGAACTCTATAGCAATAAATCATTGCTTTATAAATCACCACACCTCGCAATAATTATTTGTCAAAATTAAGGTATTTTATCGAAATTATTACGTAGCTATAAGTTAACATTCGATCATTAAATCGCTACGTGTGCGACCGTCCTTATCGCCATCCTCTAAACTAGTCATACATAAAGTAAGCTTGAAATATTATGTATATCGCGTCGTGTAAGTGTACCCTTAACGTGTGACCACCACTTTAGTTACCATTACACCCAATTACTGGAACGAACGAACGGGTTCGTTTCTATATCTTCATTGAGCAAATGACCGTACATTCAGGTACGGCGACTGTAATCGTTATTAGTGTTCGGGCATTCAAATTGACTTCCCCTTTACGTGATCCATTGCGTGTTTAAATATACTAATACAGAATGTATTATTCAGTGAATAACACCGTGTTCTTGATACAGTTTTGATGATGGAATCAATACGAATGTATAACACGTAATGATCCGGGGCCTGCACCGCCGGGCGTGGCGGTGGCGTGGCGGTGGCGCGGCGGTGGCGCCCGTGCGTGCAGACAACCCTCCAACTACATTTATAAAGCCAGTCCATCATTTCGTGCGTGCAAACAATTTTAAATAGCCCGAAAACAGTAAACAGGAAACTATCAATTCCAAGTTTCCCCATAAAGATTCGATGAGTGGAGCTCCGGGCGATGTTCTTCCTCTTCTACTCCTCGCTGTAATGATATTTTTTATATCTTTTGTTTTTCCCCTTCATGTTAATTTTGAATTAGACTATGAGTTCTTATCAGGGTTCCGCGTAACGTTTTTCCTTTCATGTGGAGTGTTTGTTTATTTAAGCGCGGTTCTGTTGGCGGAACCCTCGTAGCTCCGTAGCCGGCTTTGTAGCTTTTTTTATTTTGTTGCCACAGGTGTAGTGGGAGTAATACCGCCGGAAAGTCGTCTGTTGGTCGGTGCGGAGTACGTAACCGCGGGCGTGCTCGGCCAGGGCTCTTGAGGCGCGCGCCGCCGCCGCTCCGCCAGCCCACACCTCTCGTACACGGAACACCCGCTAAACGGCTCCCAGAAATTCTTACGAACATAAATAAATCTTTTCTCAAGCGAACAGCTCTTTGGTATTAACGCCCCACGTTCCCCTCTCGAATCAAGGAATGCAATGTCGCAAAAACAAATGTTTTTGTACAGTAAGGCCCGATTTCGCAGATGCGTGTCACAATCGCCCGACTAGGTTCGCCCATATAGCACGATACAATATACTCAGATGTAAACAATTTAATATTGAAACATTTCTATTCACTGAGTTGCGGTATCCCTCAGGAAGTAATTCCAATATTTTAAAATTAAATACGTAAATTAATTAGTTAGGTGTCGTTCATAATGCACAAATCTTTCATGATTGTATTAATTGTAACCCATGTGTCAAATTCTTTATAATAATTATTAAGTCTATTTTATAATCATAAGTTTATAATAATACTTACTGTTCTTATCGCTGTTCCGACATATCGTCTTATATCATTATTCGTAAGTTTATGATAATTGTGAAGCCGCTATATTTTAAAATAAAGGAAATTGCCGTTGTATAAGCAAAACGTTTTATCGTTTATTGTCCAATTGATCGTTTATAAATGGAGGTCGATCAGTGCCTCAGTTATTTACCATCGCATATCGATTGCGACCGAAATAAACTGGAAGAGATAGTGTGTACCGTGGAGTTGGCTAGCGTGCGGTGAACTTTGATTTTGATGCCTCACTCTCAGGCCGTCGCTGTCGGGTCTATGACGTATTTTAACGTTGGCGTTTCGTTTTTCTGACTCATCCAACGCGGCACATGCAGCGTGGTGCCCGCGTCGTGGCCCTGCCCAGCAAGCCGGTAAGCGAGCATGTGGACCGTAGAGCCGGAGGCACGCGCGACCGCGGCCGCCCGCGCCGCATCGCCAACATTCCTCACATTCAACACGCTCGCCCTCAGAATGCAGCCCGCGAACCAGACACACCCACACAACTATTTTGCATAGTTCGATCCTCACTTGCACTCTTACCCGAACCGTGAACGTTTAAACCCGAACAAATCGCGCGTATCATTACAACTCTCGTATCGAGTTAAATTAACAGCTCGTCCGACACGAAGTCCAAAACAAAAATAAGGAAGCGACGTTACGACAAATTAGCGCCTTGAAACGAAATTCCTTGAAGGGTCACACGGCCGTCGGTTCGAATCCAAATAATTAGCTGGCGAGGCGGCGAGTGGCCGCGCGTCGCGAACTGTGCCAACTCCATTTGTAATTTAAGATATTTGACCGTTAATTGTGTTAGTAACTGTTACGTTTAGTGCTTGTTGCTTAGGTCGGAGTTGAGTGCGACCTCGTTCCGCACTAACCTCTACAGCACTTGTTTAGATACTCATGTAAATACTAGTTGATAGTGTACCTCATAGCGCTCAGCGGTCCCACGCTGATTTAGCATTACGAGTGCTGTGTTTGGATGGGTCAGAAATTTTATTTCTTTATTTTATTTACTTTAGATAGATTTTGTTTTATGGATGCCAATAGATTTTGACTATAAATGCGCTAGTCTAGCGAGCTCCATCGTCCATAAATTTTTATTGTAGAATTCCACCGAATTGGAGTGTGTCCGTGAGTCCATAATGGGCACTATTAGCATACTAATCTCTTCTAGTTAGTGTCGTATTGAGCGCACAAATCCTGCGCAATGTGCGGAGTACGCACAGTAAGTCCCTTCTCCCCTGCATGGAGGACGCCGATGCGTTAGCTGGCGACCGCTCTAATAGCCCATAGGCCGTGTCCGCATTCACCAACGAGCCGATACACTCTCTAAACTGCTCCGGACGGGGATAAGGGATTTACATACACACAAATTGTGTAAATACCTACCTAGTACCTAGAACCTACCTATACCTATCCACGCACGTTGTGTGCGAGCAAACAGTTTGTGATTACCAAGAGAACAGCAGTTCGCCAAAGGAGTGTGACGTCCTCTACATCTCTAGGGCGAGTAACTTTGATTTTGAACATTACAGTTTGATCACTATCGTTGAACATTAGAATAGTGTAATCATGTGTGTAACATTTGGAAGATTTGAAAAAGTAAAGACTGAAGTGTGGTAGACATTTCATAGTGTTTCGGAGTTAAGAAGTAAATTAGATCAACAGTAGCCGAATTGTTAAATAGTCTCTTAGAATAAGACTTAGACTAAAAATAAGCAATGCCGCGTATGCTGTCTTCGTAGAAGTTTCTGGCCGTGCAATAAACTTACAACTAGTCGAATTCCCGATAGTCTAGACTAGATACTTTAAATTATTTCGGGCGATTTTTATATCTTAGACGAGCTTCAAATTAGTGTCGACTTACAAGGTTTTTGTGAAAAAAATAACAACTTTAAAGCTGAAAAATAAAATTGCTTTTTCTTTGTACAAAACGTAGCTATGTAAGCGACTAGAATAGTAATTGGTGGTAAAACAAAATAATGTGATTGGTGGTGCAAACTTTCTATAGATGTATTTATTGTTGTTTAGCTTTAAGAAATTATTCTAGAATGGTATTATTGTAATTTTGTCATTTTTTGCCTTAGGCAGCGAGTATGTATAATATAGTTTCAAATTGAAGTGTTTAATCCCTAAGATAAAAGCGCAGTTAGAATAGAAAAAAAAAAAATATTTTTGGACATAGAATAGAAAAAAAAAACATTGTAATTATTTAAGCAGTAGTTGATTTTGTAGTTGTAAGCGGAACTAATCCGCAAGTAGGTACATTATAATTTGACTACATGGGTAGTAATTTTAATTGAACAGTTTTAGTAATTCGTAGAGAGAGATAATTTGAAATTTTTCTATTTCATAATCTGTGTGTTTTATGAATATTCATATTTCTCGAGTTTCTTTTCGCTTCTTTAATGTCGCTTTACGTGTTATCCGACTAATCCCATTCTATGGCTGAACCACGGAAGCGTACGAGGTACCTAACGGTTACCGTGACCAAGTTAACACCTTATTGAATGAGGCAGCGAACCACTATAAAAGGTAGACTCGAAGACTCCTGAGATTTTAGGAAAGGACACGCGGCTCCTTCTTTGAATTACAAATGTGTTCGCGCGTGCGTGCTGCCCACAACACCCAGCATAGAAATTCGATTAATTTGCAATTGAGATAAGTCCCAGCGGCTAAACGTTCGAAAACCCGCAAAAGCGTAGCGTAGCATCTTCACGGTGAGTTATTGATGGCACCTATTAAATATACGTTTTGAGCGAGACGTGTGCGGGGATCCCCGGTAAACGCTCAAATAAAACATTTCAATCGCGCCAAGTGGGAAATGAAGTATTACGATCTTGTAGGTGACGGATGAGAACTTTCTATTTTTAGTTACCCTAGTATTTTTACACACTTTCTGATATTTTTAGCTGAATGTAACTTCTAAGCAATGCATGGCATATAACTGTACGGTTACATGTTTTTAACTTTGGAAAACTCAAGCAGTAACAAAAACAACCAAACGTTAAACGATTATACCTTCAGAAATAAACATCAAACATGTTGCTCCTGAAATCTGTGTACCTACCTCCATAAATACTACACCCATTACAGAACAAAAACGAAATATGGAAAAGCTTTAATATCCACACAAAAGAATATTGATTCTAACTTTTCCATTTCTTTGTTATTACTTCCATGAGCAAAGCTAATAAAATACTTACCTGCTCCTACCTTAAAATTCGGAGCTGATTTTCGAAGCCGGGGACATTGTAACACATAAAAAGTCCCGCGTAATATAGTGGATCCAAGGGTGGGTGTTACGTCGGTTGTACGCTCCGTGAATATTTCGTTCGGCCGTCATCCTACTTCTGAAGAAGAATTATTAAGTTTGCCCGAACTTCGCAATTATGAAAGTTCGAATAGCTCTCACCAGACGGCCTCTGAATTTATAGATGAATGTGTGCCCCCCGTGCCCCGCATCCCGTAAGGTGAGACACTCTACCGCCAACTTATACGCCACATAAAGATAATTTAGATGAGCCACTTTACCAAAAATATATTAACTAGAAAAAGTATCTTACAATTAGGTAGTGAACAAAGATTTGGAATACCAAGCTTGATAGCCAAAACTTTATCAACTAAGAAAACTCCGTAATTACACGTGCATCAACTTTTTGAACTTTAAACTTTGTTGTTCGCGTCTTCGTGTCTACCTCCTCGGTTACGTTCAAAGCGTCAAGAAACTTTAACTATTACACGCACAAATTACACGGTGAACATGCGTTAACATGTCTGTACAAACTATCTATTAGCTGGGAGCTACGTCCGACGCAGATATGACCGCTGTAGATAGCTCGTCTCGCGCCGTTCGCATGTAAACTGAATTGTTTAAGTCGTAAATTATTTGAGGTCAGGAACACGCTTCGCACCCAACTTAGTTGGGCCTGTTTGTGACTTTGTTTGCTGTGAACCGACCCGTGAAGTATGATTGAAGCGATAAACAACGTTTAATAACAATAAAACCGCCGCGCTTTTACAGGTTAACTGATGACACTTTTATTTTACAACTTACTGATGAATCTGGAATATTTTATTGACTGCAGTATTCTTTGTATTTCTCAAAGAAGAGCTATTAGGTATCATACTCCTTTAAATTAATGAGTATAAAGAGTCGATCGTCGGGCGCTTCGCTGTAATGGGAAAAGAATGAACTAAGACCGATCGACATATTAATGATCCCAAGACGTGTCTGCGCCAACACTCGAATTCTTATTTATTACACTGGGCCCTCAAATAAATAGCCTCTCACATCGCAAAGTAATGTTATTAAAATGTGTCAGCATTTTAGTAGGGCGGGCGCTCACGGGCGCAGGCGCTCGCGAGCGCGGGAGTGGGCACCCGCGCGCCATCTATCATTCATCCTCCATTACTTATATTGTACTTTTTTCGCAAAGTCACTCGCAGGCCGGTAATCACCTGGTGCGACCGCGGACCTCCATTTTTCACACTAAATCATAACTCGCGCATCTGACAAAAATAAAATTTGTCGTACAAGCCAATAGGGGTAAATGGTGACACTATGAGCAAGCAAAAAATGTGGGACGAATATTAATCTAGTTATTGTTGAGATGTCGGGTTACGTTTATAATGAATCTACAGGCTAAGTTTAGTAAGATTTTGCTGAAATTCAATTCTAAGTCTGTAGAAATGGTTAAGTAATGAGTCTTACATGTAGGTACGCATGGAGATTGCGACTGGAGGCAGAAGTTTGCTTAACTCAGTTACGGTTCTCATCGTTATTTATTCTTCGGTTTACGTCGGTTAAATAGGCGCGTGAGGCTGCGTGCGGCGGCCGTCGGTAGCCGGGCGGCGGCCGGGTGGCGGCCGGGCGGCGGCCGGGCCGGGCGGTGCGCGTCGCAAGTCGCAAGACGCGGCGACGTGCGCCGTATGCTAATGCCCTTCCCTATTCAATAAGCAGACCGCCGCGTGCCACCGAGAACTCACGTCGGATAATTTACTGGATATTTTGTAAAAGTTTTTTCGCCCTCTGTGATTTATGCCCGCGAAACTTCGAGCTCTCTTTTTCATTTGAATGCACGTGACATACGTGATATTTTTTTGTTCCGACATAATCTGAGCCCGGGGAGTCTTCTCTGTCCTCATTCGTCAGCTCCGCATCTGTCTCCAACGGTTAAATTATTCATGCATTTACGCGCTTCAACTTTATCCGCGCTAGAAAACTTTAATATTGAGTTGGGATTACATCGATAGTCACTTTACCGTTCAATATGCTAAATTGAGGAAAGATGAGGTGTAGCCGGGATGGCGGAGGGAGTTTTTGAATTTCAAAAATTTCGATGGTTCAGTCATGAATGTGTGTGTGTGCCACTAACGAGTGTGTGCGCCACTCGTGTACGTGGAGCGGATGCGAACCGTGTGTATGTTTGCAGTTGACCTGACCAACGGCCAACTGACACCGAACAACAACACACCGCTACTGGCGCAGGCGCTCTCAGGTGAGGACGCCGACATGCCTTCACTCTGCACATCACTACACACTGAGGGTGTATACTAAACCGGGGCTTTACCATTAACTTTTACTCCATTCTGACTTTAAGTCTCTGTGTTACTAGTTCATGGTAAGCCCCCTGGCCCATTAACATCATTCCTGACAGGACACACTTTTATCATTCCACAGAGCTCACACATCAGACCTCGGGACACGGCACTGTATATATTTCATACTGACAGCACTGACTTCATACTTGACACCAACATCATTCATCACTCGCCGGTGACAAGTCATCATAACATTATTTACGAAAATAAGCGCTTCTATTACTGCTTTATGTGTATGTTGTTTGTTCCCATCTTCCTAGTATATGGTATTGGTAAATGGTGCTACGTTTTCAAATGATATAGTTTTAAATCCAATTGAAGATAAAATCATACGTGTTGACTGCGTTTCACACAATTTCAGTAGATTTTCTCATTTTTTTTAAAGCAATAAAAGTCTTAATTCCACCCAGAGTACTCTTAGGTATAACAGAGTTAAAATTACACCTTGGAATTGGAAAAGCGTCGCCCGTGATACGAAAAAGGCCAGTACGAATGGTACAATGTTTCGCATTTTCGCTGGCTGAATAAACACGTGGCTCACTGTCTATCTCGCTTCCGTCACCGAGCCAGTGAGCTTTGCCCAGCCAGAGCAAGCCTGACTTAAACGATTTTTAGTCTTAAAATCGCATATTCGGTGAATCCAGTTGGGAATTTTTCACTGAATCAAAGTGGTAGGTTTTATGAAGAATTTTTGATGAAGATTTATAGAATTACTAATATATAGAACCTTTATTATATTTTGTGAACTTCAGTGTAGTAGCAAATTAGATTATTATAAGGTATGCAGCATCAACAGGGACTGCGTCCCTGATATTTGAGAGGCCTATTTTTATAAGGCTATCCCCAAACCTGAAACCAGGAAAAGCCTTCGACATGTCCAACCCAACCCAAGCAGACAGCTAGGCTGATAAAGACGGCACAGCACACTCTTAATTTAGGCTATGTCATGTCCCCAGTGATGAACAATTACCAAGCAGCAGCTGCCGGATTCGGGCCGCCGGCGTCGCCGCACGGTGCCGGCGGTCGTGCGGGCTTCCCGGCCGCGAGCTCGCCGGGACCGGCGCTCGACGTGTACGGCTCTGCCGCCGACAGCGTCGGCTACGTGCAAGCCGCAAGCCCGCAACCCTCTGGATTCCCGGCGATCGCCGTCAGCCGCGCGCCTCTCAATTACACCCCAGTAAGTGGAACCA
This sequence comes from Agrochola lychnidis, assembly GCA_963680765.1. NCBI lineage: Eukaryota > Metazoa > Arthropoda > Insecta > Lepidoptera > Noctuidae > Agrochola > Agrochola lychnidis. Next base: position 9,154,309 of record OY796863.1, on the reverse strand, counting down.
TAAATATACGAGTACGATTTCAGGACAACCGTACCAATCTCTGCTGAATATCGTGTTATGTCTAGTAAACCGATTCAGAGAGCTTTCCTAGCTTATGACGTCACGCATGTCGGGCAATTTGTTGATCACAGTACGATATTATTAGCACGCAGGTGGGTGCAGTGTTCCTCCTCTTCATATAATCCTTAGGCACCTGTTGCGAAACTCACGGCAAGTGATATGGCATGTTCGTGACACAGACTACATGAAACTTCGTTGTTGTTTCGTTTTCGTTTTATAGCAGCAGAATTATAATCTGAAACGAGAACCGAGAAATGAAATTAAATAGCAATCCTAGATACAAAAAGTATTTTATAGAAAGAATATAAGAAAAGTTTCTCATACTTATTTTATTTCATGATGAATGGGATAAAGTTAATAACTTTTGATTCTAACTTTTTTCATTTATTACGTCATGTTCAAAATGCCTTCAGTAACGCCCAAATGAAGGCAATTCCCAAAATTGTCCTTGTTCGAGAACTTTCAACTGTCACAGCATTCAAATTAATGTTTGTTCTGTTTTGTTTTTCTCAGGACGTTTGATTCGCGTTCTGTGATGTTAAAATTCATTTTTGCATTATTCATGGTAACAGGAAAGAAAAATAACTGTGTGTTTACACAATCTTATTTCTCGGGAGCAGAAGTAAATTTTGTGTGTCTAGCCGGTGTAAGAATTTCATTAGCAGTTAGTCATCGCGGGATAAGGCACTAAGTGCGCGCGGTGTCGCCGCGACGCGGCGCGGTGCGGTACCGAGCGGCGCCGAGGACGCACGGGGCGGTGGGAGAGGGGCGCTGAGCCTCCAGACTCAGACGCAATTAGCAGCCGACGACACTCTAAAATTTTAGCGAGACGGTCCAATCTCATTATGGAACCGATCTTCCTTGTCGCTCTTAAAGCGTAATCACCATAAGTTAGCGAGCGAGTGAAGCGTGAGAGATGCGATTATAAAGTGTTCCGAAATATGAGCGCGGCGGGGGGCGGGGGCGGCGCAATCTACGCGGTGCACTGCCGCGGGTAATGGCTTTTTAAAACTGCGACCGCGCTCCATAACTGCTTCTCTGAGACGCCATCAGTCTTCATTGCTTGTCGACGCCCGCCAGCCACGGCGCACCCACCGCCGCCACCGAGATCTTAACTCCTCACGTCGTGCTATCTCGAGACATTTTTCAAACTGCACTCGAAAGCTGCTTTAATTTTTACACTATCACAACGCTGGCGTTTGCCATCTTATAATACGGTCATATGAACGTTTACACGAGCGTGCGACCCCACTTTTGTTTTAGAACAGTGACTAATTCAGAATGGCCGTCCTCCGTTGATCAAATAATCGGGATACAGTCAATCTACAAGGGCCGCTGTGTAATTAAATGTAGAACAGGTATTGGACACGAGCGAGCTAACTAATTGTTACCCGAGGCTTAATTTGAGTCATTCGTTCGCGGCGCTACACTGAGCTACCCTTCCGTTTCAGGCGCGTCATATATCAAACGGGATATTAACTCAATCGTCCGTAATCGCCGGGGCAAAACAAATACGTCGCTAATGAGAGAATGAACGGTCCGGCCGTCGGGCGGGCCGGACCGGCGGCGCATGTGGTTCCCGGGTGTAAAACGGTCTTATTAGGTAACGGGAATGCCCCCACGGGCAATAACCGTAAATCAAGGAGAACAAGCGGTGTAATTACCGTTGCCGAGCGGTCGCGCGCGTTGCTCTAACTCATCCGCTCACTGTTTTTATTTTGTTGGCCACCGAGCCGGCTACCACTCTATCGACTGCAAACACCAAACTTACTGCCTTTAAATCTGCCCCCGGAGAGGTTAATGTTCGCCTGAACGGTTTATACTTCCATTCAATTATAGCCTCCACTGCATGCCAATAATTTTGGGCTGAACACGTCTGCTATCTAATACTGACTCTTGTTTATTTTTCTCATTTCAGGGACCCCTGATTCCTGCGGCGTTTACCAACGGTTATCATTGAAAGTGTTATAGCACAAATATTTTACGTAAGTATTACAATGTTTTTAATGTGCTTTTGCGTTCCACTCTATTAAAATGTCGTTACGCTGAATAAAAACGTCGGCGTGTGTTCATAGCGCTGCGAAAATGAACACCTTGTGTAGCAATTACACAAAATGTTTTTTAAATGGTCTCGTAAGACTTATGGCCAACATTTCATTGGTTTATGAAGTACTGCAGGTTGACTAAAGAAATAATTACTTATTAAACAATTTTTAGTAAGTTAATTAGTACTGCAGTTTCAGTCTCTCTTCCGCAGATAAAAATTTTGATACTGCAGCGGACTTTCCTCAATTGTGGGTCTTTAAAACTTTTTTTCAGTGAGGGTCATCAATCATTATGGGTAGGTACCCATAAGGATTTCCACGTCTGGGGAGAACAGAGGGTTATGTCAGACTCCTACCCACTAAAACCCAACGATTCCTTCAACTGACATGAGTCGGGGGTCCTCATACATTCGCGCGCATCCCCGACTCAAGCTCTCCAAACTCAGATAATTTTTCGTACAATAACATTATATTATACTGTGTTGGCTTAGGTGGCGAGCGGTGTGGCGGCGCCTAGCGTCACGAGCGCCGGGCGCCGCGTGCGCTGGTCCCGGCCCCCGCACCCCGGCCCCCGCGCCCCTGCGCCTCCGCCGCCCCGCTGCCCGCCCGCGCACCTCCAGCCCCGCGCCACCGACGGAGCCCGGACACCACCGGACCTCCCCTCAACATCACTCCGTCAACCGCGGCGTCTTCACCTTCCCCCCCTCCAAATTCCAGTCCTCATCCCTATATCTCCTCCTCCTCACTCTCACTCTTCCCTCCCCCCCTCACACACACACACTTTCCCCCCACCGACCCGGTCTTGTGACCCCGTCTATTGTAAATAACGATAATCTACTTTTTGTCGTGTGAACGAGAGATAGTCTATCGATTGAACAGGTATTTTTTCAAATTTTTCTCGCTTTCGACTGTACCGTAGATGTGTTGTCAGAGTAATAAACGATTTAAACTCCAAAAAAAAAATACATTTCATAATTATATAAAGTGCATCTAGACGATTTTATTGCAGGGAGGTATATCTTAAAATATTTTATTATTCATAGTTGAATTACAGCGTAAGGTGTAAATGGTCCTCGACGCGCGGGACTCAGTAGTGGAAGGTGTTATTCTTTGTGCATTGTATCGTACGGTGGGTGGGCTGAGGCCGGGGCGCACGCGGCGCATGCGCGGCTGGCGGGGCCGCGCGCGCGCAAGCCGCCGACAATAACGCGACCGCCGCGCGCCTCCCCCGCTCGTCCACCTACACATATTTTATTCTATCTATTTTTAATATTAATGTCAAATATTAACATAATTATTATACTACTATAATTATATTACGCATATTTTACCTATGAATGTAATTATTTTCGCCTAATTCGAATTGTATAAAATCACCTCTTTGAACGGCTGTTCTGTTTCAGTAGCGATCAAGTTTCTCGATTACTTCCGTATAAGACTACGTTAGTTACGCGTATACATACTTTCTAATATTATGTATTATGATATAAAATTTTATCCTAAGGATAATATGATCATATTTACGATTCATAAGGACGTTTGGAAAGCTAAGTCGGTACATTTCAGAATATCTCTCATCGCGTTAAGATAATTCGTTTCTATCTTGTACCTTTGAACGTAGGTATTGTAATTATAATAAATAACAATTTTGTGCATTACGTAATAAATATTTCATTGTTTCTTACATTGTATTTACCGTAATATAAGACCACTGTTGAGAAAAATACGCGGCTCCACTTGATTCGAGGAGTCACACAGTACTTAGTTGTATTTAAAATTTTAATCAAAATAATAATTAATAACAGTAATATTTCGTACAGACGGTATAGTTACACGACACAAACATTTCAATAAAATAAAGACAGGGATATTAAAAAATTACAGCCAAAGGCGCAGGTTTGAGGTAATAGATTAAAATATGAAGTCAATTCATTAATCATATTCGTTAGGTACTGGAGACATTTTTATCGACCACTTCGTCTAGGTTCAGCAGTTAGGGAGCTACGCGGGCTGCGCGCGTAGCAGTTGCTGTAGCGCAACGCTACGACGTAGCGCCGCGCTACGACCGGCTGCTAGACGCCCAAACCGCGCAAGCGTTCGGCGCTCGCTATGTACATGCACTCGGTTGCATTCATTCGTTATTTACTATTATTATTACTCATTACCTACATCAATTAAACATTAATATTATAAATCTAGGTATTAAATTTTAGGTAATAATAATAAACAATCTTTTAAAGCTATTATTATATAAATACGTTATAAATATAAATGTTTCCTGTTACAAAAAAAAATATTGAAAATGATACGAAATAAATCAATATTCTTTTTAAAGGTAATTTATTACTTATGAGTATGTAGTTAATTGAATAATGGAGTGTTAGATGGAGTGCGTTCGTCGCCGAGCGGCGCGCTCGCTTCGCGTTTTATGTTCGTTCGTGCCGAATTCGTTCGCTGAAATGACGTCACGTGTGGCAGGCGCCGTACCGAGGCCGCATCGAGGCCGCATCGAGGCCGTCCGGGCCGTACCGAGCCGCGCCACGCCGCACACACCGCAGGAGACGCGACCGCGATTATGTTGTTAAAACGTTAGCTAGGAAATTGATAATGAAATCGAAAGGTGTGAGTCTTTAGGACGGTCGGAATATCGATATCATACCTAACAAATTAACGTAATTATTTGTTTTATATTTACGGTGTTATAGGTATTTAAGACATTTTTTCTTAGAATATTTAATTATTACGATGAGATGTTATAATTGTTAGGCCCGGGCCGGCGGCGGAGTGGCGCTACGCACCTCGCCGCCGTCGGCCGTCTCATTCACTCTCACATCCTCACTATAATTATATTTTCTTACCGACCTTTTTAATGTAGGAGAAGCGCACACGGCCGCTTGTCCCCGTGCGAGTACGAGTACAAACATACAGACAAACATATAGTGAGAGACGTTCGTTTCGCCGCGTTCGTGAGAAGCCATCGGTTCGCCGCGATAGCATCGAGACGATACATAATGACAATTATTGTATATACATAGTTAGCCGCATGTGTAAAAAGACGTTTAGGTAGACGCCGAAGTGTGGCGTGTAATTGTATGCGACAGATGATGCATAAGCGCAGTGTACCACCGCGCTGACCATCGAGCCGACAAGTGTATCGCCATCTTTATATTATAACCTCTTTTTAACACATTCAAAACAACACAAAAAACTGCAAGTACCACTTTCAAAGTAACTTACACTGAAAAATATTGAATTCGATAACTGCATTTACCACATGCCAAAAAATCTGGAACGTCACACAGTTTTCCCATAAAACGCGAATTTTCAAAGAACTTTTTCCGTTGAGTGTTAAAAAATGCGTCACAATATAAGTCTAGCGACACACTTAGTTACCATCTGGTCGATATTAGATTCATTCAGCAATCAGGATTAGCTGACGATATTAGTTTCATTATTGTTGTTAAGTTATAATGTTTGTGAGTTTCTTTAGTATCACCCCTTAGGGCTTCTGTGTGCGGGCCATGTTGCGTACCGGCTCTGTCATATCAATTTATTATGTATTTAAGTACGAAAAATATGTTTTTTTCGTTGATTTTACAATTACGTTTACACTTTCATTATTTTAATTATTACTTAGAGTTCATTTTGTTACACAGATAATCATTTCAACCTTATATTTTAGTACTCAATATTTTGAATTATCTTTAGAATTATTTGGTAGCTAGTATGGCCCGTACTTCGGAAGCCCGTCCTTCTAAGTGCGGTTGTTTGCAGTGACCACGGGGTCACCTCGTGATCGCCGAGCGGTCACCGCAAGCGCCGCGCGGTCCCTCTCGCTTGTTCGTATACGCGATAGTTGAGTTACTTCAGTCACCATTTAGACGTGTTCTATATCAGAATAAAGACTACGTAATAATAAGCGAGATCTCAAATTTATTTTAAAAATTCGTTATGTGATCCTAATATTGCGACTTATCGTATTTAAAATATGTATGTAATAAAATTAAAAAGATAATTTATTATATTTTGTATAACATTCTACGTTTATTTACACTCGATCTACTTTATATTAAAGATAATAATTAATTTTAATCTAATAATGACAGACTGGTAAAGTTCGTAGAGTCGCCGCGGCGGCCATAGATCAAGTAGCTTTGCATATTCGGCGATGGCCAACTAAGAGTTTCTTGGACCAAAGGTATACTAATTCGCGTAGAACCGGAGGCGCACTGGCTCCGCACGAACCCTCCCGACCCGAGCCGAGCGGCGACGGTCGCCGACCGGGCCCGCGCCCGCGCACCCCGTCCCGCTCCCGGCCCCCCACCCCCGCGCAATGCCGCCCGCTTGGTTTCGTTCTCGCGGTTACTTCTCGATTGCGTGCTTCGCGTGCTGACTGATTTTCTATAGCAATAAAAATCAATTACCTAAGATTTTACATTAAAATAAATTTGGATTTATATACGTTCGAATTTGGTGTCATGTACATTTAAAATATTAGAGAAAGGAGTAACGATAGGCGAACGATCCGCGACTGTCCCGTCGCGGCGTCGGCGCATTATTTTCGTCATTTCTTCGTGTATAATATGTTACATGAATCTGTATACAATATGGATATAAATCGTAATGATGAATAAAATTAGTTTTTACGGCATCTCTTTATTAAAATAATGATAATATCAAAACGTTTTGTAAAAAGCGGTGGGTATGTCCGCCGCCCCGATTTCGTGCACCAATGCACTTTCTTATTGGAATATTACATTATATAACGTACATAATACTATGAGATATATAATCATACAGCCTTTCGGGGCGCGCGTGTATGGCGATGTATGTATACACATTGTGCAATGTACATATACCTTATATAATACAATGATTTAAGACAAGGTTCACATCGTGCCGTGTGTATGTGGTAATAAATATAATATGGACATTGTTCAAACAATAACCAGTTGTTTTATTTACTCTGTTAATAATCTAAACCCAACCAATCCCACTATGAATATTTGAATTAATTAAATAAACAATCATGAAATATTCAGCAAATGTTAGCATTTACTGAATATGTATATGATGCTACGTTACACACTACACAGAAAGTTCAGCAGTCATTTGATTCACTGTGAATAGAAAACAAACTTCAAACTAAAAAAATTGGTTACCTGTAAAGTCGGTATACGGGCGAAAGTTTTACGTGACAACGACTTTGAGTGGTAAAATAATTTTAATGTGAATATTCATTCGTATAGTAGGAAGAAGGATGAAATAATAGTAACAATTTAAAACATTTATTTATACAAAGAATTATATTTAAAACATTAATTTATACAAAGATATCCTATCTATCTAGCCTATCTCTCTCACTCTCTCTCTCTCGCTCTGTCTCTCTCGCTCTTAGGCGGGCTAACTGTGCTCGAGTGGAAGGGACGCGTGCCTTTCACTTTTTATGTCTGTCTCTCTCGCTCTTAGGCGGGCTAACCATGCCCGAGTGGAAGGGACGCGTGCCTCTCACTCGCTCTCATTGTGAGCGCATAACGTGAGCGGAGCGTAACGCAGTTTCTTGAAGTGTCACCCGGCAAACCAATTTATAAGACGTTGTCACGTCAAAAAGAAATAGGAGGTAACGATGCAACAGTGAAGCAGCACTCTATACCTATTGCAAAGAATCAAAGAGAACAAAATTAAACAGACACACATTGAACTAAACAAACTGAAACAAAGTAACTGTGATAGTGACAAGAATGTACTCCTGAACATCTGTCGAGCCTGAAACTGCGGAGTCGTAGAACAACCATCACCTTCAACGAGAGATCTCCGAGGTGCGGACGGACACTGGATCTTGCACTCTAGCTTTGCATATTCGTAAGTATATGTTAAGGACTCGTAAGTATCATTTGAATTTTGATTATGAAAAAAACATAAACATAACATCACGCCTTGTTTCCCCGAAAGGTTGAGCAGAGGTGTCCCTGTAGCTTGGTACACCCACATTTCGCCAGTTATATTTAAGTCCCATGTAATAGGGGGCGAGCCTATTGCCATTAACCGGGAACAAATCCAGACTCCGGGCTGTTACTGAGAAATTTCTGATAGAAAAACCCAATAACACTTTGCCCGACCCGGGAATCGAACCCAGGACCTCATGCTAAGTAGTAGCGCTTGCGACCACTAGACCAACGAGGCAGTCAAAAGAAAAATCAATCACCAAGAATCAAGCATTACTTGAATGGAGAGAGAAAGACGGAGTTTACCCGAGAGGGTAGTTTTGCATACAGATAATCACATATTTATCATCCTATCCTCCTAATACTTATAATACAGTTATGCCACAACTTAGTAACAATAATGTTTAGTTATAAAGAGTGATATAGGCACAACAAAGGAACAGTTAACTTGATAACAGACGCTCGTTAACATAACACTAAACGTAATAGCGTATAACCGTAATACTGGATCAATGTATATCTGCCCATAAGAGCAGATTCAGTATTTCAATTAAGCTCTAGAATCCAGTGATATTGTATTGAAATTTGACTAAAGAAAACACTTTTCAATTCAGTCAAGCATCTTGTATCCAGCACTGGATTGGAATAGAGCAGCCGCTAATTGGCCAATGGTCGATCCAATGCTACTCTGGATTCAAACGGTAGATTGATAAGATCAAAGTCAGCGGCAGCGCAAAAATAAAAGAGTAACCGTAGAGTTTCTTGCCGACTCTTCTCCATAGGAAGCGACCAATTAGAACCGTGCACCTAGCTTCTGACGTTTCATAAGTGCCCTTGTATGGTTATGTGAAATTAAAGAATTTGAACAGCTTTTAAAGCGTTAAGTTCAGCGTTAGAAAAAAGCTAGTAGTTCAAAGAGAAAGTAGCACATCAATATGATACAAGAAGGAGGCTTATACACAGTAACTCGTAGAAAAATCTAGATTAGGTAGTAACTAATGCATTTTCCTCTAACATATCTAAATGAATGCCTAAATTAAACCGCTCAACGCGCTTTACAACGCTCGACTCAGAAACGAGAATTGAAAAACCAACTGTGCAATCATATTTAGGTATAACTCACATTCGCCTAGCATTAGTAAGTTAGCCATGACATTTCCTTTGCACTCTTCCAAAAATATTCCTCTCTGATCTACAACTCCTCCATATTCAACAATCACACAAACTAATAACAAGAACACCTGAATTCACATTACTTATCCAAAAAAAAATACCTTCGTCCAATATGCCTCAGAACGACCTTGTTCTACCGAACACTAGCTAACAGGTGTTACGAATCGCGGTAATACTGAATAAATATATAAAATAAATATGTAAGGGTAACGTTGTTGTTCTAGACGATAAGCGTCCTCTCACTAATATGTGTGTTGGCTTTTCTTGTATATTGTTTCAATATTTAAAGCTGGTACAAGATTATTTTGAAGTGCAGCTTGTGGTTTGAGATAAAGAATATGCTAACCTTTTATACTTTAGAAATTATTATTAATAAAGTCATGAGCAACCAGATTATCATCTACATCTGCCTAGCCTTAACTCTTTTCGGATCGGCTTCCAATCTAACCAGATGAGCTGAATTACTAGTAGTTTGTTACAAGGAGCAATTGACCTCCGCAACAGCCAAATGAGACAGATGTCCTTTCCTTCAAATTAAAAGCAGTAACTTATCTGTATACTAAGTCCGATGAATATTTACTAAAGCACTGATTGGTAGGTTCATGATGAGCAATGACACAGGCTATTGTAATGTTTACTAACACAGTGATATGGGTTATATTGCCTAGGCAGATATCAAAAATCTTTAGGACAACAAGACACGTTAATTGATCCGTAAAACAATTTGCTAACAAGAGATATCATGTTCTCACAATATCATATTTCCAGTGTCAATATCGGCCTACAGCAGTATTAGAACCATATTCTAAGAACAATTAGAGAGAAATTAATATTGTGGCATAGTCTGGACCTCGACCACACGTCGTATCATTGACTCAAAGCAATATCTCACTACCCTAGTGGAAATTATACAGAGGTTATATACCTGCATACTTACAGTATTGCGTTGCATATATACCAGCTTGCTTCCTGTCCCGTGATCACATATGATTCAGGGTGATTGTGATTTTACCAAACTGTGAACTTACTTACAGTTATCGTATATTCCTTCAAGTTGAATTTGAAAGAAAGAAATCAAATAAATCAATTGACCCAGATTAAGTCACACAATATATATGTAGATACAAAAATAAAAAACTTTTTACAAAAACAAAAAACAACCGACTTCTGAAATTAAAGTTATTTTTCACTTTGTAGTGTTTTTTTGGAAGTCGGTTGTTTTTTTTTTTGTAAAAAAAAATTATTTTTCACTTTTTAGTTGTGGTATTTACCCCACACAAATTCGAATACCACTACCTCATCATCTGCCTAGCCTTTTCCCAACTATGTTGGGGTCGGCGAATACCACTACCTGCTATGTAAATAACAGTAAAAGGAACTTAATATATCATCCACATACTAAGTGGGAAAAAAATCGTATTATTGAAGCCAACTCAAAAACAACCCAAGCAAAGTTAATAAAAAAATTATGGGACCACACGGGAAGCACCAGCTTTCAAATAAAAAAAGAATCATCAAAATCGGTTCACCTAGTAGAAAGTTCTGAGGTAACAAAAATTAAAAAAAATACAGTCGTATTGAGAACCTCCTCCTTTTTTTAAAGTCGGTTAAAAACAGAAAAATCTTAGGTATAATAATAAGTACCTGGGCGATCGAGCTCTGCTCTGGTGAAAATAGGGAATGCTCATTTAATAGTATAGAATAGTTCATACTAATCCATGTATAGTACTTACTAATTCCATGCTGCCATGTCATTATTCTAATGTCATTATTCATTATCTTGTTCAAAACTTTGTGCGACCGAGCTCTGCTCGGGTGAAAATATGAAGAAAACAAATTTTCCCAGATATGAGACCTAGCTAGATCGATTTTTCGCCCTCGTAAACCCCCTTTATTGCAACTTTCATCTAAATCGATACAGCCGTTTTCCAGAACGTGATTACAAATATAATCATCTGCCTAGCCTTTTCCCAACTATGTTGGAGTCGGCTTCCAGTCTAACCGGATGCAGCTGAATACCAGTATTTTACATGGAGCAACTGCCTATCTTACCTCCACAACCCAGTTAGGTACTGGGTAACACGATACCCCTTGGTAAGACTGGTTGTCAGACTTTCGGGCTTCTGACGACCCGTAACAACTGTCAAAGATCTACAAATGACAGCCGGGACCAACGGCTTAACGTACTTTCCGAGGCACGGAGGAGTCTCGGTATGTAAAAATGGTCACCCATCCACGGACCAACCCCGGCAAGCGTAGCTTAACCTGTTGGATCGACCCGTGCGGCTATTATTACTTAGCCACAAATGTATATACAAATATTACTTAAAAAATACAATAGACGTGGATATATTTAGTATCCTGTTCCGCTTATCTATTTCTAAAGAGTCATAAAAAACTCCTGAAATAAATCGACACGTGTTTCACCTCTCTACGAGGCATCCTCAGGATGACGATGGACTTGTTGCGAACTCGAACACGGCGTGTTGCCACACCGAGCGCTGAGTACAGACACTCACACTCAAACTCACACACACACACACACATTTCAGGAGTTTTTTATGGCTCTTTAGAAATAGATAAGCGGAACAGGTTACTATATTGTATTTTATAATGGATTTCCGCAAGGTCACGCCTGAATCAATTAACTATTACAAATATTACTTGTTTAATAGTATAGGATATAAACAACTAACAGGTGTAACTCTCTAAAATTAAAAAGTGACGAAAAACTACACAACGCACTCGCATAAACCAAAAGAAAAAAGAAAATCACATAAGTTGAAATTGAAATTCAGTTTCAAGACATGTGTTTCCGTTCGTAAAGGCAATTTCGTTCATTCGTTCAGCCTACTGGCCTTTTATTCGAGCCAGCCCACGCCTGTTAACAGAGTCACCTTTGCCTGTAATACAGAACCTTCTTATACGTTACGTGACTCTATTTAGAAAGCAACCGACCTCTTTCTACCAATTTACCTCCGCCCAACGAAAATGGACCAATCTGTTAAAGCATTGTGATGCCATATACAATTTGTGCAATGTTAACTTAAGTGGTTTATCGAAAATCCCGGATCGAGTACGAGCAATTACTTAAAGTATTATTCGAGTACGTAACGAGGGGAATTAAATTGGATACAGAGGTCAGACGTCCAATTATTAAGAAATTCTATACAAAACTGGGATGGGGGTAGCCGACTATTAGATTCAATTTCAATAGGTTCCGTGTCGCCGCTGAATATGTTGGAAGTTGTAGAAATATATCGCGCGAGTTTTCTATAACGTGAATAAGCAGAGCTGTGATACAATATGACGTGAATGTATGGATGGGGGCTTATTGTAAACCTATTGTTGGTGGGGCCTGGCTATAATTGCAAAAACAAGAATAGATTTGAATAATAAAATAAATATCAAGTATTACAAACATGAGTAGCATGAAATCAAAATAGGACATCAATGTTTGCAGCTTTACTAGACAGTACCTGGGCGACCGAGCTCTTCTCTGGTCAAAATTGAGAAAATAAACTCATTGAATAGCATAGGATAGTTCATACTAATTCCATGCCACCATGTCATTATTCTAAGGTAGCCATGTTGTTCTAAACTTAAAATACGAAGAAAACTAATTATCCCAGATATGAGACCTAGCTAGATCGATTTTTCGCCCCCGTAAACCCCTCTAATGCAACTTTAGAGCCGTTTTCGAAAATGTGATTACAAATATGTATACATAGTATATATATATATTTACAAATATTGTTTATTTAATAGTATAGGATGTTAGACTGATGCAGCGATATATTTCCCTATACGAGTCAATATCTCAACACCACATCAACTTAAACCCCACTAATAAACTAATATCAATAATGGATACCACAACAAAACCACCCATCCAAACAAACAACAAAACAGCGCTATCTAAAATATCAATCTAACATTCCTCCATACGGAATATCGTTGAAAACTCATATAAATCGTACGATTCACACCGCAGACGATTTTATCAATTTCATTCATGATCTGTTCCTGTTCAATAAAGTAATCTGATTTCGCGTATCGCATTGTCGGTCGGCAGTGCTGTATTAAAACGAATATATTCTGCATTTGGCAGCCGAAATAATCTTCACACTCGGGTGGGCCGGGCGGATAATGAAAGCGATTGGTTCGGCGACATAAGTTGGCAATTACCCTGCACTACGCTTGTCGGGTGGTATTAAGGTGAGTGCTGTAGTTACCTGTTAGTTTACGGAGAGTTGGGTTTTGTTGCTGATGATATATGGTAGTAGACTACATTCGCAAGCTAAATTACAATGAGAACAACTAGAAAGTATACCCTTTCAAACAAAAAAAGAATTTTTCAAATCAATCCAGCCGTCTTCGAGTAATCGGGGAAAATACAAAAAAAAAAGATTCCGACGAACTGAGAACCTCCTCCTTTTTTTGAAGGCGATTAAAAATATGTTGCGAAAAAACACAATTTGATTGTATGTTGTTGTCCATCTACATTTATGTTAATTAACATTTCTTAGGACACAAATAGAACGTAACTAGTCTTTGATTTTTGAACTTAAAATAACAATATAATTCCTTACTTTAGGACTACATATAACTTAACCATCGCTAAGCTATATTAATCTCTTAAACTAAAAACAAAACACACTAGCACAGATACACAAAATCTATTACAACAATAAATTCAAAACAAACCACATTACCAACACAAACAATTCGTGAGATTAAAACCACTGAGACATAAAATATTTTAACTGCACGATCATATCTGGTATATTCAATTAAGCTTCCTAAGCATTAATGTAAACCTAATCAAATACCGTGCATTACCGTGCATCGGTAATTTAAACCTAAATCGAATAACAATAATGTGTTTTATATAATCCTATCAACCTATTAGGATTCCGCGGATTCCGGTCCATTATCCTACTATAATATATATAATATTGTAAAGGCGAAAGTTTGTGAGTGTGTGTGTGTACTTATGTTTGTCTCTTCTTCACGCTCAAACGGCTGAACGGATTTGGATGAAATTTGGTACACAGATTACCACAAAGGATACTTTTTATCCCGATATTCCTTTTTATCAATGTTCCATGCAAGTATTTTTACTTTAAGGGTTTTGGAAGTTTTTTTTAATTGTTCAAGTTTTCACTTTTTTTTATTATTTGTTGTTAAAGTGGAAATAGAAATACAGTCTGTAAAAATTTCAATTATCTATCTATTACGGTTCATGAGATACAGCCCTCTGATAGACAGACGGACGGACACCGGAGGCTTAATAATAGGGTTCCGTTTGGCACCCTTCGGGTACGGAACCCTAAAAAGTGGTTATGGTAAGTAACTTTTCGTGACAGATAGTTTTCAAGTTTTCGTGAAACTCTTTGATCTTTTATATTGTGTACACTTACCTTAGTAATGGGTTACATGGTTGTAGCTTGATAGGAGTAGTTTATTTCAAAAACAAGAATTGAGCATGATGACTAATTCTTAAGTAACAAACCTTGCTATCTTAAATTTTTTGGAAGCAGTGGATTGCAAGAAATCTGCTGAAAATTTTTGAACAGTTGTTTTTGACTTTGAGTTTAATCTAATCAGATTCTAATAATAATATTTTTTTAATAAATATTTTAAAATATATTTTAAATGGGAAAAAAATTTAAAGCTTTCATTCACTGACCAAATACAGTACAGTTGTAGCTTATATAAATGCAATTTTAAATCTAGTTTAAAAAATCAAAAAAGTTCATTCGAATAGGTAATTAAATACCCATTCTTCAGCAACCAGTTTGTTGGTCAGGTCGTCCTTCGACATAGAACAATCCAGTTCTAGGATGTAATTTATGTTCCTATTATATATGATATGCTAATCGATTACAATAGCAAATAACTAAACAGACAGTATAGTGACTGTTTAAAGCGACTAAAATAGATGATTTTCTAAATAAAACCTCCAACAAAAAGCTTAACCACAAAACAAATTACCTTTATTTAATACCTCCAACATATGTACAAAGTACAAGTAAATTTAATCGATTGTAGCCTTATCTATCGGTCGGCGGAATTGTTCCGGTAAAGCCAAGATAATCTTCTTGCAGCGAGTATCGCCGAGTGGCGGTTACCCGGTTATCCGGTTAAAACAAAATGTTATTGCAATAATAACTGAACTTGCATTACGCTACATTGAAGGGGGATAATCCTGTGATGGTTTGTTTGTTTGTTGGTGGTACAGATGTTTGTGTAGGATATGTTTAGAAGCATGATACAATTTTGCCATCATGGATCAGAAAGCTTTTGCCTCTTTCGGTAACACTAGATTGAGGTGATTACTGATCGCTCGATAATACTATTCAAGTGTACATTAGTGGACACTTAAACAGTATATGATGACCTAAGGAATGATATTCATTAACAAAATTCAAATTCATTTATGTTGGTGTGATTTTTGGTACATTTTACATGAGATCTTAATTATAAATGATAAGTTAAATGTGGACACTCTTTCACATAACTAGTTATATTAAAAAGAATAATCAACATATTCAAATAAAATAGTTATAACGAAACACAACATAACTTAAGACAGAAAAAACATGAAAAACATTAACAATTGGGTATACATATAAATAATGAATGGAAATGAAGATACAATGTCAAAATTAAATAAATATCAATATCTGCCTCGTTGGTCCTCGTTGGCCGCAAGCGCTACTGCTGAGCATGAGGGCCTGCGTTCGATTCCTGGGTCGAGCAAAGTGTTATTGGGTTTTCTTTCTGAAATTTCTCAGTAGCAGCCCGGAGTCTGGATTGTGTCCGGTTGATGGCAATAGGCTCGCCCCCTATTACATGGGACTTAAACATAACTGGCGAAACGTGGGTGTACCTGCTACAGGGACATCTCTGCCCAACCCTTCGGGGAAACAAGGCGTGATGTTATGTTTTATGTTACATTATGTTATCAATAAAAAATAACTTACAATTTATCATTAAGGAATTCATCAATAGTATAATAACAAAATTTTCAATAGTAGATGTCTTAATTTGTTTTTAAATTGAATAATATTTAAGTCCTTAATTCCATTTGGCAATTTATTAAATATTTTTGGGGCCATGCAAAGTATGTTTTTATGCAATCAAGGCGGTATTTGATGGTCGAACGCATAATTCATGTCTATATACTTGTCTAATCATTTTATAGCGATGTTCAGATGCTTTTCTGAATAGATGCATGTTCTTTTTAACAAATAAAGCAGTCACAAATAAGTAAAAGCAAGGTAAGGTCATTATTTTTAACAATACAAAATAAGGTTTGCAGCTACAAGTTATTTTTATGATGCATCTTTTTTTCAATTTGAACACCATGTCCTTATTGCAGGAGTTACCCCAAAACATGACTCAATAGCGTAGTATAGAATTGACATATCCATAGTATGCAGCGACTGCCGCTGTTTGATTGACTACTTTCTTTAGTTTATATAAAGCAAAATCACTATTTTTTAAAAATAAATATTGAAGTATATTGCTTCCAATTTAATTGATTGTCGATTGTTATGTCTAAAAAAATTGTATTTGCAACTTCTTCCTTATTGATCTGCATTATTTCAATCAACCATGTAAGTGGAACCCCTTACTCGAATAAAACTGAACATTGCAGACTGGATACAGTAAAGAATCAGGCAAACTACGCTAACTTTCACTAGAAAAACTGAAAAGAAGAATATTCCAATACTTACAAACTGTTGTCTGTTCAATGTCATGAATATTTTTATTCAGTTCTCGATCAAACAATGCAACGTTTATTCAAAACCCCTTACTATTTTTATCTCAAAGGCAGTTTCCCATAATCTCCAACATATTTTTCGGGTATACCAACATTGTATCCTACTACAAGTTACATATGCCAACACATTAGCGTCAGATTGATGTGGGCCCGACTTCCGGTTTGAGTTTCAGCACAACTTTATGTGTGCGAACGTGCTGTAATACGAGTGTGTGGGTAACTCGAATTATCTTCTACTTAGACTTACTAAGTGGGTATGTTCTTATCTGGTAATCTATCCTTAATGACTTAGGAACTTTAGATGATGGGTCACCTTCGTTTAAACGTTTTGCTTCTGAATTATTTACGCTTCAGTAGATTACATTATTATGGGGGCATTTAATTCGGCCTTGACGTAGTGTGTAAATTATTTTACATACTATTGTATAGATTCATTTTTTTTTCTAACTTGAACAGACAGCTGTGCTGCTGGGGAGTTTGTTGCGTCACTTCTTCTTCCCAGCTAAAGGCACTAGGAAGTGGTGAAGGGTGGGCAATTTTTGGAGGACTGTTTTATGTAATTTTGACGTTCGAAAAGTGCTGATTCTCAGCCTAGTTTGAATAAATGACCTTTTAATTTGTGAAGCAAAGAAAAACGATGTTTTACACAGTAAAGAATACTGTGTAAAACATCGTTTTACTTCCTATTTGCATAGTTTTAAACAAATTAAAATGTAAATTTAAGTAAAAATTAATCAAGTGTATAATTATTGTAAATTAATATTGGCGTAATTAAAATAAGTATGTTTTACTTTTTCCGCTCCGTTCCGAATGTGAAGAGACCGCGCGAGCTACGACGTAGCACAGTGCGTGCTACGTCGTAACTCTGCGTAGCACAATGGCGTAGCGCGTAGCAAGAAGCGCACGCGCCGGCTAGGATGACGTGGGATGTTTTTATATATTTTACTATATAGAATTTATACCAGAGATTTATCCAGACTACTGAATTTATTGCTATCAATAGTTTAATTTAATTAACATTTTACGATTTAACTTTTGTGAACATATTACAATAAGCAAACCCTCTAAGCAAGAACATAAACTAAACAATACTTTTGAAATACATATAAATAAAAGTAGGTAAGTACTACAACTGCCTCATCAATTCAATGGAAACCATATTATAAATGTTCTTATAACTGAAATATATTACAACAATGCCGAGACCCGAGACAAGAAATTATTTCAAATTAATTACAATTTATTATCTGAATCATATTAAATACCAAGATGCCGTCGACCATTCAAATTATTAACACAATAAGTACCTGCCCAAATCTGTTGAAATATTTTAATTTCACTAGGACTCGTTGATTTACGAGGCCCATATGAAAGACCAGTTTAATAAGATCTATGAATAAACCCTCTTTATAGTATAAATCTTAGTTGACTGAAGGGAGCAGGGCAGGTCATTGGTTACTGGTTCACGGCGTCAGTTTTGTTCCATAAGTTATATTAGTTTAGCTATTCATTACGACGCGTGAGAGTGTGTTATCTAAAGTTGAGAGTCTTAGCTAATTCGAACAAATATGTACTTATAAGTAATGCGTGGATATATCGCACTTTAGTACAGTTTGAATACGGAAGTGTTTGAAGTTAGTTTTCATTGTAATTAATGTTACCTATAGATCTTTGCAGGATGTAACTATTCTCCGTAAAATATTATTGGCGGTCGTAATTTGTCAAAATAAACAATAACAATCTTTACAGAACTTGCTGTAGAAAAATGCCCCATTGCATTTTTTTTACCTAAATGTAAAAGCTATCATCATCATCATCAGCCTATAAATGTTCCCACTGCTGGGACACAGGCCTCCTCTCTGTGAGAAGGAGTGGGCTGTAATCAACCACGCGGGCCCAGTGCGGGTTGGTAGATGTCACATGTCTTCGAATTTTCGGTTCTAGGACATGCCGGTTTCCTCACGATGTTTTCCTTCACCGTTTTGAGAGCAGTGGTGATGAAATAATTTGCACAAAGTAAAGTGCCTGTCTGGGTTCGAACCTACGACCTACAACTCGTAAGTCGCGGCCGTTAAAAAAACTAAACAAATATTTTTAGAAAATAATAGAGAAGAAAGAAAATATGAGATTTGCGGTAAACATGACACAAAGAAAGATTTAAAAAACACGTAAATAACAAATTGGGGGAAAATATGCGTCACATCCACGCAAAACAGCCATCGCTCAGCATAATGCTGCGCCCTCATGCGAGACAGAGCCACAGTGCTGGTTTTCAGCGATAGCCGGCGCTGACGTGATGACGTCAACCGGTGCAGTATATAGAGAAATAACAAATCAAAAATAAAATAAATACAATACGTAATCCTAAATATTTATACAAATATAATATTTAAAAACAAACTTCGATTTGAAATACGAACTGTGAATTTGAATAAAAATTCAATAATCCAATATCAATTTAATTCCAAAATACGAGTGTTTTGATTATAGATTTTAGAAACATCCGTATCGGAATTACCAGAACCAATTTCTCTTCACAGCCAAGATATAATAACAGCACTAACTTTGCCCACAATTAGGGATTGGGTAAATACTTGAAGTTCGTAGACCCTTCCTCTAATCCGCTGCAAGGTTTACTAATAAAAGCCGTTCCCAAGTAATACGCTTTATAATGCACAAAACTATTGAAGTAGGTGCAAGCTGGCCCAGACAAGTTGGCTAACATTGCGCACTCCGGTGGATTAAGCAAGTTCCGTGCAATCTTCCCGGACGGCCAACTTAAAATTCTAACATCAGTTTCGGGAATTAAGGGATTCACTCCATAAATTTATAAAGCCCGCTTACTCCAACTTAATCTTGTTTGTTTATTCCTAGGTCTATTAGCGGATAAATCGAATAAGTTATTCTCTTTAGTAGCTCTCCTTTGATTAGGGACGGCTCGCAAAATAGCCCCGTGTAATTCGCTAATTATTGTGGAGTTACAAATTGCGTTAAGTTTTCATCGCGCAGCTTTACAAAACAAGCATAAAGGGTTGAGAATGCACCGTTAAATAAATAATAATAAAAAGCGGCAGCTTTTCCGTCTGTTGAGTTGAAAAAGAGTTCTTAGACAAATGTTGGGGAGTTTGTTAAGTAAGAGGGTTCCCGAAAAATCTATTATGGCGTTGTCTAATTTCCCCTGGAGATGCTGCAGGGGCTGAGGGTAAGCCCGTAAGGAGCCTGTACATCATGCGGGCGCGCCGCGTGACACGAGGCTTTGCGATATGATAAAGCACCTGTTCACATATTTTATCGTGCGCACATTGAGCCAAAATGTATTATAAGATGCGTGTTAGGAAGATTCATTCTTGTAGCAATTTACGAACTGCGATAGCCTGCTGGATTGTCGTTTATTTTGAGTGTTATTACTGAGATTTATTAAACACTAGCTGACCCGAAAGACATTGTACTGTTTAAATTTCAATTGTTCATACAAAAAAGGACGTTCAGTTTTTCCCAAATTTGAACATTTTCCGGGACTTATTTCCATTTTTTTCTTTCCGTACCTAATTTTGACTATTACGTACGAAATTAGCTACTTCGGTCAAGCCGTTCTCTAGTTATGCGCTGACCAACGAACAGCATTTCATTTTTAGGGTGCCGTACTTCAAAAAGAGAAAACAGAACCCTTATAGGATCACTTCGTTGTCCGTCTGTCCGTCTGTCTGTCTGTAGTCTATCAAAACCCATTTACTCAGGAACGCGTGGAGGTATCAAATTGAAATTAATATTAAATAATATGATAAATGATGAAGATCTATGATCCCTTGGAGCACTAAAAAATCAAGCTTCTAAGTCAACGCAATAAATAAATACGGCTATTTATTTGACATATTTTGACACTCGCCAATAAATCAAAACCTACAGGGTACTTACCGTTGACCTAGAATCATGGAATTTGGCAGGAAGCTAGATCTCACAGCACAAGTAAATGAAAAGTCTAAAAATTGTTAATTTGTAGTTTTATCATATAAAAAATGCGATTACAAACTTACATTTGCATTTGGAGAATTGACCGTGACGTATATCGATGTATGGGACATGTTTTTCAACTACAATGTTAAGTTAATTTTTGGGATAAATTCATTCCAACTACGGAACCCTTCATTGTGCGTTGTCCAACATGCACTTGGGTGGTTTTTATTTTTATATAGATTTCCAGAAATATTAGACTAATATGTACAGTGGGCTGCATCAATTGGGTATCCCAGTTGTATTAAAATTTTAATACAACTGGGGTACCCGATTGAAGTAGCCCACCGTACCTATTAAGAAGCCAAGAAAAATAGCAAGAATAATATAGTAAACTTTAAAGAAGTACTAATTAACTTAAGATTTCAATAAAAAATATTGTTGCCCCCAAGGTATCAATCATATATTTCTGTAATGTTAAGGACCTTGAACAAACTGAAGGATTTTAAGTGATATATCGTGATTCAATATTAACAAAGTTACAAAATTGTGAGTTTTAACCAATAACAGTCGGCAAACCAAAATTTAACACTACCTTACCCAGTAATACATTTAAGTGTGTACTCTAATATTGCATAACACGTCCATAAAAATCCAAAAATCTGCTCTTTCCAAGTTTGAGGCAACTAACTTTTATTTATTTGTTCTCAAAGAACTAAGTAAAGCTAAGAGGTGTTAGAACTTTTCACTACACAGATTTATTTCAGATCGATAGTACTAGATAAAGTACAATTTAGTGTAATTTGAATTTACTTGGTAACATTACTTACGCTACCTGAACTTAAACTAAAAATAAAATGTGTTTATTTTTGGTTCATTGATTTCTCAAATAATTTACACATTTCATGTCAAAACCATATAACTATTA
The DNA here is from genome assembly GCA_963680765.1 of Agrochola lychnidis. NCBI lineage: Eukaryota > Metazoa > Arthropoda > Insecta > Lepidoptera > Noctuidae > Agrochola > Agrochola lychnidis. The sequence continues at coordinate 9,132,415 of OY796863.1, read as the reverse complement.
TAAGCCCATAAAAATTAAATATACTCTGATTTTACTTAATCTGTCCAGCATACCTAATAAATAATTGTATACTGTATGTATCTAAAATTTCAAAAATTTCTGAGATGAGAATTGGATATTGTGCAGCTAATTACTAATCTAGGATACATTCCTCCAGATCGATGCAGTGGCGTAGCGTGCCTTGGCGGCGCTCCATATAAAAATTTGTTTGGGGGCCCTTATGAAGGGTAAAGATTTCTTACAAAAGAAAAAGAAATGTTTGCATAAAATTAAAATAAATATTTATTCATCATAATTATCTATCTGTCACTTTTCCAAATTTTTTACAAATAATTCAAATTAAATATACACTCTCTTTGCCTTTTTTTCGGCAAACTTATTTATTAAATCATTTATAGCTGATGATGAATTTGGGAAGTTGTTATTAATTTTTGCTTACGCACGTCGGGGGCCCCCGTCGCCCGGGGGCCCGTATAATTGATACGGCAGATACGGCGGTAGCTACGCCCCTGGATAGATGAAACACATTTAAACACACACACATAAAACACACAAATACACATCACAATCACATAACATGCACAAAATCCGCCAATTCATCATCATTATTCCCGAAAAAGTTCAGTTCTCTAAACTCATTAACTTATAATCATAAATATCTAATCTAATTTAATCCAACTAACCTGTATTGTCTCCTTGCAGAGTAAAGGTCTCCCTCTCCCTATTCAATTATAAAAAGGTATACAAAAAAAAAAAAACTCAAAGAAAAACAATACCTTTTATACTTACTACTACTTACACCTTTTCCTCACAGTTCACACCGTAAAAGGTCAAATAACAATGAAGATATTTTAAGCTGCATGCTGTGTGTAGCTCAGCGAACATTTTAAATGAAGCCTGACCGTAAACTCTAAACGGCAAAGGTCATTCAATTCTCTAATTTGTAACTTTCCAGCAGACGCGGTTCCATTTTAATATTTTACATAAAATACTGTAACACCTGCTGTTTAAATCTCCTGTTTCATACTGCTGACTCTGTATAAAATGTATCCTATTTTACTTCCTGAACAAGGATAGAAATAATAATATAGTCCTTATTCTTTTGACTATAAGTTATGAGAAGTACTGTTTGTTTTCTTGATTTGTTTTCTAAATAGATGATGGAAACAAAAGGCGACGCACTGATAAATACATCAAGTTTTTTACAAGAGGAACAAAAATATTGCCACACAAACTAGGATTATTAAATTGCGAAGCATTAGAGAGTGTTTTGCGATCGAAAAATTTGTTTTGCCTCCTTTTTGCAACTGTTTTTATTGTTACACTCCTGCTAGTACATAGAACCTACTTAATTTATATACCATTGTATAGATAATTTAATGGTTTAATTTATTCAGTACTTTTAAAAAAAAAAACAACCTACCTCCAAAAAAAAACACTACAAAGTGAAAAATAACTTTAATTTCGGAAGTCGGTGTCTTGGGTTTTGTATTTTCGTTTTTTGCCACCGACTTCCGAAATTAAAGTTATTTTTCACTTTGTAGTGTTTTTTTTGGAGATCGGTTGTTTTTTTTTTGTAAAAAGTTTTTATTTTTCACTTTTTAGTTGTGATACCTACCCTACACACATTCGTATACCACTACCTGCTACCAGTGACAGAAACTTATCATATCATCTATGTACATACTAAGTGGGAAAAAAATACGTATTTTGTAGCTAACTCAAAAACTATTCAAGCAAAGTTAATAAAATTTATATGGGACTAATTCGAGAGCACACCCTTTCAAACAAAAAAAGAATTTTCAAAATCGGTCCACAATTGACGGAGAAATCAGTGGACATACAAAAAAAAAATTTAAAAAAATGAAAACAAACATACGCGACGAACATATAACCTCCCCCTTTTTGGAAGTCGGTTAAAAATTGATTTAATGCAGCAGAAACGAAAAAACACCAAAAAAGGTTTAAAAAAATCCAGTATGAAACCTGAAAACATTGTAGCTTGCGATAATCAGTTGAATAATTTTTCGAAGTGAAAACTTCTTCAGGCGCGTTGGGCATTTTTGAGATGGGACAAACCATTGATTTCGCGATACTGTAACGCAATTTACCGACACCGTCGAGTAAAAGACATCAACGCGTTGATTACCGCAGTGCGTGGAGTAAAAGACATCAACGCGCTGATTACCATTTTTTTCAAATTTTCACTTCTGTCGGCATTTCCGGAGTGCCAGTTTATTTTTTTAATAGATTCGTTTCATCCATATGAGAAACCCTATTGAAAATGGCTCTTTTGTTCAAAGTAATTCAATTATAATTGATAAAAACTAACTAATGTAAATATCTATATCTATTTAAATTTCCAACTTCTACCCTCTTCCGTTGCTTAGCAACGAACAAAGCAAACCTAAATAGTCTTTGACAGTATGTAAAGATTGCGAGGTGTATATTTTTACCCATATTTATGAGTACAAAAACAGTCAAAACATACTTCATGAAAAATCGTTTAAATATTTTTCTGTTTTTGAATGAGCGTTATGAGGCGTGCACTTTTGTATTTTCCAAATATTGTTCTCTTCTTCGATCTTTTTACATTCATGCATTATTAATTTGTGACTATACTTTTACTGTTTACGTCAGGGAATCAAAATGAATCTGAGGGCAACGTAGTTCCACCGCAAAGTTGACCAAACAATGACCTTACAGTTGAATGTAATATTTTACATATTTTGGTATAAAAGTGCTTCCATTTTTTGCTTGCGCCGTCGTCGGCGGCCGCACATAAGCGGTGGCTACCTAACTCTTGAAAACAAGGGGACTAGCAAATAGGTCAATAAAGTCTGAAAAGGAGAAAAAACCGATAATCGAATGATATTTAACCGAAGAAAAATGCTGAGAGGTCAGACGTATTATACCTATATAAAGTTCCTACATCAAGCAAATTGCCAGTACCTCTCAGAATAAGATTGCATTTAAGCCGAGCGTTCAATATCGAAATATGCCGACTGCGCAGCGTATGTGCCAACCTGCACCTTTCCACAATGTACCTGCACTTTTTATATAGAAATCTTATTTCTCTTCAAGAAATAATACTAGTTATAAATGCAATTGTATTCAATTTCGTAAAATATCAAAGTTGAATACAGAGATTGGAGGAAATTGTGTCTAAATTGAGAAATACGAAGAATGAAATAAAATACCTCGTTTGTTAGTTATTAGATTAGATTTATCTTTCAAATACTGTTTCTGTAACTGAGTAATCTCGTATGTGGTTAGTATACATTGGAGGTAGGCCTCATATGTCTAACATATTTATAAACTAGTTGCGCCCCGCGGTTTCACCCGCATAAGTCTCGATCCTGTGAGAATATCGAGATAAAAAGTATTTTATGTGTTAATCCAGGTTATAAACTATCTGTGTGCCAAATTTCATGCAAAGTGGTCCAGCCGTTTGAGTGTGAAGAAGAGACAAACATACACACACACTCACAACCTTTACTGAAACGATAAAATCCTATAACATTCATTTAAAATTTTCAACCTGTAGGAACTTTCCATAAACAAACGTAATAACCATTTGTTAAAAATTACGACCCATTTTAAAACTACAAAATGGTTGGTAATTTTATAAACTAAAATTTCACGTTTGCACCCGTTCGGAACTATTAACAACTTCAATAAGCAATCAACATCACACCACGTTCCAACGCGTAATGAATAGCCACCAACTAATTCTACGTTACCATCATGAAAAGGCGTAGTTATAGTTCCACTTACTTGTAAACTACCCTGCCCCCCGCAGGTTGACTGCAGCAGGGTGTCGCAGGGGACCGTCATATTAATTTGAAGCTCCAAATTGACAGGCCGCACGCACAGACCGCTCTTTCATATGGACATCGTAAATCAGAGGCGCCTACCGAAATTAAAACCAGGGTCGCAACGTGTATTAATTTGCAGTGCAGCTCGAGCACGGACGGCGGCCGACGTCGACAGATTTCGTGGTATTGTAAGGCTAGAAATTGAGACGAGCCTTACACCTGGCAAGCCTTCCAATATTGTTAGCGCAAAATGTGCAGCCCCCAATGACTGTTTGATGTGAATCGTCGAAATTCCGCCAGTTATTTGGCGTACACGGTAAATGAATCAGGAATTTTGCGCAAACAATTCAGATACCTACGTTTTCGTTTGCAGAGAGGATGGTGCAAAAATAAGTTTTATTTTGGCTTCATTGAATTTTATGGTAAATAGAAGTAGATTTGTTTGCGACTACGCGAATGTGAGGGTATAATCAAATCAACTTCTATTGCATGAAATGCTATAAATCTGTTTTTTGCTAAACAATTTTATTGAGGCAGATTTTTTTCATAAAGAGTGTGTTTTATCGCGAATTATTTACAATTTGTTTCATATTGTGTCGATTGTGTAAATAATTAGTTTTAATAGGATTTAGAAGGGATCACAGTCATTTAATATGTCTTGTCTTTATGTTAACAGATCTATTGTCGGGACGCTTAAGTGCTCATTAGCAAATGCCGAGGTTGCTTGATCCTTCTCATTACGAGTATTGTACAAGGTCGATGCTCTTTCTCGTGCTCTACAAAAATTTTTCTAGGAATGGCTGGGATCCCTGCTTGGAAAAATAATCACGAAAATACTCATATTACAACAACAGCATCATCTTCTGTTAGCCAAGATATTCGATTTATGGGGTTTTAAAATATTAGCCTAGCTGACTGGTCAGGATGGTTCTAATCTCATCTGCCTAGCTTTTTTCCCAACTATGTTGGGATCAGCTTCCATTCTAACCGGTTGCAGCTAGTTAGAGATGGTTCTAACGTACTTTCAAATCTTCACTGATGGAGGTGCCCCAAATTTGTTTCTTGCGGGGATCAAACTCATTTTCGTTTCACAAAAAGTATTTAGCCACTCAGTGCCAACCCAAAATACGTCACAACTCCATATCCCACAAAATAACTCATACACGAAAAGTGGGTGAAAACACCACAAAATTACCCGCATATGTATTTCAAAAATACTTAATAAATTGTTCGGTTTATTTAGTCAACAATGTTTGCCAATGTGCTGATGGAGTGTTGTTGGCACAGAGCTCATTTGGACCAGAGTTATAATCGTTAGCCATGTAACATACCGTACGTGAACCGTCGGCTTATCGCTGTTGTATCAACTGAATTGTTTATCATTTGTTCTCTTTACATTGGCTGTAATTTTAAATGGGTGGACGGAATTATGGAGTAAAATTTTATGAAGTTTGAACCTTGCTAGCACTTAATTTTTATACAGAAATGTTTGTATACCTCTCAATGAAACCACAACATAGGAACCTTGTTTCAGTTACTTGAAGAAACTGGTTAATATCCTCCTAACTTAACCAACTATCACACTGACACGATTAAGGCATATGGAATTAATGAAACACCAAGAGCATACCTTTCTAAAGATACATTATTTTACAGATAGCACATCAAACCACATCTCAAACATCCTATCCTACTTAATCCTACTTCCTACTTATTATTTTCTAGCTTTTCCCCCCGGGGCTTCGTCCGCGTGGATGTCGGAAATTATCCCACGGGAACGTACTACCGGGATAAAAAGTATTCTATATGTTAACCCAGGGTTTAAACTATCTTTGTGCAAGTTTCATCCAAATCCGTTCAGCCGTTTTTGCATGATTGAATAACAAACATCCAAATACACAAAGTTACATATTTATAATATTAATAGTAGTAGTAAACGAGAGAAGTTTGTGAGGATGGATGGATGAATGTTTGTTACTCTTCCACACAAAAACTACTGAACGAATTTGAATGAAATTTGGCACACAGATAGTTTGTAACCTGTATTAATACATAAAATACTTTTTATCTGGATATTTTTACGGAATCGAGACTTATGCGGGTGAAACCGCGGGGCGCTGCTAGTCAATATTTACTTGTAACGTGATAACCTAAAACATCAAGTTAGCCTGCCACTGCCTACTGTAGTAGGTACCTACTCGAGCCACTCTCAAAGTAAGATAGGTTACAAGTCACAAAACCTATTCTCTATTCAAAACAAAAAATAATAAAAAAACTCGCAAAACAAACACTATCAGACGTATGTACCCATCGTACGTGGATTCCCATTCGTCAAATGGACGGGTTTATTCAGAGTCCACAGGTGCCCGATAAGCGCAGCCGAGATCACCCGACGTTCTGTACTTGATGGAATTGCTGTCTTGCTTGCATTGTGCATAATACCATCCGACGTACTCGCTTTTGACCTCGGCACATGTGTTTATTTCGTTTCTTGGTTTTATTTTTGTTTATTTCGCTTCTTGGTTCGCAGTTGATTTTTGTTTAAATAGGTGTTTTTGTGGTGTATACTGCGTGGGATACTTTTCTTAGTATTGCATAATGATTACTAGGGCCCGGATTAATATGTAAATACATATTTTTGATTTACACGATTTTCGGTCTCGAGTGTGTTCTCTACATTATGACAATTGTGAAAAACTAATTTTTATTTTCCATATTTTTAACCGACTTCCAAAAGGAGGAGGTTTACAATTCGACTGTATGTTTTTTTTTTTTTTTTGTATGTTTGTTACGCGATTACTCCGTCAATTATGAATTGATTTTGATGATTCTTTTTTTGTTTGGTAGATCATACTTCAGAGGTGGTCCCATATAAATTTTATTAACTTTGCTTGGGTTATTTTTGAGTTAGCTTCAATAATACGTATTTTTTCTTCACTTAGTATGTGGATGATATTATGATAACTTCCTGTCACTGTTATTTACATAGCAGGTAGTGGTATTCGAATTTGTGTGGGGTAGGTATCACAACTAAAAAGTGTAAAATAAAAACTTTTTACAAAAAAAAAACAACCGACTTCAAAAAAACACTACAAAGTGAAAAATAACTTTAATTTCGGAAGTCGGTGACAAAGAACGAAAATTAAAAACCAAAGACACCGACTTCCGAAATTAAAGTTATTTTTCACTTTGTAGTGTTTTTTTGAAGTCGGTTGTTTTTTTTTTTTGTAAATAGTTTTTTTCCATATTTCATGGTTAAGTCCATATTTTACAAAAAAATATCACAATCATCCATATTTTTGGTTTTTACATCATGAGTTAGTTCACAAAAATTGATATAATTTTACGTGTTTGCATTCTCGCCACCACACGGCCGCGCGTGTTTCATTTCTCTCGCATATTATTCGTCGTAATTTGATTTTTAAACAATTAATTAAGTTCTGTGCGGAAGTTTTGAGGGTACGCAGACGTGTCTTACAAAATTACGAAACTAGGCGTCTTAAAGTACACTCCCATTACATCATGTGATGTGGAAAGATTTTTCAGCCAATATAAGGTTATATTTAGATCAAATAGACAGAGTTTTAATTTCGATAATTTTAAAAAGCATGTGATTGTGTACTGCAATCAATTTAATAAGACAGATTTAATGTAAGATGAATAACTTCTTTTTTTCATTTGAATTACCTAAACATTTCGCTATCTTTTTATATATTTTTTTTAATGTAACTGTTACTGTAGGATTTTTTCACAATAAATAATGTTTAATATGAAAGATATTCTTATTTTATATTCCATATTTTATCCATATTTTAAATTTTTTGGTCCATATTATATGTACATATTTTGTTTTTTTTTTAAACATATTTATCTGTGCCCTAATGATTACAAATAAATTGCAGAATACAAAGTAAAACATACAAGATTCAATACAAAATCTCGTAGCACTTTCGTAGCACACCGCTACAAAAAATCGTAGCAAACCTCTTCACACACAATGGATCAAAACTGAGCAGAAAATTCTAATCAACTAATGCATCAACAATATCATTGGACAAACCAAACTCAATATAACAAAGTCCGTATGTAATGCAATCACAAGTATTCACAAGAAGTCCATTCTCGTACATACACAAGTTCCCTTATACCAAGAAGTTTGAATGAGGGTACCTCGCATCGACGCACTGACAGCAACAATCACGCAAGTAAAACGTCATTACGAAGACTGATACGTTGCCCTTATTACGTGTACAGTTGCTATTGCTAACGAATATAACAAAGAGATAAGAATTTTCATGTATGTCATGTTTACTCTTGTGCGAAGCTTGGAGTAGAGTATGAAAATTCTGGCATTTGCATATGTTTTGGTCATTCAACGCTTTGACAAATGAATAAAAAGAAAACCATTTGGTTACAGAAAGTAACCAAAAATACCTGCTAATAAGATTCGAGGAAGAAGGCTTTATGAAAGTCAGATTAGGGAAAAAACACTCGTTCAGCAACTCGATTTCGTCTAGTCTATACATAGTCTATCATGTACGACGGCATGTGAAGTCAAGTCAGAGACCCATGGGTGGCTTTAAAACTTTGACACCAGGTTAGTCACTAACCACACGAAAAAAGATCATAACTTTTTTTTTTTGGGTGGGAAATTATCAAATAACTTCTCCCGCTCTGGGTGAAGCGGGATGGCGTGTCAGACTCTTACTGACTAAAACCCACCCGTGTTCCTTCGGTTGCCATGTTGCCGGGGGCCACGATCTCCCTTTCGGACTTCTTCGCAACCCCGTCAGGCATCGACCCTAGCGGACCCAATCAATTCTGCTGACATCTCTTTGAGGCTCGCGTGGAACACAACGCGCCGTCGACCCGGGCCTGGTCCTTATCGGACGGCGAGATACCCATTGCTCACCGTCCGCAAGCCCGCGCCTACTGTAGCCGGAAATCGGCCTGTGATTCCCGACACCCAGGGCGTCTCCTCCTGCGGCGGTTAGGGGTGCGAGGGCGCGAAATTTGCACTCTCCATGACGCCATGAGATCTCGCCAGAGCTCTGTCTGCTGTGCCGCGATTTCTCGCGGCAGCGGAGATAAGCCCCGGCGTTTCGCCTCCTCGCGCCACTCCCAGATGTGGGCGAGGACCATTGCCTCCAGATCCCATGGCGGTAATCCGGCAAGGAGGCTCGCCGCCTCGCAGGAGACAGTGCGGTATCCTCGGGCTAGCCGGATGGCCATGACCCTCTGAGACGCGTTCAACCGGCGGGCTGGCCGCAGCCTCAATGAACGCGCCCACACCGGTGCCCCGTAAAGGGCTATGGACCGCACGAAGAAGATCATACCTAAAAGATATATTATTATTATTGGTTCACTCTATTCACGCACTCGAAAGTAGCTGTAGGCTAGATCATAAAGCCTTTCAACATTTTTAGTTAGTGGCACCATTTCAACCAGATTTTCTAAAAGGTTACACTAGTGTGCTTGCATATGTACCTACATAAAATGACACTGCAACCGTTACCAGGTTTTATTTCCTAGTTTAAAAAAATAAACCTTCGGGAACATTCGATTCAAACCGCAATTTTTTTAGAAATACACAAAACTATAAAATACATGGAGAATTTTATAGTTTTGTGTATTTCTCATTCATTTGTAGAACTACGACATATATACAAGGTTATTGGTATTATCTTTATTTTTTTTTTTTTTTATAGATTCGTCATGTCTGTCTGTCTGTCTGTCTGTCTGTCTGTCTGTCTGTCTGTCCGTCCGTATGTCACAGCCACTTTTTTCCGAAACTATAAGAGCTATGCTGTTGAAACTTGGTAAGTAGATGTATTCTGTGAACCGCATTAAGATTTTCACACAAAAATAGAAAAAAAACAAATAATTTTGGAGTTCCCCATACTTAGAACTAAAACTCAAAATTTTTTTTTTCATCAATCCCATACGTGTGGGGTATCTATGGATAGGTCTTCAAAAATGATATTGAGGTTTTTAATATCATTTTTTTCTAAACAGAATAGTTTGTGCGAGAGACACTTCCAAAGTGGTAAAATGTGTGTCCCCCCCCCTGTAACTTCTAAAATAAGAGAATGATAAAACTAAAAAAAATATATGATGTACGTTACTATGTAAACTTCCACCGAAAATTGGTTTGAACGAGATCTAGCAAGTAGTTTTTTTTTAATACGTCATAAATCGTAAACTTATCGTTACTTGCTGCTACGGAACCCTTCATGGGCGAGTACGACTCGCACTTGGCCGCTTTTTTTAATAAATAGAATGACTTGGCAAATAGATAAGTACTGAATAAAATTAACAGACTTGGTTTGACATTACATCTCACATCTTTTTACGGTAGAAGGACTGCGTTGCTAGACTTGCATTTTTTACATGTTATGTTTTTAATGGGAGCTGATTTCTTTTTGTAAGTAGATACCCCGATACTGAACCTACATCAGTTTAATAAAACGTGTGGATTTGTGTGTTTATCTGCGGCATCGTAGATAGATCCCACAGGTTGTTATACCTAATTAGTATTGCTTCTTCATTCAATTTCAATGCAGTTTAATTGACAACTGATTTCATTAAATTTGTTGCCCATTTTACAAGTGACCTTCGAAGAGACTGATTGTGCCTACCTTTACATTTTATTAGGTAGATACACTAGGCACCTAGTCCATATATATATGTAAAAAAGGGTATAGGTAGCGCAGCGGTGATGAATAATTTTACACTGTTTGTTTATGTATGAAATTCAAAACCTACTTATCTATCTATTTAGGTAAATGATGAAAAATTGCATGAACTGCAAAATTAAGTAAAAAGTAAGCAAGTTAAAATTAAAATATACCGCAATTTCAGTTTCGTTTTCTAGATAAACGAACTGCATAAGTAACTTTGTAATCCTATACAAATAATATGCGATGACAAAGTTACTTATGCAGTTCGTGTATCTAGACTAGAAAACGGGACAGAAATTGCGGTATATTTAAATTTTTCCTTGCTTTGTAGGCTAAACTCTAATTTTGATCAGAATTTAAAGTTTGTATGTCTGCTAGAAGTACCTTAGAATTTTGATGAACGGTGAGTCAGTATGTCTTTGACAAAATTAAGGAACTTTGACCTGCAATCGTTTTTAAACTGCAAGTTTAAATTGAATGTAATTTGAGAATATACCTAGTTATACTAAGCCCTCTTGGTCACCGAAAATTAAGGCTTCTAGCTTTATCCACAACGAAGTTAAAAGGGTTCGAAAATGTCCTGAATGGCTACAAGAAAAGATGGTACGGCAGTGCCAGTGATTTGATAAAAGACCTAAAGAGATTTAATAGTGATAATTATCAACTAATAATTGTTGTCTAATAAAATTATAAAGCTCCTATAGTTGTTGATCATAATCAATAATATATAAACTATTTCTGAAGCAATTTTTTATTGCTAATTAAAATGATTTAATGCAACTTGAATTAAGTATATATTTTTTATCCTTATATTAATGATAAAGGATTACTACCGGTACAAGTATATACCTTGAATGCTAATCTAATACCTATTATGTTAAAAATAACAAAGCTTTGTTATTTTTTATTTTATCAAGATTTATTGTTTTTACAACTAGTCTTTGAACATCTACCATTATATTCTTTCATCATTGAGAACGAGACAGCAACGAGTATAATTGAATAGTCAAACGAACTTACCTGTAAGTGAAGTTCGACGGTAATTATACTCGTTGCTGTCTCGTTCGAAGATGATGAGTCCCACCCGACCCAAACATTCATGCTTTATACCTAGGTATATGAGCATGGACCCAGTGTTGTAAAGCCAATAAATCGCTGTGAACTTAATGAAGATAGATTGCAGAGACAGTGATAGCACACGTTAAGGATGCGTTCATTTTTTATTATTTCTTCAAAATTATGTGACGAGTAACTGGACTAAACGCCTACTACGCCTTTGTGTTTGTTTTGCTCGACTTGGCGGGACACTGCCGTGCCCCCCGATTACTTACTATATGTTCGAAACCACTCCCTGTAAATTTGCATGATCTTCAAAATGAACATTAATAATTTTATTGATAAATGATTTTATTTCTGTAAGTAGGTTTGTACAAACACTTTTACACGTCAATCATATTTTAAAAACTAGATGAGGTCGGTATTATCTACGAACCTGATGTAGTCGTTTATAATTAGGACTGAATACAAGCAATCATTCCACAATGGAATCCTTCTCTTCGAAATAGAGATGATGCCTGGATAAAAAAAGAAATTATATTTAGTCCGTCAGTCAGATAATAAAAAAATATTAGACACGTATTTTTTGCTTTATCATATTTATAAAAAACAATTTAAATAAAACGAATTAAAGTTGGGGAGTGGGGGCTCAGTACGTCAGAACTCAACATAAAATCTACCAAAGCGTGACGTCATGCCACATTTTAACTCAATGTATTGCCGTAATCTTTTGAACACGTGAAAAAATTTTTTTTGTCTTCTTCCACTGTCTATTATTGTTATTATCATTAGACGCTTTTTCTATATAAAGCTTTCACTGTTGTATCAAAAAGAACCACAAACTATTTATAATACAACACTTTCAGGGTCCAAGGTATATCATATCATATCATAACAAAATGAGGGAAATGAGAAGTTTTATTAGAAAATAGAAAATTTATGAGCTCTAGATAATAGTACGCCAAAAATTAAGTCAACAGTGTATGAAATTATGCAATAATAAATGGGGATACTGCCATTACTCCACTCTTCAATAGATCTTCCTATTTGTCATTAGTACATGACAACGCTACTGCCTTATTTGCGTAGTCATTCAGACCCTTCTAGGCCCCTCACGAGGAAAAAACAAGGAAAACAGAGGGATCTCCTCCTCAGACGTAATATTTTAAAGTATATCAAGAATAGTGATAGCATTCCTATACATAATAATGCCTTATATGTTTGACTTGCTGCTACCCACGGCTTCGCCCGCGTAGACCCAAATTCTTTTTCTTTTTCTAAAGTCATAAGTTACTCCTTACAACATCAGCTGTCTGCCAGTGAAAGTCCCGTCAAAATCGGTCATTTTTTTCCGGAGATTAGCCGGAACAAACAGACAGAGAGACAAAAAATAAAAAAAATTGATTTTTTTTGTAAGTACTGTATATGTATACTTTCATATGCATTTAGTAAAAAGCTGTTATTTTGACATTACAAACACACTTAAATTTTATTTATTTAATAATATTATATACAGGTTGGCACGGACATCGACGCGAAAACTGTTACCATGGATTCGGTACATGATTCTGAACCCCCTGTGTTGAAACCTTTCATCGGTTATTAAAAAAAAATCTGCAGTTTCATAGAAAAGTGCAATACCTACGCGGTCAAAATGTATGGAACAGCAGATTTCTTTTTAAATAACCCACGAAAAATTTCAACGCCGCGGTTTTCAGAACGCGGGCTTGCGGACGGTGAGCAATGGGTAGCTCGCCGTCCGATAAGGACCAGGCCCGGGTCGATGGCGCGTTGTTCCACGTGCGCCTCAAAGAGATATCAGCCGAACTGACGGGGTCCGCTAGGGCCGATGCCTACCGGGGTTGCGAAGAAGTCTGAAAGGAAAATCGTGGGCCCCGACAACATGGCAACTGAAGGAACACGGGTGAGCTTTAGTCAGTAAGAGTCTGACAAGCCCGGAGAAGTTATTTGATAATTTCCCTCCCAAAAAAAAGGGGGTTTCAGAAACATGTATTGAATCCATGGTAACTGTTTTCGCGTCGATGTCCCTGCCACCGTGTATGGTAAGAGTCGCTCCATAGCAATAGTGTCCGTCTACACGCAATAACGACGTGCCTATGATTAATTCCGAGCGACCGGGTGACTCGTGCTCAATCGCCATCTGCCCTTATTAATTGCCTTGTCAGGCGTAATCGTGTGTCCTCGCTTAACCGTCCTGTTCTCGATCCACGGTGACGCAACCTGATAAAATTGTTTTCGACATAGCTGTTACAATCCGGTAAATAGATTTTGTAGAAAGCCTGCAATGCCTTTGTGTTTTGTGACGGCCTGTGATTATACATGTCATAGGATGGACTTTGATTAAGGCTGTTTGAGTACTAGGATCATCATCATCTGCCTAGCCTTTTCCTAACTATGTTGGAATCGGCTTCCGGTCTAACCGAATGCAGCTGAATACCAGTATTTTACACGAAGCAACTGCAGTAGGGTAGAATTGGGGGTTCTGTATCAATTCTTCCTCGCTCCGCTCGGAATATGATCCAGAACCCCCAATTCTCCACACATGGAAATGTGATCCAGAACCCAGGGTGACTTTGAACTGGTACAGTGGAACAAAATTATTGAATGCGCTTAGTGATAATATAAACAGCAATATCAAGTACGACCGCTGCGTTACATCGAAATGATGCGGTGCACATCTTGTGTTCCTATATCCATTGATGAATTAATTATATTTGACGAAGTGTACCGACTGTTCACAGGTAGAACTAAGTATGCGATTTGCAGTATTTCAATTTGCTTGTACATGTATGTCTAAAGATGATAGCTGGTTATAGAATCTTAAGATAGGATTTATCTACATCGATTACATTGACTACCTAATATGAAAATTATGCTTGCTGAATATAGGATAAAAGAGTAATTGGAATTTAGAGATGCTCTTCTGCAAATGAAATAGACTGGAATGCTGACTTTTCAATCTAATAAACCCCTTATATGAATTTATCTATTCAATCTCAGATATCACTTTTCATCTGAAGGGACAATATAATAGAAAACTGGGAATATGCTCTAGTCACGGCACAACCTGATGGTGCTAGTCCATGAGCTCAGCACCGCAGAAGTAACAAGCTGCTAAATCATTTATAGTGGACCCATCTATCCTACCTACTAATAAAAGTACCTATTAATAAATCTGTCATACCTATTAATAAATGTCATCGGTGCCTTGGATACGGATACATTTTATTTATTTCATTAATAGCGATGGCATAAGTATACAACTTCCTTTTTAGAATTTCATCGCAGGTATCTGCGACGGTGTGGCGCCGTTTACTAAATTGGGAAAGTATGGAATTTGATTATATGTGTAAACCACCCAAGGATCATCGTAAATCTCCCAATCTTAAAAGCGATCCAGTATTTTGTCACATTTTCGACGACACGTATGGCGCATTGATTAAGAGGTCATCTCGCTGCATCACAATGTAAATATTAGTTTATAAACGTGCTGTTAGTAAATACGCCAACTGTCGCGGGTTCGATTCCCGCACGGGACAAATAAGTATTTGTTTCGGTCTGGATTTTGTTTTCATGTTTTATTTTTTGCCATTATTTAATTTAATATAAATAATATATACAGTTCTATCATTCATTCCATTTCCGTAATAAACCCGCGTCAGCAATCTGCAACTTATTGTTCTGAGAGAGTACATACCACTTCCTTTTTAGAAAATCGTCTCAGGTATACGCGACAGAGCGGCGCCGTCGACAAATAAGGAAAGTAAGGATGCGATCATATTGAGTAAGTAACAATCAATTAATTTTAGACTCTATTTGCTGATGACATAGAACTAATTTTTACCACACATATCAAAATCGCTTTCTTACTTTGTGAGCGATTTATTACTGTAACCACCGCTTTAATAATGTAATCTATAAATATGACTGCATTTAATAATTTCATTTTAATTAGTGCGCATCCCGGGTACTTGCAGCTGTTTCTTTTTTCAATATAATTGTGAACAATAAATAGTACAACAAGTATGTGCGTATAACTCTACAATTATTATTTATATCGAATAATATAATTAATTGAACTTGTGAGTGAAATTTATTGGTGTTCTTCATTTTAGGTCGACCAATCCCTTCGATTCTGACTGTGAAATACCAACATCTCAGCCAGCACCATCGGCACAGAAAAAGAAGGCAGGGAAAAAGGCTGCCGGCAAAAGAAATAAACCTGCAATAAAGAAAATTACCAGCGCTCCGGTGGTAAAATCTAACTTTTTTGGGTCCGACACGGAGTCGGACGTTGATTTGCCGACGCCATCAACATCGGTCAAAAAAAGGAAGCAGTCGGATTCAGAGGTACTTATGCTGAACTTTTTTATTTGCAAATACCTTTTTAATTTTTATTTTACATTATTGTTTATTCATGCCTCCTCCCCCCACGGGTAGAAGGCGTGAGTTTACGTATGTATGTCATTGTTTATTTGTAATGTGGGTCCTTTTAATTTTTATTTTCCATTATTTTTAGGGTTCCATACCTCAAAAGGAAAAACGGAACCCTTATAGGATCACTCGCGTGTTTGTCTGTCTGTCCATCTGTCCATCTGTCACATCCAAAGACTGACTAAGATATTCTAAATACGATTCCCTGATCAGTTAAAATCTATGGGTCAGTACATTTTTGAAGGTTGTATTCATGCTTTTTTTAAATTGTTCTAATGATAATCATTTCTAATTTCAGAACGAGCAAGAACTTGGCGGTGAACCCATCCGAGCGGCTGCACTGCGGAGCTTCTTGTCAAGACGTAGCGGTTCCGGTTATACACTCCAGCGGGATCCCACCCGGCAGGGCAACTACTACGTGGAACTGCGTGTTTACAACGCTCGGGACGCGGAGGCGCTTAGCAACGACCGCTGGAAACGGGCACTAGTTACCTTCAAATCGGCTGTTGATGACAGCAGTACGGTATGGAAAGCAGTCACAAAACTTGTGACCGCTGCTAAAGAAGATTATCAGAAGATACAGCCCATACTCTATCAGTCTAACGTATTTTAAAATTAGATAAGCGTCTTACCCCCAATTTAAAGGACTCCTTAATATTTTTGCTCTTTTAATAATTATGCTTATTATATTTTATTATAAACTTGTTTAAGAACATTTTTTTACATTTAAAGGGTCTTTAATATAATGGCATACCTATATTTTTTCTTTTCATAATTATAATTGCCAGTATTTTCATTTATTGTTGAATTGTTGTTTCCACATTGTATAAATTGTTTGTAACGATTAATTTATAAGTGTAATCTATATTTTATATTGTTTGAATTTAAGTAAGTACCTGCGCCATGAAGTCTATAATTGTCTTTTCTTTTTAATGTTTGCTTCCTCAGATAATTGTAATTAAATATAATCTTACATAGGTACTTACTTAAATTTATTTTTATTTTTTATTAATCATTATTTGTATGATTTCTTTCAGTAAGCCAAAAAACTAAAAACTAAAAACCAAAAAACTAAAAACCAAAAACCAATAAACTCGAATTAATGAATCTCAAAGCTTAAAATTCTGGACCAGTAATTATGACCTTGAATCATATGCTTTAAGTATATAAAAACATTCAGATCAGTAATTCAGACCTTTAACCTTAATCTTGAAGTAGTTAAAAATTCTAGACCAGTAATTTTGACCTTGAAGTACCTAAATCAAAACTCTTAAAACAATTTTAGGTCAAAATAAATATAAGTATAATACATATATTTTGATGAATATAATTAACGTTAAATTAATAGATTATTGCTTTACTTTTTGTACTCAATTAAAAAAAACATGAAATTTTGTCCATATTGTAAGGTTTAATTGCCAGTATTTTCATTTAACGTTATTTGTTGTCTCCACATTGTATAAATTGTATAAACAGATGTTAGTAACGATCACAAGTCTAATCCATATTTTATATTGTTTGAATTTAAGTAAGTACCTGCGCCATGAAGTCTATAATTGATCTTTCTTTTTAATGTTTGTTTCCTCAGATAATTGTAATGAAATATAATCTTACATAGGTACTTACTTCTATATTTTTTTTAAATCATTATTTGTATGATTTCTTTCAGTAAACCAAAAAACCAAAAACTAAAAACCAAAAACCAATAAACTCGAATTAATGAATCTCAAAGCTTAAAATTCTAGACCAGTAATTATGACCTTGAATCTTATGCTATAGGTACTTTAAAAAAAAAATCAAATCAGTAATTCGGACCTTTAACCTAAATCTTGAAGTAGTTAAAAATTCTAGACCAGTACCTAATTTTGGCCTTGAAGTACCTAAATCAAAAAACTTAAAACAATTTTAGGTCAAAATATAAGTATAAAACATATATTTTGGTGAATATAATTAAGGTAAAATTAATAGATTATAATCTACATTTTATATTGTTTGAATTTAAGTAAGTACCTACCTGCGCCATGAAGTCTATAATTGATCTTTCTTTTTAATGTTTGTTTCCTCAGATAATTGTAATGAAATATAATCTTACATAGGTACTTACTTATTTATATTCATATCTTTTTATTAATCATTATTTGTATGATTTCTTTCAGTAAACCAAAAAACTAAAAACCAAAAACCAATAAATTCGAATTAATTAATCTTAAAGCTTAAAATTCTAGACCACTACCTAATTTTGGCCTTGAAGTACCTAAATCAAAAAACTTAAAACAATTTTAGGTCAAAATAAATATAAGTATAAAACATATATTTTGGTGAATATAATTAAGGTTAATTTAATAGATTATTGCGTTACTTTTTTGTATTCAATATAAACAAACATGAAATTTTGTCCACATTGTAAGGTTTATGTCCAAAAATATTCATCACATAAGAAAAGTAATATACATAAATCAAACTGTTTGTTGAGTACTGAATTTGATAATGTGCAAATAATAGCTACTGCTTTCAAAAATCGAATTGCTAGTTACAGATTTAATCCAACAAGTTTAGATAACATTTCACCAGAGATGTTTTTATCAGATATTTCTAGCATGATTTACAAGATTATTGAGACATTGCGATTGAAACATCGAGCGATTAAGATACAATTTGAGCTTTTTGTATTGTACAAGTTGCCTAAAAATGAAGAATTGTCTTTGAAATCTTTCAATACAAAGTATTATGTGATAATTCAGAATACTAATATAAAACTATTTTTTGAAGAATGCGTGCAAAAAATGTTGTATAAGTGCACAGAATTTGAATTATCAGAATCTGGTTGGGCTATAGAGTCGATTAATCATTTGGAAATGAATATAGTTAAGTATAATCCCTTAAAAGCTGGCAGTTACATTTCTTTACCGATAAAAATTCTTAAAACAAAGTCATGTCTTAACATTTGCAATAAAGATAGACATTGTTTTCTCTGGTGTATTGTAGCACATATGTATCCAGTACGGTATAACAGTAATAGAGTTTCATCATATCCACATTACTCTAAATTATTAAATTTAAATGGTATATCTTTCCCACCAACATTTGATGACATAAAACAATTCGAAAAAAATAATCCACATATAAGTGTAAATGTTTATGGTTTAGAAAATAATAATACTGTAACTGGACCATTATACAAAACTTTACAACGGAAACTGACCCATGTAAATTTATTATTAATTCAAAAAGGAGACAAAAATCATTTCTGTTTAATAAAAAATTTTGCGCGATTAGTTCATGATCAACTAACAAAACACAAATCTAAAATTCACTTATGTGATGAATGTTTTATATACTTTGATTCAGAGGCGAAATTAGATAATCATAATTGTGCACGAATGCAAACAGTGCTCCCAGAAGAGAATAGCAAGCTTCGGTTTTCCAATTATATAAGGACTCAAAGAATTCCTATTGTTATTTATGGAGACTTTGAAAGCTTACTTCGAGAATATTCAGATAAAAATAAAAGTCAGTATGTCGAAAACATACAAATTCATGAAGCAACTTGTTTTGCCTATTATATATGCTGTGAGACTAATCCAGAACTTAATAATTTAGTATCTTATCGAGGCCCAAATTGTTCAAAAAAGTTTGTAGAATCTATTACTAAGGATTTAGAAAGTTTATATGACATTTTGTCTTTGCCTAGAGACATGTCCCCGTTGAATGATGAAGAGCTTCTTTCATTTAAGACTGCTACAGTATGTCATATTTGCAAAGATTTTTTTTCTAATAATGACCATATTGTTCATGACCACGATCATTTCACAGGTAAATATCGCGGTCCAGCTCATAATTCATGCAACTTAAATAATAAGTCTGTAAAATTTATTCCCATAATATTTCATAATCTTTCGGGATATGACTGTCATTTATTTATAAAAGAACTTTCAAGTGTTTGCGGTCGAATCAATTTAATTCCAAGAACCAAGGAAAAATATATTTCTTTTACTAAATTTTTCCCATTTAATTCTCAGAAAGTAGCCCAATTAAAATTCATAGATTCTTTTAATTTCTTAAGTTCGAGTTTAGACAACTTAGTAAAGACACTGGACTCCAATGATTTAAAGCATTTACAATCATTTTTCACTGATGAAAATTTATTTAGATTGTGCCTTAGGAAAGGCGTGTATTGCTATGATTATATAGACTCCTGGGAACGATATGCGGAAACTCGGTTACCAGAACGCTCAAATTTTTATAATAAACTCACATCCGATACAGTGTCTACTGACGATTACAATCACGCTTTAAATGTGTGGGCTAAATTTGGTATTACGAATTTAGGCGAATATACTGATTTATATTTGAAATGTGATGTCTTACTATTGTGTGACATATTTGAGAAATTCCGATCTATGAGTTTATGTCATTATGAGCTTGACCCTTGTCATTATGTTTCATCACCGTCATTAAGCTGGGACGCTATGCTCTTGCTAACTAAAGTAGAATTAGATTTAATATCTGATATAGAAATATATCAAATGCTAGAAAAAGGTATCAGAGGAGGTCTTGCTCAATGTTCGCTGCGACATGCAAAGGCTAATAATAAATATTTGCCAGACTATAATGAAAAAGAACCCAACGCATTTTTAGTTTACTTAGATTGTGTCAATTTATATGGTCATGCTATGACACAAAGACTTCCCAGTGGAAATTTTAGATTTTTAACAAAATTTGAAATAGCTTTATTGGAAATTGCATCCGTTTCTGCTGATAGTGACGAAGGGTACATACTTGAAGTTGATATTCATTATCCTCCTAATATACATGACGGGCATTCTGATTTACCATTTGCGCCAGAAAAATTATCCGTTCCTATTCCATGTGATAGCAAAAACACAAAACTAATTGCTAATCTGTATGATAAATATAGATATGTCATCCACTATGTTCACTTACAAGAATGTTTAAAGAATGGTCTTATATTATTAAATATCCACAAAATTCTAGCATTTACTCAAAAAAAATTCTTAGAGCCATACATAAATCTTAATACAGCACTCAGACAAAAAGCTAACTCAGATTTCGAAAGAGATTTTTTCAAGAAGCAAAATAATTCAATATTTGGTAAAACGATTGAAAATAAAAGAAAACAAGTGAATGTTAAATTAGTTAATGTGTGGAAAGATGACTTTAATAAGACAAATAAAATAAAGGGGGCAGAAAAATATGTGAGCGCCCCTAATTTTAAAAATATGGCTATTATTTCAGAGAACCTTGTTGCTATTCAATTAGAGCCCGCTAAAGTTGTTTTAGATCGACCAATATACATTGGTTTTACAATACTGGAATTAGCAAAACGTCATTTGTATCAATTTCACTATTCTGTTATGAAGAAAATATATAAAGATGACATAAAACTTTGTTATACTGATACTGATAGTCTCTTGTATATAATACGTACTGATGATTTTTATAAAGACATGAAACAAAATATAAAATATTTTGATACTAGTAACTTTGAAGAAAATAATATTTATGGTATTCCGAAAGCGAATAAACAAATACCTGGCTATTTTAAGGATGAAATGGGTGGAGATGTCATTACTGAGTTTATTGGTTTGAGGGCTAAATTATACTGTATAAATAGTTTAAACAATACAATTAAAAAAGCTAAAGGAGTTAAAAAACCTGTTTCTAATAAACTCACAATTGAAAAATATAAAAATACTTTGATTAATGACATAAATCTTAGAGATACTATGTATGTCATTCGATCTAAAAATCATAAGTTGTATACACAGAAAATTAATAAATTAGTACTTAATGGAAATGATGACAAACGTCAGATAAAAAATAAAATTTATACTATGCCTTGGGGTCATCATCGTACTATGTTTTAAGCTATTATTTTTGTTATCTACTATTTACTTTCTTTTATGTTTGTAAAGTTACTTTATTATATTATTGCATAAACAATATAATCTCATGAATTATAATATTTCTTGTTTAATTTTTCATAAGATAATATTTTTGTAAAATCTAGAAATTAAGTAAATATTGTATTTTTTGTGATGAAATAAATAGGTATCTTGTATTCAAATAAATGTGTTTTATTATGTTATTTTACCACCTATGTAGTCTGACACAAAATGAAACTAGTCAAGTTGAAAATTATAATATTTATTAAACTTTCACATTCATTATTATATTCTTACATGAAAAAGACTTAAATATTATAAAAACATAATTAAAACAAAAAAATCTAAAATATTCTAATTAAATAGTAAAATTCATTAAACATTTGTTACAGCTAATAAACACACACTTGCATGTTCACAATCACAAAATAAACTTTTTCGTATTACACACATTTAATACTGCTTATTACTAATTTTCTTCACTATTTTGCCAACTAGATGCTCAGTTTCATCCAAAATATCATCATAATCATCTTTTACAAGGTACTGGATGCTTACGTCGGCGCTATCATCAACATCATTGTCAATGTCACAATTTTGTTTATTGTCTTTATCACATCTGGTAAGATCATATATATGTATTTTAATCAAATGATGGGGTTTTCCTGTCTCCTTCCGAATAATGTAAGATGAAGACTGTGTAGGAGACTTTTTTATGACCTTCTTATTAATATTAGATTTCTTTCTTTTAGGGTCTTTAGTTTCCTCAGATTTCTCTTCCGTTTTTTCATTTAAATACTCCTGATGCGCTAGTTCTGCTTCTGCGGTATAAAAAGTTTCCCTGTCTTGCGCAAAAAGAAATGGATTTCCAAGAGCGTAGGTGTTGTCTGGACAAAGATTATTCGTCTCCTGTAATAAAATAAAATCATTATAACATAATTAAACATAATAATTAAACTGTTTGTCTCTGCATCACTCAAAGGTTGACTGGTAGAAAATGCCTATAGCATTCAATCCGCCTCTGTACATTTGTGTGCTTGAAGTATTTACGTTTATTCATTTATAAACAAATAATTCAATTTAAAATGCTTCAAATAAGAATAAATTAAATACGCACCGCAAAAAAAGCACTCTCCACAGGACTATACGATGGGGAGACGGACATAATTCTGTAAAACAAAGAAAAAAAAAATTAAACATAAATTCTAATATAAAATCTAGGTATTGATGAATCTTAATTATAAAAATACTTGCCTAGAAGATTGAATTCAATTGTAATTCAGTTGTATAGGTCCTACTTATTGCAGCAATAGTAGTCAAATGAACTATGCTCCTGCTTCACTATATTGAAACTGTCTTTGGTTTGCTATGATGTGTGATAATATTATTATGTTCATAATAAAGGAATTAAGTTACTTACCATATAAGTCTTGTATATATATGAAGGTCACTAAAGAAATTAAATAATAAACAAGATGAAGTTGATCAAACAACTCATATCTCTGAACGTTAATAATATAAATTTTAGTGACTCTGCTCACCAAATCAAACACAGCATTTTACTGCCTAACACAATTCGTTGTGTAATTTGCGGCCCTTCGAACTGTGGTAAAACAAACGTGATGATCAGTTTGCTTCTGCATGAAAATGGACTGAAATTTCAGAATCTTTATCTTTACTCAAAAACAAGTTTTCAGCCAAAATATCGTTTCCTAAGCGAAGTATTAAGAAGAGTACCTCAAATAAAGTTCTACGAGTTTAATGATGATAAAGATGTAATATCTCCGAGTGAAGCTTTAACTAATTCTGTATTTATTTTTGATGATGTGGCATGTGAAAATCAAATAAATATCCGCAATTATTTTTCTATGGGTAGACATAAGCAAATCGATTGCTTCTATTTATCACAAACTTATTCAAAAATTCCGAAACAATTGTTACGTGATAATGTTAATTTTCTTATAATATTTAAACAAGACGATGTGAACTTAAAGCACATTTATGAAGAACACGTCAGCTCTGATTTATTATGGAATCAGTTTAAAGATATTTGTAAAACGGTTTGGAAAACCCCTCATAATTTTTTAATTATTAACAAAGAGTCTCCTATAAATAAGGGAAGATACAGACAGAATTTCGATACCTTTTTTTATTTCGAATGAAGTTTTATATTTATAAACGAATTTTATAGAAATAAAAGTTTAGTGCTATTCTATCCTTAGCTGAATTCAGTTGTTATAAAGGAAGATGGAGAAAACAATTAAAATGGAGTTAATGAAGTCTGTTGACACCATAAAAAATAAAATGAAACAAATGAAAAATCAAGAACATGAAATGAACATGTCACTTGATAAAATGCTAAAACCTGTAACAGATCCTCTTAAAGCCTTAGTTGGCTCAAATAGGTTTGTAAAAAATGTAAAAAATATAGAAAATACTACTCTTACTAATACTGAAGAAATTGAAACGGAGGAAAATAATACTAGTTCATCTACCAAGATCAGTGACTATTACGATCCAAAACGAAACTCTACACAACTCGTTGAACGAAATACTACAACGGAATTAGCAGATAATTTAGAAATGTCATTAGAGGGTGATGATATCTATGGTATTTATGATGGTATTTCCATACCATTTGGAATTAGAAGCGAAAACAAAACTTTATTGATGGGTAATTCAGAAATATCATTTTCTAAAATCGATAGTTTGAATAATGATACTTTAATTATGATTAAAATCGGCAACAAACCTTACAATTTAACATCTGGCCTGAAAGAGCTTTTACTTCGAAGAAAACCTGATTTAAAGTTAGTTTCGAATGAAGATAAACTTGTCTATAAGGATATGTTACATCATACAAATGCCCATAAGAGAGATTTTAATCCCAAAGGTCAAATAAAGGGTGATAAAGGTCTCAAATATCGTGAAATAATCAAACCATTATTTACCGAAACGTCAGATGATAAAATTGATTCTAAATTTGGAGGAAACTTACCAAAACTAAAAAAATATAAAAACAACACTGACTTGGTGTATTGGGATGATCCAAATGAATTGGTGGAGAGATTAAAATTATTAGTCGCTTCAAGAGATGCTGGCAATACAAATCATGATAATGAAATTCTATCTATAATTGAAGAATTAAAAGAATCTAACATAATTAAGGCATAAATACTAGCAATGATTAATATTTGTTTTAGTATTACAGACTCATTCATCATGAGCATTGGCAAAATTAGTCACTGAACAAGTTCAGAAAAAAAACAAAAATACACACCAAAAAAATATCTGCGAAATGAGTAAAGCAGATGTGGTAAATGAGATCCATAAAAATGCAAGGCTAAACTTTCCACGAAGAAATGTTGTTATGAAGGATATAGATGATTTATGGCAAGCGGACTTAATTGATATGCAATCAATTTCTAAGGAAAATAAAAACTTTAGATTTATTCTTGCTGTTATTGACACATTTTCGAAATATGCATGGATCTTTCCTTTGAAAAGTAAAAACAAAGAAATTGTATGTAACAATTTTGAGCGTTTATTGGGAAAAGGGCGTATCCCCAAAAATCTGCAAACTGATAATGGGACTGAGTTTTATAATAATAATTTCAAAAAACTTATGACGTCTTATCACATTAATCATTATTCAACTTTCTCAACAAAAAAAGCTTCAATAGTTGAGCGATTCATCAGAACACTGAAATCTAAACTGTATAAAGAATTTAGTTTAAAAGGTAGCTATAACTGGATAGATAATACCATCAACAGCGTTATAGATAAATACAATCACGCCTACCATCGGACAATTGATGAAATTCCGGCAAATGTGGATAATATTAATAAGAAACGTATATTAGAAAGATATGAAATGCTGGTAAGAAACAATAGTATCTATAAAAGTAAGTTTAAAATTGATGATTATGTGCGTATCAGTAAGTATAAAGGAACATTTGAAAAAGGATATACTCCTAACTGGTCGACAGAAATATTTAAAATTCGAAAAATACAAAACACAACTCCTATCACATACTTACTTGAAGATTCAATCAGAGGTCGACCTATTTTAGGAGCATTTTATGTACAAGAGCTACAAAAGGCAAAACATTCTAATGTATATCTGGTTGAAAAAGTTCTTAGAAGAAAAGGAAACAGGGTTTTGGTAAAATGGTTAGGTTTGCCGTCTGCTGAAAACAGCTGGATTGATAAGTCAAATATATTATAAAAATTATATATTTATAAAGTATTCAATCCATAATTGATCAGTCTTATGATGTGTATTGGAGAGCGTAGTCTTCTCAATTGGCTTATAAATCATTTACCATTTGAATTACACTTACCAGGATACAATTATTGTGGTCCTGGTACTAAATTGATTAAGAGAATTACACATGGAGATAAGGGTATAAATAAATTAGACGAATATTGTAAAGAGCACGATATTGCTTATCATAAATCGTCAACTTTAAAGGATCGACATATAGCAGATTTAGTTTTGTTAAAAATGTCAAAAAAGCGGGCAGTTGCGTCTGATGCAAGTGTCGGTGAAAAATTCGCAGCACATTTAGTAAGCAAAGCTATGTTAACAAAAATTAAAACGGGTGCTGGCCTAAAAAATCGTGGTCATAATAAAAAGTCTTCAAAGAAAATTACGTCTGGCAATGGTATTAAAAATAAATTAAAACATGTAATTACTAAAACGAAAAGACATATACAGAAATTAAGACCAAAAGGCAAGAAAATGGCAATAGAATTGGCTATGGCTGCTGCAAGAGAATTAGTTGATGATTCATCAATAAAACTTCCTCGCATTATTCCAATACCAAAAACTGGAGGATTTTTGCCTTTGATTCCTATTTTTGCGGGATTGTCGGCTGCTGGAGCCTTGGCAGGTGGTGCAGCTGGTATTGCTAAAACTATTAATGAATTCAAGATGGCTAAAAAACGTTTTACAGAAATGAAGAGACACAATGAAAAAATAGAAGCTCTTCGTATCGGAAATGGATTACATCTTAAACCCCATAAAAATGGACTTGGAATTTTTGTATCGAAAGAAAAAAACTAAAATATCGGCTACCCAAACGAGCTTTATCTAACTTTGACATTTTGAAGTATGGGAATAATATTCCCTATTTTCGAGGTGTCTTTATGAGAGATGAGCTGCCTAAAGAACCTTTAAAAAAAGAATGTGGAGTTATTAATTTAGATAGTTCTAAAAATCCTGGTTCTCATTGGGTAGCCTATGCAAAATATGATGATTATATCGAATACTTTGACAGTTACGGAAATCTTAAACCCCCAAAGGAGTTTATAAAATACATAGGTTCCAAAGTTCACTATAATTATGATAATATACAACGCGATCATCCTTTCAATTGCGGACATCTCTGTTTAACCTTCTTAAAGAAGTTTTGGTGTAGTCAAAGAATAAAATAAGCAGGATCTTTCAGGAGCGTTCAGTATACAAGCATGTCTATTACGGTTACCATCTCTGGAAATAAATCAGAATTGGTTTCATACTTTCAACCGCCTCTGCATTTATCTGATCAATATGAGTGTGGTTTATTATACTTTACAGTATTAAATTCAATACCAAATCTTTGCGTTAACGATAGCGTCCCGCCTGTGATCAGAATCGAATGTGATCTAGTGCACGGTTCATATTCCAACGGATTACCAACTCATATTATTCATGAATTTGTGTCAAATACTGATACAGGTCATCGGTACATAGAAATACCACAAAACATTATTTATTTTCCTGTGAACAAAAATACAATTTCATCTATATTTGTTAAGATTGTTGATCAATTTGGTAACTGTATTAACTTTGGAGAAGAACATATTCAACTACGACTTCATTTAAGAAAAACACAATGATATTGTTTTATAAAAACCCTACCGTCAACATAAAGCATCCTATTTCTTATACAACCACCAAGGTGCAAAGACGTAAGAATAAGCTTAAAAAATTGATCAAAACTAATAAAGATTTTCTTAAAGCTCTTGGTTTTAAACTATGAATATGCTACAAATTACTGAATCACCACACTTCGATACCTCGATTGAAAGCTATGAAGTACATTCTTACAATCCTTATAATAACAGTTTTAGAGAAAACGATGAAATCAGAATTCCCATACACCAGCAAGATACATACGTGTTACCGTCAGCCAGTTCAATTTATGTCGAAGGCCAGGCAAAGTTCTTCGACAAAGATGGAAAAGCAATTAAGAAAAATATTACGTTCAGTAACAACCCTATTATGTTTTTGTTTCAAGATATCAGATACGAAATGAATGGTATTGAAATAGATCGTATTAAAAATTCTGGAATAACATCAACAATAAAGTCATACGTTTCAATGAATGATGGAGAAAATAAGGTTGCTGCTTTGTGGGGTTGGAATATAGGCGGAATTAAAAACGATGGATATTTTAGTGCTATTGTACCTCTTAATAAGATTTTAGGATTTGCTGAGGATTACAGCAAAATTGTGATAAATTGTAAACATGAACTTATACTGAATAGGAGTAACTCTAACTTAAACAGTATCTTAGTAACTGATGATGTTGCACATTTTCAAATAGATATACAAAAAGTACAATGGCGTGTACCGCATATAAAAGTATCAGATCGTGAACGGTTGACTCTCCTTAAACATTTAGAAAGAGATAAACCTATTCAAATGGCGTTTAGAAATTGGGATTTATATGAGTATCCTTTACTCCCTAAAACCACAAAACATTCTTGGTCAGTTAAGACTGCATCACAATTAGAGAAACCGCGATATTTAATATTTTGTTTACAAACTAATAGAAAAAATAATAAAACCAAAGATAGTTCACTGTTCGATCACTGTGGAGTTACAAACATAACACTATTTTTGAATTCACAGTATTATCCGTATGAGCCTCTTTGTTTAAATTTTACCGAGAACAAATACAATATATTATACGAAATGTATGTGAAATTTCGTCAGTCGTATTACAACTGCCCTGCGGACCCCTTGCTTAATTTAGCTGATTTTAAGGAGAAGGCACCTCTCTTTATTATAGACTGTTCAAGACAAAACGATAGTTTAAAGACAGGTCCCGTAGATGTGCGTCTTGAGATTGAATGCTTAGCACCAATACCAGATAACACAACTGGATATTGCTTAATTATTAACGATCGACTTGTGGAATATAAACCTTTGAGCAACATAGTGCGCAGGTTATCATGACTGCTATTGTAGATGTTCAGGGTTTTAAAACAGAAGCAAATGAATTTATTGTAAAAGAAATTGCTGTATTTTATAGTAAAAAAATTCAGGTGTTGTTAATTAGACCGCCATTTCCATTTTACAATTTGACGAGATCAGAAAGACGTCAAGTTAGTTGGATTGAACGTAATAGAAAGATATACTGGGGTGAAGGAGTTGTGCCTTATTCAAGTTATCAGACGTTGATTGTAGATATTTTAAGAAATAAATATGTTTACACTAAAGGAATTGAAAAAATGTTATGGTTAAAAGACATTCTAAATAATGATAATGTAAATAATTTAGAAGATAAAGGTTGTCCTAGTTTATTAAGTTTGCACAAAAAATATGAACATTCTCATGAACTGTATAGTTGTATTTATCATGACTCAATATGTGCTTTAAAAAATGTTTTATGTTTAAATAAATGGTGCTTTGATAATAAAATTTTGTAAAAAATATTTTACTATTTTATTTATTAAATTTAGCATCCCATCTCCCAGCCATCCCTCCGACTCATCCAGGTTTACTTGTTTGTTTATAAGTTGCTAGCAACGTCTATGTGACTTCATTATACTTTCATAAACATCAGTATCAAGAACTCCAGCGTACAAAATATGTCTCAAAATAAATACAATCCTCGATATGACACATATCATAGATATAAAGTGCGCTTATTTTCATTCAACCATTATTGGGCGACGGCTGATTCAAAGAAAGCCGTGGTAACGGAAATGGCTGATGCTGGATTCTTTTATTGCGGAAATAGTATAAATGATAAATCAGCATGTTTTTCATGTGGAGGTGTTATCGAAGATTGGGAGTATTACGATGATCCTTGGATGCAACATGCTATATTTTTTCCTGATTGCTTTTATTTAAATGCTGTAAAAGGAACAGAATATGTTGACAAATCAAAACGCCTATTTTTAAAAGAAACAAAGGTATAAAGTTATATATCTGATTCAGAAGACATTATTATGCTACCAAATTCTACTGGAAGATGAAAAATCTTTTTATTTAAATCAGATTGAAAGAAATTTCAATTCTAATCAGTGAAAAGTGATATCTGACGTTGAATAGATAAAATGTGTGGAGAATCTGGGTTCTAGATCACATTCTGATGTTTGGAGAATTGGGGGTTCTGGATCACATTCTGATGTGTGGAAAATTGGGGTTTCTGGATCACATTCTGATGTGTGGAGAATTGGGGGTTCTGAATCACATTCTGATGTGTGGAAAATTGGGGTTTCTGGATCATATTCTGATGTGTGGAAAATTGGGGGTTCTGGATCACATTCCGAGCGGAGCGAGGAAGAAGTGATACAGAACCCCCAATTCTACCCTACTAACTGCCTATCTGACCTCCACAACTTAGTTACTAGATAACACGATACCCCTTGGTAAGGCGGTTGTCTGACTTTTAGGCTTCTAACTACCCGTAACGAGTGTCAAAGATCTACAAATGATAGCCGGGACCAACGGCTTAACGTGCTTCAAGATATGGCTTGATGTTTGAGTACTTGGATGATGGTTAGTAATAGACATTAGAACTAGTAGGGAGGATTCCATCATCAAAATTACAGCAGTGATAGCCTAGTGGTGTGTTCGTCGGACTACCAAGTCATAAGTCTCGAGTTTGAACCCAAGGCACGCACCTCTGACTTTTCGGATTCATGTATTGTATAATTATCACTTACTTCAAAAATGGGAAACCGGCATGCCTGAGAGATATTTCTCGACGGCATGTGAAGTCAAGTCAGAGGCCCATGGGCGGCTTTAAAGCTCTGACACCAGGTTAGTCATTAACCACACGAAAAGATGATCATCAAAGTTATAAAGCACTATTTTCTGCTCAAATAAACTTGACAGTAATATCAATTTCAGTAATCACATAATTAGTTTCGTTATTCGACTCCTATTTAACATTGTCATTAAATGCGACTTTGTATTTTATTCTAAGTAATAGTATTGTTTTTCAAATGACTTAAAAACAATTTCGTTAATCCTAACTATAACCCTAACTTATAATAATAATATTATCAATGCGAAAGTGAGTTTGTTTCTTACTCTTTCACGCTAAAACGGCTGAACGAATTTGGATGAAATTCGGCTCATGGGGAGACCATGACCTAGAGACCGACATAGAATACCTTTTATCCCTATATTCCCACGGATTCGAGACTTTGTGGGTAAAAAATAAAAATAAATGCGAATGTGATTTTGTTTATTACGCTTTCACGCTAAAACAGCTGAACGTATTTGAATAAAACTTGGCACATGGGTAGTAGACCATGACCTAGAAAAGGACCTAGACTACTTTTCATCCTGGATTGCAGACAAAGTCGCGGGCAACAGCTAGTTTTCAATAAATTAAAAATCACCGACAGTATTAATAAAGAAATACCAACTTACCTCAAAATTTCATTAAAACTCTTGCAGCACCACGAGGTTAGTCACCCTTAAATTATTTTAATATCTATATCTAACCCTTGAAGACCCATCAATCACGCATTATTCGCAGGCTATTAATCTCGAGATCACGCCTCACCTATTACTATCTAATTATATCCGTTAGACTTGTATTTAGGTGAACATATCGTACATAACGTTCGTTTTGACTAATGACATGTGCAGGGCAGATCAACAGATGACAAGCAATTACGTGAATTAATTGCAGTTGCTCGAACGTCCGACAGGACAGCGGGACCCTCCAATGAATCCTTACCGTGTCCTGGTTGACAGAACTCGAATACATTGATTGGACTCTCCACCATTATGTAATCTTTAGTGATATTATAATTGGGTATGACTTTGTCTGTTTGGTAAGTCTTATTTTCCAATTTTAAATCAATTTTGCTAAATTACTGCAGAGCGATAGCTTTATTTCCTTCACCGTGACGTTACAGGAAAACATCGTGAGGAAACCGGCATGTCCTAGAACCGAAAATTCGAAGGCATGTGACATCTACCAACCCGCACTGGGCCCGCGTGGTGGATTACGGCCCACTCCCTCTCACAGAGAGGCCTGTGTCCCAGTAGTGGGAACATTTATAGGCTGATGATGATGATGATGATAGCTTTATTCCTGAAAAAGATCAATATTAAACGAATTGAAAGCAAATAAGGTTGCAATTTCAATATAATGGTAGTAGCTTATTCAGTTCAAATGTCACTGTAGAGTTATTAAACTTGAAATACGTATATTTATGTACTTGTCGGCAACTTTATATTTAAATATTTACATAATTAACTAGTTAGTAATTTAATTTAGTTTTAGATTATCCATTGTATATAAGATTTGTCATCTATGGTTATAATATAAACTAAATGCAAGGTTAATATTAATGTATTGAAGAAATAAACCTTCCGGAATTTCGTAGAACCTTTACCAAGGATCAGGAAATCAGAGGTCAGAAATATGTATATTATATCCCTCTACGATGGAGTCTATCTATTAAAACATTAAGAGATTGATTAATTAATCAAATTGTAAGTTTTTACACAACTGAGCAACAGTAACAGTGCACATTCATATTTTATTCCATAAGCTTTAAACGATTGATGTACCAGTATGTATAAAATAACCTCGGGCTTTAAAACGCACAATATTTTTGTATTGATTTTCTTTCCGTCTCTCAATGTTTTAATGGACAGGCTGCATCGTAGAGGGATATAATATACATATTATTACCCCTGCTTCCCTGCCCCTAGGTAAAGGCTCTACGAAATTTTAGCATCGTAAGCTCATTGTTTTTATGCGGACATTGGATCCCTAGTAATTATGTATAGGAGATATGTATTCCCATATTCCCTTAGTGAGGTGAACATTGAGGTTCGATAGACAGCGGGATATAATAGTAATTTTAAAAAAAATACGATAATTAAAATTTAAGTGTTTTTGTATTATTAATGATTCCTATTGATCAGTTATGTAAAGATTTTTTTTTTTTTTTGAGAAATATAAATAAAATAGGTGTAGGTATTCTATCTAATAAGAATATCTATTTTATTCTTTCTCAAAAAAAAACTAAATGATGATGATGACTAAAAATTCTTTTTTAGTCCATCGGGTATATTATAAAAAAAATATTGGACACATATTTTTGAGTTAAAATTTGCCATGACGTCACGAGTATGTAGATTTTATACTTGTGACGTAGCGACGCCTACTCCCCAACTTTAATGCGTTTTATCTAAGTTCTTTTTTTATTAATACGATAAAGCAAAAAATACGTGTCTAATATTTTTTTATTATCTGACTGACGGACTTAATAGATTTTTTTTTTTTACCCAGGCACCGTCCTTATTGTTAAGAATTTTAACTGTGTTTTTTTTTTGAAATTATAAGTTTGAGCACAGGTGTGTTTTTAACAAGTTAATAAAAAGCATTCAAAATAAAGATATTTTCTTATTTTATACCCCAATACTCCACAGACATCGCAACACCGAAAAAAATGTTATCAGCCCTAGAACGTTCACAGCTTCGCACATAATTCATCCCAAGGTGTTAATTATCAATAAAT
Organism: Agrochola lychnidis; assembly: GCA_963680765.1. Classification (NCBI taxonomy): domain Eukaryota; kingdom Metazoa; phylum Arthropoda; class Insecta; order Lepidoptera; family Noctuidae; genus Agrochola; species Agrochola lychnidis. The sequence goes on along the minus strand of OY796863.1, from coordinate 9,098,728 downwards.
CTTAAGTTGAACATTTACGACCCAATTTACGTCTATATAACTACATACACCCAACTACATAATATACAAGTTAAGTCTATATTACACCCGCTCCCGCTCCGCCCATGCTTAAGGGCTTCGCTTGCGGAATTACAGTCAAAATCAATTATGTGGGCAGGTACTTATACATGCCATTAAAAGCACTTTATCTCTTTAGGTATTCCAAGCGATGGTTCGGAAAAAAAAGAAATTTCGAATTTATTTCAGGGAAAAAATGTTTTAGTCCCTGTCTAAAGGCGAGGTGATAGGAAAAAATAGTGAAGCTCAAGTCGATTTTCCTAAAAATATAGCCGAGAACAGACTTCTGTTTTTTCTACGAACGTAATCTGTATTGGAATTTTGTGAGTAAGGTATATTATTAGGGGGTTTTACCAACCTACTTTGTAAATTTTTATGGGTCTCTGGTTTCGATGACTACACGGCCAATTTATTCTCTCATGGTTTTGGGAACTTTACGATTTGGAGCAGATGCCATTTTAATATAATTACACTGGTAAGAGTAATAAATGGTAATGCTACAGCTTCGAATCTAAATCATTGCCAAAGAATTCACTTCCTTTAACTATCGATCGTGAACTCACACCTCTGATTTCGAAGAGGTGTAATGCCCAGTTTATCATTTATCCTGACGATGAACCGTTGCATTTGCAATACTAAAACCTATAATTTTATTGTATCAAAACCGATAGTAATAACATTATCAAAGGCTCACAAACACCTCATTAACTTATTAATAAACGTAAAATGATACACAATAACACTGGTACAGCTAATAGGGCATTAATCGCAACGACATAGGATATGCATTGTTTAGATTGTCACATTTAAATAATGTCGCTTGACAATACTGATATAAACTAGGTTGTCGGCGGCAATTACCTTTATTGTGTCTAACGGGTAAACAATTATATGAGTGTACTGTGAAGCCTGGGGACGCTTCTCATTAAATAAGGGAGATAAATAGTTCTGGCAGGGGAGAAGAGGAGTTTGGGAGACAAGTTTCAAAAATAAGTAAGTGTATCAGAAATTATAATTCTACAATCTTACCTACATATCGGCACGGACGGCACGGTTGGCGCAGTGGTTAAGCGATTGACTGCTGCGCTGCGTGTCGCGGGTTCGATTCCCGCACGGAACAAATATTTGTATGACCTACAAGTAGTTGTTCCGGGTCTGGCTGTTTGTGTATGTGACTTTAAATGTTTGTAAAAAGTACCCACAATACAGGAGAAATTCCTAGTGTGGGGCAACGTTTTTTCGAAAAAAAAAAAAAAAAAAAAATAGTTCAAACTAAATGATTGGGGTATAGAAAGCTTCAATTAAAAAGTTTCCGATTTCCTTAACGTCAAAATGTTCTACCAAATTTTCACAAAGGAGGAAATTTAACCGTCTAAAAATAACACTATGCTTTATCATCGTGAATATAAACCTCGATTTCGAAGAGATGTATTGCCCAGTTTCTCATTTAAATTGGATGAACCATTGCATTTTATCCCACGCCAGCAATAATGACATCATTCGTCGGGCTCTTGTCTTGTCAGATCTTTTAAAACCCAATTGCTTGGCACGCGACGATGGGAAGAGACCAGACGGAATGACCATAATGCCTTGGAAGTTGGGTAGGCCTTTGGTGTGGGATGCAACTTCTGTTGACACCCTTGTGCCATCCCATCTTCCTAGCTCGGCGGATTTAGTGATGTGGCTGCTGCAGGTGGAGAAAACCTCAAACGGCGCAAATATATAACAACCTTATTGGGAGCTATATGTTTGAGCCGTTTGGGGTTGAACACTAAGGCTGTGGGGACCGAGTGCGTATGGAATATTTCGGGGCATCACCAAGCGTTTGGTCTACTCTTCACGTAACCAGAGGGCTGGCCTATTTTTAGGACCATCCAACGTGGCAGTGCTGACGAATTTTTTGATGCCCAATGAGCTCTTACCTTTTTTGTTAATGTACTTGTACATAATGTACATAAATTTTAGTCTTAGATTGTATATTGTACAAGCTTGTCAAGTGTACCTAAATATATATGTCAGAGACGGGTATGTGACTCCTTCGTTATTATCAGCGATATTTTAACTACTGTGGGCGTAGTGTGAGTAGTGTTGGTTAATACGCAATAGAAAGACCGTTTGCAGTTCAGATCACATTATAATTTACTATCAAATTAATCACACTAGCTAAATTATACACACACTGGGTGCGACTGCGTTTATTAAAATCACCAATTAACACAATAATCACAAATTACAACTAGCACAATAACTGAGCACCACGAATCGAGAACAGTTCCGCGACGTCTTAACTCCGATGCGATCCGAGGCTGAATCGCTCCTCGCCGTGGCCTTAAAACATCACGACTCTGTAGAAGCTCGCTTTTTGATGAGTGTAGATCAGCTGATGTCGCCAGTGGCGCACTTGCGAATCGTTTCGTGTCCGTACTAATGACCGGATCCGACATATAATATTACACTCTTTCTATTTTCTTATCATTATCATGACACCATCCCTAAAACCACATACATGAAAATGGCTCTCTTCACTACTTTAACCAAGAAAAGACTTAAGATATTTTCTTTTTAATAAGTAGTGATATTATGCCAAGACAGCTATGTTTGGACCACGACACAAATTGTGGCTCCAGTGTGGGACACCTGTGTCGCAATCTCTGTCGCACTGGTCTCTCTAAAAGAAAGATTTAGAAATAAGTACTTGGAAAAAAAGCGGTGTGGCTGGTATCTACATAGCTATAATATTCCTGTAATCCCCTCCGACGTAGTTAATATGCTTGTAGTATGCGTGCGTTTATATCATTAAAGCGATGTACAGGATCGAACTCACATTCTGAGCTGTAATAAACATACATGTTGAAAACCGATTAATTTCCAAATATACCCTGCGGATTAGTTTAAAAAAATATAAATTATTCCTATTAAATATTTCGTTCAAATTACCGCCATCTCAAAATCTTATTTCATTCCATAAACATACGAATTTTATATGAATCTACATGTCTTCTTGTTATTTTTAGTACAAAAGTTGTGTAAGTCCTTCATCTAAACGGTCCGCCCACAACAACGCCCACTTCTATTTTAAATTACTTCATCACGCCCTTCATTAAACTTTTAAACAAAATAATGTTACAAGGAATTACTATGAATTATAAAAACAGTTTCCATGCGTGACTGTCTGTCCACGACCTAATCTCGGAAACTCTTTAGCATATTTCGGTGCGGTTGTAACAACAATTTAGAATATTTATAGAGGTCGGTTTTAGTGTAATACTCGTAATTTTATGTAGGCGTGCTAACTGTAAATAATGTACAATGAAACGCAAAGTACAGGAATAAAGTGTCACCGTGAAGCTATATTTAAAACACCTAGCGTACAATCTGCGATTCAAATCAACTTTATCATCCGAGAAGGCAACAAAGCGTGTGTAGAAGCGACCCAAGTTTTCCGGGCCTGTGTCACACCTGCTACTTTCCCACAAATTGTAACCGGTTTCAACTCGCAAGTCGCCCGTTCCCGCCCGCCAACTTGGCCTTATTCTCTTCATAATTAATTCTTCATTCGAAACAACTTGGACTTGGACAGAAGCGGGCCGCGTAAGCACTTAAATAGTCTAAATTGTGTCGGAGACGCGCCCATTTTTAATTAGTTCAAAAGAGCTCTTCAATTTTTAATGACCGTGTTTCCAAGTTTTGTTGTTAATTAAAGGTGTAATCAAGCCGTTTCTTGAGGTGCCTGCCGCGATTGCAACCTCTAATTTTAATAGAAACAACGCCAACCAACTTATAGCCAGTAACCTCAAGCTACCGTGAAAAGTGATCTTGAATTGATTGAAATTTACTCGCAGCGAGAAATGCTTATTGTTTAAGAGTTCGCGGTTGATTGAGATCTCTTGTTACTTCAAACTAATACAACAAGATTTCTTGTAGTTTTCTTACCATCAAAGGTTTCAAAACTTAAGTAGGTCAAGAAAATTTACTTATTTTCTCTAGTATTCAACAGCACTCGACAGCGCTTGATTGAGTGGGTCGAACATTTGAATAGTTCTTTTATTAACCATCTCGTCGACATAAAAACGTTGTCTGTGTCAGTTCCTCTGATCAATAACGTTTGCCATTCCTAGTCGCTTTATAAAAACCTGTTTGTTTCCTTGACAAGTTTTAATTGAAAACTGTTCTTGTTTATTTAAAAATACTTTCACAAAGAGACAACTTTATAAAATATCACTCGGCAATATCGAAGTGCACTAACTTGACTTGTATGCTGTTTTAGGTAAGTACAGTCCTGTACATAGCCTTCTCAAAAAATTGCCTTCAAAGGTACACTCGCCAACAAAACCCTTATCCGCAAACAAAACACGCAAATAAGCTAAACAATTAAAACTATCAATGTAACATACCGTTTAAACAATGGGGCTGACAAATCAATCCGCCTGCGAGGCCTGGGCCCGACAGGCGTTCGCAGCGTTGTACAGGCAGGCACAGTTTAAGTTCGTTATGTCCGGATGACAGATGGTTATCCCATTGTGCGCGACGCTCAAGCGTTTGTAATATTTGGATTAGTTTGACGTGTGGACTCCTTGTTTTTGGAGGGTTTTAAGTCGAGCTTGATGCGGGTTTCGAAATTAGAGGGATTTGTTTATGTTTTTATGTTGGCTTAAATGTTGTGGACATGGGCGTAATTATGTTTCTGCTTTTTAATATTCTTGTGTGACAAGACACTTTTTTCATGAGTACCTAATCCCTAAAATTCGTCCGTTCCGTGGTCTAACATGGCTTCTTTCTGGAATCATAAATCGTTATAATTACATTTTTAACCGACTTCCAAAAAGGAGGAGGTTATATGTTCGTCGCGTATGTTTGTTTTTTTTTTTTTATTGTACATACATAAACCCGAATTGTTTTCGATCATCTAAAGTACCAACAGGAATAAAGTGAGAAAACCTACAAGTGCATCATCATTCAGAAACAAAAGACGATGATGATGTTCCATCCATTTAGTGGAATTACTATCACTCTCACACATCACAAAACATTATTTTCAAATTCCGAGCATTGAAACTGTGACCTAATTATATAAAAGCTGTAATCAGAATTAATTTCATTTCACATTCCCGGCACTCAGTAATGTAATAAATTTGACTCTAATTCCAATTGATATCACATTGTTTCGTTACTGCAAAATTCCTTTTTCCTTTGGTATTTACTTTATTCGTTTGTGGAAACGCCTGTGATTACCACAGATCAAGTAATTGGCTTAGTTGAGAGAGAGCTATAGCAAATAAGAAGACATGCCGTCTGTCTTTCCCAAAAATCTCACTAACACAGGATTTTATAAAATTGAACTGTATGGAATAGTATTAGGACGAGCTTAGTTTATGACTAAAATCCTTTAACTGGTAAAAGCAAATAATTATGCGGTGACAATATGTAACGATAATATCGGTTATAATCACGTCATTTCACTCCATGTGCATAATTCACTCGGCTCCACAATAGAGCAACGCACATACACCACGTTGGCATTACGCATATTAATCAGCCAATTTCAATGGCTCTAATTAGGCCTGACACTGACAGAGTTACACTAAGCGGTGAACATTACACATATGCAAATATAATACTAACTCCCCTTAAATAAAAGCCGAGCGATTATAATCTCTATTCCAGATAAATAAATCATAATTTCCTATGAGTAACTGTATGAATAAGTTGGTGTGAGCGCCAGTGACGCCTACGAATAATATTGGTTTATCTTCATTATTTTATTCTGATGTTAGTTACATTAGAGCGGTTTTGGAGTAAGCAGCGCGGCGTAATCATTTTTGCGACGACTGTACCAAATGTCAATATTCAAAATTCGAATGCAGAAAGTAATTGTTATTTTGAATTGTGAAAAAAATTCGTTATCCATCGAGCGAAAAGCTGTAATCCTCGTAAACAAATCCGCAACTAAACAGTCAATAGTAACAAACATTGTATTCCGTACGACAAAGCGGCGGGCACAATGGCGGCGGGACAATGAGTGCGGCCTGCACTACGCAAACACTGTTCGTTCTGTCACTGTCAGACCTAATTAGCGTCGCCATTCAGATTGTCTGATTATTATGCGCATTGTTTCCTTCCATAGACGGTACTCTCGCGAAATGATTGACTTTTTGTCGAAGTGTGACGACTTAGTTTGGACTAGTTTATCTATTGGTAATACAATATAACAGCCGTGGGTATATTCTATCTGTAATCCTTAGCGATCGGTCTGTAATTTACTAAGAATATCTACCAAAAATCGGTTTCCGGCTATAACTAGAACTAATAAGAATCAAACAGTCACCAAATATGTCTGGCGTTCTACTTCCCAATTTTTTTGGAACGAAGTTCTTGTAAACTTTCAGAAGTCGTCACGCTAAAAATGTTTATACTTGCGACTGTCTTCTTCTAATTCAAAGAGAAAGAAAGGGAGAGAGAGAGAGAGAACGCCGGCAGAAACAAACAAAAGAAAAGAGTAAAGTGATTAGGATTACAGTGTCGTGTGATAAGATTGTACACATCGGTCCGAGTGAGGATGGAGGCTGCAAAAATTTTGTTTTTGTTTTAAATCATACGTGAGAAAAAACTTGGTTCCTGACGGGAGGAGTCCCCCGACCGCACATTTTTTTTTTCAATTTTAATCTCATGACGTACATACAATTAATTTCTATTTTGTTAATTATTTTAAAGCATGCATTATTTCATATAGGTAGTAAAAAAAATTGTGCTCGACAGGGTCCATGTGAACTTTGTAAATATTATTTTAAGATCTTGTACACACTTGAGATATGCAATAAAGATTTGAATTCAAATTTGAATCTTGGTGTAGCACGTAAAATGTTATTTATTCGAGGTAAAAGTACTTTTTCTCGTGTACTTACCAAATGCAAGTCCTCTACCAAATATCAAAATAGACAACTGACCAAATATTCTTTCACATCTTCAATGTGAAGTGTGCAAGAGCAGTGATAGCCTAGTGGTAACGGCTGGCTTACAAGCTTAGGTCGTAGGTTCGAACCCAAACAGGCGCTTTACTTTGTATAAATTAGTTTTCCCTACTACTCTCAAAACAGTGAAGGAAAACATCGTGAGGAAACCGGCATGTCCTAGAACCAAAAATTCAAAGATGTAGCATCAACCAACCCGCGCTGAGCCCTCGTGGTGGATTACGGCCTACTCCCTCTCACCGAGAGGAGGCCTGTGTCCCAGCAGTGGGAATATTATTGGCTGATTATGATAGCATAATCAGCCTATATTTCTCCGTCTTTATCTATACCTACATACCTACCTATATATTTTTACACATAACATAGGTACATTATAGGTACAGATAGTGCAATCCACGAAGACGCGCCCCACTCCGCGATTACTATACTGTAAGCTGTACTCTAGTACGGCGCGGAGCGGAGTGGGGCGCGTCTTCGTGGATTGCACTATCTATATGTCGGATCCGGTCATTAGTACGGACACGAAACGAATCGCAAGTGCGCCGCTGGCGACAGGACGTGATCTACCCACACCTAAAGCGCGCGCTTCTACAGAGTCGTGATGTTTTAAAGCCACGGCGAGGAGAGATTCAGCCTCTGATCGCATCGGAGTTAAGACGTCGCGTAACTGTTCTCGATTCGTGGTGCTCAGTTATTGTGTTAGTTGTAATTTGTGATCATTGTGTTAATTGGTGATTTTAATAAACGCAGTCGCACCCAGTGTGTGTATAATTTAGCTAATGTGATTAATTTGATAGCAAATTATAATGTGATCTGAACTGCAAACTGTTTTTTTATTGCGCATTAACCAACACTACCGACACTACGCTCACAGTAGTTAAAATATCGCTGATAATAACGAGAGTCACGTACCCGTCTCCGACATATATGTTATTTGTAAAAAATATGGTTTGAAGTTAAATTAGCATTAAAGTAAATTAAACAGTGTTCAACAACCTGTAACAAAACTCTTACACTGAATAAATAATCCCACAAAGCTGAGAACCTTTTCCAACGACACAAACCTAATTACAGAGAGGTCTGATTCTTGACCTAACAGCTATAATATCGATCGAAACAAGTCTGTAATTAAAGGCAGATTGTCACAAACTATTATAACTTATTCTAGAAACTGTCTGTCGTTGTGTGACTTGTGTGGTATCGATTGCCATCTATTTTCGTCTTCAAACACGGCTGCGACATGCAAGTCTAACAGCATTGTGACATTTGTAAATTGGTTTCAGTTTTCCATTGAAGATGATATGAAATGCATGAGATCTTTTATTTTTATTTTGTTGATTTCATGGTTTCATGCTCGTTTCTTTAAACTTTACTTCGTATTTTGAAATATAGTATTTCAATTATTTTACGTAATTTGTGGTTCAATCTTAAATAAAGATATCTTCGGCAGTCGTAGGCATCTAGTTTTAGTTAGCTAATCACAATATTTATTGTGTTCTTTCTGTGTTTTTCTTTTCATCATCATCATCACCAGCCTATAAATGTTCCCACTGCTGGGACACAGGCCTCCTCTCTGTGAGAGGGAGTGGGCTGTAATTCACCACGCGGGCCCAGTGCGTGTGTGTTCTCTTACTACACTTTTTTTTTTAATACTTGATCAGGCATTCTGCAAGTGGGTACTGTGAGGACTTATCATTGGAATTCGACCTCACACATTATGCAGGCTGGCAAGAACACTCTATGGTATACGAACAATCGAACATTAAATATTTAAATTAGGATTTTCGTATGGTGTTCATTTGTTGATGAAAGAAAACTAGGTTTAGCCCCTGGTGTCGGTCGCGTAATATTGTCCTTTGCATTGTATTATTGATTTAAATATAATCTTGTGCTCCCAAAAGTTCTTTAATTTAAACACTATACACGACCCCGAGTATCGCAGCCAAGCGAGGTGCTTACCTTCGTAATTTTCAGAAACCTGAGGCTAAAACATCGCATTTGAGCATAAGCTTATCATTACATTTAAATAACAAGTTTTATTTAAAAAAATTAAATCTTTTAAGTAGCACCAACGATTTCGAAGATATACTTAGCTGACTTTGGAGAAACATGATAATTTAAAAAGAACATGTTTTTAAAAACGCTACGAAACGATTCATTGATAACATAACCAATATCATAACAAAAATAAAGAGACAGAAATACTTATAACCACCATAACACTACCGTACAACACATTCGTTGATATCAACGGATCCCAGCTGTCACTAGCAATGCATTATATCTGTCATTAATCCCACACATTATTGCTATCCGCGGATCGCTATCAATGCATCGCTTAATGACGTTAATAGCTCCTCTCATCTTCTACAGATTGGATATTCTTATGTAATAATTATTTGTGTGGGTTATATTAATAGGTAGGAAGGTTCTATCACGTTGTAGCTTCCGGAAAAATGAACCTGTCAATGGATATCGGAAAAAAAGAATAATACTTAGTAGTTCTTGTAAGAAGAGTTTTCCGAAAAAGTTGTCTCCTATTCCTACCGCCAAGCAGCATCGTTTGTTTCAGTTTGAAGCCATGTTGATCCCAATAAAATTACAAATATATTTATGATACCATAATATATCGGAAAATAAATGTAGGTAATTGTATGTTTGGCGGAGACAACTTTCAATCAGGTCTTTTGTGTGTTCGGAGAATCCCCTTTGTTCAGTTTAAAATTAAATATCCTCTATAGAACTTGTGTGTGACTGTTGTTAGACTTCGTTTATCGAATTCTACGAAAATGACATCCAAAAATGTGCCAGTAAGGCCAGTAATATCAGTGTTCATTACCGAAAATATCACTTTCACTTATCACGGTCACAAAAAAATGCATAAAATCGCCAAATGGACATTATTTATGGAAATGATAAACGACCGCTTTACTGGCACATACCTACATAAATAATGCTAGTAAAAATAAATTTAAAGAGAACGAAAATTAATAAAACTGTTAATAAATTATACGCATAACTTTCTTCTGAAACCTACCTTACCTTACCTATGTGACAGTAGATACCTACTATTATATTGATACTAAATTAATCGTGTAGTGAAGTAGGTAAATTTTAGTGATTATGTTGTCCTACCAAACCAGCATGGATAGCATTTTGCACTGAGGAAGTTCAGTGAAGAAAATATCTACAGGATCATTTTTATCTCAGAAAATTGAAACCATTTTATCGTAAAGGTATAATAGTTTCGTATATAAATGACTTTTTGTAAGAATGTTAAATGTAGGTAGCATAATAAGCATAATCAGCCTATAATGTCCCCACTGCTACGACACAGGCCTCCTCTCTTCGAGAGGAAGTGGGCTGTAATCTATCACGCAGGCCAAGTGCGGGTTGGTAGATGTCACGTCTTCGAATTTTTGATTCTAGGACATGCCGGTTTCCTCACGATGTTTTCCTTCATCGTTTTGATAGCAGTGGTGATGGAATTATTTACACAAAGTAAAACGCCTGCCTAGGTTTGAACCCACGACTTACATACAACTCGTAATTAACCTCATCAATGTAAAGCTACCACTTAAGGGAAGAGTGAGACAGCTCCGACATAAGTACTATTGAAACTTACTGGGGCTGTCTCAATTTATGTATGAAACAATGTTTTAGTTGAAATAAATATTTTTGTATTTTTAAAGTGAAACTTTTATTACATCGTCTCAAACTTTTTCGTCTGTGTGTTGCATATCGCGTGACGGTCGGCCGCGGAGTAGGAATAAAGTGAAAGGCGCTCGTCAGAGCAGCCAAGGCCAATATGGCGGCGCCTATAGTTTCACTTTTACCGTGGTTTCATAAAACCACACAATCCTTTTTTTTTGTATTTGTAATTCGGGGCCGTTACCTGAGCCACCACTGCTCTATATGCTCTGCTCTAAATGTAGGTAATTTCACATTAATTACAGATCAAATTGATCAGCCGAACAGCCCACTAAGTGGACAAAGTGAAACTTCGAACAACTGCTTAACGGTCGTCATAACCGCGCCGCTGGAAATACGTTCGACGAAAATTACCACTTTTTGTTGATAAATGTTCCCTCCGCCCTGCGACTGCTGTTTATGTGGCCATTAACTTGAAATACTTACTTATTAATGAGTAATCTGTTATAATTACAATTATTGTTACATCTAAAATGTTCCTGTTAAACGTTAGAAGTGTCGCCGGTCGCACATGTGGCGGAATAAATGTGAACAGTTTAGTAACGTTAATAATGCCAATATATTAGTTATAACACCGACGTTACATTGTAGGCGTTATTAATTTAACTCGTATTGTTTTATTTGATTTATACTTTTGTTGTTATTGTTTTATTGTATTTATATTTTCAAATCTATGACTGTATAAAATATTATGATCACTATTCTGTAAGACAAGCGATGATGATTATAACAAAGTTACATAAAAAATCTAGCAATAGTCAGAAGCCCCAATTTCATGGCCATGCATTGAACAACGGTACTCACAAGTATTTCTACCATAGATGTATTATTAAAACTATTTCTAGTCCGACTATTTTCTTAATGTCCCTCGGGAATCATCGTATTTCCGAATACAAACGAATGCTAATTTCCATGTCCATCAATTATTAGATTAATCGTGTATAATAATTTGAATTCAGAACTAAGTATTTTATTGTTGTTTTGTTTTTATTTCCGTGTGAACTATATAGAGCTGGAAAACTATTTTCCTTTTTAACCGACTTTTTTTAACTAAACTACCTTTACTTTTAGCACTAATTTTATAGCTGTTTTTGGAAAATACTCCATGTCTTGTAAAACAGAAATAAAATAGCTAAGTTTGGAAAAAGAAACGCAGAAATCTAAGCGAGAATTAATGACATGCGTTTATCTTTCCTTCTTTTATCTGAATGTTAGTAAACAGAGTACGAGGTGTGTTAGTACTACTTAAAGCTCAAAACAGGTTTTAAATTTTTAATTGTAGACCAGTAACAGGTAGCCAGTCATCACATAAGGACGCCATAATAGTTTCACCTGACATAACCCTCGACTCGTGTTGATATAAAGTTTTAACTTGAGGTGTTAACTGTTAACGCTAGTTTTAGGCCCATATAACAACTCTACATTAGTGAAATGTTTGCTCTTTGATTTTTAAAAGTAACTAATTCTAAGTTTCTAAACCCCTAGAATTTTCATTTGATCTCGTAACTATGATCTTGAGATGATTCCAAACAAAAAGTAGCAACAGTCTTCAATTTTATTCATTTATCTATCTCACATCTACCATTACAGAATTTTTTAAACCCAAAGCGATAAATGTGCCTAATTCAATTAATCGATCAATTAATTATGACACTCGATACTTAACAAAACTTGGTTATTATAAGTTTACTGACTGCACCCCACGGTTTCACCCGCATAAATCTCGATCCCGTGGGAATATCGGGACAAAAGCTATTCTATGTCCTTTTCCAGGTCATGGTCTATCCGTGTGCCAAATTTCATCTAAATCCGTTCAGCCGTTTTAGCGTGCAACAAACAAACTCACTTTTGCATTTTTAATAATAGTTAGGATTATTTTTCCAAGACATCGTTTAGCATCGAGCGAGATGTTGCACCGTAGCACAATATTGTTTGCACCCTGTGTTACCTATTAGAAACACGGTTACATCCCAAGTAGTCAAAAACTAAACAACCAGTATCCAAACCATTCAAAACATCCAGTTACCAGCGAACAGAACATATCCAATTACCGTGGCGATTATAACCAGCGCTTTGTCGTCTCGCTTTATCAAAAACCGCTCTCAGATCGTTAGGATCACCAAAATATTGAACGGCCGTCTACTACCACCTTTTAGAATCACCCACTGAGCCTCAGTCCTTCCCACAGCCAAGTTAATCGGATTACAATGCCAGTACCATGACATTTAAATGTCAACTGCAAAAGGTATATTGGTCAGTACTTCACAATTGCATACAGGTACAGTATCTACATACGTAACATCGTTTTTGCACGGATTTTTTTAATATTTGTGTTTTGTGAAGTTGTGCGTGTCTGTTTGCTATAAATATTGTTTCCCAGTGCAGTTTTTCGTGTGACGCGTGACGTGGAGGTATATCTTTTTGAATACTGTTCCTACTAACTTTTAATACAAAACAGCCTATGAAAAGCTCTGTGTCACAAACTATAACTTAGTAAAAATTTCGACAAAAAATTGGCTTTATTTCTTCTTCATTTAAAATATTGTTACGGAAGTAAAGTGACGCAAATTGCAAAACTAATGAGAAATAGTTGTCATATTGTTCACATGAACTAAGTACAAACTTGATACGAACTTTGCTCAAACGCAGAGCAAATTCAAAAGGTGTATTTAAAATATTCTTCTTTTAAGTCAATTCGCAATGAGTTTTATTTTATTTTATTTATTAAGGGATAATAAACAACTACAACATATAATAATACTAAGGGTTAACATAACTTTTTGGTGACAATGTTGCAGTCCACTGCATTATCCGCAGGTAAAACATATTTAAAATCAGTGGTTGCCACTAGACGAGCATTACCAGAATCAACAAATAATTTTTTATTAAATAAATAAGTTACATAAAGCTAGCTATAGCTACAAAATCAAATTATATGAGAAACAATTTCATTTACTAAAATTAAATTAAACAATAAATAAATAATAAGATTCAATTATGATAAAAATGTTATAATATTAGATTTAAATTTATATTTTGAACATGCAAATATATCAATATCAATAAAATTTGAATTATAGGATTCCAACATTCTATGAATAGGGCAGCGTAAGCCAGAGTTCGTACGACAAGAGCTTAGCGCGAACAGAGTACGTGCACGAACCTGACGCGCGTGAACTGTTCGGGGGACAGAATAGCAAAGCTTACTCGTCAGATCAATGGCATCAAAATTATTGTGAACAATATCATAAAGCACGTTGGCCTCCAGGTATTTGCGCCGGTTCTCCAAGCTGATGAGCTTGTACTTATCCAGAAGTTGGGAGTATGACAGATAAGTCTTAGCCCCCTGACATCTGTAGTACATAGCACGGAGGTACTTGCGCTGGACTCTTTCTATTCCAACTACGTACTTTTGGTAGAAGGGGTTCCAAATAGGGACCGCATATTCTAACTGAGAGCGAATGAGCGTCTTATACAGATAGAGATATGTTGAGGTACGCTTAAATTCTGTTGAAGATCTCATCACAAATCCATACATTTTAAAAGCACGATTGATTATGGCTTCAGTATGCTGGTTCAAGGACAGTTTTGCATCAAAGAGAATACCTAGATCCTTTACTACAGAAATATTATTTAAGGGGACACAGTTAAGGTGGTAATTGAAATTTAAGATAAAATTATTCTTAGTAAAGTGTATATAGTTACACTTGGGGATACTAAGATGCAACTTGTTGACAATGCAGTAGGCAGTTAGTCTATCTAGATCCTCCTGAAATGACTGGCAGTCGTCCATAGTACGCACCGCTTGAAACGCCTTTAAGTCATCAGCGTACATCAAGAATTTGGAGTTTTTAAAGCATTTCTTAATGTCGTTTATATAAATAATAAATAGAAGCGGTCCCAGAATAGAGCCCTGTGGAACTCCGGAAGTAATATTAACAGAGACAGACTGATGACCGTTAACCACAACCCTTTGCGACCGGTTTTCAAGGTACGACACAAACCAACGCAGTAAATTTCCGCGTTTTCCGTTATAAGCAATTTTACTCAGGAGAATTTCATGATCGACCTTGTCAAAAGCTTTCTTGAAATCAGTGTAGACCGCATCTATTTGCAATCGCCCATCAATACCTTCAAAAAGGTTATTGGCAAATATTAACAGGTTAGATGTCGTAGATCGGCGCTTAACAAACCCATGTTGTTCAGGAATGATAATATTATGCAGAAGAGGGTAAATCTCATTGTGAACAAGTCTTTCAAAAAGCTTCGACAAGGCCGGCAGGATCGAGATGGGTCTATATTGTTCAACTTCATGCTTTGAGCCACCTTTATGCACTGGGGTAATGTTAGCTCGCTTCCACACCCCTGGGAATACACCTTCATGCAAACATCTATTAAAAAGGATATAGATTGGCTCACAAATATTATCAGCCGTAGCCTTAAAAAAGGCCGCCGGAAGACCGTCAGGTCCTGCCCCTTTAGAGGGGTCCAACCGTTTCAACTCGCTGAGTATTTTTAACTTATTAATATGCAGATTACTAACCAAGCTACCATTCTCTGCGGACTGCTGCGGCGGACCCCACGTGGTGAGCGTTGGTGATACGGGCTCAAATACGGAAAAGAAAAAGTCCGAAAACACATTGCAGACAACATCAGGATCACTCGATTTGACATTCTGGTACTGCATCGTGGACGGAATGCCTGACTTACTTTTACGATTAGAAATATAGGACCAAAAATGCTTTATGTTACTAGAGAGACTATCTTCAACCGAGTTCATGTAATTGGAGTAACAGGTTTTACACATATGTTTGAAGATAGACCTACATTCGGAGAAGTTATTATAGTCTTTGACGTTGCTATATTTTTTCCACTTTATCCAAAGACGCTGCTTCTTTTTAAATAGTTTAACTAATTGTGGCGTAAACCAGATTGGAAAGTCGAGTGATCTAGTCCTTGCCGGGGGGACCAGTGGGCTAATTATGTCATTCAATATATTATAGAAAGCCTCCACGGCCTCTTCCGATGATAGTTTGTCGAACAGTGCGGACCAATCGACCTCGTCCAACTGTTTGTTGATGAGATCATAATTAGCCTTACGGAAATTATATTTATTCATCGGTTTTCTCTTCATCATTTGTGTAGATAGGCTAACAGGTGCGGTTATAACAAAAGGGGGGTGATGGGGGTCGACTGGTAATAACGGATCTTTAAGGTGGCCAGTAGAACAGCAAGTGTTCGAGATAAACAAATCCAAGGTCTTTCCTCCACTATTAGGCGTGCTGTTATACTGGTAAGCATCTAGCGAAGACATGAGGTGCGTCAGTTCCAAGCAAATAGGGTGTGTGCAAACACATGCCACACAAGCTTCATGCCCCACCGCTATCGTGTTCCACGCGACATTAGGAAGATTATAATCACCGACGATGTAAACATTCGTGACGTTAGGTGCATTTAAGGTGTCCTGTAAAAAGTCAAAATGAGATGTATAGACATCGGAGCTAGTCCCCGGCGGGATGTACACTGCGCTGATGACATGTATCTTATTTTTATCGTCTTTGCAAGGCAGTGCAACCATGAGGTGCTCAATACACGCTGAGGGCTTATAATGTGGGTCATTGAGAATGTCGAGTGAGGCCGATTGAAGTTCACGCAGTATTGCAATGAGCACCCCCCCTCCATCTCGCTTCCCCGTAGCGTCACGATCCCGATCACAGCGGAACACAACGTAACGAGGGTCAATAAACTCGCTATCTGTTATTTCTGGTATCAGCCAAGTCTCTGTCAATATTATGATGTCATATGAGGTTGCCAAGATATTCACAAGCAACGAGTGTAGTTTAGTTCTAATTCCCCTACAGTTCTGGTAGTAAATTAATAAATTATCTGTGCTATCCATTATCAAAGAGTATATCAACAAATGTATATAGATCTCGCGTTCTTTTGTAAAACTTTGAACATTGTGGAATCGAATGAATTCTAACAGTACATTTATAGCTGGTAAAAAATAATAATAAGATAACATTAAAACTTGTATATAATTTTAGGTAACATAGTATCATATAAGGTCGATTAAACTTTAAAATTGTATATAATTTTGATTTACATTTCATAATAAGTGTATTTGATTTTATAAAAATTGTATTTGAAATTGATTTAAATTGTATAATAAGTTGATTTAGATTGATTAAAATTAAAATAGAATTAAGTTTCATTGCATGCATAATTTTGTAAAAATAGGTAACGCAACAGAATAAAACATAAAGAATATAACAGTAATAACTATATAGAATATTGATCGTGCATTTATTCGACAGATTTGGAACGAATTTTATCGAGGTCTCTTTCTCCGCGTATAGCAAACGAGGATTCACCTTCACGCTCTCGGATAAGTATTGTGGCATTTCTAATCCACACATATTTGTAGTGGTGGCTTTTGGCGAGTTGCAAAAAGTGAAAGATGTTAATTTAATTAACACTAACTTTGTAGTTTCAAAAAGTGTGCAACTTTTTTGCAAAGTTTTAAGTAATTAGATGAATGCAAGATAGGATAAAAATACTGAAGACTATTATTAAATTTTGCGCTTTCAAAAAAAAAACCTAGAACTTGTTAAAAATTATCTCAAACAGTTCAATAAAAAGAGTATACACATCATTCAAAGTCAAAGTCAAATAATTTATTTCAATTAGGCACATAAAAGGCACTTTTGAACGTCAAAATTTACAAAATATTTAATTGATTCTAGTCGCCCCTTCCAAAAGGTAGTTTTCGTATGGAGAAGAATGGGCAAGAAACTCCACCGTTACTCTTTAAAAAGGTTTTACAATATTTTGTATTCATTAATTATATGTGAAGACGATCCACCTGGAATAAGATTACTATACCACAATAGGTAAAAATAATTGAGAATTAAGCAATGACAGAAAAAAATATTATGACATGGAGTTCACATATTTCTAAATCTGTGACATATTTAAAGCATTGTAAAAGCAGGTACCTATACGATATTCCTAAAAAAAAATCAAAGTAATACTAATTAGTCAGTGTGTGAGTTCAAGTAATACAAAAAAAAAAAAAAAAAAAAATAAAAAAAAAAAAAAAAGTAAAATAAAATCATTGTATAACCGACTGCCAAAAACTCGAGAAACTTTCTCTTTTTTAATTTAACACGAATATATTTTATAAAACGTCCTAACTGCACTTCAATTGCAAGGATTTTGAAGGAAATTGTTTCATATGTTCGAAAAATTTGTCTTCTCGACAAGCATCGCGTCGTTGAATTGTCAAAATGAAAGGGTTGTTGGATTACCATTGTATGGGCTGATTTCATCAATGAAACTGAACGCGATCAGCATATCTAAACTGCGTTCAAAAGAGCTGTCAGTGTCAATATTCCATAACAATGATGACACTGACTGAATTAAGAATATAATGGATTACAATAAATTTATTTAAATGGATATTCAATTGTAAAAATTAATTAAAAGTGGATTTAAATGTAATTTTATTTAATTTAATAAAATGATTAAAATTTAAAATATTTACATATTGCCCGTCGCTTTCGGTCTTGAACGCGGTTTAGATGTGCTGATCTTGTTCACTTTCATTGGTGAAATTATCCCTAAGTGTGTTGCACAATTGTCCCGCTGCTTTTTTTACATTTAAGTAATGTCAAATAATTAAAAAGTTTCTATTTAAATGTTACCCTATTGACACTCAGTAGATAGTTTTCATTTACTCATCATCTGCACAGCCTTTTCCCAACTATGTTGGTGTTGGCTTCCAGTCTTTAGGCCGACCGCTTAACTGAGACGGTTTCTGATATAGCAGAGCGGTACGGGCGGTGTGGTGTCGTGATGCGCGAGCTCAGTGATTCGTCAACTTGTGACAACTGTCAAATGAAATGAAAAAAAAAGGCGACTGCCTATCTGACCTCAACAACACAATAACTGCATAATACGATACCCCTGTGGTAAGACTGGTTGTCAGACTTTCGGGCTTCTGACGACCCGTAACGACTGTCAAAAATCCACAAATGACAACC
The DNA here is from genome assembly GCA_963680765.1 of Agrochola lychnidis. Lineage (NCBI taxonomy): Eukaryota > Metazoa > Arthropoda > Insecta > Lepidoptera > Noctuidae > Agrochola > Agrochola lychnidis. The sequence continues at coordinate 9,079,947 of OY796863.1, read as the reverse complement.
GGGACCAACGGCCTAACGTGCTTTCAGAGGCGCGAACGGATCTTGGCATGTAAAGATGGTCGCCCATCCACGGACCAAACCCGGTTTTTTTTTTACATTTAAATAATGTCAACTGAATTCTATTTAAATGTTACCCTATTAATACTAACTAGACACTTTTATTTTACTATAGCTACAAATTATTATTCGCTTTTCCTGTACGAACCAATCAAAGCATCGAATGACATCAACTCGGACTGTTTTGGCACAGTTCGAACTCATGTCCGTACTTTACACACTATCGCTACATTCAAGGATCTTAATAGTACACAGTAGAGCTGTTATTGGGTCATCGTATTCTATTCTATTAATTAACCTATTTCTATCAGTTCATACATAGCGAATATAATCAACTTTACTTTTTATTCTCCTGTTAACTTTGCTATGGTATGTAACTTTGCTATGGTATGGTTAAAAAAAAAACAGTGAAAACTTGAACAAGATCGCCTTGGTAGAAGAAAAATACTGGTATAGAACATTGGTCCGTAGCCTTATCTAAATAAAGAGCACAAATAAAAAAACAACAATAAAGTCAAAGTCACCGTTACCGACACCTCATTTTTGTAAACGCGATTGTGCTCTTTATTTAGACATTGTAAATTAGATTTAGATATCTAAATTACAATATTTATCTAATTTACAATATCTAAATTACATTTAGATATTGTAAACAAAAAAAAAATACTTCCAAAACCTTTAAAGTAAAAATACTTGCATAGAACATTGATCCGTAATATAATATAAATAAAGACTACAATGCCTAAATAAAGAGCACAATCGCGTTTACAAAAATGAGGTGTCGGTGACGGTGTCGCGAGTTCTATTGTTGTTTCCTATCTCAAAAATGCCCAACGCGCCTAAAGTTTTCACTTTAAAAAGGCATATGGACTTCCGATTCTTTCATTTTATATAATAACTAGCTTCTGCCCGCGACTTCTGCCACGAGCCTGTAACCTTGCTCAAGAATTGGGCTATCCAATGCAAAAATAATTTTTGAAATCCGACTGGCAGTTCCAGAGATTACCCCTACATACAAACTTACAAACAAACAAACTTTACCTCTTTATAATATTATAGTATGTGTGATTATAATACACCGTCTGTTAGCCAACAGGGCAGACTCTCGAATAAAAAAAAAAATCGAAATATGAAATAGTGTTATCTCAAAACGTTCTGCCGTTTTAACACTTTCGACTCCACCCACTTTTCATAGAACTCATACGCCATGCCGCCATACATATTGGAAGTGAACCCTCCGGGAGGGTTACCGGCATTACATTTGTGCTAAAGTTAACCATCGCGGAAGGTCAAAGGTTCAAAACCATGTTATAAAACACTATAAAACGAAGTAAAGTAGTGTTTTCAGGGGGTCTTGTCGCTACCGCAACCTTTTAAATTAGTGAATATTTGTAAGTGAACAAAAAAAAGTGCTTGGATTTTAAAATCAACGCATATTCTAAATAAATCTTGTTAAAATATACATAAGAAAAACCTACATTTAAAATGAGCCCTCGGCGAGGGCTCTCGGCATCCCATATGCGACTAGGTGAACCCTCCAGGAGGGATCCTGGCACTGAACGAGTTAACGTGAAAGCGTAATAAACAAACTTACTTTCGCATTTATAATTTTAAGTTAGGATGCCAGGAATTTACCAAATACTCTTTATCTAAACATAATGACTATCGCCAACCAGGTTAAAACCTCTATAGTAACCTACCTACTTGTGTGCTGTTATTAGCCCACTATATATGAGTCGCTCAGCGGAAGAGTGGCCTAATCCACAAATTTATTCGGCCACTATGGTTTCAAAGATCGATACATCTAGTATGTAAATATCTACTTAACTCTGTTTCTATAAATTTGAGGATTAGGTCACTCTTCCGCTGAGCGAATCCTAGTCACTATAATAATTCAGGGAATTCAGTAATCTGATCAAAGACTTGATTAGCAGAAACCAAATGAAATTCCATTACACATTTTGATTTAAATAAATTTCAGAAAAGCTATTAACATCAGCACTGATCAAGAATATTGTAATAATGTAACTAATTAAGAGCCACACGCAGATGGAACTTATGTCGTGAAAGACAGACAGCAAACGCAACTTTAGACCTTATTGTCTTTACTTCAAAGGATATATTGACTTGCACTTCATATTTCTGGCAGACGGTAAAATCATTTCTAAGTATTACTTGTAAGTACTAAAATCGTTCAGGTATTGTACTTGGTAATTATCACAAATATATATTTATATTCTTACTCCAGAAACTTGAGCCACTCATTTTATTACTTATCAATAACTAATAAATAAATAAAATAAAATTCATTTATTTCAGGTCCTAGACCCATATTAAAAACAAAAAACAATACACAAAATTTAACAATTTTATAAGTGTCACAGAAAAATGTCATATCAAATCAATTAATGTCAAAAGCACACAACAAAATAAAAATTAAATTAAATAGAACAATGAATTAAATTATGTCAGAAATTATGTAAGTGAAGTTATGTCAGAAGTTAAAATTTAAATTATAATATTCATAAAATATGCCTGCTACAACAGTGCCCAACGTAGGGGCAATTCAGTCGTTGAGCAATCATCGCCAGAACAGTGTTGGAGCTAGCCCGCACCCTGCGCACCAAGGACGCGCTAATGGGTCCCAAACTAATGTTAATATTCAGCTGTCTTTTCCAATTCAGAGCTTTGACTGAAAGACCGGAAACTTATTTTTTTTTTAAAGTAAGTTTAAAATTACATGCTGGACATAGGCCTCTCCCAGGCTGCGTCACAACACCCTGTCCTCCGCCTTCTGCATGCAGTCTGTCCCAACCACCTTCTTAAGGTCGTTGGACCATCAAAACTTGCATGTAAAGTATCAATACTTTATCGACACTGCTTTACAAAATTTTTACAATATGCCAGCTCTATTTTTAATGCCAATCTACCTTATTACAATTTGTAATTTATTACAATATCCAATTGACTGCTTCGTTGGTCTAGTGGTCGCAAGCGCTACTGCTGAGTATGAGGTCCTGGGTTCGATTCCCGGGTCGGGCAAAGTGTTATTGGGTTTTTCCATCTGGAATTTCTCAGTAGCAGTCCGGAGTCTGGATTTGTGCCCGGTTGATAGCAATAGGCTCGCCCCCTATTACATGGGACTTAAACATAACTGGCGAAATGTGGGTGTACTATAGGTACAGTCACGAGCAATAATATGTTTACACTTAGCAAAATTAAAAAGCGATTTTCTCATGGAATAACGACTGCACCTTTGAGACTGCATCTATTTCAAATTAGTAAGGGTTTCAAAATACTATGTTCATTACAACATAATATTACAATCAACACAGTAGGAGAAAATCACTTTTTCAAGTTGCTAAGTGTATACATGTTATTTATTGCTCGTGACTGTACCCCTCTGCCTAACCCTTCGGGGATTACAGGCGTGATGTTATATTAAGTTATATTACAATATCCAAAACGTTTTTAACATACTTTTCTTATTCAACAAAGCTCAAATAGTTCACCTGTATATAGCATACGCGATACAGATATTTCCAACATCTCGACAAACTGTCGAAACTTTTTAACCGTGCCACGTAAGTGTTCCACTATTTAACGCGAAACTCTCAGTGCAAAACCTACTTACACCGAAGAATATTAGCGTTAAAATTTATGCTTTCAACACCATCGATTATTCAGCGTATATGTACAACATATTCTGGGGAGACTTGGTACGTTCATTTGCATACTAATGGTACGCGTACGGAGCTTGGAAGTGCGGTACCTTTAGTGCCAGATAGTGTACGCGAGCACTCTTTGTTCCAAGACCCAGCTGAGGGGTTAATCACTCTATTGTTGTGTTGGAGTATGTTTTCGTTGATGTAGGAGTAAACTGAGGAGGACTTTTTGGGAATTACCTACTAGTGGAGAAGCCGAAAATTGGGCCGAGCATCAATCTCTTCAGACGAAGCTGAAATCTGTATAAAATATAGCCTTTAGCAATCTGAAGAAAAGTCTATACACTGATAAGAAATACCCACAAATTGTAGTACGATCATGACCGAACTATCAAACAAAAAACTTTTTACAAAAAACACAACCGACTTCCAAACTACAAAGTGAAAAATAACTTTAATTTCGGAAGTCGGTGTCTTTGGATCAGATCAGTATTTTAGTTTTTTGACACCGACTTCCGAAATTAAAGTTATTTTTCACTTTGTAGTTTGGAAGTCGGTTGTGTTTTTTGTAAAAAAGTTTTTTTTTTTCACTTTTTAGTGGATTGGTTTGTAATTTATCTAAGTTACAATAGCCTTATGTCAACTGCTCATCAAAAATACCCAAATCGCTATAGATTGTGACCAACTTGAAAGTACCCTTTCAAACAAAAAAAATTTTTTTATCGGGGAACATACATAAAAAAAACGAATTGAGAACCTCCTCCTCTTTTTTGAAGTCGGTTAAAAATCAATGTTGTTTCGTCATTTTATCTGTCACAATTACTGCTACGATTTTCATAATAGATTACATATCTTCCAAAACTACGCACGCTGACTTAACACTGAAACAATCTCTGCCAGTAAATTAAGACAAGATCTGCCCACGTTAGCAGCTAACCAAGGAGTTCATCTGGCCGAAGTCTGTACGTTCAACAGTCCATTTGAATTTAATTTATTTTCCTGTGACACACTTAGTTAACGCCTCGCCGTCTCACGGAAATTAATTTCTCTAGCAATTTGCTCTGTATGTAAATGTCCACTGGTGAACTAAGACCACCCACTAGGTTGAAATATCGACGAATATAGAGTAATATCGCCATTATCATCAGGCCTGGCAGGTAGATTGATTATCGCAATATGATGATACGTATTATCCTGATATTGTCCCCCATGCGACAGCAAAATGATGGCGCGATTATCACTTTCGGTGGGGGTCGCCAGTTGCGTCTCTATGGTCCTCATCTTCTTCCCATTATTTCGAATAATCCCATCTCACTGTTTACAGGAAAAGTTCACTAATACACACAAGCATGCAGTTAATAAATTAAACTGAAGCAATCACATTATCACAAAGCTTACAACCCACTAAAACATTTGAATACGCTTTCATTCCGCATTAACCACATCATAATAATATTTTTCTTATATCACTCGAGGAAAGAAAGCCTCTAAACATGGCGAGAGGAGCGCAAATCGCTTTAGCGGACGCCTAAAAAAACAACTTTGCCTTCTTATATCAAGTAAAGATAACAGAAGAAATACCATAAAAATAAATACGCTACGTACGAATACATTTTGTGATAATAATTCATTTTTATTGTATCTTGCACGCTGTTTGCCGTATTTATAGCTCATCTAAGTGTGGTACTTCACCTGTATAAAATATAATGTACAGGGTGTAGTTAATAGGTCGTATTTTTACACGCCGATTGTTGCTGACTGGTACGGTACTATTAAAGAGGATATTAATGTAACTATTATAGTTATAAGAGGCGATATTTCATTGTTGTAATGTTTGTGTTGGGTAATTCGGTCGGTACAATGTGTTAATGAGAAAATCACACATGGGTTTTATTAATGAAATTATCACGAAATCGCGTGTAGAGTAGGTTTTGCTGAGTTTATAGCTAAGTAAAATAGATAGTCATTGAATTCAAATGTATTCTTAACTTTGAAAGTGTATCTCGGAACCCTGTAATGGTGACCTAAAAGAAATATCTAACTGTAGATCAGGAAACCTTTAAACATTTCACTCAGATACATCGTCAAAGCATAAAACTTCATCTAACTATATTGTTTACTCTAGTTATTGACAGCTCACATTACCCAAAACAAACATTCATACACTCTTATTCAATCGTTATAAGGTTCATTTTCGTCCAGAATTAGCAGCAAAAGTTTCAGGATATGTGGCTGTCTGTGTGATCGTTCGGAAGGGGCAAGTGCTTCTGACAGTGGGTCGATTAGCGTACGGGACATGGGTTCAAAGACTGGCGATAACTTAGCAAGGTATCCTGAATTATGGTCATGTTAGGGCAGGGCCACACAATGCCGGACGATAAAGCGCTTACGACTGGCGTTTTGAATGTCGAATAGAATTTGAATTTTCCCTTTTTTTCAGTTTTAATTTTATTACTGGCCAGTTGACTCCTTTAAAAGTTGCTAAACGTTACATAGGTCGAAAAAGGTTAAAATTCGTTTTTTAATCCCAGAGACTAATTTGAAAGGTGCAAATGTCAAACTCGAAATTGAAAAAACAAACAAAAATCACTTGTAATGTCAAATTAATCTCTGGGATTAAAAAATAAACTATTGTATACAATTTCAACCAAAAAGTACATACCTGACTGAACCTCAATGACTGACTGTGGTTTTTATTGAGCTAGACTTGAGTAGCAGTTATCTGAGTCTTCATTCGCAAGCAAAAAACCTAAAAACCCCTGCAAGTCGACTTTTGGAAACTCAGTTCTTAGTGCTGTAGTGAGTTTACAAATACTTTGGGGCTTTGTTGTGGTTTAGGCTAAGCTATCTCTCTCCTTACTTTAATAAATGCAAAAGTTACTCTGTCTGACTGTTGCCTTTTAGCGCTTTAAAGGCTGAATGGATTTCTATGAAATTCAGGCTAGGGCATAGGCTATAGATTTTTATTCCAGTAGAACGTTCCCGCGCATAATTTCCGACCACCACGTGAATGAGTTGAGGGCAAAAGTTAGTACCAACAAAATATTATGTAGAACAGACGATGGTATCATAGGGTATCAGTCTGCCACGCAGCGTATAACAGCATAATGTTCCTTCACAATAGAAAGAGATAGGCCATAAATCTATTCTAAGCTAAATCCATTAATTCAGGATTGATGTAACCCTACCTTTGTAGGCACTATAGACGCCGTGCCTTCATTTATGTACCGTCTTCCAGACACTAACTTTAGAAGGTAGGTATAGTAATTAAAGTGATAACATCTTGCCTTCAACTATCCGCCTGCCAAGTTTAGTGATTATGGCTATATCCCTGAGATATTCCGTTGTAGCCTGTTGAGGACATTTTCAGGGATGAAAATCGTAGGGTATAATACAAACATGTAAGAATCAAATTCTGGTAAATAACATAGTACCTATTTATTTTCATTCATCGAAAACCAGCCCTAATGAGAGTGGAATTGGATAATACCTACTGTTTTCCGACTAATTAGTGTATTTAGAATATATTCATAGAAAATACAAAAATCTCTATCCTCAAAAAGTTAACATGATGCAATAGAATTCCTTTGCAAAAAGGAGGTGACCCTATTACTAAGCCTCTGCTGTCCGTCTGTCTGTCTGTCAGCGGGCTGTATCTCATGAACCGTAATAGGAAGACAGTTGAAATTTTCCCAGACTTCTATTGCCGCTATAACAACAAATAAAATGAATTTTAAAATTAAAGGGGACCCCCTTTAATTTTAAAATTCATTTTATTTACTCGTACGAGGGGCCGAAGTCAACTCGCAGATGCCCCTTAGACGTTTTTAATGAAATGAGGTACCAATCGACGATTATCCCTGTTCGCACTATGCAAGTGCAACCAAGGATAACCCCCGGTTGATGTAGGACTATTGTAAGATATGGAAACAAAGATATCGGACTATGGGTTTGGGTTGCTAAAGTGGACTGGTCACCTGGAACTATGGAAGAACTATGGCCCCTGCCTGATCTATTTTATTTACTTCATTTTTTTTCACACAAGAAACGTGTTTTTTTTTTCGGCGTTTTTGCTAAATATTGTACGGTGGTACGGAGCCACTCCGTCTCGCACTTGGCCGTTTTTTGTATTTACCGAAATTAAACATGACAGACTGGTACCGGAAATACTAGAGAAGAACCTACACTTTAATTTACCCTATCCTCCTATCTACCAAACAGGGTGGCAGGGACATCGACGCAAAAACGGTTACCATGGATTCAGTACATGGTTTTGAACCCCTCTGCGTTAAAATTTTCCACGCGTCATGTTCGTGAACGGGCGCCGTCAGTTGAAACTGGTCATCTCTTATCTGCCAGGGCTTATTTTGAAACTTATATTTTGAATTGCTTTTGATAATTTTTTATACATTGTTCTCACATATAGAAGCAACAAGAATAATGTTTCCAGGATTTTGTAATATCTATATTTAAAAAAGTGTCCTTGGAGTTTCTTGCCCGTTCTTCTCCATAGAGATCTACGTTTTGGAATGAGCAACTAGCTTCAACTTTCTGACTAACTGACCGATTCTTTGACAGTTCAAAAGTGCCTGTAAATGGTTTAATTGAAATAAATGCTTTGAGTTTGAGTTCGAGTTTGCTTTGCTTTTACGTCGGTTATTAAAATCTGCTGTTTCGTAGAAAAGTGCAATACCTACGCGGTCAAAATGTATGGAACAGCAGATTTTTTTTTGTGATAACCGACGTATAATTTTAACGCAAGGGGATTCAGAGTCATGTACTGAATCTATGGTAACAGTTTTCGCGTCGATGTCCCTGCCACCCTGTATTTTCATCTCTTAACATAACACAATGTGACACAAACAAATAAAATATTTTAATGAACGCATTACCTGCACGCTGCAATAACGTCATTTTATGTAATTGTAACACGTTGCCATCAAAACTATCTACTTGTTGAGCAAATAATCATAAAGCGCGCGTTTTACCGTCGTCGCGTCGCGTGTCGCAGCGTTTTGTCGTAACTACGACGCGCGACGTACGGAGAATGTAATTAAAGCCACTGTTCGTGGCATAAACTGTTGCAACTCTTCAATTGCGTCTTACTTTGTCGGTTAAGTGTTGCGATTATTTTTGTTGCACTTTTGTTGGTGATAAAAGGTTGATGGGGTTATGAGATAGTGTAGCTAGTGTTTTGTCAACATTGATTGTATTTCTTTTAATAAAATGTCGCTAAGAAGCCATCTTTATTATTAATAACATTTTCAGCAGGTAGAGAAGCCATAACTAGGTTTAATCGGGGTATCAAATTGAATCTTGTAGTTTAACTGCATGATTCAGCAAAACTCAACATAAATCTATTGATTGTAGACTCCAAAAGTAGGTATCTAACAACAAAAAAAACCTGTAGCACTCGGGGACTGCCGCGGTAAAGCTATTGCATAGCATTTGTAACCTCCATACTTCCTATTTGTCAACGCTACACTTGGGATGATGACGTGATGACATAAAACAAAAATTACGTTCCCATGACAACGTGATGGCCGTCATTACATGGTGGTTAGGTTTTATTTTCGTTACGGTTTTATTTTCATTACGTTACGGAATTTCTTGATTCGGTCGCCGCGCTCAAAGCCCGCGATAAAAGCTATGCAATAGCTTAAAAAACATAAAAATTTAATCATCCGAAAACTTATAAGGAAAATAGGGATGATACCTGGGTAAAAAAAAAACTATTTAGTTCATCAGTCAGATAATAAAAAAAAATTAGACACGTATTTTTACTTTAACATTATTAATAAAAATTACTTAGCTTAGATAAAACGCATTAAAGTTGGGGAATGAGGGTTGCTACGTCACAAGTAAGTATAAAATCTATATACTCGTGACGTCATGGCACATTTTAACTCAATGTATCCCCGTAATCTTTTGATTACGTAAAAAATAAAAAATACGCATCCAATTTTTTTTTTAAATCTACCTGACGGACATAATTTTTATTTTTTTTTGTCATCATCCATATTTAAAAGAAACCGGTTCATGGCGAATTGTTTTAAGATCGCTCACTCAAACACACGTGTTGTTTGTCAAACTATTTGAAAGACTTATAAAAAAAAACGCATTTTAGTATTTGTAGACTAGTCAACCCACATCCTCAACAACCTGCCAAAACTTGACACTAGAGAAATTCATTAACTCTGCCAGTGACATATCGGTGGTATTGCTTGAACATTTGTCAAATACATGTGTCGCAAACCCTCATATATCTGGGACATTGTATTGTAATTAAACGTAGTCCATTGAGCATTATGTTAGGAGTAAACGCTTGACAATGTTACAGTGATTCTGTTAGCCAGATATGTATGCAGTAATAAATCTTTGCTCTGTTACGGCTACTGAATAGGCCGTGTTTGACATGTTTAAATGTCTGAGGTAAGTTATTGGTTTTATATAAGGCTTCTATTCTCGCGATTATGATAATGGCAGTTGATGCCTACAGATGTGATAAATTCAGTTTTAATCACATTTATTCAAAAAGAGCTAGTTTAGTCTTCGTAAACAGGGACCAAAATAGCTCTTTAATCCCTAGGGACCAAAAGTGATTTGAATCTGGAATGTGGATATTTTTAGTAAAAGTTCCAATAACCAAAGAGATCAATCACGAACATTGTATGAACAAGTAACAGGCTGAATGATAAAGTAAAAAAAAAGCTTGTGAAAACATAAATAAGTAAAAAACGCGCGAAATGCATTCCACCTTCGTTCGTATGGTTAACTCAAATTCGGATTTCACGTTTTATAAAAAATAAGTGTATCTTCCTCAAGTAGCGAGAATGAAATAAATAAACGTAGGTACTATTCTTATCCATAAGTTGCAATTACTTATTTTCTCATAGAGGGTGATAAAAAGTAGAGTGTCCACCTCGGAAGCAACACTATTTTAAGCTCGAGTGATGTACTTTGAATCCGCTTTGCTGCGCTCAGGATTCTACTTTAGAATCCTTCGCTCTACTCTGAATTCAAAGAAACACTCTCACCTTTAAAATAGTTGTTTGCTCCCTAAGCAATTGCAAAGCAATACTATTTTATAAATTGTCCAATCACCCCATGAAAAAATCATGCAAAACACTTTTGTCTGTAGAATTATGTATACGCTATAATATAAAGACATCATTACATCCCTCGTAAGGTCTATTTATAACCTTGTTTTCAATTGATGTTATTTCCACTTAAACAAACATCAACGTTATGCTAGTGTAAATAAAGTTGATTTTACACTGACTAGTACTATTGAAAAAGTCATAAAAAAGAAGAAGTTGTAGCGCAAACTGAACCTTATGTGTAGTTATTACAGTTGTTTTTCCTAAAATCAGCAGATTAGCTACTAAAGGTCGAATTAAATTACCTAGAAAAACTCCGCAGACGTATTGAGTATCGGTAAGTAAACATAATGAAACGAGAAAAAAAATGGCAGTGGCACTCCGGGAGTGCCGACAGAAGTGAAGATTTGAACAAGATCGCCTTGGTGGAAGAAAAATACTTGTATAGAACATAAGTTCGTAACCTTATCTAAATAAAGAGCACAATCGCATTTACAAAAAAAAAAAAACTTCCGAAACCTTTAAAGTAAAAAAACTTACGTAGAATATTGATCCGTAACTTAATACAAATAAAGAGCACAATCGCGTTTACAAAAATAAGGTGTCATAGTGTCGCGAAATCAACGGTTTAGTCCCATCTCAAAAATGCCTAACGCGCCTAAAGAAGTTTTCACTTCAAAAATTAAATAATTATTTTTTTGGCGTCAACGACAAAAGTACTGTAGTTACTTGAAGTACGAGCTTGGAAATAAGTATTTTGTAAACTAAGTACAAAATGGGAATCAGTTGCTTACTTCAAAAACGGTGAAGGAACCATTGTGAGGAAACCATGCTTGAGAGATATTTCTCGACGGTATGTGAAGCCAAGTCAGAGACCCATGGGCGGCTTTAAAACTCTGACACCAGGTTAGTCACTAACTACACGAAAATAAGAGAGAAGTTGCTCATCAACCCCGTCAAACCTACTCAGATGTTAAGTTTCGAAAACTTCTTCCATGACAAAGAAAACAAAGGTGCAACTTTAAATGCTCTAAACCTATTTCTACCTTCAGCGGTTTAGGCTGTACCCTGTCGAGCAGTCAATCAATCAGCAAGTCTTGGAACTGTTTAACAATGTATAGGTGTTCAGTTCTTAGAACTTTAACTGGACTGAAGCCACAATTAACACTATATAATTATGTTCTTGGTATTCTAAAGGTAAATATTTTACTGATCCTCTAAAAACTTATTGACGCGGCTTGTAAATTCTAAAAAGTGTTAATACTTGCAACTGTCTTCTTCTAATTCAAAGAAAAAGAAAGAGAGAGAGAGAGAACACAGGCAGAAAAAAACAAAAGAAAAGAGTAAAGTGATTACAGTGTTGTGGATAAAATTGTACACATCAGCTCGAGTACACTGCATACTGGAGAGTGGGAGAGAAAGTGTGAATTTAGTCAAAATGAAAATCCAAAATGGCAGCTCTGAAAATTATCGTACTTTTCATCATGGGTATCGTTTTCATGGTTTTCAAGGGTGCAAAAGCTGATAGTGAGGTCAAAATGTAAATCCAAGATGGCGACTGCAAAAATTTTGTTTTTGTTTTAAATCATACATATGAAATAACTTCATTCCTGTTCCCTAACCACACACATTTTTTATTATTTTTTATTAATGAACCTCTAAAAACTTTTATCTACACCCATGCTATAAAACCAAAAAAAAAACGTGTGGCACTCGGGGACTGCCGCGGTAAAGCTATTGCATAGCATTTGTAACCTCCATGACAACATCACGTTTCCCATGACAACATAACGTTGTCATGGGAACAGTCATTACATGGTAGGCGGAGTGGGGGGAGTTAGGTTTTATTTTCGTTACGTTATGGAATTTCTTGATTCGGTCGCCGCGCTCAAAGCCCGCAATTAAAAGCTATGCAATAGCTTAAAAAAACGTGTGGCACCCGGGAACTGCCGCGGTAAAGCTATTGCATAGCATTTGTAACCTCCATACTTCCTATTTGTCAACGCTACACTTGGGATGATGACATAAAACAAAAATTACGTTCCCATGACAACGTGATATTGTTCCCGTGATGATGATGTTGTCATGGGAACGTAATTTTTGTTTTATGTCATCATCCGTCATTACATGGTAGGCGGAGTGGGGGGTGTTAGGTTTTATTTTCGTTACGGAATTTATTGATTCGGTCGCCGCGCTCAAAGCCCGCGATAAAAGCTATGCAATAGCTTAAAAATGAAATATTTTTTCTTTTCTTTCTTTCTTTCTTTCTCTATAAAAGTTTCTGAAACAGTTAGCTTATTGGCAACATTATAACAGCCAGTGTCATAGTAACCATTACATCATCCAAACGAGTGTTATAATGTTGTACTAAATTTCATTACGCAACTCGTTTCAATGTTCAAACGGGGGACAGCAGCACCCGCTGAACGCATGTGTGTGTGATGTGCTGCTGCAGGCGATATACATACGTGGAATTGTACTGAATTTCGTGGGAATTTCTTTATTCTTGATCTTGAATTACAAACACCCAATGGTTTCAGAAACTTTTATAGAGGATTCATATCATGGGTGTAGATAAAGTCTTGTATGCAACTGTTATAATTAGGTATTAAAACACTCATGTGATACTATTATCACACTCGGCTTCGCCTCGTATGATAAACCCACATTCGTGTTTCAATACCCCTTATTATACAACAGTTACATAAATAACTATTTGTATATAATAAATATTTATATTATATATATTATATACAAATAGTAATTAATATTTATAATAAATATTTCTAACGACGCACACTTTTTATAATAACTGAGCCTCTTTAATTTTTTGGGCTTTCCTCACAATTGGTCGCAGTAACTAAGCTAGGTTACCCCGCCGACCAAATGGATTAGGTCAAGTTAGAACTGTGACGAACCGCGCGCAAGAGAGAAAGCTGTTCAGTTTGATGTCAAAGTCAAAGTCAAATCATTTATTTCAAATAGGCCCATGTATGGCACTTTTGAACGTCAAAAAATTACAAAATAATAAAATTGATTCTAGTTGCCCCTTCCAAAAGGTAGTTTTCGTATGGAGAAGAATGGGCAAGAAACTCCACCGTTACTCTTTTAAAAATGTTTTTCAATTGTTTGTATATGTACATACATTTGTTAAATAATTATTATATGTGAAGACGATGCACCTAGAATAAAATTACTATACCACAATAGGTAAAAAGAATTAAAAATGAAGCAACGATAGATAATTTAATATGTGATAGATACATTGTGCTCACATATTTACAAACATTGTAAAAGTAGACGATTTTCCTAAAATTTTACAATTAATAAGTGTGTGAGGAAGTCACAGAATGTAAAATCAATGTCATAAAACACAAAGTAATAAATTTTACAATTAAATTAGCAACCAGTTTGATTTTGTCTTGATTCTAAATTGTCCTATGGAGCAGGACCAGCATGTTTCCAAGCACTCTTATCTTGGATATAATCCTCTAATTTGTAATATGCTTGTTTACAAAGTGTACTTTTTATATGAGTTTTAAATTTTCTTTCATTTAATTGCAATATGTCACAAGGTATTTTGTTGTAACATTTAACACAGTACCCCATAAAAGATGTATAATGATGATGGTGGATGAGAGATGTATAATGAGGAGGATGGTTTGTACCACGCCAATTTGACCACAACTTTTGATACATGTCGTAGAACTTGTCTATATAATGTGCCTGTAGGTTAATTATACTGAAAAGGCATACAGCGCTCTGCGGGTACAATACAATAACGTCTTCAGGATGTTGTTGCGGTTGCCGCGGTTCTGCAGTGCGTCCGCCATGTTTGCCGAAGCGCGTACGTATACTTTTACGCAATAAGATGCAAGCGTGTATTGTGGTGTTGGGCAGACTACGCGGCAGCAACAACGACATTCTAAGGATAGTTTTGAGTAATTATCAGTGTTCGATGCACTCGCTCTGGGTAAGCATCGGTTATGATTTACTTGTTATATATAAATTTATATTCTTGACCTACTAACATGGTTTATAAGCTCCTATTGTTATTAAACATAACGGATCATGTTGTCTGACAAATAATAATAATGCATGATAGTTGGAATCTTACGATAAACACACAATGACTGTACTAGGTACAACTTTAAAAGCAATATATACGCCTAGTTTCTTCCCGTGACTTCATCCACGTGGAAATTAACTAGGGTAAAAGCCGGATAGTTGCCACACTTTTTAAAAAAGCTCTTTTATTAAAAATGTGTACCAATAATTTTTTTATTCAAAGTGTATTCTTAAACATAGTTTATTAATCTTCTAACATAGCCTATTTTTTCAAATATAAATATTATTAGTTTTGAGTAAATCCTGTTTTATGAGACCTCTAAAAAAGGGGATAGTTGCCTACTATGGCGGATAGTAGCCTAACGTTAAAAATGGTTCGGGGGATACTTGCCTAATGTGAGGATAGTTGCCTATTTGTTTTTTTTTTTGAAATAGAAATGAACTTATATTAATTTAAGTAATCAGTTTTTATTATTGAATACAATCTTTTATTAAGTATTAATTAAAGTTAAATTATAACATAAAATTACAACAAAAATAGACTCAAAAATGGTAATTAGGTATCCAAAATAATATTGAAACATTATTATTTATTTTAAAGATAGAACAATAAACAAAATAAGAATTAACTTTGGCATTAGCATCTGTTAAGTAAGTATTCAGTCCTTATTACTTACTGAGATCCTTTATTAAGTACTAAGAGAAGTTAAATTATTACCTAATCAATACTTAAAAATACTAAGGTTTTTTTAGGGCAACTATCCGCAAAAGACAGATAGGCAACTATCCTTTTTGATACGGATACTTGCCCTTTTTATTTACGAAATAAATAAAAAATATTTAACAATAAAACGTAATAAACAGTGCAATTTGAACTCTAATGCATTCAAAGAAATATTTTTTTTACGAAAATCGCAATCAGTTATAAAAATATTTAACAGAGATTACTTATCAATATAATTCTGACGCTCGTCGAAGTATCGCCGCGGAAGATTTTTACTCACACGGACAAAACACGTGCGCCTACTTCAACGGCTTACGCGGCACTGAGGCCTGCGCGGGGGCCGCTTTCAATTATAACCGAAAAGAAACACTGTCAATACGTCTAACATAGAGCATTTGAAACTGAGGCATGTATCCGTCCGAGGCAACTATCCGGCTTTTACCTATACCATAAAACATCCTATAGAACTCGGTAATAGTGTAGCTTTCTATACGAGAAAGAATTCTTGAAAACGGATGAGTTCTTCCAAAGATTACCTCTTACAAAGAAACAAACAATGTTGCCTCTTTAGATTGCATAAAGTCCAATCAAAAATAGGTAGTTGCAAATGCGCAAACTATAATACCAGCCTATTATTGTCCTACTACAGGCCAAAAGCAACTTCTTGTACAGAGAAGGCATGAGCATTGATCACCACGCTTGCTCAAAACGAGGTGCAAACTGCGTCAAGAAAGTATGACTTAAGGATGATTTCCACCAAACGGCTCACATCGTATCGGATCGGAAAGGATACAAATGGATGACATATCCGTTTCTGCGCCTAGTCAAATAGTTTCATTCCTACCGTGTTGACGTGTTCTAATTTTTGAAAATGGTTGAATTTGACGTAGTATTATTATTGGCTATTGCATTAGAAGAAGAAGAAAATAATCATAAAACACAAAAGAGGAAAAGAAAAATTTGGATTGATGATTTTTTTCCTGGCCACGGCTTTGAGCGCACGCGATGACAGCCGAAAGGATCCGATAAGATACGACGAGCGGAGGCGAACGGAGCCTATCACGCGTCGCAGCATACTCTCGGCTACGATCGCGTCTCACGGAAGACGCCCGCGGTCAAGCTACTGTGCGGGGCTTGGTAATATAGACTTTAAAGACTGTGTACACGATTTAATATCGTTGAGAGATTGTAAAATCCATTCCGATCCGATGCGATGTGAGCCGTTTGGTGGAAATCATCCTTAACATAGTATTTCTCTGGAGATAATGCCTTATGTCATTAAGGCTTGCCTTATCTACCACCATTAAGTAAAAAGCATAAAATGAATAAAAATATACATATCTTTTTCAGGAAGAAAAACAAACAACTACGTTTTAAAATAAAACCTTTGTCATGAAGTATCAATGACACGACTCGCAATAACGATAATATTCTAGAGTGGGTAGTTGTCTGCATATTTCTTTTTACTCGATAGGAAGTCGAGATGTTCTAGAGTGCTATGCTAGTTGTTTCTATGGAGACATCTTGTTAGTACTATCTAATATTGATTGTGCAACTCAATAAGTGCTCAGACAAGTTATTTTTTGTAGAAGGTTGATATTTATGAGAGTTCTCTCTTCTATTAACTTATTGGAAATAATAAGGTGGCATTTTGCTATTGATGCAACATTGTTAAATGACCTAAACGTTTATACACTGAAGTTTGCGCATGCATATACAAGTTGTATATACATGCACAAACTTTAGTGTATAAAAGTAATAATGTACTACAGAGAACACACTTTTTCAACAATAACATGAAAAATTCCATTCATTTGGAACCCTAAACCTCATTATACAGAACAACAAAGCTTTGTTTTAGCCCCAAAAATGTGAAAAACACTTGAAATTACGTCATTAAAACAAAGCGTACGCCGCCATTACAATGTGAACTACAACAAAATTTTGTAAACACCCCCAAATTGAAATAATAACAAGTATAGTTGCAAACGACTTGTCTACATTGTCGTGAATTAGGCGCATTAGGCGAGTGGCCCCGTAATACACTGTGACAATGCGTTTATCCATGATTATGCACCACACCACCGATCTGGCACACTGCAAAAATAGACTCTACACTCCCAAAAATACAGTTGAAATTGTATAAATATTTAGTAGGTAGTTAGGGCTCCTTGCCAGTAATGTAGTCGTGACTATTTGTAGCAAGAGATAACAGCACACGAGTTGGTAGTGGGACCTGTTGATGATAAGCGCCGTCGTCGATAAGGCCGTCTGCTGATGGACGGGCCCAGCCAGAATTTCGGCGAATGCATATTTCATGAGTTGATTAAATAGTTCACGCTTTGAATTTCCCCGCACATACATATGTAGAAGGTATACATATGTAAAGTCTACTGCAGTACGACGCAGACTGAGCCGTAGTTAGCATGCGTCGTGTTTTTAGTTGACAAAATGTCACTAGGAATGGGGTCGGGATGTTTTTCTTATCAACTCGGTATGAAACCATTTAATATGGTGATCAGAGCATGACAGTATTGTTAGAGTGGGAAGAAGCTAACGTCAGCTTACGTATTACATTTTCTTGAAAACGAGACCTTATAGGTAGTTCAATATGTCAATCTTCTTCTTTTCAAATCGATGGTAAATTATTAGGCACCATCTCCACGGGCGAGAAAATCACGGCGATAGTCTCGCCTTACCATCAAATTCAATAGAAACTCTATGAATCAATCTCCACACGGCGATATCATCGTGGCGATAATTTGAAGGCAATTCACGCCGCGCCGCGATTCTCTCGTCTTTGGAAATGGCTCCTTAAATAGTTGGGCTCAGTAGGTGGCCAGCGTTAGTGGCGTTTTTAGGTCCTCAGAATTTCAGATGTATGGACACTTTGGACATGCCAATATTTAGGCCATGGTTTGGTCAGGAGCACCGCATTCGCACTGGGTGTCTGTTGGGTCAATGATCCCCCATTTTGCAAGATTGTGCTTGCAGCGGCCTTCTTGGGTCTGCAATCGATTAATTGCCTGCCGTATAGGCCACTGCAGGTCACGTCCGGGAGGTAGATGCTCCTGGTGCTGAACAAAGTCGGGTGGTGGCGAGTGTTGTTTTTCCCACAACTCTCTTCTGGCCTCAGGCGGTAGGTCTTGAATAGTAGATCTGTGTATAGCAAAGAAAGCTCTTCTGGCTCTTAAGTCTACCCTGGGCTGTTGTGTGTTTGTACAGGGGAACCGGCTTCTTGCTTATATTTATTAAGCGCGCATGCGACTTCCCTTGGTACGATAGGTGGAGTGACACCGGCCAACGGGTAGAGTTTATTAAGCGGAGTAGGTTTTAGGCAACCTGATATAATTCGACACGTCTCGTTCAAGGGACAATAAATGTCGATGAAAACTTCTATGTTAGTTCCGGAAACGACAATAAGACTATTTTAAAACTAAGCCGAATACACGCCTGTAGGTACAACTACATAATTTAAGAATGCATAGCTAACAACTTTAAAATTCTTCCACCAAAATCAAAAACATTTACTATCAAGGCATGAAACACTATTAAAAACAATACCACATGTATTATTTAACACTGGAAATACAAACACACGTGCAACAACCACTTCTATTTAAGTTTTAATCGTTCTCTTCGACGCCATGTTGCCTGCAATCGATTCCTCACTTACTAGAAATCATTACTTATTGGTACAGAATCTATTTATACGAAGCAATTCTGTAACGAATCAGTCGGTAATGCGCACGCGATGTGTGTTCTGATTAGTGTTACATATGCGCATTTAATATGAAGTTTTCACCCAACTTCCCCAAGAAGGAGGGTATTTTTTTCGAGAGTATGTCTATTTCTTTGGCACGCTCTGTAGCCTAAACGGTTTGATGGATTTTAACATATGAGATGTCGTTAGATTTGTCTTAATTGTAGGAGTGACATTGGTTATATAATATTTATATATTTCATCTGCAAATGCAAAAAAGAAAGAGGCAGGTTTAAAAAAAACAATATTATTGGTATCAAATTAAAGCTAGTAATGAGTCAATTCCAAATATATATGTAGGAGACGGGTATGTGACTTTCGTTATTATCAGCGATATTTTAACTACTGTGGGCGTAGTGTGGGTAGTGTTGGTTAATGCGCAATAGAAAAACAGTTTACAGTTCAGATCACATTATAATTTACTATCAAATTAATCACACTTGCTAAATTATACACACACTGGGTGCGACGGCGTTTATTAAAATCACCAATTAACAAAATAATCACAAATTACAACTAACACAATTACTGAGCACAACGAATCGAGAACAGTTCCGCGACATCTTAACTCCGATGCGACCAGAGGCTGAATGCCCTCCTCGCTGTGGCCTTAAAACATCACGACTGCAGAAGCGTGCCATTTTTGGTGTAGGTAGATCACTCTTGATGTCGCCAGCGGCGCGCTTGCGATTCGTTTCGTGTCCGTACTAATGACCGGATCCGACATATATATATTAATAAAACTAAAAAGTTTGAGAAAAAGCAAATTGTTTTAAAAAAACAAAAAACCTGACTGCAAAAACACATAACTGAAAAGAGAAAAACAAGCATCTATACAAACTAATAACCTGAAATGTTGTTGTATCTTTTGTTTGTCCCCGCCTGCAATACCAAAATTCTATAGGTATATGCTTGTTTTTCTCTATTCAGTTATGTCTTTTTGCAGTCGGGTTTTTTGTTTTTTTAAATAATTTGTTAGGCGGTGTTTTAGTTGATTTCTTGCCTAATTATTTCGTAGAATAGGCATCTTCGAATGCATTATTGAGTTCTTTTGAAAATATAGATATTTTCTATCTGCTGAATATGGCAACCGTCACGGTTTTTGTGAGTTAATGTCTGACATATACATATTATGTCCATGTCCATATCATATATGTGGGTGAGCTTTGATAGAAACAAAAACTTAGTCAACTGTGCATGTTGGCATAATTATTTACTTAACTAATCAGGCTTAATCCATTAAAGGGATATTCCTAAGTCATTTCTCATACCGCCAATAACTCAAACAGTGTATTTCTTACACTAAAACAAAACCATCGAACGTAATTTCATCCGTTCAACTCTTTCGAACTCCCAACGATATTTCAACCTGCGGTCTCTGTAAGAAATACGGTCTAATTTGTGAAAGCACAATATCTCAACAACCCTGATGTTAGTAGTTATCAATAAATCACAGCGGTACCTTTTCCAGAACGAATGTTAAACCGATAAACATTCATCTTCAATACATAGTTGACTAAACGGCGTTTTCTAAAAAAAGAAATACGGTCTCACTTGAACGTGCGATTGGTACCCAGTTAGACCGTACTGTGATTCTAAAAATGGTTCTGAGGTGAGTTTACAATGAGTATTGCCACATATTCTGACGTTCTTATTTTTGGTAGAATTTATCATTTTTGAAACGGGATTGAACGGGATGATATACAGGGTGGCATCCCGACATCGACGCGAAAACTGTTACCATGGATTCAGTACATGAAATCAGTTGTTTCATAGAAAAGTGCAATACCTACGCGGTCAAAATGTATGGAAAAGCAGTTTTTTTTTAAATAACCGACGAAAAATTTCAACGTAAGGGAGTTCAGAATCATGTACTGAATCCATAGTAACAGTTTTTGCGTCAATGCTCCTGCCACCCTGTATAGAATTCAAGTTAGTTTATTGGTTTAACATTACACACACACACATTCATAAACTAATTATATCGTAGTTAATTGATTCAGGCGTGACCTTGGGAAAATACATTATAAAATACAATAAACGACCTGACCTGTTCCGCTTAGCTATTTAAACCTCTCAACGAAGCATCCTCAGGATGACGATTGACTTGTCGCGAACTCGAACACGGCATGTTGCCACACCGAGCGCTGAGGTGAAACACGTGTCGATTTCTTTCAGGGTTTTTTATATCTCTTTAGAAATAGCTAAGCGGAACAGGTTACTAAATATATCCACGTCTATTGTATTTTTTAATTATATCGTACAACAAAATCTGGCTGCGAAAAGTGGAAATGTCGTAGCCACTTTAGATGCTGTAAATACAAATCAAATCATTTGCCGACATAAAGAAAAGAAGCATAAATACTAAACTTTTAATACTTAAAACTTATTTTAAAAAATCTAAATCCAAGCGCATAAAACCGCTAGTTTACAAAGAGAAAGAAACAGTGTGCTACGTCGCCCGCGTAGCGGTTTGCTACGAAGTTGTAAGGAGTTACTAATACGGGTTTGTTCCAAGTTGGATTATACTAACTTGGTATATATACTCTGGAAACTTAGTATAGGGTATAACGAGAAGTGCTTTAATTATTGGACTTCAGATTTAAGTCTTAATTATTCTCGTTTAAGTCTCGTAGCACCTGCTACGAAAAGCATAGCACACTTCTGCGTGTCATATTAGAACCTATTTTTTGTGATTTTGTAAAAAAACATTGTACAATTATAGGCATTTTCAGGGGTTCTCTGATGTCTGGTAAATTGTATAATGTATAAAAGGCAGTCATTTTAAAAAGTGGTAATGCCAACGGCGACGTGCAATTCAATTCATCTCATTTTAAGGCTTATATTAGAGCAAAAGCTAAAACTTTACCATTTTAGACTTTGGTCAATTTTTTTATTTATAAATGGGTTGCTCTTGATCACGATCTCGTCTGATGGCGATATCCTAACTAATATTGTAAATGCGAAAGTGAGTTTTTTTTATTGCATAGCTTTTATCGCAGGCTTTGAGCGCGGCGACCGAATCAAGAAATTTCGTAACGGAAAAAACCTAACACCCCCCACTCCGCCTACCATGTAATGACGGTTCCCATGACAACGTGATGTTGTCATGGGAACGTAATTTTTGTTTTATGTCATCACGTCATCATCCCAAGTGTAGCGTTGACAAATAGGAAGTATGGAGGTTACAAATGCTATGCAATAGCTTTACCGCGGCAGTCCCCGAGTGCCACACGTTTTTTTTTTGTTTGTTGCGCTTTCACGCTAAAACGGCTGAACAGATTTTAATTAAATATAGCACATGGGTAGACCATGACCTGAATTAGGACATAGGATACTATTTATCCCGATATTCCCACGGGATCGACACTTATGGAGGTGAAACCGCGGGGCGCAGCTAATTATTTATAATCAGATTCGAGCCCAAAAAAAACAAATGTTTTTTGCCTCCGATTTTTTATTCAAAAATTAACTTTTCCAAAAACCACGGGAACAAATAGTAGCAGTAGTCGTCACTGAGCCTCGTATGCAATAGGTAAGCAATGAATAAACGGTCGGCCCGAGTGCGACCGATAAAAATGATATATGTACCAACGTGGACATAGCCCCGCTACTTTGTTACTTGAACTCCACCAAAAACAGGGCACGGTTTTAAAAACAATATTTAGTCATGTTACAGTCAGGAAACAGAATTTTCGAAACCGAAATATAATAATATAATACAACTTAATTCAAGAACTGATGGTCTGTTAAGCTCGTTCGTGAAAAGTATTTATAGATTCGAGTGGTATTGGGGTTTTTATGATGAATTTTAAGTAATAAAGCTTTAAAATTTTACTGAAGAATCAATGTCGAAATTTTACTATGCTCGTTGATATGTGAAATGACGGTTTTAAGTTTATTTTTAGTGTAAGTGAATGTTTTAATGGTGGAGCGCGAAATCAACTTACATAATAAATATGTTCTTTTATTTTTAGATAAATAAATTGTACTCCAGACCAAATTTCGGCTATTGCGATCAATCTCAGTGGAGACCAGCCTTCGGCGCGGGAGATATAATAGTGCACAAGTGTGTGCGCAGACATAGGGACACTCTCTCTTCCCTCACTCTCATAATCCGATGGGACGGCAATCCGACACGACAGGAGAGATCAGGCGCAGGACCAACAGCTTAACGTGCTTTCCGAGGCACGGGGGTATCACACCGCCAACTTCCAAACTCCAGGCTAAGAAATTTAAAATAGTTATTTTATTTTATTGATATTTCTCATTTCATACTGCGAAAATCGAGGGCAAAGTATAATTCAAGTTGAGGCTATTTTGAATTCAAGGCCCTTAACTCCACTATCCAACGACCCTTCCGACCTCGCTCCTTTAACCCCGGCACACTTCCTTATTGGGCGTTCTCTAATCATGCTGCCTCATCCACAGATCCAGAACACCAACGTCAACAGCTTGCAACGATTTTGGCGTATAGAATATCTGAAGCAACACTTCTGGGCTAGATTCTCCCATGAATATGTTCTCTGGCTACAGGAGAGAACCAAATGGTGTCGGTCGTCTGGCGAGCTCAAGGAAGGCACATTGGTCGTCGTTAAAGACAAAAACTTACCACCTCTTATGTGGCTTCTAGGACGCATCACAGATGTTCTCCCAGGCAGAGACGGCGTCGCGAGGGTCGCCGACATCCTCACACGAAAGGGTGTCATCCGGCGTGCCTTCAACACCATCTGCCCGCTGCCGGTCACCACTGTTGAAGACTCTTCAACGGGGGGAGTATGTTGAGACCTCCGCTCTCAACATCGCCGCGCGCTGGCGGCAGTGAACGAGGGGTGCGGGGCAGCGGCGAGTCAGCTGGCCTCACAGCCAAGCGCGGGCCCCCGCGCCTCAGCAGTTAGCTGTTGCACGCCTTCAAGCACGGCTGCGCTTACGCGTCTTGTTAACCATCCTATTTAATTCTTGTTTTTTCCTATTCCGTGTTGTACTTTTTATATTCATAAATTTATTTAATATACAGTCCACTCAATCATCTTTGATTTCTCTCCACTACGACCTATCGTCGCGATCAAGTATTGATGGTTCTTCAGTTACAAGAAACATTTACCAATTCAATTTCTGAGTAGGGCCAAGTTATTAAATTTTATATCTTCGAAATACTTTGATCGAACACCGCACAGAAACCAAAAGTCACAAACATTCTTATACCAACATGTATTATTTATATAAAACTCTTATCTATACAAATTTCACGCTCCTTCTCCATCCCAAATCCCTAACAACATATTTATACCATGTGAATTATATTCCGAGAAATTTACATAACGTCAAAAAGATTCCGCGTTATTACGAATCCAAAACCGTCGCCGTCCTAACTTCTAAAGAAAATTAATTTGAATAATACATACTACATACAGGGAAATAACGCAAGAATATTGCATAAGGCAAAAAGCTGCACAATAATATCCGATCATGAATAACCTACACGATGCCAAAAACTAAAACAATAACAATTGAAACTTACCGTTTTCTTTTCTGCTAGACGTCAAAAAAAAAAAACTATTTGGAAAGCAAGTTTGTAAGACATAGAGTGGGAACATTAAGGGTGCGTATTGTTTCTTCTCCATATAAAATAAAACAGTAGTTGCCTAGATAAAAAAAAGAAATTCTATTTAGTCCGTCTTTTAGATAATAAAAAAATATTAGACACGTATTTTTTGCTTTATCATATGAATCAAAAATAACTTGGAAAACACGCATTAAAGTTGGGGAGTGGGGGCTCGCTACGTCACAACGTCGTCGTATTAAATCTAACAAGGCGTGACGTCATGCCACATTTTAACTCAATGTATCGCCGTAATCTTTTGATTATGTCAAAAAGAAAAAATACGTGTTCAATATGTTTAAGTAATCTACAAGACGGAACAAAAAAAATTGGACACAGGCCTATTATCCTTTACTTTATATTTTGACATATCTAAGTCATATTTTATTAAATAGAAATCATTATTTTGTTTTTAGGAGAGTATTTAGAGGAAAGAAATTACAAAGTCAAAGAATTTATTTCAATTAGGCACAAAAAGGCACTTTTTAACGTCAAAAACAAAAAATAGAATTGATTCTAGTCGCCCCTTCCAAAAGGTAGTTTTCGTATGGAGAAGGATGGGCAAGAAACTCCACCGTTACTCTTTTAAAATGTTTTACAATATTTTGTATATATTAATTATATAATTATATGTGAAGACGATGCACCTGGAATAAGATTACTATACCACAATAGGTAAAAATAATTAAAAATGAAGCAATGACAGAAAAAATAATTATGTAATGGATACATAGTGTTCACAAATTTACAAGCATTGTAAAAGTAGGTATCTATACGATATTCCTAAAAAAAATTACAAGTGATACTAATTAGTCAGTGTGTGAGTTCAAGTTATCACAGAATGAAAAAAAAATGTTATAATATTGAATTACACAATTAAATTAGCAACCAATTTGATTTTGTCTAGACTCTAAATTGTCCTATGGAGCTAGACCAGCATGCTTCCAAGTATTCTTATCTAGAATATAATCCTCTAATTTGTAATATGCTTGTTTACAAAGAGTACTTTTAATATGAGTTTTAAATTTTCTTTCAGTTAACTGTAATATATCACAAGGTATTTTGTTGTAACATTTAACACAGTACCCCATAAAAGATGTTTGTACTTTGGATAATTTGAAAAATGGTTGATCTATTTTATCTTTATTTCTAGTATTAAAATTATGTCTATCACTTATTTTCTTGAAAAGATGCAGATTTTTCCTTACATACATAATATTTTCATAGATGAATTGGCAAGGTACCATCATAACATTAATCTTTTTAAATAGTTCCCTGAGAGATTCGCAACGACATAGATTATAAATGGCTCTGACAGCCCTCTTTTGTAAAATAAAGATGCAAAACAATAAATACAAGTTTACTTAAAGGCACTTAAGGTAAACTATGATTTTTATTACCTGATTCATATTTGTACTATGCACCACTGTTCACTCAGTATTCATCAAACAGTTTAATGTTTCACACAATCAAACGAAAAAAACATTACATCTGTATGGATAAATAGAAAATGTAATAATTATGTCTGAATGTTTGCTGATAGGAACCGAGAAAAATGAATGAGTAAGCTTTTTATCTTCACCTTCCAATGGAGAAAATGGAGAACATGGTTTGTTATAATAATGTTCCTCAGTTTGTTCTCAGCAAAAGTCATGGAATATTTTTTTGAATATGTCTTACAATGTTGATACTTTATTATTGATGTGGTGACCATATATTTTTTTTTTTAATTTTTTTTTTTTAATTTCATTAAATTTTTTGAAAGTATACCTTTGAACTATTTCTTTTAGGCATCTATTTTATTTGATCTATGTTTATTATATTGTATATATTTTATTATATGTTTTTTTTTATTTTTTTTATTGCTGTTTGCTGTGATACATATAAAATACCTATATAAATACATCAGATAAAAGCCATGAGCACATAAAAACTATAAGTTAAAACTGCACCGTATAAAGGCACAATTATACATCAAAGTACTGCAACACATCTGAATTTAAAAAAATAAGCTAAACCCGAAAAAAAGGCGTGAAATAAGCAAAAATTTTCACCATTACCCAAAGTGTGATCGTTTATTTTTTGGCTAATGACCCCGTGGCCGGAGGGACTTCCTGCCGATACCCCGTGCCCTCCGAAAGGTTGGCTATTCACGCGTTATGGTGAATAGTTATAAAAGCTGTGAAATGAAATACTATGCTCTAATGCGGACTTGATAACCGACTGCTGGAGGAGACATTGTGTTGGGTTTGTATTGTTAGATTTGGAGTTTGTGATGATGTTTTGTGTTTTCAACCGTGTATGCCATTTTCATAGGCTTTAACGTGCTCGAGCAAGGCTTTCATAACCATGGACTATAAAAAACCAGTCAAGTGCGTGTCAGACCACGGACAATGAAAGGTTCCGTAGTTGAGATCAAATTATGCCAAAAACAAACTTGACATTGTAGTTGAGAAACACGTTCTCCGATAGGTAGATCGATATACGCCACGGTTCAAATGTATGTTTGTAATCGTAAAAAATATTTTTTTATGTGATAAAACTACAAATTAACTCTTTTCGGACTTTTTCCTTTACATGTGCTGTAAGATCTTGCTTCCTGCCAAATTCAATGATTCTAGTTCAACGGGAAGTACCCTGTTAATTTTGGATTTACTAGCAAGTATCAAAATATGTCACATAAATGGCCGTATTTTTTATTGCGTTGACTTAGAAGCTTGATTTTTTTTAACTCGATGGTACCGTAGATTTACGCATTTGATATTAATTTCATTACGCATTTGATTGAATTAAATGTTATAGATATGTTAAATCTCCTACCCAACCTGGTAGGAGATTTTTATCAGAAGTTTTCAATTCTATGTTCAGGATTTCAAAACTCAAATGTTTGTGATTTGTGTGCGAATGTTATGTCTTACCAAAGCAATAAAATACAAGACATTTTTAGCTGTGAGTGGTTTATAAAATCTTTGTGTTGTATAAAACAATAATTTTATAAAAGATTTCAAACAATATGGCTTATGTATTTCTAAATCAACATCGATTTACATACTTTCAAGTTCTTTCATAGCATGATCACTTATTACAGCGAATCATAATTTGTGAATTCCTACTAACATTCAAACGAATATGTTATTGGCTTCCGTGACTAGTAGGTATATATACTTACAGTGCCTCCATAGCTGCTTGCATCAAAAGGGTACGCAGTTGCGTGATGGATTTCTAACAATATTACGTCATATTATTCAAATTACTATCGGAAGACTTCCTGGAATACATGGAAAAATATGCTTCATGTATTTGTACCGTTTATATTTAGCTGCATCTGATTAGATTGGGAATTGAACTTGCCAAACTGATGAAAAAGGCTATGACAATAGTAGATTGTTATACGAGGGGCTAAAATAGCCCATTGTAACGAGGTAGTTTTACTCCCGAGCTTTAGCGAGGGAGTAAATAGAAACCGAGTTATAATGGGTTTTAGCGCCGTGTGTTACACTCTACTTTTCACTACGATTGCGAGAAAATAAAATAATTCAATACAATATTAAATTGTTTATTTTATTTAAATGTACAATTTGTACAATTCTGGATATTTAACGAGATGTTTTTTCCAGGAACTTAATTTCAGTCCTCTGTGAAGATGTTCTCACTAGATAATGATATTTTCACTGTTGTAAATTATATTACGGTCACTAATTCAATTCGTAATTAGAAAAAAAATCTAAAGATTTCGCGCCAATGCGTTTTTTATTTCTTCTGTAGCCGCAACGCAATGCACGCATTCTACCGAAGAGATAGCCGCATTTAGTTCCATTTTCAAAAATAAAATGTTCTTCTTTTTTTTTGTGAACCAGTAATAAGTCGAGTCCATAATCATGATTATTCTACATAAAAATAAAGCCTTTTTCGTTTTTCAAAGCTCGTTGAAACAGACAAAAATTTTAAAAAAATACTTTTTCCCCTAGAGCAAGAAATGCTATTTTTTCCCCGCTCTGGTACTCTACAATGACGGCCTTTTTGAGCAAGAGGAGTGAAAAAAACATTAAACAGATAATGGCTTTATGGTAATGGCAATGGGAGGTGACAGATTTCATCGATAATTTAAATCGTCCAGCTACTTTTGCAAGCAATACGAAAAAGCATATTGTATCATGGCACATGACGTTTCCAATTCAAAGTAATTTAATAAAAACATGAGCATATGTTTGAGCTATGTATAATAAATCAATCTGCCTAGCATTTTCCCAACTATGTTGGGGTTGGCTTCTAGTCTAACCGAATGCAGCTGCATATCAGTATTTTACATGGAGCGACCTCCACAACCCAGTAACTGGGTAATAATTGTTTGTTTTAAGATCATTCACTGATGCATCTTTTCGCATGTCTTTTGGGCTAATATATGTATTATTGTTTGTTTTGAGGGGTCTGGCGCTGTATGCCGAGATACAGGACTCGTCCTAGTTCGGCTACAGATACTCCCATGTTATATACTCCCAAGTACTAGCCTATAAGTATGTGTAATTGTATTTTTTTTTTGTTGGAATCAATAAACTAAAGTCCCCGTCACGAGAAGCTATAAATTTTGTAAACACACATTCAGGGGTTTGCAATCTTTGGGTAAAATAAAATAAAAACAGTTTTGTACTATTTTTTTACAGGGATATAATTATATTAACACACACATCTAATTACAAACAAAATATAACCTAATCCGCGAAAACACCACAAACAAACAGACGCATTCGAAACTCGAAAGACAGCAGAGACAACGTCAGCGTGAACATACTTCAAAATCGTGGCCCAAATGTTTACGTTCCATGAATCAGATGCGTTCCAGTACCACAAAACCTTAGACGACAGCGCTTTATATCGCTAAAATATAACCCGATCAAGTGAAATTGCTCATTAGTTTCGTATAACACGTACGTTACTTTGCCTTCATTGAATTTGGGATTATTTGTTGTTGATTAAATTGTCGCTACGTAACTTGGTAGAAGTTCTTTATTTACAAAAATTATAGCTTCTCGTGACGGGGACTTTAAACTAAATACGATACCCCTTAGTAAGACTGGTTGTCAGACTTTCGGGCTTCTGACGACCCGTAACGACTGTCAAAGAGCCACGAATGACAGCCGGGACCAACGGCTTAACGTGCTTTCCGAGGCACGGAGTTTGAGCCATGTACAATTGTATAAAACAGTAAAAACCTACCTACATAAGCACACACATACAAAAATCTAAAATCCCAAGATCAAAATAAAGGTACAGTTGAATACAAAAGACGTCGTAAGTTAAGCTTATCGCCTTTCGTGGCCCGTTAGCCACGAGGCGGCAATTGATTCAACTGCTCCACAATCCGAGATCTCAGTAAACCCGCACTTTTGAATATTATCATATTTTATTCTGTCAATTACAGGTGCAAACCTGGAATCTGGATTTGTGCTCGGTTAGTAACAAATAGCAATAGACTTGCCTCTTAATGGGGGTTAAACATGACGGGCAAAATAGTAATAATATTAAATAATAAATCACAGATAAGTAGATTTACAATATCACGTGAACTTTGAGCGCCATACTAGATATCCTTTGTCTTGGAAGCCCCGTGTAAGTGATATATTTTTGTCACTCTAAATAAAAACAATTAGCATAAAAATGTGACAGTAAATACCACAAACTCCACTTACTCCTTCGTGAAATAGGTACAGGCGTGATTTTATGACTAGGTTATTTTATTATCATATTTTACACTGTCAATTACAGGTGCTATAGTTTTATTTGCTGCAACTCGTCTTGTGGTTTTATAAATTGCTGCAATTTTCTCTTGATTGTTCGTAAAGTAGTTGTGATGAAGGAAAGAGATTGCTTAGTGCTTGCTTTCTTGTTTTGAATAAGATTTAGTTTACACTCTGGGGTAGACGTGGAAGAAAAAGTATTAGTTGCTTGCAGCGTGAGTTACTGCGGACGTAAGTATTTGTCATTTTTAAACCCCGAAGCAAAAATACTTTTACCCGTTACAAGTTTGCAGTCTTAAGAACGCGGTGACACATGAACTGTCCATACAAACGTAATACCTAAATCATTTGCAATTTGGGCATATTTCCACCATATTATGTTGTTATTCGGATTTAGACAGTATTTAGGCTCCTACATCTTTTTTTTCCAAAAAACTTTTCTAAAATGAAGTTTAAACTAATTAATAATTTCGCACATTTTTACAGCGTAAATGACGTCTTCATATTGTTTTTTCTGTATTATAAACAACAATATTTATTATATTGTTTCTACAGAAGCATAATTTATATTATCAAGTTACAAATTATCGAAAAAAAATGAAAAAATATTAAGTTTTCATTCATCATTTTTGGTATTACGGAACACATCCAAATTTATCATAAATTTTGGATAGCTAGCAGTGCTATCGCGTCAAGCAATAATTGTCAATGTGTGCATGGTAGTATTGCTCACTGTAGGTGTATATCGCTCCGACAGGCACTCACACTAGCGCAACGTGCTTGGAATTAAGTTTTGCAAACATCTCGTATAAATTATAATGTTTTTTTTAGATTTAATAAGCTTAATTTTGTTTTTTTTTAGTTGATTAAAAAGGCTAGTTTTAATAATCTAAAGTTTAATTATAGTAACAACAGCAGTTTTTTCTGCTGGAAAGATATTATTCTGAAATTAATATTCAATACACAGTTAAACTTTAAACTCTCTCTCTCTCTCTCTCTTTATAGGCAGATAAATACAGACGGTTCACTCCGCAAAATCATTTAAATAAAAAGTAACTCTTACAACGACACAATAAAGTGCAATTCATGTCGCACAGCGGTAATTACCTACAGTTAAATTCACCTAGAAGTTGCCTCTCTTTCTATCGCGTAGCTCTTATATTTTTGGACTACGTTACGCCCATTGATTTCGACAAGTCGAACCCCCGCGTAACTACTTGTAGCTTTATAGCTAAAATTCGAAAAGATCTAGATTATTCGAAAATATTTTAGTACAGGTTGTTAATATAACCTTCTCTGAGGTCAAAGCCACACATATCAGTTTCCGTGACTAGCTCAATATCTAAATTCTTAGTTTTTGTAAACACAATTCAATTTTAAAAGTCGTCACGAATATTGCGTAATCAGATTAAAGTTATTTTAAAAGGTGACCTCTATGACCCAAGTTTGACTGGAAAATCCGTAGAGGTTACTTTTTGTTAACCTAAAAATAACAATGTCAAACTTACTGAAAAATACTTTTTAGAGAAAATCTTAATGTTGAACATTGATTGGTATTTGTCGAACAATGGTTAAGTTTAATAAAAATGGTAGCTGTGACGCAGCTCCGATTGAGTGAAAAATACTAAAATGTAGCCTGAGAACATAATATATATTTATTATATAAAATAAATCACGAAAATCTATTTATAATGCATGCGCACTAACGGACAGACAGACAGATAGTGTTTCTTGATCTAGTTTCTTTACTAATCCACATGAATTTCTGAGGTTACAAGATTCTATTAAATAATATGAAATGATATATTTTTCTGATAGCTCACATAGATTTGATTATTCTTAATCCGACCGACTCCAGCGAGTGAATAAATAAATAATGTTATTTATAAAATCCTGTGTTACTGATTACATACATTTATTTTACAGTGATCGTAATGAATACTACAGGAAAATGTTAGTTTACACAAAGTACATCAATATTCTGGTTGCAGGAGCTCATTAAATAATTATCTTATTATTGTAACCTCAATAACTGTACTCATATTTCTCTGGCAGATAAAATAATTAAGAGTATTTAAAATATCAATGTGGCTTTTGGCTTCTTGATATATTAAATAAATTTACTATCTCTTAATTTTGATTTATTACTACTTCAAAACTTTTGACAGGCATATCAATATCATATTTTGTACGGCGTAATACCATTTTAGGTACCTACCTCATATTTCTAGCAACATCACCTGCCTAGCCTTTTCCCAACTATGTCGGGGTCGGCTTCCAGTCTAACCGGATGCAGCTGAATACCAGTATTTTACATGGAGCGACTGCCTATCTGACCTCCACAACCTAGTGACTAGGTAACACGATACCACTTGGTAAGACTGGTTGTCAGACTTTTTGGGCTTCTAACTACCCGTAACGACTGTCAAAGATCTACAAATGACAGCCGGGACCAACGGCTTAACGTGCTTTCCGAGGCACGGAGGGGACTTGGTATGTAAAGATGGTCACCCATCCACGGACCAACCGCGGCAAGCGTAGCTTAACCTGATCGATCGACCCGTGCAGCTGTTATTACTTAGCCACAAGCCCCCCCATATTTCTAGCTACGTAAAACATAAAATACCGTATTAAGATCGAGCTAAAAACGCCGAAAAATCACGTTTCTTGTATGGGGACCGCCTTTAATTATTAAGTTTATTTTAATTTTATTATTTATTTTTATAGCGGCAATCTTCTTTTTCTCGTGTGGTTGGTGACTCACCTGTTGTCAGAGTTTTAAAGCCACCCATGGGCCTCTGACTTGGATTCACATGCCGTCGAGAAGTAACTCTCAGGCATGCCGGTTTCATCACGATGTTTTCCTTCACTGTTTTTGAACCAAGTGATAATTATATAATACGCACAATAATCCGAAAAGTCAGAGGTGAGTCTTGGGTTCGAACTCGAAACCTATGACTTGGCAGTCTGACGGTCACACCACTAGGCTATCACTGCTAACTATAGCGGCAATAGAAATAAACAATGTGTGAAAATTTCAACTGTCTACCTATTAGGGTTCATGAGATACAGCCCACTGACAGACGAACGGACGGACAGCGGAGGCTTAGTAATAGAGTTCCGTTTGGCACTCTTTGGGTACGGAACCCTAAAAAAGAAATTTCCTACAACTGCTTAAAAATTTAACAAACAGTAAAGAGTAGTAAACTGTACGTCAATCAAACCATTTTACAGTAACATGACGTACAAAATCGACTATAATGACTGATAATACGGAGGTCAAACAGAATATCCGTAAAGACAGCCCAATTACCGACAGCCTTCCAAGAAGTGTCCTCACACGAGGTCATCGAACAAATACTAGAAACTCGTATCTACTTTTCTTAAAATAAAAAACTTGACATCACAAGAAATATGATGAGTACCTCTACCTACAATTTCCCGAACACAGTCCACAAGTATACTTAAGAGGTTAAACTTATTGTGTGTAAGAATAAAAATAACAAGATTTTGAGCGAATAAAACATAAAGGTGGAGTTAGACGAGCACATGTTAGGGACGTAGCGAATCGATTCGCGGCGCCCACGACACATTTACCTGAGGTACGCGCCATAGCCCATAAGCACTTCGGAAATGGTCGAGCCCATGAAAAATATGACACGGGGAAAGGGAAGCGAGCCCTCTAAGCCTTTTATGAAATCGTTAATGACCTACTTGATGGGCCACAATGAGCCTTTCGTAACTGTTACACGATTTTTGTATGCGTTTCTACATGTTGTTGCCACATTTGGGATTCATGCTCGCTCGTTACGGAATGAATTGACTGTCGAGATATAGTCGAGTACTGAAATGCTTGCGTTATGTGCGCACCAATCTTTTGGACGTGAAGTTAACGTGAATGCGAATTTTACTGAGAACATAAAAACTTTATGTACATGTTTGAAGGTTCTTTCCTATGTATTATTATAATTGTCAAGATTGTTGAGTTGATTTGTTGTTATTGTCCGACCGAAAATGGATTTTCTGTCGAAAACGAAGCCGAAAACGAAAATGATTCAGACATTAAAAATATCAACATTTCCGCTGAACACTGAAATCTTGTTCCAAATTCAAATCGCTTTTAGTCCCTAGGGATTAAAAAGCTATTTTAGTCCCTGTTTACGAATAATAAACTAGCTCTTTTTGAATATATGTGATAGAAAGAAATAAACGCAAACATGATAATTCCATTAGAGGATACAAAATTTTATGTATTTCTTCTTGTATAGATTCACCTGATATTGCCGAGCTTTATGAAGTACACGCGACAATTCACGAACCTCTGATTTTCGGCGTGGCTGAAGCTTCGGCTGGTTTATGACCGAAAACAAAAATATAGCCGAAACAAGATATTTTGGCCTAAAATGGCCGAAAACGAAAACGAATCCTCGGTCGGTCACTATTTGTTGTCGGCTGTTCACAAATTCGAACACAATTTTGGGAACGAAATATTTAAATTGTTTGTGCGACTGAGTTTAAAAGCTAGGCGGTGTTTACTGTTACTTATTAGCATAAACATAATTAAATAAAGTATCAGTAGAATAGCCTTTTAACAAGAAGTATCTATTTTACTGTAGAGTTATTTTATCAATAAACTAAACCTTTTCTGTGAAAAATGTTTTGTAACTTTACTGTTTGGATACCTACGCCATTTGAAACAGTAAAACTGTAAGTCAGTTTTGACCTATATCCGGACTAGATCCAAATTGCTTTCCAACACGTCCATTAATATTTTTGTATCTATTTTAGTTCCAAATACTTCTACACGCTGCTAAAACCTCGTTTCGTAACAAAAAATTACTAGGAATATCGCATATCAAACAATATTCTACCATAAATGAAATATAAAACAAAAACTAACTAACAACCATAAATCAACCTCTATTTAAAACTAAGATACCTCACCCACCTTTATTTGTTGCCATAAAATAAAAAATAATAAAGCCCGGTCTGGCAACACCACACTTGACATTCGCAAGTTTTAATTGCCACACTTGGCGGCAGCGGAGCGGTTTGAGTGGTCGCCCGTCACGACTAAGCTCTCGCAAAAACTACACCATGTACACGTTTTAGTTGTAAACACACTGTAGAGTACCGCAAATGTGTTGGTTTAGATGTACTGAGATTCGGGTTATCACTTATTATGGTTTGCGTGTGGGTATTACGTTGTTATATGTTTTTAAATAGCTTGATATTGAAACCGACTATTTTTGTTATAAGGTTATTTTTTAAATGTTTTTCAAATGTCATGTCTACCTACTGATGGACGTCAAAGACAGCTGATTGAAAACAGGGTGTTGACGCATAAAAGATTTCATTTTTGCTAACGGTTTCTTCGATAATCGATGACAGTACTGAACACCTATAGTACCAATCAGATCATTTTCAGTATATGTCTTACTAGCTTCCTAGCTAGCCTATGGTTACTTAGTATTATTATAGCATTTAACTGAAGAAATAATTTTTAAAATCGATCCAGTAGTTTTTGATTTTATTCATTACAAACCAACATACAAATAATCAAATATTTTCTCTTTATAATGAGTTTAGATACTAGAAATCATCTACAACACTCTTCTCCAATCCGGAATTTAGTAACATGACCTCATAACGCTATTTAAACAAAATTGTGCGTCTCACTATAAGGTCAAAGAAGGGTTTACCTCACTAATAACCAGGGCCACGCCAACATTATAAGCACCGTGTGCGTCACACACTAGCATCAGGTCGTGAGGGGTGCGTATAATAAAATACATCATGCTCACTATATCATAGGAACAAAGTACTAGGATAGCAGATGACAAAAGAGTTAAGTTAAAAGTGACTTCTGTTTGAATTCCGATGCTCAACATGATCACATGAAAAGAATAAAGTTATAAAAAAAAAACCGGCCAAGTGCGTGTCGGACCACGCACAATGAAGGGTTCCGTAGTTGGGATGAATTAATCCCAAAAACAAACTTAACTTTGTAGTTGAAATATATGTTCTCCCATGCGGAATGTATGGGAAAACATGTTTTTGCAACTGCAAAGTTAAGTTGGTCAATTATTACTCGTTAACTTGTAGAGCCTACTTAGCTGTGATAGTTTTTCTTTTAATTTCGTTATATAAACTACTGTTGTGATTTTTTTCACACACCCAAAACTAACCATTTAGCCGGCAGGGGGTGGGGGGACACTTGACTCTAACAAAAATTAGCTCTTTAAAGCTTAATATTTCGCAAACGAATCCCTGAATTCAAAAATGGTTTTCACAAACTCCCAATGTTTTTAAAGGACCTTTCCAATGATACCTCTCACTATGGATAAATTAAGAAAAAAATAACATCACCACTTTACGTGTATGAGAGGTACCCTAAAAAAAAATGTTTTTCATAATTTTATTTTACCACTTTGTTGACGTAATTAAAATATATACCTATGCCAAATTACAGTTTTCTAGTACTAAG
Source organism: Agrochola lychnidis (assembly GCA_963680765.1). NCBI lineage: Eukaryota > Metazoa > Arthropoda > Insecta > Lepidoptera > Noctuidae > Agrochola > Agrochola lychnidis. Next base: position 9,042,746 of record OY796863.1, on the reverse strand, counting down.
GGTCTCGGAGCTAGATTGTGGACAGACAGACAGACAGACGGACATGACGAAACTATAAGGGTTCCTGTTTACTACGGAACCCTAAAAACAGACTTTATGTATAGTCAGATTTCTGGTAGCTGATCCACTTACTTCTAAGCAAATAGACTTGGGTTTGACTCCCGTCACAGTGAATAAAATCTGATATTGAAAATATAGTTTTTCTGAATTTGAATGGATGGGTATGTAAGAGAAATCGGAGTGAGGAGGGATGAGAAAGAACATATCAATAACACAAAAAAAAATTATTGATAAAAAAAATCTCAAAAAAAAAATCGCTACATTTTATAATCAAGCATCCTTATCTATTAAACTAGCTGTTGTATAAGGTAAGACCATAAGGATTAACGGTTACGATAGTGCATAAGGAAGAGACCTGGTTTAACGGCGGTTAGCAAATTAATAACAGGTGCTTTCAAGGGTTTTAGTGGCGCTTGAAACAGCTTATCTGGCTTGTAAGATATATGAGGAAACATCTCCTGATTAGAATGTTTAGCACTTTACGTGTGAGATTTTGAGAGGAGTTTATTGTCAATTTTGAGTTTTGAGAGTATACACACGGCTACACATCAAGCTATACATTTCCAGTATAAGCTGACCTCGCATTGTACAGAAATCTTATACAATGCAAGATCAGCTTATACTGGACATGTATAGCTTGATGTGTACATAATATAAAGCACATACGTTTTAGCCAAAAAAAAATTAGAAAAACTATCAGCCAATTATAGTAAGTAGGTAGCTGCACGTTGCCTGAAACAACATTAAAACAATTACCCAAGTATTTAAAATTACCTCCGGTTAAAAATATTCTCAGCCTCTCTATGCTAATAACACACAATAATGCTCCATCGAGAAAATAAACTGATTGTTTGCACCTGACTGACTTCGAATAACTGCACCGTTCGTTATCACTGAACAAAAAGCTACATGAAGAAAATAAAACTAAGTTCAAAACGTCGATCTATAACATAGAACTACTACTAGGTCCAAGCACGCATTTTAAAAAATGGCACAGCTTATGTTCCGAGCGAGGGAGCGGAAGCGGGCGGAAGAGCCACCGAGGATGCGGCAGGGGGGGGCACGGGCGGGGATGGTAGTTTATGGACTGAACTGATACCGGGGACCCAGGGAAGTGCCCCAAGCTTACGCTTAGGATTTGTATGCGCGACGAATTTACATGGAATTTTGTTTTGATAAAATGCGTGCCAAAATTATTGCGAGCCATACCGCGCACTGGTTTTTACTTGATATAGTGAGCCTGCAAAAACTTTGACTTATACCAAAGCCGATAATCCTCTCCTTTAGAATGTAATCTCGCGCAGATATAATAGAAAAACTACGCAATTTCGGACACACGCTCAATCAAAAAAGAATCAAAGCGAAATCACGCGTAATGTTACTAACATGTCATTAGGCACAGCACTAATTAATGACAACTGACTAAAAGTCTTGCTTCGTCACTGATTAATCTGACCAGTTTTAGCCACTTGCCCGTTAAATTGACTATTGATCATACTTAGTGCGCGATAATCTTCAGGGTAGGGCGAGAAATGGTGCGGGATCGTCCGGGGCGGGCGGGGGGCGCGGGGCGGGGGCGGCGGGGGTCCTGCGGCAGACATGACTTATTACAACCACCAGGATACAACCCTATTTCGGCCCTAATGACGACGCTTCGTATAGGAGCCTTAATTTCGACTCCCCACGATTTTTATTGACGCGTTCAAGTAGCGCGCAATTTAGGACGTCTCCATTTTATTGTGGCCGATGTCGGACGCGATTAACTGGCCTTTCTTACGATACTCCTGATTAATTTCTTTCGGACATGTCATGCGAATCACTGATATAGGTACTCAGCCTAGTTTCCACATAGTAATTACAAAAAAGGTTCGTATAAATTCACAGAACGTAAGGCCGAGACTTTTAGATACAAATCTATTGTGATTGTGACCTCCCCTTAGTTCGTACAAACTTCAAGAGCGGCAGAAAGGAAGCCTTTTACCCTTTGCTCAACAAAAGATAGAAAAGTTACTTACATCACGAAACACATTTATTCTGTCCAGTAAATGTACAGTGTATATGTAGTCTAAAACAATTTTGCCACTCACCAAGTTTTTATAGGTCACAGAAATGTTATTCGAATTACGGGCCATTTCGCTTGTATTCCTTTATACACTCGAACCCTTCATAAAGGGCAGACAATGAGGGAGCTATACTTCCATTCTTCGTAATTTGAGCTCCATAACCGGCACTAAACCGTTTATGATGCGGCTCTCGGAAAGGTTAAAAACGGCCGGAACGGACAGCACGTAAATCAGTTACAACAAGCTCAATAAAATGCTAAAATGAAAATGTTTTTGCGGCAACACTACAATATATGGTACTCGGTTTATTAGGATGTTTGACCGTTATGAAGCCGTCCGCCATTTAACTTTAGTGTGTGTTCATATTGATGGAAATATTTAGTTTAATATTGTTGGTCTGTGGATTTTACATTAATCGTGTGTTAGAAGGAATGCTCCCGGAGTTTTCCTGGTGAATTTAGGTGTAAATGGACAGCATTAGTAACCATGATGTTATGTATATTAAAGGGGAACCCTTCATGCACCCTAAAGCCAGAGGAAAAGACCGGAAAAAAAGAATTCATCGCAGATTGGTAGCGAGTAGTGTACTGTGTATATAGGGTACTTTTATTGTTAGACTGGCCCTGCATTGTTAGACTCACATGCATAATATCTTGGTAATAGGTATAATGTTTGGACTTTAAATGAGACAATGACCTCTGAGTTTGTTTCGACATTTTTCAGGGATCAGTCAGTCAGGAATATTTTAATACTAGATATAGTATTAAAATATTGACCGAAAAATTTACGTGTAAAAGTGTTTTAAAAGATCTTTTTCTATCTATACATATTATAAAAACAAAGTAGCTTTTCGCGTTTGTCTGTATGTCCGCGTTGTTCTTCTAAAATACGCAATGGATTTTGATGAGGTTTTCAATATAATTTAGAGAAAGCATTCCAGAAGATTTATTGTATAATACATTAATATTAAACATATGGATAATTAAGAAATATCTATGTTTTGTCAAGTAGCTAGTACAGAAATAAACATTTCATTTCTTGAACATCAACTTTGTTTTTAAAATTCCTATTCTCCACTTCCACATAAAACTACCACAATAAACCTCAACAAAAAAAGCCTTCACAAAAATTAGATGCAGCTCGCACATAATACGAGGTAGCACAATTCTGCGCCATTATGCTTTCAACTAAAACACACCGTAACTGAAGTACCACATGACGAAATTGTCCAGGTTATAATGTAACATATGATTTTTTTTAAACACATTTCTACAGCTTCCCAGTGAAGCGTGGTACTTGGTCTGGCGTATAATGACAAACGCGGGCACAGTTGAGAACTTTACTTCACATGCGCCATTTAATTAGGTAGCTCTGTAATTCCACAAAGTCCACCAATCCGTTTGACAATATAATAATGTTTAAAGTAGCTTAATTGCTGTAGAATGGTTAATATTTAATTGTGTTCTCATTTAAAAAATATTTCTTCACTATTTGTATTTAAATGTTCTTGTTTAGGGTTCTGTACGTTCGAATGAAAAACCGGAACCCTTATAGGATCAGACAGCCTATTTGCTCCGAATCGAATGGACCGATTAGTTTGAAATTTGGTATAAATACATTTGAATTTCTGAGACCCAAGACGGTAATGCAACGTAAATAAATGAATTTCGAATATAGGGGACTCACTTTTGGAAGAGAAATTAGAAAAAAATATATTACAAAATATATTATTTAAGTGAACCGTATGACACATTAAATGAAAAGACGTACTGAGTCTCAATGATTTTTCTAAAATTATTTTAATATAAATGGTTTTAAAGTTATTTAAGAAAATAGATGAAAATTTACCATTCCTCCATTCCATTTCCATTCTTAGCTCCGAAACAAAATTCCGAAAATAGTTCTATACTGATCGATTACAAGAAAATCTATAAGAAGTCTATGGTCTTAAAATGATATGGTAAATCTCTCAATATTTTTTGTACAAAATTACATTTGCTGTTGTAATATACGGGAGAACATGTTTTTGTAGTGTTAAGTTTGTAATTGGGATAAATGCATCCCAACTGCGGAACCCTTCATTGTGCGTGGTTTGACACGCACTAGGCCAGTTTTTTTTTTTACATTTCATATTTTTTGGGCCTATAGCTCATAGTCGCTAAGGTCACCTAGCTGCTAAACAGACGTCATCCTCTTTGTAAGCAAGAAAGTTGCCAGACATCTATGGGACATATCCTTTAGTTTTCTTTTCCAAGTTGTCGTAAAAATATTGTTAATTAATACGATAAACGGCCAAACAAAACCCAAATTAGAAAAAAACACCTCAATTTGAAAACCAGCCGCTTTATTAATCAGCACCAGTTAATCCCCGCGAATGATACATCGAATATTCGCGAGGATACCGCGGCCTGTTCACATAATTACCACAAGTGCCTCCATGATGAACCGTTAATCCGGTAACTAGAATAAATTTGCATTGTTAAACGCGTTTGCACGCATTCACCGTGCACAAGTGCGTTCAACTAATATAAATTCGCTAACGGCACGCGTTTGCATGCCTATATATACGAGTGTTAGTAAAATAAAGCGTGGAATGCGTGCAAATATTACGCGAGGGCTGTTTTCATCATAAAGATGTCGGTTCTTATTGTTGGATGATGTCAATTTGTTCTAAATTAGACACTTGTATGGAAGTGGCGTTTGGAGTGTATGAAGCTGTTCAACATTTCGTAGCTATAGGACAGTGATGCGACACATCGCCGCAGGCAATGTCTGATGGGGTGAAACGTCAGAAACAAGAGAATTGTGGGTGAGTATGGACGATGTACGATACTTTAGGGGTGTGTAGTTGGATCGATGGGTAACAGGTAGATACCTCCTTGAATACTCTATGTCCGAATTCACACATCTGAATATTGAATTGCAAACTAACATAATCTTAGTTATTTAGTCTTTACGGACAAAAACAAAGGTCTTTGTAATAGGAATCTACCATAATATAGCAACTGATATAGAGAACTGGGAAATCTAGCATATATTCAAGTTTCTGCCTATAAAGCCTTGAGAAGTCATCTTATAGCTTTGTATTATTATGTCACAGTTAGACTGTGACCTTTAGTTTATAATCTATCTAGCGAGTTTATAAAATATCAAAAGTTTGTGATCTGTTATAATAAAACGCATTCATTTACAGTAGTTTATAATCTATCAATGTCAAATCGTCAAATTGTGAACGAACCTTATCGACAGGGTGAACGGTAGCCAAATTGGTCGCAGTACCTAAGCCAGGACACCCCGATCAAATGGGTTAGGCTAGAACTGTAACCAATCGCGCGTGAAGAGAGCGAGCGAAGCAAGCGGTGCCGCGGCAGCGGCCGGCGAGCGGTTCTTCCAAGTCGCATGGTCGCAATTATTTAGCGCAAAGTGCGTTCGTCACATTGCAAATTTGATACCAGTTCACAATTTGTCGGTTCGCCATGGATAGATATAAACTATCGAAAATTAATGCGTTTAAATGGGTTGTTGCAGTTCACAAGTTCTATGTCAGTACATAGAACTGTTAACTCTCACCCAGTGGTGGAGATAGGTAAAATAATAAATAACAGCATGAATTCTAAAATACAATAGACGTGGATATATTTAGTAACCTGTTCCGCTTAGCAATTTCTAAAGAGCCATAAAAAACCCTGAAAGAAATCGACACGTGTTTCACCTCTCAACGAGGTATCCTCAGGATGACGATTGGCTTGTCGCGAACCCGAACACGGCGTGTTGCCACACCGAGCGCTGAACGCAGAGACGCGCTCACGCGAGTCACGCCTGAATCAATTAACTAGCACGTATTCTATCATGCTTTTTAGGAACGTACAATCATATATTGTGCCAAGCATGATTCTATTAGGATGGTTTTTTGTTTCTTTCAATCTTGTAGGAAAATTAAAACTGTTTGTTTCAGCTTCATATTATTTTCTACATGAAAAGAATTCATAGATGAAAAACTAATTCGACTTATATTATGTCACAGCGTAACTCTAAAACAAGTATTTATTCATATTTATATCTTTCCCGGCAAACGTTGTTTTGCCATATAAATTATTTATATTTGGGGTGGACCACCATTATCACTTATAATAAAATAAAAAAAAATTGTTTATTTCTGAACCAATCACTTAGGGGTATGAAAAATAAATTACGGCCGATTCTCAAACCTACCGAATATACATATAAAATTCCATAAAAATCAATCAAGCCGTTTCGGAGGAGTATGGCAACTAACATTATGACACGAGAATTTTATATATATAAGATTTGCATTCCATAATGTTTAAAGGTGTTACAAAGGCTTACTCCTTGGCCACGACATCACCATTCGCGCGACCTGCGTCTTGCGTCTTGCGACCGCGGCGAGAATAAATGTTAGAAGTAATTTAGAGCGTACCATGAGTCGCCGCGGTGCAACTTGCGATGCGTCTTGCGGCGCGGGAACATCCGAGCGCTGAGCCGCGCCGCGCCGCCCCGCGGGGCCGCAAGACGCACTGCCCTGTGTCGTGGCCCTGGTCTTAAATCTAATGGCGCAATTTCATTAGTCGATAGGGCCCGCATGCGGGGTGCGAGAGATTTCTGGAACGCGTGCCACAGGGCCCGCATTCAGGGAACCGTTTTCATTAGTCGATAGGGTCCGCATGTAGGAGAACCTCCATGTTCGTCACATTCCATAAACAATCGTAATCTCGATAGATTTCCACAAGTTTTAACATTTGCGAATCCGTAAAGCGATCAGCCATTTTGCACAGCGTCTTTCTAATCCAAGAAGCACTCACAAATTAAATTGAATACCTAATGAAAAAGTATTTGACTCACGACCCCCAAACTGTATATCGACCGATTAATTTCATTGGTCGATATCACGGTCGGTATAAAGCATGCGGGGAATCCCTGCAGGCGGTGTAACGAACACGTATCGACTTGTAACTTTCATTGGTTGTTATCTCGCCTACGGGGAGTCCCTGCATGCTGTATATCGACCGAGTTATTGACTAATGAAAATGAGCCAACGAACCCCGTAGGGCACAGCAAAATGTATAAAATTAATTCTTAAAATCAAAATAAAATTAGGAAACAATTTATTTTGTAATACCAATTATCATAAAACAAACATAATGTAACTAGCTCGGAAGATTTAATCACCAAACCCTCAATATACACAGTCACGTAAACTTTTCTATTTGAAGTATATGACGTATTAGAAGCAAACTAAGTGTACAACTGCAAACTGCCAGATTCCAGTTACCTTAACTAAAGTTTGCTGGGAAATTGTAAGCTACCAATAACTGAGCTTGCCTGGAGTTCCCCGGAATTATATAGAGTAACAACCGCTTGCAAACAGTTCTAAGGATATGGAAAACTGGCTCAATTTATATATTCTATACTGTTAAACGAACAATATTTGTATGTACCTATTATACACCGTGACATTTTAATCGTCTTACAAAAGCAGCTCATTTCATGTATCCAATGATTATAATAAATTCATTTTAAAAATATATAAATTGTAACAATTTTTTAATTGCTCCTTGATTTATTTTATGTCGGGTACATTGAGTGGCATTTTGTAAGACGACAAAAATGTCACGATGAATATCTATTTTTTTTTATTGAATATTTAGTAGTAATTACATACGGTCACGGTGTATATATTTGTAATCACGTTCTCGAAAATTGCAATATAGGGGTTTACAGGGGCAAAAAATCGATCTAACTAGGCCTCATATCTGAGAAAAATAGTTTTCTCTATTTACACAGGCTCGGGAATGTGATACAACGTTAGTATACCTGGACGATATGTTTATTTGTTTTAACCCGAGCAGAGCTCGGTCGACCAGGCACTAATGTATTAAGTATTATTAATAGTAAGTGAATAAACTAAAATCTTGCGTTGAGGTATTATGTAGGATTTGACGGGGTCCGCTAGGGCCAGTGCCTGCCGGGGGTTCGAAGAAAACCGATAGGGAAATCGTGGCCCCCGGCAACAGGGCAATCGAAGGAACACGGGTGGGTTTTAGTCAGTAAGAGTCTGACACGCCCTCCCGCTCCACCCAGAGCGGGAGAAGTTATTTGATAATTTCCCACCCAAAAAAAAAAAAAGGTATTATATTGGATACATGCTAAGGTCATTTTAAAAACCACTAATACACCTGTGTATATTGTCCATGGATGCAAAAATAAACATTACATAATATAATACTCTATTAGATTTCAGCGTACACTTTAAAGAATTTATTATGTTCCTCGAGATTCAGGATTACAGAAACTACGACGAATAAAAGATGTAGCGTATTTGCAACCTCCTCTTTTGTAGTAGGTAGTGTTTACATTACCATAAATTTCAAGTACACATTCCAGACTGGTTATACTACATACCTACACACCATGCGTCTGCGTAAAGTAGGTACGTTTAGGTTCTAATTCTCCCCTATCACGCGTAATCTGACGTCAAAGACTAAATAATGTTGATACAATCGACTTCATTTCATATTTTCAATGTCAAATATTAGTATCCGGAGTTGGTATACACAATCTACACGAATTTCTGATTTTAGAAAAATTTAAAATTAATTTATCTACACCCATGCTTTAAAACCCTTAAAAAAGTTTCTGAAACAGTTAGCTTATTGCCAACATTAAAACAGCCAATGTCATAGTAACCATAATATCAACCAAATGAGTGTTATAATGTTGTTATAAATTTCATTATGCAACTCGAATTTAAAAAAAAGAACATTGTCATGCACGCGCGCTTCACTACCACAGCGCTGTAATTTGAAAAAAACTTATAGGTTATTCGAATTCACGTCGTATCCCGCCATTTTTGTTCGACAATAGTATTGCAAAATTTTGTTACTTTGTTGTTTACAAAAATGAATGATACAAGCTTTGATGACACACCATCAGATATTTGTAATGCAGCAAAGGATATTTCTAACCAATTATTACCAGAAAAATCGAGAAAACAATATTGTACAACACCCTATGGTAATAATAATACACAACATACATAAATAGGTATTAAAATACTCATGTGATACTATTATCACATGAGTATTTTTACCCACATTCGTGTTTTAATACCCCTTATTATACAACAGTGGCATAAATAACTATTAGGCACTGTCAAGATAATTACAATTTCAATATTGAAACAACCACAAACTGCATGAAAAACCCTTAAGGGACTTTTCATAGAAATATTATTAACCCTCACATTCCCTCATTCTGTTTGAAGTCATCACTCGTAAATTCACATGGACCTTATCTAACCAATCCTAAATTCATTCAAACTGCATACGCAGATACTTTAAAATGAGTTATAATGGACGAGTTTTCTTTTTACATACCACTAGCGGACGTCACGCGGTTTCACCCGCGTAGATTCCGTTCCCGTGGGAATACGGGGATAGAATATAGCCTATGTTACGCGCTGATAATGTAGCTATCCATTAATGAAAGAATTTTTCAAATTGGTCCAGTAGTTTTTAAGTTTATTCGTTACATACAAAAATACAAATCTTTCCTCTTTATAATATTAGTATAGATAGAAGTATAGATTAAAAATTAAAATGTATCTTGCTTTTTAGTTTTTAGGTTTTAGGACTCGTGCAAATCTTGATGTTCATTCGATTTATCGAGTCTAATTAAACCACGCCGGGATCGGTGGGTTTCATTCATTCATTCATTCATTTATCAATAAACATTAACCTGTCATGTAGGCATAAACTACAGGATGCTCCGATGTATTGAGTGTCAAATACTGGATATGATCGACACGCAATTAACTGCCATTGCTACTGCTTAGCAAGGGTGTGAAAACACGGACAGGATAATACCTAGTTAATTATAGAACTTACTAGCAGCGCCCCGCAGTTTCACCCACATAATTCTCGATTCCGTAAGAATATCGAGATAAAAATATTATATGTGTTAATCCAGGTTATAAACTACTTGTGTGCCAAATTTCATCCAAATCCGTTCAGTAGTTTTTGCATAAAAGAATAACAAACATCCATCCATCCTCACAAACTTTCACGTTTATAATATTAGTAGGATTATATTATATTATTATATATACAGGGTTACTGGTAACTCGACGTATTCCTTGCAGGACGTCATAGTAGGGTTAAAATGCAACAAATTAAGCCACCAAATGTTCTACCGAAATTCAGTAGTTTTTGAATTAGTTAAGAGTTTTAGTTTTTTTATGAAAAATCCCAGATTAAATCATTTGAAACCAATTTAAAAATGATTTACGGCGCGACTGTACTGAAATTTAAGTTATTATCATAGTTGACGCCGTAGCAGACCTTTGTTAATAATTAAAAGTTCAATAATGCCTAAAACTTTGGCAAATATCACTAACCAAACATTTAATTTTTTGTAATTTTTGCTATTACTTCATAAAAAATGTAGTCTAGTGCAAAAAAAAAATGCTACACCTGGTGTACAAATTACTAAGAAAATATCCTTGTCTTATCAGCTATCCAAAAAGGTATGAAAGTTAATACAAAATCATGGACTACATTATGAAAATCGTTTTTGATTTAGTACAGGCGTGCGTTTCACAAAAAGGTGATTATTCGAAAAATCAAAAACAAAATCGTGAACATTATTATTCTTTTTAATCAATATTAAAAACTTTAATTACACACATTTCACACGTCTTGTTCGATGTGCTGCCCTCGGTTTCGAATACATGTTCTTATTCGCTTCCTTACTTCGGTTTTTGTTATTCTTGATGTGATTGTTGCCCTCATCTGGTCCGCCGCATTTGTAATTCTCTCCCTTAGTTCTTCAATTGAATTTACTGGGGTCACATAAACTAGATCTTTCATATGACCCCAGACGTAAAAGTCTAGCGGCGTCAGATCAGGGCTTCGTGCAGGCCACGGAATCGGCCCACCGCGCCCTATCCATCGGTTTGGATAGTTTTCATCCAGCAATTGTTGAATTGTGATTCGGAAGTGGGCTGGACATCCGTCATGTTGGTAAATCATGTTTGCTCTTCTTTCTTCCGGTACATCCGTGAGCAGTGCTGATAAATGATTTCTGAGGAAATCTTCATAAAGTGCCCCATTTAGTGTTCGGGGTAAAAAATGTGGGCCAATTAATTTGTCGTCAATAATACCCATCCAAACATTAAGCGAGAACCTTCGCTGGGATGCGGTTGGTTTCAGTTTTTTAGGGTTTGCTTCTGCTTTCAGTGCCCAGTAATGTAAGTTGTGGTAATTTGTGATACCATCACGATCAAAACATGACTCATCGGTCCACAGAATGTTTTTTAAAAAGTTTTCGCTGTCGGCGTCGGCACTTAGCATAAAACGACAAAATTCAAGCCGTCTCGGCGGATCTCCTTCTTCTAATGACTGGACTGGTTGGTAATGGTATGGATGTCGGCCTGACAAGTGAACTACAGACCAGACTTTCCACTGTGACATACCAAGCTCACGCGCTACGATGTTTGTCGATGTGTTAGGATCGTCAATAAAACGTTGAAGAATAAGCTCCTCGTCCTCAGCCGTGTATCTCCGGGAACGACCAGTGTCAACTTGCCTGCTTCTTTGGACGCTGCCAGTTTCAGATATTCGCCGATAAGTCGATCCGAAGACACTAACGTGGGGGAGTCGGCGGTTGGGAAAGCGAAGTTGATATTCTCGCCGCGCCTCAGCAGCGTTACCGTCACAAAGTCCGTCACAGTACATTATGTCAGCGTATTCAGGATTAGAATATGCAGCCATAGTCAGCGCTTATGAAGGCACAGCACAGCACAAGAGCAAGATACGCAGCAACAGTTAGGGAAATAGCCAGTAACAAAACAAGAGCTTGCGCGACGTAGAGTTGAAACTAACTAACGCTGACGACCAAATTTTGCAAAATCGCACCCCCTGTCATGCTGAGAGAACAATAGCGACCAATCACAAAGCTCCCCGAGTGTTTGGAGTTCAAGCGCAGGTAAAAACTACGAATAATACGAATACGAAACAATAGGTTGACCGTCTCGCAATTTTACCTGCCCCCCATAAAACTCTTCTCTTCCCTGGCACTCATGCAAAAGTATTGACAATCATACCTTTCTGAATAACTGATAAGACAAGGATATTTTCTTAGTAATTTGTACACCAGGTGTAGTATTTTTTTTTTTGCACTAGACTACATTTTTTATGAAGTAATAGCAAAAATTACAAAAAATTAAATGTTTGGTTAGTGATATTTGCCAAAGTTTTAGGCATTATTGAACTTTTAATTATTAACAAAGGTCTGCTACGGCGTCAACTATGATAATAACTTAAATTTCAGTACAGTCGCGCCGTAAATCATTTTTAAATTGGTTTCAAATGATTTAATCTGGGATTTTTCATAAAAAAACTAAAACTCTTAACTAATTCAAAAACTACTGAATTTCGGTAGAACATTTGGTGGCTTAATTTGTTGCATTTTAACCCTACTATGACGTCCAGCAAGGAATACGTCAAGTTACCAGTAACCCTGTATATACAGGGTGTCCCGTAAATAATGGATCAAATGTAACGGGTAGGTAGCTTACCTCATTTCCAACAACTAATTTGAACAGTAAAAAAAAAACCGATAAGGTAACCAAGATTTTTTTTTTTTCGATTTTTACTATTTTCTGTACCAGCATTCAGTGTTTTTAATACTGTTGCTGCAAATGGTATCATATTTAGGTGTGATTTTTGTCAAACATTTCTGAATAGTTTACTAATGTTAAAAACATTACCCTCCTTCTGGGGCAGTCGGGTAATAAGATACCATTTTTTTAAATAACATTTTATTAGCCTTAGAAAAAAAATCTTGAATTTAAAAGTTTTGTTTTTACGATGAAAAGACCAGAATTGGAAAAATTCTCCGGTAAAAAAAATGTATGACACCAAAGTGTACCATTATTTTAAAAACTTGTAAAATTACTAAGGTTTGCAAATTGGTATAAAACTTACGCCTAGTCTTTGTCGTTACAAAGATATTGCTATGAATCTGACAGAGGTGCCAAATTACGAAATAAAATAAAATTTGAAAAAGTGTGCACAATTCAACTATTTTCTTAAAAATGTTTAGGTATCTCAGCGTATGAAAAAAATTAGGAGGTTAAATTAAAAAAAAAATACAAATACATCGTTTATTTTGTTTTTACAGTAAATGTTCAAACTGACGTCCCCCTACGAGAATGCAAAGTCTGCACCTCCTAATAAAGGAAGCTCTTATCCGACGGACAAAATGGCTGTTGTTTATTTTTGATACAGCAGATTGGATGCGCTGACGTAATTCTTCTTCCGATGTTATTCGTTGTTTGTAAACTTTGTCTTTTAAACATCCCCAATAAAAAAATCTAAGGGATTTAAATCCAAAATAAACGATTTATTTGAATTTTTTTAAATTTAACCTCCTAATTTTTTTCATACGCTGAGGTACCTAAACATTTTTAAGAAAATAGTTGAATTGTGCACACCTTTTCAAATTTTATTTTATTTCGTAATTTGGCACCTCTGTCAGATTCATAGCAATATCTTTGTAACGACAAAGACTAGGCGTAAGTTTTATACCAATTTGCAAACCTTAGTAATTTTACAAGTTTTTAAAATAATGGTACACTTTGGTGTCATACATTTTTTTTACCGGAGAATTTTTCCAATTCTGGTCTTTTCATCGTAAAAACAAAACTTTTCGATTCAAGATTTTTTTTCTAAGGCTAATAAAATGTTATTTAAAAAATGGTATCTTATAACATTAGTAAACTATTCAGAAATGTTTGACAAAAATCACACCTCAATATGATACCATTTGCAGCAACAGCATTAAAAACACTGAATGCTGGTACAGAAAACAGTAAAAATCGAAAAAAAAAAATATCTTGGTTACCTTACCGGTTTTTTTTTTACTGTTCTAATTAGTTGTTGGAAATGAGGTAAGCTACCTACCCGTTACGTTTGATCCATTATTTACGGGACACCCTATATATTACATTATATTATAAATATAAGTTAAGTAGGAAGTAGGATTAGTACGTCTAGCTGGTAGAATAGGTTCTAAACTTCTGAAGAATCAAGAAAGAAAAAGTAATATTAAAAATGTCGCTCTAATTTGGTGATGGTCAACCCAAACCGACTTTAATTTGTTGTTGATCCAGTCATGAGTGGAGTTTCTAAATTAATGTCATTTTTGGTGAAAAGCCACAGCCTTGAAGGGATATCAACCGCCTCTGTGGCCTAGTGGTTAGACCACCTGTCGCAGACCCAGAGGTCCCCGGGTTCAACTCCCAGTGGGGGCAAAATTTTCTACTCGATTTGGTTGGTGGTAGGGATTGTTCTCAGCCCCCCTGGCTAGCTGCCACCATCTTATCTAAGTCTGTCGCCATAACAACAATGTTAACAGCATTGTTGTGTTTGGGCAGTTAGAGGTAAGATAGCCAGTTCCTCTGTGATTGAGGATTTCGGATGAAACTCGTTTCCACCTTCAGCCTGGTCATCACTTACCATCATGTGTGATGCAGGCCAAAAACATCTGAAAATAAATGAAAAAAAAAAACATATTTTTAAGACACTTTCTTCCGAGGTTTAGGCTGTGCGTTATCCGAAAATCTAGTCTGACTCTCAGAAAACAAACAACCTTATCATCGACCTCATGAAATTGCCTCATGGAAGGTAGAGAGAGCTAACCAACTCATACTTACTATGAAACGTAATACAAAATACAGGAACCAACCAACTAATTACGCTTCCATCTGCATTTTAACAGTGTGCGTGAGCTAAGTGGCAAAGTCTTTGTCATCGTTCGTCTGAGCGTGTTTTATGCATAAAAGTTAAACGCACACAACAACAATGTGAGTAGCATGCGTACTGCAATGCTCGGTAATTACCTGTCCACTTAACTGTTTTGTTGTGTGTACTGTTCCCTCAATATATAAAGTGACTGGTACCTACTGATCGCTAGATTTCAATCTTGCTACTCAAAGTGAGTCACCGAAATTAGGTTTTTTTTTTTTTGGCCTTGTACTTTGTGGCTACTATCGAAATAAAACGAGTCCAACTAAAGAAAACAAATCTTCTACTCATTTTGAGTAACTCAAATTACGCTGGGTTCCGTACGTATGGCCCCACCCTTAGTAAATAAAGGAAGTAAAAGGGAAGGTAAAGGACGCCAGAAGAAAGAAAAGAGAAGCAAATTAAATCCCAAAGTATTTCCTCCTCAGATCAGCATGCACGGCGCAACATAAATAAATTCCAACATTATCTCCGCAATCATTCCGTACTAACAACAAATTCTACATCTCGCATTTGTAGAAAATAGAACTGAACGCGCTCACAACAAATCTCTATTACCGACGGTGTAAAGAAAGGCGTGCGTCGCGTGGCAATGTTTTAATTGCTCCTGTTTATCGTCGGCATTACTCTTAGGGCGAGCTTAAATAGCACCCATACGTCACAGAAACCATGTAATTATTTTCCAGGTGAAACACTCGAAAAACGTTAGAGAAGCATCTTTGGAACGAGACTCGTTACTCTATGGGCTCTGTTTAATTTGTCTATGCGCCTTCATTAGGGCATACTTACAAAGTGCGTGCTCAAATATGGGCGAGGGTGATTTTGAACACTGCGAATGAGCTGATTTGGCGATGTGTACTATAAATTGAACGGTGGACGGTGGAATCTGACTATTAGTGCAGCAGGTTTTAAACTCGTGTCTGTAGAGTTGAATTATCTATTGATAATTGAGAGATTCTGTTTTGTTACACTTTTTGGAATAATGGCACGTTTGTGAATCAAAAATAAAAATCAATGTGCACCAATTTGTTGATGTAAAGATGCCTATAGACAATTAGTAACGGAAAGATCTCGTAAAACAAATGTGTGTTATTTTTAATAATTACTAGCAGCGCCCCGCGGTTTGACCCACATAATTCTCGATTCCGTAAGAATATCGGTATAAAAAGTATCCTATGTGTTAATTTAAGTTATAAACTATCTGTGTGTCAAATTTCATCCAAATCCGTGTAGCAGCTTTTGCGTGAAAGCAGTAACAAACATCCATACATCCTTCCTCACAAAATTTTCGCGTTTATAATGTCGGATATACTTCAATGATTTACTTATCGGAGCGCCAGCGCCGCCTAGCGGCGCTTGACAGAGTCTACAACATAACGCTCGATGGACCGGAACCAGAGCTAAGTAGAGTTCATCGGTGGCGGTCAAGCAGTGAACACGTTTACAAACTGTCGCGCGTTCCGAATAGTTGTGTCGAGTACCCACGGTGTGTGAGTTGCTAGTGTGATTAATTTGATAATAAATTATAATGTGATCTAAACTGCAAACGGTTTTTTATATTGCGCAATAACCAACACTACCCACAGTAGTTAAATATGGCTGATAATAACAAAAGAGACACCTAACCTCACCGTCATATATATGTATAATTAATTATTATCTTTGACATATCTCGGGACCCTAGGGTCCCGGACCTTTGGAAGGCGTACGAGGGGCCGAAGCCAACTCGCAGAGGCTCCATAGACATTTTTAAGTATTGAGGCACCAACCGACGATTATCCCTGTTTGCACTATGCTATTATTAATTATTAAAATATAATATTCAAATTAATGATTCTCTCGGGCCAGTCATTTTTAGTTAAGCTATTAACCCATAATACAACAACTAAATTCAAAAAATGTGTGGTATTTAGATGATGGGACTCTAGGAGGTGACGTAGATACTGTTCTAAACGATCTTCAATTCTTCAGCTCCTAAAACTATGTAAGTAGCAGTAGTATTGAACTAAGATTTAATTTAGTCTGATATTATAATATTAGTTTTCTATGTAATTTTGTTAATTGATTTGAATTTTGCTTCTAATCAAGTTGAAACTATAGTTATGATATCTAAATATTGGAGCCTTAACTCATAAATATTAAAATGATAATTAAAAACAATTAATATATTAATAGGATATATTTAGTTTATTTAAGCCGTCGTCCCACTGCAAGGCAAAGGCCTGCCTTTAACCTTTCCACTCCTCCTTATCCTCTTGAGCTAATGTGAACTAATCCTGTCTGTGGGCGTCAAAGTCGTCCCACCATCTTTTCATTAATGTGTTATTTTTACGCTATATTTACCAAAACAAAAAATACATATTTCATAAAGTCATTTCATTTTCTTTCCTCAAGGGGATATTAATACATTTATGAATTCCTGCAACTATTTCTCTATATATATCAGAATCCGGTATGAAATTCTCGCCGACGATCATTGTAATTTCGTTGATGCATCTACCAGTTCGAGTTTCGCTCGCTACCTAGTTCCTTCCATGTGTCCTATATTCCCAAAGTAAGCTAAAATTGGAAATAAGATCGAACTTTCTAGATGCTACTCCAGAAATGAACTTTTACTTACATATGGCGGACTGCTTAAGACGGCAAAGGTAAGTACTTAATATTTTATAAAAAAAATAACATCATGTTGTTCGGAAAAAAATACCATTCATGTTGCTTTTTTTTTAAGAGATTGGATAAATGAGAATTCTTTCCATTCATTAAAACAAAAAACAAGTTTTTAATCAAGCTTTTTTGCTGCTAAACACTGTATCAAAATCTACAAAAAATATGAATTAAATAAGCCTATGACGAGTTTAACCCTTCTTTTTATAACCTAACATATCTACGTGTACCCAAAATAACTTCGACGTTCATAAAAACCTCATAGCACATTTTTCTCAAAACAAAAGTAAGTTAATAATTCTCCAGAATACACATATTACACGTGAAATCCTTGGTCTGATAACACGCAACAGCGTACCCTCATGTAGCGTTATAGCGGAGAACTCTTTACTCCTTAACAGTCGATACTCGTTGGCTTTATTGCAAAACTTTTGCGAGCATTCCTCTTTTATTACTCCAATTTTGTACGACTAAGCCTATCCAGCTAGGGGGGATGGTTCGCGATCTTTATTATTTAGATTTCGATCGTTTACCGACGCTCCGCACTATGGGTATCCCCTATGGCGCACTTCACAATAGCGATGAGATCGTCTCAAGTCAACAATCTGACTCAACATACTGCGAATATACTGCACATTTGAATATACTTCCACTGTATCATACTTTATGCATACAACACACTTTCCCCACTTAATCCAGTCCATTACTACCATGAAAAGATCCTGTCATAAATGTGTTACCCACTCTAATATAAGGACGTAAATTACATTTACAATGTTTAAAATTACACTCAGAACATGTACGTACATATTAAACCTCGCTCACAACTCCAATTAGAACGACGGAAATGAATTTAATCTACTTGTTGACGATAACATGAAGAAGAATTCGCGGAAATAAAATCCATCCGATCGATGTAACAGATTACTTGGTGAAATTTTCTTCAATTACACCTGCCGTACTCGAAATAATTAATAGCTATTGATTACGTAGCTGTATTGAACGAGGGAGTTAAGTACTGCGGGGTTTAATTTAAATTCTACCAAAACAGTGACGTGATACATTTGAAACAGGTCGAAACTTATATAGATAGTTAGTCTGTGTCAGGGAAGGTCCAAGTGTGGCGTTACAGAGGTAATAGAGAGGCGAACGTCGCAGTTTCTACCACAGTAGGTCAAAGATTGCAGTACCGACCCGCCGAGCCCCGAATCGGGCATATTAGATTAGGGATGTCGGCTGCCACCGACTATTTAGCGATCTACTTAAATCCGGGCTACGTTTCTATGATCGAATGTTGTGGAGGAGGCTTTTTTGTTAAATAAGAACTAGTTTTATTCTAGTACATAAAGCAAAAGTATTTTATATAGCCTGAATGTAGCTAAATGGTAAACTATTCTCAGAACCCAATGAATTCAATTTAGCGAAACTTTAACAAAGCTTTTCGTCTTTTTTTTCTTCGTTTATTTATGTTAATTGATACGTATAGGCTTGAGGTATCTCCAAATAAATTTAGCCCAAGTTTTAGCCGCGAAAAAGAAACTGGCTTGGCTTTATATCACTGTCGCACGTAAGTAGGTAAAACAGATAATCTATTTCCACCGTAGGCTATAATGTCTCGACATAAATTCACCGCTCGACTCCGCCGGTGCCTATAATCACCCAAGCGAGTTGACAAATATCTCGGTCACACGTATTTCTGTGAGAAACCCGAACGATAAAGCAGTTAACCATATACTTCAAAAAATAACCAGCTAAATCATTTAGGCTAAATCCAAATGCCCCAAAACGAGTATGGCAAAGCCGTGTCCACAAAATGTCCGCATTGTCCGAACAGGTATGTGACATTTCCTTCAGACACTGACATGGGTCCGTCGCTGGTCGCTGGTGGTACCACCACCCCGCCGTGATTATGATAAACGACTTATGAAATTAAAACGGTCTCGTACAACAAGTTGCCATTCAAATGAATACGCCCTTTGTTGAAATTCATTCCCTTGACAAATCGCTGCTCTGCACTCAGTATACATTGTCTGTTAAATTAAATGGGCCGACGGCCATTGAAATCGTTTCTACGAAAGCTATTCCAAGACAAAACTATAATACGTCAATCGAGTTCGCGTGGCGTGTCCGTTCGGTTCTAACATTTCTAACCTGAAATAGGCTGGTGAATATACAATGCCTGCGATATATCGATCTGGGCTACGAGTGGAGGCAATCTTACAAATGTCTGTCCTATTATAGCTCTTTCTTTAACAGCCTTATACCAGACAAAGGCTTAGTGAACGGAGCTCTAGCGGTTTTCCGAAGCTGATCGTTGTAGCTTGATGGATTTTTATAAAAACTATTTTCAGTCTTCAGGATTTTCTCTTCGTCGCAGCAGATGAAAAATGAGGGGAAAGCTCTTAAATCTCTAATTAAACTTTAATTATTTATCAACATTATCAGTAAAGATAAAATCAAATCGTTGAGTTAGCTCGTTATTTAATGCGTCGTTCAACGAACATTTAATTAAAAAGCTTTCAAACTACTTATGAATTCCTACCGCGCTAATTGAGTCGCAGTGAGACAGAATACGAATACCGATAATAAAAACTCGAAATTAATTAGAGCGCTCTTTGTTTGGGGGGAGAGGACGAAACGAGTGCAAAGGTAGATAGTGCGAGCGATCTCTGACATCGTTCCAATAAGTTTGACGCGACCCGCGACGCTATCGCTCCGTGTCCTCTCCCGCGCTCGCTCCCGTCTCTCCCCCCGCACTCACAAATTTTCGGCCGAAGCGGACTGTAGTTTGTTTTCTTTGTGTCATTTCCTTATCGCTCTGCCAAAATACGGTTCATGACTGTTACGTCAGCCGAAACATACTTCAGGTGAAAAATATAGCGCGGGTCTGTAGTCTTGATACTTTTATGCACTGAATTATGGTTAATTAAATTGTAGTTATTTTATGACACGTGTGGTTTTTGTTTATTTTCTTAAATTAAAAGTTTACAGTCCGGTATTTCATAAGGTTAAAAATATCCACGCACACGAAGCAAGCTATTGCACGTCGCTAGCGACAAACATTTTCACCGCAACTTCGTGTACATAATATAAAACCAGGAACAATTGTGGAAAGTTGGTATAAAAATAATGTTCACATTCGCTAACGCGTTGTTTTTGTTAAATATTCCGTGAAAACATAGTACGACGCACAAAAAGCTATTATTTATAAAAATCTCTTTGAACACCGCACAAGTGCTTGTCGTAGGTAACCGCAATATTACCAGAAATATTTTATGTTGTTACAAGCCCATCGCACTCACCCTCATATTTTACATTATTCCAGTTTATTTTTAGCGTTAAATGAGTTATTTTGTTTTACACATTTTTGTTGCAAAGCGTCCGTAAATTATCCTAACTAATGTTATAAATGCGAAAGTATGTTTGTTTGTTTTTTTGTTACGCTTTTACGCTAAAACGGCTGAACAGATTTGGATTAAATTTGGCACATGGGTAGACCATGACTTAGATTAGGACCGGATACTTTTTATCCCGATATTTTTACGGGATCGAGAATTATGCGGGTGAAACCGCGGGGCGCAGCTAGTTGTATAATATTTACTAAGACTTTTACGGTTCATATTTCTAAAACGTAGCTTTTATCACAACAGTCATTTGTCTGTCTGTCAGACAAATAAATATCTTGAGATCACTGGAGACGAGACTATTTCACGTTACGGTGTCTATATGAAAATTTTCTAGGTATGTTTCTTCTCGTCGGCCACATTTGTTACATATTATTATGAACCACGCGTAGTTTACCCATCAATCAAAACTAAAATAAACAGGACTTTTTTTTAATACTTAAACTATTTATTAAACACTACATGAAGAGCTATCCGTTCTTCTCTATACTTGTGTAACCTGACAAATTGTCAAATATTTTGGAACCCACTTTTCCAAACTGCAACGTCTTAGAAACTCAAGTGTTCCACTAACCTAGTAAAGGAAAAGAGCTCCAAATATCCCAAAACATTGTTGGTAGCGTAACCCCACAGTTGCAGCTAAGATATAATCCACTAGTGTAACAATATCTTACTGCAAGTGTCAAGACGTGGCGGCCACACGTCACCACGTGCATATGGCCCTGCGACAGAGCGCCATGCAGCGAAACAACATCTATTTGATTCTTATCTCATCCCCCCGCTTCGCCCCGCACACACTCCCGCCACTATACTCACCCCCCAACCCCCCTCCCCACAAACATCCAAAATATAAACAGGTAAAATGTTTTCTTTGTAAAGAAAAAGTCCATTTCAAAGACAAGATCGTCTATCTTTTTTCAGGAAATTTTGTAGCGTACTTTTACTTTACAACAAAAATTTGATAGAATCTGGAACTAAATAGATCTTTCATACTCTCTATATTTAATAATAATACTGATAGATTTGGAAACAAACTTCAATGTTATATTTTTTTTAGTTTAAGCCTCGCAAAATCAAACAACAAAAACCGTTTACCAAGTTCTGTAAATATTAGATACTTGGCACATTATTGTCTTTTAACTAAGTTAGTACCTACAATACTGCCCTGCTAAGCCCAAAGGCGGTATCTCTGAGATATGCCCTTTTCGTTTTTTTTTGTACCATTCAATAGCTTTAACAATTTCCCATCTAATGGTATAAGCGAAATAGCGCTATCTAACTTAAAACATTTAAAAAAACCACTAAGAAGTTTTTTATATCTCCATTTTTCCATACATTACAATTTACAAAAAGTCAATTTTCTCAAAACTTACTCCGGTTGAGATACCGCCTTTGGGCTTAGCAGGGCAGAATATTACTACAACACTATTTCAATTTCAGTAAAAAAATCTGGTCATCCACGACTTTTTAGAGTATAAAATAACAAATCCTGTCGTTGTAGAGGTTATTTCGTAAACGTCAATAAAGTGGAAGTAACGTCCAAACTGGCTTGAATAAATTACGAATTTTATAGAACTCATCTCGCAAAATGTTTCCAAAATCATAGCGCACAGTAAAAGTTTTATTGGCTCGCTATTGTCTCGCGGCAGCAGTGTGGCATAGGTGAGCGGGCGCGGTACGGCGCGGCACGGAACGTAGCGGGGACGGAAGCGACCGGTCGCCGCCAACAACCACCAACTTCCAAGTCGCTCCTCACTGGACACAAGAAACTTCGATAATTTTTGCGACACGACACGACCTTCTTCCAGAACAAAGTCGAACACACGCCAACTTCTCAAACCTCACCCTTCACCTGAGCTACAATGACGCAATCGTAAAACTACAATTTACCTATCGCTGCAAATTCATTACTCGAAAAAAAAACCGAACGTAAACGAGTTTCCATTAAGTGCCGTAGTTTTATTACTGTTACAGTAAAAGTGGAGATGCCGAGAAAATTGCAGCTATTTCTATATTTCTCGAACGCGAGGCGGGCGCGATCCGCGAACTAAAAGAAATCGAATCTAAATTCATCGAATACAAATAAAAGTGTGGAGCTGTGAAAGTTCTACCATGCAATTAAACCGCACTTTACTGCTACAATCCCTTGAAATAAAGAACTTTAAAAGAATGTCCTTTTTGTTCGTGCTCCTTTATTTCTTCCCGTGCACCCGTTGCACAGAAAATAGTGGGCACTGCAATAAAGGTGCTCCGTCCTGCACAATTGCACACGACCAACCCACGAACACGTGGTTTTCTGAAAGTCTTATTCCTTTCATACAGCTTCTGACCAAGGAAATAATAATTAAGTGCAACATTTGTTAAAAACCTAGGGTTCTAGTTTAATTACGTTCACACGTCACGTATATGTAAGGTGGTATGCGCGTGTGTGCGCAACGGTTAATTACGTAGATTACGCGGTTTTATTGTTAAGCACTTCGGAAGTGAACCTGGTAATAAATAATTCTTACTGTTTGCCGTTAATAATCCCGAAAATCCGCACCGTGTTTCACTGAGGCCGCTTTGTATTATCAAATGGGCAGGTATTCAATGGTTTGAACCGTGGAAAAATGGAAAAGACATTTCCTTTTCATTGTCGCAGTAACAAAGCGAAGAGGGCTCACGTCTTCCGGTATTTAGCTGGACTTTGTACTCCTACACAGTGTGTAGTGTGGTGTGCCTACTGCCTACTTCTCAGCCAGTGCAACCGGCGATATATTTAAACGTTTCATGTAAAAATGCACGGAACACATACGTGTGAGATTAATTAAATTTTATGAAAACTTTTTACACTAACACGGAACTTGGAAATGGAAAATTTTGTTTCTCTGTATTTTACGAAGAATTTTACGATTCCACGCAGTGATTAATAACTTTTTATAAAAATATTTTACTTTTTACAATTTCAACGGGAAGCCTTTACCCACTGGCTTTACGAACGCGGCTTTAGTATGGCGTACTTTTATTAATAGAGAAGCGAAAGACGAGGATTCTTTATTGCATTATTACAGGCTCTAGCTCACAAGCCTTATGATCGCTTTGATCATATTCGAATTGAAGTTCTTTATAGTTGGTTGGTTGAGAGATTAATTTCCTAAGTTGACAAAAATTTGCTCGCAAAAAGAGAATTATGGCTCATAAGTTTCAACACTCATATCGCTTTTCTTCTTAGCAAGCTCTCAAGACAAGAGTGGGGGAGGGGCAGTGCGCATAAATATCGTATAATTACTACTCTCCGCGAACAGGGACGGATTTAGAAACGCTGAGCCGTAACCACAGAGTAACACTAAAGAAGAAAATATCTGAACATTTTTAGCATATTTCTGTCTACGTCAGTTGTAGCAACAAATTATTTCCGTTCAATGTGTGGCTTGTTCAAAGATTGAAAATCTCAAAATGGATCTGATGATGAGATTTTACTGTACACCACATCGCATAATAAAATTTGATATAGAAAATTGAAAGCAATGCATAAAAAATCGTCGACAAATCACTATCTTACTTTTTAATCTTAATGATTGCAAATTAGGATATCGTTAACAGATGAAGCCTACATCATGGTGGTCACATAATGGCCACATACAAAAAAAAACAACAATAAAAATAAAACCACCAAAATCCATCTGTACCTTATCCCCCTCATCTCGAACCGTCAATTTTCCCTCTCAACGTTCAAGGGACCCTTTGAACCGTTTCTTTCGCATTAAAGTCTCATGGTTAAGTACAGTCCTGGCCGCAAGCCCTAATCCTCGCCAACGAAACATCGCTTGCATCCGATACAAGTATGCTCTTGTGGACCCTCAGTGAGGCATTGTTGCCAGAGGAACAAAGCGAAGGGCCCTCCGAAGCTGGCGTGACCTCGCTCTCCCTCGCTGAAACGATACTCTTTGTGGTATCACGTTTTTAGGACGCGACTTTATGAATTGACTGTGTTGATAACAAGTGTCGTGATTGGTGGTAGATATGGTCTGAAATGTCAGTAATGGAATCATTTTTGGTGTGAAAATAAGTTGTTTTGATGGAAGAATGGGTTGGTCAAATTCAATCAAATTTGTCTGCTGAATACAAGTAATTGTAGGTATACCTACTTTAATAAAACCGACAGGTGACAGGCAACAATCTGACAATACAACAATACATTATTTTTTTATAGTTTTAGTGCTTTATTAAACAGCACTTGTTGTAAAAATGTGACAATTTTATATGTTTTTATTAAATACACGGTTATTAGTTATACCTCAGCAATTAATTAACTATAATGACTCCTATGCCAATGCCTTCCATTTTCGAGTAATTTGACATTTTATATTTTAAAATGTATTATAACGCGAACACATTTCGAACCGCTCCCGCCACAATCCGCTCGTCCAATAAGGGTGCAGCTTCTAGAATGTTCTATATCCCGTCTGAAAGACAGACGACGTGCACCTTTTTTGACACGAGTCGTCGAATAGTTTCTGATCTAGACGAAATAAAAAAGTCATATTGACAAAAAACGTGTGGCACTCGGGAACTGCCGCGGTAAAGCTATTGCATAGCATTTGTAACCTCCATACTTCCTATTTGTCAACGCTACACTTGGAATGACGACGTGATGACATAAAACAAAAATTACGTTCCCATGACAACATCACGTTTCCCATGACAACATCACGTTGTCATGGGAACCGTCATTACATAGTAGGCGGAGTGGGGGGTGTTAGGTTTTATTTTCGTTACGTTACGGAATTTCTTGATTCGGTCGCCGCGCTCAAAGCCCGCGATAAAAGCTATGCAATAGCTTAAAAATCTTTAAGTTTTCAATCTAACCCCTCCTCTTTCTTCTTAGTAAATCAAAATTGTATGTTCCCAGAAACTTCCTATGCAAGACGTGTTATTGTTAAATTCCTATAGGTGTCGTCAAATAAACACATCGTTGCCACAGAAAGCGTCTCTAAACAAAGACATAGTTTGCACGCCTCGCGCCGCGGCCACTTGAATCTGACACCTCTCAAACTTACCTTGTGTGAAATTCCAACTACTTTTTGGCACTAGGACTTGCGAATTTGCGATGGAGGTTATAATATTGTTACGATAATTTTTTGTGGCTTGGTATTGTTACCTGAGCTAAGAAAATATATGGGATGCTTTAAAAAAGAAGTGCTCTATCTATATTTAGGACAACCTGCGCTGCGCGGTTTCATTTATCCTCATAAGTCTCGATCCCGTGGGAATATCGGGATAAAAAGTATCCCATGTATCAATCCAGGTCATGGTCTACATATGTGCCAAATTTCATCCAAATCCGTTCAGCCGATTTAACATGAAAGCGTAACAAACATACAATTTTAGGCATGTGCCCGCATTTTTCAGAATGTTCGTGAAAAATTATCGAAAAATATTTTTTTTCAAAATCCCTATGATTTTATGAACTTACACCTGTGTTTGTAAAAACACTTTTTTTTGAAAAATTCTTTTCACCTCCGTATTTTTTGCATTTTTAAAGTGAAACTTTTATTACATCGTCTCAAACTTTTTCGTCTGTGTGTTGCATGTCGCGTGACGGTCGGCTACGGAGTAGGGATAAAGTGAAAGGCGCTCGTCAGAGCAGCCAAGGCCAATATGTAAAGTTTCACTTTTACCGTGGTTTCATAAAACCACACATCATTTTTTTTGTCAACTAATTCTAATAAAAAATTTAGTTAATCCGATAAAATAACTCATAAGCTTTTAGAAATAATAAACAGAATCCAAATCGAGCCAATAACATCGGAGATATGGCAAACGCTACTCAAAACATAAAAATGTATAACATGAAAAATATTAAAGATAAACCTAAAAGATAAGATAAGATAAAATTAATAAGATAAAACCCCCTTTTAAAGTTAATTTTCCATCATTTTTCATGAATATTCAGAAAAATACGAGCATATAATATAATATTAGTTAAGATGAGGGCAGGTGAATGCTAATGATGTTTCGTTCGTATAAACATTGTATTTTTGCTTCATCTAAAGCTGGTCATCTTAAAATTGAAAAAGTAACTGAAGTAAAATGCCGTAAATACAGGCCCAACAATATCACATTGTATAACATTACAAAACCTTGAGACGAGAAAACGAAATTAAATAAGTCCGCACAAAAAATATGACTACGAGTAAAACTAACAGTATAACGCTGTACCAGCTACCCTCACTTAGCAAAGTACTCCAACATCTGTCGAAAAAACTTCGTGCGCCAATAAAAAATAACAAGTCTGCTCATTTGATAAAATGCTGCGATTGAAACGGTAAAATTAAACGAAAACTTTCAAAGTTACAGACGATAAGAAACTTCTAGATTCGACTGTGTTGACTGGACACTGCAGTGCTCGTACTATCCTCTACTTGCAGTACTTCTCCAGTGATGCCATCAAGCGGAACAAAGAATCTTAATTATTTTAAGCTGAGCAAGCTCTCTCGTAATTTGTAGTTTAGTCCCTGAGTACTACTTATTTTATTGTATCGTCAGCTAGGGACGGGCTTAACTAGTGCGGGGGTATTATTTTACAGATTTTCACACCGTCTGCACATCTGAAGAGCGGTAACAATTGCGCCTGTCTTTTAAGACCCATTCTTTTCTAAGTGCTCTCCATCGGAATTAAGTTATTCCTGTCTGTCAGCACGGTTTCGAGTTCCTACAGTGTTTCTTGGTAACTGGAGAATGCTTTACAATGATGTCTCGTCTCTGAATAGCACTTAATAAAACTTGGTGCGGTTGCGACTTTGAAACCTACAAGGAATTTGTAATTTATGTGTAATTAACGATGTTTGTCTCGCGACTCGTTTGTACCGTCACGTGCACTGCACGGTGGAATTCAATTAGTATTTCGTTATTCAATCATGGCTTTGAAAGGGTTAAATTAACCTTTCGTAAGAATTTATATTTGTTAGGGTTTCTTTATCAGGTTTTGGGAAACTAAAATACATGATTACAGTGTTATAAAACCATTTTAAAAAGATTGGTGAATGAAATTCGGTTCTATCTATTGAAGTTTTTGTGTTAAAGCCAGAACACTAGTTATATTCGTTTCCAAGACCCGCAAGACAAAGTAATACGCTTACACAACTAAAGCAAAAGACAAAATAAAATCAAAATGGCCGAACAAGTAAGACATCGGCCCATGACTAAGGGACGGGACCGTGCTGCTCGTTCGAGTGCAAATCTAAAAACCTAACATGACGATCGAGCGCCCGTAAAAGATGTTTCGCGAAAGTTTTCCGACACTTACTGCAGTTACGCGAAGCTGGGGCACGGGCCACTGCGACCCTCAGTAAACTTGCTGAACAACACATTCCTTTTTTTTATTTGTTTCCAAAAAAAAAAAAATACCTGCTTAGAAATTGAATAAGTTACTCTGAGAAAAGTTTGTTTGTAAATTATTAAATTACCGACTGTGTTCATCGTGTCTGCTCTGAATAACTTAGTTCTGTTAAAGGTTTGTTCTGTTTGTTTTAATAGTGGTAAAAATATTCGAATATTCGGCTTTAAAATATGATGCCTGTTGGCCTACGTTTTTTACTACAAGTCTTTTTCAATTAAAATACAATTGTCTTCGCTAGAGAGAAAGGAAAAAATAGCATTTGTAAGTGTCTCAAGTACAAAAGAAATATGCAAACCCGGCAGGAGAATAGATTAGATGCGTATCTTTAGGTGCAAATTGTAAGACTAAATAGGAGGAAATAAATGAGTTTAACGGTAATGACATTCACTGTGTTGTTTTAGCTGAGAAGAGGGATTGTTGCTTATCCCAGGTGGAGCATATATATATATACATGGCAATGTCTAAATATATTTAATTCTCCAGTCGGTAGTGCTCTAAGAACAGTCCCAATATATTTATTCGGCTTTCGGCCTTAAATATGATTTGGATGTTATGGTATTCGAAGTCGTATGAGGCCGAAAGCCTCCTGTTTTGCTCAAAAATTAAACATAACTCCAATACTTACCGTATCAACTGCACAAAACGACCAAATAAATGTCATACGTTACTGTATTAACAAGTTAGTTTCCCTCTCCCTTCTTACTAATAAAACAGTTACCCTTTACTCGTGAATCGATAGACATTTACGACTATCACACGGTAATAAGCAGCTGATACCATTCTAAACCTTGCACATTGGGCCTTATAGAAAAATCGCCTTAATTTATAGAAAAAAAGACTAACAGCATAATATAAATAACCCTTACGATCTCAGGGATAGAAATGATTTCAACAAACAAAAAATGCTGTTTCTTTTTTTAAATCGAACTCATAGAAAACTATAAAATATGATGAATATTTATAAAGAAAGAAAGTTTTTTTTTTATTTGGGACATGCACTGGAAATACAACATTAAAACTAAGAAAAAAATAAAAACAATAGCAATTTCAGAAAAGAACATTTAAATTTTAAAGAAGTCGGTTAAAAATAGTGAAAACAAAAAAGAATACCTGTGCGAGGCCAAAAAGGCTCCTATCTCAGCATAATGCTACGGTATTTGAAAAAACATATATCGCAGCGCTGGTTTTCTGATTTATCATAATTCGGTTTACAGCGTAAACTCCCATCTCAAGAAACACCTGTTTACTATTACTATTGCAAAAAAAAGAATAGTGATGTGACTGACTGTCGATCGAAAGATCGAAAGAAAAGACACTGACTGTCGATCGAAAGATCGAAAGAAAAGCACACATTTTATTCAACTCTAACCTAGCTTAAATAAAACTGAAAGAACTTGGATATAATAAAACTAAAACCCGACTACTAAACCAAGCAACGAAACCGAAAACTGCAAAAAAACTAAACACGCAATATTTTTATCGTTCGAAATCTGCCGAATATTCGGCTAATCGGCTTTAGAACCAAACTAGTTTAAATTGAATATTAATATCAGGAACCCGATTGGTTGATTGCGTGCGTGCTCTAAAACTTGATAGGCAACGTAAAGTATTGATTTTTTAAATGCTAAAAAGGTGTTTGAAAAATAGAGGCTTCATAGAGATTTTGATTTGATTACTGTTAAATTGTTTGCATTAACTTTTATATTAAAAGAAATGACAATAATAATAGAAAACGCGTGTTGAAGTATCAAATCCAATTGAAAATCCCACTTTCTCATTTTTTTTTTTTTGCTAATCGAACACTGTACCTACTTACTGCCTGCTACTAATATCACTACAATAGAAACTGGCATATATCTTTTTTGTGAAAGATAATAATAATAAACTTATTTGATTAGGAACCTCAAAAACCTCCAAAATTCCTCTAAATAGACTTGAAGTTCATTAGACAAGGTAACAAGGGGTAAACAGGCAAGTTGAGTGAGGCAGGCAGACTCAAGTGTGGGCCGCATGCGGCTGACCTCCACTGTTCCAACTATGTCCTGCAGTGTACGGAAACCGCGACGGTAAGAAGTCGAAATGCTCGACAGTGGAATGAGTGTAGCATTTTGTTTAGTGTACTATGTAGATCCTGAGGTACATTTTTGTGTTTTGGTTACAGTGTCTTACAATTTAATTAAGACAGTGTACAAATTCTATAATATGAAGGTTCCGCAAGTATATTCATAGACATAGAGAATGGACTGAGTGTTCCGTATTAAGTTGTGCAGTGAATTACAGCCAGAAAAGTACGAGGGAGACAAAGCGAATGTGCGGCCAGTAGTTGTCTCTTTCTAGAATTCAGATTGGTCCTGTGATGTTTTGACTTTAATGTACATGGGGCACTTAGAAAGTTTTGCGATACAAAAAAAAATTTACTACAGGTTATAATTTTTTTATTATTACTTTTCAATGAACTCTTCATTGGCGTCTATACACAGTTTCATACGTCTAAACCAATTTTCATAACACATTTTCCAGTCCGCATCAGACCCCTTTTTAATCCCCTTCTCAAATGCAACCAGTGCATCTCCCGGTAATGAAAACTGTTTTCCCTTGAGTAAATTTTTTATTTTGGGGAACAAAAATGATAAATCCATCCGTAATGATATCTTAAACGCGTCGAGACGAGCCTGCTTCAAATTTTGCTATCATGTCTCGGGACCATACTACCCGAACCTCCTTCTGAGCCTGCGTTAGATTTTGCGGTCCCATCATGAAACTATCTTCCTTACCCGAAGATGCCCGTGTAGAAATCATGCACACTTCCCGATCCAATCTGCAGTATATGCTGAACCTCTTCATATGTAATTCGCCTATTCTCTTAAATTAAGTTTTTCATAGCCAACACGTTTTCTTAAGTAACAGCCATCATTGGGCGGCCACTTCTTTCTTCGTCCGCCAAAGTTACTCGACCACGCATAAATTCGTTGACCCAGCGGAAAACAATCGCTTTAGAAGGGCTTTTGTCTATTAACACCATTCGAAGTCTTTCAAACAATTCTTCTGGTTTTAGTCGACATTTGAAATCGTACAAAATCATTGCGCGTAAATGTTCTCGTAGTAAATCCATTTTTCAGTGAGACAGAGTATTTTAATTATGCTCGTAAAAAAATGTGGAGGGAATTTTGAATTTGGAATGTTGTGTTTTTTAGTAATAAATAGTCATAGTTTTAATTGACATGAAAACCAGCCAGTGTCTCATAGACAAAAACTGTTAGTCGCAAAACTTTCTGAGTGATCTGTGTAAATACTTTCATGCTTGTAAAATATCAATATAATCTTTGAAATACAATTGATATACTTACTTATTAATAATCAATCAAATAAAGCTATGAAGACTTAATTCGCCTTAAAAGAGATAACAGAAATTTTATAATTGTCTTAACTTCTCTTGTGAAGAAAAAATATAGATAAAAAGAAATCTTTCAATCTCGAACCTAAGTCAGTAAAGTCTAGAAATAATAAATTAGTAACATAGAAATAATAACTTTTTCTATTATAAGTCACTTTAATTTTCAATGTTTTTCCTATTAATTAAAATTGGAACACTGCGCCTTTGTCATTACAGCAGGCTTGCAGAAAAGAGAGGTATTAGCCGCACAGTCGCTTTGTCTCTTTCTAGAGAGTGGTCACTTTTGTGAGACTATTCCTCAGTCCATTCTCTAAGACTATGGTATCATACTGAAAACAGAATAAGGAAAGGACCGTGTGGCGTTACTGAGAAAACATCTGACCGATACAGAGATGTTTGGAACGGATGTTAAAAATATCTATTATTTATTAGAAAAGAAAATAACAGTGCAAACAGTACTACCTACTACACTATTAAATCGTTACTATACAGGGTGTCAGGGACATCGACGCGAAAACTGAAACCATAGATTCAGTACATGATTTTGAACGGGCTGCATTGAAATTTTTCTCAGCTCAAATCATGCACTGAATCCATGGTTTCAGTTTTCGCGTCGATGTCCCTGACACCCTGTAGATATGTATAGAGTATAGACATCATTTGGGAATTAGATATAGCTGTGACAAGACTATTACATTATCAATAATGTGCTATGTTCACCTTGACATGTAGATGTAGAGATTTGTATGTACCATTTGCAGTAATCTATGAGAATTATAGATAAAGCAATTGTGCATAAGCCTTGATGAATGGATAGACTGACGTTTTGACAGCTTATCCATTGCACTAGTACTTAGTTAAAACTTTTAACGAATTCAAAAAAATCATGGCAAATGTAAAGTCTGAGTTCTGAGTTCTGAATGATAGACAATTTAGATATTTTAATAAAATGCTGGTAAACTAATAAATTGTGTAAAACGGCGAAAATTTGAAGGTTTCAATAGATTTTCCTATGCGTAACAAACAAACAACAATGTTAATGAAACCAAACAGACACTTCGCATAGAATTTCGGCGATTCAATAACACAATTTAACATTTCATCCAAAATATTCAGCGTAAATACCTACATTGTCCGTTGAAGCGTCGGAGCGAAGATTCCGAGGTTCGATTCCCGATGCAAAGCGATAAAACGCGTGAAAGATTCATCACAGCCCCCGAGGGCCCGATTCCTCTTCAAACTTGTAGCCAACCCTGCCGCGCCCTCTTGCCCCGTTATATCATATTTTTCAAAAATTCGCCTCAACTTAGTTGTGAATTTCCCGGCCAGCACGCCGGCAACTTCTGACATTGAATTGAATTGTCGATTCGTTTGATGTCATCTATGCGATAACTTACAAACTATATTGGGACGGTTTTTGTGTGTTCCGTATTTAAATCTCGTTTTCGTCGCCGCTACTGCGAATATTTTGTTCCTGTGTGAGTTCATGTTCCATTTGACTTCTGGTTGCCTGGTATCTGTGGTAGACATTTTGATATGGTGTTTAGTTTTTATTCTGGTGTTAGTTGCTGATATTGCGAGTTTTACAAATACTTTATTAAGCCTTAGCTGGCTTTTAGAATCCGTTATACCTACTTAAAAAACAAATTTTGTCAGAATTTTTATGTAATACCTAACACGTATTTATGTCTGCACTATGCTAAAAACGGCCCCGTTGATCTCTTGGTAGAAATCGCGACTGCTGAGCATGGGGTCTTTTTTTTTTTTGGGTGGGAAATCATCAAATAACTTCTCCCGCTCTGGGCGGAGCGGGAGGGCGTGTCAGACTCTTACTGACTAAAATCCACCCGTGTTCCTTCAGTTGCCGTGTTGCCAGGGGGCCACGATTTCCCTATCGGTTTTCTTCGAACCCCCGGCAGGCATTGGCCCTAGCGGACCCCGTCAATTCTGCTGACATCTCTTTGAGGCGCGCGTGGAACACAACGCGCCGTCGACCCGGGCTTGGTCCTTATCGGACGGCGAGCTACCCATTGCTCACCGTCCGCAAGCCCGCGCCTACGGTGGCCGGAAATCTTCCTGTGATTTCCGACGCCCAGGGCGTCTCCTCCTGCGGCGGTTAGGGGCGCGAGGGCGCGAAATTTGCCTCTCCCTCACGCGCTCCATCTCCTCCTTCGCGAGCATTACTGCTTCGCAGAAGGAGGTGACGGCCTCCCATTTCCTCTCGCTCCGTAGCAAGGCCCGAATCAGGGCCGGACGCGAGAGATCACCGCCGCCGATCGCTTCCACGAGGACACGGCGATGCCCTGCCCAAGCCGGGCAGACCTCCACCGTATGCTCCACCGTGTCCTTCGGGCGATCCATACAGTGATGACACCCGGGCGTTTCCTCCCGCCTTATCCTGAACAGGTACCTCCCGAAACAGCCGTGTCCGGTGAGCACCTGTGTCAGGCGGAAGGTGAGGACGCCGTGGCGCCTCTCTAGCCACTCCTCAAAGAGGGGTCTTATCGCCGCAATTGTGGCGTGCCCAGAGCATGGGGTTCTGGGTTCGATTCCCGGGTCGGGAAAAGTGTTATTGGGTTTTTCCGTTAGGAATTTATTAGGAACAGCCCGGAGTTTGGAAGTTGACGGTGTGATGCCTCGGAAAGCAGTTAAGCCGTTGGCCCTGCACCTGATCCCTCTCACGTCATGTCGGATTGCCGTCCCATCGGACTATGAGAATGAGGGAAGAGAGAGTGCACCTGTGTCTGCGCACACACTTGTGCACTATAATATCTCCCGCGCCGAAAGCTGGTCAAAAAGAGAAAACTGCAAACACAACATAAGTACCGACCAAAGAAGTAAACCGTTCTTTTGTAAAAATAGAAACTCAGCACTAAGCAGTGGTCTAATATACAACTCACCTACCCCGAAATACCCCGAAACTATTTAATAAATCAACTGTAATCCAGGAACGGTTCTCAACAAAAAATCCAATAACTCACTGTAGGCATCTATACTGCTCACTAAAGTGCATTTACGTGTTGCATACACTGCATTTAATTAATGCTGAGCCAATGTCCCGGCTTTCAACTGTCGAGCCATGCCATATAATCCGTATTAACATACATACACACAGCTTGTCTTCGTGTCGCACTAACTAGTCGTCTTAGTGGGCGTTAGACGGGAATCGGACCGACAATGTATAACCCGTTATTGTCCCTCTGCAGGTCACCTAAAGGCTGCTTCCCATATACATTGATCACCACGTTTCCTTGTACTGCACGTTGGTGATCAGACCATGTTCAGGGTGTTTTAATACCGAAAGTGATACTTATGCATGTTGGAGTCGCATTGATACGTGTCAAGAACGACACTGTGCATAGAAAATAATTTTGTTTAAGGGAAAAGCGACAGGGTAGCCCGCGAAATTCAAATTTTCTTACGTTTTTTGCATTTTGCAGGTCAGTGTCAAGTTTTATATCGATTAAAATATGATTCGCGGTCGTAACAAATATGGCTTTACTCAATTATAATCATTACAATCATCAATACAACTCCATAAGTTAGTGTTAAATGTCATGATTTCATAAAATCATGATATTTGACACCTTTATCTTCTTCTTAATCACCATTGCTAATTGTAATGATTGTAATTGAGTAAAACTATTTTAATCAACATAAAACCTGACACAGACCTGCAAAATGCAAAAAACATAGGAAAATTTTAATTTTGCGGGCTACCCTGACGCTTCCCCCTTAAAGAATGTTTGACTTATGTATGTCACACCAAAGAGTATTAGGT
The DNA here is from genome assembly GCA_963680765.1 of Agrochola lychnidis. NCBI lineage: Eukaryota > Metazoa > Arthropoda > Insecta > Lepidoptera > Noctuidae > Agrochola > Agrochola lychnidis. Next base: position 9,007,175 of record OY796863.1, on the reverse strand, counting down.
TTAACTGAAGAAAAGTATAGAACATATTATTCAATGTGCGACAAAGTAAGAAACGATGAAAATCGAACACCAAAAATAAAATTAGTCTGAAAATTCGACACCGATGCTCACCTACCGAAAGAGCTAAAGAACACAAATATTTGACTAATTAAAACCGATCTATGTAAGGCCTATAAACGATAAATGGAACCATTAATTTCGTACAAACAAACGAACAATAACACAAGAGTGAATGAAATATTTCTAATGACGTCACGAGTTGGTGACGCAGGCAAATGACGTAGGTAGCGTGAACGAACATTCTTTACACAATCTTTTACATATAATAATAATTCATGTTTATAATAAGAGCTTTTCTGCTGTTAGCTGGTGTAATTAAAGGTAGGTAATATTTTTCTAGTCTGAAAATTATGAGTTATAGGCACATACAACGCCTTATGTTCGTAAATCAAAAGAAAATTGTTTAAGTGATTATTATAGTGTTTTATGCTTTGGTTTTATGAGTTTAGGTGTAGAGGGGGCTTTTGTAAGCATCTTATATTACCTACTATGTCCCGTGATTATCATAGTTATCTTCATTCCAACATCCTTTATTTAAATGGAGTAGTTTTGATCACGTGACAACTTTTTTTTTAAATCTTTATTTATTAACGAGGGTTTGATCACATAGTGAACATGTCACCCTCATGGGAACCCTTTGTTACATGCAAAGCTTAACATCTACGCTTAATCCCTAAATTGACTAATTTATATAATACTAGCTCTTGCCCGCGGCTTCGCCCGCGTGGATGTTGGAAAATATCCCACGGGAACGTACAACCGAGATTTCATACCTAATAACATAGGAAAAGGTCATTGACTCCTACAGCTGCGCCCGCGTTGCTACGCGTAATTTTGAAACTGTGATATCTTTTAAAGTATTCATTTAAATGATATGATTAAAAGGCATATTTTAATCTAAATTAAATACCCAATTTAAATAACATATTTTTTTGGATAAGGATTAATACTATACCGATCAAAAAAGCTTCGAAAATAACAATTCAATTTTTATCAAATTCTGAAAGATGAAAATGGTTATTGTGGGTCATCCTTAGATGAGATAGACATATGCCATTGCAGACTTTTTTGTTGAACTTTTTAAGATGAACAATAATGTAGAACATAAATTTGATGTATTTTTTTCGGTTTAGGCAGCGCACGCCAGTAAAGCTCCCAGTCGGCATGATTGTTTCCGACTTCTTCAACAATAATCGTCAAATTTCAGCCAATTGACACAAAACCGTAATGAATTATACACTAAACTCTTCCGCATGAATCACTCCGTCTATTGGTGAAAACCGTTTGAAAATCCGTTCGGTAGTTTTTGAGTTTATCGCGTTCAGACAGACAGACAGACGCGGCGGGAGGACTTTGTTTTATATTAGGTAAGGATTCTAGCGGCTTTGGATGCTGGAAAAGCTAAAATAATATTACATTCTCCTACTTGACAAATATTCATATTAAATTGGTCTCTAATCAAATATCTTTATAATATAATAGACTAGCGGACCCGACAGACGTTGTCCTGTCAAAACATTGTCCAGCGGACAAAATTGTGAATCTAAACCATTCCCAGATCCCCTTGAACACACACAAAAAATTTCATCAAAATCGGTCCAGTCGTTTGAGAGAAGTTCAGTGACATACACACTCACAGAAGAATTATATATATAAAGATATATAATAGATGAAATTTTACTAAGAGAGAACATGGTACTTATTAATCTCCTATCCGCATGCCAAGCATGGTGGTTATGATGATAACTTATATGCCTGTGATAGCATATAACTGGGCACGATAACTGACTTTTAATGATTTTATACTGAAGATGACGTATAAACGAGTAGTGTTACTGATTTGAAAAAAAAATATGTTAAATTAGAGCATTTTTTCAATATTTTAATATAGGCATATTTTTGATTATGTTTATATTACATAGTGAAATTAATTTGTAAATTTATGTCTAACGCGGATAAAAAACTGAGAATGACGCATCTATCAAGCGTATTTTTCTGAAAACTTCACCATTTTAAAGATAATTAAATTACCAATCTTTTAGTATACGTGTTTTATTAAAATACCTTTTGTTTTACGTGTAATAAATTAATAATGCGTCTAATTTGGGACAACGCTCCTTGATGGGCGAGTCCTATTACTGGCTGGACGTACGACGCGTTGCGTGAGCTCAGTACAGAACACGCAAGCTAACCATTCAAGGTCACTGTCATATATCTGCGTCTTAAGCAAACTGAAATGGCAGTGGGCTGGCTATATTTGTCGAACGACCGATGGCCGTTGGAGCAGACGAGTCCTGGAGTAGAGACCGCGAATCGGTAAGCGTAGTGTGGGACGCCCCCCAGCTAGATGAACGGACGACCTTGAAAAGGTGGCTGGGACAGATTGGATGCGGAAGTCGGAGGCCAGGGCATTGTGGCGCAGCCTGGGAGAGGCCTATGTCCAGCAGTGGACAGGTGGCGGGCTGAGTTGATTGATTGATTGATAGCATATTACTAAATAGGCCACTAACAAGAAAGTAACTAAAGTTCGTATTTAAGAAAAAACTTTAAAAAAAATACAACCGACTTCCAAAAAAACACTACAAAATGAAAAATTACTTTAATTTCGGAAGTCTTTGGTTTTGTTTTTTTTTTTTTACTTTTTAGTTATTGTACCTACCCCACACAAATTCGAATACCACTACCTGCTATGTAATTATCAATGGCAGGAAATTACCATATCATCCACATACGAAGTGAGAAAAAATATGTATATCCATATAAATTTTATTCGATTCGATTTGTCTACAATTGACGGAAAATCGGTGGACATTACATTAAAAACAAAACATACATTATGCGTATGCCAGGTGTGTAGTACTCGCAACCGGCGGCGGCGTACTTGTATGACCAGATGTATGAACGTAAACGAGGCAAAAGGACTATGTAAGGATCGTAGCAGGTGGCGTTCTGTAGTTTCTGCCTACCCCCATGGGAAGAAGGCGTGAGTTTATGTATGTATGTATACATATGCTACAAACATATAACCTCCTCCTGTTTGGAAGTCGGTTAAAAAGACAAAATAATACGAAACTCCTCATCAACACATTTTACGATCGATAAGTAAGATTTCGACTTCATTGAAATGTAATCGTAAACAATAAACGTATCCTATAATACAATTATGTCAGAGTAGATCTACTCTCCTAGATATAATTTGGAATATTCAGCCTAGATCCAGTAGCTAGTGTCGTGAGATAAATCCCTAGAGCTTTAATCATAGTCATAGGCGTCACACGAATCTATTATCAAATTGTGCCGCCACATTACTTGACTTGGTTTACCTAATACCTTGAGGATTTGAATGTAATCGTACCGAAGATTTGGTGGTTCTGAGTTTATTGGATGGTGAAATAATCTTGTTAAGTCGTTCAATGGTAGGTTAATAATACCAGCCTATTTACCTTTTTTTTTGTGGGTCATCTCGTAGTTGACCTCTGAGATCATGACTACTTAACCGGGCTTTCCTGTGGGTACCTTAAGCTACTACACTTAGAACCTCCAGCCAGGGGTTATTCAACTATGCTAATTAAAACTAGGTGAACGCTCGCTAAGGGCACCCCCTGTGGGGTACGAACCTCGGCTTAGGGCGTCAACCGGAGGGAGGACATCAAGAATGGGACGGGCTGAACCAACCTTTTACCGTCACACTGCAGGGCAAAGGCCCCTTCTCATACAGAGAAAGCACGAGCATTGATCATCACCACAGTTTCTCAAGACAGGTTCGCAATTTCATATTTATATTAACTGTAAGTCCAGGTTTCCTCAGCTCGTGGCTAAGTAATAACAGCCGTACGAGTCGATCCATTTGGTTAGGCTATACCTACTTGCCGGGGTTGGTCCGTGGATTGGTTACCATCTTTACATACCAAGACTCCTCCGTGCCTTGGAGAGCACGTTAAGCCGTTGGTCCCGGCTGTCATTCATGGATCTTTGACAGTCGTTACGGGTCGTCAGAAGCCCGAAAGTCTGTCAACCAGTCTTACCAAGGGGTATCGTATTACCCAGTTACTGGGTTGTGGAGGTCAGATAGGCAGTCTCTCCATGTAAAATACTAGTATTCAGATGCCAACCCCAGCGTAGTTGGGAAAAGGCTACGCATATTGATAAGTCCAGGTTTCCTTACGATGTCTTCCTTTACTGATGTTAGTAATGACCAAGATAAACTCAGAAAGTACATATGAATTTAACCGATTTTAACCTCTATTGCGTTGGTGGAATGACAAATGGCAGCTGCAGTAAACAATTGGTATTGTAACCAGTTTTTTGCTTTTAATGCCATCCTTATGTCTACGGTATAGAAGTCAAAATCGTTTGTCAGACTGTAAAAAAGGTTTGTTTAAATGTCTGTAATCTTATTTCAAATGGATTATAGGTGATATCTAAACCGCGCAGTTGGATTTAAAATTGAAAATCAAACAGCGCGCTTTTATTTGTAGATCACTTAACCCTGAGCTCCTAACTCTAAATATATTCAGGAAAGTGCCTCTATTGGAAAACTTGAATATTTGATTGTCTTTAAAAAACCTCCACTAGGTACAATATATAATTGTAGTTAAATCCAATGCAACTGACAGTCAGTCATCAATTACCTGTTAATACAGATTTCTTCCACATCCACTGCATGAGCTCCGATAGGAGAGAAGAAAATGTCTTGGCAAACTTATTAGGTACAGTCGAAAGTAGATTGTATCTACATTCCCAGATATACAGCTCCAAAATCAGAATAAAAATAAACGTTTATAATATAAATTCCTATTTTATTTAGTGCTCTAGACAGATAAGCAATGGCTGCGTGCCATCTACGCAATACTATGACAGCTCGGACACACTTAGACAAGTTCGTTCTATTAAACTCCGTCTTTTACTCTATATAAGAAGTTTTCTATCTTTTCGCGGAAATATTTGATAGCTTCTGTTGGAAGGTATTGGGTTTTTGTCGTTTGTATTGTAGTTTGGTAGATACCTAAATAATAAATTGAGTAACTTGGTACTAGTTTAATAAAATCACATCAATGTTGTTCTTTCCATCGTCACTGACTCAATGATCACGGACTCATTATTACAATTAAAGAAAAGAATAAAAAGGTTTAATCTTACTAAACAACCAAACAAATAAATCATATCTACAATACTTTTGTTTTTAATTTTATTATTTCCTTCAAAAGCTTTCTTTTAAAGTACTTACATTTAAAAAAAACAGTGGCACTCCGGGAGTGCCGACAGAAGTGAAAACTTGAACAATTAAAAAAAAAACAAAACCTTTAAAGTAAAAATACTTGCATAGAACATTGATCCGTAACGTAATATAAATAAAGAGCACAATCGCGTTTACAAAAATGAGGTGTCGGTAACGGTGTCGCGAGTTCAATTGTTTTTTCACATCTCAAAAATGCCCAACGCTTCTATAATCTCTAATCCTTATTACACTAAATTGTTGATGTATATGTATACGCATAGAACCTGTTCGTAATCATAATAATCGTATCATTAAACGTGTAATATTGCCTGAAGCCAAATTGTGCAATGGTGTTCATGTGCCGTGCATACATAATATTGCAGGGCAATCGCTTACACACACGCTTTGATGCATTCTGCGACTTGCAGAAGACAATAGTCTGCATGGCCTTTCATGTCGAGAGGATTCAATTGAAAATGATCAAACAAACGATGCTCTAACCTATCCAGCATGGGAATACCAATGAATCCGTATTAGCAGCTTGGATATCTATTTCAAACAAGAGTATACTTAGTCTTGTTCTTTCACCCGCAGTTTCTACATCGTCAATTTTTAACACCTATTATGATTCTACATTATGGACAAGGGCGGATCCAGGGGGGGGGTCATGGGGGTCATGACCCCCCCTGGGCTGTGTCTGTCTAGGTCGACCACTGATATTTTTTCTAATCTCATTGATAAATTTAATCAAATAAATACTTAGTATGATGTTGCCACGTGTGTGTTTGCCACACATGCGCGAACGACACGTATAATGAAACTATGTGCTGTTATTATAATTATATGATGATGGACCGTGGAGTTTTCTGCCGGCTCTTCTCCGTAGGTAACGACCAAATGGAACCGTGGTCCTAGCTTCCGACGTTTCATAAGTGCCCATGTAGTTTTATCTGAAGATAGCAACTAGACATAGAAATTAGATACCCCAGAATAGTGTCAAGACAAACCGCCCAGAGCGGGTCCTGGCGGCCCCCCAAATCTTAAGAAGTATTTTATTAATGGATATCTCAATCACGGTCAAAATATATTCAATAAGAGTTTAGAGTTGGGAGGCTGAGGATGAAAATTCGAGCTCGTTTCGTTCGCTACAATCTACATCCTCAAACTTTTTGCATAAGTCGACAAAGGAATTCCTATTAATGTACCCAAGACTTTAAAAAAAAAACCTTACATAAACAAAGTGGTGTGCAAAAATTTTCGAGCTCGCTCCGCTCGCTCTTCGATTCTTCTATATTCAAATCTTCTTTTTAAATCTCAAATTTTTCAACATAAGTCCCTAAGCAACTCCTATTTCCGTAAAGATGTTCAATAGAAACCTAACCAGGAATTCCAAAATGAGGTGCAAAAAATGTCGAGCTCGCCTTGCTCGTTCCCCTACATTCTTACTTTTCATAATTAGCCTATTTAAGGAGAAGAAAATGCACCTCCCTGAAAAAAAAAATCCTGCCGGTTGCGAGGTCCATCGTGTAGGTAGATAATATTACACACGTTATAAGTACCTACTTGTTTGTTTTGCAGTCATATTTTTTTTTTAAATGTCACTAGAACACCTACATAAACTGACTTCACCGGGGGTCTCTTTTTTTTGCCGCCCGGGCCCCCGACTTGCTTAGTCCGCCACTGATTGGAGCCTGTCCTGACTGGACCCCGACTATGTGACCCCCCCCCCCCTGACATGAAGGCTTGATCCGCCCTTGATTATGGATGTCGATATTGATAAAGAATACCTATATATATGTCACCGTATAATTATGAACTTGGTTAGTTTATAATCTATCGGTATTATTTCCGTTAGATTATAAACTGTCGAAAAATTGTGAATTGTGACAAATCATTTACAATTTAACGCATAATTTTTCGATAGTTTATAATGTATCCATGAAAAACTGACAAATTGTGAACTGGTAACCAACTTGTTTGCGACGTAATGCACCTTGCACTGATATTAAATAGCCTGCGTGACTGCAAGCAACTTGGAAGTAGCGCTCGCCGGCCGCTGCCGCGGCACCGCTCGCTTCGCTCGCTCGGCTCGCGCGCGGTTGGTCACAGTTCTAACCTAACCTAACCCATTTCACCCAGTTCATAATTTTTCGACAGTTTATAATCTAACGGAAATAATACCGATAGATTATAAACTTACGGTTCTCACAATCTTACGGTGACATATATACCACTTCTCTCATTTTAACTTCAACACTATATAAGTTAAAATTCGAGTTCGAGTTGAGTTTCAAGAGTTCGAGTTGAGGATCTCGTGGCTAAGTTATGATAGCCGCACGGGTCGACCCATCAGGTTAAGCTACGCTTGCCGCGGTTGGTCCGTGGATGGTTGACCATCTTTACATACCAAGACTCCTCCGTACCTCGGAAAGCACGTTAAGCCGTTGGTCTCGGCTGTCATTCGTGGATCTTTGACAGTCGTTACGGGTCGTCAGAAGCCCGAAAGTCTGACAATCAGTCTTACCAAGGGTATCGTATTACCCAATTACTGGGTTGTGGAGTTCAGATAGGCAGTCGCTCCATATAAAATACTAGTATTCAGCTGCATCCGGTTAGACTGGAAGCCGACCCCGACATAGTAGGAAAAAGGCTAGGCAGATTGATTGACTATATAAGTTAAAATTAGGAAAATTACCGAGGGTGAAACAACGAGCCGTCGCTAAAACGGAAATCTTTTAGACAACCTTTGGATGGACTGAAGTTGTTTGTGAGAGAAGAGGAAACAAAATCAATCTTTTCCTGCAACCCAGCAAGACAAAACCACAACCCACACAGCAAACAGAGAACTTCCACATTTCGTAGGTAACGTAATATAATCGATTACGAAGCTAATAAACTAATAGAAGCCAATCCTAGGCCAGTCGGAGCGACGCAGCAGTAACAAGACATTAGTACGGACGCCACTCAAATTGGCCTGCTCTCCTTGATTACAATTAACTGGCAAGTCGTAGCCGGCGGCCACAAACTGCCAGACGAGGATCATCGTGTGAATTTAAGATACAAGTGTTCTGGTGCATGAAACTAATTGATGGGACGTTCATTGGGGAAAAATTGGGATATTAAGGCGCAACTAGCCGATACTTTTTTCCATACAAATTTCGGGGGGTTTTACTCCACTGTTACACATTGTACATCCAAAGTAAAAGATGAAATCGTTTTTTCTTATTATTAATTTTGTCTGTACAGAAGCAGAATAGTAAAAAAAAGCAATTAAAAAGTTATGAGCCAACAAAGATTCGTTTTTCCTACTAATTTTAACGCAACTTTGGGAGTAAATAAGTAATAAAAGAAGTATAAAATCTCCAAAACAAAGCTCATTCGGACAAAGCTCAATTGTCGAAGATTATAATAAACTTTATTCGTAATTGATTTATACAGTAGTTTTTTCATAAAACTCCACTTTCCAAAGGACTTTTCGTAATTTTTTACGCGCTCGTTTTACTAAAATCGTTCTGAACGGTGTTTGTGTGCGTGCGAACTAGAGTTTGTGCATGTAGACCAGCGTCTAACTGCTCATCACTGATACTATCTCTGTCAGACACGATGCCAGGTGAGACAGCGTGCTTTTTGACCAAGCCCACCAATGAGTTCGAGCCCGCGACTAGTTCAACCTTAAGAACCTACGTAGAATTTACTATGAAGGTTTTTATCATGGCAAAGAAACTTCTCTTTATATCAAGGGAGAATCATATTCTCATATCAGATCTCATAGTGATAATAACTTTATTTTACTAGTTCTTGGCCTAGCAACTACTCTTGCCTCACCTCGATACGAGATCGACGAAATATTGATTTGAAAACGAAAAATCACTGGTTTCCACTTAAGAGTACATCCAGATATTTATAAATAATATTTTGTTTAGTTTTAATAGCTGACCCGGCAGACGTTGCCCTGTTCAAATTTCAATACCTATAGAAAAAAGCACTTTCAGTTTTTCCCAAATTTTCCAATATTCAAGGTAATTTTTCTTTTCCTAAAAACCTTATTCGGACTGTTTCGAACATTTTAAAACAAAAAATAGCTAACTGGGTCCAGCAGTTCTCAAGTGATGCGCTTACCAACGAACAGCATTTCATTTTTATTTATATAGAATAGATAGAAGTGTGTGTATGCGCCGCGGTTGGTCTGTGGATGGGTGACCATCTTTACATACCAAGACCCCTCCGTGCCTCGGAAAGCACGTTAAGCCGTTGGTCCCGGCTGTCATTTATAGATCTTTGACAGTCGTTACGGGTAGTTAGAAGCCCAAAAAAGTCTGACAACCAGTCTTACCAAGGGGTATCGTGTTACCTAGTTACTAGGTTGTGGAGGTCAGATAGGCAGTCGCTCCATGTAAAATACTGATATTCAGCTGCATCCGGTTTGACTGGAAGCCGACCCCAACATGGTTGGGAAAAGGCTAGGCAGATGATGATGATGAGATAGAAGTGTGTGTATGTGATAACTTGATCTTTACCTCAAAGAGAGTATTGAAACTGAAATTCATAAAGCTTGAAATATTAACAGAATAGTTCAAAGTCAAAGTTATGAATTGATTTCCAGCTTAACACCTTATTAACGAAGCATACATGTGAACAGATTCAGATTAGACTAACATTCGAATAGTCACCGGTGACCTTCTATTCAAATCCTCATCAATGACATTCAGATTTAACTTACACAAACAGCCAAAGACAGCAACCTTGCATACAAATATTGAAACAAGAAATTATAAGCCAGAACCGCCCACTTACAGCGACAGAATATTAGTCATCCGACATCCGTTACAGACAGCTTTACTACTGAAGACTAATATTATTCCGAAACGCCCTGAACCAGTAACCTTGGTTTAAGTGAGACAGGGCAATCGAATCACACGTTCTACACATTTGTTTTGGCAGAAGCTCAATAAATGTTCCAACTGGGGACAGACAGGCCAGATGATTCAGGACAATCTTGGAGATTTTTTATTGGTCCTAGAAAAGCTGGACTAACAATGTAAGCAGTTACTTTCGAGGTTACATATGGTGCTGTATTAAAGACGGGTGAAGAATATTTAGTAACATTTAGATACGTGAGGAAACAGAAATAAACGTCATGATGGTGATTGGAAAATAAAATAGAATATTGAAAAGGAACTCAGCGAAATATGTACTGACAAAAATGAAAAACTTGAACAATTTTACTGTTGCAGAAAATACTTTTAATGAGGTGTCGGTAACGGTAACGGTGACAGTGTCGCGAGTTCAATTGTTTTTTCCCATCTCAAAAATGCCCATCGCGTCTAAAGAAGTTTTCACTTCAAAATTTTTTAGAAATTTTATAGGTACTAACAGAGGATCTGATAGTATGAAAATTTTAACGAACTTCACCGTTCAAATATTTCTGTATATTTCATCTCTAGCTTTCTGTCCAATCAGTACAACTATAATCCGTTTCGAAACACAAAGTTTTTAAAAATCCTCTTGCAATTCTCAAACATTACACTCATTTTAATACTTTTGAACCAAAACTCCATTAATAAAAACTAAATCTTTTATAGATAAATCTTGAGTATTAAATTCAAACTTTAATTAGAGCTGTAATTAATGTTCCAAGTTTATATGAAGAGATAGAGTTATTTTTTAAGAAGGAGCTCGTGGCTAAGTAGGTTAAGCTACGCTTGCCGGGGTTGTTCCGTGGATGTGTGACCATCTTTACATAGCGAGACTCCTCCGTGCCTCGAAAAGCACGTTATGCCGTTGGTCCCGGCTATCATTTGTGGATCTTTGACAGTCGTTACAGGTCGTCAGAAGCCCGAAAGTCTGACAACCAGTCTTACCAAGGGGTATTACGATACTATTTTGATTGCTGGAGAAGGACATACAAGGTGTTAGGTTAAACGAGAGAAATATTTTTTGGGAGTGTTATAAAAATACTACTGTTTCCTACATTATTATCGTGAAGGTATTACACTTATGAGAGAACAGCAGTTTTTTCTTATCAGTTCAGGTCCCATTGTAAAAGTAGTTAATTTTCATGATATTACATTCCTGTAAAGTATGTCCTGGATGTAGTAGCAGCTGGATGAGAGTTGTCTAGAATCGAGCTGAATGGCGTGAAATTGGAGACGCCTATGTCCAGTAGTGGACTGTTTTAGGCTGATGATGATAATGATAGTATGTCCTCGTTTAATCAAATACCCTTTAGACTAGGTCCATTGGTAGTGAGCACCATGTATCCATCACATAATTAATTTATATGTCATTGCTTCATTTTTTAATTATTTTTACCTATTATGGTATAGTAGGTAATCTTATTCCAGGTGAATCGTCTTCACATGTAATTGTATATTACAAAACATTTTAAAAGAGTAACGGTCCAAGTTTCTTGCTCATTCTTCTCCATACGAAAACTACCTTTTGAAAGGGTGACTAGAATCAATTCTATTTTTTGTGTATTTTGACGTTCAAAAATGCCTTTTATGTGCCTAATTGAAATAAATTATTTGACTTTGAGGGTCATGCCATGCGGGAGGAAATAAATGATAAATGATAAATGATTTTATTTCTGTAAGTAGGTTTGTACAAACACTTTTACACGTCAATCATATTTTAAAAACTAGATGAGGTCGGCGTTTCCTATCTGACTACTCTGAGAAGAAAGGCCGAAACAAACTCAGAGGTCACAGTCTCTTTTAAAGTCCAGACATAATCTTGGTCAGATCATGTGAAGGCCATGTGGATTGGTGTCTGAAGTGGTCTTTAGAGGAAAGCATCACACAGATTGAGAGGGTCTGTCCAGTCAGTGCACGCATTTGTCATTTATCGTGTAGCTCAACTCAGAATTTAAGGAGCTCAACGATTCGACGAACAATACCAAAAAAAGGACATTTGTGTAGGCCACATAAATTACTCAAACTGTCAGACCATGATTAAAACTAACTGAGAAAAAAATTAAAAACAAAACAAAAAGGTAACCCATATAGTCTTCACATTCACAATAATTAAAATAATATAATACTTTAAAAGTAAATATTCATGTCATTGTATATAAAAATCATTAATGTCAATGTGTATATAATAAAATAAAAAAAATAACCAGAAATAATCTTGGTCAGAGCATTTCATATGAGGACCATGTAGTTTTGTGTCTGAAATGATCTTTTGAGGAAAGAACCATACAGATTTGAGTGGACCTGTCCAGTCAGTGCACGCATTTGTCAGTAATTGTGCAGCTCAACTCAGAACTTAAAAGGAGCTCAACGATTCGACGAACAATACCAAAGAAAGGACATTTGGGTAGGCCGCATAAAGTACTCAAAACTGCCAGATTATCATTAGTAGTAACTGAGAAAATTAAATAAATATATATACATGAGCTACATAGTCCTCACATTCACATCAATTAAAATAATAATAATGTTATACTTAACAAAGTAAATATTCATGTCATTGTGTATATAATTTTGAAGTTTGCAAAATAAACAAAGTTCCAAAAGTAAAAAATAAAAATAATAATTGGAGCAGCTTAATCCCAAGCCTTTTTGTCCTCAATGTAATCTTTAACGGTATAAAAAGCTTTCTGGCACAACTTACGTTTAATGAATGATTTAAATTTATTAAGGCTTAGATCTTGTACGTGGCTTGGAAGTTTATTATAAAAGCGTATACATTGACATCTGAACGAGCCACCTATTTTCTTGAGCCTTGTTGTAGGTACAACAAATTTGTGTTTGTTTCTAGTATTTATGTTATGGATATCACTGTATTTTTTAAACAATTTTATATTTTTATGGGCATATAAAAGATTATCAAAAATATACTGAGAAGGCACAGTCATTACATTAACCTCCTTAAATTTATCTCTGAGAGACTGTCTCGGACTTAATTTATAAATTGATCGAACAGCTCTTTTCTGCAAAACAAAGATAGTCTGAATGTCAGCGGCATTTCCCCACAACAGAATACCATACGACATTACACTATGAAAATAGCTAAAGTACACTAAACGGGCTGTCTCTATGTCAGTCAAATTACGAATTTTTCTAACAGCATATGCTGCGGAGCTTAGCTTTTTTGACAATTTATCTATATGTGGGCCCCACTGAAGCTTAGCATCCAAAGTTAAGCCCAAGAAAACTGTGCTATCTTCAGGATTCAATTCTTCGCCCTTTATTAACACATTAGTTTTCACCTGCCTAACATGAGGTAGGGTAAACTTAATGCATTTGGTTTTTTTTTGATTAAGAAGTAAATTATTAACATTGAACCAGTGAACTACTTTTGAGATCGCGCTATTTACATCGTCAGTAACCAGCTGCTGACGTTTAAGTTTAAACAAAAGTGAAGTGTCATCCGCAAACAACACTATATCATGGTTATCCTTTATGAGGTAAGGCAAGTCATTAATATAGATAAGAAACAAGAAAGGACCAAGAATTGAGCCCTGAGGGACTCCCATTGTTACTATAGATCCGGGAGATCTTTTTCCATTTACGTCAACACTCTGAATCCTATTACTCAAGTATGAAATAAGGAGATTCAGAGCGCTGTTCCGGATCCCATAGTGGCGGAGTTTCCTGATTAACGTTTCATGGAGAACGCAATCAAACGCCTTGGACAAATCACAAAAGATACCCAAGGCATCGCATTTATCTTCCCATGCATTATAAATATGACCTAAAAGTTCAACACCGGCATCAGTAGTTGAACGACCCCTTGTAAAACCGAACTGTTTGCTATGTAATAATTTATGTCTATTAAAAAATCTTTGCAATTGCTCTAAAATTAATTTCTCAAAAATTTTACTAAAGGTAGGTAGTACTGAAATAGGTCTATAATTAGTGGGGTCTGATGTACTACCTGATTTAAACAAAGGTATTATTTTACTATTTTTCATCAGGTCAGGAAACTCCCCACAGTCGATACAATTATTAAAGATAAGAGCTAAAGTAGGTGCTACAATGTCAATAATAGACTTAGCAACTTCTACAGAATTACCCCACAGATCTGCAGTCTTTTTTACATTTAAAGTGTGAAAGGTTTTAAAAACGGTAAATTTAAGGTTTTAAATACCCGGGTGTCACCATTGTTTGGATCGGCCTGAGGACACGGTGGAGCATACGGTGGAGGTCTGCCCGGCTTGGACGGAGCAACGCCGTGTCCTCGTAGAGGCGATCGGCGGCGGTGACCTCTCGCGTCCGGCCCTGGTTCAGGCCATGGTACGGAGCGAGAGGAAATGGCAGGCCGTCACCTCCTTCTGTGAAGCGGTAATGCTCGCGAAGGAGGAGGCGGAACGCGTGAGGGAGAGGCAAAGTTCGCGCCCTCACGCCCCTAACCGCCGCAATAGGAGGAGACGCCCGGGGCAGGAATTGCGAGCCGATTTCCGGCCACCGTAGGCGCGGGCTTGCGGACGGTGAGCAATGGGTAGCTCGACGTCCGATAAGGACCAAGCCCGGGTCGACGGCGCGTTGTGTTCCACGTGCGCCTCAAAGAGATGTCAGCAGAATTGACGGGGTCCGCTAGGGCCAATGCCTGCCGGGGGTTCGAAGAAAACCGATAGGGAAATCGTGGCCCCCGGCAACAGGGCAACCGAAGGAACACGGGTGGGTTTTAGTCAGTAAGAGTCTGACACGCCCTCCCGCTCCGCCCAGAGCGGGAGAAGTTATTTGATAATTTCCCAAGCAAAAAAAAAAAATTGCATTTTTCTATGAAACAGCTGTTTTTTTTTTAAATAACTGACGAAAAATTTCAACTCAGGGAGATAAATATTAAATAGAATGACTTAGCAATCGCACACGACAATAGAATCTACATCCTACATACAACAAAATCTACCAAATATCAGCGCTGCGCTTTGTTTAATTAGGACTATTTAAAACAGTAGCTTATTCTTATGTGATTATGTTGCCGTGCGATGGCCAATTCATTCTATTTAGAAATAAATAAATAAAATCATTTTAATTCAGATAACAAAAAGATCCATAAATTGTTAGTAACATGTATGCACTTAAACCACTATAGTTAGTAACTTAAAACTAAAGACGAATTTGTGAGAAGACCACCCAACATCTAGACACAATAAGAAATGGTAATGGTCTATGGTATGAGTCTTCTCACAAATTGCCTTATTATGGCAGAGGAAGTATCTGCCGCCACAGCCTTCAGGATACTTTTGGAAATAAATTACTATTACTATTGTGACTGCCTCTTATTCTGCTCAAGAGTGAGACCGTTTTTTTTATAAAGATTACAAAGAGATAGGTACCGAATAAATTAACAGACTTGGTTTGACATTAGATTTCATATCTTTTTACGGTAGAAGAACTGCGTTGCTAGACTTGCATTTTTTTACATGTTATGTTTTTGATGGGAATAATTTTTTAGTCATAGCATAAGCATAATCAGCCTATAATTTTCCCACTACTGGGACACAGGCCAACTAACTAATTAAGTGGGAGTGGGTCGTAATGCACCACGCGGACCCAGTGCGGGTTGGTAGATGTCACATGTCTATGTCTTCGAATTTTTGGTTCTAGGACATGCGAGTTTCCTCACGTTGTTTTCCTTCACCGTTTTGAGAGCAGTGACGATGAAATAATTTACACAAAGTAATAAGTCGCGGCCGTTACCACTGGGCCACCACTGCTCTCTCCTGATTTTTTGTCATAAATAATTCCATATAATGAAATTTTCCGATAAATCCAAAAAACCAAATTCAACACATAATACTGAGTCAATGAACGATGCACAGCAAAAGTTCGCAATAGACCGAACGCACTATTTCACTCGCAACCACTTGCATATATTCCTCGCGCTCGCACAGACGACTGACTTTCAATGTGTCTGACAAGAAGTAAGAACTATCAAAACTGTCTGACTACTGAGGAAACATCTTTTGACAGTTCCCCAAGTAACATAAATATAAAATTTAGCTTTTATACTATAACGAAACTTAAGTGCAATAGGGTAGTTGCCTAGGTAAAAAAAAGACATTCTATTTAATCCGTTTTTCAGATAATAAAAAAATATCAGACACGTATTTTTTGCTTTATCATATTAATCAAAAATAACTTAGAAAACACACATTAAAGTTGGGGAGTGGGGGCTCGCTACGTCACAACGTCGTATTAAATCTAGCAAGGCGTGACGTCATGCCACATTTTAACTCAATGTATCGCCGTAATCTTTTGAATAGAGTCATCTCAATACTACTCTCCCTTGAATTTGTATATATGTATATATATAATAAATATATGTATATTATATAAAATATGTATGTATGTGTATTATAAGTTCTAACCTATTTATGTACTGTTATTTTATTTCTAATGATATATTTTTAATACATTTTTAGGGTTCCGTAGTAAACAAGGAACCCTTATAGTTTCGTCATGTCCGTCTGTCTGTCTGTCTGTCTGTCTGTCCGCGGTCTAGCTCCGAGACCCTTAGTACTAGAAAGTTGTAATTTGGCATAGGTATACATATTAATTACGCCGACAAAGTGGTAAAACAAAATTATAAAAACATTTTTTTTAGGGTACCTCTCATACACGTAAAGTGGTAATGTCTATTTTTTTATTTTTTTACCCCATGGTGAGGGGTATCATTGGAAAGGTCCTTCAAAAATATTGTGAGTTTGTGAAAACCATTTTTGAATTTAGGGATTCGTTTGCGAAATATTAAGCTTTAAAGTGCTAATTTTTGTTAGAGTCAAGTGTGTGTGTCCCCCCCCCTGCCGGCTAAATGGTTAGTTTTGGGTATGTGAAAAAAATCACAACAGTAGCTGATATAACGAAATTAAAAGGAAAACTATCACGACTAAGTAGGCTCTACAGGTTAACGAGTAATAATCGACCAACTTAACTGTTTTTGGGATAAATTCATCCCAACTACGGAACCCTTCATTGTGCGTGGTCCGACACGCACTTGGCCGGTTTTTTCTTTGTTCCTCTCAAACAGAGCACCTGCCATCCAATCTCTTCACCACCCTTGGTTGACTGGTAGAGAATGCCTAAGGCATTAAGTCCGCCTTTGTACCTTTTTGTGTGTGAAAAGTTTAAATAAATAATAAATAAATTATAAAAAGAAAAAATATGTGTTCAATATTTTTTAATCATCTACAAGACGGACAAAAAAAGTGAAACATTCAAAAATTAAAAAAAAAAAAATTGTACGCGCACAAACACGTATTAACACACGTACAACGCTGAGGCCCAAGCAAACTCCCACTATGCCTTGGTAAACACGAGTGGAGGGGGTACGAAGCAGAACACAAAGAGAACCACGAACATAAGAAACACTGTATAATGCTTCCTATCTCATAAATCTTATGAATTTACGTGTCTGTCTCTTTTTACTGTCGCTTTTTCGTTTCATCGAGTTTCAAATCACAACGATGCTAAAGAAGTTTTCACTTCACAATTTTTTGGACACAGGCCTATTTTGTACACCTTTGCCACACATACCTGCCGAAGCCACCATGATCCAAACTTACTAGTCCAGTTATAATTTTATTACGTTCCTAAGCTAGTAAACCGACATCAAAATTACTACCAATCCACAATACAGATTCAAACAAGCACCATATGCTTTCTAAAAGTTAAACAACGTTCACTAAACAATGCATACACAATGATTAGACACCACAGACGAACACAATCAAATTGCTATTCCATTGCGCAGTTTAATAAGCATACCGGGCTTAAACTAATAAATCAAACTGATTTGATTATTTACTGCCGACTGTACCGAACTGTTTGATGTAGGATTACATTAGGTATCTTGTGGGGTGGGTTAGAAAAGGGGTTGTAATGCAGCTTTATACCTAATTACTTTCAGACCTCTAATTATATTATAACGATGTTTTTTGGAACGAAGTTCCTTAAGTTCAGTGCCGGGAGCCTTACTGGAGAGTTCACTCAAGTCATATATGGGATGCTGGGAGCCCTCGCAGAGTTGCTCATTTTAAATGTAGGTTTTTCTTAGCGAATTCGGCATTATAAACTGTGAAAATAAAATTAGTTGCATATTTTAACAAGATTTCAAACCTAATACCGGTGATCATCCTGGAGTCAACTTGCAATATGTATGATGGCATGGCGTATGAGCTCTATAAAAAATAGGTAGAGTCGAAAGTATTAACGCGGCTTGCAGTAGGAGTTGACTGGTAGAAATCGTCATGTAATGAAAAAACGTTATGCCCCCTCCATTCGACCTTCTCTCTCTCTCTCTTTCTGCTATAAAGGTACGAATGTGTGACGTTTTTTTTTCTAGGGTATCGTCATGGTCTTTCGCGTTGAAAAGATTAGCTGATAGTCTGTAAAGTTGAAAACAGGTCTGGCTGCTCACTGTAAGTATCAAGTTATCGTCATTTCTTAGTCTTTTAATGGCGGGCCGCAAATTCTACGTTGATTTATTGGTTTTCATGTAAAGCGATTGCGTCTTTAGCATTTATTATCAATTGGTGCTTCAGTCTATACTCGTGAGCAATTATCCTGAGCAATATAAGACTTCTTGAGCAATTTTCGGCAATCTTACACCGGGTCCTAATAGAACGCGATCGGCACGCGAATAGGTACCATCGGGGTAATGCATATCTAAGCAATTTGAAAACAAAATCCTGTGCACTAAACCCTTTTTTTTCGTAGGTAAGTGATACTATAGCGGCCGAGCGCTGCAGGCAAGAATAGTCCTTACAGTGTACGTTTCTTCGATAGTACAATATCCCCCCGAACGCGTCGTCGCGTCGACAGAGGCCAACTTGCGGTTTTCGGAACAAATGAGTGGCAAATGATGACAATGATCGCGTATTCACGCGATGACTGCTTTCTATTAGGACACGTTCTGAGTGCCCCTTTTTATATCCCCAATAAAAATTAACCTCCTACTCACAATACTAAATAATTCATACCTAAATTTAAACCGTTGTTATCTTGGCAAATAATATCTAACTATATCACAATTTCCTATGACATTTGCGTACAGCGTACAGCGATGAAATCAACTGAAAGTCTGTAGCAAAGGTGACAGGAAGCGGGGTGCAACGGAGCGCGGCGAACACCGCTGACTCAGGATAGAGATACCACTATCAGGCGAACTCGAATCTAGATGTCGAATGAAAAATGGTGTGCTTTTTGCTCGATAGTTTTGGTGTAGAAATCGCTATTGCTTAGACCTGTTGACTGGCTAGTTTATGCAAAATAGAGAGAGAGAGAGGTGTGGATGACTATGGGGGAAACCATTGGCCTGCAGTCATTTCTATAAAATTTTGGTAAATCTTAAGAGATTTTTTGTCGAATGAAAAATCTCTTAAGATTTACCTAAATTTTAACAATACTGCCTACTCAAGTGTACAACAATGTAACGTTTGCTTGCACACAAAGAAGGTATAAAAGAAAATTCAAAGACCGTAATTATTACCGACATTGGTGTTCGACATTTGACACCGCTAAAAACTGTTTACCATGTGAATATGTTAAAAGAGATTCTGAACAAAGTGGCGCGTCGCGCGTCACTACATCCTATTAAAATCTCTTTTAATTTATTCACAATACTCAGCCATAAAGTGTTTGAAACAAATGTTAGTGGTGCGGAGCCGCGAGTAAGCGATTTGGCACATTGCGCCCGAGAGCGGGCGGGGGCGAGCCACGGCATAATTACGTACCTACGAAATGTGAGCTGTCGTTTAAATCTTGCACTGCTTAAATTTGAAGCGAACTTCACTGAGGCCGTGTTATTAATTTAATTTTGTTCGCCTCTCTACTGGAACACGGCCATTGTGCTCCAGCTCACACGTGCCGCTCTGTGACCGCCTCTAAATCACCCCAAAAACTAAATCCCTTCGCAATTTAGATACAATTTTCTTGAAAGAAAAGGATATTTATGCTTTAGGCCTTCACAGATAAAGTCGCCTCAGCACTTATCAGGAATCTCACAAAAAACACAATATTTTACCCGCAGCCGAAAGATTTCGACTTTTCGAGAGCAATAACGCCACCCACATTCAAGATGAAAGTGGACGAGAGTAGACTATTGCCCGAACGCATTAGACTACCAAAGCTGAACAATTTAATGACGATTGACTATTCATACCACATTCAAGCGGTTGACCGCTTTGCTACTCTTGATTTAGAGTCTAATTATTCTGCGATCTCAGCCGTAGCGGACGCTTGCAGAGTACGTAATGAGAGGGGCGAGGAAGCGCGGCGCGGGGGGCCGGCGGGATGCAAAATGTTGCAATTGCATTTCCCCGTCAGAAAAACAGCTTACACTAGCAAAAATAATTAAGAGTATTAGTGGAGTCGGCGAGCGGAGTGTCGCGCAGTAAATAGTCTGCTAAATACCCACCTACATTTATTGGCGCGGGGACTTTGGGAAGGCCAGCGTAATGGCGGAAACAATTTTGCCTTTTAAAACAGTGGGCGCCTTTGTTTATAAACGCTTCCGTTGAACGAGTACATAACTGCGTGTTTCACGTGATTTAAAGTGATGTCAAAGTGAAAATAATGAGACTCGATTTTGTAACAGGAGGGTAGGTACGTTGGCAGATCGTTATTCAGCTTTTGAGTGCTTATTATTAAAGAGGCTTTGTAAAGCCTAAATAAAATGTTGCAGGCCTACCTAAATAAAAATCAAATTAGACATCAACAAGTATGTAGCATACGCATTAGCTGAAATATATGATGGCTTTCTGCTACTTTGAGAAGACCAGAAGATAGATCTGACGATAAATTAATCGATGTTCAAATTCTAGACTGACAACAACAGTAAATAAGAAAAATGCAACATAGGTTGGTAGAATAAGCTGACGTCGCATTGTACGGAAATCCTATATAATGCGAGATCAGCATAAGCTGGAAATGTATAAGCTTGATGTGTAGCCGTGTGTACATACCTTGCCCCGCGTCCCGATGAACGCTTGATAGGTCTTGAGCTGATTGAAAATGCAACTGGCTTAATTTCGTTTTCAACCGAAAAAAAAAAACAATCGGACTCTATGTTACTCCATTTGAAATAAGATTAGACATTTAAACAAACCTTTTTTACAGTCCGTTCAACCGATTTCGACTTCTATACCGTAGGCATAATGATGGCATTAAAAGCAAAAAAGTGGTTACTGTTTACTGCAGCTGCCATTTACCATGCCCCCAACGCAATAGAAGTCAAAATCGGTTGAACGGACTGTAAAAAAGGTTTATTTAAATGCAATCTTATTTCAAATGGAGTAGGTATAGTAGACTATGACTGCTGCGTCAGACCAATACAGGGTGGCAGGGACATCGACGCGCAACTTGTTACCATGGATTCAGTACACAATTCTGGACCTTCTTGCGTTGAATTATTGTCGGTTATTAAAAATATATTTTGACCGCGTAGATATTTTGTAGCTGTTTTTTTTTTTGGTGATTTCTCTTTCTCTTACTCCCTTGATACAGGGTGTCTCAAACGTAGTGGTCCAAAGGCAAACAGGGTAAAGTGGAGGTGGCTACCTATCATTAAAAAAATTCAAATTAGGGTCTTCTCAACAATTTTACACTTTCACTTGGATTTTTCGACCTCGTGAACAAAATTTTCGACGTAGCGAATTCAAATCTGGCTGGGAGATGCCTTGATAGTGTAGGTACAAGATTATGTTCCTATTTACGTTCAGTGTGGCTCTGCACGCTTCCGATTTTATTTTTATTTATCTTTGATAACGTATTATTACACTTTAGCGAAACTTACTCGGATAGTATTTTTTTTTTATCTGGGCTTAGATAGTTTCGTTAAAGTATTTAAATGATAAGCGGCCACCTCCGCTTTACCCCATATGCCGTATATACCTATCTACGCCATATCACCAACCAGTTTCTGACAGAAACATACCTATACAGGATGGAGTTTGAGGCAGGTAACTAATAAACCGTTGTAGCTACAGGAAACCATTCTTAGAAACTATTCTTAACTTTTTGAGTTATTGCTAACTGCACTCACAGATTTTGGAAAAACGGTAGGTATTACAATGCCAATCGATCTAGTTTCGTATTAGGATTTAATTACTTTTCTGGACCAACAGAGGTAGAGTACTAAAAAAGCCACAAATCGCGAAAAACTTTGATTTCGTATTGAAATTAACGTGGCTAAATGAAATGAAACTCAAAAACAAAATGAATAGACGTTTTTCATATTTATACATCCTAGACCGGCTTTAATAGACCGCTAATGTTTTGAAGCTACACCTTGTCATGGGCCTTCCATTTGATCACACACATTCACATCAGAGCCAGACAATCCATTTGAGTCACAGACGATTTTGAATTTTGTACGTATTCTGTTCTCAAATGCAATATTCGGAATTTTAGATTGTATTACAAAAGCGGTAATTCTTCTTAGGAATAAAAGGAGCAAGTAATCATGATTGTAGTAAATAAAAGAGCATCGAAGGAAAACTAAGTACTCTAGCAAGATTTCGCAACACAACCTTTCATCAGCAGGGGGCCTACCACAAACTCTAAAGCAGTATTATTTTAATATTACTTCAGTGGGAGAAAGAGATGAAGCTATACGTCCTGTAGAGCTTCATCTCTTTCCCACACTGAAGTAATATCAAAATAATACTGCTTTAGGAGCTTGTGGTAGGCCCCCAGATGTAGCTAAGCGGTAACCCTACTCCCTAGGAATAGAAGTAATCATGATGGGGATAATGGAAATGCAATGAAGAAAAACTACTGTAGCTACACTTCACAACACAACTTCCTCGACAGGTGTACCTACTACGGTACACCCCTATTCCCTAGAGACTAAAGGCTATTATCAAGATATTTTAATACTTATCACCTGCCCAGAACTTAACTGGTAAACATTAAACAATCGGCGATGCATCATTTGTCGTCTGTCGTCGAAGCCCTTGACAACGGTCCGTCCCTATCAAAGCGGAAAAAAGATAATCCTCCAATTAAATGGAACCACTACCCATGAAATTGTTTACCTTTTGAGGTAAAGAATTTTTAGAATCAGACGTACATTTTGCAGTTAGCAATATTAAATGTTAGGTAGGGAAATTATTACAATGTAGACTTTGGGAAAGGCAGGCAATAATGAACAATCATGTGATGATGTATTAAAGGACAGTAGTTCAAAGATTTAAGTCGAACAACGTTAGTAAATTTAAAAAAGATCGTTACGTCTTTTTCCTATACAATCAGTAGATAGATAACATAAAGTCGCCTCGGTTATCACCACCAGAATTCTCACATTTAAAAAAACAACCGACTTCCAAAAAAAACACTACAAAGTGAAAAATAACTTTAATTTCGGAAGTCGTTGTCTTTGGTTTCATCAGCCTATAAATGTTCCCACTGCTGGGACACAGGCCTCCTCTCTGTGAGAGGGAGTGGGCCGTAATCCACCACGCGGGCCCAGTGCGGGTTGGTAGATGTCACATGTCTTCGAATTTTCGGTTCTAGGACATGCCGGTTTCCTCACGATGTTTTCCTTCACCGTTTTGAGAGCAGTGGTGATGAAATAATTTACACAAAGTAAAGTGCCTGTCTGGGTTCGAACCTACGACCTACAAATCGTAAGTCGCGGCTGTTACCAGTGAGCCACCACTGCTCTTGTCTTTGGTTTATTGCCACCGATTTCCGAAATTAAAGTTATTTTTCACTTTGTAGTGTTTTTTAGAAAATCAAGATTTTCTTCTTTTTTTTTACTTTTTAGCTATAGTACCTACCGGTACCCCACATAAATTCGTATACCTCTATCCTATTTGCTATGTACCTATAAATATAAAATCATCAAGTGTATTAAATGGGTATGTACTATCGAAGAAACGCATATCTGTACACTGTAAGGACTATTCTTGCTTGCAGCGCTCAGCCGCTATAGTATCGCTTACCTACGAAAAAAAAGGGTCATGTGCACAGGATTTTGTTTTCTTGCTTAAATATGCGTTACCCCAATGGTACCTCAAAAAAACCGGCCAAGTGCGTGTCGGACTACGCACAATGAAGGGTTCCGTAGTTGAGATGAATTTATTTATCCCAAGAACAAACTTAACATTCATTCCAACTGCAAATCGTCGCTCGGCATCCAATACCGCGAATGTGTCATTTTTTACATTTTTAAGCTATTGCATAGCTTTTATCGCGGGCTTTGAGCGCGGCGACCGAATCAAGAAATTCCGTAACGAAAATAAAACCTAACACCCCCCACTCGTGATGTTGTCATGGGAACGTAATTTTTGTTTTATGTCATCACGTCGTCATCCCAAGTGTAGCGTTGACAAATAGGAAGTATAGAGGTTACAAATGCTTTACCGCGGCAGTCCCCGAGTGCCACACGTTTTTTTTTTTAAATTGCAAGATCACTTATTTGAACGTATAGAATGAAATAAAACATGAATCTGATTTTCGTAAAAAAAAATTGTAGTGGAGTCCCATTAAGTAATACAGGTGGAACATAACCCGGTCTACCCCCAGCCTCAAAGACCATTACATCAAATCATGTGTTTTGGCATACCTACTGCTTACATTTGGCGACCAACTTTCTGAGACCGCAGATTGACGCGCTCAGAAGCACCATATCGTCTGCAAAGCTAATATTATTTACACAAATACCATCTACATAGCAACCCACTCTGGTGCTGCTGAGCTCGCCAATCCTGCCTCACCCTGCATTCCAACTGGTATGGCCTGGAAAAAGTTCCAGCCCATCGTATACTATTGATCTGGTTACCATAGGTACCAATATTTTAAAATGTTTTTAAGTTCCATTGGCAACCTATCTTTCTCCACAATACGTCATAAGCAATCAGATCAAAAGTCTTGAATAAGTCGAGGAAGCTAGCATAAATCGGCGTCCCACGCTGTGTATAAGCATAGAATGTGACAGTATGCTTAAGACACAACACTGCACTTTCTGTTGACAAACCACGCCGAAACCCGAATTGGTTGTCATGAATATTTACAGTTTTATTTATTTGTGTATTAAGCAGACTGTCAAACATATATAGTAGCTAGAGAGATGGGCCTATTGGATGCCGAGCGACGAAATGTAATTTTGTGCGCACAATATTGAGAGATTTACCATGTTATTTTAAGACCATAGACTTCTTATAGATTTTCCTGTAATCTATGAGTAAAGAGCCATACTATGTATTTTTTTGAAATTTTTTGGTCCAGTAGTTTCGGAGATAAGGGGGGGAATGGTCAATTTTCATTGAATTTCTTAAATATCTTTAAAAGTGTTTATTTTAAAATTATATAAAAAATATATTTAAGATCCTCGCAATAAGTCCTTTCATTCGATATGGCACACGGTACTGTTAGCATAACTTTTTTTTTAAATTTTCTTGTTTGCCCCCCAAAAGTGACTCCTATATTCAAAATTCATTTATTTACGTTACACATTCGTGTTTGGGTCACAGAAATACATACGTGTACCAAATTTCAACTTAATCGGTCCATTAGATTCGGAGTAAATTGGCTGTGACAGACGCACGGACAGACGGACGGACAGACGGACAGACAGACAGACAGACAGACACACGAGTGATCCTATAAGGGTTCCGTTTTTTCCTTTTGAGGTACGGAACCCTAAAAACTAAAAAAAATCAAAATTAGTCCACTTGGTGAAAGAATCAATAAAAACATTTAAAAATTTATACCGACAAATTGAGAACTCCCTCCTTTTTTTAAGTCGGTTAAAAACAGATGAAATAGCAACGAAGGCCAGAAATTACCTTTTCCTTCAACAAAATTATATTATACAGAATCTTCTTTCGCTTGTAGATCAATGTCTGTTGGGTAGTCCTTGAGGTTTTTTATCTGCGATCAATTCATCAAGCAGCCGACATGTCCGGGTCTGTCCGAACACCCGGACACACGACAATGGGTGACGGGACCCGCAGACGCAACCCATCGTCAGCAAACGTGCTCAAATTGTGGCACTCCCTGTTATAAATTACGATTCGACGCTAATGTCCGTAATTGAAATGTATGGAGACCGTTCTAAAATGTTTTTAGTGTTATTTGGGATTCAGGATTTTCTTGTATGATTAGATAGCTAGAGGAGAGTAGATTCAAGATTATATCTAGTTCTACATACAAGTCTTTTAGGTTTAGCTTGAACTGAACTTAGATATTGAAGAAAATCCAATCCAAATCCGTAATAAAATTTTGAAACTGCGAACAAATTTTTGCAAATTGTTATGTTAAAAAGGGTCCATTCCATCAAATAACACTTATGTTCCTAACTTTAAAAAACCTCTCTCTCGACATCTCCGAAAACCTAATTAGGTCAAACATTTTAAGCAGATTGGAGACGTATCGAAGAATTTATTGTAGGTAATTAGTCCGGTCCGAATATGGGCACATTTACGGGAGCGAGTTGGCATCGGGGCCCCGCTGGCGGGCTCCCAACCCTTAGAGAGAAGTGGTCGCAACGTTTACCAGGCATTTGGCAGTCTTTCACTGCATAGTAATATGCGTTCAATTCATGTTGCATCATTATTGGTTTTGAATAATTTTGTGTCACCTTTATCTTTTAGAGAGAATGAAATTTAAGCGATAGTTTGAGCTTCTGAAGACTTTTCGATTTTACACGAACGATATCGGTTCTTTAGAAACATGACATGTTTCTAAAAAACCGAAATAGTTTTTGTCCGATATCGTCACATTAAAAAGAGATTTATTGCATTTAAAAAGAGTAAAATATCCGGCGCGATAAAGGAATACAACAATTTACTTTTTGAGACCATTAATGGTCATAAGAATATGTCTCGGTCTCAAAACAGTTCTATGAATGGTTTCAATTGCTTATTGAAAAGAAAAACAGAAGTTTCAGGTGACGATAAAATAATATTGACACAATCAGTAGGGGAAGAATTCAATAAAAAATGTATTATTAAAAAGGGTTTATTAATAATCAAATAAATACTTAGATACTTAATTACAATAAAATATAATCTGAACCGATGGAATGTTTGTAACTATCATATAATATTATTGTGAAACTATGATATGTATTTGTTTAATTATTGCTACATATTGCTTTTAATTCCTTGTTAAATAATTATTTTTTGAGACATTGCGCGTCAATGATATACATATAAAATAACAATAATATGCCTCATGCGTGCAGCCCTTAAAAAAATCTAAATCGTCTGAGGCACTCGAAATTGAAGCCTAGCCTAATAATACATATTTGCTAATGTACTTGACATTATAAATAAATTCAACAATTAATGTCAATAAATTAACTTATGTTTTATAACACATATTTTGCTAAAATTCCACATTTTCCTTCAGATCTAACTTGGAAGTTTAATTTCTTTTTTTCGAATCACTTTACGAAACGCAAATTTAATACATTTCATAATATTGTCGATTTTAACCATAATCGCTATTATACGTGTGATCAGAAGCATTACCAAATTCTTTCATTCGATTCTATGCATCCAACAAAATAACGACGTTTGCACATTTTACTTCATTCCACGTTGAAATCCATAAAATTAACTATTTAATTGTATATTTTTCTAATAATTAGTAATTGATTAACTAATAAAGAAGGAAATCTAATATTTAGAATTTCAATTTAGGTACTTTTTTATATATCACAATTTCGTATTAACATCGCCAATAAAGAAATGACTAATGTCTTTGGCACTGTGCTAATTTTTACAATTCATTAATAACTCTTTCATTTTAATACGCAGCCATATTTTTTTAAGTGTAATATCTCATTAAATGGCGCTACTATCGCTTGGCCCTATTTAAAACAATTAAGCCGATCTAATATTTTTAATAAAATTCATTCATTGGTGTTTTGTTACCTAGCTACGATGACAATAATAAATAAAGAAAGGTAATATTTAGCAAATTGAGTATAACACGCAAAAAAAAATTTAATCTCGGATATCATGTATTGTGGTTGCATTTCAAGATGACGCGAACGCAAACAATATTGAATCTTATTTCAGCGTCATAAAACTCACAATACAGTCGAAAAATAAATAACGCATGAGCAAAGCATCAGTACGGGTTCGGAACAAACGAATCACAGACAGCATAAGGACGTCCAACTCGTGACGTCATACAAGTCATCGATATTAAAATTAAAACATTTTTTGTGACATCTACACATTAACAGATTTCTTGGGCGGAGGCACACGTGGTGAATGAGAGTACATCTTCTTGAATAACTCTGGTATATTGTTCTCGGGGAACAAATTCGCTAACATTGCTGAAATAAATAAAGGCAAATTAATAATAGTACTGTCTCGTTGGTCTCGTGGTCGCAAGCGCTATTGCTGATCGTGAGATCCTGGGTTCGATTCCCAGATCGGGCAAAGTGTTATTGGGTTTTCTCGTCAAGAATTTCTCAGTAGCAGCCCGGAGTCTGGATTTGTCCCCGGTTGATGGTAATAGGCTCGCCCCCTATTACATGGGACTTAAACATAACTGGCGAAATTTGGGCGTATTATAGATACATCTCTGCCTAACCCTTCGGAGATTACAGGCGTGATGTTATGTAATAATTAACCTAGTTCTTCGGCTCAAACTCTCGACACTGAGCTCGAAATTCGATGTGCCTGACAGGTATAGGAATAGAGAGCTCATTAATTCAATTAATCAACGTTTTGCATCATATATTCAGTACACCAAAGTCGTGAATCGTGTATCATAACTTGTGCCGGACGAGATGTTGCCATATGACAAGCTTATATAATGTCGAAGGAATATTGTCAAACCAGTGATATTCCCATCCTCACGTATGGTTCTCAAACATGGTCTTTGACAATTCAGCAGAGGTCCACGCTCGAGGTTTGCCAGAGAACTATGGAACGGAGTATTCTTGGTATTAAACTTGTGGACCGGGTTAAGAATACAACAATCCGTTCCATCACTAAAATTACTGATGTCACTCGGAAAGCTGCCACGCTTAAATGGAATTGGGCTGGACACATCTGCCGCATGTCAAACGATCAATGGGCCAAACTTACGACCCAGTGGGTCCCGCTTAATGGCAAACGACATCGCGGGAGGCCCAGACGGAGATGGCGGGATGAGCTGGACTCCTTTAAGAAAGATTGGTCCTTGGAAGCTCTAGACAGAGAGAGGTGGAAAGAGGGTAAGGAGGCCTTTGCCCAGCAGTGGGACAATAACGGCTATGAAAAAAAAAAAGTGATATTATAATTTCACTAGTGAAATTATAATTTTACGAAACTTTGTCAACCGCCTCCATTTCTAACAAATTAACGGACTTTTTTTTGTGTTGTTGTAATTTAACGGGAACGCTATAGTGATTTTATAATAACCCTAGGTATATTATAAGTCAAGTTTGTAGTGGGTTCTTCGTGCGTTTTGATAAGTCAACTCTTCTTCATCCGCCTTTAAGATCTGCATAGCATGACATTGGAAACGGACCAATCATTGACCGTCTCACAATTTAACGGGCTTGCACATACAGTGAAATTGTCAAAATATTACTGCGTTGCAATATCACTGCGTGGGTCCAGTGGAATTATAATGTCACTGAAATGAGCCCGTTAAATTGTGAGAAATGGAGACGATTGACAAAGTTTCGTGCAATTATAATTTCACTAGTGACATTATAATTGCACGAAACGGACAACACGAACGGTTTGACAATATCCCTGCAACATATACATAAACACCTATGTTAACAATAACGTTATTCATGACATAACTTTATTTAGGGATTATTAGTAAAATTCTGGTTCATAATAATTTTTCAATTGTTGTAAACTTACTTTCAAGCAGCACAAATATCAGTCGTCTATTGATCTCCTGGTTTTGGAACAAATCGAAGACTGTAAGCAAGCCTCTTCGAGCCGTGTCCGACCCTACTATGTGTCGCAAATCATCTGAAAGTTAAATAATGCATTCAATGAGGGTTTTTTGAAACGACGTTCACTAGGTGGCAGCACTGAAACGTCAGGTCAAAACTGTCAAAGCACCTATATTTTCTTAGGTCGTGACGAATAAATGATACGAATAATGAAAGTCATCAATTATATTTCATATTCATTGTCGAAATAGAAGGCCTCTTGCCAAACTGGCGCCAACTGGAGGTGTGAATTTTCATTAAAACTCTCATTAATCGTTACTGCAAGTAAGGGTATACTGCATTAGTTGGCAAAAGAGATGAAGACAATTTTTTTTTATCCTTCAGGTAGGTAGTTTATAAAAATAAATTAGACACGTGGTTTTTATTTTTTTACGTTATCAAAAGATTAAGGCGATTCGTTGAGTTAAAATGTGCCATGACGTCATGAGTATGTAGATTTTATACTTGTGACGTAGCGACCCCCACTCTCAAACTTTAATGCGTTTTATCTAAGTAATTTTTTTTATTAAGGTGATAAAGCAAAAATTACGTGTCTAATATTTTTTTTATTATCTGACTGACGAACTAAATAGTTTTTTTTTTGACCCAGGCAACATCCTTATTCACGTATTGCCAAAAAAAATTGGTAGGCAAGCTATTTATGCAGTGCAGTATACGGTTTCTTAACCGTAAAAATGATAGCGCAGTTCCCAATCACCCCCAAATCTAAATAGCCTTTAAGTGTCAACATAACTATTCAACAGTGCACCAATCATGCCAAACTGCCTTACTGTTTTTCTTTACAGAGGTTGTTAGAATATGAGTAAAATACGTTGATAGGTTACTAAATGTAACTTATTCCGCTTAACTATTCCTAAAGAGCCATGACACGTGCTTCTCCTCTCAACGAAGCCGCTGTCTCTGCGTCCAGCGCTCGGTGTGGCAACACGCCGTGTTCGGGTTCGCAACTAGTCAATCGTCATCCTGAGGGTGCCTTGTTGAGAGGTGAAACACGTGTCACGGCTCTTTAGGAATAGTTAAGCGGAACAGGTTACTAAATATTTCAACGTCTATTGTATTTTATTTATAATGGATTTCCGAAAGGTCACGCCTGAATCAATTCACTATAATATGAGTAAACGTAAGTCCCAAAGGATTAAGTAAATAGTCAAAAGGATACCTGGGAAGAAGCTGGTAAAATGCTAACATGAAGTATAACTGCAATACAATCGCATTTACCTGAACAAGCGGAAAGCAAGGCAACTTTAGCGGCCACTCTCGTCCTAGCTTTGGTTGCTGCGTCTCTGTTACCATAGCTTGAACCGTTTCGACTCGTCAACCATTGTCTAAAACATTCATTTTATTTATTAGGCACACTCAAAAACAGTAAAAAAAAATCATTTTGAAAAAAAAATTAATATGCTTACTTGAATGTTTTCAAATACTGGACGACGTTTCGAGGAGAAGTTAGGGATGATACAAATTCTAACACCTTTCTGCAAAAATGAAAACGATAAATAATTGGAAAATATTAATAACCTATCAGTCAATTCTTTATTGGGTACCATAATGTATATACGTAGTTGTATGTAGTTGATAGGGAAATAATTATATTAGTCACAATTAAGGACCCTGTCGGGCACAGCATAGATCAAGTAGGACAGAGGAGGAAGAGCACTGGTTTTTTAATGTGATAAATTGTATTATTAGTTAAGTATTTAGCAAGTTATACTGTTTAGAATAGAATAGAATTATTTATTTGCAAAACATAGGTAAAAGGTCAAGGTCTTATATAAACACAACAGTTTGTGTTTTGTGTTTTACAGTCTTAAGAGCGTTCATTCTAAAAGTTGGCAACGTCGCAAATAGCTGTCAAATATTTACCTGTTTTGATTAATTTCGCATTATTACTGTATGGAAATAAGAAATATCGCTAACTAGTGAAGAAGAACATTAATTGCAATTATGTTTTAGGTGTAAAAAAGGCATTTGGAAAGTTTCCAAGTACTTTTTTTTACATCTAAAACTAAATATTCGGTGTTACGATATTAATTATTGCATTTCATAATTAGTTTAGTTCACTATTTAGCCATATTTCATATTTCCATACAGTAATATTGCCAAATTAATCAAAACAGCTAAATATTTGACATCTATTTGCGACTTGCTCACTTTCAGAATGCACGCTCTTAAGCCAACCATGTTATAGCCAACTTCAAGTATACTCAGATGTAGTTCAAGAGAGTATTTCACGCTGATTGATATAACGTACTACGTTACTCAAATGATTTTGGCCAAAACTCAATGCAACACTGTACCCAGTACTCAATAATATAAAATCAGTTTTCCTTAACTACCCAAAGAAAAGAAGTTTTTCTCTTTAGGTAATAGCACAGAGTACAGATGGGTCACTCCGCAAAATCATTTAAATAAAAAGCGACTCTTAGTATGACACCATAAAGTGCAATTCAGGTCGCACAGCGCTAATTACCTATAGTTATTATTCACCTAGAAGTTGCCTCTCTTTCTACCTCGTAACTCTCATATCTTCTGACTAGGGTACGCCCACAGAATTCGACAAGCCGAGCATGCCGCGTACTCACTTGTAGCTTCATACCTAAAATGTGGAGTGACCCATCTGTTTTCATCTGTGGTAATAGACAATATGAAGCAGATAAAGAAAAATCAAATACGTACTTATTAACTCTATCTGCAATCAATGTCCTAATGGGTGCGAGCAGACGTCTTCTTAGCCATAAACCTCTTATTCCTAATACTTCTTCGAATAATTTTAACGCCACACTTTCATCGTTTTCCTGCCAAACACACCAAAATATAAAATGGAAAAATAATATGTTATTATTATTATATGTTATTAAAATATCCCACGGGAACGTACTACCAGGATTAAAAGTACCCTATTTGTTAATCCAGATGAAATTCATTCATTTTTTATTTGTTCATCCAAATCCATTTAGCCGTTTTTACGCCAATCCAGATCATACATCAAAGCAAACGGACAAAAATTGTTGTTTATTATTTTATTCATCAAACATTACTTCATCTGTAACATACTATTATGTATCGCTGTTGGTTGCCTAAATAAAGAAAATAAAAATAAATAAATAAATCATCATTTCAACCGAAAGACGTCCACTGCTGGACATAGGCCTCCCCCAAGCACCGCCACTTCGACAGATTCTGTGCTTCCCGCATCCAGCGGATTTCTGCAGCCTTCACAAGGGCATCGATCCATCTTGTGGGAGGCTTTCCAACGCTACGTCTTCCGGTACGCGGTCGCCACTCCAGAACCTTTCGGCCCCATCGGCCATCTGTTCACTATTTTATTTATTACATGTACAGATTTCCTTAATTCATTTTCTTACCTCTTGGCCGTCAGAGGAATTCCCACTTTTAAATCCATCGTAATAACTTTCTTCGTTTTTGCCTTGAAATACTTTCGAAATACCTGCAATTTGATCGTTTAAATTAGGTTAATGTTTTTCCTGGCTTCTAAACTATAGTCCGTGCAATCCACGAAGACGCGCCCCACTCCGCGATTACTGTACTGTAAGCTGAACTCCTACGGCGCGGAGCGAAGTGGAGCGCGTCTTCGTGGATTGCACGGACTGTACTAACTAATAAAGGCGTTGGTGAGTTAAAAAAATAAGTCAAGATTTGTTCGCGATTTTTTTCTTCGCCGTGAGCTGTTTATTTATTTAAACTTTCCACACACAAAAAGGTACAAAGGCGGACTTAATGCCTTAGGCATTCTCTACCAGTCAACCAAGGGTGGTGAAGAGATTGGATGGCAGGTGCTCTGTTTGAGAGGAACAAAGAAAAAAAATATTTAAAATAAAAATAAAAAGAAAATAAAAAAAAGAAGAAAGAAAAGAAGAAAGAAAGAAAGAATAATTTAAAAAAAGAAAACAATATATTTCAGTTAACCCATATTAGAAAACATCTTTAAATTATTCAATAGTAAATACAAAATCACACATAAATAAATACAAACGAATAAATACAGTATAAGTTAAAAATTATAATGAATTAATGATGGTACACACGGCTACACATCAAGCTATACATTTCCAGTTTATGCTGATCTCGCATTGTATAGGATTTTCATACAATGCGAAGTCAGCTTATACTGGAAATGTATAGCTTGATGTGTAGCCGTGTGTACACATCGCCACGAATACTCCCTTAGTAATGAGAAAAAACATGTTTGTGCTGGGTTTTTGCTTACCATCCATTACCCCATCAACTGTGTTCGCGAACTGATCAGGCATATTTTTCAATGTTCTCATTCCGGCTCTTAGAGAGTTCACAAGAAGAGCATCAAGCTGAGAAAACAGTTTAATATTATAAATTCAAATACGTATTATTCCAAACTATAGGACGACTATCTAAATTGTCATGCGCATTGGAAATATAAGGGCAGGAAAGCCAAGATCATATTTGCAGCCTTTGCCATCGTCTACTACCTTTCACATTCGGGAATAAAGCATTTTGAACATTCAAAACTCTATTTAATTCTAATAGAATGCAACCATAATGAAAACTAGTTTTTTTGCAGGAAAATTGCGAAATACAAGATTTATGGTTGCCACCACACACGTAACGATTTACTTGTGCAAAGGTTTATGTGATTTTCAATTTTCGATTCCAAACTTTTGCAAATTTGAGTTTGCGTAAATTTACTTGAGTGTGTGTTGGCATGCGTTCACGTTTCAGTAGAATTTTTGAATCAACAATGAAAGTACTCACAACAACACACCTGGACGGTCACTAAACAGAAATAATATCGTTACAAGCAAACTTGAGCCGTGTGTGGTCAATGCGTCAAGCAAATTTGCGCAAGTAAATCGTTACGTGTGTGGTTACCATTAGTCAGGTTCTGTAAAATCCAAAACGCTAGTTTCATTTCTAATAGATAACTGGAACGAAAAACTCTTTCACCTTTTTGCTATGTCCTAATTTAAGAAATGTACTAGAAACGGCATTAATTTCACAAGTACGACCCGTTTCCTGTATTACCTGACCCCTCTTGCAGAGAAGAAGAGGGGACTTTAAAGGGGTCAGTAATGCAGGGCACTGGCTGTGACTTTACAAGTAAGGCCAAATCTTGTTTTCCTGGACGCTGAACGATGCGGTATTAACACAGTGTGCCTAAACCTCAACAAGTACACAATAATACTATTCTCAATAACTCACCGTACTACTATGTTTCTCAGCATGATTCTCAGGACTAAGGAATCCTCCTAAATAGGCCGGGGACAACAATGTCATATATTTTGCATCTCTCGCTAAACTAGCCAATGTTTGAAGGTAGCTGTTCAACATCCGTTTCCGACTTTCTAAAACAGTTCGAGATGTGTTCTGGAATGTTTTCTTTCCTGGGAACGGTAGACTGTTCAGCTCGGGCCACTGTAGGGGAATTTGAGACTTGTTACTTGGTGATTAGAGTTTAAAATTGCTATTGCAGAGATGGGTACTACTGACCTTATCTTTAACAGACGCGTGTAGGTCATAAAAATCGCTATATCTTCTGTATATGTGCCAAACCTCGTTGTCTGACAATCTAGTTACTGCTATGGCGTATATTCCAAATGCACGCCCTTTGTCTTGTACTAAAGCTAGAAATACGAACATAAATACATATATTAGAATAATTAAAGTAAATTGTTAAAAATAGTAGTATCATAGTTAGGGAATGCAATCTCTAGCTATTTTTCGAAATTTTATCTCGTGGGTAGGCACTCTCGTTCTTGAAATGTCCTTCGTAATCTCGACCGAACAGGTCGAGATTTCAAGACAGAGCGCGTGTGAATTATTCGTGTTGATCGGTGCGCGCCGCAGGCTATCTTTCAACAGATATTAGGTGCCCTTTGGCCCATAACACCTTAAGTACACACGGCTACACATCAAGCTATACATTTCCAGTATAAGCTGACCTCGCATTGTTCGGAAATCCTACACAATGCAAGATCAACATAAACTGAAAAGGTTTAGCTTGATGTGTAGCCGTGTGTACCTTATGCTTCCTATGAAGTTATTTCTAAAATAAATAATTTATTGCGGTGTGTGGTGCGTTATTAGTTTGGCGAGATCTCGAATGGCCAATTTCGACCTCAGCGTTATCGCACGAGATCTCGAATTGCCAATTTCGGCTCGAGATTGCATTCCCTAATCGATGAATGATGAATTTTTGTGATGGTACCAAAAATCATCCTGTATACGGAATTTCTGTAACGGCCTAAGCAAATCAAACGTAGTCTGATCATCAGTGATCGGAGTAGGTAGAGTGATTTTATGTACTCGCATCATGAATAGTCATAGAAATCATAACATGGATATAAGCCTTTTTTTCCGAGATTTCATTTTGGTACTTACGGGATTGAATCAAATATTGTTAAAGTAAGAATTTTTAAACTACTACATTAGAAATTTATAAAATGAATATACATTTAAAATATATTATATTGTTTTTATAGTATACCTATCCTTTTCTTGGAGTCCGATCACCTATATACTATTAAAAAGACAGCAAAAGGGTTAAATATTTCTTATTCATATTAATGTATTCTTTATTCTACACATTACAAAATTTAAAATTCCTTAAAAAAGTCTTAATAATTTCAAAATCCCGGAATCCCGGGGGCATATCCATACTAATATATACGTGCCAGTGCATTGACCCCAAATCACTCTACCTACTCCGATCACTGCTGATCATAATTATGATATACACACCAGTTTCAATAATACATGCTGATAAGGGCGACATCAAGTTTTTCGCGTTTCTACTAATTTCTGAGTGAGACAGAGATAAATTGCTACTGTTTGCTGATGATAAGTTGGAAGGGCCTGAAACAAAAATAAAAAACATCAGTAAATACAAACTAATAAGCCATAAACATAAAATTGGTCCTTAGCATCATGTATAATGATGTCAGTTGACATACTGTCAACGCCATTAGTAA
The DNA here is from genome assembly GCA_963680765.1 of Agrochola lychnidis. NCBI lineage: Eukaryota > Metazoa > Arthropoda > Insecta > Lepidoptera > Noctuidae > Agrochola > Agrochola lychnidis. The sequence goes on along the minus strand of OY796863.1, from coordinate 8,970,056 downwards.
GTCTATGACCAAAATTAGGCTTCGACATTTTTGTCCTACAGTTTATAATTTTTTGAGATACTTAATACCAACGTATGGGGACTTTATGTATTATCAGACTAGTTTAAATCTGAACCAAAAAAAAAACAGTGGCACTCCGGAGGTGCCGACAGAAGTAAAATCTTGAAAAATATCGGCACCGCGGTAATCAACGCGTTGATGTCTTTTACTCCACGGTGTCGGTAACAGGTCGCGAAATCAATGGTTTAGTCCCATCTCAAAAATGCCCAACGCAGCTAAAGAAGTTTTGATTTGAAAAAAAATAAGATAGTAAATTGTAACCTGCACTTTCATTGATCATCCTCTGCGCCAGATTGCCAACGACATCGGATCTGGACCTATTATGCCTTGTTCCGGGTACCGGTAACATTTCGCCTGAAAATTAACACTTGATTATAGTTCTTTATTAATTTTAAAACTACTAATACTACGCACACATAGACGTGCGTAAGAAATAATCTGTAGAACTACACAATCACATCAGTTCACTATTATAGTTCAGAAATAAATATTTAGATCCTGTTGCCAGCGAAGTAGGGAAGGATAAAGGGACTTGTTAAAGGTTCGGGACGTTTTTTTATTGCATCGATACTCTAAATAAAGACCGTATTTTACAGCCCGAAAAAAAAAAACAATACATCAAAAATATAATAGCACCGCGCGGCCAACTCTAGCACCGGTCAAATCCAATAGCGCGCGCTTTCTCGGCTTCCTGTTACACACTTCCGTCCCTTTTCACGAAATCAGTCTCATAGATTGCAGGAAAGAGAGAGGAAAGACGTTACATATCAAAAAATGTTTATACGGGGTGTCAGGGACATCGACGCGAAAACTGAAACCATGGATTCAGTACATGATTCTGAACCCCCTGCGTTGAAATTTTTTGTAGGTTATTAAAAAAAATCAGCTGTTCCATACAGTTTGACCGCGTAGGTATTGCACTTTTCTATGAAAAAGCTGGTTTTTTTTTAATAACCGACGAAAAATTTCAACGCAAGGGTTTCAGAATTATGTACTGAATCCATCATTTCAGTTTTCGCGTCGATGTCCCTGACACCCTGTATAGTCTCAAAGCACAAAAAAATGCATATTTTGCACTACAATATCTCCGCAACTCTTACAATATATGTCCAGATATCGTTTTACACGCACACACTCGCACGTAGCCTCTTGGCTAGGTGCGAGTCTGTGCGCGAGGTACTAGGACCCAATACATTCCGTACATTATGCACAACATGTTACGCGCGAGTCCATAACTCGCGCACAAGACGCCTTATTTGGACACGAACATAATACAATATTTATTTATGAAATAATATTGAGTATCGATGCATATAATTTACTGTCAATACCAAGAACACTTCGCTCGCAACAGAACTAAAGTAACAGAGTGGTTAAGAGAAGAAGAAATACAGGAAAGGGTATCTAACTAGCAATATAATGAAGTTGCCGATGCAAGGATCTACATACAATACGCAAACAACTATGTGTCATACTGGCACGTGACTTGGCGTATTTGTCAGAATATTCGCGTCACTTGGGTAATACAAAATCTACCTTATTCTTACAGATATAAAGTTAATTTTGTATTTAAGATATGACGGGAAAATATGAGCAAATACGTAAAGCATAGTGCAAGCATTGGGGTCTAGAAATTCACTTTGAAATGTAATACCAAACGTATTGCATTTAGGTAGTGTGTGGCTCTTGTTACTTGGTACTCTTCGTATGAGGGAGCGGGGAAACGTCGACGACTTGCTGGGGAGATCGTACTTGTATTTCGACTTCAAGAACAACTTTGGCAACTGACTGAGACATGACTTCACAATTTTCTTGCATTTGTCTGCACATTTTGGATGGGTTTGTATAGTAAGTTGGGCGCATTGGACAGTTAGAAAAGAATTAGTTGTTTCAAAAGAGTTTGAGTGTGTAACTTACCGCTGTATTTTCGTGTGTCGGGTTTTTCGTCCTTTTTTATGTCAGTACTGGAACAAAATTCGTATTTTGTAACGTGTTTTTATAGCTGATGACACATACATACATACATACAACTCACGCCTTCTTCCCATGCGGGTAGGCAGAAACTACAGAACGCCACCTGCTACGATCCTTACATACTCCTTTTGCCTCGTTTACGTTCATACATCTGGTCATACACGCACACCGGTAGCGAGTACTAGCACCTAGCCTTTCTGAAGAACATCACCAATAAGGTCAGTATATGTCCTCCTAGGGCCTTTCCCTTCACATCTGCCTTATAAATACATTATGTTAGTCGCCTTCACACCACACAAGTAATACACGACACCTAATTTATTATAAGTGAAGTAAAAGTGATATTTACCTGCTCCTTTCAGAACTATCTTCGCTATCCATCATATAGTCGTTTTGCCATGACGGGTCGTCCTGGAAATCAATCAATGTTGTAATTCAATATTCAATCAATCTGCCTAGCCTTTTCCCAACTATGTTGAAGTCGGCTTCCAGTCTAACCGGATGCGGCTGAATGCCAGTATTTTAAATGGAGCGACTACCTATCTGATTACAGCCCAGTAACTGGGTAATATGATACCCCTTGGTAAGACTGCTTGTCAGAAGAAAGACAATGATACACATACCCATAGCAAATAAAAAGTAATTGTTAAAAATAGCCTTCAAAGCTTATAAAATAGATCATCATCATCATCATCATCATCATCAGCCTATAAATATGTTCCCACTGCTGGGACACAGGCCTCCTCTCTGTGAGAGGGAGTGGGCCGTAATCCACCACGCGGGCCCAATGCGGGTTGGTAGATGTCACATGTCTTCGAATTTTCGGTTCTAGGACATGCCGGTTTCCTCACGATGTTTTCCTTCACCGTTTTGAGAGCAGTGGTGATGAAATAATTTACACAAAGTAAAGCGCCTGTCTGGGTTCGAACCTACGAACTACAACTCGTAAGTCGCGGCTGTTACCACTGGGCCACCACTGCTCTTATATGGTAAAATAGATATATAAACTAAAACAAGGTAACGTACCTCTAACGCATCACAAACACACTTCTGAACGTCATCGAAGCACATCACAGGGTTATTGGTAAACTCCTCGCCTTCCGTCGTGATCTTCCTCACTAGTTCGCCGTAGCAGTTCTCTGGTAGACCCATCACGGTGGGTCGAGTGGGGGCTAGGTAGAGATCGCAGAGTTCTAGTGCAGATGAGCGTAGGTTGTCTAGCACGGCTTTTGATGTGTGGGGTGCGTCTAGAAGTGAGCAAAAATTATTTGTGTTTTACCACAAAAGCTATTATTTTTAAACATGATGCATACATCTGATGGCTTTGGACGTAACCTCAAGTAGAAAAAGTTATGAGCGTATTTTTTTTTTAATATATTCTCCTTAGTTCGAAACCAACAATCAACAGCAAAATCATTTGTGAATAAAAAAATCATTAATTGAACAAGACTTTACCAGTTATCTAGCTATGGTTTGAGCAAAACCGCTGTACCACGCCTTAGGTATGTGCGCGGCAAGACGGGGGCAGTGCAGGCAGGCTCATTCGTCAACGCTCACGGCGCGCCCGCAGCTCATTCGTCAACGCTGCCCCCCTCCTCGCCGCGCATTCCTAAGGCGCGGCACAGCGGTCTCGATCAAACTACAGTGCCAACTCGAGTGAATTTGCGAAGGTGGCAAGATTTTTTTTTTTTTTAATTCCAGGGTAATTAAGGGCCTAAGCAATAATAAAATCAAACACACAAATGTCTGTCTTTAAGTCTGTACAACTCACCAGCTTCATTCAATTCGATCTCCAACAAGTACTGTGCATTTGATCTCCAAGCTGTAGTTGCTCTCAAAAACTTTAATGACCTTGAAACTTCTTCCGAAACTTTGTCCACATTAGCACTATGAGCCAGGCCTTCTTGAGGCCCTAAAGTGGCCCTTCTTGCTTGTATGATACGGGTCAAGTATTGTAAGGAGGAAAGCTTTTGACGGTCTTGCAACTCCCATTCACCTGCACTGTCCCTGGAATGCTGAAATAAGTAACTACTTATGTAAAAACAAAATGAAATTATACCTGTTGGATTGAAATTTGTCACGTTTGGGTACGTTTTATCCAGGTCAATCATTTACAATTCACTTTTTTTTTTACATGTATCGCAAACTGGATCTTCAATTTCCGTAAGTTCAGGGATCTGGGTCGCGCACTGGATTTTCAACTCTCGCTGTTTAGCCGAGTGTTGAGAATCTAACGCGCTGGGACGCACTCTCGTCCCAGCGCGTTGAAAAAACACATTTAGATGCACGAAAAAAAATCGCCGCGATTTTATTACGTCCGTGCGTACGTGGGCTTATAATAAGTACTTGCCAATTTCTGTATATCTTTTTGGACCAGTTCCTCGGTGGCGTCCAATTCTTCAGCGTCGGTACAGCATCGTATCACTACAAGAAATAGCTCCGATGGTAGACATGAGTCCCGGCAACACTAATAACACAGATAATAATTATTTTCAAAAGGTCAGTAATACAAAAGCACTGTTCTCTCAGTCGCCATTTTAATAGTACATTACTGCCGCGGTCTATAATGACTACTTTGCTGGTCGCGCTGATGATGGCCGACAGCGCAGCGTAGCGCAGCTCCAGGCCGACACAGCGCGGTCAGCGTGCAGCACTTGATGGACGAGCTGAGATAAAGGCCGAGGCCGTAGGTCGAGGCCTTTACAGCGAGGACAGCAAGGGCTGCAATGATGGCCAAGCTGGAAGGCCTAGAGCGTAGCTAGGCTAGCTCGAGGCAATCATAGCGTGACCAGCGAAGCAGTCATAGTAGGCCAAGGCTTGTATAGTGCTTTACTCAAAAATGCAAGTACCTAATCTAAATAAAAAAAACCAGCAAGTAATTTCAATAAAATATATATTAATTAACTAGAAATTGGCGGTGTTAAACACATGAATCGGAAGAATTTTCGCTTTGAGTGCTAATTTTAAGCAAAAAAGTCACTAAATAAAAATAAAAATTTCGCTGAACCGCGCTTTTGTTACTTCTTTGTTTTTTTTTTTAACAATGGTAGTTGGAACTATACAGCCAAATATGGAATAAAATCTTTTTGTACCTGTCTCTATAAATAAAATCTTTTAGCATTTGATTTTTTAAAACGTTGAAACGTCAAAATAGCGGCCGGCAATGTTTTGCCGGCCTGTTAGAGCGACCAGCAAAACTTTGCCGGCCGCTCCTTGAAACAGAACGGCAAGGTCGACTTTGCTCAAACAAAGTTGTCAAAATAATGACCACATTACATGCATTTTTGAGTAAACTCTATTAGTAACTAAGCTTGACAAGTAATGGTATCACCATAACGACAAGGGACAAGTTATAGTGATCGGTCTGTAGTATCCACCGCAATTTTGTCAATTAATCTAAATTGTCTGCCCAACTAAGGTATGAGAATATGTTTACGTAAGGCATGTCTCATTGTAGCGTGAGATAATGCAACGAAAAAAAACTTACGCTCCTTATAATAGTCCTGTTGATATTATCAGGGTCGCTCAACAAGTTGATCATCGGTCTCAGTACAACGGCTGATAACAACTCGATCAGTATCACTTTTAAAGCGTGGCAGCGCACAGCTTCTTCTGGGGCGATCAAGTACAGGACGGCCTCGGAAACTTCACACAGCAACTCTGGGGAAAAAAATAATATTTTTTAACGGAATTCGAAAAAAAAGGAGGTTATCAATTCAATACGAATGTATGTAATATTATTGGAACTGCAATATATTCACATAGTATGATAAATGTACAAAATTTCATAGGTGTATGTTTATATGTATGTATGTTTGTCCAGACATTTCTTCGAAACTATTAATCGGATCGCGACCACTTTTTTTATTGTTGGCTTACATTTACTTCAACTTAGGAAACAGTGCAAGTTTCATCAAAATCGGTTCAGTAGTTTTTAAGATATGGACTAATACGTATAAGTGTGACGGCCTGGATTATTGATACAAGCTATGGGTTTGGTGTAAAAGGGAAAACATCTTAAAACCTTAGTCTAAAACTAAAACTACAAAAGTGAAAAATAAAAAACTATTTTACAAAAAAACAACCGATTTCAAAACAACAAAAAAAACACTAAAAAGTAAAAAAATACTTTAATTTCGGTAGTCGCTGTCTTTGTTTCCGTATTTTTTTTCCTTGTTTTATACCTAGTTCTTTAATTTTCCAAAATCATTGAAAAAGTTCGGAAGATCAAAAAAACGTAATATTACTATGCAGGATACGATTCTTGCCAGCAACACTACCGTGTACCGCCGGGTATAATAAATACGGCATAATCAGCCTATAATGTTCCCACTGCTGGGACACAGGCCACCGCTCAGTGAGAGTGAGTGGGCCGTAATCCACCACACCCAGTGCGGGTTGGTAGATGTCACATGTCTTCGAATTTTTGGTTCTAGGACATGCCGGTTTCCTCGCGATGTTTTCTTTCACCGTTTTTGAGAGCATTGGTGATAAAATAATTTACATAAAATAAAGCGCCTGTCATGGTTAGAACCTACCACCTACAACTCGTAAGTCGCGGCCGTTACCACTGAACCACCACTGTTCTACTCTAACAAATACAGGGTAGTATATTTTTGCAAAAAAAATATGGATTTGTAGTTCATTCACTATACATACATCATTAATTTTTATTATTTGTTTCTTTATATACCTTCCTGAAGTGCCCCGAACAAATATGGGACCTCAATAATTCATCCTGTAACTTACCATACTCTTTATCAGCATCCATACAATAAATATCTCGACATAGTTGTCTGTTCTCGATAGAGCATTCTAGATCGAAAAATATATCCTTGAGAGTCTTCCCACTAATGTTCTCCGAACTGTCGTAAAACTTTGACTTGCCAAATGTTTGAGCTTCTGCAAAAATAAAGAAATGATACCAATTAATTTAATAGTCTATTGAAAATATTATTGATGATAGTTTAAAACAACAAAATCTCAATAAAGAACTGAGCACATCACAACAGCACAAAAAAACTGAATTAAAGCCAATGATAAGTTAATTAATTGATTCAGGCGTGACCTTGCAGAAATCCATTATAAAAAAAACAATAGACATGGATATAATTTAGTAACTGTTCCGATTAACCATTCCTAAATAAATCGACACGTGTTTCACCTCTCAACGAGGCATCCTCAGGATGACGATTGACTTGTCACGTTGAGAGGTGAAACACGTGTCGAATTGTTTCAGGGTTTTTTATGGCTCTTTAGGAATAGCTAAGCGGAACAGGTTACTAAATATATCCACGTCTATTGTATTTTATCAATTCAATGAGACCAGATAAATTTCACACTTTGGGATTAAGAATTTCAACTTAATTGCGTATGGTTCAGTTTTCATTGCAACAAAAAATATTTTATGACGGCTTTCGTTGGTAGACTTCTTGAGTATAAATTTGATATTTTTGTATCATCATCATCATTTCAGCCGAAAGACGTCCACTGCTGAACATAGGCCTCCCCCAAGCACCGCCACTTCAACCGATTCTGTGCTTTCCGCATCCAGCGGATTCTTGCGGTCTTCACTCGTATTTATCTCGTATCATCGACACGTTTATAGAATAGACAGCACTAAAATATTTATGGATTACAAAAAATAATAACCTGGTGGCCAAGACACGTCAGTTTCACTTTTATTTCTCCTGTGTGTTTTCTTTTCATCCTGTTTCTTGGGACTCGGTTTAGAGGTCCCATTGGATACATCTTTGGCACTCATCAGATCTACATGTTTCAGCCTCACTCTTGACTGTTTGAATAACTTCAAATGTGTTGTCAACTCTTCTGGAACACGGGTGGAGAGAAGGTGGATCCAATCCACACATTTGACTCTGAAACATTAGACAAAATTATTAAAATTTTAGTTATACCTTTTTTTATTGGCTTGCCATCAATTCATTGGGTCCCACGTGGACTTAATTTTCACTTATTTCTGTCAGGTATATCTTTATATATATAATTCTTCTGTAAATGTGTTTGTCACCTAACTCCTCCTAAATGGCTGGACCGATTTCGATGAAATTTTGTGTGATATAGTCCCTGGATGGTTTGAAAATACAATTGGACCCGGTAGGTGGCGCTGTTCGGACAGGACAACGTCTGTCAGTTCCGCTAGTGCTGTCCCCGATAGAAAAAATACGCATCCAAATCCGTGCAGCCGTTTTAGTATGAAAGCATCTATTATACATAGTAACAGTGAATCAATTTTCACGCTTCTCCTTTAAGACCTAGGCCAAATATTTTTTGATATTCGTATAAGTCATTACCTAAAGAGGTGCCCTAAAACATATGAATCAAAGATCTAAAAAAATACGCTTAGTTTCGCGGGTATTCTGATAAGAAACAAACAAACTCACTTTCGCAATTATAATATTACATAGTTAGAATTTTAAACTAAACTGGCAAAATCAAAAAAGGAATCCGCTGGATGCGCAAAGCACAGAAAGAGTCGAAGTGACGGTGCTTGATGGAGCCTATGTCCAGCGTCTTTCGGCTGGAATGATGATGATGATGAAACTGGCAAAAAGGTGTACCTCAAAGACCCCACCACCTGTGACTTGCCTATTCCAGAAAGAAATACAGGTGATTTATTGACGAAATATATTTACCTATTAGCTACATTAGCACCAGCAGCCAGCACCAATCGTTTTATAGAGTGGTTTGTAAGTTCCTCGTCACTTGTCAAAATCTCGTACCATGGAGTCACATAATCATTGATGATAATCGTTATTATCTCGTTAAGGAATGAGTCCACAGTCTCGCTACCCGTGATCCTGCTGTCAAATTTTGGCAAAGGAGTTTCTTTTTGAAATAGTTCCAACACCTGAAATATTTTATGAAATAGGTTTTTTGGTTTTTTGTAAAAAGCAATGAATGTCTATTGTTTTGATACTGCAATAATGTTTTTGCACTGGACTGCCTCGTTGGTCTAGTGGTCACAAGCGTTACTGCTGAGCATGAGGTCCTAGGTTCGATTCCCAGGTCGGGCAAAGTGTTATTGAGTTTTTCTGTCTGAAATTTCTCAGTAGCAGCCCGGAGTCTGGATTTGTGCCCGGTTGATGGCAATAGGCTCGCCCCCTATTACATGGGACTTAAACATAACTGGCGAAGTGTGGGTGCTACAGGGACACCTCTGCCCAACCCTTCGGGGAAACAAGGAGTGATGTTATGTTATTCCCACTGCTAGGATACAGGCCTCCTCTCTTCAAGAGTTTGCAATAATGTTTTGAATTACTAGTAATTTATTGAGTAAGACTATTAATCAATCTCAACACAGCCTTTTTATGTAGGTATAAAGCAATGACTAAAATTAAGTTAAAAATTTTCTTACATTGAACACATTAAAAGAGGCACACATACCTTAGGTACTTGTATAGAAAAGTTAGACTGTTGTAGTGGATCATCCAAACAATCCAAATCAACAGAGAATATATTTTTGTTGTCATATGTGAAGTAAAGAATTGTTATAACTCTGAAAATAGAAGCACACTCATAATTGTTTTGTTGAGCAAGATATTATTATTAACTAAGATACTTGAATAGTATCAAATATTTTGATGCAACTAAGACCTCTATCTATGATCGAATTTCGCTGACTATAACTTTGTCCTACATACCGACAGTAGATTAGATAGTTTATCAACTTTGCACAGTTTATGAATGCTCTCCAATAAGCGCGTAAAGAATATAATCATAACAGACTAGTACCTAACAATAATATTATTCTTTGAAGTACAAATTACGCCTTCTTATCAACTTACCCAGCCAAAAAGGAGACGATGAACGCAAGAAATGTTAAATAGAACCCAAAACCAAACAATCCAGTGATGATAATGGTAACAAGACCGAACCAACCGAATATTATATTCTTCATGTTTAATTTTATGTTGAAACAACTACAATTTACAATCTAATAACAAAATAAAAGTGAAAACAAACTTCAACGCCTCAACTCCTGACGATTTATTTTTGTAAATCTGACATTTGCTATCTGTCAAAACGCTTTAGTGATGTGCATTGCAAGGTTGCAAATGAGTCAGAATTTCATTAAAGTTAAACAACAATACTTATAGGATATTTTTTCCCTGTTGCAAAATAACAGTGTTAATTATTCAATATACATCATGTATGTAAGTACACTACCTTTATTTGTCTATTTGCCACCAGCTTGGTAGTAGAGGAAAATAGTGAGTGTAAGAAAATAGGTGAATTGTAATCTATTTGATTACAATTCACCTACAACGCAAACGTAGCAATGCATGTTTGTTATTGCATCAAAATAAGTGTTTGTTCTATTCTTCAGCACTATAATATGTATAACTAACTGAACCAATCCTCCTGGTTCCTGGGAGCAAGCCAGATTTTTGGGATTTGTTTCCTACTACAAACTTTATGCATAACACGTTTTATCGATAAAAAAAATTGTAGTAAAGTTAAAAAGACTCATCCCTAGCTTGAAACGTATAAGTGACGTAAAAGATTTGTTTACGAAGACATCTTTACGTATTGAAGTTAGCTTCATATAAAAGTTGTGTAACAAAAATTGCAAATTATTTCATTTTCAAAAAGCTTTGGTGCTGCGTGATCTTTGATAATGATGAATGATATTTATTTCTGTAAATTGGTTTCAAAAAAACAGATGTTTAAAAAAAAAATTATATGATAAAATATGTCAAAAAATTATATGTTTTAAAACTAGATTAGTTCGATATTTCATAATCATAACAGACTCTGAGAAGCAAGACCGAAAGAAATTCAGAGGTCAGTCTTTTAAAAAGGAGTATATATGTTCTGTTTAAAAATCTAGGTCAGCCCACAGGGTCAGCCCATAATGAAGACAACTATGTGTTGCCACAAGGACTTATAAATAACTTGGACATAATCTATATGCTTAGGGCGGCTTTTATGAAAACACGGGCCAACCGAATTTCAGTAATATTCGGTTGGCCCTGGTTTCATAACAGATCATAAAGATAAAATCACGCACGTATTCCCTGAAAGGTTAGGCAGATGTGTACTATGGGTGACCGACCATCTTAGATACTTGCATAGACGTTAGGCCCGGCCGAGAACTATTTTCTACATTCAGCCACCAGCCACTCTTTATAAATTATATCAGGATAAATTAAATGAAAACAAATTCTGCTTAACAGCATTTTGATTTATTGAAGTACAACACAATCACATGAACTGTTTATACAGTAGATAAAATAGTCTTGAGACTACCTAATAATACTAGTACAATAACTTTATTGTCAAACATGTCAAATGAATAATTTGGACATGATGGTTCTTTACACATTTGAGGCTATTTTCCTCAAAACAATATACTGTGGAATATTTTGTTCAGTTAAATTCATCTCAAGTATGACTTTAGGCAGACAACCACGTGAGCGGTGCAGTCTCAATTTAAAAATGAATTTATAGAATAGATTTTCACAAGACTAAAATAGTAGTGAATATTCAGAAAGTGCGTTAACAATTTTATTACTTATCAAAGTTATATCAATATGTGCATAAAAATACAATTTCAACATACATTGCCAATTCCTTTGCCAATAACTTTACAATCATAGTTACATAAAAAATCTTTTTCATAATTTTAATGCTTCCCAATATTTATTTTATTTACCCACTCGAATTAGGTGACCATATTTAGGAAAAATATGAGATTAATAGGTACACTCACTAAAGTTCATAGGGTAGTTGACCATATAAAAAACAAGACTTCTGTTGACAAAGTAAGCTTTAAAAAAAGTGTTAAGTTAAATAATACTGCATTATTTACGGAAAGACTTCTTTAGAAGACTGCAAATTTAATATTATGAATCACTGGCACATGTTCGAATATATTAATTTTCAATGTCCATTCTGTAAAAGTTTTTAAAATAGTCAAATACCCTATCACATTATTTACATAATATTAAGTTTACTCATTTAATAAACATTTAATACACAACCTTTTATTATTAATGTGTATAAGATATTAACACAGTTTCTGTAGAAGCAATGAAGCGATTTATATATAATAGGTCAATATAAAACATTGCAAGCTGTGATATTAGAATAATTTGTGTAATAAAAAAGGTTGTTGTTTTTCTAATGATGAATAGCCTACTTTAGGTTAAGTATCCTACTTTTTATCGAGTGGCTGAAAATGTAACACCTGTTATTTTCACACAATATGAATAGACAGGCTTTGATAAAGAATTTTGATGGCATAATAATATTATTACTTTTTTATATTATTCAGAGTTCTGATCCCTTATTGCGTAGCACACGATCAATCATAATTGCTTCATATCGTCGCCCTCCCCGCGAACTGTCGTATCTCACAAACTGACGTATATGCACTGACATTACCTACGTGTTCAGAACTTTGTTTCGAAAAACTTCTCTCTAATCGTGTCTGTGTCGTTTACCGTTTAGAAGATAATCACGTATTTTGTTTTGCGTGAGTTTTGTTTGAGGGAAAAAATATTCTCACCACCTGTCGTATCTGCACACATCTAGGTATAGTTAGTGAATTAAAGATTAAGTCAAGAGCTATTTATAAAAAGTTATTAATTCATTAATAAAGCCACAACTAACGCAACTATATTAACATGATTGTAGCGCCCGACCGAAAAACTGTTGCCCTGGAAATATATCAATTGCTAGTTACGACAGTTAGCGGGGAGGGTGACGATATGTTCGAAAAATTAGTCTGCGTAACAACGTAATTAACGCAATGAATTTTGTTGAACTGTCAAAATGAAACGGATTGTGATCGATCGTTTGTTACGTAATTAGGGTGCGGATTAACAGTTTTGGAAATACAGGGGTTGAGTTTTTGAACATGGCTAAAAGGACTGTTTCAAAACTCAGGCTGTATAGGTAGCAAAAAAAAATTGTTAAATGTACTGAAAATTCGTTTCATCAATGGTCTTTTTGGGAAGCAAGACAGGCTCTAATCTACCACTTACTCGAAGATGTAATTATTATCACATTTTTTATAAGAAATTGGAATTCCTTTTAGTTTATTAAGATACAGATACAAATTGTGAAACATCAATAAGTTAATTATATTTTTAGTGCATTTACACTGCTGTATTTAATTGACTATGAAATAGCTCAGAAATATTTTATGGAAACATTGAAGGCAAAAGCATCCATACTGTAATAACTTCATTTATTCCTTTTGAACAATTCACAATTTGATTAAGTATACTGATGCAACATGAAGATGAAATTGACATATTTTATACAAATATAAGAAATGAAGATTGGAAATTACAATGAGACTTTGGCAACAATAATTATTATTTTAATCTTTTATTTTCTTTTGAAATAGTATCAGACACTTTTCCCACAACGTAAAATCTGAATATAGAAAAATAAATAGCAAACTTTTAGAAAGTAAGATATTTAAATTGTATCATTTGACAGATGTTTTCTTACCATTTGACTAAGTTATCAAATATATCTATACATGTATATTTTATTATAAATTAGTATCTTCTTTAACTGGCAATACAGACAAAAGATGAAAGCTTTATTGCTTCAAGGTATACAATTTATAATTCCTTTAACTTTACATTCAGATCTATTTATTAACATAGAAATAAATAACTTATTAAATAATGTTGTTGTATTATGCGTTTTGTTATAAACCCTTTGAACAATATAGACAAAATATTTTCAAATATAATTTAACTTCATTTATCAGTGAAGAAAAGATGGAGACGAAAATACACCACTTTTAAAAACAGTAGGCAAATATTGGAAAAATACTAAAAAACTGACCAAGATTATAATTTAGGTTACGCACCAGCGTCCAACGCCTACATTCAAAGGGTCAAACATCTTAAAATAGCCTCTCATTACAGAAATAGAAAAGTTAAATAATACCGCACGAATTAAAATTCGTAATTCAAAACTATGCACCTTCATTCTGAAATGGACTTTATAACCACGATGTAAACACCATTATCGTACACAAGGGCTTTTCGACTATAACTTTGCACTTATACTTTATACGTTAATTTGTTAGCATGTAGAAAATATTATTGCTTTGTCGTATTCTACAACGCGTTGGGTGTGTACATTATATAACTAGAGCCATCCGGTCGGCGGATAAACTGAATTAAAATTGAACTAAACTTGCCGCGAATTTGAGCTAAGTGTTTACTTCCAATTGGGGACATTATGTGGTTGAACTTTGTTCAATTGTCTTCAGATATTGTTCAGTTAATACTGGCCAAAGGATGGCTTATACTGTGCTCTCTATTAAATAGCTAAGAATAAAAACTCATCTAGATAAATACGCGGACAAAAGCCACAAACGATTTACTTACAATATAACCATCAACATAACTCTTAAATCATAATTTAACATAATCTTGTCCATAAATAAGGTAAGTAGGGGAAATAAATTAACAAATACTTAATTTCCATTTGCTATTATCAAAATATACACTCATGGCAGACCCAAGATTAGTTTTCCTATAGTTAGTTGTAACATTATTTTCTATACATTATATTACATCATACTCAACAAGAATATCAACAATGGACTCAATAACTATAACTAAATAAATACATGTACTTACATACAATTGTTTTGTATATTACGCATACCTAGGTATTATAATGCTTACATACACTTGAGAATTAGGTAACATCCCAGTTGGTAATTAATTAAACACCATGGAGGCAGATCTTGATCCCACTGTGAAGTCTTTGTATTGGGAGAAGACACACAGCTGAAAAACACAAAAAATAAACACTATTACAAAAATAAAACAGTGCCTTATTAATAATTTCCATGAACAACTTTCAATCTAAGTGGGATCAGGGACATCCGAGTTCAATTTTAAACAACTATTCAGTTTATTTATTGAGTTTGACGACTGATAAATCCTAGGCTGCTGACAATGATCAAGGAAAATAATATCGTGACGTAAGACACCGAGTTATCATTTACTCATACAATACACTATCTTAAAAACACCAATAAAATTAGTAATAATCCACAATTCGGGTAATTCGATTAATATTAAACTGAAACGCCGAACTGTTATCAGTAAAGCTGTACTCTTGTCACATCACGTCAAAAAGATAAAATACTGATTGTATAGTTTCATTTCCTAGAGATAAAAAGAGTTTGGGTACTTGGGTGTAGACTTAAAAAACCTGAAGGTTCATGGAATGCAAATATTTACCAAACAATATTTTAGGTAACTGTGATAAGAATAATGTAGTGTGTATGAACAGCAATAACAACAATTTCGTTGGGATTGTATAACTATTGCTCTATCCTTATCAGATAAATATGTTTCCATAATATATGTATAGTCAATTCGGTTGTTAGGTCAAAAATAGTCAACAATATGGATTTAAATAAAATCTATGTATTTCAAATTCTCGTGTCACAATGTTAGTTGCCATACTCCTCCGAAACGGCTTCATTGATTTTTATTAAATTTTATAAGTATATTTGGTAGGTCTAAGAATCGGTCGTAATCTATTTTTCATACCCCTAAGTGATAAGCGTGGTCCACCCCAAACATAAATAATTTATATAGCAAAACAATGTTTGCCGGGTCACCTATACTCCGTTTGAAATAAGATTAGACATTTAACTAAACCTTTTTTACAGTCCGTTCAACCGATTTTGACTTCTATTGCGTTGGTGGCATGACAAATGGCAGCTGCAGTTGGTTTGTAACCACTTTTTTTGCTTTTAATGCCATCCTTATGCCTACTTTATTTATTTTTATTTCAAACGGAGTATAGTATGATATAGTGTCATTGACATTAGAAGTTACATTAATTAAATAGTATCCTAATTATTATATTTAAGTTTGTAAAAGACTAAAGTCCGATTAAAAACTCTTACACACTCATATAATAAAACAAAGCCTGGTAGAGCTTTATATAGATTCTCAAGTACACACAATCTTGTAGAAATCAAGGTGTGACTTACCTTATCCTTAAGTTGTTGACACATATGGAGTGCTGCCGTTAACATGAACAACACATCACTCAGCCACGGTACGGCACAGTCTGCCTGACATGAGTCAATCCTCATAGTTCCATGCACCGAACTCAGTTGGTACGCAACAAATATAAGCTTGTGGGACTGTATGTAGAATGATATTGCTAAGTCTTCTGGTAGATTTGGAGATAGGGCCTTCTGAAAATAAATGGTCAATAAGTTATGTATTCTTGAAGAGAAAGAAAAAGAGAGATTAGAGTACTTATGGAGAAAATATACTTGAGTTGCATTTGAAGAAGATATTATACAGTTTAGCTAGATTGGTTGAAGACTGGGTATCAAAAGAAAAATGTTATATACCATATTTCTACTCTTCATAAGCTCATCAATTGCTTTTTTCTTAGGCAACACTAAAGCAGTTCTGGCTCGTTGCAGTGAGCCAATCAGACACTGAATTATATGGAGAACTTCTTCTGATGATCTACAAACAAAAGATTATTTTAATTTAAATAAACCTTCCTTTTATAATGTTAAATGAAATGATCATTACAATTCTTGTTTTTATAAATTGTAACACTTATTATCATGCACTATCACAAAGTATCTCATAACGTACCATCATAAATGATTCACAAAATCATGAAATGCAGTAATTTATGATCATATTATATTGATAATTTTTACAGTTCAAGATCATACGCAAAGATATGTGAACGAAATGATATAATGAAAGATATGTACTTTAACAAAACTTAAAATCATCTACAGTTATGGTAAACATCTGATTATTATTATTCAGGTGAAATAAATATGCATAACCTTGAGCACCTCTGTCATGTATGTTGAGGTCATATCAGTACTATTCATGTGATGTTTTACTATACAGGATGTTGGTTATTTCCTTTCATAACAAAACAAGAGATACAGAGTGTGCTTATTACAAGTATGGCATCTGTTGTAATTTATTTTGATTTAAATGTAAGATTGTTTTTATGTCTAGAACATGGAGATGTGGAGTACTCATTAAATAAACCCAAGACAAATTAAGATTCAAGCTTAACCACATTTTTTTGTCAACATTGCAAATACAAATATTGAATGCTAATTATATTAGGATGGCACATACTTGAATACATAATGTTTATCCACATTGTCAATATAACCGATAGCCTGTTGCAAATGATTGGCAGCGTCCTGTATCTGCTGGAGTTTCCATGGACCATCCTGGTTGATTGATGTACGGCATATTGTGTGCATTTGTCGCAACACCTTGAAACTTATGTCCTGACAAGAGAACAGCATCTATTACATTCAGCATTATAAGAATTAGTTTTAAAACAGTATACATGGACATGCCTAGTTTTATGGCCTATTTCGACTAATGATACTGCTACAGTATTGATTACTATTTATGATTGATAAGGGGTACTTACAGCGTGGGTTATACTGTCCCCAGTAAGTGTCACAATACATTTCAGTTGTTCAGGCTGTGACGTCAGTATGAATTTATCTTGTTTTTGGCCCTCGTTGCCGTACAACGGCACGGGAAATCTGTGAGCGCACTCCTAAAATGCAAACTTTGTCTCAAAAACACATTAAAAAATTATTGATATTTTCATGTTTATCTGCAACACTTACGACTAAAACAGTATGGAGCTGATGTAATATCGCGTGTACCTCTTCACGAAGAACCCATTCGAATTCCTCTTTCTAAAACAAATTACACAAAACTAATGTAATAATAACTAGTAAGTGATCGAAATAAATTGTTCTACTTCTACTCAGATCTTGGTTCCACAACAGATGCAAGACAAATTGATTGACAAACCAGATTAGCTGCTTCTTCTTTTTCGTTATCACACATTTCAATGGAATATTGGGAAGTCAAATATTAAATATTCTCGCTATGGCAAGGAACGTTGCCTTTTCAATTCACGAGAATAAAATTTTACAAATCACAAATTGAAGGGGGTGCGGAAACCAGGGGCGAGAGGGGGACGTTTCATGATGTGATGTGACTTTAATAATTTCGTCCAGAAATTATAAGTTTACAACATTAGTTTTTAATTGTCAGAGTAGTGAAACGGAATTGTTTTCTAACTATACCTATCAAATATGTATTCTGATTATCATGACTTTATAACAATAATTCTACTAAAGTCTGTCTAGTGTAAGCTGAGAGTGATTTTTTCACGTTTTCATAAATTGACAACACTGCTGCAAGTGTCACTTGTCAGTTGTTGTTTTTAAAACCACTTACGAAAACAAAGTGTATATTTTATCGTATTTCAAGTAAAACAATGGCTAAAACTTTAGAAGCAGTGCGAGAAAGCAAGCAAAATAATTACAGCCGTGTGAAAAGCGAACTCGAGGATGCATTTAACGAAACAGTACAGACGCCAGCACATCAAGCTACCCGAAACTGTCAAATTTTCCCAATCAACTTTGAACCTTAGACATCAACGATAAAGTTGAAAATCTATTAAATAAATTTGACAGATTGTAGTAGCTTGATGTGCTGGCGTCTGTACAATTGTTTACAATATTTTCGAAAATTACTGGTAAAAATTATTGAAATCGTTTTGATACTAAGTAAACAGGATTTATATTTATTAGACCTAGTCCATCAATATAACAGTTTTAAATGTGGAATCATAATTGAATATAGGTCTGAGAAATCGCGGGACATCAATATGTAAATCTGTCTTATTATTTATGTAATCCAGTTTAACATCTAAGCTTTCTGCTATGGAACCTAAATTGCCAAATTGGAGGGGCCAGCAAAAATCCCAGACATGAATTCGATAGAATATGGGACATGCTTTGACCCTCTATGATTTGAAAACCGCTCTGGTGGTTGCCTGGGACTAAATTCCCCAAATAAACTATAAGAACATCATCCAGAGCATGCCTGATCGCATGCAGGCGCTGATCAGAGCCAGAGGTGGAAATACATGTTATATTTTTTTTTTTGAATAAAATGCCTTATTTTGTGTTTTTTGTAACATAACCTTTATTTTAATGTTAGGTATGCCATTTTTGTGACCGCTAAGGGACGGCGGGTGGTCCGCGCCGTGACAGATTTACGACCGCACTTGAATAAACAAAAGCATCGGGTTTCATAATAACGTCTATAGTGTTTTGTTTATGTTTTTTGCTACTCGAATAGATTAGAGATACATTGTAAATGGTTACAGTCTTTGTTATCAACGTTTACTAATCTTTATTACCCGTTTTTTTTTTGTTTTCCATGTTCTAATGTTTTTACGATTTCTAATAAAACTACCGTACCAATTCACACGAAATTTTTCAGGGTACATTATGGATAGATAAGTTATCTAATAAAAGCGTTTTCAGAGACAAAATTTTTTTCAAAAAATTTCAAAAAATCTAGGTTTTTGCTGATCTAGAATTTCTAGTGCTTTCATAACTTTCTCCGTACCAAAAAAATATTTTTTATTTATATTTTTTTGTTTTTTTTTTTTAAAACCCTGAAAAATTTAGTATTGAAAATAAATAAAACACTTACCGATCAGATCCATACAGAAAACTCACAAAATATCACAACTTTCACCTCAAAGTTTTATAAAACAACAAACATGTCATTCGTGTTTCATCATGACAATAAACTACATAATAGGCTTGGGCCAAATTTCGTGCCGCTGAGTGTACATAGAAACAGGATAATTAATCATAATCAAATATTAAAAAAAAATATGACCTTCTTCCCATGGGTGTCGTAAAAGGCGACTAAGGGACTTACTAGAGAATGGGCAGCAACGTTCTCTATGCATTTTTAACACCATACTGCGATCGCCAACCCGCCTGTCAAATAAATATTCTGCATAAAAATATTCAAGTATCAAAAACGTTTTTCCATAGTTGATCCGGGGATACCCGACGTATTTTTTTTTTTAAATTTGCCGCTCTTTTTCACTGAGCTTTCAGTAGACAAACTATGTGGTTTTTACATGGTTTTTATTATGATAAAAAAAGAAATGTTGGTTTTGGTTTGGTTTTCTATTTGTCAGCGTCACTGATTTTGTTTTTTTTTTCGTTGTCTTCACAGAGTACTTTTACCAACTTTTACTGTTGTCTTCATGTCTTGCACTGACTATGTAGTAGTCTTGTCTGCCAGTACATAATAAGTCCATGGCCAGTACTAGATCTATATTCCTTGCTTCAAAGAGAAAATTGAGTTGCTTGTCAGTCAGACAGTTTTGTTGTACTTGGATAACTTTATTGAAATTACTTATTATATTACAAAATGATCTTCCCTAAGGACTTGAAACGAATTTATGAGTTTGCGGAAACATTCTTGCGTAATCGAGAAATAATTCCAGGGTAATCTGAAATTAATCTATTATTATGGGGTGAATCAAAGCGCAGGGCGGGTCCGTTTAGTTACAGCCCCATAAATAGTTTTACATGGTGCATGTTTCTGGAACGTTGAAGACCAATAATCGCATGC
Source organism: Agrochola lychnidis (assembly GCA_963680765.1). Lineage (NCBI taxonomy): Eukaryota > Metazoa > Arthropoda > Insecta > Lepidoptera > Noctuidae > Agrochola > Agrochola lychnidis. The sequence goes on along the minus strand of OY796863.1, from coordinate 8,949,528 downwards.
CATGAGCACGTTCAATTATTGCCATTCAACTATTCAAGAATTGCATTCAAAGTGTTTACAAGAAGTGTTTACGATTTCCATAATATTTAAGTAAACGTAAAATATAGGTACAGACGCCAGCACGTCAAGCTACCCGAAACTGTCAAATTTTCCCAATCAACTTTGAACCTTAGACATCAGCGATAAAGTTGAAAATCTATTAAATAAATTTGACAGATTGTAGTAGCTTGATGTGCTGGCGTCTGTACATACAATAATTGAATGCAAGTTTTGCTATCCAACAATTGCATGTCATTGTGTCTTCTGTTTACACCAAGGCAATTATTGCATGCAAGTTTAGCCTCGTCTAAACACAGAGTTGCACGTCCTCAACTATTATTCTTGAGAAGACGTTCAATAAAATTTATTAAATACTTGGCAGTGCAAATTTACTTTTATTGAACGTCTTCTCAAGACTTTTAAACTGCATGATAGAACATGTTCATGCCAGAATTGAATGCGATTTTGTTGTACTTGCTGTTTACGCCTTTATCAGTTCTGAACGGCAAACTAACTTGCCCGTATCATGCAACAATATTGTACATGTTGTTTATACGATGCCAGTCAGTTGTTGCTTCAGTTTTATTGCGATTCATCATATTGCATATTGCCTGTGGCACACGTGCAAGTTTATTAACTTGCACGTGTAAATGGGGGTATGTACAGACGCCACCACATCAAGCTACTACAATCTGTCAAATTTATTTAATAGATTTTCAACTTTATCGCTAGAGTTTAAGGTTCAAAGTTGATTGGGAAAATTTGACAGTTTCGGGTAGCTTGATGTGCTGGCGTCTGTACTATTATATTTGGACGCCGCTTGCATTCACAGTGCAGGTGGCGCGCATACCGCTCCGGGAATTCCATCATAGCTATAACACTTAGCATTCTATTTAGTTCAAACCGCTCTTGTACCACAGTGGTCTAGTGCATGGAGTATAATAATAATAGTTAGTTGCGTCTGTTACCCCGGCGCCAGACATAGCAGCAATATTTGATCACTTGTTTGATCACATTGCCATGTCTGGCGCCGACTTTATGCTAGTTTTAACACGCTGCGACTTCAGTCATCGGCGACACACAGATTTTGACCCTTCACTCACCCGTTCAGTCTGATTGATTGATTTCAATGTAGAAATGTAAAGGAAATTGAATAGGAAACACTACCTGCTTTTTAACAGTTGAATTGTTTTTCAGAAAATCTGGTCGTCACATGAAATTCCCATATACTTTTTCGGCGAAAGTAGCTCAGTTTCCGTTATTTTTTTACTTGAAAAATAATTGGATTTGGATGTATTATCCATTTGGTGCATTAGGGGGCCTGTGGGTTTTTAATAAAATACATAAAGTAGTTAATTCTGATTCAAATAAGAAGAGTTGGGCAGAATCTCAAAGAAAAATTGCTGAAAAAGAACATCATCATTAATTCCTCATTCATTTATGTAATGCTGTTCCTGTTCATAAATACATTGCGGATTCATTCCAGTAGTGAAATGTAAACGAAGTTTATAAACAATAAAATTTCAGATGCATATTGTTACCTACCTACTTGACGATTGTTTACTACACTACATTATTAATAAATAATAACTACTACTACCTAATCTTGTTGCTTTTTATTTTCAATTGAAGACATAAAGGTGATATCAGACGCTTCCCTCAGGTGAATGGTCACTGGAGTAAATGTAAATTTTTATATCCGGTCTGATATCAGCCTAGTTCTTTCAGTGCCGCTGATAAGCCGCCCCGACTTACGAGTTGTAAGGTCGTGGGTTTAAACCCAGACACGCGCTTTACTTTGTGTATTTAATTTCATCACCACTGCTCTCAAAACAGTGAAGGAAAACATCGTGAAGAAGCAGCATGTCTTAGAAACAAAAGTTCTAAGACATGGTGTGACATCTACCAACCCGCACTGGACACGCGTGGTAGATTATAGCCCACTCCCTCTCACCGAGAGGATGCATGTGTCCTCCCAGCAGTGGGATCATTATAAGCTGATTATGATACGCCGCCTGTTTTGAAACTTTCTGCTAAATTTTAAACTTAGGAAGGAACTAGACTGTATTTCCTATTCAAAATCACAGTATAGGATTTTGAATAGGAAAAAATACAGCATAGTTCCTTTCTCCAAGTCATAACTTTTGTATTTCTAACTTGTTTAAATGCAAAATAATAAATAAATATAATTACAACTCCTCGTTGATCAGTTTCATTAACTGGCGCCCAACGTTAAAATATAGCAGACAGTTTCAAATAGATTTACGCGATAAATTGATGATTTATGAGGTGGCCCACCCGTCTAAAAAGATTTTTTAGTCATGCTAAAATAATGTCGATACGCAGTGCTGCAAACACAGCGTGCCATTGGTTCAAGTGTCAATGTGAATAAGTATGCGCTCGCCATTTAGTTGCCAAATATGTAAACAATTTAGATTTTTAATATGAAACATCTAATGCGGCGGGTCAGACCAGCGCATTTATTTCCTATAATAAACTATTCATTTGAAGCATATTTTATTATACAAAATAGTTTAGATGCTTCACATCTGCCGGGCGTCTCACGATAGCTCTTTAAAAAAAATCTATAGACTCAACATTGTAGTTGAAAAACATGTTCTCCCATACATTCCAACTGTAATAAGTTTGTACGTGCAATATTGAAAGATTTAGCATGTTATTTTATGACCATAGACTTCTTATTGGTTCTCCTGTAATCTATGAATGAAGAACTCTGTATTTTTATCAAAATTTTAGGCTCAGTAGTTTCGGAGATAAGGGAATGGTCAATTTTCATCTATTTTCTTAAATGTCTTTAAAATTGTTCATTTTAAAACTATAAAAATATAATTTAGATCCTCACAATAAGCCCTTTCATTTGATATGTCACACTGTATACAGTATGAAAAACTTTTTTTTAAATTTCCCATTTTGCCCCCGAAAAGTGCCCCCATGTTCAAAATTCATTTATCAAAGTTTCATGTCCGTGTTTGAGTTACAGAAATACATATGTGTACCTTTTAACTTAATCGATTCATTAGATTCGGAGTAAATTGGCTGTGACAGATGGACGGACAGACAGACAGACACACGAGTGATCCTATAAGGGTTCCGTTTTTTCCTTTTGAGGTACGGAACCCTAAAAATGTAAATTGCCTTTAAAGAAGATGTTTTTTAATTTATGCAACTGTTGTATAATAAGGGGTGAAAATGTGGGAATGTGGGTGTATCACATGAGTGTTTTAATACCTAATTAATATGTATAGTTGCATACAAGACTTTATCTACACCCGGTTCTGAAACCATTGGGTGTTTGTGATCCAAGATCAAGAATAAAAAAGAAACCACGAAATTCAGTACCACTGCACGTATCAATGTCGCCTGCACCAGCTCATCACCGTGCATGCCCTGCAGCGGGTGCTACTGGCCCCCGCTTAAACGAGTGGCATAGTGAAATTTAGTACAACATTATAACACATTTGGATGATATTATGGTTACAATGACAATGGTGTCGATTCCCTTGTTCACAAACTAAACTAAATTTAAGTTCAGTGCATCTTTTTCTTTCTATTTCATTAAGAAAAGGACAGAAAATAAATTTTAGTTTAGTCCTGTCAAATTAATCAGCGCCTGTCACTACTCCATACAAGTTTAGACGTGATTAAAAACTTGCCGACTAAAATTACGTCAATTTACGTCAAACGCTGATTAATTTGCCAGGACTAAACTAAAATTTATCTTCTGTCCTTTTCTTAATGAAATAGAAAGAAAAAGATGCACTGAACTTAAATTTAGTTTAGTTTGTGAACAAGAGAATCGGCACCACTGGCTGTTTTAATGATGGCAATAAGCTAACTGTTTCAGAAACTTTTATTAATAGATTGTTTGCCAAGGGAGCAAACAACAATTTTTAAGGAGAGAGTGTTTCTTTGAATTCAGAGTGAAGTGAAGGATTCTAGAGTAGAATCTTGAGCGCAGCGAAGGATTCAAAGTACGTCACTCGAGCTTAAGATAGTGTTGTTCCCAAGGTGAACACTCTACTTTTTATCAACCTCTACAAGAAAAAAAAAACGAATGTGATCCGACCCCTGTCAGGAACGAAGTTCCTTCTCAAGAATGATTTTTAAAAAAATCGCTGCCGCCATCGTGGATATACATTTTGTTCTCACTATAGAAGTTTAGACTTTAGCACCTTCGAAAACAATGAAAACGATACCCATGATGAAAAGTTTTAAAATTTTCGCAGCTACCATCTTAGATTTTCATTTTGACCTCACTATCGGCTTTAGCACCCTTAAAAACCATGAAAACGATACCCATGACGAAAAATTTTAAAATTTCAGCAGCCGCTATCTTGGATTTTAATTTTGACCAAATTCACATTTTCGCTCTCTCTCTTGCCAGCCTGTTACTTGTTCATACAATGTTCATGTTTAATCTTTTTGGTGATCGGAACTTTTACTAACAATATCCACATTCCAAATCACTTTTAATCCCTAGAGATTAAAAAGCCATTTTAGTCCCTGTTTACGAAGAATAAACTAGCTCTTTTTGAATAGATGTTATAAAAAGAAGATTTACAGCATGGGCGTAAATAAAAAATTACCATGCCAAAATATATACAAAAAGCTTAATGGTTTTATGCACAAATGAATGGAATCTTGCGGCAATCGTTCGGTGTGTGCGTTTGTAGAGATTTGTAGTATGCGGCGGCAAATCTCAAGTGACTGTATGTTACTGTGGGACAAAATTGGTAAAACCTTAGGGAAAAGGTTAAACAGAAAAGAAATAAAGAAAAATATTTTATTTGGAATACGCACAGGAAATACGGACAGTAATCAAAAATAAAATAAATAAAAAAGGAGCATTTTAAACAAACAAACTAACAACAAAAATAATAACGATCTGTGCGAGGCCAAAAAGGCCCATATCTCAGAATAATGCTGCGATATTTAGATTTTTTATAAACAAATACCGCAGCGCACAACAGACACACACAACACAACAGACACAGACATTTTTATATGTTTGTGAAAACAGATGAGATGTGCCAATAAAATCAGTGAAAAGGCTCTTGTTCCAAACACCAAATCTAATGTGACAGACAAATGACATTGCGTAAATTAAAAAAAAGGAGTGTCAAGAAATATTTTGTTGTTTGTGTGCCCTCGTCGAAATTTTTGTTTTAAAAAAATATTTGCTATACAATGTTTGCAATTAGTAAAAGTTAAATACTGATCGTTGACTGTGTTTACTAAATTATCGACATGTGGATTAAACCTCAAGAAATTTTCTTAAAAACTGCGCTTTGGTAATTATGTTTACATGGCCGCTTATCATTTATGTATTTTAACTTGATTGTGAAATTGCATTAATCTTTTCATTTATCCCTTAGGGATACCGATGAAACAACTTTGTACTTCGTCCTGCAGAGAAGGAAAGGGCATGGAAAATCGAAAGGTTTCTCCTCGCTTCTTGTGGGTACCTTAGATAGCGTCCGAGATACGAAACCAGCTCCCTATAGAATATTACACCAGACACCTAACTCAGAAGTATACTATGGTAATGCATATTTATTTTCTTACTTTCGTTTTTCATCATAAAGCATTTGGCACACACATTTGATCTGAGTAGGTATTACAAATTAATCTGATTGCATTGATTGTGATCAATGGCATAAAAGTGTTTCAATACATAGTATAAAACAAAGTCGCTTTCTCTGTCCCTATATCCCTATGTATGCTTAAATCTTTAAAACTATGCAACAGATTTTGATGCGGTTTTTTTAAATAGATAGTGATTGAAGAGGAAGATTTATATGTATAATAACCCGGTTTATACCCGTGCGAAGCCGGGGCGGGTCGCTAGATAATGAATAAAATTAAATACAGACCATTAAATGTTTGTAGTTGGCAATGTATTTAAAAAACATTACTTATTGAAAATTTTACTTACCTTATGCTAATAATGTAATAGTGTTTTCTTCACCCACCTTGTGTATTATTTTTATTTAGTCCAGTTCATTGTACAGATTTCATAAATGTGAGTCATACAACTTACTTTTGATGATGCTCATTTATCTGCTTTAATGTAATTAGATACACATCTATGTTAATTTTAATTTTTCCCTTTTTTAAGCATATTCATTGAATGTAAAATTATTATCCTTTTGACATAATTATTTGTTTTCCTTGATTACATTTCCTTGTATGCAGGTTTTGATATTCTGTTAAATCACGATAATATTGTAAACACCACAATAATATTTTTTTATCAAAGCTAAGCCAGGTTAAAAGTTAAGCAATAAACAGAAAATTGGATATTTACAAGAACTTTCGGATTGCCTGTTCCTTTGATCAGTCTACACCTGGCTTTGAACTGATGTTTCTTTTCCTAATTCAATTTATGCCTTCTTTTTTATTTATTATTATTTTAACTAACATGTCAGTCTTACATTAACTGTAAAAAAAATTACAGTGATAGCCACCGCATTGACTGAACCAGAAATACGCCTGGATTGGCAGTGGTTGTTTGACAATGTATGCGGAACGTTACACTCTTTTGACACCGAGGAAGAGGTGACTGAGTTTGTGTGCTGTAAAATTAACTCCATCATTGCAACAGAGCAAGAGACTATTACTGAAGGTATGTTGTAATTCATTTTGATACTTTTACACTTATTGCTGTTTCCATTTTTTTTTTGGGGTTTGTATGAGCTGGTCTTCTGCTAAATGGGATTTCTTATTTGCTAAAATGACAAAGTTCAATACAAACTTTTATCCCCTTTTAATCCCTTTAGGGGATACATTTTCAGAAGAAAGAAAAAGAAAGAAGCTGAGCGGTTTAGGCTGTGTGTTGTCTGTCAGTGAGTGAGCGAATTAATGAATGAGTTTAAAATTTCCATTTAGAAGATAGTCTGAGTTCTTCGTAGTTAGATATGGGTAGTTGACATCACTATTTTTTGGGTTAAAAGACAAAATTTTTAGTTTTTTTTTTAGTTATAGTTCTGTATGGATCTGATTTCCAGTAGTTCATAGAATTCTCGTTCATCAATCTTATAATATTTTTGAATATTCTTAAAAATTGCAATACAGCTTCTTGGCAGTGCAAAAAAAAAGCACAAAATCGAAGGAATTATACTAAATAATTATAAAAAGCCTTCTTCTTTTAAACGTGCTGCAGCACAGCTGCAGGAATCTTCGCCTGTATGATCATCAGATGTTCTCTTTTTCTGTTTGCTTCCCAGATTATCAAATGGTTTTCAGAAAAATGTGAATGTAGTCCATGCTTGGCATTGTTGGGCGATATTGCAAATCAATTAATCGCCTATTCAGAGTTATTAGAAGACTAAATCATTGTAATTACTTAATCACTTGTTTTCAGACTCATTAGAAGTGCTTTTGTTATTTGGTATTTTGGTTGTATGCAAAGTTATAAACACATTTCGTGTTGATAAATAGCTAGCTCAAACAGTTGTCGAAGTGTGGGTGTACTATAAATCTCTGCCTACTCCTTTGGGGTTATAGGGGTTATGCTATTTTATGTTATGTGTTGTTAAAAGTCTGTGTTCCTCAACTTAAACACTAAAAGGAACCGTTTACTAAAAATTCATAAAAACATTTTGATGATTTAAAAAAAATCAGCAGCGATAACCGATAAGTGGAGTATGACTAAAAATCATAAATAATTGGTACTATAACCACCTGTAAGGATATTACGGTTTTCCTTGCTGTTTAAGAGATAATTAGATTTTTCATATTAGCTTCATACTTTTTCGTAAAAAAATATAATTCCTTCGTTTTTGTGCATAATTAACTCAGGTGTCATTTTTGTATATAGGAATAACTAACAGAAGCGATACCCGGCAAAAAATCCGGCACTTGCAAATTGAAATCCCCAAATCTATGAAAGCCGATTTTCAGCCCACTGTGCGCCCCGTTGTCCGCTGCCGCCGAGAATACGGCCTTACGATTACCTGCTAGAACGATATCAAATAATGTTTTTTTATTTTATTATTCACTTTGGCCAGATGAAGACACAATCACATACAAAAATGTGGACTACGAATTCCATGAAAGGTTCCGCATGCCCAAAGATGAGAAATTGGTCTGTTACTACTCCTGTAGGTAAGTAACAGTTTTATTATCATTCGTTTGACCGTCTCCAATACTAATTAGAATTAACGACATGTGTTTTTTTGAGTGATTCATTCTAGTCGTAATGACTGACCAAATTTAGAGTAGCCTGGACAAAGAGTTCGACATAGCAATACATATATATTTTGTTTGAACTTGCACGCAAGGGTTATTCCTTGCCGTTGGAATTCTGAATCATACTTTCGCTTTAGCTTTTAGCGATAAGACCGCCCATTGTGTCACCCAATGTAAAATTTCTAAATTAATGTCTGTAATTTTTATGGTGTACATAATAAAGAATATTCTATCTATCTATCTATCTTTATTTGTGAACTTAATAACTTAATTTGGTTGCTTATTTTTCAAATAGCAGTCTAGCAGTAATTTTATAACAAAAGAGATCGCCATCATTATTATATCACACACATGGCGGCGGGTGGATGCCCGTTTTATGTTCATAGATTGCCTTCATTCACCTTGACTATGGAAAACGTAATTTCGCCTAAAACATGTTTTTTTATACCTTATACAGGGTGGCAGGGACATCGACGCGAAAACTGTTACTATGGATTCAGTACATGTTTCTGAAACCCCTTCTTTTTTTTGGGTGGGAAATTATCAAATAACTTCTCCCGCTCTGGGCGGAGTGAGAGGGCGTGTCAGACTCTTACTGACTAAAACCCACCCGTGTTCCTTCGGTTGTCCTGTTGCCGGGGGCCACGATTTCCCTATCGGTTTTCTTCGAACCCCCGGCAGGCATTGGCCCTAGCGGACCCCGTCAATTCTGCTGCCATCTCTTTGAGGCGCGCGTGGAACACAACGCGCCGTCGACCCGGGCTTGGTCCTTATCGGACGGCGAGCTACCCATTGCTCACCGTCCGCAAGCCCGCGCCTACGGTGGCCGGAAATCGGCTCGCCTATTGCGGCGGTTAGGGGCGTGAGGGCGCGAAATTTGCCTCTCCCTCACGCGTTCCGCCTCCTCCTTCGCGAGCATTACCGCTTCGCAGAAGGAGGTGACGGCCTGCCATTTCCTCTCGCTCCGTACCAAGGCCTGAACGCCCTGCGTTTAAATTATGCGTCGGTTTTTAAAAAAATTCTGCTGTTCCATACATTTTGACCGCGTAGGTATTGCACTTTTCTATGAAACAGTAGATTTTTTTTTTAAAAACCGACACAAAATTTAAACGCATGGGTTTCAGAATCATGTACTAAATCCATGGTAACAGTTTTCTCGTCGATGTCCCTGCCACCCTGTATAGGTAGGTACCTACAGATTGGAGAAACGTTACAAGAAATGAAGCATTAAAACAAATGCGCCTAGTTTTTGTGTTGCACTGCATGTTACATTGCATATACATATATGGACGGCTGATTTGTGTGTGTTCAATTTCATTTTACGTTTTACTAATTCGAAACCTCTCCACAGTATCGAATCAGTGCCTGGTAACCCTGTACCCTAATTGCGTAATATACGATCAATCACAATCTGAATCGTTTTGTAACAGATAACTAATCCATTGCTTCATAAGTTGGAAAAAAATCTGCTCAAAAACGTAAATAACGCAATGAATGTTGTTGAACTGTCAAAATGAAACGGATTAGTCTTAATCGTTTACGAAAATGTGTTACGTAATTAGGGTACTGTACCCTAATTGCGTAATACACGATCAATCACAATCGTTTTGAAACAGATTGCTAATCCATTGCTTCATAAGTTGGAAAAAAAATCTGCTCAACAACGTAAATAACGCAATGAATGTTGTTGAACTGTCAAAATGAAACAAATAAGGCAAAATTGTTTACGAAAATAAGTTACGCAATTAGGGTACTGGTGTACTCGTACTTACCCAAAAATATGCATACTAATGTATCGTAATTATTACAGTTACTGGAAAGGGAAGATGCCCCGCCAAGGCTGGATGTACCTATCAGTTCACTACATGTGTTTCTATTCCTACATATTTGGACGTAAAACTTCCATTAAAATCCGTTGGGCTGACGTCACAGAACTGGCTAAGACCAACAGTCTTCTGTTTCCCGACTCAATCAAAGTAGTTACCAGGGATGGAGAACATTACTTCACACTGTTTTTGAGGAAGAATGAGACTTTCGCCCTGATGCAGCAGTTGGCTAATATTGCTATGAAACAGTAAGTTACTTTTACATAATTTTTGATTCTGTCTTTTTTCTGAAAACGGATCGTCAATCGGATTCGTATTTTAGCTATGCGAGTGACGTCATAACGACTGGTTTTCCGCATAACGAATTCGATTCTCGAATGGTTTCGATTAACATAATAAGCGTTCTGTAAGATCATTATATCAAATTCATACGTAACGAAAAACATCTAGCTGGCAGTATATTTGCGATTTAATGTGACATGTTCGATTAGGCTTTTCGTTGCGATCTTTTTCGAGACAGTTCACCTTTACCACCAAACCCTTCGGGGGTGATAGGCCGTCAGTTATTCGGCTGTTACGGCACTTTGAAAGGCAAAAAGTACATACTTTTAACCTTAATAAGCTTAATTGTGTAGCATTAGGGTGATTATGCGAAAGTAATCTCGTGTTAAGTATACATTACAATGTAATATGGCCATGTTTTGTGTGAACTGGATTAAGATAAGTAATTTGTTTGAGGAGCAAGACGTACATGCTTGATGAAGTCATTTGCACTTTCGTTAGCTTGTTTGTGACAAGCGCATTATATTGCATGACTACCGTTTAAAGCGTCCAAAAGGCGACGAATAACCCGCAACTTGTTGTCCTTGTTGGGCATTGAAATATCTTAAGTAACTTTTACGTCGCGGGACTTTATCGACCATAGACACAATATTTAAGGGGACGATAGCTGACTTTTAATGATTTTATACTGAAGATGACGTCTGAACGAGTAGTGTTAGTAATTTGGAAAAAATAAATGTTAAATTAGAACATTTTCTTAATATTTTAATATAGGCATATTTTTGATTATGTTTATATTACATAGTGAAATTAATTTGTAAAGTTATATCTAACGCGGATAAAAAACTGAAAATGACGCAAAGTACATCAAGCGTATTTTTCTGAAAACTTCACCATATTAAAGATAATTTAATTACTGATCTTTTAGTATACGTGTTTTATTAAAATACCTTTCGTTTTACGTGTAATAAATTAATAATGCGTCTAATTTGGGACAGCGCTCCTTGATGGGCGAGTCCTATTACTGGCTGGACGTACGACACGTTGCGTGAGCTCAGTACAGAACACGCAAGCTCATCACTCAAGGTCACTGTCATATATCTGCGTCTTAACAAACTGGCGATGTCTGTAGAGCGCATAATTTTGTAGCCGATAAAATTCTCTAGACGTTTATCAACTAATAAATACACTTAACGTATTCATATTTGCGAAACCAAAGTGCCACTTGGCCACGAGGCAGTGAACACGCAATGAAGTCGGAACAATCTGGACGAAAATCTTTAGAACTAAAAACGTTAAAAAAAAACGTCGATGGCAAACAACGAAAATTCAAAACCAAAGACACCGACTTCCGAAATTAAAGTTATTTTTCACTTTTTTTGGAAGTCGGTTGTTTTTTTTTTGTAAAACTTTTTAATGTTAAAGATTTTCGTACCCCATACAAATTCAATAACCACTACCTGCTATGTAAATAACAGTGGCAGGAACTTATCATATCATCCACATACTAAGTGGGAAAAAATACGTATTATTAAAGTTAACTCAAAAACTACACAAGCAAAGTAATTTTTATGGGACCACTTCTGAAGTATGACCTACCAAACAAAAAAAGAATCATCAAAATCAATCCATAATTGGCGGAGTAATCGTGTAACAAACAACAAAAAGAAAAAAAACATACAGTCGAATTGAGAACCTCCTCCTTTTGGAAGTGGGTTAAAAAGCTTCTCAAATCACCGAATCGTTGGTATAGTGATCGCAAGCGCGATTGCTTATCGTCCCTGGGTTTAAATCCTAGGTCAGGCAAAGTGTGATTGGATTTTTCCATTACTTACGAATTGCTCAGAGCCAGCCGTAGTTAGTCTAGTTCTGGGTTCGGTTAATGAGAAGTAGGCTGCCTATTACTCCGCAGTTAAATACATCTAACTGGCAAACTTCGGGTGTACTATATTATGTAATAGGGCCCTGCTTCGCACGGTTTTGGACTCGACAAATTATCGAGATTTCTGTAATAAATGTAAGTTTATTACTAACGTATTATAAAGATGAACCAAAATAAATCTTCTAAATGATGGTGAAAACTGCATCGAAATCCGTTGCGTAGTTTAGGTGAACAACGCGGCCACACAGACAAACACGAAAAATGACTTTAATTTATAATACAGTGTGAGTCTTTATAATGCGCACATATTGAAATTAGGGGAATCTATGCTTAATTTTATCGACGGAAAAAATATTTAAAAAAATCTAAATATAAAAAAATGTTTTTTTTTTTAACAAAACGGTGTAACTTTGAACTAAATGATCTATCGCGATGAAATAAACTCCATAATGATTGGAAATAATTAGGCGTCCTCATAAAATGAAAATTAAGGAAAAAGAACTACCCTCAATTGAAAATAAACCTTTTTTTTTTTACATAATTTTTTACAATTATCGTAAAATTTCTCAATAAGACGCCCCATTACGTACATTAAAAAAAATATAAATAAAAAAATATTACGATTTTTTAAAATATTTTTTCCTTCGATAAAATTAAGCATAGATGGGCTCATTTCGATATGTGCACATTATAAAGACTCGCACTGTATGTATACACGTCACAGGCGCGTTGTTTTATTATTCAAAAACCTTTCTCGATCATACAACTCGAGCTACCGCGGCCTTGGGATTACAGTCTGCATAACAAAAGAGGTGTGAATACCGAATAATTGGAATTAAACGAGAACACAAAACAAATGATCATGAATTTCAAGATAAGCTGAAAACAAAACCGGCTGTTTATGAATCAGCTGTTCAATTAACAATGATAGCAGTGTTAATTTTATTGATTCGCGTGTTTGTTATTTTTTATTCAATATGTATAAATTATCTAAATATAGGATGACATGATGTGAATACGTAATGTAGGAATGTTCTGATATTATGTAAGGTCGCTCCAGTTTAATTTTTGGGGTTCCGTAGTAAACAAAGAACTCTTATAGTTTCGTCATGTCTGCCTGTCTGTCCGTCTGTCTGTCTGTCCGCGGTCTAGCTCCGAGACCCTTAGTATTAGAAAGCTGTAATTTGGGCTTGGCTTATGTATACATATTAATTACGCCGACAAAGTGGTAAAACAATATTATGAAAAATATTTTTTTAGGGTACTTCCCATACACGTAAAGTGGTGCATGTTTTTTTTATCTCATGGTGTGGGGTATCATTGGAAAGGTCCTTCAAAAACATTATGTGTTTGGGAAAACCATTTTTGGATGCAGGGATCCGTTTGCGAAATATTAAGCCTTAAAGTGCTAATTTTTGTTAGAGTCAAGTGTCCCCCCCCCCTGCCAGCTAAATGGTTGGTTTTGGATATGTGAAAAAAATTACAGTAGTAGTTTAAATAACGAAATTAAAAGGAAAACTATCACAGCTAAGGAGGCTTTACAAGGTAACGAGTAATAATCGACCAACTTAACTTTGCAGTTGCGAAAACATGTTTTCCCATACATTTCGTATGGGAGAACATGTTTATCAACTACAAAGTTAAGTTTGTTTTTGGGATAAATTCATCCCAACTACGGAACCCTTCATTGTGCGTGGTCCGACACGCACTTGGCCGGTTTTTTTTTTTTTGGAACCCAAAGTTGTTTTGGCAGAGTTGTATCAGTCGACGTAACTGACGCAATGTATTCAAGTTCACCTTTAAATTTTCGACTTCTCTTCGTCATGCTCTCTATGTACACGCTTAGTTACACGCCGTAAAATTCGATACCGAATACATTATACACCACACACACCCGTATGGCCAGAAGTTATCGGTAGATGTCTATTGTATTTCTATTTTTAACCGAATTCAAAAAAAGTAGTATTTCTCAGTTAGTCGGGATATTTTTTTTTAAATTTTTTTCCCCGATTACTCGAAGACGGCTGGACCCGATTTGAAAAATTCTTTTTTTTGTTTGAAAGGGTAAACTTTCAAGTTGGTCCCATTGTCATTTGATCACGATCTGATGATGGGATCTTGGAGAAATCGAGGCAATTCTTCAAATATTATAGGCACATCTATTGCGATTTGGGTATTTTTGATGAGCAGTTGACATAAGCTATTGTTTGTTGCGCCACTTCTTCTTCCCAGCTAAAGGCACTAGGAAGTGGTGAAGGGTGGGCGTTTTTGGGGGACTGTCTTATGTAATTTTGACGTTCGAAAAGTGCTGATTTTCAGCCTAATTTGAATAAATGACTTTTGAATTTTGAATTTTATAACTTAGATAAATTACAAACCAACCCACTAAAAAGAGAAAAAAAATTTTTTTTTTTACAAAAAATACAACTGACTTCCAAACTACAAAGTGAAAAATATTATGAAACTTTTATAAAAATTTTATGAAACTTCTTTTCACAAGAACTTTATTTTTTTCAGACTAATCGACGACAAAACAGGATCATTCAATATTGACAAGGAACTCTTGACGAAACTGAGCAAAAACGTGCCAAAGAAGCCTTCTTTCTTAAAGAGAGACTTGGATGCTAGGAAGCAATCCAACCTCTTTACTCTTAGATTCCGGTTACCACAGAACGAAAAGTTGGATGGCACGGAAGAATGCACCTTATGGACTCCTTATAATAAGAGACATAATTGGGGAAGACTATATCTTTCGCAGAGCTTCATTTGTTTTGATAGCCGGGTGAGTTTTGTTTTTATTTGGCTGCGCTAAATGCAGTTACACACGGCGCCTTTTTGCAGTGATTTTGTCGCGATAATATAGTGACCATTTTATCTTACTTGCTTTACTGCTAGTGTCGTATTGCAGTCGCGCGTTTGCTTCACTGCAAAAGGACACCGTGTGTAACTGCTCAATGATAAAGTAAAATCTAATTTAGCTACTAAAAATAGTCAAATAGTGCGAATTTAGGATTCAAATGAAATAGGGTGAATCACCCAATTGCTAGCACTCCACCAATTATTATCAGCTCCTCGGCGAATAAGTTAAAAATATCTGTTTCTCTTTTTGGTTGTGGTATTACAAAGTAAAAAAATATACTAGGTAAATACTACTTCATACAGTGGCAACGTTTTCAATACGTAAACATCAAAAACGGCGGCAAGGTCGTAATTCAAAAAGTCGGTCTGCAGTTGTTGGTGTTTTTCGGCCATATTTACTCATTGGAGGCGGTCAATTTATCATTCTGTTTCTAATTTTTTATGATAATTGTTATGAAATCTTAGTTTTTATACGTTTTATGAGGTATTTTTAGTTTGTTATTTCAATAGCATTTTAAAGATTTCCGTTAGATCATTATTCAAAAATATGGGGTGCTAACATCTGGGTATATTTTTAAACAGAAATCCAATTTTTCAGCACCCATGCTGAAAATTTTGCTATTTAAATGTAGACTAAATTACAGGTTCTTTTTTAATTTTTAGTATTTTTCAGTAAAAATTAAGAACGAATTTGAATGTAAAAAATATGATGTGACATCATTTTCCAAATACCATGCTGAAACTACATTTTACCATTTATTCGCATAGTGCTGATAATTGGTTTACTTTTATGCCGATAATTGGATTTATCTAATTTGAACTGTTTGTTGAGTGTCGACAATTATTTTAATTTGTTAAGTATTTTTTAAAGAAATTCCTAATATTAAAAGCAATAAAATGCATTTTATTCATAATTTTATTGTAAAATGTATTTTATTTGCCCTAAGTCTAAGTGCTGGTAATTGGGTAATTTGGTGCCAATAACTGGTAACGATTGTCCCAATAAACGGAGGTAGGTTCATTTTTCAATTGTAGTTTAAATGCTATTTCATTAGCTGCAAAATCCGATGAAAAGTATTTTAAATATTAAACATCATAAACAAGAAGTTTTATGGCTAAATAAATTTGGGGAATAATATATATATTATGTATAAGAAAATAAATCAATTCGAGGACTTCTTAAAGTGCTGATAATTGGGTCTATTACCCTATATCATTTGGTTTGATCGAAGTATACTCACAAAGTCCCCTTGCAAACAGCAACAACAGTTTGCGTGTGTCATCCTTCGTACCATCGCTCAAGATGAAACGTTATCATAATACTGTGAGATCAATGCAGTTAAAATTGAACTCAAGTAACACATTATTGCACAAAAACTACGAACTGGAACCATTTCTATAGCAAATCATTCATGAAGATATCACAAGATAGAATGTAAGACAATGCACCATTTATAAATAAAAACAATAATAAAAGGTTTTAAATGCAATCGCATAATTATTATTATGAAATGCAGACACGCTACTTTATTACGCAATTATCGACCTTATGTGAGAGCAATAAGGATTATGTAATGTTGACTTAATACGGATTTCATGTGCAAATAGTTATGAGCTATTTATTATACCAAGTTTGTTATCATTGCTCTTGTGAGTCAGAAGTTATGTTTACGTACCATTTGTTGTTCTTATTTATCGTTGTTTAATATTGGTTCGGACTTACGTTTTGTTATTTGTTTAATATTTTTGGTCGTTAGAAGAGTTTATCTAATGGTTAGTTAATAATCTTATCCATTACATAACAGCTTGTAGCAGTTTGTAGAAATAATTTTAATACGGTCGGCCAGACATAATCAAACATTCCTGTTTGATACTTGACAAAATATTTGCTTTATTCAGGCAATAAAAAGTAAACCCTACTTCTGTTCGAATAAAGTAAATTTTGTGCTAGCCAAATAATACAAACATTTGTACAAATACGCCGACTGTAGTGCCCGCATCATAGTTCCGGCAGCAACACACAAAAATACATACTCATAATATTGCAAAGGAAAACAATAATTGTTAGTGGAAGGTTTTATCAATATTCATGTTTATTATGTACTAACGAATACTAACGATAACCTTATTATCTTCACTTCTTCACTGGCACGAGCTATACAAGAACAGCTTATGCCTTGATGAAAGTATAGTCCGCAAGGTTGATACAGATGTTGCATTTCACGAACGTGCGTCAATTATTCCAACTTAGAGTTAAACTAGATAAGGTACGCACTTCGGTAATCTTCGTGATCATCGCGCATTCGTATTTCCGAAGATAGACGATGATTCCCGAAGCAGATACTTTTCTTGGGATATCTGCGTTCGTCTATAACGGGGCTGACGGCCCAGGTTCACAAATGAAGTAATATCTCTTGTACAGGGTCTGATCTAAAGGTAGCGCGGTTTTCATTGTATGACGAGTGACAACTACGTGCATAATGTTGATACTATTATTTGGCAGTAAAAACGTCACTGCATTTTGCTAGGCTTGTATTGGCCCTAAATTTTGCTTTTATTAAAAAGACGAATATCCTGCTATTTCGCTTAAGGGTAGCGCAGACAGAGCAGCAAAATGCTCGAGCAGTTTTACATTTGTAAGTTTTTAAATAAATAAATTTAATTGCAACTGTAGTAGAGTTCTAAATAGCGTGCAGGAGAATCATCCCTGTGGCGTGTGTTCACTTAAAACTTGACGGCAAAGAACATGCTCGAGCATTTTACAAATATTTAAAACGAATATTTCCTCACAGGTCCGCAACCTAGTCCGTCTCACAATACCCCTTCGCAACGTGCACCAAGTGGAACGAGCGGATTCAGGAGGAACCGCCAGTTCCTCAGGGGATTCCGGCAGTATCCTCATAACCACTGCACACCACACCAGTTTCCTCTTCGGAAATATATCCGATAGAGACTTCTTGGTCCATAAAATATCAGAACTCCTTGCTAAGTTACCGAAGTAAGTTACTGTTGTACTATTTGCATGTTGAGGTCACTAATATTGGTAAGTCATGTTCTTCTACTATCACCGTTATCTTCATTTATTTGAAAGACGGCCTCTTTCTGGCATAAGCCGGTCATATTAAAATTAAATTCGGGTTTTACTTTACTTTCCTTACACATGATGCTTTCTAGTGTTCATATTTTATTACCTGATTTTTTCTACATTGAATATTTTAAATGCGTATTATTTTATAACGAATTATTTTATATATTAATCTTCAAACGCCAAGCGAAAAACTAATTTCGAATTTCATGACGTGGTCTTACATTTTCATCATGTTTACAAAGCAACAAGGATAATCTTGTTTGAAAAAATAATCTATACTCTATTATCTGTGTTCTTCCTTTCCAGTTGCCTTTGCATTGTTCTTTAACAGGAAGCTTCGTCTAACCCAGCATGTTCGAGCCTGCATCTTTAACACCGGATTTCAATTTTCAACTTTGGGAGTTTATTATATAAGGTTTAGTTTTCCGTGTACTAATTCAAATGCGTGAATATGCAGTGATGTGTACAGGGAGAAGGCGACTAAGGCCGTGATCCAGACTGACGTCGAGGGTTGGACACCGCAGCCGCCCCTTATGACGCTGTTCAGAACTCACCAGACTTCACCTATCAAACAGATTCAGCAGAAAAAGGTTGGTTGAATTGAAATCTTAATAAAGGTTGACACGTTTTGGGGTGATAGTTCATTTTCAATAGTCCAATTATTTGTAGGCTAGGTTTATATTATAACAGTGAAATGAACCCTTAAGTTAGCTCAACATTAGAAAGAGATAAAATAAATGAGTAAATTCCTAGTTTTAATTTTATCAGTGTGAAAATTACAGTACTTCGTAAGTATACTTCAGTGGTAATAATAATAAAAAAAACCATCTCGAATGGACCATAGACAAGAGTGTGCTTGGTAGATGTTAGGATAATTTTGTTGCGTTTCGAGTCCTTTTCCTACGTCTATCAAACAAGAATAGTTCAAAGTTCCAATCAATATGAGAAATTCTGTTATTTTTTTTCTACAACATTTCTAAATAATCTTTGCATATTACAGGAGAAACAATGGGAAGATCATATGGCCGAAGTAGGCAGAGGTGTTAGCATGTACCAAACAACTGAAGGCAGCGAACTCGTCGTCAACGGCATACCAGAGCTCTTACGCGGAGAATTATGGAGTGTCTTCTCAGGGTCTAATCTCCAGAAAGCTCAGAACAAAGGCTTGTATGAACGACTGGTCAATAAAGCTCTTTCGTCCAAGAATCAGGCGAATGATGAGATCGAAAGGGATCTGCATCGGTCTCTGCCTGAACATAGGGCTTTTCAGAATGATGTTGGTAAGACTTTGTTGTGATTTTTAGACGAATTACATTATGTGCTAAAGGGGACACCAAAAGAAAGGCTATTCTAAAGATTTCAATAATACGTTTATTATTCTTTTCTTATACAGTGTGAGTCTTTATAATGTGCACATATCGAAATGAGGGAATTTATGCTTAATTTTGCCGATGGAAAAAAAAAATCTAAATTTTAAACTAAATGATCTGTCGCGATGAATCAAACTTCATAATGATTGGAAGTAATTAGGCGAAAATTGTGGAAAAAAACTACCCTCCATTGAAAATAAACATGTTTTTTTTAGCAAAAATCTGTTTTTTTTTTCATCAATTTTTACAATAATCGTAAAATTTCTCAATAAGACCATTAAGTACCTATAAAAAATAAAAATAAATATTTTTTTTTAATATTTTTTCCGTCGATAAAATTAATTTTAGCAAAAATCTGTTTTTTTTTCATCAATTTTTACAATAATCGTAAAATTTCTCAATAAGACCATTAAGTACCTATAAAAAATAAAAATAAATAGATTTTTTTAAATATTTTTTCCGTCGATAAAATTAAGCATAGATTCTCTCATTTCTACATGTGCACATTATAAAGACACACTGTATATTGGAAGGTGTAATAAACTAATATTACGTGAGACATGTGATCCCACACAAGGTTAAAACATTTTTAATAAACGTAAAGATTAAATTATCCGCTACAGCTAATTTTCTTTTCCTTATTTCAGGAATCTCAGCGCTCCGCCGCGTGTTATGCGCGTACGCACTAAAGAACCCACAGATTGGTTACTGCCAAGCTATGAACATCGTAGCGTCAGTGTTGCTAATATACTGCCCTGAAGAACAAGCTTTCTGGTTGTTAGCAACCATATGCGAGACTTTGTTACCGGATTACTATAATACTAGAGTTGTTGGTGCTTTGGTAAGTTACATTTTAATAATTTAAAAAAACGACTGCCTCCTTGGTCTAGTGGTCGCAAACGCTACTGCTGAGTGTGATGTCCTGGGTTCGATTCTCAGGTCGGGCAAAGTGTTCTTGGGTTTTTTATCTAGGAATTTCTCAGCAGCAGTTTCGGAGTCTGGATTTACGTCCGGTTGATGGCAATAGGCTCGCCCCCTATTACATGGGACTTAAACATAGCTGACGCGAAATGTGGGTGTACTTTACAGGGTGGCAGGGACATCGACGCGAAAACTGTTACCATGGATTCAGTACTCAAAAAACTCAAAACTCAAAGCATTTATTTCAAATAAACCAATTACAGGTACTTTTGAATTGTCAAGGAGTCGGTCAGTCAGAAAGATGAAGGTAGTTCCCCATTCCAAAGCGTACATGTTTCAGTACACGAGTCTGAACCCCCCTGGGTTCAGAATCAACCCCCTTGTCGATGTCCGTGCGATCCTATATATAAGTACACCTCTACTTAACCCTTCGGTGAAAACAAACACCATTCAACATAACAGTGACAGCAAGATGACGCGAGGCCCTGACATGACACTGTTCTAGTTGCATGTTTCATAGCCGCCATTGCCGCAAGTCACACGGTAGCACATGAGTCAAATTGTTAACTATCAAGCACTTCATAACTTTATTGTTCTTTTGATATTGACAGAGTACGAAAAAAAGATGGCGCTATACGTTCTGTATAGGTTTATCTCATTCGCACTAGAACAATAATGACTTTGAAATTTCCCTCAACGGCTTCTAATATAAAACTTACTTCACAGGTGGATCAAGGCGTACTAGAAGAATTAACAGAAAGTCACCTACCGGAACTCCACGCCAAACTGGACGAGTTGGGCATGATGAAGATGATCTCCTTATCCTGGTTCCTAACGCTTTTCATCAGCGTCATGCCTTACGAATGCGCTGTCAATGTCATGGACTGCTTCTTTTACGATGGCGCGAAAGTTATATTTCAGGTTTGTTACTTTGGCATGTATTTTGTATGAATTAATGGGTCTTAAATTCATGTCACGTCTTGCTTTAGAACGATACTATCACCACAAATTAGTACATATGGTTCACTCCATTCAAATAAAAAGCGGCCAAGTGCGAGTCGGACTCGCCCATGAAGGGTTCCGTAGCAGCAAGTAACATTGAATGAAAGGTAAATTGTGGTTTACGATTTATGACATTTAAAAAAAAAACTACTTACTAGATCTCGTTCAAACCAATTTTCGGTGGAAGTTTACATGGTAATGTACATCATTATATATTTTTTTAGTTATATCATTCTCTTATTTTAAAAGTTACAGGGGGGACACACATTTTACCACTTTGGAAGTGTCTCTCGCGCAAACTATTCAGTTTAGAAAAAAATTATATTAGAAACCTCAATATCATTTTTGAAGACCTGTCCAAGATACCCCACACGTATGGGTTTGATGATTTTTTTTTTTTAGTTTCATTTCTAAGTATGGGGAACCCCCAAAATTTATTGTTTTTTTTTTTCCTATTTTTGTGTGAAAATTTTAATGCGGTTCACGGAATACATCTACTTACCAAGTTTCAACAGCATAGTTCTTATAGTTTCGGAAAAAAGTGGCTGTGACGGACGGACAGACATACAGACATGACGAATCCATAAGGGTTTCGTTTTTTGCCATTTGGCTACGGAACCCTTAAAAGCGACTCTTACTCGACACAATAAAGCGCAATTATGGTCGCACAGCGCTAGTTACCTAAGTACAGTTATATTTACCTAGAATTTCGCGTAACTCTTATTTTTTCTGACTACGTTACGCTCACTGAATTGGCCCGACAAGACGAGCCCGCCGCGTACTTGTAGCTTCATACCTAAAAATATGCGAAGTGCGTCTTCTGTACTATTCTGTGGTATGGTATGTGATAGAACTTTTTTGGAATACTTGATGTGCTATTTTTAACCGACTTCCAAAAGGAGGCGGTTCTCAATTCAACTGTACGTTTTTTTTTTTGTATGTTTGTAACGCGATCACTCCGCCAATTATGAATTGATTTTAATGATTCTTTTTTGTTTGGTAGGTTTAAAACTTTGCTTGGGTAGTTTTTGAGTTAGCTTCAATAATATGTATTTTTTCCCACTTAGTATGTGGATGATATGTTAAGTTCCTGACACTGTTATTTACATAGCAGGTAGTGGTATTCGAATTTGTGTGGGGTAAATACCAAAACTGAAAAACAAAAATATTTTACAAAAAAAAAAAATCGAAACCAAAGACACCGACTTCCGAAATTAAATTTATTTTTCACTTTGTAGTGTTTTTTTTTTGGAAGTCGGTTGATTATTTTTTGTAAAAAGTTTTTTTACTGCCGTATACTGAACCTACATAGGTATTTGGACTATTTGGAATTTGTCGCTATTTGAGCCAGTAAAAATACATTTTTGTTTTTAGGACATTCAAAACTTTCTTACTCAAGTAATCAAATATGTCTTGTGATATCATTTCTGTCAATTGGTTGATGTTGACAGAGACAGAATTATGTTTTAAATGGGTTTATGGCTAAATATATTAATGTCCGTTCCGTACTTACACTAGGCAACACCAAATGAATGCCTAAATAAAATCGCGTTGTTGGAATTTCAACGCTCGACTCAGCGCCGAAATTTGAAAATCCAGCAGCGCGCTTTTATTTAGGCGATCCTAAATCTGTTATTATTTCTTCTTTTCATTCACCAGGTGACCCTCACAATCCTAGACATAAACCGAGAGATACTCCTCAAATGCACTGAAGATGGTCAGGCTATGCAAGTCCTGAACGATTACCTTCAAGGCATCTACAATGAGGAAGCTATGGCGCTGTCTACTGAACCACGGACCGCTGAGAAGGTTAGTGACGTTACATTATTATATTTACTTAACATTACGCATTTATTCTCTGAAGAGGTTGGCAGACGTGCTTAGAACAATATTTCGCTAGTTACGTTACAAGTTCCATGTATTGAGGGCGGGCGTTTTCCTGCTAACACGACATCCAAATCTAGACTGGGCTGTGATGAACCCAAGACCAGAAGATAAGCATTCGCGTTTGCGATCATAGGGGTAGTCAAAATAAAATAATCAAGTTCTTATTTGAAAATAGGCAATTGATATCATAGACATGCATGTCGCGTGAAGCTAGCTCTTTTTCTCGTCAAATTTTATTGAAATTAAAGGTGTTATCGACGTGGACTACCCAGATCGCTACTTTAGAACCTTTTTTTATCCACATCGGAGAAGCTCTTGGCCTGCATCACACCTAATGGTAAGTGATGATCAGGCTGAAGGTGGAAGCGAGCTTCACCCGGAATCCTCAACCACAGAGGAACTGGCTATCTTACCTCTAACTGCCGAAATACAGCCATGCTGTTAACATTGTTGTTATGGCGACAGACTTAGATAAGATGGTGGTAGTTGAATGAATGAATGTTTATTTTTGCTACAAATAGTGCTTTACATTTCCTTATAGTCTACATTATTAGCTAGGTTTACATTCTTTAGTGAAATTAGACGCAAAAGAAGTACATTGCTTATGAACTCCGCACTAGGACGAGCCTGTCTCGTGGAGTCCTTGGGTGGTATTGCCATATGAAAATGCGTATTACATATTTAATTATTGCTACAAATCCAGAAGCACATGAAAAAGTGTTATTAATAAATAGCAATCAAAACATTGTCTAAACTAAGAACAGTTAAATACAAAAAAAAATAAAAAAATATTAAAGAATTAAAACAGTAATAAAGATGGATAGGAGAATATGTTGAGCGAAATGTGCACTATGTGTAAGTGTGTGTGTGTGAGGAGGTACTGTTGTGAGTGGGAGTGTGTGTGAGTGGGGGTGTGTGTGAGTGGGGGTGTGTGTGAGTGGGGTGTGTGTGTGTGAGCGGGGTTGTGTGTGTGTGAGGGGGTGTGAGTGGGAGTGGAGGTGTCTGTGTGTGTGGGGGTGTGTTACGTTATTACCTTTAAAAGAGATTCGGATTCATTGTAGGATTGGGCTAGCAGCCATTTGCAAATAATATTTTTGACTGGGCTATTAAACTGAGCAGAATTTTTTGCCTGAGACAGGTGGTCTTACCACTTGACCACAGAGGCAGTTAGGGCGGTTAGGATGCTATTATAATGTACAAACTTCTTACGATCTAACTGCAAATAACCACGCTAGAAACGACAGCATTTGACATATTAAATTTTTCCGCAGACAATAAAAATCCAAGAGCTGATATACCAGTCCTACCGTTCATACGGGGGCAGCGTTTCAAGCGAAAACATCGAGCACTTACGACTAAAGCACCGCTTGAGGGTCGTCAGGCAACTTGAGGACAGTCTCGAGAAGAATACGCTTCGAGCGCTGCAGCAGGATAAGCTGCTTGAACTTAATGAGCTGCAGGTTAGTAGACAACTGGATATATTAATCTAATGACTCGTTTAAATAGCCCAAGAAAATAAGACAAATTAAAGATGTCAAAATGGTCCTACACAATATGTATGACAGATATCATAAATGATATTTATTTCCGTAAATTGGTTCCAAAAAACACTTTAACACGTCAAAAATAAATTATGTTTTAAAACTAGATGAGGTCGGTGTTTCCTATCTGACTACTCTGAGAAGAAATACCGAAACAAACTCAGAGGTCACAGTCTCATATAAAGTACAGACATAATCTTGGTCAGGCCCTATGAGGCCCGAACTCATCTAGCCAATTTTTTTTTTTTTTTTAATATGACGTGTAAAAGTGATTCCAATATTCTATTTACAGAATAAACAATTTCATTTCATTTTTATCAGAGGACCAAGTATTTTTATTCCAAATTACCACTCCAAAATCGAACAGTTTAACAGTGGATGCATTTTTATACGTACTTAGTCACAACTTTCTCTTACGTGAATTGCAGACATAGCTTTGAACAAAATGATTTATTCGTAACATTCCTAAAACAGTTACCTTGAATATCTAGGTAGTAGGTAAAATAATAATTTTCTTTTTCGTTCCTAGGAGTTACTCAGCGCCATTCGCGAAGAACTCCTATGGGCTAAGCGGGTGCCTTGCGAGCGGTTAGAAGCGCCCTACGAATCCTACAGACTGGACTACACGCAGTTCAAGACTTTGTACTTCGCGCTCTCGCCATGGGCCAAGGGAGATTTCGCTGAAGCCATCACTGCTAGGATGTTTAAGGTAATAATCAATATAAGCAACCAAATAAATTGAAAAAAAAAAACAGTGGCACTCCGGGACTGCCGACAGAAGTGAAAACTTGAACAATTAGATTGTGCAGGAAATAACGTATCGCGCGTTGATGTCTTTTTAATGGTCAAAAGCTGGTGTCGTAACAGTGTCGCGAAATCAATTGTTTAGTCCCATCTCGAAAATGCCAAGTTTGATATGAAATATATGTTATGGACGGATTTTAAAAATAGGCGGCTACTTCACTTGAAATAACCGTGGTTTTATCGGAAATTAATAGTGTTGTGGCGGCAACGCCACATGCGAATTAGACATAATATTGACGTCACGCAAAATTCTGCATCGCGCAAGCAGCGTTTACGAGTTAAATACTATATCCCGACAACAATCTTCGGGCAGTAGCCCACCAGACACAACACCCTACTGGTCGGAGGATCCTCCCTTTTCTATAGACGATGAGTGAACTTTACACCCTGTTCCTCATACTTCTATAGTATTGTATACTTCTTACGCCCGCTGTGCACACAAACCGCCGCAACGGCTGGGCAGAAAACGCGGTGGAGGCCACGCGGTTATGAATTAGAGGAATTTGAACGCTGTTGCCCAGCCAATAAAGTTCACAATCGCCATAAACACATTCGAAGTTGCAGCCACCGTGCAACGGCACGAAGGTTTTCACGTCAAATAAACGCGCAACGCGTCAAATGTCTAGATGAATTTTACATTTTTGGCACTCGAATTTCTTTTTCACAGACTCGATCTACTTCTCATTTACACGAGACCAAAATCATGTACTTAGGGCGGAGACTTGGTGGCCTGAAAACAGGCTTCGGCATCAGTCTTCTAAAATATGTTTTAGCCCTTAACTGGAAAATATTGTTTTTTATTTCATAAGGATATTGCGATGAGGAAATTTATAAAGAATTATTATTAACTCCAGCTAATGGACTACGATGACGACGGCCTAGTAAGCGCGCGTGGCCTAAGCGTGGCCCTAGGGCTGTGCTGTCGCGCGGACGCGGCGAGGCGACTGCGAGCGTTGTACGCCGCGCACTCGCCGCCGCTACTGCCGAGACGAGATCTGATACCAACGCACTTTACTGATACAGGGGAGGAACTGGCTACTGATGCTATTTCGTTCTTTGATAGGTAAGTACGAAATATGAACGACAAATCAAATTATAGAAAGGTATTCATTAGTTCGATTGCGATTTTTTTGTTTTTTGAAAAAGCCCAGATTGAATCAGTTGTTTCGAACTCGAAACGCCAGGCTCTACGTTATTATAAATGTATCGAACTCTTGGAAAAGTAAATATACTACCCTATCCTGTATTTTTTGTATGGCTTGGTAATGTTGCTGATAGTGTTAAATCAAATGTTACGTACCATAAAAAAAAATTTCAAGTAAATAAATATCTTCTCTAATAATAAAACTCAGCGCTTATTAAAATCTCGCCGAATCTATCTCTTCCTATGACTTGCAAAAAATTCATCAGAATAACGTTTCTTTACAGTATAGAAGAAGAGCCTGCATCACCAGAACCGGGTCCTCTCCAACGTTCAATAAGTGAAGTGTGCGGAGACGGCGCGCCAATGGACAAGAGTGATTCTGAGAACAGCCAAATAGGTAGGGTAGTTAGAAAGCTGCAGTACCTAGCCTTAAAGCCCGGAATACCGGTATTTTCGGGAACCGGTACCCCCTTGGTGTTATACCGGTACCAAACGTAGTACCCGTACTATTGGTATTTCTAATTCAGTATCGGTACTGTACTGGTACAAATATTTCCGTAAGTTTGAGTGAGAAAAAAGATATAGTAAATACAAGGGATAGTTAATAGGCCTTAGTAAAATAACTTATAGGTTGCCAACCGTACGAAGTTCCTCGTACATATATCGTCGCCCTCCCCGCTAACTGTCGTAACTAGCAATTGATATTTTTCCAGGGCAACAGTTTTTCGGTCGGGCGCTACAATCATGTTAATATAGTTGCGTTAGCTGTGGCTTTATTAATGAATTAATAACTTTTTATAAATAGCTCTTGACTTAATCTTTAACTCACTAACTGTAGATGTGTGCATATACGACAGGTGGTGAGAATACTTTTTCCCTCAAACAAAACTCACGCAAAACAAAATACGTGATTATCTTTTAAACGGTAAACGACACAGACACGACGATTAGAGAGAACTTTTTCGAAACAAAGTTCTGAACACGTAGGTAATGTCAGTGCAGATACGTCAGTTTGTGAGATACCACAGTTAGCGGGGAGGGCGACGATATTTGAGATTTGTGGTACGCGCCAGTTACCTGAATTTGGTACCGGTACTTGTTAGGTGGAATACCAGTATCCGTCTGGAACCAAAACCGATACAGAACCTGTACTTTTGGTATCGATTCCAAGCCCTGAATATGGCACATGGCGAGCTTTTGAAAGAGTTTGTTATACATGTATGAGAAAAGATGCTCTAAAAAGCTGAACTTTTTCAGTAACTATTTTGCCATTTATACGACCGAATACTGCATAGAAGTAGCTGCATGGGAGTAATGGTGGCTCAGTGGTAATGGCTGCGACTTACGAGACGTACACACGGCTACACATCAAGCCATACATTTTCAGTATAAGCTGACCTCGTATTGTACGGAAATCCTATACAATGCGAGATAAGCACAAACTTGTAATGTGTAGCCGTGTGTACTAACGAAGAAACGCATAATTATCTGTACACTGTAAGGACTATTCTTGCTTGCAGCGCTCGGCCGCTATAGTAACGCTTACCTACGAAAAAAAAAGATCATGTGCACGGGATTTTGTTTTCAAATTGGTTAGATATGCGTTACCCCGATGGTACGTCGTAGGTTCGAACCCAGACAGGCGCTTTACTTGGTGTAAATTATTTCATTACCTGTGCTCTCAAAACGGTGAAGGAAAACATCGCGAGGAAACCGGCATGTCCTGGAACCAAAAATTCGGAGACATGTGACATCTACTAACCCGCACTAGGTATGCTTGGTGGATTACTGCCCACTCCCTCTCACAGAGGAGGCCTGTGTCCCAGCATTGAGAACAATATAGGATAGAGATTACAGCTTAGAAACTATGAAAGACTTAAAAATAGGTTGAATAATCTGCCCCTTTTTTAATTAGAAATTTAGCACCCTAATTGCGTAACATATTATCAATCACAATGTTTCATTTTGACAGTTCAACATTCATTGCGTTATTTACGTTGTTGAGCAGACAAATTTTTGAACGAAGCAATGGATTAGCAATATCCTTCAAAATTATTCAGATTGTGATTGATCGTGTGTTACGCAATTAAGGTGCAGGTTCTAACCATAGATGCCCTTCATGTATTTGGCTATGAAACCTTTTTCCAGCAGTGGAATATAAATAGTTGAGTTTTATTAAAGGCTAATTTTTAACTAACTTATTCATTTTGCATTCTAGGCAGCAGCACCTACATAAGCGCAGAAAGCGTGCGCGCATGCGGTCTGGCCGGCCTCGCGAGCGCGGCGAGCACTCCGAGCGTGGTCCCCGCGGCACCTCCTTTGCCTCGCGATCACTTCCTACAGCTACTGGCCGTGTTACACGACCTCACGCAGAGACAACACGCTGTTTATGAAGCTGTCGTGTTAGCTGGTGAATATTTTACTCTATTCTCAACTAGTGCAACTCCTGAAAGCCAGATTGTACAGTGGCTCGACGAGGCTCGGAAAAATGGTTCAACTTTCTTGGAACATGCAAATAAGTTAGTCAGAGCAGAACCAGCAGTAAAGTTAGTGAGTTAGCCAGATGTCATATTATTTGGGCGAACTTCGCTATGTTCTCCCTAGCAGGGATCATATGCAATTTTATTTACATTTGCGGATCTTAATTTTTTTAATGGTCAAGGCGGCAAGGCGAAAAACAAAATGTCTTACGTTTTTTTACGCAAATTGCAGCGCTGTTTCGTTGTATGTTGATCATAATTCAATTCGCGGCAATTATAATAAAATAATTACTAAATTATCATCATTTATTAATCTATATAGCTCTCGAAATTGTAAGTGTTTGATGGATTTAAAAACGTGACGATTTAGAACTATATTGATGATTTAAATGATTATAATTTTCATTTTGTTGATTATGGTTTTACTTAAATTCACCGTTTTCCACCCACATCTGCATCTGCATAAACTTGTGGCTAAGTAACAACAGCTGCACAGGTCGATCGATCAGGTTAAGCTACGCTTGCCGCGGTTGGTCTGTGGATGGGTGACCATCTTTACATACCAAGACCCCTCCGTGCCTCGGAAAGCACGTTAATCCGTTGGTCCCGGCTGTCATTTGTAGATCTTTGACAGTCGTTACGGGTAGTTAGAAGCCCATAAAGTCTGACAACCAGTCTTACCAAGGGGTATTGTGTTACCTAGTAACTAGGTTGTGGAGGTCAGATAGGCAGTCGCTCCATGTAAAATACTGGTATTCAGCTGCATCCGGTTAGACTGGAAGCCGACCCCAACATAGTTGGGAAAAGGCTAGGCAGATGATCTGCATCTGCATAAACTCCGCATTGAAAAATGCGGATGCGCAGGTCTAAATAAATGCGGAAGTTCCACTATTGCGGATGCGGATGCGAATATCTGCAACATCCCTGCTCCCTAGCTTTCTTTATACTAATAAACTAAAATATATAATTTAATTTTCAGGAACTCTTCTCCTTCAACTGGGTGAACTAAATCACCGCCCGCTACTGGACCGCGAGATCTCACAAGATAGTCTGTTCCTAGCTGCCGCCGCTAAGCAGCCTGAAGCTCAGGTAAATATGTTTTTACTTGCCGTATTTTATACGAATACATCCTGTCTTTTTACATACAGTGTGAGTCTTCATAATGTGCACATATCGAAATGAGGGAATCTGTGCTTAATTTTATCGACGGGAAAAAATGGTAAATTTTGTTTTTTTTTTAATTTTTTGTATCAAAAAATTTCTTTTTGTTCTCTTGGGCATCTTATTTATAAATTTTACAATAATTGTAAAAATTTATGAAAAAAATACAGATTCTTGCTTAAAATACATGTTTATTTTCAATTGAGGTTAGTTTTTTTTCTCAATTTTAATTTTATGTGGACGCCTACTTACTTCCAATCATTATGGAGTTATCGCGATAGCTTTTCAGTTTAAAAGTTACACAGTTTTGTTACATCTTTTTTTTTAATTCCATAAAAAAATTTAAAAAATATTTAGATTTTTTTAAATATTTTTTCTGTCGTTAAAATTAAGCATAGATGGATCATTTCGATATGTGCACATTATGAAGAATCACACTGTATATCTAAACGTTCAAAGTGATACTGTTATAAAATGATCTGCACAATTGAGGGCTTAGCACGAACGCGCGACGGATACGTAACGATTTTTTAATCGAAATAAAACTATCCTACAGCATTTTAGTTCAAAAATGTACGACAAGCATAGTTACTATCACCTTTATAAATGAATAGTTTTTAAACTAAGTAAATATTATGACCCAAACAAGTAGTTTTAATTTTTCAAAGCGTAACAATTTACGTTTATTTCGCACGTTCACGATAGGCCTTCGAGACCTTAATGACACAAGGAGTAATAATAATTCAAAATTTACACACAATCATTTTATCAGGGCAAGTTTTTATCCAATTGAGCAACAGTTTTGTGATGTACCGATCATTTTGGACATTCAGTTCTGGGCCCAAAAAATATAATACCACCCGAATTTGCACAATTTTTATACTCACGTCCCATTTTGCTTACCAGTTGGACCCCAACGGCAACGCGACAGAACCGGAACAAGAAAGCCAAAAACCGTCTCCATCCAAAGAAACAGAACCGGACGGCATCTGGTCAATCACGATGGAGCAGTTCCTAGCCACGATGCTCTCCCAGCCTGCCCTTGAAGAGTTCTTCAATGAGAAGGTGTCTATTTTACCAGAGTTAGAACTCCTGAGACAGAGGGACAGGCTTCAGTCGGTATCATAGCTGATGGAGATAGCCGGGTTGCTTGGGATAAGCCTGTAGACCCTGCTTTAAAGGTATGTTGATGAACCTGGTTTGGTTTGTGTTTCCCTGGTGTCTTTTAAATGTATTTTGGAGAATGCCTGCTGTTCGTGCATTTATCGAATTCGACTGGACCAATCATGAGCTGGTCACGCGGCGAACTGTAATGATTTCGAGTCGTAAATAAAAATAAAAAAAATCAAAAGTCATTTATTCAAACTAGGCTGAGAATCAGCACTTTTCGAACGTCAAAATTACATAAGACAGTCCCCCAAAACGCCCACCCTTCACCACTTCAAGCTCCGCGTTCATTTCAGTAGCACATGCATTTGCTTGGTTTTAATTGATTCTAAGGCGCACTTTGGACGCGTTTTCGTACGAATTTTACTCGTGCGCACACATACGAACACGCACGAACGATCCTGACCTTCCAAGCACTAAGGGAGTACGCAGATTGAGTGCGAGTTAGTCGTACGTATAGTTTCCGACGTTCGAAAACATTACGAACTTGTTGGGATTGTTTGAGTTGTTTTCGTGCGTTCAATGCGATATCACCGTAACATTACCTATTTGACGGATAAAAACATATTCAGTGTGCGCATTCAATTCGTACGACCACGATCATACGTTTACGTACGATACAAATTCGTGTCCAAAGTGCGCGCGGCCTTATAGTAATGCGACGCTCCGATGCTGACGAAGTGGACGCATAACTTTAAGAGCGTTTATTCTGAAAGTGGGCAACGTCGCATATAGATGTCAAATATTTCGCTGTTTTGGTTAATTTGGCAATATTACTATATGGAAATAAGAAATGTGGCTAACTAGTTCCCTAGAATATTAATAACGAATTGCAATTATAACACTGAATTTGATGTTGGAACTATTTTAGGTGTAAAAAGGCATTTGGAAAGTTTCCAAATACATTTTTTACATCTAAAACTAAATATTCGGTATTACGATATTAATTATTGCATTTCATAATCAATGTTTTAGTTCCCTAGTTAGCCACATTTCTTATTTCCATACAGTAATATTGCTAAATTAATCAAAACAGGTAAATATTTGACAGCTATTTACGACGTTGCTAACTTTTAGGATAAACCCTCTTAAGGCTGCGTCCTATTTAAAAGCGATCGTCGCACGAATACGCGATCGATCGCGTGCATATGTCATTTTTTGTTCGGAAAACCGGAAGCGCCCGCTGTCGGCGCGACCACGCGTTCAAGTACACCGAATAAAAAGTTCGAACGATTCTGTATTCCTGCAACGATCGCTTTTAAATAGGACGCGGGGTGACTGTTGTATTACTTATTCTAAATTATTTTTTGCCTATGATATTTCAGTTAAGCAGGCATTATTCAAATATCTGTGGCACAAAGGCACAGCCGCGATTTGAAAAACAAATTATGGCCTTAGTATGTGTTAGAATGTATGTATTCACTTAACCTGCTATGTTCCACGAGTTTACTTTATCTCGCATATTTCTATGTAAACATTGTATATAGCGCGTAAGTCGGTATTATAAGTCTAGGTACTGGAATGAATTGTTTCGATTTTTAGGTGTTTTTTTTTTTTAATCCAAAATTGATATTAAAATAAAAGTTAAGGAGGTTTATAAATGTCTATGTTGCACCAAGTATACAGGGGAGGTACAATAAGCTCTTTTAAAGTTTAGAACTAAAATTGATGTAGATATTTTAATGTATCTTCCAAAGACCAATGTAACTGTAGCATACATTTTAGAGCCCCCTTTGTAAAGTTAAATTAAATCAAAATTATGCTTGTTATGTAGTAGCCCCGCGGAGAATGAAATTATGCTTGTTATTTGTGATAAAACTTTTAAATAACATAGCAACTATGTATGGTTAGAATATCTCAAGGCAAACATTTGATTGAACATTCCAAGATAAATATTTTAAGTACCTACCATAATATTGACAAAGATAACATTGTTACTGGTTTATTTATCGGTTTACTAAGTAATTGGTAACAAGTAAATAATGTGTAACTTTAAAGTGAGTTATGCTTGGATTTTGTAGTTACACTGAATGTCGCCTGTGTATCGATATGAACAAAGCAAAAGAAACACATAATATTTAGTAAAAAAACAAAAACTATTTTTTTTTTTTCATTTAAAGCAAATTCTCATTTCTAATTACGGCAGAGCATAAGCTAATCTCATCAACCAGTACCAATAGTAGTTTATTTTGAATATACATAGCCATATTATTTTGTAATTTAGCCTGTAACGTTAATAGTTAGCCTTTGTACCTAATCTATATAGGTAAAGTGTATTTAAACAGAGTTCTTTAAATATCGTCGACCGTAGGTTCATTGGGGTAAGAAGGGACAAAATACCCAAAATGAGTTGAGTATACAGTTTTGTTCAGAATTTTTCGCTCTATCGAATGGTGAATATGAAAAAATTCTAACTTAAGAAAAACAGACCCGAAAAAGGTTAATAAGAAAAAATATTATGGGCGATTTAGTCCGAAAAAAAAAACTTTGTCGGCCTCTCCTGAAAAATTGTATTTTGTCCCTTACCTCAATTGAACCTACGGTCGACGATATAAACACTAGGATTAGTACAAAATAGCATTTTCTGTAAAATATATAACACTAATATTAATACCATTTACTTTTTAGATGTTAGCTTCGCTTCCAAATAAATATTTTATTTTCATAAGCTTTTAAAGCAAAAATAAAAAAACAAAAATATATACTTGATATATATAGACTATAAAGGTTGAATGTCTTTTTCAGTAAAATAAATGAATTATGTACATAACTGTGCCTATTGATAGGCCGAGTTAACAGCTTCGATAAATGGTGCTTCGCAGAGTAATGTGCTTGACTATAACGGACAAAAAAAGGCATTTGCTTGGCTTGAAAATAGCAAATAAATTGGTAAGTACTTATAGAAGTGTTTTGAGTGAACATCATCGCATGTCGACTCCAAACATTTCTCTTTTAAGGGGAATGCGCTCAGGCAGCCCTTGAAGTTCAAATTTTTATCAACATACAACCTGATATTGACTACAAATTGCAGAAATACGTAAAGAAATTTGAATTTCGCCTTAAAGAGAGATATTGTTGGATGGAAAGGATGAAATATAATTAAAAAACCCTATCAAATTATTGTGATAGCGAACATTGTAATACAGAATTGCTTACAAAGTATATAGCTTATGTTTCCAATGAAATTGTAGTCAATATAACATAACCAGAGAATTATAAACTACTTATATATTAATATTTTTACATTTAACTGGACTTTGCCCGGTTGCTTTACAAATTTTTAGAAGCATACATTAGTCGGGCAAATTGAACGAATCTAAATAAATTGCATTCATAATTTGTAATGTAAATAAAATGTAAACAAGCAATATCTTCATAAATACGTGTATATTAATCTTATTTATTTTTATAAGCCACAATATATGAATAGTGTAACGAATTTTGGATACAATCATATACATAAAAGCTTTTAGACATTCAATAGTAGAAGGGAGAAGTTTGACTTTACATTTTA
Organism: Agrochola lychnidis; assembly: GCA_963680765.1. Lineage (NCBI taxonomy): Eukaryota > Metazoa > Arthropoda > Insecta > Lepidoptera > Noctuidae > Agrochola > Agrochola lychnidis. The sequence goes on along the minus strand of OY796863.1, from coordinate 8,914,350 downwards.
TTTTCCAATGCTTTATTGGATTATTTAGAATAACTTAATTAATACTTCTCACTTCTGTTGTGGACTGTACAGCAAAATCTTTTGACAATACACATTATATCCATTTAAATCATTGTCCAGCAGAAAAACATAGGCTATTTTTGAAAATTGTAATTCTCTTCTCTATGTTAAAATTGCTTTCTAGAAAATTCATTAAATATTACGACTAACTGACCGAGCACAACCGGAATTTAAGGTCTTAGTACAGATTAATACAAATGGTTCACTCCGCAAAATCATTTATATAAAAAGCGACTCTTGCTACGACACAATAAAGGACAATTCAGGTTGCACAGCGCTAATTACCTACAGTTATATTTACCTAGAAGTTACCTTTCTATCGCGTAACTCATGTCTTTTCCCAGCCCGTCCCATCCTTAATGTCCTCCCTCCGGTTGACGCCCTAAGCCGAGGTTCGTACCCCACAGGGGGTGCCCTTAGCGAGCGTTCACCTAGTTTTAATTTGCATAGGTGAATAACCCCTGGCTGGAGGTTTTAAGTGTATGTAGTAGCTTAAGGCACTCACAGGAAAGCCCGGTTAAGTAGTCATGATCTCAGAGGTCAACTACGAGATGACCTACCTAAAAAAAAAAAATATATCTATTACTGCGTTACGCTCATTGAATTGGCCCGACAAGACGAACCCGCCGTATACTTGTAGCTAAAATGCGGAGTGCGCCTTCTGTATTATTATTCTGTGGTCTTAAAAGCTAACTCAGATTTTAGACGTATCCGATGTTGCTTTGTCAGAATAGGTACCTGATCAAAATTCTTTAACTATCTTTTTAATAATTTGTTAAATGCAAAGAACGCAGACTTGTTAAGCAGTTGACCAATAAGTCAACATCGTTTCACAAAATTGCTGTATTCAACTGATTTATTTTCTCAATGTATGCACTATCGCGGACACGCATATCTGAACACCGTAAGGTCTATTCCTGCTTGCAGCGCTGGGCCACTATAGTAACGCTTACCCACAAAAAAAAGGTCGATAAAACAGATGTGGACGATGACCACATCTGTTTTATCGACCCTTTTTTTTGCATGGGATATTGTTTTCAAAGTGGTTAGATACGCGTGACCGCGTTGGTACTAAGTAAACCTAGTTTTAATTAATGTCATCAGATCTACATATTAAGTACTTGCAAGCACAAAATGTTGAACATATTTTATTTTAATTCTTAAGGTTAACCATGTCCATGTAAGTAGCGATAATATCTGAATATTATACAAGTTTAATTGAATACACTTGTTTGACGTTATACTTATTATTTCTTCATTTCCTTGGTAAAGTGGGTTTAACATAAATATGACAATAAGACTTCTCTCCCTAAAATATATCTCCTAATTTATATAAAAACAAGAGGGTAAAGATTCCCGATATTCCCATCACTATAAAAAAGTCGGGAGGTTTCGTGGGGGTTGGAACGAAGTTCCTTTCGCTGTATTAATGCAGAGCCATCTAGTATTTATCATTAGCCATTTAGAAGTTTCTTGTATAAAACTTTATTTTTGGCTCAGTAGTTTCGGAGATAAGGGGGAGGGGGAATGGTAATTTTTCTTAAATATCTTTAAAAGTATTTTAATATAAAAAAAAAATTGAGATTCTCACAAGCCCTTTCATTTGGTACGTCACACAGTACAGTTCGCAAGACTTTAAAAATATCTAAATTGGCCCCCCAAAAGTGACCCACATATTTAAAATTCATTTATTTTCGTTACACGACCGTCGACCGGTGTTTGGGTTATAGATATTGATATGTATACCATTAGCTTCGGAGCAAATTGGCTGTGACAGACAGACAGACACACGAGTGATCCTATAGGGTTCCGTTTTAGGTACGGAACCCTATAAACAAAAACTTTTGACACTTGAGACCTTGAAACTGACTTTTGGCATAACGCTTTTTCGTTACGTGACGATTTCTACCAGTCAACTTCTACCGCAGGCCGCGTTAAAGAACTTCGTTCCAAAAACTAAAATAAAAAGCAATGATACAGTGATAATCTAATTTATTTCAAAGTAAACTTCAGTGTCCAAGCATGATTAGATTTAACGGTTGTTTTATCTGGCAGCTGTATTGCGACCTCCCCATTAGTTATCTTCCACTGAAACAAATAAAATGTGATAAGAGAAAGTATCAACATCTGAGCTAAGGTTAATGATCCAAATAGATTAGCTGAGTGTTTACAGATACACAAAACATACTTGTATCACGAATAAATACTTACATTCAAGTATTGTCCTTCATTGCCCAACATCTCGACTTGGTAAGTGCCACTGTGCAAGTAAGGTGTTATGTCTCTAAGTGTGAGCACACTCTTCTTTGGCCACTCGAGCACAATAGCATAGATTGCGGTTATTTCATCATTAACACTCGGTGGGTGCGTAGGATGAGTAGCATTGTACGTCGCCTTAGTGCAAGTATACCAAACCTTGCCATTTCTAGTATCGTTCTGAGAATGCCAGGGAGAGCTACTGTATATTGCCTCGCCGTTAATTGACAACCATTTTCCGAGCGACAACAAGCGTTCTTGAAATATCGGTATTATTGTACCCTCTTTAGTTGGGCCCACGTTGATGAGGGCGTTACCTGAAAAAAAAACAGTGTTACTTAACCTTTGAAGTTCATTACTTAAATAATCTTCCTATAGACCTACTAGTAAAAATATTTGAATATGAAACTACAACATGTAAAAAAAAATCCTGTCCGATCTGTAAGGTCGGACGGTGGTCGGACGGTGAGCAATGGGTAGCTCGCCGTCCGATAAGGACCAGGCCCGGATCGACGGCGCGATGTGTTCCACGCGCGCCTCAAAGAGATGTCAGCAGAATTGACGGGGTCCGCTAGGGCCAATGCCTGCCGGGGTTGCGAAGAAGTCCGAAAGGGAGATCGTAGTTCCCGGCAACATGGCAACTGAAGGAACACGGGTGGGTTTTAGTCAGTAAGAGTCTGATACGCCCTCCAGCTCCGCCCAGAGCGGGAGAAGTTATTTGAAAATTTCCCACCCAAAAAAAAAGGGTGTTGTTAGGTACCGTACTGAGAGTCTATTTATGTGGTAATTTTTAGGGAAAAAACGCCTAATTTTTTTTCCCGTGGGGAATTTTAGTGTTATTCATGGGGTGCGGGCGGCCGTCGTTAGCGGGTGTAATAACATATATGACACCTGTTGGAAATGTACTCATTTTTAATGGATTTAGGGTCATTTTGGTACAAAAGTTATTGCTATTTAAAATTCACATTTTTATGTGAATTTTAAATAGCAATAACTTTTTTATTTTCAATAATATTTTTTTTAAATATTACTTTTTGGTAATGTTATTGCTGTACCTATGTGCCCCTTTTGGATCTGATACGGTTTTTTTTAAATATATTGTATAGTTACCTCCACAGCTGACTGTAGATACAACTTGGTAAAGCAGTTCATCAGTAGACAATATTTCATTTAAGTGCATATCCCTTCTGTACCCCCATGATTTGCTATCAACAGTGAAAGCATTTTCCCATTTATGATCTAGTAGTTTACCTGAAAATGAAATAAAGATTTGCGAATATTCTGTCTTTTTTTCAAAATAATGATTTAGTGCATATTAGAGATGTGTCCCTCACTCATGAGGTACCTCGTTTGAGGTACTCGTGATCGCAAATTGAAAGAGTTACTCGAATTTCAAAATTGAACAACCTCACTCGTTCACTCGTCCTCACTTAAAAATGTTGACATTGACATTATTGACGCGAGTACTCGCGAGTGAGTATTGAGTGAGCTATAGAATGAGTAAGGTGAGGTCTCGAAATTTTGAAAACACAGTAAACATTACAACAGCTATTACTATGAACTCTAAACGTTAACTATGAACTCTAAACGTTAACTATGAACTCTAAACGTTAACTATGAACTCTAAAAACATTAGCATTAGATTGGTAATCAAGTGTCATTGATTCGTTTATTTTGGCGATCAAAAATTTATGACCGAAAGAAAGTAATGTGTATGAGGGAGACGTAAAAATCGGAATCGTGAGTACTTATGAGTCGACGCACCCGCCCCGTTGCCTCGGACTATCGGCTGAGTTCGGCTCGGGCTCAGCTCGTGAGGTGAATACGCCGACGTACGACTCCTCGCCTCAAATGAGGGGTACCTCGTGAGGACCTCGCGATGTAAAATGAGGTACTCCCTCAACCTCATATAAAAATGATGAGTTACCCATCACTAGTGCATATAAATAAGATATTTTTCACACAGAGTAGGAAAGGTATAAACAACAATTTACTGAATGTAAGCAATTGAGACACCACAGATGAATACAAATGGTTCACCGCATTTTAGGTATGAAGTACGCGGTGGGCTCGACTTTTTGGCCAATTCAGTGAGTATAACATAGTCAGAAGATCTAAGAGCTACGCGATAGAAAGAGAGGTAACTTCTAGGTGAATATAACTGTAGGTAATTAGAGCTGTGCGACGTGAATTGCACTTTATTGTGTCGTAGCAAGAGTCGCTTTTTATTATTTAAACCATTTTGTGGAGTGAACTATCTGTATTCATCTATGCTTAAGCAATGAATGCAGCAATGTTATAAATAAACTAATATAATGTTTTTCAATAACACTAACCAGGATTGAATCTATCAGCATGATTATAGAAGTCTCCATGATGCCCAGGGATGTCAATACCCCATCTATCATTGACAACCACTTCATCTTTAACTGGGCTGTCATTGTATAACCAGGCAAGCAGGTCTGTAGACCTCCAATAGTCGTCATGAGCTTCCCAGTCGCCATCAGACCAAATCAATGATGGCTTGTAATCACTAACTAGCTGTTTAATATCTGGCCACAACTTGGTATCAGTGTAGGTTTGGGTATGAAACTTATTGCTTCTGTCCTGTTCATAAATTGGGTTGTACCACTCGTACAAAGAATGGTAAACACCAAACTTTAAGCTTACGTTCCTGACTGCAGCGGCAAGTTCACCTACCAAGTCCCGTCTTGGCCCCACATCAACTGAATTCCAACTGAATGAACGCTTGGATGGGAATAGAGTGAAACCCTCGTGATGTTTACTTGTTAGGACAATATATCTGAAACAAATTTGAGTAGAATTGTAATTTTAGTTTTTGCAACAGCAGCACATGAAATATCTAATTTATCTGATATACTTTGCTCCAGCATTTGCAAATAGTTGTGCCCAAAATTCAGGATCAAAAAACTCAGCTGTGAACATGGGGGCAAACTCCTGGTATGTGAAACCTGGTGGGTAGTTCTTCTTCATGAAGTCTATGTATTTCTGATTGTTGTCACTTGCTGGAAAATTGAATAAATAGGTACTTAAGTAATAGTTTTAGATACCGTACTACAGACAGAACACAGAAATTGCAATCCTGTAATTATTTTATTTTGTATGAATGACAAGTACCTTTCCAGTTTGCCCAGAACCATTCTGATCCAAAACTAGGCACGGCGTACACGCCCCAGTGCAGGAATATACCTATTTTAGCTCTATCATACCACTCAGGCAACGGCCGGGTGTCCAGGTCACTCCATAAGGGGCGAAATCTCTTATCTACAATAATATCCTCTTCAATATCATTATGTACTTCGATAATATTAACTTCTCTTATCTTAGCATTTGCGAAGCAGATGAATACTGCGATTAATAATAATCTCATCATTCTGTAAACAAAAATATTTTATTTTAGATGGATGTTGTAAGTTTTCATTTCGTGTTCTCGTAAACAAATTCTAAAAAACAGCTGGCAACTGGCTGACTGTCATAGGCCAAATTCCGAGTTAAGTTAAAAGTGATAATATCGCGAATCCAATCAAAGTCCAAAGTCACAATTATTACTCAATAACCCTTATATTTTGTGACTATTAAATTTGGTCGGATTCGCGATATAATCACTTTTAGCGTAACTCGGAATGCGGCTATAGTTATTACTCTGGCCGCATTCCGAGTTACGCTAATAGTGATATTATCGCGAATCCGACCAAAATCCAAAGTCACAATTATAACTCAATAATCCTTATATTTTGTGACTATTAAATTTGGTCGGATTCGCGATATAATCACTTTTATCGTAACTCGGAATGCGGCCCCTGACTGTCATACAAGAGCACGAACTGCACGACACTGTCAGATAGTACCTGACACTGACAATCTGACTGATGCCGGGGCCACACCAACGGGAAACGTCGTTGATATCGCGATGATAGACTTTATTCCGACGGGTTAAGGTCCATCATCGTGATAATTAACGGCATTTCCCGTTAGTGTGGCCCGAGCATGTCTGACAGGACAGACCAGACAAAGACCACGGAGTCCACATGATATAGTGGCATGAGAAGTAGCGAGGAAAGTAGGCAGAGACGTAGTGTGGCAGGCTGGCAACGTTACTCGCAGTGGTGTAGCGTGCCTTGGCGGGGCCCCGTATAAAATTTTGTTTGGGGGCCCTTATGAAGGGTAAAGATTTCTCACAAAAGAAATAAAAATGTTTGCATAAAATTAAAAGAAATATTTATTCATCATAATTATCTATCTGTCTATTTTCCAATTTTACAACAATTCAAATTAAATATACACTCTCCTTGCCTTTTTTCGGCAAACTGATTTTAAATCATTTATAGCTGATGATGAATTTGGGAAGTTTTTATTAATTTTTGCTTACGCACGTCGGGGCCCCCGTATAATTGATACGGTAGATACGGCGGTAGCTACGTCCCTGGTTACTCGTCATACCGCACGTCATGCCCATTGCTATCTGTTTTGTCGGTTTTTGGGCGCGAGTCAAAGGACGTACCTAGTGCAAAGCGTCGCGATTAATTGCGCGAGTAGAGCAGTGTGTGGGCAGAGAGCCTATATTAAAAAGTACTCTGTGGTAGTACAGACGCCAGCACATCAGGCTACTATAATCTGTCAAATTTATTTAATACATTTTCAACTTTATCGCTGAAAAGTAAGGTTCAAAGTTGATTGGGAAAATTTGACAGTTTCGGGTAGCTTGATGTGCTGGCGTCTGTACCTACAACATCGCGGCAGCGCGAGGAGCAGTGCGAGGAGCATAGTGTGGCAGGGGCAATAGGATAGGTTCAATGAGTTCATAGTTCGCACTTCGCGCACATCCGATCTGCGCTTCCGAGTCAACATCGGCTCAAGTTATGATTCCAAACAACGCTGCACGCGGCAGTGCTGCTGCGTCAGTACTGGTTTCCATACATTTTCAATAGGTTTTTATGAGATTAAATTTTGAGCACGGCAACAATGCTGCGCGCGATATGGTTGCGACGGCGCGGCACTTCTGTTTCGCGTCGATGTCTTTGCCACCCTGTATTGAACGGCGAGTCAAAAATAAAAATTTGAAAATGTTGGTTGGTCACTAAGATGAAAGGTTAAGGTCTGGCCAACCTTTTTTTTTTGGGTGGGAAATTATCAAATAACTTCTCCCGCTCTGGGTGGAGCGGGGGGGCGTGTCAGACTCTTCTTACTGACTAAAACAAACCCGTGTTCCGGGGTTGCCGGGGACCCCGTCAATTCTGCTGACATCTCTTTGAGGCGTGGAACACAACGCGCCGTCGACCCGGGCTTGGTCCTTATCGGACGGCGAGCTACCCCTTGCTCACCGTCCGCAAGCCCGCGCCTACGGTGGCCGGAAATCGGCGATCGCGATTCCCGCCCCGGGCGTCTCCTCCAGCGGCGGTTACGGGCGTGAGGGTGCGAAATTTGCCTCTCCCTCACGCGTTCCGCCTCCTCTTTCGCGAGCATTACCGCTTCGCAGAAGGAGGTGACGGCCTGCCATTTCCTCTCGCTCCGTACCAAGGCCTGAACCAGGGCCAGACGCGAGAGATCACCGCCGCCAATCGCCTCTACGAGGACACGGCGTTGCTCCGCCCAAGCCGGGCAAACCTCCACCGTATGTTCCACCGTGTCCCCAGGCCGATCCACACAATGGTGACACTCGGGCGTTTCCTTCCGCCTTATCTTGAACAGGAACCTCCCGAAGCAGCCGTGTCCGGTGAGGACCTGCGTCAGGCGGAAGGTGAGGGCGCCGTGGCGCCTCTTTAGCCACTCCTCAAAGAGGGGTCTTATCGCCGCAATAGTGGCGTCTGGCGTGCCCAAAGGTCTGGCCAACCTGAGACTCCTGCTCTGATTCCTGAGACTATTCAAGTAGAAGTATTCAGCAGACCTTCGGCTTTGCCCTGCATGAAGTCCAAATATATTAATTTAGGTACCTATTCTTTACTTCTCTGGGTAACAACGCAACGCCTATAAACAGAAATATGGGTTTTTATGAACACTTTTTATTTATTTAACTTTTCGCATTATAGTCGGACTAGACTGTCTTCTTTACAGTCAATATTAACAAATCAATTTATGGTCTATCCTGAGGTCTATCTACACATATAAGGGCCGTGGCACACACAAGGCAGGCTCTGTCACCCGGACCCGGCGCGCCGGGTTACAGAGCCTGCCTTGTGTGTGCCGCGCCGGTCCGGACACGGACGTGTGTGAACGAGTACATAAAAATATTTATGTAGGAACAGACGCCAGCACATCAAGCTACCCGAAACTGTCAAATTTTCCCAATCAACTTTGAACTTTATACTCACTATAGATAAAGTTGAAAATCTATTAAATAAATTTGACCGATTGTGGTAGCTTGATGTGCTGGCGTCTGTACCAATATTTTTAAGTGAAAACTTCTTTAGGCACGTTGGACATTTTTGAGATGGGAAAAAACAATTGTAAGTAAATGTGCACCAATTAAAAAATTTGTGCGCTTTGTCGTTTTGAAAAAAAAAAAACGGAAAAACGTTTCCTGCTGGGGTAACGTTACTCCAGCAGGAAAATTGTTGGAGAGAGAAATATTGTGCATGGGCAGAGAGCTTATATTTGTGCGCTAAAAATATAATTTGTGCGTCTTCAGGTTTTCGAGATATATAGCGTTTCCTGCTGGGGTAATGTTTTGCAAAATCGTGTATCTCTAAAACCATTATATAGGTATGCACATGTAGCATAAGTACACGAGTACCTCTTAATTTGTGCGGCAATTAGATTTGAGAAAATATTTACAATTTTCAAGTTATCGCACTTTTTTGAAAACCCGAAAATATTATTACAGCGCCTAAATTAGAAAACGTATAAGCTCTCTGAAAACTGTGTTCGGTTCGTCTTGACGCTTATAATATACATACAAGGTTTCAATAGTGCACATGCATGCGTTATTGAATAATATTGCTAAAAGTGAAGACGAGGGGGTCATGACTTTGACGGCAAAATACTAGAAACCGGCTCAGCCCAAGACGTGTAGGTGGAAACCAAAAGTTAGTGCTCTTAGTCAAAAATGTTTAGTGAAAATATAAACGTCGTATGTTCCGCGATTATTTGTATTTTTCGAGTTACATAATATTTTTTAACAAAAAAAAAGTCATCCCCACTTTACGTGTAGGGGGTACCCAAAAAAAAGCTACACTTTGTCGGCATTATTAATATGTAATACCCATGCCAAATTACAACTTTCTAGTACTTGTAACATCTTGTCTTGGAGCTAGACCGCGGACAGACACAAACGGACATGGCGAAACTATAAGGGTTCCTTGTTGACTACGGAACCCTAAAAAGGAGTTTCCATAGGTTCTAGCCAGTTCTAGCTGACTTTAAAAACTAACTCGCAAACTACAAATAATCGTGGAAGACACATGGGGTATTTTTGGAACCCCTGGGCATGAGGAATCAATTTTTTTTAATGACGTCTCTTTTTGGACCACCTGTATATTGTGGTGAGAAATTAATCTTCAATAATTTATAGAATAGCGGCTTAAATATGTACCTACGCCGCCGCGACGCCAATTGTTTTCTGCAGCGAATGGGATAAAGAAACATATTCAATAGGTATCTACTTAAAATAACATGAAAAAAACAATCTCAATAGGTACTTACATTGAAAATTATGGCATTGGAGAAATACCTACCTAAGTCTCGAGCTTGTAGATATACCTACCTACCTAGCGTCCGCACGCAATGCCGGGGGACTTATCGATAAGTAATGTAAATAGTTATGTTACGTCGGTACTTAATATTTGACTATGTAGGGACCACAATAAATGAAGTTAAATTATGTAACTTACTCGAATCCTCGAATTTAGTTTTCAACTTATGCAACTAGGTGTACAATCAATACATTTTCCTCCTAAAAATACTCTTGATAATGGTGATTGTTGTGTCAATTAGTTTTATCTCGACACAAGCACGCCAGACCACAGTTAAATGAATACTGGTGCTGGTGGTCAACTGGTCACTCACTCACTGTGACTGACGGCGCGGGGCGTAATAATTAAGTTTAACGATGTCCGCAATTATCAATATTACGCGGCAAATGACAGAATTCTGTTATCAAATACCTACTAACACATTATAAATAAAACTGTGTAGGTACCTATACTTGTAGGACACAACCATGGACACAGCATATGGTTTTTGTTTTTAAATGAAACGAAATTAATATAAGTTCTACTACGATTTAATTAAAGTATTCTATATTATTTACAAATATTTCGTTGAGATCGGAGTTTCAATACTGATAGGTAATTAAACAAAAGCATAGTAGGCTTGACCCCTAGTACATGGCGAAGTGTAAATAACATTTTGCCTTACGCTTCCAGGAATACAGGCTTGTTACGTAAAACAATAGAAATAAAATTATACATAACAATATGGTGTCACTGACACTGGCATGGCCACCATCAGGAATTTTAATTTCTATAACACAAAAAATTTGTCGCTAATTAGTCGAAATTGTCGCTAAATATTAGAATTTGTCACTGATTCAAAAGTTATAAGGGTTTATACGTGGTCGATCTGGGGAGCATCTCCCCCCCAGCTTGGCCCAATTGAATCTTAAAAGCTACTGCTAGGGCACCTAGCGAAGATCTGTTTTCTCCCAAATTTAGTCGCTAATTAGTCGTAAATTTTCGCCAAGTCACAGATTTAGTCGGGTCTTAATAATTTAGAAGATATATGAGTTACATTTTTAAGTATAGTCCAAGAGCTAGATCGAAGAAAATCTTCGATCTAGATAGCTATAACACCGTCAGTGTCAGTCACACTACAATAATATAATAATTATACTCGTAAACATAGGTAGTATAAAAACATTGTAGCTGTTCACTAAGAAAAAATTAAAATACTATTTGCATAGCACAATCAGCCTATAATGTTTCCACTGCTGGGACACAGGCCTCCTTCGAGAGGGAGTGGGCTTTAATCTACCACGCGGGCCCAATCCGGGTTGGTAGATGTCATGTTTTCGAATTTTTGGTTCTAGGACATGCCGGTTTTCTCACGATGTTTTCCTTCACAGTTTTGAGAGCAGTGGTGATAAAATTATTTACACAAAGTACCTGCCTGGGTTCGAACCAACGACGTACAACTCGGGTAAGTCGGGGCTATTACCACTGCTTAATTGCATTAATAAAGTTAAATCAAATATAAGTTAAAGTTTTTTTTTTAAGAGAAAGCATGACTAGAAGAAACAGTTAGAAATTGCATTCAGTTGTACAAGGATTTTTCAGCTCACATTTAATTATGGTATGGTGTTTAATTCTATTACATCAATTTCAATGAAATTATAAAAGTAACCATAGAAAAGCAGATTTTTTTAACATGATTTTTAACTTATTGGCACATACAGGATGTTTGGCAGAACGTTGACCATACGAAAATGGTGGCTAGGTGGGGTCATCTGCTACTTACTCAGCCCTAATTTATTTGGCCCTGGCCCCCTAGATATTTTTTTTTTAATGCAAGTTGAAATTAAAATTTAAGTATTTTTTACATCTTTCTGTAAGTTTGAGGACTCGTAACTTTTTCCTAGCTAACATTTGAATAAAGCAATAATTTTATAAGAATCTGCCAACAATAAAGATTAAAAAAAAAATATATATATTGCCTGTTTTACCCATTTTTAATAAAAATTACACTTTAAAGTTAAGAAAGTGGTGAAACTAGAAGAAAGCAAAAAAAATTTTTTTTTTAACTTTAAGGGTCTGTTATACAAGCTGAAAATCAACCTTCCCCATCAGTACTACTCCCTAATGAAATCCTATTTGTCGGAAAGAATGTTTCAAGTAAAAGAAGTAGATGTGACGTCTGGATTCTATATCTGCTGGAGTACCGCAAGGGTCGGTACTGGGACCGGTGTTGTACACAGTATACACAGCAATTTCCCACAGGCTGATGAGGTTACTACAGCAACATTTGCTGATGACACCGCAATACTGGCAAGCCACACAGATCCTGCTGTGGCCTCACACATGCTACAAGGGGGTCTCGACAAAATAACCACATGGCTACAAAGGTGGCGCATAAAGACGAGCGCAAGCAAATCGGTCCACGTCACATTTACGGTGCGAAAAGGTGACTGTCCACCTGTACACCTCGAGAATGTCACACTATCTCACCACGACAGCGTAAGACACCTAGGATTATATCTCGACCGACGTCTAACGTGGACGAAGCATCTTAAGACTAAGAGACACGAACTTAATATCCGTTACAAAAACGTACACTGGATCATGGGACGAAACAGTAAACTGAGTACCGACAACAAACTCTAAATATATAAAATGATCTTGAAGCCGGTGTGGCTTTATAGAATTCAACTCTGGGGCAGTGCCTGTAACTCAAGCATTAGCATCATACAGAGAATGCTATTTTGAGTTCAATCAGTGAACGCTGAAATACACAAGGAGTTATCAATGAATACCGTCATGGACGAGATCAAAAACATCACAAAAAGATACCAGGAAAGACTGGAAAGGCACCCCAACAATCTGGCTGCTGCACTGAAAACAAGAAGTTACAGGAAAAGACTTAAAAGGAAAGACATTGTGTAGTCCACCCACACCTGTGTGGACCTAAGCACGAATACGGAGTAGATGGCTCGCTGGAGTCACGCTCTTCCCGCCAATAATTACCTCCACCTCATCCGATAAAAGTGAAAACTGATCGTGAATTGAAACAGAAAAAAAATGAAAAAAATATTTAGGGGGCCAGGGTCAAATAAATTAGGGCTGAGTAAGTAGCAGATGTCCCCATCTATCCACCATTTTCGTATGTTCAACGTTCTGCCAAACACCCTGTATAATAATATCAAAAGTATAGTAAGAGTAAATAATATTTAGCATGCATTATTTGTGACTTATCTGTTTTTACTTAATCTCAGTAAAAACTTAATTTTTCTACAGTAATTTTTTAAAATTAGCTTATTCATTAAATTATACTTATTTACATACTTTCCCAGTTATCATTAAACCCATTTATTTTCTCTATTTTACTGGATTTCTCAGCTGATGTAAGAAGTCCTGTTTCTTTTCATATTTATTATGGTTAAAACTTTTGCATAAGATTTATATTTGGCTTGCGCAAATATGATCAATTTCTGAATTTCATACAAAGCTAAGTGGCTTCCCATACATCTTCGCCAGAATTCTCATATCTTATTTCAGCTCTACAGTATTCTGTTCAATCCTACAACCCCCTCTTATCTTAAAGAACATTTCAAGTTCCTTCATGACACACATAATAGATATCTGAGGTCATCAGAAAATTTGAGACTAGAGACGCGATGCATTCCACCGGCTTTTATGACAAAACTTTTAAGGTTCAAGCAGTACAGTTATGGAATGCCTTGCCCGTGTCGATAAGGCGTGCTCAATCTTGTTTAATGTTTATAATTTTAAATATATCTGTTATCTATCTAATATAATTATCTATATATATTTATATAGGTAAATATATGCTTTATGTATCTGTGTATCTATTGTATATGTAAATGGTACACCACTGACTACCTGCAGTATTGTCTCTCCTTTTCCATTTAAATCCATCCATAGGTTGTCTGTAAAAGATTGATCGCTTTTAGCGATAAGACTGACCATTGTGTCACCCAATGTAAAATTTCTAAATTAATGTCAGTAATTTTTATGTACACATAATAAAGAATATTCTATCTTCTACCTGTGGTTCTGTTGGTAAAACTGACCATTGTTAGACCTGTTAACCATTAATTACTTATAGTATATCCTTCATTCTTATCCACTTCCTCACCTGGAAGTGGATGACACTGCTATTGGGTGTCAACTTTAAAGTTTGAGTAATGACATGCACCATTAATGATTATTTCACTGATGCCTGTAGTAGGAGGAGTGTGAGAAGCTGATAATGGTTCTATATGTGCAGTTGTAGTCATTACTGGGGTTGAATATAACTTGCTACTATGCAAAGTGGTGTTGTGTGGCTGCGTAGTGTTCGCAAACACAGTCGCTAATGTATGTTGCTCAGCCCTCGGTTCACTTATCATTCCCATCTTCACTTCAAATATGATATCTTGTATTTTCTTCTTTGCAACTAGAAGGTTCTTCTCCCCTTTCAATGAGCGCAGCTCGTTGGCTATATATTCCCCAAAAACTGAGAATTCATCTCTAGGTCTAGGTATTGTGGGGTAGCTGACTTCAGGTTTGACTGCTGGTGGAGGCAGCTCAATTCTGGAGATTTTAGGAGGTGGTGACAGACTTGCGAGTTTGCAATCACTCACTGCATTGTCTGAGTGTGAAGGCAGAACACCTATTTCTGTATTTTCCTCCTGAAATTTTACAAATTTAATATGTTAATAATAGTTTTTTTTACTGTACTGAAAACTAAACCATTAAAGTACATATTGTTATTAAAATAAGCTGGCATAAGTTCTGGCACTTACCGATTGTAAAACTCTATATGGTTTGCTGGAGTATTTCAAGAAGTGTAGATACTCGAAGGCGTACCAGTTACTAACATAACGGTCATTGGGATCTTCGGCATAAGCGCGTGCTTCCCGCGCTGATTCCCGGTTGTATTGTGTCCGAAGATGCTGTATCTTCTTGGTAGCATCCGGCACCGATATTCCTAATAAATCCGAGATCATCCGCAACTCTTCTCGCCGCTTTTGTTTGTCTCGTCTAGTCTCACATAAAGACGGATTCCATAAGCTTGCGTTTACTTGCAACAACTCAATCAACTTCAGTGTTCTATCTTTCGACCACTCCATCGCCCGATTTGTATAGCTGCGTTCGAATTAATACATAAACAATATAGAGTTAGCGACCAATCGTTGGATTATTCACTAAACTGTGTTCACTGTACAAGTTGGACGCAGAGTCGAAGCCAAGCCAAACGTCAATAATTCAATTTATTGACTGTCAAAACTAAGCGCGATAGCGCGACGTTTCGTAGCGTTAACATTTTAGATTTTCACCATAATGCCCAACGATTATGCAATCTATTTCTTTTGCTCTAATGGGAATGACGCTATAATGCTATAGATCATAAATATCCAAAATGAGGCAACGCTACAGGGTTGCCAGCTTATTCTTTTGTCGTTTTTTTAGAGGCTCGTAACAAAACTGCATTCTCAGAGTTCTAAGAGAGAGAGTTCTGAGGTTCTGAGGGAAAATAGCAATTTAAAAAAAAAACCTTTTTATTTTTTGTTGTAGTGCAGTCTCAGAGTAATAATTAGAGCATACTTTAGTTATTACTCTGAGACTGCACTACAACAAAAAATATAAAAGGTATTTTTTTTTAAATTGCTATTTTCCCTCAGAACCTCAGTGGTAGAAAGTAGGAAAGAAACCACCTGCTACGATCCTTTTTACTTTATTTTTGGCTCGTTCATGTATTAAAATACATACAATCGACATAAAAAAGTCTGACGTGGTAACATTTTGGAACTAAATATATTGCAATGCAGACCTATGATGATGGCACTACTTTGCCAACAAATGCTAGTAGGCTTTGAATCATCCAAAAGCAGTGTTTTTAACAATTTGTCTAATCTTTTACTCATTGACCTAAGTGCGATAGTGGCGCCCTCATTTTCATTTTACTCTTTATTGCCAAGCTGTACATCGAGCTCGGGTTTCCACTTTGTGAGAGGTGGAGGTCCGTAAATCCGTAACATACTATGCGGGCCCAGTGCGGTTTGGTGGATGTCTCATGCATTTCTTCCCAATGTTTTTTCTATTTGTCACCGTTTTACCAGCGTCGTTTTAACGCATGGTCGCGCCGACAGAGGGAGCTTTCCAGATTCGTACAGGGGATGGAAAGTAGAGTCCTGAAGGGGAAGTGCCCTAAATATTAACGCTACCATGTTTTACTCAAAGCATTCGATTTTTTTTTCAAAAGTTAGTAAAACAGCATTTGAAACATTTTAAGAAGTCGCTTGGCTGATCCGCGATTCAAACTAACTCAAATATGCGAAAAAATAACGCCATTATTGGTATTGGTACCAATTGACTACGGTCAATCAACAAAATCTTTATAAAAATATTTCATCTTAACTGAAGTAAGATCGGTTGTGATTGAAGCGTTTTAAGATCGACATCATCCAATCAGAAAAATAAAAGACTGCCTCTAATTCATTCTCATTTATTTACAGACTATTATGTGAAAGACTATCACATTATAAAACAGGTTGTCTAAAATTATATTTACAATATTTACATAAACCACCATATCCACATACAAATGCATTAAGTAAAATATACATTAAACTCAAATAATAGGAGACTCCATCCACATCCATTCAAGACAATAATATTATCATTTAATTATAAAAGGAACCAAATAACAATAAGAGGAACACAAAAAGCGTTCGGAATCTTGTGATCTTAAAATTATAAGTATTTATAAATTACTTATTAGCACAGGACTACAGAAAGACGTAGATACCTACAGAAAGACGTAGATTACTACAGAAAAAAAAACTGTTTTATAAACAACATAAATTAACACGAGTCTGAAGATTACAGGAGATTTTGTACACTTGCAACACTGACTGTTATTAAATACCAATAATAATGCACTGTATTGCAAGTGTTTAAAAGATAGATAGGTGCTAAACATATTGTTAGTATTGTTACAAAAAAAATATATAATTCCTAGACTGGGATAAAATTGTGAATGGAAAATGTTTAACATTAAATTAAGTTCACATAAATAACAACAACAATAAAAAGAAAAAACAAAACTAGGGAATAATTTACAAAGATAGGGTTAAATTAAATTAAGTTTGAGTATAGATAACTTTAGCAATGCTTGACTTCACTTGATGATTTCATCCGAGATTCAATTCAAAATTACTTACAATCTATTTTTTATAAAGGTACACTGGGTAAAACAATAGTTTCGTATATTGAGGTATACAGGCAGACCTCTTAATTAATAATGGAAGGTATACAGAAGGTATTAGTGGTTTTTAAATTAAGTTTTTTTTTAAAGTCATATTTTATTCATTATCTACTTGGAGGTACACACCCAGTCATCAATAAATTCAACATTATAAAATATAGAAGTCTCTATTTTTAACAATTGACAACAATTTTGTCTATTAAATTGTTACATCTGATGGTCATTATAATTTTATTTACTTATTTGTAAAATCTGTTTCCAAAGTCACAGGGAAATTGTAAAGCCTAGGGTAGGTACCATCGGGGTAACGCATATATAACCAAAAAGAAAACAAAATCCCGTGCACACAACCCTTTTTTTTCGTAGGTAAACGATACTATAGCGGTCGAGCGCTGCAAGCAAGAATAGTCCTTACAAGTGTACAGATATGCGTTTCTTCGATAGTACAAACAGTGGGACGAGATAATGATAAACATGTCTCTTTCAGTTCAAGTCCTTTCCCTGTAGCTTTGTCAAAAGACAATTTCCGTCTAGGTACTTACATACAATATTCGCATCGCAACAATCCCAAAGCGAGTAGATAGTCAGCACTACACTAGAGTCGTTTACATTAGGCCTACAAGGACTCCTCATTTCATATCTTCATTCAAGTGTAACATTCGTAGTAACTAAATAAATAATAGCCATGTCTCTTTCAGTTCAAGTCCTTTCCCTGTAGCTTTGTCAATAGACAATTTCCGTCTAGGTACTTACATACAATATTCGCATCGCAACAATCCCAAAGCGAGTAGATAGTCAGCACTACACTAGAGTCGTTTACATTAGGCCTACAAGGACTCCTCATTTCATATCTTCATTCAAGTGTAACATTCGTAGTAACTAAATAAATAATAGCTACCTATAACTGTACAAGTCCGACAAAGTCCACAAACGCACATCCTACGTGACGTCGAGCGGCCGGTGTTCGCGCGCCCTAAAGAAACCCTTCTCGGTGCGGCACTCGCGTATCGTGACCGTCTGCAGGTTGACGGTGACGTCGGTGATAAAGATCTGGTCGGCGACGGGTGAGCGCGCCATCCAGTAGGCGGCGCCTCGCCGCGGGGCCGGGGGCGGCGGTGGCGCCGGCACCGACACCGGCGCCTCGCCCCACGAGTCCTCCTCGTCCGCGGGCTGCGGTGCGGGTGCTGGTGGTGGCTGCGCGCCCTTGGGTTCCGCAGGGGCCGTCGCAGTCGGTTGGGTCTCGGTGCGTCGCTCGCGTTCCGGAGGAGTATGAGCATCAGCCTCTTCCGGGGAATGCGGTGCTCGTCTGGGGCCTGTCCTAGGTGCGGCAGCTTCTGCTGCAGGTGAGGCAGGCGCGGCAGCCCCCCCGGGCGGCGCGGCAGGTGGCGGGAGCTGCGCTGCGTGCGCCGCGTGCGTCGAGTGCGTCGAGTGCGTAGAGTGCGAGGAGTGCGTGGAGTGCGAGGTGCGGCCACCATTGAGCTTGGAGGAGTCGTGCGAGTGGCGCTTGGAGGCGGGTGGGCTCATGGTGATAGTGACGCCGATCTTGCCCGACTCGCGGGACAACACTTCGGCCTTGCGCTTGCCGGGCGGCGGTTGGCGCTCGTCGGAGGGGCTGCGCACACGCTCGGCGGGCGAGTGCTCGCGCTCGCGCTTCCTGCCCTGCCGCCGCACCTCATCGCCGCGCTCGAAGCTCTGGATGAGTCTCGGGTCCAGGATGTTTTCCTCCGGCTCCCACGTGTTGTGCTTCGGCTTCCACCCTTTCCATTTCACGTAGTACTCCACTTTGTTCTGAAAACAGAGAATGAGAGACGGTTAAAAAATTAAATCCATTTATAACAACGTGTAGCGGCGGTGTGTGCCCGCTCGCTGACGTGGCGCGACTGCCGGTGGCGTGCACGACGACGGGAGGGTTGCACATAGCCTTGCAGATTTTATTCGATGATAATATTACGGCGAAAACGGATATTTAGTTGCACCATCGTGTGTTCGTCGTTGCTTGAAATTGAGGCGGGATTAAGAAACACACGAGTGTGGACGGCGAGCTCGTGATAAAATATAATCCGGAGCGAGTGCAGGCATAGTGATGTTTAATAACTAAAGAGTTGTGTACGAAAAAGCGTGCGAAGTGCGAGTGTATCGCAGTTCATTTGGGGCGCACCTGCGCGCCAGCTGTCGCGCTATCTGGCGGGTTGCGCCCTTGCTGCCCGCTGCTCGCATATACTTAGGCACCGTTAGTGCGCGGCGCGAGCCCTGCGCTCACAATCACGCATGTACAAAGTTCTAGAGGCTACATAAATATTACCTTATAAGCGAGCGTTTTATTGTGCTCAGGAAAAGAAATGGCAAGCGATATCATGCGATGATGAGGGGTCGACTAAACAAACATTCAAATATCTTACACGAATTTGGAACAGTAAGCGAGGTAAGATCAAATCAGAAGCAACAAGTCATGGATGTGCTTTTATAATAGGTACCTCACTAAATATCTCTATGTGATATTTTCCATTCAATTCTGGTCGTTTTATTTTATAGGCGTAAGTACTTAGAAAAACTATCGATAATAAATTGCAACGTCTTGAAGTTGCAGTTTCGAAAGTAAAAAAAAAATAAGAACTTGCGAAGAAAATTGGTACGAAACGAAATCACACAAAGGAACAAGGAAGGTTACTACTAAGGCTGTTGCTACACTGGCGAAGAGGCGATGCGAAGAAAGCGCGGTGCGCAGCGCGGGGACGCCGCCGCCGACGCGGGGCGCGGCAAGAACGAAAAAAAAAGACGTTGCAAACAGGGTTACCCTTTCGAAATTTGAAAAGTCCTGACAAAAAACTGGACATTTGCCAAAAAGTCCGAACATTTTACTTTTTACACGACTGCCCAAAATGTTTTCAGGGTTCATGTATGTATGCGAGTTTTTAGTCTAATCTTTTTCAATATTCATTTAACTTTTTTAGTTTCTTGAAGAAATTCCATTAAGTCGAAAAGCCCAGAAAATTATTAGGCCGGGCATAGTTCAGACGGGAGCCAAAAACCCGGACATGTTCGGACGATGGTAACACTAGTTGCAATTTTATTGCAAATAATAACACTCAAAATATAGGTATTCATTGTTTACTACTTCTGCCGATTACCTACTAAGTACTTAATCTAATCTAATTGTGATTTTTTTTTAAGGTCGTACACTAGTAGTTATCCTATTCACTTGACACTCTTGATAGCACTAAAACTAAGATACCTGGTCATGAATGAAAACAAACAATAACAACAATTTGCATAAAACGCGGTTTATTGGTATAACCTGTACTGTATGATCAGCTGTACTGACAGATTCCGCTACATGCGGTGGCTACTGCGCATGACCAAATGCCTTTTTAGCATAGAAAGGCTGGAAGTTTATTTTGGAGGCTAGTTTTCGACGAACTTGCATTTATCCAGGGCATTATTAATAAATTGCATTCCTACTGATCTCGGTATTAAAATTTGATATATTGGCTACTAGGAAACGAAACGTTTTAACATGTTAAATACGTGTTAATGCTTTTTCATGTCAACACTAATACGGGGTTGTGCCAAAGAAACTTTTAAGTAGACAAATTTTAAATACGAGCTATGAAGATACCATACAAGAAGACGCGCCTCACTCTTCTTCCTAATTTCGCTTACAGTACCTGTAATCGCGTTTAGGAAGAAGATTGGGGCCAGTCTTCGTGGTTGGCACTATTTATACCTATCTAAGCTTCTTTAACCCAACACGAGCTGCGTTGAGGCGAAGAAGGGAATGCGTTCTGTTAGTACGATAACGTGTTTACAAATGCTTCTTCATGCCAAAACTTGCTCCAGACAGTTTGTCTGACTCGGTTTCTTGGTCAGAGGTTCTGTGGTCAAGATTGCGGCCACAAGCGTACCTAGTGGGCCAGGTCTCTAAAGCCCTGTTTACACGATGCAAGTTTCTTACATGTAGCATACAATAAAGTTGAAGCAACGAATGACTTGCCTTGCCTAAGGTAAACACTGTTTAGACGGTGCAACTTTTATTGTTGCTTCAACTTAAGGATGAGGATGCCAAACGGCTCGCATTGCATTCTTTTAACGATATTAAATCGTGTACATAGTATTTAAAGTCTATATTACCAAGCCGCGCACAGCAGCTTGACCGCGGTTGTCTTCCGCGACACACGATCGTAGCTGAAAGTATGCTGCAACGCGCGATCGGCTTTGTTCGCCTGTCGTCGTATCCGATCGGATCCTTTCGACTGTTTTATGATTATTTTCTTCTTCTTTTAACGCAATACCCAACTACGTCAACTTCAACCATTTTCAAAAATTAGAACACGTCAACACGGTAGGAATGAAACTATTTGATTAGGCGCAGAAACGGATACGTTCGCAAGCGACCGACGGTACGGAGCCGATCGTATGCGTCGACATCCTGCCGGACGCGTCGCTGCATCCGCTCGTAATTCGTATCCTTTCCGATCCGAGCCGTTTGGTGCAAATCATCCTTTATGGTATGCCATAGGCGTATTAGGTAAATAAATTGCACCATTTAAATCAGGCTTAAGTTATAAAAGACGGTGAGCCAGCCTTGGACATGTTAATAGGTATGTATGGAAGATACGAAGTCCTTATTGTAGTGATGATTTGCTACTTCAGTAAATAGTTTTACTTTTAATGTTCCCGAGTTAAAGCGTGTCGTACTACTCGTACTTATCGCTATCGGTTCACCAGTGTGCTCACAACCTTATGTAGGTAATATCTTTTTAAAGTGTTGGTATTTTTGTCGTTCCAACGACTAAATAAGTAGAATGTGTTTATAATTGTCCTATTAGAAGTAGAAGTACTTACTTAAATTTGGGTAACCTAAGTTTCGTAAAATTGAAAAATTCGCTTAGAGAGGCCGGGCAAAGTAAAAGTCACCAACATACTGTGAAGTTCATTTATCATCAATAAATAAAATGGTAAACTGACTGACTGACTGACTGGGTGATATATCAACGCACAGCTCAAACCACTGAACGGATTGGGCTGAAATTTGGCACACAGGTAGATAATATGACGTAGGCATCCACTAAGAAAGGGTTTTTGGAAAATTGACCTTTAAGGGGCTGAAAAGGGGGGATTTTGTTTGTATGAAATTTTTTATTCCTTGAGTTAATAAACTTGAAAATTGGCACGAATACTTATCTATGTAAATTATAAAGTTTGCCATTTTTAGTTTTTCTAAACTACCCCCTAAGGGAGGATTGGGGGGTGTCATAGTTTGTATGGAAGAATTTTAACGCGCGGTCTGATTAACTCAAAACTCAGTATTTATACTTAAGACTGAAAACAAATAAAAACGTATATCAAGGTTTTTTGAAAATCTACCCCTGACGGGGTGAAAAGGGGTATTTATTTTTACAGGGGAGGATTTTAGTGTTTGGCTTGATTAACTTGAAAATTTGTATAAATAATCTATGTCAAATAATGGAAACGTCACAATAGACTTTTCAAAAATTATTATCACGCTATTTGCTATGGGGGATGAGCAATATTGCATTATGTTCGTATTCTTCTATAGTTTACCGCAAACTGTAAAAAGACTATCCAAAAGGTTAGAATATTGCAGATAATTACAGATTTAACCTTTTAAAACATTATCATCACGCTATACCTTTATGGAGCTTAGTAGTCAATCATAACATATACAGGGTGGATGTTGATATGGGGCAATAAGGGCAGGTACCTTAACCGTTGTCGCTACAAGAAAACGGTCTTAGGAGACTGTCCTTAACTTTTTGATCTGCATTCACAGATTTTGAAAAAATTGTACAGTCAGCAAGAACATGGGTAATTTTCACAAAAACTTTTTTGATGCCTGTCGATCCTATTTCTTATTACTAGCGTCAAAAAAATATATCGGGCCAACGGAGGGCGAATTTTTGAATTTTCTCGTACTCAAGTACGAGAAAATTCAAAAATTGCAAAAAACTTTCCATACATTTCGTAGAAAATGAGCCTGAGAGGAGATAGAACAATACGAAATATTATCCGCAACGATCAAAATCCGTAGTGCGCGCATAGCCTAAGTTTTTAATACCTATCTATTTCAACTTGATACTTCCACGCGTTTCTGAGAAAAAGTGTCTTGACAGGCAACGATGTCATCCTTTAAGGGTTTCCATTTTTCATTTTGATATACGGAACCCTAAAACAGATTTATTACCTATCTATCTATTTGTTACCTTTTCATGCCGTAACGGCTGAACAGATTTAGATGAATGGTATACGGATAGGCCATGACCTGGGTTAGGACATTTGATAAGTACTCTGAATATCGGTAGTACGTTCCTGTGGGATATTTTCCGACCTTTGCGCGTGCGAAGCCGCGGGCAAAAGCTAGTCATCAATAAATTCCAAAAAAAAAAAAAACTTGCAATAGGTTACCTACCAATTTTTATAATCTGCTTTAGCAAAAAGACAATACGAATAGCAAAAATACCTACAATAATAAAGTTATTCCTTCAACACTTTTGACGACCGACAAAAACATCTGTGGCTAAGCCATAACACAACGCTTGAGGACATTCCCCAATATGAAATAGCATATTTTATTACCAGCCTTTCACCTTAGGCACTTAATTTGATTAAACACGGCACACCAGATTACACTTTTACAGCAAAGAAATACAGTCCTAAATCGTTTGTAACGTTTGGAGTATAGGGCGTTTCGCAATTGAAGCGGGGATTTCAGACCCTCGCGTCTTATTGGTTTTGCAGACCGAGGGTGAGTGAAAACTCTACAGCAAGCGCTGACTTTGCAGCGACGTTCAGTGGGAATTTAATTTTTTTAATATCGTTTGTGTTCGTTTTTTAATAATTTGATGTTTGAGATTTGTTGTAACAAGTAGTGAATCGTCAAAGTAAAAGTAAAGTTTGCAGCAGCTATGCATTAAGTGTGAAGTCGTTAATTGTAGGTATTGTATTGTATTAGGAGAAAAAACGTATAATTCATAGTTCGTTTTAAGACAGGTAGTAGGTACCTATTTGAGGATACAACCTACATACTTATTTATTATTCATAGTTTACGAAAATTATTGATGACGGAACCAAAAAAGATAGATACTTAAGTCAAAATCGACATATAATTATTTTATTTTAAAAAATACCGATGCTATTTAAATAGGTAAGTACCGAAGTTATTGTCGAACCACAGCAAAAAAGACCAAAACTTTCTCAAACAAAAGCAGCTATTGTATTCAACAATACTAATAAATACCCACTCAACAGTCAATTTAAACTACAAAGTCAGAAACCAAACAAAGACATAATCGTTAAAAAAATAAATAAAAAGGATCCGCTGGGACGTGTGGGCAAGGTGAGGTCGTTCGGTTGCCGCGCGGTGATTGGCCGACGCGCGGGGCGGGCGGGGCGAAGGGAGAGGAACCACACCCCCGCTTCGTCTCACTCCACCCCCGCGCGCCTGTGCCGACCTACAACATTACCTATATCGGTAACATGGCCCTTAAGTGAACGTCTTAAGGTTGATTTTGGGATATTTGAGAGTAGATGGTTGATGGGAAGTTTGATGGTTGTAATCGCGCCATGGGCGGACCGTGTCTCGGAAGCACAGACGCCAATTAGCGTTGATCGGAAGCCGCGTTGCAATTAACTCGAATAATTAACGATAATCCCTATCAACGTGTTGATGGATCAATCGTGTTGATAACCAGTGTTGATTGAGTTAATGGATGTTGTTATGTTGGACATTATGAGTATGGATGGGCACTAATTCTATATTTACGTGTTAGATATCTAGGTGATTGTGGCGAGATAACAAGGTATCTCTTTACAGGAAATGTTTTCTAAGAATATATTCCCGCAATTATCATGAAAATGAAAACCTCGGATTGAAAAAACAGTGAGACGATGGCAAAGAAGCAGAGAGTTAAGAGTATAGATGAAACCGCCCAATTATTAAGCTTTCTTTACAAGAACAACTGAGCAAAAGTAAACGACAAAGGAACAACGAAGCATTGCCATGTTCGAGTAAAGGCTTCAGAGCCTTGAACATCATCGCAGTTGCATCTTACAAAGGTTTTTTATCGGAAACATTTAGGAAAATATGCGTTAGCATTGCACAATTCTAAGTCCTCCAAGCCCTTCCCCAACTTTCTATTATCAAACGAACAGACGTAAGGCGATTTGCCACTGTTATAAAGATGATATTTTACTCATAGACGAAAAGTGATTTGGCAACACTTCATTGTGCATATCGCTAAGGAGTTCCCTGCCGGAATCTGTTTCCTTGCCTGATAACAGTGCCTAAGTTTTTAGTGTCAATTCTTTTCTAGGCAATCGTGCACCCACAGTATCGATGTGCCACTGTTATATGGATGATATTCTACTCATATATCAAAAAGCGTTTTGGAACACTTTTCATTGTGTATATCGCTAAGGAGTAGAATTCTCTGCCGGAACCTGTGTATTCTTGCTTGATAAGAGTAAGTCTTCAGTATCGAATAACTTCTAGGCAATCGTGCACCATCGTCGATCGCAATATCGGTAACCATTAGGTTTAATACTGGTCATACGTGAGACTAAAGCGGTTTGTAGTGAGCAATGGCAGTTTTGCGTGGGGTGGATGTGACGCATATTTTTCCCTCAACTTGTTCTTTTCGCGTACCTATATGTTCTTTCTTATATAAACCACATTTACAAAATCGAGATCTTTCTCGTTTAGAAGCCATAGAATTAAAAGCAGATAAGAACTTTTTAGGTCATCCGAAATGGTAGCCAGAAAATCACAGAGACTTGATACTAGAGTAAAATTATCCGAACGGATACCTAGTTAATTCACTAGATATATACATATACGAAGCTATCTAGCTATTGCACAAGCATGAAAGTAAAATTAGTGGTTGAAAGCGGTACTACTTCAAGATATAGAACTTCAACCAAACATTATAGACATACAATTTTCACTATAGTTCACTTATAAATAAATATCAGTTAAGTGCATATGATTAGGTCTATGTGCACACAAATTAGATGCCCGCATATTCAAATTAAGCAGTGATTGTAACGAGGGTATAAATCATTTAAACATTGTACGAAGAGTTATGAAGGTTAAGTGGGACTCGTATGGGTTATTTGAAGCCGTTTTGGTGGAAAACAAGAATCTATTGGCAATATTATCTATTGCTTACAACTTTGATCAAAGTTATATCCCCAGTGAAAACAGTTCAGAATTTCTAAAAATCCTTGTGTGCATCTCTAAATTCAAGCCCTATCAAGGAACGTATGTGCTTGTGGCTAAGTAATAACAGCTGCACGGGTCGATCGATCAGGTTAAGCTACGCTTGCCGCGGTTGGTCCGTGGATGGGTGACCATCTTTACATACCAAGTCCCCTTCGTGCCTCGGAAAGCACGTTAAGCCGTTGGTCCCGGCTGTCATTTGTAGATCTTTGACAGTCGTTACGGGTAGTTAGAAGCCCAAAAAGTCTGACAACCAGTCTTACCAAGGGGTATGGTGTTACCCAGTCACTAGGTTGTGGAGGTCAGATAGGCAGTCGCTCCATGTAAAATACTGGTATTCAGCTGCATCTGGTTAGACTGGAAGCCGACCAACATAGTTGGGAAAAGGCTAGGCAGATGATGATGATCAAGGAACGTATGTACCGAAAATCATGTTTTGGTGCTTTTCAGTGGTATTAGTGATATCTAGTATAATACTAATATTTGAATTGACATACAAAAAGATTCCATGAACCTTCATTATATAGAAACTAGACGCCAAAAGGATTCGTCCGAAGTTGTCTTGTCTCTAGTCTATTTGCTAGTGCGGAAACCTAGGCGAGATTGCAGTTGTAGCTGGTAACACAGGTATGATCGCTCCGACAATTTACGACTCTGTCCGAAGTTTTAAATCCGGGAAAATGTAGTCAGGAACTTTTAAGGGTTCCCTAGTGGTTGTGTGTGATAGTGGGTTTCCATGATTTAAATTTCATGCACTAGGTATATAAGAATTTTAATCTCAAAGCACATTTTCTCAGAATTGGACGGAAACTGGACACAAGGACTACCGGACTATATACATATCGAGGATTTTCTGTTTTCCGATATTTCCACGAAATATCGTGAGTAGATATAGCATCATCTACTTTATGGAAATAATCAACGTGAATTTATCTTTGGACTGGCTGATTGTTTTGGACCAGACCATGTGATATTTTTTAAGAAACCTCGCTTACATTACGCTACCTATGAGCACGACTTTTTGCGCGACTGACTGCAATCATCGACAAAATTGATCAGACAGGTCGTGCAACTATAAAGATAAAAGGTAAAACGTCAAAGGTTAAGATTTTAGGCGATGGTTTCAAAGATAGATGATATTTTTACGTTTTAGGGGCGGGCACAACGACCACAAACACCATCAAAATATGTATTGACGTTATTGCATATGCGTGCGTGTGCGCTGCTATTGTTGTTTTATGAACTGATGCCAAATAAATGTCATTCTTTCGTTCTATTTCTTTCATACATATACAAAAAACCAAACTGCCAAGCCTTATCCCAACTATGTTGGGGTCGGTGTCCATTCTAACCGGAAGCAGCTAAATACCAATATTTTACATGGAGCGACTGCCTATCTGACCTCCACAACCCAGTAACTAGGTTATACGATACCCCTTGGTAAGACTTGTTGTCGAGCTTTTCGGGCTTCTGACGACCCGTAACGACTGTCAAGATCCACGAATGACAGCCGGGACCAACGGCTTAACGTGCTTTCCGAGACACAGAGGAGTCTCGGTATGTAGAAATCGTCACCAATCCATGGACCAACCCCGGCAAGCTTCTCTTAACCTTATGGATCGACCCGTGCGGCTGTTAGTAGATTTTGCGACGAGCTTTCATACATATACAGCGTGTAACAAAAACCCTGTCCGATCCGTGAATCATACTGAGAGTCCTATTTATGTGTTAATTTTCAAACATCGCCGCTTTTTGTTTCAATGGTATTTTACCGGCCGCGCGGCCGTCATTTAGCGGGTGTCTACAAGTCATAAGTTATGAACTCTGGAGAAAATTTGCTCATTTATAATGAAATTGGGGTAATTTTAGTACAAAAAACGTGAATTTGAAATAGCAATAACTTTCATGATTTAAAAAAAAAAAATACAATAGACGTGGATATATTTAGAACCTGTTCCGCTTATCTATTTCTAAAGAGCCATAAAAAAACTCCTGAAATAAATCGACACGTGTTTCACCTCTCAACGAGGCATCCTCAGGATGACGATGGACTTGTTGCGAACTCGAACACGGCGTGTTGCCACACCGAGCGCTGAGTGCAGACAAAATAACTTATAATAATTAACTTTCTTGATTTCAGTTTGTTATTTTTTTTACTACTTTTTGTTAATGTTATTGCGGTACCGATGCGCCCTCTTTCGGATCGGACAGGGTTTTTGTTATCTACATGCTGTATAATTAAATACTGGAGGTCCTGTTCAAACGCTACGCAAAGCAAAGCGCCGGATAACTCCAGGCTTTTGGTTTGGCCTTTTTGCTTTGACTGCAGTTCGGCGTAATTCCGTCTCCCCTGTTGTCTAGTTATTGGTTAGCTACTTATCCAACTCTGTTCAGTGCTTTAATTAATAATCTAACCGGGATAAATTTACATCGTAGAAGCGTTCCTAGAAAATGATTTTTTTGTTCATGAGTATATATAGACGATATAATGTTCAAAAATACCCCGCGTTCTGGATTTTGTTGGCTTGTCAAAATGAATTAGGGTCTGGTGCAGTCAATGCAGATCCAAAAGGGGTTGTGTGAGTTTCACCTAAAATTATAATGATGATATCACTTTAGAATAGGATGCTTGGCAACAAGCGTGCGTCGCCTGGGGGTGACAACATTGACAATGCATCCCGAAGCGGGATATCACAGGGCAAGACCAAATTGCTCGGTCGAGTAATGAAATAAAGAAGGGTGGTGATATTGCGCCAACGTATTTTGTATCTACTGTACTGTACATTATAGATTACATTCGATTACTATCGGTACCTATTGTAATTGAATGTAATCTATAATGTACAATTAAGTGATGATAATTTGTTACTTGAATGTCGATTACGTTCGTTTAAACATTATTGATGAATGATTAGATAAGCAATAGTAAAAATAGAAGCATATATCGTTTGCACGATAAGATAGTACTGTTTAGTTTTATTTCGGAACCAATTGCAGTATTGGCTATGAGGTGCCCATTCACATTAATAGGCAGTATTTTGTAGATATCTTTTTACAAATATTGCTCGGAACAACCGATGTATTTGTAAATTAGATTTTCATTGGGGAAAACATTTTGATGAAATAGCCTTTCTTAAAACACTGACCACTCCAAATGAGGAGATAGAGGTCCATTTTATGTATAGAAGATCAACTAAAAATAAACCACAATACACTAATGAAAACTCGTTTTCCCATCCCTCACCCACAAACTCCTCCCGTTTCCCTCACCCTCACAATTATTACAGTGTAATAACAAGCAGATGTCACACCGTTTTATTTCTTTCTCCTCAGTACTACGACATTCTGCGTCTGTTAATAAAAACGAACTTTCCCCTTATTTTAACGTATAACAATAATCTTTTACAACGATCGCATCAAAATGTCTTTTAATATTGTGCGAAGTGGAGACATTCTCGAAAGGATAGAGGGGATGGGAACAACGGAATACAATATTAGTAGTGCTGGCACGAAGCCAAAATCTGTCCGTGTATTCGACGAGTCTACAGTAGTCTGCACTCAATAACGTGAACACAAGCGAGAGAGAAAATAGCAAAATGAAATATCAACGAGAATTTGCGTAGGAATCGATTATTTAACGAGTGTTTGTTTGATGGAGATGCTAATAGACAAGTAGGGGAAATTCGGCATAATCTATAAACGATAGGACGACACGCCACCCAAGACGGGGATTAGACGTGGGCAAGCGATAATTTTTTTTTGTACTAGAATAGTAGTAATTAAGAGTCAAATGTCGCATAGGTACAGTAAAGTTACAACATTTAAAAGAAATATGCAATAATAATAATATCATCAACGTAAATATTATGATAAAAACTGGCTAGAGATACTTTAAATAAGCATTAAAATGATTATGTCTTCAACAGTAGACAAACATTTTAATGATTTAATAAAAAAAATCAGTTGGAATAAATTATTCCGTAGACCCGTCACACACAGCAAGTAAAGTCAATGCAAAACCTTACAGAGAAATTCTATTTACTCCTGTTCGTGGAATATTGGGATAACTAGCTGTGACAAAACTCAACCAACGGATGAGGGCGTTTCGTAATAGGAACTGCTTTAACCGGGACATAGATACTGCGAGAATTACTAGAGAGTATTACTGTGATATACCTACTTAAGCTGCCAAAATTTTAAGGCAAGTTCGTATAAAATCAAAGATAAATTGAATGATAGCTTCATTCAATTGATCTAACAAATTAACTTGATCTTTTACATACCAAGACCCCTCCGTGCCTTGGAAAGCACGTTAAGCCTTGGTCCCGGCTGTCATTCGTGGATCTTTGGCAGTCGATACGGGTCGTCAGAAGCCCGAAAGTCTGAAAACCAGTCTTGCCAAGGAGTAACTGGATTGTGGTCAGATAGGCAGTCGCTCCATGTAAAATGCCGGTAATCAGCTGCATCCGATTAGACTGGAAGCCGACCCCATCATAGTTGGGAAAAGACTAGAAGGAAAAGAAATTAAGGTAGTAAGTTTGATATATACCTATTACATATTATTACACTAGGTATATAAAACGTAAAACGTTTTTTGAGGATGATATTCTCGTAACATAGAAATAAAGTATGTCTATTCTTTTTATCATTTTATATCTATTTAGTACCTATATTGCATCACATTTTAATTTTAATAAATTATTTTTCTTTAAGTACGCTGTACCGACGTCATTACGTCGGCGTCGGCTGTCGCTGAAAACCAGCGCTGGGGCTCTGTCTTGCATAGGGTTGTGACGCATGCTTCCCCCAACATTTTCTCATTTTTGTGATCAAATTTTTTATTTTTTGCTTCATGTTTACCGCAAATAAACGTTTTTCTTTCTTTCTTTCGTATACCTATTTTCAAACTAGAAAGATGGCCATGCTGGTCGAAAATAATTAATTTATCTAGGTATATAGAGACACTCTTTAAAACAATTCTTCCACAACAAAGCTGCAAACTTACTCAAAGTAACAAGTCCATACAATATATCCGCTCGTTCATCAAGCTATTGCAAATTGTCCCGAGCTCTCGTACCGGAGAGGTCGCAAGGGAGGGCCGCGGAGGGTCGGAGTGGGTCGGGGAGGGTTAGATTAATGGTTCGAGCTCAGTTAGGTGCCCCACCCGGGACCGATCAGGCGTTTAAACATGAATCCTCTCAAATTGCCCGGATGACGCCTGCGGAACCATGAAAGGGTTTGTTTGACTAAATGGACTGTGATGCTGAGATGTTTGTTCATTTGTTTTTGTTAAGTTTTTAATTAAAATTCACATTGACACACATATTTATATGATTTATTTTCGTTGATCATTGGACAGACTTTTAGAATTAAATAAGCAAAGGAGCTTTCTCAAAAAGAAAATAAATAAGTGGGAAGGCTCACCTTCCCACTTATTTATCTTGGTCTCAAGTTACAAATTAGATATTTATTAAGTAGTTACGTAAAGAATATAAAGATCAAAGGGAACATATTAACAATGTACTTAATTGCTTGTTTACGACGAATATTTTAATAATTTATCTGAAGTTATGCCAAAGAAAGGAATGCAAATAATTAATCCATTTACTTGTTGCGTACAATATCCAATGTCCAATTCGCTGTTTTAATTAATTAGTTGTAAATTGAATATCCATATTATCTATTCTCGTTTGAATCGCAGATTGACAACGTATAAATGAGAGATACAATTAATAAAATCATTCAGAGTATCCATAATTTCCCATTTACAATGATTCATTAATTTTCATCAGACAACTTCTGATTAGAAGTAAACTATTATGTAATGACTCTGGGATAAATTAAACGAGGTAGGTATAAAGGATTTCCACGAATAATCAATTTTACACAATGTGCAAAATCATTGTAATTTTACACAATGTGCAAAATCACACACACCCACTCACCCTACACTCACCACATTAACTCAACGTCAAAATACATCCCAAATCAAATGTCCTGTGCTGTATATTTTTTTTTTTTGTTTTTATTATAAATTAACTCAATCTAATTTAACTTAACTACCTTTTTGCATGGAACATCATTCCATTCTGTAGCTGGAGAAGGGCGTTGTTAGCTGCGCTACAGTTTATACTTTTGCGGCTATCATCGTTTTTACTTGTAATTAGTCTTGTGTTTTTGTTCCAAAATAAACTTTTTTTTTTTATTATAGTTAGTTTATAGTAGTATTGGCTACAATATAAATGAGGATGCACAACTAATCGGGAACATCCGATTTGTATCATTGAGTTATTTTCAATTCATGTTCGTGTAACTATTTATTTTTTGCTAGTTGAGAATTCAGCGCCATTGATGAATATCACCGTAGATAATCGTCAATTGTTTTTGTTGACTAACGCGGATTTCAGAAGGTCAATTCTCGTACTTAGAAAACGTTCATTTTCAAGTCGCAATTTGTCAAACTTGTCAAAAATATTGGATGTATTTTTGACAGACTGCGACTGAGATTAGAATGCGAACGTTCTTAAAAATTATGGGAATTAAGCAATATGCGCAGATGCGCAGTATAATACAGATGCTGAGTTCCAAAGTATTGACAATAATATAAAAGATTATGAGTCAATTTTGGAAACATCAAATCATCTATGTAAACAATTATATTTCAATGTTATCTTCATCAAAGGACTTTAAACTGCTTACTTTTTTTACTAGTCACAATAGGTACGCTAGGTACTACAAATCCTATTCCACTAGAACTATCTGTAATAAAGCTGAAAATAGACCTACATAATGATGTGACCATAACCGGGGCATATTCCATCATGGATGTACACCAATGTTTTATTTTCATAGGCTATATTTTTATTTGCTATTTTCAGATCAATCTAAGCTCACTGGTCATATTAAACCACATAGCTCAGTTTACGGACAGTTATAGAATGCGTGACTGCACGGGGACGCATTGCTGACCCAGGAAAGCGTGACGCGTCTACGCACGACCTACGCTTTGACGCTAATTAGCGTCCTCCCTGTTACGGTACCTACGCTAACAGGACTGGAATTCTTGGAGGCGTCTAGTTAGTTTTAATTCTAACAGGGATATGTAACTAAGAGAAGTGAACATGCTGCTGCGACCGTTAGAGAGTTTGGCTCTGTTTGCGTACAGGAAATTCAATCAATACTGAGTGTGTATACGTTGGGTAACGTTTGATATATTCTGCCAATAAGGTTGCTAGTTCATAGCAGGTCTTCAACTAAGTTACTTTGCTTCACGGCGAAACCTTCGCTTTCAGCTTCAAATATAGCGATATTTCGAATTTGTTAATATTGATAACCCGATAATTAACACAATTTGTATATTGCATTGTCGATATCGCAATGCTCACTTCGAATCATTCAAATTTAATATCAGAGCACTTTAAAGAATTCACGGCAAGGAATAACAGGCTCAACATTAAAGCTCTCGACGGTGTAGATTCGAATATAATTCAATTGCTGCATTTAATTTCGTAGAACGGGGGAGTCTCGGTCTCGAAGCGTTAAAAGGGATGGAGGGATTCCGAGAGAGCAGGAGGGTGAGGGAAGGTGGAAAAATGACAGGATGAATCTCGGGTCGCGAGCCGCGGGCGATTGGCGCAATAACGATGTCGTGATTCATTTTTCAGAGGCGTTTGGAAATGATTTGTCGATTTCTATTTGATGCTAGGTTGCTGGTTGTGTACTTTGGAATGAAGATTTATGAAGTGGTGTCATCGTTTCAAAGTTACTCTTTAAGATGAAGGGAAGGAATCAGTGAGTTAAGTGTTACTAAGATCCTAATCGTTAAATGACCTAATATTCTTACCGCAAATCTTAAGAGGGTAAATAAACAAGGACTTGTTCAATTGTCTACTTTTAATCATTTGATTAATAGAATAGACAGATGGATGGATACCAACCGACACTACTTATGTAAGTTCATTTATACATAGAGCGTAGTATAGTTAGGTAACGGACGGACGCTTTAAACAATTAGCATCGATAGTTTGTCGTCGCGTCGACCTCGCGTCGAGCATTACAAACGGGTTAAATTGGACGAGGTTCACACCCCGAACAGCGCTTGTGTTTATTCAAACCACGTACGGACCTCCGCGGAGCCGGACGTGACGTACCTATCAGCGTCCATTTGCCATGCATCCACAATATGCCAACCTTTCTGTATGCGTACGTCGACACCGCTAAACAAATTACTAGACTCACTTTGAATGGACCATTTTATGTAACTGCGATTTCGAACAGAATGACATCACAAAACTATGAACTGCACACAATGCGACATTAACAATAAAGAAAACAAGTTTTTCCTTGGTCGCAAATATTAAAAAATACAATCAATGTCATAAGAATACAATTTCAAAGGAAGAGGTTTTTTCTCTCTCTCGATTCAGCTGGGCGCAATATCGCGCGTATTCTTTCGTAACTCAAATACCAGGAGCACAGAAATGCTGAATAGTATACGGTTGAAACCAGAGCTGTGTGTGCGAGAGAAAATTGATATGTCAGACAAGGCAAGCAAGTCTGCCAGCCGGCCGGCGAAACAGCGGCAAACACACGAGGCATGCTCGATGCCGGGCGTCAGTCGGCTCGCGACTGAGCTGCGATGCGGACGCATTTATTCTCCTCTCTCAATGTTTATTTACTTATGTCGTTCTCAATGGATGAAATAACTAAGAGTCATTCTTTATATACGAAGGAGGTGTGAATTGAATTAGTTATGGTTGTGATTACGGTCGTGCTTGATGAGAACGGTTGATAGATACGAGAGTTTTAATTTAATTTTATGCTCCATTTTTTGTTACTGTTTATAGTGTTATAAACACAATATCCTCTTTTTTGGAGGAATGGTTATTAATTATATTGATGCTGAAGGGAATGTGCTATTATTTAGACAGGACATCATATTCATCATTTAGATCCAGCAGGTTAATTATAGATTGTTATGAATGGTAGAACTCCAGGAAGCATTTTCAAACTACACAGGAATCGAATTGAAAAGTCATGACTTTTTTCTTATGCTCACCGCTTTAGAAAGAGCAGTATGCCAGAAATAAACAGTAGTGTACAATTATATCGGTATTATAAAACGGTTGTTCAGAACGGGGACTGCGCTTAGCGGTCGCACGGTCATCGACTCAGGGACAATTAAATCGACGTACTTGACAAGTACCGATTGTCATCGGCTTCTTCACGCTTGATGTTACAGAGAAAACCTGACGAGAAAAAATATACACCAATGGTCGAACCATATTAGATTGATTCTTGGGTCCTGCGAATTGTATCAGAAGGCTTATACAGCGTTTTCGTAATACCTTTGCGTTTTGGGGGGGATATTTGTACAAATTACCCGTTCTGGCAAGGTAAGCAGGTCCCTCGTTTGACACAAAGGGGCTTTCGACCCTCGCCACTTGTGGCCAAGTCGGAGAGCAAACACTTGTGACTAGTTTAGACGAGGGGACGCGAGATTTGGCTAGTGGGCGCCTCGATTCGTTAGATTCGACATCGAGTGCCAAATTAGGTGAATTCATTATTTGGTTACATTGAAGAAAGAAAAGAAAAGCGAAATAAGATGTATGCTATCAAACGTTTGGACAAAGTCCTCTTAAAACAAAAATAATTGCAAAATGAAAGGGTGAAAGATACATTCCTTATAATCCCGTAATAAATACGTCAGTAATAACTCAATTAAGTGAGATCACACCCCACGGCGGGACAGAGATAAGGGTTCCGCGCCAGATAAGAAAAAAAAAAACACAATGATGAAGAGCGGGTGGTTTTGGCGTAGGGGTGCCACAGGGAGACAACAAATATTTTGTGATACCCTGACCCT
The DNA here is from genome assembly GCA_963680765.1 of Agrochola lychnidis. NCBI lineage: Eukaryota > Metazoa > Arthropoda > Insecta > Lepidoptera > Noctuidae > Agrochola > Agrochola lychnidis. Next base: position 8,877,993 of record OY796863.1, on the reverse strand, counting down.
CATCTACCCTTCATAACAGCGCCGTAACTGATTACATTCCATTGTTATTGACCGTATTAAACAACGTGCAAATATTGTTGTTATTCGAGACGAGACACGTCTGCACGACAAGTGACACGCTGCGAGTGCAATTATTTGGTTTAGTCATAAATTAAAGTGCGTAATAATCATAGGCCTCGTAGCGTGCAACGTTTGTTGATATTTTAACGAGCGCGGTTTCACTGCCGAACAATGGCTAGAAATGTGGCATGGCATCACGTGGGAACATCTCACCTGCGGCGCCGACCCGCTATATCCTTCACTAATTATCATCCTTATCTGAATCAGATAAAGGTGTACAAAAAAACACCGTCCTTTCCTTTTCGTTTTACATTTACATAATAATGCGTGGGGCATAACGACCGGCGGCGAGCCAACAGGCGCATTATTATAATGACGCCAGTGGAGCACCAAGCGCCAACTTGTCTCTACGTTTTTATCTGCCTCCTCACTCCTGGTAACGGTGTCCATATTCAGCTCAGCCGCCGTTCACTGCTTTCAAAAATAGTAGGGACGTATTAAAAAGCCAAGATCGGTGTCGGTGATAAGAGTCGTGTTTCAAACAGACAACGGAATAAAATCGATTAGAGTCGGTTTGTACGGCGACTCGATAGAAGCGATTTTCAATTGGCAGCCTTCTTTTATCATCACCTGATCGTTAGTTCTCAACGGAGGCATTCGGCTGGGGTGTAACGGAACGCGAGCGTGCATGAGACAATGCAGACTCAGCTTTAATTGTGTGGGGTCCCCATATGACGCTTCCCCATTCACTAGTTTAATATTCGGAGCGTACGTGCATGCGATTAAGTATGCTTTCTAAATATAGGGGACCCTTCACATAGGATTTTTTTAATATTTCGAGGGGTGGTTTGTACCTACGTAGTAGTATATAAGTCCCAAGGTATGTTGAACGATGCATGACAAAGATATCTATAGAGTTCACGCGCTACTAAAACTTTTGGACTTTTACAGGTAACGAAGAATCAGACTGAATGTAAGAGTGGTTGCAAAAATCCATGTGTCACGCGGTAATAGTATATATTTGAATTTGTTAGTATCCATCCCGTCTGGTTTAGTTTTTTTCTGGTCCTACGATACCACGTTTGAAACTTATTAACTTAAAGAGGTTGTAACACCTGTTCATTAAAACGAAGTACCTATTTCAAAATGGTTTTTCTCTACTACGCTTCTAGTCAGCCGGAACGTTGTCATTACTTCCTGTTCATCATTATTCTCTCTCCATTCGTGAACATTCATATACATCATTTCAATGGACTAGGAAAGTGTGCGTGCGTATCATCCCTTCTCATCACAAACCCATACCAAAACTAACAATTTCTCTTCTACAACTTATTTGCTACTGGCGCCACCTTCAACCTTCCTCTAGGTCTAAGGCTCGGACTCCATTAAAGCGGAGATGTTCGAAGGTTTTTCAGCTAGGGTGTATCCACCGAGAGATGCGTACTGGCTAAACTGAAGCCGAGATGTGTGCTGGCTAGAGAGGAACTGTTACGGCGCCGCTCACTGCACGCCGCTTACATCTTTTCTTGTCTCTGCTGCGCGCCATCGCCAGCTTGCGAAGCATAGCTTACATCTCCGCTTTGATTGTGCCATACAAATATGATACATCTCTGCTCAGTAGTTTTTACTGAAGCTGAGTGGAGACGAGATGTGTTAATAACGAAATTCTATTGGTTGTTTAAAAACACATCTCTCCTCTCCGTCTCGATCTCTTTACTTTTTCATTTGTCGTCTCTTCACACATCTATCTCAACATTCTCAACTCCGCTACAAGCATTAATATTCATACGAAAATTCCAGTTACGGACATACCATCCAAATAGTAAGAAAACGCCGCAATCAAAAGTACCGCAAGATTATTCATTAGGCTAAAAACGAAGTTTATTTTCCTGTGTAAGGTGTAAGTCACACAAAATTGATATCTCCTAATGCACGTGTCAACTCCACAGATCACTCTGTTCCCCCGGCACTTTTTTATTTCATTCCAATACAGGGATGGATAAAATTACGGTGAAGCATTGTGAAGCGATTATTTATAGAAAATTTGGCTGCTTTGTGTCGCTTCCGAGTGCACACTCCGGACGAGTTTCAAATTATTATCGGCACCACACTGGCGTGACCCTATAACGGCTTATTTTTTTGCGTCTTGTCAGCTTTTTTGTATATTTTATGAAAAAGGCCGTTACGTTATTCGATGGCATGCCACTAGACCCAAATTATTTTTCTCATGCTTTTATTTCAACTTTTTTATGCGTCAAAAATAGGGAATAACCATTTATTGCTGCAGTAACAACCGGATGTAATTGATTCTGAAATCTTTCTTGAAGCTGCTACAAAAGTTTTACAGGTTGCAAAATCTACGAAAAAAATTTGCCAACAAACTGTATTTTTTAATTAAATAATTGCTTCAATTTCAATAAATGCAAATAGCGCCATCTATCCAATAGCCATCGAACTATGTCGTACGACACTTGGCTAACAGAGTGCAGAGTAAGATTCAAAGTAATGTATCGTTGCTACTAAACTGAAGACTTTTACAATGGAATATAATGAATAATGAAATGTTATGATTAAAAATGTAATTACACCGTCAGAAAATAAAGTTATTAAAAAAAAGTTGTTTAATTGTATCGCTGCAACACACTACGATATTTTGCCGGCCAGAATATTGCTCGACGCTGATTGGCTGAACGAAACGGCGGGGAGCATGCGCAACTCGATGGCTGTTCGGTCGAAGCCGAATACTGGCGCGTTTGCTCCGAGATACCAGGGCTACAGAGCTCTGTAGGAGTTTCTATGTTGACGCCTGGTAGTTAACCGAATTTACGCCTTATGTTTGAGCGATAAACCACATAATCCCTTGTTTCAAGATGTTTCGTTTATATTAGACCATGCTGGCAGATAACAAGGCGAGTAAGAGGTAAACGAAATTGGTCTCTATTCAGTTACTATTAGAGTGAGTTTTCTTATTACTTTGTATTTGTTTTGATATTAAGTGGTTTCCTAAAATTGACACGGGCGCTAGCAAGCGGGCGTTAGACTTTTGGCGGCATGAGTGAGACCTATCATACATAATAATGGAATGGAGTGAAATTGTTGTGTCGTACTAATTGATTGTTTCTTGTAATCTAATGTATCGTGATTTATGGTAACGGTCAGTATTTAAAATAAACGGTAAATTATTGGAGCAACCGCTTATTATGCATTTTCATAATATAGCCGAGTAGTGGTGGAACAAAGTATGAGCTATTTTAGAAGATGTGGTATAAAAGGCGTTAATAGGAGGTAAAATAGCTTTTGCTGGGAACTTTGGAAGTCCGAACTGTGAGAAATATTTTAATTGCTTATGAGATTGGGAACCTCAAGAGCTTTACGTACATTTGTAATGCGTTAAAAGCCCATCTGGGATTTATTAGCTCAACGTGGGTGGGTCTATTCAATAGTCGGTATAAAGATAGTAGATTCAATAAGTATGGTGAACCAGCTCAATAAATAGATGCTTAGAAAGAGATCAGACTGAGAATATACCAAAATCAACCAAGATACCAAATATCTTATACCTGGACAACTGACTCATTTAACTTAATAATGAAGAGGAAGGGTTGTGATATTGCAACTATTGTAAGATAGGAAACTCCAATTTAACTTGGAGATAATCTTTTAGTTGATAAACATAACATCACGAGTGTATTCCCCGAAGGGTTAGGCAGAGATGTGTGGTGTCTTTTAGTTGATCGAGTTCTATTTTTGATTTTGAATGGGTCGCTTGTCCAGAGAAACGGCGGAGCAGACCGAGACGTAACGCACCGGATCAACTCAGGATGGATGAAATGGCGACTCACGGATGCCGTCAAGTTAAAGGGAAAAATCTACAAGTCCGTGATAAGGCCTGTCGTAATGTATAGATCGGAATGCTGGGCCGTGAAAAAGACGAATGAAAAAAAGATTGCATGTAGCGGAGATGAGAATATTGAGATGGATGTGTAGAGTGACGAAAACGGATAAAGTAAGAAAAGAGTATATAAGGGGAAGTTTAAAAGTGGCACCAGTGACAGAAAAGTTGAAAGGAAATCGTTTGACCTGGTATAGGCATGTGATGAGGAGAGTGGAAACGCATGTGACTAAAAGAATGATGAATATAAATGTTGATGGATGGAGTGGGGGAGGAAGGCCAAAGAAAAGATGGATGGATTGTGTGAGGAATGATTTGAAAGAGAAGGGAGTGAATGATAGCATGACGGTTGACAGGGAAGAGTAGAAAAAGAAAACGTGTTGCGCCGACCCCAAGTAACATGGGACAAAGGCAGGAAGATGAGGATGAATAGAACCTATACCTACTTTCACACTAAATGCAGAAGAGCGAAAATACTTTCAATTCTAACGGCAATATTAAAACAGATTTTCGAATAAGAGGTAGGTAGTGGTGTTTCGTGGACTAAAGATCTTATGTCTAGTCATAAAACTCACGCCTTCTTCCCATGGAAGTAGGCAGACACTACAGCACGCCACCTGCGTTAACGTTCAGACATCAGGTCTTACGCCGCGCCAGTTGCGAGTACTACGCATTTGATCTTTCTGCAGAACATCACCAATAAGGTCCTCCAGTATTTATGTCATTGAACAATCTCTAAATAATCTAGTAGGTATTTATCTTAAATGTTTGACCAAATCATGAGGATTCACGATGCTTTTACCGTTACTTTGAGCCCCCATTGGACTCTCGTTGATAAAAATGAGATCAGTGCCCTAATTGCGTAATACACGATCAATCAGAATCTGAATCGTTTTGAAACAGATTGCTAATCCATTGCTTCATAAGTAGGAAAAAAAAATCTGCTCAACAACATAAATAACGCAATGAATGTTGTTGAACTGTCAAAATGAAACAGATTAGTCTCAACCATTTACGAAAATATGTTACGCAATTAGATAGCTGGATTTTAGAACCATGCTCTAGACTCCATTAAAAAAAAACCAATTAGTTTGTTTAAAGAGGTAAAATTTGTTCGGAACAACTGATCCGATTCCGAAAACAAGAAATTTAATGCAGACAAAGTCGCGGGCAGAACCTAGTATAATTCAAAACAGAGATCCTTATTTGGGCTTTGTTCTAGAATATAAGGGTCTTTTCATTCAATTCTATGACAGAATGTCTGTGTTTTAAAATAATTGAAGTTACTTAGAACATGCTGTACCTATTTTTATCAGAAACGGTATTTGTATAAGCGTTTTTTTCCAAGAAAATTTAAAGATCAGAATTTTAAACGAACAAGAATTCTCAGTACCTATTTCAAGAATCTTTGATTAAACTGTTTCGCTTGATGAATTCCTGAGAGGCTTTTATAGATAGATTTTTAAGGCGCACTAAGTTCACCTTCGCAAATATCTCCTAAAATAAAATATTGTGGGTGTTCAGTGTTTCTAAAACACCCACTATTATTTCTAATGACGCAGGTTGCTATTTCTTCAATGCCTTTTGCGTTTAAATTTTTCGATGGGTACATTAAAACTTTCTGTGACGAGTGAAACATAGTGTAACATTTAAAAGTTAATGAACTTAATGGAACTCTTCGATAAAACAACATTTTGCCTGTTTAATCTTAGCAAAACTTATTTAATCAAATTATTAATTTGAATTTTATTATTATAAACATACAATCTGCTTCTAGATTTGATCCTATGGTTATTGATCAGCAAAGAACAGATAATTAGGTAAGTAATCGAAAATAGGGAAATGATCCTTAGCTCGCACACCTCCCAAGTTTTCTTAAAGTGGACAAACCGCGGGAAAGTCAAACACAAATCGAAATACACTAGAGCGTTCGACACGTGTAAATACGTACCATTCAAGTCAAATAAAACGGACACGATAAGGACGAAAATTAGAGGGTGTATGGCAGTTTAGGACACGATATGAATTCCTGTACACAAAGACCAGAAATTAATCCCGCACTTAAAGTATTTTGTTAAATTCATGTAATTTAGGAAATGAACCATAAAATTTTCTGTGATAGGTACAAGAGTGTAAAAAAGGTCTTTGTTTACGAGGGCATAAGTAATAATATGCTAGTTAACCATTGAATCGATTTGCCATATATATCATGTACTACGAAACAATAAATTGAATTCTAATAATGAAACGTTAACAAAATCCTTAAGAAACTTCTATTTTGGAAAGCAATTAAAATTTTTGTACTCGTGATCTAAGTATTTGTTTTCGAGACAAGCATATGATACTGCTTTGACAAAGAGAAGTAGCAAGAAAAAAAAGATGAATGAAAAAAACTCTTAATTCCCTCTTTTTTGCTCTATTTCTTTCCATTTTTAAGAAGAGAATACAGAGAGATGGTGTGATATCTTGACATGATCTGACACAGAAAAGATTAAGCACCACAAAATATTGATTCGTAAAAGGCTCGAAAAGCCGGAAAGGATGTACCGGAAATACAACGTATAGGTCTCATTATACAGTTATGGGATAATACTTCATTATTTGCAAAAGATCGACAGCGGAGAAAATATTCTTAAGCCGTCAAAAGAAGTCGAATATTATCGATGGAAGGAAAAGGGAAATGAAGAAGAGTAAGAATGTGCCAAGAGTGCCATTTGACAATGGATGACAGAACTGAGGAATGTAGGAACAAGTCCTGTATCAACATTGTGTCGTAACATCCAATGTTTACTGTATCAGCGATCAGTCTTACCTATGATTTCGTAATGGCAAGTCTTTCCACATGGTTGACTGCACTTACCTTATTTACACCTCGTTGTCTCCGCAGCAGACTTACCTTCACTGGTCACCTTGTTGTTGTTTTATTTACAAACAATACTGGGATTCATTTCAGTCAGTCGATATTATTCTGTCTAGATGTTTTAATACTACTTAAAGTCACAAGACTTGATGAGCCGATTGTCTTTCAAGACTTATGAATGGTAGATGATATTATGTCATTAACCTATTTCCTGTTTCAAGAGACCCGTTACACATACAATCGACGACTGACAATGAATCCCCAGTGACCTCAACATGCAGTTAGGAAAAAGCAAATAAAAAACGAAACCCAAAAGCAGAATTTATTGTTATCAATATCGGGATCAGGTTAGTAACGGGGAACTACTCCAAAAAAGATAATGAAAAAAGGCATATTACAATATGGCAAGGTTACCCCTCACACGGCTCGTCCAAACTTGTTTACTGTCAAAAACTTAATGTAATCTCTAGAAGGGCACCATTTATAAAGAAGTATTCAGTTTCTCACTGCGGCCCCCAGTCTTTATACAGACTTATGTAAGGGGACTCCTTATAATAATAAGAATCGAAAAACACCCGTGAAAAGGAACACAAAACCCTTGCGATAATTTCTGAACAGCTGCCGTCACATCACAATACTGGGATTAATAAACAAAATGTAAACTACGATCATGCTCAGCGATGCATTTTATATAAAGAGTTATAAAAGCATGTTTTGAAATTCGGTGCAAGCAAAAACAATCAAGCGTTCGCATGTTGCGAAACAAGCAGTTTACAAATAAAGCCACCAATCGAACCCGCCACTGATATGTGATCTCGCATGCAAGTTTCGCAAGGTTAGAATCTGTTACGGCAATGTTTTGTAAAGAAATAAAGCTCACCTTTCTAATTCTCTTCTTCATGATACGCTCAGCGGCGTACACGCTGTCACCGAGCTCCATCTTATGCATCCCCAGTTTGATTGTTGGAAAAAGTGAAAAATCCAAATCCAAAATCACTGCAATCCAAGTATTGTGATCCAAATCACTGCATCCGTTTGGTAGCGCACTGCAATCCGATACACATTCTCTGTCACAACACACTCCTTCACACTGTCACTGTTCAAAGTTGCCGCGCGAACGATCCTTTTTTGCGGCACGCAGCAGCGCGGCCTCTCTGCACAACGTCACAGCCGAAACTGAAGTAGGGGGAGGAAGCCCCTGCCCCGCACGCCCCGCTTGCCACACAACGTTCCTTGCCGACAGAGTGCGCCACCAGTCCGCCAACACCCGCTCGATATTCTGTAAACAAGTTTTATTTTCATCAGTTTTGTGTTTTCAGCGCTTATACTTATTATTCACCGGTAAATTACTATTGTAATTAATATGATGGACTCAAATTGGTGTTATTAATAGTTTTACTGTTTAGCTATGTATAAATACATATCTATATAGTACATAAAAAAGTAAATAACATATTATATACCTAAGTATATAAGCAGTAAACAATAGTTAAGTAGTATAACAAAGTCTAGAATTAACCCTAGTTAGTATTTAATTGCAATTGCAAAGTAATCTTGATTGAGTACGTTGTCGTATCGGTATTGTAGGTATATTGCGTTGGCAGAGCGTAGTGAATGCGTCTCGCTCGAGTCGGTGGCGGCCTGGCGGGCGATTCCCCGCAGCGGTGTGTCGGTGTGCGGCACGGGAGCGCGGCACGCGGCCGCTCCGCGGTGGAGGCATAATAAAGCCGGCGAGCGCGACGTTGCCGCTGTGCGCCAGCTGCGAGAGAAAGACCGAGCGCCTACCCTATTATTTACGCGCGACGTTGCCGCTCCGAACGGCCTACGTTGATTACGAGGACACCGCTTTTACGTTCGATCATCCGGCACAAAAATACTCGTTTATCTCACAATTCTCGATAGATATCGAAATTCTAATTTCACTACCCTTATTATTACATGTTAGGGAATACCCGTACATAAAATAATAAATAATACCTGAGTCAATCAGCTGATGGATGTCAACCACTTGAAGCGATGCACATTTCGCGTAAAGACCGGCTGCAAGTATAGAGTCGGCGAGAACAGTTTGTACGTATTTTCGCTGGAAACGAGCGAAAGCGACCAGTCAACAGTGCGCGCGTGAAGTAACTAAGGCATTTTCGGTCGTATCGAATCGGGTTGGCATTCGTGAAAGGTCGGTATTTTGGGCCTCGCGGGGCGCGGGACGTGAGAAACAAGATGTATCATGATTGGCTGTGAAACTCGGGCGGCGGGCGCTGCGTGTAACGAGCCAATGGGAGAGCGCGACGCAGTGCCCCGCCCGCTGCTGTTCGGCCGCCGAATGTTTCCGTCCCTTTCACACGGGTTCTCGGTCGATTCAGGCGCGTTGTTTTTTACTGAGAGCGGCTCACATAGAAAAATAAACGGACATTTTGGAATGGATTACGTGCGTGGAGAAGGGTCGCCGGATCCGGGCTCGAGCACATTTATTTATTTTGTCTGTATTGTTGTAGGGAGAGATATGGTGCGATAAATAGATACAGCTTGCGTCGCATCGTCAACACGTCCGCTAGATAGCGCGATTTATTTTTAAAACTGTCACGTTTGATGCATGGACCGCGGTTTGAATAAACTGTTTTTCGTAGAACTGATAGAGTTGACAACTTTTCTAATTATATTTTTGAACTAACTTTCGATAGAACTATTGATGGGCTGTTTACATTTATCTGTTTTTCGTAATTCTGTAAAATGTTCGAGGTAACAAGTAAGTAAGAGGATTAGGTTGAGAGAAGTTCGCTTAGTTAAAGGCGGTGTAATCTTTGCCGTGTGAAGGAAGGTAAACCTACCGACCACTCTACATAAAAAGTACCTACCTAACCTACCTATTAGAGGAAGAATTCCTTCATTTCGATGACTGAAACAGCGATCGCACTATCAATACCTAATGGCAATGCGAGCGACGACGGCAAAAAAAGCAAAAAAGCTTATAAAGTAAGTAATGACGGCAAGCAACATCATGTCATTCTTGAAATTCCAACACCCTCGGTGATGAAGCATGCATGATGTCATGTCACAATCGCTTACTGAATGCTATTAATTACTTATCATAAATCAGCAGACAATGGCTCAAAGCCAGAATACTAGGCATAAGTCCGGTACTGGATCTTGATCAATATTTACGTTGAGGCGAAGATTTTGTACTATAGATTCTGTACGAGCCTTTAACCGAAGTATCTAATGATTAAAGGCTCATTAAGCCGATATTAGACGCTCATTTTCGCCTTTCATGAGTAGGTACCTATCTTTCACTCGAACACCAAATGAACCAAACATGAATTCATTGATGAACCACGATTCAACAATGTAGGATTTCGGCACTCGGCATCTTTCACCGAATGATCGAAATATGAAATGAAGTGAAGAGGATGAACGTTCCATTCCTATATAGTTCCTATAGGTAGTAATTTTGTCGGTGTCATGTTCTGAACGTGGAATGAAACGTAAAATGAACCTTGATTCGAGTGAAGCGTCATCGGCTTTATAGCTGCATCAGGTTGTAGTGTACTTATCGCTTTTCGACCAAAAAAGTGTGATGCGGCCCGCCTCGCCTGCTGTGTGTTCATACAAAGTGTACAGAAGTGACTGGAGGAGGATCCCCTGTATTAAGAACGGCTAGTGGCAGCGAGAGAAGGTTGGTCGGAAACTTCAAGAAAGCCTGGATCATACCTACTCAAATTTACCTTAAAGGCGGCAGTGTGTAGGTTTTAGAGAGCATCGAACGGCACTGCAGCCAACCTAGATGAAGATACGACGACGAAGGGAAAGACAGACGAGTTGGACGGACATCTATGAGTAGGTATAGGTATAGGTAGGTAGATATAATGGTCCGTATTAGCTCTAGATCAAGTTAAGAGAAAGAGAGGAAGGAAAAGCAGACCTTTTCCTGCAGCAGGACATCACAGGCTGAATTACTGTTTCTTGTCTCTCCGTCACCCGAAGGTTGACTGGTAGAAAATACCTATGGCTCACATTTGTGTGCTTGAAGTACGAGTAAATGATCAATTTTTACATTGAAAAGAGTGATCAAGCGGCGGTTGTAAAATGACTGCTCACTAGGTACTATGGCCGCGGTGTCCACCGCCGCACGTCAGTCAACCGCGCGTGCGCTGTCAGATTTTGAGCACGCTAAAACTGGGGATAAGAATCATGAGATCGTGATCGGGCTTGAAAGATGCACACCTAAGGGCCGAAACAAAAAAAATACATCACAGAGATTTATCGCGGTTGACAGTGTGGACCCCAAATATTCTTTGCTTGAAGGTGTGGACTGTGTTCAATAATACGATCACCGTCGCGTCCATCGTTTCGGATTCGATCCGAAATAATATCGTGTCTCGGTGATGCTGGCGGTGCCCTAACGTTCTAAGGTGTTTGGAATCCAAAAATTCTTTATGTCCCGCGAAAGTTCCATGTAGTTCAAGTAATATCTAGGTATATACTAATCGTGCAACGTTGTTGCGTGACTTACGCCATTACTCGCTGGAGACACGGTTTATTTGTATGACGGCGCGGACCATTTGTCTTCTAGTGAATAGATGGCTTTATTTATTCATTCCATAACCCATTGAACCATCCTTTACAGCGCGGCTGTCGCTTTCCAGAACATTTTAAATGAACCTATGGATATCTTAAGCCGGGTCTCCTGCGCGTGTTTTTACACAAAAACATCGCAACAAAGAGGCGTGGCCGAACACATTTGTGTATGCAAACACGACGTTTTGTATGAAAATAAATGTTTATTTGTAAGGTTTTAGGTGTAATGTTTCGCAAAAACACGCGCAGGATACCCGGCTTTAGATTTGTTTGGAAGAGTCGGGTGCTTGAGTAGTTTTATTCTCCGCGTAACTACCTACAGTTTGTACCTAATTATCCGAATAGGCGCGCTTGCCTCGTGGGATGGTAAAGTTGTCTAACCACACTTGTAAAACAATACATGGATATTTAGATAACTCTTTGTAAGTACCGTATGCACAGTTTCAAATACAAAACTCCGATTCTCGCGATTCCCGCGCGGAATGCGCTGTATAATATACTTAATCCTTACACGCAGTTGTTTGGCGCATTCGTGTCTTTCGCGGTATTTGTCCTATTCGCCTTAGTGTCTCCGCTTAAATTTGTACCTCTATTATTGAGACTATAGCGCCATATTTAACCTTATTATTTAATTTGTGTGTGGATCAAGAAGTCTTCCCGGATCTAATGAAATAGGTATAGTGAGGTAATACCAATTTTCAAATCCGAGGACAGTAAAGACACCAATAATATAGACCCGTATCCTTGTTGCCGGTTTTCCGCAATGTATTTTTGAAAAGGTGCTTAATCAACTGCTCAATCATGTTTACACCAATAAAATTTTACACGATCAACAGTACCTATCGTTTCACCAAGAGACGTTGTACGACTGACGTCGCCGGGTCACCTTATTAAAACACATATTTTCGGCGTGTGAGAAGGCCCAAAACGCCATAAGAATCTTTTATGACCTCTCCAAGGCATTTAATTGCGTCGACCATGAAACCTTATTCTTGAAACTTGAACATTACGGACTTGAAAAACTTGCGCTCAGTTTAGTAAAATCTTATTTAAATGATAGACAGCAGCAAATTCAAATGAAGGGTGTCAATTCACTCGGTTTAAACGTAAAAATGGGTGTACCACAAGGCTCAATATTGGGTTCTTTCCTCTTTTTAGCATATATAAATTATCTACCCCATTTGCTAAAAACTCAACCACAAATTGTGTTATTTGCTGACGATACTTCCTACGATTTTTTAAAATTAATAGACGTGCATCTTGACAATTTAAATAACGATCTACTGCACAGGTTGAAAATTGGGTTCACCGGTAATAATTCAGTATTAAATGGGAAAAAACTAAGTGCATATCATTTTTTTTACCAAATGTAAAAAGTTTTTTTTTTGTCTTTAGTGACTAAGTAAAAGTAGAAATATTGTGAGATAGTATTGAATCAAGATAAACTAGAATTCGTCGACAAAACTGTTTTCCTAGGGATCACGCTCGACGCAAGGATTCAATGGGGTCCTCATTTAACATCTCTTGCAGGAAACTAACTTTAGCAGCATATGCTGTGAGAAAAATCCGTTAATTTTACTGACGTTGATACCGCGAGGCTAGTCTATTTTAGTTACTTTCAAAGTATTATGTCGGGCTGCAGACATCGAGTCTATTTTTATTCTATCTTTTACCAAAGAAAAACGTATTGTAAAACAAAAAATTTTTTTCGTTGTCGGTTTTCGGCCAAAATTGCAAAGCAAGTGGCCAAATTTCGTTTTCGGGCAAAAAAAAGCCGTTTTCGGTCGGACTCTATAGTAATACAGGTATAGTTTTCCTTATCGATTTAGATAACGGAGACCCTTTGATATTATTATTTCCTAGAAAGTCAGAATCCCAAAAGACTGATACCTAACCAGTTTCAACAAGAGGTACCGTGTTACCCAGTTACTGGGTTGTGAAAGTCAGATGGCAGTCGCTCCATGTGAAATACTAGAATTCAGCTGCATCCGGTTAGACTGGAAGCCGATCCCAAGATAGTTGAGAAAAGGTTTATAGGCAGAAGATGAACAGTTTTCTCGGGAAACGCAAAACTTGTTTCGACACGTGTCGAATGAGTCAACTTCACAAAACCGCGGTGACGAAGGATATACCTACCTATCCAAATGTAGTTTGTTCGCATTGGTTGGTCAACCTACCTATAACCAATAGCTTGGGTTATTTATCGGGGCAACTTTTGCATCTGCTCAGGTCTTTTTTTTTTGTTCTGAGGATTGATTTTTTGATAAAGAGGGCATGGTGATTTTGATGCCAAAATGTGAATTAACTAGAATTATGAAAGAAATTCGCTGTGAAGATGGTCATTTGCCGTGTGTGACTGATGAATTTTAAGAAATAGGTTTATGATGGCGGGGAACACCGAATCACGCAAAATTAATCTGCTTAGTCTTTTCCCAACTATGTTGGGTTCGGCTTCCAGTCTAACCAGATGCAGCTGAAAACCATTATTTTACACCGAGCGACTGCTATCTGACCTCCACAACCCAGTAACTGGGTAATACGATACTCCTTGGTAAGACTGGTTGTCAGACTTTCGGGCTTCTGACGACCCGTAACGACTATCAAAGATCCACTAATGACAGCCGGGACCAACGGCTTAACGTGCTTTCCGAGGCACGGAAGAGTCTCTGTATGTAAAGATGGTCACCCATCCACGGACCAACCTCGGCAAGCGTAGCTTAACCTGATGGATCGACCCGTGCGGCTGTTGTTACTTAGCCACGAGCTCCTACACTCAAGAGAGAAAAACTAGGGCAAAAGAAAGCACACTAATCCATACATCCACTCCCTCCTCTATTCATATTCTATACAATTAGCAATTCGCCCAGGCTTTGCACGGGTAGCAGAGAAATGCCTATTTTATTTTTGTTGTAGTGTCGTGTCGTGTCAGCCTGTTGCGTCCTGTCGTGTCGTGTCAGCATGTGGGTTAGATTAAAATGTAACTGTGTTCATCTTACTTGCGAGTATTTTTCATCGTCATATATTAGCTAATTTACACAAAACTGTAATGAATAACAAATCACTCCGTCCATTGAGGAAACCGTATTAAAATTCATTTGGTAGTTTTTGAGTTTATCGCGTTCAGACAGACAGACGCGGCGCAGGGACATTTTTTTATAATAATTATATAGGTAGTGATAATTCTGTCTGTCTGTTACCTTTTCAAGCCTAAACCACTGATTCGATCAATCGTTATGAAATTTGACAGGTATAGGTAAAATACAATAGGTAATAGATGTTGATATATTTAGTAACCTGTTCTGTTTAACTATTCCTAGAGAGCCATAAAAAACCCTCTAAGAAATCAACACGTGTTTCACCTCTCAACGAGGCATCCTCATGACGACGATTGACTTGTCGCGAACCCGAACACGGCGTGTTGCCCTACCGAGCGCTGGACGCAGAGAAACCCGTGTATGTCCCGTGTTCGGGTTCGCGACAAGTCAATCGTCATCCTGCGGATGCCTCGTTTAGAGGTGAAACACGTGTCGATTTCTTACAGGATTTTTAATGGCTCTTTAAAAATAGTTCAGCGGAACAGGTGAATAAATATAGATCAACGTCTATTGTATTTTATAATGGTTTTCCACATGGTCACACCTGAATCAATTAACTAGGTAAGTAGGTAGCCTGGGATCTGGAGAAGGACATAGGCTACTTTTCATGCTGCATATACAAGCAGACGAAGATGCGGGCAAAAGCTAGGCAGCTATAAATTGGCTCATTACGTGTGCGCATGCGCATGTGTAAAATTTAATAAACATAGGTAGGAATCTATATCATACATAAATATCGTCATTCTATATTATTAACGGAAATGAGTCATTCTCTACCTTTTGTTTGGATCGTTCGTTAAGGGCTGATTTCACCAATGAAACTAAACGCGATCAGGACATTTAAACTGTGTTTAAGATCTGTCAGTGTCAATGTTCCCCAAAAATGATGACACTGACAGCTCTTGACCGCGGTTTAGAAGTGTGGATGGCGTTTAGTTCATTATGTGAAATCCGCACTTAGGTTGAAACCCGTATCGTAGTAACGGCCTTATTCATGGGGTTTTCGAGAAAAATATGAGAAGAGAGTGTACAATAATCAGAATTGGCTGATGATATAACTATTTTAGAGGTTGTGTTACCTACACAACCGCTAGGTAGATACCTACAAACAGTTCAAGAAGCCTCAAAAACTCATTTTAACGATTTTAGGTACGCTCCGATAAGCAATCAAATCCGTTGATTATAATTCAAACGACAAAAACCTGCTTAATTTAAATCCTCGAACACATTTTAATACATATGCCTCTAACATTAGTTTAGGAGGGTATCAAATGTGCGCGTGGGCAGGTTGAGATCGTTATCGAACCTTCCCGATGTTGCCCGAACGCCGACGAATTAATCGCTTAGAAAATTCGTAACGACTGCTTGTGAACGAAGTAATAAAAATGAAATTGAGGCAATCTTAGAATGGAATTGATGTCCGATGATTGTGTTGTAAGTACGGAATGTGCGTATGAAGGCTTTTTATGACTTGGTAGGTCATAAAAAACTTCATACATTTTAATTAAATACGTAGGTAGATTATGAAAGGTTGAGAAGGTGGAAGTTAGTATAAGGAAGATAAACTGATAAAGTGATGCTTTGTGGTGACTATGGCGAAAGCCATACCACCAGATAAGTAAATAAATGTTTGTTACTAAAGTCTGGCCACACTAAGTCTGCAATGGAATAAATGGGCAACGCCAAAAAGTTTTATTTATGGTATACTTTTACATCAGTCGGTTATGTCAGTTTCAGGGTACTTGAAATGTCAGATTGCTTACGATAAAAGTTGTTTTCACAAAATAAAGTAGAAAAATGGTTAAACCTATTAAAAGTAGAATACGGGAGTTATTATATAATTTATGATATGTAAATTCCAAGATGTGAAGTAACAGCATGATGTCGTCTTTAACCAAAAACGACAATGTTTACAAGATATCGAAAAGTTGACGTATAGTAGGTAAGTAGATTTTAATATTTTGCTTTTTGACTTTTGCTTAACAGATTAATTGTAAATAGTGTGTAATTTTGGAAGTCGGTGGCAAAAAACGAAAATTCAAAACCAGACTTCCGAAATTAAAGTTATTTTTCAATTTGTAGTGTTTTTTTGGAAGTCGGTTGTTTTTTTTTTCACTTTTTAGTTGTGGTACCTACCCCACACAAATTCGAATACCACTACCTGTAAGGATTACTGAAGCTAACTCAAATACTGTCTAAGCTTAAAATATTATGGGACCACCTCTGAAGTTATAACCTACCAAACAAAACAAGAATCATCAAAATCAATTCATAATTGGCGAAGTAATCGCGTCACAAACAAAAAAAAAACATACAGTCGGTGGTAAAAAACAAAAATTCAAAACCAAAGACACCGACTTCCGAAATTAAAGTAATTTTTCACTTTGTAGTGTTTTTTTTTTAAAGTTTTTTTTTAAATAAACATTTCTAACGGTAACTAGGTAGGTACCAAAATACATGCATGGGTCCTACCAACGGAATACCACAATAGCCCTCCAAAGCCCATTCATTACAATAGGTAATAGCAGCCTATTAAAATTTGCATAACAAGTACAACAAAACGAAAAAACAACTAAAAAGAAACAAAGACCAAAAAACATTATCTCATCATCTGTAATTATCTACCGGGACCAACTAATCATAACATAATGGCACGCCTTTACTGCCATAAATAAATTCTTTATGATCCTTCACCAAACTGGTTTCCACAAAAAATATTATGTTCTAACAAAAACCGGGAAAAAAACAAAAGGTGCCATTGTAAATACCTAATAGTCGGATTTCAATTTCGGGGCAAACGAAAAGGTTCTGTGACAATGAAACTGAAAAATCTCGAACACCTTTCTATTGAAACTATCGTAAAGCGAAAAGCGCTACAAAGATACGAGGCGTTCAGAATACAACACAAAATAGAAGCGATACAGCGCTGTCGTTGTTGAAATTGGAGCTGAGACACCCGGAGCGAAATAACTGGGGTATCCCATTGATCCTTACATTACAAAACCAACCAGCCAAAAAGCTATCTTGTGGCACAAAGAATAGGGTTGAATTTTGTACCGTAGTTTTGTAATAACCCTGGCTTACATAAAGGGGATGTGAGATCTGACAAAATTGCGCGTTGTAATGACGTGCCGACAATAGGCGTTCTGGGAACCGACAATGTTTTTGCCACGTCTGTGCAAATTTGCGAAGTTTTGGCTTCGCATGTGGCTCTCTCACAAAGGAACGAGTTGATTGATATTATAGCAAGAAACGTGGAATTTTTAAAACAATGGCTTCGGCTTTAGTTTTTATGGAATTATGCTCATTTCGAAAGATGGTATTGGTTTAATTAGCATAGTTTTGGGACATGTCAACAAAGCAGATTGTAACATAGAAATAAGAAAATTTTCATTGATGTTAAGCTGCAAACTGCTAATCAATCATTTGAAAGTGTATGCTTTTGCTTATAAGTTTTAAAGACAGACGAGTAGGTATCCTAAAAACATCAGATTTATTTTATAACCGAGAAATCGAAGCAAATAAATGAATATCATCTTCATCTCAATACATTCAATACACTGCTCGAAGAAGGCCTACGAGTTTGAATCATTCAAACATGATGACGTACGACGAAGGAAGCCTTAACAAAATGACGATATGTCAATTCTTATTCAAATTAAAGGGAAAACGCGAAACTCCTTAAAAGACGGAAGAAGGCTTACAAAGAATTGGGAATACTTAGGCTTATTTACATACTTTTATCCTCAAAAGTCGTGAATCTTTTCAAAAGAATCGCAATTTCATTCAAGTTGTAGCTTGGGTCTTTCCTTGTTCGAATATTAGAAATAAATAGGATAAGGAAGAGTTTTGGTATCTGTTTTCTACGTTTTTGGTGATCAGAAAGTCATAATAATGATGGACTGTAAGGAAACCTAACATACGTTTGCAGTGTTTCTTGTAAGCTCTGTTATTTGGATGGATCGAATTGAATTATATCTCTGGCGGATTGATATTGTGAATTCCGTTAATATTTTCCAACTAGCTGCACCCGGCGGTTTCACCCGCATAAGTTTCGATCCCGTGAGAATATCGAGATAAAAAGTATCCGATGTCCTTTTCCGGGTCATGGTCTAGCCATATGCCAAATCTCATCCAAGTCTGTTCAGCCGTTTTAGCATGATGCCGTGACCAAGGGAAATAAGGATTCATTTTTATATGTATAGACTAGCTGCGCCCCGCGGTTTCACCCGCATAAGTCTCGATCCCGTGAGAATATCGGGATAAAAAGTATCCTATGTCCTTTTCCGGGTCATGGTCTACTCGTATGGCAAATTTTATCCAAATACGTTCAGCCGTTTTAGCGTGATGCGGTGACCAAGGGAAATAAGAATTAATTTTTATATGGATAGATGATCATTTGTAAACTATTCGCTCCAGAATAGCAGTTCTTTGTAAAAAGCCGGATGGATCTGAATCCAGAGACGTTTTATATGGCGTGGTAATGCGTTATATAGGATTTTGTCTGTTCTAGAGGTTCTACACAGGTTTTTCACGCTTTACACAATAACATTTTCGTTTACTATCTCTTTTTTTTACTCATAATCATATTATAAAATGATTTTCTCATGTCTGACTCATTCACTTGAATTAGAAATAGGCACAGTTGGGGACACGTAAAGGCATCTAGGAAATACGGGCGTACGAGTCTTTGGGGTGGAAGGTTATACCTAAAAATTATTTAAATCTTTGCCTAAATTGACATATGAACAAAACTGATGGTGTACTTGAGGGGCTTTAGGAGTGATTACTAACCGTTTGAGAGTATACAGAATGTAAATTAATCAACTTCTTACCGTATTAGTTCTCGTCTCGAAATAATTCCGCACTCAGTCACAAGATTGTCAAACAAGCGTCGCGATTTAAATATTGGGCGCCATTTTAATCACTGACAGTGACAGTTATAGCTTCATAGATTTGAACTGAAATCAATAAATGCCAGTTATTTAAACAAGTTGGAAAATTACCAAGGAGGAAGAAAGATTATTTGTTGATTATAAATTATTGCAGAATGGCATCGAATTTATAAAGCTTGAATAATCTATTAGTATGATACCTATAACTTCCATGATTAGTTAGCTTACCGTTTGGCATCGTATCGTGGATAATTTGACCTCTAGTAACGTGGACTAGTAATTAGTCAGATTGGAAGTTTGTGCATGTTTGTAAATGCATTTGATATGAAGCAGGAGAAATGTCTGGTGAAGTTTATTTTAGGTATATACATCTTGGACAAACAGTAGATGATTATCGGGGATCGAGTTAATGCTTTGAAATGTTTAATGGTCAGAAATTTAGGTAGGGTACTTCATGTGGCTTTTTGGGAATGTGTTTGTAAAAGGAAGAATTGAAGGTACTTATCATAAATCTATCAAAAAGCCTTTCTAATCATTTACATATATAGGTACTTCTTGCAAGGCTTGCGGGCTTCTTTTATGTTAACAACTTTACACCAATTTGTAACACTAAACAAAATCACCACATTCCATTCTCAACCTCTTATAAAAGTTATAAAACAAACTACAACCCTTTTAGCATCCCCCACACGTATCAGCATGCATGAAGAGATAAATATTCAGAGGCCGAAGCGGCGGGTTTTTAATAAAATTACCCCCAGGCGGGGGTGTGGGGGCGGAAATTGAAAACATCGCTCGCCGCATTCACCCCCGGTTATCTGTAGTGCTCAGCAGGGTTCCGATGGATTGCCTCGCGAACTTATTTAAGTGAGTGGTTATAATTTTCGTGGATGTTTTTGGGTGGGTTAGCGCATCGAAGTAAGCGCGAAGGTCTGTGAGGCAGCTTATAGTATACGGAAATGGCCCGATTCAAAATTGTATATTCTTTGTTTTATTTTTTTATACTTGCTGCTGGAGATTTTTGCAGTCTTCTAGTTCATCCAGGTGTCCTGTGGAACTCGGGAGGACGATGTTTTTTTTATTATAAATATCATATATTCGATTGCGAACGGGAACTTAGTCGCTATCAACATCTAGTTTAAATATATTTTTTGATCTAGGCCATGAGTTGAGCATAAGAAGTCGCAGCTCGAAAGCTGTTATGATGATTCAGATTTAAAAAAAAAAACATGATCCAGAAAATCTTTCGAATGTCGAATCGAATGGAGCATTTAAAATATAAAGATCCGTACCATAATTGCGTAACTTATTTTCGTAAACTAATATGACTTATTTGTTATATTTATTTGACAGTTCAACAACATTCATCATCATTACGTTGTTGAGCAGATTTTTTTTCCAACTTATGAAGTAATGGATTAGCAATCTGTTTCAAATCGAAACAGATTGTGATTGATCGTGTACTACGCAACTGGACACCAAAAACCAAATACGTAGACAAAATATTAAGGACATGACAAAACGACGGTAAGATACAGGACATTACATAGAGCAAGGGCGAACAAAATACGCACCCCTCCCATGCTTCATGCATACCTCAATTAGACTCCCTCGGTTGCCACGCAATGTTTGTTCAACGTAAGCCCTGTAAGCCTGTCTTTGCCATCCCCATATTTTAATTGACTCCAACAATATTAATATAATGAATTAATATAATGAATTAATAAAATATGTAAGTCAGTTCTTTCTCTATTCATATTGGTGCCGATTCTCTTGTACACTGAACTAAACTATCACTAAAATTCCTTACTTTTGACTATGAGAATCTTAAAGCTATTCTGCAAAATAAATTCTCTAAATTTAAAAATAATTTTGACACATCTAAATCGAATTTGACAATCGCGACTCCACACGTGATACCTAACCACGTGAATCTTTTTAGAGCCGGAGGCGCGCAGGGGGGGCAACCTCGACGTGTTTTATATGGAATTTTTCACTTTTAGTATGGAAAATAAGAAAAAATATTACCTACATGTAGAGTGTTAGGGGTTTAAGGGCTATATAAAGGGGGTCCAAATTTTCATTATTTTTGCGATTGGACACACCGTTTTCGAGATATAAGCAAAAAAAAAATAATAATTCAGTACTGTTTCTGCAGCTGAAGTCGAGGTGTTGGTGTGAATTTAAAGTTCATTACAACCAGTTTTATTCCACACGTTTTTAGTTGCGAATAAAAATAGTCGGATTTAGTTAGAAAATCTAAATTTTTGGTGAAAAACGTCAAATTCAGAATAGCAAAATTGCTATTTTCACTAAACTAATATCTCAGTATACCATCTTAGTGCTGTCAAACTAAAATATAGTTAAGTTGTGGATTAAACTAAATTTTGGTGATTTTTAGTCTAGTTTAGAGGCATTTGTGACAAGAGAATCGGCACCATTGTCTCTAGAACTAAATTATTTAAATAATTTTGTTCAGATAGAAAGAGAGGGTCAAATACGGACATCAGCAAGGCAAGTCATAGCCACGACCGACGACTTGGATTCATTCTCAACGGATTGCCTGGAGAAGGCAACGGAGAGAGCAGGTCTCGGGTTCAATTCCCAGATGGGAGAAAAAAAATCTACAAGATTTGGTTGGCGGTAGGGCTTGTTCTAACTCCGCTTGGCTAGTTACCACCATTTCACCTTATAAGTTTGTTGTGACTTGTTGTGAGTCCGCTGTTAGACGTAAGATAGCCAGTTCCTCTGTGGTTGAGGATTCCGGGTGAAGCTCGCTTCCACCTTCGGCCTGATCGTCACTTACCATCAGGTGAGATGCAGGCCCAGAGCTTCCCAGTTGAGGTAAAAAAAAAATTAAACGTGGCATAATTTCGTCTTTTGAAGGAATCAATGAATCGGTAGGTAAGATAGAAAGAAGCAAATGAAGAAATCTAATCAAGTCTTATCTAATCTTGGGTGTTTAATTGAATTCTGCTCATTAATTACTTAGCTATGAAGATCAAGAGCATGGATCAACACGATAAGCGTAAAAATCAAAATGGGTTTGTTGTAAAATTAACCTATTGAATTCTATTTCCTTGCATTCTAATATCTTCTTCCTAGCGTGTCAATGGGAATGTAAGTTGTGTATACAAGCCTAGGAATTAGGCTTAGCGTCCATTCGTTCCAGGTATATCGAAGCACGCAGGGCACCATGTCAAGTGTCCAATAAATGAGATACTCACTACAAACATTGGTTTGCGGCAGCATTTGCACATCAGGAATATATGACTATCCGCTATAAAGTCGTCTGTATATTCCTTTACAACAACGCCTCAACACCATTAAACTACATGCAATAAACATTTCAAATCCTACGAACAACCTCATTATTTCTCAGAGTCGCCATATCTGTCAGACAAATCATTGATATCTCGAGACCAGAACGAAATAATGACTAACAGTGATCATCAGACGGTCCCGCATTGATGTAGCGCGTCGCTTTCACCGGCGCGGGCGCACACACAATCGCAGCTAGCGCCATTGTACAAGAGTTATTACTGTAATAGCTGTGTGGCCTACGGTGAGAGAATGGCCGATTGTGGTTTAGTGTTTAGATGTTTTATTGTTATGGGAAGAATTAGGAGTTAAATTGAAAATTAGATTTAGGCCTGTTTCTCATTCTACTATAGGGAGTGAGAGAAGGAAGAACGATTGATTCTTTGATTGAAAAAGAAAAGAAAAGAAAAAAAATAAAAGAAAAAAAGCGAAAAGATATGGAAATTGTGAGAGATCAACAACTGCGAATAAATTGATGAATTATTATAGCGTGTTCATGAAGCTACGAACGAATAAAGTTAAAGTATTATTCGTTTTTAAATACGGGATGTCTAGACGAATTCCACGTAGGTAAGCGAAGCAGTAGTCTAAAGCATATCAGTAAAAAAATCTAATAATCATAAATGTTTTGCTTTTTCTGGCTGACAGGTACTTACCTAGAGTACTAGGGGTAATTTTTACCGTAAACCTTTAATGATCAACACATAAGATTGATCCGATCATAAACTTTTTACGGGCGAATAGGTACAAGATATCGATACCGGAAATTTCAATTGTCGTAAAGGACATTGTATTCCCTGTCCTTTACGACATTTGAAATTTCCAGTGTCGATATGTATTATCAATTTATCACAGTAATTATCGTTAATGTAGAGAAAAAAATTTGAATAAGGTAAAGGTAAGGAAAGGATGCGACATTGAGGCTGGGCTAGGCGAAGATGGTGAGATGAACGATGTGTTTTATGAAAGACTGGCTGCTGTGCGCGACTTCGTCTGCGTGAAAGTTATTTTGCATTTAAATAAATCTGTTTTTGAAACTGAAACAGTTGTTTGTGTTTGTTTTAATCTGTGTGTCTGAAACATGCCACAACCTCCAGAACGCAGCACAGCGGGAAAAATTTCGCCGGACAGAATATTAAAAGAAAATACAATGTTTCAAAACATACCGAGGTATACAACCACGGGCTAGGATTTCGTTTATGTATATAGTATTTTTTTGCCTTTTGCTATAATATAGTTAAATAAGTAATTTATTTAAAAAAGAATAAAATATGACGCTTATCGCGTATGAAATGCGTCGCCCGCGATATGTACAAAACAATGGCGTGTCGGAGACAGGGGTCGCCATCCATCATGGTTGTCCATTGAAACGTCATGCACGCACTGCGCCTGCGCCGCTCTGTGGCTTTAACTTAATATAAAATAACTTACTCCTGCAGGACAGGTAGACCTTCAGATCATAACAAGAAGAGGAGGTAGCTGTCTATCATTTTTGTCCAATGAAACGTCAAGCGTGTCTGTAGCCGTCTCTAGGAAAGAAAACAAAGAAAAAGTACTATTTTTGTTATTATTAGATATATTCGGATCTGAACTGGAAGCAGCCCCCGATCTAGATTTTTTTGAGGCGGGGCAAAAACTGCCGTCTGCCGCCCCCCGCCAATCTTTTATGGGGATGCGTTAAGTTAGACCACGCGAAATTAAAATTTTCTCAAAATGAAAATTTTGGCAGCAACATATTAATCAAATTGTATCGATCGATAATGCGCCAATTTAACAGGGGTGCTAAAACTGTTGTAAAAAAGAAAAAAAATAGAAAGATTATAAATGTGCTGCACGTTTCATTTATTGCAAAGTTTCGGTGTGCTGGTGGTGCACTTGTCTGCTACGCTTGAATTTGTCGCCCCCTGAAGTTGGTGCACGGGGCACGGGACCAGGCTTGCTCCCCCTAGATCCGGGGCTGACTGGAAGAACACAAACTAAATAGTTGATTTAAGATACAAACATAGAAAAAAAAACCACAGTCGGTATGTTAAAAAAAAACAAAGCCGAGGCTTAAAGGCTTTCTCAGCATGATGCTGCGGTATTCTGGTATTTATGTTTGGCTCATATTGCTTTAAAGTACTTTAGCAGGGTAGGTAAAGTTGCCTGTCCATCTGAGATGTGCGTGGTGTAACGGCTAGGGCTGCGCAGGGTAGGCTGCGCAGGCCGTTAACGGTTTAGGTAGTAGTTGTAGGTAATAAAACAGTTAGATAGGTTTATAGATATAATATAGATAGTAAGAAGTAACACGGCTAGGTCGTGGGTAACATCACTGACACTGAGTCTGAGCACTCACACACTTAGGATAGACAGGAAGGGTACCGTCCTTGGTAGCACATGGTAGATGTGGGCGCCTGGTCAGCACAGGTACTGTAGTAGGTCGGACGGCCCTCGTAGACTGCTGGTAGTTAGTGTCAGTAGTACGCGACTGTGTGGAGATCGCCTGTCAGCACAGGCGCGCGGCGGTAGGCCGCAGGTAGGCAGGCATTGGCCACACGTGGAAGGTCGCCTGACAGCACAGGCGCGCGGCGGTAGGCCGCAGATGGGCAGACCTTTGTCCGCGTGCAGCCTGAGCCCGTACAGAGAGCCCCTAGGTCGGGGCACACAGGCCTGAGGGTCACTCCCTTCAGGGAGGCAAGCGGCAGTCGAAATGCTAGAGTGTCCTTAGGAAATTATTGTTGTGCC
The DNA here is from genome assembly GCA_963680765.1 of Agrochola lychnidis. NCBI lineage: Eukaryota > Metazoa > Arthropoda > Insecta > Lepidoptera > Noctuidae > Agrochola > Agrochola lychnidis. The sequence continues at coordinate 8,852,571 of OY796863.1, read as the reverse complement.
ACGTTTGTAGTGATGTGGTTAGTTACTTACTAATTGATCACTCGACTAATGTAGTTGAGACCGCTCACAACGCTACAGTGGTAACTAGGCGATGAAGCCAAGGTAAGAAACTGTGTATCCATATCCACCAGAACTAAGGTGTAGCGGAGCGGGTAAGATGTGCCATGAAGATAAGCTTCGCACTTATGTACAAAACTTAGCATTGTTGAACCCTTTTCCATCACAGTTAAGCTAAGCTATCAGCTTAGCATATCTCTTGTGGAAAGGTAGTTGAAAACTTCAGATCATAACAGGAAGAGAGAGAGATGGGACGTCCAACATTTTGGGCTATTGAAACGTCACGCTCGCACTACGCCAGTCTGTGGTCGTCTCTTATGTTCTCAAAATAATATACTATCTACCAGTAGTGTAGTGTGAACACATGGCTACATATCAAGCTATACATTTCCAGTTTATACTGATCTCCGTACAATGCGAGGTCATGTTATACTTGAAATGTATAGCTTGATGGGTAGTCGTGTGTAGCTACTTTGCTTCCTTCAGCAGGACAAAGTTCAGATAATAACGGAACCAGTCGCTTTCCATTCGATTTTAGATAGAACAGTATCGGTATAGCTGCTCGCTCCAACTTTAGATAGAACAGTATCGGTAGCTGCTCGCTCCAACTTTAGATAGAACAGTATCGGTAGCTGCTCGCTCCAACTTTAGATAGAACAGTATCGGTAGCTGCTCGCTCCAACTTTAGATAGAACAGTATCGGTAGCTGCTCGCTCCAAGTTTAGATAGAACAGTATCGGTAGCCGCTCGCTCCAACTTTAGAAAGAACAGTATCGGTAGCTGCTCGCTCCAAGTTTAGATAGAACAGTATCGGTAGCCGCTCGCTCCAACTTTAGATAGAACAGTATCGGTAGCTGCTCGCTCCAAGTTTAGATAGAACAGTATCGGTAGCCGCTCGCTCCAACTTTAGATAGAACAGTATCGGTAGCTGCTCGCTCCAAGTTTAGATAGAACAGTATCGGTAGCCGCTCGCTCCAACTTTAGATAGAACAGTATCGGTAGCTGCTCGCTCCAACTTTAGATAGAATAGTATCGGTAGCCGCTCGCTCCAACTTTAGATAGAACAGTATCGGTAGCTGCTCGCTCCAACTTTAGATAGAATAGTATCGGTAGTACTGTAAGAATGGATATGAAGAATTGAAGATTAGGAGGTTTTCATTAATTAAAGGAATAAATTGGCTATTTCTTTCTAAAAAGTCTATGAACGTGGAAGAAGCGAAAGGATTACTTGTAGTTTGTAGTGAAGGACTACCTACTTACTGTGTTCTGTAGTTTCAGCGTAGGTACTCGTAACCAAAAAAAGGCGTGATGTAATGACTTCTGTATTTACGTAGGTTACTTTACTACGTTGCTTTAAAATATAACATGGAATAAAAAGTGTTTGTGAAACCGTCACTTCAGCCACCTTTTCTTCTATAACATTTTTTTCTTCTAAACAATGGTCTCTAGTCGTATATTAAAGTATTAGTACCGAAGACAATTGCCATTGTTACCACAAAAGCCCGTAATTTGCTAGTTACGGCGGAGTGGCACAGGACAACGTCTTTGCGCCATATGCCAGACATGTGTGGCTTGCCACAATGACGCTCTATCATTCTCTATGCCTCACCGCACGTTTGAGGTTAAAGAGTTTCAAGCCTAATTACATGATTAATACGTGTCTAAAGTCCTTTAAAGGCGATTTAGTTATAATATAGGGATGTAAATGCTATTAGAAAATGATGGAACACCGTCTTTTAAACACGTTTAGGGTGGTCATTATTTTGTTTTTTTTTTATATCATTTTTGTAATGATCTTATCGCCTCGAACTAATATGTTATCTAATGAAGGGTCTTGGTCTTGTGTAGTTTTTTGTCCAATACCTACTGATAATATTCAGAAAGAATCGCTACAGGATACCAGAAAGAAAAACCTTTGTATTTGCAAATTTCTAACGAATGAGAAACAGCCGTTCTTGGCAAACATTTTATCCATTTAGAAGTTCCATTAAATATTCCTTCTAAAAATCTTTAACAGACTAATAATTCAATGAAACTATTGAAGCTTCCAGTCACATTTTCTACAGTAATTCTAATTCGAGCCACAATCATTTAAGTCCCACCGTGAACATTCCTATCAAACGAGTCTTGAGTCGCGGCTGTTAACTGTCAACTATTTCTAATGGTCCTTCACACATCGACACTAGCATACATGGATGACACACATGTGTCTCGATATATTGGGGAATAAGGTCGTAAAATGACAGTCGAGAAACAGAAAATATTTAATCTTATGGCATTGTGAGAGTGTCTTCCAGTAGGTAGTCGGGCTATATTATTGGCTATATATTGTTTTAAGAAAGAAAGAAAAAGAAGGCGATTGAAATTAGATATGCAGCTAGATGAAAGAAGTTGGAGAGCCAAAAGGGTTTAACCCGCAGTGGAATGCTAATGGGCTGCTGATGATGATGAATTATACGATGACATTTTGATGTTGTTGATGAAAATTCCTGACTATATATTCATATCTGCTTCTTCAGCTTTACAAATCATCGCATAACAAGTAAGTAGATAAGTCCTTCTGAATCTTAGGGAACTAAGCAAACACTCACACGAAACTTGTTTGTAAAGGCATAGAGTGGCGCTAACGAGATGCGCATACGCCTCAACTGCGCCACCTAAGTGCGTAATACGGAGAACTTGCACTTGACATATTTGGGAATAGTGTTTGATTCTTGGAAGACGGCTAGAAAGGCGGTGAATACCGAGATAGCGGTTGATGTAATGATGTATGGATGTAAAGAAAATACTGAGCCAATTAAAGTCGGTTAAGGGCGATAGGATAATGATGCAGCTCATCGCACTCAGTATTACTAATACTAGAACCGACCTTAAATTGATGGTTGAGAGTTTATTTCCATCTTGAAACACATGGATTCCTCCAATACCTATGCGAAAGAAAAGCAGTATTTAAATCCAATTGTGTGACAGACCGCAAAATCAGACTTCTGGTATTTATACTCTGCGTTACTTCTCCTGATTATACAATTCATGATGGGGACCCTAATTGCGTAACTAATCTATTGCTTCATATGTTCGAAAAATTTGTCTGTTCAACAACGTAAATAACGCAATGAATGTTGTTGAACTTTCAAAATGAAAGCCATTGCTACTGCTAGTGTGTTACGCAATTACCGCGTTGGGTGTACCCAACGCGGTAATTGCGTAACACGCGGTATTTTTAGCCATCCTGACAAGTTGCAGATGACCTCATAAGCTGTAGCTAGCAACTTGTCAGGATGGCTTCTATTTAGGTACTGTGCTTTAGGTACTTATTCTGTGCGCGAGCGATACTTTTCGCGCTTTCCGCCATATTATTCCTGATTGTGAATGGAATAGCATATTTCCTGAAACTATCACTCCTAATTTATAAGGTACTGATCGTGGTGATAACTGTTAAAATTAAAACCTTTAGGCGTGTCATTATCTCGCACAATCTGCTTGAAAAGTTGCATGTAGAGTCGGGGAGGAGCTCTACAATAGATAAAGTGGGGAACTTTGTGTTTTCTCCTAGTCTTATATACTCTATATCTTAGTACTTACGTTCACCATATTTTCGCTTGCTTGCATTGCATTGTACTATTAGACGATGGTCAAAGCATCAAGAGGAAGAAAGTTTTTTGACACTACAGTACATTTCTGCGTATTATTGTTTGTTTGTTCCTTTAAATACAACGAGCTTAAAGTACCTATGGATAGTCTCGGAAGCATCAATTTGTATGCTATCCGTTTCTTCAAGCCTTTCTGAGACATAAGGTACAACTATAGACTAATGATTGACAATCTGTCCATTAGCAATCTTAATTGGATATCTAGCTGACACATCCTTGTCTAGCTTAGCCTTAGCTTAGCCTAGGTTGAACTTGATTGTTTTTGACAGTGTTGCCTCGTTACACTTGATTTGCATTCGTTTTTGGGAGAACGATGGAAGCATTTGGTTCTCGTTTGCATCCACGCATTTGTCCTTTTGACTCAAATTTTTCTTAGTAACTTGGGGTTCTTCATGCAACTTATTACCGGTAGGGAATACTTGTATATTAATTATTAGGTAGAAAGGTAGGCAGGGACTTAAACTAACATCTTCGTAATTATTGTTCCTATCTAATATATTTTTTCTTGTGTTCCTCTCTATTTTTTTAGCCAGTTCAGCTCTAGTACTTATAAGGTTGTCAGTTAATAACATGTATTTTCCTGTCTTCTACTAATCCTCTCTCTACCCACATTCAATTACCTACAATGTAACAGACATGAAGCCTCAAACAGCCGTCACAAATCCAAAGACAAACAACATTTCATCCACATAATACGCATTCACGTCACCGAAGGAGGGATTAATTCTAAACGCATATATAATAAGCGGACAAGTTCCCACGTCATCTCGCCGACGACGTCTTTATAAACCATTCACGCACTTGACCCTTTCAGCATAATACCATCCGACGAGAATCAAATTATCAAAACGAATAAAACGTAAACCCTCGACGCAAACGCACACAAGCAAGCCGATAACCTCATTCGAACGTATCAAATGTTTGAAAACATACTCACACAGGCGCAAACCTGTCGTGTTCGACGCACACAGACGTAAAATACGAACCGAAAACACGAATTTCGTTCACACACACGTGCTTACTTCGTGGGGCTTCGTATTTCAAACGCTCTATCGTTTCGGTGCCAGCGGCGGCCTTAACTTGGACTCGTTGCGCAGTGCGATTGCCGTGTATATTTTTAGCGCTGATGTGTTTTTGCTGAACGATGTTTGTAACGCATTACCGTTCCTTCGATGTAAAAATGCGCGGCCCGGTATTCGTGCGCCTAATGAGTCGCACATACTTTAATTGCACCATGTATGGTAATGTCAGTTTTTGCTGGAATAGGCCACCTTTACCGTAGTTACTTATATTGATTAAGGACATCTCATTTTGTTTTAAAATAAGTATGTTTCTACATGCTTTGAATTTAAAATTTTCGGACTTTCAAGAATAAAACGGCAGAAGCATTTAGACAAGATGACCGAAACTATCTAGAATCAAGAAAATGAAATATAATAAGAAACAAACTAAGACCGATAATACACCAATAGATAATATTATTCTTCTCACATCATTTTCTAATTTTTCGAAGTCAATTCCCATAGCCAAAACATTCTAAGCCCAAACTGCAAAAGTAGAGCCGCGAGCGGCGTCACTAATTTGGGCTGTCTCAGAAATCTTCTGGTGAGAATAAGTTTAGAAGAAACTTTGCTTATAACTCAGGCTTTACGAGTTGAAGAATGTTAAGTTATGCAGGGTACATTAATTCGTGCCTCAAGCTATTTAAGCCTACCCATTTAACCTAAGTTTCGCCAAGTTCGGATTGTCATGCGAATGTGAAAACGCTCGATTAAAAGGTGCTTGGATACTCTTGCGGGATCCTCCTTACGCGACTTTTACTTTTCAGGTAATTCCTTTGGTTCTCTTTGAAGTTTTTCATAATTATGACTAATTCTCATCGTTTTGGTTACTAAACAGCGGCAGCGGTTAGTTTCTATACCTAACAAAGCTGTAAAGGGCAAAGTTTTATTTTACCCGTATGTAGGTTTCCTTGGTCTTCTGAAATTTCTTGTTCCTTTACTTCCTCTAATAGATTTTAGGCATTGTTTACAGTCTCATCTAACAAAATACCTACGATTGAATATTGAACTCGTTCAATCGTCTTATCTTCATATTCTTCACTAATGGAAGGAAGGTCTAAAGGTAATTTAATTATCCATAGTGTAGCATCAGCATCATATAAACATTAACAAAACTGACTTGTAACTTTCCCACCGTCGGTCGGGCAAAAGCTTTTCTTCCTCAGAGGATTGACGAGGATTGATGACGACGCTTACGTGAATCACTCGGTCCAGATTTTCTCATTATGTTTCTATTCACAGCTCCGTCTTCTAACGTGTGACATGTCACAAGCCCTGAATAAGCATGCAATGTTAAAAAGATTACAGCCTCTGGCTGACTAAGGTTGGTAGTGCGGTTGACAACTCAGGGTGCACCCGACCCCTAACCGCCGCAGGAGAAGCCTTGGGCGTCGGGAGTCGCAGGCTGATTCTCGGCCACCGTAGGCGCGGGCTTGCGGACGGTGAGCAATGGGTAGCTCGCCGTCCGATAAGGACCAGGCCCAGGTCGACGGCGCGTTGTGTTCCACGCGCGCCCCAAAGAGATGTCAGCAGAACTGACGGGGTCCAATAGGGCCGATGCCTACCGGGGTTGCGGTTTTGTCCGAAAGGGTTACCGGCAACTGAAGGAACACGGGTGGGTATTAGTCAGTAAGAGTCTGACACGCCCTCCCGCTCCACCCAGAGCGGGTGAAATTATTTGATAATTTCCCACCCAAAAAAAAAGGGGTGCACCCGACAAATTCATAGTACCTACCTTCTCTCGCGAAGGCTTTTTTATTACTAATAAACAAAGTTACACCTTGGAGTCTGCCAAAGAGCGATAGAACGCAGTAACCTGGGTGTAAAAACACAGGATATAATTCAGAATACCACGCTGCGTTCCAAAATGGTCATAATGAACGTAGGCAAGCTCTGCCAAAGGCTACCAGGCTCAAATGGGATTGGGCGGGTCACATCTGAATCAGCCGTATGCAGGATGACCGCTGGATAAAAATCTCTACGCATTCGGTGCCGGAAGATGGAGGACGCCGCCGAGGCCAGCCCAGAGAGAGATGGCGAGGGCTAGTTTGTGGTGGCACGGGAAAAGAGTTCCTGGAAGGACTTGGGGGAGACCTTTACCCAGCTGTGTGACATTACAGGCTAAGTACAACTCCCATACCAACTTTCAGCACAGGTATCGTGTTTGGGCTCATTGGAATGACCAGGTTACAGATAGATGATGAACAGGGTCTGGTGATGAGAGGGCGCCGCCGAGGCCGGTCCAGAAAGAGGTGGCGAGATGACCTGGACGCGCGAATCGTACCTAAGGGCTAGTTTGAGGTGGCACGGGAAAAGAGTTCCTGGAATGACTTGGTCCTTTGCGCAGCGGTGGGACATTATAGGCTAAGTAAAGAAAAGCATACTTAATCACCAATAATTTGGGTTACATACCTATTCATCAACGTTATTCGGAAAATGAGTTGTTAACGGTATCCATTCACAATATTGATTTAGTTGTCCTCAAGGATGCGGTGAGGTTCGATACCAATAGGTAGGTATTTCAGGTACAAAATGGAGTAGGTAGCATCAAAGTGGTTTAGGTTTTCAAGTCACGTGCAGCATCATGCGACTGCGCCACATCGTCATGCTATGCGTCATCTACTTAATGAGAATGATGATGGCATCATCGAACAAAATAGATTTGGAAGTTATCGTTTTTTGTAATTCTTCTTTTTTCTTGTCAGTAGTTCAATTTATATACGGGGTGGCGATTTAGACACCTGCATCCAACAAGGGGCCATTCTTACCAGTTATAAACAACTTTCACCATAAAACTAATACTTCGACGGTCCCGAGAGTTATCCGATTCGTGAAAAAAAAAAAACACTAATTCCTATACCTACAACAGTAGACAGACTATTTCGATACACGTAAGAATGTTTTTTTTACGAATCTTATTAATTTATACCTACTTATGTGTTTCATAGCGAAAGTTGTTTAGTATGACAGCTAGAATCATCCCCTTGACGGCTGCAGGTTGGTTTGCCAACTTTTATAATTATCGAAGCCATTGCCTGTAGAAATATAGATGACGAAACAATAAAAAAAATATAGTAGGTGTTTCAAAAACATTCTTATTCTTATGCATATTTTTTGCTACTATGAACCTTTATAACAGGTTTCCATAAAAAAACTCATATCTGTTTTTACACTCTATATTAAGATTACAAAATAGCATTAATTCAGCTTTAATGAAATTAATCCTGTACCCTAATTGCGTAACTTATTTTTGTAAACAATTTTGCCTAATTTGTTTCATATTGACAGCTCAACAACATTCATTGCGTTATTTAAGTTGTTGAACAGATTTTTTTTCCAACTTATGAAGCAATGGATAAGCAATCTGTTTCAAATCGAAACAGATTGTGGTTGTGTTGTATTACGCAATTAGGGTACTGGTCCTATTGCGATGATGTCGCCATTTTGCGTTGAAATAAAAATATAGCAGTTTCCCCTACTATATTTTTACTTTAGAAATATAGTAATATAGCAGGATACTATATCATATAGTAGGGTTGGCAACCTTAGCTGCAGGTCACTAAATCGCCACCCTGAATAGTTTTAGAGCAAAAAAATTTTTCCACCTGAGTGGTACTACTTACTATAGAAGTCACGCCACATTGAGATTATCGAATTTTGAGAAGACATCCGAACAAAGCGAGAAACCAAAGTGAGACAGCATCATCTTCTTGCAGTACTCCTTTGATTGAAAGAACAGGCCCTCTGGGATATTTTATTTTAACGTTCTCTTACAAAGCAAAGTTGTTTTTACCTATAGAGTATAACTTTTTCATTGTTTCGCTACGTTGATTGCGGAAATTATTAGCCGATAATATAGCCAACTAAACTATTTATTTGGATTAATCTGTAGCACCAATTTTTGTCCTAAGTATCTACTGCTTTATTAAGTGAGACATCTATTTTGCCAGCGATCGCTGCGATCACTGAAACTTGAGTTGAGGTCGATCACATTTATCAGAAGTTTTTGATTAATATTCGAATGTTGTGTTAAGTTTGTTATCAGTCCGGAGCCCTTTAAGATTGAGAGAATCACCACCATTAATTGTTATTGAATAGAATATGACAGTAGCAGTAGCTTATGGTTTAGTCATAAAGTTTAGATATACTATGTCTGAGATATTGGTTTGTATTATTGGGATCCCTAGACGCAGGACTGCAATATAATAAAATATATGTAATATCTTACGTTCACGAAGGTATTATTGAAGCAGTTTACCTCGTACTTGAGCTTCTAGATCATTGTAGGTTTGTGCTCTCTATCTTTGTTGGTTTATCGGGGACGACGCGTTTCTATATCTCAAATTCTCATAAACACGTCTGCTTCTTTTTATATTTCTCATAAAGATTTAAGTATTTCTTTGCACGTCATTGGTACAAACGTAAATACAATCAACAACTCTTAAAAATGGCACCACGCCAGGAAAACGCAAGTAAACAGGTAGGTATGTAAAAAGACAAAGAATATGATACGGTGTAAAATAAATAAATAAAATTAATTAAAGGTCATCAAGCACAGGTACGTAGGTATATACTTAGAACTGCTATTGCTGAGTTAATGATGCTTGGAAAAATTGCGAGAGAGACCGCGCGATTGTTTATGTTCAAGCTGCAGCAATGGCTTACAAATTTGATAGAACCGCGGTGGTTGTCAAACAGTTCTTCACAATTGTTCTTTGCAGAAGATCCATTTTAGTTTCAGCAGTAGATTCTTTTTTAGCATTATGTTAGCAATGATTCGTTTTCAGTAGTAGATGTTAACATTATTAGTGATCCTACTAATATTGACTATTTAGTTCTAGGGACAGATTTTCAATAAGTGAAGAGTCACATTGTTTCTACCCAAAGATCCATGAAGCTGCATCCTAATAGCGTCAGTTACTCGGATCACATCCAGATCCTTTTAGCATGTCACAATATTCATTGCGTTGCGCGGATGAATTTTTCTAAAATATTAAGCAATGAATTTTGTTGAACTGTCATCAGGAAAGTGATTGTCATTCCGATTGTGTTACTCAATTAGAGTGTCGTTTTTAAGTAGGCACGTATCGCGAACATGGCCCCTTCCATAAACTGCATTAGTCAAATAAAAAAGTTACGTGTTTCCCGGGAAGTCGGCTTCCTCATGTATAACTTTATCATCATTCGTTGTTCCGCCGCTGCCGCCGCCGATTTGTGATTGAGTAACTGACACGGTTCTCGAATACGGAACCATGTCAGTTTGTTACCCGTGTTGAAAAGTTTATTATTGTATATATTTGGTATACGCGGGAAAAGACCGCCGATTCGTGAAGGTACGTATGCACGCGTAGCATGACCACCGTAGAAACGAGTTTTGTCGACGGAAGAATAGACAAAATGACAGATTGTGATTGTTTATCTGTCATTTTGTCTATTCTTCCGTCGACAAAACTCGTTTCTACGGTGGTCATGCTACGCGTGCTGGAAAATATTGTGTGGAGTTGGAAACCTGCTCACGTATTCCGCAAAAAATGGCGAATACCGCACAAGTTAGACGTAGGTACTTATATTGTAGGTTGTATGAGAAGAGATTTTTTTAAATTGCTGAATTGCTCTGCATTGAGGCCGATAATTATGCATACTTATTTGTTTATTTCATGAGTTATGTACCTATTAAATTCTACACAACTGTCTTGCCCGTTTGTAGATGTATTCTCTTTTATTCCTAACTTTTGGGTTGCTTAAGATAACTTGATAACATTGAAAGTATTCAATCTGTTGTAATATAGTTTTGATCATAACCAGGAATATTTTCTTGGTTAACTTTAAGAATATTAACCATGGCTCTAGCCTCATTGATGGCTGAGTTATCGTATTTTTCTGGGCAGACGATGGAGTGTTAAATCCTGCCGACGCGGGTCAAATCATTGTTGAAAACGAAGCTTAGGCCTTAAAAAGAAAATGTCGCAAGATTGTCAGTCGTTGCAGTTTTGAAGATAACGTGTGCAAAACTTAATAGTGTCTGCAGTGTGATTTGCGCACATAAAAGGCGAATGTTTGAGGCGATATGCACGATTTTCGCTAGGTAAAAGGTCGAGAATTGGTGCTTTTTTATTTGAGATCCTCTACGTCGTCCGAATGATATAGAATTATTTTCTGTATCTATGTACAGGAAATATATCGATAGTTCATTATTATTCAGGTTAGCGTTTTCTGTAATGTTGGTAAGGTTCGCTTTGCATGAAGAATTGGCCGTCCCGCAAATTTCGTTGTAGATTCCTTGGGCACCTTTTATGGCAGTTACCTACCTGATTTCTCTTCTTATACGGGAACTATACAGATTACTCTTAGCTACTTGGGTAATCTTTGGAGATATATGTATCCTACTTTCTCTGTGACTAGAAAATTATTTAATGTTTTTTCCTATGCTTTTCCCATTATTATTGGTGTGTTGCCCATTATCCTATTCGTTTCGGTTTCGTCTCTGTCGCAGACTTCTAGTTTTCTTTTATGGGCCATTTTTGAACCTGAATGCTACTTATTTAGAATTCGTAAGTATTGTTAACTCATTTCCAAATTGAGTTTGACAATTTTTACACCCATTTGAATCTTGACGATACATGCAAGAGATTATTGAAGTTGAGGTTGAAAAGCGACTTTGGATGCATCGAATTCGAAAGCTAGATATCACGTGCGATGCAATCGAATAACAAGAACTATTAAATGTATGTTAGGTACTGCTGGAAAGCAAAAGCGACAATGTGACATGCAATAACTTACTAAATTACCGTGTTGATATAAATGACTTTACAGCAACACAAAAGAAAGTCGAAGAGCCGCCACAGAGCGTTGGTAAGATTTTGAATGACAATAATGGTGAACTATCGTGTATCTATGCGAGATCACGATGCCCCCATTCACAGCGAGTATCAACCGCCGCGCTCGGTTCATCTGCATCCGCCATTTGAATTTGTAATCAGATTTGCGGGACCAGCTTCATCCATCATTCATTACCTCCTCGAGACGTTAACGACGAGCTTAAACGTCCCGACGATTCCCTTTAATCAATTAGATGAAGGTAAAATGATGAAATCGCCCGGTCGAGACTCTCGCCGCGCCAGTAACCGCTCATTATTTCTTCTTACACGTTTTTTATTGCGGCAACATTATACGTGGGTGTGGTTGTAATTTCCTTTCACCGACGTAAGGGCACACACGCAATCTAAAAATTACTCGCGCGATTTTCAACTCTATATCTTAAAAATTAAGATTGAAATTGGTGTGTGATGCCATTTCCTGATGAGAAGATGCCTGATAAAATATTAAGGCGTCCGTCCCTTTCTGTCCTACAAGGTTGTTCTCTGTCTCTCGCGTTGAGAATTTCTGTGGATGTTTTTACGCGCGCCGGGGGGCAAAATGTACGTTGTTTTGGCGGCAAAACGCTTCGGGGACTTCGTAACTCAATAACGCGAATACTCAGAAGGGAGACAGCGCAACATGTTTTATTTACGGCATTTGAATTGAACTGCGTTGGTTTTCCGAGCTAGTGACGTGATGAGTCAGCGTGTTTGTCGCAATGTGTGCGTGACAGCGTGACGTCGGCGTAGCATATTGCTTCGGAAAATAGGTTGTTTATGAGATTAGCTTCGTTGACACGCAATCGTTTTTACGATCGCCGATATTGATCTGGCTGATGTACGGTTATAGCCGTTTGGTTACAATATTGTTCCACTTTTCGTGTATGTAGTTGTCCATTACTTGTTCCCAAATTGGGGAATGCAAAGTGGTGGCTCTTTGAGCCAAAATTTTAAGTATTTTCATTAGATGCAATGTTAACATGTTCGAAACTTATTTCGAGTGATTTAATTGGATTTTCATTTTTGTACAAAACTTAAAATGAAAAACAAGTACAATAACAAATTAACCAATGAATCAGAATCCAAACTTACCAAACTTAGACCCAACACGACCATCACACACGAGGAATCCTTACATATATTATAAAACAAAGTCCCTTGCCGCGTGTGTCTGTCTGTCTGAACGCAATAAACTCAAAAACTACCAAACTTTTACAGTAATTCATGAGGAAGGTTTTGGTGTATAATTCATTAAAATTTTGTGTAAATTGACTTAAATATGACGATTATTGTTGAAGAAGTTGGAAAAAATCATACCAACTGGGAGCTTTACTGGCGTGCGCCGCGTAAACCGCAAAAGATACATAAAATTGATGTTCTACAGTATTATTCACCTTAAAAAGTTCAACAAAAGTATGCGGTGACATATGTCTATCTTCTAAGGATGACCCACAGTAACCATTATTATCTTTCAGAATTTGATAAAAATTTCATTATTATTTCGGAAGCTATTTTGACCGGTATTGTATTAATCCTTATCCAATAAAATATCTTATTAAAATTGGGCATTTAATTCAGATTAAAATATGCCTTGACATTATATCATTTAAATGAATAGTTTAAAAGATATCACAGATTTAAAATTACGCGTAACTACATAATTACGGTTGACGGCAACGCGGGCGCAGCGGTATTAGTCAATGACCTTTCCTCGGCTGTTAGGTATGTAGTCTCGGTAGTACGTTCTCGTGGGATAGTTTTCGACATCCACGCGGGTGAAGCCGCGGGCAAAAGCTAGTCAAAATATGTATTGACGTTATTGCATTCGTATGCGTGTGCGTGTGCGTGTACTACTGTTGTTTCACGAACTGATGCCAAATAAATGTTATTCTTTCCGCGGGCAAAATCTAGCTAAAACTTAAACAAGCTAAACAAAATGCGACAGCAAAATCTCCGCTAACTAAAATAAATGGCTGCTTTGATCCTGCTCGTATTTTATTAAAATACGTACGAGCGTGCATTACCCCAATTTAAGCGTGCAATTAGTGTACGCGATCCCTCGGGGGTGGAAAGAGGAGGTGAGTCCCCCTCGCGAGGGGGTCGTAGGGTGGTTGGGGGATAACGGACATCCTTTGTGATCCCCCTTTGTCCCGAGCCATTTCCACCAGACGCCACGGACAACGGAAATGGAATTGGAAAATGATTTGGCTTTTAGTTGATTGCCTCGCACTTTGCTCTTGTTGTAGTTCATTGGGAACCTTGTTAGGGCTAAAACGCTTTTTTATTTTTGGAAACTACTTATCGTCATTTGTCATCATTATGTTCCTAAAAGTTTTGTGGGGATGATTTATTCGGGCGAAGATAGTTTGAGACTACTCGAAAACTATTTTGTAGTACCTAAAGCATATTCAACACTATGACGTTCTCTCACTAAATAACAAACAATTTTTTTTTTACAATTTTGATGCATGTTGAAGTTCCAAAAGTACCTTAAAAATCAGTCCACTAGCTAGACAGTTTGTGAGTATCCGATATGAGTATGTATGAACTTGGAAAATTGCCTTTTTCTCATTGTAATCCTGTACCCTAATTGCGTAACTTATTTTCGTAAACAATTTTGCCTAATTTGTTTCATTTTGACAGTTCAACAACATTCATTGCGTTATTTACTTTGTTGAGCAGATTTTTTTTTCCAACTTATGTAGCAATGGATTAGCAATGTGTTTCAAATCGAAACAGATTGTGATTGTGTTGTATTACGCATTTAGGGTACTGGTCCTTATGAAAATCTGTGTGGGCTTAAGTCTAAAACATCATTGAGTAAGTACCTACCAGCTCTAGTTAAATAAAAAGCCAAAGCATAGAAAGAGACAAAATAAAATAAAAACGTTAAAATAAAAAAATAAACGAATAAAAAGGGATGCGTGTTTAGAAGCCGTCTGCTTGCTCTACCCAAAGATAATGTAAATAGATGGGTTGGCAGATCTTGAGGTCGTCACAGTTAGTGCTCAGAGTGAGAACACTGTTAGGCAAGTGATTGTCGTCCTCGAATCGCGTGAACGATCTACAGTGTGCTCTGTTTCTGTTTCTCACAGGAAAATAGTCACTAGCATGAACACTGTAGATCTAATCACAAATTTGATGAATATTAAGATACCTGCCATTTATTTGCTAACTTTATAATATAGGTACCGAGACCATAATGAAGCCAAAAAGTTTAATAATAGCTTTGAAGTTATAAATAAACAACAAAAAAATAACATTGTAAGTTAAATATTTTCAAGTCTAAGAAAAATCGATACCTATTGCACCTTTTATTTAATTATAGACCCATCTATTTCGGGTCCACCTGCAGGTAGCTAGTTAATTTAGTGCTAAAACAGTGAACGGATAAAAATTCGCGTCGTCTTCGCATAAATTTCGACGTCATTAAGCGTTGTGTGAAAAAACTTGCGCGTGCGCACGGGTGGCTGCGAACTGTAATTTAGTAACATTAACGCACCGGTAAGACGAGTAGCTGTCCAGACACGTACTTATATCAATATCAGATATGTATGAATACATTAATAATATGTCGCGTGTATCTCATCAACAGCTGATAAATGTCGATAGCAAATTATCGAAAGAAATAACATTATAGTTGAAGTTCCGATGAGGGTGAAATAACAATTACAGTATTCTTGATAAAAGATAAACTGCAAAGTAAATGTATCTATTGAAAAACAAGCCATGTACTAAATATCTATCTTCAATAGATAGAGCGTCTTTGTCGATTGTTAATACTTTATCGTGCTACATATTTTTTAAATGATATATAACTAGACATTGAATTCTACTTAAACTTTTAGTTTTTTCCGTTTACCATCTACATCTCTACCTACAATCTTTTGTGTCTCTCGGATATCAATACCAAAATGTCACATGTTCTTCGATGCTGCTAAAGCCATTTACGGGCCCATCTCCGTAACGGGCTCTTTATCGTCAATCGTGCTTCTACCAAGAACACATCATTACCAAGCACATTCCCTTGCGGTAATAACGGTTGTTGCATCTGTCGTCTCGAGAAGCCATGATTGCTGTATCTTGACAACATGCAAGTACCTATAAAGGTGCAACCCGTTCAACGATATTGCGGTTGATCGACGTCGACCTGTCGATATCAAATTGATTAGTAAGTCGATATTCGAACGCTGATCGACCACTAAACATTCGTTACTACTAAGTGAATTCCACGCTATCGATCGACATCGAATGTATCTACATACACGATATTTGATTGGCAGGAACGGTCGATGTCATCGTTCAGCGATCAACCACAATCTGATTGCACTTTAAATAAAACCCATAAATTTTGCTTACAAATTGTCGCATCTATTTTTCCCGAAGAGAATTCATCCGGTCCTGAATAGGGGAACGGACGAGTGTATCTCGATTTTCGGACACAATTCCAATCTCGGCCTGTTGGTGAAAGAAATATCGTTAGATTCATTCGTCCACGAATTACGGGCTACGTTGCCACTGGTTTCAAAAGTTCCGATTCCAGATCAATATTCCTCTTCATAGTTGCATTTCAAAATGTGGATATTGGAAGAGCTGTTTCTAACCAGAAGTTACTTTAGGCACAGTTGTTTGATAGGACTGCCTCGTTGGTCTAGTGGTCGCAAGCGCTACTGTTGAGCATGAGGTCTTGGGTTCGATTCCCGGGTCGGGCAAAGTGTTATTGGGTTTTTCTATCTAGAATTTCTCAGTAACAGCTCGGAGTCTGGATTTGTGCCCGGTTGATGGCAATAGGCTCGCCCCCTGTTACATGGGACTTAAAACATAACTGGCGAAATGTGGGTGTACCTGCTACAGGGTCAACTCTACCCAACCATTCGGGGAAACAAGGCGTGATGTTATGTGTTGTTTGATAGGCATTAATAACCTGAATGAACTCATTAGATTTTATAGAAGCATCCCGCAGTCCACCAAAAGAGCAAACTGCGATCCTAAAATGAGATAAAATCGTTTAGTAAGTAGTTGTGCCAATTTCCAACTAAATTAATCAAATGGATGAAATTAGCAATACGCATTTACAGACTGCACTAAAACTGCAAATTAAATCTATACTAATCTAACTACATTTCTAATCTATCTGTTTGTAATCTAACGTAAGTAAAATTCTGATCAAAGAAAAAATAACTCCGGTTATTGACTGCCAAAACTTTTGACCCTTGTCTGTTGTCAAATGATAACATCTTCAGGCATCACCACTGGTTCGTCTGGCTGAATCAAATTATAACTTTTTATTTTAATTGACAGTTGCTGATTTTGGTTTTAGCTACATAAATTATTACGTTAAGTAAAAATGAATGATCTGAGATATAGGTTTCTCCTATATGAAAAGAACCCTTGCCCGGCTTATGGGACTGTTATAGATCATTGGCAAAGTTTGTTAACTAGCGGTTTAATACCTGACTGCTGTTTATATCTTAAATTCTCGAAAATTGTTACCCTAGGAGCTAGTGTGAGTTAAGCTAAGGCCTATGCCTCATTTACTTTCTCCCGATCCTTTATCTCATTAAACCTCTTTTCCCTTTGCCTATTTTCCTTCTTTGCTTCCTGAATGGCATAATGTGACCATCATTTCGTTTGCCGTTATGACAATATTCTCTCACGTTGATTAACATCCTATTAGTAGACCATTCAACATTGTCCATTAACGAGTATATATGAGGGATACTGTCTCTAAATGGTCTTGATAAAATTTGCATGTTTAATTGAACTGTGATTTGCATTAAACAGTTCTTTAGGTACAAACATTCCTATTCTGAACATTTGCATGCAAATTAGGTAATTTCAACACCAGTCGTAGGTATCACAGGTTGTTTGTGATCATTGTAAATAACTTTTATGGGTACTTTATCTTAAGTTAATCTGATTTACTTATTTTTGTCAATAGTCACTAAATTATACGTTGTGTCTTTACGCTGTATTATATTATATATTATGGCTTTATGCATGATGCCATGTGTTTATCTTGTCTACAGGGTCAAAAAGCTTAGTTTCCAAAGTAAAATTTTGATGACTGTTGTGTCTTCGAGTGAAATCCGAAATTGTAATATATCCTCCCACGGCATCGGTACGCCCATTTCTGAAGAAATTAATTTACTTGTGGGTAAAATTATTTACAGAAACCGTGCCTTCAGCAGGGTAGGTAATTGCGTAACACACATAAAATGACAATTGATCGCAATGGGTTTCATTTTGACAGTTCGCCCACGTTCATTGCGTTATTTACGTTGTTGAGCAGACGAATTTTTTAAACCTATGAAGCAATGCGTTAGCAATATCCTTCAAAAGTCTTGGATTGTAATTGAAAGTGTATTAGGTCAGTCCCTGCCTAGGCATCACAAACGCTTTGGTCATACATGTGATTGTCATCACTCCATACTTGCGGATGGTGCAGATTTGGGAAAAAAACGTCTACTGCATAATTATTATAAATTCGATACTATTTGGATGTTTAATAGTGGAAAGTGCGAAAAGAGGAGGATGGTTGACTTCTCGACGGTATATCTTTCTGCGAATCAGAGCGGTTGCATCGATATTTTGCCGAATTTCGCGAGAGAATTCATTTGGACGGTTTAGAGCGATATCTTTAATGTTACGAATACATGATAACCTTCCAAACGAGGCCAGAATTTTAATTTTTAAATCTGACATTTAATTATATCAAGAATTTTGGTACATTTCGATACAATCGATTCCGAATCGAATATATTAGCTGGATTACGAAGTGATTAATTATGTTTATGTGGCACGAACTGGTTGATAGGCACAAAAAGCACATGTTGGCCAATAGTTTGACATTTGTGCTTTACGTACTATGTTCTAGTCTGCGCTACGTTTTAACGACATAGCCGCTATTGACTAACATTTGTGGCCCATAAAACTATTTTAATCTGTCCATTAGTATGCTAGCAGCGCTCGTCAATTAGGAGACCGGCGAATGTTGCCACATTTACTCCGAAGTTGCCATGTAGGGAACCTTTTTTCACCCAATATTTATTTCAATTACGGCTAAATAATGCGCTGTGCTATTATGATGGATTACAAAGTTGCATTTCGCTCATTTGTGTTGTTCAAGAATTTTACTTCGTTATAATTAAAATTATTATATTGTTTTGTTGTAATATTGTTTGAGTAGTAGGTATGTTTTCCACGTATTTGATGTAGATAAACTTAATTAAGTTAATTAAATTCCAGAATAATTCCGGTTACGAGTATTCGTTTGGAACAAGTAAAAACTCGTCTTTCAAATAGCAATTCATGATTAAATGTTTATTGTTGGACTAATATCCAACTTTCTTCAATAAGTCGTATGGCCCAATCGTCAAACACACTAGCTAAACAAAACTTATCCCTAATCCAATTCTTCCACCTCACCCAACACCCCGAATAAAAATTCCCACATAAAAAACTCAAGGGTTGTAATAAATCCAATCGCCCGTAACTTTAATCTGGCAACCCAGCGCATGCTCAGAGTTGCTCGCCGAAAAAACTCGTGCGCCGGCCAGTCCGACCAGTTTCGCGTTCGCAGAATTGACGCGAGAGCGAGAAAAATAAACAAATTGCTGGTGACCGGTGGCCCGAGCGAATGTCGTCAAGGTTCACTACTTTTATATTTTAGTTAAATATGTGCTAATTGACACCGAAATGTCAAATGTTCGACTACATTTTGGAGTAGATGCGACATAAGAATTCTTCTGTTGGGTCATTAGTACCAGTACCTATAGATAAGGATAATGACAGACTACAGTAGGTAGGTAAGTAAATATAAGTTGTTGTGTCGTGTCTGTAAGAATAGAATGCTCAATTATTATTTTTCGAAATATTCCTGAAAGGAAGATGGATGCTGATGAGTAATAAGAAGCTGATTGTGGCCTTGCAGCTAATGAAAGTAGTACTAACAATATTGCATGGTAAAGTAGCAGTGGGTGACGCTAATAAGTCGGCAGCCACCCAGTGTTAAATTAGTTTATCAAAATGTATTTAAATCAGCCGTCCGTTGCTGCTAAATTCTCGCAAATCCCTATCCTTATATTTCCTGTTATTAAGTATCCATTTTTATTCAAATCGTTTAATAAGCTGTTATAATATAAATTATGTTCATCATGTAAATCAAGTTCGTTTAGTTCATCATGCCATGGTTTTTCAACAACCACTCCGAATCTTC
The DNA here is from genome assembly GCA_963680765.1 of Agrochola lychnidis. NCBI lineage: Eukaryota > Metazoa > Arthropoda > Insecta > Lepidoptera > Noctuidae > Agrochola > Agrochola lychnidis. Next base: position 8,832,728 of record OY796863.1, on the reverse strand, counting down.
AATGTAGTGGTTATTGTTGATTTACTGTTAATCAGGATTGATAGTTTCTAGGCTTGATTTACGCGTGCTTTTCATTGACCACAGTTTCTTCAATATGCTGATTAAAAAAAAAAAACTCAAAGTATTTTCAAATTCAAATTCTAAAGTCATTTATTCAAACTAGGCTGAGAATCAGCACTTTTCGAACATCAAAATTACATAGGACAGTCCTCCAAAACGCCCACCCTTTCACCACTTCCTAGTGCCTTTAGCTGTGAAGAAGAAGTGGCGCAACAAACTGCCCAGCAGCATTTTTTTCAATTACACCATTTACAGGCACTTTGGAATTGTCAAGGAGTCGGTCATTTAGAAAGATGGAAACTACAACTAGTTGCCCATTCCAAAGCGTAGGTTTCCATGGAGAAGAAAAAATCAAAATATTTGTGCCTACTTTTGCGCTATCGTCTATGCGTTGCGCCGCGATCGTTGGCGAAATCACACGCGAAGGCGAAGGCGAAGCGATTATATCTATAAGAAGAACTACCATTTATAAGTCTCGGCTTTCGGCAAACAACTCGGCTCTTAACATTTCCATGTAAGGCAGCTCGATGAGCTCAACTTAATATAATAAGGTTTAATATGAAATGGAAACCTTTCGAGAAAGTTGACGGAGAGACGAAAGTGCTGTGTGTAAAGCTAATTATGCGATATCACGAATTCTAATTCATGTATTGTATGATGATGTGCTATTTGCCTTTTCGACTTAAGAGGTATTGATTTGATAGAAAGTTTAGGCTTATTGACGAGGGAGAAGGCCGAGCCACGATGTGAATTCATTTATTTTTTGATTCCGACGACGTGTGTGTCAATAGATTTGACCTGTGCAACAGGATCACTACAAGACAGTATGAATAAACTGAATTACCTTCAGGAATGCTTGCCGAGGTCGGTCCGTGGACGGGTGACCATCCATTACCTACATATCGACACCCCTCCGTGCCTCACCGGAAAGCACGTTGAACCGTTGGTCCCGGTTGTCATTTGTTGATTTTTGACTGTCACCACGGGTACTCAGAAGCCCGAAAGTCTGACAACCAGTCTTGCTAAGGAGTATCGTATTACCCAGCAACTAGGTTGTGGAGGTCCGATGTCGCTCCTTGTAAAATACAATTTAGCTGCATCCGGTTAGACTGGAAGCTGACCCCAACATAGTTCGGAAAAGACTAGGCAGATGATGGCCTACAGGAAAATCAACTAACGCATTAACTGAACAGGTATGATTATTCATGTACCTTATGTACCTAAAGAGATCTCTATTCTTATATAACTTAAGCGAAGTGAGCTGCCTAGCATAAGGTGAAATGACAGCTCACTTCATCTTAAGTTTTCACGGTAAGATTATATATAGATCGGTAAGATTTAGTAGTGATAGCCTAGATCTCGAGTTCGAATCCAAGGCACGCCCCTCTGACTTTTCGGATTCATGTGCGTATTGTATAATTATCACTTGCTTCAAAAACGGTGAACGAAAACATCGTGAGGAAACCGGCCTGAAAGATATTTCTCGACGGCACGTGAAGCCAAGTTAGAGGCCCATGGGTGGCTTTAAAACTCCACAAGGTTAGGTTAAAACGTTAGGATTTTTACAGAATATACTTTTACCGGCTTAAATTATAGTCCTCTGCTTTGTTGACCTCCTCAACGCCGATTCTGATGGACTCTTTTTTATTTTAGATCACTTCTCTTTATGCCACGTGTAACTTGCTCATTAAACTCATAAGTACTGACCTTCTTCTTATTTTTGTTTCGATATATGTCGAAACGCAAATTAATGTTATTCAATAATGTATTCATTAATGTTGCATATACTATATGGGCCAATTAGGTGGCTACGTTAATTGCTGCGTCGCTCGAAGCGTTGTTCAGGGGTCCTACCACCAGCTCATAAAGCAGTATTATTTTAATATTACTTCAGTGGGAGAAAGAGATGGAGCTATACGTCCTGTAGAGCTTCATCTCTTTCCCACACTGAAGTAATATTAAAATAATACTGCTTTATGAGCTGGTGGTAGGCTCCCCAGATCGTTAAGGGTGCAGGGACATTTGGGACACTCTAGTACTGTCCATATCATTGTATCTATTGTATGGATACGTTGAAATAAAATTGTGGTATAACAGGTAAAAAATGGATTTTTAACTCACTAATTTTGAACTCGACTAGAAAAATGTGCTGTGACGGTGAAAGTGTACAGATTGTGCAAAATACGACGTACTTTGTTTTTTATAATTTACTATTTTTATTTATTATTTACTAAAACTGCTGTCTACAGGGCGATTGGTAATTACGTACATTCCCTGAAAAGGGGATATCAAATCGAGTTTTTATGCCGTTAAAGTTTTATGGATACTTTCCGCCTTATAAAAACTGCTAATATAAGAAATCAACTCAATTCTGGACTCAAATTTTATACCTTTCTGATATCCTGCTCGAAATATGACCGAACGAGGGTATTGATATTTATTTCCATTGAAAAAACGAAAAAACCTCTGTGGGTTTTTTACGGTCTTTTTCATTTTCATTCTCAAAAACAAAAGTCATAACAAAAATATGATTCTGCAATGATATTTATTGATGAATGTGGGTAAGCGTTACTATAGCGATCGGTCGCTGCGAGCGGGAATGGTCCTAGCGGTGTTCAGATATGCGCCCGCGATAGTACTAACAAAAAACAAGAATTCGGGCGACGCGGGTCGGAATTTTTGTCAGGGTTTTAGTAATTACTTCTGCCAAATAGTGTGTATAACTCACAACCATATTATTTGCAATCGCATCAACCTGAGGTGAACAGCGGCCAGTCACAAGGCGTACTTGTAGGTACCACGGTCGGAGCTGAACATAAACAACGAGGAGCCGGCCGATGTCGCCCTGGACTTTGCTGCGGACAACTCATCAGAACGAAAAGGAATAGAATCGAGATAGCAGTTTAACCCCGCCAAAAGATTCACCAGTGAAGCTGTACTTGCACCAGCCTAGCGAAGAGAATCATCATGAGAGACTTGATTAACCATACTAGGAATAACCCAAAACAAGAGAAAATTCATGAAAGGTTAGACGGAAAAAACCGTAACCAAATGCATCAAGAATCACAGGATCTGCTATCTCGCACATGTTCACAGTCGCCGCAAACTATATCCGTACATACATGCAGTACAAGACCAAATCCAAGAAAGCCGGCCTACCTATTTACACATGAAATGATATCCTAAACCAGGATATGCCTTACTTCGACAAGGAAATCACTTTTGGATGGACATGTCTAAAGACCAAGATAAGATTAAGAAGACTGCTAGCGAGATTTACAAGAAACCTGAAACGGAACCAGCCTAGCGGCGCCGTCGTAAAAAGATGCCCATCCATAGATAAATATCACCCGTCTCTCCACTATTCCATTGCTTACTCAAGGATGCATATCCGGCAGGCTCGCAAATCCATCCTTATCCTAAGGGCACGTCTTCCCTACCATTACCGCGCCCTCTGGTCTACTCCTGGATATGCAATGGCCTCTGTAGCCCCATGAAGCATGAGGCTCCAGCGGCCAGTGCAAATCTCGGGGTTCATTCGATTTATCGAGTCTGGTTAACCCACGCTGGGGTCGGTGCATTTCATTCATTCATTCACTAATTTTGAACTCGACTAAAGAAAAACGTATTGTAAAATAGGCTAATATTTCATTTTATAATATTTAACCAGCTGTTGCATGTCGATACAACAAAATTGAATCACAAAAAATTAGTGCGGGGAATCACGATTTCGAAAACACGAATTTATGTACTGCAGTATCAATTAAATATCGAATTCAGTAAGTATTCGATTCACGCGATGTAGTCACAGCACAAGGCTAATTCACACGTAGCAGTTTATACGATCACAAGCCGATTGCATTCCCATCGGCAAAAGTTACGGACTTCCATACATTCAAACGTTCATCCCCTATTTAACCCTTTAGGAGACGAATTTTCGAAAATCCTTCTAATCCTTCACTTTCATCATACTTATAATGAACTCTCGTGCAAAATTTCTTGCTTCTAGACACAGCGGTTTAGGCTGTGCGTTGTCTTTGAATGAATTTAAGATTTTTATTAAGTAGATTCGTAAATTGTCACGGTAGCACATTTGATTGTTTTCGATTTACAATTGACAACATTTTAGACCTATGCATACTTGAGGAATGAACTACACAATCAAGTTAATTAAATAAAGTGTTATCTATTATTTGAATTCTTAATATCTTTATTCCACTACGTCACAGTCGCACGCTCAAAGTAACTCAACTCTAATTACAGCACGGTACCGCGGAAACCAATTAGAACAAAATGTGTGTCGCGCGTAAACTAGTGCGTCGACTACAAACTACAACGCTTTTGTTGTCTCTCTTAATGAGGTTGAGTGAGCGTTGAATCACTGTGAGGTTTGTTACTGTGGCGTTATCTAATAGTTAGGGTTGGCATGATTAATTTGCGCAAATAATTAAAAATGAGAACTTATGATTGTTTACTTACCTAATTAAAATATTATTTAATAAATAATACATACATTTAGTTTACCTACCGAAGTAAGATATTATATTTTAATTCGTAAGTTATAAAAACATAAATATTTATTTATTCGTTAATTATTTATTTAAATCACAATTATAACACCTTTACAGATTCATCCAAGGCGATGTTATAAGTCACAAAATATACACAAATTTCCAAATTAATAACTTGTAAGCAGAATTACAATGAATTATATAATATTATGTAATATAACAATTATTCTAAAATTGACAACTTTTATTCTATCAAACGTCTTTCAATTATAAATTATAGTCAGCAGAACATTACTAGGTTATCAATAATAAAACAATTCTAACGGCTTTGGCACTTGCTCTACTTGATTGCGAATTGTATGTGAAAGTATTAATTTTTTTGATTAATTAATTTAGGGTAGAATTTTCCTAATCTTAATTTCCAGTACCTTTTAAGTAAATTATTATTCTAATCTCAGCGGCTTACAACATTATTTATTAGACCCAATCTACCTAGCCGTTTCCCAACTATGTTGGGGTCGGTTTTCAGTCTAACCGGATGCAGCTGAATACCGCAGTATTTTACATGGAGCGATAGTATAGTGGGTCAGATAATAGGTAGGTCAGGTAGTAGTCAGATAGTAGTAGAAAGGTGAGGTCGTTGATAAGACTGGTTGTCAGACTTTTGGGCTTCTGAATGCCCGTAACGACTGTCGAAGATCTACGAATGACAGCGGGGCTTGAACGTGCTTTCCAAGGCACGGAGGGCTCTTGATATGTGTATGTGATATAATGGATGGTGACCTGTCCACGAGCCGACAACCGCGGGAACTGTAGCTTAATCGGTCGACCCTCGCGGCTGTTATCATTTAGCCACAAGCCACCCATTCATGAACCGACCGCGGTAAACGTAGCCACGAACTCCTACAACTTATTAGGCCTATTATTAAAATGTTCTTTATTAGTTCTTCTTAAAACGGTCCTGTGAGTGTACGAGTACCTTTTTTTTTTAAGCTATTGCATAGCTTTTATCGCGGGCTTTGAGCGCGGCGACCGAATCAAGAAATTCCGTAACGAAAAAAATCTAACACCCCCCACTCCGCCTACCATGTAATGACGGTTATGACGGTACGTAATTTTTGTTTTATGTCATCACGTCATCATCCCAAGTGTAGCGTTGACTAATAGGGAGTATGGAGGTTACAAATGCTATGCAATAGCTTTACCGCGGCAGTCCCCGAGTACCACAGGTTTTTTTTTGGGTGGTATATTCTCGAATAACTTCTCCCGCTTTGGGTGTAGCGGGAGGGCGTGTCAGACTCTTACTGACTAAAACCCACCCGTGTTCCTTCAGTTGCCATGTTAAAAACAAATCCAGACCGGAGTGCGGGATATAAACAAAACAAATCGTGAAAAAAAAGTGGTGGCACTCCGGGAGTGCCGACAGAAGTGAAAACTTGAACAAGATCGCCTTGGTGGAAGAAAATACTTGTATAGAACATTGGTCCGTAAACTTATCTAAATAAAGAGCAGAATTGCGTTTACAAAACCTTTAAAGTAAAAATACTTGCATAGAACATTGATCCGTAATACACATAATCGCGTTGAACATAATCGCGTTTACAAAAATTTGGTGTCGTCACAGTGTCGCGAAATAATTGGTTTAGTCCCATCTCAAAAATACCCAACGCGCCTAAAGAAGTTTTCACTTCAAAAAAATATTCCGACGAACTGAGAACCTCCTCCTTTTTTGAAGTTGATTTAAAAAGAGAGCTGGTTCATCCTACAATGACTTTGTTTCTATTAATAAGGTCTAGAAGAGAAAGCAGTGTCACTTTGGTGTTGAAAATCTATTTATGGAGAGGTAACATTAATTTCACATGGTGCTGTGTCCAAAAGCTGCAAGGAAATTAAATATGTCCCGTATGTGAGTGGCATCGCAACGAAGCCATTGTCGCTTTGTCGAAGGTATTGTTGAATCACTGCACGCGGCGGTTGTGCTGTGGCAAGCGTTGCAAAACGGGTTCAAGGCTGTCGTGATTTTATTAATTATTTTTAGAAAAACAATTTTTAATTTATTATGTCGAGAAATAAAAAATATTATGGTGTTGTTGTGTCGTTTTTGCACGTTGTTAATTTATTTAAACAAGAAATAGTTGGAAATAAAGTGGACTGGTAAAAACTGGTTCTCTTTCGTTAATGGGAAGTGTCAGTGCTTTGTTATTTGCATTAATTATATTTTCAAAGTCCCGTATACTGCACTAACTTTCCCCTAAGTAATTACAATGTTAATGTAAATCCATGACAACGTAGTAACTTGCGTACTCAATAATATGTTAAGATACGACCATTTCGCGCAACTTAGCCATAAAACAGTTCATAAAATTAACGAGGTACTTTCCACAACGATTTCATTTTCACGCTTACGTATCTTTAATAGCTCCAGGAAAAAGGTAAAAAACCACTAACTTAAAAAAATGCGTATGTAAAATACAATGTATAACTGAATTTATGCATATTATGAAAGAGTTTGTTCAGAATCGATTTCTGTCATTTTTAATGTAGGTAATAGAGACGTCTTTTATCCAAAATATATTGAACACTACATAAATTACACACACACACTACCACTATACAGTAAAAAAAAAAAACAAAATGGAAGCACCTACTACGCTAGACCTTTATACGTGTGCGACTGTGTGCGTGCGTAGATTTGTATTAATGTGACCACAATTTTCTCCCACTATCAGTATATCTAATTTAATAAATAAACAATAGAGATTTCTATAGAAATAAGCATCACCTTTGTACGTATTTTTCTGTTCCTTTCTTCTTGTCTGTTTATATGTGTGTACATAAACGGTTAAATAAATAAATAAATGATTAGACTTAATTTAATAGTTTCTCTAAATGTTATATTTTCTTTTTTTTTGATGTCCTTCAAAAATTCATTTTATTTTCCAAATTTTATGTTTTAAATATTTTTTCTCTATGTTTTAACTTTGTTAGCTTAGTTTTTAACTTTATTGTGCATGCTGTGGTCTCCTATAAGTGAAGGAGTACATCTACTTAATACCCGATGTTGCCCTTTAATTATGTGTCATCTTTTGTTGGAGATCCTAAATAAATAATTAAATTATCGATAATGTATTATGATTATAAGTTTATAACATAATATTCTAATTGGAGTGTTTGTGCGTTCATTCCGGGACATGTTGACAAATTGATGTAAAAATGTGATAAAAGACGTCTTTTGCTACAGGATCTGCTGGAACAAAACTTCAGATGAAATAAGAAGTAAATACTTACCTTTTCATTGCTGAGCCGCTCGCTTCCAATGAAGACCAGCAACCTCCAACAGGTCGTCTGTCGACCGTCCTTATAGAGAGCTGTTCAACCCTCAACGTAATGGTGGCCATTCCAGCACCTATGTGCCCAAACGGTTGTCCTGCCCATTGCCACTTCAACCTGCAAAATTTAAAAAAGATCATTGTGAAAATCATATTTATTGTGAAAATCTTTTTTTTTTTTTTGATAATTCTACTGATAATCCTTCTTTTATCTTTAATTCTTCGTGTTTAAATAAAAAAAAACAGTTTTATTTTTACGATGTGCCAGGGTGGCAGCCCTATCGTCGCTACCGAACGTTAGCTGTTGCGACAAATTGTCGACTAATGGCTGCTCGGTAGGTACTCGCGTAATTGTTTCCTTCTTTTACCTACTTCGTGATTTCAGTAAAAGCACCAGTATTTGGAAAGTAAATACGTGTGATTGTCGGTTGAAAACTACCTAGAATCTGGCCACGCTAAGTCTGCATAAGTAAACAAACGGTGGAATTTGAAAATCTATAGATGGCAACACCATCATGTCCTACGAAAAAAGAATTTGATACTTTGTCTATTTGTTTTTGATAGGTTATTTTGTTTATATTCTGATTTATTCCTGGTACTGTCCTGGTTTATATTCTGATTTATTCCTGGTCCTGGCACTTTAGCACGATGCAGTGTGGATATGATACAGTTTTCTTTGTATGGAGGTAGAGCATAGGTACGACATAGTCATACATAATCTATTAAGCAAAAATCAAAAGGAAAAATATCAAAATCATTAGATCTACTTACAACCCCAAAACTTGCATAACTGACTGATGTAAAAGTATAAGATGTATAAAAATTTTTGGGGTTGCCCATTTATTTCATTGCAGATTTGGCATGGCCAGGACTCTACCTACCTGTACCCAATTGGTTGATTAATTTTGCTGCGCAAAAGAAAATAATTTATATGACTAATTCATATTTTTTTTTAAATTTGCCAACTTGACCTTTCAACTGTCATTAACAAGACACAATAGAATTTTAATTGTTATCCACCTCAATGAGGCGTCGTAACAGATGATGAGATAATAAACATTAGGTATAAATAAGGGCCTGTGCACACTACGTTTTTTAAACGCGCCGTCGACGCGCGTTTTAGAAACGCGCGTCGACGGCGCGCTTTTATCCTACAGAAGGTCTACAGGCTGCGTCTGACTCGCGTGCGTATCGCGTCTGTATCGCTACAAACGCGCGTCGACGGCGCGTTTAAAAAACGTGGTGTGCATAGGCTCTAAGAGTAACGTTTTGAACTTTTTCCTTTAGATAGTATGTAGGTACTTTTAACACAGCTTGATTTATTTTATTTATTTATTTGGGAAAACATGCACAATATTGCAGACATAGATCCAAGTTATTGCACAGTTAAATTTAAATAAAAACAGATTCAGGATCTTCCATTTCACGCCCATATCTGAACAGAGTTGAACACTGATTTCTGCTAAAACTACCAACTGTTGTAAAGAATAAAAAATATGGTAGTTTTATCTTGCAAAGAAAAAAAAAGCGATTACTTAAAGATCTTATAAAATCCATCTGCCTAGCCTTTTCCCAACTATGTTGGGGTCGACTTCCAGTCTAACCAGATGCAGCTGAATACCAGTATCTGACCTCCACAACCCAGTAACTGGGTAATACTATACCTCTTAGTAAGACTGGTTGTCAGACTTTCGGGCTCCTGACGACCCGTAACGACTGTCAAAGATCTACGAATGACAGCCGGGACCAACGGCTTAACGTGCTTTCCAAGGCACGGTGGAGTCTTGGTATGTCAAGATAGTCACCCATCCACGGACCAACCCCGGTAAGCGTAGCTTAACCTGATGGATCGAACCGTGCGGCTGTTATTCCTTAGCCACGAACTTGAGCACTTATAGATCTTATAAAGACATCTTAATCATCAGCAAAAAACAAGTCTCAATAAATCAATCCGGAATGGTAATAGAACGTTACACACAATAATTAGCCACTAATTAAATACAAAAAACACTATAAAGTGAAGAAATGGATGACCAGTGAAAGCTGAAGTGCCTTCAGCACGCGAGTAAACAAATGACTCTATTCGCTATTTTTTTAACACTATCGGTGCGTGAGGTTTACTACTAATGTTGGACTCAACCCCTCGATGATTCGGGCCATTAAATGGACTAAGGTAGATTAAAAATGACTTAATGGTTAAAAAATTAATGCAGTGTAACACGTTAGTTAATTATTTTGTGTTATTAAAATAAAGAAAGTATATTGCATAGGTGGGCGCTTGTGACGGTGGGTTCATTAAAAAGTTTTTCACAAAAAAATTGGGAAAATCCTGTAGAGAAAAATGAAAAAAAAAACGATGTAATACTAGTACTACTACCTAGTACCTAATACTATTCATCATTTCAGCCGAAAGACGTCCACTGCTGGACATAGGCCTCCCCCAAGCACCGCCACTTCGACCGATTCTGTGCTTTCTGCATCCAGCGGATTCCTGCGGCCTTCACAAGGTCATCGGTCCATCTTGTGGGAGGCCTTCCAACGCTACGTCTTCCGGTACGTGGTCGCCACTCCAGAACCTTTCGACCCCATCGGCCATCCGTTCTGCGAGCAATGTGCCCTGCCCATTGCCACTTAAGTTTGGCAATTCTTCGGGCTATGTCGGTTACCTTGGTTCTCCTGCGGATCTCTTCATTTCTGATTCGATCACGTAGGGAAACTCCAAGCATAGCCCTCTCCATTGCCCTTTGGGTGACTTTTAGCCTTCTGATAAGGCCCATTGTGAGCGACCACGTTTCAGTACCATAGGTCATCACTGGCAACACGCACTGGTCAAAGACTTTCGTCTTGAGACACTGTGGTATGTGGGACGAAAAGATATTGCGTAGCTTCCCGAACGCTGCCCAGCCGAGTCGGATTCGACGATTGACCTCTTTCTCGAAGTTGGACCTACCTAGCTGGACAATTTGTCCTAGGTAAACATACTCGTCCACAACTTCGAGCGTAGCGTCTCCGATCTTCATGGGAGTGGGTGTCACATGGGCATTTGACATGACTTTTGTCTTGTCCATGTTCATTTTAAGACCCACTCTTTCGGAGGCTCTACTGAGGTCATCGAGCATTGTACTGAGTTTCTCCATGGTCTCAGCCATGATAACTATGTCGTCGGCAAACCGAAGGTTAGTGATATACTCGCCATTGATGTTGATGCCTAGCCCTTTCCAATCCAGAACCTTGAAGACATCCTCCAGTGCAGCGGTGAACAGTTTCGGAGAGATAACGTCTCCCTGTCTCACACCTCGCTGCAGAAGGATAGGTTTCGAGGTCTGGTCCTGGAGTCGAACTGACATAGTGGCGTTTTTGTACAAACACTTTAGCACCTCGATGTACCGATAGTCGATCTGGCACCGTTGAAGAGACTGCAGCACAGCCCATGTCTCGACCGAATCGAAGGCTTTCTCGTAGTCCACAAACGCTAAGCAGAGAGGCTGGTTATACTCTTCGGTCTTCTGTATAACCTGCCGCAGCGTATGTATGTGGTCTACGGTGCTAAAGCCTTTACGGAATCCGGCTTGTTCGGGAGGCTGGAAGTCGTCAAACCTGCGCGCGAGACGGTTCGTGATAACTCTTGAAAAACAGCTTGTAGACATGGCTCAGAAGTGTGATGGGCCTATAATTCTTAAGCAGGGCATTGTCGCCCTTTTTAAAGAAGAGTACCACCACACCTCTGTTCCATGCCTGTGGCGTTTGACCCTCGAGTATGACGGAATCGAAAAGCTTCTGGAGGGCCTTAAGAACAGGTTTTCCCCCGGCCTTCAGGAGTTCAGCCGTAATTCCGTCATCACCCGGCGCCTTGTTGTTTTTAAGTTGCTTCAGAGCCATCCTAATCTCGTACAAGCTGACGTCCGGGATGTCTTCGGTATAGTGTCGGGTCAATCTAGCTCTTGGGTCGTTTGCTAGATTCGTAACGGGGTTACTGGTTGACGTGTATAACTGTCCATAGAAACTCTCGATCTCTCTCAACAGCTCAGGTTTGGCGGATACGATTCTGCCATTATTGGTCTTCAGTTTCGCAAGCTGGCTCTGTCCAATAGACAGATCTCTAGCAAATACCTTGGAGCCCTTATTCTGCTCTATTGCGTCCTTAATACGGTTCGTATTATAGAGTCGAAGGTCGCTTTTCAAGGACTTAGAGATCTGTCTATTGAGCCGCCGGTATTTAAGCGCATCGTCTGGAGACTGCAGAATCATCTCGCGCCTCTCCTCCATGAGCTGTAAAGTAGCATCAGAGAGCCTCTTGTTTCGATTTGTACGACGGGTCTTGAAAAACTTGGACCCGACCGTATGGACAGTTTCCACGAACCCATCGTTATAATCGTCCACGGAGCTCCCTAGGCACTCGAAACGATTCTGAAGTTCGAGCTGAAAGCTCTCGGGGTTTTGGACTTGGATCGGTGCTGGGCGGAGCGTAGACTTCATCAGTCGAGATCTTTCCAGCTTGATATTCAAGTTCAATGTGCCTCTTACCATACGGTGATCACTTCCGGTTTTCACCGCGTTGATCACAGAGACATCATTGAATACTTGCCTCTTCGTCGACATAATGAAGTCAATCTCATTTTTTGTTGCACCATCAGGGCTCTGCCAGGTCCACTTTCTGTGCTCACGTTTTCTGAAGAAGGAATTCATCATAAAGAGGCCTTCCTTCTCCATAAAACTGGCCAGTAGGTGACCCCTGTGGTTTCGACGTCCAACTCCAAATTGCCCCACTCGCAGCTCATCATCGTTTCGTTTACCCAGTTTCGCGTTGAAGTCCCCCATGACAACGGTGAAGTGAGTTTTAGAGCCATGCATGGCTCTGGAAATATCCTCATACATGGTCTCCACCTCATCGTCGGGGTGTGACGAGGTCGGGGCGTAAACCTGTACGACCTTCAGCGAATATCTTGCGGATATTCTGAGTATAAGGTACGCCACCCTGGTCGACACACTCTCGATCTTCACCACGTTGCTCACAAGGGACTTATGGACGATAAACCCGACACCACCTTGGGACTGCTGGTCGCCCTCCCGGAAATAGAGCAAGTTCCCGGATTTGAGGATTATCGAGTCCTCGCCCTCTCTTCGGACTTCAGATAACCCTACTATACCCCATCGTAACTTGCTCAATTCTTCCTCGAGTTCGATGATCTTTTCGTCGGTCCGGAGTGTACGCGTGTTGTATGTTGCCAGGTCCAGTTTCCGGTGGTTATGGTAGCCGGATCTCTTCCGGGGATTCTTCGCACCCCTTGCCTCACCGTGGCCTTGACCGCTACCGTAGCCAAGGGCCGGTGGGCCGCCGGGCACTAGGGGCCGTTTCTTTTTGGTGCTTTTCATTTTTGGGGGGGGGGTATGCCATAATCGCCACGCTTGGCAGGCGGGTTGGCGATCGCAGTATGGTGTTAGAAATGCATAGAGAACGCTGCTGCCCATTCTCTAGTAAGTCCCTTAATCCCTAATACTATTACTTATCGTATATCTCGCTTATCTTATTATTCAGTTACCTTTATTTTCTTATTATTTGATATTGCAACAAAAAAATAAATTGCATTTCTTTAAAAAAAGTCATGTCATTTCCTTTCTTTCCTTCTTTGATTTATGTAATTGGTATTTTAAGCCGTGTACTTAAGATACCAATTACAAAAGTCAAAGAAAGAAAGAAATTAAATGAAATTATTTTTTTTAAAGAAATTCAATTATTTGTTTTGATGCAATACAATGTCATGTTAGCAGCATCTAGGAATTTAGCAAGCTTAGAATACTTGCGGAAAAAAAAAGAGATAAATGATCGTGCTGTCCCTGTTCCCAGTTGCACGTTACGCGTGACATATTGAACAATGATCGTTATTTTGTTTGCAGTTTTTATTTTTCTTTTGTTTCCTTCGTTTTGATTTATACCCCATTCATTGGGAGTTATTGGCCATAACAATAATAAATTATCTGGTGTTTTTTCCGCAAGAATCTTATAATTTATTGATGTGATCAACTATCGAGATAATTACGACTTGTGGTGGCGACAGCTAAATAAAAGTTTGTTGTTGTATATTTGAACTAATTATAAAGTGAATTAATGTAAAAGCAGTATTCTATACAAACAACTAAACAACATGTTCTATGACAATCAACTAAATTGGAAGCAACATACTTCAATATTAATTAAAAAAATTAGTAAGTTTGCTTTTGCTTTGTATAAACTAAAAAAAGTACTCAATCAAGCAGCGGCAGTCACTGCATACTATGGATATGTCGATTCTATACTACGCTATGGAGTCATGTTTTGGGGTAACTCCTGCAATAGGGACATGGTGTTCAAATCGCAAAAAAGATGCATCAGAGCTATTACCGGTATAAAAATAACTTGTAGCTGCAAACCTTATTTTGTATTGTTAAAAATAAATGACTTTACCTTGCTTGTACATATTTGAGACTGCTTTATTTGTTAAAAAGAATATGCATCTATTCAGAAAAGCATCTGAACATCGCTATAAAATGATTAGACAAGTATATAGACATGAATTATGCGTTCGACCATCAAAGACCGCCTTGATGCATAAAAGCATACTTTGCATGGCCCCAAAAATATTTAATAAATTGCCAAATGGAATTAAGGACTTAAATATTATTCAATTTAAAAACAAATTAAGACATTTATTATTGGAAAAATGTTATTATACGATTGACGAATTCCTTAATGATAAATTGTAAGTTATTTGACATTGACATTTAATTTTGACATTGTACCTATTATTACCTATCTTTTTTTTTTTTTTGCTTGTTTTCTGTCTCAAGTTATTTTGTGTTTATTTGTAATTATTTTATTTTAATATTTTGATTATTCTTTATTATAAATAACTAATTATTATGTGAAAGTGTGTACACCTTTAAGGTAGATTTTTGAGGAGCGAATTCGAATTATTAAGATCTCATGTAAAAATGTACCAAAAATCACACGAATAAATGAATTTGAATTTGAATTCTGTGGTAAAAGATAAATATAAATATATTTTTAGATATATATTTTATTTTATTTTTATTAAAAGAAAGAAAGAAAGAAAATACATTTATTTAGCACAGACCAAAAAAGCACACAACATAATTAACAGCAGATAAAAAATAAAAATAAAAATCAAACAATAAGTGTAAAGAGCGATGTAAGAAATTAGCAGGGGAGTGTGCCTCACACAATACTCACTGTAATTGTATTTGACATTTATTTTAATTTGAATTCTGTGACCTTTATAATTTGTACCTATTTTAATTGCAATGACATTTTATTCTATTGTGATTTATTCTGTTGCAGTAAAGTGAAATTTTATTTTATGTAATATGGGTTTTCCCTGAATTAAATGAATTTTATTTATTTATTTTATTTAATAGTATAAGAAGGTTGAAAAATAAACTGCTTACACTGTAGGTAACTACTTATAATATGCTGTAAATCTTAATCAATCATCATCTGCCTAGCCTTTTCCCAACTATGTTGGGGTCGGCTTCCAGTCTGACCGGATGCAGCTGAATAGCAACTGTTTATTGGACCTCCACGACCCAATTTCTGGGTAATACGATATCCTTGGTAAGACTGGTTGCCAGACTTTCGGGCTTCTGATTACCCGTAACAACTGTCAAAGATCTACAAATGATAGCTGGGATCAAGCTTAAAGTCTCGGTATGTAATGGATGGTCACCCATCCACGGACCGACCTAAAAGAAAAAAAAAGAAAGAAAATACGTTTATTCCTTCTTGTTTTTACCTCGGCAAGCGTTGCTTCACCTTGAAGATCAACCTGTGCGGCTGTTATTATTTAGCCAAAAGCCCTCATATTTTATTATTCTGAGTTGCTCGATCCGGTTAGTAGTGTAAGAAATTATAATTATAAACACTATTTCTGAAATCGTACAGATATTAAATATATTTTTAATATCTGTACGTCCGAAATGAGGTAAAAGAAAAATGGTGACAAGTTTCGTTTGAAAGCGTGTTGCTTCCGTCACGCGTGACATTGCGCGACGGTAGATACAAGTATCTACCTAATGATGATAGATTTACAGGCGAATGGTCCTGCTTAAGTATCTAATTATCTGCTAATAAAATAATGGCTCTAATATCGTTGTTAATCTTCTTTTTTTTGCTAATAAAGGCCAACTAATTGACATGTTCATATGCAGCGTGTTAGTTGAAAGCGTGCCGTGTTCCGTCACGCGTGGCATAAACGTAAGTTTATATGCATTCGTTCTGCTTTACTTATCTACATATTCCTGGGAAAAAGAAAATTGTACAAGTTATCTTTATTTGTAAAAAGTTTAACATTAATAAATTAACAACTTTCGTATTCAAAGTGTGAGTTGAAAGCGTGCCGTGTTCGTCATGCGTGACATTATAGCGCGGCAGAAATATTTAATGAACTTGTGAATTTAAATGCGATCGCTTTGCCATGCAAAAGATTGAATATTACTAGTGTTTTTTTTATTAAAATCATAATATTATGTTACACGTTAATTGACAAGTTTCGTGTGCAGAGTATGAGTTGAAAGCGTGCGATGTCCCGTCAAGCGTGTCACGCTTGCAGGCGGAAATAGTGACAGAGTGCATGTCGAGGTGATAGGTCTAGTAATTTATTTACACCAGCAGAATCTATTTGGGTATGTGAATATTCATAGATTTTTTTTTCATGATTCAATTTGTTACGTCATAACGTGTTTATTTACCTGTGTTTAGCTAATCGTCTCCGAACCGACTTATCTAATGAGATACATCTCAAAAGAGACATAGGTACCTACTTAATATTTACCATTTTTTTACTGCGAACATTGACTAGAACCCCGGGAAAATCCGAGGAAAATCTCGAATTGCTGTTTGTTTCGTTCGAGCACACTGCACCTTGTGTCACGTGAGCTGAATTCTTTCACTCCATTGGTATTCACGTAGGTATTACGCTCCCCGACCTCTCTGAATCTAGAACGCTTCACGCTGCAATTGAATGCGGTTTTCACCTGTGCGTCGAAAAGATAGTTTATATATTTTTTTTAACAGACAAAAAAAAAAAAAACAAAGACAAGTAGAATTATTTGTATTAAAAAAATATATATTTAGATTTTTGTTAAATTATAATTATTACTTAGGTGTAGTTTTAAATAAAATAAGGAATGAAAAATTATTACCATTGTTTACTTTGCTTTCATAATAATGATACCTCCTAAAAGATTAGTTATTTATACAACTGTTGTATAATAAGGGGTATTCAAACACGAATGTGGGTTTATCAATAATAGGTAGTATCACATGAGTGTTTTTTAATACCTAATTAATACAGTTGCATACAAGACTGTATCTACACCCATGATATGAATCCTCTATAAAAGGTTCTGAAACCATTGGGTGTTTGTAATTCAAGATCAGGAATAAAAAATCCCACCAAATTCAGTACAACTGCACGTATGACTGTCGCCTGCACCAGCACATCACCGCGCATGCGTGCAGCGGGTGCTGCTGTCCCCCGCTTGAACGTTGAAACGAGTTGCGTAATGAAATTTTGTACAACATTATAACACTCATTTGGAAGATATTATGGATACTATGACACTGGTCGTTTTAATGTTGTTAATAAGCTAACTGTTTCAGAAACTTTTAAGCATGGGTGTAGATAAATTTAGTTTTAAATGGCTAGAGTTTTTATTCCCTAATTAGGGTGAAGATTAGCGCTCCTCACGTCAAACAAAAACAATCTTAATCTAAAACTTTCTAGGCATAGATTACATAATTTTAAAGGGCCCTACTTAATAATAGGGTTAAGTGCCATTACCGCGTCAACTGAGCGAGGCAATTTAGAAGTTGTTAGTAATGTATGCACAGCCATCTATGGCGGACCATGGCCATACATATGCATAGAAACCTCAGAAGTAATGGACGGTAAAGTATGTATTTAGTAGTGATTTTGAATTTTATAGGGAATTTATATGTTTTCTCAATGCAGCTTTTACCTCGTAGTATGATGTGCTTATATGTATATTTAACGGCTTGTGGTGTCAAATTGTATGGAGCTATTTTCTCTTGGGAAGGTATAGGTATTGCTTTCTGCATAATAGGCCTGTGTCCAAAATTTTTTTTTGTCCGTCTTGTTGTAGATTATTAAAAAATATTGAACACGTATTTTTTCTTTTTTGACGTAATTCAAAGATTACGGCGATACATTGAGTTACAATGTGGTATGACATCACGCCTTTAGATTTAATACTGCGTTGTGACGTAGCGAGCTCTCCAACTTTAATGCGTGTTTTCTAAGTTGTTTTTGATTAATATGATAAAGCAAAAAATACGTGTCTAATATTTTTTTATTATCTAAAAGACGGACCAAATAGAATTTATTTTTTTACCTAGGTACCTATGTTTAATTTTCATGATGCAACTCGTAAAGCAGTGATTAAAAGATCGTCAACGACCATTTCAGTTCCTTGGACATGCAAACTAAGGGAAACCGACCTAAACCAAAATTAAGAAAAACGAAAATTTTATCAACCTAGGGTAACATAGGAACAATCACATGTGTATGTGCCAAATTTCATCCAAATCCGTTCATCCGTTATTGCGTTATTGAGTAACAAACATCCAAACTTTTACATTTATAATGTTAGTAGGATATTGTTTATGAATCTATATTTATTATTTCTTCACAAGTGTGTTGAAAACCGTTGCAGCATCGTTTGATACGCGTGAGCATTTGACGAAATCTACCCATCACTTGTATTAAAATGCTTCAGTAGTTCGAATTACTATTTCAAGAGGAAGTTGCAGTACCATATTATCTTGACATTTTTCTCTCTTCTCAACCAAAAAACTCAGCCTAATTGAAGTATCTATTACACAACTACTCTATACTCACTTTACGACACCTAGCAGAACAATAGCTTCGTATATTTTACGAAACTCGGCTCTAGAACAATAACGATAGTTATTGAACGGAAACAGGACAGACGGATAGACAAACAATGACGGTAGGTCGGTAGCTACTGTAGTTACGGCCGCGGCCGTCACTACCACTGCTACCGTGCCCGCGGCGTCTGACTCAGCAATTATCGAGAATGGCGCCGACACACAGACACCTACTGTGAATGCATTTGGTTGAGAATTCTTTGTGATTTTTAATGAGGGCTTTCTGTTTGAGTGTGTAGGTGCTTCCATTGTTGGAGATTTAGGTATGAGCAATTAGTGAGAGACGTGAGAGTGCAGTGGAGCCAAAGACAGAAAAATAAAACTTAACGAAGCCTAAATTTTTGAAGGGACAGTTTGAAGATGTAAGGAATCTTTAGATTGGTATTCATAATTTCCTTAATGAGGCAAAGAGAAAAAGTGGAAGATCGAGAAGAAAGTAGGTACATAATTATAAATGTAGGTACAGATCTAGACCAACTGAAGGAAAAAGCAGATGTAGAGAATTTTATGTAGCTAAAAGCTGTAGCAGAACGGGCTAAACCGACAAATTGCAGCAGTTTTAGAAAGTATTTCTTAATTGTCTGTCACAGAACAAATGCTTAGGTACCTCTTGTTACGTCTAACCTAATCGACTTCTTTCTAAAAAATGTCCCATACCTACTCGTAGTGCATTTTGCTGCTCCGATATAATAACCCAAGTTATTGTTATTAAGTAGGATCTTTTACTAGAATTGTTTGATGTTTATAGAACTCTACATAAATAAAGCGGGGTCTGGTCCGAATCTATCAGTCTGCTTTTTAGGGTTGCCTAAAGGGTGCTAAACGGAACCCTAGGTATTACTAAGCCTCCGCTGTCCTTCTGTCTGTCTGCCAGCGGGCTGTAAACCGTAATAGATGGACAGTTAAAATTTGACAGATTGATTTTTATTGCCGCCATGACAACAAATAGATTATAAAAATAAATTAAAAATTTAAGGGGGTCCCCATAAATGAAACGTGTTCTTTTCGGAGATTTTTCATGTTTATCCGATCCAGCCTATCCCTTGCTGTCCAGGTCAGCGACGCTCTAAGCCCAGGTCCGTACCCTACATGGGGTGCCCTTAGTGTGTAGTCGCTTAGTTTCTAAGTTGTATGCCCTGGCTGGAGGCCTTAATTTATTGAGGCAGTTATGCAGCCGAAGACCTAGGTTGACCAGCGAGATGCCAATAAAAAAAAACGGCGTTTTTTCATAAATATTGTACGTTGATACGCAACCCTTCTTATGCGAGTCCAACTCGCACTTGGCCAGTTTTTTCTTTATCGTAATTTTTTGTAAGATTGGACGATAGTAGGCTCAATTACTCAAGCGAATCAGATTCATTCGTCATACGAATATTACAAACATCTCGATAGCTCCTAGCGGGCGTGCATCAAGGCTAAATATCTGCGTCGGCAGCTGCAGCGGAAGCCGATAAGGACTGATAGCGTTATCAGCGCGATAGCGGCGCTTTGTCGCCGCCGACACCTGGGCACCTAGTTCAATGTTCGCGAATGAGGATGGGGACTCGTTGCGTGCTGCTTTTCTTGAAGTAAATGGTCTTTGAATCACAAGATTTATGGCATTTCTCGTTGTTTTTATTTCCGAAAAGGACTACTACCATGGATGCCGTAAAAGTCTTGAGCAGCCAAGATATTAAAAGGTATATGTTTGTCTTTATTTGATCCTCCTTCCCGTCCTCTTTTTCAACCTGTATTGTCCCACTGCTGGGCGAAGGTCTCCTCCACAGCTTTCCACTCTTCCCTGTGTTGCCTTTTCCGGCCAATCATCCATAAACGCCTCTAAGTCATCACATCAGCATTTCCTCGGCGTCCTTCGGCGACGAATTTTATATAAAAAATTGAAATATGCTTCTTAAAAAACTACTAAAATAAAAGGTTCCTCAAGGAACAGTCCTACCTCGAAACTTACAATCCATTAAATGATACTGCTTCAGAAGATGGTTTGAGGTTTGTATCACGAAGAATCGGCATTTAATTGAGAGGTAAATAATTGACAATGCCGCTATGCGATATGTACCTACCTATGGTCAAAATCTTATTCACTCCTCTTGCTCAAAGTAGAGTGTAACACACGGCGCTAATAAGTAGATTGTTATACGAGGGGCTAGTTTTACACAAGAATAAAGACTTTTTCGTTTTTGTAGGCTCGTTGGTTACAGACACAAATTACTTTTTCCCCTAGAGCAAGAAATGCTATTTTTACCCCGCTCTGGTAAGCTATAATGACGGACTTTTTGAGCAAGAGGAGTGAAATAGTAGATTGTTATACGAGGGGCTAAAATAACCCATTGTAACGAGGTAGTTTTACTCCCGAGCTCCAGCGAGGGAGTAAATAGAAACCGAGTTATAATGGGTTTTAGCGCCGTGTGTTATACTTTACTTTTCACTACGATTGCGAGAAAATAAAATAATCCAATATTATATAGTTTATTTTATTTAAATGTACAATAAGATGTAAGATGTGACGTGTGTAAGATTTTTTTTTCCGGCAACTTAATTTCAGTCCTCTGTGAAGATGTTCTCACTAGATGATGACATTTTCACTGTTGTAAATTATGTTACGGTCACCAATTCAATTCGCAATTAGAGAAATATCTAAAGATTTCGCGCCAATGCCTTTTTTATTTCTTCTGTAGCCGCAACATAATGCACGCATTCTACCGAAGAAATAGCTGCATTTAGTTCCATTTTCAAAAATAAAATGTTTCTTCTTTTTTTGTGAACCAGTAATAAGTCGAGTCCATAATCATGATTATTCTATATAAGAATAAAGACTTTTTCGTTTTTCAAGGCTCGTTGGAACAGACAAAAATTAAAAAGAAATTACTTTTTCCCCTAGAGCAAGAAATGCAATTTTTTCCCCGTTCTGGTACTTTACAATGACGGCCTTTTTGAGCAAGAGGAGTGAAAAACCCATTATATTTACTCCCTCGCTAAAGTTCGGGATTAAAACTACCTCGACAGAATGGGTTATTTTAGCCCCTCGTATAACAATCTACTATTTTGCATTACCTATTTAGGCGATTTTGTTACCATACTTTTAGTACCTATTGAAAAACCCAAGATTTCAATGACAACGGAACCTTAGGCATCATTAGTAGTAGTACGTACTTACCTACGTACCGATTTCTTCATCAATTGACGCAAATCGATACGTGTCGTCAACACTGTGGTTTCCTTTAACGGGAAATCTATTTGTGCCAGTTGGCCAAATACCACAATCCAGTCATGATCTGTATGTCAAATAATGACTAATTGGGAAAGGTATTCTGATTATTGTAAAGTTATTTGAAGTTCTGAATTTTACATAGGTAACTGGTTTATGTAGAGTGTATAAACTTTAACCGTTTCTTGGAAAATGTGAGTTGGTACAGAAATATGACGTTGAAATAACGATTTCTGATTCATTCCTCGTCCAGTAGATTTCGAAAGACATTTTGTCAAGAGGCTTTGTCTTTCTGTCCGCAAGTAACAACATTCAAAGATGACTTTACCCAAGAAGCACGCACCGGTTTTGTCTGCTTGCTTGAAGATTCGTATCTATTATGTAATATTTTATGGTTTATCTCCTGTTAGCAAATTTTTCAGTAGCAGAGTAGGTACCTACTTAGGTAGGTAAACAATTTGGTTTTTACCGTCATTCGTGAACAACTGAGATTGGTGATGCGCCTATCAACCACGTTTTTTACACGCTTGAGATTTCGATGTTTTTGTTGGTATATTAGCGTATGCTAGCTGACATATAGCAAATAATTTAATTTAATGTTTTGTGTTGCGTAAAGTAATTTAATTTCTGCCTGTTGTAGAGCAGTGGTGGCCCAGTGGTAATGGCCGCGACTTACGAGTTATAGGTCGTAGGTTCAAACCCAGATAGGCGCTTTACTTTGTGTAAATTATTTCATCACCACTGCTCTCAAAAACGGTGAAGGAAAACATCGTGAGGAAACCGGCATGTCCTACAACCGAAATTTCGAAGACATGTGACATCTACCAACCCGCCCTGGGCCCGCGTGGTGGATAACGGCCCACTCTTTCTCACCGAGAGGAGTTCTGTGTCCCAGCAGTGGGAACATTATAGGCTGATGATGATGATGATGAATGTAATTTTACATACTATTGTATAGAATCATCATCAAAGTTTTTTGTGCTGCGGGGGAGTTTGTTACGCCACTTCTTCTTCCCAGCTAAAGCACTTGGTGAAGTGCGGGCATTTTGGGGAACTGTCTTATATAATTTAATTTTGACGTGTAAGAAAATATGCTAAGCGCCTCCATTATAAAAAAAGGAGAGTCCGAAAATGTCACTGTGAGGAACTTTACGAAAGTGGTATGGAGCTGATGGTATTCGATAGATTTCATCTAAACATATTATGAATTATAGTCGCTTTTCGTGTCTGTCATTGGACGGATATTTGAAGATATCGTATGAATTTTCTGCATAGTAAATTGTGGAATTGTAAAGTAGTAAACGTAAACAAATGATGATAAACCATTGTTGTCACAGTTTCACGTTTGCGAATACCTATTTTATTACATGCAAGTTATTACTGATATTGACCGAATAAAAATGAAAAAAAAAAAATTACGTGGTTTACTATACAAAGAACTATCCGTATTATTATTCATTTTATACAATATCCGAGTAATGATATCCGGATATTATATTCGATGGATATCTGGATAATTTGTATATCTGGATATCCAGATAGCATTTATTTGCAATACTTTCTGGACTATTTCATTCGGCTTTTGACTTTCTTTTGCAGTTTTATCACGTCAGGTGATAAAACTGCAAAAGAATGCTTTAACAGTATGCTTTATTTTACCAGCAATTACGCAAAATAATTTGAGAACTATCCAATATGACGTAACTCAAGCACTGCACAGAATAATGAAAATAGTACCTAAGTGTGATCCGGTGCGGCTATCGGGTCATCAGTATCGGATTTCTGAGACCCGATAAACGCACCAGACGTAAAACATTCACTTGTGGTACGATATTTTTGAATGGATAAGTAGTAATACATATTTTTTTTGTAAAACTTTAACTATACCCTAACTCTATAGAATATCCGATATTTATGTATCCCGCTACAGGGGAAAGTCAAAGATTTTTGCATCCGCAGAATTGGACAGTTACGTATCAGGTCTTATAGCCCTGATAACGTCGTGAGCAAAAACAATTAAATTTTTTGTCAATTTGTTCGGTATACACTACCGAACAAATTGATACAAATTTAATTGTTTCTGAAGGTTGTTGTTGTTGCTTACATAAATAGTCACAGTGCTATAAGTCACTGCTATAATCTTCAAAGCTTTAGTCTCCACATAGCGGTGGTTTGTCAGCTTTCCTCGTTTTGTTGTTTTTTACTTCGTCTTCGGAACCTTAACATTGTCATATGTCATTTCCCACTGCTGGAACACAGGCCTCCTCTCTATGAGAGGGAGTGGGTAATCCACCACGCGGGCCCAGTGTGTGTTGGTAGATGTCACATGTCTTCGAATTTTCGGTTCTAGGACATGCTGGTTTCCTCACGATGTTTTCCTTCACCGTTTTGAGAGCAATGGTGATGAAATAATTTACACAAAGTAAAGCGCCTGTCTGGGTACGAACCTACGACCTACAACTCGTAAGTCACGGCCGTTACCACTGGGCCACCACTGCTCTTAACATTGTATACATGAGATCTACTTTGTCTCCCTTAAAAGTCATTATAGCGTTTTTTGTTGCATCTCCTGATATATTTTGTAGCTATTTCCTCCAAAAATTACAAATAACTCCTGGCTCCTGCATACATCTCCAAATCCTTTAATCGATCTACCATCATTTTCAAAAATCCTCAAAATAGTTTCTAAAGCCGAGTGCATGTAAATTTCGATGTGCGAGTGTGAGACTGTGAGTGTCGCGTCAAGTCGCGTGCCGGAGTCATTGACTGCCGCAGTCCAGATTAGAAACGTGCCGCGAGTGCCGCTTTCTACCAGAGGCGGCACTAAATTGGACTGCGAGGTTGCCGCTTTGCTCCCGGCCAGATATTTGGCATAAGGATGGGATGTGTTTGATATAGTTTTTGGAGGTTTTGTAGTTGTTTGTGATGGTATGGTAGTATGTAAATCTGTAGATGCATTATGCATTCTGTCCTATGCATTTTAAGGTGAAGTACCAGTTTGTCTGTATTTAGGAACATGGAATAAGGCTTCGAAAGAGCAGGAGCAAAGGAAAAAAGGTTACGGATCTAAAGATGTGATGGTAATTTACGTATGGACCTAAGATGGATGGCTAGAGAAGATTTCGCTGTTTGATAACTGCATTGTTTCGCCAACGTCGTCGGTTTACAATTTTTTAATATCAGAGATACGGTACGGATTATGACTAGATGTTTAGAGAAACTGATTCGCATATAAATCCTAGATAAAGACAGTAGCGTAAGACATAATCTCTTAAACCTGAGGGTTTGCCACATGGATAGCTTCGTAGCTTCGTGCAGTCACGGGTTATTGGCAATCTTCTTTCATTTCGTTTAATCATATGCCTGTATATAAAGTCAATAACAGACTAAATACTTATGTAAGTAAGTAATAGGAGTTCTTCTCTATGAAAGATATTGTTAAAGATCACTATTTGAGCAGAACATGGAACGATCGTGAATATTCAAGACGGGGGGATATCCACAGAAGAAACGAAGTAGCTTTATGGGTAGATTTGGCTTCGTTTTAACAGAATCCTGTAAAAATCAGTTAAAAGTCTCTATTGATAATAGTGTGAAGCATCCATAGTTTAAGAAGCATTCCAAGTGAGTGTTAAATAATTTTGCTGCCTGTCGAAGTTTGCTCTGTTTTTACCGTAAAATCCTGCGTCATTTGAAAAGACGAGCGTTATTCTCCAGAAAGAGTATATTTATGATTATATATATATTTACATATGACAAGATGTCATGTAAAAGGGAAATTAAGAACTAGACAAAGGTGTAATGGATTTACAGCTATTGGGACCAACTGATAAATATAAAAATAAGCGCCGTCCGTGGATACTGAAAAATTAAATTATGTGTTATGGATACGATAGAAAAAGCTATTGCTAGAGGTAGGTCTGAAAATCCTCTCAAATCTCTTAGATGTTTTGAAGAAAAAGACGTGCGTGTCCCAATTAAATTGGGATATGAACAAGAGGATGATGATAATAAATAGACAATAAGATAAAAGCGAGAATAGAAGACTGTGACCAAATCGTGGCCAATGTTAGACCAAAGAAACCAGGGCCGTTCAAAAGCGTGTTGTGTTGATGATATTGTCAAAGTCGTGAGAAACAACTGGATGAGGGAATCACGGAACCGGGAAGTATGGCAGAAAAAAGAGGAGGCCTATAACTAGCAGTGGGTGATTCCGGGCTGAAATGATGATGATGATGAAAAAAAGAAAATAGAATTCAGATCTTTTCATATTATGTAGGTAGGTATCCGAAAATCTTGATCTTTTTACACGTCGGGTACAATATCCACACTTAAAATAGGTATCAGAGACTATAATCTGATTACCGTTATCATTTACGCACACTGTCCGATTAGATTGTACAATATATGTTTATCCAATGCATTATCGCGATGTGTTAAGTAGTTTCTACCTAGCACTTAGTCGATGTACATGGTTACCTACTTAGATATATTAAACATTTTGTCGTGACAAGTTTAAATTCAAAATCTAGATAATTCTCTCCGATAGCTTGATTCTGATACGGTTTGAGGTAGGCCCATTATTTGTAAATGTTTTTTGATTCCTATACCTACTTATATCAGCCGTTTTTGTTAGAACTTTCTTCACCATAATCAAACCGTTATTTTCTTACCTCAGCTTATATAACTTCCTTTTATTGTTAAGTAACGTTTATGCTGTGTGCGGAGATTCTCAGCCAAAGTTGAATATGTTAGCCAGAGCCACATTGATGAGCACATGAAAGAGGAGCACATCTAAGATCTCAACCACCATGACTGGAATTCATGGAATGCAGTCACTGTGGCCAAAATCGGTAAAATGGCAGCATCAACATCACTAGCAGCATACGTTTGCTTTAACGTTATAAAGATGATGATGCGTTTGGTGTATTTTCGAAGAGTTTGGCTTTACGAGTGCTAAAGTTTGGTAAGAATATTAACGTTTATGCGGAGTAGGAACGATGAACCTTATGGGAATATTAAGGATTATTATAATACGAAGGAGATATTACGGATTGGATATTCTTGATCAACGATTTATACCGTCTAGGTATCTGTAGTGCTAAGAGTATTGTTTTTGAAGTCACAAAGTTGTAGAGTTTCTTTAATCGATTAGTCCATCTTATTGAGTTGTTGGTAGGATTCAGTTTCGCTACCACTTCTAAATTGTTTGCTTTATCTTTCCTATATTCCCCATTGCCATGAACTTTATCATTATTTTTCGACACAAATGTTTGAAATAAATAATTTGAAATTACATTCTTCTGTATTTCGTCGTCTTTGTCCCGAATCATTGCTTGCTGTGCTGTTTTCTTCATAACTTTGCTCTCTTTAAGTGGATGTTGTGTGCTGTAGAAGAGCAAAACAGTCTATAAAAATATATTATTTGATTTACTCTACCAAAACGTCCAAAATATCTGTAGAGGTTTGGAATTTAGGTAGACGATAAGATCGGAAGACTATATTGAGGTACATTTTTCATTTATTTCTTGTAATTCGTCTGTGATTCATAACTTATGTGTATTTTGTCGTCTGATTAAAACTTGTTTTTAAAAGTCAAGTTCTTTGTGTTAACTAGTTTCGAAGATATTATTTAGGGATCCTTGATCTTCTGTTTAATATTTAAATTGTGATGTATTTTGCTGTTATTTTCAACAGTTGATTTTGACAAATCATCTTGAATTTCTCAGTAGAAACTGACCTTACTTTCAAGTATAAATTAAGGAACCTGTTGTTTATTTATGTTGATGAAGTAATTAATACAATCAGTACGCGACAGTACTTATAACCAGATAGGATCAAATATCTCTAAATCACACTCCCACGCAGGTCCGTGAGAACACGAGATATAATTGGTAGGCAGTTAACATATTCATGAAGTCTATATTTACCTTCGTAAAACCTTCACTGCTAAATTAATTATTGGTTGCGAAACCATCATCCAACTTAAGGCCGCCGTGCCGCGTATCGAACGAGCCAAACAACCTATACATAGTCACCTGGACGGTCACATAGAAAAACTGCTTAGTTAAACACCGTCCTACATCTAAACAATATCCGAATTCCAACCCTAACTGTGACAAAATAAAGTACAGAATAAAGTATGCACGGCAAATAGAACCCTATCGCCCTAAGCGTCTGTCAGTATTCTGTTAGTATACAATAAATATTCGGCGCCAGTTGTGCCAGAACACACATATACATAGAGGAGCAAGCGTTGTAGCTTGCCAAGAACGGCAACGTCGCATCGCTTGCCGGCGGATTCCAAGCTTGTTTCAATTTATTCTTGCTAGTTTGACAAAGTTCTAAATTCGTACTACGAGTACAGTATTGAAAAATAAGAACCTTATTTACCACTTGCATAAGGCTGAATTTTGAAAAGATTTTGTGAAAGGACTTTGTCATATTCAGGGGTTTGTCGGCTGTGTCCGAGGGTAGCGGGACGCGTGGCGTTCTCGACGCATTGTATTCGTTTTTTACGAGACGCGATAGAATCGATGTCAGTTGGCAGATTTTTTATTTTACCGTTTTTTGGCCTTGTTTGCCTCGAAAAGAGACATAGACAATGAACACAGTGCAAAACAAGATTCGCTTTGACATTGTGCTGTTGGGGAAAATGTAGTTTTATACTCAAAATGTTTTGATCAAAACATCCTATTCAATAAAATGGAAATTGAGGAATGCCCAATACTGCACGGAATTTACTTTTTATGGAAAAAAGAGGAAGCCTATCAAAATGATGCCAATGACTATACTTTTTGGATTAATACTCTACGTTTCTCAAAAATTTGTTAAAGAAATAACCTTACTTATAAATACTGCCATGTGTTCCATAAAAAATAGCATCAGTTGAATATAAATCTACTTACAGATTTACTCTATCACATCTGGTTTTTGAGATATCGTCGTTTCTTTATCAAGATGTCGCAGCGAATGATTTCTTTGCGCAGCCCAATTTTGTCCTATAACCAAGACTTGAAACATTATTTTTTAATCGTGGCTTTCTTCTATTCTACTAACATACATATTAATATTCTTTCATTATTAAGAAAAGGTTTCGACAATGCTCCACTATGCTTTAAATGAGCCATAATGATGTCACTTTATACAAATTCTCTTCATCAACTTGCGGAACCGTTGTTTGAATCACGGGCAAAATCTTTAAATTCGTATAAAATCCTCTTGCAATTTGACAGTCAATCGTAAGAATATATTTACTCCTACTTGTCACAGTCTCTTTCTGTGATTAAAGACTCTTCTCCGTGTAAAGTTGATGATTATACCTCTTGACAACCTCATATCATTCATGTTCTTGGAGCCAATTCACTTTGTTAACCCGATTTTCGATATATCCTTGTGATATTTTGCTAATTTATTATCAGTTCCCAAATAACTATATCCCAAGGTTGAAAGTTACAAAGGCCTTATTTCAGTAATTTAAAGAAATATTATTTTAGAAGCAAAATAAGCATGCGTCAAGAGCGTACTATCGTAGCATAATATCTACGGATAACAAAAGACGATGATGTTTTAAATGTAAGAGTAGATAATTATTTACATAGTAAAACAATTGTCTTTGCAGATTGTTCTATGAGTGTCATTTTGGCTATTAAAGATCCTCCTATTTTAGTAACAGAAGTTACAGAGGAAAGCATAGAGATACGAACAAAAGATATTTTGAAATCGACTACTGATAAAATGGATTTGGAATTTTGCGTTTGCTGTATCTAAGCGAAATAATTTTTTGTTTGAAACATGATCAATATACCTAATGGATTAGGCGGCTTTGAAAGATGTCAGGACAGAGAGACATTGTGAGTGGTTTCAGAAACCTTATCAGATAGTAGATGGAAGGAGGAATTGTTTAAAATTTTATGTAGGTGGGTTGTATGTTTTTTTTTTAGGTATCATGTCATGATCAGTCTGATGAATACATTTTAGGAGAAAATAGAAGAAAGAAGACATAATTATTTTGAGTGAAGATAAATGTTAGGAGATCAAAAACACTATAATGGAATCCAGTACCTTAATTGCGTAATACAACACAATCTGTTTCGATTTGAAACAGATTGCTAATCCATTGCTTCATAAGTTGGAAAAAAAACCTTCTCAACAACGTAAATAACGCAATGAATGTTGTTGAACTGTCAAAATGAAGCAAATTAGGCATAATTGTTTACGAAAAAAAGTTACGCAATTAGGGTACTGAAATCGTTAGTCACCCGTGATGTTTTATCCTAATAATCCTAAGACTTCGAAATAGGCCCTTTAATCTTAAAGAAATTTTAATAAACAAAGGTAGATAAACTACCACACATAGACGGGTATGTATTGACAATATTTAATGAATGGGCTATACAATTTCATTGCATTGTATCGGCCGTTCATTCAACATTTTCTGTTTGTTGAATTCCGCCGATTGAAATCGCTGATCAAAGAATGGGAATGATTGCATCATAACGTTTACGAATTAAATGAATAAAATACACTTAATAAGATAAAGAATTTTGAAAAACTGTGCCATGTTGGAAAATAAGTAAAAAAAAAACAAAATATTTTATTTCACATATATCTACACGGGCACTTATGAAACGTCAGAAGCTAGGTGCACGGTTCCAATTGGTCGTTTCTTATGGAGAAGAGCCGGCAAGAAATAGTTTTCAAGGCACCTCTCATTGTGGATCGCGAATTCCGCTCTCATTTACCGGGATGCAAAGCATGGGACTAATGATAAACGTAATACCTAATACATGGTCACAAATTGTTCGATCCAATTGCATTCATCATTTGGGTTTAGGAAACAGATTGCTGATGCAGAGGTTTTTGATCATAAAAACATGCAATTATATCATCCATCATCTTAGTCATCTATTTACGAAAACCTTGGTTGAAAGGAAGGTGATCTTAGCACAAGTATTTATCTCAAGTTACAAATATGTATCTACATATGCCTGTGTACAAAAGAATGCAAGTAGCTTGCATGCCATATATTCACTATTCAGAAGATTTTATGGCGTAGATATGTAGTAGGTATATGTATTACGTACTTTAAACTCCGCGATCAAGTTTTTTCCTCATCAAGAAAGACTTCGTTATTAATCAGCTAAGTAAACGCTTATTACATAAAAGCGTTATATTTCACATTACATTCGTTGTTAGGATGGAAACCAGTATTAGCTAATAATAATGGTTTTATTAAGTAGGTACATGGAAAGTGATAAACAAGTTACTCGTTGCAAATATGTTTTTTCCTTGTTTGGTGTTTTGCGGTTTAATATACTTTGTAGTTAGTAGTTTACTTACCAAAGTTACTTTGTAGGTACTGAAATTATTCACGTTAACGAGTACCTACCTAACCTTACTAGGTTGAATAATTATATTTTGACCTTTTATCGCCTCATAATGTTATCCCTGTAACCGCTGTGCTGTAGCAGTTAGAGTCAGAATTTAACAAAATGGACTCGCTTTAAGGTAGGTACTAATTGGGATTAGAAAACATGATGAAGCTTCATTATAAGGAGTCATTTTTACAAAGTCACTATACCTATATGTAAGACATCGACGAGTCCTTACAGATGAACTCTTTTTTCAGGTTTAAAAAATTATAAGAGAGTAAACACTGTTCATGGCTGCATCCTTAGCTTTATGATGCCTTTACGACTGATGGAACTACGTGCCTTCCGCGGTACACCTTGGGCAGAGACATCGAAGAAGAAAAAGAAGGAAGAGAAAGAAGAATTTAGCTTACAAAATCCTTCTATCAAATCTTAATACCTATCTATATATGCGCGATTGGTGAGGTATATGCAGTGGAATACTATCGGCTGATGATGATGATGATGTGTCCTCGTGAGTATCGTTCTCTCGCGGAATATACATATATTCGACTAACTGATATTCTACTGTGGTTGTATAAATGATAAACTGTGTAAGTAGGTACCTATTATTTAGTTATCGTATGAAACAGGACCGCACGGATAGCCAAATAAAACAGCACTGCTGGAAAACCCAGCTAAAATATGGAATTCCCAACTAGGTAGTAACAAAATATGTACGATAGTGAAAATCCATAAATTAAAATCCTTGGTTCATGTCAAGCTTGTGGTGTTGTTTCTACCATCGACCACCAGGATGCTATACCTACCCGCATGCAAAGTTAGCATAATAGTAACATATTGATGAAAACCAAGAAATAATGTTGAAGAGCGACATAGAAAATACAGTTTATGGTCAGAAGTCAATCGTGCCCGGTCCAGTCGTAAACTGCTCACAATGGATCGTAAAAATGCTTTATTACTGGTGTTTGCTGCGGATTCCGTACCAAAGATTTAAGATTTAAAGTCGCCTAGGCGATGTGATATATTTTCGTGAAATATTTGCGCATTCGATGTTAAAAGCAAAAGTATAAAGCATTTTGTCAGACATTTTACACTTATACCTTGCCTATGGACAAGCTGCACGAGGAAGGCCATCAATGCTCTTCGAATCCAAAACAGCAATGCATTCAGCATGCAGCTGGGGCTGTCATGCTTCTACAGTGCGTTAGAAATGTTTACTGATGCCCATACTGATTGCTTCGCAGCGAGTGTGCCGCGTCGCTGCTGCACAGGGTCCGGTGCAGTTCGAACAGTCTCCTGCGGTGCAGTCATTGCGGGGAAATATGATTGCCCAATCGTTAATTTTTTATCCAAGTTATATGTTTACTAACATAATAAATCATTTAAAAAAGTTTCAAATGTTTCTACTTATCCAATGAATACAATGAAATAGAAATTTACAAGTTAGGTACATTTGGAACTTTTCATCACTAATTTCTGTCATCATTATGACTGAGACTAGAACTTTACTAAAAACTAGAAAGTTAATGATTGTTCATTTCTCTCTGCCGCTGGTTATCAATGAGTACTAACTACGTCATCATCATCGCCGTCGTCACTGAAGTCGAGCTCTGGGCTTTTGCTCAAAAAAGCCCAAAGTGCTTTTTGCACTTTTTAATTTTCCTTAGATAAATCTACTAGGTAATTGTGTCATTAGGTAGATAGATTTTTGAAGATATCGCATGAATGTTCACAATTTCACAATTGCGAATACCTATTTTACATAAACACAATGTCAAATATAATATTATAGAAGTATGAGGAACAGGGTGTAAAGTTCACTCATCTTCCATAGGAAAGTGAGGATCCTCCCACCAGACGGGTGCTGTGTCTGGTGGGCAACTACCCGACGATTGTTTTTTTTTTTAACTTTGGCCGCTCGCAGTTTTGACTACTAAGGTCTTGGCTGCTTAACCGGACTTTCTTGTGGGTGCCTTAAGCTGCTACACTTAAAGTCTCTAGCCAGGGGATCGACGATTGATTTTCTTTTTTTTTAAACTATGGCCTCTCGCAGTTTTGACCACTAAGGTCTTAAGCTGCTTAACCGGACTTTCCTTTGGGGCCTTAAGCTGCTACACTTAAAGTCTCCAGCCAGGGGACCGATTATTGATGTCGGATTGTGACGTTGTATATATACCCGTTGCGCGGTAAACGCTGCTTGCGCAATGCAGGATTTGTGTGACGTCAGGTGTTTGATGCGAAGTTTGCATGTGGCGTTGTAGATGCCTGCACAATATTATTAGTATTAATACTGATGATCATGAATTCAAATATAAAAGGAACAAAAGGAACTATTCCTATTATTCGTTTTATCCGGATAGTAAAACTAATGGTATCCGGATAATATATTTAACGGATATTCAGATAGCATGCCCTAACAAGTTAGTACTAGCTGTGCTGTTGGGGAGTTTGTTGCGCCACTTCTTCTTCCTAGCTAAAACTCTAGGAAGTAATGAAGGGCGGGCGTTTTTGGGGAACTGTCATATGTAATTTTGACGTTCGAAAAGTGTTGAATTTTAATTGTGATCAAAAGACGCATCTTATTTCACATTAAGTACCTAAAGTAGCATTGTTGTTTTGTGTGCGCACATGTGCTCGCACGCACATTGATTTGCTTTGCCCAAGATATGTACAGTTTACAAGATTATGACTCGCTTTCTTTTTCCTGCTCATCATATGCCACTTGCACCTTCCAGAGTCTGAACGAAGCAAATGACTTCTGTCCGGATATAGCTACATACTGGTCGGATATTTCAGTAGGTAGTCAATCGACAAGAAAAGAAGAAGAATAAGGCTTTAGGTTCTTATAGATTTTTAAATTTTATAAGGAACCAAACCATTCCACCATTCAGACTCAGCGCATATGAAGATGCTCCTGGATCATTAATCGTCAGAAGATATTTCTTGCCATTTGATTGGTCTTACTTTAGACTGTCATTTGGAAATACGTTCTGCAACTGTGTTACAGGTAGATAAGATATATATCCCGTAATTTATTAATTAAAATCAGTAATTGCTTGTACCGCTAAATGAGCTACACGATATGCATTAGACGTAGCTACATAATCGCCCATGTCACTAATTTTATGTCCCTTTTTACCCGACTACGGCAAACAAGTGGACCCATCTTTTGGTAATAAAATAAATGACGCAGTTTAATGAGTACTTTATAATTTAATTCAATGTATAAGCTTCATTAATTAAGTAGTAATGCAGAAACAACGTAATGAAACATGTTTAATTAAGTTTTTATTTTTCTGGTACCTACAGCAAAATAGGTCGTAAAATGGTTCATAATCGTTATGAGCCGCAAATGTTTGCTAAATATGTATATAGCCTCGCGTATGAACAGCGATGTTAACGGTCAATGGAATTATTGTCATAACATTAAAATTCACATCGATGGTAGGTATGTAATTTGGCATGTGATGCGGAGGAATGAGGAAAACGTCGTGAGGAAAGTTTTGAGTATGAATATCGATGAGAGGAGACCAAAGAAACGATGGAAGGACTGTGTGAAAGATAAACTACTAGACGAATAGTTAGAAAGGAGGTGGCTACCGAGATGACAACTAATAGAGAAGTATGAAAGAAAGAGACATGTTGTGGTGACCCCAAATAAATTGGGATTAGGGAAAGAGAATGATGATGAGTATGTAATTTGGTGCTAATACTTCATCACTATCATTGATCATCGGAATGGCGTCCATTGCTCGAAATAGGTCTCCTTCAAGCATCACCACAAAGACTGGTCCTGCGCTTCCCAGATCCAGTGGGCTTCCGCAACCTTCGTGAGATTGTCGGCCCACTTTTTGGGTAAGCACACTCGCATTACCTGTTCTAGCAAAATCTTGTTGAATTTAGTCTTGACAAGTGTCGTGGCAAAAAACGTGGCTAAGTTATATTTTACGCTTTCCAATCGATTATCTAATTGAATATTATGCTATACTAGACTAGTTTTATCTAGATTGTAGCCATTAAGACTACGACTTAATTATTGGAAGACTCAAGATTATTCCTTTTAACCAAAACGATTGGTAAAGTCATTAGCAATCCGGAATAAGTGCACTATAATGGGTTGGCGTCACCCTCTAAGGAGGGTGTTCGTTTTCGTCGTGTTCGAGACGGTTTCGTATAAAAACACCATTAAGACTATAGGGTGTGACTCAAATCCGGAACCGAAAAGGCGAGTCAACTTTTTCATCGGAGCCGTGATCTCATGAGGATGTGAAGTAATGAAGGCTATGAGCGCAGCTACTAAAAAAACTACTGATTTTTTATAAACAGAATATTGAGTGTCCATGAAGGTTAATATATAAATAGGAAGGTTTTTATTTTTATCAACGCGTTGTTAGGATGGCAGTGACAGTGGACACAATGTTAGTAGGTAAACCAAAGTGTGAAATGGATTTATTGATCAAACTTGATTCTAGAGGGTTATAAATAAGGTAAAGATATATAGAGCATATTGTATGAATGATCGCGTAGCGCTAACACTAGTAATGATCATAACATAAAATATCTTGTTGTAAGTACCTACCTACACGCGTATTGAAAGTACCGATGAATCCGATCAAGATTTTAATCGTTGACAAAACATTCTTCAATGTATAATTCAAATAGGTGGATTAAAAAGAAGATAAGTGAGTATATCGATATGAAATCTATAAAATAAATAAATATAAAAATAGTCTGATGGGTAGAAAAAAGGCTGAAAGCCGAAGACCGAGATACTAGAGGAGTATATAGAAAAATATAATAAAGCTTGTCAGGAAGACCTGAACAAGATCGCACAAGTAAGGCAAGAATGGACGATAAAGTCTAAAAGGACGATTATGATTATAATAAAAATGTCCTAATCACTATTGATCATTATCATGATTTTAGTGCACTGCTGGTGGCCGGCTGGCTGGTACTTAAACCTCATTTTCTCAAACATGCATGGAAATATTGTCATTATTTTCGAACAAAGAACACGCAAAGTATCAAATTTACGGTCAAAGAAAATCAAATCCATTGCAGGCGCGTTTTTTGAATTTGGAACATTACAACGCTCCAGCAATGTTGTATAAAATGGCGTGCTGGGGTTATAATAGTACATTACTGCCGCGGTCTATAATGACTATTTTGTTGGTCGCGCTGATGATGGCCGACAGCGCAGCTCCAGACCGACACAGCGCGGTCAGCGTGCAGCACTTGATGGACGAGCTGAGATAAAGGCCGAGACCGTAGGTCGAGGCCTTTACAGCGAGGACAGCAAGGGCTGCAATGATGGCCAAGCTGGAAGGCCTAGAGCGTAGCTAGGCTAGCTCGAGGCAATCATAGCGTGACCAGCGAAGCAGTCATAGTGGGCCAAGGCTTGTATAGTGCTTTACTCAAAAATGCAAGTACCTAATCTAAATAAAACCAGCAAGTAAAGATTTAGATTTCTTACTGATTTTCCACTGCACAAATTTTTCATATGCAAGCTTATATTTTTTCTTTGAGTTTCGCGGTATTAAATTTTCATCCACGAATTTAGCTTCATCTTTAATGTCTGGCGGTGTTAAACACATTGAATCGGAAGAATTTTCGCTTTGAGAGCTCATTTTTAGCAAAAAAGTCACTAAATAAAAATAAAATTTTCGCTGAACCGCGCTTTTGTTACTTCTTTGTTTTTTTTTTTAACAATGGTAGTTGGCACTATACAGCCAAATATGGAATAAAATCTTTTTGTACCTATCTCTATAAATACAAACAGCTGTGTTTTAAATAAAATCTTTTTGCATTTGTTTTTTTAAAACGTTAAACGTCAAAATAGCGGCCGGCAATGTTTTGCCGGCCTGTTAGAGCGACCAGCAAAACTTTGCTGGCCGCTCCTTGAAACAGAACGGCAAGGTCGACTTTGCCCAAACAAGGTTGTCAAAATAATGACCACATTACATGCATTTTTGAGTAAAATACTTTTTGATAGGATCTCTTTTATCATTCTCGGCATACCAAAGTTCTCTTTGCTTAGTACAAATTGCGTTCACGTGGCTGTATAGCCTTAGATGCGTTTGCCTTTCGGCACAGATGATAATTAGAAAATTGGCGGCAAAGCTGAAAATTCGTCTTAATTTGTTATTTACTTATATAATGGGTAATTAAAATAAGTTCCAACGGTTCAGAGAGTGAAATGGAGATTGATTGTACTCCACCAGATTTAAGATCAGAAGCCAAATTAACATTGGAAAACTTGCTTCCAGCAAAGTCAAAAGAAAAATACATAAAAGTATATGAAAATTTTATGATTTGGAAAAACGAGAATAAAGTGAACATTTTCTACAAACTGTATTTTTGGCGTATTTTAATGAGATTACTAAAACTAAAAAGCCATCTACATTATGGGCAATTTATTCCATGCTGAAATGTACAGTTCATGTTAAAAACGGCATTAACATGAAAAATTATGGAAATTTAAGTACTTTTATTTCCCTGCATTCTTTTTTTGAGAAAAGTACTATATATGCCTCGGCGGAAATGGCAATTGCCTGTCTCGTATTAGTGAAGTCCTCGCGTACGGCTCGGCCTTCAAACTCATACTCGACCTGCAATTGCCTATTTCGCGGCCTTTGCAATAATGTACTATTATTTTCTAACTCTCTCCATGGTTCCGTGGTGTGTTCCTGGGGTGGTTCGTTCCGCTACTTTGTCGATGTCCCAACGAAAGCCCAATGCACTCAATCCATCGTTTCTGAAACAGTGAGATGCTTTAGTGTTTCGAATTTGAAAAATGCAAACCCGTAGTAAGGCCAAAATGACCACCGGACGACTTGACTACATTGCCAATAACAATGAAGACTTAAAATAATAGGAAATGTGGGCCCGCTCGTAAAACTATACTTTTTATACTATTTTAATTAACTTTGACAGCGCCTTGATTGGTTTTCCTTTGCGTTCATTGGTTTTACGGAATTAAGGTTTAGTTTAAAATGTAATTGCTTATTAATTTAATGTATGTTTAAGACACATTGGAGAACACAAATATTGCAAAATATGTTAGAATCGAATTATCAAAAATAAGGCATTACTACTAGTAGGTACCATGTGGCCGGTAAAAGAAAAAAGAATAGCAATATTTGTGAAGATATATAATATGATGAGGCATGTGCCGTACACGTTGACGAAAACATTACAGTGGTCCAGTAGTCGCAGAGGAACATTTCAAATGAATACCATGAAATTAGTGGAGATAGTTTTGCTGAAGAGACGGCTACAAACTTTTGCTTGCATGCTTGCATTTCTGCTGTAATCGCTAGCATATAACAAATCTATTATCCTCATCATCGTCAGCTTATGGCAGTCCACTGCTGGACTATACCCATCTCCAAAATTCCAACTGTGCAGAATAAACTTCCAAAATATACTCCACTAAAGCGCGAAACGGAAACAAACATATAACATCGACCGATTTTAAACATGTTTACAACCAACACTATGTAAATTAATGACTCAGTGGCTATATCTCATCATAAACTATATATATCCTCTTATAATAATATATTATCGGGAGGTACCGAGTAGGTAGTTTATCAAGGCGGCACATTCGAGACAGACGTCGATAGCCTTTGACCAGAGATATGCGTATACGCCAGTCTTCTTATAACGTGATGTCGGGTGCTATTCGTGAAGTCAATAAAAGTAGAGACTGTTATGTTTTATGTTAAATGTGACTTTGATAGTGTTACTAGTTTAATGGTTAGTTGTCCGGGGTCCGGAAATAGATTTCTAATCTAATATTCATTCTGACTACTGTTTTATTACCTAGTAGGTATAGTGCTTTTACTCTAATCGTCGAACGTCAAGTCAATTCAATGAAAGAAACTCTTTATTTATATTAACGTTACGGATCAATGTTCTATGCAAGTATTTTTAGAACTAACTAAATACAGAGGAAAAAATAAAATAAAATATAGGAACAAATCATTGGGTATCAAAAAATTCATCCGAATCGCTGTCGGTGGGAAAGGTGCCGAAAAGGCTGGCAGCATTGCCACGTTGTATGGCAATGCTAATTCTTTGGCCTAAAAATTGGTCAACCCTTTGGTCCTGTTGAAAGTTGAAAGAAACTGTTTTCATGGCAAGCGACTATCGATAGTTGCTCACCTTACCAAAAATACAATTTGTGTTTCCTACGAAAATTTAATACAATAAGTACCTACATTGAAATTACAATCTGAAGTTTTCGAAGAATCAGTACATAATGTAGCCATTTCACTAGTTATAATTTCAGAAGCTGCGTCAAGAGGTGACGATGGAGAAGAACATTTGTCTCTTCTTGCCTTTATTCCCGGTTTTTTATCGATAGTTACACGGAGTTTTGCTTTATCGCCGGTGGAGTCCAGTATGATTAAAGTCGATAGGTATAATAACGTGAGCTACTTATTGACCGCTGTTTACAGCATAAGAGAATGCCATACCAATTAAATATTAATAAAAAGAAGCCATACAAAACATCATGCACATCTTCCGGTTCATGTTACTTGGGGTTAGCGTTAAACGTTCTTTTTTTTCTTCCATTTCTATCAGTCGTCACTCTATCATTCACTCAATTTTTAACCGACTTCCAAAAAGGAGGAGGTTATATGTTCGTAGCGTATGTTTGTTTTTTTTTTATATATGTCCGCCGATTTCTCCGTCATTTGTAGACCGATTTTGAAAATTCTTTTTTTGTTTGAAAGGGTATGCTTTTAAATTGGTCCCATATAAATTTTATTAACATTGCTTGGGTAGTTTTTGAGTTAGCTACAAAATACGTATTTTTTTCCCACTTAGTATGTAGATGATATGATAAGTTCCTGTCACTGGTAGCAGGTAGTGGTATTCGAATGTGTGTGGGGTAGGTACCACAACTAAAAAGTGAAAAATAAAAACTTTTTACAAAAAAACAACCGACTTCAAAAAAAAGACACTATAAAGTGAAAAATAACTTTAATTTCGGAAGTCGGTAGCAAAAAACGAAAATACAAAACCCAAGACTCCGACTTCCGAAATTAAAGTTATTTTTCACATTAAAGTGTTCTTATTTTGGAAGTCGGTTGTTTTTTTTTGTAAAAAGTTTTTGTCATACATGTCGTCTCTCATACAATCCAAATTCTGGTCTTTCTTTGAAAATAAGAAGCCTTACGAAACAGCTTTCCCAAATACCTTACTAAAGCGGCTATGTAGTTAATAAACCAACTGCAAAGTAAGGATTCAAACGGACCTCCCCACAAGGTAGACCGATGACCTTGTGAAAGCCGCAGGAATCCGCTGGATGCGGGAAGCACAGAATTGGTAGACGTGGCGGTGCTTGGGAGAGGCCTATATCCAGCAATGGACGTCTTTCGGCTGAAATGATGATGAAAGTAAGGATCAATTAACTTCTTTTACCGTAAAAGTCCTTACTTTGAGAACGCGGGTGACACTTATACATGGTCATTATCATTAACCTACCTAGAGGCGATAAGAATGTCATTAACAGAGATAATTGAGTTGCGATTAATAAATTACGCGCGGCGACGCGATAAAAATGTTCTATAGTTACTCGGTTACGCGAAGTTTCTTGATGAAATGTTTTTAAATGCGATGGTAAAAATATGAAGTAAAGTAATGACAAAATCGTTTGTTTGTAGAAGACTGGCGCTGCAAATCAACTTAGCAGCGATTTTAGGAACCTAGACGATGTTATCATTGGAGTTAACCTTTGGGTTCAAATACTGGTAAGTATCAATGTGAAGAATAACAAAAACCTACATGGGGAAGTTCTTTATTTTTGCTTATGCATACCATGCATAAATCAACCTATAATGTTCCCACCGCTGAGACACAGGCCTCCTCTCTGTGAGAGGGAGTGGGCTGTTATCTACCACGCGGGCCCAGTGCGGGTAGATAGATGTCACATGTCTTCGAAGTTTTTGGTTCTCGGACATGCCGGTTTCATCACGATGTTTTTCTTCACCGTTTTGAGAGCAATGGTGATGAAGCAATTTACACAAAGTAAAGCGCCTGTCAAGGTTCGAACCTACGACCTACAATTCGTAAGCCGCGGCCGTTACTCTCTCGCTGATAATGAGTAAATCATTATTTTCATTCTTTTTTCGTGTGGTTAGTGATTAACCTGGTGTCAGAGTTTTTATGCCACCCATGAGTCTCTGACTTGGCTTCACATACCGTCGAGAGATATCGCTCAGGCATGCCTCATGTTTCCTCACGATGTTTCCTTCACCGTTTTTGAAGCAAGTGATTTATACAATACGCACATCATGAATCCGAAAAGTCAGAGGTGCGTGTCTTGGGTTCGGACCCGAGACCTATGAGTTGGCAGTCCGACGGTCACACCATTAGGCTATCACTGCTCACGAGTAAATTAATGGCTTTATTAAGAATAAATTGATGCCCTCAGCCGCAGGCATAGTTGATACTTAAACCTGATTTTTATATCGAGGGATGTAGTCGCAAGCCATGATGTGCCATAACTTTATTTTGCATGAACTTTTCCCACGGACAAACTGTGAAAACGGTCTTTTGGGGCATAGTTTTATGTATAAGACAAGTGTCAAGTCTGTGTGTTGTATGACAAATGTTTAATGTGTGTATGTTTTTGTTCGTGTGTTTTGTGTACTTACTATAAACTTTTATAAATAATTAGCGCCCCGCCCTCTACTTCGCCCGGTTTTGATGACTTGACAAAACATCGAGATTTCTTCATTATAAATGTTATTTTAATAATAATGTATTAGGTACCTAGAATACACATAAACCTTCCGGAATAAATTCTCTAAATGATGGTCAAAATCGCCTCAAAATCCGTTCCACAGTTTAAAACAACAACGCGGTTGTTTAATGCAAGGTAGCTGCTAGCTTTCTATGCTATAGATTAGCTGCGTCCCGCGGTTGGAATATCGGGAAAGAAAGTATCCTATGTCCTAACCCAGGTCATCGTCTACAGGTCTACCTATGTGCTAAATTTCATCCAAATCCGTTCAGCCGTTTTAGTGTGAAAGCGTAATAAACAAACAAATAAAGTAACAAAGAAACAAACAACTTTTGCGTTTATAATATTGGTTAAGGATAAGAAGAAACATATACCTAATGATACTGAAGTGCCGGTTTGAGTCAGAGGCATTTATCTTTATCAGAATCTAGCCATATGAAAATGTTCGTCACATGAATTAAGGTAAATTATCCATTAGCTACACAAATGAGCTAATCTGCATTGAATTACAGGACGATGAGCCCGTACTGTATTGTATTGTAATTTTATTTCAAAATAGTACATAGGATATCCATCTACTTAGTTTTAATAACAATGGCGTGTTCGTCGTCATTTATGATCAAAACCATCTTGTTCACCAACTATCTTTGACCAGAGACCCTGAGGGCACGAACGCGCTACGTAAATATAAAGTTAATTTGAAATATTTCTGAATCGAAAATACAATTAAGAATGCTATAGCATTTTGCTTTAATATACTTTGCGACAAGCACAATCAATATCACCCATAGATATGTACGTAAATAATTTCCTTCACTACTGCTTTCAAAGCGGTGAAGGAAAACATCGTGAGGAAAAACCTAGAACCAAAAATTCGAAGACATGTGACATTTACCAACCCGCACTGGGCCCGCGTGGTAGATTACAGCCCAGTCCCTCTCGAAGAGAGGAGGCTTATATCCCAGCAGTGGTAGGCTGATTATGCTATGCTAAATATGAATAAAGTCTTAAAACTATGTAAATATTGTGTGCGAAGGGATATTTTCCATTTTAATATTGCCGAATTTGCATTGCGTTTACTCCGCGTTTGTGTGTGGCCCACAGTTACGTATTTATCCAGTTTCGATTCTTTGGTTGTTATTTACATATTTTTTGCCAGAAACACATGTGACACATTCTGAGCTATATCCAGTGCTCTCATGCGAACTTTAAGTGCCTCCAACCACAATGATCGGGAGCCATTAGAATGCAGTCGCTAAGGCTAAAATTGGATATACATGGCTTCATCATTAGTATTCTTGAACTTGGTCGGATCTATTGCACTAATTTAGATCCACTCTTAGAATTTTTATTTAACTTCAACATCCCCCACATGTTCATTGGCTTTTCCATCTTCTTTTAAGCCGAGTCGAAATCAACTAGTAATTTCTAGCACTTCTTTATCATATATTATTTCGGATTTTTTTTCCTGAAGAGTACCTTTGTCAATATGTAATTGATTGAGATAGGCTCAATTGATAGGTTGATCGATGTAAATATCGCGTTAATTAGATTTAAAAGTATGGACGTAGATATTAGTTGACGCCTATCGAGCAGTGGTGGCCACCATTGCAGTGGTAACAGCCCCAACTTACGAGTTGTCGTGGGTTCGAATTTAGGCAGGTGCTTTACTTTGTGTAAATAATTTCATCATCATTGCTCTCAAAACGGTGGAGGAAAACATCGTGAGGAAACCGGCAAGTCCTAGAGCCAAAAATCCGAAGATATGTGACATATCTTCCATCCCGCACTCGGCCCGCGTGGTATTATAGCCCACTCCCTGTCGAAGACAGAAGGCCTGTGTCCCAGCAGTGGGAACATTATAGGCTGATTATAATAGATATTAGTTTTTGCCTATTTCTACTATCGTCAAATTCTCAAGATAGAATAAATATTTTTTTGTCTATCGTGGAAATCCTTTGTTCTATTATGAAGATTTGTGTTTGTATAATTTATGTAAATAATTATTTTTCATGTGCGTTATCTTATTACGTCTGCGTTTTATATTATTAAATTATAAATTTAACTTAATATATTTTGAATTTGCGGGTTCCAAGATACTTCTATTCTCGTAATTAGGAGCTATAAAAATAAAACTAAACATATGCTAATTTGGCATACAGTTTCTAAATGTTGTTTGAATATGCTGTTTTGTATGTTTTTTAATTTTATCTAGGTACATTTACATTTCTTTTTCATATATAATTGAAGTATGAATAGAAACATTTTAAACACAAACAAATTAAAAACGCTTATACATATTTCTAGCATTACGTGCCATGTTTTTCAGATAAGCGCATTACATGCGACAGCCATAACTAATGTATGTTTCACACACATCGTGTGGGCAAACATGTCCGCCATGTAAATGCCATATTCAAATTATCCTCCATTGCGAAATTAAATAAAGACAGAAACAAAAAAAAACTGCTCATAGCATGCTTCACGGCGCCCCTCCCGCCCCGAGGTGTGCAGAATGAATAGACTTGCACAGAAGGGCGCAACACCCTCCGCAATCAATTGAACCCTCTTCTATTACTATTCGCTATCCCACTCTAACACAAACTCTCCTATATTCTCCCTCTCTTTTTATTTCACGATTAAATTGCGAAACACTGCGAGTGATGCCTCGGGCATCGTCACGAGTTTTGAAAACAGAATTCTTGCGGTCGTTTACAA
This sequence comes from Agrochola lychnidis, assembly GCA_963680765.1. Classification (NCBI taxonomy): domain Eukaryota; kingdom Metazoa; phylum Arthropoda; class Insecta; order Lepidoptera; family Noctuidae; genus Agrochola; species Agrochola lychnidis. Next base: position 8,787,809 of record OY796863.1, on the reverse strand, counting down.
AGTAAAGTTTTACGTTTGAAAAGTGATGGTTTAACTTTATTGTGGACGGCATAAGGATTAAAAATGGTTCATTTTAGTTTTTTGAATAGTGTTTTACAATTTGGGAATATACTAGATTGATGTAGGCTTCGATATTGATGATGACAGACAGATTAAATCGCGTTGACGCTTTGGGCGGGAAAATGGAAATTAGGAGGGAAAAAGTTATTACTTCGAGTCTGTCATCGTGCCACAAACGACTTCGAGTTGTTGTTTATGTCTCCGAAATGTTAATTACCTATTCATTAATAAATGCGGATAACTATTGTAGATAAATATTAAATAAGGTTTTAGGTTTAAAGGTTTAAAAAAAAATAATGTTGTAACTATTTTTAAATAATATACTTAATGACTAACTCACACCCGGTTTCAGGAACGAATATCGACACAATTTTCAGCTAACGAATTGTCAAACACACATCAAATGCTGTGAATAACTGACTGAATTATCAGCAGCCAATCAGAGAGGCAGTTCCCGTATTATTTAGAACGTTCACATTCTAATCTTAGTCTCAATCTGTCAAAAATACCTCTAATTCTCATACATTTTAGACAAGTTTTGACATTTATTGTCACTGAGATGAGATTGCGAAGAGATTTTGAATGTTTTTAATTACGGGATTTCGCTTTAACACGTCGTTGATTGACAGTTTAAATTTAACACGTCGTTGATTTTCGTTCCAGAAACCAGGTGTAAATAAATGATGTTTACCGAAATTTAACTAACCTACCGAGACGCCATAGGTTCAGAGCAGGCTTCCGCCGTACTTATTGCGCCTAAGCTTCAGCTTTTGACAAAGGTAACATGACTGTTCAAGTAAATAACAACTACTGCACTTTGCTTCGCATCCTAGATTCTTTGGGATATGGCTTGATGTACTAAACTAATACTGATTTTAAGATAGATTATCTGTATGTAACGGGTACAGAAAAAGACACAGAATAGGACCTTGTGGTACGCCCATTTTTGTTTTAGGACCTAAACTCGTGAATGCGTTATTTAGAGCCAATATTAAGCTGTATGACCTATCAAACTGTGTTATCTATAAAACGTAATGAAGTTATAATAACAAGTACACTTCTAGTTATATATTGTGATCCAACACACAATCGGAAGTCTTAGAAAGGTCAAAACGGAAGCCAATATAATGTTTTAATAGTTTTTTTTCAGCTCATAATAGGAATCTGTCCATTTTTTGTAGGTGTTTGTTGCAAATTGATCTTTCGCGGGATCAAGCTGACAATAGAGAAACATACTGTCCAGATACTATCTGCCACAAATTATGTTATTTTTAAACAGAAAAGAAAGGTTAATGCTATTGGTTTTCGACAGATAAATAGGTATGGTCCGACTAGATCACTGCAATTCATGTTTATTATATTTCATATTCTATTTTAGTTAATAAAATAAAATAAATCAAGCTACAACACGAAACGCAGCTTCCCATAAAAAAAGTAAAAGTGTACAATAAAACTATAATAATGTCCCATATTGATATTTTATGGAGCAAAATATAATTAGAAATGTTTGTGCGTCATTCCATTGGTAAGTAAGGTATTAAGCAGCCATATGTTAGACTATATAAGGTAACCTACGTCGATTCATTATTCATTCTTCGTCATTACAAATATTACTTTATGTTACCTATACATACGGTATAAGTCATAAATTAAAAATATACAAGCCAACGTTACTGTCTATTGTTACTGTCTAACGGTCTGCGGAGATCGTTGTTTTTTCATTCTGTATAATTGAATTGTTTATCTACACCCATGCTATAAATCCTCTGTAAAAGTTTCTGAAATAGTTAGCTTATTGCCAACATTAAAACAGCCAGTGTCATTGTAACCATAATATCATCCAAATGAGTGTGATAATGTTGCAACTCGTTTCAACGTATAAGTGGGGGACAGCAGCACCCGCTGCACGCATGTGCGGTGTGCTGGTGCAGGCGACATTCATACGTGGACTTGTACTGAATTTCGTGGATTTTTATTTTATTTTTGATCTTGAATTTATAAACACCCAATGGTTTCGGAACCTTTTATAGAGGACTCATATCATAGGTGTAGATAAAGTCTTGTATGGAACTGTATATAATTAGGTATTAAAACACTCATGTGATAAACCCACATTCGTGTTTTAATACCTCTTATTATACAACAGTTGCATAAATAACTATTACATAATTTATAATATGTTATAGTATGTTAATATAATTACGTGCATCGTTTGAATACCTATCAATGTTATATTACAAAGCTATTGATTTGAAAACAACTTCTTTAACAGAAACAGTAATAAAAAGCATACGCTTTTCATACAATGATCTTTAAAAAATTTGGCATAACTATAATACGCGCATGCGTTGGTTTTTTATTCATCATCATTATTCATCATATCCTGTCGCGTGTATTGGCATTAGCCAATATTGATTTGGGAAGAATAATCTTGTTCTTCCATAAATCATCTTTATTACCTACTCAGTATTTATATCTCAGTATTTACTCCTTAAATAGCCGTATAACTTTCTTCATACAAATCGTCCATCGTTTCTCTGGTCTTCCTCTGATCTTGTAACTGACATTCGAAACCTTTGCGATATCATACATATATCTTCCATTTCTCCGTATGATATGACAAACAATTTCCAAACAATTTTTAGGGACCCGTATTTTTTTTTTGCAATTTAATTTAATTGAAATTTATTTGCATTTCTATAATCTACAAATAATTCTGCAATAGCAAAAACTACACCATGCTAAATGAATTGTATCTATCTGTATTATCAAGTGTCACCTGTGCTAATTGAAATTCATTTGCATAGTGGTAGGTACGGCTTTTGACTTCAATGCCAGTTTGTTTACGTCACCTGCCAACACTGGACATGTTCAATTTAGATTTCTTATATTTCAATAATAATGTATTTTGGTTAAAGGTATAAAAATTTATTGCATATACAGTTAAGGTAGTACCTACGCACGTATGCTATTTATATTCTGCTGTTATGAATTATTTCAAGTACGTTGCAGTATAATCAAAAAAGAAAAAGCGTCAAACAAGTTTTCCTCCTGTATAGTACAATGGAAAGCATGCGATTGTGTCTCCTCTAGCGGATATTTCAAATTACTGTGGGACGTCGAGCACCGCGCCACCTCGACCGACACGCAAACGATCTCAGTTACCAGGCTCTCAGAATATCGTAAGAGCTAGTCGTACTATTCCATTATTGCCGTCCCGCTTACGCTATCGACGACCTCAACCCGATGGAACGAGGCAAATGGCCTTCTCAATTCCTGCTGCATGCCAAACGGAATCGTCGGCAATTGATATAAGACCCGTTCTACACTGTTATTCCGCGCATCGCTCAGCTTTAATGATCCTCATCGAAACCTCCATTGTGTGTGCTACGAAAATGGAAACGATTTCTGAAACACTTGAAGAATTTCTGTTATATTTCATCAGTTTATGGAGCCCTAATAACTTCGATGCTTACGGATCATTTTGGCGTGGTTGACATTCCTTTTTTGTACCGGAGTGGAGAATGCTTTGAAACAACCCGAGATCGGCGCGGTCGTGTCGTGTCTGTCTGATAAAAAATAAAGTGGAGGAAATTATTAAGCGGAATGTTTGGCTCGGCGATGGCGGGCGGCCGCGGCGCTGCGTCTGTTTTTATCAACATGTTGTCGGTCGTTCTCTACCGTCAGCGGAGCCCTCGTAGCTGCCTCGTATCTTTGTGGGCCGCTATTCAACTGTAGGTTTTATTTACCCTTTTTGGATTTTCATTCAGAATAAATAATGAATGACGTAACATAGATACAGATAGACCTCGAACTGCTTCGGTTCTTAGCATTCTGTTAACGTGCTTGTTATTTTTATAGTAAGTATAAAAACTTCATTGATTTTAACAATTATATATCTTTTATACGAGTAGATGTTCGTCGTCATCGTTTCATATTGAAGATGCTAATGCTCGCTTTAGAAAGAAAAAACGATCAACCAAACGCGACGCATATCAAGAGTCAGCAAATAAGCAAAAGATTTTTTATTTCGCAGCAAAATATTTTTTTGTTGTTGAAGTGGTGCCCATACAGCATTAGTAGCGGCATTTGGAACTAGATTGTAGCCTGCTAGTTTAGCCCGATCACTGATGCGGTAGAGAAGATGGCGCGTGCCGCGACATAGCGGGCAATTCTACTAGGGCAGCATAAACAACAAGAGGCGAACTCGCCGCGCATTCTCGCGCCGTGCACTAGCACCGTGTTTAAATTTTCTTTACGACTCTACACGCGATGGACTCTGCGCTTTAGGAATAAGGAGCAATTTAGCGTGATGCATTTTACGAGCATGTGGTAAGTCAAGGGGAATGTGTCGGATAGCCGCCTGTGCAGTATGCTCGCCGGGTGATCAGCGCGCACTGCGCAACTCCCCAGACACACGACGTCACGCACGCTCGTCGCACACAGAAGGCAGGCTGGCTGGCTGACTGGTGAGGTATTATGCAAACAATAGCATCGCACTGGCTCGTCGCGCCATCGCTAATAAAAGGCAAATATGCCATGTTTATGCGAAACTTGTTAAAGCATCAGTTGGCATTCGTTGTTTAGATTTAGCTTAATGCTAAATTCGTGTATTTGGAAACAAATGAAAAAGTAATTTGATCATTGAGGCCGTCATTACTGTTTATAAATAAGTAACACCGAAAATCATTAAGTATTCTTAAAGGCTACTTCATTTTGAATTCATGACCATATCAGTCATGAACTCATTATGTTTATTCAGAATATATAAAATATAAGCTCATTAGTCATTATTTTACGTGAAATAATAATATCCAAATATTTAATCCTAGCATACATCGTAAAAATTCATACATTATGCATGTAACTACAACTACATAATTCTAAAAAAAACACAAAATGAACAAACAGCACAAACTCAGTTCGCGCGAGTGTTGGGTTACATTCGGAAAATGAATAGACCGAGTATCTATTTAACCACAATACAAGTTCAGTTATGCACACAGTTACAGTTGAATCGCTTATGTACTAATGCCCATTTAATCACGACCTCTACGTATGCGATCAACGTCCCCTTTCATCATTCAATGGTAATGTAAATGTGGGGGCAGGGAAGGTCAACGTGACTGGCGGAGACACGGTACGAGAGATTTCTTCGTTTGTTCTGTGCTCCTAGTAAGCTGCGTACAGTGCGGCAGGTTGCGACCGTATCTGCGCCCGTGGCGGCAACGGCTGTTGCCGTCGAGCGGGGCCACGCGGCGCCGCCGGCCTGCGCCGTGGGAGGGTCCCTTGACAACAGGGCCCCTCGGCCGTCGTCCCTAGTCGCTGTACAAACATCACTAAGTACCTAAACATACCTACTGCCCACGGCCACTGAATGTTTAGTACTGTTAATAACGCCACTAACAAAACACGATGGATAAGACGCGCGAATGAATCCAAACAATCGCGGACGCTCTGGTCCGCGATTGTTTGGATTAATTTGTTTGTCCTACATGCTGATGCTCTGCTTGATAATTATCAAGGATTTTAACTTTCAGTTGTATTTTATTAAATTCATTAGATCAAGTCTTTGCTTCAAAGTGAAAAATAAATTTGCTTGGTCACAGCTAAATGATTGCAATTCTATTATAATGGATTCATGCTAGATTGCGTTTCCAATTTTTCTCAATTTGATTTGAAATCGATTCGTTTAGCTTGAAGATTAACGGTTGTAAGCATTTTTGTTTAGTTTTGCATCAGCATGTTTGTAGTAAATTATAATTGCTTTATGTTTCTTCACTTTGAAACAAAATTTGAAATTATAATGGATGTTTTTAAAATGAGACGAGAAATACAGAGAAGTCTCTACATCAATGAATTGATGATAGGTACGAGAATAGAACCTATTTCAGGGCTTACATCATTAATCAATCATAATCACCAAATTGAAGAAGATAGGTAATCCGGTAAATATATTGAATCAATGAAAAGACGAACTTGTATTGATTATATAGCCACCGATTTATCAGTCACTAAACAATAACATATCTAATTCTTAATAACACAGCGATTTGGCCCTGTGACTGCTTTTCATCAAATGAAAAAGTTTACTGCATTGACAGAAACAAAATATTTTCTTAAACTATTTCCTTATTCTCTCTATTGTAATCTCTTTCCGTTGGTGCAGTCGTGGGCAGATCCAATAAATTATTATTTTGATTTTCAAAACCAAAATGGCTGATTGTTTTTCAAATTAAAACAAAATGGATTTAAATCTAAATCTACCACGTGGATGGACTGGGCCGGTGGGCCCAAATAATGAAAAACATAATATCGACTTGGAAAAAAAATATATAAAAAAAACTTACCAATTGTTTACTTGGTCGTCATCATCCTTTTGCCCTTTCTTCTAATTTATTTGAGATAAGCGCAGCAAATCTTCTTCCATATACAATACAATGGTCTATCAACCTAAAATTATCTCAGTATGTATACTTAAGTAGTCGCTTTGTTGCCATATTACTCGTATATTCTTTCATTTCACATAATCTATCCATAGCTTCTTTTGTCTTTCACTTTGTAGTAGTCATATTTTGGTCTTGTGATTTCGAATAGATAAGCTAATGTTTTATAGTGACTTAAACTTGTTTTAATATCACTGATAATTGAGTTGTTCGCATGAGAATTTGCATTTTAATCGTCAAAATGTTTTAGGAGATGATATTAAAAGGTTGAGACGCAAAACTTGTTTGATGTTCAGTTAAATTATGGTATTGGTGATTATTTTGTTTCTAGATTGCTTCTTAAAATGTGTTATATTATTTATATTGCTTACATTCCTATCTAAGACTTATATTTTCTGATAAGACAAATTACTGATTTTACGTTTGAAACTATTTCTATTTAGCTTAGTGTAAAGCATCTATTCCTAGACGTTATGGTTTACCTTCAATAATATATGATCAATTGTAGCCTGAATATTTATCTGTAATATCTTTACAACAAATGCTATTTAACGTGGCATCTAAAAATAAGCTCTCCGTTCATTGCAATAACATTTCCCATTATTTTTATTCCTTTTTCTACTGTCGTAATACCAACTTATTATGCGGGTACATCGTAAACTTATCTCTAAAAACAGAATTTAAAATAAGAAGTACTAAAACAGACGAACTTGTTTCCCGCGGTCTCTTCGGGTTTCTTCGGCTCTCGAAACAGGCGAATGGCAATATCTCTTTCTAAAACCATGTGTTAGACAAGGAAATATACTGAAATTCGACAGCTGCGTAGCTTATTACTGTTTATCTCCAGTTTTGATGAACGAATTTTATTTTCATTTGGACAAGTATTCGAGAAAAATAAATGAATGTCCCGGTTTAAAGGCAAGTCTAATTTATAATTACGTAGTCAGGTATTTTGATCTTTCTTTTGAATACATTATTATTTGTCTTGCAACTCATTGTGAATTCTGCATAAAAGGATTCAGCAGGATTATGGATCTACATTTTAAGCGTTTATTCTGAAAGTGGGTAACATCGCAAATAGATGTCAAATATTTCGCTTTTTTTTATTAATTTGGCAATATTACTGTATGGAAATAAGAAATGTGGTTAACTACCGAACTAGAATATTAATAATTAATTGCAATATTAAAACACTGAATTTGATGTTGTAACCGTTTTAGATGTAAAAAAGGCATTTAGAAAGTTTCCAAATACTTTTTTACATCTAAAACTAAATATTCGGTGTTACGATATTAATTATTGTATTTCATAATCAATATTCTAGTTCGCTAGTTAGCCACATTTTTTATTTCCATACAGTAATATTGCCAAATTAATCAAAACAGGTATATATTTGACAGCTATTTGCGACGTTGCCTACTTTTAGGATAAGCCCTCTTAACTGTCAACCTTCGGCAACGCTCTATGTTTGAAGTTGTCATAACTTTGATCCTGAAAATGCTTTCTGGTGTGCCGTTATTTACAGTTTTAGTATACCAATAGTAGAAAACTATAAGAAACTTTTTTGGTTTTTGACGTAGGCATAGCCAAAATAATCTCCAGTCCGGGAGGGCGAGGACACAAATAAATCAGGAATGGGTAAGTCGGAAAAACCGCATTTAGGACGTCCTCTTTGAGGTTATATGGAGGTTGGTTTAAAAAAGGTATGCACCGGTATATCGGGAATTTGGTATAAGCCTTCAGTTGTTATGTATCCAGAGAAAAACTTCATAATTCGTACCGTGACGAAAAGAAATTCAGCCGCGCAACGCAACATGAAGATTTCTAGATGACCCATTATCCTATACTATTAAACGAGCAATATTTGTATATATTTGTTTGTATATATCGCTGTCCCCGGCGAATAAAATGGTAATGTGCTACTACGATAGTTTTATAGCTGGAATACTGAAGCAGTGACTACTTTGTTGAGTGTGTTTGTGTAGATAATTTTTGTTGTAATTGTATCACTAACATAGTTGTAAGTTTATTTTATTGTTACTAACATTGTATGAGTCTCATTGTTACTCGTAATAAAGAATTTAATTTAAAAAAATTATTTTAAGAGGTCCGATTACACCCTGTCAATTTTTTTCATTCATTTCCTACGGTTATTTTGGAGGTTACAAGATTTTAAGGTGTATTGTAATGAATGTAAAAAATCACTTTTCTTTTGATATTTGAACAATTCCGCTATGTATAAAAAACAGATTTCACAAAAAACTGTTTTTATTTTTCCTGTAAAATTTGGTTTTTACGATTACCACTTTTGTCGCCGGGGACAGCGATATATTTGTACTCACATTCTTGAAATCGGCTCTAACGATTTCGATCAAAGGTGCATGAAAGGGATTTACGGAGTTGAAAAATCGATCTAGCTAGGTCTCATATTTTGGAAATTTTATTTTCTCCATATTTTCACCCAAGCAGAGCTCGGTCGCTCAGGCTAATTGCCTTAAATAGTATATCTTCTGCCTCGGTATTCAATTCATTTCGAGTCATTCGTTCTAAAAACCGGGACAAATTGGCACGGAAAGCATGCTCGTTGTACCACATATAAGGGCTCCGCGGCTCCACGCCCTTATATTTATATACCGGGATTATATTAAAGGTATACTTATTATAATTAACATATTTTATTTCTAGAGCCCATGCTACTAATTTTATACCATGACAGCTTCGAAAACTGACATACAGCTCTCGAAGTTGAGTCTCGATTATTATCTAATCTTCTAAATATGGAATATTTTAGTGTTTATCTCATTAAACATGGCGTCAACTTATAATAAACTTCATAGCGACCTACCTCTGCTTTGCACAGAGCGTCACCTATCGGGTCCAAAACTATCCTATCTTTCAAGCTGGAACTAAGCATACACATTCACAATGTTTCATTGAAATCGGTTTGGTGGTTTGTTATTTAGTTCGCCACCTACGCCAACGATATGTTCGTAGCGCATCGACGCCTTAGAGTGAAAACCTCGTAAGTGTAAAAGAAATAACTTTTCAGTAGGAAGAAAAAACTGCGTGATGTAAAGTTTTTGTACGGCGTCTTTTATGTTTTTTTTATGAATTAATATGGAAATTTAACCTGCTTTTATATCCAGAACTGCGAACATAAAAGACGCCGTACAAAAATCTTTTTCTTCCTCCTGAAAAGACACTTCTTTTACATTTACGAGGTTTTTAGGCGTCGATATGTTTGTTTTTTTTAATGTATGTCAGCCGATTTCTCCGTCAATTATGGACCGAATTTGACAATTATTTTTTTGTTTGAAAGGATATGCTCTCAAGGTGGTCTGATATAAATTTTATTATTTTTGCTTGGATAGTTTTTGAGTTGGCTTCAAAACACGTATTTTTTTCCCACTTAGAATATGGATGACATGTTAAGTTCCTGTCACTGTTGTTTACATAGCAGGTAATGGTATTCGAATTTGTGGGGTAGGTACCACGACTTAAAACTGAAAAATAAAAACTTTTTACAAAAAAAAATCAACCGACTTCCAAAAAAAAAAAGCCAAAAAAAGCCACTCCACCGCGAAAAAAGCTCCAAAGCGAAAAAAACTTTAATTACGGAAGTCGGTGGCAAAAAATTAAAATTCAAAACCAAAGACACCGACTTCCGAAAATAAAGTTATTTTTTGCTTTGTAGTGTTTTTCTTTGAAGTCGGTTGACTATTTTTGTAAATTGTTTTTATTATAGGTAAATCTTTTTGAATAGATATGTTTAGTCAGTGATTGAAAACCCTTTGTAAAACAATAGAATACCTACTTAGAACGCAATTTTTGATGTTGTAAACTGTAAAATATGGTGGTGATAAAACTCAAACTCAAAGCATTTATTTCAAATAAACCATTTCCAGGCACTTTTGAATTACCTATTGTCAAGGAGTCGGTCAGTTAGTCAGAAAGTTGAAGCTAGTTGCCCATTTCAAAACATAGATCTCTATGGAGAAGAACGGGCAAGAAACTCCAATTAAGGACACTCGTAGATATTACTAAATCCTGGGTACATTATTCCTGTTGATTCTATATGTGAGAATAATGTACAAAAAATAATCAAAAATAATTCAAAATATAAGATTATAAATGAGCCCTGGCAGATAAGAGATGATCTGCAGTCTCAACTGATGGCGCCCGTTCACGAACATGACGCGTGGATCAGCACCATCCAAATCAACCAAATGTAGAAAAAGGGCAGCATTTTGAAAAGAAAGAAAGAAAAATAGGTTTATTTGTCACAGAAACACGTGCAGGCAAAAAAGACAAGAGTAATCAGATAACAACAAAAAAGTACATAGTCGGCAGCTGCACGACATGACTGTGATAAGAAGACTTCCACTCAGCATGATGTTGTGCTGTGGGTCCCCAATAGCACAGCACTGCACTGGTGAGGGTGGGAGCGAGACAAAACACTTCTAAATCCTCGTGTAGTAATGATATGTTTTAGTTAGGTATAGGTATTATTTATACACGTAGGGTGATGCCTGCGGATAGTTTTTTATGTTTCTTATAATTTATTGTATAGTTGTCTTATATTCTAAACACTATTTATTTTGTTTTGTTACATGTTTAATAGAAAAATCACTGAACCTGACTTGATTTCCGTACATCTTTTTTTTTCGGGTGACCACTGAAAATCAGCGCTGTGCTGTGGGTCCCCCATAGCACTGCATCATGCTGAGTGGAAGCCTTCTTGTCACAGTCATATCGTGCAGCTGCCGCCTAAGTAATTTCTGTTCTATGCTCGTGATTTGTTATGTACTTTGTGTTGTTCTCTGATTACTCTAGTCTTTTATGTATGCACGTATTCCTGTGACAAATAAACCTATTTTTCCTTTTTTTTTTCTTTCTTTCTTTCACTGATTTTCAGTGGTCACTCGAAAAAGAAGTACGGAAATCAAGTTAGGTTCAGTGATTTGTCTATTAAATAGGTAGGTAATAAAATAAAATAAACAGTGCTTAGAATAAAAGACAACTTAAAAAGAATTATAAAGGGGTAGTAATAAACGCCCCGGAAAAAAAATCAAATATGTGCATACTCAAAATATGAAATTCACTGCTATAAATACTAATTTTCCGACAACTTGTACGCGAATACAAATAAAGAAACGATCGAATAAAATACTGAAAAACCGAAACATCAATACTGAATTTGCTGACGTAATATTTTTCAAACATGCAAACAAGCATACACCATGCATGCAGCATGCAAGCGAGCATGCAAAATGCAGCAGGCATGGTTTCTGTCACAGCTCCGGCGCTGCGAGGCTCCGGCGCCGGCGGGCCCATGCCAGCTCGCGGGCCGCCGAAATTTAGGTTTACAGTCAACCACAGATTTTCGGAAGTTAATTTTTTTTTCGGTAGCTTTTTTATTATCCATTATAAAGGGTAGAAGATCCGCGAAGGTCGTTTGTTATATCTAACCGGACGAAACCTCTACAGTACCTTTTAACGTCAAAGACTACTTAGCTCTAAGCTAAACGCGTTTGTTCTAAAAATAACTTCATCCTATTACAAAACCCGTTAATCTAATTCAAGATTCGTGCGTGAAAAAACGTTCGACGTTATTGAGTTTGACCACAGATCCACTATATTGTTGTCTTCGGAGAATCTTATGAAAAACGCCTTTTACTAGGAATTGGATGGAATTAGGAGCTCGTGGCTAAGTACTAACAGCCGCACGGGTCGATCCATCAGGTTAAGCTACTCTTGCCGGGGTTGGTCCGAGGATGGGTGACCATTTCTACATACCGAGACTCGTCCGTGCCTCGGAAAGCACGTTAAGCCGTTGGTCCCGGCTGTCATTCGTGGATCTTTGATAGTCGTTACGGGTTGTCAGAAGCCCGAAAGTCTGACAACCAGTCTTACCAAGGGGTATCGTATTAACGATCAGATAGGCAGTCGCTCCATGTAAAATACTGGTATTCAGCTGCATCCGATTAGACCGGAAGCCGACCCCAACAAATTTGTGAAAAGGCTAGGCAGATTGATCGATTGGATGGAATTTAATTTATTCACTAACTATAATCCTTTGTTGACCATTTATTTTCAATGTGTGTGAGATAACGAGCGACTTTTTCGCGGAAAAATAATGACTCACGTTTCCCTAATTCGTATTAGATTTCTGTTGAAGATTTACATGGCTTCATATCAAAGGAATAAATGACTTCCCTTGAACTGAAATAGATTCTTTACTTCAGCTTATCACGCTACCTACCGAAAAGATGGAAGGTAAGTACTTATAACTTACTGTAAAATAGGATCGAATACTCACTTGGGTAAGTTCATCTGCCTATGCTTTTCCCAACTATGTGAGGTCGGCTTTCAGTCTAACCGGATCCAGCTGAATACTAGTATTTTACATGGAGCTACTGCCTATCTGACCTCCACAACCTAGTTACTAGGTAACACGATACCCCTTGGTAAGACTGGTTGTCAGACTTTGGGGCTTTTGACGACCCGTAACGACTGGCAAAGAGCCACGAATGACAGCCGGGACGCGGCTTACCGTGTTTTCCAAGGCACGGAGAAGTCTCGGTATGTAAAGATGGTCACCTATCCACGGACCAACCGCGGCAAGCGTAGCTTAATCTAATCGATCGACCCGTGCGGCTGTTATTATTTAGCCGCAAGCCCTTCTACTCACTTAGGTAAATTGTCACCATCATCATCTGCCTAGCCTTTTCCCAACTATGTTGGGGTCGGCTTCCAGTCTGGTTGTCTGGTTGTGGTTGTTGGCTGGTAGACTGGTTGGTGTAAATTGTCACCATGATATAGTTTTCCGCTGAATCCGTCTTTTAATTAGGGATAAAATATCTTTAATATACTTAGGTTTTAATTTCTTTTAAGCCATTTTTTTTTTCTTATTCTTGGAGGAGCTCGTGGCTAAGTAATAACAGCCGCAATTTGACAATTTTGAAAATATATTTCAAAATTGTCATTCGAAACTATTGTTATTCGCTAATCACAAGCGCTATGCGCGGAAAATCCACTTCCGGCTAACCACACGCGCTATGCGCGGAAAATCTACTTCTGGCTAACCACACGCGCTATGCGCGGGAAATCCACTTCTGGCTAACCATACGCGTTATGCGCGGAAAATCCACTTCTGGCTAACCACACGCACTATGCGCGGAAAATCCACTTCTGGCAATTTTCCTACAGCCTTTCGACAGGATAACAGTTTGAATAAAATTCGTGTGGAATTGATTTATCAATGAAAGTGTGTTCTTATTGGAATTTGGAATAAAATAATAATGAATTCGCAAAGATGAAGGAAGGTTTTAAGATTTGTCATTGCTTATTTAAAGGAAACTTCAGCGGAAAAGGCGCATTTAGTTAAAATAAAGTGAGTGAGTGTGTGTGAGTGTGTTAGTATCAATGACATCCATGAATATTTGTACGCCTTCTGGTAAAATATAGCGCACTTGTAATTTTTTTTATAACAACTATTTTGTTGTAAATTATTCACGGCTGTACTGGAAGAAGTCTTTAGAAAGCTGGCAGCAGGCTGGGCAGAAAGGAGCATTATGGTTGGACATAAGAGATTGTTCAATCTCCGTTTTGCCGACGATATTGTCCTTTTTTCGTCTTCAGCCTCCGAGCTGACTCAGATGCTAGAAGATCTTAGTACGGCAAGCCTAGAGGTCGGGCTACAAATGAATATGTCAAAGACCAAGTTGATGACGAACAGCGCGTATCGCAAGATCACCGTGGCGGGTGGGGAGGTTGAATATGTCGATGAGTATCTCTATCTCGGTCAAATAGTCTCTTTCCAGGCAAGACAAAACAAATAAGTTGCAAGACGCACCGAAAATGCCTGGAAGAGCTATTGGGCCATGAAAGATCTAATGAAGGGCGATCTTCCTCTATCCCTCAAAAGAAGACTCATCGACGTGTGTATTCTTCCCATCCTCACGTATGGTTCTCAAACATGGTCTTTGACAATTCAGCAAAGGTCCACGCTTGGGGTTTGCCAGAGAGCTATGGAACGGAGTATTCTTGGTATTAAACTTGTGGACCGGGTTAAGAATACAACAATCCGTTCCATCACTAAAATAACTGATGTCACTCGGAAAGCTGCCACGCTTAAATGGAATTGGGCTGGACACATCTGCCGCATGTCAAACGATCAATGGGCCAAACTGCCATCGCGGCAGGCCCAGACGGAGATGGCGGGATGAGCTGGACTCCTTTAAGAAAGATTGTTCCTTGGAAGCTCTAGACAGAGAGAGGTGGAAAGAGGGTAGGGAGACCTTTGCCCAGCAGTGGGATAAAAAGGCTAAGGAAAAAAAAAATTGTACCTATGTTAACAAATGATTAAATGATTGTGATTAATAGAAAGACTTATTGAATGATTTCTTAATTTTATGGTTATTTCGCAGTTTAAGTTAGATACATTTAAATTACATAGATTAATTGTAATTAATGTGAACAAAGTATGATCGACTGTGATACTTTTTAAAAGGAAAAATGTTCAGTTAATAATTAGCTCTAAAAGCCTATTACAACCGATCGTGACTGCACAATAAAGTCTTCTGTGTAACAATTTATTTTTTAAGTGCAGCAACATCAAGTGCTAATGGGGCCGTTTTAAATTTTTGCATGCCTCGGGTAATGGTGGGTCTGTTTATTTATTTAAGAGATTATTGTTGAGATCACGTAGGTTTGAAAATAAAGGAAAAAGTACCTAAAGAAGTAGTCTTCTCCTTTTCGTGTGGTTAGTGACTAACCTGTACCCTAATTGCGTAATACAACACAATCACAATTTGTTTCGATTTGAAACAGATTTCTAATCCATTGCTTCATAAGTTGGAAAAAAAAATCTGTTCAACAACGTAAATAACGCAATGAATGTTGTTGAAACGTCAAAATGAAACAAATTTCGCGAAATTGTTTACGAAAATAAGTTACGCAGGTGTCAGAGTTTTAAAGCCGCCCATGGGCCTCTGACTTGGCTTCACATACCGTCGCGAAATATCTCTCAGGCATAATGTTTCACGGTTCGATTTCATCGGTTTCCTCACGATGTTTTCCTTCACCGTTTTTGAAGCAAGTGATAATAATACAATACGCTCATGAATCCGAAAAGTCAGAGGTGCGTGCCTTGGGTTCGAACTCGAGACCTATAACTTGGCAGTCGACGGTTATACCATAACACCACTAGGCTATCACTGCTAAAGAAGTAAAGTAAAATGCAGTTAATAAAATCGTAGAAATGAAAATAAAATAATCTATCAGCAGCCGGAGGCGTAGCTACAGATATTTAAAACCACACGAATATTTACTCTGATTTCTGGCTGTCGATTTATTTAATAATCTCGTGTATTTTCTCTGGCTAGAGGCATTAAATTAATTATTTAGAACTTAATATTTGATGATGATAAATCATCAAAAAGAATGCAGTTTCAGTTAGCAGAGCCCTTTGCTTCGGAATTTTCCAAATACCTAAAACGAAAACAATACTCCAGTTAAGCCCGCCTTTCACAGAAAATACTTTTCCGCTAAGTACATTGTAGCTTTTAGCTTATTCTTTGAAGGAAATGCAAAAAACTTTTCTAAAAGAAAACTTCTCACCAAATCAAAAAGAAAATTTTCGTAACATTGTGTAAAAAAAAAAAAAAACAACCGACCTCCAAAAAAAACACTACAAAGTGAAAAATAACTTTAATTTCGGAAGTCGGTGTCTTGGGTTTTGTAGTTTCGTTTTTTGCCACCGACTTCCGAAATTAAAGTTATTTTTCACTTTGTAGTGTTTTTTTTGGAGGTCGGTTGTTTTTTTTTTTGTAAAAAGTTTTTATTTTTCACTTTTTATTTGTGGTACCTACCCCACACACATTCGAATACTACTACCTGCTACCAGTGACAGAAACTTATCATATCATCTACATACTAAGTGGGAAAAAAATACGTTTTTTTGTAGCTAACTCAAAAACTATCCAAGCAAAGTTAATAAAATTTATATGGGACCAATTCGAGAGCACACCCTTTCAAATAAAAAAATAATTTTTAAAATCGGTCCACAATTGACGGAGAAATCGGTGGACATACATAAAAAAAAAAAAAAAAAAAAACAAACATACGCGACGAACATATAACCTCCTCCTTTTTGGAAGTCGGTTAAAAATAATTTGAATTTTCCTCGAAAAATAATCGAGCACTCCAATTTAAGGCCGCCTTTCGTCCCAGAGTACAAAGACCCAGCTTCGAGGGGACAGGGTAGGCAGTACGGCAACATCGCACGACCGCTATATCGATCCTCCATAAACCTCTGTCAGCGAATCTAGCGCTTTCAAATGCTTCTTTTACTATACGCCAATTTGTTTGCAGCGCTGTAGCAGCTTTGAATATGTTTGGAAACTGTTTACGCACACTCTAGTCATTTGAATTTCAAGCAGTGTAGTGCTGTAGGAATTTTCCGAGGCTAGACGGTGAGGTGTAATCAAGCGATGAAGCAGATTTGGTAAACATATGGCTTGTAATTTGTGAATGTGTGAGTGAGGGTTAGGGTTGCCAATCATACTGTAGAAAATGGTACTTTGTTTTCCTTTTCAATACCTAGGTAGTGTTTTTTCTGTAGAATAAAAATATGGTATGTAGTAGGAACTTATTCAAAATAACCGAAAATTATTTTTGACACATCCCATAAACCTTTTATTAATTTATTCAAACAATAAGCCATGAGCTTCAGTTTTACTTTCATAATAATTATTTTTAATTTATCGAGTATTACGAAGTATCTATTGAAAAGTGAAGCGAAGCTGATACGATCCGCTTTTGCTTTTAAAAAAAATTGGTTATTCAAAGCATTATAAAACATAAAGCTTCGCGTTCTCAAATAAATACTTTTTATTAATTTTCATTTACTACAACAATTTTGGAAAAAAAGTTGGTAACCCTAGGGTTAAAATGAAGTACATTGTAGAGGGTGGTTTATTTCTCAAAGATTATAAGTGTCCGGATAAGACGAAAAGTACCTACGCAAACGCCTTAAAGAGTTAACTATGGATTCTTTATATGGCAACGAGGTCTGTGGTTTGTTAACCAACCATATTTGGATTGTGATTGTTACGCGACAAATATAGAACATTAATCATGACTAGGCTGTAAAACTAAATATGGATGTTGAGGATACTAACTTGAGGAAACCTTCATTTTATTGCATAGGACCTACTTTAACATTGGAACTGGTAAGTAGAGAAATCTTGGCATAGGCCGTGCCACACCCGAAATAAGTACCTGAAGAGTCGACGATATAAGTAGGATTTCCCGTAGGACAAATAGTAGATTATTTGCCTAGGGAGCAAACAACTATTTTAAAGGCGAGAGCGTATTTTTGAACAAGACGTTTTTTACAGCCTGTTACTTATTCGTACAATGTTCGTGATTGATACCTCTGGTGATTGGAACTTTTACTAACAATATTCACATTCTAAAATCAAATCACTTTTGGTCCCTAGGGATTAAAGAGCTATTTTAGTCCCTGTTTACGAAGAATAAACTGGATCTTTTTGAATAGATGTGATAAAAATTATATTCAAATACCTATCGGTAACTATTGCTTGTGTATCTAACTAAAATAAGATAAAACAAAAAGCTGTTGAGAAAATATGCTTCTCAGCCGCGATATTCGGTCATCAGTATAATGCTGCATATAAGAGTTGTTATGCTGGTAAATATTAATCGTTAACTTTAATATGCAGGTTCAAGAATTCATTTACAATATGTATGACAATGAGCAAGACCATACAAATAAAATATCTCAAGGTGCTTTGCGTATTTGAATACGTAGTAGTAGAGGTAACCACAGAAATGAAAACACATTTAATATAAGGAAACCTTACTCCATCCTTAATAATATTATCCTTAATATTATAAATGCGAAAGTAAGTTTGTTTGTTACGCCTTCACGCTAAAACGGCTGAACGGATTTGGATGAAATTTGGCACATATATAGATAATGCCCTGGAAAAGAACACAGGATACTTTTTTTTTCCCACGGGATCGAGACTTATGCGGGTGAAACCGCGGGGCGCAGCTAGTATTCTATAAGCCTTACTCAGACTTATTCATAGTTTTGCTCTAAATAGGCACACCTATAAGTATATATTTAATCATTTACATGTATGACGTTTGACTGCTGCGCTGCGTGTCGCGGGTTCGATTCCCGCACGGAACAAATATTTATATCACCTACAAGTAGTTGCTCCGGGTCTGGCTGTTTGTGTATGTGACTTTAAATGTTTGTAAAAGCACCCACAATACAGGAGAAATTCCTAGTGTGGGGCAACGTTTAAAAAAAAAAAATGAAAGCAAGGTCATGAAAGTTTTCGCAGTAAAGTGTAGGCGCTTTCATAAGTAAAATATTATTAACTAGCTGCGCCCCGCGGTTTCACCCGCATAAATCTCGATCCCGTGGGAATATCGGGATAAAAAGTATCCCATGTCCTGTATACTCTAATTGCGTAACTTATTTTCGTAAACAATTTTGCCTAATTTGTTTCATTTTCACAGTTCAACAACATTCATTGCGTTATTTACGTTGCTGAGCAGATTTTTTTTTCCAACTTATGAAGCAATGGGTTAGCAATCGGTTTCAAATCGAAACAAATTGTTATTGTGTTACATTACGCAATTAGGGTACTGGTCTACCCACCAAAAAATCTATCTTATTTTATAACATTAGTTTATATTATAATATTAATTTAGATTAAATGGGAACTTTCGAATGACGTCGACAAAGCAAGGACAAGAGAATTTTCGCAGACAAATAGGCTGTCGCCATGATACTCAAAATTCTCATTAAATGGGTAAGTAGTTATTCTTCTAATGACGTCGAAATAGCAAAGACATGGAATTTAACCAGACATGTATAGGCTATTGCTTCCTTGGCTGAAATTGAAATAGAGTCCATTGCTGGAACTATAAGGCGCTTTGTAGATGGACCAATTTTAGTGGAGGCAACTATCAACTTCCCTCCTTTAAAAGTTGTCAGTTGCTATAACCAAATGGCCCGGTTTACGGTTGCCGCAATTTTAAGGCAATCTGTGAGTAACTTTTATAGCCGAGTTGCTCAATCTACGCTACGTACAGTGTGATGATGGATATCGAAGAAACAGCACGTGTTCTCATTATAATACGTCACTGCCGTCGACGGCGTTAATAACGAAACCAGCAACTTTACACAACCGATATAAATTCGACAGTTGCTGGTTGTGGCAATTAGAAACTAACTTAGTTATCGATTGCAGCAACTGAAAATTATTGTCTATCACCGGAACACGCAACTTAAGTTGCTACGTGTGCGCTATTCCATTGAGATATATGTAAACAGCTAGTTGCCAGTTGCTGCAATAGTTGCTCCATCTGCAAAGCGCCTCAGCAGATCATGAAAATCATAATAAAAGGTGTCAAGTATTGGATAATGAACACGTCAATAATCGTCCGTAGAAAGAAAATCATGAAAAGGATCATGCCGTCCGTAATTTGAACTGTGCGTTCGTGAAAGCTGCTTGAAAATATCTATAATCAGGTAACTTTAGCATTTACCGAAAATACAAAATCGGAATCGTCTTCCTCGTCGTCTTGCAATCAATCATGAAGGAAATAACGGACCGAAATTTTCACGGTAAAAAACGTGTTTCAATTTCGATTATGCGATAAAATAAAATCGTACAACAATGGATGGGATGGGACTGCGGAGAAGGTGAGAATTCAATGGTGATGGATATGTTCTATGTTCTAAGTTATGGAGTTTGGTTTCCGCACTTAGTCCGTCAGGTGGACCATTGTGCGTGGGCCATGGCGGCGTAGTGATGGATTTACCCATCACTACGCCGCCATGATACTTAAGCCACTTTATAAGCAAGAAGCCGTTTCTCTCCAAACGAGAGACGTTTCGGCACAAATACAAATAAAAATAGATCCAGGCGTGTTAAAAAGCTTATCATCAAGGCAGCAGATCTGGTTGCCCATGGTGCATGGGCATTATATTTGAGGTTCTTTAGTCACATAAATGCGGAGACTGACTTGCAACGTTTGTTTGTAATGTATCATTCGAGGCGAACTTGGTTACAATACGGCGATACACAAGACGCGAAGAATGCTCGCTTCAAGCCCATTAAATTTTCGTTTCTGATATTTCCGTTTTAAAGGAATTCACGTAACAGCCGATAGTCGAGTCGAGGATCCCTCGCATCGAGCGGCTCGGCTCGCTACACTGACTATTGTAACGTGTTACAAAAACTCGATACATTACAAACAAACGTTGCAAGTCAGTCTACGCCCTAATGTTGATAAGTCAGGATTATAGTCTAGTTACGGAGGTGACAATGGTGGCGGAGGTGACAGTCATTTCACGAACACGGGTCAAGCCGATCGCATGTACAGAATGATGAAGCGGAAACGGCTCAACACGAATTGAAGAATCGAAGTATATTTTATACAATTATAACATTGTTTTCAATGAATTTTCAATCAGATTGGTAATTTTGTTTTAATAATAATAAATCTACAGCATTGATTTGATTTTGAGTAATCAGTCTACTGCTGGAAAAGGCTCATTCGAAGTTATGTTTTGAAAGCTTCTCCATCGAAAGATGTAGAAAGATGACGTCCGCATCCTGTCTATCTTTGCTAGATTAGTTGCATATTTTTACATGAAGGTAAACAATGTCGTTGAGATGACGATTGTTGAAGATATTGGCAGCATCAATGGAAATCGATCGAGTAAAAACCACTTTATCTACTACACGTCAACGCCGGCAGTCACTGAAAACCAGCGCTGTGGCTCTGTCTTGCATAGGGTCGAAGTATTATTCTGAGCGATGGCCGTTTTGCGCGGATGTGACGCATATTTCCCTCCTAATTGTTATTTTTGCATTTTTTTTCTTTCTTTGCGTCTTTCATAATCATCCTATAATGTTCCCACTGCTGGGACACAGGCCTCCTCTCGACGAAAGGGAATCTTTGCGTCATGTTTACCGCAAATAAACGTATTTTCTATCTTTACTGCTATTTCTGATTGCTGCATGCTGACAATAGGCACTGGCGTAGGTACCTACTGCACAAAAGCTATTGTTCTTTTATAGACGATCTCAGTGGAAATTGGATTAATAAAAATATAACTCCGAGAAAAGAACTCTTTGCTTACTGTCAATGTGGGGCGATGGACTAGTGGTTGACGGGCACCAGTTTTTCTATCTTTGGCTGTCAGCAACCTTTTGCTTTTATGAATTTACTAGCTGCACCCCGCGGTTTCACCCGCAGAAGTCTCGATCCCGTTGGATTATCGGGATAAAAAGTATCCTATGTGTTAATCCAGGTTATAAACTGTGTACCAAATTTCATCTAAATACGTCCAGCCGTTTGAGCGACAAAAAGAGACAAACATACACACACACTCACAAGCTTTCGCCTTTATAATATTATTAGTGTGACTGTAGAAAGCTATTACTATTGCTGGGTTGTTGCATTGAACAGCAAAAAATAATTGTGACACATTTTGTTTCCGATACAAATTCTAGTAGGTATCTTATAAAGAGACTTTTATACCTTTAGAGACAGTGACAGTTATCCTTTCAACTGTCATTAACGAGACACAATAGAATTTTAATTGTTATCCACCTCAATGAGGCGTCATAACAGTTATTTTAATAACACCTTCGATTTTGTACTTCAAACAGCTAATCGGTGTCTAATTTTGGTATTCTTAAACTATGTGTAAAAAGGTGTGAACATGCACAATCATGTTCCTTATCTAATTCAACTCCCAACAAAGCAATACCATCTTCAAACAATACCTATAACGTATCACAACCAGTCTTAGAATCCCTGTTTTACATCAATACATTGCTCTTATCTCTCTTAAAATACAGCCTCCTTAGGTATGGGCAGGCTACACTGTAAATTACCGCGTTTATTGCCCGGGCGCAGTCTATACCCGCAAGCCGTAACACGTGAAATGCATGACCAATCAAAATACCAATGTCGGGTCACGCGCACAAGCACCCTGTAAGTAACGTGTGTGCCGACAAGGAGAGTTTGTGTGTGTGAGTGTGAAATGCATTAAGTTATATATGTGTGCGTGTTCGGCGCACGCACACATGGAGCGTGATCAGTGAGACGGAACACGCGTTCGAGGGATAACGGAGGGCTCACATTAAATCAAGATGGATTAGTATGGATGTGCTTCTGATATTTTTTGTCTTCACATTTTTTGAAGTGACCTATATTTTCATTTGGTTTTTTGGAGCTGTTGGTATAATTTTGTGCATGATCTCAATCGTCGTAATCATGAGCTTTGTTCGATACGATATCGATACTTTAACTGAGTCACAATCAAGTTATTTCGTATTTACAACTGCGTAACGCAACGTGATTGCGGTTGTAACTGCTTGCGTAATAAGTACATTGTATTATTAAATTACAAGCGAGTCAATTGAACATAGGTATTATATAAAGCAGCCAAGTAAACTGAGGAAGTAAGTATTGTGAGCTGGGTCAGCATTCTAGGTTATTTATTATCATAATGCAATGTTGATTGTGAATCATAATAATTGATTTAATTGTAATGTTAATTTTGTGTCGTAAGTTCTTTGTTGTTTGTTTGAATGACATTTACATGTGTGAAGTAATTGTAGTAGGTATTCTATATTTATGTGTTGACAACCTGTAATAAGAGACACATTGACGAATAAATTGATACCTTGTTGTTATTCAAGAGCACGTGAGTTCTCTTATTTCTGTTGTGCTACCTACTCATTATAATTTATGTGAAAGTAAGTAGGTAGCTGTTTTAATTTGACTTAAAGTTCGTTTTTTAATCCTAGGGACTAATTTGACATTTCAAGTGATTGTTGTTTGTTTTTTTCAATTTAGAGTTTGACGTTTGCACCTGTCAAATCAGTCTCTGGGATTTAAAAACGAACTGTACGAAACAATTTACGGAGTAAGACATTATTGTTTTAACGATAGCAGAGATTTTTCAATCGTCAATTATTACTGTAGGTATCTAAAACAAAAATCTCAATGTTTAAATTGGGACTTTACTTAATGAGCATAGGAACGTTATTTCTATTTCCTTACAGAATTACAATCACTCCAAGAAGTCACTGCAGCCAAATAGCACAACTCAATCATTTAGGTATAATTCTACCAAAATAAATCCCTTCAAAAACTCATAATCCAAAATAATTCCCGGTCGTATCCACACTATGAAAGCCAGGCGTCTGCTCGAGCCCCCGCCCACATAAAAAATGACATCTAAATAAATCCATTAAGAGCCGCTCTTCCTGCCCGAGCCCCTTTTGTTGATGGCGCCCTGTTTTGACAGACACGACTTATGATTTGTGATGAGCAACATGGTATATTAACTCTGATGATATAAATATGTTGCTTCGAAATGGATTTGATATGTAAAACAGATGGATGAATGTTTTCTTTTATGGGATTAGTTTGGTCTTCGTTAGATGGATTATTTGCCTTTGTAAAATCCTTCCTTCTATACAAATACTTTACCAATCTAGAGACTAAGTTAACAGTACTAAATAATTTGTATTAGTGGGCAATAGATTCCTTTTTCGAACTTTACTAACTCCTAATAGATGGATTGATAGTAGATTAAAAGCAAAAGTTCAAATAAAAATAATACTGTGACTCGTCGCGGGTATATTTACAGGAACCATCTCATTGAGTGTACTGTTAGAGCCTGTGCACACAATGCGTTGCGGCGGCGGCACGGTGCCGCGGCACCGTGTCGCCGCCGCAACGCATTGTGTGCTGGATTGTGTGCATAGGAGTGATGCTATTTTATGTTACGTGTAGTTAAAAGTCCGTGTTCTTCAACATAAACACTAAAAGGAATCGTTTCATATGTAAAAACAAATAAAAATATTTTGACGATTTTTAAAAAAAAACGGCTTGAAATTTTTCGTCAAATCGGTAACCAAAAAATCATAAATAATTAGCACTATGACCACCTCCAAGGATATTACGGTTAAACATGCCGTTTAGGAGATAATTCGATTTTTCATGCTAGCTTCATACAAATTTTTCGTAAAAATTATATTTCCTTCGTTTTTGGGCAGAATTAACTCGGGTTTCATTTTTGTACACAGTAATGACTAATAGAAGCGATATCCAGCATAAAAACAAGCACTTGCAAATTGAAATCCCTAAGTCTATGAAAGCCGATTTTCAACCCACCGTGTGCCGGAGCGGTGTCGCTGCGGCGTCCTACATACAAATATCCATGGTATGCCACACAGTGCGTTCCGGTGTCGCACCGCACGTACACCGGACTTGCAATTCGCAAGACGAGGCGGGGAGGGGTGTACGCGTTTCGACACCGGAGCGGCACCGGTCAGTTGTTTGTGCGTTGACAAAAACACAGATGTTTGACAGATGACAATTTACGCGTTTAGCGGCGAGGCGCCGCCGCAGCTGCGGCGTAACAACGTTACGGCACAGCGGCACCCGTGTGACCGCTAATGTGGCGAAATCTTTGCGGTGTGTGCACAGGCTCTTATGTAAGTAATTTTTTTCAGTAACTAAGCTGCCAGTACAGTTTAAAGTGAGGACCAGAAGTTCTTTATCCAGTTCGAAAAATCCATATTTTTCAAGAGAATAAAAGCTATAAGCCACGAAATCTGAACCTTTTAGATCAACTCGACCTTACAGCAGATTTATTTATAGATTCTTCAGTTCAGCAGCGCTTTTATAGGTCAGTCTATCTGAAATCCAAACCAATTATGGCACCGACTTAAAATAACTGGCCAATAGATGCCACCCAATCAAGCCTTCTACAAATGCCTCAGTTGGTAGAAGATTTTGTAACTGCAAATGTGGAGTTGTACCTACCTAACTAACATCTAAATAGATATGTTATCTAAAGTCATTTATGAAAAACTACAGGATGGGCCTCATGAGAAGGCTGAAAGTCACCCAAAGGGCAATGAAAAAGGCTATGCTTGGAGTTTTCCTACGTGATCGAATCAGAAATGAAGAGATCCGTAGGAGAACCAAGAAAACCGACATAGCCCGAAGAATTGCCAAACTTAAGTGGCAGTGGGCACGGCACATTGCTCGTAGAGCAGATGGCCGAGGGGGCCAAAAGGTTCTGGAGTAGCGACTGTGTACCAGAAGACGTAGCGTTTGAAGGCCCACAAGGCGGGCCTATGATCAGGTGAAGGCCGCAGGAATCTGATGGATGCAAGAAGCACAGAACCGGTCGAAGTGGCGGTGCTTGAGGGAGGCCTATGTCCAGCAGTGGACGTGTTTTGGCCAAAATGATGACGATGATGAAAATGGCAGGAGAAAGCTCATTGCTTTGTTCCAGATGTGTCTTAAGAATTGAAACTTTGTTACCAGCTTTAGTTTGAGATAATAACCGAAAGATTCTGCCTCTTTCCCTATACGGCTGTCTATCTGATTCAAATAAGGTTCGTTTTTTGTCTAATCTACTAGATCTGCCTTTTTGACATCATTTCAGACATGGCAGAGGGCATTCCTGTACCTACGTTTGCCAATTCACATGCAGTTACCAATAAAATTGTCACCGTCAACTGCTTTATCTACGCCGGTTGCAGTTCATACGCGTATTTGTGTGACTCAGCTAACCTTTTAGTCCTAAATTGTAATAAAATCTTCAGTTAAGATTATAAAATCATCTAAGTTAGAACTGAATCATGAATGGCGTCTTTAAGTCATTCTTATTTTTAGACATACGTTTTAAAACCACGGGTTTTTCATAGGTTTTCATAGCTTCTTCCTCTACTACATACGGCAATGGGAAAAGATGTATTCAAGGGAAGTTCTTTCTTAACTTGGTATTTCCAAACGCAATGTCTCGAGGATTCGAGATATTGGACGATATCACAGAGAGTATTCCACACAAACTCAAAAATTCGGTTAGATTTATCAGAAATTAATCCACCATTTTTGTTTCCAAAGCGAGTTTAGATCCCGTAGCTACCGAATTGAAAGACCATAGATCGTTAGTTGTTAGGCGAATTATCGGCAAAGGCCAGAGGGATCGCAATCCTATTACCCGGGGACAGTCTGGGACGGTCTATGTCGAGAACAGCAGTAAGCCGATTAAGGTGTTAGCAGGATTTAAATGTCACTTCAGTAAGTAAGTCTTCGCGTTTATTGAATATTTTGTTTCAATTTTCTTCAAGTGGTTCATGGTTTGAGTCATTTGTGTTGGTGGTTCGTGAATCACACTGTTTAGCTTTATTGTTTTCAATAATGTGAATTTAATGCAATTATTTTGTTTTGTCTTGCTCTTTGTTTACAAGGCAGAGTTGGTGTTTTATAAAAGTATGACTGTGGACGTTCAAATCTGAACGTCTTACTTTATCCAAAAAGACGAAAGTCTTCTTCAATCAAATTCTTCTAAATTAATGGGCTGCTAAACAATGGTTATAGAGCTCCTTCACAATCCCCTACCCTTATCACAATCTATTAGGGGTCGGAGCTTGTCTCTTCTTCCATACATTTCTAATAGCCGTCATCTTAGAAGTCACCCTCATCCATTGGTTCTTTGGTCTCCCTCATCTCTTATAACCATTCAGATCCATATTCAAAACTTTCCTCACGACATGTTCCTCATTCTTCCGCATCACATACTACTTGTAACAAAGAGAGTTCTTTCAAGATAAAACAAGTCCACAATCAGCATCATGCAACACTTTAACTTGCCTAGACTAAATCACAAACTCTTTAATTGCAGTCATTTCTCAAAGTATCATTTACATAATCCATTAAGCATAAATTTCACCCGAAATGGATATGAAAAGAACAACTACTACGCAACAAAGGGCATGTACGAACGAAACCTCAGCAAATAGCAGTGTTCGCGCAATACTTGCCAATGCAGCACTCAAAGAACCAGACAACGCTGACCCACCCCGCCGTTCTTTAACCTACCGTTCTAGATCCATCAGAGGTAAGAAAGGTAATGTTGAGAGGTCTAGATAGTTTGGTCGCTGTAGTAGGCAGTAATCTAAGCGCATTAGAGCGCTCGGCGTCGCGTGACACGAAGTACGTTGACCGCACCGCTCACTGTAAAGCAATTGCTCCATTAACAGGGCTATCACTGTTCTTTATACTCTTCAAAGATACTTCAGATAACGATATATGTTATTTTATGACATGTGTCGTAGATTGAGAAATACTACTAAGTAAAAAACTAAAACTAAACATTTTACTAGAGGACCACGTCAAAAAATCAAAATACTCTTAAAATTAAAGAAGTTTAAATCCATGCACAGTTAGTTTAAAAAGTCATTTCATATACGTGGTAACCCTGGCCATTAGTTGTACGAAATCTGTGAAGTGATTTGTAGTTAGTGCGCGAATACGGGGCCAACGACCGTGGATGCAAACCACGATAACGGTTCGCGGCGTGCAGTCCGCAGTGTTTTGACGGCCCAATTGCCATTAGCGTAATGAGACGAGAGAGAGCGTGACACACATCGTGAGTTTGTGAGTGAGGACGGACAATCAACTATTGTAGTAGGTGCTTTGTAAGAAGTACCTATTAAAATAAGTCTACGAGAAATATTTAGAGAAAGAGCGTGACTTACTTGTAAATTGTGGATGTAATAATTAATAAAATTGATGTTATATAAAGTAACAAAGAAATAAGAAAGGGAAAAATATGGATTGATGGATGAAGAACGTGAGCCTAATTAATGACTTAGAATAAAGAATAGCGATTCAATAAAATGTGGAAGGAATAAGTGGCGAAATGCATACGTGTTGGCCCAATATCTCAAAAAATCATTAGATGTGACTACATAACGACAGACGAGTAACAGAGAGTATGTAAGCGTGACACGTGTATTGTCTGTAGGTAAGAGAAAATAAATAAAGAGTTAAATTATTTTTGACTAAAATTATTAGAAAACGGAAGACTCCACTTTAATTCTAGATAAAAGACTTTCCAACTAAATTATTATCTGTGATCTTAATACTAACATCCTTTAAAGCATAATATTCACAGAAAGAGATAGGAAATGAAGGAGAGAAAATGCTGGGGAGAGCGGGAGAAAGAATATATGTTATAGGCTCGTATTTTACCAGAAAAGGTTAAAATTGCTGTATTAAAATGTTAGCTAGGGATAAGGTTAGGAGAAGAAGAATCTTGGTGGTGATCAAAAAAGGCAAATGAAGACTTAATAAAAATATTGAAAAATTAATTAACAATTAGCATCATGTAGATATTAGAAAGCTAGCATGACTCAGTTGCAAAGCTATTTTAATCATTTGCAAAAGTCTATATATATACTTCATTTATATTGAGATAATATTCGCTTCGATTAGCTACAATCAATATTGATAAAGTTTCCAATATACCTTTATCGAAACCAAGTCATGTCGATATCGGCACTTTATATCGAGATCAAAGGTATTCGGAATTAAGAGAAAACGCTTTGAAGGTCTAATTGACATGAGTGCCACGCTTGAAACTCATTGCAATACGGAATGCGTGTTGAATACCTTTCGTGTCGAAAAAGACATAGATAAATAGACTTTCATTTAGGTGAATATACTATATGCGTTGACTTGTGACTTGTGGCTAAGTAATAACAGCTGCATGGATCGATCAGGTTAAGCTACGCTTGCCGCGGTTGCTCCTTGGATCTTTACATACTAGCAGGACCCCTCCAAGCCTCGGAAAGCACATTAAGCCGTTGGTCTCGGCTGTTATTCGTGGATCTTTGACAGTCGTTACGGACCCGGACTTTCAGGCTTCTGACAACCGTCAGATAATCAGTCTTACCAAGGGATATCGTATTATCCAGTTACTGGGTTGTGGAGGTCAGATAGGCAGTTGCTCCATGTAAAATACTGGTATTCAGCTGCCTCCGGTTAGACTGGAAGCCGACCCCAACATAGTTGGAAAAAGGCTAGGCAGATGATGACTATATGTGTTGACTGTTATATCTTCTGCATGATACAACGTATGTTCTGCAATTATCTAGTTTTTTTTCTTTTAGCTAGGTGATAGGTATAATTGATTGCCTTTGAAGATATCCGAGAGTTATTGATTTTGGTAAAATTAGAACTCTTTGTGAAGGATCTTGTAAAAGGCATAGTGTTTTTACATACTTCTTCCTGTTGCCAAGCAGCATTGCTGTATTTTGCAGGGTATTAGTGTTGGTATATTTACAAGCTATAATTCGTAGATCTTTGATAGTCGTTACGGGTATCAAAAGCCTGAAAGTCTGACAACCAGTCTTACCAAGGGGTATCGTGTTACGCAGTAACTGGATTGTGGAGGTCCAATAGGCAGTCGCTCTATGTAAAATATTGGTATTCAGTTGCATCCGGTTAGACTGGAAGCCGACCCCAACATAGTGGGGAAGAGATAATGTATATAATGAGTAGTATAGCTACAGGTACCTAACCTGAAGTATCTTTAGCAATGTAAAGGTAGACATAATAAATCCACTGGTTTAAAAATTAAATGCATTCACGATGGCACGGCGAAAGACCTCTTAAAATATAGCTTGTGGTGGATGAACTCTCCGTCAAATGAAGAAGGTGAAATGAAATATGAAATAGAAAATAAATGATATGCTCATTGGGAGCATATCTAAGGCTAGGCAGATTGAAATTTACAAGCACTTGAAACATTAATTACAGGAACAACAAGCATTGCCTCTAGGGTCGCAGATATCCAATGGAAGTGGTGGCCACTTAGCCGCTGCAATGCTCAAAATTTAAATCTCTCCGAACAGCGTCAAAATGCGCTAACCCTACAATATTACAGACACGGTAGAAATTAACTTCACATTCACATGACCTTCCACGGTAGCTTTAGTTTATCGCCATTAACAAATGGTTAGATAGTTATAACATTCGATACATTCTCCACAATTTGAACCGACCATTCAATAAATTGTTGCAATCGCGTAAACGGTGTGCTAACACATAAACTATGCTAGTTCACAGATCACGCCATATGCTGTGATTTATGTACGTTTACTGCCATTATATACGATGACCAGTTAGTCGGTGAACTTAGCTGGTACCTAATAAATAATGACATTAAACATGTTTATGGATGTATGCTTGCCAACAGGGAATAAAACAATGTTTCAACTTGTCTGTCTGCAGTCTACAATGTTTCCAATTTGATTGTCATGTTGGAAAATTACAAGCAAAACTCTGAGCTTGAGAATAATTTATTGAGGAAGATGAAATTCAAAAGGACAAGGATGGATTTGGAAGTAACTCCGCTTAGGTGATCCATATTGAGATGAACAAAGGAGGGAATGTATTTACTATTTATGTATATGAAAACAGATATAAATAACTAGATATGCCTGAAGAACAGGACATCAAAACTGTTGTATCAAAATTGATCTGAATTACTTTGTAGATCGTGCGGTAATTATCTGCTGTTTTATTTGGCTAGGGGAATGCAGACAGTTTGAAAGGAACTTGGTTATCCGCAATTCGTT
The DNA here is from genome assembly GCA_963680765.1 of Agrochola lychnidis. Lineage (NCBI taxonomy): Eukaryota > Metazoa > Arthropoda > Insecta > Lepidoptera > Noctuidae > Agrochola > Agrochola lychnidis. Next base: position 8,756,785 of record OY796863.1, on the reverse strand, counting down.
CACGTATGAAATGTTATACTTATTTTATTACTTTTATATGGTTTCGGCTGCTAGAATTTTATACCTTGGTAGTATTAAATTTTAATCGTGTATTGGAGAATTCTGTGATTTATGTCCCAGCCCAACTAAGGTACAGGGTGTTTCTATACTTAGCTTCAGACCACACATTGCAAGTAATAAAATTCTATGATTTATTTGCCTCCATAATGTATGAAGACAGCTAGTTAGTAGTTAAACTTAACTACTTATTAATAAAGTCGTATTTCTAGGCTCATTAATAATGCTAAATTATGGATTACGTGATACAAAGTCACGGGTCTTAGTGGTTAAACGTCATGTTTATACCCTGTCATAGCCATTATTCATAATTAATTTATTGCTAAAATTTTATCTGACATTATTTATAGCTTTATAATTTTTATCATCATTAATCAATGAGTCAGTAGGTATTATAAATTTTCACGTAGCTATCATTATCGATATGTATACCTACTTATATTATTAAAGAGTATCATTTTATTCTAACACTACCTGTCTTCACGGCTCTACCCACATCTCTAAGTAGTATAAAATTTTCTGGTATGAGACGAAAGTCAACTCCGTCTATTTTTTGAAAAGATGTATCTTGTAAATGTAGTCTCCCAGTAGTTTTACGATGAAAACATCATAAAGACACAGATATATTTTCACATTTGTAGATATCCGTATGTGAAATCTCAGCCGGTGCTAGTTTTTGCTACAGGCCATCTATCACACGCTTATGGGCCGTTTCTCAATTGTCAGCATCCCGCACAATCTATGATCAAGTGACGGTCGTTTTTATTTCAGCAAAACCTTATTCAGGCTTTCTTTGCTTTTCCCTTTTTTTTGTTGAGTATAATGTTATGGTAAAAGTTATCAGAGCAATTAAAATGAAAGACAAGGATCTGGCTTCTGGAACTCTTAAGATAAGGATGACAAATTATTTCCTTCCTTTCCTTGTTCAGTAAAAATTACAAAGAACGTAAAACTTTTTAATTCATCGTGGTTGGTTGGTTTCTAATTGACTTGTTTTTTTTTCTCTTTTATGGCGTAGATCTGCTAATTATTTACAATTAGGTATTTTATTTCAATCCGTGTAACATCTCAGTCTATATCATTATCATAGGCATAGTTGTTATCTTTATTAACTTTCACATAGGAATAATGACATTTATTCTCATCCTTTATTGAATTATGAAGAAAAACGCTACGGGTAGAGTACTTACCAACCAAGTAAACTCAATTGTATTACAAAAGACCACCCAGGGTTATCACTTAAACTCACTTAAAGACATAATTATCTATCCAGTGATTAAGATCTCTTCATTGCGTGTGGTGATATAGTGGTGAGAAACACGCATCCGATGATTGATGATCACGCAACAATGGGGAAGAAATATTGCTTCATCATTATTTGTAAGACTTTTCTTTTAAGGGGTGTTAAGGTGTGAAGTATGTTAATATGTTATTATGGAATATTGCTGAGAAAGATATGACGCTAGAAGATAATTAAAAGAACTGGTTAAGTTGAACAAACAGAACGAATAACTCGTTCTGTTTGTTCAACTTAACCAGTTCTTTTAAATATCTAAGGTAATATTTTGACTATATTTTAGCTATATGTGATACTGATAATTTCTGATTCGATCACGTAGGGAAACTCCAAGCATAGCCCTCATAGTATAGCTAGAGTATTGTATAGCATAGCGTGGGAGAACAAAGGTAACATAGCTCGAAGAATTGCCAAACTTAAGAGACAATGGGCAGGGCACATTGCTCGCAGAACAGATGGCCGATGGGGCCGAAAGGTTTTGGAGTGGTGACTGCGTACGTGAGAAGTAACGTTGGAAGGCCTCCCACAAGATGGACCGATGACTTTGTAAAGGCCGCAGGAATTCGCTGGTTGCGGGAACCACAGAATCGGTCGAAGTGGCGGTGTTTGGAGAAGGCCTATGTCCAGTAGTGGACGTCTTTCGGCTGAAATGATGATGATGATGTGATTAGGGCTGTTATTTAGGGATAAAATTAGTATACATTCTATCCTCAAGTAATCGTTGGTACTACCAGATGTCACTAATTTGAAGTCAATACACTCACTGTCATCATATTCGGGTTTTATTTTTAATCCAATCTTTCATTCCTGATTCTTTCATTTGTGATTTCCTGTGCGAGTCTCAATAAATACTTTTTCTTTCTTTCTTTCTTTCATTCTTCCTCGTCTCGAACAGAATTTACTCATGGCCTCTCTTTATTTCTTGCCCCCTTTTTTCACTGATGTCAAGAAAGGGGACCAGTTTCAACAATTTATGCACGAAGGGGATGTTTTAATACCATACTTACTACGTTCATTATTCTATTAATCAGTTATGGTAATTATGGAAATTAGCATTCTATCACCTCCTTATTAAACCGGTCTGGGTTTTGCTCGGCGTTGGATATTTACTATTAAGAATTGAAGAATTCATAATGAATCTCTAAATATAGTATACTTACGTCTATATACTTTTCGTTTTAATATTCATGTAGGTCTGTATATGTTATTGGTTCCCACGTGGATTTACGGCCTTAAATCCAATCAACAATTTTGTATGTAGGTAGATACAATATTCCCGGCCTATCTATTCCGTCTTATAAGGTGCTTGACGCAAACAAACTAATTTACAAGTCTTTATTTGGAAAATTATACGGAGAACTACTTGCGTTCAGATCAGACCTTGAAACTAGAGAAAATGCACGAGAGGCCACAGCAAACTGGTTGACCAAAGTGTACACTTGATACAAACTTACATGACCACCAACACAAGCAGTAATAGACCTTATTATTGAAGTGACAAAGGTGAAAGAAGCTGTAGAAAAAAGTTGGCAAAACAGTATCCCAGACGCCAAGAGCGAACCGTGTCACCGTCCTCAAATGTTGCCGCTTCGTAACAAGCGAGAGGGCGCTATCATGGCAATTAATAAGAAAGAAAGAGATGCACAAAACGGGGACAAACCGAGTAAATTGCTTCATGATTGGATAATTATTTTATTGATACAGTTAAATGCTATTGTAGACGGACCTTAGGGTATGAATGGAGGGAAGTGCTCTTGTAATTTATGATGACAAAAACTATTAATGTTTTGTATTAGGCGTTTGCAATATTCATGAGTTGTTAGCAGTAAATATGAAACATAGTGCTAATTATGTGAGGCTATTTAAACTGGAGGGTTTACGATTTCAAGTAAAGGGAATTGAGGTTTATTCCGTATTCAAATGAGACCTGAATTTAACTAAGTATAATGTGAAAGTTTTTGGAATACTTTCTGTACGTGTTTTGGAATAATACGGAACTCTTTGTATTATTTCAAGTAATTCTATACGGTCCAGTTCGTGCAGTTTAGAGAAACCAGCCATGCGCAGAAGCCTCAAATTAGTAAATACACCGCCACATGCTCCACCGGTGTCATGGGTGTAACCACTGCCTAACTACCAGCAAGAATTTACCAGATGCAGATCCTACCACGTATTAACAGATTGATGGCAATAGGCTCGCCCCCTATTACATGGAACTTAAACATAACTGGCGAAATGTGGGATGCACTATAGATACACTTCTGCATAACCCTTTGGGAAGGAACTACAACCGTGATGTTATCAGATCATTCATAGATTCTAGATGTCTCTGAATCCCGAATAACCCAACCAACGATAAAGAAAGGCCTAGAATCAACCGTGGATTAACACTTACCTAATTTTAAGATTGAAACTCAGCGAGTTGTTGAGCAGTAACAACATCGTCATTTTTATCGGAAAGCATCCACTGCTGGACTAAAAGACTTTCCAGCCGTGAGTTCAAATGCGTATATTCCTGAAAAGAGGAAAGATCTTATTTAAATCAAATATCATTTATTTATCTCTTTACAGCAGTGATCTAGTGGTGTGACCGTTGGACTGCCAAGTCATAGGTCTCGAGTTCGAACCCAAGGCACGCACTTCTGACTTTTCGGATTCATGTGCGTGTATAATTATTAGGTACTTGCTTCAAAAACGGGAAAAACATCGTGAGAAACTGGCACACCTTTTTTTTTTTCTTTTTTGGTGGGAAATTATCAAATAACTACTCCGGAGGGCGTGTCAGACTCTTACTGACTAAAACCCACCCGTGTTCTTTCAGTTGCCTATATTGCCAGGGGCCACGAACCCTTTCGGACAAAAACTGCAACCCCGGCAAACTGGCACGCCTGAGAGATATTTGTCGATGGTTTGTGAAGCCAAGTCAGAGGTCCATGGGCGGCATAAAAATTCTAACACCAAGTTAGTCACTAGCCATACGAAAATAGAAAAAAAAACTCTTTAAAGTTGGTAGCCTTACAAGTAACATAGAATACTATTGCCTAAACTAGATAAATTTTGCCATTGTGGGAGACTGGATTAATGCTATATTCCAGGTTACCAAAGCCAGAAATAATTAATTTTCGACCAACTACAAGAAAAAAAGACCTTCATATTTCTACTAAAATCATATTCGAGTTATTTCCATAGATCAGTGAGATAGGAGTACTTTAACTTTTTTTAAAGGTAAGTAAAGAAAAAGAGATGATTCATCTTCCTAAAGAAGATGTGTCATGAAGCCATTATATCTGTTTCATATGGTTTGCTAGCGGATGTTATTTTGGGATTGTTAAGATCAACCCCCTAGGTAAACACAATTTTATCGCAAACAAGAGTTGAACTTATCGCGTTACTGCAGTTGTGTACACGTGTTTGGAATTCCCTTTTTGTAAGTAAAATAAATTAACTGAGAACAATAAGATTTTCTATTTCTTCTATATTATGGTTCTATACTTTCTTTTATTGTTTTTATACTGAGTGGCGTTTTCTCCATTTCACAACATCACGACGATTCTGCTCTGCTGTTGATACTTTCTAGGTCCGTTTCATTTAGTTTTTATAACTTTTAAAATACATTTCATTTCGAAGCATAAGCATCAGACGAAAGCCTATTTAATGAAGAAAATCTGTAAATCAGAGTTAAGACGGTAAACTCAAAGATAAATTAGGCCTAAAGATACGACAAAATTATAAGTTACTCCATTTATAAAGTAACGGTCAAATAACAACAGCGGGGTAATTGCATAACACACTTGCAATAGCATTCATTTTGACAATTCAACAACATTCCTTGCGTTATTAACGTTATTGAGCAGACAAATTTTTCGAACATATGAAGCAATGGATTAGCTACAAAATCATTCAGATTGTGATTGTGTGTTACGCAATTAGGGTGCAAATGATTGCATTTACGAGGATTTTTTATAAGTATATTTACTTATTTTTTTCCTTAATTTCCGACCAACAATAGGTCTGTTTCCAAAAATTTTGTTTGTTTCTCTTCTAGATTATTAAAAAATATTGAACACATATTTTTCTTTTTTCACGTAATCAAATATTACGGCGATACATTGAGTTAAAATGTGGCATGACGTCACGCCTCGCTAGATTTAATAGATTAATATGATAAAGCAAAAAATACGTGTCTAATATTTTTTTATTATCTGAAAGACGGACTAAATAGAATTTCTTTTTTTTTACCTAGGCAACTACCCTATTGTTTACACTGTAAAAATGATACATTAATGTTTTACTAAAATCTAAGGTTAGTACAACCATTTCTTATAGGTTATGTGTTATGTGCCACAAGCACTATAGGTACTACAAAATTAATAAATACTAAGTAGAAAAAACAAATGAAAAGTAAATGTTGAATGTAAATGGTGAATAGATTACCTACTTACATTGATTTGTAGTCATCGTGAAATAACGAAGCATAATAGACGCTTATATCGAAAGGGTTATAACCGTTATTTGTCTAATGTTATAATAACTGGAGCATAAGTAGGTACCTACACGTCTAGATTTTCTGCTATACAATGTCGTTCATCGGCATGTGCCCGCCCGTATTTTTCTGAATATTCATGAAAAATTATCGAAAAATAATTTTAAAAGGGGGAAAATCTTTAAAAATTTTCATGTTATTAAATTTTTTATGTTTTAAGTAGCGTTTACCATATCTCCGATGTTATTGGCTCGATTTGGATTCTGTTTATTATTTATAAAAGCTTATGAGTTATTTTATCGGATTAACTAACATTTGTATTAAAATTAGTCGTTATGAAAAAAAAACGAAGGTGACAACATTTTTTTCTGAAAAAAAAAAGTAAAAAAAAAACTAGTGCACCTATGTTCATAAAATCATAAAAGGATTTGGAAAAAAAATAGAAAAAATATTTGATGGTAGACATGGTTTTATTTTTAGATAATTTTTCATAAATATTCAGAAAAACGCGGGCGGGCACATGCCCATGGGCAACATTGTATAATGTTCTTCTTTACAAATAATCGCTATAAAATTGTCTCAGTAAACTTAGAAATTGTTATGGATCATGAATTCACGATTTTAGAGAAGCAACAGGAGATGGCCGCTTGCCAAGTAAAACAACGCTTTCGTTTAAATCGTGAATGATTGTGTCTCTCTCTTTTAAAAATATTCTTTAAGCGTATTTTCACTCAATTCTTTGAAAGTATTCCGATCTGTATACAACGTGTTCTTTTTGATGTCCCATAGCTCTAAGGTTTATATGCTACTTATAAGTAAAAATAATACAAAAAATCATAGAACACGTGTTCCATAGTTTCCAAGATAACATTATTCTCGATGTTTGTATCTAACAGTTTCATTAACAAGTACGAGTAAATCATCTTTATTCGTATTTAAAGCTAAGAAAAATTGAAAAAAAAAATTATGGACAAAAATTGTCCGTTGTTTTTACCGACTTCATTTAAAGTATATTTCACGTAATGGTGTTTTACAATATAGTCCTAATTTTTGTCGAATTATTTTGTACTAGCTTCTGCCCACGACTTCGTCCGATTTGGGCTATCCAATGCAAAAATAATTTTTCAAATCCGACTGGTAGTTTCGGAGATTACCCCCTATCTACATACAAACTTACAAACAAACAAATTTTACCTCTTTATAATATTAGTTTAGAAAACGCGATACTTACCTATACTAAAATGATGCGGCCGTGTCGACATGAAGTTTTATGGAAACGGAGACTTTGTGAAGTATTAAATACAACATGCCGCTACAATGGCGCCATTAATTTAACACACGGGTAGGGCTAGTGGCCAGTAATCATAAAAATATAATAAGAATAAATAATTCGTTAATTGAAAAACTCAAATTTTCAATCACTCGCCGACATAGGGCTCTCCCTTTCCTTCAATTCGCCTTCTCTTTGCACATCATTCGTTTTATTTTCATTGATACGATGTTATGATCCGTGATCCCGGTAAATGACCTCTGTGCTACAGTTTTTAAGTACAGGTGCAATTAGAATTGAATGCAAGATGCATTTTAGAAAATTGAAAATAAATCGATAAACAACAACGTGTAATGAAATTATAATATTTTCATAAAAAGTAAATGGAAATCCGTACCTATGCGTGTGTCAAATTAATGTCACCATTAAAGCGCCACGCTGTATATACCAATCTGTTAATTAATTAAATTCACAATCTACAAGAGAAATCGGATAATGAAAGCTGAAAGAACTTTGACAAAAATGGGTTGCATTGCATTGAAGAAACTAGAGAAACCTATAGATTATCGGTTTTCAAAAACGTACTTACAAATCGAGTCAATCGGTCTCGTGCCTTGGGTAGTGAATTAAAACTTCGGTTCCAGTTAATGGTTACGGGCTGCATGTAGCCTGAATGTCCGACCAAAAGTCAAATGGAAGTTACTTCTGTGAATTCTTCTGATTTCGTTGTAACACTGGGTGGCAATACACCAACGATGTTGGAAAAAAGGCTTGGCTTACGACGTATCAGACAATCATAAGTAGGTAGTGTTTCCAAATAAGATGATTGTATTATTTACAGCTAAGTACGTATTTATTAAGAACCGGGACAGCTTCTCCCAGGTTTCACCATGAGGTCTCACACATTTGCAAAAAGATAATAACCGAGTGGCTTAAAACCATAACATACGACGAAACTGAGCAAGTTTTGGCCAGACTTGGTTAAACAGTTTCTTTTCGTTTCTTTCTTATTTATAATGTATTCTTACATTATTGATGGGAGGGAAATGAGGGGAGATTCACCGAGTTTAATTTATAAATTGCTCTTCGAACACATCGGCACTTCAAAGAAGACATGCACATTCACACATACAAACACACCCATTAACACACCCCCACACCCCCCCACACACACACACGCACACACAAACACGTACACACACAACAACAACACAAACACTGTTTCAAAAATAAGACGCACATACAGTTTCACATACGCATTCAACTACAGTTACACAAAGAGCTGCAAATTAGTTCATAAGTCATTTACTGTTATCTTTTCTTCCTAAATTTTATTTTAGTCACCTTTTGTAAAAAATCGTCTCAATATTGTTAAAATTAAGGGAAAGAGTGAGATAGCCCTAACACAAGTATTATCAATTACTTACTGGGGATGTCTCATTTATATAAACCATGTAACTGTTTTGGGATAAATAAACATATTTCATTTTTCATTTTCTCCCGGTTGTTAATAAAATACGTGTTTCTCGGGAAATTATTATTATTATATTTTCCCGTGGTTGCCGTAATAGCGACACGGATTAAGCTAGTGGGGTAGTAACATCCATATACATGAAAAAAAAAACCACGAACTGATAACCTCCTTTTTTTGAAGTCAATTAAAAACAACACACGGCCACGATCAAGTGCGATGAAGCACCTATTGCTGTTACTGCTCTTCTTTTATGGCCGTTCACCGTAAATGGTCTATTTGGAGACCCATCATCTGGAGTGGACTTTTACGGGTTGTTACTGGTTAGTTCATCATTTACTTTTTACGACCTAACTACGAGAGCACTAATGTCCGGTTTACACGAGGCTAGTTTTTCAAGCTAGGTTAGGAAACAAATAATATCCTGGCTTACTATCCAGGCTAGGCACGCTAGGGCTATATACACGATGCAAATCAATTTTAAGCCATTAGCATTGCGGTGACTTTGTCTGTGGAGCGAAATCATTCGATTGGGTACTACCTTTGTCGGCCACACAAGGCTAGTACACAAGCCAGGATAATAAAATTAGTGATGGGGGGCGCTACTAGCTCAAAAAACCTCACCCAATTAACCTATTTCACTAGCTTACTATCTTTCTCAATAGCTTACTATCCTGAAAATGACAGTTACACACACAAGGATAGAGTGACTAGCTTGCAATCCTAGCCTGAAAAACTAGCCTCGTGTAACCCGGGCAAGTAGATCATAAAATCTTTTATCCTAATGTCCTACCAAAAATATTAAATACCAAACTGGTTAGCAATAAAACTAACTGGTTACCTAAAACGCGTCATGCGAATGGTTCGTGGCTGTAATTGGTTTGGCCATATCTTATCAGCGCTATGTGGTGTATTCTTATCACTGTGTTTACTTCAACTCTGGCAAGTAACCACCAATTATCTTGACCTCCCTCCCCCACTCCATCTCATACAAAAATGTATCAACTAGGTGCACATACAAGGTGCGAAAGAAGTCTAATTATAATGGTCGCTATAATATTATTCTAATGTTTGCACAACTGAGGAAGAAATATTTTCATTTAGTCACGGCCGTTTCCTGCATGTTTTGAAATGTGGAATGTATTGCGCTTGCGCAAATTAATAACACCGCTCATGCTACCTACAAACAATGGTACTGGTTTATAAATACATACAGACAGATAGTTGATAATAACGAATGAATAATCACGCATGCTGCCTGCCTGTGTAATGAAAATGTCCTTGTTTTCAGTAGGTAAGTAGGTATATTATTTAGGTTAGGTTTTGCTATACTAAAATGGAATACGTATTATGTGACATTACGTAAGAGTATGTCAATATTACGTCATCACTTAAAGGAGAATAAAGATATGTACAAGTGTATTGAGCTAACGCTTTTGAAGAAGATGTCAATGTTGCTTTAAATGTACACAAAGATACAACTACTGATACTAAACCAGTTAATGCTTAAACAAAGCAAACGATTGAAATCAATTCAATAGAGGCAAAGGAAAAGGCCATTGAAACAGAAGCAAAGGTAGACAAAGTAATTGATTCAGTAAAATTAGATTAAATAACTATAGAAGAATGTATGAACTCTGAAAAACTATTTTAGTATCATTATCGCACACTTCTTCAACCATACAAAGAATCTTGAATAAAAAACGGGAGGAGAAACAACAATGATGCCCAGAATTGAAAGGGCTGATTGAATATAATGCAAAACTTGCAATGGACAAACAGTAGCTTCTTAACCGAAGGGTAGGACTTCTTAGGGAAGTCGCAAGCGCGCTTGAGAAACATAAGCAAGAAGCCGATTCCAGGCACCTTCTCTACGAACACAACAACGCTGTGTAGACTTAAGAGCCGGAAGAGTTTCCTTCGCTGACGCTATCCAGGACCAACGCCTAAGGTAAGAAGAGACCTATGGGAAAGACAGCACCCGCCACCACCCGACTTCGTTCAGCCCTAGGAGCATCTGCCACCCGGACGTGCCCTGCAGTGTAATGTAACCTAACCTAAATGGAAAGCAATCAATCGACTCGGACCCAAGTAGGCCGCTGCAAGCACAATCTGGCAAAATGGGGGATAATGGATCCCACAGATATCCAGTGCGAATGCGGTGCTCCTGACCAAACCATGTCCCATATGCTGGAGTATCCAAAGTGTTCACACATCTGCACTTCTGAGGATCTAAAGAGTGCCACTGATGGCGCTATTGGCGTGGCCACCTGTTGGGCCCAACTGGTTTAACATGTTTTACCATCGACTCGAAAAGAAGAAGAAGCTTCTTAACCTACTGTATCTGGAACTTTGGTCATATATCATATCTCGCTTCCCGCTAGAACAGCTTTTCCCAGTATGCCACTATCAACTGAAGACTAGATGGATGCTGCAGTTTCCTTAGCTGATTTAACTAATACATGAATACATAAGGGACTTAATATTTCAGCTCACGAGCATCCACATGCATCATAAAAAACTTCCAAGCATCATAAAACACTCACATATGAAAAATATCATCGACAAAACGTTGAATTCACTCAAATATCGCCAGCCTAACCTAACAGTACATTTGAAATGTCTAAAAATCTTATATTTATCGGCAAACGGCCAATTTCATGGACCATTAGCGTTACGCGCAGTCATTTTACAGTCCTAACTCCGTCAAGGTCTTACACCTTATGCTGTTAGAATAAGGTTCATTTTTGAACGGCAGGAGTATCAATTTATCTTGGAAAATGGCTGAGAAGTTGAGAATTCGATACGGTTTGAGATTGAACTGTGAATATACTGACTGGCTATGAGTTGCGCCATGATATTTGTGGTAATTTGCGTATTTTTGATGGTGGTATATTATGAAGGGCAGTCATTTGAGGCGTATTAAAAGAACTTGAATGTTATCCTGGGCATAATGGCGGAATCGTGCCGCTAGTGGCCGCTACTTAATTCTTACTGTGCTGCTGTATGGCTTCAATCAATATTTGCTAAGTGGTATGTAGCGAGATAGATCCGAACACGTACAAAGGTCTTTGCCGTTGGAAAACGAGTGATAGAACTCAAATGGAGTTCTGTCCAACTCCATTTGAGTTCCATCACTCGTTTCGATAGTCGACAGGCGTGGTAATCAGCCGTGGTGTATCATCTGTACCTCGGAGGCATCTAACGAATGAAGAGTGAGAATGTCGGTCGTTCAGGGTCGTTAAGGGACGACGATATAATTGTTGCCATAGCGAGTGGTACCTGGATAGTGAATGATGATAATGTTGATTGTGAAACTGGACATGAACCGAAGAACCGTTTTTATAACAGCCCCAAGATTTTTTTTCTATTGATTTACTTAAACAAAGTTAACATTATGGGGGAGGCCTTTCCCAGCAGTCTTCTTTTCGTGTAGTTGTTGACTTGGTGTCAGAGTTTTAATGCCGCCCATGGGCCTCTGACTTGGCTTCAAATGCCGTCGAGAAATATCTCAGCAGTGGGACAATAAGATTGATAAAATTATTCCTTCAAACAACCATTAAGACGTGTGCACCAACAACTCGAAAATACACCAACACCCACTGCGACATCAAAATATCCTTTTACCACTAAAATCAACCTGAAACACGCACTTTCCAAACACCCACCCAAAAATCTCTCACCACCGCTTTTACCACCAGTTAAACAAAAGTCTAACCCAATAAAAAGCAAGTTATTCTCGTAAACAAGTTAAACCAGCGTTCAGAGCACTTTACCTGGCGCTAAGTGGCTCTAAATCAGATTACTGCCCACCCCCTAGGGTGAGCTATTGTTACACTTTCGTGCCAACTCGCTAAGTCGAAATGAATTTGCAGTGTGATTTTTAAATTGGATATGCATTTGCGAATTTGTAGTTCGGGGTTTGCACGAAATCGACTCATTTTGATCAATTTTGTTCATTAGTTGTAAGAAAGGGAAAAAGAATTTTAACAAAACTATTTGTGATTTGAAAAGTCGAGTTCTTTGTTTTGTATGTGGCTGAATTCATGAAAAATCACAAATATTCGCAACGAGTTTTCCGAAAAACGACGCGAGACTTGCGTTTGATCACTTTTTTACAAGAAACCACTTTTGATTTTGAACATTTAAAAATATCATCAACATGGTTATGTGGTCTACTTGCATGTGGCTGAACCACTTTTTTCAACTTCGATACAAAATATAACATAAAAATTATGTTAATAAACATTTTTTCTTTAAACTGTAGTAATGTTTTTTTTTCTTATTATTTAGCAAACCAAATCAAGAAATTTAAAAATCTAAACAGGATTGGTGTTGCCTCTTGGATTTAGACGGTGAGAAACATTTTCCTTGGCTGTAGTGACTTTATTGGATATTATTGTCCTATAATCCTATCACCGATACACTTTCCAGAAGGCGCAGCGTGGGCTAGGTCCCCAAACAGCTGGACCGATGACCTGTTGAAGATCGCGAGAATCCGCTGGATCTGAGAAGGATCAGTCAGTGTGGCAATAATTCGGAGAGGCAGATCCAGCAGTAGACGTCTTTCGATTGAATTATGATGATGATCAGTATCCTATCGAATTTGCTGTGAACGCACAGTCAATATCTTCAGCCAGAATTTTGATCTGAGTAGCCATTTTTCCCAGATTTCAATAGGATTCCACAATACCTGTAGTTATATCACATCCACGCGTCTTTGACAGAAGAATCCCGAGAAAGCTTTAAATGGATATTGTTTTAAACAATTCCCTTTGTCCAAGACTTGCTTACTTTCGGAAACGATAACGTATAAAAATCATGTTAACCTCCAATATCTCTATAATAAATCATATTAAAACAGAACCTAACCCTCAGTCGTCGCTTACAGCCGGCACGTGCTACCGCAACTACCCCTCTCGTGTCCCCATCTACCCCTATTCTCCCGACTTCCCCCAACCTAACCCGCTACCTACTGCATATAATGAAGCTAATTATGGAAGTATCACCCTTGCTAACGATAGGAAAGTTGGTGAGCGCGATGATTTGAGTTAGAAAATTGATTATGATTAACGATTTTTGGGGTAATAAAGAGGTTTCTGGTGTCGAAAAGCAATTAATAGTAAAGTTGCGTTTTGTAGCAGTCGCTAAGAGAGACTAAATTAAAGTAACTAAGAACAATTATTATGTGAAATTTCCTTAAGTAAATGCTCAAACCTGACGATCAACCATCTGCTGCTAATAATTGGCAGAAATTGTAAAAACTAAAAAAAAAAACGACCGTCCAATGAAACAAGCTATATGGTGGTGATCAATGGACTAGTAATAGAAAGATAGGTATACCATTTTTTATTTATAAACCTATTAAACCATTGAAAAGGAACTGCGAGACATTCTACCGAATTTATTTTTATGAAAAGTAGTATGTTATATACAGCACACACGTAGTTCTTATTAATTTTTCCACATAAGTAACGCCAACTTGAGTACTCTGTCCAATAAATCAGTTTCCATATCAAACGGTCTAGTAGTTTTGACGTAAATCCCTCACGATGTAAACAGCAAATCGCCGTGAGAACGATAGCAACTAGCGCCACCTGTTACCCCATGTGTAAACAAACGGCGAGACGGACGGGACACAGGTACTTAGTGGGTTGAATGTACACGTTTTCATTCACACACTGACGTCGAATACAAATAGACGTGGGTCTTTTGATATTAGAAAAAGTATTAATTATTTTATTAATTAACTAGCGAGGAGCTCGTGGCTAAGTAATAACAGCCGCACGGGTCGATTCATCAGGTTAAGCTACGCTTGCCAGGGTTGGTCTGTGGATGGGAGACCATCTTTACATACTGAGACTCCTCCGTGCCTCCGAAAGTACGTTAAGCCGTTGGTCCCGGCTGTCATTCGTGGATATTTGACAGTCGTAACGGGTCGTCAGAAGCCTGACAACCAGTCTTTCCAAGGGATATCGTATTACTTACCCAGTAGGTAACTGGTTTGTGGAGGTCAGATAGGCAGTCGTTCCATGTGAAATACTGGTATTCAGCTGCATCCAGTTAGACTGGAAGCCGACCCCAATATAGTTGGGAAAAGGCTAGGCAGATTGAACTAGCGATTTCTTCGTTCTTTTATAGAAAGAAAATACATAATAATGTACGTTATTTATTTTATTTTTTAATCACAACGGCGAAGCTCTTATTTGCAGTAAACATGACGAAAAGAAAATTTGCGGACCTTCAGGCTATTTCTATACTACGATTTTCCTTTAGAAATAAGTTCAAAGACTTTGTTTACATTACGTAGACAATCACGTAAAAAATCTGTTCCATAGAAAAGTGCAATACCTACGCGGTGAAAATGTATGGAAAAGCAGATTTTTTTAAAATAACCGACGACAAATTTCAACGCTGTTGGATTCAGAATTATGTACTGAATCCATGGTAACAGTTTTTGCGTCGATGCCACCTTGTATAGATCTAAGTTAAGAGGATGTCAAATACCTACCTAATATTTATAATACCTATGTCACAGCGGATGTCAATAAAGGGGCCATTAGATAAGGTGAGATAGGTATATCCTACGTCAGCAAAACTATAGACAAAATAAATTAAAAACCTAGCAACAATAAACCGCAAATTATCACCAAAAAAAGCATTTGATCAAACCAGTTTTTATAACAACTTAACAAATAACTTTTGCACCAAACAAAAACGTGTGCAAATCGTTGTCACAATAAATTTAACCTGTTAATAGCCGTGAAAATAACTCGTAAATAATAAAGTATCGTTTTAATTAGGGTGTCCACTAATTGGCGTGAAGCGGGACTGCCAATTACTGCGAATCCCGGCTTCGCGTCGAGCCGCTGTCACGGCGCTAAATTTACGGACCGAAACAATGCCGTGATCGGGATTATCCTCTCGGGATTTCGTGTGACACTAGCGTGATCGGATTTCTACGTGTTGTTCGAATAGTCGTGAATAAAATTATGAGGTGTGTAAGTATGGGGCGATGCGGTAGGTTACCTAATTGGTATTCTGCTTGAAGTCAGAACGTGACTGTCGAGTGCTTTGAATATTGCTAATAAAATTACGTGTGATGGTCTGAATCACCTATAGTGTCTGGACTTCAACCTTGCAATAATCTTCGAATTCACTGATTTTCTTAACATACACCTATTTTGCAGTTAGATAATCGTGAGCGCGGTCGTGTCAGTGCTCAGTGGTACACACCCGTACTCTAATTTCGTATGGCTTATACCTACTTAATTTGTTTCATTTTTTCAGTTCAACAACATTCATTGCGTTATTTACGTTGTTGAGTAATGGATTAGCAATCTGTTTCAAATCGAAGCAGATTGTGATTGATCGTGTATTACGTAATTAGAGTACTGGTTTCTAAATTGAGAATTTATAATTGAGAACTTGTCCAACTCTATTTTAACATAAAATGTAACAAATTTTGAATTTGGCGCTTTACTTTGAAGGAATCACCTAAGTAATGCTAAAGTAGAGTTTAACAAGTTTTCAACTTCAAATTCTTAATTCAGAAACTGGCGGCGTAACACACATAAAATGGCAAATTGATCGCAATGGGTTTCATTTTGACAGTTTACCGACGTTCATTGCGTTATTTACGTTGTTGAGCAGACGAATTTTTCAATCCTATGAAGCAATAGATTAGCAATTTCCTTGAAAACTCTCGGATTGTGATTGAAAGTGTGTTACGCAATTAAGGTACGGGTGTCAGTCAATTCCAATTTGTAAATAGACTGTAGGTAGTAGCGTTGCCAGACGTCCCGTATTTCAAGAGTAATTATGAACGTCCCGCCGCCGCGCCGGGACAGACTGTAGTATTTAAACCTTATTTGATTTATATTAATGTTTAAATCCAATATATGAGTGGTAAAAATGATATGTACACAATTAGTTATCAGCCTACCTACCTACACAAAACGAAAGTGTAGATTAATATTAAAATTGTTAACAAATATCTATAATAGCCCTCCTCCTAATTTTTATGTTGTTATGCCCGACAGGGCCCACAATGCTCCAAAACGAATGTATGTCTTTATGTACCTACCACCTAAGTTGACATTGTGGAATGCAATAAACGTATTGAGTATTGAGTATTGAAATCTATTGCACTACGGTTGATTGACACATTTGTCATCAGTTGGTTGATTGATTGAACTGAAAGAAAATCATGGAAGTGTTTTGCAAGAATGAAATCCCTTAGATTTTTCTAATTATATCGTTTATCATCAGTAAGTATCCCTAGTTGTAACTGTTTTGGGGAAAGGACTTTTTCGCCGATGGTCTTGAATGGATGTGCGCAACAAATATAGCCCCGATTTGATAAAGAGTGAATTAATGACCATTTTCAACTATAACAGTAACTGCATTGAATTTCACAAATATGTTAAATCAAACAAAGATATATTGGAACTTACACGATCTTCTTTAAACTTTATGTAGCAATAAATAAATAATAACGTAAAGTAAGTTTTTTATTTGTCCCGGAAAAAATTGAAATCCCGTTTTTTTAAACCTAATTGAGCATTTGTCCCTTAAAGCATTCAAAAAAATCTGGAACCCCTAGTATGTAGGTACAACCTAGGTAACCTACCTCTGAAGAAGAGACAACTAAAACCTGCAAAGAACTATGTACCTACTTAGTTCTCCAGGAAAATTCTTTAAATTCGTAAAATTATTATATTTTCAACCAGCTTCCTTTAAATCAGATTAAACAAAATAAATTACTTTTCCCGGCGAGTTGCGGTAATTGTTGGACACCGTGCCTGATGTGCGGCGATCCCGGGGGATTACGATGACGCCAATCGGGGGAACTTTTTCATCCCCCTCCTGTATAATCCTCCGGTGTTACAATTTTTATTTGGAGGGTTCAGTACTCACCCATCTAAAATTCAGGTTACATCTTTTTAAGATGTATTTTACTTATGCATTTGAACCAACTCCAGAAAAATAAAGTGTGTAGTATAATAATATTTCGCGATTATCTCGAGAACCGTTCGTGGGGCTTTTAAGAGTTTCTAATGCAGTTTTCAATTACTTATCAAATATTATTTTATCTATATGAAATGAAATGAAATTTTTTATTCTGTAAATAGGATATCGGAATCACTTTTCAAGTCATATTAAAAAAATATATAAGGTGGAGTGGACATTTCCTATCTGATGTTAAGTTGTCAGTACATAGGTACCTACTTACATTCAAAAGAACTTTTAACAGAAAACGGTAGACATTGGTGCCGATTCCCTTGTTCACAAACTAAACTAAATTTAAGTTCAGTGCATCTTTTTCTTTCTATTTCATTAAGAAAAGGACAGAAGATAAATTTTAGTTTAGTCCTGTCAAATTAATCAGCGCTTGACGTAAATTGACGTAATTTTAGTTGGCAAGTTTTTAATCATGTCTAAACTTGTATGGAGACTGACAGGCGCTGATTAATTTGACAGGACTAAACTAAAATTTATCCTCTGTCCTTTTCTTAATGAAATAGAAAGAAAAAGATGCACTGAACTTAAATTTAGTTTAGTTTGTGAACAAGGGAATCGGCATCACTACCAAGTCCCCCTAATTTTCCGCCACAGAATCCGTCGTGTAATTATTGGAGACCAAGTCCGATGTGTGACAACCCCCCGGGGATTAGGTTAGCGCCAACCGGGGGAACTTTTTAATGGCTTAAAGAGGATTCCCGTGCTGTTACGATCTGATATAAGTAGATTGTTTTATAGAGCTTTTACCTATTACTCGAAAATGCCTATTTTATTAAAGTAATATATTCATACAATAAAGCTGAAGAGTTTGTTTGTTTGAATGCGCTGATCTCTGAAACTCCCAGTTGGATTTGAGAAATTCTTTTTGCATTTAATAGCCCAATTTTTGAGAAAGGTTATAGCCTATTTAACATTTAGCTACGACCCTAAGGAGCCGAGCAAAAAGAAAAAAGTAAGAGAAGATGCGATGCGACGCGGTGGGTTGAGGCCCGAAATTTCACGCGGAAGGAGTCGCGGGCAGAAGCTATTAGCAATAAGTACCTAATGGTTGTTGTTAGAATCACAATTGATTAATCTTTGATAAAGGAAGTTTTGCACGTAAATAGGAAATTAATTAATCGATTCCATCATAATCGATACTCAGATAATTCTTGTACTTTGTACTCGAAAATAGTGATCAGGGGTTCGTGGCTAAATGATAACAGCTGCACGGGTCGACCTTCAAGGTTAAGCATCGCTTGCCGAGGTCGATCTGTGGATGGGTGACCATTCATTACTTATCGAGACCCCTCCGTGTCTCGGAAAGCCCGTTCATTTGTATATCATTGACAGTCGTTACGGGGAGGCAGAAGCCCAAAAGTCTGATAACTAGTCTTACCAAGGGGTATCGTGTAACTCAGTAACTGTATTGTGGAGATCAGATAGGCAGTCGCTCCATGTAAAATACTGGTATTCAGCTGCATCCGGTAAGGTTGGAAGCCAACCCCAACATAGTTGGGAACATAATTAATGAAACAAAACATGAAAATATACGAAAAATCAACCAATAGGCCTAAATCAAACAGAAGCCACCTTCACCGTTAAACTTTCCCTATTTTCCCGCAACTTTGGAAACTACTAAATTCCGAAACATTGAACAGGAGCACAAAACAAACGAATTCTAAACATGACAAGTTTCAGCACTTCGTTTTGCCAAAACTTTGTTCTGAAGTAGCGGGGGAGGTGCAGTGAAGTTCGATATTGGTACAAAGTTTTGCCAGTTAGGGGAAAGGGAGAAAAGTAATAATGAGTTTGTACTATGTTTGGGCTTTTTACAGGTTTCTTTTGAAAGGCTTAATCAGGTACCTACCTAACTAATTATATCTTGGAAAAAACAGGCAGTGTATGTTTTCTACGTGACTTTGCATATAAGGTCGGAATATCCAAGGTAACTCTGCGTTAAAATAATGTCAATAAAAGTTTGTCGAAATATAAAGAGGTGCAGCTACCACGTGCTAAGCTATATAAACTAGGTTTTTGCCGCTTCATAGTCAGGCATGGACTTAGAGACCCAGGCAGGGCCAGGCAGGCAGGCAGGGCCCCTAGGCACTTGTGCCGGCAGTGACTGAACAGTAATCTTTCTAAAAGAACTTTGGATGGAAGAGCGAACGAAGCGAGCTCGAAAATTTTAGCACCTCGGATAGGTGAGGGTTCTTTTGACTATTCACACAGTAATAGGAGTTACTTTAGGATCGACTTATGAAAGAAGGTTTAAAAAAACTTTTTCAAAAAAAATACAACCGACCTCCAAAAATAACACTACAAAGTGAAAAATAACTTTAATTTCGGAAGTCGGTGTCTTGGGTTTTGTATTTTCGTTTTTTGCCACCGACTTCCGAAATTAAAGTTAGTTTTCACTTTGTAGTGTTTTTTTTGGAGGTCGGTTGTTTTTTTTTTGTAAAAAGTTTTATTTTTCACTTTTTAGTTGTGGTACCTACCCCACACACATTCGAATACCACTATCTGCTACCAATGACAGAAACTGAACATATCATCTACATACTAAGTGGGAAAAGGATACGATATTTTGTAGCTAACTCAAAAACTATCCAAGCAAAGTTAATAAAAATTAAATGGGACCAATTCGAGAGCACACCCTTTCAAACAAAAAAAGAATTTTAAAAATCGGTCCACAATTGACGGAGAAATCGGTGGACATACAAAAAAAAAAAACAAACATACGCGACGAACATATAACCTCCTCCTTTTTGAGTCGGTTAAAAATTGATGCAATAGCAAGCGACGTGAGCTCGAAAAATTTTAGGACCCCGTCTCGGAAAGGTTTGATTTCTTTTGACAGATAAACAGAAATACCTAGAAGTTGCTTTGTCGACTTAAGCAGAAAAGCAAAAGAAATGAGAAACTAAGATGCAGGTCCGATCTAAGCGAGCTCGAAAATTTGTATCCCCCGTCAGGCAGGCAAGCTAGGTAGCGACCAGGTGGTTAGTGTAGCTGGGTGAGTGAGGCCCCTAGGCTAGCGGGGACCCTAGGCTAGCAGGGCTGGGGCCATGCAGGCCTAAGGAATAAATCCGGCGCTGCAGATAGTTCAATTAGATGAAGTTCAGTTTTACAATTATACTTTTAAGGGGATAAAGCTGTCTTCGTAAATGAAAATTATGTCTGTCTGGTAGCTAATAAACCTTAAGAACTAACCCTCTTATACCTATACGTTGCTTAAAGTTAAGTGACGTTTAAACGTCAAATATGTATAGTTAAACATGCGCTAATAATTACCAGGGTTGTAACGGATGTCGTATAACGGATGAGGATGCGGATGAGCATATCACGCGCTGAGGGCGCTGCTGCGGTTGCCTCACTTCTGCAGCACATCGGGAATGTTCGCGAGCGTCCGCATTGACTGTTTTTATGCCAGCATGCGCAAGAGGGCGACCTCGATAGCGAGTAGAGTGCGGGGCAGCGGCAACAGTGGTCTTACCGTTGTTGCCAACAGGTTGGACGGGCCTTTCATGCAGCACTAGCAGGCCTTACATGCACCCGTATATCGGGCTTGGGGCAGGTAAAAACGCAAAATATGATTTCTCATAATTTTTATTTTTAAAAGTATTCTGACATTTTTATAAAATTTTACTCTTTGACAATTTTATTTTTGATATTTAATTTTATCATTTTGACATTTTTACAATTTTTTATTTTTATTTAAGTTATTTTGGTTTTCAGTGAATATTTAAAGGTCATTGTATTTTGGGTTTTTATCGGTGAGATTATAATTTAAATGAAAATGTGATAGATATGGACTAGAATTTTGTCTGAAATAAATAAATAAAATAAATATCGAGATAATCGGGTTTGTGGATGCAGATGAGGATATGGATATTGGAAAATTCCTTATTAAGGATTTGGATGAGGGTGCAGATGCAAATGTTGTATGAAAAATAGCCCTTGTTTTGACACCTGACACCACAATCTTGCCACCACTGTCACGTGCGGCCGGTCGTCTGTCATAAGACAGGGGGGACACTGCGAATTCAGACAATAGGAACGCGTCACCCACACTCCGGCCCGCACATATAGCACGGAGCGAGTTTAAAAAATTCACTATTTGAACGAACAACGTAGGTAGGGTCACATCCCCATATAAATTATGAGGATGCGGAGCTTTTAAAATCAAAACTTGAGGAAGCGGATGTCTTGCGGATATCAAACTTTATGCGGATGCTCGGCAGTTGCGGATGCGGATACGGATATCCGTTACATCCCTAATAATTACATACCTTTATGCAGCGTTTATGAATAAGGGGGCCCGGTTAAGGTATTATTCTTACAGAATTATCTTACTGGCTGACTATAATCACTATACAACTTTGATTTTAATTGAAAATACATGTCCTCTAACAAGCTGGCCCAAGTTAACATAACTATTTGAAGAATCGATATATGTATATCTAATGAACCTACCTTCAGGGTGGTCGGCACTTATAGCTGTGACGTCATACCGGTTCCTCTAATGGTACTCGATGGATAGGTGTCAATTTGTACAAGTCAAGCGCGGCTCGTGTGTGGTAAGTTCTGGAAGTGTAATTTAATTATGTTTTTTTTAATGTTCAATTTATATATATTAAATACACAGACTGTAAGTGTCTATCTATTTCTGAAAACATTAAAAAAGAGGAAGAATGTGGAAACAATCAATAAAAAGGTTCGAATACAACAGGCAAATGAGGTATAAATTATTCAAATATCGGTTTACAATCCTGATAATGTCCACCGGGACATATCATGATCATTAAAGGGTTTAGCAACAGGTGTGCAACAATCCATGTTGGTGGCAAAAAACTGTACGAGCTTCTTATTTTGCCTTTTATTGAATACTCCCCCATCAGCATGCCTAATAGAACCATCCGTAGCTGGATGATAATCTCGATGACTGATCTAACTTAGTTTAGCTGGCGGTGGACGATTCGCTTTAGGGTACGTTCAGATGATAAGCAATGAGCGCGCGTTGAACGCGCGGTAAGTTTTTGTATAGGTAGCGTATATGCAGAGGAGTGAGGGACACGTCTTCAGGAAAGTATTAAGAATGAATGGGGATGGGTTATAAGGGTTGGAGAAGACCAAAGAAACGATGAATAATAGATTGTGTAAAAGATGGCAAGAAAGGGGGTAAACACTGAGATGATTACTGATGTAGATAGTACTATCCACGAAGACGAGGCCTACTCCGCTCCGCTCCGTACTAAAATTCACCTTATAGTACAGTAATAGCGGAGTGGGGCGCGCCTTCGTGGACAACACTCTCTGTAGATGGAAGAAATCCACAGGGACATATCATGATCATTAAAGGGTTTAGCAACAGGTGTGCAACAATCAATGTTGGTGGCAAAAAACTGTACGAGCTTCTTATTTTGCCTTTTATTGAATAGTCCCCCATCAGCATGCCTAACCATCCGTAGCTGGATGATAATCTCGATGACTGATCTATTTATATACCATTGACGCCAAACAAGGGGATTTGTCTATTCAATGGATCCGTCAAAAAACAAAAACTGATTTCACTCCGTCGATAGGTTATTGTCCACGAAGTGGTTTTTAACAATCAGCATGTGGTCATACATGGTTCATGAGACCGAAAACTATATCACATCGGTAACATTCTAATAGTACTACCTAACATGTGTTCCTGGGACCAGTGGTGGCCCAGTCCTACGAGTTGTAGGTCGTGAGTTTGAACTCAGGCAGGCGATTTCCTTTGTGTAAATATTTTCATGACCTCTGCTCTCAAAACGGTGAAGGAAAACATCTTGAGGAAACCGGTATGTCCTAGAGCCAAAAATTCGAAGACATGTGACATCTACCAACCCGCACTGGGCCCGCGTGCTGGATTACGGCCCACTCCCTCTTAAAGAGAGGAGGCCTGTGTCCCTACCGTGGGAACATTTAATTGTGCATGTGTTCCTTTCTCCTATGATTACTAATTCATCTGACAAACGTTCATGACACGTAGATGGAAAATAAAAGCCGATGCACGGAAACCATACAGAACAAGGATAATATAATTTCCAATGAATCCCATGGAACCCTAAAACACCTCAGTTTATGGCTATAAACTATACAATTGACCTTACCATTAAAAGTGCCGCTTAAGTGTCAATTACAGCTCCAAGCAGCGAGGTCCGTATAGCAATGAATTAAACACTCATAAAACGATGGTGTTCATGGAATATATACCAATTAGCTCGTATGAGGAGTCGTAAACTTTTTTGTTCTTTAATGTTATGTAAATTAGATGTTTTGTATTTTATTTGTGTGGTTTTAATGTGTCTACGTCACGATATTTGTACATGATTCGAGATGACTTTCATATCAATCATTTTGTGCGTTTTTAGAAACATCGGACCGCTAAGCGAATCGTCTACCGCCAGCTAAACCTTAACCAGAGCCAGCCTTTAACTTGAGCCAGTTTTTCGATGTATGAAAAACTGGCTCAACTATGCGAGCTAACTTAGTTTAGCTGGCGGTGGACGATTCGCTTTAGGGTACGTTCAGATGATAAGCAATCATCGCGTGTTGAACGCGCGGTAAGTTTTTGTATAGGTAGCGTATATGCAGAGGAATGAGGGACAAGTCTTCAGGAAAGTATTAAGAATGAATATGGATGGGTTATAAGAGTTGGAGAAGATCAAAGAAACGATGAATAATAGATTGTGTAAAAGATGCCAAGGGGGTAAACACTGAGATGATTACTGATGTAGATAGTGCTATCCACGAAGACGAGACCTACTCCGCTCCGCTCCGTACTAAAATTCACCTTATAGTACAGTAATAGCGGAGTGGGGCGCGTCTTCTTGGACGACACTCTCTGTAGATGGAGGAAGACATGGACACGCTGCGCCGAGTCGATCGAGCCGATGACGATCAGACTTTTGCTTCGTGATTGCCCTCTGTTAAATATTAACTTTAAGAGGCCTGCGAACACGGCTTGCAACTACAAATCGAGATGTTTGCAAAATTCAATTCCAAGCACGTTGCGCTATTGTGAGTGCCTGTCGGAGCGATATACACCTACAGTGAGCAATACTACCACGCACACATTGACAATTATTGCTTGACGTGAGAGCACTACTACTAGCTTTCGAAAATTTATGATAAATTTGGATGTGTTCCGTAATACCAAAAATGATGAATGAAAACTTAATATTTTCCATTAGTTTTTTCGATAATTTGTAATTTGATAATATAAGCTATGCTTCTGCAGAAACAATATTATAAATATTGTTGTTTATAATACAGAAAAAACAATATGCGAAATTAAATTCGTTTAAACTTCATTTTAAAAAGTATTTTGAAAAAAAAAAAAGATGTTGGAGCCTAGATAAACACTGTCTAAAATCCGAATAACAACATAATATGGTGGAAATGTGCCCAAATTGCAAATGATTTAGGTATTACGTTTGTATGGACAATTCATGCGTCGCCGCGTTCTTAAGTAACCAAAATGTTGCATGTGGTTCGGTATTTGGAGCATTTATTAATCAATGACTGCATTGTTGGTCTAAGCGCTACCTGCGTATGAGGACCATGAAGTCCTTTAAAGTGTTATTGGATTTTTCAATCAGGAATTTCTCAGTAGCAGCACGGAGTCTGGTTTTGAGCCTGGTTGATGGCTCTCCTTTATTACATGAGACTTAAACTTAAACGTAAACGTAAAAAATCACGCTTGTTTTTCCCGGAGTTACTCAGGGAAAAACAGGCGTGATGTTTTACGTAATCAATTTCGTTCTTCAAAATCCTTCTTCATCAATAATCGAGTATAAATAAATATTTTCATAATTTGATAAAACAAAGGAGGTTGCTTTATACAGGGTGAAATTGAATTCATGGGCAAAAAGAAAAAAAAAATCCTTCCAGCGCTACGTCTTCCGGTACGCGGTCGCCACTCCAGAACCTTTCGGCCCCATCAGCCATCCGTTCTGCGAGCAATGTGTCCTGCCCATTGCCACTTAGGTTTGGCAATTCTTCAGGCTATGTCGGTTACCTTGGTTCTCCTGCGGATCTCTTCATTTCTGATTCGATCACGTAGGGAAAGTCCAAGCATAGCCCTCTCCATTGCCCTTTGGGTGACTTTTAGCCTTCTGATAAGGCCCATTGTGAGCGACCACGTTTCAGTACCATAGATCATCACTGGCAACACGCACTGGTCAAAAACTTTCGTCTTGAGACACTGTGGTATGTGGGACGAGAAGATATACCATGGGAGTAGCACAAGGTTTTCAGGGTTGCAACTTTGGGTATAAACAACTCTCAGGGGAAAAAGTCGTAGTTACATGAGCGTTTGCGATTTTTGATGTTGTTATTGACTGGGTTACTGGACTCTCTCGTGTCAAATCGCAATAAGCTTTACAAAACAAATAAGCTGCTACTTCAGTTTATAAGATAAGCTTGTCAGCCGGGATATCCGGCTGACACACTAGAATAGCTGGTTCATTTCTGTTAGTTTTAACTTTTTATCTTGAAATATTTTTGAGAAGTAGGTATGATTCAGTTTTAATCTTTGTGGCAGTCCATGTCAAAGGAGGATTTTCCTGAAAAAAAAAAAGGGATTAAATTGGTAAACTACAACACACATTTACAGTTTCATAGATAACGGCTATCGTTACATAGGTCTGATATATTATTAATTGTGTGGCACATAAAAACAGAATAAAATTAATTAGAGCCTCGAAATAAACGGGAAGTTAGCCACGGTGGTCGGTCGCCTGTGAGAAATTGGTCCAATACGGTGGGTGTTAAAATATTTAAAGTATGTCATGGACTCATGGTTCTGTAGAGTCGTTTTGTAGATTTTGACGTACTTTGTTCAAAGTAGTTTTTTTTCTGTTTATCTATCTATCTTCTGTATTACGAACTACAGAAAAAAACCAATGGCACTCCAGGCGTGCCGACAGAAGTAAAAACTTGAACAAGATCGCCTTGGTGGAAGAAAAATACTTGTATAGAACATTGGTCCGTAACCTTATGTCAACAAAGAGCACAATAGCGTTTACAAAAAAAAAAAAACTTCCAAAACCTTTAAATTAAAATACTTGCATAGAACACGTAATATAAATAAAGAGCATAATTGCGTTTACAAAAATGAGGTGTCGGTTACGGTGTCGCGAGTTCAATTGTATTTTCCCATCTCAAAAATGCTCACCGCGCCTGAAGAAGCTTTCAATTAAAAAAAAAAAAATACATTCTTTCTTCTCTTTTTAAGTTTTCATTTTAATGATCTTTTCAACTATTTTTTGGTCAAGTATATTTTTTCTAACGTCGATACTTTATAAGAACAATGATAAATACTTTGGTGTAGAAAAAATGTTTGGTTTCCATCATGTTCTTCCCAAATCATTGAACTTAACAAAAAAATCAGCCACACTTGTTGTGCACATGAATATAATTTTAATGAGTTTCCTTCGTCTGTATATCACGCGTGCGGATCTCTAAAAGTTAAATAAATTGCCGCTCTTGTGAGGAGTACAAAGCGCCGGCCCTGCTTGTATTTCATTCAGCCCATTGATAGGAATGCTGAGCGGATCGGGCAGTGTCGCGGCTCGTGGGAATTGTTTTTTTCATTTATTGAGTATGATTTTTTTGACGTAATAACGTCTTATAAATCGATGAACGCCGGCTGCACGCACGAAAAAGTGTCACGTTCCGCCTGAGCTGAGCATGCAAGCGAGAGCGATAGAGAGGCACGATCGGCCTAAGCATTCGGCTTGTGACGTTATCACGTAAAATTATCGTCCGTAAACCGACTTTACAGACAAACAATTTCTTTTTTTTCGTTTTGGGAATTTAATGGGTACATTAAACGTGTAGCTGCTGTGTATGTGAAAAAAATGGTTGAATAAGGAAGCACAGGATTCACTACAGCATCGAAGATATTTTAGTTCATACGATCTGCCCTCATCTTCAAACAAGTTTATTAAAGTCTCTTTAAAAGGTTTAAAATCTAGGGATAATATGTAATATATTAAACATGCAATTTCTAGAAATAAGACAACGCTTCTTTAAATTAAAAAAAATATCCTGAACAGCAACGATTCACCGATCCATTAACTCCACGCGGCGTTCACAACTGGTTGTCGTGGGTGTCTAGTGGTATCGATTGATGTTAGAAAAGGACGGCGTTATCACCCCATAACCAAGCCAGAAAGAGACAAAAGACCAACCTTCCGAGAACAAGATAGCATCAGGAGTTACGCCAGGAAGACAGAGACGTCTCAGGCGCAGTCAATAAAAGCCCTTTTTTATATATTTTTTTAAGTGGTTTATTTTTTTAAGTGGTTTATTTTTTTAAGTGGTTTATTTTTAATTTTTTACGATTGTTAAGTGGTTATTTATTCATAACACCTTTGTCGGTTTTTTGTCGCACTCATTAACTCGAATTAGTTTGAACAGGCGTGCAGCGTTCCCCATAATGACTTGGTAATTATGTCTTTTAATATTTCGGCTATTCAGTTTTAATTTTCGACGTCAATTATTTTTTGGATGTGAGATATGGAATTGAAAGAGAGAGTGATGGTGATGATGATTACGGGGTTCTTACTTTATACTTACGGTGTCTTAGGAGATGACTAGCAAATGCCCGTTCATCAGCATGTATTAAGGGTATACTAGTCGGTCATTCTTCCATACAAACGTAGTATGGTGATTACTCGTCTGTTTGACGGTGTACGTTCATAACTAAAAAGTTTATCAATTTGCCTTGTCATTATCTAGCCCTGTATGGAAGCAGAATTGGGAAAAAAGTATTGGTTTGGAAGTTATGACCGGCGAAACTTCCGTATTTCAACACTAATTTTAACTCATCTTTGGGCGTAAATAAATAACTTATGTAATATGAAAATGGCAAAATAGAAACCGTACAGGGATAGATAATTTATTGAAAAATTTAAATAATTTTATTTTGAGTAGATACATCCAGTAGTTTTTCCAAAGTATCTATACGCCCAAAGGTCTGTTCATGAAATTTAACGCTCTCGTTTTCTTTATTTTTTATTATTTTTATTTATTTAACAGACAACCATGGTCCACACTGACAAAAAACAAACTATATTATAACCTGCGTTATCTATATACTAGGATGCCAGTAACAATGTAGCTTATGATCTATGTTAGTACTTGTACACTGCGACAGACAGCGTTGTTTTGATGAGATGTCCCACTATGGGGTTCTCATCAAGCCTGTCACCAATCACCTTCAGGAGGCCATTGCCACTGTCATGCAATCTAGCGAGCAGAGACGCACTTTTCTTCCGTACGATAGCTGAGAAGCTGTCGACTTGGGGTTTTGCGAACATCTCTTTATAAATCATTGTCCATTATTTTCACTAAATACGTTGTAGCGGTTACACCGCCACATACGAACTACGCATCATAGACATGACGTCACACAAATCCTGCATCGCGTAGTTAGAGTTTATCGAGCGATCGACATAGATACAAGATTTCAACTTCAAACCGCTGGGCAGTTGCCCGCCAGGCACAACACCCATTTGGTCGGAGGATCCTCCCTTTTCTATGGTGGATGAGTGAACTTTACACCCTGTTCCTCATACCACTAAAACGTAAAAATAGAAATAAGTAAAAAAAAAAACTAGATAAATAAATAATTAAAAATAAAACTAAATAATCATACTAAATAGCATGCATATTAGCCACGCCACTGAGTTCGAGCCGTCGACTGGTGCAACCTTAAGAGATGACTAGCAAATGCCCGTTCATCAGCATTAAGCGGACCAGACACTATCAGTAATAATAACATTTCATTGAAGTAATGTCATTACTACTGACAGTGTGGTGGTTGGAATGATGATGTGATCCAAATATTTCAATAGTTTGACGTCAATATTTCAATAGTTTGACGTCAATATTTCAATAGTTTGACGTCAATATTTCAATAGTTTGACGTCAATATTCTCGTCGTTATATTCTATGTTCTGGAAATGGCCTTATTTGTAAAGACCAATAAAAACCTATTTCCCACGATGTCAGAAACTAGAAAATGACCTATCAGAAACCAATACAAAAATTTATTACAAATCGAGTCCTGTAACACAGCTCTATTGAGAAAAAGTGTTATTTGTATGGGTCCTACTATATACAATAAATTGCCAGATGTAATGAAAAATGATACAATCAAAAGCTTTAAAAAGAAATTAGTGGCCTTCCTAATAGAAAAATGTTATTATTCGATCAATGATTTTTAATGGACAAAACTAAGCAATATGGGACCTAATGTACATTTATTTTTTTATTTTATTCTATAATAACTAATAACATTTTAATTTGACATTTCCCATATTAATTAATGTATGTATAATTGTAATAATTCTAATTGTGACATTTTAATTTGTAATTTATTTTTTAAATAGCTTCTTAAGAATGTTTATAATTTTTGCGTGCCTATTTCCAGGCAGAATGTACATGGCTCACTCCTATTTTATGTAACCTACATTCATTGCAAATAAATGATTGATTGATTGAATATTGGAAAGAACGACAGTCTTATTGATGTCATTATTACTTAAAGTGTCTGATATTTTTTTGCAGAGGTAGCGCAGTAATGGTCATGGGTTTGAACCCAGAAAGGCGTTTTACTTTGTGTAAATAATTTCATCTCTACTACTCTGAAAACGGTGAAGGAAGACACTGTGAGAAAACGGCATGACCAAAAATTCGAACATAGACATCTACCAACCCGCACTGGGTCCGTTTGGTAAATTACAGCCGAAGAGAGAAGGCCTGTGTCCCAGCAGTGGGAACATTGTAGGTTGATTTTAGTAAGGTATTTTTCAAGGTAGCTTTTTAAATGGCCCAGCCTGACGTATGTAAGTACGTCTCGATCTATCACCCGAATTGTCATAAGACACTTTCAGACTATCTAGAGCCGGGTCTTTTGTGCATGTTTTTTCGAAACATTACTCAAAAAACCTTACACAAAAACATTTGTTTTCATACACAAGCTGCCTCCTGCGTATTATAACATTTTTAGATTAAACGCTCGCGGCGGTTGAAAATGAAACAAACCCGCGCGGGGAATGTTTTTTATACAGCTCGGAAAACAAAAACATCGTGTTAGCAGCATACACAAATGTGTATGGCCACGCGTCTTTGTTTCGATGATTTTTCAAAACATTACATATAAACCTCACACATAAACATTTGCTTTCATACAAAACATCGTGTTTGCATACACAAATATGTATGGCCACGCCTCTTTGTTGCGATGTTTTTGTGTAAACACACGCGCTAGAGACCCGGCTTTAAAGTATTTGTGTCACTACTAAATACTCCTTAAAGTTACAGGGACACCATGAGACCAATATTCTGACTGTAGCCTCACAATATATTTTTGAAAACCTATTTATTGTATGTACACAAAAATATATCAAATTTTAAGAAAATGTCCGATATTCATAGTTTAAATACCAGGAATAAACACAACCTTGCTGTACATCGCACACGTCTCCACAAAGTAGGCAACTCATTCATGGGTCAATGTATACGCTTTTACAACAAACTCCCCATTGACATTCGAAACTTACCCATTAAACGATTTAGAATCTGTATTAAAACCAAACTTTGTAAAAAAGGGTACTATACAATTTCAGATTATTTAGAAGATAAAAAAGCTTGGGATTGAACTGCTCGCTCTGCTAAGCCTTGTGATAAAACCATAAAACTAGACATTTTAATTATTATGTAAAATCAACATATACCAGTTTTATAAACACATTGACATTGTTGATAATTATATTCAAAATGACATGATTACTTTGTAAAGTATTATATTATTTAACTATTGTGAATGTGAGGACTATGTGGATATTATTTTTATTTCTCTTCTAGTTTTAGTGATGGTCTGGCAGTTTGAGTAGTTTTTGCGGCCTACCCAAATGTCCTTTCTTTGGTATTGCTCGTCGAGTTGAGCTCCTTAAGTTTTGAGTTGAGCTCCACGATTACTGACAAATGCTTGCACTGACTGGACAGGTCCACTCAAATCTGTGTGGTTCTTTCCTCAAAAGATCTTTTCAGACACTAATCTACATGGTCCTCATATGGCCTGACTAAGATTATGTCTGGACTTTAAAAGAGACTGCGACCTCTGAGTTTGTTTCGGCCTTTCTTCTCAGAGTAGTCAGATAGGAAACGCCGAACTCATCTAGCTTATTTTTAATATTTTTTATATGACGTGTAAAAGTGATTGCGATATTCTATTTACAGAATAAACAATTTCATTTCATTTCATTTCACTTCATGGCGACTTAAAAATGAGTTATGTACCTATACCTAATTATTTGTCTGTGTATCATCGCGCGAGATCAATTTACACTGATCACAAGTAGGGTTACCAGGCCCAAAAATAGAAAAGCCGGACACAGATTCATATTTAGCCGGACATTTTGCCCTGAAAGCCTGACGCAATGGTTATTAAAATAAAAAATATTGATACTTTTATTTGTGTATTTATTACTATTATTCATTTGAGACTTACTCATCATCATCATCAGCCTATAAATGTTCCCACTGCTGGGACACAGGCCTCCTCTCTGTGAGAGGGAGTGGGCCGTAATCCACCACGCGGGCCCAGTGCAGGTTGGTAGATGTCATATGTCTTCAAATTTTCGGTTCTAGGAGAAGCCGGTTACCTCACGATGTTTTCCTTCACCGTTTTCAGAGCAGTGATGATTAAATAATTTACACAAAGTAAAACACCTGTCTGGGTTAGAACCTACGACCTACAACTCGTAAGTCGCGGCCGTTACCACTGGGCCACCACTGCTCACTGAGACTTACTCTACTCTGTTATTATGAATCACATATTTTTCTTTACTATCGTGAGTTATGCGTGCCCGCGTGAGTCGTTCGCGCGATTTCATTCGGTATCTTTTGGTGGGACGGGGTTGACCAAAAGCTTAACAAAAGTCAGACAGGTCGGACTTGTATAAATTTGGCCGGACACGATTGTAAAAAGCCGAACTCCTGGCAACCCTAATCACAGGGCATTTGCCGTGCAACCGGAACAATTACAGGCTGATATTAATTTTATATTAATTGTTGTAAAACCTGCTTTCGTCACTTAGGTACGCCTCTCGCTCAAATTGCTTTAATATAAATTACAAGAACAAGTTACAAAAGTAACCTTTAGGAACCAAGTTCACATTAATCACGTCGACATCTGCATATTCGTGTAAATTCCGCAGTAATTCGAGACGGAAAAAATAAAATTGAACTACAGCTGTCATTAAAAGATCCTTGTTAAGCAATGATAGGTAAGTACCATTCTGACTGTCGCAATTTTACAGGCACTATATAAACAACTATCTTTTGCCCGCGGCTTTGCCCGCGTCGAGGTCGGGTCCCTCAAGGATCGGGTACCTTAAGGATGAATCCGGAAATTATCCCACAGGATCGAACTACCGGGATAAAAAGTATCCTAGGTCCTGACCTAGGTCACAAACTACGTGTGTTCCAAATTTCATCGAAATCCAGACATCGCATCGCATTTATAATATTATTAGTATGGATAAAAACACCATTCTGTATCGAACTACGTACTTACCTTTTTTGCTCGTCAAAGATGGATATTCAGGTTTTAGGTTACCGATAAACCCTCCTTTTGTATTCAGCAGAAATGGTGGATCACAAGTGCGACTAATTGGGTATAGACACCTAATTGCTTTATAATAGAATAAATAAAGTGCTTACTGTTATTTATCCATGTACTCTCCGGGATTGCAAAAAAAAATATCGATCAATGGCTTCATATTCTCACATACGA
The DNA here is from genome assembly GCA_963680765.1 of Agrochola lychnidis. Taxonomy (NCBI): domain Eukaryota; kingdom Metazoa; phylum Arthropoda; class Insecta; order Lepidoptera; family Noctuidae; genus Agrochola; species Agrochola lychnidis. The sequence goes on along the minus strand of OY796863.1, from coordinate 8,723,360 downwards.
ACAATTCGAGAATTTTGTCAAACCCTAAAGATCATGCTTCCGTAGACATGCACACCAAATACACCAAGCATGGAGTTTGCTCGTGGGGAGGTTCCACAAACACACTCTACACTTACACCCCACAGACACGCATTACACTCACATACAACACTCCGACATGCAAAACATTAAACACTTGTCTATTTTATTTTTTTACAATTTTAATTTTTACAATTTCATTTTTATAATTTTAATTTTTTACAATTTATTTTATTTTATTATTTGTTATTGTTCTTTTTTAATCCCTACTGTATTTCCATCTCTGGAATCTGGAACGCTGTCGTCTTCCTCTTTGAGGTAGGCGTTAATGGCTGCGACACAGTTTGTACGCAATCAATTTGTAAAATGTGTTTTTGTTCCAATCATCATCATCATCATTTTCCTACCCTTGTCCCATGTTACTTGTGGTCGGCGCAACACGTTTTCTTTTTCCACTCTCCCCTGTCAACCGTCACACTATCATTCACTCACTTTTCTTTCATATCATCCCTCACACAATCCTTCCATCTTTTTTTTGGTCTTCCTCTCCCGCCCCATCCATCAACATTTATATTCATCACTCTTTTAGTCATATGCGTTTCTTCTCTCCTCATCACATGCCTATACCAGGCCAAACGATTTTCTTTCAACTTTTCTGTCACTGGCGCCACTTTTAAACTTCCTCTTATATACTCATTTCTTACTTTATCAATTTTTGTCACTCCACACATCCATCTCAACATTCTCATCTCCGCTATGTACAATCTTTTTTCATCCGTCTTTTTCACGGCCCAGCATTCCGATCCATACAATACGACAGGCCTTATCACGGACTTGTAGATTTTCCCCTTTAACTAGAGGGGCATCCGTGGGTCGCAAGTTGTTACAGTGACCTGTCGCCATTTCATCCATCCTGAGTTGTTCTGGCGCGTTACCTCTCGGTCTACTCCGCCATCCCCCTAGACAAGCGACCCGAGGTACCGAAAATCAGAGTAGATTGGTAAGGGCGTTCTGGCGAGAGATATGGGCACAGGACTGGAAAAATCACAAAACAAGTACTCTGTTTTGGTCCGACTTAATCTCAGGCCGACGATCTCCAGTCTTTCCCACCACACCTCCAATCTACTCTGAACCTCTAAGCCGCTCTCGGCAACCAGCACAATGTCATCGGCAAACACCAGGGAGCCTCTTCCTGGATATCCGACGAAAGAAAAAAAAAACATAATGATAGACAATTTGTTTTGTAGTAAAAAAGAATAGGAGGTAGCGAATTCATAGAAATGAGATTACAAGGCCATAATAAATGTCTGAAGTTTCAAGAAACTTCTTAGTAGTGTATGCAAATTTACACGGGTATAGGTGGTTTGTCTGTTTGGACTTGATAAAAATTATCTGACTATGGGCGTCGTAGCGTCATATCAAACTTGAAAAAAAATCGCCTCTGACCGTAATGTCAGCGAAAGTGTTAAGGAAGACGTGCCCTTAGGATATGGAAAGATTTGCGAGCCATACCGGATATGCATCCTTGAGTAGGCAATGAAGTGGAGAGACGGGCTCATAAATAAAGTATTGTATTTAAAATGTATCTTATACTCAATAACAAAGCTATTGTAGCCAATCTAGTCTCTCAGGTCATTCGCGTTGCTTCCTACACTTGTAACGCATACTAATATTCTTCCTGATACATTGTTTGTATCGAATAAATTGCATTATTTTACTTGATATAGACTTTCCTTATATCATGCATTTATTAATTGTTATGACTGACTAACAATTGCAATTATTCTGTGTGAAAAGACTGTCATGCAGGCACCTAAAAAGGAAACGTATAAGCAATAGAAAAACTAAATAGTGGTAAGAAAAATGAGAACTGCAATTTTTTAAAGATTCAGTTTAAAAGGTCAGATAAAAAACTATTAATTTTAATAATTTACAAAACAATTACCCAAACCTCATTGTCGCAGTTCCAACAAAGAGCTGGCCCGTCTATTTGGTCGGATTTTTACAGAATAACAAGTGAAGTGAGCTTGAAATGAGCTGTCAGATTGACAGTTTTGTCATCTCACTTCACCTTAGTCTTCACGGTGAGATTTTACAAAATATGATTTCTGGAATCAAATGCATCTTCATTATTATCATCATCAGCCTATAAATGTGCCCATTGCTGGGACACAGGCCTCCTCTCTGTGAGAGGGAGTGGGCCGTAATCCACCACGCGGGCCCAGTGCGGGTTGGTAGATGTCACATGTTTTCGAATTTGAATGCATCTTCACTTTGCAGCAATAACAGCAATCAGTAGTCTAGCAACTGGAAATGACTGTTGAAGACTTGATTACGGTAGCAAATTACCGTAAGATGCAGATCACAATAAATCTACGCTAGCTAATGAGCAAACGAACATACCTATAGGCACAATTCTGGTATACCAAGAAGACGAGCCTTTCCTTTTAAATTAATCACAGGATGTACTATCTTCCTGTATAGATAATAACAACATCCTTTGGTATAGCGCGAGCGTGCTGATTATAGCAACATTTCTATATAGTAGGAACTTTATTAAAGTAGATTAAAACAAATATATTATGAGGGTATCGTGAGGGTGTTGTTAAGAATCATACTGAGAGTCTACTGCAAATGCAAAAAAAAACCACATTTATTTTTGTCAATGGATGTTCTTACCGTTTTATTTACCCGTTTTATTTGGCCGTCGTTTAGCGGGTGTTTGCAAGTCATAACTTATGACCCCTGTGAATAATGACCAATTTTGGTAAGTATTAAAAACGTGAATTTTAAATAGCAATAACTTACATTGTTTTTTGCGGTACCTAGTTATGTGCCCTTTTCGGATTGGACAGGGTTTTTGTGATACATTGTATATGTCGGATCCGGTCATTAGTACGGACACAAAACGAATAGTAAGCGCGCCGCTGGCGACAGGACGTGAACTACCCACACCTAAAGCGCGCGCTTCTACAGAGTCGTGATACGGCGAGGAGGGAATTCAGCCTCGGATCGCATCGGAGTCAAGACGTCGCGGAACTGTTCTCGATTCGTGGTGCTCAGTTATTGTGTTAGTTGTAATTTGTGATCATTGTGTTAATTGGTGATTTTAATAAACGCCGTCGCACCCAGTGTGTGTATAATTTAGCTAGTGTGATTAATTTGATAGTAAATTATAATGTGATCTGAACTGCAAACTGTTTTTCTATTGTTTTTTTATTATTTCTTATTTTCTGTTTTTTTCTGTTTTTGTTTTTTAATTTTTTTATTATTTCTCATTTTCTGTTTTTGTTTTTTCATTTTTTGTTTTTTTATTATTGTTTTTCTGTTTTTGTTTTTACACTACCCACACTACGCCCACAGTAGTTAAAATATGCCTGAAAATAACGAGAGTCACATACCCGTCTCCGACATATATAAATAGCTTTTTACCCGCCGTGACACCCGTGTGGTGGTCGGAAATTATCCCACGGGTACGTACTACCCGAATAAAAAGTATCCTTTGTCCTAACCCGGGTCAAGGCCTACCTGTAGCTATTTCATCGAAATCCGTTTAGCCGTTAAGGTGTAAAAAGGAAACAGACAGACAGAAAGAGTAACTTTCACATTTATAATATTTAAAAAAATATGGATCCGTATGTGACAATCACATTCAAATAATTATTGAAAAATACTTGACTAAATTAAAAACGTGTATTAATAATAAACGGGACACGTGTTTAGAATAAAGACCGTAACTGAATCCAATCGTGCGCAGTGATGAAATGGATTCTAGACGCGATAAGACGTCTTGATTTCATGCTGTTCAACTCTATTCACGACAAATCGTAAACTTTGATTAATATAATAAAAACAGAAAACGATTTTGCTGAAGACGTAGGCACAGATAATATAATACTACGACGTAGGTAAAGATTACCAAACATGTAGGTTAGGGCAGTAATAACCTAGTGGTGTAACGTGTATTAATTATCATTTGCTTCAAAAACGGTGAAGGAAAACATCGTGAGGAAACCGGCATGCCTGAGAGATATTTCTCGAGGGCATGTGAAGCCAAGTCAGAGGCCCATGGGCGGCCTTAAAACTCTGACACCAGGTTAGTCACTAACCACACGAAAAAAAGAAGACCTAATAGGTTCTATAGGTATAAGAACTTACTGACGTAGGAACGTAGAAATATGCCTATGTTGCTAGTGGACAAGTGACTGTTGAGTCCCATTTACACGGTGCAATTTCATTGCCTATGGTATACCATAAAGTTAAAGCAATAATTGGGTTGAGTCCCATCTCGGCACCCATGAATTTATTAAAAGTTATCATGCCCATCTCGGCATCCTGTCATAAATCATTGTTACGTACACAGTCATCAAAAAATGGATACACTAGTGAGTAAATCAACCTGATTATTTATTAAATTAAAATCTTACAAAATACAAATTGAAGAGGAAATACACAAGTTTTAATATTCCAGGTCCAGTAGTATGAGTACAGGTAACTAACCTGCAATATTCTTAGGCTCAATTTACATTGCCGCGGAACGGAATGGAAGCGAATTTTTGTCACAAACATGGGTCAAAGCATAATGACCTTTATGTCAATATTGTGTAACGTACAAACTAGATTATGAGCAGAAAAACAGGTAGCGTGTCTTCCGGAGAATTCTCGCGCATTCTCGGGAATGCCCGCAACTAGCAGGTCGAATCTTATAGTTTGTACGTGTTTGTTTCTATTTGTGTTTGTTTCTAGTTTATCTATGTAGGGTTTGTTTCAAGTTTGTTTGTGGTTGTTTCTAGTTAAAAAAAAAAAAGTAAAACAATCGACAAAAGTTCATTATGCTGTACACTATTTCGTTACGAACATTGGCTTCCGTTCCGTCGGATTGTAAAATGAGCCTTAGCAATGTAAAGGTAGGTAGACTAAATCCACGGACTTAAAAATTAAATGCAAACGATGGCACGGTGAAAGACCTCGCAAAATAGAGCTCGAGGTAGATGGACTCTGACAAATGAATGTTCGTTCTGCCTAGCCTTTTCCCAACTATATTGGTGTCGGCTTCCAGTCTAACCGGATGCAGCTGAATACCAGTATTTTACATGGAGCGACTGCCTGTCTGACCTCCACAACCCAGTAACTGGGTAATACGATTATACCCCTTGGTAAGACTGGTTGTCAGACTTTCGGGCTTCTGACGACCCGTAACGACTGTCAAAGATCCACGAATGACAGCCGGGACCAACGGCTTAACGTGCTTTCCGAGGCACGGAGGAGTCTCGGTATGTAGAAATGGTCACCCATCCACGGACCAACCCCGGCAAGCGTAGCTTAACCTGACAGATTGACCCGAGCGACTGTTAGTACTTAGCCACGAGCTCCTGCCGCTGAGCGCTGACAAATGAATGTGAACAATAGAAAATAAATCTTATGCTCATCATTGAGAGTGTGTTTCAAATCATTAGGACAATCTTTAGCCCCGGAAAACAAGGACAAAATTTAAAAAAATTGCTTAGAGCTTTGAAAGCTTTGCAATGAGTTTGAAGTTCAAATAAGCGACTCCTTTTGGTAGGAACAAAAATGTTAAGAATGCGGCGACGTATGAATTGTCCATACAAACGTAGTACATCAATCATTTGCAATTTGAGCATATTTCCACCATATTATGTTGATATTCGGATTGAGACAGTATTTATCTAGGCTCCTACGTCTTTTGATTTTCAAAAACTTACCTTTAAATGAAATGTAAGCGAATTCCATTTCGTACATTTTTACAGCGTAAATGACATGTTTTCATATGGTTTTTTCTGTATTATAAACAACAATATTTGTAATATTGTTTCCGTAGAAGCATAGTTTATGTTATCAAGTTACAAATTATCGAAAATAAAATGGAAATACATAAAATTTTCATTCATCATTTTTTGTATTACGGAACACATCCAAATTTATCATAATTTTTCGATGCTAGTATTGCCATCGCGTCAAGGAATAATTTGTCAATGTGTGCGTGGTCGTACTGCTCACTGTAGTTGTATATCGCTCCGACAGGCACTCACACTAGCGCAACGTGATCGGTTGGAATTCGTTCGGGGTATTTTTTGTCAGTATTATAAGATTAGGTATATTATATAGGTACTTTACTGTGCTTATTTATTTACTAAATTAAAGCAGCTGCCGACTACTTCTGTTTTGTGCTCGTGATTATATTTAAATCTATTGTTTGATTGTTTTACTCGAGTTAATTATCTTTTTGTATACGTGTTTCTGAAAAAAAAAAAAAAAATTATTCTATCTTTTCTTTCTTTCTATCTTCAGATAACATAAATGTGTTTACAAACATCCGTATCTGGACAAACGAGTACTTATGTTTCATCAGTAATATTAATCGGTAGGTACCTATTTATGCGTCTAAAGACCCTCAGCGAGTCGTAGAAACATATAAATTATACACACGGCCGAAACGCGGTAGTCCAGGTATAGGTGGCTTGTTGAGAATCAAACGTGCTGGGACGTACTCTCGTCCCAGCGCGTTGAAGAAACACTGTTGGATTTTCAACTCTCGGCGCTAAGCAGAGCGTTGAAAATCAAGTGCACGAAAAATTTCGCCGCGATTTTATTACGTCCGTGCGAACGAGGGCTATATTATAGGACCAGGTTTTTATACTAGGTATTTACTTGCAAGTACGCCGACCAAGTGCCGATCCGAAATACTCGCAAGACTATTTTATTTCTTATTTATATTTAGTTACGGATCAATGTTCTATGTAGGGCTTTCAATACCGGGATCCCGGTATTGGCTAATACCGGGATCCCGGACATTATTTGACATTTTTCAATACCGGTATTGAAATGTCCACTACCGGGATACCGGTATTGGTGATTTTATTTTATCAGTAGACACTACAGTGAAACAATTTCTTTTTATTACCTACACATTATATTTCCAACCAATTTTATAATTATCAGGGTAAGTTTTAAAAACTGCGTATTTTAATTCGACAGTTAGTTACATTTCATTACTACTTGTGCTACTAACTGGAGGCAGAAATAGAAGCTAAAACTCAAAGGGAAGTTAGGACCCATGCTTCTTCCAGCAGGCCTAACATGACACACGCGATAATTATCCACGCTCGCGCGACTAATTTTTGTCTATTTCGTAGTGTTATCGTTTTCTGATAGCTACGCCATACAAAATACTTGACTCGTTCTGTCAAACTTGATGTTTTGTCAACAAACCCAAACATGACACGTTATTTATCTCGATTTTTGACAGTTCAACACGAGATAATCAGTTATTTTGTCGTATTTAGTCGTCCTCGATTTTGACGACGAGAAGAGTAGACAAAAAGACAAAATGATTTTTTTAATTGTGGGTGTACACCGGTGTACTGTAGTAGAGGGGTGCACTACCACGTAGATGACTATTACTTTCCAGTCACTTTGCCAATTATGGTGATTAAATAAATAAATTAACGAAATCTAGGGATTATAGCTGTATGGTAATATCAAATATTCGCAACATAATTACTAAAATCACCAGTTTATTTCCTAAGGGTGGTGATTAACAATTTTATGGTTATAATAGCGGAATCAACTCCACCTGCCAATTTATTTGAACGCCAGTCTTTTTGGTGACTGGTGATTAACAAAATTTGCAACGTCATGGACTTTATGGTGACTGTTAAACTTCGATTTGTCAAATTGCAATCGTCGGCCCATTTGTCATTTGTGGTGAATAATCACCACAAATGACAAATGGGCCGACGATTGCAATTTGACAAATCGAAGTTTCAATCGAAATTAAATCATTTCTTTGGCATGCTTTGCATTTGCTTTGCATTTGTATTTTAATTTAGCATGCCAAAGAAATGATTTAATTTTAATCAAAAAGTCGGTTACACAAAAAACTAATCATAAATAATTAAAAGAGAGAATAATTAAGAGAGACGTTTATTCAATAAAGTACATAATTCCATGCATAAATTGAATGAATGAAACAGAACTTCAAGCCGATGCTGCTATCATAAAAATAATTTGTTTTTAATCACTTGCAACATCGGTATCTCGTCGCGCGATAAAGTAGTGTCAAAGTGCCTTTTTCGAGTTTACTCGCCGTTTGCGGTCATGTAAGGGATTAGAATGACGTCAAAACAACGGCGACAAATTCCGATAAAACGAGAAAAAGAGCGTTCTCGCACTTGTCATGTTAACCCTGCAGCACTGATTAGAGTCTATTGTAAGAGTTGAATTGGGCATTTATGATAGTTCTGAAGGCGGCCGAGAGATGTATATTGACATGGCGTATAATTATTTACTGAGCATTCTACCTACGAGCATAGAGGTAGAGAGAACGTTTTCCTTGGTTACATATTTGTGCAACCGTTTAAGGGGACGATAACCGACTTTTAATGATTTCATACTGAAGATGACGTCTAAATGAGTAGTGTTAGTAATTTGAAAATAAAAAAATGTTAAATAAGAGCATTTTCTTAATATTTTAATATAGGCATATTTTTGATTATGTTTATATTAAATAGTGAAATTAATTTGTAAAGTTATGTCTAACGCGGATAAAAAACTGAGAATGACGCAAAATCTATCAAGCGTTTTTTTCTGAAAACTTCACCATTTTGAAAACAATTAAATTATTGATCTTTTAGTATACGTGTTTTATTAAAATGTACGTAATTAAACACGTAAACACGTAATTTTAATAATGTGTCAAATTTGGGACAGCGTTCCTTGATGGACGAGTCCTTGATGGATGGCTGGACGTATGACGCGTTGCTAAAAATAAGCGCCTTGAAAAATAAGCGCCGTGGAAAGTAAGCGCCTTGGGATAAAAGCGCCGTGGAAAATAAGCGCCTTGGAAAATAAGCGCCGTGAAAAATAAGCGCCGTGGAAAATAAGCCCCGTGGAAAATAAGCGCCTTGGAAAATAAGCGCCGTGGAAAATAAGCCCCTTGGAAAATAAGCAAATACGTAAGAAAATTTGAATTTTGCGACCTTGACAATTTTGACTGATTTTTATGTGATTGTGTTTTTTTTTTGTGATTTTTTTTTTGAGAGAGAGAGAGAGAGAGAGATGATTGATTGTTGTTGTTTTTTTTTAAATAGATCGCTAAATTGTAATTGCTTAATCGCGCTTAATTGTGATTATTCAAATTTACAAAAAAAAAACAAACAAACAGAAGACAAACACAAGAAACAGAAGTTTGCAATTTAAAGTTGTATAAAAAAGTGACTAGTATTTAAAAAGCAGTTTTTTATTATTTTGTGTGCTTTTTAACTACTACTACTACACTTTTTTACTACTTAACTCATTAGTTGTTGAATAAAAAAACGATATTAAGTAAAAAAATAGTCTCATACCGGGATCCCGGTGTTGGACAATTTCTATACGGTATTTATTATACCGGTACTGCAAAAACGCTTGCATAGAACTCTATGCAAGCGTTTTTACTCTAAAGGATCTGGAAGTTTTTTTTTTTTGTAAACGCGATTGTGCTCTTTATTTATACTACATTACGGATTAAAGGTTTTGGAAGATTTTTTTTTAATGCGATTGTGCTCTTTATTTAGATAAGGTCCGTACCAATGTTCTATACAAGTATTTTTCTTCAAAGTATTTTTTTCGGCTACTCGCTCCTTCGACGCTCGATGCAATTCTGCTCCTTATTTATATTTACTTTTGGTTCAAAGTTCTATGCAAGTATTTTTACTTTAAAGGTTTTGGAAGTTTTTCAGACTTCTTTAGGCGCGTTGAGCATTTTTGAGATGGGACTAAACCTTTGATTTCGCGACACTGTAACGCAATTTACCGAAACCGTGGAGTAAAAGGCATCAATGCGTTGATTACCGCGGTACCGATTTTTTTAATCTGACGTGTAAAAGTGATTCCGATACTTATCCTATTTACAGAATAAACAATTTCATTTCATATCTACTAGATTTTCTCTACAAGGCCTAGATCCAGAGATATTCTAAAACATTGAGATATTGGCATTGTAAAGAAATTTCCAAAAAACGCATTACTAGTCTGTACATATACTAACGATTCCCCAAAGTATTCAACAGAAATAAAGCAAGTAATGAACATACCTAATTCCTAATAATAAAATATAAATGCCGTCGACTCGTTATGAATGAATGGTAAGTAGCTATCTATCCAGTCACACACACACACGGATGCGCACCGCGTCCGCCGCCCGCCTGCTGTTGTCAAACAGAGATAGCAATATTCCGAACGAATTTTGCAAACGTCTCGATTTGTAGTTGCGAGCCGCGGGCGCAGCGCTCTTAAGAGGGCTTATACTAAAAGTTGGCAACGTTGTAAATAGCTGTCAAATATTTACCTGTTTTGATTAATTTGGCAATATTACTGTATGGAAATAAGAAGTATGGCTAACTGGTTCCCTAGAATATTAATAATGAATTTGATGTTGTAACCGTTTTAGGTGTAAAAAAGGCACTTGGAATGTTTCCAAATGCTTTTTTTATATCTAAAACTAAATATTCGGTGTTACGATATTAATTATTGCATTTCATAATCAATATTTTAGTTCACTAGTTAGCCACATTTCATGTTTCCATACAGTAATATTGCCAAATTAATCAAAACAGGTAAATATTTGACAGCTATTTGCGACGTTGCCAACTTTTAGTATAAGCCCTCTTAATAATATAATCCATGTCAAATAAAATGATGTTGAAGTTACACTAGTGCTCTCAATCAGCGCTCCACAAATGAACGATAGTTCCAAAGTTAATTAAATACTTTCTACAAACAAAAACACACACACGCCAGAAATTATACAAAAAACTGTGTAATGACCAGTTAAAATATTGCAGAAAACTATTAAAAAGCAACAATGTGGGAGCCACGTTTACCACTCTTGTCTTGAGTAACGTGCTATAATTAATTTTCACTTTACGGCGTGACCGAAATATTCCCAGAATGGTTATTACTTTTACGACTTTCTTTTATAGACAAAAACACGTAAATTTCACACGTTTCACGCAATAATTGTCAATTATGATTGTTATCTTGCTATGTGGTCTTCAGTTGAATGATGACGTTATGAATTTAGTACCTATCTGCCAGTACTCGTAGCATAACAACCATAGAAACGGGTTTTCTACGGGTTTTGTCGACGGAAGAATAGACAAAAGACAGATTGTGATTGTTTATCTGTCATTTTGTCTATTCTTCCGTCGACAAAATTTGTTTCTATTGTGGTCATGCTAAGGGTGCAGTCCATATTATAATCTCACCTACTTGTTGTTTGTACCTACACGAATAATTAAAAAGAGGCATCCGCTTGAGTCCATTTCAATTTAAAGTGGGGAATTAATTTGCAGGACCTCAAAGGGATCTTCATTTTGTTCACATACAAGTAGGTACAATGCGCTCCGAGGACACGACTTTTTCAAGGGGCCGTGTAATTTACCCTAAGGCTCTACTTACCTTTTTTAAATAAAAGAGAATACTTATGATGGTTTTGTCATTGAGGTTTACACTTCAGTTTTAACTTGGGTATTTTTTTATATGAGAATGTGACTAGAGATTTTTATTTGCTTGTCTTGTTTTGCTATCATTATTAGGAGGAGCTCGTGGCTAAGTAATAACAGCCACACGGGTCGAAAACCCGTTTATATGGTTGTCATACTACGCGTGCAGCAGGGTGAGAGGCAAAACTATGAGAAACTGCAAAAAGTGATATATGGAGCCATATGTCTTTTATCTTCTACCTACGTAATAAAAATCTTATCCTAAACAATAAAGGGGTTTTGCCTATAAAGCCCCATCGTATATATCGGGTACACGGCTGTACACGCAGCGTTAAATTACTATTTTTACAGCTAAATAAGGTCTAATATCGTCTAAAGGCTGTTTCACTCTACGGGCCTAACGGATTTAACGTCAATTAGAACAAAATTATTCAAATAGTGACAGATACCTATCACCATTTTTTTTAAATGTCGAATGTGACGTGGAGCGCTGGTTAATGTCAAACCGCGGGGCTTGACAGTTACAAAGTTACATTAGGGAGGGGGCTTTATCGGATGGAGAGGATGAAAGTTTGTACACATGGAATTTTTGAATTTGAAATTCGGCTCGGCTTGTATAAGAAGAAAACTGTTTAGTTACCCAAAATAAAAACTGTTACATATGTAACCTCTTTACTTAACCTAGTAGATCGTGCTTTTAAATTGTGATTTTAAAATAACATGTCAATGAATCAAATAACCCTGCTGCAGCTCATCATTTTCATTGCATGTACTCTACCAACTTTCGCCACAACTTAACTAAAACATTTATTTTCTTCTGATTATTTCCTTATTTCAGAGCAACTTCACTTCAAATCATACCGTATTTCGATATACTTGATTTATCTTCATCTAAAAGGGCTAATTATTTTAATGGCCGTCTTGAAATTGAAATATAATGTCAGTCGTGATATCTCAAGATTCTTAACTTCCGAGCAGTACGACAGGTTCTCGATTTATCATCACTTCTGAATTTTGAACGAATAAAATAGGCTATGATAAATTACAGCTACTTATACAGTGGGTTGTGTCAAATCAATTGCTTATGAGTATTCTGATCTCACGAGTTTTAAAAGTACTTACTAAAAGTTTAGTAGACCAAGAGCCAGAACTTCGAAAATAAACGACGAAAAAGAAATTTTACTGCTTGAAATATACCATCTCTTCTTCAGCAGTAGACAATAAGTTGGGTGTTTTGAAGGTCTCTTAACCTTAGCAAGCAGAACCTTCAGCTGTTATATGAAGGGCATTGAAGGGTTGTTGTTTACGACAACGACACCGACATATCGTCAGCTCGAACGACAACGATATCGACCGACAATATCGGGACGATACCGTTAATTACACTGACACTGTCTGAAAGCGTTTAGTAGTAATTGTATGAAACCACCAGTCCGACGATATCGTGTCGTTAATCCTTATTGTCCAATATGAAAATAGCCAATCACTTTGCAGGTCGGCCAACTTTGCCGAGTACCTAGATACCTATCTTGAAATATGTAAATTGCAGTAACAGGAGCTCGTGGCTAAGTAATAACAGCCGCACGGGTCGATTCATCCGGTTAAGCTACGCTTGCCAGGGTTGGTCTGTGGATGGGTGACTATCTTTACATATCGAGACTCTTCCGTGCCTCGGAAAGCACGTTAAGCCGTTAGTCTCGGCTGTCATTCGTGGATCTTTGATAGTCGTTACGGGTCGTCAGAAGCCCGAAATTCTGACAACCAGTCTTACCAAGCGGTATCGTATTACCCAGTTACTGGGTTGTGGAGGTCAGATAGGCAGTCGCTCCATGTTAAATACTGGTGTTTAGCTGCATCCGGTTAGACTTAAAGCCGACCCCAATAAAGTTGAGAAAAGGCTAGGCATATTGATCTAATTGCAGTATTAACAAAAAGTCAACACCTCATGAAACGGCCATATTAGACAATGACGTTCCTTAAAAACTTAAAACAACATGATGATGACATGCCACTTTTTTATCAAGCGTTAATGTTGCCTGATGATGTCATCACGGACAAACAACACATTAAAGATAAATATGCTTTTAAGTGTCTTGTACACATCGGCATTGGTTAAGACCGTTTATTTTAGAGGCTTACTGGAATGACAAAAAAAAAAAAAACAAATATGTCACAAAGGCTAAACTTTAAATCTGGCCAAGTGCATGTCGGACCACAAACAATAAAGGGTTCCGTTAGTTGCGATGCATTTATCCCAACAACAAACTTAACATTGTACAGAATGTATGGGAGAACATGTTTTTGCAACTGCAAATGTATGTTGGTCCGTTATTACTCGTTAACTTGTAGAACCTACTTAACTGTGATAATTTTCTTTTTAATTTCGTTACATATAGGTACTAAATGCCGTAATTTTTTTGAATTTGTTCTCATATCCAAAATCAACCATTTAGCTGGCAAGACACACACACACTTGACTCTAACAAAAAGCACTTTAAAGCTTAATATTTCGCAAACGGATCCCTGAATTCAAAAATGGTTTTCACTCACTCACAATATTTTTGACGGCGTGATTAATATGTACAGTTTTCTAGTAGGTACTAAGAGTCTCTGAGCTAAGCCGCGGACAGACAGACGGACATAGCGAAACTATAAGGGTTCCTTGTTGACTACGGAACCCTAAAAAGGAGTAAAGTGTGTTTCGCGTGCGGTGCCCAAGTCTTCTGATTTACTGGTTACTGCCAGCCTGCATCATTTCACTGCTGGATAAAGGCATCTCCTCATGACTTCCAGCTCTTTCGATCCAGGGCTTACATGAACTCCTGGTAGTTTTTTTTGTGCAGTTCGTCCTGCAGTCTTCTACAGGGTCTGCCGCGACGCCTTCTGGGTTTTGATTTGGGGTCTGTAGAAACGATTTTCTGTAGCTTGATTGAAGTTTTTAGACAATGTTGACGTATTTGCAAGACATGTTTCTGATTGGCAGTATCTACACAAGAATATTCTGCATTCCCATCTCACTGGGTCCTAGCTGGTAGGAATCATACAACATTTCGTCGTCTCCAAAGTAGATTTTCTTAAGCATAAAATAAATAGGTACCTTAGCCAATATTTTCCAGTTTTCCAACGTCACAAGAGTGGGTGATATTGTGGGTAGATTATAATACTACTAAAACCAATAATTATGTAGGATACTTGCGTCACAGCAGCGTCAACAATATCTACCCACAACTATTTATTGAGCCACGAGCCGTGAAGTTGACGTCAACTTATTGATTACGTCAGAGCCGCCCCCATAATCAACGCGAGGGTAGCACGATAAAATGTTAATTGAAAATCGTCGCTTCATAATTGATTGGCTTTTGTTTTCAATTTTATTTTTTATTGTTCGACAGGTTGGGAGAGAATTTTCTCTTCTTGTGATGTTCATCCGCCCGTGCGTAAATTTGTCGTGTTTTGTGGCGATCGAACCAATTTTTTTTTATTGACCCCTGTATTGCTTTGGTTTTACGGGCAGTTCGGAAAAATAGTACCTAAGTCGAAATATTATGAAAAGAGGTTATCTTCAAACGTTTATCTAACGAAAGATCAAAAGGTATTGCAGCAGCTGATCAAGACTTAAAGTGTAATGCCGGGCAGCATTCGCCCTCAGTCAGATGGATCGTTGACAGTTTGACACGCAAAAGGTAGCTTGGATGAACCAGGTGCACAAGGTCCATCACTGTTGTAGAGAACGTATAGAGAGGTTGATTCAACCGTTCTGTTCGGTGTACTAACCAACCATTAAAGTCAATGCAAATGCAAAATGTAAGTATGCAGAAAATGTCAAGAAAATGCAAGGAATGTCAATGAATGCTCAACGGGAATGAATCTAAATAAAAATGCAAGTGCAAATGCAAATGCAAGAATTACATCAAAAATACATCTATCAAAACCATGTTACGTACACCGTACACGTTTTACTGCGGTGTATGTCCAGCAGGGTGGAGGAGCCATGGACGTCTGTCAACTGATAATGAAGCTGACAATACCTACTCACACACTTTACCATCTCACTGATACATCCCAACAGTTTTAATCAAAAACATATTCGACTAACTATTAAAGCCAAGTGTTCCATAGTAGCGGCATCCGAAGTGAAACCGCACCGCTTTCTACTGCGCCGACGCGGTGTGCACGATTCGCGCGCCGCGTTTCTATTAATCATGACGTCAACGTCACGACAGACGCTGCGCGCACGCCACCGCAAGTCACGTGTGTGTGGCAATAGCAATTTTAAAGGCATTTACTTCACACGTTTCACTGAAAGTATTGAAAGGAAGGTTGATACTTTGTAGGCTCTATCTGTTAATTGGTTCAAGGTGGATACTGTACCAATATTATACTCTACATATCCGAAAGTCTTGGGCATCAGACCTTGTTTTAAGTCGCATTTGAACGCCGGCCTGCTCTATTTCTTGAATAGTATCATAATTATAAACTTTATAAAGTACCTATCTGAGTTTATCGTGGGCATAACTCTGCCGCGCTAATTAGAAGTGAAGTAAGGAGGTTAGTCGAGTAAATGGCGCCTTAAGTTTTTTGCTCTTTACGAGGATTTCGAATCTATAAGTAATTCAATTTTACAAAAATCCTTCCTTACTTCGTTTTTAATTAGCACGGCAGAACTGACATTGGTGAAGGAAAAACATCGTGAGGAAACCAGAACTTAGGTATAGTTAATATAAGACTGAAATTGCCAACCCGTCTTGAACAAGCGTGGTGATCAATCCTCGTGCCTTCTTTATATAAAATATATTTTATATTATACAGAGTGTTTGGCAGAACGTTGAACATACGAAAATGGTGGATAGGTGGGGTCATCTGCTACTTACTCAGCCCTAATTTATTTGGCCCTGGCGCCCTGGATATTAAAATTTTTTTATTTGCTTTCTTCTAGTTTCACAACTTTCTTAACTTTAAAGTGTAATTTTTATTAAAAAAATGGGTAAAACAGGCATTTTGTTTAATCTTTAATATTGGCAGATTCTTATAACAGAAAGATGTAAAAAATACTTAAATCTTATTTTCAACTTGCATTAAAAAAAAATAGCAGATGACCCCACCTATCCACCATTTTCGTATGTTCAACGTTCTGCCAAACATCCTGTATATTATTTATATATTATATAATAGGCATACATACCACTACTTTTATTATGTTATTCTTCTGTTTTAATTTTTTGTTTGTACGGCTGTTGGTGTACCAAATAAATAAATGTATGAGAATTTTATTTCTTCACTTTCATCAACTCTTGGCACCTCCACTTTGTCAACTTGGCTAGGTTTTGTCAGTAGGATTTGTCAAAGGTTTAACTATTCTGAGGAACCAGGTAGTACTTGAATCAACTATTGAGATATTTCAGGTAAATACATTCCATTTATTGGGTAAAAACCCGGAAAAAATAAGTAGATAGGTATAATAAAAGGAGAGCCTTGACCGAGTGGCAAGCAATAATCAATACAACGTAATAAAAGCGTGGGATGTTCAGCAACAGGATCGCTAATTTATAAATAAATACTTTCAGGAAACTAGCTGTGTTTGCGGCTTCGTTCGGAAGAAACGTTTTTCATAGACACCTTTTCCAATAAATTCCGGATAATAGGACACAAATAGTTACTAACACCCCGCGGTTTCACCCACATAAGTCTCGATCCCGTAAAATATCGGGATAAAAAGTATCCTATGTGTTAATCCAGGTTATAAACTATCTGTGTGCCAAATTTCATCCAAATCCGTTAAGTAAGTTTTGCGTGAAAAAGTAACAAACATCCATCGATCCTCAGAAAATTTCGCATTTATAATAAAAAAAAAAATATATAAAGGTTACAGGTTACATACATACGAGAACATACATTCATAATCCAGGTGCTTACCCAATTGTAGATATCTTTTTGACTCCAGCTCAAAATGGAGGGAAGAGGAAACCATGGTTTGTTTTTACTCCTCCGCTGTTCCACGCGGGTTCCAAACTAGTTGAATTATTTCTCTGCAGGGAATCGTCGAGTTTCATTGCATCGGCGGTTTTCCGGTGATCGCCACTGTTGATTCTGGCTTCCAAGAGTTCAAAATCAAAAATCAAATCAAAATCAAAATATTTTATTTCACATAAACCTACAAGGGCACTTATGAAATGTCAGAAGCGAGACGCACGGTTCCAATTGGTCGCTTCCTATGGAGAAGAACCGGCAAGAAACTCCACGGTTACTCTTTTCAAAATAAATTGTTTCTACAATGTTTTCAAATTACAGTGTTAATAGGTATGGGAGGACAGTGTAGGTATATAGTTGCAGTGATTATGAGAAGAAATAAAACACGTTTTCTGGGAAATAAGCTATGCTCACAAAAAAATTGTGTTTTAAAGAAAGAAAGAAAATTTGGTACTTTATTTGGGACATGCACAGGAAATACAAACAGTAAAATAGAAAGAAGCATTTAAACTAACAAAATTAACATATTTTTCGAATAAACAAAAACAAAAATATTTCCCAAAAGTCTCCATCAATCTGTCAGATATTTATACATTCACTATCAGGACATGTTACACTATTGCACAGAATAACTTTTATTTGCCCTGAATATCCTTTAAAAAATTGTCCAAATCTGAGTTTTCAAAGATGTCAGATTTAGCTCATAATTTCTTCATCAGATTTGACTATCTATTAGGTACTTATGCGTCAGGCCGCACACACCGGATGTTCAAATAGTCACAGGCTCTGAAGATCAATTTTTGTCTATTTTGGAAATCTGAAAGTAGATCCCTGACCACGGGGCTCTCTGAAACTTTTCAAACATATTTTCGGTGTTTACCTACTCAGCTATCAACTTTTAACCCTGCATTTGCTTGCTTAAAAATCCTCTGGGCTTGTATCATACCTTGTAATATTATTTTTAACCGATTTCCAAAAGGAGGAGGTTCTCAATATGTATGAATGTTTTTTTTTATTGTATAGTTGTTACGCGATTACTCCGCCAATTATGAATTTTTGTTTGGTAGGTCCATACTTCAGATGTGGTCCCATATAAATTTTATTAGCATTGCTTGGGTAGTTTTTGAGTTGACTTCAATTCAATAATACGTATTTTTTCCCACTTAGTATGTGGATGATATGATAAGTTCCTGTCATTGTTATTAACATAGCAGGTAGTGGTATTCGAATTTGTGTGGGGTACCCAAAACAAAGCGAAAAATAAAAAAAAAATACAAAAAAAAAACAGTCAAAAAATTTGTTTTTTTTTTTGGAGGCCGGTTGTTTTTTTTTTTTGTAAAACGTTTTTCTATCTTTTTCTTTTTGTTTGCTGAGAGTATGAAACCCATTGCAACTGAGTTAATTTTGAAATAGCAGACAACTGCTACGATACGTAACTAACATGCCAAATAACTTCTATTCGATTTACCCATTAAAAAGTAATTAAATATCTATCAATTTATATGGCTGATTATTTACACTACGAAAAATTCAACTTCCAAATGATTTAAAAGTTAAAAAGTTATCGTTTCTTCAATAATATTTTGGTTTATGTATTTTTTATGTATGAATTACACAATACGAGTCTGGTTTCTAGCTATAAGCTATAAATAAATGGAATAGACGAAGAATGCGGATGAACGCCATTATGATCGCGATACGTAATCGCTCTATCAATATTGGATTTACGAAACGAACCGAGAAAAACTGGAAATAGGAACTATTGTTTTCTTTGAGTTCATTTATTTGATGATCTTTGGTGTTCGTCGATTTAGAATTTACACAATATTAGGGCTTGGACGGACAGTAAGTTTATATATAAAAATATCATTTCGACAGTATTTAATGCCATATGTTTTGGGACCCGGCGCCGCCGGCAGCAGAGGCACACCCTAAAAATATATTAATTTTAGTAGCCTATGTCAACCTTTATTTTTTAAATATTTGATAATGTACCTAATGTACCATCGGGGTAACGCATATCTAAGCATTTTGAAAACCAAATCTCGTGCACATGACCCTTTTTAGGGTTACTTACCTCAAAAGGAAAAAACGGAACCCTTATAGGTTCACTTTGTTGTCCGTCTGTCTCTCTGTCAAGACCTTTTTTTTCAAGAACGCGTGGAAGTATCAAGCTGAAATTCATATCAAATACTCAAGTCTACTGTCCCTTGGAGCTGTGAACAAATCAAACTTCTACACCAACGCAATCAAAAGATACGGCCGTTTATGCTGTAAATTTTCAACTCTCGCAAGGGAATCAAAACCTACAGGGTACTTAGACTCTTGAAATTTGGTACGAAGTAACGTTTTATAGCACAGATAAAGGAAAAATTGCGAAAAGCATACATTTTTAGTTACATAATTTAATAAAAATATTTTTGATAATTTTAAACTTACTCATGAACGCGGTTTGTACGGAACCCTCGGTGCGCGAGTCCGACTCGCACTTGGCCGGTTTTATTTTAGACAATTGAGATATTACAATAGCGGCCAAGCGCTGCAAGCAAAAATAGTCCTTACAGTGTACAGATATGCGTTTCTTCGATAGTACGTGGTATTGATTCAAAAGAATATTTACAGCAGGTACAGTTTTCTCAAACCTATCGTAAAAATAACACAACTGTGTATTTTTATGAAACGCAGTCCGATAACATTCTCCCATAATGCTATAAGTAACACAAACATACTAACCATTACCAAAGTTATGAGAGAGAAGATTTGATATTTTCCCAAGCTCTAAATGTGAAACAGACCACACAAACCGCGACATGATTGATCGGCCGTGTTGTATTAGGTGTGTGAATATGACTCCGCCCTTTCTCAACAGATGTCGTTTTTAGTATTGTTTACGTGTACTAATAAATGACCATACTTGTATTCGATAGTACTGAATGTCAGCTATCTAACGCATTTTATGATATTTGGTTGAAGTGTAAGCAACAATTGTTTTCACCTTTTCGAAAATGTCGGTTTTTATTCCAAATAAACGTCATTTGCGGGAAGTGTTATTACATTATTTTATTGCGAAGAAAACTGCAGCGGAAACTTATCGTTTGCTTGTGGAGATTTATGGTGAGCATGCTCCGTCTAATACAACTTGCAAGGAATGGTTTCGACGATTTCAAAATAACGATTTTAGTACTGAGGATAAAGAACATGGAAAACCACCAAAAAAATTTGAAGATGCTCAAACCCTCTGAAACTATTAATGGAGAAGTTTACCGACGACAACTAATGCGTTTGAAGCGATTTTTAATTTTGTAAGCGAACAAATGTGTTTTATTTTGACAAAAAGGGGCGGAGTCATATTCACACACCTAATAAGTATGACATGACACTACAAGCCGCGCGGTTGTCGCGACTCGCGGCGAGGCGCGGTAAATCAATGTGTTTACCAATTCAAATCACGATGTAACTTATTAATTAATGTATTACGAGTCAGGGAAGTCGATGTAGAAAATAGCCTTACT
The DNA here is from genome assembly GCA_963680765.1 of Agrochola lychnidis. Taxonomy (NCBI): domain Eukaryota; kingdom Metazoa; phylum Arthropoda; class Insecta; order Lepidoptera; family Noctuidae; genus Agrochola; species Agrochola lychnidis. The sequence goes on along the minus strand of OY796863.1, from coordinate 8,702,359 downwards.
ATATATACTATGATTATAAATGTGATAGTCTGTTTTTAGGGTGTTTTTATCTAAACTAATAATATAATATTAAAAAGAGAAAATATTTGATTTTTTGTATGTCTATATGTTTGTTTGTTTGTTACGCTTTCACGCTAAAACGGCTGAACGGATTTGGATGAAATTTGGCACATCGGTAGACCATGACCTGGGTTAGGATATAGGATACTTTTTATCTTGATATTCCCATGGGATGGAGACTTATGCGGGTGAAACCGTGGGGCGCAGCTGGTTTCAGAGAAAATAGATTTTAATATTCGGCTGTGAGGTAGTTCGTGCCTGACAAAAGATAAAGTGAAGCTGAAGGCACATCTAGTACTTTGTCTCTGCATCAACAAATAAATTGCGTTGTCATTTTCCAAGTTCGAATGAAAAAGGAAAATAGTCTTTCTTTTACAAGTTGCATGTATGTAGGAACGGAACGTTATGACAGGATAGTGAAACGAGACGTGAAGATGAATGACAGATGTGAAGTAAACAATGACATAAACGAGTGACAGACGAATGTACAAGATAGTCAAGGAGTGAAAGAGATAGTGGATGAATGATTAAAATGTAGAATAATTAGAATGATGTACTGGGGTGTGAACTATGAAAGAAAAGGTGTTAGACGTTAGAGTTGAAGACGGAAAATAAAAATACAATGTTTTTATTCGAGTAATATTAAGCCCATCCCACAAGTATTATAATGATCACATAAAGTAATATTACGTGAAAAGCTACAAACGACATAAACTAAGTTGCTATTAAGTCACTAACCATGTATCTACCTATTATGACAGAACGGCTCGGTGGTCGCGACTCGCGGCAAGGCGCGATAAATCACACTGTTTACCAATACACAAGCGGCCGCATTACCATTACAAATGATGACAGTAATTAATTAAATAACATGAGTGTGTAATGACTGCAGGTAGTCTAGACAGAAGAGTTATTTTCTATGCTAAATTAAATTGTTTTTCTTTCACAAAAGATTTAAAAAAATACAACTTGTAGGTAGATTGTAGATTTTCATAAGCAAAAAAACAACAGTTGTAAGTGTGTACCTACGCAAGCGGTGTTTTATTCCCAATGCACATGTTAATTAATTAAACTGACGTAAATACTAAGTAAAAGAAAAGAAATAAGAAGAAACAGTTTTTTCCATTGACAAAGACATTGAGATAGTTCACAACTATACTCCGTTTGAAATAAGATTAGACATTTAAACAAATCTTTTTTACAGTCCGTTCAACCGATTTTGACTTCTATACCGTAGGCATAAGGATGGCATTAAAAGCAAAAAAAGTGGTTACAAACCAATTGTTTACTGCAGCTGTCATTTGTCATGCCGCCATCGCAATAGAAGTCAAAATCGGTTGAACGGACTGTAAAAAAGGTTTAGTTAAATGTCTAATCTTATTTCAAACGGAGTATAGGTATATGTAAAAGTAAGGTCTACAGTCCTTTTCCTGTTCAACAAAACGTACGTAGTACCTACAATCTACCTAAAGTACCTAATATCACTACATGAAAAGCTTCAGACCACACAAACGTGATTGATCGTCGAGAGTGTTATGACAAAGAGTGCGGCGGCGCGGTTGTCGCGAGTCGCGGCAAGGCGCGGTAAATCACTCTGTTTACCAATACGCAAGCGGTCACATTACCAATGCAAATGACGCCCTATTGAGCCCGCTGGGGAGGACCGATAGCATACAAGTCTTCAATAAACAAATATGATGACGTTGGATTCTTTAAATATTTTTAATGTGAGTTATTTTTTAATTCATAGATATTAAAAATGTTATATACTTTAATAAAATATACTCTACCGGTTGATTTTTTCGCTACATCAAGTTATTTGCTGTTGGATGAGAAATGCGGAGAGTCGAGCAGAAGGTTAGGCCCGTTTTACAGAACGTCACTCAATACTCAAGCATTACTTAAAACTAGTTTCAACCAATCAAATGGCTTGAATCTAGTTTTAAGTAATGCTTGAGTATTGAGTGACGTTCTGTAATACGGGCCTTAGTCTTATTCCCTGTATGTTTGTCTATTCGTTAACAGTCAAAGAAGATAAGATGCGGTGGATATGCTCAGCAGTCGGTACTGTCTCTAGTGGAAGATGACCCTAAAATAAGCAAGAGAAGACGAATTCGTCAGAGTAGCAGTACCAAAAATTTTCTATTACAAGGATTCTTTAAAGAAGTTTAATCTATACAAGTATTATATAAAAATGAAAATGAATTTTTATAATCGGTCCACAATAATTGACGAAAATATCATGGACATACATAAAAAACACTGACAAACGAACATAGAACGTAATTCTTTTTTAATTCGGTTAAAAATCAATTGCCGTGCGTTAGTCTCGCAAGAACTCGAATTGTTGTATGTACGCCGGAGAAGGTTCCAAACAAAAGAAAAGGCATTGCAATGCATGCCGGGCATTATCTAGTCTAATATAAATAAGTAAACATGGGTTTAGTATGCATTGCAGTTTCACTGTAAAGTTGATAATGAACTATTTAATCCTAAAATAATCCTTTATCTAGAACTTGTTTATTTTAGTTTAGGTGCAGATTTAGACTGGTTAGCATTTTCAAGATATTTTTGTTGCTTTACTATTTTTTAGAGCTACTGAACTGCAACAACAGTTTTACAATATTTCTCTCATCCAACCAATTTAATCTCACCGGAGGTAAAACGATTAAGTAAATGAAATGTATTTTAAAGAAAATCAAATAAACAACTCTGTTTGCTGACCATACATAAAATTTTCGACAGCATGTTTTGCTTTTGCGTGCCGAGGCTATGTTTGTGTGTGTGACGATACAATATACATACACAGACGGGGCTATACGTAAATACCACACACAAAGACTGGGCAGCCAGTGTAAGATGACCTATCGTGTCCCCCGCAAGTGTACGCAAATATGGACTAATAAGGGGAGGGTGGGAGAGTTTCAAGGGTCTAGAATCCTGGTTGTTATTAATATATGCATCTGTCAATGTGTGCGTATGTCGTGATCGTGGTGTTAGCACTCGGCTCACCTTCGTGCGACCTCGTGTTTCGACACCGGCGGCCGAACAGCTAGTTATTGTTCCCCCGAAGGTTCGCGTCGGCGCGCGCGCAGACTACTGATGAGCTCTCAACGTTCTATTTTTAAACTTCGATACGAGTTTGAGAGGTATGAATGTTGAAGGATTGTAACACTTGTTTTAGTTTCTGCTTACTCTATTGGAGGATGGGTGACCTCAATGTTACCTACGCGTTTGATGTGAGATTAATAGACGTGGTTTTGTAATGGTATTAGTAAATTAAGATTATGCGCGTAGGCAATTTATGTGCAGTTGATTTAATGTTTCGTATCTTATCTCCTTAGCCAATAAATTAATGAGCAATTTAGTTTAACTCATATTAAATGGTTATGGGGAGATAGGGAAGTTTAATTTATTGGTTTCCGTTTGGTACCTTTGGTTCTACCACAGTCTTTGAATGAATTTATTCATTCCACCAACCGAGGGTTTTCACAGAGCATGTTACGGTACAGTCTGTATATAGGTATGAAATTCTCAAACTACCAGTCCCTCCACGTTATGAAGGGAGAGATAAATGAACAGTATCGTAAGAGGATCGTAGCAGGTGGCGTTTTAAAGTTTCTGCCTACCCCCATAGGTAGAAGGCGTGAGTTTATCCTACTATCCTATCCCAAACTATCCTACTATTTATCCTATCCTACTTCCTAATCATCTTATCTTTATATATATAATTCTTCTGTGAGTGTGTATGTCACTGAACTTCTCTCAAACGACTGGACCGATTTTGATGAAATTTTTTGTGTGTGTTCAAGGGGATCTGGGAATGGTTTAGATTCACAATCGGACCCGATAGGTGGCGGTATTCGGTCAGGACAACGTCTGTCAGGTCCACTAGTAGGTATATAAAATTCTCGTGTCACAATGTTAGTTACCTTACTCCTCCGAAACGGCTTTACTGATTTTTACCAAATTTTATGTGCATATTCAGTAGGTCTTAGAATCGGCTACTATCTATTTTTCATACCCCTAAGTGATAAGGGTTGTCCACCCCAAACAAATAATTGGCAAAACAACGTTTGCCGGGGTCAGCTAGTTATATTATAACCGCGAAAGTTTGTGAGGATGGATGGATGTTTGTTACTGTTTCACGCAAAAACTACTAAACGGATTTGGATGAAATTTGGCACACAGATAGTTTATAACCTGGATTAACACATATAATACTTTTTATCCTGATATTCCCATGGTATCGAGATTTATGCGGGTAAAACCGCGGGGCGCTGCTAATCCTTAATATTATAAATGCGAAAGGAAGTTTGTTACGCCTTGACGCTAAAACGGCTGAACGGATTTGGATGAAATTTGGCACATGGGTAGACCATGACCTAGGTTAGGACATGTATACTTTTTATCACGATATTCTCACGGGATCGAGACTTATGCGGGTGAAACAAAGGGGCGCTGCTAGTGTATGTATATCATGAACAGTTAAGTCGGAAGCTGACTGTCACAAAATGTGATCATTTTACTTAACCTTTTAAGTACTGCAAAAAAAGCGTGCGACCATCCGTCAAGGACAAACACGTGCGGCTTATCGCGATGTAATCTGACACGGGTTGACCTCTCACACAAAAACTGCTGTAGCTTCGTTTCTATTGCGTCATTTTACAATCTGTAAACAGATTCGAGTGTTTGAACAACGGGGGCCACTTATGATAATATCCATAACACTCATACGTTTAGTTATTATTGTAAACATCCTATTGAAAATAGAGAACTGGCCGTAAGCCGACTTGTTAATGTATTATGTTAGTTTCTGGCAAAAGTAATGAATTGATTTACGCAAAATTTTGGTAATAATATCATGAATACACAAGTAATCCAATTAGATTTTTTTCTTATTAGTCTTACATACAATATTTCCATAATATTCTAACTCAAACTTCATAGTGCGCGGTGCTGTCATTTTGAATCGCGTAGTCCAATTCGTGATATTGGAAAAGATCATACGAGTTATAATGAGCATTATATCATGTATTAAATCTTTCTAGAATATTACCTATACCTTCTTCGACTAATTGTTATCCATGAATCGTAAAAATATGATACGATAATTGGTAAAATACCAAGATGACCTTGACGGGTCATTTTATCCGGAAATTTATCTAGTCTAGTTAGAATCTTATTTGAAAGTAAACAAGAATGAAGTGTTTTATCAATTTCTGTACACACATTCCTTATTTATAACCCTTTTGATTAATTCATTAATGGTTACAAAACAAATCTAGTATTATTTCATAAAAATTCGGCATGATAATTTGACCCGTTTTACCTACACATCAAAATGCTTCGAAAAATCTTTGAAAAATGGATAAAAATAAATGAATACGCTTTGAATGCATGAAATAATTAATTATAATTAGTTTTTGCATAGATAATTACCATTTATAGACACAAATTCATCGGAAAACAGTCAACAATAATATATTTATATGGCAAATGTGTAAGGCGAAATAACCTGAAAATTGATTGGCTCGGAAATCATTTTTACTATATTGTTTTACGCAAATGATTAGCCAAAAACTTGCACAAGCCACTATTGTTTCATTATTCATGTACTTACCTAAGTTTCAAACGAAAAATCCATCACAATAACTCACAATAAATAAAACAACAACACTAAGTCACGACAATAAACCACAGAATATCAATGTAAAAAAGGGCGCCTTCGTATTTTTTTTTTATAGTGTTGGGCACGAAGTTTTTAGTAACTTTTATCGTCTATGGCTTACAAATATTCTTGGCAGTGTAGGAAAAATATTAGCAATCGACTAAGTTCCGTACTTTACGCAAAAATAATATTTTAATGGTGTAGCCTATTGGCAACGCGCGCTGTCGCCCGGAGGCGTCACCGGTCCTAAACGGTTGCGCGCGAAACCGACCCCTCCGGGCGACAGCAGTCCTTAAAAGGTTAATTTAACATAACATAAGATCACGCCTTTAATCCTCGAAGGGTTAGGCAGAGGTGTTCCTATCGTACTATACCCAAATTTCACCATTTATGTTTAAGTCCTATGTAATGGGGGGCGAGCCTATTGCCATCAACAGAACACAAATCCAGACTCCGGGCTTCTACTGAGAAATTCCTGATAGAAAAACCCAATACCACATTACCTGGGAATCGAACCCAAGACTTAAAGAAGTGGGCCTCCTGAAAACATTGTTATTACTTATAGCTATAACTTAAAATACAACAGACGTAGATATTATATATTATTTAGTAACCTGTTCCGCTTAGCAATTTCTAAAGAGCCATAAAAAACCCGGAAAGAATTCGAGACGTGTTTCACCTCTCAACGAGGCATCCTGAGGATGACGATTGACTTGGCGTGTTGCCACATCGAGCGCTGAACGCAGAGAACCCGCGCACTCTGCGTTCAGCGCGTGAGAACCTTTTCATTTTGGAAGTCGGTTAAAAATATACACTACAAAGTATATATTTTTAACCGACTTCCAAACGGAGGAGGTTCTCAATTCAACTGTGTTTTTATTTGTATGTTTGTTACGCCATTACTCGGCCAATTTTGAATTGATTTTAACGATTATTTTTTTGTTTGGTAGGTCATACTTCAGAGGTGGTCCCACATAAATTTTAATAACTTTGCTTGGGTGGTTTTTGAGTTAGCTTCAATAAAACGTATTTTTCCCCACTTAGTATGTGGATGATATGTTAAGTTCCTCTCACTGTTATTTACATAGCAGGTAGTGGTATTCGAATTTGTGTGGGGTACACAACTAAAAACTGGACAGTTTACAAAAAAAAAAACAACCGACTTCCAAAAAAAACGCTACAAAGTTAAAAATAACTTTAATTTCGGAAGCCGGTGGCAAAAAACAAAAATTCAAAACCAAAGAGGTTTGGAAGGAATAAGGGGAGGCTTTTGCCCAGCAGTGGGACACAATATAGGCTAAAAAAAAAGTTTTTTTAATATATATGTAAACACTGTCTCACACACACCAGGTTAGGAAGCTTTCACTAATGTCAACTGTCAGTTACGAGGAATGGCGGGAAAGCAGACGTGAAGCGTACCGAGAACTAGGACCTTGGATGTGCTGATGAGTCTGAGTCTCTGATACGATATCGGGGCAAATAAAATATATATACCGGCCTTTCAGATTGTCCGATCCGATATCGGATATCGGATCCATATATAATTCATACATTTTACGTGCCCCGATATTGTATCGGCATCCGACACCGATATCGTATCGGACAATGTGAAAACGTTCTTAATAGTGACCAAGGAAGCAATAAATGCAAATGATCGCCCAATCTTCAGCATTAACATCAATCAACAAGATTGCAGGCTGTTGTTGTAGTCGTATTATTCATGCAAATGTAACCGGATCCAAACCTCTATTTGCTCAAATTCTCAGGCTATTTCATCTTGTTAGTTCATGTCGGAAAGCTCACTTTATCGGCATCGATTTGCGTTTTTCCGGCAGTCTTGTGTAGAAAGTCTTCTGCATCCTTTCAAAGTTTCACATCGATTCATGAAGAGAAGTTGATTCGACTGAAATGCAACAAGTTATTCGGAACTATGGCTTGAAAAACCGGTATTTTTGGGAACCGGTACCGATGGCCTTGGTGAGATACCAGTACCCGAGTATTACCTACCCGTACTATTGGTGCCGGTACTAGACGTAGTACTGTACTATTGGTATTTCTAATCAGTGTCGGTACTGTAGCGGTACCAAAACCGGTTCCAAACAAATATTTCCGTAAGTTAGAGTATGAAAACAGATATAGCAAGTAAAAAGGATAGTTAATAGGCATTACAAAAATAACTTCAAGGTTGCCAATCGTACGAGATTCCTCGTTCAAATATGAGATTTGTGGTAGGTACGCGCTGGCTACCTGAATTAAGTAGGTACTGGTACCCGTGTGGAACCGGTACCTAAGTATCGAAAAGGCATGAACTGCTGAGTACCTATACAGAACCTGTACTTTTGGTACCGATTCCAAGCCTTGCTATCAAAGCCTCGTGGTACCTGGTGCCTAAATAATCTTTATTACCTACTCAAAAGAAATTTACAAAAAAAAAAAACTATTGCCTAGTGGGAAACATAATCTTCTCTCGCAACCGGCGTGCGTGTATGACTAGATGTATGAATGTAAGCGAAGCAAAAGGAGTATGTAAGGATCGTAGCAATAGCAGATCCGCGGCTAAAGCGCTAAAGCGGCTAAAGGGCTAAACTCAAACCCCCCCCCCCAAAGTAACTGAGTTTGGTTCTACTATGAAAAATCTTAAAGTAAACCCGATAATATGCTAATTAAACTTTTTAGCAAGCATTACACACTACCAAAGGTACAATAATTGTCATCAAATTACCATAATAAGTACCTATTATGTTTTCAAGTTTTTTGATGTGAAAATTTCTCTAGGCATTTTTGAGATGGGAAAAAACAATTCAACTCGCGAGACCGTTACCGGTCCCTCATTTTTGTAAACGCAGTTATGCTCTTTATTTATATTACGTTACGGATCAATGTTCTATGCAAGTATTTTAACTTTAAAGATTTTGGAAGTATTTTTCAAATTGTTCAAGTTTTCACTTCTGTCGGCACTCCCGGCCTCTGTTTTTTTCTATACGATGTTTTGTTTACGTGACGAATTTTGAATATGCATTCTAATACTCACACTGTCCAGTTTGGCCGCCATGTTTGTTTATTGACCGAGATATCTCTGGTAGTCTACAACCTAACGAAGTCATTGACGAATTTGCGAAAAGTAATCCGAAAAGGCTTGCTATACGTTAAGCAAAATAAAATGTTGTGTACTTTTTAACCGGCTTCCAAAAAGGAGGAGGTTATATGTTCGTAGCGTATGTAGGTATGTATGTTTAAAAAAAATTATATATGTCCGCCGATTTCTCCGTCAATTGTAGACAGATTTTGAAAATTCTTTTTTTGTTTGAAAGGGTATGCTCTCGAGGTGGTCCCATATAAATTTTATTAACTTTGCTTGAATAGTTTTTGAGTTAGCTTCAATAATACGTATTTTTTCCCACCAAGTATGAGGATGATATGATAAGTGACTGTCACTGTTATTTTCTAGTAGGTAGTGTTATTCGAATAAAAACAAAAACAACAACATAGAAACAACAGCACGCGTAGCATGACCGCCGTAGAAACGAGTTTTGTCGACGGAAGAATAGACAAAATGACAGATTGTGATTGTTTATCTGTCACTTTGTCGATTCTTCCGTCGACAAAACTCGTTTCTACGGCGGTCATGCTACGCGTGCTGTTGTTTCTGCCTACCCCCATGGGAAGAAGGTGTGAGTTTATGTATGTATAATCTTCTTCTTCTTCATCGCTTCAACCACATACGACGCGTCTCAAAGTTACACGGTCTTCTGTAATTACAGTAAAATAATGATATTAAGTATAGCAGAGGTTTAAGTACAGTGTTATCTTAAAGCAAACACACACGGTACAAAAAAGATAATTTCTAAGTAATATGACACATCCTCAACAAAGGACGATAATAAAGTAAATATCAAGACATTGAAGGTTGCGGTAAAAGAATGTTGCGGAAAATCTCTGTTGTCTTTATTTTCAAAAATGTAGACTTAATCTGAATAATTAGCTCACATTAAAGCCTCATCTCTTTAAGATGCGGTAAGAAGCAAATCTTTAGGTATTGAAGGAGTTGAAGCGACAGTAGTGCATCGTGGTGTAAGTAAAAATACAGTTGAAAATGGCGATGCGTTTGATTTTAGTTGAATCTCGTGTCCGCCAATAATATGACAGACACTTCGCAGTTTTAATTTAATTTAAAGAAAAATACACCAATAAGTAAAATTTTTTTTACATATTTCTTTAGTTGATAAATTTTCCTTTTTTTATAGTTACAAAAAAAAATATAGGTCGTTCAAAATGTTGAGCATTTCGAGGCGAAAAAGTTTTTTCATGATCTTTTTACTGCGGTTTATTTTTTCAAACTGTAAGGTCATTCTATAAAATATCTTTGTATGAGTATTTTTTTATACACTGAATTTTTTTGGGCTTGTAGCTACCTAATATGTGGCGGATTAACCACGCAGCAAGAGTAGCAATTGCTACGGGCCCCGCGCAATAGGGGGCCCCGCATATCCAAACCCCAACACTCGTAGCATGACTTCCATAGAAACGGCTTTTGTCGATGGAAGAATAGATGAAATGACAGATTGTGATTATAAAACTGTGTGTGGCGAGGTGCTGAAAAATGTTCGAGCTCGCTGCGCTCGCTCATGCATCTTCTCTCGCAAGTTTCTTTTCATTCCTAAAGTTTTTTTAATAAGCTATTTTAATATAAATGGTGAATAGGTCACCTAACCAATCAGAGGTTGAAAAATAAATTGACATCGCTTCGCTCGCTTTTTTATCTTAATTTCTCTTCCTTCATAAACTTTTCTACATTAGTCGACAAAGTAACTACTATTTCAGTATAAATGGTCAATAGGAAGCCTAGACTATACGAGGTGCAAAAAAAATTTCAAGCTTGCTACGCTCGCTCTTACAATCAAGGCTCTCTGGCAATAGCCAGCACCAGCTATTCTAAAAATGAACCATAAACCAGTGCTTTTTTAATACCTTTACAGTTCGCATTGTTTAAAAAAAGTCATTTGGTTGAAGTACCTACTTGACTGTTTAGGAACAGGAACAGAACGTATTTTTCTAGAAACATTGATTTGACTAGTTTATCTCAAACTTTAGAACTTAAATAAACAAAAAATTTGCTACAGGCCCCGCGCTGGCTTAATCCGGCACTGGCAATACGGCTAACTGTGCGACGAAAAAGTGGACGTTTTACGGTGTCCCTGCTTGGACAGCTCCTTAATTGGATGTATTAAGGAGCTGTCCAAGCACAATCCTTAAAAATCCACAACCATGTAACCACGATGCTGTTATTATTTCCAACAAAATATAAATCCAAACGTGCCTATTTCTGAACTACGACTTTAAAAATATCTTATTTATAGATCATAAGCAATAATCGTATCGTATCGCATGAACCAAATGACCACATAAAATACATCATAAACATTGCATCGTCTACTTTATATTCCATTCAGCTCTGAAATCAGTTTTATTTCAAAGTATAAATAAAATTTCCAAATGTTTGCAAATAGGACTATGGCGTCTGGCTTGGACAAAAAGATAATACTCTGGGGAAAGACCTTTCTGTTGAGATTGCGGTAGACAACAGCGAGATTGTGTTGTTAGACAAAACGAAACCGCATTTTCGTGTTTTTTTTTGTCAGTATTGTGTTTCCTATTGTTTTGAAACGGGATGTTATGAAAAGAGCCTGCAAAGATGACGATACTTAAGTAAGTGCAGCTTGAAGCGCCAATAGATACCAACTGAACTGTCTGGGTTGTCTGCGGCGTAAGGTAATATAGTTTCATAAGGGTGACAATCAAATAATTTGCCTAGCCTTTTCCCAACTATGTTGGGGTCGGCTTCCAGTCTAACCGGATGCAGCTGAATGCCAGTATTTTATATGGAGGAACTGCCTATCTGACCTCCATAACCTAGTAACTAGGAAATACCCTTGGTTAGACTGGTTGTCAGACTTTCGGGCTTCTGACGACCCGTAACGACTTTCAAAGATCCACCAATGACAGCCGGGATCAACGGCTTTCTGTGTTTTTCTCGGTATGTAGAAATAGTCACCCATCCACGGACCAACTCCGGCAAGCGTAGCTTAACCTGATGGATCGACCCGTGCGACTGTTATTACTTAGCTACGAGCTCCTCTTCAGAAGGGTGACATTAGAGTTTAATTACCGTCATCATTCTTTAAATGAATGATTGAAATATCAGATTTAGATCTTAAGAAACTTGGACAGCCTGCTGTAGTTTAGGTGACCAATAGGTCTTCGTTTATGAATAAGAAAACCTACATTTTGACGGATCTAGTTTACAAAGTCACCAATACCCGATATACTAGTTTGCTCTTCCTCTGGCGCTCGATGAACGGATAGATTATCAAGCCATACAAAATATTCCAGGGTTAGGTTAAGTCAGTATCGTAGCTGTATCGTCCTGTAACCCTTGCAGTGGAACCTTCTTTGTGCCTCCTTGCCATTGAAACGTTCTTTTTTTGTTTGAAAAATTCTTTTTTTGTTTGAAAGGGTATACTTTCAAGTTGGTCCCATTGTCATTTGGTCATAATCTGATGATGGAATCTTGGAAAAATCGAGGGAACTTTTCAAATATTAAAGGCACATCTATAGTGATTTGGGTATTTTTGATGAGCAGTTGACATAAGGCTATTGTAACTTAGATAAATTACAAATCAACCCACTAAAAAGTGAAAAAAAAAAACTATTTTACAAAAAATATAACCGACTTCCAAACTACAAAGTGAAAAATAACTTTAATTTCGGAAGTCGGTGGCAAAAAACTTAAATACTGATCCAAAGACACCGACTTCCGATATTAAAGTTATTTTTCACTTTGTAGTTTGGAAGTCGGTTATATTTTTTGTAAAAAAGTTTTTTTCTTTCTGAAAATCGATAAACGTAATTAACTAATTAGATATGTTAATCCAGAACAAATCAGTTTCCACTATAAACTAATAGAGAGCTAAATGATGAATGAAATAATAAGCAACATTCCTAAGAATCACGAATAAACACCCAGCAAAAATTTGCATCCTCAATTGGGAACAAAATAGGTGGTTAAAAACATCTCAGCTCTCATGAATGAAGCGACCGCTGGATTTGTCAATGAAGACACGAAGAGTTCATTTAAAATAGCTTACCTGGCAACGAGCCAGAAACACATGAAGCAGATGAAAGAAAAATTTCACTCCCACTTTTGATCCACTTCAAGCAGCCCACGAGTTAAAAGTTAACTCGATTGCTTGTTTTCCTTTAAATTTGCTGTTATTTCGAGATCCTCTTCACTCCCTTTCATTTCTTGTTCTCCCTCTTCATTTTCCAGTACCTATAGTACTTTGTTTTTTACACGCGGCTTTCTTTCAATTTCACGGCTTCCGCCCCCGATTTCTCTTTGTAGTGAATAAATAATGTTGGCACCTCGTGTGTTTTGGTTTATTTTGCGGTTTCTGCCTTTGACGGGATTTAGAGATGTGAAAAATGCGACGGGATAGATTCGCGTGATGTGTTTACGGTTTAGTTTATTTACGAGTTACGGTTGTTTGACTTGTTTGGAACAGAAAAGGTCGGATAATCCGATAATGCTATTGGATTTTGTTTGTAGTTTATTTTTCAATAAGGATTTGTTTTTTTAAGAGCGTCTCCATTCTTTATCTTTGGATAGTGTTGATCTGGTTACCTTACAACTCACTTTGCCATGACTTTTAACAAAAAATAATGAAATGAAGAAATATGAAGTAATGGATGTCAACCACAGGTATATTCACCTGTTAAGATGCTGATGCAACATCAACTATAGCTCACAGAGCACTCAGTTATAAACCAGTCCTTTCTTCGTGCTGATTACAAAAAGGTCCTTCACTGGAGACGCCAATATCCATCTGTTTGACGATAAACCTGTAAACATTATCTCAATGTAGCTAGGATAGGCCGAGACTAAGACGGGAAGCTTGATCTGGATAGGCCTATGTACCCATAGGCCTTTAAGCAATAGCTTGAAAATTCAAGGTGACTAGCTCCCTGTTTCTGAGGTTTCTTAACCGGAGTTTATCAATTCGTTAGTGCTATTAGCAACACTATACAGCGTGGCGACATTAATTTAACACACGTATACGGATTAGCGTTTTCTTTTTATGAAAATATTTTAATTTAATTAAACGTTAGTCGGTAGTGAATGTTGGGTGTGGCAAAAACAACATGAAAGTAGAATAAATGCTGTGGAAATGCGTTCCTTGCGAAGCATGTGTGGCCTGACTATGAATGATAGGCTGAGGAATGATGTGATAAGACAGCGGTGTGATTTAAAAGAAGATGTAGTGACAAAAATTGAAAAGGGTATGCTGAGATGGTTTGGGCATGTTGAGATAATGAATGAAAGGCGACTAACAAAATGTATTTACAAGGCTGATGTAAAGGGAAAGGCCGGGCGGGGACGCCCTAGGAGGACATATACTGACCTTATTGGTGATGTTCTTCAGAAAGGCCAGGTGCGTAGTACTCGCAACCGGCGTGCGTGTATGACCAGATGTATGAACGTAAACGAGGCAAAAGGACTATGTAAGGATCGTAGCAGGTGGCGTTCTGTAGTTTCTGCCTACCCCCATGGGAAGAAGGCGTGAGTTTATGTATGTATGTATGTGTTAATATTTATTGATTTATTTTCAATTTTCTGAAATAGCATCTTGGAGCAACCTGTACTTAATAACTGTAGCGCAGAGGTCATTTACCGGGATCATGGATCGTAACAACGCATCAATGAAAATAAAACCAATAACGTGCAAAGAGAAGGCGAATTGAAGGAAAGGGAGAGCCCTATGTCGACGAGCGTTTGAAATTTTTAATTTTTCAATTAACGAATTATTTTTTCTTATTATATTTTTATGATTACTGGCCACTAGCCCTACCCGTGTGTTATATTAATGTCGCCATTGTAGCGGCACGTTGTATATCTACATTTTGTTTCTGAACAATCAGTTTATAGTAAAGAAGAAATTTTGCCAAAATTTATAACTTTGTCGAATGAATAACTATTGATAGTTTATTTTGTATTCTGGAAAGTATTTGAAACCTGTACATTGCTAACTGAGGAGTAATTCCCGTTATTTCTAAGAACGTTCTCATTGGCAATCTGTCACAAGTACAATCTATTTACCAAAAATTTTGACAAGTTTGAGAGATTGCGACTTGAATGTGAACGTTTATAAGTACGAGAATTGGCGTTCTGGTCTACTGACTGTTTGATATGGAATTTGTAAGGTGAATACCTCTGACAAGGAGTGAGAGAACAGGAAGATAGAGATAGACGCAGATAAAGGGAAACAATATACCTAAGACTGATCTAATTTGAAATTGTGTGAAAGCAAGTAATGTAGCATCATGTAGTTAGCAGCTGGCTCAAAACATTTTGTATAATAGAGACCATGTTGTTATTATTTTAATAGTCTTATAATAACACCTTTCAGATTAAACAGCAAGATATATTCTACCGTCACCTTTGGCATGTTTAATTCCCAACAAATGAGTGATCAATCATCCTAATAAGACAGAAAACAAATTAAACTTCTCAATCTCTAATTGCGGCACGAATTATAATTCTCGTCTGAGTCTTGAAATACACCTGTACATGAAAACGATGCGAATCGACCGAACTTGTTCGTCGCCGACGCCGCCGATTCATTATCAGACTTCCAGACGAAACATGAATATTATTCCGGTGGAAAACACAACCTCAAATTGAACTTAGCCGCATAAAGTTTAAGGTTGCTAATCGTATGGAGAAACAAAACCGATAAGACAAACTGGAATCGGACATCGAATGATTACTAGTCTCGCGTGTTTGAATTTGAACGTCGTATTCGTTTCGAATGCTAATTAAAATGTAACTGTAACGCGTGGTGATAAGGTTAGTTTTCCAAAATTTGGTGGGCATGTAGGTTGTTTTTGAAGCGTGCTTCGGCGAAGCAATGAGAGAGGGCGTGCGATAAATAACCGCCTTTGTGCCGTCACCGGTCGGCTAAATAACGGCTATTAAAATGTGTTTCGAGATTGCTCGTGTTTTTTGCGACTTTGGGCAAGGATCGACAGGTATGCGGTTCGGACTTGGCATTTTAGGGAAAGAATTTCGTTGAGGGCGCTCATAAATAATGAAATTATCTGTGATATGTGATGATCTGATTATGGGTTGTTGAAAGTTGGAATAGCTCACATATGATACCTTTTAACAATGGTTCTTGAACATTTTAGTAAAAAAGTTAAACGATTCTCAAAACTGCAGACTAAATTATTCACAAATATTAAAACCAATGTTCTGAGAATACTAATAACACTTACTGTTAAGTGGACAAATAAAAAACCAAGGGACAACATGGACCTGGGAATTTTCCTCAAGCGTTTCAACCGTGTAACCAGCGCCATCTATGTTCGAAACGTTTTTGATTCACTTCGTTTGACGATTCAACGAAACGCTGGCTATACTATAAATGTACCTACTTTATGGAAATAGAATAAATTAAGAAATCTATAAAAAATGAAAGGAAGTGTCATTAGGTCTATTTGTCTATGTGACTGTTAGATAGTTTCAACCATAGATTTATATCTATGGTTTCAACCATAGTGAAGTTTCAAGTTACTCGTAGTTGTTGTCAAAAGTGGAAAATAATTAAGTAAGTAGGTACAAATTTGAATCGATTTGAAACACATTATCGTTAATGTGTTTAAAAGAAGAGAGGAGCTCGTGGCTAAGTAATAACAGCTACACGGGTCAATCCATCAGGTTAAGCTACGCTTGTCCGGAGGTGGTCCGTGGATGGGTGACCATCTTTACATACCGAGACTCCTCCGTGCCTCGGAAAGCACGTCAAGCCGCGTCCCGGCTGTCATTCGTAGCTCTTTGCCAGTCGGTACGGGTCGTCAGAAGCCTCAAAGTCTGACAACCAGTCTTACCAAGGGATATCGTATTACGCAGGTACTGGGTTGTGGAGGTCAGATAGGCAGTCGCTTTATATAAAATACTGGTATTTAGCTGTATCCGGTTAGACTGGAAACCGACCCCAACATAGTTGGAAAAAGGCTTGGCAGATTGATCGTTAATGTGTTTCAAAGCGTCGACGTCTTACTCACTTACTTGCTTCTTTTCTCACTGCTTCTCTAAGATGGCTATAACTATTTCCAACTACCTTCATCCAGCAGATCTAGAATGGAAGTTTCAGAATCATTATTACTTAACGTCAGACCGGCCGTTCCCAGTTGTCATTCGTAGACCTTTGACAGGCGTTAGTAGTCAGAAGTCCCAGTCTTACCAAGGGTATCATGTTACTAAGTATTTGGGTTGTGGAGTTCAGATAGGCAGTCGCTCCATATATAAAATGCTGGTATTCAGCTGCATCCGGTTAGACTGGAAGCCGACCCCAGCATAGATGAGAAAAGTCTAGGCAGATTGATTCTACTTCTTTTCGTGTGGTTAGTGACTAACCTGGTGTCAGAGTTTTAAAGCCGCCCATGGGCCTCTGACTTGGCTTCACATGTCGTCGAGAAATATGTCTCAGGCATGTCGGTTTCCTCACGATGTTTTCCTTCACCGTTTTTGAAGCAAGTGATAATTATCCAATACGCACGCACATGAATCCGAAAAGTCAGAGGTGCGTGCCTTGGGTTCGAACTCGAGACCTATGACTTGGCACTCCAACGGTCACACCACTAGGCTATCACTGCTATGGCCGATTGATTGAGACAGATGAAAATTATCCAATTAACAACGCTAGTGGCACTACAAGAAAAAGTAGGTTCATTAGCTTGAGAGAGCTGGTTTTGCATTACAAATTGCAATTTACAGCAGCCTAGGGCCTTTTTCTATAAGAAGCATTTCATCACTTTATTTAATAAATTGATGCCTGGTTTCTGAGGTCCTCGATAACTCTCAATAGTTTCATTAATTCGCCAGAGTTATAAAATTTGGCATTTATTTCTTACTAAACTGAGTATTCAGCAACAATTTTTTAACTATAGGTAATGCGCTGTCGAATAGATAAACTAGGGTTAAGAAACCTCAGAAACCGGGGGTTAGTTAAAAAATAAAATAAAATAAAAACTTTTTATATCAGACTGCAATCCATAGAATGTTACTACAGTAAAACTTATGAAACTAGTGTTAGTAATTAATTAAAAATACATTATAAAAAACCTTATTTCCTAATGTGGGTATTAACCCAGTGCTGGACGTAACGCGTGTCCAGCCTATCCGCAATCACAGCCAGGATGCTGTTGGTGCTGGCGCGCAACCTGCCGAGCGCCGCGGCGCATCGCTTGCGGAGCACGGCGTGGAAGCCGTCAACGTGTGCATCCGCGAACATGCCCGACGCACTGCACCAGCGCGGCAGCCCCAACAACGCCCTGAACGCATTGTTATATTGGACGCGCAGGGCGCTGAATGATCTTTGCGTATAATGAGCCCACAAGCAGCACGTGTTAAATAAACCATAAGAACATTTGAAGATTTTGCAAGTTCCAACATTACTATATGCCCTTTTTCTTATAATAGGTAATGCAGTCATAGCTGTTCAACTGAAGACAATCACAACCGCAATAGGTAGCAAAAAGAATGATCTCGAATTCGAGTTCGATTTCTATTAATAAGACAAAGATTTAGATATAGATAGTGCTATTGGCTCGATATCATGATATACATACATTGCATTTTGAAACAGTTTTTGAGGGATGCGCTTAGGTAGCCTTCTAAATTCCAATTTTCATACGTTTTTTGCAATTTGCAGGTCAGTGTCAGGCTGTATGTGACGCTTTCGCCTTAAGGAAGAACTACTTCAACATACTTATAAGAGTTTATCTGAGGAACTCGGAAACAGGTCAAGACTCAATATCCCCGACCCCGTGTTTATCTACGGCCTAGCGGCGACGCCGGATGCCATAAAAAGATGCACATCCATAGATAAATAAATATCACCCGTCTCTTTACTGCATATCCGGTATGGCTCGCAAATCCTTCCATATCCTGAGGGCCCGTCTTCCTTACCATTACCTCGCCCTCCGGTCTACTCCTTGATTTGCAATGGCCTCTGTAGCCCCATGAAGCATGAGGCTCCAGGGGCGAGTGCAAATCTTGGGGTTCATTCGATTTATCGAGTCCGGTTAAACCACGCTGGCAACAATTGTTGCAAAAAATTTGTCAAAAAAAACATGTTTATACTAATATTGTAAAGAGGAAAGATTTGTATTTTTAAATGTGACGAATAAACTTAAAAAGTACTGAACCGATTTGAAAAATTCTTCCAGCAATGGATAGCTACATTATCAGCGAGTAACATAGTCTATATTTTATCCCCGTACTCCCACGGGAAGGGGAACTACGCGGGTGAAACCTCGTGACGTCCGCTAGTATTATATAAACACAATTACACATTGACGTGCTTTCAAACATATTAAGTAGGTAAAAAAAAAACACTGATCAATCTCCAGCGTTAGATGGTCTATCATATCAATTAGGTAATGTTGGCAAAATTGTAGTTTCTCTTCCACGAAAGTAATGAATGAAGAGTTGATGTTGAGGTTGATGTTTTTGGCAAGATGTCAAAGTGTTGTTTTAGGTGTAAACGAAAATCGTAGTCCCGTCACAACATGTAGAATAGGAATTTGTATTTAATTATGTATACCTTGGTGTTAACGCGGGGTTAGAATATCTATTTTTATACGAAGGACTTCGCCAACAAACTGCACGCATAGCATTAATTAAGATCTTTTCCCAGGCCGCATATCTGCGTAGTTAGGTACAGGATAAAGTGGTACAAACGATAACGTATCATATCAGGTTTAGTGATAAGCTGGGCTAACGCTATTGCCTAAGGCCTATAAAACTCGCACAGCAAGCAGAGAGGTATAAAGATAACTAATTGTTAATTTACTTGTATCTTCTTCAATGATTTGAAGTCCTACTTCTGCACCCTAAGTAATCATTCTTATGTATTTCTATGAAGGCAACGTGTCGCTAGCTTCGGTAGGTATTTCATAGAAATTCATAGAAACCAGTTTTGCGGCGACGCGTCGCCTGCAGTCGGCTACGGAATGGTACCTTTATTACGTACCACACGATCAATCATAATCTGTTTCATTTTGACAGTTCAACAACTTTCATTGCATTATTTACGTTGCTGAGCAGACAAATTTTTCAAACATTTGAAGCAATGGATTAGCAATATCCTTCAAAGTTATTCAGATTATTATTGATCGTGTTTTACACAATTAGGGTGCTAATGTTAGATGAGACCACCTCCCTGTTAAAATTGCTTGACAAGCACGAAAGAATCACGGGCTTGTCAAGCTATTTTGACCTTCTGGGGCATTAGGACTTTGTGACTAAATTCGGTCGTAAAGCGTTCGCTATCTATGTCGAGACTACTGACCCTGATCATGGAAAGAATAAAGTTGTCAAGCGTTTTATAAATTACACACAAACCGTTGCCTCGTGCCTTGTTGCCTAGCTTCTGACGTTTTATAAGTGCTCTTGTAGGTTTGTGTTTTTTTTCTATTTTGTGGAAAACGGGCTCCTAACAGTTTCTCAAAGAGAAAACTTGAATTGTAGGTGAGTACTTAAAGATATGATTGATGGCGTATACCGTTACCTTTTTAAGGGGACGATAGCTGACTTTTAACGATTTTGTACTGAAGATGACGTCTAAACGAGTAGTGTTAGTAATTTGGAAAAAATATATGTTAAATTAGAGCATTTTCTTAATATTTTAATGTAGGCATATTTTTGATTATATTTATATTACATAGTGAAATTAATTTGTAAAGTCAGTCAGTTATTTGTTTGTCGGATGAAAAACTGAGAATGACGCAAAATCCATCAAGCGTATTTTTCTAAAAGCTTCACCGTTTTAAAGATAATTAAATTACTAATCTTTTAGTATACGTGTTTTATTAAAATACCTTTTGTTTTACGTGTAATAAATTAATAATGCGTCTTATTTGGGACAGCGCTCCTTGATGGGTGAGTTCTATTACTGGCTGGTCGCACGACGCTTTGCGTGAGCTCAGTACAAAACACGCAAGCTAACCATTCAAGGTCACTGTCATATATCTGCGTCTTAAGAACATGTATCGTAGCGAGTTAGAACCACGCCTGCCACTCGTCAAGCACCAATTTATTTGATGATTAAGATGTCAACGATCAGCGGTAGGGCTCGTGGCTAAATAATATCAGCCGCACGGGTCGATAAAAGGTTAAGCTACACTTGACCAGGTCGGTTCGTGGATGGGTGACCATTCATAACATATTCCCGACTGTCATTCGTAGACCTTTAACAGTAGTTATGGGTGATCCGAAGCCCGAAAGTCTGACAACTAGTCTTACCAAGAGCTACTTATCGTGTTATCCAGTACACTAGGTTGTGGAGGTCAGATAGGCAGCCGCTTCATATAAAATACTGGTATAGAGCTGTATCCGGTAACACTGGAAGCTGACCCAACACAGTTGGGAAAAGACTAAGGCAGATTTATATTGACAATGACACCGATCATCAATATTGTACATCCACCCTTAACAAACGTCACGTAAGGCCGCAATACTGTCAAGGGTGTGATAATACATGAAAATATATGATAAGTTAAAGGAAGTTGCTAAGACCTACAAGCCTAACAGTCCCTACGACTCTAAGCCCTATAAGCCCTACAGCCCTAACCTATCATATACCTAGTGTGATAAATAAATATATAAATAAGTTCAAGATGTCTGCACCATGCGACCTAAGGTTACAGATGGGTGGTAGACAGGATTTCCAGGTTCGGGAAGGGTACACTCACTGCCAGTCCCGCAGACTCATGAGACTGATCAGAGATTGCTAAAGGTGTCTTGGCCACAGTGAGGGGTAATGAGACAAGAATATAAAATTCAAATCTGATTTATTTACAATAATTTACAGCTTATATACTACAATTACTTAGCACACACTATTACATAAATTCTTAGTGTTCTATACGTGTGAGATGCAACCAAATCAATATTTTACCTGGGCCGCGCGTGAGCCGGGCCGAGTGCTGAGTTAATGTCCAAAGGTAACATTGAACATCATTATGATCAGCACCTTCCCCAAGAATAAAGAGCACCTACACTGGCCACGTTAAGTCTGCAATGGAATAAATGGGCAAGGTATACTTTTACATCAGTCAGACAGTCAGTTATGTCAGTTTCGGAGTTCTTGAGCTGTCAGATTGCTTTACGCTATAAGTTGTTTTCACAGAATAAAGTAGAAAAATGGTTAAACCTTTAGTGGTATGAGGAACAGGGTGTAAAGTTCACTCATCCACCATAGAAAAGGGAGGATACTCCGACCAGACGGGTGTTGTGTCTGGCGGGCAACTGCCCATCGGTTTGAAGTTGAAATCTTGTATGTATGTCGATCGCTCGGTGAATTCTAACTGCGCGATGCAGGATTTGTGTGACGTCATGTCTATGATGCGTAGTTCGTATGTGGCGGTGTAACCGCTACAAACCTATTAAAAGTGTAGTGTGGGAGTTATATATGTCACCGTAAGATTGTGAGCACCGTTAGTTTATAATCTATCGGTATTATTTCCGTTAGATCATAATCTGTCGAAAAATTGTGAACTGGGTGAAATTAGGGTTAGGTTAGGTTAGAACTGTGACCAACCGCGTGAGTCGAGCGAGCGTAGTAAGCGCTGTCGCGGTAGCGGCAGCGCTTACTACGCTCGTTTCTCATGGATATAATATAAACTATCGAAAAATAATGCGTTAAATCGTAAATGATTTGTCGCAGTTCACAATTTTTCGACAGTTTGTAATCTAACGGAAATAATACCGATAGATTATAAACTAACGAAGTTTATAATTTTACGGTGACATATATAAATTTATGATATGTAAATTCCAAGATGTGAAGGAACAGCATGATGTCGTCCTTAACCAAAAACGACAATGTTTACAAGATGTCGAAAAGTTGAATCTAATGATTTTGATATTTTGCCTTTTGATTTTTGCCTAATAGATTATGTGTGGTTATAGACTATGTCGCACGCAATCATACGGCGCCCTTCGCGTCCAATACAATAACGCATTCAGGGTGCTGATGGGGTTGCCTCGATACTGCAGCGCATTAGGGATGTTTACTGAAGCACGCGTTGACTGCTTCTACACTGTGATTTGGAAGCGGTGCGCATCCTTGGTTAGTCCTTAGTAGGGTGCGGGGCGGGTGTCTATGATAGCTAGCAGGATAGATTGTGCGTTTGTGAACCACTGCTACAAGTTATCGGCTAGGCCTGTCGCCTTGCAGCAGCTATGTCACAAATTGTTTCGTGTTAATTGTTTCTGTATTAATGTTTTGTCACAAATTGTTTCTGTGTTAATGTTTTACTAACGTATTTTGTAAGTTACTAACACTATGAGTCTTGTTGCTTGATTTATTGAATAAAAATTATTATTATTATAATGCTCTGCCTCCATACGATGACAAAACTGTAATCAAATCCACACTGCATCGTGCTAAAGTGACTATTCTTTACCAGGAATAAATCAGATGAATGATCTCCTAAAACAGGGCTTCTTCTCTCCTACCCTTTTTGCTGTGTCCTACAGGGTCCATAATGATCTAAATTATATAATTACCACCTAAGTACACATTATGGTAAAGCAATAAAGATATTGAGTATTAAGAATATAAACAAAATAACCTGTCAAAAACAAAAAGGCAAATAAAGTATCAAATTCTTTTTTCGTAGGCCAGATGGTGTTGCCGTCTATAGATTTTCAAATTCCACCGTTTTTTTTACTTATGCAGAGTTAGCGTGGCCAGACTCTATATTTAAAGAAGACACATTTAACACCCCTAAAATCGTAAAAAAACATAACCCAACAAAGACAAATATGGAACGTCGCATAAATCTACTGATAAACCCGTCCTCTATCAACACCAATTCGCTACCATCAATAAAGAAGGAGCCAACAGCTAACCCTATCCAATATCGAGGCTCATCAATCGAAGCGTGAACATTATCCTCCGGATAGTGGTGGGTAGGCAGTGTGACAGGTGGTAAATCACTAGGAACGACATTTTTTCCGCTGCTGTCGCTTTGCTTCGAGTTCGCCCCCGATGTCGAGAGCTGTCTCGAGAGATATGGTTGGGGATGGTCTGCAAAAAAGAGTTGAATGTTTTATTTTTATTATTATTTTTATGAAATATACAAAACTATAAAAATTGCACTGTCACTTCTAATGTCATAATCTTTTTAATTATGAAACAAAACAACACACGCACACACATGTTTAAATGCATTGGTTTTTTTTATTCCACGGTGACATGTATGGGGAGTACCACCCCTAACAATTATTTTCGTAGTTTTACTACTTATACCATTATTTTCGGTGGACGGAATATAACTTCTTTCAAATTGATATCGATATAGTGCTAATAAGCTACAGATGGTCCGACGGACATGACAAAATTAAAGGTGTTCCGTTTTTGCCATTTGATTACGGAACCCTAAAAATAGGGGACATCGGTAAGTACACTGTGTTTATATTCAGCTTTATAAGTTTAACATAAATTTTATTGCGGATCTGCTGAAATGCTGACCATGAATAACTGATTTGTATAGAATTATCCTAAAGTATTCTAATCTGTTTCGTTTCTATACCTACCTAAATAGTAAATTGCCAACGCTTTTTAGGTATAATCACTATAAAATAAGATTTATTATAATTATCTCATTCAAATAAATGTAATTGCCAACGCATAAAAGTCATAAGACGTTGCTGCAGAGTATTCATTTCTCATAATACATTATTCATCTTTAAAGAATTAAACATACGCACAAGAAAAGAAAGGTTGTCCTTTTATTTTATTTGCTGGTAATTGAGAATTCTAGATAATCTAGTGTTTATAAAAACGTAAGTAGTTATGTCGACATCAATTTTATACATTTTTAAAACTACTCTAAATTCATACAGTTTTTTTGCTATCGCTGCAAAGTGAGGGCGTGGCATCATCCTCATTATTTAGATATTAATCCGGCACTCTCCCTCGCTATCCTTCGTGCACACGAGGGTAGCGGGGGGGTGCAGGGTATCCCTGAATCGGGGGGGAGAAGGGTAGGTGACGCGTCGTCTCGTTTTAATTAATATACGACACTTGTGGGACTTTGAATAGTCCTGCAGTAAAAGTTTTTGACTTTGCATTTATTTGAGTTTTGTGAAAGTTTTGTTTTCCCGAGTATTTGAATGTGAAAGTTTTTCTTTGGAAAATGTTTGGGGTAGGAGTGATATTTCATGTTTAGTAGAGGGTTTGCTGTTATTGTGGTCATAAATTATTGTTTCAAAGCTTGGGAATAAATAAGTTTTTCTTTCATCAATCGTATTCGTTAGGTTCCAAAAATAAGACTAGTTAGTCTTTTGAATGGGGATCCACACGCAAAGCTCAGCGCAGATGTCGCCAGCGGCGCGATAGCCGCTGTCAAATCATTTTCGTTTTGTTTACATCAGTGTATTTTGTAATTTTTTGTGTTGAAACCGATCCACGATCGTTATTGCTAACATTTACTAGGACGAAGTAAACAAACGAGGAGCAAGGATTACTGGAAAGAAATCAGATGTTATTGAGACGTAAACTTCTATCTAATAATAGTAGTTTATGAAACTGTTGCATAATGAGGGGTTTTAAAACATGAGTGTGTGTTTAAAAACCGAGCCGTAGGCGACGTTTTTAATAGTATCACACGAATGTTTTAATACCTAGTAATGTGCAGTTTCATAAACTACTTTATCTACGCTCAAACATTGGGATTGAAACAAATACTAAATATCAAGAATAAATTTAAAAATCCCATGAAATTCAGTAAGTACTACAAAACAAATGAATGTCGCCTGCACCAGCACATCACCGCACATGCGCTGCAGCGGGTGCTGCTGTCCCCCGCCAAAAGTTGATGGAAACTCTTTGGCGGGGGACATTAACTTCTTGGATTAGCGCTGTATAGTAATAGAAAAAAAAATGTTTTATAGTATTATTTTGTTAGAGAAAAAGTGTTATAATATGATTCTATTTTTAAATTTCGGTATTCTGTTTATAAAGTATACACAATATAAACTCGTTTTGAAGTTCATAATTCGAATATTACGCTATGAGAGTAGATAAAATATTTTTTATCAGTGCTAGGCTCTAAATTTGAATCATTTTTTGGTTGTAACGTGTTAATTCTTACTTGACTCATGGTAGGAAAATTTTCGAAAATTGAGTGAACATTAATTTATAAATGGTATTCTTTATTTTTTAGGTTATCTATGACCGAAGTTTTAATTTCGGCAATCAAAGCTCTCGAGCTTCTGAAAGCCAAGCAATTGATGTAGTACCTGTTGTAGAACTTATAGCTCCACCATATAGCCGAAGATTACCAAACAACATATTTAAAGTTACTTTTAGTTTTATAACTCTTTTAGTTTCCCAGTTTTTAAAGTGAAACTTTTATTACATCGTCTCAAACTTTTTCGTCTGTGTGTTGCATGTCGCGTGACGGTCGGCCGCAAAGGGGATAAAGTGAAAGGCGCTCGTCAGAGCAGCCAAGGCCAATATGGCGGCGCCTATAGAAGTTTCACTTTTACCGTGGTTTCATAAAACCACACAATCCTTTTTATTTGTGTAGTATCTTTGGGAAATAAATGAACACCGGGGTTAGTAGTTTAGTACATCCTGGTACAGCACACTCATCCATATTACGAGAAAATTTAAATTTACTGAATGATAGGTTACAAAATGTATGGAATTGACAGCTTTCAATGGCCATGCCGACGGTGCGCCACCTATCGTAAAAAAATGGAAGTGTATATCGTCAATCATAATGTTTTCCGGGTATCGGCAAGCGTAGTGGGAGACGCCCCGCAGCTAGATAAACCGACGACCTTAAGGGGACGATAACCGATTTTTAATGATTTTATACTGAAGATGACGTTTAAACGAGTAGTGTTAGTGATTTGAAAAAAATATATGTTAAAATAGAGCATATTCTTAATATTTTAATATAGGCATATTTTTGATTATGTTTATATTACATAGTGAAATTAATTTGTAAAGTTATGTCCAACGCGGATAAAAAACTGAGAATGACGCAAAATCTATCAAGCGTATTTTTCTGAAAACTTCACCATTTTAAAGATAAATAAATTATTGATCTTCAGTATACATGTTTTATTAAAATACCTTTTGTTTTACGTGTTATAAATTAATAATGCGTCTAATTTGGGACAGCGCTCCTTGATGGGCGAGTCCAATTACTACTGGCTGGACGTACGACGCGTTGCGTGAGCTCAGTCCAGAACACGCAAGCTAACCATTCAAGGTCACTGTCACACATCTGCGTCTTAAAAAAGTGGTTGGGACAGATTGCATGCAGAAGGCGGAGGACAGGGTGTTGTGGCGCAGCCTGGAAGAGGTCCAGTGGACTGCGATAGGCTGAGTTGATTGATTAATTGAATCTTTTCATCTCACAAATCAACCTGCGCGCTTGCATGACCACAATAGAAACGCGTTTTGTCGACAAAACCCGTAGAAAACCCGTTTCTATGGTTGTCATGCTACGCGTGCTGGTAGTTTTTCTATCTTTCTTTATATAAGTTACGGCTAAAACCCGAAGTGCGGCTACACCTGTTTTAGCCTGCTAGAACTAGGTGCGGCCGGTAGCAGTTGGTTAAACTTGCTTAAATGGACCCTGGCACCCGCCGGCCGTTACCGTGGTACCGCTCGCTTCGCTCACTCGGCTCGTGTGGTGTGTTATGTGGTCACAGTTCTAACCTAACCTATCAGCCATTTTTATTTGCTACAACTGAATTTAACCAACTGCTACCGGCCGCACCTAGTTCTAGCCAGCTAAAACTAGGTGTAGCCGCACTTCGGGTTTTAGCCGTGACATATGTATAAAATTCTCGTGTCACAATGTTAGTTGCCATACTCGTCCGAAACGACTTGATCGATTTTTATGAAATTTTATATGTATATTCGGTAGGTCTGAGTATCGGTCGTAATCTCTTTTTTCATACCCCTAAGTGATAAGGGTGGCCCATCGCAAACATTTATATGGCAAAACAACGTTTGCCGGGTCAGCTAGTTAACTTATAATATCAAATAAATCTCATCTTCACACAGAATGCATACCTAAATTACTGTTTGTTCAAATGTTCAACCACATCTAATTTAGTTCTTTTGACAAGAGAGAAAAATGATGGAGACATAATACCTATGCAACAAGTGGATGTCCTATCCCGACTTCTTATTACTAAATTGGTGCTTGGGTACCTACCATACCTTTTTATACTCGACTACGGCGAAGCCAAAAGAAAGGGTTATGTTTTAGCAGTCTTTGAATGTATGGTATGTATGATTGTATTTATGTATGTTCCACCGTAGCGCCTTAAAATCTACATAAGTACTAATCTGATTTTGATGAATGACATAGATTACATTTTTACCCGACTACGGTGAAACAAAAAGGAGGGTTTTGATTTTGACCGGTATGTATGTATGTTTATCTGTTACCTCATAACTTCTAAACTGCCGATCATAATTTGACAAATGACGTATCATTGGAAGCGTATTGATTGTCCGCTGGTTATAGGCTATGTGACGTTACAAAATGCAATATGGCGCCCTCTAGAGGACATAATGTAACGAAATAAAAATAATTGAATTGTGCCATGTTGGGTATCAAATGAAAGGGCTTGTCAAGCACATTTCCAAGTAAATAAATATGTTTAAATTGTTACAAACAAGTAAAAGTGAGACTGTGCTACGTACGGCGCGGCTGTAAAATTAATACCTATTTTACCATGAATATCGTGATGGTCCAGTGGTTAAGGCCTCACCTCTCATGCACGAGGTTGTGGATTCAAATCCGGGCAGGTAACAAAGTGACTTTTTCAATTCAAATGTGCTTTCTGAGTTTATCTTGGACATTACTAACATCAGTGAAGGAAAAACATCGTGAGTAAGTAATTGTAGAGTAGTCTAATTGCGTAATACAGCACAACCACAATCTGTTTCGATATGAAACAAATTGCTAATCCATTGTTTCATTAGTTGGAAAAAAAATCGCATTTAGGGTAGGTACTGGACTTATAGTTAATATATATATATAAGTCTGAAATCGCCAACCCGTCTTGAGCGCACGTGGTGATCAATGCTTGTGCTGTATGAGAAGAGGCCTTTTCCTATCAGAGGGATAATAATAGGCTGGTATTATTATACCATATAAACCAAAAAAATAAAATTAAGCTGCTCTACAAATACTTTATCACGAAATTATAACCCTAAAATGATTTAAATAAAAAGTAAGTTTAAAAACTAAAACCCGACTAAAAGAAATGAAGCAAGAAAATATTTCAGACAGAAGTCAAGACATAGGTACAAAAAAAAAGACCACGGCTTTACCTTGATCATTTTTGTACCTATGTCTTGACTTCTGTCTGAAATATTTTCTTGTTTCATATTTTTTAGTCGGGTTTTAGTTTTTAAACTTACTTTTTACATACGAGCAAAATCAATATGACGGATGTTACATCCAAAACAGTGGGGTCTCACATTTTTTTATTTTGATATTGTATCGAGTGGAATGTCAAATGAAAGGTCTTAAGAAGTCAGCATCATCTGCCGAGCCTTTTCCCAACTATGTTGGAATCGGCTTCCAATCTAACCGGATGTAGCTGAAGTATTTTACATGCAGCGACTGCCTTCTGACATCCACAACCATGTTATTCGATAACACGATAAGACTGTTTAAGACTGGTAGTCAGACTTTCGGGCTTCTGTCGACCTGCAACGACTGTCAAAGATCCACGAATGACAGCTGGGACCAACGGCTTAACATGCTTTCCGAGGCACGGTATGTAAAGATGCATGGTCACCCATCCACGGACCAACACTGGCAAGCGTAGCTTAACCTGATGGATCGATCCGTGCAGTCGTTATTACTTAGCCACGAGCTCCTTCTCAAAACAGTGGCTACATTAAATTATTAATAACAGAATTGATTATTTCGAACACAACAAACGCGTGTGTTTATTGACGTATCCGCGGTAGCCATTGGATAGTTAATTGCGGATATAAAGTTAATGGAATAATTGATTAAACTCTCGACCGATGTTTGTGGTTGCGACTGTAGTGGAGCTGTTGTTATGATTAAAATATTTTAGGGTGCAGTCATGCCTTAAACTTTTGATAAAAATTTTAGGTAAAGGCCGCACGCAATTTTGTTGCGTTTTCGTACGAATTTCACGCCTTCTGGGGGTAGGCAGAAACTAGGTGAGCTCCTTAAGTTCTGAGTTGAGCTCCACGATTACTGACAAATGCTTGCACTGACTGGACAGGTCCACTCAAATCTGTGTGGTTCTTTCCTCAAAAGACCATTTCAGACACTATTCTACATGGTCCTCATATGGCCTGACCAAGATTATGTCTGGACTTTAAACGAGACTGCGACCTCTGAGTTTGTTTCGTCCTTTCTTCTCAGAGTAGTCAGATAGGAAACGCCGAACTCATCTAGCTTATTTTTAATAAATTTTTATATGACGTGTAAAACTGATTCCGATATCCTATTTACAGAATAAACAATTTCATTTCACTACAGAATGCCACTTGTTACGATCCTTACATCTACTCGTTTTGCTTCGTTTACGTTCACACATCTGCGCGGGTAATGCGTAACATACTTACATACAGTAGCGATGGCTTTCATTTTGACAGTTCAACAACATTCATTGCATTATTTACGTTGTTGCGTAGACAAATTTTTCGAACATATGAAGCAATGGATAGCAATATCCTTTCACGCAGGTAGGATAGATAGGTGAGGTATTTACAAGATGTGAGTGGAAACCCCGGGAGACGACATAGAACAGAGATTCCCAACCGGTGGGACGCACCAATATTAAAGTACTTATAGATTTATGAAATTTCATGTTCTTGGTATTAGAAGAGGTTCCTAAACCCAAACGTTTCATAATAATAACATATGTGCTGTAAAATGAGGTTGAGCTTTTCTGCGTAAGTCTATAAAATAAGTTTTTCTATTTTTGTATGAATTGATTAAAGAAAATCGAACCTATCCAAGGTAGCTTGCTACAATTTTCGAGCTCGTTTCGTGCGCTCTTCAATGCATTCTTCAACTTTTCTGCATAAGTCGACAAATGAATGGTCAAAAGAAAAACGTAACGAACTCGAAATTGTATAACATCTTGCACGCTTTGCTCGCTCTTCTTACATTAAGCATTCTCATAATTCTTGAATTTTTCTTCAAAACTCGACAAAATAACTTCTATTCTGTTTAAATGATCAAAAGAAAAATCTAACCTATCCAACGGGGTGCAAACATTTCGATCTCACTTTCGCTCGCTTTACATTCTTATGGTTTTCTGCTTATTTTGACAAAGTAACTCAGGGGCTTAGGGGCGCGGTTGTTTTAAAAGGTTGGTAACTCCTGCCCTAAAAGGACACAATAGTGACCTTATTGGTGATCTTCAGAAAGGTCAGGTACGTAGCCTCGCAGCCGGCGTGCGTGTATGACCTGCACGCTAATTGCGACGAACGGCTTAATGTGCTTTCCGAGGTACGGAGGAATTTCGGTATGTAAAGATGGTCACCCATCCACGGACCAACCCCGGCAAGCGTAGCTTAACCTGACGGATCGACTCGTGCGGCTGTTATTACTTAGCCACGAGCTCCTCGTGTTTTAAACCAGTACTTAACGACTATAATTTAATCTACAAAAATATTTACATTAAAATACAAAAATATTTACATTAAAATACAAAAATATTTACATTAAAATACAAAATTATCTACATAACGCATTCTTCCTATAGGGGCAGAACGCCTCATGTTACGATCTTTACATAGGTATTCAAAATTATTTGTTAATAAGGGTGAATTTCCCCAACAAAATCTTCATGGCGTGGATGAAAACGCCACTGCAGAAAGTTAAAATACAGTCAAAATATTTTTTTTTTCTAAATAGAAAATGTAGCTCACGGGAGGCAATAAATATAATTTTAGTTAATTAGATTTTTTTTATTAATTATCATCGCGGTGGCTGTGCCCAATACGATTCTGATTGTAACAACTCGTAGTACAAGGAAAGGAAAACTATTTGTTATTTAGTTTTACGTTAGGTACTTTTATTTTAATAGGCCAGTAATTATAGTTTTGTCAAAAAGTGTTATTATTCTCATATCTACCCAGTGAAGTGAAAAACACAAGCGTCCCGCGAAATATACCACTCATCCCAGTTAATTAGTCGATGTTCGTACGGACGTAATAAAATCGCGGCGGGATTTAATCGTGCACTGGATTTTCAACTCTCGGCGTTAAGCCGCGCGTTGAGAATTCAATGCGCTGGGATGTACTCTCGTCCCAGCGAG
This sequence comes from Agrochola lychnidis, assembly GCA_963680765.1. NCBI lineage: Eukaryota > Metazoa > Arthropoda > Insecta > Lepidoptera > Noctuidae > Agrochola > Agrochola lychnidis. The sequence continues at coordinate 8,670,206 of OY796863.1, read as the reverse complement.
TTGAAAAAACACACTGTTGGATTTTCAACTCTCGGCACTAAGCATAGCGTTGAAAATCTAGTGCACGAAAAAAAATCACCGCGATTTTTTGACGTACGAATATTGTCGGCTAGTAAAAGTTGCACACTCAAAGGCATAGCATAGGTTTACAGCATTGTAGGACTCGGCCCCCCCGCGCTCACCTAGCTGTTTAGTCAGTCACGCTCCGCGCTCTACGCGGAGCAGCGGTCGCTACCTTGCCGCGTGTTCCCGCCAAAAACGTAAGTACTTAATTCATTTCGGTGAACGAGGACAAAAATATATCGTTTCGGTGACTGGATGATGGAACTGGTTTACCGAGGAGTATTTATTACTTTTTAATTTTGTGTGTCGTACATGCGCCGTATGTATAAATATTTACTTGAGTAGTGCTCATTATTTCATATTTTGTCATTTTTGTTTTTGGTCTATTTTCTCCTTTCGGTGTTCTTTAATGGTAGATTTGGTGGCCGTTCACCGAAATGACAGCAAATCCCATTTCGGTGTCAAACACTTACGTGTATGGCTTTCGGAGCCGATAAAAAAAAATCTGATGTTATTATTTCTTAATTTGTCATTTTAAACTCTGTCATTCAGTGACTATTAGTCGATACCATACTCTTTTCAAGGTCATAAAACGAACTATGGAAAGAGTTACGCTTGGGGTTTTTCTGCGAGATCGAGATATGCAGACGAATGAAGGTTGCCGACATAGCCCAACGTATTAGCAAGTTAAAGGGGCACTGGGCAGGGCACATAGATGATGAGTAGCAGACGGTCCCATTCTCAAGAAGTCCCTCTTTCGCAAATGGTCTTATTCGCAGTCGGTCCCATTCGCAAATGGTCTTATTCGCACAATATCCCATTGGCAATATTGATATCGAGATATCTAAGTTTTATTTATATTTATATGAACCAACTGCTACTATGACCATTTATGCGAAAAAAGGACCCTTTTGTGATGGAACCGTCTGCTAGGTACAATGTAGTCACTTCACTATTGCTTTTGATCAAAAGCTTAATAAAAGACAACCTGGCTAAATGCCATCAACGCATTGTAGTCAAGGGAATGATATTACTTATACTGCGGATTTATCTCGTGCCGTTGCACCTTCTGATGCTCTGCTACCCCGCAAAATCACCTCTGTATTGCTATCGGTTTTTTTCAACAAATTACGGATTAATGATCATGACATTTTGCTTTAGGATGACAAGGCCAAGAATGACTGTAGATGCGAGAAAGGAAAAAAATAGATTATGTGAAAGAAGGAGAAAACAAAGAGTGAAAAGTGATCCTGTCTTACGAGAAGAGCTGCTCAGGAAGGACAGAGAGAGATATGCAAGCAAAAAGGCAGCGGGACTTATTATTTCAAGAAGCGAAATGACTCCTCGCAGGCGCCGGATTTTACAAAAGAAAAACCTAATTAGTGCTAGTGCTTATTATAAGAGAAAAAAAGCCAAGTTATCTGTTGCACCAAACGAAGAAAACCCACACAATTTAGTGACACAGTCAAATTCTAATGATGATGGGGAGTCTGCAGAACCACCTCTAAATGTTCATGTTGAATGGATTCTAACTCAACCAAATGAAAGATCAAGTTCAAGGACTCCTTGCTACGATAACAGTCCTTCTGTTTTTAACCCATGTCCAGAACAAGTTGCTCGATGCAGCTTCCCATTTGGCTGTCCACAGTCAAATAAGCGCACTCTTCGATCTAATAGTCGAACTTTGAGTATTTGTGACATTGTGGCGAATAGTTCTCATTACTTAGAAACTAGTAGCCCTGAGGAAACACCACCAGGATCACCTCAACCTACGCCAAGTGTGAGTATAGTATACATTCAGCAGAGTCAACATTGCATCCCAACACATTAGCAAGCGTAGCATGACAACCATAGAAACGGGTTGTCTACGGGTTTTGTCGACGGAAGAATAGAAAAAATGACAGATTGTGATTGTTTAGCTGTCATTTTGTCTATTCTTCCGTTGACAAAACCCGTTTCTTTTGTGGTCAAGCTAAGCGTGCAGGTGGGGTGTATGCGTGAATTGTCTTATTAGTTTTATACAAAAATGTGAAAGTGTGTCTATTAGCAAATGCCATTTTGCTCTTATAAAATAAGACGTTTTGCGAAAACGACATTTTGCGAAAGGGACTTTATGCGTTAGAGTCATTAAAAAAGGACCTTGTGCCTTGTGAAATTGTGCTATGAAACTGTTTCTCTTTATTTGATGTTTATATTTTCATTTCGGTGGCAATTTAAACCTATACTATAATTTCGGTGGATTGCTTTATCATTTCGGTGGCATTTAACCTTTATTATAATTTCGGTGGCATTTAATAATAAAACAGTCACAAACGAACAAAAATTATACAATTATTTTAATCCCCGACTGTTTTGCACCGAAATCGTTTTATTATTTGCGGCTGTGCGCGAGTAATGACGGGGTTACCCTCGTTGTAACCCTTCTTGTCCCGTGTATTTATTTGTCATTTAACTGGTCACTTGTAATGCGTCCCATTTAATTTCGCCTTTGTCTCGGGATAATGCTCCCGTTTGCATGTTGTGGAGGAATTTTAAATGCGCCAATGTTAAAAACATTCTAATTAAAAGTAGGGGAAAACAAACGTTACCATGTTCAGTGCCGGGAACCCTTCTGGAGGGTTCACCTAGTCGCATATGGGATGCCGGGAGCCATCGCGGAGGACTCATTTTAAAAGTAGGTTTTTCTAAGCGAATACAGCATTATAAACCGTGAAAATAAATCTGATGTAGGTAGGTACCTATATTTTAACAAGATTTATAAGTACATATAAAATATGCGGTTTTTTTTGTCCCACTGATCAGGAGGGGCTTGTGGCTAAGTAATAACAGCTGCACGGGTCGATCGATCAGGTTAAGCTATGCTTGCCGCGGTTGGTCTGTGGATGGGTGACCATCTTTACATACCAAGACCCCGCCGTGCCTCGGAAACCACGTTAAGCCTTTGGTCCCGGTTGTCATTTGTAGATCTTTAACAGTCGTCACGGGTAGTTAGAAGCCCAAAAAGTGTCGTGTTACCTAGTAACTAGGTTGTGGAGGTCAGATAGGCAGTCGCTTCATGTAAAATACTGGTATTCAGCTACATCCGGTTAGACTGGAAGCCGATCCACATAGTTGGGAAAAGGCTAGGTAGATTGACTGTTATAAATATTTACAGAAAAATTAAAAGGTTGGAAACTACTTATAGCGACAAGACCCCTAAAAACATTATTTTAGTTCGTTTTACAGTGTTTTATTAGACGGTTTTAAACCTAATGCCGCTAACCGTCCGCGATGGTTAACATTAGCGCAAACGTAATGCCGGCAACCCTCCCGGAGGGTTCACTTCCAATATCTATGGCGGCATGGCGTATGAGTTCTGTGAAAAGTGGGTGGAGTTGAAAGTGTTAATGTAGGTACCTATTTTTGGATCTAAAATTATGTTAATCGTAATACTATCGGAAATTACACAAGTACAAGGTACCTACTTAAACTCAAACCTTAAATATCTGCTCATTTTAGAAATGAAATAGCTCACCTCTACAATGTTTGGAAATATAGATAGGTATGCTTTGCTGTAGAAGTAGGTACGTACACACAGCTACACATCAAGCTATACATTTCCAGTATAAGCCGACCTCTCATTGTACGGAAATCCTATACAATGCGAGATCAATATAAACTGGAAATTTATAGCTTGATGTGTAGCCGTGTGTACTATCGCGGAAAGCCATAACAAACCACCTTAAGGACTATTCTTGCTTGCAGCACTCGGCCGCTATAGAACTGGGGTGGTAATGTGATGATGTTGGTCATAGTGTGCACGGGATTTTGTTTTCGAAGTGGTTAGTTATGGGTTTCCGCGATGGTACCTATGTGAGCAATTCTGAAATCACAAAATGTTTTGAACTATTAACAGTATACATACCAAAGAAGTAAAAAGAAGCTAAGTAATAACAGCAGCAAGGGTCGATCCATCAGGTTAAGTTACGCTTGCCGGAGAAGCCCGAAAGTCTGACAACCAGTCTTACCAAGGGGTATCGTATTACACAGTTACTGGGTTGTGGAGATCAGATAGGCAGTCGCTCCATGTAAAATACTGGTGCAGCTGCATCTGGTTATACTGGAAGCCGACCCCAACATAGGTGGGAAAAGGCTAGTCAGATTGATTGAACAGTTTAGAATATACATACCAAACTTAATTACAAATGCCAATCAAATACTCTGAAATCATTAACATCAAAATTGTTCAAAATACCAAGCAACGTATATGAACGGCAGTGATTTAGTTTTAAAATAAACTTTAATTATAATATTTACAGTAATTAGGAGGTGTGCTCGGTTAGAGCGATACAGACAGAATGCTTACGAAATATTGGTACACACGGCTACACATCAAGCCATACATTTCCAGTAGAACCTTACCTCGCATTGTACAGAAATCCTATTTAATGCGAGATCACTATAAACTGGAAATCCCCTGGCTGGAGGCTTTAAGGAAAGTCCGGTTAAGCAGCCAAGACCTTAGTGGTCAAAATTGCGAGATGCCCTAGATAAAAAAATTAAAAAAACTGGAAATGTAAAGCTTGATGTGTAGCTGTGTGTACTTAGATATTTAATAAAAAAAAGGTTAATCTAAAAAAAACATATTTCTGGAATGGTCCACCATACCACTTCAGATAAACGTAACACATGTGTTAGAAAAAGGTAAAATGTTCGAAAGAGTAAATAAATAACTGCAATCGGTGACATGACATGGCTGTTTAAATAAAAATAATTAATACAAGAGGTTAGAAACAGAGTGTCGTGATTTACTACTATGGGAACTGATGCCTGGTATGCATACGTTCACAATAAGTTACTTGCAAAATGAATATTGACAGCCCTAACCGTATCCCATCCCATTCCCGATCCCGTCCCGATATTTGTTATTAAATTGGTCAATGCAGCTTAATAGGGTTGCCAACCGTACTATAACATATAGTATTGTACTATATTTCGAGTCTGCGTACTATATACTGTTGAAGGAATATATAGTACGCAAAAATACTATATTTTTAACACTGAAAACTAACAAACAAATCCATAATTTAAAAAATAGTGAACGCTACTCTACTACTCTGAAATAACAATTTAAATAAAATCTTTGCAAAAGTAAAAGAATGTATTGAGTTTACTGACAAAACTACATGCCAGAAATGGCAGCATATTTGAAAAAATATTGAAAATAAGTTATTCTTATTATGTTTATCCCGCCACTTTGGCATTCACATAAAGGAATTTTTGGTTATGAATTTGAAATGGCGAGAAGAAAGAAACTGAAGCGTATCTCATAATAAAGAATGAGCTTTTGATTTACATTAATTTAAACATTTAATGTAATAAAGCATTATGTTATGAGATGACACTTGAATTTTAGACATAATATATTGTTTTTAATGCAAGATGTACAAAAATATATAGTTTTTACAAAAATAAATAAGTAACAAATATGCTTTTTCCATAAAATACTATATTTTTTTTAAGTGTATCTACTATATTTTTGTATAGCTCATTTTGAAAAATACTATATTTCGCCGAAGAAATATTGGCAACCCTAGCAGTTATACCCATTGAGCTGAGCTCGCTTCCCGGGAATATCCGGGAATGTTCTCGGTTACATCCTGTGTAGGAATTTTACACGGATATCAATGTGAAATGAAAAGGTAAGAGGGAACGAGCTCAAAGGGAAATGGCTGTCTTTTCCAGTTGAAGTAAGTACGTAGTTTTCCTATTGAAATTGAATTTTCCCATTCCAATGTTTTCACGTTGTTCGTTATTTTGTTGAAGTTGGAGTTATTTTAATGTGGGTAGTTGCTTTGTTGACCTTAGATTATTCTTTTTAAGGTGTTAGCAGTTTAGTTTGGTAAATCATAAAAGTTACGACTTTCTCTGAAGTTAATTAGTTTTATAATCAGCCCATATTGTTCCCACTGCTGGGACACAGGCCTCCCCTCTTCGAGAGGGAGTGTGCTATCTACCACAAGGGCCCAGTGCGGGTTGGTAGATGTCACATATCTTCGAATTTTTGGTTCTAGGACATGTTGGTTTCCGGTGTTTTGAGAGCAGTGGTGATGAAATAATTCACACAAAATAAAGTGCCTGCCTGGGTTCAAATTCGAACCCACGACGAGCTCGTAAGTCGGGGCCGTAGTTGTAAGGAATTAATAAAGCTTTTTTTTTATTTTATTTTTTTAAGTCCGGGCCGTTACCAGAGGCTATCACTGCTCTATTTAATTAGTGCCTGGTTTTAATTTAAATATTTGTGGCCGTGACTGCCTCGTTGGTCTTGTGGTCGCAAGCGTTATCGCTGAGCATGAGGTCCTAGGCTCGATTCCCAGGTCGGGCAAATTGTTATTGGGTTTTTCAATCTGGAATTTTTCAGTTGCAGCCCGAAGTTTGCATTTGTGCCCGGTTGATGGCAATAGGCTCGCCTCCTATTACATGGGACTTAAACATAACTGGCGAAATGCGGGTGTACTAACACCTCTGCCTTACCCTTCGTATGTTATGTTATTTGTGGCCATGTAGTCCCGTTTGGATATTTGTGTTAATTTTTGTGTAAACTTGTATTTTAATTAATAATTTGCGTAGCTACCTGATCAGTTAGTTTACCTTTTTTGCTTTGAGGCACCCGAGGTACCTACTATTGTGTGTATCTTAAATGTATGTAAGTACCATCGGGGAAGCTTATAATTAACCACTTTGAAAACAAAATCCCGTGCACACGATGACCACATCTGTTACCGCCCCGGTTCTATAGCGGTCCAGTGCTGCAAGCAAGAATAGTCCTTACGGTAGTTGGTTATGGCTTTCCGCGATAGTACACACGGCTACACATCAAGCTATACATTGCCAGTTATGCTGATCTCGCATTGTATAGGATTTCCGTACAATGCGAGGTCAGCTTATACTGGATTTGTATAGCTTGATGTGTAGCAGTGTGTACCTACCGTTGTTTCTAACTCCTAGTCGAATGTGTCGACTAACGATAAATACCAACAGATGAGACGCTGCTTATACTATAAACAGGACACAATTTTACGATCGGCTTTGATGACTTTCATACAGCACGTGTTCCTCGTTAAATCTTTATTTCTCGCCCGATATTCAAATAAGAGTGTCTACGAGTCCTCTAGCTAGGCTGTTAACCGATTCATTTAAAACTTTTTACAAAAAAAAAAAAAAAACAACCGACTTCCAAAAAACACTACAAAATGAAAAATAAATTTCGGAAGTCGGTCTTTGGTTTAGTATTTTCGTTATTTGAGCTATTTTTCACTTTGTAGTGTTTTTTGGAAGTCGGTTGTTTTTTTTTGTAAATAAGTTTTTATTTCTCGCTTTTTAGTGGGTCAGTTTGTAATTTATCTAAGTTACTATTAGCCTAATGTCAACTGCTCATCACCTTTTACAAAATAATGCTTTTCCCGATGTAGGGACGTTAATCTTTGAGGAGTTCTCGTGGTACTTTACCATCAGCTCCACTTCTCCATATGCATTGTGACGAGCATAAATTACTTGGCAAACATAAGTATTAAAGTAATCGAATCGCAATCCGTGGAATACTTTTGACTATTGAGAAGTTCCGGTGGCCATCTGTGGTCATCATCATCAGTTCCACTTCACCAAATGATGCTTTCCGAGAGCAACTGCACGAGTTACTATAAAAAGTGTGCGCTTATAATTTTTTAAGAGTTCCCTCGATTTCTCTGGGATCTCTTCATCAGATCCTGGTTTCCTTATCATGGTACCACCCTCGGGATACCTCCTTTCCAACAAAAAAGAATCATCAAAATCGGTTTATAAACGACGAAGTTATCCGCGAACACACATTAAAAAAAATATTTAAATACGGTCGAATTGAGAAACCTCCTCCTTTTTTTGAAGTCGGTTAAAAACTAGCTTGTAAATACTTATGTACACACGGCTACACATCAAGCTATAGGTTCTTTTCCAGTTTATGCTGATCTCGCACTTTATAGGATTTCCGTACAATGCGAGGTCAGCTTGTACTGGAAATGCATAGCTTGATGTGTAGCCCTGTGTACCTACCTAATCTAATCATGTACTTTAGTTATTATAGTGTTCGTATTCATGCGTGTATTACTCGATAAAATCAAAGCTCGATAAATATCACATTTCCGAAGGCACATCTCCGTTTCGTACTATCGCCCCGCGCTTTCACTTTTTGATCGCAGTTTGTACTTATCTACATAGCCCACTTTCAACAATAATTGCTAAACCCCCAACAAAACTTCCTTTGTTAATTCAACTGACGCTAATAGCCACTAATATGGTTATATGGTTCAGCTCTTTAGCCTCCTTAGCGCCTTGAAGTCAGTGCTATGCAACGCAAATGCACGCGCTATCGTTCCGGCTCGCAACGTCGCGCGGCTATTATTACGTAAGCGACGTTGCCGTTCCGCTAGACACCGGTCTCGCCGCTCTCGCCCGCCGTGCCCCTCAGTCTCGCTAGAGCGCTTTCGATATTACAACGTCAATTGCGACATTCATGATGGATTCAAATTCAAATTCGTTCGATATGTATTCTCCAAAAATAGAAATGGACTCTGAGAGTGAGAGGGAGTATTCGAGGCGAGATATGAAGTTCGATAGTGCCAAATTTAAGGTTCACTGGAACTCTGAGAACACGATGAAGTTGATTGAGACTATGGAGAAGGAGTGTAAGGAGTTGTGGGACACAAAGAATCCGTTGATTAGAGATCGGAACGCGCGGCAGGCGAGGTTGGAGTTTTTAGCGGATATGTTTGGGACGACATCGGAGGAGATGAGCAGGAAGATTCACAATTTGCGCACACAGTTCAACAATGAGTTGCGGAAAATAAAGCGGCGCCAAGTTGTGCGTAGTGGTTGGGAGTACTTCGACGCCCTCTCGTTTCTGATGCGAGCGCCCTCTACCGATCCTCTGGAGACAGTTGACGCAGTTAATTTGGAGGTAAGTAGCCTCACTACAACACGTTTAAAGATTTGCGCGCTCGATTTTTATCAATGTTTACAAATTTTTCATTCTTGTTTTTGATGACAGCGGAATGTCAGCGTGCTAGGATTTTATCGCTTGACTAGGCTGGGCTGTTATCAAAAGTGATGTGTGTCGCAGTTTGTTATTATTAGTTTAACGGATATTCGAATAAGTATTGCAAACATTAGTTCCACAATTCACTTGAATTATTGTTACTTATATAACTAACATTATGAATGATTTTCGTTTCGCATGTTTATTTTAAAGTTTATGCGACAGAAAAATGACGTTTCTGGGACAGATAATGCAGTAATTAGTATAGACAGTTGTTTTTTTTTTGCGGGTAGAATATGAAGTCCAATGAGGTCGTATTAGCCATAACTAGCCAAGAGCGAGTCGGGCTCGCACAATTTCGGGTTGTGTAGGTGTACTTACTTACCTTCCGTACCAGTGGTCAAAATGACTGACACTGGTGCTACCTAAGTAGGTATTCGTGTTTTTAAATTATTTGTTTACAAATAAAGACGACCGTGTTTTTTATATTTTTAAATAAAAGTAGTACTTACTCAAGTCAATGATTTAATTAATGCTACGTACCCGGCATAATATTGTTTTCTCTTAGAAAATAAAACTTCATGGAGCAACATTGTTTCATTTAAAACGAAAGTTTAGAGTCATTGTCACAAGGTCTCTATTACCTTGCCTCTGAGAATGTAATCACGTGGCTGACTTCTAACGAAAACCAGCTGCGGGGAATAGGCGTACAAGGTCAAACAAATTAAGACCGTATGTGAGTTGTATAAGGTTTGTTTTTAAGGCACGTCGGCATTCTCTAGGTATGGTTCCGTACAAAATTATTGTAGATGAACAGGTATTTTGTAGGTAGGTAGAAAAGTTCATTTATATTTTTCTTGAACATGTCCACAATTATTAAGATTTTTAGGTAAGAATTCGTGAATAGTTTAGATATAATAAGTAGGTAGGTAGGTAAGTAGGTACCTACTTACTGAAATATGTAAGTACTTAGGTACTGAAGGAAAAATTACTTTAAGTATTAATAAAAAATAAAAAACACGAAGAGAAAAAAAAAGCTTCGTTGTCTAAGCGGTTCCGTCATATTAATTATAACGGCCGGCCTTCATGAAAATCTGACATTTTCTCCAGCATGCGTAGTACCTATGACAACCATAGAAGCGGGTTTTCTACGGGATTTGTCTTGGTTTTTTATTTCTAGCAAGTTGTTTTAGATAAGAAACGCGACGTGCCTGTCCTACTAACGCAGAGATTTGATAATAATTCTATCCCTTTCCCGCACGATGTCGTCGACCGTGCACGATGACGCTGCGCACTGCCACACTGCGCCGTCTAACTACGCGACGCGCAGCCCGTCATTTTGTAATGGGCTCGCATTTGGTCCGCACGTCTCACCAAGTCTCACGTGGTTTTGTCACACTATAAAGTTTTTATTAGCGAAATTTCATAAAATGGATATTCAATTGACTGAGCAACTAATTGAAGCGGTCAAAAAAAAGGCCTTTTCTCTATCTAACAACACATCCTTACTTTCGTGTCCCACTAAAACAACGTTACGCTTGGCGAGAAATTCAACTGGAGTTGCACAAACCTGGTAAGTACTATTTATGCTTTATGCTTTGGTTTTCTAGGAAAACGGTTCCGAAATCTGTCACTATCAAAAGTACCTATTTGACATTACGATGTCAAAAAAAAAAAAAACTGAAGGTACAGCCGTTATTGTGTGACTGTTAACCTCTTTCTTAGGAAACCATAGCTTTACTTGCTTTTTATGTACCTAAGTAACAATGTTGTATCAAATATTTTACATAAGATTTTACTTGCGTCAAAGGCTTCAAATATTAGATAACCTCAAGCTAACTTTTGATTTGAGCCTTCATTTTAGCTAATGGTTTCGGCACCCTATAAGCGTAACTTATTTTGAAGGAAATGGCTAATCCATTGCTTCTTATGCTCGAAAAATTTGTATGTTCAACAACGTAAATAACGCAATAAATGTTGTTGAACTGTCAAAATGAAACAGATAGTGGTTGATCGTGTGTCACGCAAGTGTTTCAATTTTATATATTTTATAACTGATGCATCATAATATTTTTCAGCCGGCATTTTGAAGAACAAGTGGAATGGCTTAAGAAGCACGTACGGAAAATATAAACGGTCACAGCGAAGCATTGCCATCAATCCCTCTAATGTCAAGAAAGTTAAACTTTGGAACTGGGCGTGGGGACCTTATTTGTCTTTTCTAGACCAAAATCCTATGGGTAGTACTCAAGATCCTTTGGATGTGACTCAGAGTAGCAGCAGCCAACAGTTTTCGGCTAATGAAGAAGACAGTGATAATTCTACTTCTAATGATACGCCTACAAGTACACAAAATAGGGAAGGAACAGTGAAAATTAAACCCAGTTCTGCATTAGCAGAAACTTTAAATACTAAAGAAAGATATAGAATGAAAAGAAGAATTGATTCGGATCCAAAGATGGACGACAGAAGAGAGATTAAAGAAGAAAAAGAAGAAGTAGGAATGATACAAAATGTTCAAAAATCAACAAGTAGCGTTTGTAATAACGAGAAAGTAGCAGTAAAGTGTGACGCAGTGGACTTATTTTTTTTGGGATATGCTGATACATTCAAAAGACTTTCTCGTAGAAAACAAGTGACTGTAAAATTCGAAATCGCTAAAGCTTTTATGGAGGCAGAACTAGGTGATATTTCGGACCCATAAACCTGATTAATGTGCGTACCTACCAGGCTATATAAGTACGGATTGCATTCTAAATGGAAGTATTCGAATAATATATCGACATCATTTACAGCCTGACTTAGAAATATAAAAAAAATGCCTTAGTGCAACAGTTAACAAACCAATGATATGCAGTTGACTGTATATTGTTACTTGGTCCGGTACCACATCGATTTTAATGTGCAACGTCTGTAAATCGACAAAATCGACTGGGAAAACTGATAATAATACTTTGAAAAATAAATTGTCATAATTCGACGGCCACCACGTAAAGTATCGAAACTGCAAAACCTCTACTTTACAGGAGAGCGATTCTAAGTTAAGATTTAGATTTTTGTCGAACATGAAATTTGAAAATTTTATATTACCGATGTTTCTAAAGTGGAAAATTTTACCGTTTTATACTGTCTACTATAGTTTTTGATAATTATTACACTTTTTCTAATATTACACATTCGATAGTTTACTTGGTTACTGCTGGTTACTTTTTTACCGAATATGCCAAATTCGATAGTTTTTTATGACAAAATATTCTATATAGTCTAATATCGAATGTGCCCGTTTCGATACTGTTCCGCTGCAACAATTTCTAGTAAACTATTGAATGTGGTACTTTCGATTGTTTTCTTTGTTACATTGCTTAAGTCCAGGTAACATAAGACTAGATTGGATATGAGATACCTGCCTACTATTTTATCCACACATGCGTTCGCTCGCAATTTCGGGTAACACTGACGAAACAGGTAGTTTCGTGTCGCGTCCGCACACCGCTGACCACGTATAATATCGAAAGTGGCAAGTTCGATGTTTTAATGTGTTCAGTTTATGTACTTTCGATTTTGTTCAATTGAAAAACAATTGAGGGTATAAAAATTAGTACATATTTTTATATAAAATCATACATCTTTATCTCTATTTGCTATTAGTGCAATAAAACGAAAATGGCTTTTTTGTAATTTCGATAGTATACGTGGGGGCCGTCGAATTATGTATTTTAATACTGATGGCTCAGTTAGTGTCATCGATATTTTTTAAATTTTCATTTATGTATTTGTAAGTAAAATAAACGTATGAAGTATAAAAACTTATCTATATTAAATGACGATAATTTTTAAAAAAGTGATATCTATATATATAGTACCTGGTGGTTACTACAGTTATTTAATAACACATACATAACATCACGCTTTGTTTCGTCGAAAGGTTGGGCAGAGGTGTACCTGCAGCACACCCTCATTAATAATTTGTTCATATAATAAAATAGTGCCTATATTATTATTGTAATAATTAAATTTAATCTTTTTTAAACACTGTTTTACTGCTAGAAATAGAAACAAAGGCGTATTCCAATTGGATTTCACTTTGTGGGATTCGTTAGGAATGTGAATAAAATTAATATTTTGTCCCAAACCAATTCCTGGTGCCAACCGATCTCAGTACGAAATGATCCCAGCTGTGAAATAATAAATGAAAATAAAGAATACTTATAATTTAATATCGAAATAAAAAAGTAAAGTAACAGTTTGTGCATAAATAGTAAAATAAAAATAAATGCCATTTCAACAATATTCAAAGACGGACCACACGATACGTACGCTCTTATTCGTGGGATGTTATTTAAGGATGGCCCCGCGAAATTCAAATTTACTTACGTTATTTGCAATTTGCAAAGTCAGTGTCAGGTTGTATCTTTATCATAATATGAGTCTAATAGTAATAGTCTAGTAGTAATAGAATTTTATAAATACATATTTGTTATGGTCGCGAATAATATTTTGATCTAAATACAATCTGACACTGACCTGCAAATTGCGAAAAGCATAAGAACATTTGAATTTCGCGGGCTACCACTGCGATACACTTAACTTTAATTTTGGAAGTCGGTACCTTTGTCTATTTAAAAAAATCGGCCAAGTGCAAACTCAAACTCAAAGCATTTATTTCAATTAAACCATTTATAGGCACTTTTGAACTGTCAAAGAATCGGTCAGTTAGTAAGAAAGTTGAAGCTAGTTGCCCATTCCAAAACGTAGATCTCTATGGAGAAGAACGGGCAAGAAACTCCAAGGCCACTCTTTTAAATATAGATATTACAAAATTCTGGGTACATTATTCTGGTTGCTTCTATATGTGAGAACAATGTACAAAAAATAATTAAAACAATTGAAAAATATAAGATTAAAAATAAGCCCTGGCAGATAAGAGATGACCAGTCTCAACTGACGGCGCCCGTTCACGAACATGACGCGTGGATCAGCACCATCCAGCTCAACCATTTTGTAGGGAACCGAATGATCCAACACACTCGCCACCATCAGTGAGACATTTTAGTGAGCTTGACAATCTCTCAACTGCCATGCTCTTTCAAGTCAACATACGTCTTAATAACATAATAAACGGCTCCATGGTACTCACATTTACAAAAAATCAAAAAATGCTTCTAATTTATACAAAACTATAGTTTGCAATGTATTTAAGAAATTAATAGAATTTTACTACCAAAAAGTAAGAAAATGCGTGTCGGACCACGCACAATGAAGGGTTCCGTAGTTGGGATGAATTTATCTCAATTTTTGTACGGCGTTTTTTATGTTCGCAGTTCTGGATATAAAAGCGGGTTAAATTTCCTTATGAATTAATTTAATAAAATAAAAGACGCCGTACAAAAACTTTACAGCACGCAGTTTTTTCTTCCTCCTGAAAAGTTACTTCTTTTACACTTACGAGGTTTTCACTCTAAGGCGTCGCTATGGTCTTAAAATAACATGGCAAATCACTCAATATTGTGCGTACAAACTTACATTTGCAGTTGGAACGTATGGGGAGCATGTTTTTCAACTACAATGTTAAGTTTGTTCTTGGGATAAATTCGTCCCAACTACGGAACCCTTCATTGTGTGTGGTCCGACACACACTTGGCCGGTTCTTTTACTTTAGGATAGGGTATCTTCGCTTTTGCTGGCAAAAAAACCACGTTTAAAAAATATGCAATTTATTTAGTAGTAAAAAATAAGAAAGCAACACTCAGGCACACTATTATCCACAATCTTATTTTATGTAATTATTTTAATTTAAGTATTATTAAGAAACGTTTTTTTGACATATCTAATCTGACGATTTTGCTGCTTCGTTTACGACAAAGCTGTCAATGTCACATTCTTATAGTGTTGTGCGGTTGAGTGTACAATTATACACCTGTGTTGCCATTCAAACTTACATATAGTAACTACAATATAATTAGTGTTATTGTAGGATGCAAGATTAATAATTATCACCTTTTGATACTTTAGTTGATACCTATTTCCATTTATAATGAAAAGCGTACAGCCTCTTCCAGGTCTGTTACGCGAATTAATAAGTTCGATAACACGTTTAGCGATCTGAAATATCACCTAGTTCTGCCTCCATAAAAGCTTTAGCGATTTCGAATTTAACGAGCACTTGTTTTTTACGAGAAAGTCTTTTGAATGTATCAGAATATCCCAAAAAAAATAAGTCCACTGCGTCACAATTTACTTCTACGTTCTCGCTATTGCAACTGTTATCAAAGGTACTTGTTGATTTTTTAATATTTTGCATTGTTCTATCTTCGTCGTTCTGTTCTCCCTCCACCTTTGGTTCCGAATCAAATCTTCTTCTCCCACTATATCTTTTTTTTAGATTTTCTTCTAATGCAGAACTGTTCTCAGAGCTAGGTTCAATTTTCACCATTTCTTCTTTATATGGTAAACTTATAGGCGTATCATCTTCATTCTCTTCTTCCTTCACCTTTGGACCCAAATCAATTCTTCTTCTCCCACTGTATCTTTTTTTTGTATTTTTTACTAATGCAGAACTGGGCTCAGGGCTAGCTTCAATTCTCACTATTTCTTCTCTATGTGGTGAACTTATAGGCGTGTCATTGGTAGCAGAATTATCACTGTTTTCTTCATTAGCCGCCAACTGTTGGTCACTGTTCTGAGTATCATTCAAAGGATCTTGAGGCTCATCCACATAATCTTCATCTAGAAAAGTCATATATTTTCCCCACGCCCAGTGCGAAAGTTTTACTCTTTTGGGAATAGGGCTATTGTTGGCAATCCCTTGAAATCGTTTAAATTGTGTGTACGTGCTTTTTAAGTAGTTCCACTTACTCTTCAAAAAAGTTGCTGAAAATATTATAATGCATCAGGTACCTTACAGAAAATTATTGAATAAGTGTTTACAATAGTTAATTGATTCAGGCGTGACCTTGCGGAAATCCATTACAAAATACAATAGAACTAGTTCCCTAGAATATTAATAATGAATTGCAATTATAACATTGAATTTGATGTTGTAACAATTTTAGGTACCTATAAAAAAGGCCAAGTGCTTTTTGAAAGATTCAAAGATTCCAAATACTTTTTTTACATCTAAAACTAAATATTCGGTATTACGATATTAATTATTGCATTTCATAATCAATAATTTAGTTCCTTCATCATTTCAGCCGAAAGACGTCCACTACTGGACATAGGCCTCCCCCAAGCACCGCCACTTCGACCGATTCTGTGCTTTCCGCATCCAGCGGATTCCTGCGGCCTTCACAAGGTCATCGGTCCATCTTGTGGGAGGCCTTCCAACGCTACGTCTTCCGGTACGTGGTCGCCACTCCAGAACCTTTCGACCCCATCGGCCATCCGTTCTGCGAGCAATGTGCCCTGCCCATTGCCACTTAAGTTTGGCAATTCTTCGGGCTATGTCGGTTACCTTGGTTCTCCTGCGGATCTCTTCATTTCTGATTCGATCACGTAGGGAAACTCCAAGCATAGCCCTCTCCATTGCCCTTTGGGTGACTTTTAGCCTTCTGATAAGGCCCATTGTGAGCGACCACGTTTCAGTACCATAGGTCATCACTGGCAACACGCACTGGTCAAAGACTTTCGTCTTGAGACACTGTGGTATGTGGGACGAAAAGATATTGCGTAGCTTCCCGAACGCTGCCCAGCCGAGTCGGATTCGACGATTGACCTCTTTCTCGAAGTTGGACCTACCTAGCTGGTCGTTTAAATTGTGTGTACGTGCTTTTTAAGTAGTTCCACTTACTCTTCAAAAAAGTTGCTGAAAATATTATAATGCATCAGGTACCTTACAGAAAATTATTGAATAAGTGTTTACAATAGTTAATTGATTCAGGCGTGACCTTGCGGAAATCCATTACAAAATACAATAGAACTAGTTCCCTAGAATATTAATAATGAATTGCAATTATAACATTGAATTTGATGTTGTAACAATTTTAGGTACCTATAAAAAAGGCCAAGTGCTTTTTGAAAGATTCAAAGATTCCAAATACTTTTTTTACATCTAAAACTAAATATTCGGTATTACGATATTAATTATTGCATTTCATAATCAATAATTTAGTTCCTTAGTTAGCCACATTTCTTAATTCCATACAGTAATATTGATAAAATTAACCAAAACAGGTAAATATTTGTCAGCTATTTACGACGTTGCCAACTTTTAGGATAAACCCTCTTAGGATTACTAATAACTTTTAGAAACACGAAGGTAAATAAAAATCATACGTACCATCTTTGTTTAGCTCCTGTTCAATTTCCCGCCAAGCTTCTTGCTGCCATAATTTGTTACGAATAAAAGGATGACTGTTTGAATAGAGCACAGGCCTTTTTTTGACAGCTTCAAGTAGTTTTTCAGTCAATTTAATATCCATTCTGTCGAATTTTGCCAACAAATACTTTAGATAGTGACAGGACCACGCGAGACGTGCGGATCAAATGCGAGCCCGTTACAAAATGGCGGACCTGCGCGGAGTTTGACGGCGTGGCGGTGCGCGGCGTCATCGTGCACCGCCGACAATGTTATCGCGCGGGAAAAGGACAAATTTATTCTCGAATCTCTGCGTTAGAACAGGCAGGTCGCGTTAGTGTCGTTGTTTGTATCTAGAACGGTTTACTTATAAAGGCTGGTGCAGACCAGCGCGATATTCTAGGCGCGACAAGGGTCGCGCTGCCTGTAGCGCCCGCGATATCGCGCCAGTTTGTACGAGCCTTAAACCCAGTTTTACTTCTGTGGTTCCGCAGTCGTTTTTTTGCATCACTAAATAAAAAGCAGTTTGTAATTATTATTTAAGTATATAATTTTAACCCAGAGATAATTTAGCTAGTCCAGTAAGGATGATAAATCTTGCTGAGAATTTTATGTGTTCAATGTTGAAAGAGTTGTAAAACTTCGAAAATATTTAGAATTATTCGAAATATTCAAACTACCTACTTTTATCAAACAAGTCAAATTGAAGATAATAATTCGACAACTAAAATACAAAGTAAAAATAAATACTTAGAACGTGTTAGTGGTAAGTTACAAAAGCAGTAGGTACAAACCAGTACATAAAAAAAAATAAAAAAATATGATAGTTATTATGACACAGATATTGGGTATTTATTCACAACACAACACACACACATGTATGTCACTACAGTATATTTGATTTTGTGAGCAATTTTTTTTTTTTTTTTTTTTATATTAACCTATCTTTTATTACATTATATTTTATTCTGATTTATTAAAGCGGACACACACTTATCTGTTTATTATTCTAGCGTATGGCACTCGTGGGTTGCAGCTGAAAATCAGCGTCAGGTGGCAGGTGGTACACTTTGTGTTGTCATCTGACAATATGCTGAGCTGAGGCCCTTTTGGCATTATAATCATTGTTTTTTGTTTTTTATAGTTATAAGGTGTATTTTCTCTGCTGTAATGCCAATAAACGCATTTTTCTTTTTTTTCTTTCTAAAAGCTGGCATCTTAGGGTAAGATTCACAAACCGAACTTTGACTTTGCTAAGCGTCGCACCAATGTGAACATTGTTTGTATACCATTAACGTTCATTTTCGAAGGAAACGCTTGATTATATTTGGTTAAACGAAAATGAGGACAAAAATCATAACAATAAGGTTTATATTCGTATGAAACACTTTAATTGTAGTCAAAGTACGATCTGTGAATGTTGCCCTCATTCTATATTGAAACTTCGGACTACACTATTATTCCATTTGAAATAAGATTAGACATTTAAAACAAATCTTTTTTACAGTCCGTTTAACCGATTTTGTCTTCTATATTGAAAGCATAAGGATGGCATTAAAAGCAAAAAAGTGGTTACAATAGCAACTGTTTACTGCGGCTGCCTTTTTTCATCCCACCAACGCAATAGAAGTCAAAATCGGTTGAACGGACTATAAAACAGGTTTATTTAAATGTCTAATCGTTTTTCAAATGGAGTATTGATAGGCCAGCTCAAGGTCAAAAGTTACCAATGATGTGCGGTGCAATCGACTGCAAATTAATGTTGTTTTTTCCTGTCACTGTCCTGTTTTTTGTTCGTGTACCTACATTGTATTAATTTACAATCTAAAATGGAATGGTTCTTTATGAATAGGGATGATGCCTAGGTAAAAAAAAGAAATTCTATTTAGTCCGTCCTTCAGATAATAAAAATATATTAGACACGTATTTTTTGTTTTATCATATTAATAAAAAATGACTTAGATAACACGCATTAAAGTTTGGGAGTGCCCGCTCGCTACGTCACAACTCAGTATAAAATCTAGCAAGGCGTGACGTCATGCCACATTTTAACTCAATGTATCGCCGTAATCTTTTGATTACGTCAAAAAAGAAAAAATACGTGTCCAATATTTTTTATTAACCTACTAGCCGGACAAAAAAAAAATTGACACTGGCCTATAAATTCTGCTAATGTGAAATTTAAATATTAATGTTTGTGTTTGTAATGTAAAAGCAAATCGCACTAACTTGCAAACGCTCTGACAGGGTACATCCTTATACTGACTAAAAACCTATATTTAATCAGCATACAATGTTCCCACTGCTGGGACACAGGCCTCCTCTCTATGAGAGGGAAAACCTATGGAAACTATAAATTGTACAATACAAATACGTAGGTAATTAAATGCAAATAAACAAATAGGTACTTAAATAAATTTAGTGAAATGAAAATTAAATAATTAGGTAATTACCTACTTATGTACCTAGCTAAGTATAGGTATTAATTTACAAAGTAATATGGTTCGGAAACACTGACCTCAGCCTGCTTAAAGGCTCTTTCAGAAAAGTGTGCGCGCCTGTTTGTAGGAGCCTTAAATATAAGTATGTGAAGTGTTATTTATTTTATAAGTAGGTAAGCTTACAAAGAAAATATAATTTATCATTAACACCACAACATGACTGTTAAATTACCTAGCTATAATAATAAATAATTATTATTTTTATTCGGCGAACAGTTTTGTGAAGCAAAATACTTACATTTCTTGTGACTACGTACACAGATCAACTACTTACTTACTTAAATAGTATTCAAACAAAAATTAAGTAAGTACTTACCTACACATTCCGAACTCAAGCGCATAACAAACTTTTATTACGCAAGTAGGTAAGTACTTACCCAAGGAATTGAAGGAAACATTCCCGGAAGTAACCAATTGAATTATTCGCAGAAGTTATAAATGAATGAGATAGAGAAGAGACGGCGCGCCGACTAATCTTGATACCTAGTTAGCGCCAGTAACGCCATCTAATAGATAAGAATGAAACTAAATTAGAAGTATATACGTTTTCCGCGCGCCAGCGTAGTCGCTGCATGATGACAGCGCGCGCGGCGTCATTAACCAAGTGCAGGCCCGCCATTTTGTAATGGTATCGCGTCTGGTCCGCACGTCTTAGTCTCGTGTTATTTTTCTCAATATCTAAAGTAAAATCAGCGAAATTTAACATAATGGTTAAGTTTACTGAAAAACTAATTGAGGCGGTCAAAAAAAGGCCGGTTCTCTATTCAATAAGTCATCCTCGCTTTCGTAAGTTCAGCGATGAACAAACAAAAGCTTGGCGGGAAATTGAACTGGAGTTAAACAAAGATGGTATGTACTGACTTTTTATTACAAATTAATGCTTTAGAAAACACTTTAAAAGATTTGTTTTGCTTCATAGACCATATTTTAATATACCTATTAGGATATACAAAAATACGTCGATGTCTGTATTTCTTGGTAAAAAGCACGGAAACATTCTGCTTCAAAAGGAAACGGGCAACAGATCATCTATTTATAGTTGATTTCTATAATTAAAAAATCTTTATTTAATAAGTAGGGTACTACTTGGTCTTTTTTATGAATTTCGTCTATTTTTCTGTTAGATTTAATTTAGGTAGGTAAGTACTTCCCTTTATTCAGAAATTATTCAAAAAAATTCTGCCCGTTTACGCAAATATTAGGAGACACCTAAATCAGTGATTCCCAAAGTGGTCCAGGTGGACCCCCAGGGGTCTACGGGAGACACGACAGGGTCTACGTTGGCGTGAAATAAAATTGTTTTTTGACGAGTTTTAGGAATATGGTAGAAATGTAGCAGCAGCGGGTCCACCGAAACTAGGAAAATTTTGAAATAAGTTTGGGAGTCTCTGACCTAAATAAACGCATAAATAATATTGCACTTTTATTTAGGCAATAATTTAAAAGGATTCATCGACACAAAGACAAAGAAGATTTAAGTGTCTCCTAGTGTTAATAAAAACGGGCATTAGACACTTAAGTATTAGAAACTATTAGACATATGGTACCTACTTCCTAATACTTACTTATATATTTTGTGTTACTATTGAAACATCCTATTATTTCTCAGGTCTTTTTTTGAGAAAAAAGTGGAGTAATTTAAGAGGCACTTACAGAAAATTTAAAGCAGCAGAACTCTTTGCCAACAAAACCTCTTCTACCAAAAAAGAACTACTTTTTAACTGGGTGTGGCGAAACCACATGAATTTTCTAGAAGATTATGTGGATGAGTCCCTAAATCTTTCGGAAGACACTCACGATCATGTGGATGAGACTCAAGATCCTTTGGATGACACTTGGAGTAGGAGTTCACAGTCTGCGGCTAATGCAGAAGACAGTGATAGTTCAACCAATGATGTATCTATAAGTTCAGAAAAAATTTGAAGAAACTGTCAATATTAAACTTTCTCTTGTACCTCTTGTTCCTGCTTTATTAGAAAATCGAAGTACTGAAGACCGAAACAGAAGTAATAGAAGAATTGAATTGGTTCCAGAAGTGGACGAGAAAGAAGAGAGTGAAGAAGGTAGAATGATACAAAATTCGCAAAAATCACCAAGTATCTATAACTACAGTTGCGATAAAAAAAAAGTAGCAGTAAAGTGTGACGCAGTGGACTTATTTTTTTTGGGATATGCTGATACTTTCAAAAGACTTTCTCGTAGAAAACAAGTGACTGTAAAATTCAATATCGCTAAAGCTTTTTTGGCGGCAGAACTAGGTGATATTCAAGAAAATAAGTAATACTTTCGCTTACAATAAATCGATCACAACAGTACCAGCACCCTGATTGCGTAACACACTTTTGAAGGATATTGCTAATCCATTGCTAAAATAAAACTCATTGCGATTAGGGTTACCATTTCGAAATTTTAAAAGTTCTGACAAAAAACCAGACATTTCCAAAAAATCCGGATATTTAACTTTTTAATCTTATTTCTTCAGTATTTTTTTTTTTCTTTTAAAGTCCAGACAAATGAGAAGGTAGGACATAGTCCGGACGGGGGGCCAAAAAGCCGGTTAGGTCCGGATAAATCCGGACGGATGGTAATCCTAATTGCGATCAGTTGTCATTTTAAGCCAGTGGTACTGTGGAAGAATGTAATAATCGGGAAAGGTTTCCAGATTATCACATTTTACCATCACTACGATGCAATGGATAGGTGGAGGTAGCAGGTACCTACCACAACTAAGTACTTATGTAAACAGATTTTAATGGCAACAAGACAATACATAGTTAATCCCTGTAGCCATTAAAACCGGTACCACAAAGAATTTATTTAATTAATTTTCTTTCTTGGTAACATTGTTAGTATATTAATATCATGAATTCTATAAGAAAAACTTTGTTAAATAATTGTGGCTAGATGAAAATAAGATTTTTGACAGCTTACCGTGACTTATTTTTTTATTGTATTCAATAAATTGTATATTTTTAAACATTGTTTTTCTGCCACAAATAGCAACGATCCCCAAAAGCACAAACAACGCGACAAAAAATTTAAATGCGGTAGTTGCCTTGGTTAAAAAAAAGAAATTCTATTTAGTCCGTCTTTCAGATAATAAAAAAATATTAGACACGTATTTTTTGCTTTATTAATCAAAAATAACTTAGAGAAGACGTATTAAAGTTGGGGAGTGGGGGCTTGCTACGTCACAAATCAGTGTAAAATCTAGCAAGGCGTGACGTCATGCCACATTTTAATGCAATGTATCGCCGTAATCTTTTGATTACGTCAAAAAAGAAAAAATACGTGTCCAATATTTTTTAATAATCTACAAAACGGACAAACAAAAAAATTTTGGAGACATTCTCAGTTTCATGTAGGTATCTTGTTGTTTGTTGCCCAATTTCATGTACTTAGACACATCTTTTTAAAGCCGATACAGCATCCTATATTTTGGTGTCGCTTGTCTCATCAGAGAGTTTTGGTGTTCCTTTGATGTCACATATTTGTGTTGCCAATTGTCTAAAACTTAATCAGCCTATAATGTTCCCACTGCTGGGACACAGGCCTCCTCTCAGTGAGGGGGAGTTGGCCGTAATCCACCACGCGGGCCCAGTGCGGATTGGTAGTTGTCACTTGTATATCCACAAATGATGAATGAAAGAAACTCAATAATAGGTACTTTGCCCGAACCGTAGTTCGAACTCCGGATTCAGCACTCGCGTCTGCGCCCACTAAACCAAAGAGGCTGTCAACTTAAAAAGTGTATTGATAATTTTAAAGTCAATACAATTCATAAATCTTGGACAGACTAAGGCGTGTTGCTGATTCTAATAATTATAATTCTGTAAAGTCATATTTGTTCAAATATAAAATGTCAAATGACTCGAAAATTGTTGACATTTGTGTAGGAGTCGTAAGCTAAACCTCTCCTACATCCCTTTAATGGATTGCCGACGTATAACTAATAAATAATCCTATATATTGGAATTCATTGTATTATTTCGATGTCAGCACACGAAACGCCTGCGCGGCTCCCGCTCCCGACCCGCTCCGCGCCCGACCCGCGTACGCGTTTCGTGTGCTGACATCCATATAATACAAGGAATTACAATATATATACAAGCCCGCCGTATTGCCGTCCCGACACGCGCCCGACACGCACCCGACACGCACCCGGTTTGTGTGTGTGTTGATCTTTTAATGTCTTTAATACACGTATGAAATAGGTACTGTATTTACTTAGCTCGAGCAATGTATAAGTTTACTATATAGATCTCAGTCGAAATAAGTGGACTTACTTACACAATACTTTTCTCACCCAGCTTGCGGAATTCCAAGCTGATGAAGAAGAGGAGTTCGGAGCAGCTGCTCGGGCGCATACAGCCCTGGCCCTGAACAACGGTAACAGCAGTAGCAGCAGCCCCAGCAGGCGACTGCACAAGCCCCTCAGGGTTGCAGCATCAGCCCCCCTGCCTATGCCACCCAGTGCTAATCCTCTTCTATGGCCTGAAGAACCTACGCCAAGGATTAGACCTGGACTTAATGCTGATGAATGTCAAGTAAGATAATTATAATATCCCCTACAATGCATTAGGTAATACTAGCAGTGCCCCGCGGTTTCACCCGCATAAGTCTCGATCCCGAGGGAACATCGGGATAAAAAGTATTCTATGTGTTAATCCAGGTTATAAACTATCTGGGTGCCAAATTTCATCCAAATCCGTTCAGTAGTTTTTGCGTGAAAGAGTAACAAACAAATATCCATCCTTCCTCACAAACTTTCGCGTTTATAATATTAGTAGGATTAATTAATATTAAAACAATATATTAGTTGGATTCTCCAATGGGTGATCTACAAACCCAGAACAACGAGAATATTGGAATAGAATATACCTACATAGAATACGGGAATCATTTCCGCGACCCGCAACGCAAGCCAATCGCCCAAGCTTTACACCACCGTGCCATGAATTCTTCATGACTAAAATACTAGATTCTGGTATTATTTTAATCAAAGTACGTACATGTCCTATCCTGCATAATAAGCCTATAATGTTCCCACTGCTGGGACACAGGCCTCCTCTCTTCGAGAGGGAGTGGGCTGTAATTTACCACGCGGGCCCAGTGCGGGTTGGTAGATGTTACATGTCTTCGAATTTTTGGTTCTAGGACATGTCGGTTTCCTCACGATGTTTTCCTTCACCGTTTTGATAGCAGTAGTGTTGAAATTATTTACATAAAATAAAGCGCCTGTCTGGGTTCGAACCCACGACCTACAACTCGTACGATTTAACGGCCGGCCACCACTGCTCACTGGGCCACGCCCACTACTGCTCTTATGTCCTATCATAAATAGTGCTAAATGTTGATTTTGTTAGAAAACTATACTTTTTGAATTATCAATCAAGCTTGTTTATTATCGACCCCGACGTAGAATGTTTAACCCTTCAAATAAATATTTGATCAAATTCCGTGGCGTCGAATGAATTCCGTCCGTTCGGAGTTCTGAGTTATTGCATGACTTCAATAATGCGAATATTTTCATTGTTTTTGAACTAAGCGGTCGATGATTAAACTTGACGAGATTCCAGGAACTACACAGTTACATTAGTTATAGTTTCCGGGACTTATTAAAGAATAAAATATAGACAAAGAATTATTTTCTAAAATAGTTGAGTAACACACATACGTTTTGTAACATTCCCGTACATTATGTTACATAAATAAAATTATCTTCTGCTTTCACAATATTCATTAATGTTGGTATCAGGCGAACATAGAAAAAAGAGAGACCATGACAATATCCTTTTTCCCCAGATATTCGGCGACTTCGTGGCCTCAGAGCTCCGTACGCTCCGCTCGCACGAATCTCGCAAGCGGCTGAAGAGAATGATCCAGAAAGCCATCCTCCAAATCGGAGAGGAAGAGGATGTCAATGTGATCAGTGGATGACAACGACGTCTATCACTGGATTCCACTGAGTAAACTGTTGGGTAGCCAACAGCCGGTTTCTTCAGAAAAAATCTCACTGGGAAAATTGAGGTGAAGTGAGCTGTTATTTCACTTGATGGTAAGGTTTGATACTAGGGATGTTACGGAAGTCGTTTTACCGGAACCGGAGTCGAAATTTTTAAATTTGATTCTGAATTTGGAATCTGAATCGGGATCGGATCCGGAACCGAAACCGGAACCACAGTCGAAGGTGGTAGTAGAAGAAAGATGTGTTATAGGAAGGCTTAGTGAAACATTTGAAATATAGTTCAGTCTCTTTATTAAGTGTCTTTAATCAGTCAAATATTAGCGATAACATGCACAAACAAAACAATAAACTGAGAGCGCGAGCGTGTATAAAATAAACTAAAATTACACTGGCGACGAGTTAAAACTTGTTTGTACGCGCTCTAGTTACGTGCATCGCTGCGTTTTGAACTTCGGTATAACTCCGATTCAATATTATCGGAACCGAAGTCGGAATCGGAGGTGTAAAATAAATCGGAAGTTCCGACCTTTCGGAACCGGAACCGAAGCTCTGTAACATCCCTAAATTGATACTATTGACAGCTCACTCTACGTTTTCTAGGTGAGGTTTTACAGAATAGACCAGCAGGTTTCCGGTGAATCTTGTGATACCCATTTGAAAAACTCTTTTTAGATTCGAGTCATTCTTATTTTAGTGAGCCTGCACAATGCACAGTGTTATAGCGTTGATTTAGTTTTATAAATGTCTAATAAGAGATATTGGAAAAATTCTAAGCTTTAAATTGTTATTATTATTGTATTTTAATGTTTAATATTATTATGTCTGCTGTTTTCTTAAATACATAGTCGTAGAATCAGCTGCGAGTGCCTAGTTTAAAATCTGTGTTTAACGTCGTTTGTATCTTATTAGTATTACTTATTTTAAACATAGGAAAACACTCACAGTCACAATTTAAGACGCAGATAAATGCCAGTGACCTTGAGTGGTTAGCTTGCGTGTTCTGTACTGAGCTCACGCAACGCGTCGTACGTCCAGCCAGTAAAAGGACTCGCTTATCAAGGAGCGCTGTCTCAAATTAGATGCGTTATTAATTTATTATACATAAAACAAAAGGTATTTTAATAAAACACGTATACTAAAATATCAATAATTAAATTATCTTTAAAATGGTGAAGGTTTCAGGAGAGTACACTTGATAGATTTTGTGTGATTCTCAGTTTTTATCCGATTTAGACGTAATTTTACAAATTAATTTCACTATATAATATAAACATAATCTAAAATATTCATATATTAAATTATTAAGAAAATGCTTATATTTAACATATATTTTTTCCAAATCATTAACACTACTCGTCTATACGTGATCTTCAGTATAAAATCAGTAAAAGTCGGTTATCGTCGCCTTAACGGAATGTTTTCATTAGAAAACAAAGTTCGAGGGAACAGTAACTTCGTAAACTAATTAAACACATCGCTAACTCCCGGTTAACTAGACTGAGCAACTGGAATGAGGCGAAACTGCACAGTGGTATACTTTGGCACAGTATAAGTAAGTAACAGTATAAAGCTGACTTCTCACTATGAGATTATATATTTCATCTCGAGATATAAATTAATATCGCTCACCATATTTTTAAATGGAACCGTTTACACTCAGATGTAATATACAATGCCGCCCGTATTTATCTAAATATTCATGAAAAATTATCGAAATTTAACTTTAAAAGGCATACAAAAAAAAAAAAAAAAACAGCTGTTCCATACATTTTGACCGCGTATTATTGGTATTGCACTTTTCTATAAAACAGCAGATTCTTTTTTAAAATAACCGACGAAAAGTTTCAACGCAGGGGAATTCAGAATCATGTACTGAATCCAAGGTAACAGTTTTCGCGTCGATGTCTCTGCCACCCTATATATTATATCTCATAGTGAGAAGTCAACTTTATATCTTTTAGCAAATGGCCGAAACAACGCGCTTCGAAATCTCAGTGTAGGTATATCAGTACGCAAGTCTCGAGTGCTCGACAGTTACGCACGGACCCGGAAGGTTTATCTACCGAGCGGCCGCAGGTAATTATTTCAAGGTCACTGCCGAGATATAATACTGTTACTTTATTAAACTGTGACTCTGGCGTGTGGTAAAAATTATTTGTGGCGTTTCTTTTGACATTTTGTAGACTGTTGAAGTGTATAATTATTAGTGCGTATTTAGTTAATTGATAAATTTCAAATAATCTAGTAGTGAGAAAGAGTAGAAACTAGATACTAAAATGTTATTATTTTAAAATAGATTTTCCCACTAGAAATACATGTTAGTGTATTAATTCATTATTCTTATAATAAATGTACAGTATTTTTGGCATTTAAGGAAACATTTAGGCAGCATCACGATAAGGAGAAGGATAAGATAAGGATTTAATATGTGAAAAAAAATATTTGTAGTTCCGAAAAAAATAATTGTAAGTATTTAGGTAATATAGTGTTTGCAAAATATAAATCCTTATTAATTTAGTCAACATGTTTTGCCGTAAACGTAAGCTGCAATTTACGGAAATATTACAGATTAGAAATAATTATTATAAAATGTCTATTTTCTATATTGTGTATTTAAAATCCCATTGTTGAAATAACCGATAGTAGGTATTATGAAAATGTTGTATTCTGTGTATTATTAAACCTACGTTACTTCAATAAACATAAAATTTAATATTTTATCTTCTGCATTTTATTTATACTAAAATACTAGCTGACCCCGGCAAACGTTGTTTTGCCAATTATTTGTTTGGGGTGGACAACCCTTATCAAATAGGGGTATGAAAAATAGATAGTAGCCGATGTCAGACCTACTGAATATGCATATAAAATTTGGTAAAAATCAGTAAAGCCGTTTCGGAGGAGTAAGGTAACTAACATTGTGACACGAGAATTTTATATATAAGACTAGCTGACCCCGGCAAACGTTGTTTTGCCAATTATTTGTTTGGGGTGGGCAACCCTTATCACTTAGGGGTATGAAAAATAGATAGTAGCCGATGTCAGACCTACTGAATATGCATAAAAAATTTGGTAAAAATCAGTAAAGCCGTTTCGGAGGAGTAAGGTAACTAACATTGTGACACGAGAATTTTATATACTTATAAGATAACTGTAATTTAACTTGACCAAATTGCATTGTAGAATGGTGGCCAAGGTTAGGCCAAAGAAAACGGCTATCTAATTGCGAGACACATTTTCGTAAACGATTAAGGGGAAAACATCAGGGTAGCCCGCGAAATTCAAATTTTCTTACGTTTTTTGTATTTTGCAAGTCAGTGTCAGGTTTTACGTACATTGAAATATGATTCGCGGTCGTAACAAATATGGCTTTACGCAATTATAATTATAATGGATTATATGCATATAGAATGATTATAATCATTACAATCAGCAATGCAACTCCATAAGTTAGCAAAGATGTCAAATGTCATGATTTCATGAAATCAAAAAACTAAACAAAAAATGCAAAAAACGTAAGAAAATTTGAATTTCGCGGGCTACCCTGACGCTTCCCCCTTAAGACTAATCTGTTTCATTTTGACAGTTCAACAACATTCATTGCGTTATTTACGTTGTTGAGCAGATTTTTTTTCCAACTTATGAAGCAATGGATTAGCAATATGTTTCAAAACGATTCAGATTGTTATTGATCGTGTATTACGCAATTAGGGTACGGAGCCGTCCAAGTGCGTGTTGGGTTGATGACGAAGTCGCGGGGAACCGGGAAATATGGCAGAAGAAAGAGAAGGCCATGAAAATAATGATACATAATCAACCTATAATGTTCCCACTGCTGGGACACAGGCCTCCTCTCAGTGAGAGGGAGTGAGCCGCAATCCACCACGCGGGCCCAATGCGGGTTGGTAGATGTCTTCGAATTTTTGGTTCTAGAACATGTCCTCACGATGATTTCTTGCACCGTTTTGAGAGCAGCGGTGGTGAAATTATTTACACAAAGTAAAGCGCCTGCCTGGGTTCGAACTAGGGTTGCCAACATTTCTTCGGCGAAATATAGTATTTTTCAAAATAAGCTATAAAAATATAGTACCTACACTTAAAAAAAATTGTATTTTATGGAAAAACTTAAAAATAGACAAAGATATATTTGTTACTTACTTATTTTAATAAAAAACTATTTTTTTTTTGCACTTCTAGTATAAAAAAATACTTATGTCTAAAATTCAAGTGTCATAATCATAATGCTTTATTACATTAAATGTTTAAATTTATGCAAATCAAAAGAACGTTTTTAGGGTTCCGTAGTAAACAAGGAACCCTTATAGTTTCGTCATGTCTGTCTGTCTGTCTGTGTGTCCGCGGTCTAGCGCCGAGACCCTTAGTACTAGAAAGCTGTAATTTGACATAGGTATACATATTAATTACGTCGACAAAGTGGTAAAACAAAATTATGAAAAACATTTTTTTTTAGGGTACCTCCCATACACGTAAAGTGGTGATGTTTTATTTTTTATTTTTTTATCCCATAGTGTGGGGTATCATTGGAAAGGTCTTACAAAAACATTATGAGTTTGTGAAAATCATTTTTGGATTCAGGGATCCGTTTGCAAAATATTAAGCTTTAAAGTGCTCATTTTTGTTAGAGTCAAGTGTCCCCCCCCCTGCCAGCTAAATGGTTGGTTTTGGGTGTGTGAAAAAAATTACAGCAGTAGTTTATATAACGAAATTAAAAGGAAAACTATCACAGCTAAGTAGGCTTTACAAGTTAACGAGTAATAATCGACCAACTTAACTTTGCAGTTGCAAAAACATGTTTTCCCATACATTCCGTATGGGAGAACATATTTTTCAACTACAAAGTTAAGTTTGTTTTTGGGATTAATTCATCTCAACTACGGAACCCTTCATTGTGCGTGGTCCGACACGCACTTGACCGGTTTTTATTAATGAGATACGCTTCTGTTTCTTCTCGCCATTTCGAATTCATAACCGAAAATATCCTTTCTGTGGAAGTAGTTCACTTAGAGCACCCGTCCGAATAGCACCTGCGCGAATAGCACCTAGCCTAGTCCACGAAGAGCACTGGAGATAAGATTTAATTAAGGCTGATTTTGCCATAAATGTAATATGTGGAGACTGATTATCATGTTATTTATACGGTCAAAATGTATGGAACAGCAGATTTTTTTTAAAATAACCGACGAAAAATTTCAACGCAGGGGGATTCAGAATCATGTACTGAATGGTTTCAGTATTCGTGTCGATGTTCCTGCCACCCTGTATATTATAGTACAGTTGGCAACCCTAGTTCGAACCCACGACCGACCCGTGACTCGTAAGTCGGGGCCGTTGTCACTGGGGCACCACTGCTCATACCTATCTATATACCTACTTCAAATAAAAAAATAGTCTCACGTAGTTTCCGTTTGAATTAAAAACGTATTTGTATTGATGTTTCGTCTTTCTATTGATATTATAATTACGAATATTTATTAGTTTGCATAAAATGAATATTTTATATCCGACGCCGCGGTCTTAAAACTTATAATTTATTCTAATTAAGAACTTATACAAGAAATACAGGCTGGAAATCGAGTAGGTATTTATTTATAACATTTATTTATCTTACTGCTTGTACGTAATGAGTAATTAATTAATTATTTTAAATTAAGTCGGTAGGTGTGCAAGACTGCGCTCCAAAACTCGTTGCTCAAAAGGCTGCCCAACTTAAATGGGACTAGGCAGGACATGTCTGTGGCATGCCGGACAAACTGTGAACCCAAATAGCACAGAGCTGCGACCCCGCTTCACTGGCTCAGGGCACCCCTGAGAAAGTTAAGCGGGGTCGCAGCTGACCACGTAGGAGATAGCGGGACGAGCTGGATAAGTTCCGTAAAAAATGGAAGGAGGACGCGCGTGCTCGCAAGAGATGGAAGGAGTGGAGGGAGGTCTTTACCCAGGAGTGGGACAGTGCAGGCTAGAAAAAAAAAGTTATGGATCCTTGATTATTTTAGTATATAAGTCATCATCTGCCTAGCCTTTTCGCAACTATGTTGGGGTCGGCTTCCAGTCTAACCGGAAGCAGCTGAATCAGGGATGTAACGGATATCCGTATCCGCAACTGCGGAGCATCCGCATAAATTTTGATATCCGCAAGACATCCGCTTCCTCAAGTTTTGACTTTAAAAGCTCCGCATCCTCATAATTTCTATGGGGATGTGACCCTACCTACGTTGTTTGCTCAAATAGTGATTTTTTTAATACTCGCTCCGAGCTAAATGTACGGGCCGGAGTGTGAGTGACGCATTCCTATTGCCTGAATTCACAGTGTCCCTGACCTATAACAGACGATCGGCCGCACGTGACAGTGATGGCATGATTGTGGTGTCAGGTGTCAAAACAAGGGCTATTTTTCATACGACATCTGCGTACGCACCCTCATCCGCATCCTCAATAAGGAATTTTCAAATATCCGTATCCTCATCTGCATCCTCAAACCCGATTATCTCGATACCCTCATCCGCATCCTCATCCGTTATACGACATCCGTTACAACTCTGAGCTGAATACCAGTATTTTACATGGAGCGACTGCCTATCTGACCTCCACAACCTAGTTACTAGGTAACACGATACCCTTGGTAAGACTGGTTGTCAGACTTTTTGGGCTTCTAACTACCCGTAACGACTATCAAAGATCTACAAATGACAGCCGGGACCAACGGCTTAACGTGCTTTCCGAGGCACGGAGGGGTCTTGGTATGTAAAGATGGTTACCCATCCACAGACCAACCGCGGCAAGCGTAGCTTAACCTGATTGATCGACCCGTGCAGTTATTTAGCCACAAGCCCCTCAGATTATTTTAGTAGATAAGTATAGGTGGTAAAAACCTGTTAAAAATTCTCAGCTCCTTTGAAAAAAGGAACACTCGGCAATTTTGGCACTCGGCAACAAAATTATGTAGGTACGGTTTAGGACGGTGTTTTTCAACCTTTTGCATGACGCGACCCCCTAAGTAGGAAAAAAAAATCTCGACCCCTACCCTCCACTGTTTATAATCTATATTTTATTATAATACAAATATGTTTATACTTATCCTAGTTATAGGTACAGGGAAACCTATTATTAGCCATACAATACTGTAACACATATTCTGTAACATACTATTATGTATCGCTGTTGTTTGCCTAAATAAAGAAATAAAATAAATATCAAATACGTACAACATTTTAGATTTTTTATTATTACGTATTGGCTAATTACATAATTAAGCACCTATAACAGACATCGCCAAACCACGGAAAAGCGAGACGATGGATTTGTGGGAACTGCGTATTCCACCCGCCTCCTAATTAAATCTTAAGTAAATTTTACGTCGTATAATTGATGGATTTATGAGGGTAATGACTACGAGGAGTTTCCCAGTAGAGTAATTACGTTTTTAAATGCAGCTATGGATGATTCAAGTTTGGGAACCAACCTAAAAGAAAATTTGCTGGAATTATCTAAAGCAACAAAACAAAGTTTCTATTTTTTATTTTTATACCGAGGCCTGGCGACCCCCCAGGGGGTCGCGAGCCATTCGTTGAAAAACACTATATTTTTCACACTACTAATTTCTAGGTTTGCATTTAACTAAGGAAACCGCATCTAGTCCTATGGGGAAAAGGGTAAGTAAAAATTAATTTTACTGGATAAAAACGGTAAACGTCAAACGAATGATTTTGACAAACGACAACGTTTATCAAAATCATTCAATCAAGACAATGAACGTCTGTTTTCAGTCTTCTTTATGTCAAGTAATTGAATTAACTAAAGGTAATCTACTTACTAGATGTTAATCGGTTACATAAAACTGCAATTACCGCGTTAATGTGATCGCTATTAGCAAATCCGATTAGATTCCATTGATATAACTAGATAGACGTGTCCATAACAGACAGTATCTTCAAAATAGTATCTATTTAATTAAAATAGAGAAAAAAGCTGAAGCAACCAAACGGTGCACAAAATGAAACCACTCGGCATTTTATTTTCAGTGGCGCTCAACCTTTCTCCCGGACTAATGTATGTAAATATTAGTCCACGCAGTTATGCGAGTAGTCAGAAGCCCAAAAAGTCTGACTAAAGGATATCGTGTTAACCAGTAACTGGGTTGTGGTGGTTATACTGTGTCAATGTGAGTCTTTATAATGTGCACATATCGAAATGAGGGAATCTACGCTTAATTTTATAGACGATTACGAGAATTTTTTGTATGGTTTGGCGTCTTATTGAGAAATTTTAAGATTATAGTAAAAATTGACGAAAAAAACAGATTCTTGCTAAAAAACCTGTTTATTTTCAATTGAGGTTAGTTTTTTTTTTTCCACAATTTCATGTTATGAGGACGCCTAATTACTTCCATTCATTATGGAGTTTGTTTTATCGCGATAGATACTTTAGTTAAAAAGTTACACCGTTTTGTTACATTTTTTTTAAATTCCGTAAAACATATTTTTTCCGTTGATAAAATTATGCATAGATTCCCTCATTTCGATATATGCACATTATAAAGACACACTGTAGAGACAGTCGCTGCATGTAAAATACTGGTACCTATTCAGCTGCATCTGGTTAGACTGCTACTGGAAGCCGAACCCGACGTAGTTGGGAAAAAGCTAAGGAAACAGTACAGAAAACCAAAGGTATTTTTAAGTATACCTACTTCCACAAAATAATTATAGTAGATGAAAATAAATAAGTAACCTCGACTAAAACTGTATCGTTGTTCGGGTGGTCGCAAGCGCTACTGCTGCGCATGAAATCTTGGGTTAGATTCCCAAGTCAGGCAAAGTGTTGTAGTTTTTCTATCAGGAATTTTCTAGTAGTAGCACTGAGTTTAGATTTATGCCCGGCTGATGGCAATAGACTCGCTCCGATTACATGGGACTTAGACATAACTGGCGAAATGTGGGTATACTATAGGTACACCTCTGCCCAACCCTTCGGGGAAACAAGGCAAGTTATGTTTATAAATAAGTTTCATTTCGAGATAAATACAAAATTTGCTCCCATATATACTTATAAAAAAAACCCGAAATAAAATTCAATGCTCGAAAAATGAAAAGTAGATAATTTAAAATTGTGTTCACTTCCTTTTATTAAAAATAGGGGTAACGGATACTCTTTTATATTTCGAATCTCACATAAAAAGGTCTGAAGGTCGCACACTAAAGCCGGCCTCGGGTTGAGCGTCGCTGGACTGTTATCTCAAGTTTACACACGGATAAACACGCATGCGATCATTAGGGTTCCGTACGTTGTAGTCAAATAAGAGACTCTTATCAGTTTCATACAATAATTCTTTGTAACACATCACATAACATACACATCTGTATAAATTCTCCGACGGGTTAGGGAGAAGTGTACCTACCTATAGTACGCCATAATCATAATACGCCATAATCATAGTACGCCATAATTATAGTACGCCCATAATTCAACAATAAATTATGTTTTTAAGTTTCTCGTAATAGGGGGCGAGCCTATTGCCACCAACCGGGCACAAATCCAGACTCCAGGCTGCTACTGAGAAATTCCAGACGGAAAAATTCAATAACTCTGTAGCGGTTACACCGCCACATATGAACTACGCATCAAAGACATGACGTCACACAAATCCTGCATCGCGCAGTTAGAGTTTACCGAGCGATCGACATACATACAAGATTTCAACTTCAAACTGATGGGCAGTTGCCCGCCAGACACAACACCCGTCTGGTCGGAGGATCCTCCCTTTTCTATGGTGGATGAGTGAACTTTACACCCTGTTCCTCATGCCCTAAATTGGTGACCCCGACGTGATGAACGTCAGCGCAGCCTTCGAGCAATTACTTCGGCGTGACGTCATCATCATCATCACTCCCGCAAGCTTTCGTGAGGCGACTCACACAGCCGGCCAGCACCCACGGCTTCAACGGGTATCCTGACCACCAGCATGCAGCGATCGCGCATTCCTGGTCATCACCCTCAGCCTCATCACCCCGACTCACTGGGGAATCACCACAATCACCACAACCACCACAGACAGTTCCGATTCACCGCGAACTATGTGGCACCCGGTTCCGACTCACTGGAACCACAGCTGGCACCGTGAAGCATCGCAAGATTCAGCCCACTATTGACCTCCGGTCTCCGGAGGGGAGTGATGTAGCGGTTACACCACCACATACGAACTACGCATCAAAGACATGACGTCACACAAATCCTGCGTCGCGCAGTTAGAGTTTACCGAGCGATCGACATACATACAAGATTTCAACTTCAAACTGATGGGCAGTTGCCCGCCAGACACAACACCCGTCTGGTCGGAGGATCCTCCCTTTTCTATGGTGGATGAGTGAACTTTACACCCTGTTCCTCATGCCCCTAAAACTCTATGCCAGACCCGGTAATCAAATCCAGGACTTCATGCTCAGCAGAAGCACTTATTATCGATTTATAGCACAAATAACTTTACAGTATATTTATTTATAAATTATTACTTACACAAATATAGTATTTTTAATTAATGAATAATTTTATTTATTTATGAGACCAACCATAACCAAGGCATTCAATTCCGGCTTTCCAAGTTCTATCGACGATCTTGGCATAATGCAAAATTATATCTGCGGTAAATGTCCATCTCACACAATGTCACACAGGCTAACTCATCGAAGCTGTATTCATTATAAGTTAGTAGTTAAGCATTAGTATTTAATAATATAATATGTTAAGCTCAAATTGTAACTGTACGCGTATATTACGAAATGTAACTTTTTTGTAGACGCCTTGGGTTGACCTGTTAAGTCTACAAAATGTTCAATAAATAAATCTATACATATAATGATGTGCTGGGTCTGTACGCCGTACAATAAATAAATCTATACATATAATAAAATCGTAGCGAAGTCAAAACTGTACATTGAATATTTTTGAAAAAAAGTAATTGCTACGAGGTCTAGGATCGATTCTAATGCCGAAAATATATTTTTTAGAATTTTTGTCTGTTTTTCTGTTTGTCTGTATGTATGTTCCAGCATGGCGCAAATTCTACTGGACAGATTCTGTTAAAATTTTGCATAGATATTCCCTGTGTGTCTGGTCAAGTTATAGGGTATAAATTATCACGCTATTTGCTATGGGGGATGAGCAATATTACATTATGTTGTATTTTTATGTTCTAGCATGACGCAAATTCTACCGGATAGATTCTGTTCAAATTTTGCATAGGTGTTCCCTATAAGTCTGGTCAAACTGTAGAGTATAAACTACTACGCTATTTACTATGGGGGACGAGCAATATTATATTATGTTTCGTATTTTTTGGAAAAAAACGCGCCAAAATTTTAGGGTATTGTGATGGTTATCGATTTAACTTTTAGAATGATTATCATCACGCTATACCTTTATGGAACTGAGCAGTCAATCATGAAATACATAGGAACGGCTATTTAAAATAAGTTTCAACTAAGCACAGCGGTTGGACGATTGCTTTGCAAACATGGGGTTGTAAGTTCGATTCCCAACTACGGTTTTTATTTTTCTTTTTTTCACATTTCGTTACAAGTTTTTTTTTTTTTTGATTTTGTCCCTATAATATATATTAGAATAAAATGGTAGCGAAGTTAAATTTTTTGAAAGAAAGTTATTGCTACGAGGTCTGGGATCAATTCTTATGCGGAAAATATAGTTTTTAAAATGTTTGTCTGTTCCAATTGTAGGGTATAGTCTATCACGCTATTTACTATGGGGGATGAGCAATATTACATTATTTTCTTATTTTTCTCTGCAAATTGTAAAAGGTCGCGCCAACAGGTTGGAATATTGTAGATAGTTACCGATTTAACTTTTTAAATAATTACCATCAAGCTATACATTTATGGAACTATGCAGTCAATCATGACATAATTATACCTATAGGAATGGCTATTTTAGCTAACTTTCAACAAAGCGAATAAGTAAGCGGTTGGACGAATGATTTGAAGTCCTGCACGCGTAGCATGACCACCGTAGAAACGAGTTTTGTCGACGGAAGAGTAGACAAAATGACTGATAAACAATCACAATCTCTAATTTTGTCTATTCTTCCGTCGACAAAACTGTTTGACGAATTTGTTTTTATCGACTTTGTTTTTATCGACTTTGCTTTTATCGACTTTGTTTTTATCGAATTTGTTTTTATCGAATTCGTTTTTATCGACTTTGTTTTTATCGAATTTGTTTTTATCGACTTTGTTTTTATCGACTTTGTTTTTATCGACTTTGTTTTTATCGACTTTGTTTTTATCGACTTTGTTTTCATCGAATTTGTTTTTATCGAATTAGTTTTTATCGACTTTGTTTTGATCGACTTTGTTTTTAAAGTCGATAAAAACAATGTCGATAAAAAAAATTGATTTTATCGACTTTGTTTTTATAGACTTTGTTTTTATCGACTTTGTTTTTATCTTCTTTGTTTTTATCGACTTTGTTTCTATCGACTTTGTTTTTAAAGTCGATAAAAACATAGTCGATAAAAAAATTGTTTTTATCGACTTTGTTCTTATCGAATTTGTTTTTATCGACTTTGTTTTTATCGACTTTGTTTTTATCGACTGTTTTTAAAGACGATAAAAACAAAGTCGATGAAAAAAAATTGTTTTTATCGACTTTGTTGCTATCGACTTTGTTTTTATCGAATTTGTTTTTATCGAATTTGTTTTTATCGACTTTGTTTTTATCGACTTTGTTTTTATCGACTGTTTTTATCGACTTTGTATTTATCGACTGTTTTTAAAGACGATAAAAACAAAGTCGATAAAAAAAAAATGTTTTTATCGACTTTGTTTTTACCGACTTTGTTTTTATAGACTTTGTTTTTCGACTTTGTTTTTATCGACTATGTTTTTATCGACTTTGTTTTTATCGAATTTGTTTTTATCGACTTTGTTTTTACCGACTTTGTTTTTATCGACTTTGTTTTTATCGACTTTTTTTTATCGAATTTGTTTTTATCGACTTTGTTTTTATCGACTTTGTTTTTATCGACTGTTTTTAAAGACGATAAAAACAAAGTCGATGAAAAAAATTGTTTTTATCGACTTTGTTGCTATCGACTTTGTTTTTATCGAATTTGTTTTTATCGAATTTGTTTTTATCGACTTTGTTTTTATCGACTTTGTTTTTATCGACTGTTTTTATCGACTTTGTATTTATCGACTGTTTTTAAAGACGATAAAAACAAAGTCGATAAAAAAAAATGTTTTTATCGACTTTGTTTTTATCGACTTTGTTTTTATCGAATTTGTTTTTATCGAATTTGTTTTTATCGACTTTGTTTTTATCGACTTTGGTTTTATCGACTGTTTTTATCGACTTTGCTTTTATCGACTTTGTTTTTATCGAATTTGTTTTTATCGAATTTGTTTTTACCGACTTTGTTTTTATCGACTTTGTTTTTAAAGTCGATGAAAACAAAGTCAACGCCTGTTTGTGGGGTGTCACGCAACAGAACAAGAGATGTGTGCATAGGGATTGCGCTTCATCGCATAGTATGAATGCATTATGGCAAATAGAAAAGCAGTGGAAGCTGTAAACAGAATCCTGGAGGACATCCGCAGGAACCAAGATATAATGGGTGATGTCACAGTTCTGACAAACAAAATGAATACTTCGTTGAAAAGGTCGACTCTATGGTCGAGAGTTCATAAACTGCGCTTGACCATCATCATACGAGCTCGGTTTGGCGTGAATTCAAATGCTCAAAAATTCTCCGATATTCTTCTAAAAGTTGGTGAAGGCACTCTACCAGAGACTCTTGGTAGAGTAGATCTCACTTTAGAAGATCTTATTCGTTCTGATATACGAGGACATCAGTCAAATACCGTACCAAGAGAATTCTTGGGTGTGTTTCCATTTTAACTCCGAAAATGATCAAGTTGCAGTGATCAACCACAGTATTCTCTCACAAATTGAAGGGAGTTAAGTGATATACACCTCCATTAATGCCACATATTTCCCCGTAGAATTTCTCAATTCGCAAATGGCAAGTATCTTTTCCGGTTGTATATCTGTGTAACGGAAACCGGCTCAAAGTCATGTCTTTACAGAGAAACGTCATCGAGACGGAAATTCTAACAGGTTGTGGCGATGGCGAAACAGTGTTTATAGCGCGTATACCACTAATTCCCCACCATTACCAGTTTAAGCGCGTCCAGTTCCCTGTGAGTGTGCTTTGCTATAAACAAGTCACAGGGGCTGACATCGAAGGCTGAAGACTGCGGGTGTCGACCTCAGGACAAGCTGCTTCTCACACGGACAACTGTTACGTCGCTTGCTTCCGAGTCACTATTCCTGACTCTCTGTATATTTTGGCTACTGAGAATAAAACTACAAACGTAGTATACAGGGAAGTTTTATAAAAATGTGGCTATTATTGCAGTACATTGTGATGTCTTACGACTTCCACGCGAACGAAGTCGCGGGCAGAAGCTAGTAAATAAATAATAAAACATATCTTAATTTTGTGGGATCTTTCTGAGCGAAATTACTAGTGGGGCGACAATGAGTGGGTGATTTAATAAATTAACATTAATCTTTTTTTAGGGTTCCGTACCTCAAAAGGAAAAAAACGGAACCCTTATTGGATCACTCTTGTGTCTGTCTGTCCAACTGTTACAGCCAATTTGCGCCGAATCTAGTGGAGCGATTAAGTTGAAATTTGGTACATATATGTATTTATATGACCCAAACACGGACGTGTAAATAAATGAATTTTGAATAAGGGGGATATCACGTTTGGGGGCAAATTAGAAAATAAAAAATAAAAGTTTTGTAAACTGTAGGTACCGTGTGACATATCAAATGAAAGGGCTTGTTGCGAGGATCTCAAATACATTTTTGTTATAATTTAATTTAATTTACCTGCTGAGCATATAATTTAAAAAAAAAAAAACAGAGAATGGTTCTTTACTCATAGATTACTTACAGGAAAACCTATAAGACATCTATGGTCTTAAAATAACATGTAAATCTTTCAATATTGTGCGTACAAACTTACACTTGCAGTTGGAATTTGTGGGAAAATATTTTTTTCAACTTTTTTGGGATAAATTCATCCCAACTACGCGTGGTTCAACACACACTTGGCCGGTATTTTTGTTTGATATTTGATTGATGCATGATACCAAATTATAATTAAATTATACCAACATAGACTATCCATCATAAAATATTCATGAAGAAAAACATCCCATCCACAACAATGTATCTACCCACATTCACACTCCGAAATCAATGCAATAAAGCCCGGAAGCAGACACAGATCGCACAGACAAAGCTAAATTAACCCCATAGTGTGAATTAACAACAGCTTTGCAGACACTGCGACCGTCCCGTCGTCGGCACAGCATCGGACACTCGAAATAAATCGCATCGCACGGACGACACACCCTCTAGAAATAACACGCGCCGCTTCCTATCACCCTTTCAAGCCATTGCACACAAATGTTGTGCTTTTATCTTAAAAGGGGATTGTGGCTAAACGTTTATTGTGATGATTCTGTATTGTGGAGTTTCTTGCCAATGGTGAAGAATTAATTTAATTAATTGGTTCAAGAATGCTTCTCCATACGAAAACTACCTTTTGGAAGGGGCGACTAGAATCAATTTTATTATTTTGTAATTTTTGACGTTCAAAAGTGCCATACATGGGCCTATTTGAAATAAATGATTTGACTTTGACTTTGTAAAAGGTTGCCAAAGTACCTAATGTGACTGAACATGAAGAATTGCACAAAAATTAAGCTACAGTTCCAATATCGACTGTGGTTAAAAAAGCTGTACCTACTAATGTAATGATCGCTTTGGTAGATTAGACTCAAAACTGCACCCTAAGGCGATTCGCACACTGCACCGCATTACGCAGCGTGGTGCGGGGCGGCCAATTGCGAAATACACGATCAATCACAATCTGAATCATTTTGAAACAGATTGCTAATCCATAGTTTCATAGGTTCGAAAAAAAATTTGCTCAACAAGGTAAATAACGCAATGAATGTTGTTGAACTGTCAAAATTAAATGCTATTGCTACTGTAAGTGTGTTACGCGCAATTACTCGGAGGGAATGATGGTTATGGTAGTGAATTGGAGGAGACCTATTGAGTAGATACGAGTTGATGTGAGAGAAAGAGAGAGAAGAAGATCGAAGAGATATCATTCCAGTTTATGCTGATCTCGCATCGTATAGGATTTCCGTACAATGCGAGGTCAGCTTATACTGGAAATGCATAGCTTGATCTGTAGCCGTGTGTACCATCGCGGACACTGGCGGTGAACCACTTTTCAACCTTATTACTAAGAGTATAAGAGTGAAAAGTGATTCACCGCAAATGTCCGCAGATAGATCAGCGATTGCAAAGAGGTTATGTGGTCTGGTGAAAATTATGCCAAGTCATTGAATTATTATATTTCTGTTACAGTTTATAGTTATAGTTGTTGTCTTATATTTTAATTAAAGTTAAATAGTTAATAAGGTACGATGGGGTTGGCATATCCGAATGGACAAAAACCCCCTAAAAAAAAAACAGTGGTACTCCGGGAGTGCCAACAGAAGTGAAACCTTGAACAAGATCGCCTTGGTGGAAGAAAAATACTTGTATAGAACATTAGTCTGTAACCTTATTTACATAAAGAACACAATCGCGTTAACAAAAAAACAAAAACTTCCAAAACTTTTAAAGTACCTAAAAATACTTGCATAGAACATTGATCCGTAACGTAGTACAAATAAAGAGCACAATCACGTTTACAAAAATGAGGTGTCGGTAACGGTGTCGCGAGTTCAATTGTTTTTTTTCATCTCAAAAATACCCAACGCGCCTAAAGAAGTTTTTACTTCGAAATTGTCCACAGATAGGTAGGTACGTAAGCATAAAAATTATTCACAATGTGTTAGATACCTACTGACGTTGGTGTGATAATGATAATAATCGCGATGTCATTTATTGCATACCGAAACGCATAGCGCAATATTAAATGCTGCATAGTCCTGATACCATCACACGACATGACATAACATAACATATTCCCTCTACATGCAATGCAATACAGCTATCACCGCACCGTTTATAATAATAACAGTATAAGCCCGAACGAATCGTCCCAAATTATTTCCGCCACTTGACTACGAATAACGAATGGTAGTTTCAATTGTTCGTCAATCACAGTTTTTTGGTACGAAGTTCAATCGGTGTCAACTCGGTGGCCCTTCTATTGATTCTACCCCTATATTTCATAAATGTAGGGTTGAATGTCAATTACTGTGTGTTTTTGATGACATACAAGCTACTAATGGATGTAGTACATTTTTAAATAGATGTAATGTTTTTTAAAAGGATAATAATAAATCCTCTGAAAAAAAAAAAAATAACTTCCGAAAATCTGTGGTTGACTGTAACACTAAATTTCCGAAAAAAATACTAAACTTCCGAAAAAAATACAAAGTTTCCGAAAAGTCATTATGTTGTGCTACAAAAGATAGTGACAGAAACGAATCGCTGCAAAACCGACTCCACGTAGTCTTGTCTGCCCTACCCCTAGAGTGTTTTTTAAGCCCGCGTACGCGCGGAGGGGCTAGGCGACCCGCGAGCTGAAGAGCAGGTGGTGAGCGTTAAAACCATCTGCGATGATAAGCTCGCGTGGGACCGTCGGAGCCTCGCAGCGCCGGAGCCGTGACAGAAACTATGCCTGCTGCATTTTGCATTCTCACATGCATGCTGCATGCATGGTGTATGCTTGTTTGCATGTTTGAAAAATATTATGTCAACAAATTCTGTATTGATTTTTTGGAATTTTCAGTATTTTATTCGGTCGTTTCAGTATTTTATTCGGTCGTTTCAGTATTTTATTCGGTCGTTTCTTTATTTGTATTCGCGTACAAGTTGTCGGAAAATTAGTATTTATACCTAGCAGTGAATTTCATATTTTGAGTATGCACATATATATTTTTTTCGGGGCGTTTATTACCTACTACCCTTTTTTAAATTAGGTATCTTATTACTCCAGAATACATCTTAGAAAAAATAAATAACTTTAAAATCATCAAAATAAATTCATAATTGGCGGAGTAATCGCGTAAAAAACAAACAATCGAATTGAGAACCTCCTTCTTATTTAAGTTGGTATAAAAAATTAGGAAAATCTTACCTGCATGGTTTCTGAAGAGACCCCTAATAAGACCTTTAATCACCTAATAATTTAAAATTTTAATAATAATAATATAATTATTTTATTAAGACCAAGACCAAGACCCCTCTGTGCCTCAGAAAGCACGTTAAG
Source organism: Agrochola lychnidis (assembly GCA_963680765.1). NCBI lineage: Eukaryota > Metazoa > Arthropoda > Insecta > Lepidoptera > Noctuidae > Agrochola > Agrochola lychnidis. The sequence continues at coordinate 8,625,986 of OY796863.1, read as the reverse complement.
CCTTTGGTCCCGGCTGTCATTATTTTGTGACAGTCGTTACAGGTAGTTAGAAGCCCAAAAGTCTGACAACCAGTCTTACCAAGGGGTATCGTGTTACCTAGTAACTAGGTTGTGGAGGTCAGATAGGCAGTCGCTTCATGTAAAATACAGGTATTCAGCTGCATCCGGTTAGACTGAAAGCCGACCCCAAAATAGTAGGGAAAAGGTTAGGCAGATGATGATGATAACTGTTTTATTAATTAATTAAAATTTAACTTTTGTATAACCGCAACTGCATTCTACCTATCAAGTATCAGATCCCCTTGTGCTTGTAGTTATTTAGCACATACTTTTGTTAAGTGTTATTCTGGTCACTGTCGCACGACTGTCAAACTACAAAAGCAAGATAAAGACGGGAACATGAATGTCTAAAGATGCTGATAAATTTGAGCATTCACTTGTAACAGAACATCGAGAATTCGCCGTTTTTAAATTTGTCGAACTGAACAACGAACAGAGACAAGCATAGAGTCGAACATCGCTACGAACATTCTAGCGAATGCTCTAGTCAATGCTCGTCAAGGGGTGCGGGAGGCATAGAGGGACGGCGGCAGAACAATGACAAAATGGCTCGGTTCGGCAAAAAACTCGAAGCATTCGCTAGAATGCTCGCTAGAACTCTCGCTAGAATGCTCGCTAAAACACTCAGCACCTTTAGTCAAAGCACGTGCTAAAATAACGTTTATAGAACTCGGCCTTTAGTACCCTGGCTAACGATAGGTAATTTTCCCCAGTTTTCAGTACACAGTCAAAATCCACTACTTTTTTAAAGTGAAACTTATTACATCGTCTCAAACTTTTTCGTCTGTGTGTTGCATGTCGCGTGACGGTCGGCCGCGGAGTAGGGATAAAGTGAAAGGCGCTCGTCAGAGCAGCCAAGGCCAATATGGCGGCGCCTATAGTTTGCTTAAAAGTTTCACTTTTACCGTGGTTTCATAAAACCACACAATCCTTTTTTTTTATTGGATAACTTATTAAACTAGCAATTTAAATCTATTTCGCAGTTATAATGACTTCCAAACAAATGTCAGGCATCGAAAAGTTCCCAAATTAATCATTCCGTACATGTCACGTGCAGGTGAGAAGGGTTCGTACCTACGCCCGGTGACCCCCTAATTGCCTTGTTTTATTTGACGTGCGTGTGCAAATAATAGCTTACGCTTAGTTAAAGATTTATTTACCTAAAGATGTCGTACATGATGGATATCCCACATAATGATGTATAGATGTAGCTGTGCTGAGATCGGTCAACGTGTGGCTTGAGTTGGTTGGAGGGATCCGATGTCGAATACAATAGAATATTATTATTATCCTATACAATTAAACGAGCAATATTTGTATATTGTTTGTATATATATTTGTACTCATATTCTCGAAACCGGCTCTAACGATTTCGATGAAAGTTGCAATATAGGGGTTAACGCGGGCGAAAAATCGATCTAGCTAGGTTTCATGTCTGGGAAAATTCGTTTTCTCTATTTTCACAGCCTCGGGAATGTGATACAACTAGTGTTGCCATCTCTAAAAATCAGAAAACCGGACTTTCGCGAAACGTGCTTTAAATGCTCAACCTCCTTAATAATTTTATCATAAAACATTTTGCAAGTTACATGATTGTCTTAAATTAAATTCCACAATTGACATTTTTGCAATAGTTTCCGATTTTAACCTGTTTCTCTGTTTTGTCCACTGCCGGTCTATTAAAAAGAATAAAAAGCCTAACAAAGGCGGACAGGCCAGACGCAGTCAAACTGGCCCGGACAAGAGGTCAAAAAGCCTAACACTATCCGGGTTTATCCGGACAGATGGCAACTCTAGATACAACGTTGGTATACCTGGACGATATGTTTATTTCTATTTTCACCCGAGCAGAGCTCGGTCGACCAGGTACTATTCTTTATTCTTCGTCTTTCGTTATTTTTCCCTTGATTTTCGTAATCCGAAAACAAATAAGAGAGGTTGACATAAGTTGCAGAATATGCAAGCTGGCCGGCCATATTAGCCGTAGAACCAATGACCGGGGGTAGACGTTTTCTTGAGGGGAGACTGAATCGGTAAGCATATGGACGCCCGCAGGTTAGACTGGGTGCCGTCGTGGGCCGGTTCCAACCTCGCCCGGTGCTGTTGCTCGGGGATCTCAATGCAAAGTCTGCGGCGTGGGGATCCCCGGTCACCGACCCCAAGGGCGAGGTGTTGGAGGAGTGGGCGGTCACGACCGACTTGACCATCCTGAATCGGGGCTCAGTTTACACGTGCGTGCGGCAGCGGGGTGGGTCTATAGTGGACGTCTCGTTCGCTAGCTCCGCTGTTGCGGGTCGTGTCCGCGACTGGCGAGTTGCCGTAGAGGTGGAGACGTTGTCAGACCATCGATATATTCGTTTCGACTGGACCGCCCTGGGACCTAGAAGCGAGAGCCCTCGCTTCACTGCACCGGTGGCGCGAGGAGGCGCGAATACGGGGAGGTGGACCGGTGCAGCGTGAGATCGAGCTTCGTCGGTCTCAGCTCCGCGAGGTCCTGGTGACGGAATGGCGGGACAGGCTTCTGCGCCCTACCGCCGGCCTTGCTACCGTCGACGCGATCCGACCAGTGCTCGACGAATGGCTCGGGAGGAGGCACGGTTCCCTGTCGTTTCGGGCGACGCAGGTGCTCTCGGGGCATGGTTGCTTCGGGAAGTACCTGTGTCGCATAAACAGGGAGCCGGACGCTCGGTGCCATCACTGCACCCACTGTCGGGAGGACACGGTGCAGCATACACTAGCAGAGTGTACCGCATGGGAGGAGCCGCGCCGTGCCCTCGTATCTGAAGTCGGAGCCGACCTGGCGCTGCCGGCTGTCGCTCGTTCGATGGTCGGGAGCGCCGAGTCGTGGGATGCGGTGATCTCCTTCTGTGAAACCGTAGTTTCGCAGAAGGAGGCTGCGGAAAGGGAGAGGGAGATTGAGACCACTCTCCTGATCCGTAGCAGGCGGACTGGGCGTCGGCGGAGGGCGGACAACGCCCTCTTCCAGCCCCCATAAACAGATCTGGAGGGACGGCGGACTCGGGGACGTCCGCCGCCCCCAATCCAGCAGGACCCGAGGTGGCAGTGCGTTGTGTTCCACGCGCGCCCCTATTTGACGTCGCGGGGGGAGTCTCACCTCACTCCCCCCGCGGGTATGAAGTGGCCTGCAAAAGCGGGCCGGCACCAGTCGGGGATCATGGAAGGCGCACTAGATCTCATGATCCCCGGTCCAAGTGTGGGAAGGGAACACCGGGGTGGTTTTTAGTCAGTAGGAGTCTGACAGACCCCTTCGTCTGCCCCAGGGCGGAGGACATCCATGAGGATTTTCCACCCCGGAACAAAAAAAAAAAAAAGGTGGAGCGATGATCTTCGCAGGGCGGTTGAATACTAGCCGACGATAGAGGTAAGATTGTAGACTGCCGTGATGATGATATTAGGAATACTCCATGCAGACTTTCAAAAAGGGCTGCGGTGCGGAGGTATCCTCTTTCGATTTTCGCAGTCATACTCGTAATTAAACAGGAATGTGTGATATTTCGTGGTTTTTTTTTCTTGGCGCAACATTTTTATTTTTTAATTCTGCTTGAGTATAGTTCTCGATGTTTTTACCCGACTACGGCAAAGCCAAAAGGAAGGGTTATGATTTTAGCAGTCTATGTATGTATGTTTGTATGTATGTATGTTTGTTTTTACGTGTGTTCCACCGTAGCGCCTAAACTACTAAACCGATTTTGATGAATGAGGTATCAATAGATTTGTAATAATGGTCCGGGTGACATAGGCTATATAATTTTTCCCTAAATTTAATTTGGTGGACTTTACACGTAAATTTCTGACCTCGAAAAAAATTAAAATGGGATGATCATGACATGTTTGATATCAAAAGAAAGGTCTTGACGAGCACGTTACAAATATGTATATAATATTATATTTTCAAAGTAAATAAATATGTTTAAATCGTTATAACAAGCAAAAGTGAGACTGCGCTACGTAGTACCGCAAGATGTTACCAACGTGCAGTTAATCAAATCTTAATAAATAGTAACGATTTTTAATGCCACTCTTATGAAGAAAAACAAGAATGTACTCAGGCTAAGGAAAATAATAACTTGTATAATGAATTATTAAACACTACTTGCAACCCACATTCCTTAATAACAATAGACCTTACAGAAGATTCGATAATGAAATATAATAATAGTAGTTATAAAGTAAGTCAAAATAAAATTAAGAAATATGCAAAGCTAAATAAAATCATTAATAAATGCAATAAATATAGAAAACAACAAAAACACAGTTCCAATAATATTAAACTAAGGAAGGAACGTGGTTTTCTGATAAATAAATTAAATAACTATAAAATTAAATTAGAAGACAGTAAGAACATTTATGAGTTTGACACTCAACAGTTACAGTCTGAAATTCAGGTTCTAGAAGCATCACTACAGTCACTCTACACTAAGTATGTGAGGTCTGAAAAACAAATTCAGGAGCACATCCTTGCTGCAAATGAGTTAGTGGAAATGTGCAATTCTAATGTAGTTAAAGTGGACCTGCTGACTCCCAGCAGCCCTCTATCATCATTGCATAGGAAATCCAATCTTGGCACTCTCCAACCTGAGGCAACGGAGGACCCGTACCAGTCAGGTAGTGCTCAGATCTCTATTCCGCATATAGATTTACCAGATGTTAAACAAGATCCATTGCAAGTAGTTCAGACAGAAATTAGTTCTCCCCCTTGTAATGGTAAAGTTTGTTACCGCTCCATTATGTTTTCTGATAGTTTTGGAAAAGGGTTAGGAAAATTACTTAGTGACAACCTGAGTCATTCTTCTGAAAACTATTGTAGGCCTCAGAATTCCTACAAACAAATAATGTCTTCAATAACTAGGAAGGACTATGATCCTAATGCCATTATTACTGTATTAATAGGTAATAGTTTTAATGTTAATAAAGATGATATTACTGATAGTGTCACCGAACTATTGAAGTTAAATTGTAAGAAAATAATTTTGTGTGCTTTTCCATATTTTGAGCACTTGTCAAACAGACAAAACAACTACATTCACATGTTAAATAATTACATGCATTTCTTAGTTAGTCACCATAGTGACAAGTTTATATTTTTTGACACCAACATTTTTGTTGATAAGCTCAGGTCGACTAGGGATACTGTGTATCTGCCCATTAGTTTTAGACGTCAAATAGCTAGGCTATTAGCTTTTAATATTAACCCAGACATAATTAGTATGTCGAAGTCTTTTAGAATTAGTACCACAATTAGTAATAGTACTAATGTTAAGGTGGTTAGCACAATTAGTTTAAACTAGTTTGTAAGACAACAGAAGGTACCAATAACAGTATAATTAAACTTAATAACAAAAAGGTATTTTCTAGCACTAACATTGTTAACTGTACAAAAGGGGCTAAGCAGAAATCCTTGAAATTATTACATCAAAATATTCAAGGTTTTTCTTCCAAACAATTGGAAATTGAATTGTTTTTAGAAAAAACAATGTTTGACATTATATGTTTAACTGAGCATTGGTTAAAAGATTATGAAATGTTAATTAACTATGAGAATTATAGTGTGGCCAGTTGTTTTAACCGAAAATCAATGCTGCGTGGAGGTTCATTAATCTTAATTAAAAGTTGTATTAAATCAAAAACCCGTAATGACATAGTTGAACTGTCGGTTGAACATAGCATTGAACTGTCTTGTGTTGAGCTAGATAAGCATGTTATAGTGTGCGTTTACAGACCCCCAAATTATCAAAACTACTCTATTTTTGAGTCAGTAATGGAAGATGTTTTGGCAAAACTTGCAACTTGTAATAAATCAGTAATTATTTGTGGTGACTTTAACATTAATATTTTAGAAAATAATTCAAATACCGGTAGATTTTTAAATTTGTTCAAATCATTCAATTTGTCACATGTGTTTGTGGAACCGACCCGAATAACTACATCTACTGCTACATGTATTGATAATGTGTTTTGTTGCTGCGATTATTTAGATAAAGCCATAGTTAATTATCTCCCTTCGGATCACAGTGGTCAATCCGTAACTTTTGAGTCTAACATACCATTACAAAAAGTGCAGATCAAATTCAGACCAATAACAGCTGTTAATTTAAATAAATATAATAGCACTTTAGTTTGTAAGTTAAGTAATCAGGTCCTTACAATGAACAATGTTAATATTTTGTATAAAGAATTCTTTTCGTTAGTCCAATCCGAGTTCAATAATTGTTTTAAGAAGAACACTAAAACTATCAGCCCTAAGTTTTTATTTAGTGACTGGGCAACTACAGGACTCAGGAAAAGTAGGGATAGACTTTTCGAGCTGTATGGCCTTAAGCCTTATATTAACACGGAAACTTTTAATAAGTATGTTGCTACTTACTCTAGAACTTTTAAGAACACTTGTAAGGCAGCTAAAGCCTTATACATTAGCAACAAGGTTAAATCAGCAGACAATAAAATACAGACGGTTTGGAAAATTATCAATAATGAAACGAACAGAAACAAAAAGCATAATTCTGATTATACACTGAAGACGTCATGTGGTGGTCTCATTTGCGATAGCAAAGAAGTTGCTCAAGAATTTGTAAATTTCTTTACCAGTATCCCACTTAAAACTACTGAAACCTTAAACTCCTCGCCCTCACTCTCTTTTGATTTATTAAGGGCCAACGTTTCAGCATGCCCGATTGAATTTAACTTTAAGCATATTAACCCCATAACGGTAATAAAAGCTTTTAAACAAATCAAGATCAAATTGACCGAAGATCTTTGGGGGATGTCCATTAAAGTCTGTACCTCCATAATTGAGACCATAGCGCCTTACTTAGCCTTAATATTTAATTTGTGTGTGGATCAAGGAGTCTTCCCGGATTTAATGAAATACAGTAAGGTAATACCACTTTTCAAATCCGGGGACAGTAAAGACACCAATAATTATAGACCCGTATCCGTGTTGCCGGTATTCAGCAAGGTGTTTGAAAAAGTAATGCTTAATCAAATGCTCAATCATTTTAACACAAATAAAATCCTTCACGATCAACAGTATGGTTTCACCAAAGGACGTTGTACAACCGACGCTGGTGTAACCCTATTAAGACACATTTTTAACGCGTGGGAAGAGGCCCAAGATGCCATAGGGATCTTTTGTGACCTCTCCAAAGCATTTGATTGCGTCGATCACGAAACCTTACTCTTGAAACTAGAGCATTACGGACTTGGAAAACTTGCACTCAATTTAGTAAAATCTTATTTAAATGATAGACAACAGCAAGTTCAAATAAACGGTATCAATTCACTAGGTTTAAAAGTAAAATTAGGTGTGCCACAAGGCTCGATATTGGGTCCATTCCTCTTCTTAGTATACATTAATGATCTACTCCATTTATTAAAAAATCGACCACAAATGGTGTTATTTGCTGACGATACTTCTTTAATTTTTAAGGTAGATAGACGTGCTACAAATTTTAACGACGTAAATAACGCCCTACTGCAGGTCCAAAATTGGTTCACTGCTAATAATTTAGTATTAAATGGAAAAAAAACGAAGTGCATAAAATTTTCTTTACCAAATGTCAAAAGTAGTGATTGTGAGATAGTATTGAATCAAGAGAAACTAGAATTCGTTGATAAAACTATTTTCCTAGGGATCACGCTCGACTCAAGGCTGCAATGGGGTCCTCATTTAACATCTCTTGCAGGACGGCTAAGTTCAGCAGCATATGCTGTCAGAAAAATCCGTCAGTTTACTGATGTAGATACCGCGAGGCTAGTATATTTCAGCCACTTTCATAGTATCATGTCCTACGGTATTTTACTGTGGGGACGGGCTGCAGACATCGAGTCTATTTTTATTCTCCAGAAAAGAGCGATCAGAGCCATATATTGTCTCCGCAGGCGCGATTCTCTAAGGAAACTGTTTAAGGATATTAACATCATGACGGTACCTTGTCAATATATCTATGAAAACATCATGTACGTAAGAAAGAATTTACATCTTTTTAGCAAAAGAGGTGATAGACATAATTATAGTACTAGAAATAGGGACCTATTAGTTCAACCAGGTTTCAGACTGGCTAAAGTAGATTCATCTTTCATGGGATACTGTTTAAAATGTTACAATAAAATTCCTCCCCACATACTTCAACTGAATGAGACGAAATTCAAATCTTGTATAAAACGCACACTATGCAGGCAGGCATATTATACGTTGGGGGATTACATCACTGATAAAAATGCTTGGCTCAATGCTGGTCCTGCTCCACAACCACAACTAATTGATTAACATTTGCAAATACTGTTGGAGCTGCTGAAGATTGTAAGACCATCTTTGCATTGTATAAACTCAATCTCTTTTGTATTATATAATTGCATAGCACACTATGTGAGCACTATGTACTAAAGAGTTACCATTTACCGGGTAATATGTCTTGCATTGACTTGAATGTACCCTGGCGGCTGTGAGTATGTCATGCTCACTCAAATGTTTCGCTGATGGTGGCGCGTGTGTTGGATCATTTAGCTCCCTTCAAAATGGTTGAGCTGAATGGTGCTAATCCATGCGTCATGTTCGTGAACGGGCGCCGTCAGTTGGGACTGGTCATCTCTTAGCTGCCAGGGCTTATTTTTAATTTTTTTGAATTGTTCTTTTTTATCTTTTTACTACGGACGCTTCTCATGTGCACGTCTTTCTACATTGTTCTCACATGTATAATTTCAACATGAATAATGTAACCAATATTTTGTAACAATTTTTTATTTAAAAGAGTGTCCGTGGAGTTTCTTGCCCGTTCTTCTCCATAGGTACCTACTACGCTTTGGAATGGGCAACTAGCTTCATACCTATTTCTGACTGACCGATTCCTTGACAATTCAAAAGTGCCTGTAAATGGTTTAATTGAAATAAATGTTTTGAGTTTGAGTTTGAGTTTGAGTTCAAGTACAACAAAATATTTATTATTTTAGATTTCTTCGAAGCTCGATATCGATATGGTTTCGTCCAAAGCACTATGCACTGCTATTGGAATTTAAAATAGGTTAATTACTGAACTATTGTATTACTCTTATTTACGTTTATCAAGTGTAAAAACGGAAAATAAAAAAATAAAGTTTAATAAAAACTGTAACCCGACTACGGGAAAATAAAAATGGTCTAAAAAGTACGAAACAAGCAAATATTTCAGACAGAAATCAAGACATAGGTACAAAAATGGTCAAGGTAAAGCCGTCGTCGCATGCCATTATAATTTTGTAGGTGTTCCTGGCACCAACATGGTATACAGGCATGCGACCACGGCTTTACCTTGACCATTTTTGTACCTATGTCTTGATTTCTGTCTGAAATATTTGCTTGTTTCGTACTTTTTAGACCATTTTTATTTTCCCGTAGTCGGGTTACAGTTTTTATTAAACTTTATTTTTTATTCTGACATATAGCCAATAATTTATCATTTATGTTATGTTTTGTGTTGCATAATGTAAATTATTTTGTTGCATACTATTGTATATAATTTTTTTTTTCTAACTTGAACAGACAGCTGTGCTGCTGGGGAGTTTGTTGCGCCACTTCTTCTTCCCAGCTAAAGGCACTAGGAAGTGGTGAAGGGTGGGCGTTTTGGGGACTGTCTTATGTAATTTTGACGTTCGAAAAGTGCTGATTCTCAGCCTAGTTTGAATAAATTACTTTTGAATTTGAATTGAGAGGACTAGATGATCCTCCACACAAACCTTCAGTAGATCGCTAATAGTTCACAGGTGAAGATTTTTTTCATAACAAATTAATTTCAATATTCAAAGAAAAAAATGATACTTCTATCTATATACCTACCTATATCAAATTCTCGTGTCACAATGTTAATTGCCATACTCCTCTGAAAGGGCTTGACCAGTTTTTATGAAATTTTATATGTATAGGTATTCGGTAGGTCTGAGAATCGGTCGTAATTTATTTTTCATACCCCTAAGTGATAAGGGTAGTCCAAACATTTATATGGCAAAAACAACGTTTGCCGGGTCAGCTAGTACCTAAATACTTATCTATAGAGAGGAAAATTCGATGAATAAGTCATTTGACTGCGATTCTGTCTGAAAGCAATTTACACTCGCGTTTGCAGAGAAATGTAGATAATTATTAATGTGGTTTATTTGAAATTCAACATTTATGAAATCTGACTTTTATTTTATAAATTTTTTAGACCTCTAGTTGGCAAGATTCACCTTTTCTTCGCTGATTTTTATGAAATTAAAGTCTCTAGGTTTTTTCGTTGATTGTGTTTAAAATAAAACGACGTTAACCTTATAATTTTATTGTACAGTCGCCGTCAGGTATATTGTAGCAGACGAGGTGACCAAATACTTCTGAACAATTTAAAATGTCAATATGTTCCATACACTGTAAGTTACCATTAATATCTGAACATTTATTACTTCATTAATATCTGAGCAGATGCTTGTCAATAATTTCTATACACACAACTAACCAAAAATATGTGAACACTACGTCAAGTGTATCTACGCAGATGGGGCCCGGTCTTAAATAGCTCAGCAGTTGAGGAAAAAATTCAGTAGGGAGTACTTCCAACTTTACTATAAATACAATTTAAATCGGAACTTTTTTGCTAATTTTTATTTCCTTTCATCGTGTTTATACCACAGATAGTGTTTGTTTTGGTTCGAGGTAAGCTCAGTGTTTAACTGCGTAGATACACTTGACGTTGTAAGTGTTCAGATATTTTTGGTTAGTTGTGTGTATAGAAATTACACACACACAGTACACAGAAAGTGCAGTGTTGTGTCTTAAGCGTACGCTTAAGACACAACACTGCACTTTCTGTTGAGAAACCACGCCGAAACCCGAATTAGTTGTCATGAACATTTAAGTTATTTATTTGTGTATTAAGCAGACTGTCAAACACTTTTGATATTGATATTATAGTAGCTAGAGAGATGGGCCTATTGGTTGCCGAGCGACGAAATGTAAGTTTGTACGCACAATATTGAGAGATTTACCGTGTTATTTTAAGACCATAGACTTCTTATAGGTTTTCCTGTAATCTATGAGTAAAGAGCCATACTATGTATTTTTTTGAAAATTTTTGGTCCAGTAGTTTCGGAGATAAGGGGGGGGGGAATGGTCAATTTTCATTGAATTTCTTAAATATCTTTAAAAATGGTTATTTTAAAATTACATAAAAAATATATTTAAGATCCTCGCAATAAGTCCTTTCATTTGATATGTCACACGGTACTGTTAGCATAACTTTTTTTTTAAATTTTCTTGTTTGCCCCGCAAGTGTCCATTAGATTCGGAGTAAATTGGCTGTGACAGACGGACAGACAGACAGACACACGAGTGATCCTATAAGGGTTCCGTTTTTTCCTTTTGAGGTACGGAACCCTAAAAAGGTTTTTTTTTTCAACTTATAAGTCTCTCGTGAAAGCTTCCATCTTCCTTAATTCTAATACAATATTCATTGCAATTGAACCCGTCTCACCTTTACGGGGTAACAGGAAAACATCGCCTCAACAACCTCGTCCGCGGTGGGTATACGGTGGGCATCGTTCCGCCCAACCCATTGTTTACTTATTAAAGCCATTAGGGTAGGTCGGGCAGAACATTTAATTGCCCTTTATGGTTAGAGTAGTCTTACATAGTAATGGTTTAAGGGGGAAAATTAAAAGTGGTAGGCATGGGAAAAGGTTTTGAAGAAACTTGAGAGTGGACGTGTTTCGTCTGTTAAGACGCAGATATATGCCAGTGACCTTGAGTGGTTAGCTTGCGTGTTCTGTACTGAGCTCACGCAACGCGTCGTACGTCCAGCCAGTAATAGGACTCGCCCATCAAGGAGCGCTGTCCCAAATTAGACGCATTATTAATTTATTATACATAAAACAAAGGATATTTTAATAAAACACGTATACTAAAATATCAATAATTAAATTATCTTTAAAATGACGAAAGTTTCAGAAAAATACGCTTGATAGATTTTGCGTGATTCTCAGTTTTTTTTTATTCGCGTTAAACATAACTTTACAAATTAATTTTACTTTGTAATATAAACATAATCTAAAATATTCCTATATTGAGTTATTAAAAAAATGCTCTAATTTTATATATATTTTTTACAAAACATTAACACTACTCGTTTAGACGTGATCTTCAGTATAAAATCATTAGAAGTCGTTATCGTCGCCTTAATGGTAACCTCTAAGTTACACAGTAGGAAGGGTTTTGTTACTGGCTGTATTTGGAAATGTAGCGAAGGACGCCCCGCAGTAAGACGAAACTGACGACCTGAAAAGGCTATGGACGGACTGAATACGGAGGGCAGAGAACCGGGTGCTGTGGCAAAAGGCATAAGTATTATTATTATGTTCAGCAGTTAAAGGTTTTTATTGAGGTTAGTGGTTGCTGTGGTGCAGTGGTAACGGCCGCCACTTACGAGTTGTAGGTCGTAGGTTCGCACCCATATAGGTGCTTTACACATAACATAACATCACGCCTTGTTTCCCCGAAGGGTTGGGCAGAGGTGACCCTGTAGCAGGTACACCCACATTTCGCCAATTATGTTTTAAGTCCCATGTAGTAGGTGCTACATGGGTGGTGTGGTGGGTGTTGAGTGGTGGTGTGTAGGTGGTAGGTGTAATAGGTGCTTTATTTTGTGTAAATTATTTCATCACCACTGCTCTCAAAACGGTGAAGGAAAACATTGTGAGGAAACCGGCATGTCCTAGAACCAAAAATTCGTAGACATATAATATGACATTCACCAACCCGTACTGGGCTCGCGTGGTGGATTACAGTCCACTCCCTTTCACAGAGAGAACTGTGACAATTCAAAAGTGCCTGTAAATGGTTTAATTGAAATAAATGCTTGAGTATTAGCAGTGCTTGTGGAGGGGGGATCGGAGAGGCTTGTGGCTAAGTAATAACAGCTGCACGGGTCGATCGATCAGGTTAAGCTACACTTGCCGCGGTTGGTCCGTGGATGGGTGACCATCTTTACATACCAAGTCCCCTCCGTGCCTCGGAAAGCACGTTAAGCCGTTGGTCCCGGCTGTCATTTGTAGATCTTTGACAGTCGTTACGGGTAGTTGAAGCCCAAAAACTCTGACAACCAGTCTTACCAAGGGGTATCGTGTTACCTAGTCACTAGGTTGTGGAGGTCAGATAGGCAGTCGCTCCATGTAAAATACTGGTATTCAGCTGCATCCGGTTAGACTGGAAGCCGACCCCAACATAGTTGGGAAAAGGCTAGGCAGATGATGATGCTTGAGTATTAGCAGTGATAGCCTAGTGGTGTGACCGTCGGACTGCCAAGTCATAGGTCTCGAGTTCGAACCCAAGGCACGCACCTCAGACTTTTCGGATTCATCAGCGTATTGTATAATTACTTGGTTCAAAAACGGTGAAGGAAAACATCGTGAGGAAACCGGAATGCTTGTGAGATATTTCTCGACGGCATATGAAGTCAAGTCAGAGGCCCATGGGCGGCTTAAAAACTCCGACAGCAGGGGGCCTACCACCAGCTCATAAAGCAGTATTATTTTAATATAACTTCAGTGTGGGAAAGAGATAAAGCTCTACATGACGTATAGCTCCATCTCTTTCTCCCACTGAAGTAACATTAAAATAATACTGCTTTTGAGCTGGTGGTAGGCCCCCAGGTTAGTCTAACCACACGAAAAAGAAGTAAGATGAATCTTTTTTAGCAGGTTTTTATTCTAAGGATTTAATTTTAGAATTGGTTAGATTTAGAAATTTAAATTTAATGTTTTTTTTTGTATTATGTTTCCGAATGCTTTGACTTTAAGGGCGACTGCGGGAATTACGATAGTTAACAGTTTTCATAACCAAAGCAATGGTATGCTAATGTTTGGCAATTAAGAATATACGGTAATAATTATGATGATGATCATCGTTTATTGCATTAGTTACCTGTAGGTAGCAGTCTGACTATTTTCTTAATGTCCTCGGGAATCATCGCATAAGCAAATTCAAACGAACGCAAATTTCCATGTCCATCAATTATTAGGGCCTGTTTCACCACCCTCCGATTAGGTTCTCGTTAACTTACTTGGCAGATAATATCCTATAAATTCTGTTCTATTTTTGAATTTATTCGGTAAATAGTGGCTATTCCGACATCGTGAAATAGGCCCTTATCGTGTATAATAATTTGAATTCAGAACTAAGTACTTTATTGTTGTTTTGTTTTGATTTCCGTGTGTACTACTTACCTATATAGACCTATAAAACTATTTTCATGCCTGAGACTTTAGCAGTTTTCCTCCTATTTTTTAAATAAATTACATTAAGTTAAAAGAGTATTAACAACTCTATATACTTCCAAGTCGATCAAGAGCGTCCGGTCTGCACCAAGTGCAAAAGGTAACTGATAGAAATCCGACGACTGACGAAACACGAAGTTTGCCGAGGGAGATTAAGAAAATAGTTATACCTACTTGTACTTATATCGCTAACTTACATCCAATTAAATCCACGGATCAGTTAGATATTCATAATTACTATAGTATTTATTCAGACAATTATAATGTCTGGCATATATCTACGTTATAATTATCTAATTAACATATTTCTTGTTCCTGCAACGAGATATCTTCACACGCCATCCGATAGATTCTCTCATTAACACGAGAAACACGCGATTTTACTGTTTTTTAATCCCGTAACAAACTATTCAGTTTATTAGAAGCTTGGAGTATTAATGTTAATGTCGATGAGTTTATAGGCCATGAGAAGAGTGAGAGATATTGATGACAGTATTGCAGAAATATTCTCTATGACGGTATAAAACTTGACTGAGTGCCATCTTGATACAGTCCACTGGACGTTACAAAATTCCTGAATGAGTCTTATCAGTGGTCCTTCGAGCCGGATCAAGGACCAAACAATCTACTTCTATTCTGGGAATAGTCTGAGTTTTTTAACCGACTTCAAAAAAAGGAAGAGGTTCTCAATTCGACTGTATGTTTTTCTTTTTTTTTTATATTTGTTACCTCAGAACTTTCTACTGGGTGAACCAATTTTGATGATTCTTTTTTTATTTGAAAGCTGGTGCTTCCCGTGTGGTCCCATATAAATTTTATTAACTTTGCTTGGATGGTTTTTGAGTTAGCTTCAATAATACGTATTTTTTTCCACTTAATATGTGGATGATATGTTAAGTTTCTCTCACTGTCACTCACCTGCTATGTAAATACATAGCAGGTAGATTCGAATTTGTGTGGGGGTAAAAACCACAAGTAAAAATTAAAAATAAAAACTTTTTACAAAAAAAAAAACAACAGACTTCCAAAAAAAAAACACTACAAAGTGAAAAATAACTTGAATTTCGGAAGTTGGTGGCAAAAAACGAAAATTTAAAACCAAAGACACCGACTTCCGAAATTAAAGTTATTTTTCACTTTGTAGTGTTTTTTGGAAGTCGGTTGTTTTTTTTGTAAAAAGTTTTTTTTGATTAAAAGAATCTTCGTATATTATTGGACGCTGATTATGTATACGATGTAGTAGGTACTACCTACCATGTTTATAAAATTTCAAATGTAAGGAATGTTTTGCTTCCAGTGATGTTATCTTTGAAAAGAGTTTTATTCTTTTTCCTTGTTCATTCAGTATCGTCTATCAATATCTCAATAGATGAACCTACGTCTTTGAATTTAGCAAATTCTCAATTACATTTAGAAGTTCATGAATCTTTACGAAATTTTCCCACCATTATGAACAGTCACGAAACTGATTTTCTCGTGGAATAACGACTGGAACTTGACATAAGCCCTATGTAGTGACTGTGGGTTCCAAAATACTATATTCCTAACAACATACAATTAAAATCAATACAGTAGGAGAAAATAACTCTAAAAAGTTGATAATTGTAT
This sequence comes from Agrochola lychnidis, assembly GCA_963680765.1. Lineage (NCBI taxonomy): Eukaryota > Metazoa > Arthropoda > Insecta > Lepidoptera > Noctuidae > Agrochola > Agrochola lychnidis. The sequence continues at coordinate 8,610,026 of OY796863.1, read as the reverse complement.
ACATATTAGACGTGACTGAACAACAAGCAATATATCGATGTCAACCCGGCAGGACGCTGAGACACAAAGAATAAAGACCCAATTTTTTTCTTCTTTCTCCAACTTTTCGTTCGCCTACTTCCCCTAATCGATAATGCTACCAACACTTATTTGTACAACAATTGTTCCCACTAATTTTCGGCCTACACTCGTGCTCCAAGCAACTTCTAAGTTAAATCGAACAAAAAGCACAAACCGTGTTTTACTTTACGACCGTATTTGCCAGCACTTCTCGTCTTGCTCTCTCGCTCTGATGCATTGAATTTGATATCTTGGTCCTTATCGCACGGCCGTCGACCCGACACGGCACCATTAGCCCGCACGGTAAAAGTACATACAATCATACAGAGATTGGATTTTATTATTGGACACGTTTCATTGGACATGATGCAGTTTTGGTCACTTTAGTGTCCTGCGTTTTTATCTCGTTACGTATCCTCTTAACAATGTTATGCCTTTCAGAAACCACTCGCAATGATAAAATTACTGCGTCAATTAAATTCACTGAATCAAATTGCTACCACTTAGCAGAATTTAATTTTAGAAGTTCGGTTAGAAACAGAATTGTTTACGCGAATAATTTCACAAGCAGAAACAAAATTAGCGTTGCATGATCAGGAAATCATAAACCAAGAAGATTTATTATTCTCCTCGACTATAATATTCTGAGAACTAAACGAGCGCTCATTCAATTTAATTTACAAAGAATGCGCCGTGAATTATGTTCTGAATCCGTCATTCATTTCAACAGGCACTCGAGTTAAACACCAGGAGCGCATGAGTGGCGCGGCGGTGGAGACAAGCTCTTCCTGCGAGGACCTGCGATAACAGATAGACATGCTAATTGCCCCCGGCTGTCGCTAACGCCATAAATATTTAGCAGACACTTAAAATGTGACGCAAACCATGTTTGGTGAGCTCCGACAAAGTGCTGATAGATATGAGTCTAAGAACAGTAGCTGTTTTGATATAGACTCCTCACATGAGTGATATTAAATTCCCGTCTCCAAGGACTACTCACAATAATCATAATCATAATAATCATAATAATCATAATAGTTTTTATTTCTCTCTTCACAAAGGTTCACATAGTAATAAACAAAGCGACAAGAATAATAGCGTTTGACAAAAATGCATAAAATATGATCCTTTGCGAGAGACTGGCGTCCATACTAGGATACCCTGTGTGACGGATCACCAGGCTCTCACCCCGAATTTAATTAATTAACATTACAATGGTCAATGGTCAATTTTTAAATTCTAGACAAATTATTTATTGATGAAGGAGAAAACAAAAATAAAAATAACAAAAAACAGACTTTTTAAATTAATTAATAAAAATAAAAATTGTATAGTGTTAAAGTGCAGGTGAAGTGTGAGGATAAGTAGAATGATGGTGTGAGTGTGGGTGTGTAGGGATTTTGTTACAGTCAAGAACCCGAAGTTATTAAATATTACGAAGAAACAATGAATAGCTGCTCCGTGGCATCATAGTTCAATTTTTGTAACCAGGCTGAGAGGGTTTTTTTGCAACGCTGTTTGGGTAGGGCATAGATTGACAAAATTCCATTTATTTTGTTATATAAGTAACTTCCAAGAAAACCGAAATGTCGACGGGAGAAAGCAGTATGGAACCGAGTTGTGGGACAAACTGCGTGTTTACGTCGCTTACCTTCAAATAGAGTAGGATTATAGGCAAGAAGAGAGTGTTTGCGCAAGATCGTATTTAAAATAAAAAGTTGTCGAACAGTTAACACTCCAGTTTGCTCATAAAGTTCTCTGGTGGGAAATAAGAAAGGCAGGAAATTAATAACCTTTAGAACTGCCCTTTGTGCACGTTCGATCCGCAGCATTGATGTTTTTGTCGCACCACCCCATACAGTTATGCAGTACGAGATTAGCGATTGGCATAACGCAAAATAAACTGATCTCAATAAGCCAGCATCCGCAACATGACGAAGATTTTTAAACACAAATATCAGTTTACGGATTCTAGCTGAAAGAGCATCTATGTGCGGTTGAAAACTTAGAGTGTTATCTAGCATAACGCCTAAGTACTTTATTGAATCTGTTTTATGAAGGTGGGGACACAAGCAATGAGTACTATGAGACAAAATGCATGAGGATGAATGAGCGGTAATTTTGAAATTATTGAGTGAATAAGTAGGTTTTTTTATGTAGAAAGAAATATACTTTGTCTTATCAACATTGAGAGCGAGTCTATTATTAGCTAACCATGACAACACCAAGTTCAACCCCATCTGTGCACAACTGTAAACCTCGGGCCATGTATCGGCGTCAAACAAAAGCGCTGTGTCATCAGCAAAAGTTATGATCCTTCCACTGGGCATCTTGAGCTCACAGAGGTCGTTGATGAATGTTAGAAATAAAGGAGGACCGAGGATACTGCCTTGTGGGACGCCATGCACGACAGGAAGATCACTACTAGTCCACTCGTCTACCCTAACTCTCTGGAATCGGTTGGTGAGGTAGTCGGAAAAAAGCTTCAGTTGCGCATCCCTTACACCAATTTTCTCCAATTTGTTCACTAACAGAGGGACGGAGACTGTGTCAAAGGCCTTGGCAAGGTCCATGAAGATTACTATCACCTTTTTGTTTACGTCGAGTTTTTCAGAAACAAACTTAGTTAAACCGTGAATGGCGTCACTAGTCGACAAGCCAGATCGGAAACCATACTGAGAAGGTGATAGCAGTGAGTTGTTTTCCAGGTAGTCAACCAAGCGCTTCTTCATGATCCTCTCCAATACCTTGGACAAGGCTGGCAGAATGGAAATTGGTCTATAATTGTTGACACAGGCTCCGTCGCCACCTTTGAAGATGGGGCGAATCTCTGCTATTTTCCAGGCGTTTGGGAATTTGCCGGAGACAATGGCAAGGTTGCAGATAAAAACGATTGGAGGGATGAGGATCTGTCTGTATCTCTTCACAATGCCGGTAGAGATGTAGTCATAGCCAACAGCGTAATCAGACTTCAGAGTATGAATGATATTTCCAATCTCTTCCAGGTCCGTGGGAAAAAAAACCATCGAGTGGGGATGAAGGTTTAGCGGTGGTGAAGGGATACTATTACCAGAAGCACAGCGGTCAGCGATACTTTTGCCGATGTTTACAAAAAAATCATTGATTTTATTAGTGGAAGAAATAGGATCCAGTGTATTAATTAGCTGTCTGGCCTCGTTCTTAGATTTTTGTGTGTGGGTAATGTCTTTTATTTTATTCCATAATATTTTGTTATTAGTTTTAGCCGCAGTCTGAAGTTCCAATTTATCATGTTCCCTTTTTATCTTTTTTAAAAGTTCGTTGCAAAAATTTCTATATCTTCTATAGGTTAATATTATAGTTTGGTTGTTAGGATTCTTTTTTGCTTTTTGGTGCAGTTTGTCACGATTCCTCATACACCGTAATAAACCGGTCGTTATCCAAGGTTTAGTAATTTTCTTACGGTTTGACGTTTTTATAATTTGTGTATTAGATTGTATAATACTGTTCAATGATTTAACGAAGAACTGAACAGCAAGATCAACATCAGTCATTAAATATAAGTCATGAAAGTTGAGATTCACAATTTCATCGTCCATTTTTTTGTAATTTAAACGTTTAGTTATTTTAAAGGTTTTGTTTTGAACAATATTGAGTATAAAATATTTAATATTAAATCCAACCCGGTGGTATTATAAAGCGCTTACGTTTCAATTCTTCAGCGTAATATCTTTATAATGAATGTCGGGAACTCGGGAGCACATGTGAGTGCGGTATGTAAACACATGTTTCGGATATTATTTATTACACACGATAAAAGACGGAAACGATCTATAAAAATGAAATCTTTTATGTCTTAATAGGCTCAGCTCTTTTGAATTATGTTTGTCAAGAGTTTCTGTTTTGTATCGTTCTCTATTCTTTTAGTTTCAACGATATTGGGTGTGGAGAATTCCATGCTGCTATTTTTGGATTGGAATTGCACCCTCCCGAAGTTATAGTTATTGGATGGTTCCCATTACACATAGTAGCACAATAGCAGAAAGTATTAAACAGAAATACGGAACTGTCTTTGTACTATCATCAGTCACAACAACTAACATGGTATCATTAGCCAACGAACACGTTCCATATATTACAAAATTTCTTCTATCTGACAATAATCAATACCCCCAAGTGATTTGCTTCTTCCTGCTTCAGAAAAAATCTCAATCCCTTACACAATCAAATCACGTCTCCATATTAGATTTATCAGATAATAATAACGACATTCCTCAATACAGAAATCTAATATTAATTATCCGTTCAATATGATCGATGTCTCCATTAGATACTCCTGTTATTCATACATAGGTATATACTTAATATGATGTTTAATTAGTTCATTTGTTGCGTGTCTCCGGTTGTCATGTTTTTCGTAACGTTCTTCGATTGGATAATTAATTTGCAATAGCATCATCTCGTCAGTCTATTGACTGGCAATTGGTGATATTTCACCAACTGCAAGATTATTCAGGCTTCAATATCACCTAATGATAGCGAGTTGAAATCTGTATACAAACTTCTCACATAACGTCTGCTGTTCACATCATGACATTAATAATGTCATCGGTGTGTAAAGTCCCCGTCACGAGAAGCTATAAATTTTGTAAACACACATTCAGGGGTTTGCAATCTTTGGGTAAAATAAAATAAAAACAGTTTTGTACTATTTTTTTACAGGGATATAATTATATTAACACACACATCTAATTACAAACAAACAATATAACCTAATCTGTGAAAACTACAAACAAACAGACGCATTCGAAACTCGAAAGACAGCAGAGACAACGTCAGCGTGAACTTACTTCAAAATCGTGGCCCAAATGTTTACGTTCCATGAATCAGATGCGTTCCAGTACCACAAAACCTTAGACGACAGCGCTTTATATCGCTAAAATATAACCCGATCAAGTGAAATTGCTCATTAGTTTCGTATAACACGTACGTTACTTTGACTTCATTGAATTCGGAATTATTTGTTGTTGATTAAATTGTCGCTACGTAACTTGGTAAAAGTTCTTTATTTACAAAAATTATTGCTTCTCGTGACGGGAACTTTAGAAAGACCTTATCTCGGCTTTTCTTGGTACTGTATTACCTTTCTTCATAAGAAAGGATCATTATTCGCTTGAAAAATAATACTTAAACAAGAACGTACAAATATGTCATATACAAAAAACACTTATAGATAGTAACCGTATTCAGCATCTGCTGAGAATATTGATGTGAATTTTCTAATCAAGTTCACCATAAATCTATCTACGAATTATTTGAGACAAATTTAAATTTGTCCCCGCGTAACACACCTTGTTATGTTATATTGCGTAGGATTACATAACTATGTAGCAGGAAGTTGATACTTATCTGCTTCCGGCATTATATTTCTATAGAGCCTGTCTGTCTATCCGTACAAACAGTAATATTATTAGTTAATCATAATTTCAGTGCTTTGTTGTTTTTCCTAGCTGCTGAGTGTTCTTATATTGCAGAACAATTAATCAGTGTAGAAGTTGGAAAAACAGAGTTGTTGTGTTTCGGCAGTTGGAGGTAAGATAGGTACTTAGCTAGTTCCTCTGTGGTTGAGGATTTGATCATCACTTACCATCAAGTGAGATGCAGGCCAATACTCGCAATAAAAAACATTCTAAGAAAATATTGAGGGCCAACGAAAGCAACTGATTTGAGTCAGCGTGATATGTTCAGTTAGCAAAAAAAAGGTGATGTACAGTAAATCACTGAAAATCAGCGCTGTGCTGTGGGTCCCCCATAGCACTGCATCATGCTGAGTGGAAGCCTTCTTGTCACAGTCATGTCGTGCAGCTGCCGCCTAAGTAATTTCTGTTCTATGCTCGTGATTTGTTATGTACTTTGTGTTGTTCTCTGATTACTCTTGTCTTTTATGTATGCACGTATTTCTGTGACAAATAAACCTATTTTTCTTTCTTTCTTCTTTCAAATATGACGACGTATTCAGAAAACATTATAATCATCCTAATGATGATGTGGTAACGAGGTGTGCTTTCTGACATTTTCATCGACGGTGATATCCATTTAGCGCCTGCAGTTTACGCGAATGGTTCTCGAACCCGATGGATGATTGATTCTAACACGCGAAACACTGTTTGTATTGTCTAATAACAGCGAAGTGCAAAACAGGAACTCAACACTTGCGCTTCATCTGGAAACATTGCCTCACTACTTGCAATATATCCGCTAATTTCTGGCAGGAAGCCGATACTCGATACATTCCAATTAGGGTTGTCATGTCACTAAATGGCGAAATGTATAGTATCGGTCTTGTCATGTCACGAAATGGCGGGTTCAAAATTAAATTGAATACGCTTTTAAGTCCTGGTATTTGGTATATGGAAGGTCTGAAAATACGCACGATAAATCAAAACGAACTGATGAAAGTATGAAATTCGAATCGAATACATTCCATAGGCGTACTGAAGTTATTTTAAATGATTTCCAAAAAGGAGGAGGTTATATGTTCGTCGCGTATGTTTGTTTGTTTTTTCTTTTTTTTATGTATGTCCACCGATTTCTCCGTCAATTGTGGACGATTTTGAAAATTCTTTTTTTGTTTGAAAATGTTTTCGAGGTGGTCCCATATAAATTTTATTAACTTTGCTTTGATAGTTTTTGAGTTAGCTTCAATAATACGTACTTTTTCCCACTTAGTTGGATGATATGATAAGTTCCTGTCACTGTTATTTACATAGCAGGTAGTGGTTTTCGAATTTGTGTGGGGTAAATACCATAACTAAAAAGTGAAAAATAAAAACTTAATAAAAAAAAAAAACAACGGACTTCCAAAAAACACTACAAAGTAAAAAATAACTTTAATTTCGGAAGTCGGTGACAAAAAACGAACATTCAAAACCAAAGACACCGACTTCCGAAATTTAAGTTATTTTTCACTTTGTAGTGTTTTTTGGAAGTCGGTTGTTTTTTTTTTTGTAAAAAGTTTCTAATGACTGCTTTAACCGCATTATTTTGATAAGTGGATGTTCCTTGTAATTCAATATGTACACATAGATTTTGCGATCTCGTGCTTTCCACAATTGACTACTGATTCTAGTAATTTTTATTTAATTAACAGCTGAGAATGTAATGTAAAACAAGAATGTTTTGGCCCATTGCTCTGGACTTTTGCGATTTTTAATGACAACAAAGATTTTCCTTAAAGTCTGAGTTGAGCTACACGATAACTGACAAATGCGTGCACTGACTGGACAGACCCTCTCAATCTGTGTGATGCTTTCCTCTAAAGACCACTTCAGACACCAATCCACATGGCCTTCACATGATCTGACCAAGATTATGTCTGGACTTGTAAAAGAGACTGTGACCTCTGAGTTTGTTTCGGCCTTTCTTCTCAGAGTAGTCAGATAGGAAACGCCGACCTCATCTAGTTTTTAAAATATGATTGACGTGTAAAAGTGTTTGTACAAACCTACTTACAGAAATAAAATCATTTATCATATATCATTTTTGTTATGCCTTATTTTCCAATCAAGCTCAGATTTTAATGCACGACAAATTCATTATAGTTACAGAAAATAAGGTCACTTTAAAGTTTTTTAAAGAACTGTTCGAATAGACTTACTTAGTTTAACTTATTTAGGGCTCAAAATATTAATAGGTTACATAACTTTTTTCTCCTTAATTGCATTTTATTTTGCAATATACCGAAAATAAAGACTCATTTGGAAGAATTTTACAATTACACATGATTGATATCTTTTTAAAGTTTCCGCATAAAAAAGACAGTGCTAATGATGTAAACAGCGTCACAATTAGCACTTTAATAGCACTTGATATAACAAAGACCGACATTTTGCAAACACAAGCTGCATCCATGTTGACCGTATCATCATTCAACTTCCCACTAGCCTCATGTTACGCAATTACAGCTTTTTTATTATTTTCATTCATTCCAATGTTACGGCGCATTTTAATCCGCTGCCGCAGCCATTCATTTTGTTCGGGACCCGTCAACCGAGACGCGTTTGTGTAATGTTCCGGTCCTCTACCTCTCTCGTTCACTCTCACTCTAATTTCTATATTTTCGTCCCTTTCTCTGCACCGCATGGTTCCTTTGTACCTTCAAAGGCGATCAGGGGGACATGGCACGCTCCTGAGAAAAAGGCAGATGTTGAAAGTTTGTTTGCTTCGGCGACAGAAACTTTTGATAATGTGGGATTAGAAGAGTTTTGAAGGCTTAATAAAGTTTTTACGAAGGATGTTGAAATAATAATATGGTGTATAGAAAGGGTCTATAGCAACTTCCTTCATATTGGAAGATTGCGTGAATTCTAATCTTTCATTGACGACTTGTTCGTATTATAAAGAAGAAAGTAATCCACAGATGATTGTGATGCGAGAGAATAAAAAATACCTTCTTATAAAAAGATTGACTTGAAATTGAACTGTATCCTAATTGCGTAATGCACAATCAATCACAATTTGTTTCGATTTGAAACAGATTGATTGCTAATCCATTGCTTCACAAGTTGGAAAAACAAAAAATCTGCTCAACAACGTAAATAGCGCAACGAATGTTGTTGAACTGTCAAAATGAAACAAATCAGTCATAATTGTTTAACGAAAATAAGTTACGCAATTAGGGTACTGGTCTGCTAAGTATTTGGTAATCAACCAGAGGCCCCAACAGTTGTATGTTCAGGCTAGTACAGAATATACTTCAAAAAACAGAATACTTATAAGTAAGTATCGCTGACTTAATAGCTAAATGAAATACATATGAACCCTTACATTATATCGTTAGGTATAACAAGTGCGAATCAGTGATCAAAATTATTCGTTATAAATAAAGCTAAATGCTATGATGATAATAAATTAACGCCTCCCATTCACAATAATGGTACACCGCCCACACGCTGCCGATCCCCCCTCTGCAATTTCACTGGATTCCAAGAAATACAAAACATATCTGACTAATCAGTTGGTAGGTAAAAATATAAATTGCGTGAGCCAGCTACCTAAAACATTAGACTTCATTGTTCAAACTGTAAACAATAGCAGTTTAATATCTACAGCTATAAAAAACTTTCAACCAGAAACAAACAATGAATTTAAAACATTGCGAAAATCTCCAGAGATAATTGAAAACTCATAAAACTTGGATATTGGTTTTCAACAAAAAGTGAATTCGAAAAATAAAATCCATTTCGTTCAACATTCGTTTATTTTGTAGCAACAACAGATAACTTTGTGGAATGAACTCGACTATCTACAGTTTTATCGTGTATGTGCTTGGCAGCAATATTGGAGAGACATTTCCCGGCTTTCTGCGCCCTCGCGTCGAACTTCCTTGTGCGTTATGTCGCTCTGGTACTTGTCACCAGTTCCGATTGAGCATTTAACGCGCCGATCTCATTAACTTCTTCGGTAAATAAAAACGCTGAACAATTTTAATTGAAGTCTGTTTTATCGTTGTCATCATCAATTTAATTTCTTGTGGGTATCATTTTTCTTTTGAACTGTATTATCGGTTTTGTCGCAACTGACAGATCGGGGACGCCAACTTTTTCTGTAAATCTTTTATCTTTCTTTTTTGTCATTTTTCTTCGTAGCGTTTGGTTTCCGAAGGCTTATTGACTTACAATAAGGGACACACCTACCTTTTGGTCGTTATTTTTGTATTTGTTTTTTTATGGTTGATCTTTTTTTGCTCTGCTTTTTTTTTAGTATTTATGTGTTTTAAAATATGTATTTATGAAATCCAAACTCACTTTTCAAACGATCTTCTAGATACAAATCTTCCTCCACAATTTCTTACGTACTTAACTAAAACAATCATATTACTACCGTTTAGGACACTTTAAAATTCAAAGACTACGATTTAATGAAAATTTCATTCGTGATGCAATAAAAATGCAAAATAATTTCAAGCCTCTTTTTAACTGCTTCAACTTTGTCACGGACAAACTTGGCATAGCCAACACATAAATTGTTCACTTGAAACTTTGCAGACTTCCCATAGACGCCATTAAGTATGGAGTTTTGCTGGTGACTGCCATTTCGCAGTTCTTGGTTCATATTCATTGCTGACTGTGTACTTAGGTACTTATTTGTATTTCAGTATTCCTATATGAGTTTCGGAATGCGAAGTTTTTATAATTTGTTTTCCATGCCTCCTGTTTTTGTTTGTAGTTTTCTTCTATTGTCTCAGTGTCTGTTTTTGCTGGGTTAAGTCGTGAACATCCAATGTACCTATGGTAAGTAGTATTTTATTTCGGATCAGTCGGATTTTTATTCTAAAGATCAATATTTTTTGGTCTTGTTTTGACTGCAGTGTTACTTCTTCTTCTTGTTTAGTAAAATTCATGACTATTTCGCTTCCATCGTTATTTGGTAAATATTCTTCCGATGTCATTGCGTTGCTTTTACTTGCCAATTTGTTTGCATTCCGAAATATAACTTAATGCCCATGTTCAATAATAATATAGGGAAATAGTGAATCTACCGACTATCTATGCTATATCCTTATTGTACACATTACTATATATTATATACAGAATGAACAAAATTGTCCCATTGAATTATCGTTTTACTGCAGCAATTTATCTCAAGAGTCTTTTGGGACCAATATTAAATTGGTTCCAATAAAATAACAATAAAACATAATCTACGGTCTACCAATCCCTAATCTCAGAATTCAATAAAACATATTGTATTAATACGAAAAGTTTCTACTAATACGGTACAATATTAACTTTTTATAGACCAATTTAGAAAGATACAAGATTATTTATTATTGAAAATCGGGCTATCAAAGATTCAACATCAAAGCAACATAGAGCCAGGACATAAAAACCCCTCGTTCCAACCAATTCCATTTAAACTCATGTTAAGCTACCAAATCTTGAAACCAGGAATGTGGAACTACTCTAACTCCGTTGAATCCACAAGCGGTATGCCGTCCCGTAAACGGCAACCAGATAAAGACGGTAATTGACGTCCACGGTTGCTCGCTGTGAGACATTTAGCTCACTCGTCCACTTCGGTTACTCCAAGAAACATAACTCAATCAAAACTGGACTTAAAACCTATCACAATAAGCTTGGAAATTGAGGAGTAGGTTTCACTTGCGTCATTACGCGCCGCAGAGGTAATTTGAAGCCGTATGGTTAGGAGCGAACAACATATGATTTATGTCAGAGTGTTCCAGTGTGTATGGACGGACGGCGTCTATGTATGCGTGCGTTCAATATTATGAGGCATGCGCAGTGGTAGCTACCGCCATCTGTTGACAGCCACGTGGTATGGCGCGTTCAGCGCAGGCGCGACCTCATCGATCGTCACCTTGACTGTTTAATAAATTCATGTACACGATAACACGAGCACGTTTTGTGAGTAAGAAACGCATTTTATGACTGACGTGACGTTTGTTTTGGTCGAGTGGTTCTCGCGGCATTGGCGAATTGATCGTGTGTGCCAACTGCCAACCTTAGATTTAGAGGCACCGTATTTGCTCTCTTGGTGTGATATCCGCATTGCGATAAACACACCTACGCAGCGTCTATTATTTTCATCTCCTTGTAATAAATTAGTTATGCTTTATTCAGCTTCGCGTTGAATTAGTTTGTGGAATAAATATCCTCTACTGCTCTCTCGTAGTTCATTTTGTTTGAGGAAAACCGGGCTCTGTTTGCCTTTAATTTCGTATTGGCAGATTCTGCTTTCCTGTTACAGAAAAAAAACAGTTCTATCCAGAATAATAGTATAGCAAGGACAAATATTTGCTAGGCTAGAAACTATCTTACATTAAAGGCATAATCAAGGCAATCAATACGTACTTAGAAATACCATTTACTGCTGTAATGTTCTAGTTTTTGCTGATTGATAAATGAATGTAGATATAAAAACAATACCTTCCTACTTACCTTCCTGACCTTAGGTAACCGTGGGTCGGAAACTTCTTATACGCAGCAGAATTGCAGACACCTGAAATAAAACAAAACATAATTAAATAAGAAGAGCAATTAAATACTAAACCTGCGCCACTAAGATTATGTTCCGGCAACGTCTCTGATGACGTAAGTAAGGTACTCCAGACCACCGTCCACACAGTTATACAAAATATCAACTCAACACTACAAGTAAACCAACTTGATTTTCGAATGTAAGGACCTGTTTTTTAAACCGGTCACCATTGTCGCTATCTAGCTTGTTTTCAACTAACCATGCTATTAGTAGAAGAATGATTACTCTTTTAATCTGTAATGATTTATCTTTTTTGGTGACAGCATATCTATTAATCCATCAACTCAGCCTATTTCAGTCCACTGCTGGACATAGGCCTCTCCCAAGATACGTCACAACACCCTGTCCTCCGCGTTCCGCATCCAGTCACTCCGAGTCATCTTTTTACTGCCTATACTGAAGCTAAATCTAATAATCTTACCCATACGGCTACACATGAGATCAGTGTTTTAAAGAAGCTTAAACATACATCGCGCGTAGATATGTCTATTTAGAGATTATACAAATGGCAATCATTTGTATATCTGATGTGTATTTCACCAATGAAGCTGAATGCGATCAGTACATCTAAACCGAGTTCTAGAGCTGTCAATGTCAATATTCCAAAGAAAATAATGACACTGACAGCAGTTAAACGAGGTTTATGTGCTGATCGCGTTCAATTTTATTGTTGAAATTCGCCCTAAATATCCATATCTCTTTCTATACTAAGTGACAATTTGTTTCTTCATTTTTGACATCGCGCCGTAGAAATATTTCTACAATCTGTCATTTTGTCTTTTGTTTTTGCCATTTATACGGACGTCATGCTACGAGCTGGTACTGGCCCAAGACCTACAACTACACAAATACCACATATACTAAGGATAAACTCTAAGATTGTGTAACTAGACATCACAAAATAATTTAAGCCTGCAGTCCTGCTTCTACGCCTACGCATGAAGATCGTGTAATAATACCTATGCACAGACGGTGAGTATCATCGTAGATTTTTGCGACTAAGACTCCAATTAAAAATAAAACTTTTAATACTTACGTACTTTTCTTTTTTTAAACACAGGACAAACAACTCCTACTCCATATTCTCACATCTTTTAAAGAAGCTGAAGTGACGACAGCTTCTACCTTGACGTATCTGAGGACAATTAAATTCCAAACGGAACGCCAAAAACTGCAATAAATCATTGTGTCATCTAGATAAAACAACTCTCTTCATTATAGATTATGTGTTAAATAAGGAAAATACCGACACTGATTATAAAGCCGTAGAAACTTTGGAATAGGACACTACATTTTAGAAATACGAAAATTTCGACTCGCTTAACAAATACAAAATTAAATGTAAAATAAAATTTTATTATTAACATAAACACTTACTTAAATCATTAATATTAAAATGAACTACTTCTACTAGTCTAATAAACAACATATTGTAATAGGTCTATCCATTTTCTGGGGTAGGCATAACTATAAATTGCTTATTAATAGCGCTGTCAGCAATTCTATTAAGCCTGTTATTATTTATTGTTACCCTTTCAGCAGTACTAATAGAGATAGTATCGAAACAAATTGAGTCTTGTAATTCTTTATATATAATGTGTTGAGAAGGAACTGGAATATAGTCAGCTCCATCGTTTTGAATAAATAATTACGTCGACGACACAAAAATACGTTTATCATGATTATCACTAAAGTCCATTGCATCGAACTTGATTAAAACCAGTCTATAATAACCTAATCGGCAAACTAAATTGGATTGAAGATAAGTTAATGTTAGTGAGAACAGATTCATGAACTCTGCGGCCCATTTGACGGTCTTTTGAAGAGTTTGTAGTCTCTTGATCTAATTTTAAGTTTCGATATACATCCATTTCTGTGTTATAAAAAAGATGTGTATTTTATTTTTTTCAAATTTTACATAAAGATGGCAAGTTTCGTACAATATTCATCTTATCATACTGGGCTCTAGTATTTTAATGTTATTTGATAAAATTCTAAAATTAAATCTTTACCTAACGTGCCTCATCTATTACTTTAATATTTTTTACAGACCTTTACACAATTTATTATAATGTAAATTTCATAAAACTAATCTCAAATTCAAAACGGCAACGCCACCCGTCGGCCCCGGCGCGTTTCTCCCGCAGGTAAGACTGACGTCATGGTACCAGGATCGCATAAACTCGAAGAGATGTATTGCTGTCTCACCACTTGTAGATGGACACGCCCACGCCCCTTCTCCCCGTCTCGCTCTCGCATTAGGGCCGGGGATATTGTGAATAATTGTGTGTAGGTTTTAAATTTTGAATAGGGAATGGAAGATTTTAATATTTTTGTTGTCTGTGCTACCTTTTGTATTATATATCTTTCTCTAGATATTCGTTAGATCGATATTGATATTTTCTTTTGTGTGGTTACGATTGTAATGGGTGACTTAAGATGTTTTTAAATTACATAGGGCTGCTATTTTTATCTGCTACCTACCTACTGATAGCATATCATAACTTATTTTTAGCACTTACCAATCCACCTCTCGAAAATTATGTCTAGTAGGTAAATCCATAAGTGCTTTTATGTTTTGGGTAAGAACAACCAATAAAAACTGAAGGTTTAACGGCCTACAAGCAAAATTTACAAAGTTGAAATCAGGACACTGGCATCCTCCATACTAATTTCATAGTTCCACTTCAAGGATAAGCAGCTTCGTGACACTAAACAAACCTGAAGAAAAAGAAAAAAGAAAATCCAACTCATACAAGCAACACGGACCCAATAAATAAAAACCCTAAAGAGGAAAGGCGAAAATAAACTAATAAACCTCACACCGTCTGAAACCTATAAAATGAACAAAGAACACACAACATTCTAAATGCGGAATGCTACGAACAGCGCCACCTATGATTGCAAGAATGTAAAGTATTCACGCATTGCCGAAAAACGAAACACATGTATAATTTGCCGAAACGAGAATCACAAAGGAGCTTGAATTTGTTTCAAAGAAGAAAGAAAATAACTAAGTAAGTAATAACATTAAAGGCAATGAAAAGCAGTCGCTCACACGGACTCAATAAGAAGGCACAAAATAACCCAAAGAACAATGGAGAGCTCGAATGTGGAGATTCACAAGAAAAACCAAGTTAACTGACAAAGCCCGTCGAATTGCCATGCTTAAGTGGCAGTAGTCAGGGCACATGGCTAGCAGAACGGATGACCGATGGGGCCGAAAAGTTCGGGAGTGGTGACCGCGTACCGAAATTGCAGCGTAATCAAGCCTAAAGGTAAACCTGTCGATCACGGGAATCCATTGGATATGGGTGGCATAGGACCGGTAGTTGTAGGAGCAGGTAGACTTTTTTGAGCTGATGATGATAAATGAAGGAAACTTTTTGTTGCAAATCTTCGGACCCCAAATAGGTAAAAAGTTCGTCTTTAAATGTTTCTCGATTGCTATCATGGTATAGGTAGGTAAAGTAATGGAGGATTCATCGAAATCAATTTAGCCATCAATCATGTCGCCTTTCCAGTCATCGTCCTAACATTCCAGCTTACATAATTTTTAATTTTGGCTCTCTACGACACAAAAACAAAAATTGTTCCACCATGAGAAAAATACCTATTGTTATCGCGGTTCTACTTTCGGTAATCGCTACTTCTCTATTTAAGAACTTACTTTTCATAACTCCACAAAACGGAAGACCGAAACACCA
The DNA here is from genome assembly GCA_963680765.1 of Agrochola lychnidis. NCBI lineage: Eukaryota > Metazoa > Arthropoda > Insecta > Lepidoptera > Noctuidae > Agrochola > Agrochola lychnidis. The sequence continues at coordinate 8,594,220 of OY796863.1, read as the reverse complement.
CAAATGGGAATTTGGGCCCAGAGCCATACGCCTTAATATAAAAACAAATATAGTCCGCCTATGTAGAAATATACAACAAAGAAAAACGACACTGAGTGAAATCCATCAAATTATTTACCAACAACAACATTACGGACGATTAGGACTAATTCTAAAATAAAAACTCCGCCTTGAAAGTTGTGAGCATATCTATATACGTCCCTCACAAACTAACCGAAGAAGATGAAAAACAATAGAGCAACTTTTTACAAAAAATTAAACGCCCATAAATGCCGATCAAGCACGCATTGACACGTGAATGGTTCTAACAATGATGCATCAGATGTCTCCTCACTGATATTATAAGTAAGTCTACTTTGCCTTACAAATTAGCCAACAACATCACTATGGACGCTTAGGAACAATTCTAAAATAAAAACTACGCCGTGAAAATTGTGAGCATACTCTAAATGCAAACCCTCACAAACTAAGCGAAGAAGATGAAAAACAAAAGAGCAACTTTTTACAAAAACTTAAACGTCACTAAAATAATAATCTGCTCTAATTAATCGTCAACTAGCTACAGAAGTCGTGTTACTTCCTTCACAGAATAGGCCACGCCTCTATTCCTATGGAGGTAGTCAGGCGGCTAATGTGAGCAAAGGGCAGATGCATCCTCCCATGAGCGAAAAGTAACACCAACATAGGTAAGTACTGCATTTAGCCGCATCTAGTTGATAAGACTGTAAACTTACCCCATGATAAATAAGCAAGAATAGCCTTTTTACAAATACGTCGGTTATGAGATGAGTCTAATTGTCAAGCGTCTAATGATATTTGATTCTCTCGTTATTTTTCTAGTTTGTCTACACGCTCTTTGGGCGATGGTGATGAATGCTTAAAAACCTAGTTTTCCGTTCAGTTTTCCCCACACGGTCTGTCATCTAGTATGTTGCAGCTATTTGTCCTCAGCTCATACTGTGAATGATGATGCTAAAGAAATAAAAGTAAATTTACAAACCACATCGACAATTTGCTGGCCTTGATATAGGTAACCAAAATTGAAGCTCAAAGCTTCCAAAAATCGAAGTTGCTGGAAAGCTAAAAAATCCTACTGAAGATTTCGCATGTTCTACACCCAGCGAAATGACCTTATCTAACTTAGCCTATGAAAAAAAAAACAAACCTGTTACATTAATCTAAGATGTAACCTTATAGCAAAACGTGCAGTTTTCTAAAAGCCCTTTGAACTTTCTAATTCCACACGCAAAACTGACTAAGAGCATTACCACCATATTCTTTCACATCTCACAGTTACTTAAATCTCACTTCTACTAAGATCTTCAAAAATCACGTCAAACTTATAAAACCCATTCACTCAGCAGTACCTTGCCGAAGGGCCGAGGGGCGGGGCGCGGGGCGGGGCGTGCGGCACGACCCGCCCGAAGGAGTGGCCCTGCGCCAGCGCGGGCGTGCGCGCCTCGCTTTAGACCCCACCGCTACACTGTAGCACCAAGAATCTACCATACATTGTGAGACTATAGGGAAAAAGTGCCTTTTTTAATGTGATAAGAATAGGAGGAAAATCGTGAATAACTGCGCAAGTTATTTTGATTATGAGCTAGCGGTTCCAAAACTGAGTTTGATTTCGAGATGTTGCGAGTTTGAATGCCAGCTTTAGGACTAACGTGATACACCCACTTTTGGTACGGATATATTGAACATTGGAGGGGTCATATTGGAACACCCTGTTTTGAAAGGCGTTCTTGTTCGAACTACTTTAGACCGAAAATTCAAATTCAATTCAAATTTAAATTCATTTATTTAGCTTACACAAAGTTCATAAATATACAACCTAAATAGCATGGTATGAAATTCTCACTAACAGAAGACTTAGAATTAGACAGCGGGTCCCAAACTAGGCACAGCCTGTATCTTGGTGACCCAAACACTACACAAAGTTAACAACTTTAATGCGTTCTGCTAGCGCAATATTATTATTCATAGTTCTTATTAAATTTACAAAAACAGTTAAGGTGAGTAAGTGTGTGGTGTGAGTGTAAGTGAGGGTATGTATTCTTTCAGAGAGTGTGTATTAACATGTGCAGCAAACTTTCTGTTTCCTCATAAGTCCGGCAAGAGTTGAACAAGCTGAACACTTGAAAAGGTTTTGGAACTTAATCTTAGTTAAGATTATTCTTCTGATTGACCTGCACCTACATACGATCTGCATACATAACTTGACCAATGTAGGTACATACGTTACATACATTTGTTTGTATATTTAGTTTTATAGTCTCGATGAGGCTAATGGCTAACTTGCTTAACTTTAGCCAATTTAAAATTTAATTTATTTTATTTAAAAATTATCAAAATGTTGTACATATTTAATGGTGCCCAAGATACAGGCCGTGCCTAGTTTGGGACCAACGATACCTCCTAATTGTAATTTTTGAATGAATGTTAAATAAAATACTAAAAAAAAAATGGTTCGCGAGACACTTTCAAGATTTATTGCCCTTGTCTGTGGAATGTCTCAAGTGCAAATCTTTTTTTTTTAAATTAGCCTACACTGTCCCACTGCTGAGCAAAGGCCTCCCCCAAATCCTTCCATGCATTCTTTTCCAAGGCCACCTCCATCCAACCCTTGCGGTACGCGTCAAGGTCGTCTCGCCACCTCTTCCTGGGCCGACCTCGGCGCCGCCGTCCATCCTCAGGCACCCACCGTGTGGAGACTGTTGTGCAAATCTATCACATTCAAATCTTTCATGATATTATTAATTTGAGTATAATCTGCACGTTTATGATAATAAAGTAAAATTTCAAATAAAGATCAAATGACAGATCGTAGTAAGACCTTTTTTTCCGATACAAGCTTCGAGGGAAGTATTCGAGCCTTTTTTTTTTTTGGGTGGGAAATTATCAAATAACTTCTCCCGCTCTAGGTGGAGCGGGAGGGCGTGTCAGACTCTTACTAACTAAAACCCACCCGTGTTCCTTCAGTTGCCATGTTGCCGGGGGCCACGATTTCCCATCGGCTCATATTCGCAGCCCCGGCAGGCATTGGCCCTAGCGGACCCCGTTAATTCTGCTGACATCTCTTTGAGGCGCGCGTGGAACACAAAGTGCCGTCGACCCGGGCTTGGACCTTATCGGACGGCGAGCTACCCATTGCTCACCGTCCGCAAGCCCGCGCCTACGGTGGACGGAAATTTGCCTGTGATTCCCGACGCCCGTTCTCCTCTGCGGCGGTTAGGGGCGCGAGGGCGCGAAATTTGCCTCTCCCTCACGCGCTCCGTCTCCTCCTTCGCGAGCATTACTGCTTCGCAGAAGGAGGTGACGGCCTCCCATTTCCTCTCGCTCCGTAGCATGGCCCGGATCAGGGCCGGACGCGAGAGATCACCGCCGCCGATCGCCTCCACGAGGACACGGCGAAAGTATTCGAGCCTACGAGACAGATTTTAGAAGTCGATTAACCTAGCTATCTAAGCATGAACGCATGGATAAGGTTACGAGACTATGCGACAGTGTTCTTCTTGGTAAAGATATACATAGGTAGGTACTATCGACGAAACGCAAATCTGTACACTGTAAGGACTATTTTTGCTTGCAGCGCTCGGCTGCTAATAGTAACGCTTACCTGCGAAAAATAAGGGTCGTGTGCACGGGATTTTGTTTTCAAAGTGGTAGATACGCGATGGTACTTACAGCGAATGGTCGATGGAGCCGAATAAATCTGGAGCCGATCGTGACCGATGACGGTGAAGGCCAATCCGCCGGAATCGGAAATAGGTACAGAACCGGTCGTTCTGGCAACATCTAAATAATATAAATGTCCCCCGATGCCCGAACTATTCAGGCCATTGATAAAATAAACAAAAAGCGTTTTGACTCTGTTACAAATACTCGAAGAAGGGGCTGAGCTGGACGTGGTATTTTGTAGGGATTTAAGAGACGGATATAAAAAAACATATACATAGGTAAACCTAAGTAGTAAGTACTTAGGTACTTAGTTTAAGCCCCATTGCTTATATTAGGGGACTATTCTTCAGCTACTTATGTCATACCTTTTTCTTGTAGGTACTATCGCGGACACGCATATCTGAGCACCGTAAGGACTATTACTGCTTGCAGCTCTCGGCCGCTATAGTAACGCTTACCTACGAAAAACAAGGGTCGTGTGCATGGGATTTTGTTTCCAAAGTGATTAGATTATGCTCACATGCGTGACCGCGATGGTACTTACATTTTTTTTTTCTATATTTCTCCGTATGTTTTGTACTGTCCCGTTCCAGTAACGCAAGATTAACATCCCTACCTAGCTACTACTGTACTATCGAAGAAACGTATAACTGTACACTGTAAGGACTATTCTTGCTTACAGCGCTTGGCCGCTACAGTATCGCTTACCTACGAAAAAAAAGGGTCGTGTGCACAGGATTTTGTTTTCTAATTGCTTAGATATGCGTTACCCCAATGGTACTTATAAGAATTTACGGGTTCCACTTGGATAATAAAGTTGCGAGCCCATTTTATAACTCATATGCCCCTCGATATTGCGCATTGCGCAAGATATAATGACCATTGTTATGTAATGACTACTACAAGTAGGTACTTACTACTTCAGTAAGTACCAACTGGCCCCTTAATTAATACCTATTCGTTATTTTAGTTAAAATCGAGGAAAAGAGTTATAGGCAAGCGGTTAACCAGCAATAAGGAAAAAAACAGGTAATTACGGTTCTGTTGTAACAGCGACTTGTAGAGTGGTATTACCTAAACGTTTTGGTATAACTATTATAATACAAGGTTATTTAAAAAAGTAAGTACTATCAAGGACTTGGAAGCTATGTACCCGATCCTCATCTGTAGAAATAAAAAAAGTGACTAAGCATTTTTGTGGCTGTGGCAAAAAGTGGAACACATTCGCAGAATGGATGTCGAAATAGAACGGTTGGGTTTTTAGGCCAAACAGTTCTGGAGGGGTGACGCGTACCGGAAAGGCGCAGCGTAGACAGTTGCTTTGAGGAATGCCCCACAAAGTGTACCGTGACCTGCTCGCGTAGCATGACAAACATAGAAACGGATTTTCTACGGGTTTTGTCGACGGAAGAATAGACAAAATGACAGATTGTGATTGCTTATCTGTCATTTTGTCTTTTCTTCCGTCGACAAAACTCGTGCCCGTGCTGGTAGAGGTCACTTAAATCTGCACGATGCGGGAAGTTCTAGCCCGGTCGATGGGGCGATAGGTACTTTGGGCAGGCTCAGCGTCCAGTGCTGTCTTTCAGCTGAATAACAATGAAACGTTTTTTTTTTTTGGATTCCAGAATGGGCCTGCTCAGAGTCCTTGATCTCGTCTGATGGAAAGCGATGGATGAGGTCTAAGTTGGAACGAGCGAGCCCAAAAAATGCCTGTTTATTCTTACTTTGAAGGCTGACGGGTTGGTCTTTATTTTGTAACAAAACAGTGTAACTTTTAAACTTAATAATTTATCGCGATGAAACAAACTCCATAATGATTGGAAGTAATTAGGCGTCCTCATAAAATGAAAATTGTGGAAAAAGCTACCCTCAATTAAATAAATAGGTATGTTTTTTTAGTAAAAATATGTTTTTTTTTCCATCAATTTTTACAATAATCGTAAAATTTCTCAATAAGACACCAAACAGAACAAAAATTACACTTACACTTGTGATGATTGTGACATACATTGTATGTGGAAGGGGAACACAGACTCTGGCAGGGAGTTCCACACATTGGCCGTGAGAATAATTAATGTGGAGAAGTATGTCGGACAAGAAGCGAAAGCGATGACGACTTTTTTCTACTCTCTTTAGTCTTACACCCTCGCAAAACTGATTCATTTTTACCTCGCACTGAAGTATTTATAGGTTTTATTTCTTTGTTTTCCATTTAGTTTTTGGCAGACTATATTTACTTAATCACTTAATAATTGGTCCTTTCGCCAAGCGTGGTAATCTATATATGCTCATTACAACCTTTCATTATAGCGTCCTCAGTTTTGAAGAAATCCTGACCAGCAGTGGACGTTCCTACGACTTCTTTCCGATTGTTTTCAATATTGATATTGGTTTCCATATTTTCAAAGAGAATGTATAAGCCGTTTAGGTCGGATGTTCGGGAGCCGGTAGGTAGAAGTTGTAACCTAAACCCACACCTTTTTGTGGCTTCTTTACCTGGCTCGTACAAAAAACAACCTTTGAACGGACGGTTTTGTAACCAAATGAGCTTATTGTTGTAAACTGCATACATTATTGTTCTTTTTTTTTGCTAAACTGTGGAAAGGGACTAAGGTTGAGTTACAAGGTTGGGAAGTTCTAATGGAACTGATTAAAGATTTGGTCGAGAAAATCAGAATGAGAAATGTGGTTACTGATGAAAAGGTAACAGTCTCATCTACTCAGGGGCATGGAATAAAAATCAGTGAACAGAAAGACGCTCAGACCAAATAAAAACCAAGACATAACGCTGTCAACAGTGACGTGAGGCCGGTTTCGTAAACATGTGTGCACTTTGTAGTTGATTGTAATGGTTGTAAATGTGTGCGTGTGAGCGTGTATGCACAGAGCGGAGGTGTAGTTTTGGCATGTTTCACTGTATTGTTCACAGCGCTATGTATTTTTTATTTGTTCTGAGGTTAGACGTTTCAGTTTTTTTTTTCCGGGATGGCAACGCGTTTGTGATGTCATTGGTATTGTAGATGTGCATAGGCGGTGGAGACTAATTACGATCAGGTGGGCTGCCTGCTTGATTGTTATCAGATAACTTAAAAAATACTCTGCTCCCTGTACTTGGAGACGTCGTAAGAGGCAGCTAAGAATTTACGCAGATTGTGGAAATGAACTATTATTTATCACTGTTCCGTACCGTTCCAATAAGTGTTTTCGTCATTATAAATTATTCCAGAATCTTCCAATTCATCTTCAAATAATCATGAAGACTTATTTCCAGCATGATAATGATCGGTGATCATCACCAATTCCACCATTCAAGTAGGTATGATCTGTGATCACCAGTCCATTTGCCAAGTGGTTGAGGGATTTCGATCGGAAGCTGCAGTGATTAATGTTTGGGTGGTGAGTAGGCACGGTTCGGGCCGCGCTTAGGTACATTTGACCACACAAAGGCCGTTTTAGCTTCGGCATGAAATGGAAGGGCACCGACGGTTACGTGCATGGAAATGTATAATAACAATGACGAATGACGTAGATATACCGCTTTGCCGTTTTTTTTATTGGAAGCAAAGTAAACGGCAACGCATTAAAAATTATTCAAATATGTTAAGCCCATTAATAAATTAATGAGACTAAATTAAAGCAAACAAACTCAATTTACTCCAAAAGAAAAATAAATTTCCTCGTAAAAAATACACATTCCAACAAATCTGAATAAAATAATGAGATGTTATTATATTTCTGAAAATTCGCTTCATTACGGCGTGTAACGATTGTAATTCAAAGAAACACCCACAGGGGGGATAGAGCTGATCGACCACGTAGGTAGGTACCTAGTAATGTTGGGTGAAGGGCGTCTGCAGAGGGTGGCGTATCGACCCAGTGGAAGACCTCCCACTGGGAGGGTGGAGGGCTTTTATGCGACACGACTTGGGAAGTTTTATTTGGGTTGATGTTGTCGTGACGATATCGTAACGATTTTATGAAGAATGATAGCGCTGGTGGAGTGAGCGATGGACTATTTAGTGTATCTAATAGGTAATATTTGATATTTAAGAAAATAATTTTTCCAAAAAAATATAGAACCTATCGAGCCTATCGAAAAGGCGAATAAATAAAAATGTTAATCTTAACATTTTTTGTCGGTGGTAAGATGTCGGTTTTGTAATAGGTTTTGGTTACACCTAAATGATGGAATTACTTTCTAACTTTGTGCTTACTTTAAATTATTGTTTTAACATTTTATAAACATTGTGGAATGCAAATAAATCAAATATTACGAATACCTAGGAGTATTCGTGGATGAGCATATGCGGTTGGTTACCACCAATCAGTTATGTAAATATAAGGGACTGCGAAGGGCCACCCTCCAGAGTATCGACCGCAGAGTGTACCTCCAACTCGGCCGGATGAGTCAGAAATATTTTAGACGTCACGACTTCAAAATAATTTATCCTTCCAAGTCGTTGTCGTACCGGTATCGGGAAGAAATTTTTAGGAAGAGTACATGATTTATAAAATATCTAATGAAATTAAATGTAACTGAAATGAAATTGCAATGAAATGAAATTGTAATAAAATTGAAATAAAATTGATCGCCTTTATTTCGTAGATTGTGCATAAGGACAATTTTGATAGTGCAAGTGTTAACACTGAGCGGTTGACTGTACAGTCAACCGCTCAGTGTTACCTTCCAACTTATAGTAGCTATTTAATTATATTGCGAAGAACACAATTTTATATTTTTACTAATATCGGATTTAAAATAAATATATTTAAAATAATATATAATTATCTTTGTATGACTCCTTGGTAAAATCACACAGGCGATAACAAATCAGAAATAGACCAGTAGCGCCATCTATAATTCTACACACGCACTACCGGTGCAACAATAGGGAATAGTAGTTACGTATACCAATGTTTAATCAATTTGCTTTCCGAGAATTCTGTTCTAGATAAGGAAATACTCGTATGAAAACATTGATTACTCGTATATGTATGTAAGTACGTACCTACCTTGCATAAAGTATTGTTTTAATTCCATTGTGTGCAATGCACCATAACGAATGGTGGCGTAGGTACAAATATATAGTCGGTTCAATAGTAAATTACTAAATAACAAAAATATTATCATCAGAAGAAATTAATTGATCAATTAATTAATTGTTGATATTTTATGTCGCCTACGCTCAAATCCGGATGGGTTTTTTACCAAAGGCAAAATGTTTATTGGATATAAAATTAAAAATTGTGACCACAGCCTTCCACCATAGTAACTTACCTTACGAAGTCTGGCAGAATACAGTTTCCCAAAAATATCTGGTTGCGTTTATAATTTTGACTACAACAAAGAACAAAGAATAATAAACAGACAAATGACTGGTCAGTATTTTAAAAACTTGAAATAAATAATAATTAAAATAAAAATCGTATCACGATCGTGGAGACTAAAAATGTCGTACATTTAAAAAAATATTCTTTGTTACATTTTTATAAATACTTAATCCAATTTCATGATGTTTTTGTTTAATAAATAGAATTTTAATCTTATTACGTTTTATCAGCAGACAAATAAGTTTGTTGATTTGAATAAAGTAGGTATCACTAGGCATAACCTTTAACAACCAATGTTATTGTAACTTTGATAATTACTTACGGTACAATTTTTAAAGAGGAACAAGTCTATAGTAATTATTCTTTATTTGAATAAAGGCTATGTCACACATTTTAAATTAAAAAACAAACAGAATAAATACCACACTTTTATAATTTCAACACGGAACCCTAACACCATAATAGTTGCACAAGAGATAAGGTCGTGTTCAACAAAGTTTAACTACGTGTCGATCATCCCTTATCCCTCATCCCCCTCATCCCTCTGCAACCCTCCGCGAGGGAAGAGGGAAGCCCGGTGTTATGGAAGCCACGGTTTAGTAATTAATATTTTGCAATATCAGATATTTTTGTTTACTTTTGTGGAATTGGATTACTTTAATAGTTTGGGAAGCACAGAACTGTAGTGCTATTCTGTAAAAATCTCACCGTGATAACTTACGTGAAGTGAGCTGCCAATAGTGTCAATCCTTAGCAACTGACAGCTCACTCCACGCTCACTTCACCTAAGATAACACGGTGAGATGGTTACAGAATAGCACTACTGGTTGAAGTGGCGGTGCTTGGGGGAGGCCTATGTCCAGCAGTGGACGTCTTTCGGCTGAAATGATGATGAGATTGGCGTTGATTAATAGTTCGAAAAGCCGTGTCAGAGTCGATTTTGTTCCACATATTAATGTCAACATATTTTTGTTTTTCAAGCCATTAATTTTAGTAAGCTGTAGCTTTAAAGTATAATTAAACAAATCGGAAAGCTTGGTAAACTATTATTCTTTTCTTATTCTGCTTTCGTAATGGCATGCACCATGCCGTAGTGACACGATCAGCCTGTCTGTCACTAATTTAAACTAATTTTTATCTTAGCTCTTTGAAGCTCTTAATAATAATTACTTACCAACCTATTGTTACAGTTAAGAGAAGATACTGATCATCCATCTAATCATGTATCCAATAGCTCAGGCTCATAATCTATTTTCTTGCGCGCTCGTTCAATTTCTTCAGGACAAAGTGGCATATTTCTATTGACTCATAAGAACAACCAATCACGCAACAAAGAAATCGTGGCCAAATAAGTATCTGAAACAGATAACCCTGCCCTAAGCATCGGTTAGGCGCCATCTCCTGCATGGGCAAGAAAATCGCGGCGATATTCTTGTCGTGCCATCAAATTCAATAGAAACTCTATGAATCAATCTCCACACGCCGATATCATCGCGGCGATAATTTGAAGCCTCAGCGTCACTATCGCCGTGATTCTCCTGTCCGTGGAGATGGTGCCTTACTGTTAGCTTGTATCGTCCCACAAATGGGCAGAGGTCTTTTCCCAATGTTATCAAAAGAGCTCTTCCAAAACCCGATAATTTTGTCAGTTACGACAGCCATTTTTTCAACAGCTACCTATTTACTGTCGGGAATGAAGTACTTATTAGTAATTGAAAATGTGTCTTCTTCGATTCTGCAACCTATCGAATGGTTGTGGTCCAAAATAGCCACTATGCGGAGGCCTGAAGGCGTCACGGCAGACTCCGTATAGAACATGGCGTGACAAACTGGACAAAACTTATATAAATCAAACCTACTACCTATTTATATCAAGTTGTGTATGAAGTTCACTCCAGTCTTCTGTTAAACATTTTGTTTAAAAATCTCTTTCCGCGAATTTTAAAGCTTCTAAGTTTTCCGAGACATTGACTTTCCCGAATAAGAAGAAAACTTCTTTGAAATCTGCCCACAGTGTCTTCGTTCCACTTTGATCAAAGCACAGCAAGCAACCAGTAAAAGTAATTTTAACATCACAGTTTTGTATCACGGATGTTTAGAGGAAGCCGTGTATTTTCCGGTGAAATTAAAATAGTGGGACAATTTCAATTGAATGGCAATGTCACCGTAAGTAAGATTGTGAGAACCGTTAGTTTATAATCTGTCGGAATTATTTCCGTTAGATTATAAACTGTCGAAAAATTGTGAACTGTGTGAAATGGGTTAGGTAAGGTTAGAACTGTGACCAACCGCGCGCGAGCCGAGCGAGCGAAGCGAGCGGTGCTGCGAGCGCTACTTCCAAGTTGCTCGTAGGCAGGCAGGCTATTTAATATTAGCGCAAGGTGCGTTACGTCGCAAGCAAGTTTGATACCAGTTCACAATTTGTCAGTTTTTCATGGATACATTATAAACTATCGAAAAATTATGCATTAAATTGTAAATGATTTGTCACAGTTCACAATTTTTCGACAGTTTATAATTTAACGGAAATAATACCGATAGATTATAAACTAATGAAGTTCATAATAAATTATACGGTGACAGCAACATTAAGTAGGTAGGTAGACAAACTATGTTCCTCGGCAAACCTCGTGTTTCGTCAGTCGTCGGATTTCTATCAGTTGCCCTTTGCACTTGGTGCAGACTTGGACGCTTTCAATCGACTTGGAATTATGTAGAGTTGTTAATACTCTTTTAACTTAATAGATAGATAGATAGATAGAATATTCTTTATTATGTACACCATAAAAATTACAGACATTAATTTAGAAATTTTACATTGGGTGACACAATGGGCGGTATTATCGCTAAGAGCGATCTTTTACAGACAACCTTTATTGTATATTGGATATATACAACACCCTTAATGTAAATTACAAAAAAAAAAAAATGGGAGGAAAGCCGCTAAAGTCGCAGGCACAACAGGTAGGAATTTTTTTTTACAGCTCTATATAGTTCACACGGAAATCAAAACAAAACAACAATAAAGAACTCAGTTCTGAATTCAAATTATAATACACGATAAATCTAATAATTGATAGACATGGAAATTAGCATTCGTTTGTATTCGGAAATCCGATGATACCCGAGGGACATTGAAGAAAATAGAAATATGTACAATATTTCTATAAGATATTGAACAGTTTTCTTTTGCTTTTTAGCGTGGCGATGGCACTCTAAATGTTCTCGGACAAGAAATTGGGTATCTACGTGTTTGGCGCCATCAGTACCTAGCATCCATTACTTAGTTCCTATAACGTGCAGACGACATCGCAACAGTACACGCAGGACTCATCGAACTGTGACAAATGCAAACAAACTGTATGAACATTTTCGTAGTTTGAATTGTTCTAGCAAGGAAGACGGAAATATGTTTATATGTCCGTCTTCTACAAAATTCATTATTATCGGACACGGATATCGTATCAGACGATGTTTAATCACTTTTGTGAATACCTTCCGCATCCTATCTTTACAGAAAACCTTCATTACCCTATCTGCCCTTCGAGAAAATTTAGTAAATGGCAAGGATGTTCTCTTCATTGTCTAAATTTTTCTTGTTGTTTGCGCAGAAATATTTTTCTTAACTCTGTCTGTTGTTTGCCGTAACTCAATATTTACTATTCAACCACTTTTTAGACTTACCTATCATATTTTACACAATGCATCCTACGTTTCCTTGGCTTTCTTTATTCTGTTCATATATCACTAAATCCAAACAAATATCTAGTTTTGTAACAAAAATTGCATTCACGAAATCTTTGCTCCTACTCTCAAAATATTGCGAGTCTACCGGTATTAGGAATTGAATTCGATACTAAACCAATACACAATTTACAATCAAAATCAATGTCTAATCTCTCTAGGGTATTAAAAATAATGCAGAATAAAATTTTGTAATGCTATTAGAGAGTAAAATCGCTCCCCTTTAGAGCGCGCGCCCTACGCTCACTCGAATATTTAGGCCTAAACGAACGGACTGATGAATTCTGCGCTCCGCTGTTAGCCTGGTACTTATTGTTATAATTATTGCTTCATTATTATCCGTAATAGTGTTATAACCAAGTGCTATTATTAATGTTGCTTGAAGTAATAAATCTAGCAATAATAAGGTTATTATTGCCAGATAAAATTATGAATAATCGCAGTCAAGAAACTTTGCAGTCTTTTGTTTTACTGTAAAAATGGAACTCGATAGTTTATTCCGTGATTCGTAGTAATAAATCTATTTGATTCAGTAATTTTAAGATTAAGTTGTCTAATTAAAACAATAATAATATTATTTATAGCAAAGATGATAGATTAATTCAAGTTGTTCGTACTACAAAGTAGTTTTGCTATATAAAACGCATCGGAAAAATATTACCTAGTTAGGTAGGTACCTATTTGCTGATTTTGGCGTAAGTAGGTAGGTAATTATCTAACGTTAGGTAGTATTTAAAACAACTGACCCAATTTCACAGAAAATTCTTTGATTAATTAGCAATAAGTACAAAATCAATCAATAAGTAAAATTGGTTCTATTATCCGCCACATCATTTAGGCCTAAAATTATTTACGCACGAACTATAAATCGAACTTGATAGCCTTCATTTCAAATTACAGTACTTGAAGTGAAGTAAAAAACTCACTTTATTCCTTTCTAATTTATTCTAAAAAATTCAGCTTGTATCGGCCGCTTTCTCGCGGGTCACGATCCACAACATCCGTTCTCTTCTGAATGCACAATAGGAATACTGACATCTCTTTCTAACATACCAGTTTAAACTATCTTTATCTCTCTTCCCCCGTCACGCGACGTTGTCAATCCTCAGTGCTGTACGCGGTGACCTTGTCGCGGTGTTCACGAGACAAACACTAGGTATAATTACTGAAGATTTATAGTTTAATTTACGACAGCACATTCTTTCTACTCGAGAATAAAATCCTGTTGATTACGTGTTACGCAATTGGGCAATTTGTTATGATTTTATCTTGTTTTGGAAGTTGTATGACTTGTGACTTGTGTGGCTGGATAATGTTGTAATCGTGAATTCGTGACATGGTGTATGTTTTAATGAACGCTAAGTGAAATACGTGTTTCAATATCGAAACGGGTACATTATGATTAATAGAACTGGTTGAGAGGACTGTTTTGTAACAGTTGCCTATGGATGCAATTGAAAAGGAACAAAAATTGTGTAATTACTATGAGTTTTGTTCCCAAGTCAGTTACTTATTCAGAGTAGAAGTAGTATGAACACTTTCAAGTTAAAGTTCAATTACCTACTTAAAAATCAAGGAAATTCATTTCAAGCAATTTTAGTTTTCCAAAAAATTGGGTTTAAAAAAACAAAAGGTGTCATTTTATCAACTTTATACACAGCTCCAGTGTTTCGTTCCGATTAGCAGATTATTCAAGATTTTAAATAAATAAATAGCTCAATATAAGCCAAATCAGAATCCGCAACTGAAACGGCCATCGATCACGCATTAATTTTCCCCCAAGTTGTTCTTTTTTTTGTTTTTTCTTTGAAATCATCCATCTCTGAAATTAGTACTGAATTTAAATAAATTTTCCGTGCTCAAAGGCCAATGACTGATCAAAGATGCAACATTGTAGCTCCCTACTAACTTTGTCATGTAATATTTATGACCCTTACCGTAGCTATTAATTTAATCAATTACGTCGTTACTTGTTATGAAATGGACAAAATTAATTACATTATTTATTACATCTATGTAGGTTCTACAGCTGAATAAACATTGAATTAATTCTATGGCCAATTTGTTCCATGAGTAGGTATTATTGTGTAGGTAAGTATTTAATTATTTTTGCCATTGACACGCTATATGAAGATTATGTATTCATGAAGTATTTTTTTTTAAATTTCGTTCTCCATGAATTAAATGGTGTTTAGATTTTCAATATATTCAATTAATAACTTAATTTTTTTGTCTTATATGAATCAGAATGTTGGGCCACAAAAGAATTGAATGAAAGGCAATTGCATGCAGCTGAGATGAGAATGCAAAAAAATATAATGTGTGTACACGAAAGGATAAAATAAGGAATGAGTACATAAGAGGAACTCTGAAAGTGGCACCGGTGACTGAAAATCCAAGTGAGCAATTTTATGCTTAGACCTTTACAAATGCATCTTCGCATGGCGTAAGTACCTATGTAAAATTCATTGCTGCGATGGTTAATTGTTACGGAAGATAGTTATAGTACCGTAGGAACTGAAAGAAGCGAATTAGAGATAGTTTGTCAGAAGGTTGATCCTGGCGGACAGGCCTGAAGAGACGAGGCGATGTTTTACGGCAAAGATGATATTTTTTTTGAGTTTAGGTGTGACTGCAGATTTGGCAATGCTTCTAGTATTTAAGGATAGGTTTATCAAAGTTTTTATGCTACTGAAAGTAGCCTTCAACGGATATACCCTCAATTCACTTCTTGTTAAAACACTATTTTCACTTTTTATTTTGTTATTCGTATTTTGTGTTTCACGAACTGTGTCCAAATAAACGTTATTCTTCTTCTTCTTCGTGAGAATGAATTGGTCTCTTGTCTCTGCCTACCCAGTGCTACCATATGAAGCGAACTAGGGATAATTTATGAAGACTCTACTTTGTGCTAAAAAGACCGGAAATTTAGAAAAAAACCTTGAATAAACTTAAGGGGGAAGCGTCAGGGTAGCCCGCAAAATTCTAATTTTCTTAAGTTTTTTGCATTTTGCAGGTCAGTGTCAGGTTTTATGTTGATTGGACCTGCAAAATGCAAAAAACGTAAGAAAATTTGAATTTTGCGGGCTACCCTGACGCTTCCCCCTTAAGCATTATACTACTGTAGAAGATGATTGGTGACCAGTGTTATCTAGTTACACATGCAAAAAAAAAAAAATTGAAATCCACAAAAAAATATAAAACGTGTAAACGATGTGAAACCTAAATAATCCGGCACCGTGTTATTATCAGTGGCCCAAAAAAGATCGCGTGTGTTACGTTATTTAAAACCTACTGCTGAACACGTCCTGGGAATAATTTCTTCTGCCGACATGTAAACACGGATGCTTGGCTTACATGCACCAAAACAACTTTAGTCTCATCCAAAAATTACGTGAAACAAACTCTACTGCACTATGAATAAAGTTGAAGTTCCATTGAAGTTTGTCTGGATTCATTCTTTAAATTGTAATGGGGTTTGTATTTATTCGTAGTCTATTTTTGGCTGCGGTAGGCGGTCGCTCCAATACATCTTGATTTTTTATATCTTTTTAAGGGCCTTTTTGTGGCCCGCGGCTATGTCTGGATTTAGTCCGTGTTTCCGGCTATTGTGCTCGAGTAATTTTTCAATTAAAGTCCTTGGTACGGTATTTGATTTTAGGGTTACAGTGTCACGGTTACTAGTTTTGGTAATTCTTAGCGTTGGTTTTAACGGTTGTTGTTGTATTGTACGACAGAAAAATAGTGGAATTTAAAAACATTATTGAGCAAAACTGAGAGAGAAAGTAGATATTTTTTTTAAAGTTTGGCTGCTATGAAATCCATACTCTAAAAAAAAAAACAAAATGGACGAAAGTATTCCATGAAAGAAAGAAAGAAGAAAGAAAGAAAAATAGGTTTATTTGTCACAGAAATACGTGCATACATAAAAGACAAGAGTAATCAGAGAACAACACAAAGTACATAACAAATCACGAGCATAGAACAGAAATTACTTAGGCGGCAGCTGCACGACATGACTGTGACAAGAAGGCTTCCACTTAGCATGATGCAGTGCTATGGGGGACCCACAGCACAGCGCTGATTTTCAGTGGTCACCCGAAAAAAGAAAAGATGTACGGAAATCAAGTCAGGTTCAGTGATTTTTCTATTAAACATGTAACAAAACAAAATAAATAGTGCTCAGAATATAAGATAACTATACAATAAATTATAAGAAACATAAAATTAAAAAAACTATCCGCAGGCATCTCCCTACGTGCACAAACAATACAGATACCTAACTAAAACATATCATTACTTATTATTATTACTTCACGAGGATATAGAAGTGTTTTGTCTCGCTCCCACCCTCACCCTCACCCATGACTTACTACACTACATTTATCAGGATTATCCCAATCTTTACTCAAATAAATTTCCACTTAACACTACCAATAGACACTTACAATTTTTATTTCTCTGCTGGGCAAAGGTTGCCCGATATTTTTTTCTCCATAACCAACTGATAAATAATATCCAATATACTGTCCATGTCTTGTCTAAAGTGCAAGTCCCTACGTTTACATTTTTTGATCTATGTGGTGAAGACTTCATTCCTCAAGCACCCATAGCAGAGCAATCATAGCAGTAACAACTCTTAAAACAAAATGTATTCCGGATAAAAACTGATATTGTACAATATTAATTTGTTACTGCACATTAGCATTAAGAACGCGGCGACGCATGAATTGTCCATACAAACGTAATACCTAAATCATTTGCAATTTGGGCATAATTTCCATCACATTATGTTGTTATTCGGATTTAGACAGTGTTTATACTCCTGCATCTTTTATTTCCAAAAAACTTTTCTAAAATAAAGTTTACAGCGTGAATGACATGTCTTCTTATTGTTTTTTTCTGTATTATAAACAACAATATTTATAATATTGTTTCTGCGGAAGTATAGCTTGTATTATCTAGTTACAAATTATCGAAAAAAAAAAAAACGGAAAGATATTAAGTTTTCATTCATAATTTTTGGTAGGTATTACGGAACACATCCAAATTTATCATAAATTTTCGAAAGCTAGTAGTGTTATCGCGTCAAGCAATAATTGTCAATGTGTGCATGGTATATTGCTCACTGTAGGTGTATATCGCTCCGACAGGCACTCACACTAGCACAACGTACTTGGAATTGAATTTTGCAAACATCTCGATTTGTAGTTGCGAGCCGTGTTCGCAGGCCTCTTAGTGACCATACGTATTCTTCCTACATTTCCCGAAGAAACAACTTGCACGAATTTTATTGGATCCTCTGTTCATCCATCAGACCCTAGCATTCCATGATTCCAATATCCACCGTTGAACGTCTAATACTTGGTTAGGTTAAAGTTACTCAAAGTCGTAAAAATGAGAAAAGAATGCCGCTAAGGCTTTGGAAGAAACAGTTAACGATTTTCTCGATTCTGAACCTCTATCTATTCCAATTGTTAAGTTTCAATTGTGAAATTTTGAACAGTAAAAGTAAAATACCAAATACGCCAGCACCAGCCTCAGAAAACCTAGCAACAGAGTTATTTTAGAGGTATTTCCTTTTATACTTGCTATAATATTTTATCGATAGCTATAAAAATACACTATACGCGATGCCATCTCCTGTTTTATTGGTTACGGTCCCATTTGGGTACGTTAGAGAATTTGTGTATATTCCTGTTTATTTTTCATTCCACGGTTCAAGTTTATTTCATTACGTCATCAAGTCGGTTATGTAATTAACTTTACTAACATCTTCGGGAAGAAAAGAGCAGCATTCAGCGATATCTAACGGCTTATCGCGAAAAGCAATTAAATTGATATCATACATAGCAGGATTAGGATGGAGGATGACAGCGGAAGTAAAGCAGCAAATGCAGTAGCCAAAAACATCATTTATATTTTCACTGCTCGTTTTCTCCCATAAATTTAAAACAAGCAAAGCAAAGCAAACGGAAAACGAGTCATTTTCACTATGATAATGATAAGCAAGATGATGATAAGGTGGGTTTTGCGGTTGTTTATTTTTTCTTAGTAAATCCCTCCTCATGTTGCTTGCTGTTGTTCTAGACAGCGTAATCAGCCTATAATGTTCCCACTGCCGGGACACAGGCCTCCGCTCTTTGAGAGGGAGTGGGCTGAAATCTACCACGCGGGGTCAGTGCGGGTTGGTAAATGTCACATGTCTTGGAGTTTTTGATTCTAGGACATGCCGGTTTCCTCACGATGTTTTCCTTCACCGTTTTGAGGGCAGTGGTGATAAAATTATTTACACAAAGTAAAGCGCCTGCCTCGGTTCTAACTCGTAAGTCGGGGCCGTTACCACTGGGCCACTTCTGTTCACTGATAATGTTAAGCAAGATGATGATAAGGTGGTTCTTACGGTTGTTTATTTTCAATCACATTCCGAATAGGTTTATTACTAGCCTCCTGATGTTGCTTGCTGCTGTTAAAAAAGGTACAACTTCTTATTTATCCTCATTCATCAGTTGCGGATGATGTAACGGTGAAGGAAAACATTGTGAAGAAACCGGCAAATTCTAGAACCAAAAATTCGAAGACATGTGACATCTACCAACTCGCACTCGGCTCGCGTGGTAGATTATAGCCCACTCCGTCTCGAAGAGAGGAGGCCTGTGTCCCAGCAGTGGGAATATTATAGGCTGACTATGTTATGCATCAGATGTGTCTGATGGTAACCCACTCCTTAAAAATCCTAAAGATAAGACTTACTCAACAGTTTCACGAGATAATTGAGGTTACGCAAGTGATGTTCTTACGTCCTCGCAATATTACGTGACTTATCAGATAAGAAGATGATATTTTTTAAAGTTTTGAAGAGTTTTTGTGGGAGAGGTGAAAATAATTTGACATGTGAGACAATTTCTAAAGATTGATTTTATTACTGCATGGCTTATTTGGTGCAGATTGAAGCTAGAAATTGGGCAGATAAACATTATCCAGTTCTTTTAGAAAGAACTTTAATCAAATAGGCGCGAAGATCAGATGGTTTGCGAGGTAAAATAAAATAAGATTATCATTATGAATGAGGAGGATTCAAATAAGATTATCATATACCTTACAAGGGAAGATGGGAAGAACTTCAGTTGAAGCATTTCGTCTAGAAATGTGTAAAGCAACAACAATAACCGTGGTTGACAGATTGACACCTCCACCAAAGCTAAATCCATTGGTTTGGATGTCGTTCGATGCAGAAATGGGAAAGACAAGAATCAAATCCTGTTTTAAATAATCAAGTTTTCTTATTTCAACTTTTATAATAACTAAGTATATTATCCCATCTACAGAATATATTATCCTATCTACGGAAACCTATTACAATGGAATTTTCGAATCATCAACTCCTCGTAAAAAACAGTCGTTAGTTACAGCAGTAAATGGCAATGGGATGTAAAAGACACAATAATACTGAAGTAGGTAATTACTATTCTAGTGCATGCTACATCGCGTATCAACTTGTAATTAAATCGCTCTATTACAAAAGCTAATACAATGAAAAGGTCAGAAATCAATTGATCTTGCCAAGCATGCATTCCGACACGAACACGTCTAAACAACAACTAGTAGCGCCATCTCTTAGAATAAATGCGAACTACCAAGCCAGCGTGTGTCGCTTTCCATTGGACGAAAATGACGTTATCGTCACCTTGACAGATGAGACAAATGTATAGGACGGTGAGAATGTTGGACAGAGACAAAACAATAACAAAGAGGCATCGATTCGGAGGTCAGCCGCGCATGTCAAGTGCATTTCGATAAAAATAAATAGAGTAGCGACTGACGGTTAGTTGTTAGAACGTTTCATATTGGCAGATAAGAAGTCTTGGTATGAGACGTGCGTAATGATAATAATAGGAATACACGTGAGGATCAGAGGGATTAGATCCAAATTAGTTTTTATTTTATTTATTTATTTAACCATTTATGTACACACATATATACACAGACAAGACAGAATGAATAGAAAAATATGTAGAAGGTGATGCTTATTTCTAAAAAAATCTCTTCCAGCATAACTGCGATAGGACAGAGGATAAAAAGAGATGTAGACACCGTGTGTAAGAGTAGAGAGAAAGTTAAATACATAAAATCAAAACAATTGAAACAAAAATATTAGATTATACTTACTTACTTACATACATACAAACATACATACTTCTAAAATAAATAACACTAAGATATTATTAATTATAACGTAAGAAAAAAAAAAAATTAAAATACTTAGACTTACTTATTAGATTTGTGTTTTGAGATTAATTTAAAGAATTTCAATTACTAGGTAAGTTCCTTGCTGAGCTCCTTGATGAGGATTTTCTTTTTTTTGACATGAGGTTCTAGATTCGATTCCCGGGTCGGGCAGTGTTATTGGGTTTTTCCATTTGGAATTTCTCAGTAGCAGCCCGGAGTCTGGAATTTGTCCTCGGTTGATGGCAATAGGCTCGCCCCCTATTACATGGGACTTAAAATAACTGGTGAAATGTGGGTGTACTATGGGTAGGTACTCTTTTGCCTAACCCTCCGGGGAATACTGGCGTGATGTTAGATATGTATTAAATACTTGATGATAATCCTGGTAAAGAAAATGCTAGTAAAGAAAAATTTACTCGCATCGAGAATGATTTTGCTAAGGTTATTTTAGCTTCACGATAGCAACTATAACGGAAGAACCAAACAAAAAAACTGAGTAGAGAAACATCTTTGGCAACAAATTAGTACAGAAGAAGGTGTACTTAAAAATGAAAACAATTCCGCAGACAAACCCCAATCAGACCCAACACATTCGCGAGTACAATAAGATTCATCTCAACAAACTAATGGTTACTTAACGTCGGACGTGGTGGATTGTACAAATAAAGATAAGTCACGCACCCATTAGTGCCATACAACACATATAAAAATTACTATCAGAGCATCAGCGTCCTTTTCTATCTAACGCTGATATTCCATTTCTATCTCTCTCCCACATTTTTCACTTATCCTCAATTAACAATTACTTAGGTCACTTGTCACTGAATTTTCAGTCCTATTCGTTGGCAAAAGAGTTACTTTTTTACTTACGAATCTTTTTAGGACAGATAAAAAATTGTTGCGCTAATTTCAATGTGTGCGTGTTTAATTCACTCGTACAAATGTAAAGAGGGAAGTTCCTACTACTGGAAACAGTGTTGGTGATAATGAGAATTGTCGCTTTGAAATATCTTGTGTCTCGTTCTATTGTATCAAATGAGATAAAGAGCAAGACAGGATGATTGGAGGGAGAATCGGGTGAGTTTGTTCAGTAGGGTTTACCCTTAAGCGCTTGGATCGATCTTTTTCAGCTGCAAGGTCCACACGGTATGAAATTTCCACAGATTCGGATTAACGAGACAGGCAGAAATTCTTTATAACGCGGAGTTAAAGACGTTATGCGACATTTTTAAATAATGTAGATATAGATAGAGTGATGAATATGTAAACTGATGTAAATGTATGAAGAGTATTGAAGAGCGAGAGACAGACCAAAGAAAAGATGGATAATTTATTATAAATTGTGTGAATAATGATTATGAATGAAAAGAAAGTGAGGGCTACCTGGCAAGGAGTTAAATATTTTGCGACGACCCGAAGTAACTTGGAATTTTAAGGCAGGCAGAAGACATTGTGATAAACAAGACTAAAACTTATTAACAACTTTATCAGACTTCGTGTACTTGCATGAAGACCTTTGACAATCCTCCTCCTCCTTTGACCTTTGTGAACTTTGACAATGAAACTCTCAGTCTACTTGTAGCAGTCCAACGCTGCTGGCCTTACCGCCGCCGCCGCCTCTACACCTGATTCTGAGCCATTCACATCCACATTCACATGTACCTACAGTATAGTCTTTTATATTTTCGTCAGTTTACAATTTATTCTCTTTATCAAGTCAGGAAACACTACTTATTGCAAAGAAAACTATATTTAATTACTTGAAAACAAAGATCAAAATAGCATAGACACCTTTGACCAATGTCGAGTTGACCTACAATCTTTTTGATGGCATTTCATTCTCAGAGACTGTCAGTCACGTTTTTTATTCGGCCTGATATGTAAAGAAAATGGCTGAAAGTCATTCTGCGGTCAGACGTTACGATGTAATATATAAAGCCGAGTCGGTTCCACAGCAGATTCTATTGTGCAATGAGCAGACAAAAATAGCCCTTAAGGTGACGAATAAATTTTGGATGTGACTGTACCTATCTACATTAAGATTATCTGATGAAGCAAGAGATCCATCGTGAAAAGTTTCACCCCGTGTGCAGAGGAATTCAGTCACTCACACATACAAATTCAGCCCTACACACACCCTTCCTCACACGCCAACAGTTCACACAAGCGCTCTACGGTGACGTTGAACTTCGCACACATCTACAAAATGGCATGCAATTCTCGATCTTATAGCAATGGGGTTGCTCTCAATGTGTCCTACATATACCGATCCCTTAGATAACCTCAAAATTTGAGTTTTTGACCCGGACAGATCATGTTATCGACTATGCACAGTTTCCTATGGACTTGAGCCTTTAGTGCTTCGAAAGCTGGCGTAGTTTTTCGTTTACATTGTGTGTGTCATTTCTGTGGCGTGGGTGTGTATTGTGGCTTAGATTTGGGACGTTTTCGCCCAATATTCGCTTGTGTCTGGATGTAGACAGTTGTAGGATGTGTTGTGGAGTGCGAACGTCATTTGTCTTCGTCTTATGATAGTGTTGGGACTTGGTTAAGTAAATGATCGGCAACGATCGCTGTGGCAGAGAATGAGCGTAAGTACTAACCTATATTTTCATTATTTATAGGAAGTGTTAAACTTTTAGCAAGTTTTTTCCGTATTAAATACAATTATTTTTACCACCGAGGGGAAGTATATTTTTACCAATTCGCTATCTTTAGAATTATAGACATTGTTGCCGCAAAAAAATACGAGACGAATTTATTTTTCCTCCCCAAAAATATGTCGACTTTTCCTCCACCGGCACCTTCCCTTATAACATTTCCCCTTTTAAATATTTATTACGTGTTTCCTAATATTCTTATTGATGCAAAACCGGTTCCTATTATTTATTAGTTCAAGGTCATGTTATCATTCGATCGTAAAAGTTAAATGCATGGGTGGCCATGGTTACCATATGGATTCAATACAAATACACGGATAAGGTAATCAGTTCCGATAATAAACGTTTAATAGAGGTATTAAGATATTGGTTTTCGAAAGTGCTTTTAGGTAATTATTAGCTTTATATTATTATCAGTGGGGTTACCGGTGTCTGAGGGAGTGAATGTTCTATTATGACAATTATTGTATTAGGGTGAGTGAGACAATTATTGTGTAAATAAAGTATTTTGTTAGTAGCTGTTAAAATAATATTATCAGTAATGTAATAATAATCATATGGACGGAAGTGATATATAGACATGTAACACATATTTATCTTGCAAAATTAAGTAAATAGGTAGGTACAAAGCATATTATTTTTGTACACAGTATATAGATTTACAAAAACTTTGTACAAAAAAACCGACTTTCAAAAAAAAAATACTACAAAGTGAAAAATAACTTTAATAATTTCGGAAGTCGGTGTCTTTAGTTTTGAATTTTCGTTTTTTCCATCGACTTCCGAATGCTCATAGCTATAGTTATAGCTTGATGTGTAGCCGTGTGTACCTACCTACCCCACATAAATTCGAAAACCACCGAAACATATCATATCATCAACATACTAAGTGGGAAAAAATACGTATTATTGAAGCTAACTCAAAAACCACCCAAGCAAAGTGAATGAAATTTATACGGGACCACCTATAAAAAAAACATATTGTTGAATTGAGAACCTCCGCCTTTTGGAACTCAGTTAAAAAAGTGCCATAGGCATGCCATAAAAAGTGCTACTTATGTATACAGTACAAATGGTACTGGTGCCTTTGTATATAGCACTTTTTGTATAGGTACCATGCAAACCTACCTTCCTAAAAAGTAAAAACATAATTTCCGTTCACATCAGAAGTAATGAGGGTTTTAAAATTAAAACTATGAAAAGTTAAAGCGCTAACGAATGGCAACACTCTGGCTTCTCTAACTTTGTCGACAAAGCCAATTTTCCTAGCTTAAACTTAGTTATCTCTGAACTTTTCTATTTATTACGATAGTTTTTCAAGGGTGTTTTTATATAGAAATCACAAGAAAAACAAACGCAAAAAAAAACGGAAAAAAAAAACGAAAAAATCAAACGCTTTAAAGCTCCCGCAAACAGACGCGACGTGACTCTAATAAAACAATTTCTAAGAAAACTTCACGGTAGAACAATAGGGTGATGCCTGGTAAAAAAAAAAGAAATTCTATTTAGTCCGCCAGTCAGATAATAACAAAATATTGGACACATATTTTTTGCTTCATCGTATTAATAAAAAATTACTTGGATGAAATGCATTAAAGTTGGGGAGTAGGGGTCGCTACGTCACAAGTAAGTATAAAATCTACATACTCGTGACGTCATGGCACATTTTAACTCAATGTATCGTTGTAATCTTCTGATAACGCAAAAAAAGAAAAAATACGTATCCTATATTTTTTAATAATCTACAAGACGGACAAAAAAATATTTTAAGTCATCATCCCGTGTTGAGTCGCGCAAGTCGCGCCAGTCTGTACGAGCTTTTATTTGTTGGTTTATGAGGTATCAAGAAAAACTGCTTATCTAAATGCTTATCTAATGCTTTTGGAATATTAGTTGGGACAGCAATGAGAGACAGTCCAGACATCTTGTAATTACGGAATTGTCACTTTCATCTACTAATGTCAGTTGGAAACCAGTCCATGATAAACACATTACTTGCTTGTATTAAGTACTAGACCATATTAAAATAGGGGGTCGTATCTAAATAATAACAGCGGCACGGGTCGATCTTTAAGCTTAAGAAACGCTTGCCGAGGTCAGTCCGTGGATGGGTGACCATCATGCCGAGACCCCTCCGTGTCACGTTAAGCCATAGGTCCCAGCTGTCATTTTTAGATCTTTGGCAGTCGTTACGGGAAAGTCTGACTACCCGAGTTCATCAGATAGGCAGTCGCTCCATGTAAAATACTGGTATTCAGCTGCATTAGTTAGACTGAAAGCCGACCTCAATATAGTTTGTTAAAACGCTAGGTAGATGATGATTACATCTTATTACTTATGGCTGATTTACTATTGCATTACTTAATTAAAAGTAGCGAGTTTAGTTCAAGTAGGTAGCGAGTTATTGTTATTTTGCCCAAACGTCAATCCAAAGTGACAGTTTTCATTGTCAAGTGTCACGTTTAGACGTCAAGGCACTTAAGTTGCTAATTAACTAACATAACATAGCATCACATAACATAACATCACGCCTGTATTCCCCGAAGGCAGAGGTGTACCTATTATATAGTACACCCACATTTCGCTAGTTATGTTTAAGCTCCATGTAATAGGGGGCGAGCCTATTGTCATCAACTGTAGTGCTATTCTGTAACCATCTCACCGTGTTATCTTAGGTGGAGTGAGCGTGGAGTGAGCTGTCAGTTGCTAAGGATTGGCACTATTGGCAGCTCACTTCACCTAAGATATCACGGTGAGATTTTTACAGAATAGCACTACTGGACACAACTCCAGACACCGCGCTGCTACTCAGATATTCCAGATGGGAAACCTAATAACACTTTACCCAACCCTGGAATCCAGCTCAGGACCTCATGCTCAGCAGAGCGCTTGTAACCACTAGACCAACTAATGTAAATATAAATCCATTGTAAATCAGATCCAGTACCTTATTAATATTTATTTGTGCAAGTAACACTTAGTTTTGTAAAGTATCATATAATTTTCTTATTAAGTAAGTAGAAGTACTTACTTAAAAACAGTGGCACATCAATTTATTTTTGTTTTCTGTGTTCAGAAAAAGTATTATTTAGTGTGGGTATTAACTACACTCTGTCCACAGTGGCACACCAAAATATTTTTTTTTTGTGAACTCTTTTCAAGTAGGTAACTTAATTAGAAAATTATGACACTATCCATCGACATCATGAAAAAGTTACCAACTTAACACAACTATTTCATACCAAAACATCAACATTTTATGAACACAAACCGTGGTTATATAAGTTAGCCATTAAAATAACACAATATGTACCACAAGTTTTATGTTCACTATCATAAAATTAAACAATAATTGCGACGGATGTTAGATAAAATGAATTACAATTGTATCATAATAATAACTATATTAATTATACTAATTTCAACAATATAAGAGTCACTGAGTCAGTATTCGTCATCCATCTCAATGTCAACATGTCCCACAGAAATCGACACAAGGGAATATAAAAAACTTTTTACAAAAAAAAAACAACCGACCTCCAAAAAAAAAACACTACAAAGTGAAAAATAACTTTAATTTCGGAAGTCGGTGTCTTGGGTTTTGTATTTTCGTTTTTTGCCACCGACTTCCGAAATTAAAGTTATTTTTCACTTTGTAGTGTTTTTTTTTTGGAGGTCGGTTGTTTTTTTTTTGTAAAAAGTTTTTATTTTTCACTTTTTAGTTGTGGTACCTACCCCACACACATTCGAATACCACTACCTGCTACCAGTGACAGAAACTTATCATATCATCTAGATACTAAGTGGGAAAAAAATACGTATCTTGTAGCTAACTCAAAAACTATCCAACCAAAGTTAATAAAATTTATATGGGACCAATTCGAGAGCACACCCTTTCAAACAAAAAAAGAATTTTCAAAATCGGTCCACAACTGACGGAGAAATCGGTGGACATACATAAAAAAAAAAAAAAAAAAACAAACATACGCGACGAACATATAACCTCCTCCTTTTTGGAAGTCGGTTAAAAATGGCGTTTATTATACTTAAATCTTTTACAAAAATTAGTGGCACCGCAATTTGACGACCAGATTCTTGATTAGTATCATTTTCATCGCCATTGACAGCGTAATTTTTCGACCCATTGCTGAGTATAGATCTCCTTCTATTTGTGCTTCTCAGTTCTGTGTGGTCTCCAGGTTCTTACTTCCTATACCAAAAAATCTTTTTAACTGTATTTTCTTCTGTTCATCATCTTCGATTGGTCGCCACCCATGCTGTTTGAAGGTATTCTCCATTGCACGTCGTTATTTCTGGTCTTGTGAATTGTGCTCTCTTGCGCAATGCCTTGGCCAGGTAAAACAAAGTATGCAAATCGCCTGTAGCAATTAACATTGTCGGATATACATTTTTGCGATTTTTTAATTTATAATTTATTCTAAGACCTTTAAAGCCCAATTCAAAAATTGCAAAAATGTAGATCCGACAATGTTAATTACTACAGGCGAAATATTGATAGCAAATGTAGCTACACCCTCATCACCAATCCACATTGGTTGGTACCTAATGCAGGTGTCACACAAGGGCAGAACAATGAGGCAGAACAGTAGGACAGAACAGTTTGGAAGGACAGAGGCGTTCAAATATGGGGCCAAATAATAAGACAATCTGCGAGTGATAACGATGGAGCGTCGACGACGACAACGGCAACATTTACGCCACTTACTTAAAATTGCAGCAAAAATAGCCCTGAATGAGCTAATTGAAATTGTAAAGAGAGGGAAATAAATAGGAAAGAAAAACTTTAGATCAGACCCTGGGTAGCAAGAAGACCAGAGCTTGGTTGTTCAGTTCAAGTTTTAGAAGAAATAAGGATTGGAGATCCCAAAGAGATTATGCGTATGACAAGAGAAAATTATAGAGCATTTTTACACTTCATCAGTCCGGTAATCCAATGACAAGACACGTTCGTCCTGCTCTTTGCACTACATTGCTCTCGCGTTCACACGAGTCCAGCCACAAGACAGATAAGCGGGAAAGGTAGTGGGGGAAGCAAACTGCTGAACTTTTCTGTCTCGGCGTATGCGTTCAAACAGTAGCAGTGCTGCGCTGTCT
The DNA here is from genome assembly GCA_963680765.1 of Agrochola lychnidis. Lineage (NCBI taxonomy): Eukaryota > Metazoa > Arthropoda > Insecta > Lepidoptera > Noctuidae > Agrochola > Agrochola lychnidis. Next base: position 8,565,457 of record OY796863.1, on the reverse strand, counting down.
ACTGCTCTGCGTCACTGTTCTCACCCTCGTGTGAAACCAGCATAATTGTAGAGCAATCTCTACGATCACTGTCACCACTGTGGATCAGTGATCGATCTGCTAACATGGCTATAATGGCACAATTATTTTGACTCTCCGAGTTTCCCATTAACCTTTCATTGCATAATGATCCATTATTGGCAGATGGCTGGAGTGATATTATGTAACTCAGAATAATACATTTTCTCAGCAACCTTCCTCCAAATAACCGATATATCATGTATGTAACCGATATTATTCACACATTGTGTCATCTCAGAGGCTGGAAGCGATGCTTGCTTTTACGTGAAAGTGCTCCCTCTATTTTCTTATTTAGATTTCTGTGGCCCGTACAATTCGACCTCGGTTAACGACAGTGCCAATCGTAAAACATCCGATTACAAAGGTTAGGTTAGATTACAAAGCGTGTTTATTGCCGTGAAGTACTTCGAACCGTTCTGTTAGACACGCAATGTAAACGTTTTTGTTATAAACGGTTACGACTATAAGGCGATACTTTTTTATTATGATTCTATTTTATATTTTTGCAGTTGTCTTAAATCTTTCTGACAGAAATAAATACAAAAAACAGTAGGTAGGTATTGAGTCCTTAAACTTTATTTGATTTAGAAATGTTTCGTGTATATATTAAAAAATAATTACATCCAATGCAGTAAGTAGGTACTGGATATCCGATAAGATATTGTAAAGCCACAAACATCTGCAAATAAACGAATTACTGAATTTACAATTGAAAATCAAATTATGGGAAGGAATAATTGAATAGAACATTCCCTTCGTTCGTCTCCGTTTGAAATCCTTCAGTCCATAGAGCATGGAGACGCTTCCCTGGCCGCTGCAAGCGAGGCTCTTTCTTTGTACTTGTACACGGCACGGTTTCTTTACGGTACGGTGTATCGTCGTATCCTACGAATAAGGGCGTAACTGCATAATAGCTACTTTTCAGGAGACAGTTTTTTGTGTTTAATTAAATTAAATATGAACAAATGTGTATTGGTGATTTGATTTAATGTGTATTGGTATCTTAAGCTTCGGCTAGGATTATTTTCGATAAATTATATTTATATTTAATACACATTTTGTCCCTTAAATCCTTATTCTCTGTTGTGTTAATGCGAAGTAGGGCTGGACTTGAGCAATAACTTACATTATGCCTTTTATCTGCGGAAATATCGAAGCCACAATCGCCTTAATGTCATTTTTATATGATTCAGTTGCTGGTATTTATTTTTATGTCATAGGAATTTGTGTATAATAATTATTTTACCATTACTGGGAACATGTGAATGTAGTAAAAGCAAGTAATTATAGAATTACAATATTTTATTCGAAACAAAATCTGAATTTTATAAATCTGTTTGCTTCGGTAAATATTTAAGTATACCAAGTGAATCGACGTTAACAAAAAAAAGTGTTTTCATACCTAAAAAAAATATCTATAGGATTGGACATACATAATTTTTATTCATGTATAACAAAACGTCTAAAAAAATAAAAGAATAGTTCTTAGAACTCCACAAACCAAACAATTGTATTTCTTAAATGATTCAGTTATTTTAATGTTTGGAAACAAACCTTTATGTTTAAACAATCAGAACTCAATATTAAACGACACGTAATCATAATCACAATCAGTCCTTAAAATCAAATTAATTAAACATAATCAAAATCAGTCTTTAAAATAAAATTCCACAGAATCAAAATTAGTTCTTAAAATAAAATTGCACGTTATCAAAATCAGTCTTTAAAATCAAATTGCACATTATAAAAATCATAACTTAAAATCAAATAAGACTACCGAAATCAGTCAAATTTACATTCAATCGTCTTCTTCGTCAGTACTCTCAGAAATATTGGCATTACCAGCCTACTCATGAGGCAATATTCTAAAAAATGTGTGGTATTCCTCTGGAATAATTTTAGCCTCACACATTGACATAAGGTCTTTATATTTATCATAATTTATTTTGACCTCTGAGTTTGTTTCGGCCTTTCTTCTCAGAGTAGTCAGATAGGAAACGCCGACCTCATCTAGTTTTTAAAATATGATTGACGTGTAAAAGTGTTTGTACAAACCTACTTACAGAAATAAAATCATTTATCATTTAATGATAATCCATTTACTGGCGTGACTTCCGAAACTACAGTTTTTTTCCCTCTAGTACCCTTTCTTAATGTAGTGATTTTTTTGTAATTCTCATCCAGTTCATATTTATATTTTAGAACGTTTATGTTGTCCTTACAAACTTGCACTTCTTTTATTTTATTCCATACAACTTTTTCACCATCATCATTCTTTAACCAGTTTTTGCCATCGAGTAATTTACGATAATTATAAATATCTGCCAAGGTCATTTCTTTTACCCTATAAGTTTCTCCTGTTGTTTTTGCCCATCTGATTAGGTTAATCTATTGATCTGGAGTATAAATAGTTTTTTTGCTGGAAGCTCCTTCTATTACAGAATGGACACTGTCTCCCTCATTCTGCGTATGGCCGACTTCGAGAAACCTATGGGTAATACATTCAATGTTAAATTTTTCTAAGATATGTTGATAAAAGGCGAAAACTATACGGTTCCGGTTCTGCCCGGAACAGTTATCGGACCAAATTTTAAATGTTTTTGCACCTTCGTCAATCTTTGATTGAATAAATAAGTTTAAGCCGCTGCTGATCTCATTGGCTCCCTTTTTTCCCATAACCTCTGTCCACATGTAACAAAATCCACTTTTTCGGGCTACGTCATAAACAGTAAAATCATAAACATTGAGTTTTCTTTTGTAGTAAAATATGCTCACGTTTCCATAAGGACAAGTCAATATATTTTAAAAATTGTTATTAAAGAATTCCGTAAGCACCTTTATTATGAATTACCTAGATCAAACAAATTTGCTTGTATTTTTACTAACATTAAACAGCCATAATATATAAAACAGAATTCTTTTAAAACTTTAGGAAAAAGGTAAAATAATGAAATAAGCATAATTGTAATTTTCGTGCGGAATGCTAATGATGCGGCCACAAATGCTTTTATATCAATTTTCAAGCAATAGAAAAAAAACCTAAGTGCATTTAAGCCCCAAACCAGAAAAAGCATGAAATTGTGTATTCAGTGTTTAAATTTGTACAGAAGGGTTAAAATCATGAGAGCGTAAAAATATTGTACTTAAAATAACAATGTGGATATTTCAAATGCATCAAAGAAAGAATAAAAGACAAAAAAATAATTTGAACGTAGAAGAAAGACACAAACGTAATTAGGGCTTCGTCTCTTCTATACATACGCAATTTAGCCATTCCATAAAACACGGCCACAATCACCATGAAGGTTTTTTTCTATGTACCCAATATTGAAAATTGAATAAGTAATTAGAATAACTTAATTAAGTACAAACTCGTTGATATTATATTATTTGAACTAAATCAATACAATACAATTTAACAAAACATAATTTCAACCTTAAAATCCCTTGAGCTATAAAATATTTTGATTTACTTATCTTTGTATGTTTTCTTTCATTTACAAAATCTTCCTTTTCAACCAATTCCACCAACTTTCAGCCTCGGCGTTTCATTATTTATTAAGTCTAAAATATTACGGTAAATTTGAAATGTATGACTAAACTAGTAGTATAGGCAAAAATGCTATTTATTTAATAATTCAGATTACGCTCGCCGCAGCTAACAATCTCTGCGTTCCGCCGACTAGTGGCCGAGCGGCGCTAGGACGCTCTCCCCGCGCCCGCGCACCCCCACTACTCGCGAAGAAAGAGGGCGCGAAGGCGATTGTGGCTTTTTTCTTCGTTGAAAACGTAGTGCTTAAAATTGTGGCTTTTTAGAAAACCGAATTATTTGATAACCTGTACCGTTTTTAATTGTTTTGTTGAACTGGTTATATGTGGTATGATGAGCAGAATTGAATTATGCAATAAAAAAAGAAAGCCCCTATGTTCGTTAGGGCACTATTCGTAGGATACGACGGTATAAACCGCGCCGTATAAAACAATCTGTCTTTCAAAAAACTTCCATAATGATCCATACAACATTGACGACCGTACTTTCACACGGCGAATAAACCGTAATTATTCATGGCAAGAAAAACGTGGGTCTACGAAGGGCCTAAAATACTGTCAACACTTTTCATACAAACCAAGCGTGTCAGTGAACGCCATCGTTTACTCAGAGAAACTGACGCCCCTTGACAGCAAGCTTGCGCTTAGTTGAGCCGAATTCGGACACGAATATTATTCGTAAAAGCGTCTATGGTCGCTGCCGGCGCGGGCGCGGCGATTTCGTGCTCTATGCTTCAGTTCTATCGAAATATGGCTCAAGAATTATAAGTAGGTAGCTAAATATATTTTGCGTAGGCGGATTAGGCTTAAATAAGTAAAGCGTCTTTCAAATTCTCGGAAGATAAGTCGGATTTTCGGGAAAAATCTGACACAATGTCACATTAATAATATCTCAAGGCCTAATAAAATCCACAGCGTAAAGAGGGCTTGTAGATTTCATTACCTGCCTGTCTAAACATACGAGCATCGTGTCTTTTTTTGAACAAAATATATAAAAGACGCATTAATATGTACTGAAAAATAGGGATGTAACGATACATAATTTTCCCGATACGATAGCGATTATTGTAGTAAATAATCGGCGATACCGATACCGATGCCGATATCGATGGCTTGGTAGATAATAAATCAAATAGATAATGAAGTAGCCTCGGGCGTTTGTATGTCTTTATTATGGACTAGAAACTATTTTGTATTTCGGGCACAACTGTTTAATAGTGCGTTGAAACCCCTGTTTATTTACTAAATCAAATAACTTCATGTCTACACATATTTGTTCAGCTATTGTTTGCGTGACCTCACTTTTGCCTAGGACTATCAGTGTCATACTCATACATAACAATTTTTTCCAGAATGTGCTCTAAAGTTGCTTGTTTTAGATGGCGGACCACTGTCAGTCTTTGAGGTAGATGGGGTGTCGTTTTCCAACTCCTTTTCATGATAGCGCGATAGCACGAACTGTTTGGTATCGGTTGTAGGTATATTGTCGGTGATCCCGATATATCGGTATCGGAATCGTTACATCCCTAATTAAAAGTAATCAAGCCGATCTATATTCAATGGCATCAGAATACTGGCCTGAAACTCTTGAAAGCGACTAAATGCATTTGGGTAAAGGCATTTTTTCATACAAATATATCCATACATTTGATTTTAATCAGCCCTGAACACACTGTAGGTACCTATCTTAATATTCAGATAGAGTCCGGCCGCGGTAAGTCTGCATAAGTAAAAAAACGATGGAATTTGAAAATCTATAGACGGCAATACCATCTTGTCCTACGAAAAAAGAATTTGATACTTTGTTTTTCATCGATTATTTTGTCTATATTCTGATTTATTCCCGGTAAAGAATAGTCACTTTAGTACGATGCAGTATGGATTTGATATAGTTTTGTCATCGTATGGAGGTATAGGTACGACATAGATACAATCTATTATGCAAAAATTAAAAGGCAACATATCAAAATCATTAGATCTACTTACAACCCTAAAACTTATATAACTGACTGATGTAAAAGTATACCGTATATAAGACTTTGGGGTTGCCCATTTTTTCCATTGCAAACTTAGCGTGGCCAGACTATAGGTATACATCTCTGCATAACTCTTAGAATAACAAGATAAAAGTTAACCCTCCTAAACACACATTCTTATGTAACAACAGCGTAACTCTAAAGTCCTAACTAACACAAGACACCTCAATAAATATTCTAGGGAGCTACTGCCCCCAATATATGTTCAAACAAGCGTCGTGTCTTCCAAAAAAACAATTCTCGAGGTCAGCAGGGCCCGTAGAAACGTCTTATATAAGCCCAATAGTGGACAAAGAATGATAGATGAATCAAACATGACATGTTTTCTTCAGTGCTTTTGTTGGCGAATATAATGGATATTTGGTTGAATGTAATGTTATTTCTATACTAATATCTTAATACTTATCTACTTTTCTATTTTTATATGTGGATGTTTGTGAAGAGTAATTACCAGTGATCAGAATAGGCTGACATATAATTTTTTTGTTGACTAAAAAAAATTGTGCATGTTGCATAAAAAAAGTAAAATAAATACTTATTGACAAAACGTAATGTATTCAATGATTTGATACAACGGTTAGTTGGATCGTAAATATAATTCAAATACATGGATTAAAGTTGGATTATTTATTTCGGGATTTTACGTGAAAATCCCGAAAATTTGATAATTGCAAATATAGTTAAAAATAGCCTTTACACATCTTAAATAAAGCTTATTTCAACTTACTGAAGATTTTTCCCGAATCCCGGGAAAAAGAATATAGTCGTAATGAAGTCTCCACTTTCTGTCTCTGTTCTCCGAAGTTTAGGCAAATATAGTCAGCCTATTCCGATCACTGGTAATTACTCATAATCCTACTAATATTATAAATGCGAAAGTTTGTGAGGATGGATGAATGTTTGTTACTCTTTCACGCAAAAACTGCTGAACGGATCTGGATGAAATTTGGCACACAGATACTTTATAACTTGAATTAATACATAGGTTACTTATCATCCCGATATTCCCACGGGATCGAGACTTATGCGGGTGAAACTGCGGGGTGCAGCTAGTCAAGCATAAACGTGACTCAGATTAGGTTTTTTTTCTTTGTTGTCGCACTGTTGTTCAGATCAGGAGGGGCTTGTGGCTAAGTAATAACAGCTGCACGGGTCGATCGATCACGTTAAGCTACGATTGTCGCGGTTGGTCCGTGGATGGGTGACTATCTTTACATGCCAAGACCCCTCCGTGCCTCGGAAAGCACATTAAGCCGTTGGTCCAGGCTGTCATTTGTAGATCTTTGACAGTCGTTACGGGTAGTTAGAAACCCAAAAGTCTGATAAGTCTTACCAACGGGTATCGTGTTACTCAGTAACTAGGTTGTGGAGGTCAGATAGGCAATCGCTCCATGTAAAATACTGGTATTCACCTGCATCCAGTTAGAGTGGAAGCCGACCCCAAAATAGCTGGGAAAAGCCTAGACAGATGATGGCACATGATGTTGTCCAGATCAGACCATTCGTTTTCAATACATTTCTCTCGATGTTGGTCTTCTATTCGTCAACTCTTGAGGTCACAGGAGACATCTAAGGAGTCCCACTACCTTCAAAAGCGGAATGCAACGACCCACTCTTGGCATGTCAGGGATCGAATGTTGTGATTTATGAGCCGGGCCCAGAGTTTGGCCGTCACCCGGTAGACATGAACTGTGGGCCTCTACTTTTAGTCATAAGTCATTTATTCATTTGTTTAACATTAATACCACCTACCGGGTCCAATTGTATTTTAAAACCATCTAGGGACCCACTCAAATATACAAACAAAATTTCATGCAAATCGGTCCAGCCGTTTAGGAGGAGTTAGGTGACAAACACATTTACAGAAGAATTATATATATAAAGATAAAGAGTTCGCCGTTATGCCAGCGGGTGTACAAATGTTTAAAGTTAAGTAAACAAGTCGGACAAGTCTCAATAATTAAATTACATAACCCTGAACAATAAAAAAACCAACTATAAATAATCAGACATTTCATGATACAAATTAATTAATAATTTAGTCTTGAAACGTTTACACTACGTAGCAGTGAACGGTGTTTCGAACTCGGTCGTTCATTTCAATTATTGAATGAAAACCGCGAGCAACCACTTGTTATTTATACGTTATTATCATATACTTATAAATTCACACCATTTTCCCTATAGGGTCGGAGAAATTGCGGAATGACACGCGCGTCGTACGATGACCCTATGAATGAGGGTCGGCCTAATTCATGTAACTTTTTATTTATTCATAAAAAATATGGGTGACGGGTCACGACTTAACGAGTGTAGAGTATTTTTGTTTTTCTTCCTCGTGTTGGTAAACATTTTTTAGTCTGTTAACGCTTATCTTTTGTTATCTTATCGAAATGCTTTCAGTGTCTGTCCGTCTGTGTGATTTTTAAGGCTGGTTTCACAGCTATCCGGGAGCGCAAGGGCCGCCCGTACACGGGAGATCCGTACGGGTAGCGCCCGCTGTGCTTTGGGGGTCTACACCTAATCAACATACGTAGTTTCGGCCGAAGATATGGGCGTTTCGTACTCCGTCTCACTTACGGTACGTCCGTAAGTGAGACGGAGTACACAGCGCCCGTAACTTCGGCCGAAACTACGGATTTCGATTAGGGAGTAGACCCTCTGAAATGAGGGAGTTAGTAGAGTACGATACGGTTGCTAGCGTTGTACGGGCTCCACCCGGAGCGGTTCGCGTATGGATCAATCCGCGTCGCTGTGAAACAATGTTCTAGCGCCTCAGATGTGTCTCCGTTCCGGGAGCCCGTACGGGCGGCCCACACGGGTATCCCGAACAGCTGTGAAACAAGCCTTAGTTGGTACCTATGTACCAACTGAGGCTGGTTTCATATTAATTTATCTTATCGATGCAATATTATGAACTCAATATATCATTGGAATATCGCCGACAATAATATCTATTATCAATAAATGTTTCATTAATTTCGATTGGGGTTCTCTAATCAGATTAAATAAATAAAATAGTTATACCTACCATATGTCGCCAATAAAAATCCTAAAATCCAGTTTGCTATAAAAACAGTTTGATTAAGTACTTAAAACAGAATATGAAAATATTAGCTAGGTAGAGGTAGTTAATTTACTCAAGGAAAACCAATTTTCTTTATTTTCCTTAAGAATAATTCAAAGAAGACTTTCAAGGCGTAATTATTAAACTTATATGTCTACACAAAATGTGATTACCTTCCATGGAATTATTCACTTTCTACTAAAAGTGAGTATACACTAGGTACTTAGAGCATTTTCATGTAATGTAACGTTTTCATGAATGGCTCAATATAAGCTAAAGCTCAATTTAAAAAAGCATTTCCATGTAATGTAACGTTCCTGCGAATCATCGACGCTGCGTTCGATGGAATGCTCACGGCGAGTGAGCATTTACCTGTAACATTTCTTCTACCTTGTGTTCATTGTAACGACCTGCCCTCGGCCCGCGCACCTCACTCCGCGTCGCCCGCGCTCGTGCCTTTGCTCGATAAAATGTTACACCAATACGCTCGTTGGTTTTTAAAATCAGATTGTAACAAAACATCGAGCGTCGTGTTCGAAGTGCGGTTCGATAAAATTTAAAAACGGCGAAAGCTCGATGTTTTGTCACAAGTAAATGCTCTAGAGTCTAGTCCATACCTTGATACAAAGCTTATAGTACTTACAATAATAATAATTATAGATAGGTAGGCAAGTATTTACGTATGTAATTTTGCCAATAATGTTCGACATTAATGTCGAAGCTATTTCTCGAACAAATTGAGGGTGAAATGGCTCTTGCTCGACGCGTGGGATTCGATTCCGTGCTATTAAACATCAATTGCCAACCAATAAATAAGTATGTGGAGTAGTTCAGATTTACGTATATATTATTATAGACAGAAAGACAGATATATACTTACTAAGAATGTATTTAAGTTCTGTAAATTATGATTGTTGCGGGAAAAATCCCACCGCAATCTTAGGAAACCGTATTGAGTCTTTTCTCCGGTTCCCTAAAAGCTCTCGCGAAAAGGCGCGACGCGGTGGTGCGACATGATTCTGTTATAAAAATTTCCATGAAGTTTTCAAAGAAATTGTTCTACTAGAGTCGCGTCACGCTGTCGCGTCGCGCCTGTCTGCGGAAGCCTTTAAACTCAAATGCGATGATTATGTAGTCATGCTTCTTGTCCAAATTAAAATTAAGGTAATTAAGTACAGACCTACTAATTGACCCCGTAAAATACGTGAAAAGTCATTTAAATTTTCCTCACGTGCGGTGGCCGCTATATCAAACAATCTGCCTAGCTTTTTCTCAACTATGTTGGGATCGATTTCCAGTCTAACCGCATGCATCTGAATACTTACCAGTATTTTACATGGAGCTGCCTACCTCCACAACCCAGTAACTAGGTAATACGATACCACTTGAAGACTAGTTGTCAGACTTTCGGGCTCCTGACGACCCGTAACGACTGTCAAAGATCCACGAATGACAGCCGGGACCAACGGCTTAACGTGCTTTCCAAGACACGGAGGAGTCTCGGTATGTAAAGATGGTCACCATCACGGACCAACCCCGGCAAGCGTAGCACAACCTGATGGATCGACCCGTGGGGCTGTTATTACTTAGCCACGAGCTCCTTCTCCGCTACATAGCGTCAGCAATTTACCGTCGAATGACGTCTTTGAAACATTATATTTTAAAGTAAGTTGGTGTGTACCTAGAGAGCATTTTTTGACATCGTAAAGTTAAACCCCGCTGCCATCTTTTTCATGACATGACTACGGCCGTCATGTGGCGGCCAACGCTGTCGTAAGAAACCGTGGCTTTAAGGCTCACGCAGACAAGTGCGACGCGACGGTGTGACGCGATTCTTGTAGATCAACTGCCACGAAGTTTTCGTAGAAATTGTCCCACTAGAGTCGCGTCGCGCTGTCGCGTCGCGCCTGTCTGCGGAAGCCTTTAAACTCAAATGCGATGATTATGTAGTCATGCTTCTTGTCCAAATTAAAATTAAAGTAATTAAGTACAGACCTACTAATTGACCCCGTAAAATACGTGAAAAGTCATTTAAATTTTCCTCACGTAGGTACCGACGTAATTTGGTAATTATGGTCGGATTTACTTAAAATCTCATCAAGATTTTTTCCTGAGATCCGCTTTGCTTGAAGCTTGGCAAATATAATAAGAACCTACAATAATTAAACGATGAAATTACGACGATGCTATTCTATCAACTATCCTATTTAAAAAACCAATTTATATCAACCCCCCATACCAGCATGGGACTTAAACATATTACATTTATTTTTATATATTTTTTAACTTGTGTTGTAATTATGTTGTGTCGTGTGCCTTTTTGCCTGAGTTAAATAAATGTATTTTCTAACTTTTCTTTTTTTTATAACCGGCGAAATGTGGTACTATTATATAGGTACCTACACCTCTGCCTTATCCTTTGGGCATTACAGACGTGATGTTATGTTATTATCAATATGTAAGAAAGTTATCCTAAAAGAAAAGGAGAAGAAGACATATTCTCTCGAAATTCCGGCTGAAAATGGAACTACGGAAAAACATGAGATAACTTTTACGATTGGGTTAGCAATGTCTAAGAAATGGGTGTTCGTTACACATACAAATAGCTTTTACACAGGTTACTCAGAAAGTTTTGCGACTAACAGTTTTTGTCTATGGGACACTGGCTTTGGGTTTTGATGCCAAGTAAAACTATGACTATTTATTACAAAAAAACACAACATTCCAAATTTAAAATTCCTTCCACATTTTTTACGAACAAAATCAAAATTCTCTCACAAAAAAATGGATTTACAACGAGAACATTTTCGCGCGGTGATTTTATACGATTTCAAATGTCGGCTAAAATCAGAAGAATTGTTTGAAAGACTTCGAATGTTGTTGATAGACAAAAGCCCTGCTATAGCGACTGTTTTCCGCTGGTTCAACGAATTTATGTGTGGTCGAGTAACTTTGGCGGACAAAGAAAGAAGTGGCGTATCGGCTGTTACATAAGAAAACGTGCTGGCTATAAAAATTTAATTCCAGAGAATAGGCGAATTACATATGAAGAGGTTCAGCATATACTGCAGATTGGATCGGGAAGTGTGCATGAAATTACGGGCATCTTCGGGTAAGGAAGATAGTCTCACTGTGGTACCGCATAATCTAACGCAGGCTCAGAAGGAGATTCGGGTAGAATGGTGCCGAGATAATATGATAGCAAAATTTGAAGCAGGCTCGTCTCGACACGTTTAAGATATCATTACGGATGGATTTATCATTTTTGTTTCCCAAAATAAAAATCAACTCAAGGGAAAACAGTTTTCATAACCGGAAGATGCACTGGCTGCATTTGAGAAGGGGATTGAAGAGGTGTCTGATGCGGACTGGAAAATGTGTCATGAAAATTGGTTTCGACGTATGAAACTGTATAGACGCCAATGGAGAGTTCTTTGAAAAGTAATACTAAAAAAATTATAACCTGTAGTATATTTTTTTAGTATCGCATAACTTTCTGAGTGCCCCATGTATATGAAGGATGGCTTGTAGGACACATGAATGTATCTATTTATACATACAGGCCCATTTTGTTCCTTATTTATGCATGAAGAATGGGATTCGAAAAGCTATACCTGATTACAATCACAGGTTAAGGCACTTTAATATGATTAGCTTAAATGAAAGACGTAACGGACTTACTAAAACTTCATAAAATCATAAACGGTTCCATTGATGCACAATTAATAAACTATTTTAACTTTGTAAGCCTCATCGTGTTTTTAAATAACCTATTTAGGGGCATGAGGAACAGAGTGTAAAGTTCACTCATCCACCATAGAAAAGGGAGGATCCTCCGACCAGACGGGTGTTGTGTCTGGCGGGCAACTACCCATCGGTTTGAAGTTGAAATCTTGTATGTATGTCGATCGCTCGGTAAACTCTAACTGCGCGATGCAGGATTTGTGTGACGTCATGTCCATGATGCGTAGTTCGTATGTGGCGGTGTAACCGCTACACCTACATCGATCTTGAATACTACATTTAATAGCCCCCTTACACGTATGGCAAGGCAATATAATGAAAGGTCCAACTTGACGGATTACTCAATTGATATTTTCTCCATGACTCGCTTCATACAGACGCTCCCATATTTAAAAAGTGTGATGAGTGTCCGTCTATCTAGCTCAAATTGTTTTGTTTTGTAGTGTTGTAGATTTATGTCTACTAGACACACTTTATATTATTTTCCTTTGAGAGAATTTTCATATGTTGAATGTCATGCATACGGTGCATACCTGTCATTTGCATGGTTATTGAAATGTCAATTTTAGATGTTATTTAATTTGAATTATAAGTAATAATAAACTAATTATTTCAATTACAAAAGGCACAATAAAATTGGAGATCACCTTTTAAGCTAGGAATTGCTTGTGTTAGAAGACTTCGCGCTTCCACTTATCATTTTCATAACCTCTTCAATGTCCGGCGGACTCAAAAGGCATTTAGACACAATCTTATGCAATTTAATGTAGACAATGTAAACATGCAGAAAAATAAAATTCCCTAGATTTTTAACTCAAAATTATACAAAAATGAAAGAGTGAATGATTTGTAAATGAATGAGTGTTATGCATAGAAAAGGGCCAAGTCGCGCGTTTACGTGTGATTATGTGTGGGTATGGGTGAGAGTGTGTAGTGTGTGAGTTATAATTAGCACATTTATAAATTTATTTATTTTAGTTATATGTGCTATTCTTCAATATCCTGCCCAATATAAAAATTAATACGAAAATGTATTTGTTTATTAGGTATTTATGTGATTGTTTGTTTGTTACGTCTTCACGCCAAAACGACTGAACAAATCCGGATGAGATTTGGCACTTAGGTAGACCATGTGGGTTCACTGGGTTAGGACACGTTCACTGGATTAGGAGATCTTTGACAGTCGTTACGGGTAGTTGAAGCCCAAAAGTCTGAAGACCAATCTTACTAATAGGTACTATCGTGTTACCCAGTAACTGGGTTGTGGAGGTCAGATAAGCAGGCGCTGCATGTAAAATACTGGTATCTAGCTGCATCCGGTTAGACTGGAAGCTGACCAAAAGGCTAGGCAGATAGATTTAGCGTTATATTGCAGTAAGAAAATAGGTAATAAACTAATAACATTTCTGACTAATAACCTAACTAAACACAGCTTTTGTGAGCTTCTTCTGCTGTTAAAATTAACTGCAAAATAAGCTCACAAAAGCCATATGGACAAGATTATCTTATAATAGACTACGTTCAAACTAGCTCAGGAAAAAGATACGTAGAAGAATTTGAGGGAGGCCATTGCCCCCGCAACGGGACAGTGTGGGCTAAAGCAAAAAAACAAACAAAAAAAGACTGTGTTTCTTCAACAAAATATATACATTAAAATTAATTCATCAATCTGCCTTGCCTTTTTCCAACTACGTTGGGGTCAGCTTCCAGTCTAACCGGATGCAGCTGAATACCTGTATTTTACCTACATGGAGCGACTGCCTATCAGACCTCCACAACCCAGTAACTGGGTAATACGATACCCCTTGGTAAGACTGGTTGTCAGACTTTCGGGTTTCTGACGACCCGTAAAGACTGTCAAAGATCCAAGGATTACTGCCGGGACCAATGGCTTAACGTGCTTCCCGAGGCACGGAGGAGTCTCGGTATATGAAGATGGTCACTCATCCACGGACCAACCCCGGCAAGCGTAGCTGATGGATCGACCCGTGCGGCTGTTATTACTTAGCCACGAGCACCTCCATTACATACATTAAAATCCTATAAAAAATTACAAATCATGTAAAATGACAGAACCAACAGAAAATGAATCAATACAGTCAATCTAAATTACACAATTACTTTGCCAGCGGTCCCCTCTTCACCCTCACCAGTTGAATGCGACATTGACCCAATTCTACGAGGGGAGACAAGGGAGCACTCGATCCGCGCCAAAAATGAAATTTTATGGAAATGTCGTTTCCTTTTTACTTTACATGTATATTGGGTGGATAATGAAATCTCGCCTATCAGAGTTTAGTGATAGGGGCGTAAACTATTTGAATATGGAATGAGAGAACGAATTTTCTGAATTTGAATTTTATTAGCTTTTTTTATTTATCCCTAGTCTATATTTAATATATATTTTTCGTACTTTCCCGAATGCTAATCAGAGTTTGTGTTTATATTATAATGCTAGGGCCGCATCTGCGTCTATCGTGATAAAGCTTCGCACAATGATACGATACACATCTGACAAACCATTATCGGTTATTGTCGCGATAGTTCGGGCTGCGTAGCACTTATCGCCCGGGTGGAAGTACATAATAAGCGTGGCGCGTAGTCGGACTAGTGTTGGACATTTGGCTGTTGTTTCCGGACTGCGTAGACGCTCTGTCGAAATAATGTAGAGCCATCTTGGATTATTGCACGATAATTCGTTAAAATTATGATGCCGCTAATGTGACCACCGCATTAGCGGGTAACTTTTTAGCGAGCAAAACATACGAAGCCTCGGCACGCATTGCTTTGTCACGATAGAAGCAGGTGCGGCCCCAACATAAGAGCAAAATTCAAAAACTTACTGACACCTTTTCCAAAAGGTTTACGAATTTATTGACCATTAATATTGTATTAATCCATGTATAACAAATATTATGATTGATTGTTTTAATTTCAAATACTGGTATTCAGCTGTATCCGGTTGGACTGGAAGCGAACCCCAAAATAGTTGTGAAAACGCTAGGCAAATGTTATTGATGATTATGTTGTAATTTCAACAACGAGATTTGAGAACTATATGGTTAACAGAAACTAGAACAGGCTTTCAAGTATGTTTTTCCTATTCAATAGGAAAAACCGATAAAACAAAACAAAGAATCTTTTCTGAAAACCGACATATCATTTTTCAAAATGACGCTGCCGAAATAATCGAACAACGGATGATGCCAAAAATAGGAACTGTATTGACACAACAAAGAACAAATTACAATATGATTGATTAAAAAAAAAGGAATGATGTTAACAAACATGCAATTTTTTTTTTAAATCTTTAAAAACTCATAAAAAATATAAGTTGGTTTTCGTGTCTGTCTGTATGACCGCGTTGTTCTTCGAAACTACGCAACAAATTTCGATGAGGTTTTCATTGTCATTCAGAAAAATTCCGGAAAGTTTATATGAATCATCATCTGCCTAGCCTTTTCCGTATGTTGGGGTCGGCTTCCAGTCTAACCGGAAGCAGCTGAATACCAGTATTTTACATGGAGCGATTGCCTATCTGACCTCCACAACCCAGTTACTGGGTAACACGATACCCCTTGGTAAGACTGGTTATCAGACTTTCGGGCTTCTGACGAATCGTATCAACTGTCAAAGATCTACAAATGACAGCCGGGACCAACGACTTAACGTGCTTTCCGAGACACGGAGGGATATTGGTATGTAAAGATGGTCACCCATCCACGGACCAACTGTGGCAAGCGTAGCTTAACGTGATCGATTGACCCGTGCGGCTGTTATTACTTAGCCACAAGCCCAAGGTTTATATGAATAATATACTAGTAGTTCTGCGAACAGTAGACCTCGCGAGCACAAACTTTTTTTACAACAATTAATATTCCTCTATTATATATTCCATTTGAAATAAGATTAGACATTTAAACAAACCTTTTTTACAGTCCGTTCAACCGATTTTGTCTTCTATACCGTAGGCATAAGGATGGCATTAAAAGCAAAAAAAGTGGTTACAATACCAATGTTTACTGCAGCCTCTGACCAAGATTATTTCTGGGTTTTTTTATTTAATTATATACACATTGACATTAATGATTTTTATATATACAATGACATGAATATTTACTTTTAAAGTATTATATTATTTCAATTATTGTGAATGTGAAGACTATATGGGTCATTCCTTTTTGTTTTGTTTTTAATTTTTTCTCAGTTAGTTTTAATCATGGTCTGACAGTTTGAGTAATTTATGTGGCCTACACAAATGTCCTTTTTTTGGTATTGTTCGTCAAATCGTTGAGCTCCTTAAATTCTGAGTTGAGCTACACGATAACTGACAAATGCGTGCACTGACTGGACAGACCCTCTCAATCTGTGTGATGCTTTCCTCTAAAGACCACTTCAGACACCAATCCACATGGCCTTCACATGATCTGACCAAGATTATGTCTGGACTTTAAAAGAGACTGTGACCTCTGAGTTTGTTTCGGCCTTTCTTCTCAGAGTAGTCAGATAGGAAACGCCGACCTCATCTAGTTTTTAAAATATGATTGACGTGTAAAAGTGTTTGTACAAACCTACTTACAGAAATAAAATAATTTATCATTTAGCCGCCATTTGTCATGCCACCAACGCAATAGAAGTCAAAATCGGTTGAACGAACTGTAAAAAAGGTTTAGTTAAATGTCTAATCTTATTTCAAACGAAGTGTAAAGTTATTTAAAATGGGATATTTACCATGTTTTTTGTCCTCCATTTCAAGTCTTAAAATCTGTGCAAAGCAGGGACGGGTCGCTAGTAACGTATAAATAGTTAACATGAAATCAGTGCGATTGCGTCGGTTGGAATCTGTAGAGACAATAATTGACTTTGTGAATTCTTAGCAGCTGAACATTCTTGAGTGAACAGAATTTTGATTAATTATTATTCTACCAACATACAATGACTGATTGGAATACCCACTCCAACTAATTTGGGACTACAGGTATCTGTGTTTGTATAGTTCTACTTATTTATTATATTGTGTAACTTATATTAAATATTATAAACGCAAAAGTTTGTGAGCATGGATAGATGGAACACTGAATGGATGGAAAACTGCTTAACGGTTTTGATAGTTTATAACCTGCATTAAGAGGAGGCTCTCTAAATTGTATGTTAATTTGCATTAATATTCTGAAAAAGTCACGCATACAATCAAAATGGAACTTTAGTATTTGATTTATTGGATCTTTTACTTTCCAAATTAAAGACAGTTATGTAATTGGAACATTTTCGCTCTATTAATTTTTTATTCGAAAATCATGTCTTTTTAAAGATTATTTGAAACAAAAACAAGATTACTCGGCTTTTATGTCCAAAATAATTATTGACAGTAAGAAAATATTCTGTTTATTATCCAAATATAAGATATTTTTTTCTCTAGATCAATTATTACTTTAGTTATAAACGAAATAAGAATTGAGACTTACGAGATTTAGTTCCGTGCTCGAACACGACCAAAGAGCGTACGCGATATTCAACTTTATTACTGATGTGTTAGCGTTTAGCACATAGTGGAGTGATGGGGTGCATGGGGGTGGAGTTTGCATGGAAATTATCTTTGGAGTGCCTGGTCTTAACACATATGATACTTTTTATCCTGATATTCCCACGGGATCAATACTTACGCGGGTGAAACCGCGGGGTGCAGCTAGTGTGTAATATAATTTAGATTTAGGATCTAAGTACACCAAAAGCTCATAAGTGACGTTAGATATTCACCGGTCTTATAATAAAGTACCTGGTCGACTGAGCTCTGCTCGGGCGAAAATAAATAAACATATCATCCAGGTATTCTAACGTTGTATCACATTCCCGAGGCTGTGATAATAGAGAAAACTAATTTTCCCAGATGTGAGACGTAACTAGATCGATTTTTTTCCCCCGTAAACCCCTATATTGCAACTTTCATCGAAATCGTTAGAGCTAATTTCGAGAACGTGAGTAGAAATCTATATACAAACAAATAAATATATATACAAATAT
The DNA here is from genome assembly GCA_963680765.1 of Agrochola lychnidis. NCBI lineage: Eukaryota > Metazoa > Arthropoda > Insecta > Lepidoptera > Noctuidae > Agrochola > Agrochola lychnidis. The sequence continues at coordinate 8,546,980 of OY796863.1, read as the reverse complement.
TGCTCGTTTAATAGTATAGGATAAACAAGATAATTGTAAAGGGCTATCTATTCATCCTTTCCATTATGTTTGTAACTATAGGTATAGGTACTATAGGAAATACAGGTGATGTTTTGTTATGTTAAGTTACATAAATTTTATTATCACAAAAAGTACCGTAACATTTTATTAGTGTTACTACCTACTGAAGTGAAAATGTAAGAAAAGTATCAAGTTGTACACAGTGTGGCAGGGACATCGACGCGAAAACTATTACCATGGATTCAATACATGATTCTGAACCCTCTCCTTGCGTTGAAATATTTCGTTAGGTATATAAAAAAAATGGCAGTGGCACTCCGGGAGTGCCAACAGAAGTGAAAATTTGAACAAGATCGCCTTGGTGGAAGAAAAATACTTGTATAGAACATTGGTCCGTAACCTTATCTAAATAAAGAGCACACTCGCGTTTACAAAACCTTTAAAGTAAAAATACTTGCATAGGACATTGATCTGTAACGTATGTAATATGAATAAAGAGCACAATCGCGTTTACAAAAATGAGGTGTCGGTGAAGGTGTCGCGAGATCAATTGTTCTTTCCCATCTCAAAAATGCCCAACGCGCCTAAAGAAGTTGTCCCTTCAAAAATCTGCTGTTTCATAGAAAAGTGCAATACCTACGCGATCAAAATGTATGAAACAGCAATTTTTTTTTAAATATCCAACGAAAAATTTCAACGCAGGGGCGTCTAGAATCATGTACTGAATCCATGGTAACAGTTTTCGCGTCGATGTCCCTGCCACCCTTTAAGATTAGATACTTTCAATGTTACCCTGACATCTTGAAGAAATATCTTGAACTAAACGTTGCGAAGCTTGTCAAACGTAGCGACACGGGCGACAGCCTGAAATACAGCGAACATTTTCACTGAAACTTTGAGACGACTTTCCGAGATCGTATGATAGATGGCGTTAGTGTAGAATCTTATAGTAGAAAATTTTAGACAGAATTATGCATAGAAATAAACAACGTATTTTGCTTCCAGTAAACAGGTACAGCACAGCACAGTATTAAATGAAATATGCTTTAACAAACCTTTTTTTTTTGGGTGGGAAATTATCAAATAACTTCTCCCGCTGTGGGTGGAGCGGAAGGGCGTGTCAGACTCTTACTGACTAAAACCCACCCGTTGCCATGTTGTCGGGGGCCACGATTTCCCTTTCGGCCTTATTCGCAACCCATATATAGCGGATAGGTATAGCGGATTCTATACGGATTTTATTTTATCCTGAAATTTACCACTTATACAGGGTTATTGCACTAATACACTTTGGGGGCATACCCCCAAAGTGTATAAGTGCAATAACCCTGTATTGTTGTTCCTCATAAGGAACAGTGTGTAAAGTTCACTCATCCACCATAGAAAAGGGAGGATCCTCCGACCAGATGGGTGTTGTATCTGGCGGGCAACTGCCCATCGGTTTGAAGTTGAAATCTTGTATGTATGCCGATCGCTCGGTAAACTCCAACTGCGCGATGCAGGATTTGTGTGATGTCATGTCTTTAATGCGTCGTTCGTATGTGGCGGTGTAACCGCTATATCACTCCCTTCCGGAGACCGGAGGTCGATAGTGGGCTGAAACTTGCGATGCTTCACACAGTGCCAGCTGTGGTTCCAGTGAATCGGAACCGGGTGCCACATAGTTTGCGGTGAGTCGGAACTGTCTGTGGTGATTCCCCAGTGAGTCGGGGTGATTGAGGCTGACAGCGTTGATTCCCCAGTGAGTCGGGGCGATGAGGCTGACAGCGTTGATTGCCCAGTGAGTCGGGGTGATGAGGCTGAGGATAATGACCAGGAATGCGCGTTCGCTACATGCTGGTGGTCAGGATACCCGTTGAAGCCGTGGGTGCTGGCCGGCTGTGTGAGTTGCCTCACGAAAGCTTGCGGGAGTGATGATGATGATGACGTCACGCTGAAGTATTTGCACGAAGGCTGCGTTTGACGTTTATACTCGGGATCACCAATTTAGTGGCATGAGGAACAGGGTGTAAAGTTCACTCATCCACCATAGAAAAGGGAGGATCCTCCGACCAGACGGGTGTTGTGTCTGGCGGGCAACTGCCCATCGGTTTGAAGTTGAAATCTTGTATGTATGTCGATCGCTCGGTAAACTCTAAATGCGCGATGCAGGATTTGTGTGACGTCATGTCTATGATGCGTAGTTCGTATGTGGCGGTGTAACCGCTACAACACCAACAACCTCTTAACGGGTCATTGTACTCATCATTATGAACAACTTTTACTATAGTCCCAAACCTGAAATCGTGAAAAAAAAATCTGGTGGTTTCTACATTTTGATGAGATAAGCGAACATAAAATGTAGGGCACAGCAGATATTTTTTCGCGATTTCAGGTTTGGTCCCATAGTAAAAGTTGTTCATAATGATGAATACATTGATCTCTTAAGAGGTTGTTGGTGTGTTACCAATAACCAAGTATGGACTCTCAGTATAATACCTAACAACCCTCACAGATCGAACAGGTTTTTTTTTACATGTTGTATAGGTATAATGGTGTTGGGTGTAAATATCGAATAGTACATTATTGCAAAGGACGTGAAATAGGCAGGACGAGTATGAGTTTGAAGGCCGAGCCGTAGGCGAGGACTTCACTAATATGAGACAGGCAATTGCCATTTCCGCCGAGGCATATATAGTGCTTTTCTCAAAAGAATGCAGGGAAATGGTTTTCCATTGCCAATTTAGCTTCTGATCTTAAATCTGGTGGAGTACAATCAATCTCCATTTCACTCTCTGAACCGTTGGAACTCATTTTAATTATTACATTTATATTTATTATGTATGTGAATAACAAATCAAGACGAATTTTTAGCTTTGCCGCCAATTTTCTATTTATCATTTGTGCCGAAAGGCAAACGCATTTATGGCTATACAGCCACGTGAACGCAATTTGTACCTACTAAGCAAAGAGACTTACTTTGGTATGCCAAGAATGATAAAAGAGATCCCATCAATAGTACATTACTGCCGCGGTCTATAATGACTACTTTGCTGGTCGCGCTGATGATGGCCGACAGCGCAGCGTAGCGCAGCTCCAGGCCGACACAGCGCGGTCAGCGTGCAGCACTTGATGGACGAGCTGAGATAAAGGCCGAGGCCGTAGGTCGAGGTCTTTACAGCGAGGACAGCAAGGGCTGCAATGATGGCCAAGCTGGAAGGCCTAGAGCGTAGCTAGGCTAGCTCGAGGCAATCATAGCGTGACCAGCGAAGCAGTCATAGTGGGCCAAGGCTTGTATAGTGCTTTACTCAAAAATGCAAGTACCTAATCTAAATAAAACCAGCAAGATTTAGATTTCTCACTGATTTTCCACTGCACAAACTTTTCATATGCAAGCTTATATTTTTTCTTTGAGTTTCGCGGTATTAAATTTTCAACTACTAATTTAGCTTCATCTTTAATGTCTGGCGGTGTTAAAGACATCGAATCGGAAGAATTTTCGCTTTGAGAGCTCATTTTTAGCAAAAAAGTCACTAAATAAAAATAAAATTTTCGCTGAACCGCGCTTTTGTTACTTCTTTGTTTTTTTTTTAGCAGTGGTAGTTGGAACTATACAGCCATATATGGAATAAAATCTTTTTGTACCTATCTCTATAAATACAAACAGCTGTGTTTTAAATAAAATCTTTTTGCATTTGATTTTTTAAAACGTTGAAACTTCAAAATAGCGGCCGGCAATGTTTTGCCGGCCTGTTAGAGCGACCAGCAAGACTTTGCCGGCCGCTCCTTAAAACAGAACGGCAAGATCGACTTTGCTCAAACAAGGTGGTCAAAATAATGACCACTTTACATGCATTTTTGAGTAAAGAGTATTTAATAACCCCATCACGCTGTTTCATACAACATTGCTGGAGCTTTGTAATGTTCCAAATTCAAAAACGCTCCTGCAATGGATTTGACTTTCTTTGACCGTAAATTCGATACTTCGCGTGTTCTTTTTTCGAAAATAATGACAATATTTCCATGCATGTTTGAGAAAAATTAATTTGTCAATTTCGATATCTCAAAATAAATCATGATTATAAATATATGGTTCCGACATAAAAGGTCGGAAAGGTTGATATTATTTTAATGACTAATTACTTAAAAGCTTATTGATATAAAAATAACTGGATAAAGTAGGACATACTTAACGCAAAAAAGGTCAATTTTAAAAGGGTTTGATACACACGTGGATGAAATTTAAATAAAGGCGGTTAAAAATATTTATCTAGAGTGGTTCACTATTAATTTTAAATCAAAAAGGCTACATACAAATCCTTTGAATCCTTTTACATGGATTTTTTTGGATTTAGATCTCGCTATCGTTACTAAAATTAAGTTTAGTAATAGGACCTCATGGCTAAATAATAATAGCCGCACGGGTCGATCAATCAGGTTAAGCTACGCTTGCCGGGGTTGGTCCGTGGATAGGTGACCGTCTTTACATACCGAGACCCCTCCGTGCCTCGGAAAGCACGTTAAGCCGTTGGTCCCGGCTGTCACTCGTGGATCTTTGACAGTCGTTACGAGTCGTCAGAAGCACGAAAGTCTGAAAACCAGTCTTACCAGTCCTATCGTATCACCCAGTTACTGAGTTGTGGAGGTCAGATAGGCAGTCGCTCCATGTAAAATACTGATTTTCAGCTGCATCCGGTTAGACTGGAAGCCAACCCCAACATAATTGGGAAAACGCTAGGCAGATTGATTGTTACGAAAATTAAGTTTTTCTGGAAATGTGGAAAATTAATAAGTTAGCATAGTTCAAGTTTATGCAGTAATCGATAATAGGTACAGTATTTCTATTTTCTCAATGTCCCTCGGGTATCATCGGATTTCCGAATACAAACGAATGCAAATTTCCATATCCATCAATTATTAGATTTATCGTGTATAATAATTTAAATTCAGAACTAAGTACTTTATTGTTGTTTTGATTTCCGTGTAAACTATATGTAAACTATATAGAGCTATAAAATTATTTTCCTATCTGTTGTGCCTGCGATGTTAGCGGCTTTCCTCCCATTTTTTAAATAAATTACATTAAGTTAAAAGAGAATTAACAACTCTTTGTACTTCCAAGTCGATTGAGAGCGTCTGGTCTGCACCAAGAGCAAAGGGCAACTGATAGAAATCCGACAACTAACGAAACACGAGGTTTGCCGAGGGACATAATTTGTATTACTGTGTACAGCGTCACCCTCCCCGCTAACTGTCGTATCTCACAAACTGACGTATCTGCACTGACATTACCTACGTGTTCAGAACTTTGTTTCGAAAAAGTTCTCTCTAATCGTCGTGTCTGTGTCGTTTACCGTTTAGAAGATAATCACGTATTTTGTTTTGCGTGAGTTTTGTTTGAGGGATAAAGTATTCTCACCACCTGTCGTATCTGCACACATCTACAGTTAGTGAGTTAAAGATTAAGTCGAGAGCTATTTATAAAAAGTTACCTATTAATTTATTAATAAAGCCACAGCTAACTATATTAACATGATTGTAGCGCTCGACCCAAAAACTGTTGCCCTGGAAAAATATCAATTGCTAGTTACGACAGTTAGCGGGGAGGGCGACGCTGTATAGTAAATCACTTAGAGATGACCTCAACGTCTTACAAAAATATTTCAGAAGCAATGATCCTACTTATAATAAAAATCGCATTTATAGAATCTCTTTGACAAAGATTTAATGTAAGATGTATAAGCCTTCCCTGTTTTAATCGTCGTAAAGGCAGCTCAATTAACAAATTTCAGTTCATTAATATAAAAAGCGGACAAGGGCGAGTCGCACACACACGAAGGGTTCCGTACCACCGTACAATATTTTCCATTATCTTAATGATAGAGGAAAAAATGCTGGAAAAAACACGTTTCTTGTATGGAAATTGAGTTATAATTTTATCATAACATCCTGTAACTGTAACTTCCTGTAATTGCCAAAAGGTTAGGCAGAGGTGTAGGCACATTTCTCAAGTTATGTTTGAGGATCGAGTTTAATAGTAGATTGTATCATAAGGGAGCAGAATAATATTTTTACGGCCAGGGCGCTTTTTTGAATCCAGAGCGAAGTGTTGTGAATTCTAGAGTAGAATCCCGAGCGTAGCAAGGGATTCTTTTCTAGAATCCTGAACGTAGCGAAGGATTCAAAGTACATCGCCCGAGCCAAAATATATTTTAAGCCCGAGTGATACACTCTACTTTTCATCACCCTGTATGAGAAAATAAAAGGCGCCTCATATTTTATTGTGATATTATTATTTAATAACACATAAAGTAACAACTAAATTGAAATTAAATAGTATCTAATAATAAAACAACTAAAAACTTATATTTCTCCCGCAATTTTGCAGGTAATAAATTATCCATCACATTTCTTGCGTCAGTTCTAATACTTTCAGGAGTTAATTCTATACTTTCACTATCATTTGAGGAATTCATTTTTCAAAACAAAACCATGAATTTCTAACAATCCGTGAAAATTGACGAAAACGCGGGCTGTAGTTCGCGCGTATTTAATTTGATTTCTTTTTTTTTATTCAGCCGGCGGTGCGACTATGGGCCGTCGTACCAGCCAGTCTTTATTCAAATAATATTTGCGTTCGATTTCTTTGGCGCTGAACACTAAGATGTTCCAAATTCAAAAAGTGCGCGGCAAAGATAATTGCAGCGCACATAAAAAGAGGATTAAAAACTCATTACTGCCCGCTAAAAGTTTCTTACAGAAAACACCACCTTTGGGTGCATTTAAAGGTGAACCAAGTCGTCCTTTTCGAATAGATGGGATGAAAAATAAGTTATAGTAGTACAACATGTCCTATCCGTGAAGATATTGTTTTAAGTATCGTACTGAGAGTCTATTTAAGTGGAAATTTGAAGGAAAAAAAAAATCGTCAATTTTTTTTTCAATGGGGAATTTCATCATCACATGGGGCGCGGGCGGCCGTTTTTTAGCGGGTGTCTAAAAGTCATAACTTGTATATAACTCCTGTTGAAAATTTGCTAATTTTTATGAAATGTAAATTTTAAATACCAATTTTTTTTTTTTATTAATTTTTTTATTACTTTTTGGTTATGTTATTGCAATAGGTACCTATGTGCCCCTTTCGAATCGGATAGGGTTTTTTTACATATTGTAGGTATATACATAGTTTTATAAGTTGAATTTATTAAAAAACGGGCGAATCGATCGACAATTTTAAACAATATAATTTTTTCTTAAATCGATTCGCCTACAAATAAACTAACTTCGTGCGAATAGCCTCAAGCAAAATTATGTTGTTTAAAATGGTCGATTCGCCCGTTTCGGGCGATTAAATTCGGGCGAATCATCAATAAGCTCCTGAATTCTCAGAGACGGATAAACTTGCTTCAACGTAAAATTAATATTAAAGATTCAAAATCCAGAAAAATAAAGGATCGTTTCCATGTAAACGAGCCGTCACTTTACTCCATTAGAGGATCCGCCGCTGGCTGTTTGCGCTGCCATCAAAGTGTCGTTTTCCAAAGAACATCTATTTATGTAAATCTCGCGATAAAACTCACTCCGTGTAACGCTTATTTTATTTGCAAGGTAATAGAGAACCTCCGAAATCTTAGGTGATATTTTTAGGGTACCTCTCATACACGTAAAGTGGGGATGTTTTTTTTTTTCATCCATCCCATGGTGTCGAGTGTTATTCGAAAGGTCGTTCAAAAATATTGTGAGTGTGTCAAAATCATTTTTGGATTCAGGAATCCGTTTTCGAAATTAATATTAAGCTTTAAAGTGCTAATTTTTGTTAGAGTCAAGTGTGCCAGCTAAATGGTTTGTTTTTGGTATGTGAAAAAATTCACGGCAGTAGCGTAAATATAACGAAATTAAAGGGAAAACTATCACATCATTCCGACCTCGCCGCCGAGGTCCTTTGGGATCGCGACCACGTCCTCGAGTAAATGATACTCCTCCCCGACTCTTGCTCGAAAACGAGGTTCCAGCAGTTGTTGCAGCTGTGCACGTAGCTTGAAATTCCCCGATTAATAATCATGATCAAAACTTTGATCCAGCCCGTCCCATCCTTGATGTCCTCTCTCCGGTTAACGCCCTAAGCCGAGGTTCGTACCCCACAGGGGGTGCCTTTAGCGAGCGTTCATCTAGTTTTAATTAGCTTAGTTGAATAACCCCTGGCTGGAGGTTTTAAGTGTAGCAGCTTAAGGCACCCACAGGATTGACTGGTTAAATAGTCATGGCTTCAGAGGTCAGCTATGAGATGCCCAATAGAAAAAAAAAGAAAACTATCACAGCTAAGAAGACTACAAGTTAACGAGTAATAATCGACCAACTTACATTTGCAGTTTCAATGTTGAGTTTATTCTTAGGATAAGTTCATCCCAACTACAGAACCCTATTGTGTGTGGTCCGTCACTTGGGCGGTTTTAAATATATTTACCTACCTCCTAGAACCTGGGTTCCGAACCTGGGGGTAATTACCCCCGCGGGGGTAAATCAGCTATTCTGTGGGGGTGACAAAGAACCTAATAATTTAGACCTAATCTGGTGGGACCAAAGCTGGTGCCGAATATACTGTTAATAGCTAACAGAGCTTTAATAAAAATGCTTATGAGTACCCTTTGCCACCACCTATAGATGTGAGAGTGGTTTTTCAACTTTGGTTACACAGAAAATAAAGGCCGGCACGGTTTCAATGTGGAACATGACTTAAGATGCGCTTTAAGCGAAACTAAACCTTACATAAAAATCTTTTGAATGCAAAACAATACCAACCATCATACTAATTATGTATTTTTAATTAATTCATTGTTTGTATTTAATATAAATTACGGTGAAGCAGTCGACCGCCTCGGACACCATGGCCTTTCCTGCAGCAAGAGCGCTGGTCGGTTGGCATGACACGCAAGCATTAATGACATAATCCGTCGGGCTCTTGTCATCGCCGGGGTGCCAGCTGTTTAGAACCCAATGGCTTGGCACGCGACGATGGGAAGAGGCCAGACGGAATGACCATAATGCCTTGGAAGTTGGGTAGGCCTTTGGAGTGGGACGCAACCTGTGTCGATACCCTCGCGCCATCCCATCTTCCTAGCACGGCGAGTTGTGCTGGGGCGGCTGCTGCAGGTGCAGAAAACCTCAAACGGCGCAAATATAACAACCTTACCGGTAGCTATATTTTTGAATCGTTTGGGGTTGAAACACTAGGTCCATGGGGTCCGAGTGCTCATCGATTATTCCGGGACATCGCCAAGCGGTTGGTCGACTCTTCACGTGACCAAAGGGTTGGTCAATTTTTAGGCCAAAGAATTAGCATTGCCATACAACGTGCAACGCTGCCAGCCTTTTGGGCACCTTTCTCACCGACAGCGATTCGGATGAATTTTTTGATGCCCAATGATTTTTTCCTATATTTTATTTAATTTTTTCCTCTGTATATAGTTAGTTCTATTCACTTGCACACTAATATTAAGGTATTAATGTTTAAACAAAAATAAAAAGATTACCTATAACTTAAAAAAAAAACGTAAGAATTATAAGCTTGTATTGATAACATTTTAAAGTTGGGGTAAAATCAGTTTTCCTTATAGGTCGCAGGGGTAACAATATTGAAAAGGTTAGGAACCACTGTCCTAGAATCTATGCTCTATGCCTCTTCTCTACGTACATAGAACCACAAAACAATAATTACCTCACCCGTTCCACACCTATAATAGACTGTAAAATAATTAGATAAACCTCGTGCGAACCCCTCACGTGTCCCATTAAAAGGTACAGGTCCGTATCAGATTGTCCCAGGTCTGGTCTCTATTGTATGGTACCGTGGGACATCGGATAACAGTGATAACATGTCTAGGGACGATCAGAGTGAAAGGTATCTTTCTTTGTGGCCTTTTACTGTCGATTTGAAAAACAATAAAAGGGACATTAGCGCTTGTTTGGGGTAGATTCAAATCAGAAAGTTTGACAACACAAAAAATGTGTGTACCGCTAAGTGTTACGCCGGAAATAACACGTTTCTTGTATGGATTTTAAACTTTATTTTATTTTTATCATTTGTTGTATGAAATACACAATCTGTGAAAACTTCAACCGTCTACCTATTACGGCACATGAGATACAGCTGAGATAAAATTGTAATGTGCTATTATGATAGTTTAACTTTATTGCATATTCAGGTCCGATTACACTCTGTCAATTTTTTTCATTCATTTTCTACGGTTATTTCAGAAGTTACGAGATTTTAAGGTGTATTGGAATGAATGTAAAACATCATTTTTCTTTTGATTTTTGAACAATTTCGCTATGTATAGTTAATAAGAAATTCACAAAAAACTGTTTTTTATTTTTCTTGTAATATTTAGTTTTAACGATTACGATTTTATTCGCTGGGAACAGCGAATTCTTCTTTTTCTATTACATTATTAGAAAACGAAATAAATAGTTTTTTCTTTTTGAAAAATGAGAAAAGAAAATACTATCCCATGATTTGCAACGCATTGCATATTTGCAAATGCTTCTATCTCGATCTAAGCTTCGTTTATTTACATTTCAATAAAACAAACAGTTACGGTAAACAATTGTTCGGCTAGAGTAGAATTAGTAACGGTGCTGCGCGGCTGTATTCAGGCAAACATCGGCTTCAATAATTGATCAATATTGGACTAGGTTGCTAGGCGGTTCTGTTGGCACTAGTTCGGGTCTATGTTCTATCGAAACTAGTTGAATGTTGTCCTAGATCAGACAGTGAGAGCAGTGAACGGTTCTTAGAATGATCAATAGACAGATATCATAGATTCGTAGAATTCAACTTGGTTGCTACTAGTTTATTGATTCAGACGTGACCTTGCGGAAATCCATTATAAAATACAATAGACGTGGATATATTTAGTAACCTGTTCCACTTAGCTCTTTCTAAAGAGCCATAAAAAACCTTGAAAGAAATCGACACGTGTTTCACCTCTCAACGAGGCATCCTCAGGATGACGATTGTTTATAAACTGTATATTATTTTAAAGTATATTTATTCTAGAATATAAAAAAAAACTGCTGTATAAGGTATCTATGAAAACATGAAAGTTATGGATTTATGACCCGAAACCGACTCTCCACATAAGTGCGGCATCCTCACCTTCCACCTGATGCAGGTCCTCACCGGACAAGGTTGTTTCGGGAGGTTCTTATTCCGGATAAGACGGGAGGAAACGCCCGGATGTCACCATTGTGTGGATCGCCCGGAGGACACGGTGGAACAAACGGTGGAGGTCTGCCCGGCTTGGGCGGAGCACCGCTGTGTCTTCGTGGAGGCGACTGGCGGCGGTGATCTCTCGCGTCCGGCCCTGATTCGGGCCATGGTACGGAGCGAGAGGAAATGGGAGGCCGTCACCTCCTTCTGTGAAGCAGTAATGCTCGCGAAGGAGGAGGCGGAACGCGTGAGGGAGAGGCAAAATTCGCGCCCTCACGCCCCTAACCACCGCAGGAGACACCCTGGGCGTAGGGAATCGCAGGTCAATTCCCGGCTACCGTAAGCGCGGGCTTGTGGACGGTGAGCAATGGGTCCGCCGTCCGATAAGGACCAGGCCCGGGTCGATGGCGCGTTGTGTTCCACGCGCGCCTCAAAGAGATGTCAGTAGAACTGACGGGATCCGCTAGGGCCGATGCCTGCCAGGGTCGCGGGAAAGTCTGATAGGGATACCGTGGCCCCTGGCAACACACAGGCAACTGAAGGAACACGGAAGGGTTTTAGTCAGTAAGAGTCCGACAGGCTCTTCCGCTCCGCCCAGAGCGGGAGAAGTTATTTGACAATTTCACACCAAAAAAAATAACCCTGATATTGATAGTGTTTAAGGGTTATAGCTGACTTTTAATGATTTTATACTGAAGTTGACGTCTAAACGAGTAGTGTTAGTGATTTGGAAAAATATATGTTAAATTAGAGCATTTTTTTAATATATAGGCATATTTTTGATTATGTTTATATTACATAGTGAAATTAATTTGTAAAGTTATGTCTAACGCGGATAAAAAACTGAGAATGACGCAAAAACCATCAAGCGTATTTTTCTGAAAACTTCACCATTTTAAAGATAATTAAATTAGTAATCTTTTAGTATACGTGTTTTACTAAAATACTTATTGTTTTACGTGTAATAAATTAATAATGCGTCTAATTTGGGACAGCGCTCCTTGATGGGCGAGTCCTATTACTGGCTGGACGTACGACGCGTTGCGTGAGCTCAGTACAGAACACGCAAGCTAACCATTCAAGGTCACTGTCATATATTTGCGTCTTAATATGTAGGACCATAAAAACCGAACTTAATCGAATTAAAACATGTTATGATAAAACTGACGTTTGTACAGTCATGAGCATAGGTACCTACATACCTTACATTTACGCAAGATTCAAAAGTGATTTCTGAAGATAGATACCTAGCTCCCACAAACAGGCGCGATGAGAAGGTGCAACGCGATTCTGGTAGAACAATTTTCATAGAAATTGTACCAATAGTACCAATTATTTTAATTTTACTTTGTTTTTTTTTTTTTGTTTTTTTATTATTTTTATTAATGTTCTTATTGAAGGTGTTTAGTTTAATTTGTGATTTCCTGTGCGAGTCTCAATAAATACTTTTTCTTTCTTTCAATAGAGTCGCGTTGTGACTGTCTGCAGGGGCCTTTATAGTTATCTAATAAATAACATTTTCGGTAAACGATTAAGATTAATCTGTTTCATTTTGACAATTCAACAACATTCATTGCGTTATTTACGTTGTTGGGCAGATTTTTTTTTCGAACTTATGAAGTAATGGATTGCTAATCTTGTTCAAAATGATTCAGATTGTGATTGATTGTGCAATACGCAATTAAGGTGCTGGTCTTTCTCAAAGTTACTGTTTTTATTTCACGAGAAAAACACTTTTTTTATTTTGCGTAAGTAACTGTAAGGTATAAATAAATAAGTATATGTATAAATAAGCTCGTGACTGTAGGTAGGTATTTACATATCGATTCTTTCGAATTTCACTTTATATAAGTTTTTGTGCAGAAAATACTTTGGGTTGTACACACGGCTACACATCAAGCTATATTTTCCAGTTTACGCTGATCTCACATTGTATAGGATTTCCGTACAATGCGAGGTCAGCTTATACTGGAAATGTATAGATTGATGTGTAGCCGTGTGTACAATTAAATTGCTCAAAGTTTTTTCTGCCTGTGTTCCTGATTTAAATTTCATCATCATCATCATCAGCCTATTAATGTTCCCACTGTTGGAACACAGGCCTCCTCTCTGTGAGAGGGAGTGGGCCGTAATCCACCACGCGGGCTCAGTGCGGGTTGGTAGATGTCACATATCTTCGAATTTTCGGTTCTAGGACATGCCGGTTTCCTCACGATGTTTTCCTTCACCGTTTTTGAGAGCAGTGGTGATGAAATAATTTACACAAAGTAAAGCGCCTGTCTGGGTTCGAACCTACGACTTACAACTCGTAAGTCGCGGCCGTTACCACTGGGCCACCACTGCTCTTATTAGATTTCAATTTCATGCGAGAGAAATTTTTTCAAAGGTCAAAAAAATAAAATAAATCTCCGTATCATATTCTGCTCTGTCCTTTACATTACATTGAAAATATCCAAAATATCTAATGGCACCCAATTTGAGAACCGACCGGGTGTCCCTCTTTAAAAACAGGTTTTCATCAAAGATATCTTTCAGTTTATTATCAACACTTTGATGTTATGACATTTAATAGGAAACATGAAAATAACTTTGATATAAATAGAGGAAATGAGGAAATCATGGTTTTTTTTTTTGAAATTTTGATATTTTCGAAGAAAAATATTCAGATTAAGTAAGACAGAATATGTTTAGAAGATTTTCATGAAAAGGTTTTTGCTGCATAACATCGACAGAAATAATTGAACTAAAAAAAATTTATTAGGTGTTTATTTATTAGTATATTCATTTTAGCCATTTATTTAATTATTCCAGGAGCTGTGAAAATAGAGAAAATGAATTTTCCCAGATATGAGACCTAGCTGGATCGATTTCTCGCCCCCGTAAACCCCTATATTGCAACTTTCGTCGAATTCGTCAGAGCCGATTTCGAGAACGTGAGTACAAATATATACAGGCTGTTAGGGACATCGACGCGAAAACTTTTACCATGGGTTTAGTACATAATTCTGAAATCCCCTGCGTTGAAATTGCTCGTCGGTTATTCAAAAAAAAATCTGCTGTTTCTTCAAAAAGTGCAATACCTACGCGGTCAAAATGTATGGAACAGCAGATTTTTTAGGGTTCCGTAGTAAACAAGGAACCCTTATAGTTTCGTCATGTCCGTCTGTCCGTCTGTCTGTCTGTCTGTCTGTCTGTCTGTCTGTCCGCGGTCTAGTTCCGAGACCCTTAGTACTAGAAAACTGTAATTTGACATAAGTATACATATTAATTACGCCGACAAAGTGGTAAAACAAAATTATGAAAATCATTTTTTTTTAGGGTACCTCCCATACACGTAAAGTGGTGATGTTTTATTTTTTATTTTTTCATCCCATAGTGTGGGGTATCATTGGAAAGGTTTTACAAACACATTATGAGTTTGTGAAAACCATTTTTGGATTCAGGGATTCGTTTGCAAAATATTAAGCTTTAAAGTGCTAATTTTTGTTACAGTCAAGTGTCCCCCCCCCCCTGCCAGCTAAATGGTTAGTTTTGGATGTGTGAAAAGAATCACAGCAGTAGTTTATATAACGAAATTAAAAAGAAAACTATCACAGCTAAGTAGGCTTTTCTAGTTATCGAGTAACAATCGACCAACTTAACTTTGCAGTTGCAAAAACATGTTTTCCCATACATTCTGTATGGGAGAACATGTTTATCAACTATAAAGTTAAGTTTGTTTTGGGATAAATTCATCCCAACTACGGAACCCTTCATTGTGCGTGGTCCGACAAGCACTTGGCCGGTTTCTTTTTTAAATAACCGACGAAAAATTGATGATGAACCCCCCGGTTCAGAATCATGTACTGAATCCATGGTAACAGTATTCGCGTCGATGTCCCTGCCGCCCTGTATACATACAAATATTGCTCATTTAATAGTATTGGATTAGCGTTAACTTTTTCAAGCTTGAGATTCAGTCTATATTTTCAACAACATTCATAACTAGCTGATCAGACTGACGTTGTCCTGGCCAAACTTAAATAGTTCATACAAAAATCCCATAGAAAAAAAAGACGTTCCGTTTTTCCCGAATCAGAAAATTTTCCGGGAAGCTTTTCAATATTTTTCCCATAAAAAACGTAATTCGGATTATAAGGAACAGTTTAAAATTAAAAAAAAAAAACAGTGACACTCCGGGAGTGCCGACAGAAGTGAAAACTTGAACAAGATCGCGTTGGTGGAAGAAAAATACTTGTATAGAACGAACATTGGTCCGTAACCTTATCTTACAAAAATGAGGTGTCGGTAACGGTGTCGCGAGTTCAATTGTTTTTTCCCATCTCAAAAATGCCCAACGCGCCTAAAGCAGTTTTCACTTTAAAAATACCAAGTTGGTCCAGCCGTTCTCAACTTCTCAAGTGATGCGCTTACCAACGACATTTAATTTTTATTTATAATTATGTAGATTCATGTACCATTAGATTAGCCTTTAAGCTTCCGGGGGCTTCAAAGAAAAGCAAGATTTCATGGATAACATTTTATATTCTTTTACATAGTTTTACTTTACTGCGCAGCGTTTCGTGTGTTCGGTCATTAAAAGTTGAGCCTTGTTCAAAAATAAGACAAGAAATTCTCAACTTGGCTCTTGTACGTCGCTTCTCAAGAAAATGCTGGAAATAATTCTTTTAGAACGAAATTAAATACACCCCGAGATGACATTTGTATACAGGGTGGCAAGGACATCGACACACATCCATGATTGACCTACTTACATAATTCTGGACACCCGAGTTGAAATTTTTCGTCGGTTATTAAAAAAAAATCTGCTGTTTCTTACAAAAGTACTTACTTATGTAATTAAAATGTATTGAACAGCAATTTTTTTTAAGCTATTGCATAGCTTTTATCGCGGGTTTTGAGCGCGGCGACCAAATCGTGAAATTCCGTAACGTAACGAAAATAAAACCTAACACCCCCCACTCCGCCTACCATGTAATGACGGTTCCCATGACAACGTGATGTTGTCATGGGAACGTAATTTTTGTTTTATGTCATCACGTCATCATCCCAAGTGTAGCGTTGACAAATAGGAAGTATGGAGGTTACAAATGCTATGCAATAACTTTACCGTGGCAGTCCCCGAGTGCCACACGTTTATTTTTATTTTGTTGGGCTATTATTAAATAACTGTCCCTGCCACCATGTATGTCTAAGTATTTGACTTCAACATAACTTTTATGTATCACTTAATTCTGAGAATTGTATGTTTTGAGATTAAGATGTGTGTGCGTATGGATTGAGGAGCCATGTCTCATAATTAAACGCGGGTACTACCAATATTTAGTAGACATTTCTACTAAATATTGGCGTAATCCAACATCCTGCACATTCAGGTATTTCAAAAGATGTGAATAAAATAAACATGCTGGTTATCACTGCAGGACACTTAACGCCCCCAGATTTAATATAATAACAATAAAACTTTTATCTACTCTCATAGCGTAATATTCGAATTATAAAACGAGTTTTTATTGACATACTTTATAAACATAATACCGAAATTCAAAAATATAATCTTATTAAAACACTTTTTTCTAACAAAATAATGCGATACAGGGCAAATCCAAGAAGTTAATATCACCAAGGAGTTTCAATTTCAATCAACTTTTGTAATAGAACGTTTAAGCGGAGGACAACAGCACCCGCTGTAGCGCATGTGCGGTGATGTGCTGGTGCAGGCGACATTCATACGTGCAGGTGTACTGAATTTCGTGGGTTTTTTTATTCTTGATCTTTAAATTTGATCTATTATTTAAAAGGTTTAATCCCAATGTATGAAAGTAGATAAAGTAGTGTATGAAACTGCACAACAAATTCATAAACTACTACTATTATTGTGTCTCGTTTAGTGTCATTCAACCGATTAACCTGTAATTGGTGAGAACAGGTGAGTTTCTGTATGTAATTTATCATGTACTATCGAAGAAACGCATACCGCAACCGCAAGGACTATTTCTGCTTGCAGCGCTCGGCCGCTATAGAAAGCGGCCGTTAAACAGATGTGGTCATCGTGTTCACGGGATTTTGTTTTCAAACTGGTTAGATATGCGTTTCTTCGGTAGTACCTACTTGATATGAACTATAAGTACCTACATAATATATTACATAGGTACAGAAACTGTTGGCCTTTATAAAAAATTAAATAATCTGCCTAGCCTTTTCCCAATAATGCTGGGGTTGGCTTCCAGTCTAACCGGATACAGCTGAATACCAGTATTTTTACATGGAGCGACTATCTGTTATCCACAACCCATTTACCGGGTAATACGATACCCTTTGGTAAGACTGTCTGTCAGAATTTCGGGCTTCTGACGAGCCGTCATGACTGTCAAAGATCCACGATTGACAGCCGGGACCAAAGGCTTAACGTGCTATCGTAGGGGTCTTCGTATGTAATGATGGTCATCCATCCACGGACCAACCGTGGCAAGTGTAGCTTAACCTGATTGATCGATCCGTGCGGTTGTTATTACTTAACCACAACCCCCTCCCTCATTTGTAAGAACAATTTATAAACATACCTAAATCTAATTCTAATGTATGAAATCAGCATCTTGTATTTTATGGGTTGTACACACGGCAACACATCAAGCTATAAGTTTCCAGATTATGCTGATCTCGCATTGTATAGGATTTCCGTACAATGCGAGGTCAGCTTATACTGGAAATGTATAGCTTGATTTGTAGCCGTGGGTCCAGCTCCACCCACCTGTTTCTACGAGTTTCGTAAAATTCGCCTGGGGCTACCTTCAACGATAATTATTTTGTACTTACCCATATTAAAATTTTTATAAGATTGTTGCCATACGAAATGTAGAATATCACTAGGCAACATAAAAACTTAAAAGATTCCGATGAACCGAGAACCTCCTTCTTTTTTGAAGTCGGTTATAAAGCATTTGATTTTCTCATAGTCTTTTTTTGCTAATTTTCAGAATTAGAAAAAAAAGACTATGAGAAAATCAGATGCTTTTAATGTTCGTTATTATCAAAGTATTCATAAAAAATCTCCAAAGTATAAAAGAAAGTCAAAAAAACACGCACAGTAGAAAAATCTTTCATACTGAAACAATAAACTTTTTCTTCAACCTTGTTATTTTCACTAATGAGGAGAGCTGTCTGTTATTCTTATTATATTATAAACTGACGACTTTATGATAAACTAGCTGTGCTCCGCGGTTTTACCCGCATAAGTCTCGATCCCGTGAGAATATCGGGATGAAAACTATTTTATGTCCTGACCCAGGTCATGGTCTACCCATGTTCCAAATTTCATCTAAATCTGTTCAGCCATTTTAGCGTGAAAGCGAAGATTTCCTAGAAACCGTATCTTTAGGGCATCAAATGAACCTCTTCGAGTTATTAGGTGCATTGGGCACAACTTGGGCATCATTTTGCAAGACCTTGCTTATAGATTAAAACCTTCTTATTTATTTATGGACATGAATGCATAGTTTTAAAGTTTTATGCCCTGGCTGGAGGCCTTAATTTATTGAGGCACCCACAGGCAAGCCCGGTTAAGCAGCCAACAATCTCCAAGGTTGACCTGCGAGATGTAATTTATAAAAAAAATAACTAGATAATGTTTCTAGTTGTAATGCCCTTTACATGTGTAATGCCCTTTATTAGCTTGTATAATTTTGCAAAAAATGGGCCTCTTTTAAATATAAATCTCCTAACTAAACTCTCATAACATAATAAGTGTAATAAGCGCCGGGCATCGTCCTATCTATAACTTTAAAATAATAATAAATTTTTCATTTGATTAGGTATAAGTACTCACAGTAAAATTGTATGCACAAATATTTATTTTCTGCTACTTACTGCTGCATTTTACATGCATTCAAGCCTAACTCTAGTTTTTGCGGAATTAAATCTAAATGTTTTTGCACAACATTTTACTGTCATGGATTTTGGCAAAATAAAGACTGATTCCATAACTTATCTTAAGCACTCACCTTAATTATTTTTCTTTTCTTCTATTACAGCAGATGGGGACAGACGACAGCATGAGTGACGATGTGTTTGAAGACGACACGCTGCGTGCGCCCGCGCATACTGCACACCGAAGCACACCCTCTCCTACCGGTTATAGGGATTACTATCCCCCGGCCATCACACCTTCTCGCTTGCAAGAGGATGATGATGTTATTATACACAAGGTGAGATATTTAAAACTAGATAATGTCCATTCTTCCGTTTTCGTCGCCGAGGCCCGCGGCGATACCCCAGTCCATGCCCGCCCCGACCCTTGCTCGAGAAAGCCCGCGCCGCTGAACCTAGAGCTTTAAATTCGTCCCAAATTAATCTAATTCCGATCCAGCCTGTTCCTTGCTGCCCTCCCCTAGCGACGCCCTAAGCCGAGGTCCTACTCCACAGGGGGTGCTCTTAACGTGTAGTCGCTTAGTTTTAAAGTTTTATGCCCTGGCTGGAGGCCTTAATTTATTGAGGCACCCACAGGCAAGCCCGGTTAAGCAGCCAACAACCTCCAAGGTTAACCTGCGAGATGTAATTTATAAAAAAACAAATTATTTAAAAAAACAAAAAACCCGACTGCAGAAACTCATAACTGAAAAGAGAAAAACAAGCATTATGATCTATAGGATTTTGGTATTGCAGGCGGGGGACAAACAAAAGTTTCACCAAAATTTCAGGTTATGGGTTTGTCCCCTGCCTGCAATACCAAAATCCTATAGGTTATACCTAATGCTTGTTTTTCTATGAGTTTTTGCAGTCGGGTTTTTTGTTTTTTTAAATAATTTGTTTTACTTCAAACTTTTTAGTTTTATTAATATATAAATATGTATATATATTTGAAATTGACTCATTATTAACTTTTATTTGATACCAATAATGTTGTTTTTTTTTTAAACCTACCCCTCCCTTTTTCTTGTATTTGCAGATGCAATATATAAATATTATATAGCCTATGTCACTCCCACTATTAAGACGAACCTAACGACACCTCATATGTTAAAATCCATCAAGCCGTTTAGGCTACAGAGCGTGCCAAAGAAATAGACATACATACATACGTACGTACATACATACATACTCTCGAAAAACATTACCCTCCTTCTGGGGCAGTCGGGTAAAAAAATAACTAGATAATGTTTCTAGTTGGTCTGAGAGATTTTATCAGGTAGGTTGTGCTCATTGTGCCATTAGTGTAATGAGTTCATTTTAGCTTTGTTTCGGGGAGTTTTATCTTTGCTCAGGTACTTCGCCATAGTCAAACAGACTAATTTTGATCTGTTAAATAAAACTTCTAAATTTTTTCGACTTAACTTGGCTTAAGTCTATGACGTCACAGAGACATACTTAATGAGCAAGAATTTTCTGTAAAATAAAATGACACTAAGTAAGTTTTTATTAACATTTCACGTCTAATCTTAAATTACACTCAATTTCCATGAAAAATTGCCTCTCTCCTTATGCCTTAATCATCTTCAAAGGCGAACCACAAAGCCTTGTTGTAATCCATGACGAGCTAGCAACGTCCCTTTGGATACCAAAAGACTTGTCAGAAAGTCCAGCAAATATAAATGTTTGGAGTTTCCAAGAATTAGTCTGAATCTACTAGAATTATTACAATAATTTTAGTAAATTCTAAATTTTAAGGTCTCTGCGCAAAGTTTTAGATTTTGATCTGTATAGTCTGTTTCTAGGCATAAAAAATATTTATTTGCATAGATTGTAGGTACCATCGAAGAAACGTATATCTATACAGCGTAAGGACTATTTCTGCTTGCAGCACTCGGCCGATATAGTAACGCTTACCTACGGAAAAAAAGGGTCGTGTGCACGGGATTTTGTTTTCAAACTGCTTAGATATGCGTTTCTTCGATAGTACATGACATAAGGTGTTAAAAACAATTGTGATCCTTGTACATGTACAATCTACCTTAGATTAGGCATGCAAACATTAATGAATGAAGTAAACGAGTAGGGAATAAAAAATAAAATAATGTCTAAATACAAAATTACGAATTACCTACAGTTCAAAACGGGTACAATCATAAAAATCATTATAATTTTCTTAAATTACAAATTTACATTAGGATAAATCTAAGTCAGTCATTAAAAAAATCATTAATCGAGTAGTAAAATTTTTCAATCAATAATGCTGTTAACTTATTTTTTTTTAATTGCGAATACGCAATTAAAAAAAAATAAGTTAACAAGTTAGTTAGTTGTTAAGTTAAAAATTACACAATAGTGTAATTTTTTATTATGTCAGGTATTTTATTATATATTGTAGGTCCCATAATAAAACATTTTTGAATTTTCATTCTTTAGGCGCGTTGGGCATTTTTGAGATAGGAAAATAAAAAACAATTAAACTCGCGACACCGTTACCGACACCGCATTTCTGTAAACGCGATTGTGCTCTCTATTTATATTACGTTACGTATCAATATTCTATGCAAGTATTTTTACTTTAAAGGTTTTGGAAGTATTTGTTTTTGTTAACGCGATTGTGCTCTTTATTTAGATAAAGTTACGGACCAATGTTCTACACAAGTATTTTTCTTCCACCAAGGCGATTTTGTTCAAGTTTTCACTTCTGTCGGCACTCCTGGAGTGCCACTGTTTTTTTATGTAATGCAGTGTTGCCTAGGTAATACTTTACTTCTTTTACTTTCTTACCTAAACTGTCTAAAGTATTCGGTCTGTGTTTGTGAAAACAATAAATAAACTCAAAATCTTGTCATCACCAGGATCTAGATCTTTATTGATCACTAGCTGCTGCCTCTAGATCTTGCATCTATGGCGCTCAGACTTTTGACCGAGGCTCAGGAGTCCAAGCTTAAGGTTTGCCAGAGAGCGATGGAGCGTAGCATTGTGAACATAAAACTAACGGATCGATTTTGCAATACAGTTATACGCTCGAAGACAGGCATCGCTGATGTTGGCGATAAGACCGCAAGGCTGAAATGGGACTGGGCGGGTCACACGTACAGGATGCATCAGGACAGATGGGCCAGGGTCAAGAAATGCTGGCGTGACGACCTAGACTCTTTCTTGACTGACTGGCCAGAAAAGGAAGCAGACAAAGACGCATGGCGAAGTATGGGGGAGATCTTTGCCCAGCAGCGGGATAGCATAGGTTCAAAAAAACAAAGCTTCTGCCCGTGATTTCGTCCTTATCAATTATCTCCCACCCCGTGCTATTACTTCGTTTTCGCTATAAGCGTTCTTTCTTTCATTTAGCTCGGTTCCTAAGGGTTATAGCGCGATGTTAAGAATTTGGCTATAAAATGCAATAATAATTTTTCAAATCCGACTAGCAGTTCCTGAGATCAGCGCGTTCAAACAAACGAACTCCTCAACTTTATTGTTACTTTTTTATAGATTCTAATTATTATCACAAAAACTAGATTTGTTCTTCAACACTCAAGTACTATTCCTATTAAATAAGTCATTAGCACTCTCATAACAATCATGTTTCTATTAGTTGCATAGTTGAACGACCTGCCTGCGGTCGTCAGCGTCATTAGGATGAGATCATGCTGTTTGTTTAGGTCGTTTACCTGTTGGTATCATACATTGTACCCGTACATACATAATGTCAATACATAAACATCACTATGTACTTTACAAAAAATATAATGAAGTGTTTCATTTATGGACCATCTGAGATCTTATTGAAAAAATTTAAATGAGCCGGTAATTTTTTTTTATCAGCCTTTTTTTGCGGCAGATTTTTTTGTCTGGGTTTACGTTTGGTTGAATCGTAGATACTATGATATAGGCTGCGGGGTCTAACTTTCCCGAGGACTTTTTCTCGTTTCAATTCTTAGTACCTAGGCGACCGAGCTCTGCTCGGCTGAAAATACGAATTTTCCGAGATATGAGACCTAGCTAGATCGATTTTTCGCCCCCGTAAACCGTTATATGTAGGTATTGCAACTTTCATCGAAATCGTTAGAACCGTTTTTGAGAACGTGATTACAACTATACAGGCCGGCAGGGACATCGACGCGAAAACTGTTGCCATGGATTCAGTACCTACATAATTCTTAACACCCCTGCGTATAAATTTTTCGTCGGATATTTTTTTAAATCAGCTGTTTCATAGAAAAGTGTAATACGTACGCAGTCAAAGTATGGAACAGCTGTTTAAAAAAAAATAACCGACGATAAATTTAAACGCAGGGGGTAACGCGTGAGGAAGAGGCAACGCGTGAGGGAGAGGCAAATTTCGCGCCCTCGCGCCCCTAACCGCCGCAGGAGGAGACGCCCTGGGCGTCGGGAATCGCAGGCAGATTTCCGGCCACCGTAGGCGCGGGCTTGCGGACGGTGAGCAATGGGTAGCTCGCCGTTCGATAAGGACCAAGCCCGGGTCGACGGCGCGTTGTGTTCCACGCGCGCCTCAAAGAAATGTCAGCAGAATTGACGGGGTCCGCTAGGGCCGATGCCTGCCGGGGCTGCGAAGAAGTCCGAAAGGAAGATCGTGGCCCCCGGCAACATGGCAACCGAAAGAACACGGGTGGGTTTTAGTCAGTAAGAGTCTGACACGCTCTCCCGCTCCACCTAGAGCGGGAGAAGTTATTTGATGATATCCCACCCAAAAAAAAGGGGGTTCAGAATCATGTACTGAATCCATGGTAACAGTTTTCGCGTCGATGTATGCTATCCTGTATAAACAGCGTGTAATAAAAACCCTATGCGATCCGTGAGGATGTTGTTAAGAATCAAACTGAGTCCATTTAGTTTTGTAAAGGTAATTTTCTGGAAAAAAAAATCGACGATTTTTTTTCAACGGGGAATTTTACCGTGTTATTTACATTGGGCGTGGGCGGCCGTCCTTTAGCGGGTGTCTACAAGTCATAACTTATGACCCCTGTTGTAAAACCAATTTTTTATTGGAATTGGGATCATTTTGGTACTAAAACGTGAATTTTAAATAGCAGTAACTTTTTTATTTTTAATAACAATAAGTTTTTTATTACTTTTTGGTAATGTTATTGCAGTAACTATGTGCCATTTTCGGATCGGAGGGTTTTTGTAACACATTGTTTATACAAATATTGCTCGTTTATTAATATAGACTATAGGATAGAGATAGATACTATAGGACAGATATAGGATAGAGCGGTGGTGGCCCAGTGGTAACGGCCGCGACTTACGAGTTGTAGGTCGTAGGTTCGAACCCAGACAGGCGCTTTACTTTGTGTAAATTATTTCATCACCACTGCTCTCAAAACGGTGAAGGAAAACATCGTGAGGAAACCGGCATGTCCTAGAACCGAAAATGTGACTTCTACCAACCCGCACTGGGCCCGCGTGGTAGATTACGGCCCACTCCCTCTCTCAGAGAGGAGGCCTGTGTCCTAGCAGTGGGAACATTTGTAGGCTGATGATGATAGGATAGAGGAGTAGTAGTCTCCAATGTTTTTAGTTCTTTTTTAGCTACAAGGTTTATAACTTTCGACATATTTACTCATGGTATAATATTGTACCACGGCATGCGGCAGGGCAAAACCCTCCAAGTACGACTAACAGCAAAAGACATGTCCTTTATGATTTAAAATTTAAAAATTCCAAATTAAAAAAAGTCGTATCGCTGTCGCTGAAAACCAGCGCTGGGCTGCATTATGCTGAGCGATGGTCGTTTTGCGTAGATGTGGCGCATATTTTACCCCAAATTGTTATTTTCGTGTATTTTTCTTTCTTTGCGTCATGTTTATCGCAAATAAAACGTATTTATCTACACCCATGCTATAAAACCTCTATATAAGTTTTAGAAACAGTTAACTTATTGCCAACATTAAAACAGCCGGTGTCATAGTAACCATAATATCATCCAAATGAGTGTTATAATGTTGTACTAAATTTCATTATGCAACTCGTTTCAACGTTCAAGTGGGGGACAGCAGCACCCGCTGCACGCATGTGCGGTGATGTGCTGATGCAGGTGACATACATACGTGCAGTTGTACTGAATTTCGTGGGATTTTTTTGATACTTGATCTTGAATTACAAACACCCAATGATTTCAGAACCTTTTATAGAGGATTCATATCATGGGTGTACTAAAGTCTTGTATGCAACTGTATATAATTATAATTAGGTACTAAAACACTCATGTGATACTATTATAAACCCTCATTCGTGTTTTTAACCGACTTCCAAAAAGGAAAAAAAGGTTTTTTTTTTATTTTTTTTTATTTATGTTCACCGATTTCTCCGTCAATTGTAGACCGATTTTGAAAATTCTTTTTTTGTTTGAAAGGGTATGCTCTTGAAATGGTCCCATATAAATTTTATTAACTTTGCTCCGATCATTTTTGAGTTAGCTTCAATAATACGTACTTTTTCCCACTTACTATGTGGATGATATGATAAGTTCCTGTCACTGTTATTTACATAGCAGGTAGTGGTTTTCGAATTTATGTGGGGTAGGTACCACAACTAAAAAGTGAAAAATAAAAACTTTTTACAAAAAAAAAAAAAACAACCAACTTCCAAAAAACACTACAAAGTGAAAAATAACTTTAATTTCGGAAGTCGGTGACAAAAAACGAACATTCAAAACCACAGACACCGACTTCCGAAATTAAAGTTATTTTTCACTTTGTAGTGTTTTTTGGAAGTTGGTTGTTTTTTTTTTTGTAAAAAGTTTTTAATACCCCTTATTATACAACAGTTGCATAAATAACTCTTTCTTTATTTTTGCTTTTTATTACTTTCCTCATTTTTCCTTCTCTCAATTGACTTTGCTATATTATTTTCCTGCATGTTCTCTATACAGTCGATTTAATTACGTACTACCTCTGGCTTATAACATACCCTTTGTTTCGCATCAGCTTCATCAGCCCGCAGCGCATTGTCTGCTAATCTTGTTGGCTCAGCATACAGCTCTATATATACCTATGGAGTTATAAATAGGTCTATTATTTTAGTTGGAGCATTTTCTATTGATGTGTGTTTGTTTTATACAACAATGCGAATACGTATTGTACCACAGAGCATGGAATCACAGGGCATACTAATAAAATTCATGGCGCCAAAAGTGCGATGAGAGCCAACTTCTGTCACGGACCGCCCAGCGCCCTCTTATAAGGCCATTTGTCCACCGCCACATCAACGGGACGTCAACAAGAACGAGATGACAGCACCGAAGTAGCGATACATACATTTACTGGTTTAGTCCCATCTCGGCACCCATGAATTTGCACCATGCCCACGAAAAATTCCGATATAGGATATATTTTATTTCATTTATAAACATACTTTTTACATTTTTAAATATTCTTATAAAAACTAATTAAATAAACATTTAAAAATATAAAAAATAGTAGCCCACCGGTGTCGGGAACAGGGTCCAAGCCACCGGTGGTCAGGGCTCCTGAGAGAGGAACCTCCTAACAATACGTGCCGTGTCCAGGAGTACTGCTTTCTGGATCAAGCCCTTGATCCAGCTGCCTAACGAGAGCCTCCTCAGGTGTAGGTCGAGGCTCTTTGCTATTATGCCATTGGCCGTAACGACTATCGGTACAATGATTGCTGTATCCACATCCCATAAGTCGACAACCTCGTGAGCTAGATCAAGATACTTAATCTGTTTATCTTTTTCAGCTTTCACGAGGTTCTCGTCATGCGGGACCGCTATATCAATAATCATTGTGCGGCGCTCTAATCAATCTATCACCACTATGTCTGGCTTATTGGCAACAATAGTCCTGTCAGTGATGATAGATCGATCCCAATACAACGTGATATTGCCATTTTCGAGGACTGGGTCGGGCACATATCTATAGTACGGTACTTCTGATTCCACAAGACTGTATTTCAGAGCAAGTTGCTGGTGGATAATCCTGGCTACAAGGTTGTGCCTATGCAAGTAGTCTCCGTTAGCCAGACGAGAACAGCCAGAAATAATGTGTCTGATTGATTCTCCGGGACGGTGGCATGCCCGACAGATGTCAACCGTACCGTCCTTCACAATATATTTCCGGTAGTTGTTCGTCATCTTAACTTCGTCCATAATCGCAAAGACAAAACCTTCGGTTTCCCCAAAGAGGTCACCGAATCGCAACCAGGATACGGATGCTAAAAGGTCTACATCGGGCCCATGTAAGGCCCGGTAAAAGCGCCCGTGAAGCTCTTTGCTCTGCCATACCTCCCTGCGGTCATTAGTATCTAATACTATAGGTTTGCGCTAGTTCTCGTTAGCCAAGGATAGCGGGGTGAGGCCCTTGTCCACTGAGACCACATCTCGGTGCATCCCCACGTCGGTTTCTAGGAAGTATTCCCTGAGACTGCATACCTCACGGTTATGCAGGGTCTTAGCATTTAAGAACTCGGCCTCCGCACTTCCGCGGGATATACAGTCTCATCACCGATGAACGTGGGTGATGCAATAGGATATATTATTATTATTATTTTCGTTCATACTGTGTTTCCATTTTTTTCTTTGAGGGGCGTGTGGCTAAGGAATAATAGCCGCACGGCTCGATCGATCAGGTTAAGCTACGCTTGCCGCGGTTGGTCCGTGGATGGGTGACCATCTTTACATACCAAGACCCCTCCGTGCCTCGGAAAGCACGTTAAGAATGCGGCGACGCATGAATTGTCCATACAAACGTAATACATAAATCATTTACAATTTGAGCATATTTCCACCATATTATGTTGATATTCGGATTGAGACAGTATTTATCTAGGCTCCTACGTCTTTTTATTTCCAAAAACTTACCTATAAATGAAGTGTTATCGAATTGCATTTCGTCCATTTTGACAGCGTAAATGACATGTTTTCATATTGTTTTTTCTGTATTATAAACAACAATATTTGTAATATTCTTTCCGCAGAAGCATAGTTTATGTTATCAAGTTACAAATTATCGAAAAAAAAAATGGAAATACATTAAGTTTTCATTCATAATTTTTTGTATTACGGAACTAAGCAAAATACCTGGGGTCCTACCACCAGCTCTTATAGCAGTATTATTATAATCTTACATTGAATTTTCGTACCATGACGTCCATAAAATAAGCTTATTGTAATGTTGAATCAATCTTATTTTCTTAGCGATTTTGGTGACGTCACCTCTAAAAGTTCATTTAATTCGTACCACGACGTGACTTTTGACAACTAGCAGGATTGTTTTAATGTCAAATTTAGCAATCTTAAAAAAGTTCCTCGGACTCGACGGAAATTAAATTCATTTTGATTTTGACGTTGTAATTTTCAGCAAAAGTAAGATATTTTAATTATTTGGTTATGAATAGTGCCATTCTCTTTCTTGTAAGTTGGAGTTACACATTTTAATTTTTCTTTTCGTGTAGGTAATTTACTATAAATATTTTACGAACTCAGTTTACAAGAAAATCCGCAGGCGATGGAACTTTAACGCTCAAATTCACATTGTTTCATTCAATTCTAATAAAAGCTAAAATTACAAAAAGATAAGTAGAATGTTTCACTTATTTATTGGAGTTCTTTAAATTCCTTGAAAGTTCACGGAAAAAATCATAAAGAATCAATAAATGTCTTGATTCAGCGTCCATTAAATTCCGAATGAACAAAATTTTATCAAATAAACTAATATAATTTAAAAACTTCTATCTACAATGATTACGTTTCATTAGGTTTTGTTTCTCAATGTAATAAGACAAAATTACCATAAATAAAATTAAAGTACTATACAGGCTATTTGGCAGAACGATGAACATACCAAAATGGTGGATAGGTGGGGTCATCTGCTACTTAACCCTTAATTTATTTGGCCCTGGCTCCCTTTTTTTTTTGTGTGGGAAATTATCAAATAACTTCTCCCGCTCTGGGCGGAGTGGGAGGGCGTGTCAGACTCTTACTGACTAAAACCCACCCGTGTTCCTTCAGTTGCCGTGTTGCCAGGGGGCCACGATGTCCCTATCGGTTTTCTTCGAACCTCCGGCAGGCATTGGCCCTTCGGACCCCGTCAATTCTGCTGACATCTCTTTGAAGCGCGCGTGGAACACAACGCGCCGTCATCCCGGGCTTGGTCCTTATCGGACGGCGAGCTGCCCATTGCTCACCGTCCGCAAGCCCGCGCCTACGGTGGCCGGAAATCTGCCTGTGATTCCCGACGCCCAGGGCGTCTCCTCCTGCGGCGGTTAGGGGCGCGAGGGCGCGTTATTTGCCTCTCCCTCACGCGCTCCGTCTCCTCCTTCGCGAGCATTACTGCTTCGCAGAAGGAGGTGACGGCCTCCCATTTCCTCTCGCTCCGTAGCATGGCCCAAATCAGAGCCGGACGCGAGAGATCACTGCCACCGATCGCTTCCACGAGTACACGGCGATGCCCTGCCCAAGCCGGGCAGACCTCCACCGTGTCCTCCGGGTGATCCACACAGTGACGACACCCGGGCGTTTCCTCCCGCTTTATCCTGAACAGGTACCTCCCGAAACAGCCGTGTCCGGTGAGTACCTGTGTCAGGCGGAAGGTGAGGACGCTGTGGCGCCTCTCTAGCCACTCCTCAAAGAGGGGTCTTATCGCCGCACTTGTGGCGTGCCCAGCGTTGGGTTGCGACAATCGCACTCTCCATTCCGCCATGAGGCCCTGGCGCCCTGGATATTAAAAAATTTTTTTTTTGCTTTCTTCAGTTTCACAACTTTCTTAACTTTAAAGTGTAATTTTTATTAAAAAAATGGGTAAAACAGGCATTTTTTTTTTTATCTTTTATATTGGCAGATTGTTATAACAGAAAGATGTAAAAAATACTTAAAATCCTAATTTCAAACTGCATTAAAAAAAAAAACCAGGGGGCCAGGGCCAAATAAATTAGGGCTGAGTAAGTAGCAGATGACCCCACCTATCCACCATTTTCGTATGTTCAACGTTCTGCCAAACACCCTGTATCTTCCGCGTCAATTCAGCAAATCACTTGAAAAGAATTTATTATAACTTCAACTTACAAGAAAAAGAATGGCACTATCGTTATTTTAATCAAATAAAAATATCTTACTGTTGCTGAAAATTCCAACGACAAAAATCATGAATTTCCTAAAAAAAATGTAATAGGACTCTTAAGTAATTGCAATATAACTCTTTAATAAATACGTAAAGCATTAATGAAAATGATGCTGTGAGTTTTACACGCTACTTTCAAGTTGGTCGCAGTTACTTGGCTATTCTTACTACACCAGCGTTGTTATTGATACGGCAATTGCCATATTATACGGCAATCCACGATATATTTTCGGAAAATACGGCATACGGCAGGCCTCTCATTGCCGTATCACAAAATACGGCAATTGACTAGAGATTATACGAAACGTTTTTTTCAGTAGCTTATTGAATTAAACGAAAATGAAATTCAAATATCTGTAACCTGAAGAGGCTGTGCTCCACAATAATAGAGATAAAAAATCATCAATGTTGCCACTAACCCAGAAACTATCACGAATTGTCAAAACTGAAAATGACCTTAAAAAATCGATGACAACTGATTCAAAATCAAGGCAAAAATCAAGGTACCTAGTGCGCGACATGTGCTAGAAGCAAGGAGAAGTACAATCTAGTCAAACATGAATCTAAAGTAATAGAAACGATAATAAACCTTTATGGAAAAGAAACAAATGAGGAATATATTTTTTTAAATAA
This sequence comes from Agrochola lychnidis, assembly GCA_963680765.1. NCBI lineage: Eukaryota > Metazoa > Arthropoda > Insecta > Lepidoptera > Noctuidae > Agrochola > Agrochola lychnidis. The sequence goes on along the minus strand of OY796863.1, from coordinate 8,516,134 downwards.
ATACGGAAATTTAGTATTTTTTCTCCTAAACTACGGCAAACCAAACTTTGACAGCTCTGATTTTTACGACAACAACACTGCTACACCTTAAACCATGGATACTCTACATTAATGATAATATAGCCAAACGTCGACTGACATATTTTTAGCTGACCATTTCATGAAATGATCAATTCTAAGATCTGGCCAAGACAGCTAATAAGACAGCACATTACTTTAAAAAAAAAATCGTGAGGGTGCTCCTTTAGGCCCGCTAGCACCACGCATTATTTAAATGCGTTTAGCGCTAAACGAATTTAAAAAATCATTCTGTCTGTTATATTCAAACGATTGACAGAAATAGAACGATGTTTTCAATTCGTTCAGCGTTAAATACATTCACAGTCACAAATTACTTAAATGATTGTCTAACTATACAGGATCACATTCACGAAACATTTTTATGTAAATGATCTAGGATTTTCGGACAGAACGCGAGTCCTGTGGTCCTGTTACCAAGTCCTTGTGAAAATATGTAGTACAATTTCCCTTAATCGAGCAGTTTATTCAAGATTTATCTCCTGTCACCAACAACATCGTGGGAGTAAAAAATCCAATTTAAATATTTTTGTGAAATATTTAAATTAGATATTTGAACTTTGAAAGCGTGGGTTGCCAATATCACAAGAGGTAACAGAACCGCAATTTGATGACGGCAAAGTTAAATGTAGATGTTGACATTTTATGTTTCTTTTACAAGTTATTAAGTTAAATAATTATGTTCTGATAAGATTTTTAAGGTATGTGGGTATAAAATGTCGATGACGATTTTTTTATTATATGCTGAAATGCGACAATATTCTGATGTCTATAATCAGTTGATAAAAATAACTTCGGTATTTAATTAATGGCTACGACCGGGAACGTGTAGCCTCCACGTGTAAAACAATATCATAGGTACGCCTACGTAGTACTTCAATACTAAAAGCAAAGAAATACTAATGTCTAGAAAGACAATAAAATCTGTGAACTCGTCGAAAAGAATAGCGTCCAACTGTTGGCCGCTAAATGCACGCATTACTAGAAAAGCCCAATGACGAGACGTAAAGTTCCCGTCACGAGAAGCTATAAATTTTGTAAACACACTTTCAGGGGTTTGCAATCTTTGGGTAAAATAAAATAAAAACAGTTTTGTACTATTTTTTTACAGGGATATAATTATATTAACACACACATCTAATTACAAACAAATAATATAACCTAATCCGCAAAAACACGACAAACAAACAGACGCATTCGAAACTCGAAAGACAGCAGAGACAACGTCAGCGTGAACTTACTTCAAAATCGTGGCCCAAATGTTTACGTTCCATGAATCAGATGCGTTCCAGTACCACAAAACCTTAGACGACAGCGCTTTATATCGCTATAATATAACCCGATCAAGTGAAATTGTTCATTACAACGAACTAATCTACTCGTCGTAGTGAACAGACGTATCGAACAATATTAGTATAAACAAATAATTACTTGCGAAATCGTGACCTAGTTTTTATTAAATTTGCTGTTAATAAAGTGACTCATACATTAGATTTGATGTGTTTTCCTATAAAAATGATCAGTGATTAATACATAGGTAAATAATCTACTTTACGATGGAGGATAGTCCCTTCAGCCCTAGAAGTAGGTGTGCCCGTTCCCCGCCGCCTACACCTGGCGGTGTAACCGGCCCCGCTCGTCCCCCTCAAGCGCCGCAGCAAACGAATGAAGCTCTTGAAGCTATGACGACACCGGAAATTCAGAGCTGGATGACGACCATCGACCAGAACTTGCAGGAGGTGTGCACTATCGCAGCGGAAGGCAAGCTGAATATGGACCACAAAATGCGCATCAATGCCCTATGCCGGAAGATCGGCCATAGCACATCGCAAATGGCGGTACAGTACAGTATCAAAAGAACGAGTGTTTATAAATTGGTCATCATGCCCTGTAAGAGATTTTACTTTGGTCACACGATGCTATAAGTGTCAGCAATATGGCCACGCTGCCAAATCATGTCGACAGACGTCCTACACCTGTGGTCACTGTGGTGAGCAAGGCCATTCAATCAAAGAATGTCCAAAGAGGTCAGATGAACCAAAATGCGCTACTTGCTTGCATTTCAAAAAGCTAGACAAACACATCACAGGTGCAGCTGACTGCCCGGCGAAAATGTTGGCCGAAAAAAGGTACATAAACTCAATAGATTATGAAGGTGCCTAAGAGCGCCGTCAATAAGTTATTTATTTTAGATCTTCTTAGTTTATATAGTAAAGTTTTATTTCTTTCTTATTATGATAAACAATTTAATTAATGATTTAGATAATTTTTCTGTATCTGAGTCTAGACTTTGTGAAGTTGAAAGCTGCAAACAATATCTTTCCGGCTACAAAACACCGTTAACCATACTAACACAAAACATTCGCAGTATTTTTAAGAATTTTGACAGCTTCAGCGTTTTTCAACAACGGCTAAACATTAACTGTGACATTTTTGTTTTAACGGAATGCTGGCTTACCAAGAAATATAATATACCACTGATCACAGGGTATAAGATGTACAAAAGTGATAGGAATTACAATCAAAATGATGGGGTGATAGTTTATGTAAGAGATCACCTGAAAGTCTCTGTTGAGGAACCAAATATGCAAGACTGTAACAGTTTGGTAGTGAAAATTGGATCAGATTTTGCGATAGTAGCTTTATATCGGCCCCCCTCTTTCAAAAATACTAAAAATTTTACTGACACTCTGAATGATGTCTTGCAAAACCTATCACCTTTTAAAAACACGGTAGTAATTGGAGATATTAATATTAATATTCTTCCAGGAAGTACTGACGCATCTGCTCAGGACTACCTCAACTTATGCGCATATCATGGCTTGCTCCCAGCACATTGTTTTCCTACACATCATAGTGGCTCTTGCTTAGACCATATCATACTTAAAACCAATTTCCCTTCACTTGCACTTGTTATTAACTCTACAATAACAGATCATAATGCTGTCCTACTAACACTAAATTGTAATTTACCTAAACATAACACTCGTGTAGTTTCGAAATTGAATATAAATAAACTTGATGAAGATTTACGCGTCATCAACTTCGATCCAGTCTATAATTCTGCTGACCCACAGTATTGTATGATGTATGTTATAGAAAATGTACGTCATGCAATTCAGAAAAATACGGTCGTATCGCAGTTGAGCAACAAAAATTGCAACATAAAACCCTGGATCACACCAGGTCTTATTCGCTGTATGAAACACCGAGATAAACTGCACATGAAATGTAAATCTCATCCAGAGAATACAGTCCTACAACTGTCATACAAAAGATATCGTAATTTTTGTAATAGTCTTCTCAAAAAGGTTAAAATCAACTACGGTAAAACTGCACTGGATAAGGCTGGAACAAATAGTAAAAAGATCTGGAAATATATTAAACATGTAACTTTTTCCTCAAAACAAAATGAGTCATCTTCAAGCTTATTACGAGCGCACTCGTCACAGCTGACGTCTGCTAACATAGCAAATAATTTCTTTGTTAATGTTGGTAAGTGTCTGGCGGAAAAAAATAACCGGGATCAATCTCCTTATTTAGGGAACTTTTCTACCACGGGTAACTCCACTCTATCATCTTTTGCCTTACTAGATACTGATGAGACAGAAGTAGAAAATATAATCATGTCATTGAGAGATGAATGCGCAGTTGGTTGGGATGAAATATCAAATAAAATTATTAAACATTTCAGAAATATTTTAGTACCTCCACTGACTTACATTTTTCGTATGTGTTTATCCTTGGGCATTTTCCCTGAGTGTCTCAAAAAAGCAGTTATCATCCCTGTTCATAAATCAGGCAGTAAAGAACAAGTAACAAATTATAGACCTATTTCTCTATTGCCTTGTATGTCCAAAATATTGGAAAAAATTATAAATAAAAGGTTGTTCAAATACCTAGAGGACAAATCAATTTTATCGGATCGACAGTTTGGTTTTAGACCTAAAATTTCAACTGCCGATGCCGTACATCATCTAACTGATTTTCTAGCACAAAAACTTGACAAGGGTAACCATACAGTAGGTATTTTCCTGGACCTTGCCAAAGCTTTTGACACAGTATGTATCCCTACTCTATTGCGCAAGCTTGAGACAGTAGGTATAAGAGGTATCCAGCTCAAACTTTTCAAAAGTTACCTAGAAGACCGTACTCAATGCGTTAAGATTGGCAATGTCCTCAGCGCAGACCAAAAAAACACGTCTTTTGGTGTTCCCCAAGGAAGTGTATTAGGACCCACTATGTTTTTGATATACATAAACGACCTTTGTAATCTTAAACTACAGCACGGTACAGTAATATCTTACGCTGATGACACTGCTCTTCTTTTTGCGGCTGAATCGGAACATGAAGTTCACAAGCTTGCGCAAAACGGCTTCAATATTGTAAATAAATGGCTTCAACATAACACATTAACCCTAAATACGGATAAAACAAACTATATAAAGTTTTCCATGCGCAAACCAACTTCCGATTACTCCTCGACGCTATATGCTCATTGTTGCACAGTCCCCGCAGAATGCCCGTTAAAGTGTCCTAATATTAATAAGACTAACCAAATAAAATACCTAGGTGTTATATTAGACGAGACCCTTACTTTCAAACAACATATAGAAGTCTTAAATAATAGAGTTCGTAAGCTCATATTTGTATTTAAGCAGCTGCGACATATTGCGGATCCAAAAATAATTAAGCAAGTTTACTTTGCTCTATGTCAGTCAATTTTGACATACTGCATTACCTCATGGGGTGGAGCAGGTAAAACTTTATTAATACAAGTCGAAAGAGCTCAAAGAGCGATTCTCAAGGTGTCTACGTGCCGCCCTTTCCTTTTTCCCACTAACCAGCTCTATAAAAATTGTGAAGTACTAACAGTCAGGCAGTTATTCATAATGAGCATTGTACTAAAACAACACGCAGCCCTCCGCTTCAGCACTGAACTTATTAAAAAGAGACGGAAAGATATAGTTTGTCCCACAAAAAGCACAAAACATGCTTTTACAGCCAAATTTTTTGTTTTTCTGGGACCACTACTCTATAACAGACTTAATGCAAAAGCAAAAATTTATTCCCAAAATTTTGTAAATTGCAAGAAAACTCTGAAGGAAACATTACAAAATTTGTCCTATGAAGATACAGAGAAGTTATTAGTTGTACTTAAATAAATATTAATTGCACTTTTTATTATGATTAGTTAGCTTAAATTAATATACTAAGATTTTAGCAGGTAAGATTTTTATACTGTTTACACCTCTTTTACATACCTATTAGTTGACTAATTTACCTTTTGTATATGATGTGATTACTGTGATTATTTAGATATAATGTTTTACCTTTTCTCGCCTGAAACACAGGATGTCCTAGTTCAGGCATGTAACACTTGTGAACTATTACATAGAATTACGAAAAATGTTTTTACTGTACTACATTATTTTTTGAATAAACTTATATATTATATTATATATTAGTTTCGTATAACACGTACGTTACTTTGACTTCATTGAATTTGGGATTATTTGTTGTTGATTAAATTGTCGCTACGTAACTTGGTGGAAGTTCTTTATTTACAAAAATTATAGCTTCTCGTGACGGGGACTTTAGCTGTCACGCACACTAGCATAAAAAAGTTGGTCTGTTTGTTTTAGTTATTTTGCAGCACGACACTCTATTTGGACATATAAATAATCAAAACTAATGTAAAAGCATAATCTATTTGTAAATATTTTAATTAAAGTCGCGTTTCGTGTCTGTCTGTGTGACTGCGTTGTTCTTCTAAACTGCGTAACGGATTTTCATGCGATTTTTACCATTATTTAGAGAATTTATTCCGGAAAGCTTATGTGTATAATACATTTATTTTCAAGTTACTTAAAGTAAAGAAATCTCGATGTTTTGTAAAGTCGTAAAAACCATGGGAAGCAGGGGCGGGTGGCTAGTCAACCAATAAAAAAAACCGGCCAAGTGCGTGTCTGACCACGCACAATGAAGGGTTCCGTAGTTGGGATGAATTTATCCCAAAAACAAACTTAACTTTGTAGTTGATAAACATGTTCTCCCATACGGAATCTATGGGAAAACATGTTTTTGCAACTGCAAAGTTAAGTTGGTCAATTATTACTCGATAACTAGTAAAGCCTACTTAGCTGTGATAGTTTTCTTTTTAATTTCGTTATATAAACTACTGCTGTGATTTTTTTCACATGTCCAAACCAACCATTTAGCTGGCAGGGGGGGGGGGACACTTGACTCTAACAAAAATTAGCACTTTAAAGCTTAATATTTGCAAACGGATCCCTGAATCCAAAAATGATTTTCACAAACTCATAATGTTTTTGTAAGACCTTTCCAATGATACCCCACACTATGCGATAAAAAAATAAAAAATAAAACATCACCACTTTACGTGTATGGGAGGTACCCTAAAAAAAATGTTTTTCATACTTTTGTTTTACCACTTTGTCGGCGTAATTAATATGTATACTTATATCAAATTACAGCTTTCTAGTACTAAGGCTCTCGGAGCTAGACCGCGGACAGACAGATAGACAGACGGACATGACGAAACTATAAGGGTTCCTTGTTTACTACGGAACCCTAAAAACACTGACACTCTAGTGCCGACAGAAGTGAAAACATGAACAAGATCGCTTTGGTGGAAGAAAAATACTTGTATTGAATATTGGTCCGTAACCTTATCTAAATAAAGAGCATAATCGCGTTTACAAAAAAAAAAAACTTCCAAAACCTTTAAAGTAAAAGTACTTGCATAGAACATTGATCCGTAACGTAATATGAATAAAGAGCACAATCGCGTTTACTAAAATGAGGTATCGGTAACGGTGTCGCGAGTTCAATTGTTTTTCCTATCTCAAAAATGCCCAACGCGCCTAAAAAAGTTTTCACTTAAAAAAGAAGTGAAAACGTGTGGTGAAATAACAACAAATTTCTTTAACGATTTTATTTAATATTTACAATGAATTACAAAAATTAATGTTCATTGCATTTTTAATGATGCAAGCTTTCATCGGTTGTGATATTTTTAAATTCTGAGCAGATTTACGGCCGATAAGAGACAGCAACAAAGGAGACGTTTCATTTTTGTATGGGACTCCGGCCATAACATGTACACTTCAGAAAACCTGGGAAACGAACTCCTAAATACAATGAAGACTGTTTTTTTCCATAATATCTAATACTTTTTGGGCACAAAATAAAAACCGAAAATGTTTGACGTGTGTCAGGAGAAATACGATTATCGACAGCTAGCCATTTTCGTCCAGAAGTACCTACAAATCTACAATCCACAAAAGCAGTTTTTTATTTTTATGATGAATCATACTTTCTACTTAATCAAAAAAGTTGTATAAGATAGCTACTTATTGTATCTTATTGTAGTACAGAAATACACGCCTTTCATATTTATTTGAATAACGTCTACATGATATTATTTTGTTAAAATGTAACATGATTTCTGGACGAAAGCAGTATGCAAGTAAAACGACGCCATGATGAATAAAATATGGCAATAATTTGTTAAACTATTATTTTTTGTGCCGAAGTAATAAGAGGAATAAACAGGAAAGAACATTTTTCCTCAATTCGTGGAATTTTTTCCTTTTTTTTCATTAACGTATACTTTATGGCCGAAAATGAAACATCTCCTTTTCTTACGGTTTCTGATACTGCCGATGCTATTGTGTTTGCTCGGCACTAGATTTTTTTAGCTCATTACATTCCCTATAATGCAAACTTTCTTCAAATGCGATTTTTAAATTTCTGAGCAGATTTACGGCCGTTAAGAGTCTATACATCTATGAAATTATAATTTATGTACAATACTAAGCGCGCGCATGTGCCTGCAATCGCGATGTGACGTCATGGGCAAATAATATCCTGCCTCAAAATTGTTATAAATATGACCTGTCTTTTGCGTGCTCAACCATTACTCTAGCATTAAAAGTCTTGTAGTTATTAGCGATTGAAATCTTACATGTTTTTGACGATCAGAAATATTGAACTTACTACTCCGAGCGAAAAAACGTTTTCACGTCAATTTTATTGGTTGTTGACAAAGAAGAGTAGATTCTGTATACAATACTTAAAAAGTTTCGAACTTTCTATATTTCATAAAACCTCGTTCATTATGAAACTGGCTGTTTTAGATAGAAAAACACGCGGATGCCATTAAATTTTTTATTTTACTTTCTTCTTTACTGGCAAATGGCCAGCTATTATTTTTTTCTTCGAAAGCAGCCATTACTAATTTTGATGTTATCATAACAAAACCTTTTTTATTAAACTGCCAAGTCTAATATTTACCCAATATTACAATCACATTTCAATACACTGTAATACTATAGATGAATGGTTTTCCATTTTCCGACTATTCAAATAACAGTTTTTTTTTGAGAATGTTATTCAGTTTGTTCATCCAATTCTTTTTCTGCTGTGAACGATACAATGCAGTATTTTTTATTTTATAAAAGTTATATAAAGCTGTGTGTAGATGCAGGTAAACTTTAAATCCTGTCCGGATTAATAAAGCTTTGTCTCAACCAGCCCTTTACAAATACGGAGCGCTGTTCACGATATTCCCTTATTGAGTTACTGCAGCGCACGGATGGCCTGCAAAGAGCTTTGATAACCTGGTTTAATCCTTCGAGGGACTTCAAAATACTGTATAGTATATCTTTGTGACCTAAATTGTTAGGGAATAGGAGTAAATTTTGGTTTAGAGTCCATTGCACCATTGAAGTTCATTTGACGCGGCGCTAGTGTCTATGTTATTGCATTATTAAGAATAATGTAGTTCCACAATTTTCCACCGGCCTTCTTTCGTGGCGCGTTCATCGCTCTCGAACGACTTCTATTTTGTCTATGACAGAGAGACATGGATTTAGTATCTACTTTAGAGTACAACGAGAGGTTTGTGTTTAGAAACTTCCACGAAGGTTTGTTACCTTAACGAAATACATGGCCAAAATTAAAACCATTGTTGTTTATCTTCGCTACGTTTGCCAGTACCTACTCTGTTTAATTCAGCGAAAACAAGAAAATACTTTTAAACACCTGAACAATTTTATTTGCGCCAAGAAACATTTCTTTGAAACTCGAGTTTTTAACAAGGGTTCGGTTAATTAAAACATTGCGATTAATTAACTTTTTTCTAAAGAAAAAGTAATGAATCAAGTAGAAAAAATAGCAGAATACTTCGTTTGAAAACCTGCGATTTTATTGAAAAGTTAATAACAAAAAAAAAAAAAAATCAAACCGGCGGCGTTCGATCGTTTATTGATATTTTGTTTGAGGAAAATTAGAAATTTTGGGAATTGGTAATTTCGTTTACATTTTACCTTTTGTTTAAATACCTATCAAATACATGGCAAAATATCTAAACCCTTGTATTCAACAAATGCTCGGGAGAAAAATATTTGAGAGGAAAAAACGTGTAACTTTTCCCCTTTTACAGCTGTTTGTTTCTGTATCGAAATGGAAATAAAAGAAAAACATGACTGGTAAGCTTTTGATGTTATGTGGGAGTCAATTGAGGGATGTTATCTACTGTGGTATTTCAAAGAAAAAATATTTCTTTTGTCAGAAGTTTTTTTTGGCATTTATTTAAGCAGTTATCTAAGTATCTTTTATAAAATATGTAAATGGGTGAAATGAAAAACATTTTTATTTTATCAAAAGTTAAGTTTACCTTTGTCCAAGTATCTTTTAAAAGATATGCAAATGCGTGAAATATATATGTATGTACTTACTAAATTATGAATTTAAAGCACAATTAATTTAAAAGTATCAGAAATGAAAAATCGTCCTTCTGAATGTCGTTAAAATAAATATCGAACAAAATATAGTTCCATTTTGATGCAGACACGAAACCGTACCGTCAATTTCCATTAAATGCCTTTCAGCTATCTCTTCCATGAACCAATAACCCGAACTCGACTCCTAAACAATATTATCACTCGATTCTCTATTCACAGACGATCCTGCTCGGTGACAGCGGAGTGGGTAAAACCTCTTTATTAGTGCAGTTCGAAACGGGAAAATTTCAAGCTGGCAATTTCTCTGCAACCGTCGGTATCGGATTTACGGTGAGTGAACGCATCAATTGGTGATAAATTCGCCATAACACGAACGCGACGCTTTCAAATTGGGGTCGAGTATTCGGAATTTGAATTAAATCGAACGCGGGTGAGCGCGTCGCCGGCCGTTTTGTGGCTAATTATCAGTTTATTGATGAACGTTACTTAGCTTTGTTGGATAAACCGTATAAATCAATGTGTATGACCGTGTTCTAATATACGCGATCGTCGCCTTACTTTCTTCGGGTAACCCGAACACACCTGATGATATTATTATGTAAACACGACGATCACGTATTCGCGCGACAATCGCATACATTAGGACATGTGGTTTGACATTGTATTGAATGCTACAATTTACGCGTGTTTGACACAGGTTGGACACTAATAAGGACTACGTAGTGAAATGTCAGTCAGTAATTGGTATCGATCTGGCTTTGTGTGTGATGTATTTTAGAGGCACTTCAGACTTCAAATGAAGCCTGCTGACAGGCTCTTCTGTAGGTCTTGTGTACCTGCCTGTGTTCTCGTGTCCAACGCAAATAAAACAAAGAAAATATGCCACATCAAGAATAACTTTAAGACCATTCAAACAATATGAATTATAAAGTGCCTAAGGATTACCCTTGGGTACCTACCCAACTAAATGTATAAATAAGGCACGCTTTGTCCAAGTCCCAAACAGATTAACAGATTTAATGTTAATAGGATTTATCTTATTTACTTAGTTAATTATATTTTTACGGTCCGATGTCTACGTTTTATGTACCTAAGTAATTACGTAACGAAATATGATTAGTTTTCGTGTTTCGGAGAAAAACAATGTTTTCACATAAAACTTCCATCTCGGCAAGATTATTTTCAGAAAGGGTAAGTACATCTTTAAATATGAAAAAAAGGCGGGGAAAGAATCGTAGGGTGTCAAAAAATTCGTCTGTATCGCTGTCAACAGGAAAAGTGCCCAAAAGGCTAGCAGTATACACAAAACAGATGTTCCGCCGACCCTAAATAAATTGGGGATAAGAGCAGGAGAATGATGATGATGAATTAATGATGATGATGTTGATGATGATGATGCGATGATGGTGAGTTTAAAATAAATTAAGATTATAAGTATTAATTTAAATATATAACTATATTAAGTGCACTAATAACAATATAAAATATTCAAGCTAATAATTAAATAATCAATAATAATATATAATTTAATACAAAAACAAATAAATAGATTGACCTACACATATTATATTCAGAGAATAAATAAATGAATAATAACATTAATAAATATAATAACTAATACTGCTGCTGAAAAAAAAAAGATGGATAGGATATAATTTAAATATTTAGTAATAAGCTTCCTCTCTCCCACTTATTTAAAATTTTGCTGTGCCCGACAGGGTCCATAATTGTTTCAATTTTTTTTTTTCCCTACCATCTGTATGTGTACATTATGGATTGCAATAAAGTTAAAGATGAAGATGATGATGTTGATGTTGTCCCAAATCGTGTTAAAACTGCTGTCAAAAAACTGACCCTTAAAGGCAAACAGGCGCGACGCGACGACGCGCGATTTTGTGACGCGAAGGAAGAACAATTTCCATGAAGTTTTCATAGAAATTGTCCTGCGCCGCACCTGTCTGCGGGTGCTAATCGCTAATCACTGAAACTACCAGATTTGAAAAAATCATTTTGCATTATATTGCCCTATTCTTGCGGAAGGCTTTTTACCATCACGCTATTACACTTAGGAGCCGCGCAAAAAGGAAAAAGTCAGAAATAACTCTAAGTGAAAAAAAGTAAAGACTCTTTCAAACAGGCGCGACACGCGACGCGACACAAAGACACCGCTCGTCGCGCGATGAGCGGCATCTTTGTGTCGCGTCGCGTGTCGCGCCTGTTTGTGGAGCCTTAATAGCGTGGACGATGCGATGCGACGGGGTGGGACGGGGGAACAAGAAATTTAACGCAAACGAAGTCGCGCGTAGAAGCTAGTCTCAAGATAAAATTAGATTTGACTCTATAGTCCTCTAAATAACCAGACAACAAAGACATCATATTCAACAAACCCTTTCTAAATATCAAGAGTATGTACTTACAAATAATTGGTAACCTTATTAAAATAACAAATTCAACCAAACGCCGATACAAAGCCACTAGACCGAGAGTAAATCGCCATCTAACAAAGTATCCGTTCACCTATAAACTATCCAAGTAGATATAAGTGTACGTAGGGTACGTAAGGGTAGCTCCGTTCTGCATTCAGTGTAAGCGACCAAGCGTGTCGTACACACCCCCTGTTGATAGTACATGTTGCCTACGCCGCCGCCACGCCGGGTACAACCTACATAGCTACTTAGGTAGGTACACACGACATAAGAGATAAATAGGCAGGCTGGTAACAACGAAAACGATTCTTAGGGACAAAAAGTTCTAATACCGTCAAGCCTCGTTGTCCACTCATGAGGGACAATTCACCCACGCGGCTTACATCTCTATTTGTACCTACTATTAAATATTGGCTAATATCGTCTGTGGGCTGTTTCGGTGTATGGCCTGACGGATATTCTCGTCAATTACAACAATAATAATCAAAAAATGACAGGTAGACCGAAAAATTATGAAAAATGTCGAAAGTGACGTAATGCGCTTTTCAGTGTCAAACAGCGGGGCTTGATGGTTTTGACGTTTTAGAGATACCGCTCCCAAGCGGTTAAAGCAGATAAGTACGTATGAAACTGGCTGAGAGATATCTCTCGACGGCATGTGAAGTCAAGTCAGAGGCCCATGGGTGGCATAAAACTCTGACTCTCTTTTTCGTGTGGTTAGTGACTAACCTGGTAGTCACTAACCACACGAAAAAGAAAGAAGAAGAAGTGTCAGAAGCTTCACTTTTTGTAAATTTTTTGCATCTTTCACTCGAAGTTAAACGTCTGATCCCAAAATTAATCAAAGTGAAAAATTAATTTATTAGTGAACCGATGTTGAATTTTGACACTCGCGAAAGGAGCAGATAAATGTTCATTTCTATGTCATTTTGCTGGTGTAAACATGGAAACAAACATGAACGTTCACTCGAGTGAAGCATCTGATATCAGCTTTCGTTTACCACTAGGAGGACATGTTCGGTATTCAGACGGACTCTTATAAGCGACATTTGGTGAGGCCCTATCCCGCTCAACTCGGAGAATGTCCCTTTGGTAACCGCAACTAGTAGGTACAAGTAAAAATCGTTTATTTCCACATTAAAATTTCAATAAATGGAGATAGCGTTGGTTCCAAACTAGGCACAACCTTAATTAAGTACTTTCTCAACCATGTTGCAAGTCTCCTGAATAAGACTGATCATAACATAGCTCATCTAATGCCCGTCTCCATGAATGAACACTAGGCGACACCAAAATTAATGCCTAAATGAAAGCACGATGTTGGATTTTTAACTCTCGGCGCTGTGCTGAGCGTTAAAAATCCAACAGCGTGCTTTTATTTAGAGTTCGTATTTGTTTAGTGTGTTCCCTTTTTGTTTAGTAACTTGGTTGGCGCAGTGGTTAAGCGATTGACTGCTGCGCTGCGTTTCGCGGGTTCGATTCCCGCACGGAACAAATATTTGTATGACCTACAATAGTTGGAGGAAGTAGTTGTTCCGGGTCTGGCTGTTTGTGTATGTGAGTTTTAAATGTTTGTAAACGCACCCACGATACAGGAGAAATTCCTAGTGTGGGGCAACGTTTAAAAAAAAAAAAACTATATAAATAAATAAAAAAACCTGCACGTTATTTACAGAACAGAAATTAATATTAGCTTAAACGTAATAAATATTTCCACTTGCAAGAACCCCTCCACAGGTGAAGGCCTCCTCCAACGCTAACCAACCTTCTCTAGATTGGGCTACTTTAATTCAGTTTGAACCTCCTATTTTATTTATTTCTTCATCCCATCTAGTAATAGGTATTCTCTTTTTTCGTAGTAGCTATAATATAATATAATAATCTTGAATATACAGTGTGAGTCTTTATAATGTGCACATTTCGAATTGAGGGAATCTATGCTTAATTTTATCGACGGAAAAAATTAAGAAACTATATTTTTTAAAGGTTTTTATCAATGGAGATTGAATGAGATTGAGAAACTTTACGATTATTGTAAGAATTTATGGAAAAAAAAACAGATTTTTGCTAAAAAAACATGTTTATTTTCAATTGAGGGTAGTTTTTTCCATAATTTTCATTTTATAAGGACGCCTAATTACTTCCAATCCTTATGGAGTTTGTTTCATCACAATACATCATTTAGTTTAAATTTTTGTTTAAAAATTCCATAAAAATTATGTTTTTTTTTTTTAATTCCGTCGATAAAATTAAGCATAGATTCCCTCATTAATATATTTATTTCTATTTATTTATTTCTAATTTTCGCAACGACAATGAACATTGTAAAACAAGCTCCTGCGTGTTCCAAAAAGTTTATTATTTGCCTGAAACCGAAACTCTTTTGTCGACTGTACCTCCATAGTGGATACGTAGCCTCTGTACGAGTAGGTACGGTAAATGCATTTAGAGTAATGGAAAACGTTCGTGTTACAATGATTTGATTGTTGTTGGTTTAGATACATTGTTTGTATTTACCATTTATCTCGTCAGCAATCTGTATTTAATATTGGGGAAAGGTTTCGGTTTCACTCCTAATGATAATTAAAACACTTTTTTTGTGTTATTGAAGCTGGTGATAAAAAAAAAAAACTTTTGATGTTATTTTTTTGAGTCAACGACTGCCGCAAGAGTATTTATTTGAAGTATGAGTTTAGTTTTTTTTTTTGTTTTATCATGTTTAGTTATAGATATTCATCACATCTGTGAAGTTTCTGTAGTAATATGACCTTGTATTTTACATTTGGTTTCCTACATTTCAAATCGTCTGGAAGATCTCTCACACCAGGTTTGAGCTTACTCAGCTTCTCACGGCGTACACTAATAAATTAAATAGTTTGAGGCAGCAGAAGTTTCGCTGTGGCCATTGAGCTGTAAAATCGGTTTAAATAATCCATATTAGTGATTAATTAATTAATTCTTATTGGCAATCATTATACAAGAAAACAAAATCATTTACTTATCAACGACAAAAGTCGTTTAATACTTCAGTTTTTGAAAACATAATAATTGATAAAAATAATGCATTAAAATCGGGAAATAAGCTATCAATAAAAATAAAAAAAAATTACTCTTAGCTATTAAACGAAATTTTGAAATACAATGTTTCGAATAATTTTGGGTCAATTCAGATGATGTGTAAAAAGTAGCAGTGTTAATCGACTTTTGTCGCTGACCGTATACTCTCATAGGACAGCATTCCTGAAGCACAAGATTGAAGGCCAATTCTCGTACTTATAAAACCAATCTGTCAAACTTGTCAAAAATGTTGGTATTTCGACCCAGACTGCGAATGAGATGAAAATGATGAAATGAATGAATGAATGATGATGAAATTTGTCGAACTTCTTATTAATTTTCGAATATTGAATACGAGGCTTTTGGCTTTTGGTGAATGTGTATTTTATGATTTATGTAATATGTATATTTTTTTTTGTAATGTGCGTTTATTTTGTGCAGAATAAACAATATTGGCAAAACATAGTGCGTATATTTTAGACTATACCTACTATCTGTAACCATACCTATGTTTAACAAAATAAATGATTGATTGATTTATTCTTAAGATGTGAATGCGAACGTTCTTACAAATTACGGGAATTATCCCTCTGATCTTTACCTTTTTTTTTCATTATTAAAGATTATTAGGTTTTATTCATTATTGCAATTAATAAAATCTCTAAAGAGATATTAGAGATTCTATATTCTCTCCCTTAATTAACTTTAAAATAATATTATTTTTGCAAAATTAGTCTATTTTAGAGAAGAAGATTCGAGTCACGAAGTCTGCGGAATTATTGTTTTTGTTTTGGCAAATGGATAATTATCCAATCAGAAAATAAGTCTTCCTTTACATGTCTTTTATTTTCTTTTGGAAGGTTTTGACATTGTAAACAACTACGTTCTTTTTTCTTCAATGTACACTAATTACAAGGAATCCTCATGTTCGTGAATATGTTTTCCATGACATGTGTCTCATATTCGTGTTCCATTATGACAAATATTATACCCGGGATAACAGGCGGCTTTGCCAAGACTTGTAAAGTTAATTAATTATTATAAATGTTTCATTCTCTTCCTGTTACTCTGTGCTTAAGGTTGCACTAGTCGACGGCTCGAACTCCTTGGTGCGCGTGGCTAATATGCATGCTATTTAGTATGATTATTTATTTAGTTTTATTTATTTATGTAGTTTTTATTGATGTGACATAGACGATGATTTATAATGAAAACGAGCGCGTAAAATTTCATAAAGAAACCTTTAGGCGTATAGGTATTAAGGAAAACTACTGGATGTTTCTACTCAAAATAAAATCATTCGAATTTTTGAATACATTATCTATCCCTATACGGTTTTTATTTTGCCATTTTCATACTACATAAGTTATTTATTTTTCGCCCAAAGATGAGTTAAAATTAGTTTCGATGCTCATAGTTATAACTTCCAAACAATTTTTTTTCCAATTCTGTTTCTTTACAGGGCTAGATAATGACAAGACAAATTAATATAATTTTTAGTTATGAATGAACGTACACCGACAGACAGACGATTAATCACTATACTACTATTTTTGTATGGAAGAATGACCGACTAGCGTGACCTTTAAGAGGATTATTTAAAAATCCTTAGGATATAATAATGTTAACCTTGTTCTAATGGATAACTTAATTTTGATGTAGATATCTAGTTGGCTGCCTCGTTGGTCTAGTGGGTCACAAGCGCTACTGCTGAGCACGAGGTCCTGGGTTCGATTCCCGGGTCGGGCAAAGTATTATTGTGTTTTTCAATCTGGAATTTCTCAGTAGCAGCTCGGAGTCTGTATTTGTGCCCGGTGGATGGCAATAGGCTCGCCCCCTATTATATGGGACTTAAACATAACTGGCGAAATGTGGGTGTACTTAGGTTCACCTCTGCCTAACCCTTCGGGGATTACAGGCGTGATGTTATATATGTGTGTATATATATAGTCTGGTTTTGATTTAAAAACTGTAGAAGAAGTGTTCTGACTCTAATGCCCACTTGCACCATAGATCACTTACCTCCTGCTAAACGAATTTTAATCATCGTTCTTTCTGTTAATCGTTTGAAGATGACAGAGACAGAAGGTTGTTTTTGAAAACGTTTAGTGTTAAATGTATCTAGAGATTTATGGTGCAAGCGGGCCTAAGAAAACCCTTTGTTTTTTTGAGTTTGTGAGGATGGATGGATGTTTGTTACTCTTTTACGTAAAAACTACTGAACAAATTTGGATGAAATTTAGCAAACAGATAGTTTATAACCTGGATTAGTATATAGGATACTTTTTATCCCGATATTCTTACGGGATCAAGAATTATGTGGGTGAAACCGCGGGGCGTTGCTAGTATTATTATAAATGGAAAAGTTTGGATGTTTGTTACTCAATTACGCATAAACTGCTGAACGGATTTAGATGAAATTTGGCACACAGATAGTTTATAATTAGACTCACACATAGGGTACTTTTCATCCCGGTAATATGTTCCGGTGGGATATTTTCCGACATGCACGCGGACGAAGCCGCGGGCAAAAGCTATTAGGTAAATCATATTTACTTGAATCGATAATTGGTTGTATGTTTTCCGAATGTCGTCCAATTTTCCTGAATAAATACTGTTAAATATTAGATTGTATTCTTTGGGTAACATTGGTAATATACTTATGTAAATATTGATTCTGAATTACATTCAATTTCTACTTCCAGAAACTTTCATACTGCCTGAAGAAATGTTACAAACGAGTTTATGTTTGAAAGAAGTAGCCTTATGTATAGGATGTTAGGCAGACGGTTGAACATACCAAAATGGCGGATCCATGGGGCCGTGTGCTACGTGTTTAGGCCCAATAACAAGACACAGGTCACACGGATTTTAATTTTATAATTCGTCGTTGCTCAAAGTTCAAACGTTAATAATTAAATTTAAATTTTTTTTTTCATCCAGAATAACTGTAAAATCTTAAAAAAATCGTATTTGACGCAGGTGATTGCTAGAAAATTAAATACGAGCCCTTAAACTACAAACAAATTTAAAATAAATACCGAATACCCGACTTTGAACTGCGTTAAATAAAACTGAGAGTGAAGGAGCAGTTCTAATTCTAGAAAAACATCTTTGGTTCATGCGGTATGCAATATACACAATTCATTTTAAAACAACTAGAATAATTCGTAAATTTTAACTGTCTGGGCCTTTTTTCACGGAACTCTACATTTGCGAAAAGTGAAATTAATTACTTACAAGCAAACATCTTTTCTACATGTTAGATTCTACAGATAATCTAGACGAAAATAAAATAAGATGTTGCCAGTATTATTATTTTTAAATGAAATAATTAACGTTTGAAATTTGAGCAACGACGAATATCGAATAAAATTTAAAAAAGTCCTCGTGGCCTGGGTCATTTCATTGGGCCTAAACACGCAGCAGACGGCCCCAAGGATCCATCATTTTCTTATGTTCAACCATCTGCCTAACACCCTGTATGCAATAAAACTAGATCGTAATAGGTGGCGTTCTGTAATTTCTGCGTTCCTCCATGAGAAGGCGTCTGTGTATGTAAAAGTACGAATAAATAAGTATGTACTACCAAGTTTTTTTTTAAATAGTAATAAATTTTGGCATGTATGAAAACTATGCTATTATGGGTTGACCAAAACGCCATTCCTTGTATTAATTAATATACTGTACCTATACAAAATATTTTAAAGCATTTTAAAAGAGTAACAGTGGAGTTTTTTGCCCATTCTTCTCCATACGAAAACTACCTTTAGGAAGAGGCGACTAGAATCAATAATTCTATTTTCTTGTAAATTTTATCGTTCAAAACTGCCTTTTATGTGCCTAATTGAAATAAATTATTTGACTTTGACAAGAATTTTGTTTACCTTTCTCTGCCTACTAAGGTGTTTCGGAAAATTCGGAAAACTGAGGATTATTGTGTAGTGTCCGTTTGATGTTTCTGGTAGCCCAACTTCTTGCTAACCACTTAATTTCAACAGTATTTTCTAAGTAAATAAAGACTATGGTTCTCGCGTTTTGGCATAGCAATAGCGGTCATTGACCCAAATACATTTTCTAGCATATTTTATTTCAAAAACTGAAATAAAGTCCTTTGACATCCTTAATCAATATCAATTCTCAACATGTTCCAATAACGAAAAACCGTACATAGTTTATTGATTGGGTTCCTATGGAGAGATATTGGGAAAAGGGCAATGACCGTTATTGCCACGCCAAAACGAGACAACTATAGTTAGTAAATACACATCAAGAAATGTTGCTACAGCAAAATGTCAATAGTTTTTTTTTAACTTCAACGATGGGGAAGCTTTTGGCCTGTATCTCACATGATGGTAAGTGATGATCAGGCCGAAGGTGGAAGCGAGCTTCACCCGGAATCCTCAACCACAGAGGAACTGGCAATCTTACCTCTAACTGCCGAAAAACAACAATGCTGTTAACATTGTTGTTATGGTGACAGACTTGGATAAGATGGCTTCAAAGTAAATCAGAGCAAATAAACCTTGAAATCAGTCATTAATTCTGTATTCAATTTAGTTAGATACCTACCTACTAAGTATTTAAGTATTACTTAAACATCATCCAATTGCTTTCAATTTATTTAAAACTAGCTTCCGCAAGCGGCTTCACCCGCGTAATATCTTTATAAATTATAACCTATGTTACTCAGTGATAATATAGTATTCTATTGGTGAAAGAATGTTAAAAATGGTTCAGTAGTTTTTGAGTTTATTCATTACCAACAAACATACAAAAAAACATTTTACTTTTTTTAATATTAATTTAGAAGTTTAGACTAACTGCGCCCCGCGTTTTCTACCGCATAAGTCCTGATCCCGTAAGGATATCGGGATAAAAAGTATCCTATCTTCTAACCCAGGTCATGGTCTACCCATATGCCAAATTTCATCCAAATCCGTTCAGCCGTTTTAGCGTGAAAGCATAACAAAGAAACTCACCATCGCATTTATAATATTAGTTAGGACTAGCGACCCGCCCCTGCTTTGCACGGTTTTTACGACTTAAAGAAAGAAAAGAAAGAAAACTTGTTTATTCTGCACAAACAAAACGAACATTAAAAAAAAATTGACGTAAAATACACATACAAAAGTAGCCAAAAGCCTTGTATTCAATCAATAGATAGAGAGAAAGAAAAATTGGTAAAAAAAAAAAAAATATATTTAACCTAAAAAAAAACAATGTTGTTCATTGCATAGATAAAACACACACACTTGACAAAACATCGAGATTTCTTTATTCTTAGTAAGTTTAACAATTAATGCATTATACACATAAACCTTCCAGAATAAATTCTCTAAATTTTGGTAAAAACTACGTCAAAAACCGTTACGTAGTTTAGCAGAACAACGCGATCACACAGACAGACACGAAAAGTGACTTTAATTTATAATATGTATAAGTGGATAGATATAGTAGAAAACAGGACATTTATCCAACCCTTAGAAGCCGAAGTAAATTATCTTCGAAAATATTCGATTTGCTGAAGAGTTTACCGAAGACTCGCCGAAATTGAGATTTTGGGAAGCCTTATTAACTTTACCTGGAGGAACTTCGATATTAAGTTATCAAGTTATTATAAAGTTTGTGATTTTTGATAGGATTTCTTCCTTTGGTGTTTTATGTGTAAAAATGCAGAACCTGCTTTATGTGTTTTAGTATTTTTTGTAGGTACAATCAGCCTCAGACATATTTAAATCGACATGAATTATTTTGATTGTCTACAATTTGTATTCCGTAATACTGTATCGATGTATAGCTACAATAGAATTCATGTCATTGTACCTATACATATTTTTGAGGCTGATTGTACCTAGTCCTTAAAATTAAGAAATGGTTTTTATTTCAAAGTAGCTACTTATTATTTGGAAAGATCCATCATTGAAAATTTGTGAAGTGAAACTATAATGAAAACATTATTCTACTTCTGGGGCAATCGGGTAATAAAAAAGTGGTGGCACTCCGGGAGTGCCGACAGAAGTGAAAACTTGAACAAGATCGCCTTGGTGGAAGAAAAATTCTTGTATAGAACATTGGTCCGTAACCTTATCTAAATAAAGAGCACAATAGCGTTTATAAAAAAATACTTCCAAAACCTTTAAAGTCAAAATACTTGCATAGAACATTGATCCGTAACGTAATATAAATAAAGAGCACAATCGCGTTTACAAAAATGAGGTGTCGGTAACGGTGTCGCAAGTTCAATATTATATTTTCCCATCTCAAAAATACCCAACGCACCTAAAGAAGTTTTCACTTCAATAAGATTTCTGTTACTTTCTCTCTATTTAGGTATTACTTTTATAGCACTTGGAATGTATCAAAAACCTTTCAGTTTTCACAAAACAGTCACCAGCCGGTCTATTCTGTAAAAATCTCATCGTCAAAACTTAGGTGGAGTGCGCTTGAAGTGAGCTGTCATTCCACCCGATCAATCCTTAGCGGATTGACACTATTGACAACTGACTTTAAGATCATTTACAGAATAGATCGGCTGTTCTTAGCAAACAAACAAACTTACTACGCAAACTTAAAAGTACCTACACTAAACTTGTTTGTACGTGTTTTTATTTCCACAATCATATTTTATTGCCATTTTGCCAAACCTGGTGATTTGCCAAACCTGGTGATAAAAATGCCATAAAATCTACAATTTACTTTGTGAGAACGCCACAAGCACGTCGCCACATTTATGCAAAGGGTCCAGATTCTTAACTGTATTAAATACTGTACATTTTCTAATAATGTTCTGGGAAGAACTCGAAAGTGCTTTAAAGAGCGCGCTCAAAGGGTTGACTGTCGAAAACTCTCTATCTACGTAGAATATACGTAATGAGAGTCTTTGATGAACGTGATATTGGAGAAGTAATTATAAACAAATGCGAATAAAATGGCATTTTGAAGTAAGTAAATAGAGAGCTATTTCGGAAAACACAAAAGTAATCGATGATGTATAGGCGAGTCCCAAAGTGGAAATAGGCAGAAATGGGCTTATTGGTTGAATCGCATGAAACACAACACTTTTTTTTTTCTTGTGGCGATTCGCACGAAGTTAATTTATTTGTTGGCTATCCTCACCAATAAGCCGAAGAAATGGGCTTTTTGGTTGATTCGCACGAATTTACTCGCCCGAAACGGGCGAATTGACACTTTTAAATAATATACAATAATAATAAATCGACAACTCCAGAAATACGTATTAGGCAATTGGCAGAATTTTATGCAATGAAGTTAGGAAAAAATTACCTACACTAACTTTACTGTATAAAATTTTAAATATGGCCAATTGCCTAATAATTACGCAATAATAATTTCTGGAGTTGTGGATTAGTCTACAAATAAATTAACTTCGTGCGAATAGCCTCAAGAAAAAATAATATCATTTATTTAAAAGTGTCAATTCTATCTACATTTTAATAAGCCAAGAAATGACTTTCTTTTCTCCTCTGGACACTTGTATGATTCTAGAATTCACTCAAATAATTTCTTTCAGGACTTGGAGTATTTTGACCTTTAGACATGCAACTCTCTAACTACCACTAGATAAGAATTAAAAATAACAAGCTTAGTCACTCTTAATAACATTAAACAATAAACTAATTAATGAATCGCTGAACATGAAACACCATTATTTAAATTTTAAATAATTTAATTTCTGTGTCAGTTCCTTTTAACTCCGCGAGCGTAAAGCAAATGCCCACACATTTCCAACTTACTTAATTAAATATACTGTTTTAACCAAAAGTAGCTACTCATTACCGATAAAATTTAGGAAGTATTCCCGTTTGAGCACCTATTATGTGGATACTTATTACGTTGAGCACCAAAGATATTTCCATTTGAGCACCAATCAATATAATACATAGCTTGGTGCTCAATGAACCATAAAAAATATTCAACTTTATTCCCTTTTGAGCACCTACGGTGCGGCAGTTTCTTGTGATGGGGTGTATAGTTAAAGATTGAATTCAAAATTTGAAAATACATACGGTAATGTAGAATTTATGATGAATACCTACTAGCTGACCCGCCAGACGTTGTCCCTTTCAGTTTTCCCCAATTTTCCAATTTTCCCGGCAACTTTTCGTTTTTTTATGTCCGTAAGAACCTGATTCGGACTATTAAGAATATTTTAAAACAATTTGCTAAATCAGTCCAGCCGTTCTGAAATGATTTGACTTACCAACGAACAGCATTTCATTTTTATTATATAGATTTAGAACTAGACACTTAAAGGCTTGTGCAGACCAGCGACGCGACACAAAGGCACCGCTCGTCGCGTGACGAGCGGTTGTCGCGCTGGTCTGTTGCGCGCTGGTCTGTTGCGCGCTGGTCTGTTGCGCGCTGGTCTGTTGCGCGCTGGTCTGCACAAGTCTTATCTAGGTACCTACTTTGTTAACTGAATGTAAAGTCATTTTAATTTGAATTCTGTATTGTAAATTGCTGTGTCTTTACAGGGTTCATGTCAAGTATCCCCTTGAATGTAACATCTACTTACCACACGAGTGCAACAAAATATTTCATTTTGAGTTTGAATTAATTAATTTATTCGGAATCAAAGTATCTTCATACCGTCATGCGGTGGTATTAACAGCATGCAATTTGCGTGGGGCACAAAGGCTAGTGGCTCAATTCCATGTGCAAAGTGACAGGATGTGACAAGGAAGTTAGGAAGAACAACTTATAACAACGCAGACTAATAAACTCTTTGAATGTCTTAGCGTTCGGAAAAGGCAAATCCTGACACCTCTCAGTTGGACACAAATAGGAACAAATAAAGTATAAATTCGAAAAACATGTATTCTTTTGCACTCAACTGACGGTTGAACGCAATATCTCAGCGGCCGGAATTTAGTTGTCCTAAAATTGATAAATCGTGTTTTATTTACAAGAAGAGGAATTATAAGGTGTAGCATGATAGTACAGCCTCAACACTGTTTCCCAAGAATACCAAATACAGCAACAATATTTTTATTCATTATCAATATTCTAATGCATTTAATTTAGAGTTCGCATCGTCAGAATTCAGAAATCAATGCAGTGGTCATTTTCGCCCACGTAGTATATAATGAAACAGGCCTTCTGCTTGTACCTACTTTGTGGCAACAGGCAGCGGGAGGGGACGTGCCCGGGTCCCAGCATCCCTTTCAACGGATCCCGACCAGTCGAGACGAGACACCGGCCGTGTGTACTCCCGCCATATTTGAGCGGGAAAATCGCGACAACTTTTCGCTCCTAAACTGACAGTTACTGTTTGAAATTCGAATTTAACGAGTGATTCATTTATTGAGTGCCAGGATTTGTGATCGTTTGACAGTGTGCATTTTTTTTTGTTTTATACAATCGATAATTATTATTTATGAATTAATTTTCAAAGGACTTATTTCCAAAAAAAAAATATCTGTGTATGAATCAAATTAATGAAAATAATAAAAGTACTTAATAATATTCATTGGTGAAGATAATGAAAAATGAAAGGAATTCGATTCCAGCACGCGTAGCATGACAACCTTAGAAACGGGTTTTATCGACGGAAGAATAGACAAAATGACAGATTGTGATTGTTTATTTGACATTTTGTCTATTCTTCCGTCGACAAAACCCGTTTCTATTGTGGTCATGCTAAGCGTGCTGGAACGAAAATAGTCTCAATTACAGGCACAGCTCAATTAGTGGAAAAAGGGAAAACGTGCTTTTACTTAAATTCAAAATATTCATTATTACATAAAGGATCCACATAGCGTTGACTAAATTATTCATACTGATAAAAAGGGGACTACGGGATGTGATTCGTGTAAAGATTCTTTTATCTTCTAATAAATTCATGTGTCATTCGTAATAGCCATGTATTTTACAAATTAATCATATTTTTTGTAGGATGATATTCCGTTTGGATAAGAACTCTTTTGACATTTTTTTTTTGGGGAAGTAGGACTACCTCTAAAATTGGAAGTATCCTTGTAATATAACATAACATCACGCCTTGTTTCCCCGGAGGGTTAGGCTGGAGTTTACTTATAGTACAACCACATTTGGCCAGTTATGTTCAAGTCCCATATATAGTCCCATAATAGGGGGCGAGCCTATAATTTCCTTGAGCAGTGATGGCCCAATGTTATCAGCCACGACTTATGAGTTATAAGTCGTGAGTTCAAATCCAGGCACCTCAATTTACTTTGTGTACTTAATTTCATCACCACTGCTCTCAAAACGGTGAAGGAAAACATCGTGAGGAAACAGGTATGTCCTAGAACCAAAAATTCAAAGACATGTGACATCCACCAACCAGCACTGGGCCCGCGTGGAGGATTATGTGGGAACATTATAAGCTGATTATTTATTGACTATCCTTTCCTTGTAACTGGTAGATTATTCAGTTTTATCAATATTGCATATCATATTATCCTTACACATACATAGGAATCTATGTGCCAGTCTCGTCTACAATTCCGTAACTACGCAACAGATTGGGTCTTGAGCAAGCTCTGGCACTGACACAATACATTTAAGCCGCTTAATCGGTCGCTTTAAGCAATGTGTTCTGGACTCAATGGAAAATCGATCACACCGATATTAAACTATTGTTTAGATTTATGTTTTTTTTTTAACATTTTAGTAAATTCTCAGTCACACACAATGCCTTCGTTGGTCCGCCCATAATACTTAATTGCCTATATTTATGACCTAACCATTACAGGCGTTGACAGTAGTGTGAAAACTTTATTTTGGGAAAATATAGGCGCTATTTTGGACCTAAATTTGTATTATATTATTTTATACCAGAAGAATACCCGCGAAATTTTGCGGATTTACTATTTTTATTCATATTCTTTATGGCATCTCTTTAGATCATGAGCTATCCCAATATCAAACAATATTTGACCTAGGTCTTACAAGGGATGCGTGAAAATTGATTCGCAGTTACAATGTACTTATAATAGATAGGTACTTACTAGGTACTTATACCATTTTTTTTCGAAACTTTTTAACAACCCTGCCAATTCTAAACAGTCACAAAAGCGTGAACCCTTTTTATTTCATCGGAGCGAGAATTTTATTGCAGCCTTTGGTTCACCGGTTCTATAACGTGGCCTGGACCAAAGCGCATATATTGATCGTGGACCTCAATCAACACTGGCTAACTTCGAAACAGTTTGATTAAACCAGATGCATTGCAACAATTTTCAATTTAAAGCTGCCCGAAACCACAAACATTGTAAACTTTTTTACTGAATTTCATTTTAACTTATTTTGTATTGGTTTGGTTAAATTTAGCTCGTTAATCGGGTTCTGAGGTATTCATACCAGACGTTTGTCTTGTTACTGCACGCTTAGCGTGACCACAATAGAAACGGGTTTTGTCGACGAAAGAATAGACAAAATGACAGATTGTGATTGTTTATCTGTCATTATGTCTATTCTTCCGTCGACAAAACCCGTTTCTATAGTTGTCATACTACACGTGCTGTTCGAGTATCTTGACACATTGCAAGTTTGAACATTCCGAAAGAAAACTCGCTTAGTCATCTAACTTTATCGAATCTAAAACTATTGAAAGTTAGTCTAAGGAGGACCAGTAAACGAGTATTAGTAGTGGCTAGATAATGACGAAATCTTATACAATTGTAGGCTCTGCATAAAGTAGGAAGATTACTTTTAATCTTATCCTACCAAAGATATCAGTGACGGTAATGTGTTATGAAAGAAAATCCGGCCATCTCTACACCCTCGTCTGCAAATAGATTATGTACTGGAGATGAAAGGTAAGTCTTTAAAAAACCCTCTTCAAATGCCCTCATCACATATAACAAGACATTTCAGCTTCTGCCAAAGTCTCTGCTTATATCTTTCTGATCTTTATTCTTAGGTTGATGTTAATAGTAGATTATTATACAAGGGTCGAAAGGAATCAATTCCCATACGAGGTATTTAGACGCCCGAGCGCAGCGAGGGCGGCTATAGTCCGAGTAAGAATTGATAACTTTCACCCGTGTTAAACACTCTACTTTTCATTTCAATATAACGAAAGTAAAAAGTTATAGTTTTCCTAAAATATTAATTGATAATACGCGAGTATTCTAGTACCTATTAGTCTTTTTTAAATTTTAAATATGGAATACATCGCGTCACCGCCACGGGTCGTCCCGCTTAGGTATTTTTTTAATTCACATTGGCTGTTTATACAATGACATGACTGCAGCATTTTTTTTAAATCATTATTTTTCCATAAGGGGGGTATTACACCATCATATCTACAATCACAGATCCGTGATCAAAGACATAACTAAATTGTAAAATAGACATAACATGGGTAATTTGTGAGCTTCGTAGATAGGTATAGGATATAATATGATAGTGTAATAAATGTCTATCCACAATAAATGTCTATTTTACAATTCCAGTATTTATCTTCGATCACAGATCCATGACCACAGACTCGACAGTGTAATACCCCTTAGTAAAATCTTTCGTAGCCGACTACCTAACCAAATTTAGTTCTATTTTTAAAATTCATTCCCGCCTTAGAGAGGGAAGCAATTACCATGAGTCTTTCCCGCCCAAGGGTGGGGATCAGCGTCGTCCACCCGGTACTTGGATCAAACAAACGCTACTTTCCGAGTATGAGAAATGAAAAGGATAGTTGCATATTTTGCGATGGTCATTTCTTTTTGTCTCGTATCGTCATACGCTCTAATTGAATTACTCATGTTGTAGACAAGAGATTAACTGATCAGCTAGGATATCTAGAAAGGCTGACTGCCCCAGCTCAGCCCGTCGTAGTGTATCCTACAGTTTGACCGAGACCGCTGTGCCGAGTCTTAGGAATGTGTGCCGAGGTAGCGTTGACGAATGAGCGGTGGGACACCGTGAGCGTTGACAAATGAGCGACCTACAGTGCTCCCCGTCTCGCCGCGCACATACCTAGGTCGGTCTCGGTCAAACTATAGTATCATAGCTCGCAAAGGCTTTGTCTTGTCCGATGTCCACTGGAGAATCACTTAGTAAGTTTATACACCGTGATATTTTGATCGTCTTACAAAAGCAGCCCACTTCATGTATCCAATAGCTACTTTAACATTCATTAAAAAAAAAAATGTGTGACACTCGGGGACTGCCGCGGTAAAGCTATTGCATAGCATTTGTAACCTCCATACTTCCTATTTGTCAACGCTACACTTGGGATGATGACGTGATGACATAAAACAAAAATTACGTTCCCATGACAACATCACGTTGTCATGGGAACCGTCATTACATGGTAGGCGGAGTGGAGGGTGTTAGGTTTTTTTCGTTACGGAATTTCTTGATTCGGTCGCCGCGCTAACTTTTAACCGACATAAAATACCTCTAGGAGCAATTAAAAAATTGTTACTATAGGTATATTTTTTTTTAAATTAATGTTTAGTAGTCATTAGATACATGAAGTGGGCTGCTTTTGTAAGACGACTAAAATGTCACGGTGTATATACACCGCGCTTTATTTAATAACTCCCTCTAACCTTAAATTGCCTCACAATTCGGCGCTAGTGTACGCGTATATCAGCGTGCGCGCCGATGCATACACTCATTCTTAAAGGGCAACAGTGCGCGAAAATCGAGCAGTGTCACGTATACTTATTAGTTTTATTTACTTCGCTTATCCGCGCCGAACATTCGTGTGGCTCGTTGGATAAATGGGACACAAAATGGCGATAGTCCCTCATTGGGACTCAGTCACCCTTGATGCCCTTGGATGTAGTGTAGCTAGCTATTAGCTATTAGTTGGAAAGTCTGTCTTTTAGGAGTTAGGTCGTGTAAAACCGAGGTAGGTAGCAGGATAAGATAAGATATATTTGTCGGAGACGGGTATGTGACTGTCGTTATTATCAGCGATATTTTAACTACTGTGGGCGTAGTGTGGGTAGTGTTGGTTAATGCGCAATAGAAAAACAGTTTGCAGTTCAGATCACATTATAATTTACTATCAAATGAATCACACTAGCTAAATTACACACACACTGGGTGCGACGGCGTTTATTAAAATCACCAATTAACAAAATGATAACAAATTAAAACTATCACAATAACTGAGCACCACGAATCGAGAACAGTTCCGCGACGTCTTGACTCCAATGCGACCAGAGGCTCAATGCTCTCCTCGCCTTGGCCATCAAACATCACGACTCTATTGAAGCGCGCCTTTTTTGGTGTCGGTAAATCACTCTTGATGTCGCCAGTGGCGCGCTTGCGATTCGTTTCGTGTCCGTACTAATGACTGGATCCGACATATTTATTTGCTCAAACATGTGTACACATACAGAAATAAAAACGTGCATGCAGGATAACATTAAAAAATATAGGTTCAGACAGGGTCTGGTTCATAATATCGAAAGTCACTACATCGACGGTCACTGTATCGAAAACGTTCCATCGACGGCGATTCATTATCGACAGTACCCCAAATCGATGGTGCTTTACATCGACAGTACACCAAATCGATAGTACGCTATATCGACAGTACACTAAATCGACAGTACACTAAATCGACGGTACGCTACATCGACAGTACACCAAATCGATAGTAGGTACGCTGTATCGACAATATACCATATCGATAATACGTTGTAGCGACAGTCAGACATGTCATTGTTTGCTACATGATATGGTGTGCAAATGTGAATAATTATGATTGTTAATAATTTAGGTAGTCAAATCAATATCATTAATTTACCTTGAATTTAGCAAACATTGATAAATTATAAAAATGTCAACAGTAAATAACAGTAATTAATAAAATCTATGTCAAAATAACTGGTTCTGTCAAAAATTCCTTAATGTACCTATGCTTTGTCGGTTAGAAATGACTTTAGTTGTTTCTTCAATTGTACATTAACATTTCGGTAACTTATTATAAATAATGGGGCCATACAACACTTTTGCGCATAAGTGCAGTACTACTACTATGCAGACAGGACAGGGCAGGACTCTTGCTATCTTATTCGAAGGACATGATCTTTGCAAACCTTAATCTAATCGATAGTGAATTGATTCAGGTGTGACCTTGTGGAAATCCATTATAAAATACAATAGACGTTGTTATATTTAGTAACCTGTTCCGCTTAACAATTCCTAAAGAGCCATAAAAAACCCTTTAAGAAATCGACCTGTTTCATCTCGCAACGAGGCATCCTCAGGATGACGATTGACTTGCCGCGAACCCGAACACGGCGTGTTGGCACACCGAGCGCTGATCGCAGAGATCAGCCATCAGTGCGCGGTGTGTCATTTCTAAATAAAACAACGTCTATTGTATTTTTTAATCTAATCGATCACAATTCTGAACTCTATTTTTTTTGGCGATCCTGTTCTGTCCCACTCCCGGACAAAGGCATCTGTCCACTCCTTTCATTTTTTGCAATTTCGAACTTAGCAGTTTAAAATAATTCATCATCTTCCTGCCCTTGTCCCATGTTACTTGGGGTCGGCGCACCACGTTTTCTTTTTCCTCTCTCCCTTGTCAACAGTCACGCTATCATTCACTCCCTTCTCTTTCATATCATTCCACACACAATCCATCCTTCTTTTCTTTGGCCTTCCTCTCCCTCCATCCATCAACATTTATATTCGATTCATCACTCTTTTAATCACATGCATTTCCTCTCTCCTCATCACAAGCTCATACCAGGCCAAACGATTTCCTTTCAACTTTTCTGTCACTGGCGCCACTTTTAAAACTCCCCTTATATATTCATTTCTTACTTATCCATTTTCGTCACTCCACACATCCATCTCAACATTCTCATCTCCGCTACATGCAATCTTTTTAGGGTTCCGTAGTAAACAAGGAACCCTTATAGTTTCATCATGTCCGTCTGTCTGTCTGTCTGTCTGTCCGCGGTCTAGCTCCGAGACCCTTAGTACTAGAAAGCTGTAATCTGGCATAGGTATACATATTAATTACGCCGACAAAGTGGTAAAACAAAATTATGAAAAACATTTTTTTTTAGGGTGCCTCTTATACACGTAAAGTGGTGATGTTTATTTTTTTATTTTTTTAAGCCATAGTGAGGGGTATCATTAGAAAGATCCTTCAAAAACATTGTGAGTTTGTGGAAACCATTTTTTGGATTCAGGGATCCGTTTGCGAAATATTAAGCTTTAAAGTGCTAATTTTTATTAGAGTCAAGTGTCCCCCCCCCTGCCGGCTAAATGGTTGGTTTTGGGTGTGTGAAAAAAATCACAACAGTAGTTTATATAACGAAATTAAAAGAAAAACTATCACAGCTAAGTTGGCTTTACAAGTTAACGAGTAAACAAACTTAACTTTGCAGTTGCAAAAACATGTTTTCCCATACATTCCGTATGGGAGAACATGTTTTTCAACTACAAAGTTAAGTTTGTTTTTGGGATAAATTCATCCCAACTACGGAACCCTTCATTGTGCGTGGTCCGACACGCACTTGGCCGGTTTTTTCATTTATCTTCTTCACAGCCCAGCATTCCGATCCATATAGTACGACAGACCTTATCACGGACTTGTAGATTTTCCCCTTTAACTTGAGGAGCATCAGTGGGTCGCAAGTTGTTCCTGTGACTTGTCGCCATTTCATCCATCCTGAGTATAAAATAATTGATGACGTAAAATCATATTTTGGATTTATTCAGGGACTCTTGCGGCTTTTTTTGAGGAGAACTAAAGAAAGCTGTAGTGATCAGTAATCTATTTTAATGGTTCCCTTTTTGTTGCTCTCCGTACTTTGTCAAGAGGCTGCAATATCGTTAAGTGTTTTTCCGTTAAAACGATTAAGGATCGGACAAGGACATGGTATATCGTCCTTTAGTAGGTAGCTCGACACAATACATATAATAGAAGCAGCAAGATGTTAAAATAAAAGGGTATTTATAAGGAAAATTTATTGATAGTACGTATATTTTTGTTTCAATTTTGTTATTATTAGTTTGTAATAGTTTTTTTATTATATACAACCTGTATATAAATAATACAGTCATACGTCTTATGTGAGTTGTCCAATGGAGGGTAAGCCTGGTGATCTATAATATAGAATTACCTACAACAGACACCAGTCTCTTTTGACGATTTTTTTAAATATATAAAGCAATGGAACAGTGGTGGCCCAGTGGTAATGGCCGCGAATTACGACGTGCTCTCAAAATGGTAAAGGAAAACATCGTGAGGAAACTGGCATGTCTGAGAACCAAAAATTCGAAGACATGTGACATGACATCTACCAACCCGCACAGGGCTTGCGTGGTGGATGTAGTTCCCAGCAGTGGGAACATTTTAAAGGCTGATTATGCTATTGAGTTATTTACGTTATCGAGCAGATGAATTTTTCAAACATAATGAAGCAATGAATTACGAATTACCTTCGGATTTTTAAAGAATATGTGTTACGCAATTGGGGTGCTCGTGTCCTTGCGTTGTTTTCCTTCATCGTCAGTAAGTAAATGTACAAGTTTATTGGGACCAGGATTTGTTAAGATTAGAGGGATCTTGTTTCTTAGTTCGTATTGTATTGCTTGTTAACGTAAAGAACTTTTATTTCTTCGTCTTATCGTTTTTCCGGACCGTTTTCGTTTTTTTTACCTACAGGAATGAGACACGTATTAATTGATTTACTAAGCCAAGGACATTATAAACCTATGTCCAATAAACGGACTATTTGACAATTTATTTCCATTTTCCCTGACAATTTTTAATTCGTTTTTAGGGTTCCGTACCTCAAAAGGAAAAAACGGAACCTTTATAGGATCACTCGTCTGTCTGTCTGTCCGTCTGTCACAGCCAATTTGCTCCAAATCTAATGGACCAATTAAGTTTAAATTTGGTACACATATGTACTTCTGTGACCCAAACACGTACGTGTAAAGTAAATAAATGAATTTTGAATACGACGGTCCCTTTTAAGGGCAAATAAGAAAATTTAAAAAAGAGTTTTGCGAGTTGTCCCGTGTGACATATCAAATGAAAGCGCTTGTTGCGAAGATTTCAATACATATTTTTCAAATAATTTTAAAATAAATACATTTAAAGATATTTATGAAAGTAGATAAAAATTGACCATACCCCCTTATCTCCGAAATTAATGAGACGAAAATTAAAAAAAAATTCACAGTATAGTTCTTTACTCATAGATTACAGGAAAACCTATGTAAAGTCTATGGTCTTAAAATTACATGGTAAATCTCTCAATATTGTGCGTACAAACTTACATTTGCAGTTGGAATGTATGGGACAACAAGTTATCCAACTACAATGTTAATGTATTTGGGATAATTTATCCCAACTACGGAACCCTTCATTGTGCGTGGTCCGACACGCAATATGGTCGTTACTCAATTACGCAAAAACGGCTGTACGGATTTGAATGAAATTTGGCACATGGGTAGACCATGACCTAGGTTAGGACATTGGATACTTTTTATCCCTGGTAGTACGTTCCCGTGGGTTAATTTCCGACCTGCACGCTACGCACGGCAAAAGCTAGTGTAACTTATAATAATTTAACAGAGCAGATACCTCTCGATTTATTATTACTATATAATAATCATCTTAATACTTATAAGGTACCTTATTTTCCCGTTTCTATGATCACAAATCGTATTAATATCAAAACAGATTTGGGTCACAATTATTATAATGAAAGGTAACATGCGTATGAATGCTAATTACCTACTGTTTTATTAAACGATAATTATCATCATAGAAGACTGCTAATTAGTTAAATTATGATTGGAAATTCTCTCATTAACATTATTCCTATTAAATTAATCTATTTTGTGGTCAGCTGAAATGTGGCATGAATTTCTCATCGATTTTGTATAGCTTTGATCACCCTATTGACGCAATGGCTAAATATTCAGTCTGCAAAACTGCTAAAGGCCTCAGAACGAGCTTCTCTCAAAGATTTTATACTTTTTTAGGTTCCCATTTATATAATAAAATAAATCGTATTACCACGATCTATCACCTAACAAAAAAGGCCTGTAAGGATGCTCTGGTTGAATGGCTTCTTAGTTTGGATTATAATGCAACTGAGGAATTACTAACTCATCCAAAATAGTCCATCCCTCTATCTTCCCGACACTTAATAGTTCAAGCATTTTTATTTATTTTTTTTGCATTTAATTCATTTTTTTTTTTCTTTGT
Source organism: Agrochola lychnidis (assembly GCA_963680765.1). Classification (NCBI taxonomy): domain Eukaryota; kingdom Metazoa; phylum Arthropoda; class Insecta; order Lepidoptera; family Noctuidae; genus Agrochola; species Agrochola lychnidis. The sequence goes on along the minus strand of OY796863.1, from coordinate 8,481,611 downwards.
TTGTTTTATATTGTTTAAATCTCTGAGTCTATATGTTATGTTATGCCCTATCCCTTCACATTTACTAACTAATTAATTATGTTTACATACCGTGTGGTGGGACCCTGGTGATCTGCGATACAGGTATTCCTAGTGCAGACACCAGTCTCTCACAAACTACTGTCACAGTTTTTCAAGTCTGTCTAAATTATAAGATGCCATTGTTTGTGAAGAGAAAAATAAAATTATTTGAATTTGAATATTTGAATTTGAATGGCTAATGTGGTATAATTTTACAGAAGGTATAATTTTGTGGGTCAATGTAATGTAGATAAATTATGCTAAAATTTTACAGTGTTTAAGAGGGTTTATCCTAAAAGTTGGCAACGTCGTAATTAGCTGTCAATTATTTACCTGTTTTGATTAATTTAGCAATATTACTGTATGGAAATGAAAATGTGACTAATTAGTTTCCTAGAATATTAATAATGAAATGCAATAATTAATATCTTAAGTTTCAGATGTAAAAAAAGAATTTGGAAACTTTCCGAATGCCTTTTTACACTTAAAATTGTTATAACATCAAATTCAGTGTAATAATTGCAATTCATTATTAATATTCTAGGGTGTAGTTACCCACATTTCTTATTTCCATACAGTAATATTGGCAAATTAATCAAAACAGCGAAATATTTGACATCTGTTTGCGACGTTGCCCACTTTCAGAATAAACGCTCTTAAACAACTTTTATTAAAATATACTTAGTCAAGAGTTTTATAGAATTAGTTAGGTACTTATTGTTGTGGTGATGAGTGTGTTTTAGGGTTCCGTAGCCGATGATTGCCAAACGGAACTCTATTACTAAGCCTCCGCTGTCTGTCCGTCTGTCTTCCAGTAGGCTGTATCTCATAAGTAGACAGTTGAAATTGTCACAAATTGTGTATTTCTATTGTCGCTATAAAAACAAATAATAAAAATAAAATAAAGTTAAAAACAAAAGGGGTCCCCATACAAGAAAGTGTTTTTTTTTCGAATTTTGTTTTTGCGTATTAACTACACCTTGATACCAAAGGTAAATTAAATCTGTTTGAATACATATAGCAGATACTTTGTGTCTGAAAACCTTCCTAGAAAACGATTTACCAAATAGAATAAGTCCCCATTTTCTTTTTCTTTTTGTAAGAATTCGAAAATTGCGAGTATATGAAAGTCTTTCAGTCTATAATTTATGGCTAGATAGATTCTATCAAAAAAGTTTTATTTATTTATTTATTAAAACTTTATGCACAAGTAAAAATACCGTACAAAAGCGGACTTAATGTGGTTTTTGTGTTTGAAACTGGTGCAGTTTGGCGTTTTTTATCTTTTTAGTCCATCCGTCAAAATGGTTGCGTTATCCATCAAGAATTGGTATCGCAGTGACAAAAACATCCGCCCTGGAACTAAAAATATTTAAAAAATACAAGCTTTAAATATATTTTTTATAAATATTATACTTTGTATGGTTGGCTATAAGAGTAGGGGAAGTCCAAAGACACGATGGATGGACTTTGTGAAAGATGATATGGCTAGAAAGGGGGGGACTATCAAGATGATGACTAATGGAGAAGTGATATGGAAGAGAATGATGATGATGTACGCATAATTTATCTATACACCGTAAGGACTATTTCTGCTTGCAGCGCTCGGCCGATATAGTTTCGTTTACCTACGAAAAAAAAAGGGTCGTGTGCACGGGATTTTGTTTTCAAACTGCGTAGATATGCGTTTCTTCGATAGTACTCAAACTCAATTCAAGCTCAAACTCAAAGCATTTATTTTAAACCAATTACAGGCACTTTTGAATTGTCAAGGGGTCGGTCAGTCAAAAAGATGAAGCTAATTGCCCATTCCAATGCGTAGTAGAGTACCTATGGAGAAGAACGGGCAAGAAACTCCACGGACACTCTTTTAAATCAAAATATTGTTACAAAATATTGATAACATCATTCATGTTGAAGTTTTACATGTGAGAACGATGCAGAATTTTAATTGGCGAATGGAGACCGTGCGGAGACTATCGAATGCTCAATAGCACGACAGTACCGGACAAATACCCACTACCAAGATTAACTGACTTTACATACATATTAGAAAATAAGAAGATATTAAGCAAGTTGGATATACGCAAAGCATACCACTGTATTCCTGTTAAAGATATAGAGAAAACAGCCATCATCACACCTTTCGGACTTTTTGAGTACTTAAGAATGCCTTTCGGATTACGCAATGCGGCACAAACATTTCAACGATTTATGGATTCCTTATTTAGAGATTTAAATTTCGTATTTATATATGTAGACGACTGTCTCATCGCATCGGACAACGAAGATTTGCATTATCGGCATTTAGAAACGGTTTTCAAACGTTTACACGAGAATGGAATAACCATTAATCTCGAAAAATGCGAATTTCTCAGAAGGGAAATTGATTTCTTAGGTTATCATATAACGAGCCAAGGAATACAACCTACCGAAGAAAATTACAAAGCAATCATGGAATTTCCCAAACCGAAAACAATTCAAGAATTGAGAAGATTTTTGGGCATGGTCAATTTCTACAGAAGTAATATTCCACGCGCAGCGGAAAATCAAAGAATTTTAAACGAATATCTACATGGTTCAAAAAAGAACGATAATTCACCTGTGCCTTGGACAACGGAAGCAGACAAAGCTTACGAGAAATGCAAGGAAAGCATGAAAAACGCAGTATTAACAGCGCATCCTTCCCGCAACGCATCACTAGCGCTCATGACCGACGCTAGTGCTACTTGCGTTGGTGGAGTTTTACAACAAAAATCCGGACGCAATTGGGAACCATTAGGTTTTTTTTCACAAAAATTGAGCGAAACTCAACAAAAATATTCTACGTTTGACAGAGAGCTGTTAGGAATATACATGGCCGTCAAACATTTTCGCAGATTAATCGAGGGAAGAGAATTTACAATATTTACGGATCACCGACCTTTGACATACGCATTCTCCCAAAAACCATCATCAAACGATACACCGCGACGGGTCCGGCAGTTAGATTTCATTTCACAATACAGTACCAACATCCAACACATAAACGGACGTGACAATATTACCGCCGATGTTACACAACCAATAATTGGAGCAGATTTTCTAGAGCACTATAAACTATTAGTCGATATAGCAGGTCGCAAACTTATCGACAAAGTTACAGAGCTGACAACGCATGTAACTTCAGAGAAGGCGACACAGCAAACAATTCGTGCTGTCGCAGTGGGAACGAATCCACGTATTACGCAACTTTTAAACAAATACGAAGACATCACGAAAGAGTCTTCTCTACGCAATGCACCCAAACATAAGATTGAACACCACATTATCACTACAGGACCACCCGTCGCAGCTCGGGCAAGACCATTACCTCCGGAAAAATACGACATAGCCAAAAAGGAATTTCAAAATATGATAGAACTCGGAATTTGCCGACCGTCAGATAGCCCATGGGCAAGCCCATTACATATGGTAAAAAAGAAAAATGGCAAATTGGTGACCCCGACGAACGTATACGCAGCAAGAAACATGGCACAATCACCGTGCAAGGCGAACATAAATCAGCAAGGAACGCTTGAAGTAGCTGCTGGCACCTCGGTTTTATCCCGCATTCCGGAATTTTGGAAAGACCAACCAAGATTATGGTTCACGCAACTAGAAGCCATATTAGCACCACAGAAGCAAGGAGACGAATACAAATACTGTACAGTAATAGCAAAGTTATCCAAGGAAGAAATACTACAGGTTAGTGACCTAATCACTTCACCACCGACTACAGATAAATACAAAAACATCAAGGAACGTTTAATTGATTGTTACGAAGAAACAGAACAGCGGCAGTTTCAAAAGTTAATATCAGAGACAGAACTCGGTGATCAAAAACCTTCGCAGTTATTACGTCAAATGCGGGTCCTCGGGAGAGGAAAAATCAGTGACGAAACAATTAAACTACTATGGTTCAGGCTTTTACCAACATCAGTTACTACGGTTCTAGCAGTTACGGAAGACATGGAAATTGACAAACTGAGCCAAATTGCAGACAAAATAATAATGAATTCAAAAGTAACCGAAATATCAGCTGTTAGCAACGACACTTCAAACGACAGCAATACAGCATGCATTTTAACCCAGCTAGCAAAATTACAGATAGATATTGACGCAATTCAGCAAGGTCAATATGGCTATCGACCCAACACGCACAATCATTTCAAGAAACGTCAACAACTCCCGATTATGAGGCCGAGAACAAACTATAGAGGAGCAGATCGATTTTGTTACTACCACGAAAGATTCAGAAAATATGCAAGGAACTGCATTAAACCATGCGGTTGGAAACCAATGACTTACGTACGGAACCAGGGAAACGAATAAGGGCACAGACAACGGCGAAACTCTGTGCAATCCACCCATCCAATCGCCTCACCATTACCGACCGAAAAAGTGGTATGAAGTTTTTGATTGACACGGGCGCAAATATCTCAGTCATTAGCAAGCAACAGAGATATTCAGTTTTACAAAATGAACAATACACACTATACGCTGCAAATGGGACTAAGATTAGGACTTACGGCGAGAAGGCGCTTACCTTGAATTTAGGACTACAACGATGTTATAAATGGAATTTTATAATCGCCAATACGACTCCCTGGAGGATTTTTTGAGTCATCAGCAGCACAGTTATCAACGTACGAAGAATTTGTGAAACAAATTCAAAAGGACATCACACAAATGACATCAATTCCGAAAAGAAAAAGCCATAACCAAGCTATATTTGTGCATCCCGAACTCAAAGAATGCTCACACGTATTTGTTCGGTGTGATAGAATGAAGAAAGCCCTGACACCGCCGTATGAGGGACCCTACCCAGTAATTAGTAAAACAGATAAAACATTTTGCATTAGAGTTAGGGATAAAGAGACAGTGATATCAATTGATAGATTGAAACCAGCATTCATGATCAGTGACGAATCAAACTACGTGCCAGATTCAAAGGATTGCGACAGACATTCACACACGTACACTACACGATCGGGACGTAAAGTAAAGCCAGTAGTACGTCTATAAAAAATCGCTGATAGAAGCAAGTTATTCGTATATATATTAACGTAGATCTTAACATATACCATTAATTCACAACTACTCGTAGCAACAAGACATCTAAAATGGGAAATCAAAGTTCTAAGGACCAGATAACATACAATACGGACAGTTGCCTCAATCAAAACGAAGCGGACAAACTCCGTAACTTGATCCAGGAGGACTTACGGTGGACAAGAAATGTTGCAATGGGACAGATTATTTTAACAATCGGTGCGATCCTAATTTACGGCATAATGAAAACACTGGACAGAAGAATGAAGAGGTTAACGGAAAAAATAAACACTCGTGCAACAGCTAAGTCAAAATTACAGACGTCAGCAATTCACACCACAACAGGCGTCATCAAATTCCACCGCGTACAATAGCATTATTATTTATATACATCAGCAAATGACTAGTAAGGTCTAGGTCAAAATTTATATTGTAAACACTATTACCATAATATTTATTTTTTGTTTTTCTTTTAAAGGGGGGTGTACTGTTGCAGTACAATATCTCTGTGCTGTATCTGCAATCTACATCGCAATCTTATGTTCTTTATCGCACGTTCAATATCTATTAAGTGTTTCTACTGTCTGTTATCGGCACGTAGTCGTTGGTATATAAGATGCACCTTTGGATAATTATAACTAGACTATACTACATCCTTTGTCTCATTTATACCTAATCATATACTGCCAAGAAGTTTGGCAAAAGTACCTATGGAGAAGAACGGGCAAGAAACTCCACGGACACTCTTTTAAATCAAAATATTGTTACAAAATATTGATAACATCATTCATGTTGAAGTTTTACATGTGAGAACGATGCAGAATTTTAAAAGCGTCGACAGCGCCCGTTCACGAACACTACTTAAGTACTTATGGAGTGTTGAGATGGATGTTGCACCGACCCCAAATAAATTGGGATAACGGCAAGAGAATCATGGTACTTTGTCTTTGGTATCTAAGAGGTTTTATCCTTATATTAATTTCAAAATCACTTACTAAAATCATGTTATTACTCTAGCTGAAAAACCGGCCAAGTGAAAGGTTCCGTAGTTAGGATGAATTTATCCCAAGAACAAAGTTTACATTGTAGTTGAAAAACATGTTCTCCCATACATTTCCACTGCAAATGTAAGACTTTGTACGCACAATATTGAGAGATTTCTATGTTATTTTAAGACCATAGACTTCTTATAGGTGTTCCTGTATCCAATATCTCCATTTTTTTCAAAATTTTAGGCTCAGTAGTTGAGATAAGGAAAAGGTAAATTTTCATCTATTTTCTTAAATATCTTTAAAAGTAAGTATTTATTAAAAAAATATTTTAAAAAAAATTGTCTTGCCTTTTCATTTGATATGCCACACGGTACAGTTTGCAAAACTTTTTTTTTCTTATTTTCCCTCCTAGTACCAAATTTCAACTTAATCGGTCCATTTGATTCGAAGCAAATTGGTTGTGACAGACGGACAGACAGACACACGAGTGATCCTATAAGGGTTTCATCTTTTCCTTTTGAGATACGGAACCCTAAAAACAAATTATTACTAAAATCACGTATTCCCATTCCAAACTATGAAGCCACGATACCAACTTCAGGCTGAGAAAATAAGATTTCCTATCGCTTAATAGGCGTTCTTCCCCTTTGAAGGACGCAGCTGCTGTGAAATAAAAAAGTTTAGTTTTAAGTTTTTCAAAACATAGGCCTGCCTATAATAATAAAATTAAGGAAATTGACTACCAGGTTATGTAAATGGTCCGTATATTCAAATCACAACTTTATTTCTTTGATAGTTATATGAAATGGTTATAACACGACAAATTCACGTCATGTGTCAATTACGTAATAAATATTCACCTACTTAGTTTCTTAAAACGTACACAAATCCTAGACAAAATGTTTACGTACACGTCATGGGAAGAAGGAATGTATTATATAAACTCACGCCTTCTGCCTTCTGTACATAGTACAGTAGTAGTACATACTCCTTTTGCTTCGTTTACGTTCATACATCTGGTCATACACACACACATAACTACTGACCTTTCTGAAGAACACCAATAAGGTCACTACATGTCCTCGGTCGTCCCCTCCCTGCTCCAAAATATTTACCTTAACGAAATAACGTTTGTTAAGGTAAATATTTTGAGTTTTATAATGAGTTAAAAGCGTGCATTCTAAAAGTAGGCAACGTCGCAAATAGCTGTCAAAAATTTACCTGTTTTGATTAATTTTGCAATAATACTGTATGGAAATATCACTAACTAGTGACCTAAAATATTAAATTGCAATTGTAACACTGAATATGATGTTGTAACCGTTGAAGGTGTAAAAAGGGCATATGGAAAGTTTACAAATACTTTTTTAACATCTAAAACTAAATATTCGGAGTTACGTTATTAATTATTTTTAGTTCACCAATTAGCATTATTTCATATGTATACAAGTAATATTGCCAAATTAATCAATACAGTGAAATTTTTGACAGCTATTTGCAACGTTGCCCATTATCAGAATAACAAATAAACCAGCAGGGATTGCCAACCCTGAGTATCGTCAAAAGCTCGGAAAAATACAAACGCAACGGACTGGGAGAAAACTCAATTTAGATTTTAAATATATTTGAATTTATTATGACGAAATATCCTTCCCATTTTTGACTATGTAGTTAACATGGCAAAAATGTTAATTTTTATGTTGATGTTGAGAGGAAAATGGAGTCCGTTATATTTTATTAATTTTCATTTCATTTTTTGTACTAGTTTTTCTTTTTAACTCTGCTTGTAATATTTCAATTTTGTCTATACGTTTTATTTCCTCAGAAACAATGCAGCAGCGAATGTCTAAAAATAGAAATTTATTCCCAGTTCATCATCCACCGGAAACTTCTATAATAAATTGTTCCCGGAAGACTTCAAAGGCAAAATAAAACATTAAATAAAAAATCTACCTATTAAAAGTTATCTGTAAAACTCTATTATAACACAAAATGAAATCGGTATTACTAAAGTCATTCCGGACAAGTTGTAGCGAACAAACAGTTGAATGTTTTCGTTTTTTTGCTAAACCAATTAATTACTTTCCGGCATCAAACGACAGGTGTCGTTGGGGGACTGGCTTTGGCAATTAATCAATCTGGGGTTAACGACAAAACAAACAAAACAATTGAGAGGTTTTTGATAGGGTAACCCGAAGGGCTCTGTTCTGCTTGGATTTACATTTTGATTTCTGGTTCGAATATTCAATGAGCATTAGAACAAACTGTAGATAGATATTTTGTTGATGTTTGATGTTGATCGAAGTTACAAGGAAGATCACTCAGCAATCAACCATTTTGACCCAAATAATCAATAAAGAATTTTTAGTTAATTGATTCAGGCGTGACCTTACGGAAATCCATTATAAAATACAATAGAAGTGGATATATTTAGTAACCTGTAACGTTGAGAGGTGAAACACGTGTCAATTTATTTATTTCAGGGAGTTTTTTATGGCTCTTTAGAAATAGCTAAGCGGAACAGGTTACTAAATATATCCACTTCTATTGTATTTTATAAACAATTTTTATCTCAACTTAGGAACAGTAAGGCCGCGCGCACTTTGTATGCGTTTTCGTACGAATTTCACTCGTGTGTACACGTACGACCACGGTCGTACGAATTGACCGCGCACATTGGATACATTTTTCTCCGTCAAATAGAACAATCCCAACAAGTTCGGATTGTTTCCGTACATCGGAACTATACGTACGTACCTACCTATACGTACGTACCTACTTATACGTACGAGTAAGTCGCACTCAGTCTGCGTACTCTCTTTGTACTTGGAAGTTCGGTATCGTTCGTGCGTGTTCGTACGTATACGCACTAGTGAAATTCGTACGAAAACGCATCCTAAGTGGCTTATCCTATAGACTAAATTGTCTAGCTCCGTTACTTGACCCGTCTCTTATATTCAGTATTATGTACTTTGATGTTCTTATCCCAACTGTTTACATTTTATACAATGTCGATCAAAGTACATAAACCCTCATCGACTTTGGGTCTCGTTTTGCTGTTATTTAGAAGTTAGGGATTCTCTGATAAACCCTTCTAATATTCTGTATAAACAAGATTTTAATTAGGTTGCTTTGCTGTCTTTGTTATCCACAAAGGGTTTTTGTTTCAATTCAGTTCAAAATATTTTATTTCACATAAACCTACATGGGCACTTATGAAACGTCAGAAGCTAGGTGCACGGTTCCAATTGGTCGTTTCCTATGGAGAAGAGCCGGCAAGAAACTCCACGGTTACCTACTCTTTTAAAAATAGTTGGCTTTTACAATATTTTCAAATAATAGTGTTAATAGGTATGGGAGGACAGTGTAGGTCTTTCAACAAGTACCAGGTCCTTAACAAAACAGAAAATGGTCAGCAAATCTACAGTCCACTAAGCCTACAGCGTCCTCACATTCAGAAAATAGAAAATAATCTATTTATAAGATAAATAAATTTATAAAATAAAAACCTATTTTATTTAAAAACACAATCGCAACTGTGACTTTCGATGCTACTATTAATCTAATCTACCTATATAAATAACTAGGTGTGCCCCACGGTTTCACCCGCAAAAGTCTCGATCCCGTAGGAATATCGGGATTAAAAGTATCCATGTCCTAACCTAGATTATTGTTTAATTTCATCTAAATCCGTTCAGCCGTTTTAGCGTAACAGTGTAACAAAAAAACGTACAAAAAATCTAATCTTTTCTCTTTTATAATAATAGTACCTATATTAAGTTTAAATAGAAATGAAATGCTGTTCGTTGTGCAACTGACAGAATTAGTTTTTTACGAAAAGGAAAATTGGAAAAGTTGCCTGAAAAATTGGAAAATTCGAAAAAAATAAACACTTCTTTTTAGGGTTCCGTTGCCAAATCGCAAAAACGGAACCCTTATGGATTCGTCATGTCTGTCTGTCTGTCTGTCCATCCGTATGTCACAGCCACTTTTTTCAGAAACTATAAGAGCTATGCTGTTGAAACTTGGTAAGTAGATGTATTCTGTAAACCGCATTAAGATTTTTACACAAAAATAGAAAAAGAACAAATAATTTTGGAGTTCCCTATACTTAGAACTGAAACACAAAAAAAAAAAAAAAAACATCAATCCTATACGTGTGGGGTATCTATAGATAGGTCTTCAAAAATAATATTGAGGTTTTTAATATCATTTTTTTCTAAACTGAATAGTTTGCGCGAGAGACACTTCCAAAGTGGTAAAATGTGTGTGTCCCCCTGTAACTTCTAAAATAAGAGAATGATAAAACTAAAAAAAATATATGATGTACATTACCATGTAAACTTCCACCGAAAATTGGTTTGAACGAGATCTAGCAAGTAGTTTTTTTTAATACGTCATAAATCGTAAACCGCAACTTACCTTTCATTCAATGTTACTTGCTGCTACGGAACCCTTCATGGGCGAGTACGACTCGCACTTAGCCGCTTTTTCTGTTTGATTTGGATAGGACAACGTCTGTCGGGTCAGCTAGTTATATTAAATTTAAAAAGTCCTGTAGATTGAATTACTTTGAAAGATACATGGGCTTAATAAATTATGATTCTTTTTTTCAAAGTACTTTTCACCTAAAACATAAAGCTGTGAGTCATTTGGTATACGGTCGGATTCGCTAGTGAAGTACTTTTACGTAATTGATGTTCACAAATGTAAAACTTCACTATTATGAGGAAGGTATTTCTATTACTAAGTAAAGTTTACGAGAGTATAAACAACTCCCTATGAGTTTCTCATCTCCTATTCCTGTCTATGGCAGCGGAACGAGTGACTGAAGTTTTGAGTGAACGAGAAGTATTGTTCTTGTTCTACGGTGAGCTTTGAACTTTGAACTAACTGTGCATTACGAACCCTCTATAATTAATGAAAAATCTGATGAGTTTCTTGTATGAAGGTTGTTTTATGTTTGAAGTTTTTGACGTCAGATACTCGTATACAGCGTCTTGTTTTTTTGTTGTTGCATTTTTAGGATTTGAGATTCCTTTTCTGTATGGTTTTGTTTAAAATGACAAATTATTTTTGAAGGACAAAAATTATCAGGTTACCTGTTTTAAATTTTAAAGAATTTTCATTTAATGAACATGTCGAAGTAAAATGTCGGGAGACGTCGCGGGACATCTGGTTGGATCGAAATTCCTTTAGCTGTATATTATGTATTAAGTTATACAAAGCCATCTAGTATGGTCTCAAGTTTCAAGTATCAAAAGTTTTTGTTTTTGTATTAAAATAACAAAACAAATTCACACTTTTAACTGACTTATTCGGGCATAAGCCGACGTTTGCACAGACGTTATAAAATCGCGGCAGGATTTTATCACGCAGATTATGCCTCGCTGAGAGGTGAAACACGTGTCAATTTCTTTCAGGAGTTTTTTATGGCTCTTTAGAAATAGCTACGCGGAACAAGTTACTAAATATATCCACGTCTATTGTATTTTATAATGGATTTGCGCAAGGTCACGCCTGAATCAATTAACTATGTATGTATACTTCACCATGTGCATCAATGCGAAAATATACCGTAAATCAATATAGAGCTATATAAGTTCGCCAAAACTTCCCGTGAAAATGGTGGAAATTACCAGGGGGCCTACCACCAGCTCATAAACAGTATTATTTTAATATTACTTCAGTGGGAGAAAGAGATGGAGCTATACGACCTGCACGCGTAGCATGACCACCGTAGAAACGGGTTTTGTCGACGGAAGAATAGACAAATTGACAGATTGTGATTGTTTATTCATTTTGTCTGTTCTTCCGTCGACAAAACTTCTTTCTACGGTGGTTATGCTACGCGTGCTGTAGAGCTTCATCTCTTTCCCACACTGAAGTAATATTAAAATAATACTGCTTTATGAGCTGGTGGTAGGCTCCTTTTTTTTTTTGGGTGGGAAATTATCAAATAACTTCTCCCGCTCTGGGCGGAGCGGGAGGACGTCTCAGACTCTTACTGACTAAAACCCACCCGTGTTCCTTCGGTTGCCCTGTTGCCGGGGGCCACGATTTCCCGATCGGTTTTCTTCGAACCCCCGGCAGGCATTGGCCCTAGCGGACCCTGTCAATTCTGCTGACATCTCTTTGAGGCGCGCGTGGAACACAACGCGCCGTCGACCCGGGCTTGGTCCTTATCGGACGGCGAGCTACCCATTGCTCACCGTCCGCAAGCCCGCGCCTACGGTGGCCGGAAATCGGCTCGCGATTCCCGCCCCGGGCGTCTCCTCCTGCGGCGGTTAGGGGCGTGAGGGCGGTGGTAGGCCCCTGAAATTACAATGTTAGCAGTAGCAATGATGAATTAACTTAATATACGGTTTGTTGACTGTTATTTAGAAACACAATTACGGATGTCACGCGACCCCAAAGTCCCCAAATTGAGGTGTTTACAACTGAATTTGGGGACTTTTAATTAATAACTCGAGTCACAGACGGTGCTCGAGTAGTCTAGATATTTGTTCAGAAGACTGGAGTCTAATATGTACTTAGGTAAGTGAAACTTGATAATAATATTTGGTTAGGTATAGGTGATGTTATTTGGAACAGATTTTGAGGTAGGTAGGTACTATACAATGTCACCCATCGGCATGTGACCGCCCGTATTTTTCTATATATTCATGAAAAATTCTCGAAAATTAACTTTAAAAGTGATAAATGATTTTATTTCTGTAAGTAGGTTTGTACAAACACTTTTACACGTCAATCATATTTTAAAACTAGATGAGGTCGGCGTTTCCTATCTGACTACTCTGAGAAGAAAGACCGAAACAAACTCAGAGGTCTCAATCTCTTTTAAAGTCCAGACATAAATGATAAATGGTCTCATGTGAAGGCCATGTGGATTGGTGTCTGAAGTGGTCTTTTGAGGAAAGCACCACACAGATTGAGAGGGCCTGTCCAGTCAGTGCACGCATTTGCCAGTTATCGTGCAGCTCAACTCAGATTATTCGTCATGGGTGTCGTTTTCATAGTTTTCGGTGGTGCTAAAGCCGATAGTGAGGTCAAAATGAAAATCCAAGATGGCGGCTCTGAAATTTTTCAAATTTTTCATGATTGGTATCGTTTTTATGGTTTTCAATGGTGTTAAAGCCGATAATGAGGTCAAAATCTAAATCCAAGATGGCGACTGTGAAAATTTTCAAATTTTTCGTCATGGGTATCGTTTTCATGGTTTTCAATGGTGCTAAAGCCAATAGTGAGGTCAAAATAAAAATCCAAGATGGCTGCTATGAAATTTTTCAAATTTTTCATTATGGGTATCGTTTTCATGGTTTTTAATGGTGTTAAAGTCGATAGTGAGGTCAAAATGAAAATCCAAGATGGCGGCTGCGGAAATTTTCAAATTTTTCATCATGGGTATCGTTTTCATGGTTTTCAAGGGTGCTAAAGCCGATAGTGAGGTCAAAATGTAAGTCCAAGATGGTAGCGATTTTTGTTTTAAATCTTACCTGAGAAGGAACTTCGTTGACTCCACACGTTTTATTTTTTCATAGAGGGTGATAAAAAGTAGTGTTCACCTCGGGAGCAACACTATTTTAAGCTCGGGTGAAGTACTTTGAATCCCTCGCTGCACTCAGGATTCTACTTTAGAATCCTTCGCTCCGCTCTGGATTCAAAGAAACACTCTCGCCTTAAAAACAGTTGTTTGTTCCCTTGGTAAACAATCTACTATTTTTATTAATAGTTTTTGCTATACCTAATATCTCCGATGTTACTGGCTTGATTTGGATTCTGTTTATTATTTCTAACAGCTTATGAGTTATTTTATCAGATTGACTAACATTTTTTATTAAAATTCGTCGACTATGAAAAAAAAAAACGGAGGTGGAGACATTTTTCTCTAAAAAAATCAGTAATTATTTAAAAAAACACAAGTGCACACAGTGCAGTGCAGTGTACACTTGTATTAGAAAAAATTAAAAATATATAAGAAAAAATAAAAAAAATAATAAAAATAAAAAATATATAAGAAAAAATAAAAAAAATAATAAAAATAAAAAATATATAAGAAAAAAATTAAAAATAAATAAAAATTAAGTTAGTTTAGATCCCTTTTAAAAACTCAATTGTCGTTAAATTTTCATAAATATTCAGAAAAATACGGGCGGTCACATGTCCATGGGCGGCATTGTATAGATGATGAGGTACAAGGAGTAAAATTCACTCATCCTCTATAGAAAAGGGAGGATCCTCCGAGCAGACGGGTGTTGTGTCTGGTGACTGGTGGGCAACTGCCCGACGATTGATGTCGGGACGTTGTATACATGCTAGTGGCGCGGTAAACTTCGCTTGCGCGATGCAGGATTTAACGTGACGTCAGTGTGATGCGTAATTCGCATGTGGCAATGTAGATGTCGCGACAACTAAATCACTTTTGAATTCAGAGTTCTAATAAATTATATCAAAACAGAATTATTTCATGTCTTGGAAGTTTAGTTTTGTAGGAGCTTGTTGGTACCTATAGATATAGCCCTCCTACCTCTGGTTATACTATATCTTGCAGAGTCTTGCTAGTGGCGGTAATTACTGATATACAAATAATTACAATCATGGAATCGTGTGAAAATGGTTTTATTTTCACTGACACAAACTAAACAATATAAAATCAACTGACATAGTGTGTATGACATAAATAGACAACCCAAACCTTTTCAATTTAAACAAACTTAAGAAACCTCTTTTCAACAAGTTTCAAAAAAATCAGACCAAAACTGTGTTTGTCTTTATACGTCTTCCTGTCTAGGTATAGCTGGAAGTGATAAAAAATGTATTTTAATTATTAATGTTACATGCTACAACTCTGCTACTGAACTCATACTAATCTTAATCACCTATCCTAAAGTTGAGTAAATGCTACAGGACCGACTGTGAGATGAATGTACAGACGCCAGCATCTCAGGCTACTACAATCTGTCAAATTTATTTAATTGATTTTCAACTTTATCGCTGAAGTCTAAGGTTCAAAGTTGATTGGGAAAATTTGACAGTTTCGGGTAGCTTGATGTGCTGGGTCTGTACGCCGTACGGTACGTGTACTTTTAATTAGACAACTTCTTAAGCCTAAGCGTATCTTTTGACATGGTACTGTAAGCACCACACTTGGCTGCGGCACTCGGGATCGTGTACAGTGTGAGAAATTAAAGAAACTTTTGGAAAAACAGACTATAATTAAACCAACAGTATAAAGCAAAGGACAATATTACGCGACCGACGCCAGGGGCTCAACTAGTTTTTCTTACAACAAATGCACACCATACGAAAATCCTAATTTAAATATAAAATGTTCGAATGTTCGGATACCATAGAGCGTTCTTGCCAGCCTGCATAATGTGTGAGGTTGAATTCCAATGATAAGTCCTCACAGTACATACATAGGAGATAGACATAATTAGGTACCTACCTATAAGAAATTCGTCCTTCCAGTTTGAAAAGTAGACACGGGTGTAATTAAAAGCAATTTTTTTATCCAATTTTGTACGACGAAGACAAAAGGAAGGGTTACACGACGTACACGTAATTTGATCGATTTACACGACTTAGGCTGGTTTCACAGCTGTCCGGGAGACCCGTACGGGTAGCACCCGCAGTGCTCTAAAACGAGGGAGTTATTACGATACGGTTGCTGGCGTTGTACGGGCTTTACCCGGAGCGGGTCGCGTACGGACCAATCCGCGTCGCTGTGAAACAATGTTCAAGCGCCTTACGTGTGTCTCCGTTCCGGGAGCCCGTACGGGCAGCCCGCACGGATCTCCCGGACAGCTGTGAAAACAGGCTTAGACGGTCCGGCTATCGAAAACGGAAAAAAATCGACAACGATGTCTTTATTAGCAACTTTTTTAGTTGGCGTTTTCGTTGTTAGGTTGAAGTATTTAACTTTCTTTTTATGCCATGGTTTTGTCTCTTAGACCATAGGTATCTAAGTTGCATCAGTGCGAGGCCTCTGATATACCATTCTATTGGGTGGTGGCAACCAATTATCATCAGATGAGTTGCAGGCTTATTTTTCATCCAACAACTTAAAAAACCTTCGAAATTCAGAGAATAAATCCCGACTGTTTTCGTAACTGGAAACACAAAGTCTTCTTGTAGAGCTTACTTTAAGAGAATATTCAATTAGTCTCAAGAGAATGGAGGGAGAGATGCTACAGAATCTGCCATCTATAAGCCTACACGTGGGAGCTGCGATTTTAAGGTTGCACCAGTCGACGGCTCGAACTCGTTGGTGGCGTGGCTAATATGCATGCTATTTAGTACCGTTATTAATTTAATTAGTTTTATTTATTCAGTGTTTATTTATTTAGTGAAATAGTCGATGATTTATAACGAAAACGAGTGCGTCAAATTTCATTAACAGAACTTTAGGCGTATAGATATTATGGAAAAAGGACTGTATGTATCTACTCAAAATAAAATTATTTGAACTTTTCAATAAATTATCTATACCTGTACGGTTTATATTTTGCCAATTTCATATTACATAAGTTATTTATGGCCTAAAGATGAGTTAAAATTAGTGTTGAAATATAGAACTTTCGACGCTCATAACTTCCAAACCAATTTTTTTTTTCCAATTCTGCTTCCATACAGGGCTATATAATGACATAAAAAATAATATGATTTTTAGTTTTAAACGTACACCGTTAAACATATGAGTAATCACCATACTACATTTGTATGGAAGAATGTCCGATTAGCGTACCCTTAAGGAGTTAAATTGCAACGTCCTTCTGTTATTAACAACTAGCTTTTCATCCAAATCCATTCAGCCGTTTTTGCGCGATTGAGTAACAAACATCCAAACATAAAAACTTTCACCATTATAATAAGTATTAGTAGGAAAACAATCTGCGATGAGTAATTAATAGTGAATGTTCGGCTCCATATATAGGTACCTACTGGTATTCAGCTGCATTCGGTTAGACAGTAAGCCAATCTTAACATAGTTGGGATAAGTCTACGCAGATGATGATGATATTCGGACCAACATGATGATAGCATTTCTCTCCAAAGACCGTTAATTTTGGGCAGTCCTAGTTCAGTAGCGATATAGGGTAATATTTTGATAAGCCAGGTCTGGATCGTGTCAATTCTGTGAAATGATTTATGAACTTCTTTAGGCGCGTTGGGCATTTTTGAGATGGGAAAAAACAATTGAACTCGCGACACCGTTACCGACACCTCATTTTTGTAAACGCGATTGTGCTCTTTATTTAGATAAGGTTACGGACCAATGTTCTATACAAGTATTTTTCTTCCACCAAGGCGATCTTGTTCAAGTTTTCACTTTTGTCGGCATTCCCGGAGTGCCACTGGTTTTTTTATTACTTATTCACGCAGCCTGAACAGACGTGCGTCATGTACGATGTATATAATACCTATATATATAATGACTGTGTATGTGTAGATACTATGTTTAACGGAGCACATTTTACTCGTAATTAATTCCCAGTTCGGATGCAACCACCTACCGAACTACCTGCGCACTGCGATCAAAGCAACAACCTTATATCCGGTTTACCTGGCTAGCACAATATATATAAACTAGAGAGGCTTATATACATCGGTTATTTATTATATGTATAAAGGGCTTTATTACATACATATTGGCTAACAACTATTTATAGATAAATCAATAGTTGGATGCGAAATTAATATCCTGTTGAAAGTGGGTCAATTAATACGTTGTTTTGTTGTATGTACTCCCCTACTGCTTTGACGGAATAGCGATAGTGTTTTGTTTCTAGACAATATTGTATCCTTCATCTCATGTTAGTATGAGGTTTTTATTTCAACATGAATGATGTAACCAATATTTTGTAACATTTTTTTATTTAAAAGAGTGTCCGTGGAGTTTCTTGCCCGTTCTTCTACATAAGTAGGTACCTACTACTCTTTGGAATCGGCAACTAGCTTCATATTTCTGGCTGAACGACCAAGTGCCTGTAAGTGATTTACCTAATTGAAATAAATGGTTTGAGTTTGCGACATTACGTGATTTTGCAATAAGAAGATTTACTGAACTACGAGGTTAATAAAGGGCTTAATTAGCACATTCAAGATCAAATTTGAATGATCAGTTTTTAATGATCTTTGCCGGTTGGTTTTACATCAAAACTGTGCGGAAATTACGTAACACACTTACCTACAGTAGCAATAGCTTTCATTTTGACAGTTCAACAACATACGTTGCGTTATTTACGTTGATGAGCAGACAAATTTTTCGTACATATAAAGCAATGGATTAGCAATATCCTTCAAAATCATTCAGATTGTAATTGAAAAGTGTGTTTCGTAATTAAGGTGCTGATCATATTTGTTCGTGAATGTGCGACTTAACTGCTTATGGTGCGCTGGACATGTTGTCACTTGCAGAAGCTCCTTCAATTCATTTTATCACGACAGTAATCTTCCATTGTAGATGTAAACAAAGACCTTTCATTTGGGGACCTATTTGTTTGAATTCAGCGACATAGCTGTTATGGAAGATTGTTGGTCGAATATGACAGAAGATATGCTGTACTTCCTCTCGCAATAAAATGGAGTAGGTTCTTACTTCATATCCTTTTGTTATCATAACGTGTGCTATGATAACAAAAGCTACCTATTTAACTTAATTAATATAGCTGTACTATGATTTGTTACCTATACAGTAGGTATGTAATCAATTCAAAATTCAAAATATTTTATTTCACATAAAACCTACAAGGGCACTTATGAAACGTCAGAAGCTAGGTGCACGGTTCCAATTGGTCATTTCCTATGGAGAAGAGCCGGCAAGAAACTCCACGGTTACTCTTTTAAAAATAATTGGCTTTTACAATACTTTCAAATAACAGTGTTACTAGGTATGGGAGGACAGTGTAGGTCTTTCAATAAGTACCAATCTGCTTGACTGTGTGACTTGTAACTGGAACTTTGTGGAAATCTGTTGTTCTAAGGTTGAGGAAGACTATCCGCTCGTGATACAGTTTTATAGTACGAGGGGTAGAGCGAATCAGTCCAAAGACAACCAAACCATTTTTTTTACAATCTACTATTTCACATTCTCCAACTGTTGACCTGACCTGCCTAAATTTTATTGTAAAAATAACTTTACACGATTTTTGGTCTATCCTGGGCTTATTATTAAGTTACTCTGTATGTTTGTCTCATAATCATAAAAAAAAAAATAGAAAAAATCTCTATTGCTATTCAAATTCAAAAGCCGTTTATTCAAACTAGGCTGTGAATCAGCACTTTTCGAACGTCAAAATTACATAAGACAGTCCCCCAAAAACGCCCACCCTGGTGCCTTTAGCTGGGAAGAAGAAGTGGCGCAACAAACTCCCCAGCAGCACAGCTGTCTGTTCAAGTTAGAAAAAAAAAGACTATTCAATAGTATGCAAAATTATTATGCAACACAAAACATTATTTTAATTAAGTATAAATTATTGGCCATATGTCAGCTAGCACACGCCAATATACCAACCAAAAACATCGAGAACTATACTCAAGCAGAATTTAAAAAAAATAAAACTAAACGTAAAAATATCTAAACAAAAGCCTCCAGGCATATAGGCATAAGACAGTCCCCCAAAAACGCCCACCCTTCACCACTTCCTAGTGCCTTTTATTGCTGTATCATCAGCGGCGTTACAGAAGTACCTTCCAGGCTTTCATTTTATAACAATTCAACAACATACGTTGCGTTATTTACGTTGATGAGCAGACAAATTTTTCGAACATATATCTAAAGCAATGTATTAACAATATCCTTCAAAATCATTCATATTGCACTGACATGTTGTCACTTGCACAGACTCGTTCAATTTATTTGATCGTGACACGCGACAGTAATCTTCCATTGTAGGAGTAGGCAAAGACCTTTTATTTGGGGACCTATTTACAGTTGTGAGTCTTTATAATATGCACATATCAAAATGAGGGAGTCTATGCTTAATTTTATCTACGGAAAAAATATTTTAAAAATATTTTTTTTTTATCTTGTAGGTATGTTTTTTTTATTGCAACTAAACGGTGTAACTTTTAAACTAAATGATCTGTCGCGATGAAATAAACTCCATAATGATTGGAAGTAATTAGGGTTAGGGCCACATAAAATGAAAATTGTGAAAAAAAAAACTACCCTCAATTGAAAATAAACATGTTTTTTTAGCAAAGCTCTGTTTTTTCATAAATAATCGTAAAATTTCTCAATAAGACGCCATCATTACGAACAAAAAAAAAAAAAATAGTTAATTTATTTATTTTTTTTTTTTCATTTGTTTTCCGTCTATAAAATTAAGCAAATATAGATTCCTTGATTTCGATATGTGCAAATTATAAAGACTCACACTTTATGTTTGAAAGGTGTTACGGAAGATTGTTGATCGACTACATTTCAAGGCTTACATTTCCAGTATAAGCTAATCTCACATTATATAGGATTTCCGTACAATGAGAGGTCAGTTTATACTGGAAATGTATAGCTTATTAAGTAGCCGTGTGTATCTCCTCTCACAATAAAATGGAGTAAGCATTTCCTTTTATTATCATAACGTTTGCTAGATAGTTTGTATCTATTTCTCGGTTGGTATTACTGTAACATCTGGCTTCTGTTCCTACCACCGTTTTCTTATAATGATTACCGTCTGCTCTATTAACTTTTACAACCGAATTTGGTTACTGTTACTACGTTTATGGAACAGCTGCTACATCTACATAAATGTACAGACGCCAGCACATCAAGCTACTACAATCTGTCAAATTTATTTAATAGATTTTCAACTTTATCGCTGAAATCTAAGGTTTAAAGTTGATTGGAAAAATTTGACAGTTTCGGGTAGCTTGATGTGCTGGCGTCTGTACCTACATGTACAAAACCAGTACCTAAATCCTTTATGTACATTTCAGCTGTAGGTAACTTACCTTAAGGTTCCGTCCACGAAAATAACCCTTTTTTGTCAATTACTTATCTGATTGTGAGAAAGCTTAAAATAATTGAAACATTAAGGGCCTGTTTCACCACCTCCGATTAGGTTACTTACTTAGCATATAATATCCTACAAATTCTGTTCCATTTTTTAATTTATTCGGTATGTAGTGGCTATTCGGATATCGTAAAATAGGCCCTAAGTCTGTCTGACTATGCAAGTACGGTTTTCGTGGTGCTAAGCAATTCATGTCAGTCGCAGCATCTGTTAATAGTTGCATCACTTTTGCGCTCTCGAAAATATGATATATTGCGCCTTTGATTTACTTAATGAAGATATTGTATAATCAAAATAAAAATTAGATTTTATCTCAAGCATAGCTGAAGACTAATGTATGGTTTTTAAACTTCTTGATATGGTTTGCTAAATAATAGAAAAAAATACATTACAGACTGGGTTTAAAAGAAAAGGTTTTTTCAACATTATTTTTCTGCTATATTTTGTATGAAAGTTGAAAAAGTGAATAAGCCACATGCAAGTAGACCATATACCTAATGATGTTGATGATATTTTTTAATGTTCAAAATCAAAAATAATTTCTTGAATAAAAATCATCAATCGTCAGTCTCGCGTCATTTTTCGGAAAACTTGTTGCGAATATTAGTAATTTTCCATGTATACTTAATTCACTTATTAAATCCCTTTCAGCCACATGCAAAACAAAGAACTTGAATTTTCCAATCATTAATGGTTTTCCCTTTCTCACAACCAATGAACAAAATTGATCAAAATCAGTTGATTTCGTGCACGGCCCCTTAAATTATGAAACCTACGTATATTTTCTGCTGTCCATCCATCTGTTAATAATCCTCTTTTCCGATCTTTCAACACCTTCTCATCTTGCTTACTTTGATACGTGAACTGAGATTATAGGAATACCAATGAGAATATGAGATAAATAGTATCCTATCTATATCTATCTACAAGTATTTCTATTTTCTTAATGTCCCTTGGCAAACTTCGTGTTTCGTCAGTCGTCGGATTTATATCAGTTGCCCTTTGCACTGGGTGCAGACTGGACGCTCTCAATCTACTTGGAAGTATATTATATAGAGTTTTTAATACTCTTTTAACTTAATGAAATGTAATTTATTTAAAAAATGGGAGGAAAGCTGCTAAAGTCGCAGGCATGATAGATAGGAAAATAGTTTTACAGCTCTATATACATAGTTCACACGAAAATCAAAACAAAACAACAATAAAGTACTTAAGTTCTAAATTCAAATCATTATACACGATAAATTGAATCATTGATGGACATGGAAATGAGCATTCGTTTGTATTCGGAAATGCGATGATTCCCGAGCGACATTAAGAAAATATAAATACTGTATCTATCTATAAATAATATTATAAATGTGAAAGTGAGTTTGTTTGTTATGCTTTTACGCTAAAACGGCTGAACGGATTTGGAGAAAAATTTAGCACACGGGTAGACCATGACCTGGATTAGGACTAAGGATACTTTTTATCCCGATATTCCCACGGGATCGAGACTTATGCAGGTGAAACCGCGGGGCGCAGCTAGTAGTAGAATAAATAAAAGATTTACTTTGACAAGGCTAAATATCTGCAAATAGTACATTTTTCCAATCTTTCTAAATCGAGATTACAGGAATATCGATAAGATTGGTAAATACTAGAATAAATAAAAGATTTACTTTGACATGGATAAATATCTGCAAATACCTAAATATTATTAGAAAGACGCAGAGTTTATTTAATTTTACAGAATAAATGTGCCTGTATGGTTTACACAAGTCAATAACAAAACTCATTTGATATTTCTTACTTTGATGTTTTTGAAAGAGACTTCAGTAAAAGCTTTGACTTGTTATTTTAGGGGCTGGTTTGGAAAATGTTTAGCAATCCATAGGTACGTAAACAACTTAAGTAACTTGTAAGTGCAAATAACAAAAATAAATCGCTCAAATCTTAACTTGAAAGTACACGACTAACTGAATTTACCGAATTAATAACTATTCAGGCGTTTCTAAACACTACGTAGACACGTAAAATTTGTCTTATAAATGTCGAATGTGTCGTAGGATGATTTGATCATTCGAATTTTCGCGGAAACCCTAGGGATATTGCGAAAACACGGATAGTTGAAAACATTTCTGCGAGCAACTTGGAAGTACTTAGCCTAGATTGATGATGATTCGTCATTTTGAACTGGGTGAAATAGGTTAGGTTAGAATTGTGACCAGCCGCGACCTACTTCCAAGTTGCTCGCAGGAATGTTTTCACCATTGTCTAATTATCCGTGTTTTCGCAATATCCCTAGGGTATCCCTAGGGCTTTCGCGAAAATTCGAATTATCAAATCATGCTACTAATGACATTTTTATAAGACAAATTTTACGTGTCTACGTGGTGTTTAGCAACGCCTGAATAGTTATTAATTCGATAAATTCAGTTAGTCGGGTAGTTTTAAGTTAAGATTTAAATAGAAAAGAATAGAATTATTTATTTGTAAAACATAGGTAAAAAGTCAAGGTCTTATATAATAATTATATTTTGCGCTATGCTTTGTCATTGATGACATACAAATTGTGAATACACAAAATAAAGAAAAAACTAAATTAACCATAGACAACAAACTAAAAATTTCGAAACAAAATAAAATACATGCATGCAATTGATCCAATGATCATTAATAGGTAAGTAGTTATAGTGTTCTATCATTTAGGTAATCATGTAGGGCATAGTAACATTTCTCAACTAATAATTTATGAAAACACTTTTTGATTTTTTTTAATGGCATACTTCTTAAAACATCGGGTATTTTATTTTTGTTATTTGCACTTACAAGTTACTTAAGTTGTTTTACGTACCTGTGGATTGCTAAACATTTTCCAAACCAGCCCCTATATTATTAAATTAAAGTTTTAAAGTATTTATAAATTAAAGTTACTTTTCGTGTCTGTCTGTGTGACTGCGTTGTTCTTCTAAACTACGCAACAGATTTTGATGCGATTTTCATTATCACTTAGAGAATTTATTTCGGAAGGTTTACGTGTAGTACTATAGGTACATTATCTAATATTAAACTAACATATGAAGAAACCTCGATGTTTTGTAAAGTTGTAAAAACCGTGTGAAGCAGGGGCGGATTGCTAGTAAACAGTATGTTAACTAACAAAAGGCGTTCCCTCTAGCCCACACTATTATAGCATCCACACACGATAAAAATATATTAAGTACCATTCAAAACACTTTTTTTTTTTGAAAATATTTACGAAAAATTATAAATTGATACGTAAAAGAAACACTCAGGGGCAACGTTTTTTTTTTAATAATAAATAATAATAGGCACTTGTCGCACTTGTTTTTTCACGTTGAAAGACAAGTGCGCATGTACAGAGTGTTTCTTTTTGAAACCGACTTCCAAAAAGGATGAGGTTATTAGCATCTATGGACGCTATACTATCGCAGGTTACGGAAATGCCCTTCGTTAGTTAAAAAACTGTATAAAAAGCAACGCACCCACAAGAACAAATTAAACATAAGTATATTACTTATATGTATTTGAAAACAACATCTCCCCAATTAGCAGAAATCAATACAAAACTCGGCAACCTCTAAGTTAAATCCCGATTTTCAATTAACAAACAACCACTTAACACTTAACAATGTTATTTAAATGAACCGTGCGGTTAACATTTAACCTTCCCGTAATCTGTTCCCCGTGCAATTAGTAGCTGAGAGTAATTCTCCCCTCATATTAATTTACACAAAAGTGCGGCCATCGATTTCCAATACCGTCACTGAGGTCTGCCTAATTAACTTGTTTGTTTTTAATGCATTAGCCTTTGTTAAGATTGTTAAAAGCTTTGTAATTATAATAATGATGCAGGTAATGTAATTATTATTGGAATTGCAAACTAAAATAGGTACTGTTTTGATGAAGTTTGAATGGAAGACCAAGTGTCTTATTCCTATACTAAGGCGAATTTTCACAAACGTAATGGTAGATTGTCATACAAGGGTCGAAAGGAATCAATTCTCTTATGAGCAGTTCGAGTAGGAATTGATGACTTTCACCCGTGATATACTTTTCATTTCGAATTTAGGGAAAATTGTAGTTTTTCTAAAATATTTATTGATATTATTAACATGAGTATTCTAGTTACCTATTGTATTTTAAAATTTTAAATATGGAACACACCGTGTCATCGCCGCGGGTCGTCTCGCTTTTAAAAGTATTTTTTTTTAATTCACACTGGCTGTTTATACACTGACAAGACTGCTGCACACTTTTTTAAAACGATATTTTTCTATAATAGGGGTATTACACTATCATATCTATGATCAAAGATATAATTAAATTGTAAAATAGACATATTATGGGTAATTTGTGAGCTTCGTAGATAGGTATATGATATAATATGATAGTGTAACACCGACTACCTAACCAAATTTAGTTCTATTTTTAAAATTCATCATCATCATCATTTCAGCCGAAAGACGTCCACTACTGAACATAGGCCTCCCCCAAGCACCTCCACTTCGACCGATTCTGTGCTTTCCGCATCCATCGGATTCCTGCGGCCTTCACAAGGTCATCGGTCCATCTTGTGGGAGGCCTTCCAACACTACGTCTTCCGGTACGCGGTCGCCACTCCAGAACCTTTCGGTCCCATCGGCCATCCGTTCTGCGAGCAATGTGCCCTGCCCATTGCCACTTAAGTTTGGCAATTCTTCGAGCTATGTCGGTTACCTTGGTTCTCCTGCGGATCTCCTCATTTCTGATCCGATCACGTAGGGAAACTCCAAGCATAGCCCTCTCCATTGCCCTTTGGGTGACTTTTAGCCTTCTGATAAGGCCCATTGTGAGCGACCACGTTTCAGTACCATAGGTCATCACTGGCAACACGCACTGGTCAAAGACTTTCATCTTGAGACACTGTGTTCCCGCTTTATAGAGGGAAGCAATTACTATGAGTCTTTCCCGCCCTAGGGTAGGGATCGGCGTCTTCCAACCGCTACTCGGATCAAACAAACACTACTTTCCGAGTATGAGAAATGAAAAGATATTAAACTTACATAAACGAAAGAAATCTGAATGTTTTATCATGTCGCAAAATCCGCGCGAAGCAGGAGCGGATTCTGTAAGTGGGTATTCAATCATGTTCAACGCTGTCATTGTTAAGTGTTCTTACAGGAATCTATTCATCTAGCTAGCCACTCCACCCCAATATGTCTAACGCAATTCCTATCCAAGATACCACCCACACACTACTATCACCCACCGAAGGGTCTTTTCGATCAAAATAAATCCCTCTTTCAAGTCACGTGAACAGGTTTTCTACGAAAACCGATGTTACAGGATAACTGAAAATTAACATAGAGAAACTCATGTTATAACTAGGCACAGTAAACCGCAAGTCAGTTATATCAAACCGGTTTAAACTGGCCTCTTAGGGCTGGTCCACACCTCCACCGCAACGATTTTGCCATATGGGAGTACACACGTACGATGCGACGCCGAAACGCGCCGTGTTGCATATCATGGATATTTGTATTTAGGATGCCGCCGCCGCCGCAGCGGCATCGCTCAGGCGCCGCGCCGTATCCGCATCGCATCGTGTGTACCGGACCTCATTCTATTGTAACTCCGTACTACGCTATACCAGCTCAAAGGCAAGTGTTACCACCGACCTGAGGTTGACTGTACCTGCACAATAAGCCAAATTGAATACAGAATCCCTTTATCCTTCATAGCCATGTATAAACATACGTTTCAATTCAGCGCCAGTGCTATATTGTTTTGTGTTACTTATAGGCTGACAATATTGAACGAAAATCAACACAAATCACTGGATTTATATAGCTAGAGAGAGATACTTACTCGTTTTCGACAATACAACGCTTAAACCGCGTCCTAATATATAAAGCGATTATCGCGCGACTACGCGATCGTTGCGTTCATTTGTCACTTTTTAAGGTACCATTCCGTACCCAACCGCAGGCGGCAACTGCCGGCGATGTGTCGCCGCGAATCGACTGGTTTCTATGAATTTCTATGAAATACCTTCCGTAGCTAGCGACACGTTGTTGGCAGCTACGGGCGAGTGACAGATGACACGTGCAGCCCGACCATAGACCAGTAGTGCTGCCAATGCTCGAGCAATAGTCACGTTTTTCTATCTTTTATCTGTCGACTGGAATACGGGCAGTTGCCGCCTGCGGTCGAGTTCGGAATCATGACTGCAGCGACATGACGCCGTGACGTGTTGCCGCGACAAGACGCCGCGACACGTCGCCTGCAGTTGCCTCCTGCGGTCGGATACGGAATGGTACCTTTATTCGGAAAACCGGAAGGCGCC
Source organism: Agrochola lychnidis (assembly GCA_963680765.1). Classification (NCBI taxonomy): domain Eukaryota; kingdom Metazoa; phylum Arthropoda; class Insecta; order Lepidoptera; family Noctuidae; genus Agrochola; species Agrochola lychnidis. Next base: position 8,454,135 of record OY796863.1, on the reverse strand, counting down.
GCTGTTCCGGCCACGAGTTCCGGTTCACCGAACAAAAAGTTCTATGTAAACGCGACGATTGCGTGCTCGCGCGATGATCGCTTTCTATTAGGACGCGGCCTTATAAAAGACGTGCGTGTATGACTAGATGTATGAACGTGAACGAAGTAAAAGGAGTATGTAAGGATCGTAGCAGGTGGCGTTCTGTAGTTTCTGCCTACTCCCATGGGAAGAAGGCGTGAGTTTATGTATGCATGTGTACTTGTACTTATCTTCAAGTGTTGCCATTGTTTAAGACATGTACTGTTTGTTAACTATTTTGTTCACCCTTTTAACATTTTTGACAAGTTTTGGAAACAACTAGTCTTTACAACTTGTTTTGTTTTGTTAGTTGTTGTGAACGAAACGAGTAGACATAACATATTATAGAAAAAAACTTTTTACAAAAAAAAAAACAACCAACCTCCAAAAAAAACACTACAAAGTGAAAAATAACTTTAATTTCGGAAGTCGGTGTCTTGGGTTTTGTGTTTTCGTTTTTTGCCACCGACTTCCGAAATTAAAGTTATTTTTCACTTTGTAGTGTTTTTTTGGAGGTCGGTTGTTTTTTTTTTGTAAAAAGTTTTTATTTTTCACTTTTTAGTTGTGGTACCTACCCCACACACATTCGAATACCACTACCTGCTACCAATGACAGAAACTTAACATATCATCTACATACTAAGTGGGACAAAAATACGTATTTTGTAGCTAACTCAAAAACTATCCAAGCAAAGTTAATAAAATTTATATGGGACCAATTCGAGAGCACACCCTTTCAAACAAAAAAAAGAATTTTCAAAATCGGTCCACAATTGACGGAGAAATCGGTGGAAATACATAAAAAAAAAAAAAAACATACGCGACGAACATATAACCTCCTCCTTTTTGGAAGTCGGTTAAAAAGTACATGATTTATACCTATAATCGTTTAGAACTGAGTCGTCGGGCAATAAATCATAAAGGTGTAAACGCGGAGTTAAAAACTGATGAAATAATATCGATTTTTAATTATTTATTTATTGTTGTTTTATGATTCTAATGAACTAAAAAAAAATGATTTTATATATTGATGATTTTAAACATGGAACAACAATGAATTTAAAGATGATTGTGATTTTATTTAATCTAATGTACTTATTTTATTTATTAACATAACATAACATCACGCCTGTAATCCCCGAAGGGTTAGGCAGAGGTGTACCTATAGGACACCTACATTTCGCCAGTTAATTAATAATATGGTACGGTATTTAATTAGATTTTAGTTATAATAGTATGATTGTGGTGTGTAATTGAAACTTTGGTTACATTATGATGCGATAAAACAGAATCAGACCGATATTTCTACTTATGTACAGCTAGAGAAATTAATTGTTTATCTAATTGACACACTACATCAATTTACCGTGTAGCCTTTTCATATAACTGTTATGCTGGGGCTACATTGTCGCGTTATCGCGAATTATTCATCGCGCGCTCTCTATTGCTGAGCGAGTCGTCGAGCGGTGTGCGAGAGCGAGTTGTTTTTGAGAGTTACATTGTCGCGTTATCGCGAAGTAAAGTTCGCTAACACGACAATGTAGCCCCAGCATTAAAGAAAGATGATTTGAATACAGGGACAGTTTAAGGTTTTTGTGTATTTTATTTCATAATCAACAGGTTTGAACAAATACATTTTCGAGGCTTTCTTTTAAGTATGGAGATACCTATATAACAGAAGACCTCCAAAGTTGGCAATCAATTTGATTAATAGTTAATTTCCTTGAATTCAAGTACTTTTCATTAAATGAATTATAAGACTAAAATTCAAATACCGCAAACCTAACATCGAATTAATCCTCCAACTCCTAATTTATAATAACATTTTAATTAAAATTATACAAGAATTATTAATTAGGTAATCTAATAAGCTTTTATTTGCCAATTGGCAACAACGGTCCCTTAACGGTTAAAACCGATTCTAATTAATTCTTAATTAAATCATTATTTTATTCATACCATAAGCAATTTTTTAATCACAACTCGAAAATAAATGAAATAGAATCTGAGCAAATTTTAAAAAGGTTGAATTTTAATGAGTTTATTACACCGAGTCTAAAATTATTTTCGCCCTTTGAAATTTTTTATGGGTACGTTATAACCAAACAAGCAAGGTTAACATAGCCTAAAAAACAATGCTCTCCTTTTAATTTTATTAATTAATTATTTATCTACTTCAGATCAGATTCAGTGATCCATATTTTTGTTAGTATACTTAAGAATTATTTAATTATCACTGATGAAGATGGTCACGATAGATCACCAGATAGACAAGGTTGCTGCTCCTCTTTGTCGTAGCTCTTTATAAGGCACCAGTCCCATCACCGACGAGGAAGCGACTAGCTATCAACGATTTTTAACAGACTTCAAAAAAAGGAGGAGGTTCTCAGTTCGTCGAGATTTTTTTTTTGTATATGTTCCCCGATTACTCGAAGACGGCTGGACCGATTTGAAAAATTCTTTTTTTGTTTGAAAGGGTATACTTTCAAGTTGGTCCTATTGTTATTTGGTCATGATCTGAAGATGGGATCTTGGAGAAATCGAGGGAACTCTTCAAATATTATAGGTACTCGTACATCTATAGCGATTTTGGTATTTTTGATGAGCAGTTGACATTAGGCTATTGTAACTCAGATAAATTACAAACCAACCCACTAAAAACAGTTTTGTTTAAATTATTTTTCCCTTTCTCACAACCAATGAACAAATTTGATCAAAATCAGTCTATTTCGTGCACGGCCTCTTGATATGTATCTCTTTTACTTAATAACCTACATTCGAGTATTCTTTTGTACGTTTCTAGAGCTAGAAAAAGAGAAAAAAATACTTTTTTGCAAAACTATTTGTGATTTGAAAAGTCGAGTTCTTTGTTTTGCATGTCGCTGAAAGGGTTTTTTCAAATAAATTAAACATTCATGGAAAATCAGTAATATTCGCAGCAAGTTTTCCAAAAAATGACGCGAGACTGACGTTTGATCATTTTGTTACAAGAAACTATACTTTTGATTTTAAAAATGAAAAAATATCATCACCATCATTACCTATATGGTCTACTTGCATGTGGCTGAACCACTTTTTTCAACTTCCATACAAAATACCTATAGTAGAACATAGGAAATCAAATATAAATATGAATACATAAACAATAACATAATTTAATATTAATGAAAATACTTCTAAGAATTTAAATAATAATTACCTATATTATTCTTATGCAATATTTAAAATCCTTAATATACTATACCTATATACACAAACCTAATAATATACAATATATACATAATTATGCACCCAATTAAACACATCTAATAATTTATAATAATATTGAATTGCTACTTAGCCCTCTTCCTCTCTCCTAATTTTGCTGTGCCCGACAGGGTCCATATTGATCTTTTACTTGTTATACCATCTATGTAATACATATGGAATGCAATAAAGAATTGAGTATTGAGTATTGAGTATTTTTTATGTTGAAAAATCCTTATTAAAAAAAACCCAGTCAGTAATAGGTATATTTTTTTCTATTATTTAGCAAACCATACCAAGAAATTTAAAATGAGAGATAAAATCAATTTTTTATTTTATGATTATACAATATCTTCATTAAGTAAATCAAAGACGAAATATACCATATTTTCGAGAGTGCAAAAGTGATGCAACTATTAACAGGTACTGAACGGTTTAGCACCACGAAAACTATTCTTTTATAGTCAGACAGACTTAAATCTTTCAATGATTTCAAGCTTTCTCACAATTAGATGAGTAATTGACAAAAGAGGGTTTTTTTCGTGCACGGACCCTTATTTACATCGGCGGCGAGTATTCGTTTGTCACAGCATTCACAGCGACAGGAGCTGTCAAAGGGAGAGAGTACTTGCTTAGCGATGCTCGAGAACACACGCTGAGAGACTTACCTACGCTTGGTAGTTTGATACTACGCATACCAGCGAGTAATCGCTCATCGCCCGCCGTCGAGCACTTGCTGCTCGATGGTGATGTTCCAGGCATAAAGTCTCTAGAAACTTATTTAGGGCCAATTTTTCCATCTTCAGTTAGCTTTATCTGAGGAATACAAATTGAGGTTTGACAGCTTTGGTATAGAAAATATGTCAAACCGCCATAGTTATTCTTCAGATAAAAGTTATCTGACGATTGAAAAAGCGGTCCTTATTATAATAATTTCATCCGAGTATTATTTTTGATCTTAACTTTTTACTGTCCTTGCTAACCTTTCCTGTTATGTGTTATCATTATAGTATTAGTACCTGGGCGACCGAGCTCTGCTCTGGTGAAAATAGAAAATTCTCGTTTAAAATAGTACCTATAGGAAACTTCATACTAATCCATGTATAGTACCTACTTATTCCATGCTGCTATGATAGTAGGTACTTACTAATTCCATGCTGCCATGTCATTATTCATTATCTTGTTCTAAACTTTGGGCGACCGAGCTCTGCTCGGGTGAAAATACGGAGAAAATGAATTTTCCCAGATATGAGACTCTAGCTAGATCCATTTTTCGCCCCCGTAAATATTGCAACTTTCATCGAATTCGTTAGATTTCGAGAACTTGAGATAATAATATAATATGTATACAAATATTGCTCGTTTAATATATGGATAATGTAATATTCCACCGTTGTTTGATCCATCTTTTCTTCCTGGTAGCCGTTTCCCAAAATCTGTTTTTATGGCTATACTTTGGAACTACCTTTCAATATTTTTTCGTTTGATCTTAACAACCATCAATCTGTTGTTATTTTTTCGTTCCCTTGTTTGTGGAAAACTGTAGTTTCAATTTTTTTTCTGTACACACGGCTACACATCAAGCTATACATTTCTAGTTTATTTTGATCTCGCATTATATAGAATTTCCGTACAATGCGAGGTCAGTTTATACTGGTGTATAGCTTGATGTGTAGCCGTGTGTACCTAGTGAGATTATTGGAAAAATATTTAGTAATCGAGTTCTGTACGGGGACTTTTTTAAATTCCTCCTTACTTTAGCTCAAGGCTGCTCAACTTTTTTATCAGTCGGTCCAAAGTCCAAACGGACAATACAGATATTTCTGGCGGGCCACTGATGGTTACTATTTTAGTTACTTATTAATAAGACTTATTAAATATACACCGTACACGGACTCTCAACTTGACGGATGTTTTTAGGCTTGCGCGGGCCATTTAAAAATGGTCGTCGGGACCCGCGGGCATAGGATTGAGCAGCCTTGCTTTAGCTCAACCAAGCACTCCAAATTAATTTAAGTATTGAAGGACAACAACAAAATTGAACCCACATTTTAACAATGTTGCCAGTTCTTTCATTTCTTTATTGCTCAACCAGATTCAATGAAAAGTACCTATAGCATTATATTTTCACGTTAAATGATTATGCATGAGGGAGCAGCCCACAATCGTCTCCCCACGGTCCCCACCTGTTAGACTGTCCGACGCAACATTACCCAATTTGCGGTCGCCACACTGTTGTACCCCACATCGTTACACAGATACGATTCAGTGTTTTTGCAACAGCCTCCCTATATAGGCCATCCGGAAATTAAGTCATACCAATTTTATGTATTTTTTTTATTTTTGAATTAAAAACTTCTTTAGGCGCGTTGGGCATTTTAGAAATGGGAAAAAACAATTGAACTTGCGACACCGTTACCAACACCTCATTTTTGTAAACGCTATTCTGGTCTTTATATATATTAAGTTACGGATCAATAGTAAGTATTTTTACTTTAAAGGTTTTGTAAACGCGATTGTGCTCTTTATTTAGATAAGGTTACGGACCAATGTTCTATACAAGTATTTTTCTTCCAGCAAGGCGATCTTGTTCAAGTTTTCACTTCTGTCGGCACTCCTGGAGTGCCACTGATTTTTTACTAAATAACTTCACAACATAAAATATTATAAACCAAAGTTCCCCCGCCGCGACTGTCTGTCTGTCTGAACGCGATAAACTCAAAAACTACCGAACGGATTTTCATGCGGTTACCAATACACGGAGTGATTCACGAAGAAGGTTTATGTATATAATTCAGTAAGGTTTTGTATAAATTGGCTGGAATAAGACGATGATTGTTGAAGATATCGGAAACAATCATGGCGACTGGTAGCTTTACTGGCGTGCGCCGCGTAAACCAATAGAGTTATGTATATGAAAACAATGTATTACGGAATTAATACATTGTTTACCTGGATTAACGAGGGTACTCCCGGTAGTACACACGGCTACACATCAAGTTATACATTTCCAGTTTATGCTGATCTCGCATTGTATAGGATTTCCGTACAATGCGAGGTTAGCTTATACTGGATTTTATAGCTTGATGTGTAGCCGCGTGTACGTTCTCGTGATAGATTTTCCGACATCCGCGCAGGCGAAGCAAGCTAGTAGGTATTATTGTATTATATAAAAATGCCTTACCTAATAAATGAAATGAAATTGTTGATTCTGTAAATAGGATATCGGAATCACTTTTACAAGTCATATAATTTTTAAGCTATTGCATAGCTTTTATCGTGGGCTTTGAGCGCGGCGACCGAATCAAGAAATTCCGTAACGAAAAAAAACCTAACTCCGCCTACCGTGTAATGACGGTTCCCATGACAACGTGATGTTGTCATGGAAACGTAATTTTTGTTTTATGTCATCACGTCATCATCCCAAGTGTAGCGTTGACAAATAGGAAGTATGGAGGTTACAAATGCTATGCAATAATAGCTTTACCGCGGCAGTCCCCGACTGTCACAGGTTTTTTAAAATTAAAAATAAGCTAGATGAGTTAGGCGATTCCTATCTGACTACTCTGAGAAGAAAGGCCGAAACAAACTCAGAGGTCGCAGTCTCTTTTAAAGTCTAGACATAATCTTGGTCAGGTCATATGAGGACCATGTAGATTAATGTCTGAAAAGGTCTTTTGAGGAAAGAACCCCACAGATTTGAGTGGACCTGTCCAGTCAGTGCAAGCATTTGTCAGTAATCGTGGAGCTCAACTCAGAACTTAAGGAGCTCAACTCGACGAATTGGGTAGGCTGCATAAACTGCTGCCAGACCATCACTAAAATTAGCAGAGAAATAAAAATAATAACTAAACTAAAGAGTAAAGACTCAAAACAAAATATCTAATTCAATGTGTACCAAACATCACCTCATTAATGTCAGTTATAAAACGAAAACTTGATTGAAATTATGTTTCAGTACTAGCTTTTTGTTCTTACTTCTAAGTACCTACCTAATATTTACGTAATATATACGCTAACAGACATAAAATAATAATATGTACACACGGTTACACATCAAGTTTTAACTTTCCAGTTTAAGCTGATCTCATATTGTATAGGATTGCCGTACAATGCGAGGTCAGCTTATACTGGAAATGTATAGCTTGATGCGTAGCCGTGTGTACTTGCCTGCCGGGGGTTCGAAGAAAACCGATAGGGAAATCGTGGCCCCCTGGCAACACGGCAACTGAAGGAACACGGGTGGGTTTTAGTCAGTAAGAGTCTGACACGCCCTCCCGCTCCGCCCAGAGCGGGAGAAGTCATTTGATGATTTCCCACCCAAAAAAAAAAAAAAAAAAAAGCCGTGTGTACTTGTAAATAAAAAACCGGCTAAGTACGAGTCGAACTCGCACATGAAGAGTTCCGTACCACCGTACAATAATTATCAAAAAAACGCCGAAAAAAAACATTTTTTGCCCTCTTTAATTTTTTATTTTATTTTTATTTGTTGTTATAGCGGCAATAGCAATACACCATGTGTGAAAATTTCAACTGTCTACCTATTACGGTTCATGAGATACAGCCCGCTGGCAGACAGACGGACGGACAGCGGAAGCTTAGTAATGGGGTTCCGTTTAGCACCCTTCGGGAACGGAACCCAAAACAGGAGGGAAAAGAATCATAGGGCTACAAAAAATTCGTCCGCATTGAAATATGTAAGTAAATAAATAAGTACCTTCCTAAATAAATAAATATTTCATTGCTAGCCTTTTATAAGGTAAAAATAACATCATTTCATATTCCTTTGATGGCATTAGGTGAATACCTATTTCAAGTTATTTCAAGTTTCTTACTTAGTTCGTCTCCACTCTAAGTTTACATTAGTGATCTCACAGTTAAGTACAAGTAATACCATTGAGAAAATGAGAATTAACTTTAAGCAAATGTATTATTTACTCTCGTTTTCTTTATGTTTTGTTTGATACTACATGAGAGAAGTTGTTTTCACTTCAATAGATTTGAAAAAGGTTTCACAAGTCCAGCGTTTCATCTGACATTCAAAATGACATGATTACTTTGTAAAGTATTATATTATTTTAACTATTGTGAATGTGAGGACTATGTGCATATTATTTTTATTTCTCTGCTAGTTTTAGTGATGGTCTGGCAGTTTGAGTAGTTTTTGCGGCCTACCCAAATGTCCTTTCTTTGGTATTGTTCGTCGAGTTGAGCTCCTTAAGTTCTGAGTTGAGCTCCACGATTACTGACAAATGCTTGCACTGACTGGTCAAGTCCACTCAAATCTGTGTGGTTCTTTCCTCAAAAGACCTTTTCAGACACTAATCTACATGATCCTCATATGGCCTGACCAAGATTATGTCTGGGCTTTAAAAGAGACTGCGACCTCTGAGTTTGTTTCGGCCTTTCTTCTCAGAGTAGTCAGTTAGGAAACGCCGAAATCATCTAGCTTATTTGTAATATTTTTTTTATATGACGTGTAAACGTGATTCCGATATCCTATTTACAGAATAAACAATTTCATTTCACTAATTATAACTGCATAAAAGATACTTACCAACTGTGTAACTAACAAAAGTAAAGCTCCCTGTACCCTAATTGCGTACCTAACTTATTTTCGTAAACAATTTTGCCTAATTTGTTTCATTTTGACAGTTCAACAACATTCATTGCGTTATTTACGTTGTTGAGCAGATTTTTTTTCCAACTTATGAAGCAATGGATTAGAAATTTGTTTCAAATCGAAACAGATTGTAATTGTTGTATTACGCAATTAGGGTACTGGTCTAAAGAATAGCTCAAAGACCTTCGTTAAAATTGATATTCGATATTATTCGAAGTTCCGAACGTCAGTAATGCTCAAAGCTGAGCTCAGAATCAGAATATTTAATAACAGTGCCGAAACAGCTGTATTAATGCAATGCACTGACGACGATATTTTGACCCTGAAGGAAAACATAATTATGAAAAACTTGCTCTGAAATTAAATTTTATACATCATTATTCGGACTGAATTTTAATGTTTTTTTTTTTACATACAACGTATAATTGAAATAACTGAAAACCTCTTAAGGCGTGTACAGACTGTGCAGTAATGTCTAATGTAATGTATCGTGTAATGTAACGCGAATAGTGTAGATGGCGTACAAACGAGCACTGTGTTCGCGCTAGAAACCGACAGCCGATCAGCGCGAGCGCCAGCCCGAGCATAACATGTGCTCGTAGCACTACGCAGTGTGGACGCACGTCCACACGCAGAATTCGCATTACATTACACGATAAATAACATTACATATTACACGTGTCTGTACACGCCCTTCAATGGTCATTAGATACATTCATATTCATAGTGATGAGGTCTATAGGTACGAACAGTATTTCTATTTTCTTATTATCCCTCGGGTATCATCGCATTTCCGAATACAAACGAATGCTAATTTCCATGTCCATCAATTATTAGATTTATCGTGTATAACAATTTGAATTCAGAATTAAGTTTTGATTTCCATGTGAACTATATAGAACTGTAAAACTATTTTCCTATCTGTCGTGCCTGCAACTTTAGCAGCTTTCCTCCCAGTATTTTTTAAAATAAATTACATTAAGTTAAAAGAATATTAAGAACTCTATATACTTCCAAGTCGATTGAGAGCGTCCGGTCTGCACCAAGGGCAACTGATAGAAATCCGACAAATGACGAAACACGAAGTTTACCGAGGGACATTAAGAAAATAGAAATACAGTACTTAGTACACTTACATTTCGTCAGTTATGTTTAAGAGGTGGCTTCCTAAATTGTATATTAATTTGCATTAATATTCTGAAATAGTCACATACAACCAAAATGGAACTTTAATATATGAATAAAATCAAGATTAATCGGCTTTTATGTCTAAAATAAGTATTCACAGTAAGAAAATATAATTTATTATTCAGCCACAAGACATTTTTTCTCTAGATCAATTATTACTTTAGTTAAAAAAGAAATAAGAATCGAGACTTACGCCATTTAGTTCCATGCTCGAACACGATCAAAGAGCGCACGCGATATTCAACTTTATTACTGATGTGTTAGCGTTTAGCACATAGTGGAGTGGCGGGGTGCATGGGGGCAGAGCTTGCGTGGAAATTATCTTTAGTTAAGAGTGCCTGGTCTTAAGTCCAATGTAATAGGGGGCGAGTCTATTCCCATCAACCGGGCACAAATCAAGACTCCAGGCTGCTACTTAAAAATTGGTCAGATGGAAAAACCCAATAACACTTTGCCCAACCTGAGAATCGAAACCAGGACCTCATGTTCAGAGATATCAGCAGAACTGACGGGGTCCGCTAGGGCCGATGACTGCCGGGGTCGGCAACTAAAGGAACACGGGTGGGTTTTAGTCAGTACCTAAGAGTCTGATACGCCCAAGTTATTATTATTTTTTTTTAATTTATTTAATGATATTATAATACAGAGGTGTTAATTAATTCTAAACTCGCCAAACTTTTACGTTTGATGACGAGAGGCTTTGATAATATGTGTGTAATTTTCCACCCAAAAAAAAAAGGACCCATGTTCAGCAGTAGCGCTTGCGAGCACTAGACCAACGAAGCCGTAAAGTAGAAATACTTTACAAATGCCACCACAATTTTCATAATTGTGTCAAAAATACCAAAATCTGAAGACAAATCTCATAAGTTTACTCGAAACGTATTGTGACATCTGTTTATTTAGAAAACAACAAAGTATCGTAATTAAATAACTTCTCATATTTAATCAGTCGAGTCTGTTGACTGACAAAGTTATTTAAAGTTGTTTCTAATTAAATAAATATAAATATGAGCTGTTTATGTGGTTGTCTTTATTTATAAAGACTAGCGACCCTTTGCTCACGGTTTTTATGAATTGACAGAACATCGACAAATCCTTATTAATAAAAAAAGGGGAACTCCGGGAATGCCGATAGAAGTGAAATCTTGAACAATTAAAAAAAATACTTCCAAAACCTTTAAAGTAAAAACACTTGCATAGAACATTGATCCGTCACGTAATATAAATAAAGAGCACAATCGCATTTACAAAAATGAGGTGTCGGTAACGGTGTCGCGAGTTCAATTGTTTTTTCCCATCTCAAAAATGCCCAACGCGCCTAAAGATATTTTTACTAAAAAAAAAAAGTAATAAATGAAAATGATTGAAAAATGATTGAGTGATGATGAATATGTATAATTAATGTAAGTTAAATATTCAAATATTTTAAACCTAAATCTTTTGCAATAAATACTCTATAAATAATGGTGAAAACCGCATCGAAATCCGTTCCGTAGTTTAGAAGAACAACGCGGTCATACAGAGAGACACGAAAAGTGACTTGGATTTTATAATATGTATAAGATACTGTATAGATATAGATAAAAAAGAAGTATGATCATAAATGCTCCTACAGACAGGTGCGACGCGCCACCGTAGGCGCGGGCTTGCGGACGGTGAGCAATGGGTAGCTCGCCGTCGGATACAGGCCCGGGTCGACGGCGCGTTGTGTTCCACGCGCGCCTCAAAGAGATGTCAGCACAACTGACAGGGTCCGCTAGGGCCGATGCCTGCCGGGGTTGCGGGTTTGTCCGAAAGGGTTACCGTGGCCCCTAGCAACATACATGCAACTGAAGGAACACGGGTGTGTTTTAGTCAGTAAGAGTCTGACACGCCCTCCCGTTCTGCCCAGAGTTGGAGAAGATATTTGATAATTTCCCACCCAAAAAAAAAAGAATAAAAAAAACAGGTGTGACGTGATAGCGTGATGCGAATCTATAGTAGAATAATTTCCATAAAGTTTTCATAGAAATTGTTCTACTAGAGTCGCGTCGCGCCTGTCTTCGGGAGCCTTTACCCATGACGTCGGGGTTAAAATCTATTCACTTTATACTAGCTTCCACAAGCGGCTTTACCCGCGTGATAGGTATCTTTATAACTTGTAGCCTAAGTTACTCAGTGATATTATGGAATCCCACTGGTAAAAGAATTTTTGAAATCGGTCCAGTAGTTTTTGAGTTTATTCATTACAAACAAAAATATATTTTTTTTGTCTTCATAATATTAGTGTAAGAAACATTTTTGCTTTTCATGTTGATGTCTCTCTGTCATTAAACAATCATTAAACTTTTGTAAAAAACGTTTTAAAAAATCAATGAAATATTGTTTCAATGGCTTATTGATTTATCTACTTCACGTTAAAAACGGCCAAGACTTTATACTAAATCTGCATGCTACAATTAAATTAGCATAATCAGCCTATAATGTTCCCACTGCTGGGACACAGGCCTCTTCTCTGTGAGAGGGAGTGGGCCGTAATCCAACCACGCGGACCCAGTGCGGGTCGGTAGATGTCACATGTCTTCGAATTTTTGGTTCTAGGACATGCCAGTTTCCTCACAATGTTTTCCTTCACCGTTTTGAGAGCAGTGGTGGCACAACTCATAATTCGCGACCACTGGGCCACTACTGCTCTACAATTCAATTAGGCAAGCCGTAATACATCAAAGACATTCCTCTTTACATTTTTATTATCTTCTTAATAACTTGCTTGCTACATAAAAACAAGTAATAAAGTAAGGCAGGTATAATAATTATGAAAAATATTCCGAATAAATTGACAATGTACGAGCGACTTGGAGATTTCCAACAAGTTCAGAACGCTCGGGGCTATCACACAGACTTTGAAACTGCCTTTGCGAAATGATAAAACTTTTAATTCTGTGTTGAAATAATGAAGATACATAATTCAGCTTTTGATATTATGGAAGATGACGGTATTCAGATATGTTTATGAAAGTTAATGAATCATTAACCAATCGTTATAGGGACACAGTTTCTACAATTTAACTTGGATTAAAAACCTAATACGCTATCTATGAGATGCTTTTGTGTTATCATTATTTAATACCCGCATAAGTCTCGATCCCGTGGGAATATCCGGATAAAAATTATCTTATGTCCTAACCCAGGTCATGGTCTACTCATGTGCCAAATTTCATTCAAATCCGTTTAGCCGATTTAGCGTAAACGCGTAACAAACAAACTCACTTTCGCATTTATAATCCTAAATATTATAAATGCGAAAGTAAGTTTGTTTGTTACGCCTTCATGATAAAAAGGCTGAACGGATTTGGATGAAATATGGCACATATATAGATGATGCCCTGGAAAAGAACATAGGATACTTTTTTTTTTCCCACGGGATCGAGACTTATGCGGGTGAAACCGCGGGGCGCAGCTAGTAGTTATTATTACTAACTGCGCCCTGCGGTTTTACCCGTTTAAGTCTCGATCCCGTAGGCATATTAGGATAAAAATTATTCTATGTCCTAACCCAGATCATGGTCTATCCATGTGCCAAATTTCATTCAAATCCGTTTAGCCGATTTAGCGTGAACGCGTAACAAATAAATAAATAAACAAACTCACTTTCGCATATAATATTAGTTAGGATTTATAATTAATAACAATATTACCTGTCAAGTTTGTTCGCCTTCAATCAAGAATGTGAAGTAAGGTATCCTATTAATTGTTAAGAAAACTGATTACAAACTTAAATTGTCCGTACCTATATTCAAATAACAAATGTCATTCTTTGTCAGTTCTATTAAAAAGCTATAAACACGGCAAATTGACGTGGGACGTCAATTTAAGTAAAAAAAAAATATCCCTTGGCTGTAACATATCTTGGACTAATTATTAATTAATTCATTTATTTCAGACAAAGTCCATAAAAAACATTACATACATTAAATTAAAAACATAAAATTGATATAAAAATCACACACAATAAAATAATCCTCAAACATTCAATTGTAATAAATTTAAAATACATACACATGTCATTTTCAAATAAATTTAAAATACATACAAATGTCAATTGAAACTTAATAATATAAAATTGAAATAAAATTGAAATTGAAATAAAATTGAAATAAATACAAACAAATATCATCCAAAATGAAAACAACATAAATTACATAATACGAGGGGACGCGCTACTATGAAGCTGCATCCACCTCTGTAACAGGGGGAGATCCCACCGCTCGGACAATAATCAATATGCATTGATGTGAAATACTTTCGTTGTTAAGATTTATTTATTTATTTTACCTACACCCATGCTATAAAACCTCTATAAAACTTTCAGAGCTTATTGCCAACATTAAAACAGCCAGTGTCATAGTACCATTACCTCATCCCAATGAGTGATACAACGTTGTACTAAATTTCATTACGCAACTCGTTTCAACGTTTAGGCGGGGGACAGCAGCACCCGCTGCACGCATGTGTGTGTGATGTGCTGCTGCAGGCGACGTTCATTCGTGCAGTTGTACTGAATTTCGTGGGAATTTCTGTATTCTTGATCTTGAATTGTAAACACCCAATGGTTTCAGAAACTTTTATAGAGGATTCATATCATGGGTGTAGATAAAGTATTCTATGCAACTGTTATAATTAGGTATTAAAACAGTTGCATAAATAACTGTTAAATGGAACAATCGAAGCCAGTTACACTACTTAAACATATAATTTATTCAACACAGTCATGCATTCTTCTCACAAAAATTCAAACATTCTGACAGTATCATCTTCCATTCATTTGCAAATATATATATCAAGATCAGTGTTTGAATTCAGGAGAGCGTTAATAGCGGCTAATATCCGAGGAATAGGTGACTTGGAGTGTGCAACAGTACGGCAAGTTAGAACAGCCAGTAAGCAGTGTTTTTTTTATCGATTGGATATCGATACCCGCCAAGTCTATGAATCAATTTTATTTAACCCTGTATACCTACTGACTGACCATCCTAGACTTCATCATCATCATCATCATTTCAGCCGAAAGACGTCCACTGCTGAAATTTCTATATTAATGTCTGTAATTTTTATGGTGTACATAATAAAGAATATTCTATCTATTTCTATCTATCTAACATAGGCCTCCCCCAAACACCTCCACTTCGATCGATTCTGTGCTTTCCGCATCCAGCGGATTCCTGCGGCCTTCACAAGGTCATCGGTCCATCTTGTGGGAGGCCTTCCAACGCTACGTCTTCCGGTACGCGATCGCCACTCCAGAACCTTTCGGTCCCATCGGCCATCCGTTCTGCGAGCAATGTGCTCTGCCCATTGCCAATTTGGCAATTCTTCGGGCAATGTCGGTTACCTTGGTTCTCCTGCGGATCTCCTCATTTCTGATTCGATCACGTAGACCTAGACTTATCGATAGGAAATGGTCCATATTTATATAAATCGTTACAATGACAAACAGAAGAGAGGATTGGACTTTTATTTCAAAAGGCTTTGCTATAAACTTCCGCCAGGTTCCGGAGAGTCTGAGGCTCAATGCATGTTGTGTGGAAAATCAACTTGAATATTCGCTATGTTGCTATGAGTAATCCTTTAGGAAATTGGTTGCAAACATGTTGCAATGCTATAGTCATCATCTTCCTGCCCTTGTCTCATGGTACGTGGGGTTGGCGCACACGTTTTCTCTTTCCACTCTCCCCTATCAACCGTCACACTATCATTCACTCCCTTCTCTTTCATATCATTCCTCACACAATCCATCCATATTTTCTTTAGCTTTATGTTGTAAAGCTAGTGCTTGTTTATTATTCTCAACAACCTACATCATTGAGCTTTAATCAGCGGAAAAAAGAACTACGATGGCCTCATTTCGGTTATAAATGTGAGATGCGGATGTCCGTAATGACATGCACGATCCACACATAAGAAAAAAAAAGTCTTATTTAGTGATAGCAGTCAAATACTTCTGTCCTGACGTCCAAATTAATTGAATAAAGCTGTATAATAAAGAAATCTATATACAAATGCCGGCGTCTCGTCTCGCCATACAAATAGGACTCAGCGGGGCGCCTGATATGATCGGAGTGAATTATCACGTCGTTCTACTGACATGGCACTCTCGAAATACTATAGAAGAAATGTGGGTACCGTTATTGAATAATTTTTGGGTGGAATAATGGGAAACTTGAGTTTTTGATTATAGTATTGTGGCTGTGAATTAAAAATAAGGGAAATTCAATCATTTGGTAACACTAAAATGAAGTCAAAGTTTGAACCGTTTTGGGTTTTTCTCTTTGCTCAGGTTGATGACATTTCTGAATGCACCAAAAGCTGTTTTGTGTAAAGGGTGTGGGAATTTGGCACGTTGCATTCTGCTTCCTTTTGATAATTAATTTCTATGAAATCCTCTAATTATGATTAGGATTCTAAATACTCACAGATGTAGGTTAAATACACTTATGTAGCAATTTGTCCACGCGAGCTTGAAAAGCTTTCAAAGTAATTCTATGCAAAGTTTAGTTCAACATAAAGTTAAATAGGTAGTAATTACAAGCTAGAAACTCGCCGTCTAAATAATTCTAGTTGAATGTTGCGACTTGTTCCAAATACTTGTGTTAATTATGGTTATGTATACAGAGTAACTTAAATAACAACCTACACAATTTATTAACATATCTACATAATGACAGAAACTTTAGTTTTGAGCCCAAGGGCTGCTGACTCAAAAGTTTGAAGTTATTAACTTAATTTCAACTTAGAATCACCATTAACAGTGATAGCCTAGTGGTGTGACAGTCGGACTGCCAAGTCATATGTCTCGAGTTCGAACCACGCACGCATCTCTGACTTTTCGGATTCATGTGCGTATTGTATAATTTAGCAAATGCTTCAAAAATGGTGAAGGCTGAGAGATACTTCTCGACGGCATATAAAGCCAAGTCAGAAGCCCATGGGTGGCATAAAAACTTTGACACCAGGCTAGTCAGTAACCACACCAAAAAGAAGAAGAACAGACTAGCCTTTTAAACCTGAGTCTAAAATCTAAACCGAAATATCGAATTTATTGTCTTACATAGAGCGACTCCACTGTGACATTAATTGGTAACCCAATTACAGGAGCATAACACTAATTCCTACCATATGTCACTGTTTAAGAACGCGGCGACGCATGAATTGTCCATACAAACGTAATACCTAAATCATTTGCAATTTGAGCATATTTCCACCATATTGTTTGTGAAAAATATTAAGTTTTCATTCATCATTTTTGGTATTACGGAACAAATCCAAATTTATCATAAATTTTCGAAAGCTAGTAGTGCTATCGCGTCAAGCAATAATTGTCAAAGTGTGCGTGGTAGTATTGCTCATCATCATCATCATCAGCCTATAATGTTCCCACTGCTGGGACACAGGCCTCCTCTCTGCGAGAGGGAGTGGGCCGTAATCCACCACGCGGGCCCAGTGCGGGTTGATAGATGTCACATGTCATCGAATTTTCGGTTCTAGGACATGCCGGTTTCCTCACGATGTTTTCTTTCACCGTTTGAGAGCAGTGGTGATGAAATAATTTACACAAAGTAAAGCGCCTGTCTGGGTTCGAACCCACGACCTACAACTCGTAAGTCGCGGCCGTTACCACTGGGCCACCACTGCTCCTGCACCACTGCAGTATTGCTCACTGTAAGTGTATATCGCTCCGACAGGCACTCACACTAGCGCAATGTGCTTGGAATTGAATTTTGCAAACATCTCGATTTGTAGTTGCGAGCCGTTTTCGCTAAAATGTGATGAAATGAGCATTCTGGCAATAGTATGGCTAGTACTGTCCGTGTGATATTAAAGCGAGCCGTCCACCGCCAGCTAAACTAAGTTAGTTTAGTTTAGGTCGCCAGTTTTTCATGAATGAGGGGTCCACCCACATGTATGAAAAACTGGCGACATAATTTAGCTAGCGGTGGACGGCTCGCTTAATCGTTAGCATATGGTACGGTACGGTGATGTTAGATGTCATAAAATCCATAATGCAGAGAATGAGAGAGAGCTGCATACCTATGGAAGCATCTTGACCGCAAAATATTAACATTAGTAAGAAAGAAAGAAAGAAAAGAAAGAAAGAAAAAACGTTTATTTGCGGTAAACATGACGCAAGAAAAAAATATTATATTACAAAAATGAGAAAAAGTTGGGGGAAACATGCGTCACATCCACGCAAATCGGCTATCGCTCAGCATTATGCTACGACCCTGTGCAAGACAGAGCCCCAGCGCTGGTTTTCAGCGACAGCCGGCGCCGACGTAATGACGTCGACCGGTGCAGCAAACAAATATAAATACGCTGTACCAGTACAGCGTATTTAATGAAAAATAATTTAGATGCAACTAAATACACAACGGATATATAACTGATGAATATAACTGATATACTAAATAGATATAAAAGATAAAAAATTAATAGACATACTTTATTCTATGTTACGAGAATATCATCCTCAAAAAACGTTTTACGTTTTATATAGTGGCAACATTTCGACGCGTCCTATTAAACCAAATTGTGATTGAATTTTGCAAACATCTCGATTTGTAGTTGCGAGCCGTTTTCGCTAAAATGTGATGAAATGAGCATTCTGGCAATAGTATGGCTAGTACTGTCCGTGTGATATTAAAGCGAGCCGTCCACCGCCAGCTAAACTAAGTTAGTTTAGTTTAGGTCGCCAGTTTTTCATGAATGAGGGGTCCACCCACATGTATGAAAAACTGGCAACATAATTTAGCTAGCGGTGGACGGCTCGCTTAATCGTTAGCATATGGTACGGTACGGTGATGTTAGATGTCATAAAATCCATAATGCAGAGAATGAGAGAGAGCTGCATACCTATGGAAGCATCTTGACCGCAAAATATTAACATTAGTGAATTAAGTTCTAAAAAGTATTTAATTAAATGCTATTTAATATTTAAATCAGATGGCAACATTAAATGAATGAAGAAATCCAATTCGCTTTAAAATAGCTTTAGACGATTAAGATAAATTATGAATGCCTATTTTAAACAAAAACACAGACTGTGATTTTGTAAAGCATGCAAATTAACTTAAATTAATCAACGACCTTCTTTGAAACAGCTTATTCTGTCAAAATGGACTGTTATTTGATACCTATTAAACATTTATTAGTCGGTAAATGAGATGTTTTAAAATATCAGACGCTTTGAGCGAGGACGCCCACTTAAAAAATAAATCTACGGTGAAGGTTGCATAGACGATTTTAATCAATTGATTATGTAATAGGTAAGATTAATGAGATTAAAACCGCTATAAATGGCTTTTGTTCACCAATTCTTTTTGTCTGCTGCAGTCAATCAATTCAGTATTTTTCTGAGTTTATAATTATATACTTATGCATAGGTACTATCGAAGAAACACAGTAAGGACTATTCTTGCTTGCAGCGCTCGACCGCTATAGTATCACTTACCTACGAAAAAAAAGGGTCGTGTGCACGGGATTTTGTTTTCAAATTGGTTAGGTATGCGTTACCCCGATGGTGGGTACATACATTTATGTACGTATGCTTTAGTAACTACTCTGTACCTACGAGGTTAGATTTGGAGTCGTTCTGTGTAAAACCGACGTTACTGGTTAGACTGGCAGCTACTAAAGACTATTAAGTATGTTAATTAAGATGATAGTGGTAACTTAATAAAAAGTAAATAACTTACTAAGTAAGTAATTTACTTTTTTAGTTTTAAGCCCAAGGGCTTAAAACTTTAAAGTTGCTGTAATTGTAGGTGCTTACTTATAAAGGTATACTTATGATAATAATGGTTGTAGCTTCAGTAACTTCTGTAAGTCTACTTGGGCATAACTTGCAAAAAAATTTTTGGAACAAGTACTACTCAACTAGATTATTTAGACGGGGATTTTCTAGCATCTAATTACTACCAAACTTTACGTTGAACTAAACTTTACATATAATTATCAACGTTGAAAACTTTTCAAGCTCGCGTCGACAAATTGCTACCTATATAAACCAGTGGGTTTACTCTTTAAGGTCCAGTATCCACCAAAGCGGAGAGGAGATGTGTTTGAATAAACCAATCCGATTTCGTTATTTCCACATCTCTTCTCCGCTTAGCTTGGGTGGAAATGGATCAAGCGAAGAGGAGAGGAGATGTCTCATTTTTAGGGTTCCGTAGTAAACAAGGAACCCTTATAGTTTCGTCATGTCCGTCTGTCTGTCTGTCTGTTCCCGGTCTAGCTCCGAGACCCTTAGTACTAGAAAACTGTAATTTGACATAGGTATACATATTAATTACGCCGACAAAGTGGTAAAACAAAATTATGAAAAACATTTTTTTTTAGGGTACCTCCCATACACGTAAAGCGGTGATGTTTTATTTTTTATCTCATGGTGTGGGGTATCATTAGAAAGGTCTTACAAAAACATTATGAGTTTGTGAATACCATTTTTGGATTCAGGGATTCGTTTGTAAAATATTAAGCTTTAAAGTGCTAATTTTTGTTAGAGTCAAGTGTCCCCCCCCCCCTGCCAGCTAAATGGTTGGTTTTGGATGTGTGAAAAAAATCACAGCAGTAATTTATATAACGAAATTAAAAGAAAAACTATTACAGCTAAGTAGGCTTTGCTAGTTATCGAGTAATAATCGACCAACTTAACTTTGCAGTTGCAAAAACATGTTTTCCCATACATTCCGTATGGGAGAACATGTTTATCAACTACAAAGTTAAGTTTGTTTTTGGGATAAATTCATCCCAACTACGGAACCCTTCATTGTGCGTGGTCCGACATGCACTTGGCCGGTTTTCTATAGAATTTTGTGCGGCGAGCGAGCAAGCGGCGGGGCAGAGCGGAGAAGTGTCCAGTCGGGCAGCCGGGCGGCGCACGGGCTCGCGCACCCCGCACCCCGCTGCCTTCTCCCCGCGCCTCGCACACCAGAAAGCGTTATTCGACTGGTTTCGATCTCTCACAGCTCACATCTCTGCTACACAAAGCTCACATCTCCTCTCCGCTACACTTCTCCTCTCCGCTTAAGTGGAAATAACCTGCCAGCTTCGCAGCACATCTCCTCTCGTCTCCTCTCCTCTCCGCTTTGGTGGATACCGGGCCTAAGTCCGTCAACGAAGATACGGACCCGGCCGAAAGTAGTTGCTCCGTCAAAACAAGTGACAAATTCAATTTTCGAATGAATGAAATGCACCGATCCCAGCGTGGTTTAACCAGACTCGATAAATCGAATGAACCCCAAGATTTGCACTAGCTACTGGAGCCTCATGTGTCATGGTGCTACATAGGCCATTGCATATCAGGGAGTAGACCGGGAGACGCGGTAATGTTAGGGAAGACGTGCCCTCAGGATAAGGAAGGATTTGCGAGCCGTACCGGATATGCATCCTTGAGTAGGCAATGGACTCGGGCCCCAAACTAATCTAATGATGATACGGAGTAAAAAACGCCCGTACCTATCTTCGGTATAAACCACGGATTTCGTGTTTCAAAGTCAAAGTCAAAGTCAAATCATTTATTTCAAATAGGCCCATGTATGGCACGTTTGAACGTCAAAAATTACAAAATAATAAAATTGATTCTAGTCGCCCCTTCCAAAAGGTAGTTTTTGTATGGAGAAGAATGGGCAAGAAACTCCACCGTTACTCTTTTAAAATGTTTTACAATATTGTTCGTATATGTACGTACATTTGTTAAATAATTATTATATGTGAAGACGATGCACCTAGAATAAAATTACTATACCACAATAGGTAAAAAGAATTAAAAATGAAGCAACGATAGATAATTTAATTTGTGATAGATACATGGTTCTCACATATTTACAAACATTGTAAAAGTAGACGATTTTCCTAAAATTTTACAATTAATAAGTCAGTGTGTAAGAAAGTAATCACAGAATGTAAAATCAATGTCATAAAAACACAAATTAATAAATTTTACAATTAAATTAGCAACCAGTTTGATTTTGTCTTGATTCTAAATTGTCCTATGGAGCAGGACCAGCATGTTTCCAAGCACTCTTATCTTGGATATAATCCTCTAATTTGTAATATGCTTGTTTACAAAGTGTACTTTTTATATGAGTTTTAAATTTTCTTTCATTTAATTGCAATATGACACAAGGTATTTTGTTGTAACATTTAACACAGTACCCCAGTTTAATAATAGTATGAGTACTATGAGTAGGTACCTAACACTTCATCGTCAGAGAAAAAATGAGGCATATCTATAATAATACAGTGATTGCATTGAATAATCACGCATTTCGTTGACAAATCTCAAGGTAAACGCTTTCCATTTTTCCTTTCTTGTATTTTATTGACGAAAATCCAGTCAATCTCAGACGGGAGTGAACTCGTGTCGCTAAATTAAAGGGTAAATGTTTTGACCTTTGACAAATCATACGATTCCTTTTCATATAGACGCTTTTGCCTGAACTTGATTGCATGTTGACCTTTACCATAAGAAGTAATGGAATTTTCTATATTTAGGAATGGCATTTCAGGACGTGGGATAAAATTATGCATACGAATAAGATAAAATAATAAAAATCTCGGAACATAATTCTGTTTCGTAAAAAGAACTGGCTATGTTTAGGGTTTATTAGCACTAGTACAGGCTCGAATACTAAAGTTTTTTGGTCATGTCTCCAGGCGGAATAATGACTCCATAGAGCGTCTAGTGGTGCAGGGCAGAGTGGAAGGTAATAAGCCACGCGGCCAATGAGGTGGACCGATCAAATAAAATCCGCGGTTGGAGGCCCTGTTAATGAATGCGCTAGACTGTTATGTAACAGAACCAGATGGAGGGAGATCGTGAGGCGGGCAACGACTACACCTGCGATTGAACATAGTTTATTGTGGCCACGACCGCTCTGTCAAGAGCGATACGAAGAAGAAGAAGATGTTTAGGGTTGGCATTTCAGGATCATTGTGCACAGTAGTGCACGTTATAAGAGAAATTATAAAATACTAGTGGACATCACGCGGGTTCACCCGTAGTTCTCGTTCCCGTGGGAGTACGGGGATAAAATCCTATCTTACTCTCTGATAATGTAGATATCCATTGCTGAAAGAATTTTTCAAATCGGTCCAGTAGTTTTTAAGTTTATTCGTTACATACAAACATACAAATCTTTCTTCTTTATAATATTAGTAAAGAAAGGTCGTTAGAAACTAATTTCATGGAAAAGATTTTACACTTACAGATTATTTTTTCATTAAAAAGATAAGCAATCTACCTATTAGTTACTTACCTATAGAACTTAACACTTCCAATGCAAAAATTTTAACATCAATAAAGCGATTTTAAAAAAAAACACGTTGAAAGTCCTTAAATGGACAAAGTTTATATTTATAGACGTCCAAACATTTTATCTCGTTTCTTATCAGCGTAGGTATTCAGTTGATAAATTAAACATGGTCGGCAAAAAACCGCATTAATATTGGTGATAAATAATAATGAAGCTAATAGAATAAAATCTTATGAACTAAAGCTATTAGTGCTCGTAATTAATTCCATTTGCGTCCACGTGGGGACAGCACTGAGCTAAAACGGTAAGGGATCTTCCCTTCAGAAGGGTGACCATAATTATGTGTAGTGTGAGACATGTTCATTAAATTATGACAATGTATATTATTTGTAGATTATTTTGCCTGATTATTTCGAAAATCATTTAACGGAATTATTTTAATACTATTGATTAAATATTCAATGAAGTGTCATAATAATTTGCACGACCAAAATTAATGTTCTGAATACGAATGACTAAACTACATAAAACAGGTTTCGGCAACACCTTTTTTTCGGCTAGTTATAAATATTATCAAGAAAACTTTTTAACACGACAAAAAATACTCAAAAAATAAAACCAAAACTGGTAATACAACTCAAAATTACCTACATATTTGTTGTTGGCTTTAGACTCTTTTCGCTCAATCCGGTTCAGAATAAATCGATCTCGGTGTTTGTCGTAAAACAACTTTGACTATCCACAACGCGCAATGTTTAACAATTTCGTCCGATCCCTTGTAAACTGATTAAACTGTGAAAGTCAAAACATCAAAGATGACAGTAAAGGTTATATAAAAGTAAAGCTACTTGATTTTTTCCGACGACATCGCTTGAATTTAACCGTTCGGGGACCATTGTATCCAAAATACTATGGTCTGGTAATAATAATGGTAGTAATAATGGTCTGGTATTCGACCTATTGATTTAATAATCTTGCAATTTGAAAGATTTTACAACCACGCATGGAGATGGTTAATTCAGTGGAGTTACCTGGACTACTACGGGGTCCCAAGCAGTACATAGCACATAGCATTTAAAGTTTAAACTATGGTTTACCTGTTGCTATATACATAAACATCCAGTGTAATTTATTTAAAGGCACTAATACGTGATTTTTATCAAAAAAGGTCTTATTGTCTCTTATGTCTCTTATAGGTGGGTATGCGGGCAAGAAGATCAGGAGATGTAAGCAAATGAAAGTCAACAATATTCTGAAAAATCAAAAATCTCTGATCACACTATGGAATGAACAATAATATAAACGACGTTCTCCCGAGTACGTGAGGTGCGTGCGCACATCGATCAACTTACTACACTACACCATGATCACCTTTATCCCAGTCGCCATATAACATCGTCATTAAATTAACCAATACCGGCTTCGATCCATCTTTGCGATCTCTCTTTTTTTGACATTTGGCCGCCTTCAGGTGGGATTACGTCAAGTTGACAGCTGTCATAATCGTTCTAAAATCAACTCCGTGAGTTTAGCGTCGTAAAACCTTCAGACGCGCCGTCATAATATCGCTCATTTGGAGAAACGACGATGTTTCTCCAAATGAGCGATATATCTAAGATTGTGGGTGAAAAATAAATTGCATGATTAAATGACACAATTTGTTTCTTTTCTCTTTTGCGAGCATTTAGACAGCTTTACTCACGCCCTGCAATATTAGATAAACCATCTATTGACATGACACTAATACACAAACATCGGAAAAATCGGAAAGTCTGTCCAATCTGTGGGTGTAAACACAACCCTAAACAAACAGATTCGACGGCAAAATTCAGTAATTGTCTCACTTAGTTCGCAAAACGATGGTGACCGTACTTAACCCTCTCCAGCTAAAAATAGCCGTGTATTCATTGAGCCAATTCATGTGGAGTTAATTCTTGTTGCTCATGGAGGCTTTCATCACAGCTCGGTGTTATGGAAATGTTTTATTTTTAGCCATTTAGCCTACTTACGCAAACATGTGCTATAAATGTTGATCTACTTTTATGTTGTCGCCCATGTGTCTCATTTACCAATAAATTGAATGAAACAGGTTTATGAATATGTAATTTGGTTGCTTTATATATTAGTATTTATATAGGTTACTATTTTTTAACGAAATCTACATAAATGACAGGATTGAAATGATAATGCATACCGTGGTCACTATTCCCTATTTTCTTAATGTCCGTCGAGAATCATCGCATTTCCGAATACAAACGAATGCTAATTTCCATGTCCATTAATTATTAGTTTTATCTTGTATAATAATTTAAATTCAGAACCAAGTACTATATTGTTGTTTTGTTTCGATTTTCGTGTGAACCATATAGAGCTGTAAAACTATTTTCCTATCTGTCGTGCCTGCGACTTTAGCAGCATTCCTACCATTTTAATAAGTTAAAAGAGTATCAACAACTCTATGTACTTCCAAGTCGATTGAGAGTGTCCAAATCTGCACCAAGTGCAAAGGGCAATTGATAGAAATTCGACGACTGAAACACGAGGTTTGCCGAGGGTCATTAAGAACATAGTTGTACTCAGTACATATTTATTAATAGTTTTTCCTCGCGAATTCGTCCTCGTTTCTTGCTTCGTATTTTTTGTTCCCAACCCACCCCGTCGCATCGCATCGCCCGTCCGCGCTCTTACTTCGTTTTTGCTTAGCGTTCTTTCTGATGTTTTTTGTTTTTGCTCGGCTCCTAAGGGTCCTAACGTAATAGTAAATGATTTAAAGCCTTCCTCAAGAATTGGGCTAACAAATGCAAAAAAAAAAACAGACCTGAAAACTTGAAAAAAATCGGCACCGCGGTAATCAACGCGTTGATGTCTTTTACTCCACGGTGTCGGTAAATTTCGTTAGAGTCGCGAAATCAATGGTTTAGTCCCATCTCAAAAATACCCAACGCGCCTAAAGAAAATTTCACTTTAAAAGTCAAACCTGACTGGTAGTTTCAAATTTATTATTAGTATAGATATGGATACATAAAGAATTATAGATGTAGTAAGTCTAGCAGTAATTTATCTTACAAAGAATGTGCGCAAAGCCAGCAGAATATTAGAAACGGACTAAATCCTAGCATATCTTGATTTCCCAAGGGCTCCTGCGCAAGAAGGTCAGACAGCTTACTCTACGTCAAATTAAATTAGACAAATAATCGCTAAAGATGATCTAATTTAACTAAGAGATGTGAAGACCAAAAAAGGTAAAATTTACAACAAGAACTAGAAAAACGTATGAAGAAAAACTTTTTTACAAAAAACATAACCGACTTCCAAACTACAAAGTGAAAAATAACTTTAATTTCGGAAGTCGGTGTCTTTGGATCAGATCAGTATTTTAGTTTTTTGACACCGACTTCCGAAATTAAAGTTATTTTTCACTTTGTAGTTTGGAAGTCGGTTATGTTTTTTGTAAAAAAGATTTTTTTTCACTTTTTAGTGGGTTGGATTGTAATTTATCTAAGTTACAATAGCCTTATGTCAACTGCTCATCAAAAATACCCAAATCGCTATAGATCTGCCTTTAATATTTGAAGAGTTCCCTCTATTTCTCCAAGATCCCATCATCAGATCGTGATCAAAGGACAATGGGACCAACTTGAAAGTGTACCCTTTCAAACAAAAAAAAGAATTTTTCAAATCGGTCCAGCCGTCTTCGAGTAATCGGGGAACATACATAAAAAAAAAAAAAAAATCCCAACGAATTGAGAACCTCCTCCTTTTTTTGAAGTCGATTAAAAAATATAACAACCGGTTCTTGAAAGGATCTGACAAATTTAAGTTCACTGCTGTGTTTTGTCATTGGCTGACCATGTGGTGACATCTACATCGCCACATATGAGCTACACATGATACCGACGTCACGCAAAAATCCTGCATCGCGCGCGCAAGCAGGGTTTACCGCGCGATTAACATATGTATACAGGGTGGCAGGGACATCGACGCGACAACTGTTACCATGGCTTCAGTACATGATTCTGAACCCCCTCCCTGCGTTGAAATTTTTCGTTAGATATATAAAAAAATGGCAGTGGCACTCTGGGAGTACCAACAGAAGTGAAAATTTGAACAAGATCGCCTTGATGGAAGAAAAATACTTGTATAGAACATTGGTCCGGATCTTATCTAAACAAAGAGCACAATCGCATTTACAAAACCTTTAAAGTAAAAACACTTGTATAGGACATGAAATTTTTCGACGGTTATTTTAAAAAAATCTGCTGTTCCATACGTTTTGACCGCGTAGGTATTGATTGCACTTTACTATGAAACAGCAGATTTTTGTTTATAACCGACGATAAATTTCAACGCAGGGGTGTTCAGAATCATGTACTGAATCCATGGTAACAGTTTTCGCGTCGATGTCCCTCTGCCGCCTTGAGGAGCTTGTGGCTAAGTAATAACAGCTGCATGGGTCGATCGATCAGGTTAAGCTACGCTTGCCGCGGTTGGTCCGTGGATGGGTGACCATCTTTACATACCGAGACCCCTCCGTGCCTCGGAAAGCACGTTAAGCCGTTGGTCCCGGCTGTCATTTGTAGATCTTTGACAGTCGTTACGGGTAGTTAGAAGCCCAAAAGTCTGACAACCAGTCTTACCAAGGAGTATCGTGTTACCTAGTAACTAGGTTATGGAGGTCAGATAGGCAGTCGTTCCATGTAAAATACTGGTATTCAGCTGCATCCGGTTAGACTGGAAGCCGACCCCAACATAGTTGGGAAAAGGCTAGGCAGATGATGATGTCCCTCTGCCGCCTTGTATAAGTAAAACGTCCCGACATCAATCGTCGGGCAGTGCTCACCAGACACAACACCCGTTTGGTCGGAAGATCTTCCCATTTCTATGGAGGATGAGTGAACTTAACACCCTGATCCACATAGCCCTATAACTAAAATAACTACAGCCAATAAAACCACTTGAATTGATTATGACAGTGAGCTTTTTATAAACCAAACAAGTATATTGGGTATTACACACTATTTTCCTTCTTCTCCGTACTTTCCTCCGTTGATCTCGTGGTCACAAGCGACTGCTTAGCTGTCCTGTTTACAATTCCCGGGACGGGCAAAGTGTTGTTGGGTTTTTCCATTAGGAATGTCTTAGTAACAGCTCGGAGTTTGGAAGTTGGCGGTGTGATACCCTTGTGCCTCGGAAAGCACGTTAAGCCGTTGGCCCTGCGCCTTATCTCTCTCTCCGGTCGTGTCGGATTGCCGTCCCATCGGACTATGACAGTGAGGGAAGAGAGAGTGCACTTGTGTCTGCGTATATACTTGTGCATTATAATATCTCCCGCACCGAGGGTTGGTCTTCGCTGAGACTGGTCATCATGGCCGAAATTCGGTCTTATGACTATCCTCAAAAGGCCAGTCCGGATGCTGCTTTTTGTCTGGAATTTAGAGTTTTGACCCCAAAATTTGTTTCGTCATTCTTGTCAGGGGTAGTCAGTTAGAAAATTCTAGCTTTTTTTTTTAATGTGACTTGTAAATGTGATTCCGATATCCTATTTACAGAATAAACAATTTCATTTGATTTCTTTCGACAAATCATGCAATGCTGATTTATTTAACAAGGCAATCAATCATATTTTAAGATGATATTTAACATTAACAAGACATTCAAATTCTCGTAGTGACAATAGATTTCGCTCTGAGCCGCCATTTTGCAAGATCGAGCGTTTTCAACAACGTGGCAAAACTTTCCGGATTTCCAGAAGCTCCCAAAATAAATCCTGCCATTCCCAATAATGTCCTATAAGAGAATCTTACCCAACTCAAATCTGTGCAATACAGCGTATATCAGAAATGTGTTCAATACAAATGGGTCGAGTAGGTTTTGAAGTTTAGTATGAGAGACGGCTGATAATTTTTTGTGATTACGATGTAGGTCCCATGGAGAATGTTGTTCAGTTTGATGGTATGTACCACACCCTTAAATAAGATAAGATAAAGATTTATTGACAAAAATGGTTGAACAAACAACACCATGCGTATACAATAATAGCGTATTACAATTATATAACCTTTCGTGTTGTCTGTCTTTGTAGGAACTCTGGTATATCTAAAGAAACATTTAACTTGTGTTATGGACACAAATTTCTGATACACACTGCATACAGGGTGGCAGGGACATCGACGCGAAAACTGTTACCATGGATTCAGTACATGATTATGAACGCCCCTGCGTTGAAATTTAAAATCTGCTGTTTCATACATTTTGATCGCGTAGGTATTGCACTTTTCTATGAAACAGCAGATTTTTGAAGTGAAAACTTCTTTAGGCGCGTTGGGCATTTTTGAGATGAGAAAAAACAATTACCTCGCGACACCGTTACCGACACCTCATTTTTGTAAACGCGATTGTGCTCTTTATTCATAATACGTTACGGATCAATGTCCTATGCAAGTGTTTTTACTTTAAAGGTTTTGTAAACGCCATTGTGCTCCTTCTTTAGATAAGGTTACGGACCAATGTTCTATACAAGTATTTTTCTTCCACCAAGGCGATCTTGTTCAAATTTTCACTTCTGTTGGTACTCCCAGAGTGCCACTGCCATTTTTTTAAATATATCTAACGAAAATTTTCAACGCAGGAGGGTTCAGAATCATGTACTGAATCCATGGTAACAGTTTTTGCGTCGATGTCCCTGCCACCCTGTATAGCTTTGCACAGTGAGTTAGTGTCACTAGTCTGAAAGCGTCCCCTGTGGATGGCTTTTATCCCCAAATTGGATTAATTATCGCT
Source organism: Agrochola lychnidis (assembly GCA_963680765.1). Classification (NCBI taxonomy): domain Eukaryota; kingdom Metazoa; phylum Arthropoda; class Insecta; order Lepidoptera; family Noctuidae; genus Agrochola; species Agrochola lychnidis. Next base: position 8,423,943 of record OY796863.1, on the reverse strand, counting down.
TACGGACGAACAACAGAGGGGATCGAACCATTGTAGTCTGTTTATAGATTTTTACTATTGCGTTTTGTTAAATCGGCTTGGCGTTTCGTGATAAAAGCCATGTTTTGGGTTAAAGCGATAATTGGCGAATGGTTATGGGAATTTACAAAATAAAAATAAAACAGTGTTTTATTTCAGGCAAAATCCCCATGTACAAAAAATAGAGTAAAAAACAGCAAAAACATAAAAATTAGGCATTTAAAAATTATCATTAATATCATTTAATAATTTTTTTTATAGGTGTTTATGAATTTTGTTTGTAATTGTCATTATTGAAATGCTTATAATACCTACTAACTAGGTTCTGCCCGCGTGAAATTTATTGTTTTATTAAAATTATAAAATATAGCCTATTAGCATATGCTCGGCTCCTTAGGGTTACGCCGGTGTGATGTTAAATAGCCAACCTTCCTCAAGAATTTGGCTATCAAATGCAGAAAGATTTTTTCAAATCCGACTGGTAGTTCTAGAACTACCAGTCGGATTTGAAAAAAAATGATTCAGTATCTATGGGAGCATCTAGCCATCTCTAGAATCTACTGAATCATTTAACCAACTTGATTTTACATTAGATCTTGGTTTTTCAAAATGGTGAATGGTGCTAATCCATGCGTCATGTTCGTGAATGGGCACCGTCAGTTGGGACTGGTCATCTCTTAGTTGCCACGGCTTATTTTTAATTTATTTTAATTTTTTAATTGTTCTTTGTTTTATCTTTTTATTACGGACACTTCTAACGCACACGTCTTTTTACATTGTTCTCACATGTATAATTTCAACATGAATGATGTAACCAATTTTTTGTAACCATTTTTTATTTAAAAGAGTGTCCGTGGAGTTTCTTGCCCGTTCTTCTCCATAGGTACCTACTACGCTTTGGAATGGGCAACTAGCTTCGTACCTATTTCTGACTGACCGATTCCTTGACAATTCAAAAGTGCCTGTAAATGGTTTAATTGAATTAAATGCTTTGAGTTTGAGATCTCACAACTTTTTGCTGTAGAAGAACTGCGTTGCGAAACTAGCATTTTTTACATTTTATGTATGTTTTTGTTAGATTCGTATAGTATAGATATACAGGGTGTCCGGTAAATAATGGATAACCTTGAAATAGTATATAATAGACCACATGGCTGTTCTAAAAAAAATATATCTCTAGTAGTACTTACCTAAAAATTTTACCTAACTTTTTTGACCTTATTTTACATTTTTCTTCACCACGACATTTTTGTTGTTGTAATATTGTACATTAACTATAGACCGACACAGAAGAAGTAAATAATTTTACCAGAAATTGCCCAGTATTTTTTCTAAAAAATCGTATCGTATGTACTACTTAGGATATATATTTTTATTGCATTTTTTTTTAGAACGGCCATAATGTCTATTAAATGCTTTTTCTAGGTTATCCATTATTCACTGAACACCATGTATTTAATGTATGTAGATTAGAGAATTATGATTGTGTTTATCTATTCAGCTAGCATTTGCCCACTGCTACTTATTTAAGTTGTCTTAGCTATAAGATACGTAAGATTAACTTATACGTGTGAGCGTGGGTGTGCCTAAACCAGACACGTGTAGCCACACACCTAGGTATACATAAGTGATGAAACTTTTACGATTTGTACCCGCTATAAAATTCATACTCCCCCACTGCCTTTTTAAGATCAACACAAAGCAATTGAATGATCACCATTTCAAATAGATACCTTTTTAAAGCAATCAACTCAATCAGCCTAGCCTTTTTCCACAATTATATTGGGGTCGGCTTCCAGTCTAACCAGATGCAGCTGAATACCAGTATTTTACATAGACCGACTGCCTATCTTACCTCCACAACCCAGCAACTGGGTAATACGATACCTCTTGGTAAGAATGGTTGTCAGACTTTCGGGCTCCCGTAACGACTGTCAAAGATCCACGAATGACAGCCGGGACCAACGGCTTAACGTGCTTTCCGAGGCACGGAGGAGTCTCGGTATGTAAAGACGGTTACCCATCCTCAGACCAACCCCGGCAAGCGTAGCTTAACCTGGTGAATCGACACGTGCGACTGTTATAACTTAGTCACGAGCTCCTCCTTTTAAAGCAATCAACTAATTGAGGAAAATAACAATTGAAACTTTAAAAACGTTAGCAGAGTAAAAGTACCGTCTTACATTTCAAGATTGCTTTGTCGAACAAAATGAAATCGTCCATCTTGATTCCGACTTCCAGTTGCAAAGTACGTTTGCTGGACTCTTGAGTGCGAAACCTAATACTTTATTAAAACAAATAGAATTTTCTTAAATCGCCTTTATACTTACTGAGATGTTTCAATTCAATTCAATTCTCAAATGAAAAGAAAAAATGAAATGTTTTTTTTTTCTTTACTTTTTTCTTCTTTTTTTAGGGTTCCGTAGTAAACAAGGAACCCTTATAGTTTCGTCATGTCCGTCTGTCTGTCTGTCCGCAGTCTAGCTCCGAGACCCTTAGTACTAGAAAGCTGTAATTTGACATAGGTATACATATTAATTACGTTAACGAAGTGGTAAAACAAAATTATGAAAATCAATTTTTTTTAGGGTACCTCCCATACACGTAAAGTGGTGATGTTTTATTTTTTATTTTTTTATCCCATAGTGTGGGGTATCATTGAAAAGGTCTTACAAAAATATTATGAATTTGTGAAAACCATTTTTGGATACAGGGATCCGTTTGCAAAATATTAAGCTTTAAAGTGCTAATTTTTGTTAGAGTCAAGTGTCCCCCCCCCCCTGCCAGCTAAACGGTTGGTTTTGGATGTGTGAAAAAAATCACAGTAGTAGCTTATATAACAAAATTAAAAGAAAAACTATCACAGCTAAGTAGACTTTACTAGTTATCGAGTAATAATTGACCAACTTAACTTTGCAGTTGCAAAAACGTGTTTTCCCATACATTCCGTATGGGAGAACATGTTTATCAACTACAAAGTTAAGTTTGTTTTTGGGATAAATTCATCCCAACTACGGAACCCTTCATTGTGCGTGGTCCGACACGCACTTGGCCGGTTTTTTTTTAAAGCTACTTGCCCATTGCCCATTCTTCTCCACAGGAATACTGTATATACGCTTTGGAATGGGCAACTATCTTCATCTTTGTGACTGACCGACCCTTTGACAATTCAAAAGTCCCTGTCATGAGGGTTTTCTGAAATAACGGCCACTCGGTGGCAGCACCTGTCAAAAGTGTCAAAGCGCGTATATTTTCTTTAGTCGCAACTAAATGAACGAATGAATAAAACGAATGATGAACGTCATCATATTTTTATATTCATTGTCGAAATGAAAGACATCTTGTCAAAGTGGCGCCAACCGGTGGCGTGAAACTTCATAAAAATACTCATTGGTTTAATTGAAATAAATGTTTTGCTAGAAAAATATGATTTTCTTAAACAGCCTTTATACCTACCTACTGAGTTGTTTTAAAGCTCAAACGTTTTTTTTTTCAAATACAAAGTATTTGCTCCGTGGTTTCACCTCACTTTTTTTACATAATTATTTGTGATAATTGTCGCATTTCTGACCACAGTTAAGAAAGTTTTAATCGCTATTATCATGTTCATGGGTTTTAGTCAGTAAAAGTCTGACAAGCCCTCCCTCTCCGTCCAGAGCGGAAGAAGTTATATGATAATTTCCAACTCAAAAAAAAAGTGTTCCGTAAAAAAAAGGTATCTTTTTTGGCCTTTTTTGCTCGATCTTAATAATTGAATATATTGCACGGTGGTACGTAACCCTTCGTGTGCGAGTCCGACTCGCACTTGGTCACTTTTTTACCATCTACATTACTATATACAATACTACGATAGGTACTCATATCTATTGTTAAAAAAATCGTGTCATTCAACATTCAGTCTTCCGAGTAGTGTGAAAATTGTTATTTATGCCACAAGTGCGGAAAGTAGGTGATTTTCGACGAGTGTATAAGTCGACACGAGTTGGAAATAATCTTACTCACGTGTATCATACAACGTTTTACTATAGATACATTGTGCGAGGAAACAAAAAAAAACGAGCGAGCCTTACACAGTAGCCACTTATGACGCAGATATATGACAGTGACCTTGAATGGTTAGCTTGCGTGTTCTGTACTGAGCTCTCGCAACGCGTCGTACGTCCAGCCAGTAATAGGACTCGCCCATCAAGTAGCGCTGTCCCAAATTAGACGCATTATTAATTTACTAGCTTCTGCCCGCGACTTCGTTCGCGTGGAAGTCGTAAGACATCACAATGTACTACAATAATAGCCACATTTTTATAAAACTTCCCTGTATACTACGTTTGTAGTTTTATTCTCAGTAGCCAAAATATACAGAGAGTCAGGAATAGTGACTCGGAAGCAAGCGACGTAACAGTTGTCCGTGTGAGAAGCAGCTTGTCCTGAGGTCGACACCCGCAGTCTTCAGCCTTCGATGTCAGCCCCTGTGACTTGTTTATAGCAAAGCACACTCACAGGGAACTGGACGCGCTTAAACTGGTAATGGTGGGGAATTAGTGGTATACGCGCTATAAACACTGTTTCGCCATCGCCACAACCTGTTAGAATTTCCGTCTCGATGACGTTTCTCTGTAAAGACATGACTTTGAGTCGGTTTCCGTTACACAGATATACAACCGGAAAAGATACTTGCCATTTGCGAATTGAGACATTCTACGGGGTAATATGTGGCATTAATGGAGGTGTATATCACTTCACTCCCTTCAATTTGTGAGAGAATACTGTGGTTGATCACTGCAACTTGATCATTTTCGGAGTTAAAATGGAAACACACCCAAGAATTCTCTTGGTACGGTATTTGACTGATGTCCTCGTATATCAGAACGAATAAGATCTTCTAAAGTGAGATCTACTCTACCAAGAGTCTCTGGTAGAGTGCCTTCACCAACTTTTAGAAGAATATCGGAGAATTTTTGAGCATTTGAATTCACGCCAAACCGAGCTCGTATGATGATGGTCAAGCGCAGTTTATGAACTCTCGACCATAGAGTCGACCTTTTCAACGAAGTATTCATTTTGTTTGTCAGAACTGTGACATCTTGGTTCCTGCGGATGTCCTCCAGGATTCTGTGTACAGCTTCCACTGCTTTTCTATTTGCCATAATGCATTCATACTATGCGATGAAGCGCAATCCCTATGCACACATCTCTTGTTCTGTTGCGTGACACCCCACAAACAGGCGTTTCGTTGCTCTCTAAATCGATGGGAATCTTAAACATGGCGTGCGCTGTTTTGTCACCAGGAAGCAGTGTGGCAGCGATTCCAGAAGATCCACACACAAACATATTTTAAAATCGCTAGGACAAATCTGCTGTCAAAATCTGTAAAAAATCATTTTATTCCTACCGTCTTTAGCTCTAAAATGATCAGAATACACCCTTGAATATTTTGTGACTGTACTTGTGACGTAGTAGGTTCCCATAGCTTACGAAGTTTTCCTTTTTTGTGAATAATAAAAAAAAAATCGTTTTACAAAATGTAAAAAAAGAGTTTAAAAAAAACAGATAGAAATGGAACTTACTACCCCAGCACGCGTAGCATGACCACCGTAGGAACGAGTTTTGTCGACGGAAGAGTAGACAAAATGACTGATAAACAATCACAATCTCTAATTTTATCTATTCTTCCGTCGACAAAACTGTTTGACGAATTTGTTTTTATCGACTTTGTTTTTATCGAATTTGTTCTTATCTTATTGACTTTGTTGTTGTCGAATTTGTTATTATCGACTTTGTTTTTTTCGACTTTGTTTTTATCGAATTTGTTTTTATCGACTTTGTTTTTATTGACTTTGTTTTTACAGACTTTGTTTTTACCGACTTTGTTTTTATCGACTTTGTTTTTATCGACTTTGTTTTTATCGACTTTGTTTTTATCGACATTGTTCTTATCGACTTTGTTTTTATCGACTTTGTTTTTATCGAATATGTTTTATCGAATTTGTTTTATCGAATTTGTTTTTATCGAGTTTGTTTTTAAAGTCGATAAAAAAAATTGTTTTTATCGACTTTGTTTATACCGACTTTGTTTTTATCGACTTTGTTTTTATCGAATTTGTTTTTATCGACTTTGTTTTTATCGAATTTGTTTTTATCGACTTTGTTTTTATCGAATTTGTTTTTATCGAATTTGTTTTTATCGACTTTGTTTTTATCGACTTTGTTTTTATCGACTTTGTTTTTATCGACTTTGTTTTTAAAAAAAAGTAAGAGTCTGACACGCCCTCCCGCTCCGCCCAGAGCGGGAGAAGTTATTTGATGATTTCCCACCCAAAAAAAAAAAAAAAAAAAAAGACCTCGTAGCAATAACATTCTTTCAAAAAATTTAACTTCGCTACGATTTTATTCTAATATATATTATAGGGACAAAACCAAAAAAAAAAAAATCTTGTAACGAAATGTGAAAAAAAAAAAAAAAACCGTAGTTGGGAATCGAACTTACAACCCCGTGTTTGCAAAGCAATCGTCCAACCGCTGAGTTAATTGCTTAGTTGAAACTTGTTTTAAATAGCCGTTCCTATGTATTTCATGATTGACTGCTCAGTTCCATAAAGGTGTAGCGTGATGATGATCATTCTAAAAGTTAAATCGATAACCATCACAATACCCTAAAATTTTGGCGCGTTTTTTTCCAAAAAATACGAACATAATATAATATTGCTCGTCCCCCATAGTAAATAGCGTAATAGTTTATACTCTACAGTTTGACCAGACTTATAGGGAACACCTATGCAAAATTTGAACAGAATCTATCCGGTAGAATTTGCGTCATGCTAGAACATAAAAATACAACATAATGTAATATTGCTCATCCCCCATAGCAAATAGCGTGATAATTTATACCCTATAACTTGACCAGACACACAGGGAATATCTATGCAAAATTTTAACAGAATCTGTTCAGTAGAATTTGCGCCATGCTGGAACATACATACAGACAAACAGACAAAAATTCTAAAAAATATATTTTCGGCATTAGAATCGATCCTAGACCTTTTGACTTCGCTACGATTTTATTATATGTATAGATTACACGTAAAACAAAAAGTATTTTAATAAAACACGTATACTAAAAGATCAATCATTTAATTATCTTTAAAATGGTGAAGTTTTCCGAAAAAATACGCTTGATAGATTTTGCGTCATTCTCAGTTGTTTATCCGCGTTAGACATAACTTTACAAATTAATTTCACTATGTAATATAAACATAATCAATAATATGCCTATATTAAAATATTAATAAAATGCTCTAATTTAACATATATTTTTTCCAAATCACTAACACTACCCGTTTAGACGTCATCTTCAGTATAAAATCATCAAAAGTCAGTTATCGTCCCTTAATTATGATGTTTTACATCTGACATATTTCTATTACATTACATTTAGTAAGTACCTACTCTAATGTAACAAAAATAATAATTTTATTTTGTTTTCTTTTTTGTCTGCTTCCAATGTTATTGTATTTTTCGCTTACATCTGAAAATAAAACGGGGTTTGATTTTATTCCTGTAAACAAGATTGTTAGGCAGATACCTCGCTAACAATAATGTCATAAGCATAACATAACATAACATCACACCTCGTTTCCCGTAAGAGTTAGGCAGAGATGTACCCATAGTACACATTTCGCCAGTCCCATGTAATAGGGGGCGAGCCTATTGCCACCATCGGGCATCGCGCAATAATGTCATAATAATTGCATATATTTATGTCTTAAGAGCGCTGCGCCCGCGGCTCGCAACTACAAATCGAGACGTTTGCAAAATTCGTTCAGAATATTGCTATCTCTGTTTGACAACAGCAGGCGGGCGGCGGACGCGGTGCGCATCCGTGTGTGTGTGTGACTGGATATATAGCTACTTACCATTCATTCATAACGAGTCGACGGCATTTATATTTTATTATTAGGAATTAGGTATGTTCATTACTTGCTTTATTTCTGTTGAATACTTTGGGGAATCGTTAGTATATGTACAGACTAGTAATGCGTTTTTTGGAAATTTCTTTACAATGCCAATATCTCAATGTTTTAGAATATCTCTGGATCTAGGCCTTGTAGAGAAAATATAGTAGATATGAAATGAAATTGTTTATTCTGTAAATAGGATAAGTATCGGAATCACTTTTACACGTCAGATTAAAAAAATCGGTACCGCGGTAATCAACGCATTGATGCCTTTTACTCCACGGTTTCGGTAAATTGCGTTACAGTGTCGCGAAATCAAAGGTTTAGTCCCATCTCAAAAATGCTCAACGCGCCTAAAGAAGTCTGAAAAACTTCCAAAACCTTTAAAGTAAAAATACTTACATAGAACTTTGAACCAAAAGTAAATATAAATAAGGAGCAGAATTGCATCGAGCGTCGAAGGAGCGAGTAGCCGAAAAAAATACTTTGAAGAAAAATACTTGTATAGAACATTGGTACGGACCTTATCTAAATAAAGAGCACAATCGCATTAAAAAAAAATCTTCCAAAACCTTTAATCCGTAATGTAGTATAAATAAAGAGCACAATCGCGTTTACAAAAAAAAAAAACTTCCAGATCCTTTAGAGTAAAAACGCTTGCATAGAGTTCTATGCAAGCGTTTTTGCAGTACCGGTATAATAAATACCGTATAGAAATTGTCCAACACCGGGATCCCGGTATGAGACTATTTTTTTACTTTATATCGTTTTTTTATTCAACAACTAATGAGTTAAGTAGTTAAAAAGCACACAAAATAATAAAAAACTGCTTTTTAAATACTAGTCACTTTTTTATACAACTTTAAATTGCAAACTTCTGTTTCTTTTTGTCTTCTGTTTGTTTGTTTTTTTGTAAATTTGAATAATCAGTATCTAAGTAATTACAATTTAGCGATCTATTTAAAAAAAAAACAACAACAATCAATCATCTCTCTCTCTCTCTCTCTCTCTCAACAAAAAAATCACAAAAAAAAAACACAATCACATAAAAATCAGTCAAAATTGTCAAGGTCGCAAAATTCAAATTTTCTTACGTATTTGCTTAATTTCCAAGGGGCTTATTTTCCACGGCGCTTATTTTCCAAGGCGCTTATTTTCCACGGCGCTTTTATCCCACGGCGCTTACTTTCCAAGGCGCTTATTTTCCACGGCGCTTATTTTTCACGGCGCTTACTTTCCACGGTGCTTATTTTCAACGGCGCTTATTTTTCACGGCGCTTATTTTCAACGGCGCTTATTTTTCACGGCGCTTATTTTTCACGGCGCATATTTTCCAAGGGGCTTATTTTTCACGGCGCATTTTTTTCACGGCGCTTATTTTCCAAGGCGCTTATTTTCCACGGCGCTAATATTCCACGGCGCTTATTTTCCACGGCGCTTATTTTCCACGGCCGGTAAAAAAAATAAGAAAAATAAGAACATCTATTTAAGAACTACTTATTGTCCGCTATAAAAACAGTCAGCTGAACGCTGCACGGAGATCCGTAATTCCGTGCGGCGTATTTTTGCCGCGTATTTTATTCTGTGTGTCCAGAATTAAATACGCGCCTCCGCGCCACGGGAGAGAGAGTTTGGTAATATGTCAAATTATGATTTTCATTTGTCATCAAGACTTCCTCTTCCCAAAGTAAAGCTGCCATATTGATTGACCCATCCTTTGTTTGCGAGACTCAGTGGTGAGGATTTGGATTTTTTTATTCATACGCTTATTTTCCAAGGCGCTTATTTTCCACGGCGCTTATTTTCCAAGGCGCTTATTTTCCAAGGCGCTTATTTTCCACGACGCTTTTATCCCACGGCGCTTACTTTCCACGGGGCTTATTTTCCACGGCGCTTATTTTTCACGGCGCTTATTTTCCAAGGCGCTAATTTTCCACGGCGCTTTTATCCCAAGGCGCTTACTTTCCACGGCGCTTATTTTTCAAGGCGCTTATTTTTAGCAACGCGTCATACGTCCAGCCATCCATCAAGGACTCGTCCATCAAGGAACGCTGTCCCAAATTAGACACATTATTAAAATTACGTGTTTACGTGTTTAATTACGCGTTTGTTTTACGTGTAATAAATATTACACGTAAAACAAAAAGTATTTTAATAAAACACGTATACTAAAAGATCAATAATTTAATTGTTTTCAAAATGGTGAAGTTTTCAGAAAAAAACGCTTGATAGATTTTGCGTCATTCTCAGTTTTTTATCCGCGTTAGACATAACTTTACAAATTAATTTCACTATTTAATATAAACATAATCAAAAATATGCCTATATTAAAATATTAAGAAAATACTCTTATTTAACATTTTTTTATTTTCAAATTACTAACACTACTCATTTAGACGTCATCATTCTTCAGTATGAAATCATTAAAAGTCGGTTATCGTCCCCTTAAACGGTTGCACAAATATGTAACCAAGGAAAACGTTCTCTCTACCTCTATGCTCGTAGGTAGAATGCTCAGTAAATAATTATACGCCGCCGGCCGCCTTCAGAACTATCATAAATGCCCAATTCAACTCTTACAATAGACTCTAATCAGTGCTGCAGGGTTAACATGACAAGTGCGAGAACGCTCTTTTTCTCGTTTTATCGGAATTTGTCGCCGTTGTTTTGACGTCATTCTAATCCCTTACATGACCGCAAACGGCGAGTAAACTCGAAAAAGGCACTTTGACACTACTTTATCGCGCGACGAGATACCGATGTTGCAAGTGATTAAAAACAAATTATTTTTATGATAGCAGCATCGGCTTGAAGTTCTGTTTCATTCATTCAATTTATGCATGGAATTATGTACTTTATTGAATAAACGTCTCTCTTAATTATTCTCTCTTTTAATTATTTATGATTAGTTTTTTGTGTAACCGACTTTTTGATTAAAATTAAATCATTTCTTTGGCATGCTAAATTAAAATACAAATTGACGGAAATTAAAATTAGTGGCACCTATACTCATTAGATAATCACCACAAATGACAAATGGGCCGACGATTGCAATTTGACAAATCGAAGTTTAACAGTCACCATAAAGTCCATGACGTTGCAAATTTTGTTAATCACCAGTCACCAAAAAGACTGGCGTTCAAATAAATTGGCAGGTGGAGTTGATTCCGCTATTATAACCATAAAATTGTTAATTACCACCCTTAGGAAATAAACTGGTGATTTTAGTAATTATGTTGCGAATATTTGATATTACCATACAGCTATAATCCCTAGAATTCGTTAATTTATTTATTTAATCACCATAATTGGCAAAGTGACTGGAAAGTAATAGTCATCTACGTGGTAGTGCACCCCTCTACTACAGTACACCGGTGTACACCCACAATTAAAAAAATAATATCATTTTGTCTTTTTGTCTACTCTTCTCGTCGTCAAAATCGAGGACGACTAAATACGACAAAATAACTGATTATCTCGTGTTGAACTGTCAAAAATCGAGATAAATAACGTGTCATGTTTGGGTTTGTTGACAAAACATCAAGTTTGACAGAACGAGTCAAGTATTTTGTATGGCGTAGCTATCAGAAAACGATAACACTACGAAATAGACAAAAATTAGTCGCGCGAGCGTGGATAATTATCGCGTGTGTCATATTAGGCCTGCTGGAAGAAGCATGGGTCCTAACTTCCCTTTGAGTTTTAGCTTCTATTTCTGCCTCCAGTTAGTAGCACAAGTAGTAATGAAATGTAACTAACTGTCGAATTAAAATACGCAGTTTTTAAAACTTACCCTGATAATTATAAAATTGGTTGGAAATATAATGTGTAGGTAATAAAAAGAAATTGTTTCACTGTAGTGTCTACTGATAAAATAAAATCACCAATACCGGTATCCCGGTAGTGGACATTTCAATACCGGTATTGAAAAATGTCAAATAATGTCCGGGATCCCGGTATTAGCCAATACCGGGATCCCGGTATTGAAAGCCCTACATAGAACATTGATCCGTAACTAAATATAAATAAGAAATAAAATAGTCTTGCGAGTATTTCGGATCGGCACTTGGTCGGCGTACTTGCAAGTAAATACCTAGTATAAAAACCTGGTCCTATAATATAGCCCTCGTAGCACGGACGTAATAAAATCGCGGCGAAATTTTTCGTGCACTTGATTTTCAACGCTCTGCTTAGCGCCGAGAGTTGAAAATCCAACAGTGTTGCTTCAACGCGCTGGGACGAGAGTACGTCCCAGCACGTTTGATTCTCAACAAGCCACCTATACCTGGACTACCGCGTTTCGGCCGTGTGTATAATTTATATGTTTCTACGACTCGCTGAGGGTCTTTAGACGCATAAATAGGTACCTACCGATTAATATTACTGATGAAACATAAGTACTCGTTTGTCCAGATACGGATGTTTGTAAACACATTTATGTTATCTGAAGATAGAAAGAAAGAAAAGATAGAATAAATTTTTTTTTTTTTTTTCAGAAACACGTGTATACAAAAAGATAATTAACTCGAGTAAAACAATCAAACAATAGATTTAAATATAATCACGAGCACAAAACAGAAGTAGTCGGCAGCTGCTTTAATTTAGTAAACAAATAAGCACAGTAAAGTACCTATATAATATACCTAATCTTATAATACTGACAAAAAATACCCCGAACGAATTCCAACCGATCACGTTGCGCTAGTGTGAGTGCCTGTCGGAGCGATATACAACTACAGTGAGCAGTACGACCACGCACACATTGACAAATTATTCCTTGACGCGATGGCAATACTAGCATCGAAAAATTATGATAAATTTGGATGTGTTCCGTAATACAAAAAATGATGAATGAAAATTTTATGTATTTCCATTTTATTTTCGATAATTTGTAACTTGATAACATAAACTATGCTTCTACGGAAACAATATTACAAATATTGTTGTTTATAATACAGAAAAAACCATATGAAAACATGTCATTTACGCTGTAAAAATGTACGAAATGGAATTCGCTTACATTTCATTTAAAGGTAAGTTTTTGAAAATCAAAAGACGTAGGAGCCTAGATAAATACTGTCTCAATCCGAATATCAACATAATATGGTGGAAATATGCTCAAATTGCAAATGATTGATGTACTACGTTTGTATGGACAATTCATACGTCGCCGCATTCTTAATCGTTGCATATTTATGAAGAAAAATTGAAGAATATATTTACTAAGGATAACCTTTGTTTATTTGCTGTAGGGACTAATCTAAGAAATTGCTATGGGAATATTGATCTAATCTTCGCGTACAAAGCCGTAGGCTGTAGAAACAAACAAATCTAAAATAATATTCGTATACCTATCTACCAAGCAATCGCAATAACAGGAAAAACATACAATAATACAGACTCATCCCGCCATCACAGTATAATAAAGTAACAGTATTATGTCTCGGCAGTGACCTTGAAATAATTACCTGCGGCCGCTCGGTAGATAAACCTTCCGCGTCCGTGCGATGCCTAGGTTACACAGCGAGCTAGCGTGTGAGCTAGCGCGGCGAGTTACTGTAGTGCAGCAACTTGCACCGTGTGACTACATCATGCGAGTTACTGTCAAGTGCGAGTCGCGTCGAGTAGCTCACATCCGAGTTACTACAACATTTTTTGTTTTTACTCGCCACGCGCCTTCCCCCACCATGCTGACGTCAACTCTCACGTTTTTAATGAAATGACAGTAGCTCGTACGCTCAGGCGCACTCCGGGTGCATTTTCTGCCATGACATGCGAGTACAGAGGTGCAGTAACTGTCTATTGTCAACACCAGTAGCTTGCACCGTGAAACCAGGCCGTGCACTTGAGACTGTTGCGTACTGTTATACACTGAGATTTCGAAGCGCGTATTTTCGGCCGTTTTCTATAAAGACATAATACTGTTACCTATTTATACTGTGTCGTCATCTTCAAAGCTTCATAAACATGAAAGAAAACACCGAGTTTTTAATAAAGCTTCCATATAAATTGATATTTCGACTTTATTAAAAGTTCCTCAAAGCAGAGCTGTTTTCATTATTTCCATTGCGTGTTTTGTAAGCAAAACTTTGTTTACCCTTATCGGGTGGCTGGAGCAAGCAGTGAAATATGCTTTTAGAACTTGCGACAAACGATATTATTGGAAACGCGAAAAGCAATAACGATTTCGCTTGCGTTGGTACAATATACAAGAACGTTTGACTATTATAATGAATTGATATGAAGGAAAGCTTTATTAGGTTGACTTCGTTATCTATACAATACAATATATACTTAAATAAAAATGAAATGTCTGTTTCTAATGTCAAAATAACAGCTTTTTACTAAATGCGTAATTATGAAAGCAAAAACATTTATTTTTTATCTGTTTGTTGTGGCTAATCTCCGAAACGGATGGATCGATTTTGACGGGACTTTCAAGTTTCACTGGCAAGTAGCTGATGTTATAAGGAGTAAGTTAGGCTTCTTTTATTTTAGAAAAATAATTAGGGTCCACGCGGGTGAAGCCTGCTAGTGAAATTTAAATAGGTAGCTTGTTTTGTTAATAATGATTTGAGTTATCAAAAATAACAGGTCTGTACAATACTTATTTATCGTACAAACCTACATCGTTTTAAAAAGAACACAGTCCATTTAGTCGAGGACCACTAGGACTGAAAATAAAATAAATGATTCAAAATTCAACTTAAAAATGCAAATTAATAGGTACAGCCTCAAAAAGATGTATGCATCGACAAGAATTTCATTTGACTGTACAATTTTTGTTCCGTAATATACATTTCCAGTTTATGCTGATCTCGCATTGCGAGGTCAGCTTATACTGGAAATGTATAGATTGATGTGTAGCCGTGTGTACTATTTCAATTTGTAAATACTTAGCTGCATACGGCTAGACTGGAAACCTACCCTGTATAGTTGGTAAAAGGATAGGCAGATTTATTATTGTTTCAGTGTGTTATCATAATCTTAATCAGCCTATAATGTACCCACTGCTGGGACACAGGCCTCCTCTCTGTGAGAGGGAGTGGGCCGTAATCCACCACGCGGGCCCAGTGCGGGTTGGTAGATATCACATGTCTTCGAATTTTTGGTTCTAGGACAAATGTTTTCCTTCACCGTTTTGAGAGCAGTGGTGATGAAATAATTAACACAAAGTAAATCGCATGTCAGGGTTGGAACCTACGACCTACGACTCGTAAGTCGCGACCGTTACCACTATGCCAGTGGTAGGTACACACAGAAAAGTGAAGTTGTGTAGAGACACCACTGCACTTTACTATGTGTACCTACCACCCAATATGTGATATGTTTTGGCTACACGATAAATAAAATATTACGGAACACAATGACAAATATTGTAGACAATTAAATGAATTCTTGTTTCTTGTTGTTGATGTGTTGTGTTGTCATGGCTTTGAGGCTCACTGTACCAACCAACATACCGCTTTTACATAGGTAGGTCGAGAAATAT
Organism: Agrochola lychnidis; assembly: GCA_963680765.1. Lineage (NCBI taxonomy): Eukaryota > Metazoa > Arthropoda > Insecta > Lepidoptera > Noctuidae > Agrochola > Agrochola lychnidis. Next base: position 8,408,481 of record OY796863.1, on the reverse strand, counting down.
TAACTGTACCAAAGAATATTTCTCGCGCAGAACAAAACAAAATTGCATTAAGTAGGTGCCTACTTGTCGTAACTATAAAAGATTTTCAGCGAATATCCAATAGAATAAAAGTAATGATTACTGTAATGGGACTATAGAAGATATTTTCAGTCTCAAATGACATTATTTTATCATAATCACCCGTTTTATCCCCAAGACTTATTTTATTGCGTACTTATTTTATTGGAAAGTATCCAATATCGTTTTATATAAAATTTTACTTAGGATTCTATGTTCTCAATGGCACGATTGACAAAAAACTTGTCATACTTATGTACTTCAATTAAAGAAAAGCGAATTGAAAAATGTATCGTGAATAAAAACAGTTTTTTCACTCCTCTTGCTCAAAAAGGCCGTCATTGTAGAGTACCAGAGCGGAGAAAAAATAGTATTTCTTGCTCTAGGGGAAAAAGTAATTTCTTTTTAATTTTTGTCTGTTCCAACGAGCCTTGAAAAACGAAAAAGTTATATTCTTATGTAGAATTATCATGATTATGGACTCGACTTATTACTGGTTCATAAAAAAAGAACTTTTTATTTTTGAAACTGGAACTAAATGCGGCTATCTCTTCGGTCGTGCATTGCGTTGCGGCTACAGAAGAAATACAAAAGGCATTGGCGCGAAATCTTTACAATTTTTCTCTAATTACGAATTGAATTGGTGACCGTAATATAATTTACAACAGTGAAAATGTCATCATCTAGTGAGAATATCTTCACAGAGAAAGATAAGAAGATTAAGAGAGAGATTAGTAGATTAAGTTGATGGAAAAAAACATGTCGTTAAATATCCAGAATTGTACAAATTGTACATTTAAATAAAATAAACTATTTAATATTGTATTAGATTATTTTATTTTCTCGCAATCGTAGTGAAAAGGAGAGTGTAAAACACGGTGCTAAACCCATTATAACTCGGTTTCTATTTACTCCCTCGCTCGGACATAGGAGTTAGAATTTTGATTTTCTAGGGACGTATGAACAATAAATTGGCGAAAATAAAACTCAAATGTCCCGTTTTTTTTTAATGGTATTCTTAATGTGAAGAACAAAACTTTTTAAAGAGCTTCATTGAAAGATGTTGGGCAAAAATAATTTTTGCATGGAAGACACTCATTTATGACTTGTGTAGCCTTTTTAATGTTGTAATGTTGGTTTATGTCGTCCACAAAAATCTAGTTGAGACGTCCATGCATTACATGTGATTCATGCTGAATTTCAGGCCTCCTGTATAGTAACGCAGTCATCGACATATCAACCCCTTCTTTGGAACATAAAATAAAACAGTTTATAAAAAACCCATTGGACGTACCACGAAATTACCTAAAATAGACGGGACAGTCAACGTCATCATCTGCATAGCCTTTTCCCAACTATGTTGGGGTCGGCTTCCAGTCTAACCAGATGCAGCTGAATACCAGTATTTTACATGGAGCGACTGCCTATCTGACTTCCACAACCTAGTAACTAGGTAACACGATACCCCTTGATAAGACTGGTTGTCAGACTTTTTGGGCTTCTAACTACCCGTAACGACTGTCAAAGATCTACAAATGACAGCCGGGACCAACGGCTTAACGTGCTTTCCGAGGCACGGAGAGGTCTTGGTATGTAAAGATGGTCACCCATCCACACAACCGCGGCAAGCGTAGCTTAACCTGATCGATCGACCCGTGCAGCGACAGTCAACGTGTTAAGAGAAAATAAAAAAATAAGTAGGTACTTCACAAAAATCTTTTTTTTGTTTTCATTATCTGACATACAAGCACTAAGAAGGATTTTTGAAAATGGACTTTAGTTCGTCATTTTTACAGCTGGGAAACCCCACGCCTTGTATAATAAAATAATAATAAAAATAAAAATCATTTATTTCAGACAAAAAAGTCTATAGGCAAGGCAATTTGAGGTTGTTAGTGACAATAATTTCGCTTATGACTAATGTTAGTAACTAAAATAAAAAGAAGAAGAAACTAGACACACCGTCTACCCCTGCACAGTAGGCTCATCGGTCTCGCAAAACATGGAGTTCAGTGAACCTACTGAGCAGAACAGTATCGGTTCTCTCGCCAATCATCCTCAGGACGCTATTCGGGCTCCCCCGTACTCGTCGCACCACCGACGCAACTTTTTTACGCATTATTGCGTAGAAGTCATCTACGCTGGCGTCAGCAAACATGCCGGATGCACTGCAGCATCGAGGGAGCCGAAACAGCGCCCTGAACACATTATTATACTGAACGCGCAAGGAATTGTAGGCTTTTTGTGTAAAGTTTGCCCACAGGCCACTCGTGTAGAACGTCTGGCAGAATGCCTTGAACATTGTTATCTTAACAGGAGCAGTACATCGAGCGAACCTGTGTGCCAACATATTACCGCGCACCGACAACGCCCTGCGCTCCCTCTCAATGTCTAATTCGTCACACAAATTCTCAGTCACAATGTGTCCCAGATATTTAAACTGTGCAACACGACTCAGAGGTACACCATTAAGTAATATAGGTGGTGTAAATAAAATCTAAGTAGAGTAGAGTATAAACGTGTTATAATTAGGTAACTGCTAACTGCTACAATTGGCCATAAGCGCTTACTCAAACGGCTACTGTAGGCTATCAATTATATCATCTAGGGCCCAGGCTATCTACATAATAATACAGTAAAGGTAGTTACAGAAATAACCTTGTTCGAGAGCTTGCTAATGAAGCCGAGAAAATGAAAAATAAATGGAACACTTTTAAACGTTGAATTTTATGCGGCCATTGTTTTTCTTAATACGAATGTGCTGTTTTCAAATAAATAAATAAAGCTTTTTATCTGTGGCGTGTCAAATAGTCATTTAACTTTTAAAAAGTAATTCTGTCTGGTTTTCTTCACGCACACGGACACGGACCTACTAACAAAATTAGCCGTCATCTTGACGTGGAGGCTGACGTCGACGTCGATTTGACTTCATTACGGAGCCTTGACGTTTTCGCTCCGTTCCTTTCGATTCCAGCGCATTATTGCCCTTTTTGCCCCTTTTTATCTTCGCAAAGTCTTTGTAAAGTGATGAGGGAAAGGGATTGGAAAGCAACAAGCTGTAAGATCCATTAATCAACGAGGTTTATTATCTCACGTTCGAGTAATAATGTTGATGTATATTTGAATGGTATGTTTTGTGTTACAGGTGGCATTTTATCATTTATGTTGAATAGGTACACTTAGCTATTATTTGGGAGAAGGTATCTTTATCAATGCTTCCACTTTAGTTGACAGCGGTATTAAATCGTCTTTTGTTCTAAACCAACCCAATTGCCATCCGTTTTCCCTTCCGCCCTAGCTCTTTTGAAACGGTCGAAAATGCCAAACAATTATATTCCGGTCGCCGAGAAAATGCGTTCCTGACACCTGTCAGTTGAGTACAAAAGAATACACGTTTACGAATTTATACTTTACTAGCTTCTGCCCTCGACTTCGTCCGCGTGGAATAGTTATTTTGGGCGTATTTATTTGGATAAGGATTAATATCATGTTTATAAAAACACCTTCGCAAATAATGCATTATTTTTGATAAACTAACCGTTTACGCAGCGCATGCAGCGGAAGCTCTCAAAAGAAAAAATGAACCCCCGATTTTGAAACATTCTTCATTGGTGCTCCGCTCCTATAAGTCTTAGCGTGATGATATATAGCCTATAGCTTTCCTCAATAAATGGGCTATCTAACACTGAAATAGTTTTTGAAATCGGACCAGCAGTTCCTGAGATTAGCGCATTCAAGCAAAGAAACAAACTCTTCAGCTTTATTTATTAAAAGTAGTATAGATTTGTTCCTAATCGTGTCCAACTGAGAGGTGTCAGGAACGCATTGTCTCGGCGGCCGGAGTTAATCCATAACTATTTATAACTTGAAAACGAGTTTGCCTGTTTCTTTCTCCCTTGTGACGAAACTCGAAGCCTCCAAACGGCAAAGAAAGTACCCTTATCCTTTCCGGGTTTTAAGGTTTTGGCAGTTTGAATCCGGAAAATTAAAAACTTTACATGCAGACCCCGACACGCATTGCCGTAGGCAACAGTGAACATTCAGCTTTATACTCATTTATTTTAAGATCTTCAAATGATCGCATCGACGCAACGTAAACCCGTGTGTATATCACCTTAGGACTTTTTCATATTATAAACAAATCAAAAGTGTTTATAAATAACTTTATTTCAATTTCTGACTGACACTGCCTCGTCAGTCTAGTGGTCGGCAGCGCTACTGGTGAGCATGAGGTCCTGGGTTCGATTTCCGGGACAGGCAAAGTGTTTTATTTGTTTTTTTTTTCTGTAACTTTTGCCCAGTTGATGGCAAAAGGCTCGCATCCTATTAGCCGACGTTCACACGGACGTAACAAATTCACAGTGGGATTTTATCGCGCACTGGATTTTCAACGCTCTGCTTAGTACCTAGAGTTGACAATCCAACAGAGTATTTTTTTAACTCGCTGAGATACACTCTGTTGAATTCTCAACGCTCGGTTTAACACCAAGAGTTGAAAATCCAGTTCGCAATAAAATCCCACCGCGATTTTATTATCTCCGTGCGCGTAGGTTAACATGGGACTTGAACATAACTGGACAAAAATGTGGGAGTAGGTACTCACGGCTACATATCAAGCTATATATTTCCAGTAGTGCTATTCTGTAAAAATCTCACCGTGATAGCTTAGGTGAAATGAGCTACCAATAGTGTCAATTCTTAGCAATGACAGCTCACTTCACCTAAGTTATCACGGTGAGATTTTTACAGAATAACACTACAGCAGTGCTATTTTAAAATCTCACCATGAACGCTTAGGTGAAGTGAGCTGTTATTCCACTTTATCAGATGTCAGGAGAATATAATAAAACAGTTTTCAGTTCGAATAATTTATATTTAAAAGACTAGATTATATATATACAATTATGTTTTACACTAAGATGTAGGACAGCTATGAACAACATTATATTATCCAATGGCTGCTACACCACCATCAGTTTATGCTGATCTCGCATCGTATCTAGGATTTCCGTACAATGCGAGGTCAGTTTATACTGGAAATGTATAGCTTGATGTGTAGCTGTGTGTACTATAAGTACACCTCTGCCTAACCCTTCGGGGAATACTATACAGGCGTAATGTTTATCTTATTGTTTTTTTTCAATTAAAAAATTAAAGGCTAAACCAAAAACTTATCTTTCAGTAAACTGTTTAATAAATTGATATTTAACTGTCTGGGAAACTTATATCGTTAAAAACGTTTAATAGTTAGTAGAAAACTTTTGATTTGCTATCATTAAGTTGATGAACTCATAATGACTTTCTAACTTAAGATTACTTTACTAACTGCATAGTAAGGATTATCTACTCATTTATGTGAAAACGAAGGATATATAACTCAGATTTTTATTTATTTATTTAACCATTAAAAACAAGAAGAAAAAACAGAAAAATATGTACACACGGCTACACATCAAGCCATACATTTCCAGTATAAGCTGACCTCGCATTGTACGAAAATCCTATACAATACGAGATCAGCTTATACTGAAAATGTATAGCTTGATGTGTAGCCGTATGTACAAATGTGATGCTTATTTCTAAATAAAGAAATCTCTGTCAGCAAACCTGCGATAAAAAAATGAATAAAAAGAGATGTAGATGTAAGAGTAAAAGAGAAAAAATAAAATCAATTTTTTTTTTTTTCAATTTATTTTTGGTGACTAGTTGATTTTAACTTAAAATCACATAGGTACCTAATTATTAAAACGATTAAACAAAAATAATAATTGTCAGACATATTTTTTTTGTTTTGGATAACGATGGTGACCCAAAAACATTTCGCTTAGTCCTTTGTTCCAAACTTTTTTCAGTGTTTCTTTTATTCAAGGTTTTACCTTTTTAAATAGAAATTATTTTTTTGAAGACAACAATGGTAAGATTCTTGAAAATAAAAATATACAAAGAGACAAGTGCTTTCGAGAAAAACCTACTAAATAATGAAAAAAGCGAATAAAAGAAAGTGCAGTGACAAATAACTTCAGTTTACCTACTCAAGTGGAAATAAATTTTTTAAACGAAGCTTTGAACATAAAAAAATATTTTTAATATTTAAGTAAATCGGATTTTTATTTCTCAATAGCAGCACGGAGTTTGGAATTGTGCCCGAATGGCAATAAGCTCGCCCCCTATTACATGGGACTGGTGAAATGGGGGCACACCTCTGCCTAACCCTTCGATACAGCCGTGATGTTATGTTATGTGTTCTATTAACAAGGTGCTAACGAACTGAAATTAGGAGCAAAACGTAATTCTCGCGTGGCATCACATTCAGCGCATGTTCACGACAAGAACATTTATTTTTATTCGGATTACATTTTCCCGTCAAAGGAAAACTGTTGCTTTGTTCAGGTATGAAATATTCAATATTGTGAATGGTTTTGTGCAATTTTAAACTATTCAGCTTTTTATTCAATAAAAACCCAGTTTTCATTTCGACGACGCGACGCGACTCATGTAGAACAATTTCCGTGATATTTCATAGAAAATGTTCCACTGGAGTCGCGTTGCGCCTGTCTGCAACAGCCTTTATTTGTCAGTTCGTCAGTCTGTTTGTTCGAGTATCGATATTATCAATTAGACCAATACGTACCTGCTTTATCTTCAGCTTGATCTAATTTGTCCAAATTAGATCAAGCTGCATTGGCTAAGACGCGCGATCTACAAAATGGCCAAATTTTAATGGCCTACTCAAGTACTAAGTAGCTAATAAAGTAGTAGCGTTGGTCTAGTGGTCGCAAGCGCTACTGCTGAGCATGAGGTCCTGGGTTCGATCCCCGGGTCGGGCAAAGTGTTATTGGGTTTTTCTATCTGGAATTTCTTAGTAGCAGCCTGGAGTCTGGATTTGTGCCCGGTTGATGGCAATAGGCTCGCCCCCTATTACATGGGACTTAAAACATAACTGGCGAAATGTGGGTGTACCTACTACAGGGACACCTCTGCCGACCCTTCGGGGAAACAAGGCATGATGTTATATAAAGTACCTATTATGATTCTACAATATATTATTTAAAAAAAACAGCATAGTAATTTAGGCCGCGACTGTACGTGACGACAACGATATTTATACAGGATTTTTTTTTAACTAGTGCGCAAAAACAAGACTTTACTCATCATTATGAACAACTTTTACTATAGGACCAAACATGAAATCGCGAAAAAAAAACAAGTTTAGTAAAAGTTTGCGCGCTGTTTAAAATTTTACCCAGTATAATATACCCTAAGGCCGTTTGTCCACCGTACCGTGAACTGATGTCAACGAGAACAAGATGACGACGCCGAAGTAGCGACAGTAGGTACATTTACTATGTCCGCGTAATATCGTTTCTTGTTGAAGTACCGTTCACGGTGCAGTGGATAAACAGCGTCAAGACTTCCATGAAGCGCGTTTGTCCTGTCACTGTCGCACAACTGTCAAACTACGACTGCAAGATAGAGACGGAAACTGTCTAAGCCAAAGCACGTGCTAAGTGACGTTTATAGATCTTGGATTTCGGGAGTCTGAGACAGTTTGTTTGGAGTTTAGGGTGTCTACACAAAGCAGCGCTGGCGGGTTAGCCCCGGCTTCTAAACGTTGCAACTCGGATAACATTTGTTTAAAATGAGCCCGACGGCTTAGCTCGCTGGGTGGGGTATCGGCCAGCTTTGGTGTGCAGACACCCTTAGATTAGGTACACACACCTAAAGTTGCCAGGCGTCCGGATAAAGCCGGACATGGTTAGGCTTTTTGATTGCGAGTCCGGCCAAAATAAACGGTGTCCGGCTTGTCCGGCTTTTGTTAGGCTTTTTACTTTTTTTTTTGTTTTACTTTGTGAAGTAACAGTTTTATTACAACAAATAATATGATTAATAATAAAGTACTTACTTAGACTGTTTTGGCATTCGATTTTATTTATATTTCATTAGAATTTAACAAGATTTATGGTAATAATCAAAAAAGCTTGAATTTACGTAAAAAAAATTGTCGTACCTGTTTATACTGAGACACAAAATCCTTAATAATGTAGGGTGTCCGGCCTTTTTACCCAAATGTCCGGCCAAACTGGCTGGTCTGTCCGGCTATTAGGTTTGGCGACCTGGCAACCCTACACACACCCTTAGATTAGGTACACACGGCTACATATCAAGCTACACATTTCCAGTATAAGCTAACCTCGCATTGTACGAAAATCCAATACAATGCGAGATCAGCATATACTGGAAATGTAAAGCTCGATATGTAGTGTACTTGCATCCTAGCGTCTTCAAGTACAATATATGAATTAATGATTGTCGTTTGCTCAATAGTTCATTAAAATAACAATTAATTCACGGGGATGATAAATGAGATTCGAGTATTCTCTGCGTCAAATAAATCGCTCTTCTGAATGTCTCAAATCTCTGCCATTAATTAAAACAATACACATAACACTGATTAATTTGATTAAATTTACCAACTCTACAAGTAGTTAGATACGTATTGCTAACAAAGCTTAGTAATATAAATATACATAGCTGTTGTTCCCCGCGGCTTCACTCGCGTAGAAATTTATTTTATACTTGAGTAGTGACCCTCGGTTTATCCGCGTGGAAATAAAATACTCCATGGACATCATTATCGATCGAGTTTGACTTTCAAAAATAATGGATGAGTAGTTTTTATTACCTACTGCATCATCATCCAGCCCAGGAGTCACCAAATGGCGGACCGCGGTCCAGATCCGGAGCGCCGATCTATTTTGTGCGGACCTTAAGTACACAGTATTTATGACAAGCACAACAGTATTTATGACAAGCACTTAATTTTGAGTTTTAGCTTGCATCAACTTTACTTTAGACTTCAAACAAATACCTAATTCATAGTAAAAGAAAAAAACATTTTACACATTAATAATAATTACTTATACTCCATTTGAAATAAGATAGGACATTTAAACAAACCTTTTTAACAGTCCGTTCAACCGATTCTGACTTCTATACCGTAGGCATAAGGATGGTATTAATAAAAAGCAAAAAAATAGTTACAATACCAACTGTTTACTGCAGCTGCCATTTGTCATGTCACCAACGCAATAGAAGTCAATATCGGTTGGACTGTAAAAAGATTTAGTTAAATGTCTAATCTTATTTCAAATGGAGTATAGGTACTTAAGAGTACTTCATTATTTTTGTTTATTACAAAAAACTTTTCTTTTTCTTAATTTTATTGATATTTTTAATCTTGGTTGCTAGTGATCGTCTACCAAACGGTTCACGAGTCGCGACAGTTATATTATTATTTAAAAAACCGGCCAAGTGCGTGTCGGACCACGCACAATGAAGGGTTCCGTAGTTGGGATGAATTTATCCCAAAAACAAACTTAACTTTGTAGTTGAAAAATATGTTCTTCCATACGGAATGTATGGGAAAACATGTTTTTGCAACTGCAAAGTTAAGTTGGTCGATTATTACTCGTTAACTTGTAAAGCCTACTTAGCTGTGATAGTTTTCCTTTTAATTTCGTTATATAAACCACTGCTGTGATTTTTTTCACACATCCAAAACCAACCATTTAGCTGGCAGGGGGGGGGGAACACTTGACTCTAACAAAAATTAGCAATTTAAAGCGTAATATTTCGCAAACGGATCCTTGAATCCAAAAGTGGAATTCACAAACTCGCAATTTTTTTAAAGGACCTTTCCAATGATACCCCACACCATGGGTTAAAAAAAGAAAAAAAAAACATCACCACTTTACGTGTAGGAGAGGTACCCTAAAAAAAATGTTTTTCATAACTTTGTCGACGTAACTAATATGTATACCTATGCCAAATTACAGCTTTCTAGTACTAAGGGTCTCGGAGCTAGACCGCGGACAGACAGACAGACAGACGGACATGACGAAACTATAAGGGTTACTTGTTTACTACGGAACCCTAAAAACGGACTCCCAATAAAACTAATTGGTAATATATCCTTTATCTCAATTTATTTAGGGTCAGCGCAATTTTCGTTCATTTCATTTCATTTATTTATTCATTAACAATTAACATTGTGTTGAACATTACATATTATAAAATTATCACATGCAGAAATAATACATTTAAAGCCTAATTAAAATTGAAGTGAAAAGTTAGTTCAAAAGTCAAATTAATTTAAAATATGACAATTAACAAATACAATGTCAAATTAAATAGCAAATATAAAGTCAAATTAATTTAAAATATGTCAACAAATAAATACAATGTCAAAATAAATAGCAAATCATGTAAAAATCAATGTCAAAAAATTTATTAAATAATTGTGAGTATAACTTCATCAGGGTCCTAGTAATGAGCAAATAAATTATTTTATAGCTTGTTCACTGCTATTATTATAGTTGACTATTTTTATCATTTGACATGTATTCTGATACCGAGTATAAACATCTTTCCAACAAGAAGGCTTAGTTTAGAAGAATTTAGTTTTAAATGAGTGAGAGTTATAAATTAATAATTTTAAATCAGTTGGTAACCTATTGTGTGATACTCCCTGGCCGCGCCACAGTGGAAAATTAAAAAAACCGGCCAAGCGCGAGTCGTACTCGCCCATGAAGGGTTCCGTAGCAGCAAGTAACATTGAATGAAAGGTAAATTGCGGTTTACGATTTATGACGTATTAAAAAAAAACTACTTGTTAGATCTCGTTCAAACCAATTTTCGGTGGAAGTTTACATGGTAATGTACATCATATATTTTTTTTAGTTTTATCATTCTCTTATTTTAGAAGTTACAGGGGGGGGGACACACATTTTACCACTTTGGAAGTGTCTCTCGCGCAAACTATTCAGTTTAGAAAAAAATGATATTAGAAACCTCAATGTCATTTTTGAAGACCTATCCATAGATACCCCACACGTATGGGATTGATGAAAAAATTTTTTTTGAGTTTCAGTTCTAAGTATGGGGAACTCCAAAATTATTTGTTTTTTTTCTATTTTTATGTAAAAATCTTAATGCGGTTCACAGAATACATCTACTTACCAAGTTTCAACAGCGTAGCTCTTATAGTTTCGGAAAAAAGTGGCTGTGACATACGGACGGACAGACAGACAGACAGACAGACAGACAGACAGACAGACAGACAGACAGACAGACAGACAGACAGACAGACAGACATGACGAATCTATAAGGGTTCCGTTTTTTGCCATTTGGCAACGGAACCCTAAAAACATGTTTCTAGAATAATTGTACCATTTATGTACTATACGGTACGTGTAATGAAAATAATTGTACCTCAACGAATAATGAAATATAATGAAGTTTTGGTGGCGCGGCTGGGGAGTATACTCCCTGGCCGCGCCACCACGGTTTTTGTAAACTACTAGGCGCACCTGGATATAGTAAACACTAAATAATTGTACCGGAATTGTTCTTTTCCATACGCTATAAAGAGATTCAAAAATTTAATTACTTTATAAATTATAACCTTGTGTTGGTGGCGCGGCCAGGGTGTATAACTCCCTGGCCGCGCCACCAAGAGTTGTTAGGCGTACCTGGACATAGTATACACTAAATAATTGTACGCATTATGTACTACCCAAAAACGTAATAATATTACGGAAAAATGTAATATCTTAAGAGAAAACATCAAATCAAGATTAAGCGCATCAGCAGACTTGCTGATCTTTGTAGTTACTAGATGTGGCCTTCAAATTAGAAGTACAGGGAATTATCTCTGTGAGATGGTCGCATAGCAGTGCTAGAATTATGCAACACAATACGAATCTAGATGCATAACAAGAATAATTGACCTTCAAGAAGAAGATATGGAGTTGATAGGTACTTTTTGTTAGGTACGGTCAGCAACGAAAGTCGTTAACTCTGCTACTTTTACATGACATCTAAAATTACACAAAAGTGCGCTGCGGCAGCGGCGGCGGACGAGCGCTACTTCCAAGTTGGTCGCAGTTGCATGTCTATTTACCCGACTACGGCGAAGCAAAAAGGAGGGTTATGATTTTGACCGGTATGTATGTATGTTCATCTGTTACTTCATAACTTCTAAACTACCAATCATAATTTGACAAATGAGGTATCATTGGAAGCGTCTTGGTTGTCCGGTGGTTATAGGATATGTGACGTTACATTAAATCGATGGGTCCTATGTATAAGGGCCAATGTGCAAATTGACAACTTTTCAATAGACTCTCAAAGTTTCAAATTGATATATTTTTAGATGCTTCAACTGATGTTTGTGAAACTTTGCATAGTTACTATGAAACATATGTTCGTTATTCTAGATACATCGATTTATTTGTATATATATTAGTTTTTTAATTAATGTAGATATGCCTTTATACGTAATTTATTTTTATTATACTGAAAAAAACTAGTAAAAAGGCCAGTGTCACTTTAGACGATTTACTTGGCATAAGCTAATTTTGAAAAAAAAAACGTGTATTTAATATTTTTGAATAGTCCATTATTTATAGAAAATATTTAAAATAAATAAATAAACAAACAATAATAATATAATTATTTTAAGTGACGTAATATTCTCAAACCTCAGTTAGGTCACAAAAATAAAAACATATTGACTTCTTTATTTGTTTTCTAATAAATTATCGAAGTTTCTGAAAGGCAGTCAAATAATACTTAATGTTAAAAACCTCCCGTAATCACATTGGACTTAAGATCAATCAGCTTTTTATTGTAGATAGGTACTTCAACCTAGGTAAGTAATTAAAGTTTAAAATAATAACAAATTATACTTTTTTATAAAATAAAAACTTGTTAAGGGCTTAACATAATCCTCCGTTATATCGAAAATACTGCAGCATTAATTTTGAAATAAATATATGTTAAAGTTAAGGATTAATGTTAAGTACTATGTTAGACGAAAACCCGATTCCATAAAATTTTCTCGATAGAAAAAAATTCCAAAGTTACCTCCAAACCGAACAATAAACCGCTGGTATTCAAAAAATACTTCATATTAGATCTTGAAACTTTGCATAATAATTGAACTAACTATAAAGCAGCGACTATGTTTTTTATTTTTTTTAAATTACCTTTATTTTCGCCGTAAAAAGCAATTACCTAAATTATTAGCGCCTCGGAGCCGCTAGCACCCCACTCTGTCTCGCTCTCACTCAGTCCGCGAGCAGTATGGTGCGAGCGAGATAAAAAGTGAATTTGAGCTGAGGTTGTATAGGCTCTTAAAGATAATTAAAGATTCTTAGAATATGATCTAAGAGGAAAAATTAATAAAATAAAAATTAACAAAATGCTCATCAAAAGAAAAAAAAAACAAAATCACTCATTGTCATCATTATCACTAGTAATAATCATTGAATTATCATTAGGTGCTAACTTTTCGTAATACTCATGATAAACTAGTGGAATAATATTTTTGGGACATAAATCAATTATGTCTTTTTTTTTTGCATGGATGTATTGGTAACAATTGATTGAAACATAGTTTTAAGGTATTTCCGTCGATCTATCAGCCATTTGTCTTCTTGTTTGAACAGAAAAATTAGAAATGTTAATGTGGTTTTCGAAAGCATCTTCAGATAGATCTAAAACAGAATGTATGGTTCATGTTTACTGACACGAACTTGTTTGATTTTAGACCAAGGCACTTTTTGTCCCTCTGAATTATTAGTCCAGTTAAAACAAGCACTCGCTTGCATCTTTTTGAAGTCGAAAACTATATTTTGAGATACATCTATAACATTATAAGGAGATCCTTTTACTTTAGCCCATCTAATTAATGAACTCTACTCAGACGGTGTATAAATATTCTTATGTCTTGAAGCTTTCTTAATTGTGGCATGTATGGAATCAACCTCATTTTGTGTATGTCCTTTTTCAAGGAAAGTATGTTTAATATTAATAATAAAACTAAGCTGTTTAGCTGCATAAAGGTTTAAGGTACATAAAAAACATTATCCTATTTCTATTTTGGCCAGTACAATTATCTGACCAAAATCTAAAGTCATCACAGCCTTCTTTAGTCTTAAGTTTGATAATATCGTAAACACAGTTAGCTATTTCGTTTGAGCCCTTCATAGCTATTTGTTATTCCACAAGTAACAGGTACCAACCAAATTTCCAACATCAAACACGGATAAATTATGAACTTTCAATCGCTAATAATAATAAACTAATTTCACCACTAGGAACCAGCAACACTTTTTAACCGACTTCCAAAAAAAGGAGGAGGTTCTCAATTCGTCGGGATATTTATTTTTAATGTATGTTCCCCGATTACTCGAAGACGGCTGGACCGATTTGAAAAATTATTTTTCTGTTTGAAAGGGTATACTTTCAAGTTGGTCCCATTGTCATTTGGTCACGATCTGATGATGGGATCTTGGAGAAATCGAGGGAACTCTTCAAATATTATAGGCACATCTATAGCGATTTGGGTATTTTTGATGAGCAGTTGGCATAAGGCTATTGTAACTTAGATTAATTACAAACGAACCCACTAAAAAGTGAAAAAAAAAACTTTTTTACAAAAAACACAACCGACTTCCAAACTACAAAGTGAAAAATAACTTTAATTTCGGAAGTCGGTGTCAAAAAACTAAAATACTGATCTGATCCAAAGATACCGACTTCCGAAATTAAAGTTATTTTTCACTTTGTAGTTTGGAAGTCGGTTGTGTTTTTTGTAAAAAAGTTTTTTTGTAAATCAAATGTAGCACAAAATATTTTAGGATTATTTTGTGAGTCATGTTTATCGTTCTGTTTTAAAGATCTAGTCTCTAGTCTAGATCTCGTTGCAGTTTTTATTTGATACCCAACATGGCACAATTAAAAACATTTTTTTTAGTTCATGACTTTATGTCCTCTAGGGGGCGCCATATTGCATTTAATGTAACGCCACATAGCCTATAACCACCGGACGATCAAGACGCTTCCAATGATACCTCATTTGTCAAATTATGATTGGTAGTTTAGAAGTTATGAAGTAACAGATGAACATACATACATACCGGTCAAAATCATAACCCTCCTTTTTGCTTCGCCGTAGTCGGGTAAATAGACATGCAACTGCGACCAACTTGGAAGTAGCGCTCGTCCGCCGCCGCTGCCGCGGCGCACTTTTGTGTAATTTTAGATGTCATGTAAAAGTAGCAGATTTAACGACTTTCGTTGCTGACCGTACCTAACAAAAAGTACCTATCAACTCCTTATCTTCTTCTTGAAGGTCAATTATTCTTGTTATGCATCTAGATTCGTATTGTGTTGCATAATTCTAGCACTGCTATGCGACCATCTCACAGAGATAATTCCCTGTACTTCTAATTTGAAGGCCACATCTAGTAACTACAAAGATCAGCAAGTCTGCTGATGCGCTTAATCTTGATTTGATGTTTTCTCTTAAGATATTACATTTTTCCGTAATATTATTACGTTTTTGGGTAGTACATAATGCGTACAATTATTTAGTGTATACTATGTCCAGGTACGCCTAACAACTCTTGGTGGCGCGGCTAGGGAGTATACTCCCTGGCCGCGCCACCAACGACAGGCAATAATTTTTAAAGTAATTAAATTTGCGAATCTCTTGATAGCGTACGGAAAAGAACAATTCCGGTACAATTATTTAGTGTATACCATGTCCTGGTACACCTAATAACTCTTGGTGGCACGGCCAGGGAGCATACTCCCTGGCCGCGCCACCAACACAAGGCTATAATTTATAAAGTAATTAAATTTTTGAATCTCTTTATAGCGTATGGAAAAGAACAATTCCGGTACAATTATTTAGTGTTTACTATATCCGGGTGCGCCTAGTAGTTTACAAAAACCGTGGTGGCGCGGCCAAGGAGTATACTCCCCAGCCGCGCCACCAAAACTTCATTATATTTCATTATTCGTTGAGGTACAATTATTTTCATTACACGTACCGTATAGTACATAAATGGTACAATTAATCTAGAAACATGTTTTTTTAATTTTCCACTGTGGCGCGGCCAGGGAGTATCACACAACCTATTAAATAACGTTTACCAGGTACTATCGAAGAAACGCATATCTGTACACTGTAAGGACTATTCTTGCTTGCAGCGCTCGGCCGCTATATAATAGTAATGCTTACTCGGCTTACCTACGAAAAAAAAGGGTCGTTTGCACGGGATTTTGTTTTCAAAGTGGTTGGATACGCGTTACCCCGATGGTACATGCCTGTTAGCTGTCCTTTCAGTATACACTTCTCTCCTAGCCATTTCGTTTTCACACAATCTATCCATTATTACCTTTACTAGGTTAGGTACGTCTCTTCTTATAGCGATTTACATTCATACTTTAAAACTGCATGAAAAAAAAATCTTTTGACTTTTTGAAGGATAGAAACAATACGCGTTTTTAATTATGAAAATAACGTAAGGCCGCCATTACACAGTAAGTTGCTTCCTTAAAATTTATGTAACTATCATAAGACTGCGTAAGAGTAGGAAGAAATTACGATAAGATAGAGAGAAACGCTAAGCTAAAGAAGAGAGTTTAAGTTTTGCAAGTTTGTCGTAAGTTTATTACGTAAGCGACGTACACGTGTAATGGCGGCCTGGGACGATTTGTGATACTCGTTATAATTAAGGCGATTAGCACACTGCACCGCGCTCCGTCGCGTTATCGCGTAGCGCGGGGTGGCAGATTGAACATTGTATTAGTTTGTATAGAAAACACAATCTGTACTTTTTGCTATGGCCGCCTCGCGCTACGCGACGGAGCGTGGTGCTGTGTGATAATCGCCTTAAACTGCATGAAAAAAAACCTTTTGACTTTTTGAAGGATGTAATATGCGTTTTTAATGATGAAAAGAACTTAACGACGATGTGATCCTCGTTATAACAAAAATTTCTTTGGCTTGACAACTTTTCATACCAGGAAAAGTTGC
The DNA here is from genome assembly GCA_963680765.1 of Agrochola lychnidis. Classification (NCBI taxonomy): domain Eukaryota; kingdom Metazoa; phylum Arthropoda; class Insecta; order Lepidoptera; family Noctuidae; genus Agrochola; species Agrochola lychnidis. The sequence goes on along the minus strand of OY796863.1, from coordinate 8,391,532 downwards.
AATTTCCTGGAGAAAGTTATACCAATCGGATGAGAGATGTTTTTTTCTTATTTGCAAAAGTCGTGGAATAAAAGTTGTTTATTTTAACGAGTATCGGTGCTCTATGAAATAAAAAAAGCGGTCAAGTGCGAGTCAGACGAAGGGCTCGTACCACCAAAATTTTTTTAATACTAAAGTAAAAAATGCCGAAAAAAACACGTTTCTTGTGTGGCGACCCCCTTTCATTTTTTACTTTTTTTATTATATTATTTGTCCTTATAGCGGCCATAGTACTAGGCACTCTGTGAAAATTTCAAGTGTCTACCTATTAGGGTTCAAACCTGTGTCAGACGGACGGACGAGTGAACGGGTGGACGGCGGAGCGTTAGTAATAGTCGCGTTGGTACTCTTTAGTCACGGAACCCTAAAAACGCAGTGAAGTATCATAGTAAAAAAACCAATCTACCTAGCCTTTTCCCAGCTATATTGGGATCGGCTTCCAGTCTAACCGGATGCAGCTGGATTCGAGTATTTTACATGGAGCGACGTATCTGACTCCTACAACATAGTTACCTGGGTACCATGGTACCCCAACTTTCGGGCTTCTGACGACCCGTAACGACTGTCAAAGATCTACGAATTACAGGCTTGACAGCCGGGACCAACGGCTTAACGTGCTTTCCGAGGCACGGAGGGGTCTCGGTATGTTAGGGATGGTCACCCATCCACAGACCGACCTCGGTACACGTTGCTTAACCTTGAAAATCGACCTGTGCGTTTTTGCCACGAGTCCCATAGTCTTTATCTTTTCGTGTGGTTAGTGACTCACCTGGTATCAGAGTTTTAAAGCCACCCATGGGCCTCTGACTTGGCTTTACATGCCATCGAGAAATACCTCTCAGGCACGTTTCCTCACGATGTTTTCCTTCACCGTTTTTTTTTAAGCAAGTGATAATTATACAATACGCACATGAATCCGAAAAGTCAAAGGTGCGTGTTTTGGGTTCGAACTCGAGACCTATGACTTGGCAGTCCGACGGCCACACCACTAGGCTATCACTGCTATAGTAAGTTCCATAGTAACTACCTATTAAACAATAAATTCGTATTAACCTATAGTTATTGATAAACCGATGACCTATCCTGATTTCCAATATTCTCAAGAATCATGACTTATAAACTCCCATTAATAACTCACTAGAGATAACCTACTTTTGAACTTAATTTAAACGATCCTTTGATCTTAGGGAGCTTGTCACACTGAATACGTTCTGCGTCCTACGGTCCGGTTAAATCGAACATGACATAATAAGAATGTTTGAGTTGATCGGACCGTAGAACGCAAAACGCATTCAGAGTTGACAAGTCCCTAATACCTACTTATCCGATAAAGCCCCCTCCCTAATGTAACGTTGTATTGTAACTGCTAACCCCGCGGTTTGACATTATTGCACGCTCCACGTTACTTTCGACATTTAAAAAAAACCGGCATTATCTGTCATTTTTTTAATCTTTTTGTTCTAATTGACGATAATATCCGTCAGGCCATAGAGTGAAACAGCCCTCAGACGATATTAGACCATATTTATTAACAAAAAAAATAAAATAAGCCACGTGTACCAGCCGTGTACCAATGTATACGGTGGGGTTTTAACGGTAGAAACATATTTTCACAAAATATAGATACCTAGTAATAGTAGTAAGCACCTCTTTTTTTAAATAACTTCTCCCGCTCTGAGCGGAGCGGGAGGGCATGTCAGACTCTTACTGACTAAAACCCACCCGTGTTCCTTCAGTTGCCGTGTTGCTAGGGGGGCCACGATTTCCCTATCGGTTTTCTTCGAACCCCCGGCAGAAATTGGCCCTGGCGGACCCCGTCAATTCTGCTGACATCTCTTTGAGGCGCGCGTGGAACACAACGCGCCGTCGACCCAGGCTTGGTCCTTATCGGGCGGCGAGCTACCCATTGCTCACCGTCCGCAAGCCCGCGCCTACGGTAGCCGGAAATCTTCCTGTGATTCCCGACGCCCAGGGCGTCTCCTCCTACGGCGGTTAGGGGCGCGAGGGCGCGAAATTTGCCTCTCCCTCACGCGCTCCGTCTCCTCCTTCGCGAGCATTACTGCTTCGCAGAAGGAGGTGACGGCCTCCCATTTCCTCTTGCTCCGTAGCATGGCCCGAATCAGGGCCGGACGCGAGAGATCATCGCCACCGATCGCTTCCACGAGGACACGGCGATGCCCTGCCCAAGCCGGGCAGACCTCCACCGTATGCTCCACCGTGTCCTCCGGGCGATCCACACAGTGACGACACCTGGGCGTTTCCTCCCGCTTTATCCTGAACAGGTACCTCCCGAAATAGTAGTAAGCACCTACCCAGATTAAATAATAATTAAAAGTGAGGAGAAGTGAAATGATTAATTTTTTAAACGAACATTTGATACCTACTTAAAAAAAATAGGCACCGTCCGCGCGTCGTACCTCTCTTTGGCGCCGGGAGCCCCTTTGATCAACATTAATGAATATCTTCCACTTTGCTAGCTGCCAAAATGACTCAAATAACTATAGCTGTACATTAGTTACAGGTACCGAAAGCTCTCAGCAATCTGAGATTTTTACTTTACCCGAAATTTGGTACGGAATAGTGTACCTACTCATGCAATGTAATTTTCTACTTAAAAAACATCACCCCTGTATTCGTCAAACGGTTAGGCAGAGGTTTAGAGTCAGGTTAGATACCATCGAGGTAACGCATATCTAAGCATTTTGAAAACAATACCCCGTGCACACGACCCTTTTTTTTCGTAGGTAAGCGATACTATAGCGGCCGAGTGCTGCAAGCAAGAATAGTCCTTACAGTGTACAGATATGCGTTTCTTCGATAGTACCTACACCGACATTTCGCCAGTTCTGTTTGATTCCTACGCTTATCATTATAGGGTGAACTTATATTGGCATTGCCATAAAACGGACAATCCAGACTCCTATAAGCAGCTACTAAGAAATTCCTAATTGAAAACCCAAGTAACAGTTAATTGAATCAAGCGTGACGTTTCGGAAATCCATTATAAAAAGCAATAGACGTGGATATATTTAGTAACCTGTTCCGCTTAGCTATTTCTAAAGAGCCATAAAAACTCCTGAAAGAAATCGACACGTGTTTCACCTGTGAACGCAGAATGCAAGTCTCTGCGTTCAGCGCTCGGTGTGGCAATACGCCGTTTTCGGGTTCGCGACAAGTCAATCGTCATCCAGAGGATGCCTCGTTGAGAGGTGAAACACGTGTCGATTTCTTTCAGCAGTTTTTTTATGACTCTTTAGAAATAGCTAAGCGGAACAGATTACTAAATATATCCACGTCTATTTTAACCCAAGTAACAGTCTCCGATTTGGGCTATTGCAAAATCCAACCAGAATGCAGATTGCAAGGTATAGAAAGTTTAATCATTATGTAGGTCTGGTTGGATAGATGAATGTGTAGGAAGTCTGAGGAATCATTATCAATCAATCAACTCAAACTATCTTAGTCCTCTGTTAGACATAGGCCTCTCCCAGGCTGCGCCACAACACCCTGTCCTCCACCTTCCGCATCCCGTCTGTCCCCAATCGGTCCATCTAGCCAGGGAGCGGCCCACACTACGCTTGCCTACGGTTTCTGATTAAGTCCGCACAAAATTAGTAGTACAGTCATGCAAGCACACAAGTACATTAAATAAAAATAGTAGGTAAGTAGTGAGAACACAAATATAACAAAAAGAGCAATATTGATTAAATGAACATGTAAACTAAAAAAACCGGCCAAGTGCGTGTTGGACTACGCACAATGAAGGGTTCCGTAGTTGGGATGAATTTATCCCAAAAACAAACTTAACATTATAGTTGAAATACATGTTCTCCCATACATTCCAACTACAAATGTAAGTTTGTACGCACAATATTGAGAGATTTACCATGTTATTTTAAGACCATAGACTTCTTATAGGTTTTTCTGTAATCTATGAGTAAAGAACCTTTCTCTGTAATTTTTCCAAAATTTTAGGCTCAGTAATTTCGGAGATAAGGGGGGAATGGTCAATTTTCATCTGTTTTCTTAAATATCTTTGAATGTATTTAAAATGATAAAAAAAATATACTTGAATTTTCGCAACAACCCCTTTCGTTTGATATGTCACACGACACAGTTTGAAAAACTTTTTTTTCTATTTTGCCTCCCAAAAGTGACTCCCATAATCAAAATTCATTTATTTACATTATACGTCCGTGTTTGGGTTACAGAAATACATATGTGTACCAAATTTCAACTTAATCGGTCCATTAGATTCGGAGAAAATTGGCTGTGACAGACGGACAGACAGACACACGAGTGATCCTCTAAGGGTTCTATTTTTTCCTATTGAGGTACGGATTCCTAAAAACATGCATGTCACTGTCGCGTCATACAAAAAGGCTCCCACAGACAAAGAAAAAACAAAAACTTCAATCTGAAAACTTCATCGAAATTGTTCTACCCATTAAGTCCATGGTTCTACCAGAATCGCGTCGCACCGTCGTGTCGCGCTTGTCTGCGGGAGCCGCTAGGCGCTGTTGCCACATGACTAAAGATTAAAAATGAATGTAAATTAATAATTTCTGTAAATATTATATTAGAAATTGTAAATACTTAGAAATTTTAATGAAAACTTAATTACGAATTATATTAGTATGATAAATATTATGAGAGGAGAAGCCCACATTATCATCAACTGCTTGTCTACTCAAAGGCTTAACATACCTTCAAGCCGTATTTAAATTATACCAAAATACGGTTCGCAGCCCCTCACCACAGCTCAGACTAATTAATAAAATTAAACAATTTAACGTACGAGAATTTAATTTCGCTGTGTTAACATACAAAGCCGGGACACTTCGAATTGTTTCTCTTGACCTTTGGTTTTGACACTCCAGTTCATAAAGGTTTAATTAAAATTATTAAATGGCTACCTTCAATTTTGAACAATCATGTTTGATGTAACTTAAAATTACTGAAGTATTTTTGTTGATCATAATCACAGCGTACCATTTGCTATGAAATTAAACGAAACGATGTTTATTCCTTTAAGTAAATTTTTTAAACAATTTTACACGTAATTTTTTTTGTTTATATTTTATAACTAAGTAGATAGAGTCGTCAGCGCCAGCTGCGGTAGGTACTGGTACTAACATTCATACTAATGTAGCGGTTACACCGCCACATACGAACTACGCATCATAGACATGACTTCACACAAATCCTGAATCGCGCAATTTAAGTTTACCGAGCGATCGACATATATACAAGATTTCAACTTCAAACCGATGGGCAGTTGCCCGCCAGACACAACACCCGTCTGGTCGGAGGATCCTCCCTTTTCTATGGTGGATGAGTGAACTTTACACCCTGTTCCTCATGCCACTAAACTAATGTTATAAATGCGAACCATTTGCTATGAAATGAAATGAAATTATATTTATCCTTGTAAGCAGATGTTTAAAAAAAAATTACACGTTTAGTCAATATTTAAAAAAATTAAGGCTGTGCTTAACATCCATACCTACTAATATTTTAAATGCGAAAGTGACTCTTCTGTCTATTATAATTTCATGTCTTACCTGCTGAACGGATTTTAATGGCATAGGATACTTTTTATCGCGGTAGTAGGTACGTTCCCGTGGGATAATTTTCGACCACCGTGCGGGCAAAGCCGAGGGCAAAAGGTAGACTAGTACTCGTAGGTATATACAGCAAGCGACTATAGTGATAAAACAGTTCAGTTGTGCTCAGTAAAAAGCTCGTGTTCAAGCGTTAAAAGTCCTGAAAACATAAAAAAATATATGTATAAGTCAAACAAAAAATAAACACGTACACAAAAAGTAAACATTTATTAACACGTTTCCCTTTGACTTTCCGGAAACATGCGAAATTGAATAAAAACCTATTTTTGCCGCCAGCGGAAAATGTAAGCGATACATGAAATGTAATTATAAACAAACCGGAAAAGTGCAAGTCGGACTCGCATACGAAGGGTTCCGAACGACCGTTTAGCAAAAAACGCCGAAAGAACACGTTTCTTGTATGTTTGTATGGCGGATAGGGTGGCGGAACATCGACGCGAAAACTGTTACCATGGATTCAGTACATGATTGTGAATCCCGCTGCGTGGAAATTTTTCGTCGGTTATTAAATAAAAAATCTGCTGTTCCATACATTTTGACCGCGTAAGTATTGCACTTTTCTATGAAACAGCAGATTTTTTTTAATAACCGACGAAAAATTTCAACACTGCTGGTTTCAGAATCATTTACTGAATCCATGGTAACAGTTTTCGTTTCGATGTCCCTACCACCCTGTGTATCCCTTTCATTTTTAACTTTATTCTATTTTTATTATTTGTGGTTATAGCGGCAATAATAGAAATACAAACTCTGTGAAAATTTCAACTACCTATCTATTACGGTTCATGAGATATAGTCCGCTGATAGACAGACGGACTTACAGCAGAGGCTTAGTAATAGGGTTCCATTTGGCACCCTTCGGTCACGGAACCCTAAAAACACCAAGCTACGGTAGGTACAGGCACAATATTCGATAGACTGAGTTTCATTAAATTATGCACTCATACGTACACATTCACAATTTACTTCCAAAAGCTTTTAAGCTGTACTCAAAATGTGCGAAAAAAATGAGAACACACGGACACTTAAATATACAATACTAGCTTCCGCCACCGGCTTCGCCCGCGTGATATTTTTATAAATTATAGCCTATGTTACTCAGTGATAATATAGCGTTCTACTGGTGAAAGAATTTTTAAAATCGGTCCAATAGTTTTTAAGTTTATTCATTACAAACAAACATACAAAAGATCAAATCATTTTTCTTTATACTATTATTATTATATTATATAATTATACTAGCTGACCCTGTAAACGTTGTTTTGCCATATAAATGTTTGGGGTGGACCATCTTTATCACTTACTTTACTACCCTACCTACCCTATCTTTCAAGTTGGATCAAACTGCACATGGTGTGCAAATTTGATTAAAATCGGTTGAGTAGTTTAGGAGTCCATCGCGGACAAACAACGTGACACGTAATTTATATATATTAAGAAGATGTTACAAAAACCGTGTCCGATCCAAAAAGGGCACATAGGTACTGCAGTAACATTACCAAAAAGTAATAAAAAACGTATAATTATTGAAAATATTGACAGTGGCACTCTGAGAGTGCCGACAGAAGTGAAAACTTGAACAATTTTACTGTGCAGGAAATACTTTTCCTTTTTTGAAATCGGTAAAAAAAAGGGAAATGTCAATCATGACGTTGTCATGTCTCAATGTTTGGAATGTCATTAATCCCAAAGAAAATGTATCGCGCGTTGATGTCTTTTTAATGGTCAAAAGCTGGTGTCGGTAACAGTGTTGCGAGTTCAATTGTTTTTTCCCCTCTCAAAAAATCCTAACACGCCTTAAGTTTTCACTTCAAAAAGTTATTGCTATTTAAAATTCACGTTTTTAGTACCAAAATTATCCCAATTCCATAAAAAATTTGCAAATGTCCAACAGGGGTCATAAGTTATGACTTGTGGACAACCGGTAAACGAAGGCCACCCGCGCCCCATGTAAGTAATAACCCGGTAAAATTCCCCATTGAAAAAAAAGCAGCGATTTTTTTTCCAGAAAATTACCAGTCCACATAAATATACTCTCAGTATGATTATTAACAACACCCTCACCCTCGGATTGGACTCGGTTTCTGTTACACACTGTATAAATATATAGCTCCAACCAGGCCATAGGGTGAGGGGCGACAGTGCCTATACAGGGTGGCAGGGACATCGACGCGAAAACTGCAACCATGGTTCAGTACATGATTTTGAACCCCCCTGCGTTGAATTGTTTCGTAGGTTATTTTAAAAAAAAGTTGTGGCATTCCGGAAGTGCGACGGAAGTGAAAACTTGAACAAAATCCTCTTGATCGAAGAAAAATACTTGTAAAGAACATTGGTCCTTAATATTATGAAATAAATCGCGTTTCCAAAAAAAGAAATACTTCCGAAACCTTTAAAGTAAAAATACTTGCATAGAACATTGATCCGTCTCTTAATATAAATAAAGAGCACAATCGCGTTTACAAAACCATTAAAGTAAAAATATTTGCATAGAACATTGATCCGTAACGTTATATAAATAAAGAGCACAATCGCGTTTACAAAAATGAGGTGTCGTCACGGTGTTGCGAAATCAATGGTTTAGTGGTTAAATGGTTTAGTAAACTTCTTTAGGCATTTTCATTTCAAAAATCTGTTGTTCCATACATTTTGACCGGGTTTCTATGACACAACAGATTTTTTTTTAAATAACCAGTATATTGTACTGGATCCATGGTAACAGTTTTCGCGTCGATGTCCCTGCCACCCTATATACGTTATAGTCAACTGATCCTGAAATCGGTATAACAAGCGTAAAATTAAATATGCTGATGCTGATTCGCTCGAGAATTCAATAATGTAGTCTGTAATTTTGCAGATTGCGTACTTTTGTCCTTTATTGGACGAATAAAACGTATTTAAAAAGTGAATATTGTAACAGTTATTGGTTAAATTAGGTGGTGAACGGATTTGTCAGACTTGTCAGACGTGGGGTCTAGGTCTGACAAATCCGTTCACCGCAGTTGAACTCAAATTCGCTCTTGTTTGAATTCGTGCGACCCAATCTATTTTGATATTGGTCAAAGAAAATGGCTACATAATTAATCTATAAGGTCCCATTAAAATAGATGGACAAACTTTTAGAAATCATTCAGACCACCAAAATAAGGAAAATGGTAAAAAAATATAAGAAAAACGCATTAGAAACTTACAAGAATAAAAATCAGCTAACGAAAATACACTAAAATGTTGGTTAATTATTTTACGTCAAAATAATAAAATCACTTTATTCAATGTTTTTTTTTGCTTGGATATCTTTGGTTAGACGTACTGAATGCTGAGTTAAAATTTGTCTATCTATTTTAATGGGACCTTATATATTTAAGTTTGTTAGTAGTTTTAGTTAGGTTAGGCTATTTATTATATTTTAATTTTAATAGTTTGTTAGTTAATTTAGTATAAAGCCTCGTGCAGACTCGCGGGACGCGACACCGGTAATTGTTATACTGCGAAATTTTCTTAGAAATTGTATTGTTAGAGTCGCGTCGCGCCGTAGCGTCGCGCCAGTCTGCACGAGGCTTAAGAAGTTTATCCAGGTACCCTATATATTTTTATACTTGGAAATAAATATTGTTGGGAACAATCTAAAAAAGAAAATCTTTTGAAAGAATTTACTTTGCGCTAGTTTACTAAACATTTTTGCTGCCCAGCAGATTTTCTGTATTCCTGTTTGAAAGGTATGTAATTTATTCTTGGAAGGAATTCTAGCTTTTTCTATCAAGGCAATGGCGGCGGCGGTAATCCATTTCTAATGGGGGTGCCCGGTAGGCAACTTACAATCTAAATAGCCTATACTTAAGTAACAAGGTTAAATAATCAAATACGAGCTGTTCAAACTCATCATTGTCACAGTAGCCGTAATAAAGTAACAGTATTATATCTCGGCAGTGAACTTGAAATAATTAGCTACGGCCGCTCAGCAGATAAATTTTCCGCGTCCGTACGTAACTGCGCACTCGATACTATTGCCACAGATAATATAATACTCTATTGCGTACTTGATATCACTGAGATTACGAAGCGCGTCGTTTCGGCCCTTTTCTATGAAGATATAATACTCTTACTTATTTATACTGTGTCATTGTTGAGTATCTGATTCTAAACTTAAATTAATTAATATATGAGCACCTTGACAAGGGAAGTCCCAACTTTGACCGACTTTGTATTTGTTTGGAGTTTCACAGGCAGGGGTGACAAAAGCGAGGGCGCTTTGATAAGTGACACGCACTGAGTTAACAATAAGGGGTCTGCTTTGGAAATAACCTCTATGAACAAAGCCCTTGGTGGGTATAGGTACCTACGTGAGTAAAAATACCTACATTTTCTATTTTAATTTTATGATGTCCTTAATCATAATGCCCTTAGAAATGTTTATTCTAAAAGTCGGTAACGACGCAAATAGCTGTCAAATATTTACTACCGGTTTTGATTAATTTGGAATATTACTTTACTGAAATATGAAATATCGCTAACTAGTGAACTAGAATATTAATAATGAATTGCAATTATAACTGTGTCCCACTACTGTCCCTCCTCTACTAATGAAAGGTCACCCGATTAACAGGGTATATAAATTTAAATATCTGGGCCATCTGGTTGCTGATGACCTGAGGGATGATAAAGATCTAGAAAGGGAGCGCAGAGCATTGTCAGTTAGGGCGAATATGCTGGCCCGCAGATTTTCTCGATGTACAGACGCAATTAAAATAACCCTTTTTAAGGCATACTGTACAGCACTGTACTCGGGAGCCCTGTGGTTCACATATACCCAAAAGGCTTACAATGCTCTGCGTATCCAATACAATAATGCATTCAGGGTATTGTTGCGATTGCCGCGCTTCTGTAGTGCCTCGGCAATGTTTGCAGACGCACGCACTGACGGCTTTGAGGCACTGTGGCGTAAGAAATCTGCCTCGCTACTCGGCAGGCTGCGTGGCAGTCGCAACACTATCCTGCAATCAATAGCCGCCCGGGCAGACAGCCCGCTAGTGTGGGCGCTTATAAACCGGACCCGTTCTGTTTTAGTTATTAAGTACTAACATAGGCTAAGCTTTTTTGTTACTAACACTATAGACCATTGTAGTCTGCAATAATAATAATAAATAAATAAAATAAATAAATAACACCGAATTTGATGTGGTAACCGTTTTAGGTGTAAAAAAGGCATTTGGAATGTTTCCAAATACTTTTTTTTACATCAAAAACGAAATATTCGATGTTACGATATTAATTATTGTATTTCTATTCATATTTTTTATTAGTTCACTAGTTAGCGATATTTCATATAGTAATATTGCCAAATTAATCAAAACAGCGAAATATTTAGCAGCTGTTTGCGACGTTGCCCATTTTCTGAATGCACGCTCAGAAAAACCCAGAAAAAAGTCGACGGGTCTTATACTGTCTGTAATTCCACCAGCACTTATAAAATACTAGCTGCGCCCCGCGGTTTCACCCGCGTAAGTCTCGATCCTGTTGGAAAATCGGGATAAAAAGTATCCTATATGTTAATCCAGGTTATAAACTATCTGTGTGCCAAATTTCATCCAAATTGGTCCAGCCGTTTGAGCGTGAAGAAGAGACAAACATACACATACACACACTCACAAAATTTCGCCTTTATAATATTATATTATACATGGTGTGATTGTTGCTAGCCAGCAGAAATAGGTATGGTAGTATTGGGACTTTCCTTATAAGTACCTACAAAGAAGCTTCATTACAAATAGAAGTCTCTATTAACTATTCAGTTTCTTGGAAAAAGAAAGAAAGTACTCGCAATCATTTTGTGCAAGCTTACACGAGTTCCAAATAGTTCCAATACAACAGTAATACAAAGCTTTGCTCCTCTTTTTGATGGCTTCGCAAAGCCTTTACGAAGAAATATATTTTATAGAAGAGTGAGTCTGCAATCTATGCTTACGAGTAATACCTACATGAGCCCTTTCAATATCCGGACAAATTGGCTGAAGGCTTGCTACAGTCTTTGTCTCCAATATTGTGTAGTATTTGCATAACAATTTTATTAGAAAGTTGACTTAGAATTTATGATGTGGTAAAAAAGGATACTTAGATCTGTGACCCTATTATATACATGGGACTTAAGGTGGCCACAGACGTGACTGCAAGCATGACAAGCTTGCATGACAAGCCTGCATGAACAATAATTTTGTGCAAGCGTGCCCAACTTTCCTATAGGCTACACACTGTACAAGCTAGAGCAGCATCATAGTTTTTGGTTGAGTGATGGACTCAGGAGATTAACTGTGTGCAACTAGCGTGCGTATGATTGCTTAAGCTCAACCTACGTTCAATCATGCTTGCACAAGCGAGGCTTCTTCAAGCCGCATAATGAAAATTCTATCAATCTTCATATCACTTGCACAAGCTAGATCATCTGCCTAGCCTTTTCCCAACTAAGTATGTTGGGGTCGGCTTCCAGTCTAACCGGATGCAGTTGAATACCAGTATTTTACATGGAGCGACTGCCTATCTGACCTCTACAACCCAGTAACTGGGTAATACGATATCCCTTGGTTAAACTGGTTGTCAGACTTTCGGACTTCTGACGACTATCAAAGATCCACGAATGACAGCCGGGACCAACGGCTTAACATGTTTTCCGAGGCACGGAGGAGTCTCGGTATGTAAAGATGGTTACCCATCTACGGACCAACCGACTTGCACAAGCTAGATGCTTGCACAAAATCATCATACAGACGCTCAAGCACGCTTGCACAAAATAATTGTTCATGCAGGTTTGTCATGCAGGTTTGTCATGCAGGTTTGTCATGCTTGCAGTTACGTGTGTGGCCATTTTTAAACATAACTGGCGAAATGTGGGTGTAATATAGGTACACCTCTGCCTAACCTTATGGGGAATACAGGCGTGATGTTATGTTATGTTAGTTTTGTGAATGAGGAAATTATGAATCATGTATTTTGTGAAGTAGATGTGAAGTTTTTTTTTAAATATCCGTTGTTTACGCTTGATTGATTGATTGATGTCATAAAGTAGGTACAAGTACAATGTTCTTAATGTCCCTCGGGAATCATCGCATTTCCGAATACAAACGAATGCAAATTTACGTGTCCATCAATTATTAGATTTATCGTGTATAATAATTTGAATTCAGAACTAAGTACTTTATTGTTGTTTTGTTTTGATTTCCGTATGAATTTTATACTTAGGTACTTACTCGTAATAATCAGGTTTTTACGAAAAGAAAAATTTGAAAAGTTGCCGGTAAAATTGGAAAATTCGGGAAATCTAAAAGTGCATTTTCTTTGGGATTTTTGTTTGAATTATTGTTTGGACAGCACAACGTCTATCGGGTCAACTAGTTAATTAATTAATATTTTCTAGGATACAAAGCTAGATAGATACATTTTATTTTCAAAGCTACAAAATTCTCAAATAAACTATCTAAATGTAAATATTAATATTATATTTCCAAGAGTTTAGGTCGCTACTTAAATTCTATCATCTTTGTAATATTTCTAGCCCCCGGCGATCTCTGGCAGACAAATAAAATCTACATTTCGCTGAAATATCACTTCATTCTGTATTTCTGTTATCTTTAGATATTACAAATGGCTGTGTCTATATTGATTTTTTAAGAGATTTCGCTATTCGTTATAACAGTTATGAGATTTGTAACACCAAGAATAAATAAAGTTAGGATAGGTATTTATTTGTAAAACTAGATTCATTAGACAAACCGTGCCTAGAGACTGGTTTGTTCATGTTTATGTAAAGTATTATTATTTATCCTTGAAAGCCATATTATTCTTAGTATCCAATTTTGTAGAACCAAAATATGATTGCAGTGTAAACTTCTTGTATATTGTCCTACATGTGTGTGTTCTATCTTAATATTTTTTGTAATAATTAGTCTATAACTTGCCTTTATTGGCCGGCTGGAGTGAACACTGACGAGGAACAGAGCTCCCACCTCATTCTTGCCTTTATTGGCTGGCTTGAGTGGAGATTCGCAAGAGCAAACGTGCTTGGAGGAAGGAAGTATTCCAGTAAGATGCTGGTAGGGATCTGGACCGTACTTCCGGGATTGTCCTGATAGCCGTGGAATACCTCTCCACTCCTCATAAGCACCTCAGGACATGTTGCCCCCTTGTCGCTACGACACTGTGCTAGCGACCGTTTTCGGGGGCCCATTATTGAGTGTGCAAGTCACCCCCCGCCATTTTATCCGTGTACATATGAACATTGATCAGGCAGGGGCCATAGTCCTTCCATAGTTCCAGGTGACCAGTCCACTTTAGCAACCCAAACCCATAGTCCGATATCTTTATTTCCATATCTTCCAATAGTCCTACATCAACCGGGGGTTATCCTTGGTTGCACTTGCACAGTGCAAACAGGGATAATCGTCGGTTGGTATCTCATTTCATTAAAAACGTCTAAGGGGCCTCTGCGAGTTGGCTTCGGCCCCTCGTACGCCTTCCAAAGGTCCGGGACCATAGGGTCCCGAGAAATGTCAAAGCCTATAATATTCCCACTCCTGGGATACAGGCCTTCCTCTCGGTGAGAGGGAGTGGGCCGTAATCCACCACGCGGGCCCAGTGCGGGTTGGTAGATGTCACATGTCTTCGAATTTTTGGTTGTGGGACATGCCGGTTTCCTCACGATGTTTTCCAACAGCGGTGATAGAATAAATTACACAAATCCTGCCTGGATACGAACGACCTTCATACAACTCGTAAGTCGTAGCCGTTACCACTGGGCCACCATTGCTCACTGCTAATAATACTAACAGCTAAAGTTAAGATTTACATAGAAACGTTCCCCTAGAGAGATAATAGCCCGTCAAACAGATCTGTTCACACAGCATCCCATCTCGCATAATTGGCTAGAATCAATAGATGAGATGTATACTTGGAGATCGGGCTGTCCCGGGTTTATCGAAGTGTAAAGATATTGTGAACTATCGGCACGGGAATTATTATCGAGAATAATCGGGACATGCCGTGGAGCCGTGGAGGTAGTACCTTCTAATAAGATTATGTCGTATGAATATATACTTAAGACGCAGATATATGCCAGTGACCTTGAGTGGTTAGTTTGCGTGTTCTGTACTGAGCTCACGCAACGTGTGGTACGTCCAGCCAGTAATAGGACTCGCCCATTAAGTAGCGCTGTTCCAAATAAGATGCATTATTAATTTATTATGCATAAAACAAAAGGTGTTTTAATAAAACACGTATAAGTGAAGATCAATAATTAAGTTATCTTTAAAATGGTGAAGGTTTCAGAAAAATACGCTTTATAGATTTTGCGTCATTCTCGGTTTTTACAAAAATTTACAAATTATATTCACTTTGTACTCGAATAACACAAATATAATCGAAAATATTCCAATATCAAGTTATTAAAAAAATGCTATAATTTAATTTTTTTTTTTCAAATCTTTAACACGACTACTGTTTAAACGTGATCTTCAGTATAAAATCATTAAAAGTCGGTTCTCGTCGCCTTAACTGTGAATGTATTACTACTAAGAGTATCTTTGAGGTAGAAACTGAATTTCGCATTGTTTTTGAAGAATAGTAGGTACTAGTTATATAATATTTTTATTCGCTTGCTCTTGCTCTATAAGGTGAACCATGACCAGCGAGTAGACCCTGAGTAAAAACTTAAAAGCCGCTCCACAACTTGTGATGGTCATGACGACCTGGGTGCCTAAACGTGTGATGGATTGCTGATGGGGGTTAGAAAATAGTGAGAGTGCATCATGAACAGCGAGTAGACCGTGAGTCATGTTAAAAACTTAAAAGCCGCTCCACGACTTGTGACCCTGGTCATGACGACCTGTACCCTAATTGCGTAATACAACACAATCACAATCTGTTTCGATTTGAAACAGATTGCTAATCCATTTCTTCATAAGTTGGAAAAAAAATCTGCTCAACAACGTAAATAACGCAATGAATGTTGTTGAACTGTCAGAATGAAACAAAATAGGCAAAATTGTTTTCGAGAATAAGTTGCGCAATTAGGGTACGGGTTGCCTAAACGTGTAATGGATTGCTGATGGGGAGTTGGAAAATAGTGAATGCATAAACCCCACAATTTTTTTAAATATTTTAACCATTTACATATTCGACCTTTGCTAGTTTCGTCTGTTTCATCGGCTCTTCTAAATATTTTTTTAACTTTTGTGCCTTGTTAGATAGCTGATTAAAGATGTCTTCCCTGTAATCTGTACGCTTAGTGCTAGGTAGGAATACAATTTTATTGAGATAACCGGTGGTAATTATTTTTGAAAATGGTTAATAAACTTTATCCTTTTTAACTTTTAACCGTTTAATGTTTCAGAAAATTTGGTTACATCGCAAGGTTTTTTAAAATATTAGGTAAGTACCCAATTTAATATCAATGAAGGTCATTAAATTTTAGAGTTAAGATTAAAGTGATATTTAGTGACGAATTCTGGTAAATTTGCAAAAATACATAAACATTGGGTTTTTTCGAATCTCATGAATTTTCACCTAGGCTCTTTAGCTGTGCTTAATTGTTGGGGACTTTCTGGGAGGTTTTTTTTAATGGTAATGCACCTATGTTATTTTACTGCACGGGTGTTCTGTTTGTAAAACCACTCTAGATAAGTGTGCAGTTTTGTTTGCTCTAAAATTACTTAAATAGATTCATTAGATTCCAAACTATGTTCTCTCTCTTCTCTACACATAAATGATAAATTATCTTATGTCTTGTGTAGGTATAGGTAGGTAGGTACACCTCTGCCGAACCCTTTAGGGAAACAGGCGTAATATTATGTTCTCTTATAAAAATATAATAGAAGTTATATTTAGTAACCTGTTCCGCTTAACTATTCTTAAAGAGCCATAAAAAACCCTGTAACCCTGACCACGGCGTGTTGCCACACCGAGCACTGGTCGCAGAGCTATCTACGACCAGCGCTCGGTGTGGCAACACGCCGTGTTCGGGTTCGCGAAAAGTCAATCGTCATCCTGAGGATACCTCGTCGAGAGGTGAAAAACGTGTCGATTTCTTACAGGGTTTTTTATGGTTTTTAGGAATAGTTAGTAGAATAGGTTAAAAATAGGTAGGGGTAAATGCACTTACATTTACCCCTACCTACTTATTTTTGAAGTGAAACTTCTTTAGGCGCGTTGAGCGATTTTTGGTATAGGAAAAACTTATGGATTCGCGTCGTGCTGGGCTATAGAATATATGTAGATGGCGCTAATAACAGTTTTAAGATTTCAAATCTGTCCCATTTTTTTTTTAGCTTTGATTGATATTTAGTAGATACCGATTTTTTTAGGTTTAGATCATTTTCTCTTAACTCTCAGTAAGGTAAACTACCACTCCTCTAGCACCTAATAAAGATTTAAGATACTTAATTTTATTAAAATATCGTTTCGTTATTTAGACTAGAAGTAATGGAGTATTACGAATTACAGGAATCGAATTAGTAAGCCGATTAGTTAACATCGCATTATGTTTCTAAGCGTAGTGATGCGACACGGTACTGCCAGAATCTGGATAAACCTTTTGTTAAATTAAGCTTTGTTGGGCTCTTGACTAGCCAAAGTGATATCCTTCATAACTAGCCGCTGCCCGCGGCTTCGCCGGCGTGGTATCAGTTTATTTTTCTAAATTAAAAAAAGCCTAAGTTACTCCTTACAATATCAGCTATCAGCCAGTGAAAATCCCTTTATAATCGGTCCAGCCATTTCGGAGATAACCTTATATGACTAAGTGTGGGTTAATTTAGCAGGTCGTTACTCTAATTGCGTATTGCACGATCAATCATAATTTGTTTCGATTTGAAACAGATTGCTAATCCATTGCTTCATAAGTTGGAAAAAAAATCTGCTCAACAACGTAAATAACGCAATGAATGTTGTAGAACTGTCAAAATGAAACAAATTACCTAGTCATAATCGACTACGATATTATGTTACGCAATTAGGGTACAGACTACCAACGCTACCAACCCAGAGGGGTAATTGAGAACACACTTACATTTACAATGGTGTCGATTCCCTTATTCACAAACTAAACTAAATTTAAGTTCAGTGCATCTTTTTCTTTCTATTTCGTTATGAAAAGGACAGAAGATAAATTTTAGTTTAGTCCTGTCAAATTAATCAGCGCTTGACGTAAATTGACGTAATTTTAGTCGGCAAGTTTTTAATCACGTCTAAACATGTATGGAGAGTGACGCGCTGATTAATTTGACAGGACTAAACTAAAATGTATCCTCTGTCCTTTTCTTAATGAAATAGAAAGAAAAAGATGTACTGAACTTAAATTTAGTTTAGTTTGTGAACAAGGGAATCGGCACCATTGTCTTTAATTTTGACAATTCAACAACAACAACATTCATTCAGTTATTTACGTTGTCGAGCAGATGATTTTTTCATATAGGTACCTATAATCAATGAATCAAAAAAGCAAATCAAAGAAGCAATGGAATAGGAATTCCTAAAAATCCTTGAGCCATGACCATGAGAGAAAATGTTTTACGTTTTGTGAAACTTCTACTGCTTGAATACGAGGCTTTTAGCTACTTTATATCTTGTGTATATTTTTTTTTTTAGTTGTGTGCGTTTTATTCGTGCAGAATAAACAATTATTTCTTTTTCTTCTTTTACGCAATTGGAGTGCTGGTTGGAATAAATCTTGAACGTCAAAAAAAAAACTTCGGCACAAAAGTAATAAATTATTTCTTAATATTTCTATGACAATAGACAAGTTGAGATTCATGATTAGTAGGTATAGTAAATCAGTGTAATCGTTCACATCACTGATCGATTTACCGTTGACACTGATTCGATTAAAACAATGCTTGTAATAGATGAATATGCATGAATATGCAACAAGATAGACAATTGATTCCATAGTAATTTAATATCTAATAAGCGTGACATTGATTCCTCTGTGGTTTGTGTATGTTGTGTAATGTTTACTTATTGTTAATATTAATATGTGTGTAAATTGTTTTTTTTTTTTCATAATATTACAGTTTTCATTTATATAACATCTGCCAAACTGCAAAGGAATTTGTCGGCAGTTAACACATATAAACGTGCAGTTTGGTTAATATTTGCTGCGAAATTGTGTACCTACTAGGTATTGTTACTAAACAACTATGAGGTTATTTACATCTCCTCTTCATGAGGCACTGAAGAAATTTCTCCAGTTCCTCAAAATTTATGTCATACTTGGTTTTGGCCGCGGTTTCACTCACGTGTTCTATCCCTCGGGAATAATATTTTTTTTCTGGATTACAGACACCCTTGTCCCTTTCTGTAGCCCTTACAACGTGTAAGCAAAATTTAATGATGATCGGTTGAGTAGTTAAGACGTAAAAGCGTAACAAACAATTCACTTTAACATTTATAATATTATATATCATACATATGTATAATAATATATATTAGGATTATAATATTTTTACAAGTAGGATCTGTAAACAGTAGAACAGACAAGTTATTAAGGGAAAGAGAAATAAACACGGCGTTCTTGAGGTTAATTTAGTTCAAATAAGGAAATTACAAAGACCTAAGAATGCTACCCTGCGGCATTCCTATTAGCTCTAATAAAGTCGTTTATTGTCCATTTTAGTTCTAATAATATCTTTGTCTCTATCGTTATACTCATACTTTTGTATATAATCAAGTTTTTCTAACAGAACAGACAGCTGTGCTGCTGAGGAGTTTGTTCCACCACTTCTTCTTCCCAACTAAAGCACTATGGGAAGTAGTGAAGGGTGGGCGTTTTGGGGGACTGTCTTATGTGATTTTGACGTTCGAAAAGTGCTGATTTTCAGCAGAGTTCGAGTAAATGGCTTTTAATTTTCATTTATTGGTAAATCCAACACATAAACACATAAAATCAAATACCTATAGCTAATAGTAACTCACGACTACATTTTCCTTGTTAAGTCCTGGTTTCCCTATAAAGCGAAATTTTAATGACCCATCGGGGATCGGGAAGGTACTTAAGACGTCAAGTAAAAAGGCTTTGCATGAATATAAGCAGCTTAAGGTAGTTGTTTAGGGGTTAGCGGGAAATCACTACGCTTCATAAATTCACTAGCTTTTGCCCGCGGCTTCGCCCGCGTGGATGTCGAATAATATCCCACAGGAACGTACTTACTACCAGGATTACATACCTAATAGCCAAGGAAAAATTATCTGTGATATCTTTTCAACTATTAATTTAAATGATATGATGTCAAACATATTTTAATCTAAATTTAACGCCCAATTTAAATAACATATTTTATTAGATAAGGATTAATATAATACCGGTCAAAATAGCTTCGGAAATAATAATATTTTTTTTATCAAATTTTGAAAGATAATAATGGTTACTGTGGGTCATCCTTAGAAAATAGACATATTATTATGTCATAGTGGACTTTTTTGTTGAACTTATTAAGATGAACAATACTGTACAACATAAATTTTATGTATCTTTCGCGGTTTACGCAGCGCACGCCAGTAAAGCTCCCAGTCGGCATATTTTTTTCCGACTTCTTCAACAATAATTGTCATATTTAAGCCAAATTACACAAAATATTAATGAATAAATTATACACCAAAACTTTCCTTATGAATCACGCCGTCTATGGGTGAAAACCATTTGAAAATCCGTTCAGTAGTCTTTGAGTTGTTCGCGTTCAGACAGACAGATGAGAGATGAGAGGCGGGAGACTTTGTTTTGTAATAAGGATGGCTTACCCTTTTAGATGAAAGAGTAAATAAAGGATAAATTCTATGTAAAATAGTTGAAGAGGGTTTTATGAAACCCAACCATTAGTGTTTCGTTGAAATTGACGAAGAAATATTTATAAGTGCCTTTGTTCTCTTGAAAGGAAGAATTGAAGTACCTAAGAGAATTTGTAGAAACTTAAGAGGTTCTTCTAAGAAGTTATTAGGAAATTATTGTGATTGGGTGGTCATAATGAATAGGTGATTCGCCTTGGTATCGTGAGGGTATTTTTGTAAAGGTGGAAACGGTTGATAGGATAGGAAATGAAAAGAAAGGAAAGGTATGAAAAACTATACCTGTTTAAGGTAAACTTATATTATTTTAAATAATATTAATTTAATAACATATTTATGACGGAAAGAGTAGGTGTCTCTTTCGTTATTATCAGCCACATTTTAACTACTGCGGGTGTACTATGGGTAGTGTTGGTTATTGCGCAATAGAAAATCTTTTTGCGGTTTATCAAGACAAGTGGTGACTCCAGAGTACAACCTTATTTAATATATACTTTTTCGTACTATTTAATTATAATTTGTTCTCAAACTTATTCCTGTGTTAGTGTATTTATATACACTTTGAGAAAAAATTATGCAATATTATAATATATATTATATTAATGTGCATGGGTACATGATTATGTTTTATGTTGTTAGTTTGTTTAGTTATAGTTTTACTAATTGTCTTACCCTTGGTGCCCGGCTGGTATCCTTAACCTGACCAGACTCTACTGACAGCGTTCGTTTACGTAAACTGACGTATGTATTGACTCCGCTCCACTCGACCACATGATAGGAAATGGAGTGGCCCAACACACATGCCACCATCAACGAGGCTTTTGAGTGAGTAGGTATGTCTTTATTCCTGATGCCAGACGTTGTTAATTTATGTCGTTGTACCTGTTATTATGATTTATATTTTCATCTAGTACCTAAGGCCTAGATCGCATTACGATTAAAAATCGCACGAAATTTTTATCGCAGTTCTTTAATTTTGTACCTATCTTATCATATGTATCTACACGCACTGGCGATTTAAAATTTTCGTTCATTGCAATGCCAAATTCGCAGTGCGGGCTAGGCCTTAATCTCTATTTGAGAGTAAAGCCTAAATAGCAGTGCGAATTTTGGGGAAAAAAAAAACGTTTGAGAGTCTCAAGCGTGTTTATTTATTTCATCTGTTATTTAAAACACACACACACACATTCACAAAACAACGTATTCAGCGAAAGGAACTTCGCCCCAACCGGGTCATCATCATCATCATCAGCCTATAGCAGTCCACTGCTGGACATAGGCCTCTCCAATTGCACGCCATTCAGCTCGATTCTCGGCAACTCTCATCCAGCTGCTACCAGCCACCCTTCGAAAATCGTCACTCCACCTAGCCTGAGGGCGTCCTACCTTACGTTTGCCAATTCGCGGTCTCCACTCAAGAACACGTAATCCCCAACGGTCATCGGTTCTACGGCTGATATGGCCGGCCCACTGCCACTTCAGCTTGCTAATTCTGTGAGCTATGTCGATAACTTTGGTTACCCCAACCGGGTGTCCCACGACAACTCTCCGACTTTTTAAATTTTAAACTCTGAAACGATACTAGACATATCAAAGCGAAGTCTCGATTAAATTCCTCTATACCAACAACCACCTGGTAACGAAACCCTAATATATGTTTACTAATTCGTAATTTTAAACACTGCAAACCAATATCATTCACACTAGGATTTCAAGATTAAAATCACAAATCTTATGAACTCGAAGCGCGAAACACAAATACGAGCACCACAGATATTACAGATCCCGTTGAAGTTTGCTACTAAACAAATATGAGTTTAGCAAATATTTGACGAACCCCGAGAGGGATACATCAGATTACACAATAAACATAACTGGATTAATGTTAAGGGAAAGATAGATTAATGAGTAAATGAGCACGTTTAGTTAATAGGTCATCATGATATAAGAAATGCTAGGTGATTTTGGCATTGTTGGCCCAACTAAATTTGCAGGATAAGATCTCTTGAACATGTAAGAGGTAGCAATTATACGCATAGATGAAATGATAGTAATTGAAACATTCATATAGGTTTAAAATCATTTAAAGGAGAAACTTTCTAGGTATATTTCAACTGACGGTAAGAAAATTGAAACTTACAAAGCAATTTAGCATGGCATATATATGGCACGTAGGTAGGTAGGTATATACTATTACAAGATGGAAAATTCTCCATATTTTCTGAATGGGCAACTAAGTGAGAACTTCCGATACTTCAGCACTTAGTTTATTCTCTGTAACAAGTTTCACAACGCTATTGTCTTTCTAAGTTGCAACAACAATCCCCTGTTCCACTAATAAAATTAAATTTGCTGCTTTAAAACTATGATTGTTGCTAACTTTGTTATAAACTTATACATTGTTATTCTGTCTGTGTTAGTTTTGTTCTTGAAACTCAATTACTTTGATTCATACTTTATACTTTGATAGTTTTAATTAAATTAAAATACTCAATTACTTTGATTCATACTTTATACTTTGATAGTTTTAATTAAATTAAAATACTCAATTACTTACTCAATCGTCGTAAAGTAAATAGCTTGATGAAACCTAGTCTTATGTTTCTTTAACTATCTTTTGGTTTATCTTTAGAACTTGTGATCAAAAACAAACAGCTGTTAACTAGACAATTCTGTAACCGAAGACGAAACGACGATTGCCGAAAATAGAAATATTCAATTCTAAAACCTCACTGTACAGTGTTCTTGAGATAGAAGTAAAATAAATCTAGCAGTGGCAAAAAAGTGATATCAAAAATGGATTATACAAAAATAAATTTTCCGAAATACTAATCAGAGTAAACAAGTAATAAACAAAAGAAGACTTTCTTAGTGATGCCCTAAAATCCAAGCCTAAAAAAGATGTGGAATCCAAACGCCACAGACAATAGGCAGATGGAAAAACGAGTAGTGGTGGGCAGAGTGAGGCCAACATGGGCCAGGAACCTGCCAGAAGCAAGAGAAGATGATGAGAAGAGCGAGACAGAAGCTGGGGTAATGCCTCACAGTGAACCACCTTCTCCTACAGACACCTGGGAACAACACTCTAAACAAGAAGACAAATATGATGTTTTTGGAAAAGTGAGTATAACTTTTTATCAATGTTCATTTAGAGTACCTAAGTACCATTATAGGGTCAGGGAAAAAGGGACAGAAAAGGTCAAAGTATTTCTAATATTAGGAGACTTTTATGAACAACTACGATAAATAATGGAAATACATTAGGATCGTAGGCTAATGTATTCGTATAGTGTACATAATAAAGAGTAGTATATTTTTTATTCTAATGGATTTCGTAATGTCTTGATGTCAGTGCGGTTAGTGGAAGTGCTGTTGAAATCAGTGCTCTGAGTGGAATACCTCAATATTTATACTTAGGTATTACGAACCTGCCAATCTGCCTCGTTGGTCTAGTGGTGGCAAGCGCTAATGCTGAGCATGAGCTCTTGGAGGCGCAATTCCCAGGTTAAAGTGTTATTGGGTTTTTCCATCTGGAATTTCTCAGTAGCAGCCCGGAGTCAATTATGCCCGGTTGTTTGCAATAGGCTCGCCCCCTATTACATGGGAGTTAAACCACAGATTTTTTTATTTTTTTTTAGTGGGGCATCTCGTAGTTGACCTCTGAGATCATGACTACTTAATTGGGCTTTCCTGTGGGTGCCTTAAGCTACTACACTTAAAACCTCCAGCCAGGGGTTATTCAACTATGCTAATTAAAACTAGGTGAACGCTCGCTAAGGGCATCCCCTGTGGGGTACGAACCTCGGCTTAGGGCGTCAACCGGAGGGAGGACATCAAGGATGGGACGGGCTGGACAGATGTTTCTGCGGCGCGGTTAACATGCCGTACCGTAAAGAAACCGTGTAGTGTACACAGGGCCTTAGTAGGTACATACGGCTATACATCAAGCTATACATTTCCAGTTTACGCTGATCTCGTATTGTATAGGATTCCCGTATAATGCGAGGTCAGCGTATACTGGAAAAGTGTAGCTTTTTTTGTAGCCGTGTGTACACAGGCTACACATCAAGCTACACATTTCCAGTAACCTTATAGACCTCGCATTGTAAGGAAATCCTATACAATGCGAGATCAGCATAAACTGGAAATGCATAGCTTGATTCATAGCCGTTTGTACCTACTAAGTAAGTACGTGATACGTTTGGAGGATTAATTAAACGTGTGCGTACTATCCGCCTGCGAGCTTTAGAAGCCCCGAAACTGACTGAACTAATTAAAGAGCCTCTGTCCCAACCTTCTCAACTTTGCTCGTGACATTTCAATCATATTTACCTACTACCTATGTTAGATGTTTGTAGTGTACATGTCTATTAATTAGTTACCGTGAATATCTCTACGTAATGATATTATCTACCTTGTAGGTATCTATTTTCTTAGTTAATTGATTCAGGCGTGACCTTGTGGAAATCCATTATAAAATACAATAGACGTGAATATATTTAGTAACCTGTTCCGCTTAGCTATTTCTAAAGAGCCATAAAAAACTCCTGAAATAAATCGACACGTGTTTCACCTCTCAACGAGGCATCCTCAGGATGACGATGGACTTGTTGCGAACTCCAAAACACCAATGCCATTGTAATGCCATTGCTGCGACTGTTCGCCCCTTATCGCACTGATAACGGTCGCACTAATAACGGTCGCACTGATAACGGTCGCACCGATAACGGTCACACTATATAAGTGGGTTTCGACGGGCGATAAGGCTCAGTCTGCACTCAGCGCTCGGTGTGGCAACACGCCGTGTATGAGTTCGCAACAAGTCCATCGTCATCCTGAGGATGCCTCGTTGAGAGGTGAAACACGTGTCGATTTATTTCAGAAGTTTTTTATGGCTCTTTAGAAATAGCTAAGCGAAACAGGTTACTAAATATATCCACGTCTATAGTATCTATTTTCTTTTTTGAATAAAACGTAGGGTAGGTATAGGTTTAGGACATAGGTACTTAAGTACTTATATAGAAAAGGTTTTTGAATTTCTTTACCGCTTTTAGCTTAAATACTTAATGCTAACCTACTTTAGGTTAGCATTAACTTAATGATGCGCGTTGGACGGGTGTCGCATATCAAAAGATTCTACTTATGTATCTACAATTAATTGTATCTCAGTTAGCCCACATTCGTACGGACGTAATAAAATCGCGGCGATTTTTTTGTACACTGGATTTTGAATGGTCTGCTCAGCGCCGAGAGTTGAAAATACAGTGCACGATAAAATCCCGCCGCGATTTTATTACGTCCGTGCGAACGCGGGCTAATAGTAGTCTAGGCTAAATAGGTTAAAAACTAAATAGGTAGATTAGTAAGGCGCATCATGTTATACCTACAAAAACTACGACAGAACATGATAAATTATGTTTTTTAAAGTGATTGCTACGATTTCATAAAATTCAAATTGAATATTTAAATACCTATTCAATATTAAATAAAAATACATTGTAATCTTCGCAGGTAATGCTACTCGGCGACAGTGGCGTCGGCAAGACTTGCATGCTAGTCCGCTTCCGGGACGGCACATTCCTCGCAGGAAACTACATATCCACCGTCGGCATCGACTTCCGGGTACAATTACTCACGTTGCACGTGCCGACTGTAATCTGTTTACGCTCACATACCTACGACCTACCTAACCTTTGACATTTCAAGAAAAAGGAAAACAAGAAACTCGGCGTTTATTAAAAATACCAAAAATAAATTGTTAGCTTTTTGTTCACAAAAAAGTTAATTGAATGTGCTGACAAAGTTTTAATTATAATTACGAAATTAAATTACTTATTCCACCTACTCATCAACGTTACAAACAAGAAAAGTCACAAAAAGTCAACATCAATGTTTAGCAAAAAGGTTCATCAAGTTTTATTCATCAAACGAAGCGCAAAAAAGTTCCGATATCAATAGGCAAAAAGTTAATAATGCCATTATTATTTTTAATTCTCGCAAAAAAAAGTAATTAATGACCGTCAAGGGTTCCAAGTTCAAATGGGCCAGTGAGTGGCTGCACGCGACCGGTTCGCCGCAACGCTATTGGTGTTCGAAGTTTGGCGCGCTTTTTCCGTTCCCGCCCCTTGTCCATGACAGCTGTGATTGAATCGACTGCTCGCCTGAGTGATTTATTGTTGCAAAGGTTTTTTTTTCCGCTTGTTTGGTTTTTGCAGTTTGATTTATTGCAGCTGTCTTTGTGGGCTAGAAAAAGTGCCTGAGTAACCAATAACAAGTTTATGTCCAAGTTTTTATGGGACGAGAAAAAAGTGACTCACAATAAATTAATTTAATTACTTACTAACTATTTATGATTAAGAACTATTAAGGTTTTTTTATGGCGTTAGGTATTTATTTACTTACCTATACAAACGGTTGTAAAATAGGTACATAATGTAACTGGTGCTATTTATTACATTTTACATGGTCTTGTGGCATATTTTCTTTATTTCTTAATGTTTTATTACGACAAACTAATAGTATTAAAAACTTGCCCATCTTCTACTTGTAATTAGGTATTTGTAGAACATCCGATTCCGAATGCACTAATTATAAAATTCTGAATTTTGCACGCAATTTAGTACAACTAACGCCATCTGTTCGCAGAATAAGGTAGTGACTGTGGACGGCATCAAGGTGAAACTTCAGATTTGGGACACCGCTGGGCAAGAGCGCTTCCGTAGCGTAACACATGCATACTACAGAGACGCACATGGTAATACATTATTTTAAATACTAATATTAAATAGTTTAGAAACTGTTATTACAAAAAAATGGTATGCAACCTTTTTTCGTAATTCTATCCTGTCGATTCGAAACAAGTAACGCCATCTATCGGTAAAACTTTGCAATCAAATTCCTTGTCATCTCTTGACCTCTGATAACTTCCACATGGCGTGACGGCACCGACTTCCGAGAACGCACGCACGCACAGTACTATGCATAGACTACTATATATACTAGGTACTATGTGAAATGTCACGAGGATTTCGTTTCTTCTTTTTGTATGCTGCAATAAAACTCAATTCTCAATTTCCCTATAATATAGGTAGTACTTAATCGTAATTTATAACATTTTCATCCTAAGTTAATGCTATTATGGAGCTACTTAGCCACCTACTTAATTACCTACACATGACAGGCAGGAGCATAGAAGCTGCCAAGGCATGGCCTCGACCCGTTTATGAGACGGCAAACCGGATCATGCATTCGCACACGTGTGTAACTAGCCACACTCAACCAGTCATAGCCAAATCATGTCATTAACTGAGTCTGGTGTCCTTATCGGGCCTGTTCTTAATTGATTCATGGTAATCTCTATTTTAGTGTCGCTTAGAAGACTGTGTGATTCTGTTGAATTTGAAAATATGTGATATAGTCCGTGCGCGACTGCTAGTCACCATCTGAGGTATGTGAGCGGTGAGACGGGGGAGGTAGACAAAGATCAAGCTGACTCAGTCTGCCAATTTTGTCAATGGCGCCCTGCCCTCCCTCGTCTCACCGCTCAGATAACTCAGTTGGTGACTACCAGTCGCGCGCGGACTATAGGTAGTGATGAAGAGAACCGGCTCAAGAACACGAGTCTGATAAAAATATTTGTATATTATGAAAGGTAGCAAACAAGGATGATAGCCAGTGACGTAGCGAGGGGGGGGCGGAGGGGCGGACCGCCCCGGGTGCCACCATTAGAAGGGCGGCAAAAAAAAAATATTTTGTGCGGTCACTGGCGGTCAGTCAGACAATAAATTTTTCAAGAAGTTAGCTTTTACCCACATGTCCCTCCCGCCCAAAACAATTGTTGCAAATGACGAGTGGCGGTCAGCCCTTGTTTGTGTTTATACGTGTACACGCACGGTGTTAAAGTGTGCGCGCGAGGCGTATGCGGGCATGCACACTGTCACACCATGCGTATACACGTCTAAACACAACCAAGGGCTAACCGCGCTCGTGATTTCCAAGAACTTGTACCAGTAACTTCTTTGTCTGCCGCGCTGCCGTTTTAATAGTAAGTAAGTTTTAGTTTGTTTTTTATTATAAGTAATTTAATTATTTTATTTTTTAATTATTTTTACGACGTCAAAAGGGCGGCAAATTATGACTCCGCCCCGGGCGACAGTGATTTACGCTACGCCAGTGATGATAGCAAAATTGAATAGGTAACTTACATCATCACGGCCCAAGCCCAAGTAGCTACTGGTGCTTTCTTGTAGCCCAGTAGGTACCTACTGTACCATTCTTGCTGCAATAGTATTCCTACCAATCGGAGTAAGTAAGTACCTAACTTGGAATATTTCCGTATGATTCCGAATACCACCGAAGTTTTGCAACGCTAGCCTACCACGAATAGATAAAAGAGGTTCATTGTCTCATTGTCTTTCATTGTTAGTCCATAGAACCTAGGGACGTAGGTACCTACTTCTTACACTTTATGATCAGTCAACGATATAAATTCAATGTTATCGAGATCATTAATAGGTTTTTAACGACATCATTAAACAAATGAAAAACAAAATTAAATAAGATAGAAACAAAACAAACTCAAACTCATGTTTTTTTTCTGGCAGAATTGATCACAGATGTTGGTGCCACGTTGTATTTTTAAAATGAGAATAAAATGCATTGAGCCTTCCATATTGGTCTGTCTCTAGGTGTACCAACCTAAGAATATGCTACAGAGTTGGAGCACCTGCTTGTTATTGCGCATGCTGGCCCTGCACTGCATCTGCATTAATTGCATAGTCACTATGCAATTATTGTGCCTAATATAAAATACGCCAAATGCGTCACGGAGACGCCTTTGTTGTCCGATAGTGGACATCCTTTTTTGACTGAGATGATGATGACATCAACAATTCGTTGATGTCATCATCATGTCATATCTACTTTCTACTTCACTAACATCTTAGCACCATTTAAAAATAAATACATATCTACGTACGCCAAATGCGTCACGGAGATGCCTAAAGTGCTTGCTACACGACTGCCAACCGCGTCCCCAACAGATGTGACCTTGGCTGGCGACAGGCAGAGCTATTTGAAATTTGGTCGTAAACCACTACATGGTTGTAAACCACTAAGGTCACCTCTGTCGGGACGCGGTTGGCAGCCGTGTAGTAATAACTAGGTATGTCCAAAGGCAGACGTCCTTTTTTAACTGAGATGATGATGATCTTGTATGACATAAACAATTCTTCTACTTTCTACTTCACTAACATCTTCAAATCGCTTTTATCTCGAATAATCATAATACTTTTGTCCACCAGCTCTACTGCTCCTGTACGACGTGACCAACAAGATCAGCTTCGACAACATTCGGGCGTGGCTCGGCGAGATCCGCGAGTATGCTCAGGACGACGTTGTCATCATGTTATTAGGTGATTTTATTATTATTTTATCAATATTCTATGCCTTTAGCAGACAGGAATCTTGAAAAAACCCTATTATCAGATTATCCTTGCCTTTTCACGGGTTCCCACTACCTATTACACGCTTTCGCTGATTGTGCAGTAAATTCTTGTAAGACTACAGTTCTAAAATTAATCTGATTGTTCGAAGATCTAATTTAAAATATCTTATTCTACCTAAAAATAACTTGACTGCTATTCCTATGGTGATAAAAAAAAACTGCCATAACCGTCACCAATAACACGGTAGTCCCCTAAATTTTGAACAAGGTCACATGAATGGAGGTTGAGTAACATTGTGCTTGCAGGTAACAAATCCGACAGCGGCCTGGAGAGGGCGGTGAGGCGGGAGGAGGGACAACGCTTAGCGAGAGAATACCAAGTGTCGTTTATGGAGACATCAGCCAAAACCGGACTGAATGTCGAAGCTGCCTTTGCCCATGTAGCACGCTCTCTCGTAGCGAAAGCGAACCCCGTCGACCCCTCGAGGCTGGCGGTGCGCGCGCAGCCAACACAGGAACAACGGTCTTCGTGCCCGCCATGTTCGTAATTTCGCGGCAAATTCAAATTCAGAATGTGGACCAAAAGTTTGTGAACTTTTAATTTGTCAGTTGATAAGTTAAAGCTGTGTTGATAAGACGTGTTTTAAAGTGAGTGTGCGCTAGAAGATGCTTTTTTAAAGCTGAAAATATCGTATGCGTTGGACAGTTCTATGATGTGACAAAGATAAATATTGATCTTATATTAGGTATAGTATAAAGTACCGATTTCTATTGTAATTTTGATAAGGTACTTATTGATAAATAAATGTATTATAGTAATGTTTAATGAAAAGGTGTTAGGTACATAAACACCAAACTGTATAATTGCTGTTTTTCCGATAAAGTCTGCTTTGTTTTGACATTTAATTGAACCTCAAATAATAACCCATTTTGCTTTCTTAAAAATATTATTGAACGCTAAAAATAATGAATGCGCCTCTTTTTGTGAACCTCAAGTAATTCTTATTTTGGGATTCTAAAATAGTAAATATTAGCCAAGTAACTGCGACCAACCTGGATGGATGTACTAACTTAGCGCTCGCCCGGCTCGCGCGTGGTTGGTCACAGTTCTAACCTAGACTAACCCATCTGGTCAGGGTACCCTAGCTTACGACCAATTCGACTAGCACATGGTTGGACACAGTTCTTACCTAACAACGCGTTTGGTCGGGGTACCCAGCTGTGAAAAAGGCCAGAAAATTTAGAGGCTCATTTATTTAAAAAAAGCGTACATCATTAAAAGGTCAATAAGTTTTTAGTGGATCAGTTAAATATTAATTGTTTTTTTATTCATAAAAAAATATTAAATGTTTAGTTTATTTTAAATTATAATGAAAAGGCTTGTAAAATGTACTTTGATATAATATATCTATTTATTGGAAAATATTTACAATGTTATACCTAATCGATTAATAAGATATCGTATTCCTTATTCTTAGTTGAAACAGTTGGAGCACGTATTGTTTCCGAGAAAAGAAAAACATGCCAGTGGCAACTGCAAATTTTCTCACGGAAAATATATCAAGCGGTTTCATAAGTCACCGGTGTGCTCATATCAAGATAATTTTGTCGGAAAAAAATCTACATATAAGTAATAATGAATGACCGTCAAGATAAGTATTGAAGGAAGATAATTACCAACATCAACAGAATAATGTCTATGGCAAGGGGCCCAATTTTTTTTTTTTGACTATGCTCATTGATCGCTCATAAAATTGCCGTTTTGGGTTACTTGAAACACTCCTAATTGTAGCCTATAAGAACCTGTGAGATACTTTAATATTCAAACTATTTAATTCTTTTTGAACTCAAGTATTAAATTATATTAAGAACATCCTCTTACCAAGACTCACGTACACCATGATTGCCAATTACAGTTCGGCCGTTGAGAGATTGCGTTCCGGACACCTGTCAGTTGGACAACCTTGCCAAAATACAATTGACGTAGATATATTTTTAGTAACCTGTACCCTAATTGCGTAACTTATTTTCGTAAACAATTTTGCCTAATTTGTTTCATTTTGACAGTTCAACAACATGCATTGCGTTATTTACGTTGTTGAGCAGATATTTTTTTCCAACTTATGAAGCAATGGATTAGCAATCTGTTTCAAATCAAATCAGATTATGTTTGTGTTATATTACGCAATTAGGGTACTGTTCCGCTTAGCTATTTCTAAAGAGCCATAAACGCACTGCGTTCAGTGCTCGATGTGGCAACACGCCGGTTTCAGTTCGCGACAAGTCAATCGTCATCCTGAGGATGCCTTGTTGCAGGGATGTAACGGATATCCGTATCCGCATCCGCAACTGCGGAGCATCCGCATAAATTTTGATATCCGCAAAACATCCGCATCCTCAACTTTTGATTTTAAAAGCTCCGGATCCTCATCCGCATCCTCATAATTTCTATGGGGATGTGACCCTACCTACGTTGTTCGCTCAAATAGTGAACTTTTTTAAACTCGCTCCGAGCTAGCTGTGTGGGTCGGACTGTGAGTGACGCATTCCTATCGCCTGAATTCGCAGTGTCCCTGTCCTATGACAGACCATCGGCCGCTCGTGACAGTGGTGGCGTGATTGTGGTGTCAGGTGTCAAAACAAGGGCTATTTTTCATACTACATCTGCATCCGTACCCTCATCCGCATCCTCAATAAGGGATTTTCCAATATCCGTATCCTCATCCGCATCCTCAAACCCGATTATCTCGATATCCTCATCCGCATCCTCATCCGTTATACGACATCCGTTACAACCCTGCCTTGTTGAGAGGTGAAACACGTGTCAATTTCTTTTAGAGTTTTTTTATAGCTCTTTAGAAATAGCTAAGCGGAACAGGTTACTAAATATATCCATGTCTATTGTATTTTAGTAGTATAGATAGTGCAATCTACGAAGACGCACCCCACTCCGCTCCACTCCGTACTAAAGTACAGCTTACAGTACAGTAATTGCGGTGTGGGGCGCGACTTCGTGGATTGCACAATCTGTAAGTACCTAATAAGGATCAAATTCGCAAAACACATGTTCCTTATATGAAACTGACAGGTGTCAAAAACGCATTTTCTCGACGGCTGGACTGTACTTCTTATGAACTTTCGCGAGTTGTAAATTAAAACACCCCACAATTAGGTACCTACATACATTATGAAGTAGAAACTAAGTGATAAACCCTTATCCCTGTGATAACTGATATCTATGTACTTATTCAAATATATGTATATACTTACGTGTGTTAATTATAATTAGAGGGCATTACAATATAACATATCGAAGAAAATTACTCAAAGAGAATCGATCTCGTAGCGAAGAGCTTTCTTTTTGTAGTAATACAAAACGAACGAAAATCTGTACCTACCTTTGACGTAAGTATGCTTACAGATAATACATTAAAAAAGGACAATATAGTAATCTTTCTTATTATTATTTCATAGGAGGATAATCTTGTACTTAGGTACTTTTATAAAGGAGAATATTGAACGTAGTGCGATGAAGTGGAAAGCCCGGCTTGTGAAGCCAAAAAGCGTAAGCTTTTATATTATGTAAGAATATGTACAGTCGAACAAGGTATTTTGTATACAGGTAGCTAACTTACAACTATTTGCTTTTAGACAGTAATTATTTTGCGAGTGTCCTGAGTAGTCACTCTCTTAGCCTGTGAAATTCAAATTTTCTTACTTTCTTTGCAATTTCCAGCCAGAACCAGCAGTCGTGGGCAGAAGCTAGTAAATTATAAGTAATTCATATTATTATTGACCACAACATCAGACTCCCAGACTCCTTTTTTTTTGCGTTACACATTATCAATCATAATCTGAAGAATTTTGAAAGATATTACTATTCCATTGCTTCACATAATAATATTATGTTCGAATTTGTCTGCTCAACAACGCAAATAACGCAAAATTAAACAGATTGTGAATGATCGTGTGTTACGCAATTAGGATGCTGGTTGTATGTTGATAAAAATATGATTTGCAACCGTAACAAATATAGTTGTATTCACAGAAAATTAATCATGAAAATCATCAATACCACTCTCCAAGATCAAATAAACCTATTGAATTAAATCATTTATAGCCATTTCTAACTTCGAGAGATAGATTTATTGTTCTGTAAATACATACTTATATGTTATGTTCGCGAATCACCTGACGTGACGTTTAAAAAAAAAAACGTTAAAAACAATAATAATTTCGCTGGCTACCTTAGTGCATCCACCTTAAATAAGCCGTACTTTTAAGCTTAAAAAATTATTACAAAATTAATAAAAAAAATTGTGTTCCTAGTGGAAACATTATATTTTTGCCTGTACACCAAGTATTTTATTCGACTGTATCTTCTAAGCAGATATCTAAGTACTTACATTTGGACCTTCTATTAAGATGAAAAGTCTTTGTTGTATTTAATTTAGTCTTGTTAGTCTTTATTAAGTAACTTTTTTTAGCTTGGAGTAGCTTTTCACGTATCGCACTGCGTCCTATTTTACCTCTGAAAACGGCTTATTGGTGAATCGTACGAATTTACTCACCCGAATCCATGCGAATCGACCATTTTAATTATTTTTAGTTTTTCTTAAGATGATTCGCACGAATTCAATTTATTTGTAGACGAGTAGACAACTCCAGCAATACGTAGTAGTAAAGTACACTGGCGTACAGAGGTGATTAGAGTAAAATATTTAGAAAAAACCTACCTTTAATCTAAATAATAATTTATTTATTTTTCGTCTTGTTTATTTCAAAACATTTTACCCTAATGACTTCTGTGCGCCAGCATGTACCAAAAACTAATATTAATTAACATGGTGGATTCGCCCGGATTCGGGCGAGTAAATTCGTGCGAGTCACCATAAGCCCTGAAAACGATAAAAATGTTTTCACATTTTTTAGTTCTATG
The DNA here is from genome assembly GCA_963680765.1 of Agrochola lychnidis. Taxonomy (NCBI): domain Eukaryota; kingdom Metazoa; phylum Arthropoda; class Insecta; order Lepidoptera; family Noctuidae; genus Agrochola; species Agrochola lychnidis. The sequence continues at coordinate 8,356,662 of OY796863.1, read as the reverse complement.
AATAAAAAGGCGTTTTTTTTTTGTTTAACTCAATAGTTACGTTTACTTACGAATTACTGCAACAAAAGTATAGTGATAACAGTTTTTGGTAAATTAATAAATTGTACTTATTCTTACTGCTACTATGATTTGTATGATAAGTATTAAGTATTCAAAGGATGATGACGAAAACAGTTAATAAAAACTAATATATTTACTTACTTGTAAAGTATTGAATAATATTCTATTGTCGTTGCAAATTAAGTACCTATGTTTAAATGTTGTGTGGCGTTGAATGTTGCTTGTGCTGAAAATAATAAATAAATCCAATTTATTAATGCGTGCTTCATTTACCTTTGTTACCGCTCTACTCCTTCCCCAATAATGCTGCAGACAGGCGCGACGGGACTCTGAGGAACTATTTCTATGGAAACTTCACAGGAATTATTCTACCAGTGTCGAGTCGCGCCTGTCTGCGGACCTTTATGCCAACAATATATCAAACACTAGTAAAGCAAGCATTTCATATGAATATGAACCGTATTCTACGAGTTTAATGTTCCTATTTGTATAAACGAATGTGAGCAATGTAGCATATGAATATGCTCGTTATCGCTGTACTGCCCTGCTAAGCCCAAAGGCGGTATCTCAACCGGAGTAAGTTTTGAGAAAATTGACTTTTTGTAAATTGTAATGTATGGAAAAATGGAGATATAAAAACCATCTTAGTGGTTTTTTTAAATGTTTTAAGTTAGATAGCGCTATTTCGCTTATATCATTAGATGGGAAATTGTTAAAGCTATTGAATGGTACAAAAAAAACGAAAAGGGCGTATCTCAGAGATACCGCCTTTGGGCTTAGCAGGGCAGTGTAGGATTTCATTACTTGCTCATAATTCGTATGCGCCGGTTACATTACTTAGCACATTCAAATAGTGTGATCTGTGAATCTTTCCTTTAAGGGGACGATAACCGACTTTTAATGATTTTATACTGAAGATGACGTCTAAACGAGTAGTGTTGGTGATTTGTAAAAAATATAAGTTAAATTAGAGCATTTTTCTAATATTTTAATATAGGCATATTTTTGATTATGTTTATATTACATAGTGAAATTAATTTGTAAAGTTATGTCTAACGCGGATAAAAAACTGAGAATGACGCAAAATCTATCGAGCGTATTTTTCTGAAAACTTCACCATTTTAAAGATAATTAAATTATTGATCTTTTAGTATACTTGTTTTATTAAAATACTTTTTGTTTTACGTGTAATAAATTAATAATGCGTCTAATTTGGGACATCGCTCCTTGATGGGCGAGTCCTATTACTGGCTGGATGTAGGGCGCGTTGCTTGAGCTCAGGACAGAACGCGCAAGCTAACCATTCAAGGTCACTGTCATATGTCTGCGTCTTAAGGCGCAACTAGCCGATACTTTTTAACCGACTTCCAAAAGGAGGAGGTTCTCAATTCGACTGTATGTTGTTTTTTTTTTTTGTATGTTTGTTATGCGATTACTCCGTCATTTATGAATTGATTTTGATGGTTCTTTTTTTGTTTGGTAGATCATACTTCAGAGGTGGTCCCATATAAATTTTATTAACTTTGCTTGGGTAGTTTTTGAGTTAGCTTCAATAATACGTATTTTTGCCTTACTTAGTATGCGGATGTTATTATGATAACTTTCTGTCACTGTTATTTACATAGCAGGTAGTGGTATTCGAATTTGTGTGGGGTAGGTATCACAACTAAAAAGTGAAAAATAAAAACTTTTTCCAAAAAAAAAACAACCGACTTAAAAAAAAACACTACAAAGTGAAAAATAACTTTAATTTCGGAAGTCGGTGACAAAGAACGAAAATTAAAAACCAAAGACACCGACTTCCGAAATTAAAGTTATTTTTCACTTTGTAGTGTTTTTTTTAGTAAAAAGTTTTTTCCATAAAAATTTCGGGGGGGTTTTACTCCACTGTTACACATTGTACATCCAAAGTAAAACATGAAATCGTTTTGTCTTATTATCAATTTTGTCTGTATAGAAGCAGAATAGTAAAAAAAAGCAATTAAAAAGTTATGAGCCAACAAAGATTCGTTTTTCCTGCAAATTTTAACGCATGTTTGGGAGTAAATGAGTAATAAAAGAAGTATAAAATTTCCAAAACAAAGCTCGTTCCGACAAAGCTCAATTGTCGAAGATTATAATAAACTTTATTCGTAATTAATTTATGCAGTAGTTTTTTCATAAAATTCCACTTTCCAAAGGACTTTTCGTAATTTTTTACGCACTCGTTTTACTAAAATCGTTCTGGACGGTATTTGTGTGCGTGCGAACTAGAGTTTGTGCATGTAGACCAGCGACTAACTGCTCATCACTGATACTATCTCTGTCGGACACGATGCCAGGTGAGACAGCGTGCTTTTTGACCAAGCCCACCAATGAGTTCGAGCCCGCGACTAGTTCAACCTTAAAGCTTCCCTACGGTAGAAATTAGTTGCAGGAATATTACATACCTATTTTAGCTGTAAGTAATTAATATTAGTCAAGGCATACTTATTAATTTGCAAAAAAAAGAATAAATAGATTGGCAACCTAATATTATAAATACTGCCCTCATAAGCCAAAAAGCGTCATCTCAAAAAAGTGAGACTCGAGAAAATTCATGTTTTAGTTTTTTTGATTTCGCGTCAACTTAGTAAAGTAGTTTTAAAATTATTCATTCGTAATATTAGATACTCATACCCATATTTCTTATTGATGTTTTAAAAAAAAGGAAAAAAATGTTTTTTTTACTTCATTTTTGAGATACCGCTATTGGTCTTCGTATAATATGTTTATTATGAGTTACCGCTTTTAGTTATAGTGTGTTCATAGGAATTTTCATACAAATGATTTTCTATACATTTTTGCTAAAAATCCATATAAAAGAAAATAAAACACGAAAAAAGTGCATTTGGAAATAATTTTAATAAACTTAAGATTAACATAATTAGAAAATTTTTAATTTTGAAAATAGGCATCTATGTCATAAATCACTCAGAAGTAGGGAGCTCCCTCCAGAAAGACAGTCTATTGCCTGGTATTATATTTTGAAGGGATTTCAAAATAATGTTCTTCTTGGCTTGCGAAATTCCGTTAAGCATGGTTTTCTTCTTTGGAGGTTGAAGAACATTCGTTTTTAAAATCTTGTTTCCAATAATACTAGCAGTTATATACTCACTATCAAAGGAAGTCTTGTAATTAAAATCGAAACTACCTCTCGTAGCTTCCACTTGCACTATATCGCAGATATAAGGACGTGGATTAAGGCGAGACAGTTTGTATTGCGTTGTATAATCTTGCCATTCATAAAAGTCATTTTTTTTGGAATCACATTTTTCCCAGCAGTCACAGCGTGCAGCGGTATAAAAATCTTCAAAGTCATAAATCTTATTCTTCATCCGCTTCATAGACAATTCAACTCTGTGATGAAATGAGTCGGCAGACATAAAAGTGTGGCTGGCTTCAAAAAACTTTATAACAATTTTGTCAGCATTGATTTCACCCGAGTTAACTATATAAATTAGAAAAGAAAAGAATGCCCAGTTTTTATTATAAACGACTATTCTGTGAGTGAAAACAGCAGACTTAAACATGTCAATCCTAGGAAGCATTATTACTTTTTGTAAGTCCGCAGAATATATTACAGTATCATTTTCTTTGTATTCTGAATCAGATTTATATTCATCTCTGGATCTATTTGCTTTTTCCATATGTCCAACCCAATTTTGACAACAAATACAGTCATTATGTATATTATTTTTATCGTGTGTATCATCGTGCAAAAGAAATCCTTCACAAATTTCACATTCTTCATGCCCTAATTTTACAAAAGAAATGTTTAGATCGCGAACCAAATTTCGATACTTGTCGTAAGAAATAATATACGAAGGATTCTTTGTCTTAAAATCTTTATATAAATGTGTTATTGACAAGTCACTAGGCAAATACAACCGATTGGGGGCGTGTTCGCGTCTATATTGAGAAATACTAGGCTCGAAACTCAGAATATGTTCTATAGTAGGACCATCATCCATTTTATTATATGGAACATTTTGACACCTTTTATCTCCTGGAGCTATCACTGAGTTGCTTAAATCTGCTAATGCAGTTTGTAAGGGCTTATCATTTGAAGCTTTAAACCCTAAGGTAGTTAAAAAAAAATGTTTACATGCTGTATGTAATGTACCATTTTCATCTTTATTAATAGAATATACGAAGGTTTTTTGTCTACGATAATCAGTTGCGAAAGGCTCAGTGACTGTTCTCTGCTTTACAGGTTTTTTGGACGTATGATGCAACATAAAACAAATTCTATCTGTGTAACTCAAGGTCCAAAAATGATCATTTATATTTTTTCTTTGCCCCTCAGAAATATTTAATGAACAGGATTTTTTGCAGTTTGTATTGCAAGGTGGTTTAACACCATGTTTCTCTTTCAAAATATTTCTTTTTATTTCTTTTCTGGTTTTAAGTGATACATCATAGCGTTTTCTTATTGTTCCTGCTTTTGTGTAACTGACTGAACTTTCTCTAAGCGTATCATCTTCTGTTTCATTTTCCACAGTAAGGTTTGTGTCAGTATTATTGGCACATTCTGTATCTTCGTTTTCTATCGCATCTTGTAAATCGTTATTTGTTTCTTCACTTGTATTACTTGAATTCAAAACATTAAAAGGTTGTTCAGTGTTTTGTTCGGTCAATACATCAATTTTATTGGAATCTAGATGAACATTGTCTTCTTCACAATTCTCTAGCATAGATTTTGGGTCCAGGATATCAGAAAAGCTATCATTAACGGCAGAAAAAAAAATTACCACAAATTACTTCATAGTAACTCACCTGAACACCAAGTATCACACTCATAACACCAAACACTGGCTATCACTTTATTATCAGCAATTTCTAATTATTCCCGATTTTATCAACTCCACGACCTGTTACTTCAAGCAAAACAAACAAGAACTGACAAGTAAAATTGTTGTTAGTAAACATTATTATGATGATTGATAGATTTGCATTTAAATGTCGCCCTTATTGTTCATCAGGTAGCGTTTATTTTTGTGCAACAAACTCTGCGAGGGCAGCGGCATCTCACATTTTGCGAACTATTTTCGCCTAATTTTATTAAGCGCAAGAGCGGTATCAATAGTTCGCTACGCATTCAACAGATACCGCTAATGTTCTTAGAAATTTTGGCCAGCAATTATAAGAACTTTTCTAAGCGATTCCACCGTAAGTAAATATACGGCCATTGTGTTTAAAAATAATGATATACCTCTCAGCTTCTTAGTAATATCGTATAAATTTGAGATATGCAATATTTTCTTAGTAGGTTTTAGGTGGTTTCTGGTTGAGGTAGCGCCATGTAACTTAATTTAACCTGTAGGGAATTTGTTAAGCTATCAGATGCAACAAAAATCAGAAATTTGTATTTTTTTGAGATACCGCTTTTTGGCTTATGAGGGCAGAATACCTACCTGGTGCAACTGTTTTATGCAAATTTTTTCCTACTGACTATAGGGTACAGTAAGTTGGTACCTAGTCAAAGTGGCGACAAAAGTTTGACTGCTTTCATTCTTGTATTGGTGCTATTCGGAGGCACGGTTAGCGCAGTGGTTAAGCGATTGACTGCTGCGCTGCGTGTCGCGGGTTCGATTCCCGCACGGCACAAATATTTGTGTGACCTACAACTAGTTGTACCGGGTCTGGCTGTTTGTGTGTGTGAGTTTAAATGTTTGTAAACGCACCCACAATACAGGAGAAATTCCTAGTGTGGGGCAAAGTTTTGTTAAAAAAAAAAGGGTACCTACCTATTTAACATCAACCACTATGGTTGTAGGCTATCGATATTTTTTTTAGGTAGGCACATCTGTGGTAACACCTGCACTAAGTACACACGGTTACACATCAAGATAGACATTACCAGTTTATGCTGATCTCGCATTGTCTAGATTTCCGTACGATGCGAGGTCAGCTTATACTGGAAATGTATATAGCTTGATGTGTAGCCGTGTGTACAGTCCAGCCGTCGAGACAATGCGCTCTTGAAACCTGTCAGTTTCATACTAACAAATATTGTTAGCGACGCGCTCATGATTTTTAGATTCCTAGATAGTAAGATATGTATAACTAATTAAGTACACATATATGGGCCACTAGACCCCCACCCAACACGCCGGCAGTTCAGTCCGTGCGAGCACCACAAGCGGGTGTGCTTGTATGTGTTTACCTTGTTTGTCAAAATTATCCGTGTCTTTTAAAATATAAATTATATAAAGCCATCTTCTCGTTTCACTTCGCCGATTACCACCTACTACCATCTACAAAGTGGTCATTCGAACCGGATCAAGTAAAATTAATGTTTGTCACGCCACCAGTGAAAAGAAAAATGGTGGGCACGCGAAGTACGGTACGGCGCGAGCGCGCGCAACGCGAACTTTTAGAACAACAAAAGGTTGCTCAAGACTCAGATACTGAAGATCTTAAGTCTTCAACTAGTGCAGCAGCCAAAGATATGGCGGTCAAAACACCCGTGGCACCACCGAGCGTCAAAACAGACAACACGTTGCCAAGGTCGAAAGGTCATTCCGACACATCATCGGTTAAAGTTCGTAAGGCGCAGTTGCTTTTGGATGCTGCAAAGCAAAAGGCACAGATACGACTGGAACTCATAGACAGACAGCTAGAAGCGGACTTAGCTGAACTAAAGGAAGAAGAAAAATACAGTCCACGCGAAGAATGTGCTCACGACGTGGAGCAATGGCTGGAACGGAGTCACCACGAATTAATGCAATCGGCCCCCGATCATGGCAACCCCTTGGGCAAGTTGCATCCACCTGACACAGAACCAGCCGCGTCTGCAAATGCCGTCCTCTTTACGGCACCAGCAGCACCACCAGCTACGTCACCTCAAAAGCCGCCACCTTCAGTGCCACATCTGCCGATGGAGTCGCACCCACACACTGTACCTGCACCGCCACCAGCGGCGGAGGCCACCAGTATGCAAGCGACTATTCAGATGCTAGCTGGCGCGTTGAAGGACTTGGCTTCTACGAGTGCACCGAATAATAACCTTATAACTCGATTAAGCACGCCGAAGGATCTTCCAGAATTTTCAGGAGACCCACTGGAATTTTTGCAATTTAAACAAGCCTATAAAGAGTCAACCGAGCTTTGTAAATTTTCTCCTGAAGAAAACCTGTGGAGGTTAAGAAAGTGTCTCCGAGGAGCTGCCAAAGATGCTGTCGCAGCCTTACTTATTTCTGCGAGTCCACCGTGCAAAATCATGTCAACTTTGGAGTTACGTTTTGGCAATCCTGATCTAATAATATCCAAAATAGTGCAGGATATCAAGAAATTGCCCCCAATGTCACAAAACTATCATAGTGAAATCGTGCCATTTTCAGTGAAAGTGCAAAACCTTATACAAGCAGTGCGAGCAGTTGGACGCGAAGAGTACTTACAAGGTATGAGCATTGTTTCAATTATATTGTACAAGCTGCCTACAACACTGTTATCTAAATGGTCTGATTATAGTTTCCCGCTTATCACTGAAGGACAGATATCCCGTATGGTCATTTTATCTGATTTCTTACACAATGAGGCCGTAAAGATATCAGTCACATCAAATATCTATTTTACGTGTCCTCGTACTGATCAATATAAAAACAATAATCAGAAAAACAAAGACAGTTCCGGTAATCGATATCAAACTATATTATTGCAAACAGATGATGATAATGATAACTGCAAATTCTGCCGTACCTCAAAACATAAATTAACTGAATGTAAACAATTCAAGAAGGCGTTACGTAAAAAGAGATGGGAATTTGTAAAACGTAACGGGATTTGTTATAAATGCCTACTGTCGCGCCACGCACGTGACACATGCTCAGCACCGCCTTGCGATAAGAACAGCTGTGGAGAGGGGCATCACAATCTACTTCACTACGTCGGAAATAAACCGAAAAGTGACGCTGGAAGTAGCCAGGTTCCGGAGCTGAAGCCGACGATGCCTGTGCAAACGTCGATGACGACAACATCGTCGATGCCCTCCGCCAATAGTACACAAACAGTGACGCATATAAACGCGAGTGAAAACAAAGTGTTACTTAAAGTCGTACCTATACGTATACATAGTGCTAACGGTGTGTTCAGTGCAAATGCCCTCCTTGATGACGGATCGACCGTCTCACTTATCAGTGCGGGGCTAGCGGAGCGCGCGGGGCTTCGTGGCCGCTCAGAGACGATGCGAATACGCGGAGCCTGGTCTGACGATGAACTGGTATGTGAAACGACCATCGCGAATGTAACATTATCAGGTATGGACAATAAGATGCACAATATGAAAGTTCAATGTGTTGATAAATTAAACTTACCTTTACAACAACTTTCTGTTTTCGATTGTAATAATTACAAACACCTGTTAGGTATAAATGCTATGTTAACTAAATATGATGTAAAACCTGAGATTTTAATAGGTCAGGATAACTATCACTTATTGTTACCTCTCAAAGTTATAGTAGGTAAATTGTATCAGCCGTCCGCTACATTGACTCCCCTAGGATGGTGCATGCACGGTATGTTGCGAAGGCCGCACGCTCGGCACACGCAGGTCGCTGCCAGCGCCGTCGAGGCGCATGCCACGCTGCTGTTGAGTTCGGCCGCTACCACCGCCGCGGACAGGGATGAGTGCTTACTACGGGAGCTCCACGAGGAGGTGAGGCACTCATTTGCTGTAGACGCCTTGGGAATATCAGGTAAGCCGAGACAAAATATTAATGATACTTGTGCCGTCGCTCAGCTCGAGAAGTCTGCCGAACTCGTCAACGGTCGCTGGCGCGTAGGTCTGCCTTGGAAGGATGAGGCCTGCACCATGCCCGACACCTATCCTAACGCTCTAAAAAGGTTAAACGGGATAGAAAAGAAAATGGCACGTGACGATGGTTTCGCCGACAGATACCGCGAGCGTATAAATCATTTATTACAAAATGATTACGCTCACAAGATGGAAAAGCGACTGCCGGGTCCCAGGACGTGGTATCTACCCCACTTCGGGGTAGACAATCCCAACAAAAGGTCGCTTAGGCTAGTGTTCGATTCCGCCGCCCTAGTTGGTGATAAATGTCTCAATGATTATTTACTTACAGGGCCGGACTTGTTGTCATCCCTGTTTGGTATAATGCTGCGCTTTAGGGAATATTCAATTGCAGTAACCGGTGACATCAAGGACATGTTCCTTAGGGTAAAAATTTGCCCTAAAGATCAACACGCGTTTAGGTTCCTTTGGCGGAACAGCCCTGACGAGCCAGTTGATATTTACATTATGACGTCACTTATTTTCGGCGCTAACTGTTCTCCTTTTGTAGCTCAGTTTGTTAAAAATGTAAATGCGCGTCGTTACGAGTCGACATTACCAGCTGCTGTTAATGCGATATACAAATCACATTATGTAGACGACTATATTGATAGCCTGCCGGATGACACGACGGCGATAGAAATGGTTAAAAATATTACTAAGATTCATAGCAGTGGTGGTTTCGAAATTCGTAACTGGACAAGTAATAGCATTGCTGTTTTAGAAAGTATTCCAAAGAATACTTTAGGTACCGCCAGCGTTAGGTTCAAATTTGAACAAGAGTACCATGGCGAGCGCACCTTAGGACTCATCTGGTATCCAGGAGAAGATGAACTAGGTTTTGACGTGTCTCTGAAACGAATACCTGAAAATATTATTTTAAATAAGGATAGGCCGACTAAAAGAATTATGCTGCGAATAGTTATGTCCATTTTTGATGTATTAGGATTCTTAGCACCATTCACTATTCAGGGCAAAATTTTACTGCAAGATACTTGGCGCTTAAACATAGGCTGGGATGACGTAGTACCCGATAGCATTTACAATAAATGGTGCAAATGGATCGACTTATTAAAATATATAAAGCAAATACGTATACCTAGGTGCTATAATAAAACTATTATGTTGCGAGGTGGGTGTTCGAGCGAGACGGGACGAAAACCGGTTGCCGAGCCAGTGATGATAAGGCCACCTCCTCCCGCCACCGCACCCGCGACCCCCGCGTTGGAGTTATCTGCTACGAGAAGCCGCTCCGAGACGTGTAGACCGCCTACGACAACCGCTACGTGTGCTACGCCGGCAAGTAATAATTATACATGCTTACAGCTGCATTTATTATGCGACGCATCTGTTCAAGCCATGTGTTGTGTGGCGTACTGGCGATGGATAGTCAATGGGAATGTTAACGTTGCATTTATAGCAAGTAAATGTCGTGTCTTACCTGTTAAGCCCATGACTGTGCCCCGAGCCGAGCTAAAGGCAGCGCTGTTGGCTGCACGATTGGCTAATACCGTTCTGAAGGAACACAGACTAGCGCCCGAGCGACGATATTTTTGGTGTGACTCCACCACCGTTTTACAGTGGATTAGAAATAACACACGTAGGTATAAAACGTTCGAAGCGAACCGATTAGGAGAAATTGATGAACTTACGCGTATTTCCGAATGGAGATATGTACCTACCAAATTAAATGTAGCAGATCTTGGTACTCGTGATGAATTTAACCACACGTTGCTTCACAGTGAGTGGTTCCCGGGGCCCGATTTTTTATACAAAGAAGAATCCTTGTGGCCTGCCGACGTCGTGAACCCCAACATCGATGGAGACGAAGGGAGTTTAGAGTGTGTAGCTGTGATGCATGAGCCTACATGTAACTTACCTGTTCCTGAGCCGCAGCGGTTTTCCTCCTGGCTTCGCTTGATGCGAGCCACGGCCGTCATTCTGAAATTTATTGACAGATGCAAGAAACTTACCGGTGAGCTTGACTGCGATGCGATGGCTCGAGCTGAGATCCTGTTGCTAAAGAAGGTGCAGGTGGACTCGTTCTTCGCCGAAATATCTGCAATCAAAAACGGAAAACACATATCACGAGATAGTAAGTTACTTACCTTGTCACCGTATCTAGACAAAAATGGTTTACTCCGACTCGGTGGCCGCATCGATGCTGCGTCAGACGTGGACCTAGAAGTGAAGAGACCAATTATTTTAGATGGAAAACATGACATAACGCGTCTTCTTGTACGGTTCTTTCACATTAAGGCAGCACACGGGAACCAGGAAATGGTCGTCAATAACCTGAAACAAAAATATTGGATTATTAGAATAAGGCCAACAGTTAAAAGGGTGATTTCGAATTGCATGCTTTGCCGCATAAGGAAATGTAAGCCTCAAGTGCCCAGAATGGGTGACTTACCCCATGCCCGAGTAGCACATCACCAACGACCATTTTCATTTTGTGGTCTGGATTTGTTTGGTCCAATGGAAGTGACTGTTGGCAGAGGAAGGCAGAAGAGATATGGCGTCTTGTTCACCTGCCTCACCATACGAGCGATTCATATCGAGCTTGTTCCGTCACTCACGTCAGACTCTTTGATTATGGCGTTGCGTCGCATGGCAGCACGGCGAGGTTGGCCCTGTCATCTATACTCTGACAATGGCACCAACCTAAGAGCAAGCGATAAGGAGTTGAAGCAATCAGAGCAGGCACTTAATATAGATGCTCTGAAGGCCGTCGGCATGAACAACGCCATGCAGTGGCATTTTATACCTCCCTCTAGTCCTCACTGGGGTGGAGCCTGGGAGAGGCTAATTCGAAGCGTCAAAACATCACTTCGAGTTATAATGAACGAACGCGCTCCACGTGAAGAAGTGCTGCTTACCCTGATGGCGGAAGTAGAAAATATGGTCAACGGTCGTCCGCTGACACACGTCTCCGTCGACCCTGAAAGCTTAGAATCTTTAACTCCTAACCATTTTCTTTTAGGTAGCTCATCCAACACACCTATCATTGGGACTTTCGACGATTCCGACATGTTTCTACGCAAACAATGGCGAAAGTCACAAGCGTTGGCGGATATGTTTTGGCGAAGATGGGTGAAGGAGGTTCTTCCTGACTTACTGCCTCGAAGAAAATGGAACGAGGAGGTGAAAGCATTGCAGGTAGGTGACGTAGTGCTAGTGGCTGACCCTAACAGTCCTCGTAGTACCTGGGCGAAGGGTGTTATTCAGAACACATGTCCAGGTAAGGATGGACGAATCAGACTGGTCGAAGTGAAGACTAAGACTGGCGTCTGGAAGCGACCTGCAGCCCGCGTCGCGCGTATTTCACTTGGTGAGGAGTGCTGAGCCAGCACTGGGGGGGAGAATGTTAGCGACGCGCTCATGATTTTTAGATTCCTAGATAGTAAGATATGTATAACTAATTAAGTACACATATATGGGCCACTAGACCCCCACCCAACACGCCGGCAGTTCAGTCCGTGCGAGCACCACAAGCGGGTGTGCTTGTATGTGTTTACCTTGTTTGTCAAAATTATCCGTGTCTTTTAAAATATAAATTATATAAAGCCATCTTCTCGTTTCACTTCGCCGATTACCACCTACTACCATCTACAAATATTGTTTTGCAAATTTGATCCTTATTACTACTAGAAATTGTCCAGCTCACAGGAGTCAGTAACGCATTCTCTCAATAGTCAGACTGTAGGAACAAAAACCACCCATAGGGCCTGTGCATACTGGCAGACGGCAGGAGAGAGCATCGAGGGGGATTCCTCTATCATCCCGCGCACACTAACAAGAAAAATCTTCTGCGATACCCCGAGCGTCCGCCAGCTTACCGGAGCCTCCGCCTGTGTGCTCCAAGGTCGATCACCGAGCATTGGAATATAATATACCTACCTACCTTATTTCGATTGGATAAGTAAACCTGGCAAACTCCAGTGCATACCGCCGCACAGTGGGAAAAAAATGACTTTTTTTGTTAAAAAATCTACCTACACCACAATTTTTGACGTATCGCTGGCATTTTTTTTATACACTCCTGAGATAACACACTTTGGTGTGTCACTGCCACTTTTCCAAAATCTAAAATTATTATTTTTTTAATTTTCTTTTAAAAATCGGGAAATGATTTTTTTTTGGGCCGCCTTTTTGTATCCGCCATCTTGAATTTTGATAAACAGACAATAAATTCATGACCAAGGGTCCTGAAAAACCCCTGAAAACTGATTTTTATTAAAATATTTTTTTATAAATTGTTTTTTGCTTCATTTCCAGATTTTTTGAGGTTATGGTATTGACTTTTAAGGAAAAGTGGCAGTGACACATCATAGTGTGTTATCTCAGGAGTCTATAAAAAAATGGCAGCGATTCGTCAAAAATTGTGATGTAGGCAGATTTTTTAACAAAATAAAAACTTTTTACAAAAAAAAAACAACCGACTTAAAAAAAAACACTACAAAGTGAAAAATAACTTTAATTTCGGAAGTCGGTGTCTTTGGTTTTGAATTTTCGTTCTTTGTCACCGACTTCCGAAATTAAAGTTATTTTTCACTTTGTAGTGTTTTTTTTGAAGTCGGTTGTTTTTTTTTGTAAAAAGTTTTTATTTTTCACTTTTTAGTTGTGATACCTACCCCACACAAATTCGAATACCACTACCTGCTATGTAAATAACAGTGATAGGAAGTTATCATAATATCATCCACATACTAAGCGAGGTAAAAATACGTATTATTGAAGCTAACTCAAAAAAAGTACTCAAGTAAAGTTAATAAAATTTATATGGGACCACTTCTGAAGTATGATCTACCAAACAAAAAAGAATCATCAAAATCAATTCATAATTGACGGAGTAATCGCGTAACAAATATACAAAAAAAAAAACAACATACAGTCGAATTGAGAACCTCCTCCTTTTGGAAGTCGGTTAAAAAGTCATTTTTTTCCCACTGTGCGCCGCATCTCACCGCGGTATCCACCAGCGTGCTCTTCGATGCTCCAGAGAAAACTACGCTAAGATGCTCCAAGGTCGATCACCGAGCATTGAAATATATACCTTATTTCGATTGGATAAGTATTAAAATAAATTGATAAATTTAAAATCCTCTGCCGTCCCGTCCGCCAGTCTGTGCAGCTCCTGGATCCACGCCACCACTGAAATCCTTTTGACGCCGAAGCCAAAAGCTATTAATATTTTTTTTAAAGAATTGGTAGGATTTTTCGGGTCAAGTTCGAGTAGCGGGCTCTCGATGTGTGATGGCGTAAGAAAGGCACTACCATAGACACTGATAATGAGTTTGAACTTGGTGAAAGGAACAACCATAAACACCAGCGAAGCAGCGAGGCGGCACTGGCGAGTCAGAGGAAAACTATAGGTATAGTTAGGTAAGTATAAGTAGATACTGACTAAATTTTGTACTTAAAAAAAGAAAGGGTGTCTGTGAAGAGCTTACAAGTTTACAACCATTACCCATGCGGCCATGCCAGAATACGGAACGACGCGGACGTGAGGTATAAAAAGAAATCATTTTTAATAAAAATACTTTCTTCACTTTACTCAGCAATCATGGTTGGAAAAAGAAATTAAAAAAAAAAAAAATTGGTACGTTACCAACCATACCTATAGCTGGAGATAGATATGGGTATAGGCTAGGGATGGCGATCTGAGATCGATTAATCGAAGAATCGATTTTTCAGGCCCAAAAGAACGATTTTTAAATCGATATTCAGTACTGAATCGATTCAGTGAATCGATATTTCTCCCTTGAAAATCGCCTTTTGTTTTTTTTTTTTTGGTTTTTTAGATATGAAGCATTGGGAATTTTAGGAACTTTTTATGTAGTAAATACATTTTGAAAATAAATTTCTTCTTTCATACCTGTACCCTAATTGCGTAATACAACACAATCACAATCTGTTTCGATTTGAAACAGATTGCTAATCTATTGCTTCATAAGTTGGAAAAAAAAATCTGCTCAACAACGTAAATAACGCAATGAATGTTGTTGAACTGTCAAAATAAAAAAAATTAGGTACGCAAAATTGTTTTCGAAAATCATACATAAAAAAAATCGTGTCGAATTGAGAACCTCCTCCTTTTTTTCGTCGGTTATTTTACGAAACGACGAACATGGATCCCACCTAGGGTTGTCAAACATACTTTATAAAAACGTATTCTACTTTATTTTCGATAAATATACTTTATACTTTTGCATAAAAATAACGTAGGTACTTATGCAAAAACACATTATTTCCAATCTTTACTGTGATGCGTAAAACGAAACACACATGAGTGTTGACCATAAGTAATTTCTGAACTTTTTGTCGATGCTCATGTTATTATAAGTCAAAAAATCTATTATTTTTCAGAGAAAAATACTTTTGAGAAATGACAATCTTAATAAAAATGGATCTAATTGACTCTCTGTAACCGCTACTGCAGTTTTCATAGAGTTTTTTCGGTAGGTATAATGAGTCTGAAGTGGCAAAAAGAGAGAAACAGATTATTATCCATAAACTTAATAAAAATCGAGTTATTTATACAGGGTGTTTGGCAGAACGCTGAACATACCCCTGGACATACTTCCTGGTTTTTTTAATTAATGCAAGTTGAAATTAAGATTTAAGTATTTTTACATCTTTCTGTAAGTTTGAGGACTCATAACTTTTTTCTAGCTAACATCTGAATAAAGCAATAATTTTATTTTTATTTAATTATTGCTTTATTCAGATGTTATCTGCCAACAATAAGGATTAAAAAAATATATATATTGCCTGTTTTACCCATTTTTAATAAAAATTACACTTTAAAGTTAGGTAAGAAAGTGGTGAAACCAGAAGAAAGCAAAAAAATTTTTTTTTAAATATCCATGGAGCCAGGGCCAAATAAATTAGGGTTGAGTAAGTAGCAGATGACCCCACCTATCCACCGTTTTCGTGTGTTCAACGTTCTGTCAAACACCCTGTATATATCCACATTTTGGTTGTAAAACTAGCTTCGAAACTTTTAAATACCTACAGCAAAAAAATTGTTATTGCTTGCTAAAAGCAACCCAAAACATGTTTTTAAGGGAATAAAAACATAAAATTAAAAATACTTTTTTTTTCTTCGAGATACTTTTTTTTCCTATTTAAAGAACTTGATACGTTATTTTTCTCAAAAAAAGTTGGCGACCCTAACCCCACCACCAACCGAACGTAGCTACCAAAGTCGCAAACGGAAGCTAAGCTTACAATTAATAATAAAATACCTACCATTACATTAGTTTCGCTACAAAGGACAAAGGGGAATAATAATAATAGATCCCAAGACGCGTGCCTACTGAACCCCAGTGAATGGGAACGGCCGGCACCCTATTTATCAAAACCGGACCAGTAATTTAGACGCAGCGACTTGTGACTTGGGTGAAGGGAACATCCATCCAAAGGCCTTGCTTAGATAATCCCGCTCGCTGCTCTTTATTCATTTGGTACTATCACGTATCAGTATGCAGCTACTCTTTATTTGGGTAACTTACCTACTTATTAAAAATGGTGACTAGTCACCCGGCTCGGCCATATTATCACGGCACGACCATATTATCACGGCACGACCATAATATCACGGCTCGGCCACATTATCACGATTCGGCCGCAATATCATAGCTAGGCCAAATTATCATGGCTCGGGCACAATATCACGGCTCGATCACTTTATCACGGCTCGGTCACAATATCACGGCTCGGCCACATTCACGGCACGGCTATAATATCACGGCTCGGCCACAATATTACGGCTCGGGCACAATATCACGACGATTCGGCCGCAATATCATAGCTAGGCCACATTATCACGGCTCGATCACTTTATCACGGCTCGGTCACAATATCACGGCTCGGCCACATTCACGGCACGGCCATAATATCACGGCTCGGCCACAATATCACGGTTCGGGCACAATATCACGGCTCGGCCATATTATCACGGCTCGGTCACATTATCACGATTCGGCCGCAATATCATAGCTAGGCCACATTATCACGGCTCGGGCACATTACCACGGCTCGGGCATAAAATCACGGCTCGGGCTCGGTCACAATATCACGACTCGACCGCAATATCACGGCTCGGCCACATTCACGGCACGGCCATAATATCACGGCTCGGCCACAATATCACGGCTCGGGCACATTCACGGCACGGCCATAATATCACGGCTCGGCCACAATATCACGGCTCGGGCACAATATCACGGCTCGGCCACATTATCACGGCTCGGCCACATTATCACGGCTCGGCCACATTATCACGGCTCGGTCACATTATCACGATTCGGCCGCAATATCATAGCTAGGTCACATTATCACGGCTCGGGCACATTACCACGGCTCGGGCATAATATCACGGCTCGGTCACAATATCACGACTCGGCCGCAATATCACAGCTCGGCCGCATTATCATGGCTCGGGCACAATATCACGGCTCGATCACATTATCACGGCTCGGTCACAATATCACGACTCGGGCACAATATCACGGCTCAACCACAATATCACGGCTCGGCCACATTATTACGGCTCTGTCATACATCTTCACGCCTCGGTATGGCTCGGCTAGGTAGCCGCGGCCCTCAAACAAAGGTTTTGAGATTCAGTTCCGCAGCGCACGCATTCTTAAATTCCATAATCCAAACGGTTAATAGGTAGGTACCTAAATACGTGCGCTCGAACAGCGAGCGCTGCGGAACTGAATCTCACTCAAACGCTCAAACCCTAGCCTAGAGGTTAGCTGTACATTTATACCTACACAAATGTCACGTAGGTAAGCATATAAATAATGTAATCAACTAAGTAGGTAACTAGGTTCTTAGGTAGGTACTTACTCCTATGCTTAGGCTCAGAAAGAATACAGAATGGGTTTCTGTTTGTGCGCTAGAAAAACACCATTCGAATTTATACAATAACTCGTAAAGAATTTCGCTCACTTTTTATTAGTTTATTATTTTTGTTTTGCGTAGACTCGGAGATCATAACAAAAAATCCATGACTTTAGGGTTAATGACACAATTTTGAACTCTATTCCTTTAATATTTGACGTATAGTAAACAAACATTTACGTTTTCATTCATTATTGTGTTCTCCCCCACCTTTCCATGAATGAACCAAACTAATTTCTTTCTGTTCTGTTTTATTAGATACCCATAAAGTTGGCACCACCTTGTTTTTACGACAACTTTTTTTCATCATCTGAGTCGTTTCATCTTGTAATTACGTGATTTTAAATGCATGAAAATTGTATAGTTCCACGTTTGTATAAACAACAAAATATTTTTTAGAAAAGAAGATAATAAAATAAAAACAAACAAAAGTCAGAGTTTTGTAATCTCCCGCCATTACAAATATAGAGCGAAGTTATCCGAAGTTTGAATTTGCCGCCTTGACTCACTGGTTTAGAAAGAGATAGAAGTACTTTCGTTACACGTTCCAGGGATCACAAACAATTTTGCACGAGTAGTCGAACATCTGCTGTGCAAACATTATTACATTATATTGTTACGTGTTCTTATAAAAATAATGACAAGTGTGGGTTATAAAATGTATGATACAAAAAATAAATTTCTGACGAGGCAAAATATTAAGACATTTTGTGAAAATGAACTTTAAAATAAAATAAAAAATGTTTTTAAGTGTTCTGACAACAGGCACAGACATAAGCGGAGTACCTATTATTATTTAAGTTATACATTTTAACACTAACTTTTTTAAATATTTAATTACGTATTACTAGTGTATTTGAATGAGTTTCATGTATATAAAATGATAATTTTGTGTAGTTTTAGGCTTATGTCGCCGTTTAATGTCGTTTTCTATGACCATGTAATCCTAACATTAATTTTATAGTTCGTTTAAATAAACTGAAAAGCTAGGGATCACTTAACATTCAGTGACTTAATGGACACGAAAATATGAATTCAGCTAAAAGGTTTGTGAAGTCTGAGATAAACTACGTTTTGTGTTTGTTATGTTGGCCACCCTGACGCAATTTTACGCGCACATGCGCAGAACGACAGGTGGTCGCCGACTCGAACCAGCCGTCCCGACCGAACCTATCGACTTCTCATCCTCATCATCAGCCGCTTTCGTGCTCTAGCAAGAACGATGTGCAGTGCTTTGTGTTGAAGTGCTCGTGGTGACATGGCGTCCCTTTTTTAAAGATCGTGGAAGGTGTTAATACCTTCAAAATATCGTTTATTTACAATGAATGTGAACTATGATCGTGTTTGTAGACTGTGCTTGTCATCTCGAGGCGAATTACTGCCGATTTTTCCTACCACCAGTTCGGATGACTCGGAACCTCCCGTCCTCGCTTTGAAAATCAAGGATTGTGTGTCCGTTCAGGTACGTAATGTGTAAAATAAGTGATACAGTGAAGTTTCGAGTGAAAGTAGACCCTCGGCATACGTGAGAACTCGTCATCTGCCTCGGTTCGAGCAATGACAGGCAGCGCGTTTAGGTGGAGATGTCGTAAGATCGTCCACCATTTTGTAATGTACCACGGCTATCGCTCGGCTCGTGGCCGCGTCGCGTCGCATTCCGTGCAGCCGGCGAGGAATGGCGCATATCATGAGGGTCGGGTTGGCATTATTCCCGGGGGTCATATCGGGAGGGGGCTGCGTATCGCTAGGTTTGGGTCGCGTTGGCTTGGCCGTCGGGCGTATTGATTTATCGGACGAGACCAGCCTGCAGCTCGTCCCTCGGACGGGTCGAGCGTCGCTGTCGGCGTGAGTGCGCTATACTTGTGTGCGTATATCGAGCGCTAACCCTCGAGGGGCTCGCTGGCTGCCACTCGACTCGCTTCTACTTATTCGGTCGAGGAGTAGCCGCTCGTCGGCGCTCGGCTATACCTACGCCTACCTACTTAGTTTCTCCTCGCCGTAGCTATCTATACACGAGGCGCGGTTTCGCCTCGTTCGTTCTGATGAAACGACCGCGTCGTGGAGAGCGCCTATTTGCCCACCGTACGATGATTACGTATGATTGTTTTTTCAGATAAACGAAAATGACGACCTGCCCACTAATGTCTGCAGGAAATGCATGGACAATGTCAATAACTGGCATGTTTTTAAAAATGTATGTGAAAGGACACAAAACAAACTACAGTCTCTAAAAGATGGCAGCCAACTAGAAGAGGTGGGTTTATCTTTCTGGGTATTTGAGCTTGGAACTGTCAGTTAGCATTATGTGATTCTGTTGTTTATATGGTGGAAATATGTATTTTCAGGTGAAAATAAAAAGTGAACCACTTTCTGATGGGGCTTATGATGATGGAGTGGTCATTGATGGCTCATATCCTGTCATTGAGGTATGTATGAGTCAGTAAAGTAGTTGGTATGGTATGCTGTTATCTAGTAGAGTTATGCTGTACAAGTTTATGAGCACTTCTGGTCAGGTCAACATGTAGGTACTAAGACATTGCTACACATTGGTGTCAAGGACATGTGAACTGTAGTCAAGTAAATTACACACAGGGAACTTGTGTGAAGTGATAATGAGCCAGCTATGAATGCTGTGTGTTTATGATAAGTCCAGAATGAAATTTTAACCGTTATTGTGTATGTTTTCCTTGTATGGCTCAGTTTATGGGACTGATTACTTGTTGCTCATTGTTCAGTGAGGTTTTACTAGAGTTGTCCTCTTGTTCCACACTTACATTCAATAAATAAGTGACCTTCACTCATCATTATGACATTCAGGTTTTTATGTAATATTAAAACATTGTTTTACATCGCGGTGTATTAAGTCCATACCTTGCACACAAGTCCCTGACTTTTCTTACATTCACTTACTATATATAGTTGATGTAATCGAAAACTATGTACTTAATTTGGTCTTATTCCTTTGTTTTTACCTAAAACTTACTAGAATTCACTAATTCAAACTCAGTAACATTAAGCAATTTTTTTTATTTACCTAATTTAATTATCTTGTATAATATTTCAGAATGCTGGCTTTTCAAACAAAGTGCAACCTGAAGGTCCCCCAATCTTGGCTTCATTGGGGCTCACACCAAGAAGTGATAAGGTAGAGATTACATGCCCAATATAGTTAGTTTATCATTGAATGAAACAAGCACTTGTTCTGTATCACATACTCCCATTTAATATGACACTTCAACATTCCAAACTTTATTTTATATTATAGATTTTAATACTTTTGTTTTATGTTTTTAAATCTTAGTGATTTGACATGCAATGTTGTGGCCAATTTAATGTTTGAAGAATACCCGTGGGAGAATAGTTCAATTGAATTAATTTCATCCACAGAAATGTGTGGACCCGCGTATGGATTGGCATCGGGTCCATGCAATTTTGGACATGGTACAAGACAATGAGGTGATTGACTCTCTGCAGACAAAGGAAGAGTGTGACGTTTTGCAACATTCTGATCATGACTCAGACACAGAAGCCGAACTCCAACCAGAAATTGATGATGATTACGTTGATTGCAAAAGCGGTTACATATGCAAAAATAAAAAAGTTTTGTCAAAAGTTCCTAAACTATCAACTTCTGTAAATAATGCCAGAGTCAAAGAAGCTTTCAAACTCAGAAAACGTAAATCGGAAGTTCGTAAACATTGTTCACGACCTAAAAATGCGTGGCAGTTGTTATTTACCGATGACCTGCTAGAATTAATTGTTGCTTCTACTAATGAAAATATTGTGACAAATGGGAAAAGGTTCACGGAGTCAACCAGTGTCAGCGAAATTAAAACGCTTATCGGTATTCTGTATCTGCACGGCATAATGCGGCCGACGCATCAGAAATGTAGTGACCTTTGGAACAGTGAATGTGGTGTTCCTTGCGTCAGAAATGTCATGAAATACGAAAGGTTCAAATTCCTGCTTCAAAACATGAGCTTCGATAAAGAGGACGACGATAGCATTATACAGTTCGACATAATGAAGCGTATGCGTAAAGTATTCGAAATCTTCGCCATGAATTGCAGAACATCTCACGAGATCGAGAATGCCGCGGTTATTGATGAGATCATCGTGCCAGTTTACGGACCTTGCCCATTTCGATACGATATTGATAAGAAGCCGCTGAAGCGGGGCATAAAAATGGTATTGCTGGTTGATTCATCCACATTCTATATGAGCAATTTAGATGTCATTACTGATCCTTATTTTGGCGCCGAAGAGATAACGAAAAAGTTGGTTCAGCATTTAGCTGGATCTGGCAGATCTATTATTATGGACAGTTGGTTTACATCTTCCTCGTTGATGGATAGCCTTAGAAATGAGTACCAGTTGTATTCTATCGCAGCATTGAACCCAAACAGTGATATGATTCCGCCACTGTTCCTATCTCAATACAGGAAATGTCGAACATTCATGTCTGGATTCATTGATCATGAAGTATCACTGACATCCTATGTCAATACTGAGGGGAAATCAGTTAATGTATTGACTAATGAGCCTAGATATTACAGGAAAGGTCACATAAACCACACTACAGTTGTATCGGTGTATAAGAAGAATCAGTCTGCCATAGAAGTTGTGGATGTTCTCATGAATTACTACACCACAATGCAACACACAAATGATTGGACGCTATCCTTATTCTTTACATTGTTGAATATTGCCTCTGTAAATGCTCAAGTGTTGTGGTGCTCTCAAAACTCGAATGTTACGCAGCGTTGCTTGTTTATAAAGGATTTAGCTTTAAGTTTACTAGAACCGGATGAAGAGAGAATGTTAATTTCTCCGATAAACGATTTAGAAGAAAGGAAAAACAAATTTTCTCTCGTACGCAGTAATGAACAACCATATTATAAGAATAGGAGAAGGTGTAAGATATGTGTGAAAACAACGAAACGCGATAGGAGAACGAGACAGTTCTGTGTAAAGTGCGGCACATTTATTTGTAAAGAGCATGCTGTTAGTATTTGCACTTTATGTGCACATTAAAATTTATAATCTCAAAATAGACTTAGAACATAATTATCCAAATT
The DNA here is from genome assembly GCA_963680765.1 of Agrochola lychnidis. Lineage (NCBI taxonomy): Eukaryota > Metazoa > Arthropoda > Insecta > Lepidoptera > Noctuidae > Agrochola > Agrochola lychnidis. The sequence continues at coordinate 8,333,793 of OY796863.1, read as the reverse complement.
CAATTGTTAATTTTAATTTTTCCGCTAAGTCTATGTAAATCATATTATGTATTATATTTAATCATATTTGAAGTAGCTTCCGCCAGCGACTTCGCCCGCTTGATATCTTTATAAATTATAGCCTATGTTACTCAGTGATAATATAGCATTCTACTGGTGAAATAACTTTTAAAATCAGTCCAGTAGTTTTTGAGTTTATTCAGTACAAACATGCATACAAAAAAATAAAATCTTTTCTCTTTATAATATTAGTTTAGATAAATAGATTTAAGTATATAATTATTCATACTATTGTTAATGCTTATTTTTCCATTAAGTCTATGTAAAAATGTAAAACATAGTTTAATAATATCATAACTTATATCAAAAGAAATATAAACATATTATGATTCCTTTATAAGATGTCTTGTTAATGTTTTGTTCTATTGTAAACAGATAAATATTTTTCTAAGAATAAAATGGTTTAATAACTTTTACAATGGTTCTGCACAATACATTAAAAACTTTATTAATTTTGTTGAAAATTGGAGTTTTACTCAGTGTTTAGAATAATTCAAAGTTGGAAGTGTCACATTAAATGTTACGAATAACATTGAATTCATAATTTTAAAATATATTCATCATGTTATTGTTGAGTTTAATAAGAAATAATCGTTGATGTAGAAATACATATTTTGAATTTTATCATCAATTACAGGGTGCGGAGAGTGAAAACAATGAAGAAGACGAGGAAGAAATGAACGAGCCCGCCCAAAATTTCCCGAAAATGCCTCACATGCCCGAGGTGTCTATCACGGTCATGAGACCTACTGGTGAAACCCTGCACGCTCGCCAAGGTATTCACCAACTGGCCTCCAAACTGTGCCTCGTCTGCGGCCGCTCGTACAGGTACTCCCACAACGCACGCAGACATGAACTTACCTCTCACAGCTTCGACAGATATACAAACAAAATTACTCCTAAAAAAACCCTCAATCATCTACAACCCAAACTCAGACCGAATCCATTCAACCCCAAAGCACGGATGATGCCGAATCCTATTAGTCATAAGATGCAGTTCTTGAACAAGAACATGCCAACAAAAATAATGCCTATAAATAAAATTATAACGCCACAGAAACCCATTCCAATAAAAACGTCAAAGACACAAAATAATTTGCCTTATCCTCTTCGCATTAAAGCACTCAAAGATTTACAAATTAAGAAAAAGGAGCCTCAGATTCTGAAGACTTTGTTAACCTCTAAACCTGAAGTTCTGGTTTCCGAACCAGAAATTTTAAATTCTGGCCCTGAAAGTCCAGAAACATTGATATCTGAGCCTGAAATTGCGTCTTTTCAAGTCGAAGCTATTCTTACGGAACCCGATGCCGACGCATATGATGATCCACAGCAAGGCGACGAAGAAGTTGATGAAGAAATTCAGAATAATCAAAGTCAAAACTATGACACAGTTGATATGGACTCTGAGAATGAAATAGAGATTGCTCGTCAGCACGGCATTGAACACGAGGGTGATGAAAATGCTGATGGGGAAGAGAATATCGACCATGATGACGATAATAACATGGAAGGCGCTCAGAGCGATAATGAGAAAGACGTGAATGACGATACAGCTGAAAGTCAAGAGAACATGGAAGAAGAAGATAGTGTTGATATTAAACCTGAGGACCAACTGAAGGACGACGAAGGCCAAGAGGAAAGAGAACACGAAGAATTAGAAATGAATCACAACGAAAACGAGGAAGAAGACGATGAAGACCTTCCAATATCAATAGCGCCCGTCGTCGAAATAAGTGAGGGATTGCAAGCCGACTCGTTTAACAGCGAAGTCAATGAAGAAGACGAGGAACTCGATGAAACTGCCGATACTAATGAAACCATCGAAGATGAGGAGCAGGTCAAAGAACTTGACCCTGACAAAACATATGTTACGAAAACCCAAAGAGACTTCATCCAGAAATATCGCGACATCATTCAGCAAATCAACACGAAGCGTTGTTTATGTTGCGATCGAGAACATCCGCGCAGAAAAGCTGTTATACAACACTTGCAGAAAAATGGACATAAGGTACCAAAACACACATGTTACAATTGTGTCATCACATTCGGACATATTGGCGCTCTACTCAGTCATATGCGGTCGAATTCTTGCACTAATTTGTGGAAGATTATTTACAATGAAAATGGCATTACTGACGACTTAGTTCTCGAAGATGAGCCAAAAGAGGTCAAGGTTGCATACAAAGATATTTTCAATGCCAGGTCATACGCTTGCAAGCTTTGTCCAGCTAAATTCCAACTGAAACAGTTTATTATGAAGCATGTTTTGGATACTCACGAGGATGGACAGTCTAGGGTACCGCTCTGTTGTGTCCACTGCCGTTCTCGGTTCAAAGATAAGAGCTTACTAAAGAAACACATTCGTAAAGGTGATTGTACAGTTTATATTGCTTGCGATTTGTGCTCAGAAAAGTTCGGGAACATGCAGGACTTCAACGACCATGCGCTAGCTATCCACGCTGGCAGTTTCGATCAGTCGGATAACCAGAGCAAATGTGTTGACGGTCGACCAACAGACTGTCCTTTGTGCGGAAAGAAAAACAGCAGCTATCCGAATTTAGTGAAACATTTGAAAATTATACATGCGGAGGAGAAACCTCACTACTGCCAGCATTGCGACGCTAAGTACGAACAAGCTGCTGATTTGAATAAACACATTTACATGGAGCATTCCGACAGAACATTAGGCATGGCGCCCGCTGAACCGGATATGTCCATAGTTAAGGAAGAAGCAGAGGAGTATCATTACTCTTGTACGGAATGTAATGCCATATTCGAAACTGTTGATGCGTGGACTGATCACCAAGTCGCCGAACACAACCAAGTGGCCCACCACTGCGACCAGTGTGAAAAGAAATTCCTTCGTCCTTCAGAGCTGGCAGAGCACAAGAACACTCACTTGAGGGTTAAATTCTATCCTTGCAGTGTATGTCCTAACTCCTACAGCACTCCACAAAAGCTATCTGAGCATGTGCAGCAGTCACATCCAGGAATTGGCGCAGTCGCGGCAACGGAGTCTGAATTCTTCTGCGACATCTGTATCAGAGCATTCAAAAGTCGCCAAGCTTACTCAAATCATATGCGTATTCACGCTAAAGTACCTACCACTAACAGGAAACCAGTTCCAGGTAAAGAAGGATTCGCACCTCAAATTATCGGGAAACCCATCAAACAGTATCCAATGGTTCAACCTGGTTTTGTGTCATTTAAACCTAATTACAACATCCCTAACGCTCCATATTCATGTGACATTTGTGGTAAAGGGTTCATGCACAAGAAAAATATATGGAAACACAAGAAAGTGTTGCATGCCGATATTTTAGTCGATAGACATGACAGTGAAGAGAACACCATGCAAGCTTCCACAGAAGAGGAGGAATTCAACCCTGATGAGAATGGTGCCGTTCTCTCAACGCCACAATTTAATAGTTTTAACTTTATGAACCTCCCGAACAATGCTCAACAAACGCCACCAGATACAATGCCTTATGCGTGTGATTTATGCAGCAAACGGTTCCCGCTTAGGACCAGTTTATGGAAACACAAACGCGCTAAACATGGAATCGTAAACCCTAGCGCAAGTAGCAGCAACGATACATCCACGCCGTCCGCTAGTACGGAAGGCAGTAGTAGATCTAGCTGCACTATATGTAGAATCACATTTTCAGATAAAAAATCTTATTATCGTCATCGAAAGAATGTTCACAAATCTACCGTTCAAATGTGCAAAATTTGTGGCAAACCGCTAAGTTCAACTTTGGAATTATACGAGCACTTGAAAGCTGCTCATGCAAGGGAATTACTGGGTTATAACGCTAACCAAGGCTCCAGTAAATCACAAGATATATCGCAAGAGATGGAACCCGATTATGAAAATGACCAGGATTCTGTCGACCCCAGCGTCGATTACCAAGCGCGCTACCCGTGCGATACTTGTGGCAAACAATTTGTGGGATTGCTAGCGTTACAGAACCACCAGTGCATAAATCAGGCACCATCACAACCACAGACGTTTGACTGCGAGATTTGTCACAAGAGCTACACTTCAATATCTGCGCTAAAAAGCCATCGTGGGTGGCATTTACGTTCACCCGATGGAAAAGCAGCTGCCAACAATTCTGGCCTATGGATGCCTCAGCACAAAGTTACTAGCAAGATAAGCAAACATGAGGTTATTGACCCGTCACAACTTGCTAAGGTCACACATACCCCCACTCCCCCTCCTGTCACTGCTACCGTAGCGAAAAGAAGACTCCCGCCAGAGGTCGAAGTGACAGTCGTAAATCCAAACAAGAAATTGCGCTCGGACGACTCTGTCGACATGGATATGCAAAGTACTGGTGCCATCGAGGATAGGTACTGTACGATTTGCGACAAGGAATTTACAAAACGCGCGGCGTATCAGCGCCATATGGACGAGGTGCATCAACCGAACTCTGTATTTTGCCCAGTCTGTGATAAGAGTTTTACAAGGAAATCCACGTTGCTCATTCACATGAAGAAACACTACGAGAGCGGTGAGGGCAGTTCTTCTGCTACAGGTCAAGGGGACGATGATTACTCCTGTGATTTGTGTGGCGCTCAGTATGACAATGATCAGGCGTTGAGGGCGCACCGAGCGCGGCACCATGGAGAAGATGAAGAGTCGGCAGAGGAGAGTGACGACGGAAATGTTCCTATTGCTCCTCCCGGTGAGTTCACATGTGCGCAATGCGGGGATGGCGTGGCTACACCAAGAGACCTCATCGCCCATCGCACTATGCACGCGACTCCCACCAAATTCTTCTGTAACATATGCAAAGTGTACTTCGCTCGGGCGCTCGACCTCTCGTCTCACACTCGGGCGCGGCACGCTGACAACGAAAAGGTATTCTTCCCGTGTGCCATGTGTGACAGGTTTTACATGAACAAGAAGAGTTTACAGCGGCACATCGAGATGGCTCACTGATCTTCGGCTGATCCGAGCAGTGACTCCTGACTAATATAATAATTCGAAGTGAAGGAAAGCGATACGCGTTTCTACTACTCGTAATTTTAATTACTTATTTCTTTCGTGGTGTCAAAAGTGACTTGATGCCGACGGCTTTACAATGTACATACATTTGTTCTGTACAAACTCACGAATGGTACAGCTCGGCTGTACTGAAATGATATTGTTTTCTTATCATTATGATGATGTCATTCCTTGACTTTTGATTTTAAATGAGAATCAAGTTTTTATTTTTCACTGTTTGTTCTCGTAAAGCCTTTGCTCACGAATTGTGTTATTTATTATTACTATTCTGTCCATAGTGATATGAAGACTGTTACAGATTCAATTTGATGTAATGGTTTATGTGGACTCACTTGGACACAATGTCTATAGAAATGTAAGTACTTATCATGATTTACTAAATAAATTATGATAATTAAGTAAGTAAATAATGATAGCAAACTATTCTATTTTTGAATATTGGAATCACGGGCCAAAATTGTGAAACATAGTCAAAATCAGTCAACCAGTGTTTACTTGTGTGTAAGAATTTGTTTCTTATATTGTATGATTATTTTTAAAATCGACAAATATAATATGGTCTTAGGCGTTTTTCTTTAAATTACGTTTAGTTTCTTAACTTGTAAATATTAAGTAGTTATTTTAATTGTAATTTTGGGATTCAATGAGTTATTGATTTGGTATAAAAATGGTAAGGTCATTTGTGTTTCACTAAAATGTACTGATTATTTTTAGTAATTTTTAATATATATTCTATGTGAACCACTAAGGGCATATCTCCTCATCTATGGTAACAAAAATAATTTTGTAAAACTAATAGGTGATAAAGGCCTAAACATCTGGAAACATAATTAATAATACTTATGTAAAATATACAATTAAGATTTATCTAAGATTTTGGATACTGTTAATATTATCTTTATACTTTTACAACAAATTGTTCTGTTTTCGCTGTCAATCAGTGCCAAAAAGTATCTTCCGTTCTCTGTAACACAACTGAATATATCAAGAATACTATATAGATATAAAATGTTCCTGTTAATTAAAAGTGTGTATATTCTTGAAATTGTACACTGTAAATATATATACTTCTTGATAATAATACTTAATATGGAATTAACTATGTTTTTTATTAGTAGTACAATAGTATTGACAGGCTTACCATAGTGTCGAAGTCGTAACTTTTCACCGCCCGCTGTAATATGTTATAATAGTGAGGTTTCAAAAAATATTTGGTTTGTCAGCCTTAAAACTCCAGAAACAATAATTATAATTAGGTATTATGTAAATTGGAGCAAAACAAATCGATGACTTGAATTTATTGATGGGCGAAAGGTTTTTTCTATACAGGGTGAAATTGAACTCATGGGCATCCTCGTAAGAGTTCATTGTACACACGGCTACACATCAAGCTATACATTTCCAGTATAAGGCTAAGGTAACCTCGCATTGTACGGAAATCCTACACAATGCGAGATCAGCATAAACTATGCTATGATGTGAAAATAAATGTAGGGAACAGCTGTTTTTGAAGTGAAAACTTCTTTAGCATCGTCGTGATTTAAAAGTCGATGAAACGAAAAAGCGACAGCAAAAAGAGACAGACACATAAATTCATAAGATTTAATGTTGGAGAAAATGAGATAGGAAAGTTTTTGAAGGTTTCACTTCTACCACGTGTGAATTGCACACATGCTTTTTTTTTCGCGATTTTATTGTTGGTCCCATAGTGAAAGTTGTTCCTAATGATAAGTAGGTACTATGACCCCTTAAGAGGATGCCTATGAGTTCAATTTCACCCTGTATAAAAAGGTATTTTGGTAAATAAAAACACACTTCAACACATTTATTGAGCAATGTACAAATTAAGTGATATGAACTGTAAAGAACTTCCTGGATTGTGAGCGATTTTATATCAAAGTAATAATTTGTTGATAAAATAGTCAATTGTCGATCACTGGTTGAGACGCCGTAAATATAAAGATCGTTACTGCAGTAGAAATGTATTTATTTATCTAAAGGCGACACTACACATGGAGTATTTAAAACACTATTAGAAAATAAACTTTATTCCAACGGTATTTGGCTATCAATTCAGGTGGCTGGTACCTACTGTTTTGTCTGCAAAATCTATGTAGGAATAGTGCCTGTGTTATGTGTATAATTGTATTCATTGGGGTTCTGAAGCCGAAAACCTTAAAACAGGAGACTTGAAAATCAATTAATCTTTAAATTATGTATGTTGACTAGTGGTTAGCTGAGAATTCATTGGTTAATCTAATTAATCAATTTTAAATGTTGAGTCATAGACCTAAGCCACAAGCTCTTAACCTACACCAACTACTTTATTTTATACATTAACATTACATTTGATTTAAATCAATAGTTTTTATTAAATTATTATTTTATGTCAAATTTCTTTTTATGATAAAAAAACGATTTGTGCCTCGGTCGTCCCACAGAGTCTCGTCCCACATAAAAAATTCCCCACTTGTCCCAATTTGTATGCCTCGCTCGTCCCAAAACTTAATTTTCAATATTTTATTCCCCGCTCGTCCCAATTCGTATGCCTGGCTCGTCCCACATTTTTTTCATATGAGTTAAATTTGATTTAATTGTACAGTCAGCCTAAAAACCTGACTGACCAGAAAGATAAATAACCTCATGTTGCGGAAAATTTGATGAACTAATTCAATCCGAGACTCCACTATAATATAAATTACTAGCTGACCCGTGCCCACTGTGATTGTGATACTAAATAATAAAGATTTTCCTAAATTGCAATAGATCTTTTAATTATTAAAATTAAAAACATACATCGCGGATGCATACCTAGAACTGGAAGTATTTAATATCTTTATGTTATTAGAAAAAACTATTATTTCAATTTATTGGAAGATATAGTACAATATTTTTTGTCAACTGTACTTTGAATTTGCCAGGAATGTGGGACGAGTGGTGACTTTAAAACTCAAGTGGGACGAACGAGGAATTCTTTGGAATGTGGGACAAGATAGTGGGACGACAGAGGCACAAATCAAAAAAACATACGCACTCAAAACATTTAATGTTCACTTTTTATTTAAAATCAAATTCTCAATTTTATCTATCCCAATAAATTTATTTAATTATTGTGCTCGTATTAGGATTATATTAGCTACCAGAAACTAATTTTACGTACTGCATATATATTTTTGTATTGACGGCGTCTGAATGTGTTAAAATTGTCCATAGATGAGGTTCAATTTTGTCATCTTTGTGGTTTGATAATAAAGTGACTTAATGATTATTATTTTGACTTTAATTTTACCCTGATTTCTGTAAAATATAAACTGTTTTTCTGAACCTACCTGGTTTGAAGAGGTTGTATGGGGTTGTTCTCAAAATAACACACAGTATAGATTGCACAAAACATTTTAATATAAACTTAAAAAGTCGTACAACAATATGAAAAATTATTATTGACTAATTATATTAGCGGACATGGAGAGCCGCATTTACTATATTATGCAAATATTATATTATCTTTAACACTTCCATCGAATATATCTTACAAAAGAAAGAAAAATAAAAAGTATCTTTATAATAAAAAATCTCATTACGCTAAGTTGTATTATTATTAAACTTACATTATAGATTTTATCTACAAAATACTGTAGCATTTCGATCAGTTTCTCAATCGACAATCATACCGATATTATTACATTATTACGTAATAATTTAATCATAGGGTGTTAATAAAGTACATGTTAAGGTCGAACTCATACAACTAGGCTTAATTCTAAATCAAAATATAAAAATAGTAAAAAATAGTTGTACATATCAGTTTAGGTACAAGATTGTGAGTGTTGTGCATGGAACCCGGGCGAGCAGTGCGGCACTGGCACAGCACTAGCAAGCCTACCGTGCACCTACACCACTACTGACCTCCATTGAAAAACTGAACGGAGCGCCAAGTGAAATATAAAAAAGATAAATAACACATAGTATTTATTTTTATGAATTTGCATGCACCCGTTATCTTAATGAAATTGAGAAATATTTTTTCTATCATTTATCCATATTCATGTCTTTTATAACAATATAAGTATACCATACACGCTATGGCCGGGCGCCGCGACGCGGTCGTCCGGCAAATGTACACAAGGACTAATATCTTCTTAAAAAAATACTGTTAGATTGAAACGTAGCTAAACCTATAATATTTTATGTATAGTATTATAATAATTATTATTATAAGGGTACAATCGTACGAGTGATGATTACACTATGTGAGATCTCCGACGCCTTCGGGCGGCCCGCCGCCGTCCGACCACGTCCCACCGGATATGCAAACATTTATTACAACATACGAGTACAATACATAGGTACTAGTACACTATAATAGTAAGTATGAATTATCAATTTCAATATTAAAAATACGTAATTTCTCTATTGGCCTCGTTTCCTCGTGAAAAATTAGACGATTATCGCGTACGAATATATATTATGTATACATATTTAAATATCAGTATTTCTCTTAGATCGGAGGACGTATGTATACAGGCTCGCTCTAGAAGGTACGTCGTCGTAAGCGCACGCGGCCGTTCGGCCTCTCGCTCCCTTACACCCTACGAATATATCGATATCGAACGAAGACATCAAAAACTTGACTCAGCATTAAATATTACGAAAATAAATCGCCGGCGAGTCGCGCGGCAGATTATTGCTCCTATCGATAAATTTACACATCGACGTAACGAACGAGAATACAAAAAGTTATGGAAAATCGTACGGATATCACAAGCGGCGGGCGGCGCGGGACGCCCCCGCAGAAAATAAAAAAATAAATCGCGGCGCGCGTCTCTCTCGTAAAAAAGTAAAGACTCTATGAGCGGGTCGCGCGGTGCGGCTAGCGCGCATGCGCGGCTCAGTTGGCGAGCAGCAGGTGCGCCGGCGCCGGCGGGTAGGGGGGCGCGGACGACGGGGCGGGCTCGCGCCGCGCCACGAAGTACGCCGCGGGGTCCGAGGCGGGCGACAGCGCGCGCGCCGCCATCTGCTGCTGCATCGCGCGCTGCTTGATGTAGTTGCTGAACTCGGTGGGCGACATGCGGTTTGCACGTTTGCTGCTCGTCTTCAGCTTCGTGCTTCCGAACTTTGTCTGCGCGAAAGTCGCAGTGGTGAAGGTGAGAGGCTGTGCGCGGAAAGGCGGCGCTGGAGAGAAAGCGGCAGGCGCGGGGGGCGAAGGCGCTGCGGCAGGCTCCACAGGCCGGAAGCACTGCGCCTCAGGGTTGAACGCACGGGTCACCTGGAACAATACCATCAGAGATTATAATCAACATCATTAGCCATCTATTGTAGCCGGCTGCTGGCCATCGATCCAGCCAGCGTTATCTGGGAGAGGCTTCCTATCTGCATTGGTTGCTTCCTAATGCTACTACTGCACCATCGTCGTTTCGCGTAAATAACCCAACATGGTGTAGGCTACACAGGCTAAATTCATATTTATCTTATTAGTAATTAAGTAGGTATTTACTAAAATATCTATTTACAATATTTAACTAACTGCCTCGTTGGTCTAGTGGTCGCAAGCGCTACTGCTGAGCATGAGATCCTGGGTTCGATCCCCGGGTCGGGCAGTGTTATTGGGTTTTTCTATCTGGAATTTCTCAGTAGCAGCCCGGAGTCTGGATTTGTGCCCGGTTGATGGCAATAGGCTCGCCCCCTATTACATGGGACTTAAACATAACTGGCGAAATGTGGGTGTGTACCTGCTACAGGTACACCTCTGCCCAACCCTTCGGGGAAACAAGGCGTGATGTTATGTTATGTAATATTTAACTAGGTACACACCAGTAACTTACGATGTGTAACGCATGTTGTAACTGAGTATCTACTGTAATTCTGGATTAATATCTACCATATTACCTAACGGTGAGTAGAATGTACTAACTACCCACATTCATCTATCCTACTGTACCACATTGATAAACGGTAATGGCTTTTGGATATCTACAACGTTAATATGCAGATGTAGCCAATAAATAATAAATTAATTGATATGTGGCATAAATTAATGGCATTTTAGACCTTACGCGATAACTCCGGTGGCGGTTTTTTCGACATATCAAAAGGTTTTAGCTCGTTAAATAACGTATTAAACTACTTTGGGTAGGTACATTAGCGCTGTTTCTATGCGGACACAGCGAGTAAGGAACACAAAGTACCTTAGCGGCTGCTACCCCCATTTTGAACATAAAAAGTTTTGGAGCCGAACCACATTAAAGTACCTAAGTACTCTTACTATTTTCAACGCTGAAGTTAAGGCGCAGTTTGGCGCAGTCGTTAAAATTAACGCAGGTATTAATTACAGCAGGAACATAAAATAAAGGTAGCCCTCTTCCTACCCTCAAACTGGGCAAACTATCTACAGTTAACTTGTATAAACTAGTATCGCTTCTAATGCGTCTTGAACTGATGACCGACCAGTCATTGGCCTTAGTTTGTTGGATAGATTTCTCGTCATCTGCCGGTCGCCAGGACCAACTAGGATAGCTGTTCCACATGAAGGTAGCCATAGCTACTAGGTACACATTGTAAGTAAGGCCAAAATACGCATGCTGTCGCCTCGATAGACGTGTAATGAATTATTTATCATTGATAACTGGGTTGCGTTATGCACCACCTGACGTGCTTTATTGCCAAAACACATAGGTAGCCAGACAGCATAAATTTATTCGACTATTGTCTTCAGACGTAATAAATGTTATAAATTGATGTTTCCACTCTGATTTCACACGCACACCATTTGCTAATAGGTACGCACCTGACCTTTTTATTACTCGACTGCCCCAGAACGGGGGTAAAGTTTTTCGAGATTATGTATGTATATAAATGTATGTCTGTCTATTTCTTTGGCACGTTCGGTATCCTAAACTGCTTGATCTGATGGATCTTAACATATGAGATGTCGTTAGATTCGTCTGGGAGTGGCATAGGGCATAGGCTATATAATATTTATGTACTTATGCGTCTGCAAATACAAAAAAAGGGACGGAAAGGTTTAAAAATAATAAAAACTACAACAATGTTGGTATCAAATAAAAACTAGTAATGAGTCAATTCCAAGTATCCACCTATACCTACATAAATATTAATAAAACTATAAAGCTAGAAATGAAAAATAAAACAACCCGACTGCAAAAACACTTAAAACTCAAAAGAGTAAAACAAGCGTCTCTACCTAGAATAGGGACCTATCTATAGAATTTTGAAATATGGTGTGTTACTTTTGTCCTGTGATACCAAAATTCTATAGCATCAACAAGCATTATGATGTCTTCCAATATTATAATGCTTGTTTTCCTATTTTCAGTTAGGCATGTGTTTTTGCAGTCGGGTTTTTGGTTTTTTAAATAATTTTCTTCATTGTAGGACATCATCATCACCAATAAGGTCAGATACCTATATGAACTTCGATGATGCAAAGGAAGTCCTTATTCCAAGTCCCTATCGCCATAGTAATACAGTTTTCTGTACCTACATCTGTATTAATTTGCTGGTTTAGCCTATTATCGGGGTTGAATGTGCTCCTTACCTCTCTATCGGTCCTCTCATCGGCAGCTCGCTCGTCGCTACTGAAGAGCACCTTCACCGCGCCCTTTTCTCCGATGCGGTATGATACTTCTCCTGAAACACGAGAGAAAATCTCGTCTTTATTTCGTTCGCCATCCAATCTCGGCACTCAACTTCGTGAAATTGTGTCAGGAATTACATTACTTTTGATCTCGATCTTTTTTCAAGATTCATTTCGAGATATCGGTTTCGCATTGAGCACACGAGCGCTTACATGTTTTTACAAAGCTATGCCAAAGCGTTTTCGAGTGTATAAGTTATCTAGTTACACCCCCGACTTGTTCTAACTCTTTGATTTGTTTCTAGAACAAAGCTATGGTAACAAGACTGAACGGCCTGTATCTAGTTCAGTGTGAAAATTACGTTCTAGTTGAAAGTGACGTACCTATTACAATCATTATTTATCGTTCTCGGAGCATTTGTCTGTTTGTCGACCTCGTCTATTTTGCGCATTATGCAACGCACCATCACCTATAAACATTGTTAAGCGCTACGAATGCGTCATTTCAACGCTTATCTAATTTCATTGTATGTTTATGAAGATTCCACGCTTTTGCGTTATCATTGTACACAAATGCGTGCGTTTATGACCCAAAAGGAGTAGACTAGCAGGTGGCGTTCTACAGTTCCTGGCCCCAGGGGAAAAAGGCGTGAGTTTATATATGTATGTAAACACAAATGAAAGCCAATTAGAATTCCGGGTCGACTGTTGGTAATTATTGGTTATTACTGCTATTACCTACTACATCGTTTATTCTGTAACTATTATCTATACTTAGTGACGTACGTAAACAGATCAGTTATCGCTACGGCGCCGGCGACATAATTAAAACTACAATGGGAAATGAAGGTAATTTTATCTCGACAACGGACAAAGTATGATGATAATACTTGGTCTACATAGATTGTGTGTGACGTCACATATTTGGCAAACGACTGAGCCGAGCGGAACGACGCTGGGATAGCGTCAGAACTTCAGTGGTTGTGACGTTTGTCAAAATTTTCCCACAGCAAAACTAGGAACAATTTACTGGGGAATAGTTCTAACTTTTCACTGCGGAATTCTATTTGGGTCGGGGTGTTTTTGATTTGTATTGTAGCAGAAACAAAGTTTCTTAGACTTTGAATTGAATAAACTGCTATGGCTGTAAGAATGCCTATCCCTGCCTACAAGCAACACTTAATCTTTTTTCATTTGCTTGTTCCATTAGATTAGGTGTTAAGCTGGTATAAAATATAGGTAAGAAAAAGAAAGAAGAAGTGAGAAGAAGAGTGTGTGTGGGGGTGCAAGAAGTGTTAATCCTCACCTGGATCGACCCAGACGGCGAGGTCCCGCGGTAGATGTTCAAGAACATCCCGGACTGGCACTCCGGATTCTCTCGCCGCTCGCTCCAGCACGGGGTCCAATGGGCCCCCAGTCTTCAGACACCGGAAGGCAGACCCTCTGCATGGCCGGTCGGGGTACCAATGACCCCTGAACTTGTCTTTCAACGCCTTCTCCAACTCCTCGCCGAATATGTTAACGCGTCGTCTTGGAAGCTTGTTGTACAGGTAGGATATGACGAAATTTAGGGCGACTTGCACTTCAATATGCATTTTTGGTGTCACTGTGGATAAAAGAAAAAAATATTATTAGCTTTTAAATGATCATTTCACGTATGAAAATAAAAATAACCGTTTTAAACGTCGCTGTATTTCAGCTGCATCTTTTGGAGGTTAAATAGAGCTAACATTTGCCTAACTTCGGACGTTCAAGATGACCTCTGCTTATGGCCGTGACAATGAGACTAAACGGTCCGTAACAACACAATTAAATACCTACTTAAAAATACATTTCCTTACTCAACAGTTTTATTGCAACCAAACTCACAAATCGATTTTGTTATACGACATAATCGAAACAAATCAATGAAATTGAATCGATTCGCTACTCAGAATAGTCGTTCCTCGGTGATTTGCAGATCTAATATTTAAATAGCGATTAGTTTGAAGACGATTCTGTGTATAAATCGATTTTTATTGTATGGCAGAAGACCTAGTTTTATTTAACGAGTCAATTGCGGTTTTGTTTGCAGTTACTTTAAATTAGGGTAAGCAAATGTGGCCTAGATTTCAGAAATACGTTTGTTGATTTATTTAAGACAAAAAATACGTAGTTGTCGTCGCGAAACGAGTGTAGTTACTGCGGTGGTTTGTTGTGATATCCGGTCGTCGATCCCCGGGTTGGATGTTGGCTAACGTTTCCGCACTGAATTAACTTTGGCCTTCCAACGTGTCGCGACTCGTGAACGAATAGTGTTGTAACTACAAATACGACATTATACTAATCTACATCGACGATTTCCTTTTAAGATACGTTCAGATTTTTAGTCTGATTATCCCGAAAGTAAGAGCGATCGGAACGAATATAAGATAAACAATCATTAATGACAAAGATTATCATTCCAAATGTTAGTTCTTCCTGTCATGACGCGAAGTATCGAAATACTTTTAGATAACATCGTGTTAGTTGACAGTATTTATTAAGAACACTTCTTCTACAAATATGATATTTTTTTGTAACACACGTGATTGAGTTGTTAATATTAATGGTAAATCAGTTTATCTACTTCAAAAGACGTAAATGTCAATACGTGAGATACATAAGAATTCATCAAATATTGTAAACTCATGAAGATATTTTATAAAATGACTAAAGATTTTTCATGTCCAAGGCCGCGTCCTAACTAAGGGCAGGTATGCAATCGTCGCGCATGTACGCGATCAACACGCTCTTATATGCGCGCGACTATGTCATATTCATATAAGGCCGTGTTTTGATTAAAAGTATCGGTCGCGCGAATACACGAACATCGCGTTGACACTTTTTGGTCGGAAAACAATCAATTCGCGCGATCAATCAATTCGCATTTGTACGTCAAAATTCATAGAAAGAAACTATCGTGTCCATCGCGTACTCGCGTGACGATCGCTTTTGGTTAGGACGCGGGGATAGGTACGCTTCAAAAAAGTCAGTTGCATTCTTGACTTGTTGCATGCGTAATTTATAATTGAAAAGAATGATAGACTAGGTACAACTACTACAGCTGATAATTTTATTATTAGCCATCCGTTTTCCAAAAAACCTGTAAAAGAAAATAGCATAGTTTACGTAGGCGTACAATAGTAAGGGAGATCCCGTGCTCATTATTGCGTGACAAGTCACGTGCAGGAACGGCCGTGACTGTCGCCTTGGTTTTTTCCTACAACCAACTATACTTTAGAGAACTATCACCAGAAATATATCTTTCTATTTTTGTTGGTTAGGTACCTATGCTTTTTCCTTGTGATTTATTTTCGTACAATACAGGTTAAATGGGCTGTTTTGTAGCTTACGTAGCGCTCGCACGATAAGGAATATAAACGAAAACAAATGTGTAGTACCGACATACCTACCTATGTCGAAAAAAAAAACATGGTACAGTACGACACAACTTAGATGTAGCATCGGCAAAATTCGTAAAACCGATCACCATCCGAACTGAATGCGCCTTCATAATCACCAATCTTAATTACTACTTTAGGTGAAAATGATCATTACGCAAACGCAATAACTTGTAGTTATAACCAAATACATTCGTAAAATTGAAATGAATGAACGCAAATTTTCAAACTCATGCTACACATAAGTTGTGTCGTACTGTGATTTTATGAAAAATTAAAGTACAAGTTACAGTTAAATTCGTTTACTAAAATAAAACCCACTTGCTATTACAAGAACAATTTTCTTCAGAAAGAAAAACCCAAAGTCATAATCAGACGTCAGCAGATTCATCATGAAGAACTACGCAATCTTTAACCGACACGCCAATAAATGGATATAGAATCTAGAACCGAACCGATAGTTAACCTTGAAACATCAATTTTAGATTGATAGATGAGTTCGACAGGTCTGTATGTGCTATCTGTACTCGTTATAGTTTTATGGCACAAGGCAGACGCGCATGATGCCATCACAGACTATATATATACTTATTAATAGATTAGGTGTGGTCTGGTCACCCTATTTTAATGGGCATGGTCGTGACTGATTAATAACCTCCTTAGTGTCAGCTTTTATTATAAACAGTAAGGGAGGGTTGCCATTATTATCAATAATAAGTAAACGGATTAACGATGGCATTAGATACCATGATTTTTGATGAAGTTCATCTTCTTATCCTTCCCCATAAAGTGGCCTCGTTAATCTATCTGCTACAATCTGACTTCAGGGAATATAATGTACAGTCTGACTATTTCCTTAATGTCCCTTTGGAATCATCGCTTTTTCGAATACAAACGAATGCTAATTTCCATGTCCATCAATTATTAGATTTATCGTGTATAATAATTTGAATTCAGAACTAAGTACTTTATTGTTGTTTTGTTTTGATTTCCGTGTGAAATAATAGAGCTGTAAAACTATTTTCGTGCCTGTGATTTTAGCAGCTTCCCTCCCATTTTTTTAATAAATTATGTTAAGTTAAAAGAGTATTAACAACTCTATATACTTCCAAGTCGATTGAGAGCCTCCGGTCTGCACCAAGTGCAAAGGGCAACTGATAGAAATCCGACGACTGACGAAACACGAGGTTTGCCGAGGGACATTAAGAACATAGTTGTACTGTACACCATTTGAGGTTTATACAAAAACAAAAAACAAACGAATCTTCCCAAATACCTGAAACATTTTTCCACAAACAAAATTCTCATCCCGTCTTGTAAACTCACTTCCGAATTTATAACAGCAAACTAGCTTCGAAATATACAATGCTATTGCAACTATCTCTTCCATGTTTATTACATCCTACGTTTATCTAGTGGATATGTACTATTTCGTAGTTTAGCCGACAGCTGGAAAGTTCTAGACGGTTCTAGTATATATTTCAGACTGGAAATGTCGCTAGATATTTCATTCGCACGTGATTGTGGTACATGAGATGGTGTGAACGATCATTGTACGATGCAGTCCGTATATTTATTATTTAGTTGTGAATTTTATTGTAATGTACTTTCGCTAGGGAAATATAGATATTGTTGCTCGAGGCTCATAGAGAGGAGGCCTGTGTCCCAGCAGTAAATTTTATTAAATTTATTATATATAGTATGTATAATAAATTTAATAAAATTCACTGCTGGCTTTTATTTTTATTAAATTTTAATTGTATATATTATATTCAATTAAAAAATATTAAAAATAAAAGTTAAATAGATATACAACGTGTAACGTTAAATGCGCTAAACCTCAGACACCCCAACTGATTTTTAATTCAATTGACCTATTTCAGAGAGAAAAAATCTTAAAAAAAATTGTAAAGGTTTTATTTGCTGTTTTAGTTCGTAAGATTCGTATTTGCATTGAAATAAAAGCTATTATTGTCCCGCGTATGAGACAATTTAAATTGGTCGACAACAATTTGTGTTTGTTTACCTATTTTGGCGGGTTTGCGCATGTGATGGCTTGACCTATTAATAAATAGACACGGCAACGTTTTTAACGAAGATTTTTTGAAAAATGTGACCTATATTAAAAAGTGGTTCAATTGATTCTGCTCGTTATTCTGATCAAACTGTTTTCAGGTTTTGCTTAAATTGAGAGACAGAGATAATTTGTTGTATTCAAAATTGAATAGTCCCATTTTTATTTTAAAATCCGATTGTATTGTTGTACGTAATTTATTTATGAATATGAAATTCTTCATATGAAAGTATGTGGCTAAAAATGCTCTAAATGGTGTCAACTATAACCCCCTTAAGGCTTTGCACCCTGCTTCCAAACAACCTGTATAACCTAATTATTAAATGAGCAATATTTGTAATCACGTTCTCGAAAAAAGCTCGAAACGATTTCGATGAAAGTTGCGTAAATATAAAGAAAGAAAGAAAAATATTTTATTTGGGACACGCACAGGAAATACAATACAGTAATAAAAAAAAAAAATAACAAATATAAAAAAGGAGCATTTTAAAACTAACAAACAAAATTAATAACGACCTGTGCGAGGCCAAAAAGGCTCCTATCTCAGCATGATGCTGGGATATTTAAAAATAAATAAATACCGCAGCGCTGGTATTCTGATAGGGCTAATATAGGGGTTTACGGGGGCGAAAAATCGATCTAGCTAGGTCTCATATCTAGGAAAAAATGTTTTCTCTATTTTCACAGCCTCGGGAATGTGATACAACGTTCGTATACTTGGACGTTATGTTTATCTATTTTCACCTGAGCAGAGCTCGGTCGACCAGGTACTTATAAAATACTAGCGGGCATCACGCGGTTTCACTCGCGTAGTTCCCGTTCCCGTGGGAGTACGGGGATAAAATATAGCCTATGTTACTCGCTGATAATGTAGCTATCCATTGATGAAAGAATTTTTCAAATCGGCCCAGTAGTTTTTAAGTTTATTCGTTACATAAATAAAAAAAAATATTTAAAAAAAGCCTTTTATTTCATGCATTAGAAAGAAGACTTTAAATTATTCTTTTCTACAAGTATTATGTATGTAATACAAAGCAGTTTTTGTTATCATTCCATAATTATTTATTAGTGTTTTCTGTTTCCTATGGTAATTAAAATTCGTTACATACAAAAATACAAATCTTTCCTCTTTATAATATATACGTATAAAACCAAGACAGTCTTGCATGAATATGAAGAAGAAAAATATTAGATTTAATACAAAATCAACGAATCTATCATTATTTATGTTTCTTTCTTTATGTACCCACACACGTATATTTACTGCTATATGTTTCGCTCGATGAAGATACATAGCCCGAGGACATAATAATATCGTGGAGATAGATTGGGAAAACATGGTCGCTGCAAAAAAAATATTTTTCCCCTTTGAGATCAATCGGCGATAGGTACGCTTCGGAGGAAAACACAAATATTTATCTAACCGACGAAGTTTGTTGAAGACGATGAAATATATTTAAGTAACTTCATTGCTTATTTGGCTTTCAACATCTATAACATTTTACTATTTTCTAATCACGCAAAGCTTGCCTACAAGTTTAAAATCAATACTCTTTTGCGAAGTTCGTTTATTTTTAACTGAACTTAAATGTCGTGACCCGATCGTGAAGGCAGCAACACAGTTCTGTTTAGTTAATTCAGTAGTTTAGGAACATTTTACGAGTTGTTTTTGCAAGAGGCTTTCACCAAAACATCGAAGTTTCTACTATACCTAAGTAATAACTCAAACTCAAAGCATTTATTTAAAATAAACCAAAAATAGTCACTTTTGAATTGTCAAAGGGTCGGTCAGTCAGAAAGATGAAGCTAGTTGCCCATTCCAAAGCGTAGTAGGTACCTATGGAGAAGAACGGGCAAGAAACTCCTTTGTTCTGGGTTTTCCTCAATTTCCCTCTATATTAGGCGGCAGACACATTGTAGGTATTGAGCTACTCTCGCGATGTAATCAGTAGCAGACTTTAGATAAGGCGCAAACAGATGGTCTCGCCGGAATAAACGAAATGGACCCAAAACCCTTTGAAGGATTCTTCAGTTTCGAGTACGAATGACATTTGTCGAGTAAACTTTCGGAAAGAAACGATTCAACATTAACTTCTGAAAGGAGTTGAGATGTTCTATATTTGCTTAGGCCGTTACCGTCTTCTCAATATACATAATGCCTTCAAGCGACTTTTGAAAAGATATAAAAAGATCGTAAAATGTCTACGACACGTAAACTTGCCGGGACCAATTTCTGTTTTGAATGTCAATCAATATTATCTTGTGAATCGATGTTTGTTCGAATTTGACTGGCTTATTCAAATAGGCTATGCTTGGAGTCTCTCTGAGGGATCGAATCCGGAACGAAGTGATCCGGCAGAGAACCAAAGTTATCGACATAGCTCACAGAATTAGCAAGCTGAAGTGGCAGTGGGCCGGCCATATCAGCCGTAGAACCGATGATCGTTGGGGTACACGTGTTCTTGAGTGGAGACCGTGAATTGGCAAACGTAAGGTAGGACGCCCTCAGGCTAGATGGAGTGACGATCTTCGAAGGGTGGCTGGTAGCAGCTGGATGAGAGTTGCCGAGAATCGAGCTGAATGGCGTGCAATTGGAGAGGCACATGTCCAGCAGTGGACTGCTATAGGCTGATGATGATGATGATTCAAATAGGTATATTTTGTTTTTAAACAAAACATTATTTGAAATTAATTTCCGAAGACGTTCTTTTAATTTATTCACAGGGATTGTAATATGCAAATACGATGTAATAGGAATTTCTTATGCACATAAATAATAAATTCCTATAATTCCCTACTTCCTACTTTGGATTTAGGTAGCAGTATTAAAAAGGAATAAAACCGTAATGAAGTTCATTTCATTATCAACAATGATTATGAACGTAAAGAAAATACCTGGCATAAGAAAATTATTAGTAGGTATCTAGAAGCAATCTATGATTTACAAATAAAGGTTTATTTTACTTAACCTGCTTGCGTAGTTATGTGTGTCACTTTTTAGTTTGTAAATTTTTCTGTACAACGCCTTGGGATTCTATTCTGTAATGTTGTGCTTGAAACTTAAATAAATAAAAAATTATAATTGACGAAGTCTGCCCTGCTTTAGCCGGTCGCTCTTTGTAAATTTATAGAAACTATTTTCCAGTAAATCATTAATGACATTCACCTCTATTTTTCTCTTTTTTATGTTACGTGTTTATCAGTGGAAACTTGTAAATGGCCTTCAATTTTATATAATTTAAGAACACTGTGTAAGTTATCTGTAAGTTTCCCGAACATAATAAAATAAATAAATAAAATAAAAATAAAATGAAATAAATAAAAATAAATACTGTATAATAAATCATGTTCTCATAACCACAATCGAGAAAATATGTGATATACTATTATAAAAACTTAACAAACCACCAAACTGCAGAAACTCTAATTACGTCCCAATTCTGACGGCATAACTTTAATTACGTTCCACCTCTGACGGCATAGTAACTACAAAACCACCAACATCACGGATGCGACAGAGACAATAATTCAGTACAAATATCTAGGTTACGTACTACCAACATAATGTAGAGGAATGAGGCTTCCAGGCACATTTTCCAGCTAAATGGTTCCCACCATTATATCTCAAACAAAGCCACCCTTGTCACAAGGAAGGTCATGATGAGAAATGGCGGCCTATGACTGTGGTACAAGTGTGAGTGAACAGCGATTTATGAAATTATTTTATTTTGTAAAAATCGGACTTGTGAATTTTGAATTGAATTTTGTGGTAGGCTGTGTTAGTTTCTGTAATATTTAAAGCAATGTGTTAGCTATTAAGTGTACTTAACTAAGAATATTTAGTAGGTCGAGTTCAACGCACATAGGGTTTAGTCATGATTTTTTTTTGCTTAAAAAAGGTATAGGTAGTAAAAGTATAGTTTTAAATTAAATAAAATGCT
Source organism: Agrochola lychnidis (assembly GCA_963680765.1). Classification (NCBI taxonomy): domain Eukaryota; kingdom Metazoa; phylum Arthropoda; class Insecta; order Lepidoptera; family Noctuidae; genus Agrochola; species Agrochola lychnidis. The sequence continues at coordinate 8,311,688 of OY796863.1, read as the reverse complement.
ACATTTTTAACAACATAACATTTTTATCAATGTTATTGGAAGAAATCGCTTTGAATCTTGCGCTTGCGTTAATGTAAGGTATTTCAAAAGCTCGTGACTGTACCCATGTGTCATTTTAATATAAGCCTAATTATTTACTATCCAAAATGACATCCACAATTGAAAAAATACTCCATTATGTACCGGCTGTTAAATATTATCAGTGTAGAAACTATTATACCTTTTATATTATATTAAAAAAAAAAAAACTCAATCCGTTATCGCTTGTACCTCAGAACAGCAATATAGCGGGTTCCCAAGCCACGGCAGTTTGCCTAAACATGTGAGCCGTGAAGTATGAAGGTCGGGGTAATTAATTTACCTAAGATTAATCACGTAGGTGCTGCTGATTTGCGATTAAAACCTCCATAAAGGCTTTAGGAAGCGTCAGTGCCTTGGATCAAAGGGCCATATTGATGGGGTCGGGATCAACCTTTATAGAGTTGAGGTATATTGTAAGGTTAGGGGGATTTGTATTATGTAATCTATATTAATACTAGCTGACCCGGCAAACGTTGTTTTGCTACATAATTTATTTTTGTTTGGCCACCCTTATCACTTAGGGGTATGAAAAATAGATTACGACCGATTCTCAGACCTACCAAATATACATATAAAATTTTGTAAAAATCGATTAAGCCGTTTCGGAGGAGTATGGCAACTAACACTGTGACACGAGATTTTATCACTACATAGTATAAAACAAAGTCGCTTTCTCTGTCCCTATATCCCTATGTATGCTTAAATCTTCAAAACTACGCAACGGATTTTGATGCGGTTTTTTTAATAGATAGAGTGATTGAAGAGGAAGGTTTATATGTATAATAACCCGGTTTATACCCGTGCGCTAGTAATAAATAAAAGATAATAAAGCTGCAGAGTTTGTTTGTTTGAACGCGCAAATCTCTGGAACTGCTAGTCTGATTTGAAAAAAAATATTTTTGCATTTGATAGCCCAATTCTTGAGGAAGGTTATAGGCTATTTAACATCACGCTATGACCTTAAGGAGCCGAGCGAGGCGGGTGAAACCACGAAACACAGGTATCATATTAAGTTTTTATAGAAAAATGCATGTAGGTTTTACTTTTTTTCAGAAAAAAAATTGGTTGCCTGTAAAGTCGGTATACGGGCGAAAGTTTTACGTGACAACGACTTTGAGTGGTAAAATAATTTTAATGTGAATATTCATTCGTATAGTAGGAAGAAGGATGAAATAATAGTAACAATTTAAAACATTTATTTATACAAAGAATTATATTTAAAACATTAATTTATACAAAGATATCCTATCTATCTAGCCTATCTCTCTCACTCTCTCTCTCTCGCTCTGTCTCTCTCGCTCTTAGGCGGGCTAACTGTGCTCGAGTGGAAGGGACGCGTGCCTTTCACTTTTTATGTCTGTCTCTCTCGCTCTTAGGCGGGCTAACCATGCCCGAGTGGAAGGGACGCGTGCCTCTCACTCGCTCTCATTGTGAGCGCATAACGTGAGCGGAGCGTAACGCAGTTTCTTGAAGTGTCACCCGGCAAACCAATTTATAAGACGTTGTCACGTCAAAAAAATGGTATAAGGGACTCGCTCTTAAGGGATTAATATTACATCAGTCCAATATGAGTAAATAAAAGCTACTACCAACAAACTTTAAGTTGTCTACCCCTTTGTAAGATATCGGCGCGATGTAACTTGCAGCTAAAACTTTTAAGAATATTTAGTAATAATTATAAAAAATCTGGCTAAATGAGGGTGTACACCGTACTACAGGTATCCCTTATGAGATTAAAGGGGTTATGTTATGTTGCATGTTATGTTGTTGTTATGGTTATGCATGTCCTAGAACCGAAAATTCGAAGATATGTGACATCTACCAACCCGCACTGGGCCCGCGTGGTGGATTACGGCCCACTCCCTCTCACTGAGAGGAGGCCTGTGTCCCAGCAGTGGGAACATTATAGGCTGATGATGATGATGTTATGTTATTTAAAATCAAGCCTTATGTAATCACTAGAACTGTCGTCTATTTCTCCTCTTCAAAATCACGAGCAAATAAAATACCCCCAGTCCCCACTTCCGTGGTACGGTTACCACGGTTCACCTACTTACCTACATACGCCGTTAACCCAAACTTTAACCATTATCGACACAAGGTTAATCGTTTTATACGTTTTACTGGTTGCTAACCCTTTAGGTTATAGGTAGCTAAGCATAACTAGGATTTGTGACTAGATCTAGCGATAAAAACCCTTATTTATAAACGTTGCTTAAATGTTAGAAAACGTATACTTAAACGTCAAAAATTTATGGTTAAACAGACGTTAATCATAGCTACTTTTATAAATAAACCCCATTAAGTTTAATAACATGGACGTTTGTCTTTTTATACGTTGTTTTGCGACTTAACTGCTGAAGAAATTTTGATTAAACTCGGTAGAGAGAGAGGTAACTTGAATCCCGGAAAAGATCTTGGGTGATTTCCATAGTGGTAAATGAACATGTTTCATAAATAGTTACATGAACTATGCTAGTCCTACCTAACTTAGCCACTTATAAAAATAATTATAAGGAAGCTTCCGTGCCTCAAAATACAATACTTAACACTATAATAAACCTGTCACATCAGAATGGAGTACTTAAAATCAAATTGTTATAAGTAGGTCAAGATTCCGGAAGTAGATTATTTAGCTGCAAGTTTCTTACTGGCATTAACATACTATTTCGAATGACCGACTTGTAAAGGTTGGCAGGGGTTCAATTGTACGCTCACCCCTTTAGACGGTACTGCGGTTAATGATTCCGAATGTGTGTCCCTTTGGTGTTTTGCTGTCCATGTTAAGGATGGAAGACGATTAATATACCGTCGTTATCACGTCAGCAAGAATACCTCTATTGCTGGATATACTGGATGGACTAATACCATAAAGATGCAGAAAGGAACAGTCCTCAATCTCCTCATACACGGCCCACAAGAAAATTTCTTAAGGCGACGATAACCAACTTTTAATAATTTTATACTGAAGATAACGTCTAAACAAGTAGTGTTAATGATTTGGAAAAAATATATGTTAAATTAGAGCATTTTTTAAATAATTTAATATATGAATATTTTAGATTATGTTTATACTACATAGTGAAATTAATTTGTAAAGTTGTGTCTAACGCAGATAAAAAACTGAGAATCACGCAAAATCTATCAAGCGCATTTTTCTGAAACCTTCATCATTTTAAAGATAATTTAATTATTGATCTTTTAGTGTACGTGTTTTATTAAAATACCTTTTGTTTTGTGTATAATAAATTAATAATGCGTCTAATTTGGGACAGTGCTCCTTGATAGGCGAGTCCTATTACTGGCTTGTCCAGTCAGTAATACTGTACGACGCGTTGCGTGAGCTCAGTACAAAACACGCAAGCTAACCACTCAAGGTCACTGGCATATATCTGCGTCTAAAGTTTCAAGTGTTGCAGAAATTCTTGTCTAAGATGGCAACAAAGCTATCTATTGACTATTTAAAACCCCAACACATTAGATTCAAACATTTATAGTCCCAGACATCCATTAATAAAACAAATGAAGACCAAATTCAGAAATAGGTTAAACTTCCAACTACCCACTCTGAAAACTCTCAAAAATAGATGACTGCTCTATTCAGAAGCTCACAAATATAACTCGAATGTAGCAGTTAAATTAAACCGTTACGTAAATAAACGGTTAAAATCAGAATGCAAAACGAACAGTTTCGCATATCTACGTAGTGCCGTTAAAAGGTAATGTATTTGACGTGATAGCGAAGTGTCACGCTATCTGCCATTAAATAGTTTGAACACAATAACACACGATGTGTAGCTGTTTTAGTTAATTTACGAGGTGTGACTTTATGTTTTATGTCATGTTGATAGTTCTGACATTTTAATTCAAGTTATGGGTGGTTTTTGGGTGGCGTTTTTGACTGTTAATGAAATCAAGATAGATCAACTCTTCAAACTACCGAGTCTTTCATTGAAGAAAGGTTCCAACCAAAACTATGAAAGGAATCCCAAATAATAAGCCCCGATAATATAGTCTCTTTAGTTCATCAAGATGTGAAAATGAATATTCAACTTGTAAACTGCGCCCCTATCTACATGTAAAGGAAGTAATACCACAATAAGATTATAATATTATCGCCCTAAAAGTTTGTTACGAACCCACCCCTCCCCTACTTCTAAACTTGCCAGTTTTGCATAATCCCCGCGATAATGGAATCAAAATTTCCACTTCACATCTCCCTTTACAATCCAATATGGGGGTATATATAAGTAGGCCAGTTTCGAGTCTGCTCTCGATACTATTAGGCACTACAATCGATCCCTACCAACGAAACCGAGCGTTTGAGGACATACGGCCTTAAGTTCACCCGTCCTATTTATATCGGTAACCCGGTATCGATCTGTCGCCCCACTAGCCGACAACCCTCTATTCTCACACACACGATTTTATCACTTAACTCCAAAGTTACAAAGTCCAAATTCCTATGTAAGCTAACTTACATGGGTTTTAAATAGCCGCGGCGAACTTCTGTTGATTCGAGTATTATTCTTGGTGCGGTTTGGTTTTGTTTTTCTTGTTTTCGCTCGGGAAATTGTGGACGCGAGAATTATGTGGTGACGTAAATAGAATAAATACGTCACCGTGGAAATACGATTTTATTTTGTCGAGGTTGACTACGTGCGATTCATTATGGTTTGTAGTTAGTTTTGTAATACCTAATCGTGTTGCCATGTGAGTGTAGTGTATTGTTTAAACATGGATCGAATTGAGAGCTATAGAGATGGATTTCTATAAGGATAACGTATTTCTATCGTAACTCTTGAGAAAATTCTTCTATTCATCATAAATATTCAATAAAAACTCCTTATATTTTATAATTTAGGGCCAATATAAATAATATTAAACCGAACTCCATCGAACTGGAAGCCATTACGTGGGCGCTTAATAATTTCCATTCTATTGAAAATTGAGGAATTATCTCGCAAAAAAAATTTTCATAGAAGCCCGCCTTATTCTCAACGAATTCTTCAATTCATCCAACCGTTTCTTTATCGGAAAGAGATTTAGGTTAGCCTAAGTATGGATACGAAGCTCTACAAATTCGCATTTAAAGAGATTATTTTCTGCTTTATTAGTCCGTGTTCGGCAGTTCGGGTCATTAAACAAAGGACAAAAAGATGTAACATTGAACGTGGTAGTAGAGGGTTAGTTATAGTTAGGTTATCGGTAATTTCTTACGGTCTGATGCACCTTATTAAATGTTACAAAGGTTTGTGGTAGGTTTGACATAAATCTTCAATTATAATAAAACTGTTAGGCTCTGTTTTTGGACGATTACGCCACCCTAATATAAAATGTTAGTCTTTTTGCCTAACTTTTTAACCGACTTCCAAAAAGGAGGAGGTTATATGTTCGTCGCGAATGATTTTATTTTTTATTTTTTTTATATATATGTCCACCGATTTCTCCGTCAATTGTAGACCGATTTTAAAAATTCTTTTTTGTTTGAAAGGGTATGCTCTCGAGATGGTCCCATATAAATTTTATTAACTTTGCTTCGATAGTTTTTGAGTTAGCTTCAATAATACGTACTTTTTCCCACTTAGTATGTGGATGATATGATAAGTTCCTGTCACTGTTATTTACATAGCAGGTTGTGGTTTTCGAATTTGTGTGAGGTAGGTACCACAGCTAAAAAGTGAAAAAATAAAAACTTTTTACAAAAAAAAAAAAACAACCGACTTCCAAAAAACACTACAAAGTGAAAAATAACTTTAATTTCGGAAGTCGGTGACAAAAAACGAAAATTCAAAACCAAAGACACCGACTTCCGAAATTAAAGTTATTTTTCACTTTGTAGTGTTTTTTGGAAGTCGGTTGTTTTTTTTTTGTAAAAAGTTTTTTTGTAGACTATGAATAACCTTATTTCAATTCTATTGAGTTTAACTGTATGTACTGAGCGAGTCCTAGAAGAAAATCACTTCAAATAAATAAAGAGAAAAATAATTCTTGGTCCTTCATTACCATTAAATAAAGGCAGACGATACAGCCAGTTACCATCAGTCTTGCCCATAAAATTCAGTTATCCTCAGCTAGATACAAAATACACTATTTACACGAGACGCTGCGCCGGAGCACCTATTATTGTTATCTGCAGAAAGTGTTGCGATCATTTACAGAACGTGCTGAATAATGCTGTGGACAAAGTGTAAGCGGTAGCGGGAGCGAATTTTGAATAATTGACAAAACTGCGTCTCAAAAGGAACAACAAACATCACGCCTTGTTTCCCCGAAGGGTAGAGCAGAGGTGTGCCTGAAAACACCCACACCCACATTTCGCCAGTTATGTTAAAGTCCCATGTATTAGGGGGCGAGTCTATTGCCATCAACTGGGCACAAATCCAGACTGCAACAGCAATCAGCAAACAGGCAATCAGGCAATCAGGCTGCTACTGAGAAATTCCAGATAGAAAAACCCAATAACACTTTGCCCGACCCGGGAATTGAACCCAGGACCTCATGCTCAGCAGTAGCGCTTGCGACCACTAGACCAACGAGGCAGTCACTAGACCAACGAGGCAGGAATTTAGAAAACTAATATAATATTTATTTTTAATAATTGAGAACTGTACTGTGTGTGAGGCAGTATCACAAACTATTTATTTAGTTGTATTCGTCAAATAGTGCTAACGAAAAAAATCTCTGCTATTGAAACAAATAGAACATGTACCCACTGTCATGATTAGGCATCAACATGTTTCCTCAAATGGTGACAAAGTTCGTCGCTATTTATTACCAGAAAAAGGTTTTACGAAAGCAAACGACCTTAACCTTGAAACTACACAAAAAATATCGACTCCATTATCTCAACTCCTACCCGCTACCGCTTATCATTTGTACCACTTCAAAACAAATGGCTTGCATTCATCTACGTTACACTGCTCTCTCTCGAAATAGCCTGATGTATTGTAACAGCTTAATAATCTTTCGCCACCTTCCTACGCGGACATCTATCGGTATTGCCCAGCATTTCCCAGCATTGTCCTTCAATATCTCCAGTACAAGACAAAGTAAGTTAAATGGTCGTCCGATCGGTGATTTTTCTCTGAAAAGCTTTTAAAGCTGAGAAGTAAATTGATTGTAAAAATGTTGGCTCTTATTTTGGATAAATGGAGCTAAGTTATGACCGATTTGATCAACCGTGAAGGAGTGTCTTTCTTAGAATGGTGGCGTTTTATGGTTGAGATGATGCGATGTAGTTACGTATAGGGCTTAAAAGGTGGAGGATTTGGTGCTTTTTGAACTTTTTGTGACATTAAAATATATAGAGTGGCAGGGACATCGACGCGAAAACTGTTACCATGGATTCAGTACATGATTTTGAATTTTCAAAAAAAAAAAATCTGCTGTTCCATACATTTTGACCGCGTAGGTCTATGAAACAGCAGATTTTTTTTTTAAATTAACCGACGAAAAATTTTAACGCAATTTCACGCAGAATCATGTACCTACTGAATCCATGGTAACAGTTTTCAAGTCGATGTCCCTGCCACCCTGTATATATGTACTGAAGAAAATTTAATATGAACGCAACCTTATGTCATGTTGACGAACGCGACGTTCTACTTCTACCGAAGTGTCAAAATTAAGTTTGTATTTTGACTGTCTCCAGTCTGCTTTGGAATACACGCTTTGCAATGATAGCCCTGCTTTATTCTTTCTCTTTATCTATACTCCATTTGAAATAAGATTAGACATTTAACTAAACCTTTTTTACAGTTCGTTCAACCGATTTTGACTTCTATTGCGTTGGCAGCATGACAAATGGCAGCTGCAGTAAACATTGGTATTGTAACCACTTTTTTTGCTTTTAATGCCATCCTTATGCCTACGGTATAGAAGTCAAAATCGGTTGAACGGACTGTAAAAAAGGTTTGTTTAAATGTCTAATCTTATTTCAAACGGAATATAGACAATTCTTATTACACACGTAAGTTTTCATCATGTAGGTACACACGGCTACACATCAAGCTATACATTTCCAGTTTATGCTGATCTCTCATTGTTTAGGATTTTCGCACAATGCGAGGTCAGCTTATACTGGAAATGTATAGCTAGATGTGTAGCCGTGTGTACCAACTGATAATGATAGAATTCTGTAAAAAATCTGCTCATGTTATCAACGTGAGCGGTTAAGTATAATTATGTACTAAGGTATAATTGTTTATGTTCAAATCTATTCTGCAGCAATATTGTGAATTTTATTTGCTGTAATATGGGTTTTACCTGAATTAAATTAATTTTCATTTAAAACACATTTATTATCTCCAAGTCCGATGGCACATTTCGTTGACCTAAAACGGCGGAAGAGCAACACCTGTCGGTTAACAATTCCAGAGCCCGAAAAGAGCAACACAACTAATAAGTTGGCAATTAAGTGTCAATGTTTTTATTCACATTAAATGAACAGTACCTACCTATCTAAGTAAAACGAAGACGAGTTAGATGTTATTGAACTTTCACGCTATCTATTGCTTCCAAGATTTAGCGGCCACATAAAAGGCTATGGCCATCAATATCCATCGTTTGCGGAGTAAAATAGCCCATAATATACAGTAAGATTGTAAATACATCAATAGAATTTATTTCACGATACCGGTCCCTCGTGTATCCTTCGATTATCTTCGTGGTATAAAACGTAATGATATCTCAATGCGAAAAGTAGGGAAAGAAAAAACAATTTAGATGTTTATATAGCCGATATAAATACTTTTATGGCCAATAAATGTACATAGAAAACCGTTTCTTGTCTGATCTTGAATGAGCTGGATAACATTAATCTGTGAATTCATTTATATTTTTGTTTTTCCAGGCGTCTGAAAGCAGCTAGGATTGTTTATATTTTACATAATCTTTTTAACAGTGATAGCTTAGTGGTGTGACTGTCAGACTGCCAAGTCATAGGTCTCGAGTTCGAACCCAAGGCACGCACCTCTGACTTTGCGGATTCATGTGCGTATTATTATCACTTGCTTCAAAAACGGTGAAGGAAAACATCGTGAGGCATGCCTGAGAGATATTTCTCGACGATAAAATCTTATTTTTATCGTGCAATCAATCTGCCTAGCCTTTTCCCAACTATGTTGGGGTCGGCTTTCAGTCTAACCGGATGCAACTGAATACCAGTATTCCACATGCAGCGACTGCCTATCTGACCTCCACAACCCAGTAACTGGGTAATTCGATACCCCTTGGTAAGGTTGGTTGTCAGACTTTCGGGGTTCTGACGACCCGTAACGACTGTCAAAGAGCTAATGACAGCCGGGACCAACGGCTTAACGTGCTTTCCGAGGCACGGAGGAGTCTCAGTATGTAAAGATGGTCACCCATCCACGGAGCACCGTGGCAAGCGTAGCTTAACCTGATGGATCGCCCGTGTGGCTGTTATTACCTAGCCACGAGCTCCTCCTTATTTTTATCGTGCAACGTTTCTTTATAACACACTTAAATTCATTTTTATGTGAACCTGCCGAAATATAATTCGAAAGAAACGCTTTATACATAATCGATCTTCAGCAAACATTCCAAACATAAAACTTTTAAATGGAAATCATGTTTATAAGGGTCCCTTGACACGAATTCGTGTTACGTTTTACATATAAAAGGACCTAACTCATGTAAAGTGTTTGCGCTGTTCATTGTGTAGTTAGTCCCTTAGTCGCCGTTGTTATTTACATATGTATTGTCTAGGAGTGTCGTAAGTACAATAGGAGTTGATGTTTGAACTTATATACCTAAGTAGGGTAAACTCCATGTATTGGAAGGTCGCCAGTAAATTGATTTAAGATTGCTAGTACAATTAAACTGAACACGATCAGCACATCTAAACTGGTTTCAAGAGTTGTCAGCGTCAATAATAATTGCCTAGGTAAAAAAAAAGAAATTCTATTTAATCCGTCTTTCAGATAATAAAAAAAATATTGGACAGGTATTTTTTGCTTTATCATATTAATCAAAAATAACTTAGAAAACACGCATTAAAGTTGGGGAGTGGGGGTTCGCTACCTCACAACGCAGCGCAGTATTAAATCTAGCAAGGCGTGACGTCATGCCACATTTTAACTCAATGTATCGCCGTAATCTTTTGATTACGTCAAAAAGTAAAAAAAATACTTATAATGTTTTTTAATGATATACAAGACGGACACAAAAACATTTTGGACAGGCCTTTTGACACTCTGACAGCTCTTAAACGCGGTTTAGATGTGCTGATCGCGTTTAGTTTCAATGGTGAAATTCGCCCTGAGTATGGATAAATAGTAAAATATCTTTGCTTATACCACAGATTAATACAGATGGTTCACTCCGCAAAATCATTTAAATAAAAAGCGACTCTTGCTACGACATAATAAAGTGCAATTCAGGTCGTACAGCGCTAATTAGCACGGACGTAAAAATATTACGGCGGGATTTTATCGCGCACTGGATTTTCAACTCTCGGTGTTAAGCTGAGCGTTGAGAATTCAAGAGAGTGCATCCCAGTGTGTTGAAAAACACACTTGAATTTTCAACTCTCGTTGCTAAGCAGAGCGTTGAAAGTCCTGTCTGTGAAAAAATCCCGCCGCGATTTTTTTACGTCTGTGCGGACTTGCGCTTATCTAGAAGTAGCCTTCTCTTTCCATCGCGTAACTTATAAATCATCTGACTACATCACGCTCACTGAATTGGCCCGACAACTCGAGCCCACCGCGTACTTGTAGCTTCATACCTAAAATGCGGAGTGCGCCTTCTGTACTATTCTGTGGCTATACATAGTACTTGCTAAAACAAGTTTTGGATTGGATTATAGGATTAGATTGTTTCTTCTTATCGCAGTATATCAAAGGCTATAAATATTCCGCAGTTGAAAAGGCTTCAATTGAAGGTTATGTCAAAATAACGTCATAGGATTAGGGAATTAATCTAATATTAAAACTGAAATTAAAACCGTTGAAACCTATGATACAAAACATACATACATACATAGACTGCTAAATACATAACCCTTCTTTTTGGCTTCGCCGTAGTCGCGTAAAAATGTCGTTCCAAATAGAGTGCTGAATTACTAATTGGTATATTATCACTTTCGGAGTACTTTAATTGAAATTGCAATTATGAATAAATGTTAAGTCCTTTGAGGCAAGGAAAAAAAATGCATGAAAGTAATTCCAATTACTTATCCGATAGTTTATCAAGTATTAATTAAATGACACCTTTATTCCACACTTTGTTCGCACGTGCATTTATAAAACATTAATTAATTTATCACCTTTCAAATATACGATAACTCACACGCTTTTAAACATCATACAATTAATATAATCATCATCATCATCATTTCAGCCGAAAGACGTCCACTGCTGGACATCGGCCTCCCCCAAGTACCGCCACTTCGACCGGTTCTGTGCTTTCCGCATCCAGCGGATTCCTGCGGCCTTCACAAGGTCATCGGTCCATCTTGTGGGAGGCCTTCCAACGCTACGTCTTACTTCCAATTAATATAATGTCTATACTAAAATTAGTTTGTTTGTTTGTTTGTATGTAGGGGGTAAACTTCGGAACTGCCAGTCAGATTTGAAAAAATCTCTTTGCATTGGATAGCCCGATTCTTAAGGAAGCTCGCGGACGAAGCGGTAGAAGCTAGTCCTTTATATAAGCAGATAATGTATTTTAAACCTTTCCCATACCAAAGCTTTCACCCTGAAATTCGCTACATAAGACCTAAATAACCTAACCAACCCTAGATGAAATTTACATGTTATATCTAAGTGCTGAATAAATTCTGAATGCCTAGTTCATGAATATTCAACCACACTAATTACAATTCTGGTTGAAAACGAGGATAACATGAGTTTCGGTTGATAAACACTCCACGAAAGGATTTGTTCTTCGATTCGTGATGACGTATAAACCACCATTATTTATTGTATTAATTTCAAGGAGAAATTTAAAGTTTTGGGAGGTTTTTTTAATTCGAAGGTCGGCTTGAAGCCTTCATGAAAATATTAGCCCTGAAATGTTGAAGGTGAGACTGAAATATTTATATTTTGTCTAACTATTGACGTGTGGAAATATCTTTGTATTAATAGACAAGACTTTTTATAATTTTTGTAATCTATTGCGGTTGTCTGCTGTAAGTCAGGTATACATTGCAGTTATAATTCCTCGACCATTAGAAATACTTCTACCTGTACATGTTCAAAATATCAAAGGCTGTGTAACTCAATTACAAAAGATGTTATCTCAACAACGCATCCTGAATTACAATAATAGACTTTACCTCAATTAAATCAAGGTTAGTAATGGTTTGTCGTAATCATGGCCGATTTTTATCTCTGACAATCATCGTTGATTTGTAGTCACAGCTGATTGTGGGACACCTATGTATTATTTATGAGGGAGCGTTGCGAGTTATGACTGAATCAGGTTAGTGACTCTAAAATATAACCTTGTAAAGTCAATGAAAGTTTCTGAATGACTAAACATTATGTTTGGAAGAAAAATGAGCTTTCTAGTACCTAAACAAAGTACCTTTCTGGACGTTGAAAGTGGATTTGCTGTCCCATTTTCAGGCAAAAATCTCCTAGATAATAAAAGATTTAAGGTACTCCACAAGGGATACTTATTATCTTTTTGACCTTCTTAAGTATCTTCACCAAGTTTTTCGCTAAGTCATCCATAAGCCGTCTTCATATTGGCTATGACAAGAGTTTTCAGAACATAAAAATGCTTAAGTACGACCCATATTTCCGTCTGTCTATCTGTCAGACCCACTTTTGATTTTATCGTTAAAATCCTAACTCTAATCTAGATTTTCTGGTTCTATTTGGGCTTAAGTTCTTCAAGGCTTTGTAGTGTGACTGACGTCTGTTTTTTTCGACCTTCAGAAAATAGCTTTTGGAGAAAAACTTTTGTTCAACTTAAATGCAAGGAGGTTGACATTCCAATTGTTTGTGCGTTGTGATAAATGGTTATTGCTGTTAAATTGTTTGTTTTAATTTTAATTTTATTTTAGTTTTGCGTATTTAGATGAAGCATTGTTAAATTACGGTTTTGTTTACTGTTTGCTTAAAATTAGACGTGAGATTGTGATTTATACCTATTTTAAATGATTTTACAAAAGATCTTGATACGATTTACGATTCAAATTATTTTACTAAAACGAACGTTTTCATATCGTTGAAGTTCATTCCTTTCTAAAGGTTCATGCACATGTTCAACGTCAAGTCGCCGATCAGTCACATCAATATCACGGACGTGTGAGTCAGCCATAGCAACCATAGCAACGCCTGTTTCGTTCGTAGCAATACAAATTTTGACTTGCCGGTGACGCGACGTCGACTAAGACGCACCGATAGTGACGTGCCTGATGTGTGTAGCCAACGTCCTACAACTTCTACGTAAATATATTTTTTGACGTGTTTGATCGGCGATTTGATGTTGACGTGCAGTCACGTCAACGAAACTTAATGCATTACCCTTAGGTAATACATTCATTTTCTAACCAAATAGACGTAAAATTAAACTGTAACAAACCTTGCAATCTCTGTAATTTTTCGCATACTTGGTTTCATCCGTTTTTCTACAATTTTGAAACAAAGATTGATACATTTCTAGTCCTTTCTCGCTCCGGACGGAGTTCATATTTCAATCCTTCATGATTACCTACCGACGTTCATCTGGTCTTTATACAGTGACCTTGAGAACGATCGACAAAATTTAAGGGGGTGTTCTACCCATCAAAAAGAAACAACTTTAACTATGTGAGCAATCGAATTCGCAAAAAAAAAATCGACCTGGCCTTTTATGGGTAAGTACCATCGGGGTAATGCATATCTAAGCATTTTGAAAACAAAATCCCGTGTACTTGACCTTTTTTTTCGTAGGTAAGCGATACAATAGCACACTGTGTAATTTTGCTTCAATTGCGGTCACCTATATTTTATCCCTTCATCCTATATATCCTGCGAAGAACTAAAACTTCTGGGAAGAAACCATGACTTTATTATGTTTAGTTTAGAAGTTATTTAAACTTATGCTGACGTCAGCAAAAAACTGTTTTTATTTGTATATTTCAAAATAATAATATGATTTACATAGATCATTGTTTTATTACAGTAGCAATACAATATCTAACTCCATACAAAGTTTAGGTATTGTATCTACGATGTACAAAGAGAAATCGTTTTTTTTTCTTTTTTTACTAAATTGCGGTTTTCTCCGTATTCCTATCGATTCCGTATCTGATTTTAATTCTGAGCATGCATAATATAGTTATTAATAACACACAATAAAAAACAAATAAGTTAGCAGTGGGACTTTGGAAATATCAAATCTCTAAAGTTTCCATAGAATTTCTATGGAAATAGGGTTGTCAAATCGCATATACCTATTTAATTATTTTATTTTATTCAAATAGAAAGATGTATTATTAAATCAAATTGTTAATGTTTAAGTCGTTAATTAACCGACTTCAAAAAAAGGAGGAGGTTACTCAATTCGACCGTTTTTTTATTTTTTTTATGTGTGTTCGCGGATAACTTCGTCGTTTATGAACCGATTTTGATGATTCTTTTTTTTTTGGAAAGGAGATACCTATCCCAAGGGTGGTACCATGATAAGAAAGCCAGGATCTGATAATGGCATCCTAGAGAAATCGAGGGAACTCTTCAAATATTATAAGCATACCTTTAGCAATTTGGGTATTTTTTATAGTAACTCGTGCAGTTGCTCTTGAAAAGCATCATTTGGTGAAGTGGAACTGATTATGAAGACCACAGATGGCCACCGGAACTTTTCAATAGTCAATACTAAGTATTCCACGGGTTGCGATTCGATTACTTTAATATGGTTGTCAAGTAATTTATGCTCGTTACTCCGAAATCAAAGGTAGTCGAAAGCCAAATATTGTTTTTCTTTATAAAATGTGACTGCTTTCTGTGACAATCCTTGTACTTCTTTTCACATTTGCTTAAGAATTTTGTCAGTGTATTTTGAACCTTTTTTAAGCTATTAAGCTATTGCTGATAATATCAGGAATGTCTTTCGGGTAAATGGCGTTCATGACAATTTCGGTTCGCTGAGTAACATCCAAATCTATTGGTCGAATTTTCGGGTCTTGACCGAGCATTTGATTCCAATATTTTTAAGACCTCAAGACGAGTCAACTTCAATGGATATATATACCATTGAAGTTGACTCGTCTTGAGGTCTCGTCGTATACGTAGCACGCATTGCTGCGCTACTGTTTTCATTCTCGGTAGAATGATAGTCTGCCACTCGCTGACCAACATGAGGGTTGGCGCCCTCATGCCCCCCTAGCATTAAGTCCCCCGGTCGAGGCCCGGAAGAACATCCCCCCGCAGAATGGATCAGGTCCTGCGGAGGCAATGCAGCGCCATGGGTCTTTAACGGCTCCATGACGCCTCACCCCCGCTTCTCCAGACATCATGTAAAGATATTGGGTTTTAGCAATGCGCTTGACGAGGGCGGACCCCTTCCCAATATCACATGATGTCCTTCATCGAAGAAATTACACAAAACATGATTAAAACATCGATGATAATGTGTAACGTATCATTAAAAAGAATGTAGAATACCCTTTTATGAATGTAGAATAGCTTTTTCCTATTCTACTTTTCAAATCTTACGTGACAAGAGTCTAACTTAAAATACTTAATTTTACACCAAAGAAAACCATTATATTTCATTTTACATCAAGAAAGATAGTAAATTGCCAGTCAAACTTTTCCAAGAATAGTTATAAAGTACATGGGTGACAGCCCTAACCTCAAAACAAAAAATTAAATAACTCAGAAGTCCCGCATTATCCATATCTGATTTTTTTTAAAAATATAGCTTATTATAATATAAAACTATTCATGTTAAAAAGAAATGCGGATACAATGAGACTAAATAAATAAAAATATTTATTATTTTTTGAAAAAACTAGATTTTTCCTTCTATTTACGATTATTAAAAATAAATAAAACCACTGATCTAGTAAATATAACAGTCCTTTTTAAGACCTCATCTATAACAATTGCTAAATCATATATTTGAGACGAAATAATGCATTTCTATGGTTTCCATGGAGTTTTCTCAAGGTTTCAAATAACTTCTAAACTAAACATAATAAAGTCATGGTTTCTTCCCAGAAGTTTTAGTTCTTGGCTGGATATATAGGATGAAGGGATAAAATATAGGTGACCGCAATTGAAGTAAAATTACACAGTGTGAATAGCGGCTGAGCGCTGCAAACAAGAACAGTCCTTACAGTGTACAGATATGCGTTTCATCGATAGTACATACCCGATTGGACCATTTTGTATAAGAACGTCGATTTTTGTTTGCGAATATTAAAAGTTGTTTTTTAATTTGATGGGTAAAAATCCATCAAACATAAACAACTTTTATTAAGTGACCAATCGAATTCGAAAAATAAAAATCAACCTTCCTAAGGATACATACCCGATTGGACCATTTTGTATATGAAAGTCGATTTTTTTTTGCGATTCGGTAGGGTCAACATTTTGTAGGTATAAGAAGGTCGATTTTTTTTTGCGAATTCAATTAGTCTCTTAGTAAAAGCTGTTTATATTTGATGGTAGAACACCACCTTAAATTTTGTCGATTGTTCTGAAAGTCACCCTGTATAAATATTTATAGGTATAAACAGATTACAGTTAAAGTTTATTGACTGCAGTGCGGTGGTGAATAGTAATAGATACCTACATCTATTTTATACAGTTGTAGTTCGATTTATGTAGGTATTAGCAATGCAAATTTTCTAGGCTTTAATGTTTTAAATCTACTTATTTTGTATTTGTATTTAAGTGTTTTTAATTGGGAGACTGTTGGTCTAGTCTATCTTATTAATACCTCTAGGAAGATTCAGTTACATGGCAAAAACGATTTGTAATACTTTTCCAATTTTTTGCGTTTAATTGATGACATCGAAAACATATTTATTTATGTAAGCTCATCGAGATTACTCCCCCTCATTTTGTTATCAGACTATAAAAAATAAAAACCATCAAATACATTTACAATAATCTTTACAACGTATGCAATTACCGAATATCGTCATAACCTGCAGCGTGGGTACAGGAAACGACCCGTTATCGGAAACGTGACGCTGCCGTACTATCAGTTTCTAGTAACCATGCAAATTTTTTTAGTTAGGTGCAGACTGTCACAAATTTCGGGATAAATGGTGATAGTCAAGTAGGTTATCTTGTTTACGACACGTTTGGTTCTGATACTGAGCCCGTATCACCTGTTTAACGAGTCATGGTGACTTTGTGTCGTGTTTGACAATTAAGTATATACTTTTTCGTTAAAGCTGTTGTAAAAAAAGATCTAACAAGTCACGGGGACTGCTGACAAAAGAGAAAACTTAAAACTAGTATTAGCGCCATCTATATTCTAGGTTATAGCACTATAGCACGCGGTAACGCGAATCCATAAGTTTACCACCTACCAAATTCACTTCACAATCGCTCAATGCGTCTAAAAAGTTTTCACTTATTTTTTTTTTTCTAAAATTTTGATTTAAAGTAGGATTTTGGTAAGGTAGAGGACAGATGTCAATATGACCCTAACATTCTATGTTCTTTCTAGCTATGCCATTATGTCGTATACAGCATGTATTAGAAAAGTGTGGTCAAATTTAAGGGTGCAGTACAGACAATCAAACTGAACAAATTTCTCCATGGGACGAATATCAAAATCGCGAAAAAATTATCAACCATCCCATAGGGTTGAGTAGGTATTGAAGTTTTATATGGGACACTTCCAGACAAGGTGGAAAGAGAAATGATTCTAAAAGGTATCGCGTTTATTAAAAAATCAGCTAGGGTATAATTTACAAATAAACCAAACACAGCAATTAAAAAGACCGTAGCGACATCAAATTAGTTAACTAAATGTGGTCCAGTAAAATGTATATTTAACTCTTGTTGAAATTAAAATATAAAATCTTTTCTTTTATTTCTAAGCTTGTTCAGAAAATACAATAAAACTTTTTATCGGAAAGAAATTATGTTCATAATTAAAATGAATTCATTATGGAAATTAGCGGACCTTCTAAATTCCCAGGATCCGCGATTTTTAAAAGATCCCGAAAATTTTACAAAAAAATCCCGGTATTTCTTCTATAAATAAACATGTTAATTAAAAATTATAAATAATATTGACTTTTAGGACATACCTAAATAGGCTTTGTTTAAGAAAATGAAAGATTTTCTTAGAAATCGCTCGACAGAAATTACATGGGCAATTTAATCAATAATTTCCCACGTGGAGGCCTTGAAAGTTTATATTTAGCAGTTTATGTATTCTCACATTCGTGCTCGAACACGTGTATGTAAAATTTTAATTAATTATTAAGTTATCAGTATGTAATTAATGTTTGGATAGGTTTAATATTTCCTTTGAAATTTTCAGAAGGAAAATGTGGTTTCAGATGTTTTATTTATTTAAGTAATGGAATTGAAATTCGGGTGCTAAATTTCCTACCACAAAAATATGTTTCATAATTGAATCGTACTTAGTACCTAATAAAAACGTCAACATTACAAGAGACATTAGTTACCGAATATATTTAAAAAAGTGACATTGAAAAACTAGCTAAGAATGTAGGTACATACATACATACATACATAAACTCACGCCTTCTTCCCATGGGGGTAGGCAGAAACTACAGAACGCCACCTGCTACGATCCTCACATAGTCCTTTTGCCTCGTTTACGTTCATACATCTGGTCATACACGCACGCCGGTTGCGAGTACTACGCATCTGGCCTTTCTGAAGAACATCACCAATAAGGTCAGTATATGTCCTCCTAGGGCGACCCCGCCCGGCCTTTCCCTTTACATCAGCCTTGTAAATACATTTTGTTAGTCGCCTTTCATTAATTCTCTCAACATGCCCAAACCACCTCAGCATACCCTTTTCAATTTTTGTCACTAATCACACCGCTGTCTTATCACAGAACTAGAATACTGAATGTAGGTACTTATATCAAATTGCTATAGCTCTGAAACTGCTTGACCACCCATACATTATTCATGACACGATATCATGAATTTATTTATTCCCACCGAACTTTTTATCGCAAATATCATCAAGGATTGCTGCAATAATTGCGATCCCTCTCCAATAACCAACCTCAATTATAAACAGTCTGAGTGATAGATATCTGAGACCTATCAAACAAAAAAAGAAAATTTGATATTTCATACTAAAATATAAAAGCTGAGAAGTTAAGCTGGATTTTTTATACAACGTATTTTCGGGACTTACGTAAATACTCTTGAGTTAACCTACATCACTAGAGTGTTTGTTCTCAGACAAAGGTCCTTCCCTAAGGGAGCTACAAAACCTAATCTTTGACCTAAAACAAGTTTTAAATCCGTTTCGAGAACTACATGGAAAGTTTTACTTTTGAATCTTAGAACTTTGTTATCGCCCATGGGTGGCATAAAAACTTTGACACCAGTACCCTTATTGCGTAATATACGATCAATCACAATCTGTTTCGATTTGAAACAGATTGCTAATCCAATGCTGCATAAGTTGGAAAAAAAATCTGCTCAACAACGTAAATAACGCAATGAATGTTGTTGGACTGTCGAAATTAAACAAATTAAGCATAATTGTTTATGAAAATAAGTTACACAATTAGGGTACAGGTTAGTCGCTAAACACACGAAAAAGAAAAAAATATACCTATATACATAGGTATATGTCGCCGAAATCGACGTCGAGTTAAAAA
Source organism: Agrochola lychnidis (assembly GCA_963680765.1). Classification (NCBI taxonomy): domain Eukaryota; kingdom Metazoa; phylum Arthropoda; class Insecta; order Lepidoptera; family Noctuidae; genus Agrochola; species Agrochola lychnidis. The sequence goes on along the minus strand of OY796863.1, from coordinate 8,291,807 downwards.
TATCGCCTAAAACAAGATATTCCTGCAACCTAATTGCGTAATACACGATCAATCACAATCTGTTTAATTTTGACAGTTCAACAACATTCATTGCGTTATTTACGTTGTTCAGCAGACAAATTTTTCGAACATATGAAGCAATGGATTAGCAATATCCTTCAAAACAATTCAGATTATGATTGAATGTGTGTTACGTAATTAGGGTGCTGGTAGGTGTCTACAGTTTGAAGCAAATGGACAATTTGACATAGAAAACTATGTATGCAGCCAAATTTCATAATTAAATCGCTAAAAACAACGCTTTTGTCACGGTTCTGAAGTAGGTAATCACAGTATGTTGAACTATTATTTATTTATTTACGAAATAATAAAATTACCTATCTTCTTGGTATAATGATCTTCTTATACACCAGGAATGGTAACAGAGAAGACGGTTACTTAGCCATAATATTCTTTTAAAAATGAATCACACTTATATAATACAGCACATATTATCGCATATGACGCAGTTCACGCACGACTAGCATAAAATTGTCACTAAGTAAGAAGGCTGACGTCAAATATATACAAAGGTACATAAAGATATATAAAATACGTACATAGTTACCCAAACATTGTGACGCCAAAATTCTACGTCATGAAGGAATTTGCATATCAAGGCTTAGCCGTAATAATGCCCACTAATATATTATTCTGTTCAAACTTCATTCGACGTTATTTTAGACTCAAATAAATTGTTTGTGTTTTGAATTTGTTATTTTAATTCAGTTTCATGATTAAAAGAGACTGAATATTTGACTGAAAGTTTTCTAGTACCTAATCCTTTTTGAGACGTAATGATTGCTATCTTCCAATAAAGTTATTCGTAAATTATTTTGTTCCAAAATAATTTAGAAATAAATCAACAACTCTGATTGCTTGCAATATTCTAATGTGGCAAAGAGGATTATCAAATAAGGCTTTCAGCAATTTTGCAATTCCAATAAGGTGAAACAAACTTTTAGCTTTTGATTCTTACGAAAGATAGGTCTGAAAAGTCAAACTCATTTCTGCAGTGGTAAATAAACCATTAAGAACATTTAATGAAAAACGTTAAATTAACTCGTGGTCTGAATCTGTACTCTTCCTAATGTTTTCAACAGTCTCTTGAGAAAAATATTGGAAATAATATCAAATTGTTTAATATTATTTATTTTAAATTTTTTCTATCCCTAACTAGCCATAATTTATCAACATCACGTATGCCATTATAGGCGTTATTATATTCACGTAAATACGATAATGGCATGTGTCATTACGGCAGATGGATCGCGTGTGGGCTGTCTCTATAATGTTTCAGCTGTTTTTATGTGACGTATTCATCTACGTCAATATTATCTAATGTAATTCTTTTCATGGTCATCTTTTTGATAATATTAACACACTGTGATTTTTCGAGCCACTAGGTAAGTACGTTACTTACCTAGTGGTTCGAAAATTTACAAATATTTAATTTTTTCATATATATAAATCCATAACACCACACCTATCTAACTATAGGAAGGTAGATGTGTACCTACATTGGAGGACCCGCCATTCATCAGTCATTTTGTTAAACCAATGTAATGAGTCAGTTGCGAGTTCAATTCAATTCATTTAATTTATAAATTTTGTAAACATAGGGTCTTATTCTTCCCAGCTAAAGGCACTAGGAAGTGGTGAAGGGTGGGCGTTTTTGGGGGACTGTCTTATGTAATTTTGACGTTCGAAAAGTGCTGATTCTCAGCCTAGTTTGAATAAATGACTTTTGGATTTTGAATTTTGGTTAAATTATATAGATATTATTTAAGAAATGTTGGTGGTTAGTAGTAAATGATCAAAGTAAATTACCTCTATATTAAAAGCAGTTCTATTTTTATGGTTATCTAGCTGCGCCCGCAGAAGTCTCGATCTCTTGAGAATATCGGGATAAAAAGTATCCTATGTGTTAATCCAGGTTATAAACTATCTGTGTGTCAAATTTCATCCAAATCCGTTCAGCTGTTTGAGCGTGAAGAAGAGACAAACATACACACACTCACAAACTTTCGCCTTTATAATATTAGTGTGATTTGAGAAATAAAATATAAAAATATAAATTCGCAACATTTGCGAATTTATATTTTTATAATTGCGAATTTCCGCCATATTTTTTGCAACATCCGGAAGTAACTTCCGATTGCTATACATTCATTTTGATGCTTAAAATGTTGATAGCATGGCGTGTTTTATTGTTAGCTCTGTGTTTCGTTCTCACAATACCACAAGAACGATAGAGATAGGGCGCTTAGGCCCGTATTACAGAACGTCACTCAATACTCAAGCATTACTTAAAACTAGATTCAAGCCATTTGATTGGTTGAAACTAGTTTTAAGTAATGCTTGAGTATTGAGTGACGTTCTGTAATACGGGCCTTAGTTTCATAGATAATCGCAATAAAATTGGACCATAATTCAACTGTTGTAGCACTTCCAAGTGTCAGTTGACTATGATTTGTCACCTGCTGTACTACGCAGGTTATCAGTTGAAAGGATAACTAGACTAACTGTGCGTTTACACTGGCGCAACATTCACAACGAAACATGTTGGAATCTCTATTTTCTGTCAATTTTCCATACAAAGTTTGACAGGCACTAGAGATTTCAACATGTTTTGTTGTGATGTTACGCCAGTGCGACCGCATGGTAAGGGCTACCAAGTACTGAGATTATTATTTTCTACTGCATACATCCCTTTTTCCCGATCCTGATATCGAACACCCTACACAACACCAACGAGGCAGTTTTAGACTTAATCCCAGATAATGACCGTGATTAGAAGTAGTAGATCTGCTATCATCCTTTTTAGGGTTCCGTAGTAAACAAGGAACCCTTATAGTTTCGTCATGTCCGTCTGTATGTCTGTCTGTCTGTCCGCGGTCTAGCTCCGAGACCTTTAGTACTAGAAAGCTGTAATTTAGCATAGGTATACATATTAATTACGCCGACAAAGTGGTAAAACAAAATTATGAAAAACATTTTTTTTAGGGTACCTCTCCTACACGTAAAGTGGTGATGTTTTTTTTTTTAACCCATAATATTGGGTATCATTGGAAAGGTCCTTCAAAAACATTGTGAGTTTGTAAAAACTATTTTTAGATTCAAGGATCCGTTTACGAAATATTAAGCTTTAAAGTGCTAATTTTTGTTAGAGTCAAGTGTCCCCCCCTCCCTGCCAGCTAAATGGTTAGTTTTGGATGTGTGAAAAAAATTACAGCAGTAGTTTAAATAATGAATTTAAAAGGAAAACTATCACAGCTAAGTAGGCTCTACAAGTTAAGTAATAATCGACCAACTTATCTTTGCAGTTGCAAAAACATGTTTTCCCATACATTCCGTATGGGAGAACATATTTTTCAACTACAAAGTTAAGTTTGTTTTTTTGATAAATTCATCCCAACTACGGAACCCTTTGCGGATTGTGCGTGGTCCGACACGCACTTGGCCGGTTTTAATTAGAGCTGCCGTGAATATAGCCTCCTAGATACCGTTTATCTTCAATTTTAGTGCTTTACGTTCAAAGATATTGAGATAATAAACTTAGTCATTCAGTTAAATATTTATCAGTAGAACCTACATAAAACAATATCTCTAGGGTAACCTTGGTTCAGTTTAGTACCAGATGTTTAATAATTAACATTATTTTTGGTGGAATATAGAGTAAAAACATTTACGGAATACCATTTTGGTAAATATTTGAGTTCGTTTTTAGTTTTTGCTTTTGATATCTAAATAAAGGAATATTTTAGTTTATTGTTTTTCTGAATGGTTTACGTTTGTCAATTCGCATGTGCATTACCTACTATAATGTTAGCGTATTGCGCTGTATTGTTCACTTGGATCATTAGGATATGCACTTACAAAAAAATATGTAGCTTAGAAATAGGTAAAGAATATATCTTGTTTTGTATCTGTTATTAATGTATCAAAAAACTTTCAGCGCACAATATTCCCAGCCCCAAAAACTCTCTCTCTTTATGCTAAGCTCTTTATGTTAACTTTTTTACATAAAAAAACAACCGACTTAAAAAAAACACGGAAGTCGGTGGTAATTTGGCAATATTCAAAAGCCCAAATCAATGCCAGCGACTTCGGAAACTAAATTTATTTTTCACTTCGTTGTTATTTTTGGAAAAAAAAAAATTGTCAAGGATAGACGAGACCAACAAACTTCCTAGCACATTTGATCACGAATTAGAGTTCTGGGGGCCTACCGCCAGCTCAAAAGCAGTATTATTTTAATATTACTTCAGTGGGAGAAAGAGATGGAGCTATACGTCTTGTAGAGCTTCATCTCTTTCACACACTGAAGTAATATTAAAATAATACTGCTATAGGAGCTTGTGGTAGGCCCCAAGAACTCTTTTTTTTTTTGTTTACCTATTTTGTCCTACTGCTGGGCAAAGGTCTCCCCTATAATTTTCCTGTCTTCTTTCTGATATCAGTAATGTATAAAAATTATGTCAGTAAAATTGTCAGTCAACGCATACAACTAAACAAAACACACGTTGTTAATCTGGAAGCGGAAACAAACTGTTAGCGCTCACGTGAGAACCGTAGTACTAGCAATAGAGACGATTCCATTCAAGGTCACTATAATATACGCATTGTCTCATACATGCAGGTTACAATGCAGTTATGTCATTATTTGTGACGTTTCCTGGTCACCGGAACCTTCTGGAATGTTCTGTCAAGCTCCATTCCCGGGAATGTTCTGACCAGGTCTACTGCCGTTCTATACTGTATACTGTGGCTACTGCCCGCCGTGTATACTGTGGCTATACACAAATGGAAATGAAGTTTATACTGACAAATGCTTGCACTGGACGGGTCCACTTAAAACTGTATAGTTCTTTCCTCAAAAGATCAAACCAAGATTTATCTGGACTTTAAAAGAGACTGTGACCTCTAAGTTTGTTTCGGCCTTTCTTCTCGAAGTAGTCGGATAGAAAACGCAAACCTCATCTTGTTTTTAAAATATGAATGACGTGTTAGAAATAAAATCATTTATCATGTAGCAATACATAGAAAGTTAAATATACTACTATATGCACACACTATATTCTACTACTACTTACTGGGTGTACTGTGGAATGTAGATGATCGGTATCTTGGTGATAGAGGGTCTGGATACCCATTGATTTAAACCCCATTATTTCCCCCTATATTGGCTTATTCAAAAGTTATTAACGTAAACGTTACGTTATTAAAGCTAACGTTACGTTATTAACGTTATCGTTACATTACTGACTGGTCGTCTTGCTGATCATGGTTTTGTTATTGTATCTAGTAATTAACTGTTTATTTATTTTACCTCGATGGTCCTAGTTTATCATTTATAATAACTTCCAATTACAGCTTTAAATAGCTTTATGTAAGCGGGCACACCCTTTATGCCTGGTGGCTTTTGTTTAGATATTTAGTTCTATTTACGTTTAGTTTTTATTTTTTATTTCTGCTTGAGTATAGTTCTCGATGTTTTTGGTTGGTATATTGGCGTGTGCTAGCTGACATGGCGAATAATTTATCATTTAAATTATGTTTTGTGTTATTGACTATTATTGTATAGAATCATTTTTCTAACTTGAACAGACAGCTGTGCTTCTGGGGAGTTTGTTGTGCCACTTCTTCTTCCCAGCTAAAGGCACTAGGAAGTGGTGAAGGGTGGGCGTTTTGGGGGACTGTCTTATGTAATTTTGACGTTCGAAAAGTGCTGATTTTCAGCCTAGTTTGAATAAATGACCATTGAATTTTTTTTTTTTATTATTAATGTAAAGTTTGACCACATGAGTCGTGAGAACCATAATAGAGACGATTCCATTCAAGGTCATCATAATATACGCATTTAATGCATTGTCTCATACATGCAAGTTACAATGCGGTTATGTGTTTATTTCTAGAGAAATAAAGCGGTACCCTATCGCTTCCAGCACGCGTAGCATGACCACCGTAGAAACGAGTTTTGTCGACGGAAGAATAGACAAAATGACAGATAAACAATCACAATCTGTCATTTTGTCTATTCTTCCCAAAACTCGTTTCTACGGTGGTCATGCTACGCGTGCTGGTCTTTAGAACCTTCTGGAATATTCTGGGATTATTGTCAAGGTACAATTTACGTGGCAATGAGTGGGTCACGGGTGTGTCGTGTGTAGAGAGAGCTCTATACAACGTGTAACGTTAACTGCGCAAAACCTCAGACACCCCAACTGATTTTTAATTCAATTGACCTATTTTAGACAGAAAAAAAAAACATTAAAAAAATTGTAAAGGTTTTATGTGCTGTTTTAGTTCGTAAGACGAATCTAGTGCAATTGTGTCTGATGCTGGATGTGGTTTGGACTTCTCAAGTAAATATGACAAAATCAAAACACGTGGCGAATTATATTTAGCGACATTACATAACAGCATGTAAAACACATGAATGATTGATTACACCTTATCACAAACTTTTAGACAAAGATAAAGTACATATTTATGTAGGTAGGTATATAGATAGTAGCTAGGTATACCTACGTATTTGAAACAGACACAGAGCTATAATATTCACAGCCGATGACATTGAGACATTGATTGATTGATGTAAAATCAATGATAGGATGTAGGGCACAGTATTTTACCTATCTGACCGATTTATCGCGCGTTTAACATGGTAGAATCGATTAGAATACCTGCAAATAGGTTTGATTGATCTTTGTCAAATAATTGGTTAGAAGATGAGTTTTCAGAAAAGTGCAAAAGGTAGAAATACTTTGTCAATTGATTAGTTTCTGCACGCGACTTTTTCCGCGTGAAATTTCTTACATCCTAAGTATGACACTCGTAACTTTCTATTAGTGAAAGAATTTTCATAATCAGATCAGTAGTTCCGAAGATTTCACCTCTATAAACAAACTCACAAATACCTCTTTATAATATTAGCATAAATTTGTTGAGCTTTCTCACTATTCATCGCTCGTGGCTAAATACTAACAGCCGCTCGGATCGATCTGTCAGGTTAAGCTACGCTTGCCGGGGTTGGTCCGTGGATGGGTGACCATTTCTACATACCGAGACTCCTCCGTGCCTCGGAAAGCACGTTAAGCCGTTGGTCCCGGCTGTCATTCGTGGATCTTTGACAGTCAACCAGTCTTACCAAGGGTATCGTATTACCTAGTTACTGGGTTATGGAGGTCAGATAGGCAGTCGCTCCATGTAAAATACTGGTATTCAGCTGCATCCGGTTAGACTGGAAGCCGACCCCAATATAGTTGGGAAAAGGCTAGGCAGATTGATTTTTTTTTCTCACTATTCATACAAGTATCTATTGATTATATAAACTTTAAACAAAAGCGTCTTGCAGCAATAAAATTAATCAGCATTCCTTTAATTTTCTCTAAATACTAGAGCAAAAGTTAACCTATTACCCGAAAAAGCCGTTACAGCCATTAACAAAAGAACAAAAGAAAACTTTAATGGTACGAAAAAAGGCCATTTGATTGGACAAAAGAAAAAAAAAAAAAAATCAAAGAATCGAACATTTGATCAATTAATACCGGCTATGAAAAGAAAAAAAAATTGCTTTATTATCTAAAATTCTCATTCATTCAGTTACATTTAAATATTTAATTCCAGGGGCTCAATTTGTAAGTGTATTAATATGCGGAGCCGATAATAAAAATAGAGTAAATAAAGGGTGCATATTTTATTACTGGAGGGATGCTTTCTACTTTATTTTTATGAAAATGTAATCTTATTAAGGCAATGTATCAGTATTTACTATCATAACATATAACATAATATCACCCCTGTTTACCCCGAATTGTAAGACAGAGGTACATCTCTGCTCATAGAACTTACTGTCATTGAGGTATTATTAATATCCGTGTGTCGTAGTCTATATTTGTGCCCGGTTGATGGCAATAGGCTCGCCCCCTGTTACATGGGACTTAAACATAACTGGCGAAATGTGGGTGTATTTAGGGACACCTCTGCCTAACCCTTCGGGGAATACAGGGGTGATGTTATATTATGTGTAATATCTGTAATTTACATAATGTTATTTACATAATAAAGAGTATTATTCTATTCTATTATTTGTTGGTTCTTAAACATAATTTAATTCATAACTTTTGCCTGAAAAGATATTTTACTGACATAATTATGTAAGCGCACCTCAATCTATTTTAAGTGCCCCATAAAAAAGCATTTAAATTATCTTGTCACACACACATAGGCAGCCTTGTTTTACATACTCACACTAATCTATTCTCTCTCTGACAGCGGACACGGCGACGTAAATTATACCTACACAATACATTGCCGGTTCAAAGTGACAATGGTAACAGAAACTATGGACCGAAGCAACCATGTCAAGGCGTTTCCCTATTAAAGTTTTGACACGGAGGAGACATGAATGGCTGATAGATTGACCTAAATAAAAGTGGGTGTTATATTTAAATGTGTCATCAGACAGATTATTATGATTACTTTTTATTGTGCCCTTTTATAATTTCTAACGTTCACGTCACAGCATGAAGATAACGCAGGAAAGTACTTAAAATGTATGAAAATAATATGAAGACGCTTTTAAATATCCGTCCACGATGACGTTATAACTTACACGTATTTCCATACATTTGACGGACGTGACCATCGATGATAATATCGTCGCGTTAAATACGTATATTATAAAACCGCGCACTGTGTTTGAAATTCGGTACTTTTAATGATTAAGATTAAAACGAAATGAAAAAGTCTTTTAAGGACAAGCTTTTATTAAAATGCTGCCAGTCACCATGATGGTTATGTTTTGCTGTCAAAATTTAGCTTACATAGATACTATACACCGTTTGAAATAAGATTAGACATTTAAACAAACCTTTTTTACAGTCCGTTCAACCGATTTTGACTTCTATACCGTAGGCATAAGGATGGCATTAAAAGCAAAAAAAGTGGTTACCAACCAACTGTTTACTGTAGCTGCCATTTGTCATGCGACTAACGCAATAGAAGTCAAAATCGGTTGAACGGACTGTAAAAAAGGTTTAGTTAAATGTCTAATCTTATTTCAAATGGAGTATAGATGATGCTAGAAGCCGTTAAAGAGCTATCTCGTATGTAGATGATGATCTGAATGTAGTATTAAGTCATCTCTATCAGATAACAGATAAATCTAAAATCATAGGAATGGGATGTGTTCACAAAGTTTCATCTTGATCGGTTTAATCGAATGCAAAAAATTCGATTAAAAGATTTGATCGTCGACAGCAGTGAAGCTAAATAAAAACTTGTGTAAAATTCCCGTCGAGTTGTCACGAATTTTTGAATAATCTGACTCACAAAAATAGACAATTTTGAGATAAGCCTGTCAGCATCGATCAATTTATCACTGACGCATAATTTTTGGGTGTGAAAAACCACTCCGTGATGGTTATTGATGGCGCTAGATAAAAAAGTGCCGTTGCACTGACTAGATTCATATTGTATAAAGTGTAGATAGCCTCTTAAACGTTTAAAAATATGTATAGAAATTGGAACTTACTTTAGTTTTTGATAAATAAGTAATAACAAGTGTTCTTCCTAAGACCAAAGCGGTATCTGTTGTAAAAACCGGTATCAAGAATCCTATTTACTAAAATTAAATGATCTTGATGATACCTATTTCAGAAAAGTCGTGCGCCCGGAGGGATTTCCCAACGGCAAAAATGACGGACATCCATACAAACTTTGTATGGAAGTCCGTTATTTTTTATTTTGGAATTTTGGATTTTTGTAAATTCACCCCTAAAGGGGTTACCTTTTAGGTGGTGAATTTACAAAAATCCTTCCTCGGCATAAGGAAATCTTGTGCAAAATTTCATGGTTCTAGACCCAGTGATTTAGGCTGTGCGTAGTCTATCAGTAAATGAACGAATGAATTTATGATTTTTCTTAACCTAAAATCACATTTATGAGTTACACAAATAAAAAAATTACACTGCAGTATCTCCATCCCAAATAAGCCACGAATCAACTTAACGTGCCTCAGTTCCGTCATTTAAAACGTCATTTATTTCGATATCCGAACTATAGTTTAATTAAAACACGACAGCACGACTGTACGCTTAATATTTTTATTTACCCACGGTTCATTTTTATTCGCGTACTGGATTTTTAACGCTCTGCATAGCGCAGAGAGTTGAAAATCTAACAGTGCTTTTTTGATGCGCTGGGATGTACTCTGTTGGATTCTCAACGTTCGACTCAACACCGAGAGTTGAAAATCCAGTGCGCTATAAAAATCGTTGGTGCGTACCTGGTCTTACAGGCAACATCTGTAACTCATCACGTGCTCACACTATAAATATAATTGTGTATTTCACGATTATCTTGTTATGATAATTTGCATGTTTACACTACTTGTAAACTGTCCTATAGTATAGATCCTGATAGAAACTAGAATTACTACATACCTATTGTAAGATTGTGGCCATACTGTAGTACTCGTATTATTAATTTATACTTACTTTTTTAATACTATATTTTCCTAATGGTCAAGATTATGTCTGGACTTTAAAAAAGACTGTGACCTCTGAGTTCGTTTCAGTCTATCTTCTCAGAGTAGTCAGATAGGAAACACCGAACTCATCAGGTTTTAAAACATAATTTAATTTTGACGTCAAAACGTGTTTGTTTGGACCAATTTACAGAAATAAATTATCATTTATAGCTTCCAAACGTAGTATTAATTCTGCAGGATTTCTGCAATGTTCAAATATGGAAGCCAAGCTAGCTACACAAAATTTTCAACTATGTAGTTTTAAGTTATTAAGTTATATTATATTAGCGACCCGCCCCTGCATCGTACGGTTCTACGACTTGACAAAACACCGAGATTCGACCATAAATCTTCCGGAATTGATTCTCTAAATGTTAGTGAAAACCGCAACAAAATTTGTTATGTTGTTTAGAAGAACAACGCGGTCACGCAGACAGACACGAAAAGTGACTTTAATTTACAATAATTATGTAAGTATACGTAATCGAATCAGAAATGAGGAGATCCGCAGGAGAACCAAGGTAACCGACATAGCCCGAAGAATTGCCAAACTTAAGTGGCAATGGGCAGGGCACATTGCTCGCAGAACGGATGGCCGATGGGGCCGAAAGGTTCTGGAGTGGCGACCGCGTACCGGAAGACGTAGATTTGGAAGGCCTCCTACAAGATGGACCGATGACCTTGTGAAGGCCGCAGGAATCCGCTGGATGCGGAAAGCACAGAATCGGTCGAAGTGGCGGTGCTTGGGGGAGGCCGATGTTCAGCAGTGGACGTCCTTCGGCTGAAATGATGATGTAAGTATAGAATGTATGTTGGGGATAAGACCGCAAGGCTGAAATGGGACTGAGTGGGCCATACGTACTGGATACATCAGGACAGATGAGCCAGGGTTGTCACGCAGTAGGTGCCTGAAAACGGGCGTCGTCACCGAGGCAGGTCTAAGAAATGCTGGCGCGACGAGCTAGACTCTTTCTTGACTGATTGGCCAGAAATGGCAGCAGACAAAGACGCATGGCGAAGTATGGGAGAGACCTTTGCCCAGCAGTGGGACAGCACAGGTAAAAAAAAAAATATATATTAATTTTGTGACTTCAACAGTCTTAGCTTAGATTTCAGGACTATAATTTCATAAGACTTCACTTTGTCAGGGTCATTTATTAGTTATTATTTCATGGTGTGACGACATCCTTATGTTTACTCATCGTGAACTATCATTTTGTGACTGTTAGCACACTTGAGTTTTTTGTTATGAAATCTAGAGTTTTTAAGGATAGGCGCTATCTTAACTTATCATATATTCATCGTTAAAGATATATGTAAGTAGATGCGCAATTCGAAAATAAATCTTCACCTAACGTCCAACTGTTTCGATTCTTGATAGAGTATCGGAAGGAAAGTTTTTTCAAAGAAACTCTTCCAAGGAAAACTCATTCGCAGACAACCAATAAATGTGCGTGTTTCAACCTCATTTTTAAACAAAAACTAATAAAAACAAACTACACTACTATACTGATATGGTAAGCCGAAGCACGGTTTAGTAATGTGGGACACTGACGTCAAACTTTTCGCATTAGGAACTTCAGTAGGTCTCGGTCGACTCTACGGTGTTGACGCGGAAATGACACTTAAGTTGCGAAGCGAAAGGATCAATTTCCCATGAAAACACCGTGGGAATGACGTAAGAGCTATTGAAATTAACCCTGTCTACACCGCATGTTGTATCAGATGTGACGCAAACTGTTTAGTCAACATTTTTCACGTTTATGTTATACTAATGTTTTTACTGTAATGTTTTTTAGCACTGTACAGCAAAAAACAGAAATTTGTCAGGTTCGACGAACTTTTCTAAGATAAACGAGATTGTAGCCCTATATATTGTTACTATCTTATCTGAATGTCTACCTTTACATTTGGGCCCAGTTTTGAAACATCAAACATATGTTGTGGAAGTACCTACATGAACAAAAATTCTCCACAACTTTGAAGCGCCTCCAGCATTACATAATGTACCTACACGACGTTTTTAAATGAGCAAATTCCTGCGTAATATTCCCTGGGTTACGTAGGTAATTTATTCCAAAACTCCAGAACATGTTTTGGGAAATTTCTCAGCCACCCAGTTTGTGGGGGTGGCTGGATTATGGTGATTACCGTTAATGACTGTACTTAGGTTATTGATTTACCAGTTAAGCGTCATCGTGGTATTAAGGGGGAAGCGTCAGGGTAGCCCGCGAAATTCAAATTTTCTTACGTTTTTTGTATTTTGCAGGTCAGTGTCAGGTTTTATGTAGATTAAAATATGATTCGTGGTCGTAACAAATATGGCTTTACTTAGTCATAATCATTACAATCAGCAATACAACTCCATAAGTTAGCAAAAGTGTTAAATGTCATGATTTCATGAAATCATGACATTTGACACCTTTATCTTCTTCTTAATCACTATTGCTGATTGTAATGATTATAATTGAGTAAAACCATATTTGTTACGACCGCGAATCATATTTTAATCAACATAAAACCGGACACTGACCTTCAAATTAAAAAAAACGTAAGAAAATTTGAATTTTGCGGGCTACCCTGACGCTTCCTCCTTAAGGGATCGATTAAATCTTTCTGTTTTACTGTAGTTTTAAGTCGGACTAAAATAGCTCAGTGAGTAATCCGTCTTTATTAGCTACACGCGATTTTTTTAGTTCTATACTTAGGTACAAGCTAGAAATTTAGTTTGAAATAAAGGCATGACATCATTAATTAATGTGCTCAAAGTAACCATAGTTCTTGAAGTTTCGTATTTGATACCTATCTCAGACTTGATGTTTTCAATAAAATATTCGTATTTCAAACTATAAATTGAGCCTTAGTTATTTATACCTGTCTAGAAGTCACCGCAGACTAAAATATAAATTTGGTTAATTAACTATCTGGGCTAACTATTAATAATTCTTGTCCTTTCCTGTCAATTTAGACTTGGCTCCAATAAATTAAGTCATCGATGACATTTACACATTTATTGACTTTGATATTAATTTGAAATAGTTTAATTAACTGCCAGTGTGGATTCGAACGGATTAATAACTTAGTTTAACTGTCACGGAATAATTTACCGATAGCGGTTACGGTTTGTTGCCATTTAGATTTGATGTTGTTAACACTAAAAACAAACAACAGTAATTTGCTTTATCACAGCGGAAAAATAATTTTAATTACTGCTTACCTATTATTACCAAAATATTTCCATACTGGAAACTAGCTAAGGTTACTAAGATACGACTTTTCACAAGGATAAGTACCGAGATCATCTTGTGCCAGGTTGTTCGAGATTTTATGAGCCTTTAATATGCAAGAAGCGTATAATGCATGTAGGTTGAATTTTAAACATCCTGCAGTTACGATAGTTTGACCAGATTTTATAATACCTTTACAGTAAATGTACCGTAACTACAACTACAATGTAATGTAACTACAACTACAATGTATGATGTATTTTTGCGAATATGAATGTTTAAGCTACTCGCGCCGCCATATAAAATAAACACAACAAAAGGTGTTAATATATATAGAATAATCTAAATAATCCGACAAAAACCCTAGAGACTTCGAAAAAAATATCTCTACTAAATCGCGACCCAAAATCCCGTATCTAATGTTATATTCATTAGCCAGCCGAAATCCACGAAAATGGAATATTCCGGTTTTGACATATTGTCGTAAAACATGGATACATATGGTGTACGATATCTTTAGGGATAAAAGCATCGTCAGTCCGTGGATCGTCCATCTATAATGATTAATGCTACCCATCCATCCCACATACACCCGGGGGAGGGAAAGAAAAACTTGATTGATGAAGAAGCGAGGGTTAGTGGGTTTCCAACTATTTCCTCTTTCCAAATGTGTGTATTTCAGTATGTGGGTTATTGGGCTTATTTATTTGTTGAGGAGGTGACGCGATTTACGCGATCAATAGCATGATGTAGCGATTTCTGAGATGACCTAGTAAGGGATGGGGGATAAAGTGTTGGTATGTATTTTTATGAAGGTTGTCGGCTGGTTTACCATTTCGGAATAGAATCGCTATTTGCCTTCAATGACTGACAGTAGCTAGCTACTGTAGCTGCAGTTATCGAGTGGAAAACTGACTGTGAAAAACACATGTTTTATATTATCGTGTACCTACTGACACACACCCTATAATACACCTACCTGCCTACTTAGTCAAATAAATACGTGAACCTCAATAAACAGAGGATGGCAAGATAAATACAGCTGGCGACGTATTTACACGAAAGTTTAGGGTTATTTAAAATTATCCGATACTTTGGCCTTTCCAGTCTGTGCCCACATACTTGTAGGTCAACCCTCCCGCGACCACAAGCTGAAAGGCCTCGAAATGTCGGAGAAATTTAAATTATAAACACGAAGTAGGAACATATACTATTTACGTGAGTTACTCGTTTATACTTCAGCGAATTTATGTTAATTATAAATGTGAGTTACGGTAGGATTGCTTTATTTAGGGCATTTAAAAGTTTGTCTGTTTGTTGTATGTTAATTTATGTAGTTCACTACTAATATCACACTGTATAGCGGGTTTAATAGAAGCCCTATTTTAGTAAGTATCCCATCACAACCGTTCGCCCTAACAGTAAAGACGGAGGCCTATGTCTAGCGTGTTATAAATGATTATGACATTTTAGCATGCCTATGTCATATTAAAATAAATAGCAGGTACTTTTTACCGCAGCAGAGAAACCTCCGCAGAAAACTGCTCTGTTCGACGATGTTGTTTATCTCGAAACAGTTTTTCAACTTAATGAACGGAAACATTTTTTACATAGAAACAAATTGACGTCATAACTAGGACGCGCTGAGAACACAATAAGGTCTTGATCTTCACAATAGTGTTGCTCATATCTGTGTTGTTGTTGTTTACAACAAAAGACCTGTTGTTACGAAACATTCTTCAGTTAACGACAACTTTGAAGTCTTTTCGTGAAATGACAAGTTACTGATGGCTGGAAGATCAATGGATTGATCGTATGATATGGTTGTTCCAGAGTGATGGGTCTAAAGACAACGGATTGATGTTTAAGGTCAAAAATTTATAATTTTTCAAGTTTAAATATTGAATATTTATGAAATATTTGGTCCAGTATTTTTGGCAGATTGCGTATGAGATTAGAATGCGAACGTACCTAAAAATTACGAGAATTGCCCCTATGGTCAAATATTGTAGATGACATATTTAGTTTCTCGTTCTCAACAAAAAAATTCGTCTACGGTATGAAAGTGAGTGGTCTATTCTTTAGAAATGAGGTTACAAAGGATTACATAATTAAATCCGATTATAACCTTTCACCCCTCTAAAACCCGCATTTTAGGGATAGCTGATTAATTAAAGTAGATACGGCTAGACCCCTGCTTATCCCAAAAGGGTAGAGGTAAGATACATGGTTCAATCTACTGTAATAAGCTGGAAATGACGCTTATGGATTTTATATGGAGCATGAAGAGGATTAGGCATCTACTACCACCCATCCAACTGATGGCTAGATTAGGTGTAGCTTAACTACGTCAATCGCGATCTGTATCGTGCTTGTCATTACATTAATAGAAGTACAAAGCAACTACATAATGATACACATACTGTAAGTATACCTACTTAATTATTTTCTTAAATAAACGTCTCATTATTATTTAGATGCCCTCTGTTAGTTTTATAATTTTGTTACGTAATTAAATTCAATACTACCTACAAATAGCATGTATAATTATTTTTCCAAAAATAATTTCCGCTATAACTTCCTAATTAAGTAAAACCATTAAAATCTAACTAAAACAAACTCACGAGTTCTCCAAGGTTACCGCGAAAATAGATTACGCTATTCCGATCGCAAAGTGAGCCAAAAAACTTCGGTAACCTAAAAGCAATTAACTAAATAAAGACTAATAACGTCCTACTTACTTATACGAACTGTTAGAAGCCTCACAAAAGTATTATCCCTTCTAATGAGTCGGCGAAAATAGGGCCGTGATTAACTAGATTAGTGAGGTAACACGCTTTTGGATGAATACCTTATTCATTTGTTTGAGACAGCCCTATTCAAACGCTTTGAATGTGTTTTAAAAGCGTTGCAGCCTGAATACTGAAGTTTAGAAGCTCATTTTAATGATAAACACAAATTTTTGCATATATTTAAGTCCTATTTAAATAGAGTGTTTGTATTTGAATTTACATAAAATTTAAAAACGAAAGCTTTGTTCACGAATAGGTAGATACTAATCAACCTCCAAAATATGATTATGTAGGTACCTACATTACATTATATCCATAATTACTGATGATCGCAATATAAACAAGAGCATCAATGACGAAACAACAATAACGACAAGCTCCACTTCGCTTGACCACACAATAGGTAGTGGCCCTGACATTGACGAGGTCAACACAGCATTGTATACTGAAGAAGACAATTCAGCCGTACTGCCTATAAAAATTTTAACACTGCACAAGCGACGACACGTCATTACGTCACAAGGCCATGGAAATTATACAATAGTAGTAATTAATTATGGACCGTATGTGATCACAATAAAACATGTAATGTATGAAACATAAGACCTTCATTACTTAGAGGTCAGAATAAGGTCGGCTCTGATTAGTACGGAGACTTTAAGTATGCAAAGTGCGTTATGAAAAAGTGTTTCTTGTCTACGTTGGGGAGGGGGAATTATAGCCTTGAAGCTAGTCTAGAGGGAAGTCGGGTTGTGGAGGAGTAGGCCCTCTCAACCTTGAGGGGACTATTTAACTACTTGACTGGGAATTGTTTCCGATAGCTCTGAGGTCTCTGTTTATTTATAGAGACAAGTTGCTGCAGTGTTTGTGGGATATTATGGTTAAATAACCGCTGTAGTCCATGTACAGAGGAATCAAGCCAGAGTAATCATTTTAGGTACAATTTGTATAAAATAAAAACATTTTAAATACAGTTGATGAAACTTTTTACAATGTAGTCACTTCGAATTGAATTCACGCCTTATTTTTTGCAAAACATGCTACTATTTGCTATTGTTGCGATCGAATTGTACAACTGTTAAAGAAAATCATTGATGACGTCACACGCACGTGAACCGCACAATGTCACGGTGTCCATTCATCGTCACGGCAGGGTTGCCAACGAAACAAAATTTAAATGACAATGTCAGTAATGTGATATTGATATTTGATGCGTTATAGATGGTGCTTCGTGAAGTATGCAAACAAGTGGAGTAGTAATTTGAAGTGATAGATTTTAGCTAGTTGGGATGTTTGCCAAATTAATGCGATAAACAGATGCAAAATATCAATAGTGTGTTTGATATAGGGAACGATATAATAAGTAATGAAGCCATTTAGATTCTATCAGATAATTATTTGTCTCATTCCAAAATTACTCAACGCTTATAGTAGATACTACTCTTAAAAAAAAAAGGAAATCTTTCAACAATTTGTAGATCTTCAATATGCGGCTAATGGCAGCCCTGCATTTGGCACGCACTCATCGGCAGCGGTGCGTGACATGATTTTATTTTTTTCCCACGAGCGCGGCCGCGATGAAGATTGCTGCACCGGAAAGCCAAGGTGTACACTGTCGAGAAAAACTTTGGCCATTCACCGCCCATGTAATCATGGCCGAATCTGTAAAATTAAATTCTTAAAAGTACCATAATGATTGTTTATTTCTTGTAGAGAATTTTCTGAATTCATTTTAAATGGATTCTGATTTATGTTCGTAATAAAATCGCGATTATTATTTAAATTAATTTGTTTGATCCGTTCAAGTTGAATTAAATCATATTTTTCATATGCATCTGTTTTTGACGTTTAAAGTGGATTCTCTGTAGCTGTAATAGAAAATTTTGAATAAAGAATTAGAAGAAAATTTATCAACTAGGTATAAAACTTAATGAACGTGTGGCGTTTTGTAGTTTCTGTTAACCCCCATGGGAAGAAAATTTATCATTACTATTTCTCGACTCTATCGAACGATGCTGAACTCATCACACACACTAACTCACAACTCTCACGAATAAGATTTAATTTAGAATTTTGCTACGAAAGGGTTGTGAAATATCATATACACCCTGTATATTGTAATTTTTAATTTAATGATATTTCACACCGACCGGCCTAACGGCCGTTCTAAAAAAAAATCAAAAAAAATATATATCCCAAGTAGTACCTAAGATTTTTAACTAACTTTTTTACCTTATTTTACATTCTTCACCACGACCACAAATGAATAAATTCCATCGATTATTTGTTGTTGCAATATTGTACGCTGACTATACCGACAGAGAAGCAGTAAATAATGTGACTAGAAATTGCACAGATTTTTTATCGAATCTTAGGTGCTACTTGTGGTATATATATTTTTTGTATTTTTTTAGAACGGCCGTAAGGTCTAATAAATGATATTTCAAGGTTACCCATTATTTACCGGACACCCTGTATAGGTACTAAAACTACTAACCTAACCTAACTATTACTGATACCTATATGTACCTACGTAAGTAAGATACCTACGTACTTACCTAAGTACGTAGGTATCAGTAACATAGCATGACTTTTCAAAGTTGATATAAATTCCAGATTGATTTATGAAAATTGAATTTTGCTAGACGAAGGCAATAAATATTGAAAGTTGAACATTTTATTAAACGTAATCAATTATTCTGAAACTTGAAAAATAAGTCAGAACATGTAATAATTATGACTTGTTGTTGCAGTTGTAGCGAGAATCGATATAAATAATTGATTATAGCCGATAATATTAATAGTATTGTTCTTGATATTACTTAGAACTATTTAAACTTAGGTTTATAATTCAGAGAAGGTTTTTTCGTAAGAACGCTGTGGGATTCCCGTAGTTTTTTAACATTTTTTTATTTTTTATTATTGTGGTTTACACCATCATCATCTGCCTAGTCTTTTTCCAACTATGTTGGGGTCGGCTTCCAGTCTAACCGGATGCAGCTGAATAACAGTATTTTACATGGAGCGAGTGCCTATCTGACCTCCTCGACCCAAAAAGAAATCAATTTAAGACATAAACAAATATAAATTGGCAATGTACACTAATATTATTAAGAGGCACAGTTTGTATGTTTGGATTTAGGAGGAAATCTCCGAAACTGCTCATCCAAATTCAAAAATTCTTTCACTGATAGAAAGTTATACTATTGCTGAGTAATAATATAATTATTGTATAATTATCACTTGTTTAAAAAACGGTGAAGGAAAACATCGCGGGAAAACCGGCATGCATTTTTTTTTGGGTAGGAAATTATCAAATAACTTCTCCCATTCTGCGCGGAGCGGGAGGACGTGTCAGACTCTTACTGACAAAAACCCACCCGTGTTCCTTCAGTTGCCTGTATTGCCAGGGGCCACGGTAACCCTTTCGGACAAAACCGCAACCCCGGCAGCATGTCTGAGAGATATTTCTCGACAGCATGTGAAGCCAAGTCAGAGTCCCATGAGTGGCAGAAAAACTCTGACACCAGGTTAGTCAGAAAGAGAAAGAAAAAGAAGAAGAAGTCGAGTAATATAGAATATATTTTATGGTACAACTGTACCATAAAATATAGGCTTCCGCGCGGACGGAGTCACGTGAAGAAGCTAGTTGAAAATAAATTGGTAATTAAATCTTGCGGTAAATGACATTAAGATTTTCGGTCTGATACCAAATATACGTATGTGCTTCCAAAGACCTATTTAACTAATTATATGAATCTAGTCATTCAATGTGTTGACAGATGACTGGTTTAGCGGATGGAGAGCGGCTGTCGCTCATCATCCAATATCCTTGTTAGCCGGTGACATCTGACTACAGCTGACAATGTTTGGACGCTACATTTTACGAGTTCTTTGCTCTGTGGCGTAATGGCCGTAATTGAACAATACCACAGTATAAATAAGTAACAGTATTATGTCTTCATAGAAAACGGCCGAAACGACGCGCTTCGAAATCTCAGTGTATTTCAGTACGCAACAGTCTCGAGTGCGCAGCAGTTACGCACGGACGCGGAAGGTTTATCTACCGAGCGGCCGGCCGTAGGTTATTATTTCAAGGTCACTGCCGAGACATAATACTGCTACCTATTATACTGTGACAATACTACACTTAGACTTACATACTAAAGAGTATTCTATCTATCGACAGTTACGGAAGGAAAATATCTTTCGTATTTTTTTATACGATAAAAAAGGAAGTTTTGTTTTTGACGTATGATTGTCTGTCTTTTTCAGTAACAGTACTTTCTAAAAAACTAGTAATTACACAAGATATCATGGAAATGAACATGTGAGTACATTTGATAATCGAGATCGTTTAAAACTGCGTGTATGACTAAATGTATGAAGGTAACTTAAGCAAAAGGAGATATATGAGGATCGTAGCAGGTGGCGTTCTGTATTTTATGCCCATGGGAAGAAAGCGTGAGTTTATATATGTATGCACTTAAAAATGTTTTATAGAAGGATAGTTGAAGACCTTGGCAATGAATGTTGTTGTTGTAATAATATTCGCATGATGGTAATGTGCGGCGTATATTATAGTGGGGCTAATAGATAAAAGAGGACGATTAATGTGCACTATCATGTTGATATTAAAAGATATTAATAAAAGTATCAAGTGTGATACGTGCTTAATTGTTGTTACGTGTGTATATATTTACTACACATGCTTAATTTCAATAATAAATTGTAAAATCTGTCTGAAAAGGGCAGTAGCATTACCAATGGGTATTCCTGTTTGTTTTTATAAAATCGAATACAAATGTTTTTCAATAGTTTATTATCATTTATAATCAATCTCTAGAGCATTTTACAAAAAAAAAAAAATAACTTCTTAATATTTTCCAAAAAATCTTTTTACTTCTTACGAAAACATTTTTTCGAAACAACAGACTCTTTTTGTTTTGATTTAATTAACAATTTCTAAACTTAAATAAATGTATTAAATAACGAGTTGGATTGTTTTATGAGCAAAACATTGAAAGAAGATGTTGTTCAAAAATAAGTATGGCATAAAATAATTTTCCTTTTAACTAGTTCTTTTGAATGGGGCTTTAAGAATTTTCTTTTATTCAGGAGATAAAGTAAAGATTTTCAAACTCTTGAACAGATTCTTCACTAACTATAATAACAAGTAATTATTGAGTTGCAGAAATAATGAAAGTAGAAAGAATCAGAATTGTTTGCGTATCAAAAGATGAAATCATTTTGTAGATACCTAATTAAAAAAAGGATTGTGTGGTTTTATGAAACCACGGTAAAAGTGAAACTTCTATAGGCGCCGCCATATTGGCCTTGGCTGCTCTGACGAGCGCCTTTCACTTTATCCCTACTCTGCGGCCGACCGTCACGCGACATGCAACACACAGACGAAAAAGTTTGAGACGATGTAATAAAAGTTTCACTTTAAAAAACAACAAAAAATATACCTACTGATCTACACGGTCAGTTAATTGGCAGAAATGCAAAAAATAATGTGTTTATTGCGACGTTTTTTAATTTTTTTCACAGTCAATTTTCATTTCTACGCAGTCTGCCTTGCTAAAACAATAAGCTTAAATTTTTATGGAAAGGCAGTAAGCCTACATATACAATAAAATTATTCTCTTTTCAAAAATTGCAACACGCGATCTTTTCTAACTTGTACAGTGTCACAAGCACAACTCAAACGTCACAGTCCATCAGTGTTTGCGTTCGTACCATCTGTCTCAATAACAGTTAGCAATCGATTTTACACTGCAAATGAGCTGGAAAACAAACTCCTGGATTGTGTACTGACGTCACAATTGTTTGTACGCGTAAACAACACCTGGCTGGTGTATTTATAAAAGCCCTTTAGCGTTCGGGAAAATAGACTTAGTTTGTTTTTTTTTTTAATTCGATTTTAACCTGTCTAGACTGCTTATTAGTTGATTTTGTAACCAGTATCCTAATTGAGTAACTTATTTTCATAAACAATTTTGCCTAATATTTTGACAGTTCAACAACATTCATTGCGTTATTTACGTTGTTGAGCAGATTTTTTTTTCCAACTTATGAAGTAATGGATTAGCAATCTGTTTCAAATCAAAACAAATTGTGATCGTGTTGTATTACGCAATTAGGGTACTGGTTAATTTTCTTTGGGGTAATGATTAGTTAGCTCTTTCTTTTTCGTTTCGTGTTTTATGCCCCCATGGGTCTCTGTCTTGGCTTCACATGATGCCGTTGAGAAATATCTCGCAGGCATGGTTTCCTCACGATGTTTTTATTCACCGTTTTTGAAGCAAGTGATAGTTATAAAATACGCACATGTTTCCGAAAAGTCAGAGGTGTGTGTTTTGGGTTCGAACTCGAGAACTATGACTTGGCAGTCCGACGGTCACTACTTAAACATGACCAAAATTCTAGGCTTATCAAAATATGTAGAAAAACCTGAAAATTGTTTTACATAATAATTTTTCAAACATCAAAATTATAATGTTGTTATATATCTATTAGTATGCTACAATAATTGCTGAAAAATTTTACCTACACTAAATAAAAATACTAATATGCTTTTAATGAGTCCAAAATTACGTTGATTCCAGTTTAAATTAAATTTAACCCTTCCGTGCTCATGTAGTTTTAATTTGACCTAATAATTATACCTACGACCTAAAAATATAAAGCTAATCAAAACTGTAGGTATATCGTTAGAGTCATTAAGTTTATTTTGTTGGTCTATAAAACTTCAATATAAGTTTTATACGAGGGAGACTAAACAAACTAAAATATAAATCGGAAGAGCTTACTCTGACGAGATATTGAATGTTTGTATGGAATTTTGAACGTCTGCCAGTATCAAATGGGAATAAAAGCGAATGTGTTATAGTTTTGGCATAAAAATTTCGTTGTGACCTAAATAGAAATAGGTGAACACTTTCTAGCTATAATAATAATAAAATATACCTACATAAGTTAAAATTATTCGATTCGTAAAATGTTGACCTAACAACCTATATTAACGTAGCCAAGAAATCGTTGTTTTATCGTGAGTTTCGTGAGATTACCGTTTATTTATTATTCCGATTCAGAATAGGTACTCGAATTATCTTCCAGCCTTATTTTTAGAAAAATAGAAATCATGAGAACTAGCGCAGCGTTAAGAGACCAAAAAGTACCTCTCTGTACTTACACTTTCAACTTAAATCAAAAATAAATTTTGTAAAAAAACACAAATTTGTATAAAAAATAACATACATTAATAAAACCTCACCATATTACCATCTAGTAGACACCTCACATGTTTGACCCTAATTTGCTCCTCTTCTTCCTCTTGCGTCGCAAGATAACCTGAATATCATTAATTACTCCAAAGTAAATATAAATCTATTAATATCTACGCTTCGCTCTAACCGTGAGATGGAGATAAAATATTTGCAGACACAACTTGTTTGTATGGAAAATAGACCTATTAATAGATTTTAAGGACAAATTGCCGCTATTAACATAAAACTGATTGTTATGGTGTTTTTTTCCTATTACCTTGTCTTTTCAATGAGGTTTTAACTAGTCATTAAGAAAAATATTACTTACGGCACGTGTTTTTTTTTACTAGATTTCACGCTCGTGTAATTTTTGAAGCTAGAAGAGAACTAGGTATTAATTTGATTTGCATTCGGCATGGTAGTAAAACAGTTTTCCTATCAGCTGTTTTAATATTGATATTTGGGAAATATGGCTATTGATGATCGACGCAGAGTTTTCCTTCCATTTTATCAAGATAATATTTGCGCTTGGTATTCCGACTGTCTGGTATTCGACATGTATAAATTCAACACGAATGATGTAACCAATATTTTGTAACAATATTTTGATTTAAAAGAGTGTCCGTGGAGTTTCTTGCCTGTTCTTCTCCATAGGTACCTACTACGCTTTGGAATGGGCAACTAGCTTCATTTTTCTGACTGACCGACCCCTTGACAATTCAAAAGTACCTGTAATTGGTTTATTTGAAATAAATGCTTTGAGTTTTGAGTTCTTTTTTGAGTCTTTTTCGAAATGAAGCGCAAAGTTATATTACAAAGCATTTTAAACCTTTTATGTGAATATCTATTCTCACAAATATATTTACGAAAGCTTCTTAAAGCTCCTAAGTATTTAAGGGTTAAGTACCTTTAATATACACTATAGGAGGTGAAATAGAATGGGGAAAGTAATATAGTTAAGTAAATGGCTTAGTTAAACAACTTTTATTAGCGGCTGCGACTTAATATCACGCGCAGTGCCTACATAATATGGATTAATGATCAACCCTTCAAGCGGAGTTGAATTATAGCCGTATGTGAGTTCGTGAAAGTGATTTCGTTGAAATTGGAATACGTATATATTTTTTAATTTAATTTTTGAATACTTATATTTGCAAAATAAGAGTTATGTTATTTCAAATGGGTCGTTTTATCACATTTGTTTTTCGAAATTGTCGTCGTCGTGTTTTACTTATTTGTTATATTCTCATTTCGTTTTTATTTTTAGTGTTTATCAGTGGAAACTTGTATGAAACCTTCAATTTCATATTGTTTAAAAAAATTGTTTATGTTAGCTGTAAGTTTCCCGAATAGAATAAAATAAAAACAAATAAATAAAAATCTATCACATTTACATTCACCCATCGATTTAGACAATTTTTTTTAACTATAATTACCACCTTTGTAACTATTATATGCCTACATTTGTAACTCCTATCGCTATTCTGTAATAGTAATCATTAGGCATATACAGTGTATTGGTTTGGCATTTTAACACAGATTGTTATGTAAATCGGCTAATTCCAAACTTATCTCTTCATCAATCTTTCGTTAGTCGCCATTTGTTCTCGTGACAGCAAACAACGAGGCAATTAGTTTTCGTAAGATGACAGTTTAAAATGCCAGCTTGTTAATTTCAAGTCATAATTACTGATATTTGAAACTATGGATCTTTTTGAAAATAATATTGCTGAGTAGTGAGTGTCATTTTTATTTACGTTTTACGATGACGATGATACTCATTCTCTCTAGGCCTATTTTAAAATATCTTATTTCATTTTTCGTAGAATATAATATAAATTAATATTTCTACGAATAGCATATCGTTTCGTAGGTATGTTTTATCATTTACCCACAAGATCAAATACGAGATACGTAACAAATATTTGACGTAACTAAATTGGATATTTAACGTTGTAATATTCACAATTCAATCCAAGATTACAATGAAATCGTTTGATAGTGTAAATAGAAGACAAGGCTTGAAATAGTTTCACCATTTTAGTCAAATATCGACCACATTTCTGCGCAAGACATTTTTTATTGAGTCCATGCTCCGCTGTTCGAAATTTAAAGCGAATTAAGGTGAGTAAATATTTTCAATGATAAAATCTCTTTCGAAATATATATAGGATCATAAATCTGAATAAAAGCTGCAAATATTATGCTGAATTTGTACGCACTATCTTCTAAACTTAAAATAATGTTCTCGTAAATCAAAAAGAAAATACACTAGCGCAGAACTTTTAAACTCTTACGTCATTGAAAGATGGTCTCGTGATGCTTTATGCCTTGATTTTGGCAATCTCATATCTCTCGTATTATGTCAGACTTGGCTCATTCTCACTCTCCAAGTATTAATTATTTAGTTCTAAGTGCTTTCAACTACTCGAAATGAAATTAATTTCATAAAGCGTAATTTATGTTTGAAGTTCAGTAGATAATACTGTCGTTTCAAATTAATTACTTTTTCATTTTAAAAGGGTCCCGAGTAATGGCTCGGTTTCGTGATATTTATGCCTAATTTGAAGTACCTACCTGAGTTAATGAATATTTATGTGGCTGAAGAAAATTAGATAATTTCGGAATGGTAGATACTTATTAGACATTTATAAAGATTCATCGATCAAAGAACTCTCGATAACGATAAAAAAAAACCTAATCGTAACTTCATTGAGTAAATAGTCGTATTGCGTGTTAATCTCTCCATCTAGAACGTGTATATTAGAGGCACTTCCACCAACTATATTTTGGTCACGTAATATTTCATAACGATCTAGAAACAATTTCTTATGACCGTCACAGAAAAATACAAGCACGAGTACCTCTATAATCTGCCTAAAAGGTTACTTTTGGAACAGGCTGGTTGAACATATTTATGTTCAATTACAGAACAGTCTCGTAACGTATTACTTTCGGTACGGCATGGAGGTAAATAAATTGTGTGCCAGAAAAGGAACGTTGGAAGGAAAACAAAAACTTGTGTAAGGAAAAGGCCTCCAATAAGGTTATTGCGTGACCTACCGAGGTAAAACGAAGGTGGTATAAATTAGGCCAGCTGTCATAGAAACAACATGTCATCGGGAGGGTTAACCTAACCTTGTCTCTTCAAGGTCTCCGTACGAAACGGAAAAACAAAAATCTCAATTATAAATACACAAAAAAGTTGATTGAACAAAACTAATTAATATCTTCGGTGGAGTGATAAAAGTTTTTCAATTATTTTCAACAAACATTTATTAGAATAACTCGATTGTACAAGTTTCGCGTTGCTGTAACCCTGTTATTAAGTTGGGGTTACATCAGAAATTGAAATTAGGTGCGTCTACTGAATTATCCTTCATGAATTCGGATCGTCATTGTAGTGGCAAAATGTGCTCGAATCTCGGCCGTGTCCCCAATATTTTTAGATATATTTTTTCTCCCGCATCGCTTTCGGTCTAACGACATCATTATGTAGATTTTGGTCTATATATCTACCGTTATCATGCCCATCAAATGCAAAGGTCGCTTATTCATTGAATTTGAAAATGAAAACCCGTCTGGGGGCTGCGGCCGATCTTTATTCCTCGAATCCTGTTAGTGACAACTCTAGCAGATAATTTTAAGCTGAATACACATAGATCTATTTTTAGTTGGGATGAAACCGGTTACAATAACCAATTCTCTCTATTCTTAAAGTTGAGACTTTGAGAGAGATGTAACCTAAAATACAAAAATTCTTAGGTAATAGTTTCGGTTTGATATTGTTCTGATGTCAATAGAATTCAAAAGAAGAAAAGGAAAAAGTTTAACACTTTCGGATAATGTGATAACTAGAGTGAATTTGGCTCTAACTTTACGGTTTTCTACGGGTTTTGTCGACGGAAGAATAGACAGTCGACGGAAGAATAGACAAAATGACAGACCCGACAAAACCCGTTTCTATTGTGGTCATGCGTGCTGGATAGTCATTCAATTACATAAAACATGAGCTTAAATTGCTACAGTCAGTGACCTAAAATAAACACATTTGAAAGTCTGGTTACAATAAACGCGAAAATGAAGTCAACAGTTCCTTTAAAACTACTGATAAAGGAAGAAAAAACCGAATTATATGACGCGATGTCCGTATCGAATGTGCCTTTCACGGTAAATCGGTTACGTGCGAGAGCTTCAAGTTAAAATCTTATAGCGAATTAATTTACTTACACGTGTTTGGGTAATTAACTGTTAGTACTCATACGAAGTACCTACTGGCGGCGGAAAAGCGATAATGAATAAGAGTTTTGGTAAAATTATAAGAAAACTTTTTTTTTGTTTTACAAAGAAAATGTGTAATTTTCCGGAATAAAATGCCAGCTAATTTACGGAATATATTGTTTTATTTATCGTTACATAAGCGAATACATAGATTCCCAATCAATATACCTAGCATTGAGGTTGGCTTCCAGTCTAACCGGATGCAGCTGAATACCAGTATTTTACATGGAGCAACTGCCTATCTGTCCTCCACAACCCAGTAACTGGGTAATACGATACCTCTTGGTAAGACTGGCTGTCAGACTTTCGATTTCGACTGTCAAATATCCATGAATGACAGCCGAGACCAACGGCTCGTACTATTCGAGGCACGAGTCTCGGTATGTAAAGATGGTCACCCATCCACAGACCAACCCCGGAAAGCGTATCTTAACCTGCGGCTGTTATTACTTAGCCACGAGCTCCCCGAATACATAGATTCCCATTACAGTTTAATATAACTCACGAAATGGGGTGTACTATACAGATATCTCTGCCAAAAATGTTACATTGTTTAATATCACAATACAGCAAGTCATTCGATAGACTGAAGTTCTTCAGTTAAATTCATTTCAATTATATTTTCCTTTAAATAATTCCCAACTACACTTATATTATATCTAAGACACAGTCTGAATTAATAACTCATCAGCAATTATGTAGCAGATCTCAACGAGCGATTAAATTAATCACATTCCCAAATTTGGCCGCTACCAAGTGGCCAATCGATCTGGCAGCCTTTAAAGATGCTATCTGGCGTTTTTACTGGCATTTTGGCGTTGCCATCGGTCCGATGATGCCAGATGATTCGTGACGATACCTTGACATTAATACTATAACGTTGCTAGTTCATTGAAGTGATGTATCTGTATGATATGTAGTGGATCAGAGTTTGAACTCGTGTCTGGTTCGTTTGAAGCGAAAACAATGATTCTATAAACAAACGAAAAATTTACTTTTATCAGGGACTTTTTTGTATACAATTAAATATAATATGCTACATAGTTTAAGATATAAAGTTCGAGATAGTGCAATCCACGAAGACGCGCCCCACTCCGCTCCGCGCCGTACTATAGTTCAGCTTACATTACAGTAATCGCGGAGCGGGGCGCGTCTTCGTGGATTTCACTATCTATACCTACGAAGGTACTTTTTTTCTTATGTTTTGACAGCTAGGCTAAAATGAAGTCATAATTCATAAGCCCTAAATCTCATAAATCAACTTTAAACGACATAATTTACGAGGAATTGTTCGTCATAATTATTTTGAGATATTATCACTCTTAGATTCATTACTATTATTTATAGAAAAGGTTTGAGGCGTTTTAGGTAATACTCTACTATACTCTCTCTCTCTCTCTCTCTCTCTTGTTGTGACTTGTGACTTTGAAGTGTAAATAAAGAAAATTATTAATTATTATACTTATTTTCTCCTTCAGTTCTAGCAGTTTTGATTTCGTGCCACTTCAGGAAATCAGATAAATAAACAGCTGTTTATGTTTAAGAACCACGCAAAAGTTAACATTATAGTTAAGTATTTATTTAAATCAAGGTTATGTTTAACATTAAAATCATTAATTTAGTTATTTTTCGGAATTATGCTTGGTTGCTTATAAAGGAATTGTATGTTTCCGCTTTGTCTTAAACAGTTAAAAACAATTCTGATACAGTTTATAATTTATAATAATTAAAACGTGAGAATGGAAAAATTGTAAATAATAGTGCGATTACAAAGTAAGATTTTATTTATGTTAAAGAAAAGTTTATAAAAATCTAACAATTCGTTAATTAGTCACGCGAGAATCGCCAAACAATTAACATTTTATTCTCAAAGAACCTTGCCAAACTATTACGTCAAAATCACCTAATGATGCCTAAGGGCTTGTTGCTATGTTTTCTGTTACCAACTGTTGACAGTTTTTGACCAATCACGTGCCTCAGTTTTCAGAATGTTATTAAACACTGCAGTTTGATTGGTCGATTGTTACATAACGTAATGACGTATTCAGTGTTGTTCCATTACAACAGCTTTATTTACTTAAATTTTCTTTCTTTTTGAGTTGGTTTTTCTTTATTTCGACATAAAAATAATATAATTGGCCTTATCTGTTCAAACGGAGAAATATAATGCGTACAATACCTACGTTTTCGAGTATTTTTTTCTTCTTTTACCTAAAAGAATTTTCCAATATGAGCGTTTTCAGAAAACTCTTTTTATTACTTTCTTGGATTTATTACAAAAGAGGTGCCCACTTATATTTTGTAATGATATATGGGTAGGTACTGAACGTAATAATAATGTTAAATTTTCAAATGACTCATAGCTACACTTTTCTGAAATAAAACTGAAAGTTGCAAACGCAACTGAAAATTTATGTTTCATATACAAAAAATAGACTTCAAAATATCCTTTTATACTTCATGAGTGCCGTAACCTGTATCCTAAACCGTAATTTTCATACACAACTCTCGGGAACGGAGCAAAATATTTACATAAAATGAATATGTATATTTTCGGTATTATTTTTGCGCACGCGTTGACGGAAAACGATAAGAATTCAATAGCGAACGTTATGAGATTGGGTAAAAGCAATTTGTTTAACGTAAACTATACAGTCCATAAAATTTGCGAACCAATAATAAAGTAGATAGTATATATACACGTTTACTTGGGTCTGATGACGTCAGAGAGTAGGTAGTTTTTTTCCAGTTGGTATTTTGCGTTTTATGCACAAATGCAGTACCTACGCATTTAATGTTCAAGTTTAGTTGTTTTCCTAGCTAGTTTTATAACAAACCTAGGTACGGTGTTTTAGTTTCACTGAGTTTATAATTTCACAATAATAATATTTTGTTTATTCGTTTTAATAATTAATTTGCACTTTTGCAAGCAGAGATATTGAGAACGAAAACTTATGTGGATTTTTAAGTGGTAAGGTAGATTATGTTCAGTTTTGAAGAAAATGATATCGAATTTACATAAAAAAGAAAATAAGTATTGTTCAGTTTTCAGTATTTTATCGTTTCTTTGACTCTGTGTAGCGTTTGCAAGTAAATTAAATTTTCGAAACAGCGCATTACATTTTCTAATGTTCACCAAGTTTTGAACTATTATAATTAACAACATCGTCGACTTTGTTCTTTTATTAGTCAGAACTGTTATGATGTAATGAATACAAACATTCGCACATCGCTTGAATGAATCCCTGTCTGAACGTCTGCCAGATCGCGCATCAAGCGGTCAGAATTAGTGCCCACTGTAGGTCATGATCACTTTCAAGATCACATCACTAACACCTGGCCCTACTTGTAACCCAAACTCCGATTTAACACCACTTTACATGTAAAAAAAACCACCTTCAATTGGTTTAAATGCACTACACCGCTCTAATAAGCATTCTACTTACATCAGCACGTCTGTTGTCACACAACAACAAGAAAAAACGTAATTCTCGTCAACAACTGCACCACAACCTTGGTATTAACAACGTTATCGCATTACTTATTCTAAGCACGCGCCCACCACCGTAGAGCCGTGAAAATGATTCGTTTTCCTCCCGAACTCACCGCGTGATAACAGATAACATTGCATACGATCTAAACAATCGATCAAAACATCAACGTAAACTGCTTCGATCGTATACGCGGACGCAAACAAACGCGGCCTTGAACGCTAAGCAGATCGCCTGAAATACTCGGCGCGTGGAAATAGCCGCGGTGAAAATACGAGCACGTGACGCTTACGTACCTCGCGAACTGTCGTATGGAGAAAATCGATGGTGCTTGCCACTCGGCGACCGGCGGCGGACTGAGCCACTGTGTCAGCGGAACGCGCCCCACCCGAGCCTCCGCCCGCCTGACTTGCTATCACAGTTTACTATAAAAAAAAATACTTTCACCGTTTTCGCACTTTACAAAAATACGGATGCAACACTTAAAATATTTTTATCAGGCGGCGTCTGTGAGCTTGTGTTTGTTCGCGATCATCCGCGGCGTCGGGTCGCGACCGGCGCGTGCTTACAGCTCGGAGTGGGGCGGTGGACTGATCGAGGCAGCCAGCGAGCCGTCGAGGTGCCTCCCTGCCCCCGCCGTGACGTCGGCTACAGCCCGCGATGGTGGAAATTAGCAGCTTCCCGAGCGAGGGTCGTCGGATGTAGGTCACGGGGACTGGGCCTGCACTTGCCCACTCTACCGCGCTGATACACTTGACAAGTTTAAGGACATAACTAGTCGTGATTAGGCGCCCGATGCATACTTACAATACTGTATGAGTTACTTGTAATACTTGCTACGTTTACTACGGTTTCTCGTAGCACGGTTGTCGTAGGCGCGTTCGGGCGCACTTTTGTGCCGATACAAAGTTCTTAAAGGTACAATATCTATTGTACTCTTCCGTAGATAGGGAAGGGACACATTTCCTTATTGAGAGATGAAAATTGGAAAAGTTTTGGGTCAGATTTTTTTCCTATTAACTTTTGTTGTTATCGTAACGTAAATCGAATAACAGCGTTAAGTTTTTTCAAATGTTTTACGATATTTTCTGGAAATATGTGACCAACATAGTTCTACGAACCTGCGAATTAAGAATATAGATTTCAAATTCTCAAATGTTCCTCTGTAAATGTAACTACTTGGATACATAATTGATTTACACAAGCAGCACAAACTTCCGTAAAGTGGCGCCGAAGCGTTAATCAAATTGTGTGGGTGTCTGCTGATCTGCGACCATCGTGATTGTTCGTTAACTGAATAACGACTAATGGCCAAGGGAGTCACGAACACGAGATTGCTCCGCCATAGAACAGGGACATTTACATATTCTTACTGTTTCATAGCGAGTGCGGTTCGTTTGTGAAAACGCTTTGATTTATGAGGCTGTTTGCGCATAATGATG
Source organism: Agrochola lychnidis (assembly GCA_963680765.1). Lineage (NCBI taxonomy): Eukaryota > Metazoa > Arthropoda > Insecta > Lepidoptera > Noctuidae > Agrochola > Agrochola lychnidis. The sequence continues at coordinate 8,258,727 of OY796863.1, read as the reverse complement.
AATTTGTATTCCTGTTTCGGTAGGTTTGTTGATGTGCTGTTTTGCAGTGTCACGTAATTTTGTATACATACCCACGATTTCACAAATAAATCAAGCAAAAACTGAACTCAAAAACTGTTCAGGCACTAGGAAGTGGTGAAGGGTGGGCGTTTTCGGGGACTGTCTTATGTAATTTTGACGTTTGAAAGTGCTGATTCTCAGCCTAGTCTGATTAAAGGACTTATGAATTTGAATTTTGAATTTGAATTTTGAATTTTGAATTTGAATTTTGAATTTGAATTTTGAATTTGAATTTTGAATTTGAATTTTGAATTTGAATTTTGAATTTGTTCACTTTAGCTTCTGTCAGTTTATGCAGAATAAATACTAGAATACTTAGTACAATAGGAACTCTCGAACTCAGATTAATAATACTTGTAACTAGTGACGGTTCCGGTCAATATTGCAATGGATGGGATTGTGCATCAAGCGCTCTTGTTCAAACAATACTTATTAGCAGTTCGTGGAGTCTGCTTTATTGAAAGTGGGATAAAGATGAGAGACAGCAGTTCTGGTGTGACCGTTGGACTACCAAGTCATAGGTCTCGAGTTCGAACCCAAGGCACACACCTCTGACTTTTCGGATCCATATGCGTGAAAACATCGTGGATAAACCGGCCTGAGAGATATTTCTCGACGGCATGTGAAGCGAAGTCAGAAGCCCATGGACAGCTTTAAAACTCTGACAACAGGTTAGTCACTAACTACACGAAAAATATAGAAGCATTTTTGAATTTACTCGATGTGTACACCTATGGTTTCTAAAGATTGTCAATCTCGGAATGTAACTTTTCATAAACGCAAAAGTAACTAATTTCCATGACGTATAATTGTATATTATAGGTACGTACTAAACTTCCAGCGTTATACTTATTTATTTATTAATCAAGAACAATTTATATTGTGTTTGATACATTACATACATCATAATTAATTTAATATACATTCCGAAAGTGAACATGCAGCAATAATAATAATAAAAAATAAAACATGTTTACAAAAATCAATAATAATAATAAATAGTATTTTTTAACTTTTAAAATAGAAAATTTTGATATTAATATTAAATTACAGTTCGTCCAATGAGTACAAGTTTTTATCTAACAGAAATGCTTTGAGCTTAGCCATAAAAGAGCTGTGTTTAACAAAATTTTGTGTAAGCAATACCTACTCTTAATTATCACAGAAATGTGAATTTAAGTTAAAATAATTTAAATTTCCAACATTTTCAGTAAAATCTAGCTCAACCTAACGCTAACCAGGAAAAGTTAGGTCAATTACGAACATCACCGGACATAGAAAATTTTAACGATATTAACGTTAGCTTTACGGTACTTTTTAACGGTCTTTTTATATTTATTATTAATGAAACATTGAATGTGGGCAAACTCTATTTAAAGTTGGAAAATATCTCTACTTAGTTTTCTTACTCTTGTTATACACATAATTAAATACCCATCAAAAATATGTAATCATCACTATCAATATCTATATCTATACATAATATAAAATAAAGTCGGTTTTCGTGTCTGTCTGTGTTTCCGCGTTGTTCTTCTAAAATGTGCAACGGATTTTGATGTGGTTTTCACCATCATTTAGAGAATTTATTCCGGAAGGTTTATGTGTATTTTAAAATTACATAATATATAATAAATAAATTTGAATTTCATATTTTTTTTGTCAATTTGTAAAAACCTCGCAAAGCAGGGACGGTTCGCTGATCCGATCGGAATAAACCAAAATGAATTGCTGAATTAATGTGCCATTATCAATCTGCTTGGCAGATGCATTGCTGGTTGCAATACCTATACTACCTATGTTGTTTTACTAAGCCACTCCTGCGCGTGTTTTTACACAAAAACATCGCAACAAAGAGGCCATTTGTGTATGCAAACACGATATTTTGCTTGAAAGCAAATGTTTATATGTAAGGGTTTTTGTGTAATGTTTCGAAAAAACACGCGCAGTAGTGGCTTTAGTAGGACATAGGAGAACGCTGCTACTCAATCTATCATTGTGGCTGGTATTTGAAGACGACCCCTGAACTGTTTTTGAAGTGAAAACTTCTTTAGGCGCGTTGGGCATTTTTGAGATGGGACTAAACCATTGATTTCGCGACACTGTAACGACACCAGCTTTTGACCATTAAAAAGACATCAACGCGTTGATTACCGCGGTGCCGATTTTTTTCAAATTTTCACTTCTATCGGCACTCCCAGAGTGCCACTGCTTTTTTTCTCTCTAGCTTGAATTAAACAGCAGAATAAATACATCTAGTTTTCATTGTATATTTGCTGAATCATTGCGAAATTTCCACCACAATACTATGCCTAAACAATGATAATTCATTTTACCTTGCAAACAACAGTTTTATATCTATTGTGTTAAAAATTTCAGTTGGCATAAATGATTAGTATAATTATATCTGTGTCGTAACCTGTGACATATCAAAGTTACGTGGAATTATGCCATATTTATGTGAATTATGTGAGCCTTATTATGCCTGTGTTTATTTAAAGTTCAAGCTCTTGGCCCGGTTTGGAGAATAGAAAAGACAAATAATGCCTTGGTTTATAGGTTACGTCGGTTGTGTTGTCAAGACATTGTAAGTACATACGGCTATACATTCCGCTATACAAGCAAGCTTACATTTCCAGTATAAGCTAACCTCGCATTGTACGGAAATTCTATGCAATACGAGATCAGCATAAACTGCAAATGTATAGCTTGATGTGTAGCCGTGTGTACAGCACATCAAGCTACCCGAAACTGTAAAATTTTCCCAATCAACTTTGAACCTTAGACTTCAGCGATAAAGTTGAAAATCTATTAAATAAATTTGACAGATTGTAGTAGCTTGATGTGCTGGTGTCTGTACAAGAATGTCAAAAGTGGGGCCTATTTTGTGGTTGGGTTACTATACGAGTTTAAAAATTGGTAACTTCGCTACCCTTTAGCAAAAGTGCTCATCGTATTAGTAGTTCAGCAGCTTCAATATCATCAGGATTGTGCCGGAATATAGCTGTTCATCATGGACGTGTACGACAGCGACTGCCCTAACGTCAACTCTGTCATTAGAAGACAACCGCTGCGCAACCATCGATGCGTCGCTCTGCTAACTGTCACCAACCAGTGCCACTCTTATCCGACCTTTTGTGGTGATTCCACTAACGTCGCACTAAGGGTATTTGAGGTATAAAATCGGTCAAAACTATATTAGGGCCTATATCATGTCAGTGTATAATAAAAAAAACGTTTCATCATCATCATCAGCCTATAAATGTTCCCACTGCTGGGACACAGGCCTCCTCTCTGTGAGAGGGAGTGGGCCGTAATCCACCACGCGGGCCCAGTGCGGGTTGGTAGATGTCACATGTCTTCGAATTTTTGGTTCTAGGACATGCCGGTTTCCTCACGATGTTTTCCTTCACCGTTTGAAAAAAAAATTGGATTTATTAGTAAAAATACATTAAAAAACAAAACTAGACGGCTCCACTTGCTGCGCCATCATAACGCATAGGATTAGCTTTTAGTCCTTTATCATAGTCAAATAATTTCATAAGTAGAAAGAAGAGGTAGAGAGAAGTTATTCTTTAAAAGGCAAACTTAACTCAGAATTGTGTTTTCTAACAGTAAACCTTTGAGCAATAGAAATTTAAGTTATCATAGAGTTTCATTCTAACATAACATAACATCACGCCTTGTTTCTCCGAAGGGTTGGGCAGAGGTGTCCGTGTAGCAGGTACACCCACGTTTCGCCAGTTATGTTTAAGTCCCATGTAATAGGGGGGGAGCCTATTGCCATCAACCGAGCACAAATCCAGACTCCGAGCTGCTGCTGAGAAATTTCATTCATCATTTGAGAAAGATTTTATTATTGTTATTATAAGCCTGTGTTGTCCCACTGTAGGGCAAAGGCCTCCTTTCCCTTTTTCCACTTTTCTCGGTCTACTGCGATTGCGGGCCAATCCTTTAAGAAAGATTCCAGCTCATCCCACTATCTCTTTCTGGGCCTGCCGCGTAGTCGTTTCCTGCTATTTGAGATTTGGTTTCAGTTTGATTAAAAAAAATATAATTTCTATAAACGTAGCATATTAAAAATTAGCTCCAATTCTTTAGAATGGAAAGGCAGAGTTGCTGATTAAAAGTAAAAATGCCAATATTACGAGCATATCTCAGTTTTTAATAATGCGTTGCATCGAAGGGTTTTTCACGCCTTAGGAAATTTCTGTAGAGTTTTCTCATCATACACTCACCATGGGAAAATAAGTTTTCTATAATGTTGAATTCATAAAGGCAGTTTGCTTTTACAACGCATTTCGATATTCAATTAGGAAAATAAATATCTGGTTAGAATTATAAGAAAAACATACAGACGAGCATTTTGAGCTCATATTTAATAAGTAAATATTATGTCAGCTATTTTTCAAGGATACTCAATTGTTGTTATTCAAATCAACAAAATAGTGATGCTTCCGGAAACTGAAAATATTATTTTCAGCATTTGCTAACGTTATGTTCAAATAAATACCTAAGGCTAAGTAGGGGGGGGGTACGGGCTTGTGGCTAATTAATAACAACCGCACGGGTCAATCGATCAGGTTAAGCTACGCTTGCTGCGGTTGATTCGTGGATGGGTGACCATCTTTACACACCAAGACCCCTCCGTTCCTCGGAAAGCACGTTAAACCGTTGGTCCCGGCTGACATTTGTAGATCTTTGACAGTCGTTACAGGTAGTTAGAAGCCCAAAAATCTGACAACTAGTCTTACCAAGGGGTATCGTGTTACCTAGTAACTAGGTTGTGGAGGTCAGATAGGCAGTCGCTCCATGTAAAATATTGGTATTCAGCTGCATCCGGTTAGACTGGAAGCCGACCCCAACATAGTTGGGAAAAAGGCTAGGCAGATGATGATGTTCAAATAAATACCTACCTAACTAGATAATGTTATGTCAATACGTTAGTGGAATAAAATTGGTAGTTATTAAAGTTCACTATTTTTATAATATATACCTATATATGTTACGGCTAAAACCCGAAGTGCGGCTACACCTAGATTTAGCCGGCTATAACTAGGTGCGGTCGGTAGCAGTTAGTTAAACTTGCCTAAATGGACCCTGGCACTCGCCGGCCGCTGCCGCGGCACCGCTCGCTTCGCTCGCTCGGCTCGTGCGGTGTGTTATGTGGTCACAGTTCTAACCTAACCTAACCTACTCTTCAACCATTTTCATTTGCTACAACTAAATTTAACCAACTGCTACCGGCCGCACCTAGTTCTAGGCGGCTAAAACTAGGTGTAGCCGCATTTCGGGTTTTAGCCGTGACATATATATAAGATACCTATTATTCGATGTTTTGCATTAGAAAGAAAAAAAGCTGTCAATTGCGAGTCGAACTCGCACACGAAGGGTTCTACAACGTAGAATATTTAACACTAGCTTCCGCCCGCGTGATATCTCTATACATTATAGCTTATGTTACTCAGTCATAATAGAGCATTCTACTGATGAAAGATTTTTTAAATCGGTCCAGTAGTTTTTGAGTTTGAAAATGTTAAGTGTCCACCTATTATTTTTCAAAAGAAATAGCCCTGTGACGGATGGACGGATAACGGAGCCTTAGTAATAGGGTCTCGTTGGTACCCTTTGGATACAGAACCCTAAAAGTAAGAATAGTTTGAAAATATTCATAACTAACTCACTATCTCTAAAAAAATATGTTGTACATTTTTAACAAAAGAAAACACAGGGAACTATATCAAATCCTCTCACTACACTCTTAAAACTCTTTGCTAATGAATTTTCTGGAAAACATCAGCTTTTCAGACATTTTTCATTTAGAAAATTTGTCACACAGTGCAAAACTTTCAATGCATTAGTGTTTATATGAACTTGTATTATGGTCATGTGAAGTCTTCTCTTGAAGTTTAATTTAAAAGTTTTTGAAACATACCTATCCACACAGGGGTTCACTAACCGGTAAACTGTTATTTTTGTTGCTGTCACATGGACGGCTGTGTCTTTTTTATGTAGTTCATTCCTTTGCTTTTGTACATACCACAGTCTTATAATGTTCATAGATGTAGACTTACAGGATAGATACCTAAATGTTGGCAATATTTTTATGTATAATTTAACTTCACTAATAAGGCACTCAATAAAACTATGTATGGTGAAGTGAGGCGGGGGGCAGCGTTGACGAATGAGTGATGGAACGATGAGCGGCCTGCACTGCTCCCTCGTCTCGCCGCGCACATACCTAAGGCGTGGTACAGCGGTCCCGGTCAAACTATTGTAGTCTGTAGTTTCTGCCTACCGTCATGGGAAAAAGGCGTAATGGTGTATAAGTTGAAGCGGCTCTCGAAGGACCATACGCGGGAAAATAATTTATGTGGGGTGGAATATTAGCCGACACAGAATTGAGCTACACACAGGTATGAATAAGGAATAGGAATGGATGGACTTACTTGGGAATCTTCTGGACGAAACACGTTGTCTCAAGGACAGCTCTGGCTATCCTGGTGTTCACTGATTCAACTCACTGTGGTGCACTTATTGGGTATTTAAATGTCACAATTGTATCGGCCTTACAAATAGAGAGCTCGTGAATTTTGATATAAGATGGCGCGGACGGTGTGGAGCGCGCGCTGCGCGGTGTGCGCGCGGCGCGTGGGCGTTAGCGGTGAGCGGTCACTGACAAGTGTCCAAAATTTGAGAAGTAACCTCAAATCACAGGAGATGCGATTGGCTCTCGCTACAGCGGCAGCAGCCTCTGATTGGTGCGTGCGATGAGCGTCCGTTTCGTTCCGTTGTACGGGAATTGGGAAGGAAGGAATATAGCTCAAAACTGCGTTCGGATTATAATAAAAAAAACTAATTACTAAAACTTGCGCGAGCACGTTTGTTTATGCATTTATGTATGTATCTAGTCTGGTTCTAGGTTCATAAAGTCACTTTAAGTTTCTATGGTAGTTTATTTAAGTCAATCAAGAATCATTAGTCATTTCTCACAGTAACACTACAGTGCTGAAGATCTACCACCTGGACATGAGTTGCCTTGGGTAACCTGGAAATCTTTAAACAAACTCCGGACCCAGGTTGGCCGAAGCAAGGAGAATCTGTTCAGGTGGAGATTCATAGACGACTTCGCTTTGGAGTGTAAATGTGCTGATCTATAAACAATGGGACATTTAATGTCATGTGCTGCGTGTCTTGTCAGCTGCATGTTACAGGAACTGATAGACTATAGTGATGGCGCCAAACATGTAGCTGAATTCTGGGCCGAGTGCATTTAGTTGCCATCGGCACGCTAAGCAGGAGACTTCATTAAGGGGGAAGCGTCAGGGTAGCCCGCGAAATACAAACTTTACGTTTTTTGCATTTTGTAGGTCAGTGTCAGGTTTTATGTTGATTAAAATATGATTCGCGGTCGTAGCAAATATAGTTTTACTCAATTATAATCATTACAATCAGCAATAGTGATTAAGAAGAAGATAAAGGTGTCAAATGTCATGATTTCATGAAATCATGACATTTGACACCTTTGCTAACTTATGCAGTTGTATTGCTGATTGTAATGATTATAATTGAGTAAAGCCATATTTGTTACGACCGCGAATCATATTTTAATCAACACAAAACCTGACACTGACCTGCAAAATGCAAAAAACGTAAAAAATGTATTTCGCGGGCTACCCTGACGCTTCCCCCTTAAGATATTGTTTTTATAAGTCATGCCAGTCACTGCTAAAATAGTGAAAACATGAAAAATAAGATACTGCTAAGTCGTCCACATTCATCAATAACATCTATCTCTCAATATCTAACCAAACTCTCCTGGTAAAGATAAATTTTACTTCAAAAACTGATAACAGATAAAAACAGATGTAGGTATTTATCTCCAAAGATACAGAGATTTTTGTAGAGAAGTCTATCCATACCCTCCATATTAATATTATCACAAACGCGTAAGTACTCTGTCTATCTGTCACTTTTTCACTTCTTAGCGGATGAACGGATTTCGATGAAATTTGGCACGTTTTATCTCGGTAGTACGTTCCCATGGACTAATTTCCGACCTCCACGAGGGCAAAACCGCAGGCAAAAGCTAGTACGGAAATATAGGAGTAATTTTAAGTTCAGATATTTTATGAAGAGACACGAAAGTAATTTGAGAACAAAGGAGTTTGGTGCCAAAGGTCAGCCTCCTTTTGTTTCGGAGCTGTGAAGCACAAAAAAGAAACGAATTATCTTGAAAATATGGGCCTGTTCACACGTACATACATCAAGCTATATATACATTTCCAGTATAAGCTGACGTCGCATTGTACGGAACTCCTATACAATGCGAGATCAGCATAAACTGGATATGTATGCTTGATGTGTAGCCGTGTGTACCACAACCACACCACATCGCAGCGACAAAATGTGGGCAAGCAGTGGTTACGTGTGAATAGTGTCGCTACTACTTCTTGCAGTTGCCTTGTGGTAGCGTTGTCGCTAGTAGTTGCTATGTGGTTACGTTGTGGCTAGTGTTTGCAGACAGATAGATCGTTGTGTCTACGACATGGCCTTGATGTGGTCGGTATCGCCCGCACGGTTGATTTTGACGGTCAAATGTGGTCCGTGTGAATAAACTATTCCTTTATTTATTCACATAAGCGCCCGACCACGTGTTATCGTTGTGGTGTGACACAAACAGACAGTTGTAATGGAGGTTTCAGGTTCTGAAGTTTTAACGAAATTCTACCAGAGTCATCATCTGCCTAGCCTTTTCCCAACTATGTTGGGGTCGGCTTCCAGTCTAACCGGATGCAGCTGAATACCAGTATTTTACATGGAGCGACTGCCTATCTGACCTCCACAACCTAGTGACTAGGTAACACGATACCCCTTGGTAAGACTGGTTGTCAGACTTTTGGGCTTCTAACTACCTGTAACGACTGTCAAAGATCTACAAATGACAGCCGGGACCAACGGCTTAACGTGCTTTCCGAGGCACGGAGGGGACTTGGTATATAAAGATGGTCACCCATCCACGGACCAACCGCGGCAAGCGTAGCTTAACTTGATCGATCGACCCTGCCAGAGTACCAGAGTAGATAGATAAATTTGACGTAGACCTATTTGACATGGTTTGGGTTTGTGGTCGTGGTGGGTCAGGTTAGTAGAAAAGACTTCCGTTGAGAGTTGAACTTTATAATAAGCCATACATTTTTCAACATAACTTGCCCATATCCTAACAAGCAAGTCTCTTGCAAGGCCTGTCATAACTGTGAGGCTGCCACGTTAGTGGCAGTCCGTTACAGAGGTCTGCTAGGACTGAGGAGTTCGTACACCGTCGCTATAAAATTTTTTAACCGACTTCAAAAAAAGGAGAAGGTTCTCAATTTGACAGTATTTTTTTTTATGTTTGTTACCTCAGAACTTTCGACTGGGTGAACCGATTTTGATGATTCTTTTTTTGATTCGGCAAAAAATCAAAAAATCTAAACCAAAGACACTGACTTCCGAAATTAAAGTTATTTTTGGGTTTAAAGAACTTTATTTCTCATAAGAACTTAAAAACTATTAGTTCGCTTATAATGAGATACAAAGTGATTTTATATAGTACTATTAACATTAGTTAGTTACCTCTAGGGTGTTGGAGACATTATATTATTATTTTTCACTTTTAAGTGTTTTTTTGGAAGTCTTTTTTTTGTGAAAAGTTTTTATTTAGTGATACCAACCCTTAAATACTCAGCATTTCATTGGTGTCCTAGATGGAGCTACCATTCTTCTCCATAGAAAACTACATTTTGGAATGAGCAATTCGATTCTGATATAAATCATAATATAAAAATCACTGAAAGTTTACCTATCAAAAGTTAATCACCACGCTTATCAGCAGTTGGTGGTTATGTTATCGTCATGACGTATAACCGCCACGGTTATGATATTTTTAGCTGGGAACTTTTATAACACAATATAAAATGTGCTAGGTACTACATATTTATGTTGAATTTTTAGCGAGAAAATATACCAGAATCTATATCTTCATAAAACCCTAAAAAGATACCAGCACATCGACACACGACTATTCCGATATTCGATACATTATTTCAGTGCGGTCGAGAATCGATTCTCGATACATTTCGTCTGAGGACCGTCTCGAGAATTCTGGGCCAAGAAGATACTTGAAATGCTCTCACCATAATGCCGTTTTCACTGTCATACAACTGTGAACATCTAAACAATATCCAATAACCATTGTCTATGCTTAGTTTAACGTGTACTTAGTACTTATGCTTGTTCTACGTATCTGGAGCATAGAGAATTGTGGTCTATTGATGTTTACTTAGCCTCTTGTTGAAAGAGCTTAGAAAGATATTATTATTCATGCGTTTCTGAGTATTGCATTAAATGGCTTTGCTAAGTAAATAGTCTCTTTACTTAGAAGTTGCGCTGCAAGCTCGAAGTCAGCTGAGAGGTTCCTTTGTACGCAAATAGTACATCCAATAATGTTGCTACAACTTACAAAAACCACTTATAACTTCATCAGTAATCCCTGTAAGTTTCTAGGAGGAACAAAAGTAAGCATGCAGTTTACAAATATCTATGAAAAAGTTTCGTGACTGACTGACAGACGAAGAAAGAAACCTGAAGTTTGGAAGTTTGTTTCTTTGTAAGGTGCACGAAGAATGGTATTTTCGAAAAACAACTCCTAGGTATGCCTAGAGGAGAAAGGTGTGTGTACTGTGAGGACTTATCATTGGAATTCAACCTCACACATTATGCAGGCTGGCAAGAACACTATGGTATCCGAACATTCGAACGTTATATATTTAAATTTGGATTTTCGTATGGTGTGCATTTGTCAATGTAAGAAAAAACTAGTTTAGCCCCTGGCGTCGTCGGTCGCGAAATATTGTCCTTTGCATTGTATTATTGATTTAATTATAGTCTGTTTCTTCAAAAGTCTTTAATTTATCACACTATACACGATCCCGAGTGCCGCAGCCAAGCGAGTTGTTTACAGTACCTACATTTTTGTGGAAAAAAACTATTTATTTAGACTATTTCTGAAACCCTAAATATCGATACCCGAAGAGCTCGTCGTGGCTCAGTAATAATAGCCGCATGGGTCGATTTATTAGGTCAAGCTATGCTTGCCGGGGTTTGTCCGTGGATGGGTGACCATCTTTACAGTCGAGACTCCTCCCCGGCTGTCATTCGTGGATCTTTGACTACGGGTCGTCAGGAACCCGAAAGTCTGACAACCAGTCTTACCAAGGGGTATCGTATTACCCAGTAACTGGGTTGTGGAGGTCAGATAGGCAGTCGCTTCATGTAAAATACTGATATCCAGCTGCATCTGGTTAGACTGGAAGCCGACCCCAACGTAGTTGGGAAAAGGTTAGGCAGATTGATTGATTTCTGAAACCCTGAAAAGGCAAGCAAATGATAAAAAGGTATTTATTGATTTTGAATGCATTCCATTGCCATTTCAAATGTCCTCTGAAAGCAATACCTACCCCTAATACTTCGAATTGCAAAGCACTAATGAAACGCGGCAGCATTACCGGTTATATGTCAAAGCGAATCAGAGTCAAAGCTATGTGCAACTTCAAATTACCAAAGCACATTCCATGTTTGTATTTCCATCTATCTATCGCATCGGTCATCTGAAGCCCATTGTTTGTCGTGTTACCTTCACAAATACCAAACTAATTGAAAGATCACCAGTTCACAGTCCATTCAAAAGGCTTTTCGTATTTGCTGATCTGCAATTAACCAGCCCATACGTCAACGTCATAATGATAATTTAATGAAAATTAATGGGTTCAACTAAATTATGTAAATTAATTAATTATAATTGCACAGTGCGTTGATGGTCTGCAGTAAATAAAATGGTTATCGGTGACGTCAAGCAGCATTACGGTGTTCAGGTTTGAAAAATATGGATGCCTGTGAAAGTATAAGCACATGGAATATTTCTGTCTTCAACATTGCCAACAAGTTGGCAAATCCCTTGTTGTAAATGACTCTAGACCATTTTACCTAAACTTTCTATCATAAATAGTAAAATAAAAATGTTTATTTCAATTACAAAAAGCATTTAGATACAATATAATTGGAGATCACCTTTTAAGAAAGGAATTGCTTGTGTTAGGAGACTCCGCGCTTCCACTTATTATTAACTTATGCAATTGAATGTAGATAATGGAAACATGCAGAAAAATAAAATAAATGGGTAGCTTAAAAATAAACAAAAATGAAAGAGTGAATGATTTGTAAATGAGTGAGCGTTATGCATAGAAAAGGGCCAAGTCGCGCGTTTACGTGTGATTATGTGTGGGTATGGGTGAGAGTGTGAAGAGTGAGGGTAGTGTGTGAGTTATAATTAGCAAATTTAACTATCCAATCTTATCCTTTAAAATATCAGGTTTGCTATGGGCCTCCAACCTAATTGCGTAACACACAATCAGTCACAATCTAAATAATTTTGAAGGATATTGCTAATCAATTGCTTCATATGTTCGAAAAATTTGTCTGCTCAACAACGTAAATAACGCAATGAATGTTGTTGAACTGTCAAAATGAAAGCCTGAAAGCCATTGCTACTGTAACTGTAACTTTCGTAATTACCCCGCTGCTTGCCAATCATTTATGATAAAAAAATAAGAATTCTCAAAGCTAGGAAATATGTGGGTAGAGTTTTCCTATTTTCTTTATGTCCTTCGGGTATCATCGGATTTCCGAATACAAATGAATGCTAATTTCCATGTCTATCAATTATTAGATTTATCATGTATAGTGATTTGAATTCAGAACTAAGTACTTTATTGTTGTTTTATTTTGATTTCCGTGTGAACTATATAGAGCTGTAAAACTATTTTCGTGCCTGCGACTTTAGCAGCTTTCCTTCCATTTTTAAAATAAATTACAAAGAGTATTAACAACTCTATATACTTCCAAGACGATTGAGAGCGTCCGGTCTGCACCAAGTGCAAAGGGCAACTGATAGAAATCCGACAACTGACTCACTGACGAAACACAAGGTTTGCCGAGCATAGTTTCTCTGTACTTATACAGCATGTATCAGAATGGTGTGGTCATATTTAAGGATACAGTAGTACAGAATACATACCATCAACTAAACAACAAAGAAACTGAACAAGTTTCTCTATGGGATTAACATCGTCTTCGCGAAAAAATAATTAATCAGGCGTCCCATTCATTTGGATCGAGTAGGTAATGAAGTTTTGTATACATTTTTCGCGTTTATTTAGTTGATAAAGAAGATGTTTCACTCTAGGTATTCTTCTTCTTTTTCGTGACAAACCTTTTTTTTTTTGGGTGGGAAATTATCAAATAACTTCTCCCGCTCTGGGTGGAGCGGAAGGGCGTGTCAGACTCTTACTGACTAAAACCCACCCGTGTTCCTTCAGTTGCCATGTTGCCGGGGGGCCACGATTTCCCTATCGGCCCATATTCGCAGCCCCGGCGTTAGTGACTAACCTGATGTCAGAGTTGTTATGCCGCCCATGGGCTCTGACTTGGCTTCACATGCCGTCGAGAAATATGTCTCAGCCAGTCTCTGCCGGGGTTGCGAAGAAGTCCGAAAGCGATATCGTGGCCTGCCGGGGGCCACTGGCATTTCATATGGCTATTGAACGAACACGGGTGGGTTTTAGTCAGTTAGAGTCTGACACGCCCTCCCGCTGCCCAGAGCGGGAGAAGTTATTTGAAAATTTACCAACCAAAAAAAAGGGGTTTGACGCATTTGGTGCACATCTCAACTTGTACACCATGCTCAAATGGTGAACTTAGCAACTGGTGCACTTCTCATATGGCACACTTCGCAACTGGTGCACTTCTCAATTGGTGCACTTCGCAAAAGGAGCACTTTTTAAGATGAGTGGAGATTTGGAAAAATTATCTAATAATGAAAGAATCTTTGGTTTTGTGTAGGTAATTTTCTTAAAAATATAATCTACAATTTTTTTTTAAATTAACTCTACATAATCACTATAACATTTTTAATTTTTCAAAAATAAAAAAGAAGTCACTCGGAAATAATAAAAATATAATTATGTAAGAAAAAATTAGATTTACATCAAAAAGTTATCACAATAAAGACATGATATAATATCATATTATATCAATAACCTTTATAATATTATAATTTAACTGTACTTCTTTTAGTTTCTTTCATTTTTAGACAATTTTTCCAAATCTCCACTTATCTTAAAAAGTGCCCCTTTTGCGAATTGCACCAATTAAGAAGTGCACCAGTTGCGAAGTGTGCCATATGAGAAGTGCACCAGTTGCTAAGTTCACCATTTGAGCATGGTGTACAAGTTGAGATGTGCACCAAATGCGTCAAACCCAAAAAAAGGCGTGCCGGTTTCCTCACGATGTTTCCCTTCACCGTTTTTGAAGCAAGTGACGAATAAACAATACTACAACTACAGGTATTATTGGTACAATAGTTTTCTTATTCGAGTGATTTCGATGTCTAACAAAAAATAAGTACATATCTTGTTTCAGAGTTGTCTTTCACGGAGTTTCACGCGTGTCTTCTCGGGGTTTTTCCTTTTTCGAAACTTTCGTGATCATTAAGGAAATCTCGGAGTTGTGTAGTAATTGGATTTATTCTGGGGCAAAGATGTACTTAACTCTGTGTTATTTAAGTGTTATCCTCGTATTTACAAACGTCAATTAATACAACTCTCTAAGTTCAATTTACTCCATTGTAAAACTATTTCGTGAAATCTTACAGTTGAGGTCAATTCTAACTTAAGAAGTTGTATTTTCCGTGGATTTTCTTGCCTGTTCTTCTCCATGGGTACCTATTACTCTTTGAAATGGACAACTAGCTTTATATTTTTGACTGACCGGCTCCTTGACAGTTCTAAAGTGCCTGTAAATGGTTTAATTGAAATAAATGCTTTGAGTTTAAGTTTGAATTCATAATTTTAATGATTTTAACATGCCTGATGATGGACGGCAGCGGCGGCGCTGAGGTCTTGGTCGAGGATTTGGGGGAGGCCTTTGCTCAGCAGTGGGACAGAGTAGGCTAAAGAAAAAAAAAAATGATTTGAACTCTGTAATTTACATATTTTAATCAACATACAACCTACCACAGAACTACAAGTCACAAAACCTAAAAAAAACAGCGGCACTCCGGGAGTGCCGACAGAAGTGAAAACTTGAAAAAAAATCGGCATCGCGGTAATCAACGCGTTGATGTCTTTTACTCCACGGTGTCGGAAAAAATGCGTTACAGTATCGCGAAATCAATGGTTTAGTCCCATCTCAAAAATGCCCAATGCGCCTACAGAAGTTTTCACTTCAAAAAATGAATTTCTTAAGAGAACCTCGTATTTTTTTATTCTTACTACTAGCGACCAAAGACTTAAGCTTATTGGTAGACATTTTTAGTTGATGAAGATTAGCTGAAGATGCATAACGCTTTTGACGTCACGACCACGCGTCAACGTGGCGAAGTCACTGACTCACATAATCTGCACTACTGTTTATATAACTTTTACTTTAACTGTCCTTATAATCATGATAACTCGCTCAAATCAATAGTAACTGTGTGCTTTTCTGAGTTTTTGGAAAAAGCTTCAAATAATCCCACCTTTTTACTTCAAAAGGCAAAAACGGAAACCTTAAGGGATCACTTCGTTGTCCGTCCGTCAGTCTGTCACGAGCCCTTTTCTCAAGAGCGGAAATTAATATCAAATACGTAGGTCTACGGTTCTTTGGAGCTGTAAAAAAAATCAAGCTTCTAAGGCACCGCAATAATAATACGGGCATTTATGCGACATATTTTGATACTCGCAAATAAATCAAAACCTGTAGGAAACTTCCCGTTGACCTAGAATCATGAAAATTGGCAAGAAGCAAGGTAAAGGAAAAAGCAGCACAAGTAAAGGAAAAAGTCCGAAAATTTATGATTTCAAGTTTTATCACTTTTTTTGCGGTTAAAACCTTACATTTACAGTTACTGGAGAATTAACCGTGACGTATATCGATGAATGGGAGACATTTTATGTTTTTTAACTACAATGTTAAGTTTGTTCTTGGGATAAATTCATCCCAACTACGGAACCCTTAATGAAGGGACCGAGTGAACCGACCAAGTGCATATCAGATTACGCACAATGGTGCGTAATCTGACATGCACTTGGTCGGTTTTTAAACATATATGTCGGATCCGGTCATTAGTACGGACACGAAACGAATCGCAAGCGGGCCACTGGCGACAACAAGTGATCTACCCACACCAAAAAGCGCGCTTCTACAGAGTCGTGATGTTTTAAGGCCACGGCGAGGAGGGATTCAGCCTCTGATTGTATCGAAGATAAGACATCGCGGAACTGTTCTCGATTCGTGGTGCTCAGTTATTGTGTTAATTGTAATTTGTGATCATTGTGTTAATTTGTGATTTTAATAAACGCCGTCGCACCCAGTGTGTGTATAATTTAGCTAGTGTGATTAATTTGATAGTTAATTATAATATGATCTGAACTGCAAACGGTTTTTCTATTGCGCATTAACCAACACTACCCACAGTACGCCCACAGTAGTTAACATATGCCTGATAATAACGAAAGAGTCACATACCCGTCTCCGACATATATTTTACAAAACTTTTTAGCTTTATAACAGAACTTCAAAAGCCGTCTTCAATTCTTCACATTGCATCTTATCATTTCAAATCTTTTGAGACAGGTGCGCTTAAGTTTAAGACGAGCCATTCTCATACAAAAGGCGGATTATTTCGCGAGAAGATTAGTATTCTATTCAACCAAGTTAAGTCAGGGAAATTAATTGTTAAGCAAATTGACTAACAACGTAAATTGTTAGTGTATTCAAATTACAACTGTCATTCTTTAACAGTTGTATGAAATGGCTATAACACGGCAAATTGACGTAGGGTGTCAATTTACTTAACGAATAATTAGCCTGACTGTACAACAATTTCTATAAATACCCGCATTGTGCTAAGATTTTAAGGTTAACGACCACTAACACGTGAAATATATTAATGTTTTGATATAAATGTAAATAAAGAAAACCTAAGGCATAACCTTTATTAATGGCTGGTCCCGAATCAATCTTGTCTTTGGAACAATTCAAGAGAAAATTTCGAAGGAATATTGATTCAAGTTATGAAGATGAATTGATGCCTTAAAATGTTACAATAAAATTCCTCCCCACACACTTCAACTGATTTCACATGCTGACATTCAAATTTTGTATAAAACGCACACTATGCAGCCAGGCATACCTATTATAAGTTGGGGGATTACATCGCTGATTAAAATGCTTGGCTCAATGCTAGTCCTGCTCCACAACCACAACTAATTGATTAACATTTGCAAATACTGTTGGAGCTGCTGAAGGTTGTTAGACCATTTTTGCATTGTATAAACTCAATCTCCTTTGTATTATATAATTGCATAGCACAGGTGTGAGCACTATGTACTAAAGAGCTACCATTTACCGGGTAATATGTCTTTCATTGAATTGAATGTACCCTGGCTGCTGTGAGTGAGTAGGTATGTTATGCTCACTCAGATGTCTCGCTGATGGTGGTGCGTGTGTTGGATCATTTAGCTCCCTTCAAAATGGTTGAGCTGAATGGTGCTAATCTATGCGTCATGTTCGTGAACGGGCGCCGTCAGTTGGGACTGGTAATCTCTTAGCTGCCATGACTTATTTTAATTTATTTTAATTGTTCTTTGTTTTATCTTTTTATTACATACGCTATCGCTTCTAACGTGCACGTCTCTCTACATTGTTCTCACATATATACCTTCAACATTAATGATTATTTGTAATATTGCTATGGGTTAATACCTGAAATAAAATGAATAAAAAAAAAAAAAAATGATGTAACCAATATTTTGTTTTATAAGAGTGTCCGAGGAGTTTCTTGCTCGTCCTTCTCCATAGGTATCTACTACGCTTTGGAATGGGCAACTAGCTTCATACTTCTGACTGACCGAAACCTTGACAGTTCCAAAGTGCCTGTAAATGGTTTAATTGAAATAAATGCTTTGAGTTTGAGTTTGAATGCTTTGAGTTTGAGTTTGCCTTTTATGAAAGTGTTTTAGTCAATATCATTTTATCCCTAAAATCACGGTCTCTGACAATTCTGCCTTCTGGAAAGATTCCAATAAACATCGCGGTGGTCGAAATATTTTGTTGTTGTTAGCCCATCTTTTTACCCGACTGCCCAAGAAGGAGGGTAATGTTTTTCGATAGTATGTATGTATGTCTATTTCCTTTAGCACGCTCTATAGCCTAAACGCCTTAATGGATTTTAACATATAAGGTGTAGTTAGATTCGTCTTAATTGTGGTAGTGACGTAGATGGACAAACCCATAACCTGAAATATGGTGTATTTTTTGTTTTTCGCCTGCCATACCTTACAAAAAACAAATTACAATGCATATTTTTCTCTTTTCAGTTTAGTTTTTTACAGACGGTTTTTGAAGTGAAAACTTCTTTAGACGCGTTGGGCATTTTTGAGATCGGAAAAACAATTGAACTCGCGACACCATTACCGACACCTCATTTTTGTAAACGCGATTGTTTATTTATATTACGTTACGGATCAACGTACAATGCGAGTATTTTTACTTTAAAGGTTTTGGTAGTTAAATTTTTTTGTAAACGCGATTGTGCTCTTTATTTAGATAAAGTTACGGACCAATGTTCTAAACAAGTATTTTTCTTTCACCAAGACGATCTTGTTCAAGTTTTCACTTCTGTCGGCACTCCCGGAGTGCCACTGTTTTTTAGTTTTTATTATAAGGATCTAAAGGCAATACTAGAATACGACTAGTGCATGTTGCTGATTGGCTTAACTGATACAGGAGAAAAAGAAAATAAAGATCATGGTAGTTGTTATTCGCATTCAATTTTAATACCCACGCCACGTTTGCTTTTTAAATGACTTCAAAAAAGGAGGAGGTATTATGCTGCCCCCGATAGAAAAAAAGACGCATCTAAATTTTTTTCAGATTTGAGTTATATATGCGCCTTTTTTTCTGATTCCGGCAATGTATATAACTCAAATCTGGAAAAAAATTTAGATGCGTCTTTTTTTCTATCGGGGGCAGTATGTTCGTCTGTATGTTTTTTTTTATGTCTATCTATCTGCCTAGCCTTTTTCCAACTATGTTGGGGTCGGCTTCCAGTCTAACCGGATGCAGCTGAATACCAGTATTTTACATGGAGCGACTGCCTATCTGACCTCCACAACTCAGTAACTGGGTAATACGATACCCCTTGGAAGACTGGTTGTCAGACTTTCGGGCTTCTGACGATCAGTAACGACTGTCAAAGATCCAGGAATGACAGCCGGGAGAGGCACGGAGGAGTCTCGGTATGGAAAGATGGTCACCCATCCACGGACCAACCCCGGCAATCGTAGCTTAACCTGTCGGATCGACCCGTGCGGCTGTTACTATTTAGCCACGACCTCCTCATGTTTTTTTATGTAACAATCATTTAAAAAAATCATACTCATTGATATTTTCATCAATTACGAACCCATTTTGAAAATTCTCATTATCATTTGGTAAAAGAAGCTTACGCGGTGGTCTCATATGTTTGTATTTTATTAAGTTTGCTTTAGACTCAAGAACTCAAGAACTATCTTGAGTTAGCTTCAATAATACATATTTAATCCAGTTTTCCAATGTCGATGATGTTATAATACTTCCTGTCACTGTTGTTTACATAGTAAGTAGTGGTATTCGAATTTGTCTGGAGTAGATATGACAGCTAAAAAGTGAAAAAAAAAACAACCGACTTTCTATTATTATTTTTTAAGTTTTTTTTTAAATAATTTTTCTTTACCATGGTGGAGCCACCTGCTACGTTTTGTAGAACCAGAATGTAAAACAGCCGCTCAGTCAAATCCATTATTTCTTTGAAGCGTCAAACTAAGCTCCCAACTCGTTCAAATTTGCATTCACTATTCCTCGCTCTGAAGACATAGAAGTAAAGTTTCCCTGCTTTAACTTTCAGTGAGAAATAAACTTTAGAATAATCGAAACCGCCAACAGACTGGCTTAGTAATTATGGAGAGAATTGTGGAAAGATGGTTGTTTGAACAGTCGTTTTTAGGGTTCCGTAGTAAACAAGGAACCCTTATAGTTTCGTCATGTCCGTCTGTCTGTCTGTCTATCTGTCTGTCTGTCTGGCTGTCTGTCTGTCTGTCCGCGGTCTACCTCCGAGACCCTTAGTACTAGAAAGTTGTAATTTGGCATAGGTATACATATTAATTACGCCGACAAAGTGGTAAAACAAAATTATGAAAAATATTTTTTTTTAGGGTACCTCTCATACACGTAAAGTGGTGATGTTTTTTTTTTATTTTTTTAACCCATAGTGAGGGATATCATTGGAAAGGTCCTTCAAAAAAATTGTGAGTTTGTGAAAACCATTTTTAACCGACTTCCAAAAAGGAGGTTTTGTTTTTTTTTTTTTATGTATGTCCACCGATTTCTCCGTCAATTGTGGACCGATTTTGAAAATTCTTTTTTTGTTTGAAAGGGTGTGCTCTCGAATTGGTCCCATATAAATTTTATTAACTTTGCTTGGATAGTTTTTGAGTTAGCTACAAAATACGTATTTTTTTCCCACTTAGTATGTAGATGATCTGATAAGTTTCTGTCACTGGTAGCAGGTAGTGGTATTCGAATGTGTGTGGGGTAGGTACCACAACTAAAAAGTGAAAAATAAAAACTTTTTACAAAAATAAACAATCGAGTTCCAAAAAAAAACATTAAAAAGTGAAAAATAACTTTAATTTCGGAAGTCGGTGGCAAAAAACGAAAATACAAAACCCAAGACACCGACTTCCGAAATTAAAGTTATTTTTCACTTTTTAATGTTTTTTTTTGGAAGTCGGTTGTTTTTTTTTGTAAAAAGTTTTTTTGGATTCAGGGATCCGTTTGGGAAATATTAAGCTTTAAAGTGCTAATTTTTGTTAGAGTCAAGTGTCCCCCCCCCTGCCGGCTAAATGGTTGGTTTTGGGTGTGTGAAAAAAATCACAACAGTAGTTTATATAACGAAATTAAAAGGGAAACTATCACAGCTAAGTTGGCTTTACAAGTTAACGAGTAATAATCGACCAACTTAACTTTGCAGTTGCAAAAACATGTTTTCCCATACATTCCGTATGGGAGAACATATTTTTCAACTACAAAGTTAAGTTTGTTTTTGGGATAAATTCATCCCAACTACGGAACCCTTCATTGTGCTTGGTCCGATACGCACTTGGCCGGTTTTTTAAACTGTATGGTGGTTTATTAATTCAGAATTGAAACTATGTTAAAAAAAATAACGATATAGTATCGTAACTTAACTAAAACTATTAATAAACTAAAATATGGCACCGAAAAATTCATCCGCATCACTGTCGACTGGTAATGTATCCAGGCGGCATTGTCAAGTTGAATGGCAATGCTTAGCCTCTGGCCAAGGTAAAAGCTTGCGTCACAGGAGGTTTCAACCAGTCGTTTAGAGATTTCCTTAAAGAGACCATGAACGGCTCGAAAATATAATAGGGATAATGCCTAGGTAAAAAAAATTAAATTCTATTTAGTCCGTCTTTCAGATAATAAAAAAAATTAGACACGTATTTTTTGCTTTATCATATGAATAAAAAATGACTTAGGTAACACGCATTAAAGTTTGGAAGTGGGGTCTCGCTACGCCACAACTCAGTATAAAATCTAGCAAAGCGTGACGTTATGCCACATTTTAACTCAATGTATCGCCGTAATCTTTTGATTACGTCAAAAAAGAAAAAATTAGTGTCCAATATTTTTTATTAATCTACCTGACCAAAAAAAAAAACATTTTGGACACAGGCCTATTACCAATAAGGTACTTCATACAATTGACTACTTACACTTTTTTTTTTTTTTTTTTTAATTTGGGACTTTTATAATCGCAATGCGTATGACAGTCCCATCATACCCTAAACAAATAGTAACAAATCACATTGCTATGGATTACATTTGGGCCATAAACCTGAACAGACTCTTCGCATCATCACCATTTGGTTGAGATAGAATTTTATGAAATGTGCCTAAATCAAGTCGGTTCAACCTCAAGGCCCCAAACACATCATTTCTATCAGACTCATATCGAACACAGTCCATCAATAAGTGATGTAAGTCTTCCACAACTCCACACAATTAGGCGAGTTAATTTTTTTCATCATGAATGCAAACTTATTACATGGAATGTGTCCAGATCTGAGTCTATGAGCTGTAACAACCAATTTCCTACTTAAATTACTATTGATAAACCAGGGCACACGAAAAGGCTGACCCTGCATGGTTTTATACCAGATTCCTTTTTCCAATGACCGTTTATCAAAATACTCCTTCCAATTACTGTAACACTTATTTTTGACTACTTACACTTGAGGTTTTCCACAGCCCCTTAAAACATTGGTGGTTCATTATTTGTAGCCCAGGATTAGGCGATTTCCTCTTTTTTAGAGGTTGAGAGAAGTGGTAGCAGCATTCATGTCCTTATTTTAACATGCTAAGATCAACAAACTACCAACCCTCAAGAATGGCATGATTACTGCCATAAACTCTAAATTGGAACTCCTTAATTGATATTTAGTAAACATAATTATGTCCACTTAATTAATCGCAGTTTACTGCTAGACAAAAACTTTTTTCAAAATGCAACACAATATCCAGTTTCCGCCTATAGTATCCAGACCCCGCCGCTTCCTTCATCAGATTTCAAGCTGCTATAATAAAAACACACATATTTTGTCACAAATACACTAAGAAGTTACACAAACCCCTCTCTTACAACAAGTCACAGTAATATTAACAGTTTCATTTAAAATATCCCCTTAATATTCTTACTTATATAAACAGCCATTACCCCAATTTCCTTACCTACCACTGGAGTGTTAGTCTAAAATTAAACCAAAACACACATTAATACACCCACAAAGATTCCCCGGGGATATTTTAGGGTAAAATTGCCAAACACCATGGCAAATGTATACAGGGGAAGCCGTAAGCCTCAGCCGCTTAACTTTGGCAAATAAGATTTTTCTGGCAGTTTCGTTTTGGTAAATATTTGTGAAGCAGCGTTTTTTGTTTATTTTATCGGTTTTTTTTTGTTGGTAATTTGTTTGAAAGGTATTTGTTTATTTGATGATGTGGATTTATTTGGTTCAATTTATTTAAATCGTGTGGGAAAGTCGGTCTCTATACTCTTTTTCTTCGTTGTTTTTTTAGTCTTGTAATTTTCACAAGGAATAGAAATTTTATGATGATACGAAAAATAGGTTAAAATTATCAAACTTATAATAGAAATAATAGAAGTCTTGCAAATGTGCTGATCATTTTTCACAAATGATTACTTATACCTTGCATTCAGTTGCGAAATGATTGCACAATATTTTTCAATCACTTTGATAACCATTTCATAAAACTGAGGGTTTGGGTTGGCCCTTTGTAACTTGTATATTTTAACTAAACTCAGGGTCGTTTTCATACGAAAACTTCCCTTCAGACCCTATATGGGGGAGGAAACGACATCAAAGTTAGTTTGGGGGCTTTTTACCATAATTGACAAGGCTATTTTTATAGCCGTCACTCCCTTCCTTAGGGGTGGAAAACTACCTCTATTAACAATAATTACCTTCAGAAATGAAAGCAAAATTATGCAGTAGCTGCTTGTTCATATCCTGTTGGTATTTACATGGGTTAATTGGATGAACTGATTTATATTTAATTAATTGTTATTATGTTATGTTTGTTTACTGTAGTTGTGAGTATTTGCTTGATTTACAAACGACACTTCATGACGTATTCGTCGTCTTTCTAACGCTAAACACAACTTTAAAGTTATAGTGTCATAACTTAAAATTGAGTAGCGTTTGAGAATTCAACGTTTCTATTTTTAGCTATTTATTCCTTTCAAAGAACATGTAACATCTATAGTTATAAAAGACGAGGCGTCGGTCCTGTACGCTGCGTTTTGGGCGCTCAATAAAATTTAATGAATTTCTATGTAAGGAATTACTTGACGCACGCCCTTGGACGGCAGCGCTTGAAATTCGTTACATAGAAATTCATGAAATTTTATTGAGCGCCCAAAACGCAGATAACTAAAGCCTTAACGTGGCTAAGGCATAGATGATCAAGCATGTTTAACATTCAACATTAATCAAAACAATCTATCATTGGTTAAACGAAAACTCTCTTGGGATGGAAAATCGATCCCTATACATACTCTAGACATTGTTCTCAGTACAACGAAAGAAAAAAACCGAATGCTGGAGATTTCTAGTACTTATGTTTACATCAAGGAATTCCTAAAGTTAATTGAATGCACTTACTTTTTCAGTACCACAAAAACAACTTATCTGCTAATCAAAACAAACCTTGCAATCATGCTGCGTGTCATTGCTAGAAAAACCACGAAAACATTTTTTACTTAATATTAGGCTTTTCCAATGTCATCTAAAAATACCGCTACAACCGAGTTGTGGGCTGCAAGATATTGATTTTACATTGTTAGGGCACGGGGTAGGTATCAGCCTTCAGGAGTTGATAAATTGGTACGCCATGACCATGCAAATCAGTGTCGGCCGCTGTTCCCAACGGGGGTGACCAATTATAGTAGGTATGATATACCTATAGTATGATATAGGTACAGGGTGTAAGGTGTAAGGATATATTCAGGACCGTTTATTTCTATGATAAAAATATAAGTGTGTAGGTAATAGGGTAGTTTCCTAGATAAAAAAATTAAAATTCAATTTAGTCCGTCTTTCAGATAATAAAAAAATATTAGACACGTATTTTTTGCTTTATCATATTAATCAAAAATAACTTAGAAAACACGCATTAAAGTTGGGGAGTGGGGGCTCGCTACGTCACAATGTCGTATAAAATCTAGCACGGTGTCACGTCATGCCACATTTTAACTCAATGTATCGCCGTAATCTTTTGATTACGTCAAAAATTAAAAAAATACGTGTCCAATATTTTTTTATTTTCTGAAAGATGGACTAAAAAATAAAAAATTGGAAACAGGCCTATTATGAATATCGTCGTATCTACTGCGAAACACTTGCCTTTCATTGATTTGAAATTTTCAATGCTCAGATAAATTCACGCCTTCCTCCGATGGGAGTAGGTAGAAACTACAGAACGTCACTCACCTGTTACGATCCTTAAATACTCCTTTTGCTTCGTTTACGTTCATCTATTTCGAGGGGCTTGTGGCTAAGTAACAACAGCTGCACGGGTCGATCGATCAGGTTAAGCTACGCTTGCCACGGTTGGTCTGTGGATGGGTGACCATCTTTACATACCAAGACCCCTCCGTGCCTCGGAAAGCACGTTAAGCCGTTGGTCCCGGCTGTCATTTGTAGATCTTTGACAGTCGTTACCGGTAGTTAGAAGCCCAAAAAAAAAGTCTGACAACCAGTCTTACCAAGAGGTATCGTGTTACCTAGTAACTAGGTTGTGGAGGTCAGATAGGCAGTCGCTCCATTTAAAATACTGGTATTCAGCTGCATCCGGTTAGACTGGAAGCCAACCCCAACATAGTTGGGAAAAGGCTAGGCAGATAATGATGCTTCGTTTACGTTCATACATCTGGTCTGGTCTGCTAGGATACTACTAGGTACTGTATATGTGCATAATTATTGAATTAAGTACGAAGCAAGTTTGACTGAAAAAATACTTCAGTTAGGACAAAAATTATTTTGAGCAAAACTATGTCACGTTTTTTTTTGTTAAAAGTTATTATTAGAACGATTAGATTTTTTTTTGTGGTATCCTGCATGTCGACTTAGGAGGTTGTCGGCTGCTTAACCGGACTTTTTTGTGGCTGCCTCAATAAATTAAGGCCTCTAGCCAGGGCATATAACTTAGAAACTAAGCGACTACACGCTAAGGGCACCCCCTGTGGGGTACGGACCTCGGCTTAGGGCGTCGGTGGGAGAGGACAGCAAGGGACAGGCTGAATCGGATTAACAACCTTTATCGTGTTACACTTTTTATATAAGTACAGGACAACTATGTTCTTAATGTCTCTCGGCAAACCTCGTGTTTCGTCAGTCGTCGGATTTCTATCAGTTGCCTAATTCACTTGATGCAGACCGGGCGCTCTCAATCGACTTGGAAGTATAGAGTTGTTAATACTCAAAACTGAACGTAATTTATTTTAAAAAAGGTAGGAAATCAGCTAAAGTCGCAGGCACGACAGACAGGAAAATTGTTTTACAGCTCTATATAGTTCACACGAAAATCAAAACAAAACAAGAATAAAGTACTTAGTTCTGAATTCAAATTATAAGATAAATCTAATAATTGATGGACATGGAAATTAGCATTCGTTTGTATTCGGAAATTCGATGATTCCCGAGGTACATTAAGAAAATAGAAATACTGTACCTGGTCGACTGAGCTCTGCTCGGGTGAAAATTGCGAAAACGAATTTTCCCAGATAAGAGACCAAGATATATCGATTTTTCGCCCCCGTAAACCCCTATAATGCACCTTTCATCGAAGTCGTTAGAGCTTTTTCGAGAACGTGATTACAAATATATTTACATGTATACAAATCATCATCATCATCATCAGCCTATAATTTGTTCCCACTGCTGGGACACAGGCCTCCTCTCTGAAAGGGAGTTTGCCGTAATCCACCACGCGGGCCCAGTGCGGGTTGGTAGATGTCACATGTCTTCGAATTTTCGGTTCTAGGACATGCCGGTTTCCTCACGATGTTTTCCTTCACCGTTTTTGAGAGCAGTGGTGATGAAATAATTTACACAAAGTAAAGCGCCTGTCGGGGTTCGAACCTACGACCTACAACTCGTAAGTCGCGGCCGTTACCACTGGGCCACCACTGCTCTCGTATATACATATATCGTCTCTCGTATATACTAGTGTATACAAATACTGCTCATTTAATAGTATAGGATATGCAACGCCCTGTTTTATATATCGGTAGCACTTTTTACAATGGCCTACAAACATTGTTTACGCTTCTTTTGTGCGTAATATGCTGATTCATTGGACTCTAAAGGTGTAGGTACTCGATTTTATTGCAAGTAAAGGTATTTTGTGATACTTCAAACTCATAGAATTATTTTAAATTAAACCATTTACAGGCACTTTTGAACTGTCAAGGAGTCGGTCAGTTAGAAACATAAAGCTATTTGCCAAAGCGTAGTACGTAAAGAAGAAAAGAACGGATAAAAAAAGTGTCCTGGGTATGACATTTATAATATAATTCCAGACGCCATAAAATAATTAAATTTTTAACAATTTAAGAAAAAAAATGAAATTATTCTTAATTGATAAATGTTATTATATTATTGACGAATACTTAAATGATGAATTAATTTTAAATGAATTCGTCATTTAAATATTTTGACGTTTTAATTATTTTGATATTTTTTTGACATTTTAATAATTCCTCATTTAGGTTTGACATAATTGGAGTGTTAAATAATATGTCATTCTTCAATTTATTTTCCAATTTAATACCATAATTATGCATGATTTTCAATTATATTTAGGAAATTTTAATTTGTAATCCTCAGCCAGATTTGCACATCATATTTGTACGCCTCCTGGCATAATATAGTGCTCTGTTCATCAAACATAAGATCTGTATTTCTTTACCTATGTTAAAAAATATATAAATAAAAGTCAAAGTCAAATAATTTATTTCAATTAGGCACATAAAAGGCACTTTTGAACGTCAAAATTTACAAAAAATTGAATTGATTCTAGTCGCTAGTTCTAGTAATGAAACTCTGTGGATACTTTTAAATCAAAAATATGTTTGTATTGCCCAAATGATATTCGCTTCTGATCTTCCTAAGAAATGGGTACCGAAATATCTTTTTCCCTTGCATAGAAGAATAACTAGAAATACAGTAAAAATATAAATCTAATAATATAAATAGACGTCTCTTCATTGTGAGTACTTGACTTTCAAAACAGACTTATTGTTGTAAAAATAAATTTTCACAAAACAAAATATTAAGGAAAGGTTACTGCAAAATATTTTATTACCACGATTGAAAAGGGTTATTAATATCTAATAACCTTTTACTCTAACACGTGCTATATTAAAACTTCCAATAAGGCTTTGTGACCTTTTAGTACCTACCTTTGATACTCGAGATTAAACCTGTAGCAACCCCCCCCCCTACCCCCTACCCCTTCATATATTATTCAATACACACTACCTTTTGTTTTCTCCGCCATTTTTCTCGGAAAACAATTTTACGGATAGTTGATCTGTGTGTGTGATGCTGTGATGTAATAGAATTGGATCCGAGTTAGACGATTTTGGCAATTTTGCGTTGAAACTCTTTTTTTTTTCACGTTAAAGGAAGTTTATTTACATAGTTTTCCTTTTTGGAATAAAGGATTGGAAAATTTGAGAAATATCCTATAAGGGTTCGTAATATTTTACTCGACTACAACAAAGCAAAAAGGAGGGTTATGATTTTGACCGGTATGTATGTTTGTATGTTCATCTATTACCTCATAACTTCTAAACTCCTGATCATAATTTTGACAAATGAGGTATCCATGGAAGCGTCTTGATTGTCCACTGGTTATAGGCTATGTGCCGTCATATTAAATGCAATATTGCACCCTCTAGAGGACATAAAGTAACGAACAAAAAAAAATCATTCTGCTATGTTGGGTATCAAATAAAAAGGCTTGACGAGCACATAACAAATACGTATATAAATTATATCATATTGTTTAATTATATAAATTTGTTTTACATTGTTAAAAACAAGCAAAAGTGAGACTGTGCTACGTACGGCGCGGCTATAAAATTGATACCTATTATACAATAAAACCCAAAAAAAAAAAATGTTTAAAGGTGTTCTGCAAATACTTTATCACGAAATTATAACCCCAAAATAATTTTAATAAAAGTAAGTTTAAAATCGAATGTTAACGTGGTCGCATGCCTGTACTACAAAATTAAAATGGCATGCGACCACGGCTTTACCTTGACCATTTTTGTATCTATGTCTTGATTTCTGTCTGAAATATTTTCTTTTTTCATACTTTTTAGAGCGTGATTTTTCAGTAGTCGGGTTTTAGGTTTTTACAAACTCAATATGAATCTCGAACAAAATCTTTAAGTTAACCTCGTTTAGCGTTTAAACGGTAAATATCATGGCTATTTTACAAGCCATCCAGAAACAATAAAAAATCAACCCAATACCTGGATTCTGTAACAAAAAATACCTTTGTCCACATTCAACCGTTCCGCACAATATTTTTGTTACCTACTCTGTTTGCGGTGTATTGTAAAAAATGTTATAAATCAGTTTTCCCTAGGAATTGAATAACACAAAGGGTATGGAGGTATGGGATTCAATTCGAACTCTCCTCCATATTAATTCTTTTGTTTTGATGTACGGATCCCACACGTTGTTTACCTGTAGTAATTAATTCTCGCGTTTTTTATGGTACTTATTTTTGTTTTGTCTTTTTATCTCTCAGTACTAAAGAGCGATTTCAATTCTTTTATCTAATACCTTTAAACGAGCAATTCTTGTATATAATCTGAATCTCGGAAACGGCTCCAACGATTTCCATGAAATTTTGTATGCAGGGGGTTTCGGGGGCGATAAATCGATCTAGCTAGGTTATATTTTTAAAAAACGTCTTAAAATAAAACCGAGCAAAGCTCGGTCATCCAGATATTTTAAGTAATAAAAACTTTTTACAAAAAAAAAACCAACCGACTTCCAAAAAAACACTACAAAGCGAAAAATAACTTTAATTTCGGTAGTCGGTGTCTTTGGTTTAGACTTTTCGTTTTATGCTACCGACTTCCTAAATTAAAGTTATTTTTCGATTTGTAGTGTTTTTTTGGAAATCGGTAAATTTTTTGTAAAAAGTTTTTATTTTTCAGTTTTTAGTTGAGGTAACCTACCCCACACAAATTCGAACACCCCTACCTGCTATGTAAATAACAGTGACAGGAACTTAAGATATTATCCATATACTAAGTGGGAAAAAAATACGTATTATTGAACCTAACTCAAAAACCATTCAGGCAAAGTTAATAAAATTTATATGGGACCACACGGGAAGCACCAGCTTTCAAGTAAAAAAAGAATCATCAAAATCAGTTCACCCAGTCGAAAGATACGCGGGAACAAAAAAAAAAAAAACATACAGTCGAATTGAGAACCTCCTGTTTTTTTGAAGTCGGTTAAAAAGCAGTGGTGAGGAAATAATTAACACAAAATAAAGCGCCAGTCTGGGTTCGAACCAACAACTCGTAAGTCGCGGCTCTTATCACTGGACCACCACTGCTCTTTCACGCTTTTTCTTACTGTGAAAATAATTGATTGACAGTCCCTACATCTTCAAATGAAGTGCGTAATTCAATTATGGTCATGGCAATCATTTGGTTTATACTTACCCGTACCACAATCATAATTAAGGTAGAGGAAATAACGGTTTTCTCATTTTATTACCGCCGATAAACATGGTTTTCTTGCGTAAACTATTACCGGTAACAATCGACTGAAATTACATAAGAAGTTCAGTGTAACAACTGAAAAAAGGTAATTATTACGACGGTTTTGAGTTTCGTAAGGCGTTCAAGATGTGTAATAAATCAGTGTTGTGCGTTTCATGCCTAGCTAATCTATATCTATCTACACATATTATAAATTGAAGTCTCTTTTTGTGTATGTCTGTGTGACTCCGTTGTTCTTCCAAACTGCGCAACAGAT
This sequence comes from Agrochola lychnidis, assembly GCA_963680765.1. Taxonomy (NCBI): domain Eukaryota; kingdom Metazoa; phylum Arthropoda; class Insecta; order Lepidoptera; family Noctuidae; genus Agrochola; species Agrochola lychnidis. The sequence continues at coordinate 8,227,876 of OY796863.1, read as the reverse complement.
TTTGGTATTCAACCTCATTAAAGCTGATTTCACAGCTGTCCGGGAGACCCGCACGGGCCGCCCGCACACAGGAGACCCGTACGGGTAGCGCCCGCAGTGCTCCGAAACGAGGGAGTTAGTGCGATACGGTTGCTAGCGTTGTACGGGCTCTACCCGGAACGGGTCGCGTACGGACCAATCCGTGTCGCTGTGAAACAATGTTCTAGCGCCTCACGTGTCTCCGTTCCAGGAGCCCGCACGGGCGGCTCACACGGGTTTCCTGAACAGTTGTGAAACCAGTCTTAGAGAATTTATTCTGGAAGGTTTATGTGTATAATTTAACATAGATATATAAATAAATCTTCACGTTCTGTCAAGTCGTAAAACCGTACGCAGTAGCCGGCGGGTTGCTAGTGATGAATAAAGGTTTCGATATTGTTTCATTTTGTGGAATTATCATAAGTATTCTGCACCGAATAAACGGTTTTTTTTTGGGTAGCCACTATTTACTAACCGCACTCGGCTCGCGTGGTAGATTACAGCCCACTCCCTCTCACAGAGAGGAGGCCTGTGTCCCAGCAGTGGGAACATTATTGGCTAATTATGCTATTTATCATTTATAAATAAAAAAATATATTGGAATTTAACCGGAACATATGTGTCGCTTCAAACTCGGATGAATCCACTCTACTTTCTTAGGAGATATTAAAAAAAAAGTGATAATAATCTTAATTCCATAATTTAAAAGGCAGTATTTTTTATTATGGCAACAGTTTTGATTCTGCTTAGCAAATTCAGTTTTAAAACCAGTAATTCTTTCAAAAATTTAAATTTAAATTGGGTTTACCTTCATTTGATATAATGGAATGCAATTTATCTTTCTTTGAAAAAACTCAGTGTGGATTTTTAGAATTTTGATTAAATTGATCTGGATTTATTGGTGCTACTGTCGCAGAGTTTACGTCGACTGACGGCCATGTTGGGCCATGTTGAACAAACGCAATACACTGATTGGCTCTCATGAATTGAAAAAAAAAACTGACTCGTGGATTTATCTGACCTTGATAATGTATTATGATTTTGACGGTTTATTTTTCAAGAACCATGCGGATTTATAAACAACTGATAAAACTGTTTAAAAACTTTTTTTTACCTTTTCTTTTGATACCAAAATCTTAAAAATTCTACGAATTGATTTATCTAAGTTTGAAGTTAAGCGACACGTATCAGGAGGTGGAAAAATAGGATAGAAATAATTGACCCGTACTATATTATTATGTCACCATACTTAGTATGGAGAGAGATTCCCAGGATTCAATGTAGCGTAGGTCATTTGCCAAGCTCGTTGCCAAATTCTGGGCTGACTCTACATAGATTGCTATCGAGACGCCTAGAACGTAGCGTAGTACCTATAGTAGAACCGATTGTCAAACTGTTGTTTACAAAGCATTTGGGCGTAACAAAATGAATGCATCGCAAGGACAGAGATGCATTTCCTACTTCCCAATACGAATTCCGTGTGAAAAACTGTGTTAAAAAACTTAAGGGCCTCGAAGTCAATGATGCGAATAATGGGTAGGTAATGTCAGAGGTAATCATTTCCCGAATTAAAATGGATAAAGACTACCATTATTTTATTGCTGTTGTTCTATATTTTAGAGCCCTTGTGCATTGTGTTTGTGCCCTTTGTTTGCATCAAAATGTGTTTTTAGAGTTGTTTTGTTTGTTTTTATTGGTTACTAGCTGCGCCCCGCGGTTTCACCCGCGTCAGTCTCGATCCTGCGGGAATATCGAGATACAAGTATTCTATGTGTTATTCTAGGTTATAAACTATCTGTTTGCCAAATTTCATCCAAATTGATCTAGCCGTTTGAGCGTGAAGGAGAAACAAACATACACACTCACAAACTTTCGCCTTTATAATATTATAGTGTGATTCGTTCGGTATATAGCTCGTTTTTCTTAGAGATTTGTAAGTTTGCAACCGATTTTCCTTTTTATATTTAACAAAAATAATCCTACAGGAAACTGCTGTCTTTGAGATGACTTTACGGTTTCTTAGAGATCTGAAATGGTATGTAGTGTTGTCTGATTTTAAAAGAGTAACGGTGGAGTTTCTTGCCCATTCTTCTCCATACGAAAACTACCTTTTGGAAGGGGCGACTAGAATCAATTTTATTATTTTGTAATTTTTGACGTTCAAAAGTGCCATACATGGGCCTACGAGTATTTGAAATAAATGATTTGATTTTGACTTTCTGTTGACTCTAATTATTGAGTGTCAAACTAACAACTTTTTCCGCGTCTTTTCAACCTAATTAATAAAACTTCTTATTTCAAGTTACGCAGACTATAGAACTTGTTGAAGTGAAAACTTCTTTAGTTGCGTTGGGTATTTTTGAGATGGGAAAAAACCATTGAACTCGCGACACCGTTACCGACTCCTCATTTTTGTAAACGCGATTGTGCTCTTTACTTATATAGCGTTACGAATCAATGTTCTATGCAAGTATTTTTACTTTAAAGGTTTTGGAAGTTTTATTTTTTTGCTAATGCGATTGTGCTCTTTATTTATATAAGGTTACGGACCAATATTCTATACAAGTATTTTTCTTCCACCAAAGCGATCTTGTTCAAGTTTTCACTTCTGTCGGTACTCCCGGAGTGCCATTGTTTTCTTTTTCTTTTATTTATTGATTAATTCTGTTTTGATTACTTGGTCAGTTATTCAAAGTATTGTACACACAATGTATAGGCTAAGTAATAAAACCAACATAATTTTACGTCGCACATAGTTTAGATAATGTAGCAACCTCGGTTATTTTTATCGCAGCTATTCTTGATTCTGATAAAATAATCTCCGGTATTGATACCGCGAGATCCCGATAAGGATATGAGGAAACAGTCTTAAGAATTGATAACATGACGAAATATTATAATAATAATAATAATTTCGCTGTCCTCGGCGAATAAAATGGTAATGTGCTATTACGATAGTTTTAACTTTATTGCATATTCGATATTTAGAGGTCCGATTACACTCTGTAATTTTTTTTTTCATTCATTTCCTACGGTTATTTCAGAAGTTACGAGATTTTAAGGTGTATTGTAGTGAATGTAAAAAATTACTTTTCTTTTGGTATTTGAACAATTCCGCTATGTATTAGAATTAGTTAATAAGATTTTCACAAAAAACTGTTTTTATTTTTCCTGTAAAATTTGATTTTTAAGATAACGATTTTATTTGCCGGAGACAGTGATTTGATTTGAGTTAAATTACATAATTATAATTCTCGTAGATACCTAACTTGATTTCCGTACATCTTTTTTCGGGTGACCACTGAAAATCAGCGCTGTGCAGTGGGTCCCCCATAACACTGCATCATGCTGAGTGAAAGCCTTCTAGTCACAGTCATGTAGTGCAGCTGCCGACTAATTTCTGTTTTATGCTTGTGATTTATTATGTACTTTTTGTTGTTGTCTGATTACTCTTGTCTTTTATATATGCACGTGTTTCTGTGACAAATAAAATTATTTTTCTTTCTTTTAGATTACCGTTGGTATCTATTATAATATATTTAACGACCCGCCCTTGCTTCGCACGGGTGCAATCTACTAATATGGTGACTCGTTGAAACATCGAGACTTCTGTGTTATATCTATGTCAAATATTAATGAAGATTAGTTCATATTAATTCATTAATTCAGTCATTTGTTAATACACATAAACCTTCCGGATAAAATTCTCAAAATTTTGGCGAAAACAGCATCAAAATCCGTTGCGCTGCGTGGGTCAGAAGAACAATGCAGTCACACAGTCAGATAGGAAAAGCGACTTTAATTTATCATAATTATGTCATCATCATCATCATTTACTCGTCTGCGTCTGGGCGCTCCTTGTGTGGCTCCGCATCGCTGCCAATGCGGTGAAGGTGTCGACTGCCTCGGACACCATTGCCTATCCTGCAGTAAGTGCGCAGGCCTGATAGCACGGCACACCAGCATCAATGACATCGTCCGTCGTGCTCTTGTCACCGCCGGGGTGCCAGCTGTTTTAGAACATATTGGCTTGGCACGCGACGGTGGGAAGAGACCAGACGGAATGACCATAATGCCTTGGAAGGTTGGTAGGCCTTTGGTGTGGGATGCAACGTGTGTCGACACCCTTCCATCCCACCTTCCTAGCACGACGGGCTGTGCTGGAGCTGCTGTTGTAAGTGCGGAAAACTTCAAACGGCGCAAATACTCCAATCTTATTGGGACTTATAAGTTTGAGCCGTTTGGTGTTGCAACACTTGGGCCATGGGGTCCGAGTGCCCACTTAGTTTTTCAAGACATCGGCAAATGGTTAGTCGACTCTTCACGTGACCAGAGAGAGGGCTGGCCTATTCTTTCTGCGTCTTGAATCGCTCAGAAAAATACAATCGAATTTTATTGTACTAAATTTATTTCAGTCTTAAGTTTTTAACCAATAATTATTTGCGGAATTGTAGTTGTTAATGATACTTCGAACAGTTCCTCCAAACCACTGCTGTAGTATAATTTCAGCGTGTTTAGATGGCGAACATGCCTCGTTCTCTAGAAGAGCCATTAGTTAATTCAACCACGTTCTATTCAAATAAATCTCGTTTTCCTCGACCTTTCCCTTCCATTTTAATTATTTTGTTTAGTGGATCTAATTAAAATCTCATTACGCAAAGCTTCCCCCATTACTGTCAATTAATGCAATTCTGTAGGTATCAAAGTAATTACCCTTGAAGTATGGCCGATAAGATCTCGTTTTGTAGAAGATATAAACTTTTATAAAACACTTTTGGCATTTTGATGTTTAATCAAAGTTTGAGGGTATTTTTGAAGGCTAAAACGACCCTGTTTATCTGTTTTGTCGGAGACGGGTATGTGACTCTCGTTATTTTCAGCGATATTTTAACTACTGTGGGCGTAGTGTGGGTAGTGTTGGTTAGTGCGCAATAGAAAAACAGTTTGCAGTTCAGATCACATTATAATTTACTATCAAATGAATCACACTAGCTAAATTATAAACACACTGGGTGCGACGGCGTTTATTAAAATCACCAATTAACAAAATGATCACAAATTACAATTAACACAATAACTGAGCACCACGAATCGAGAACAGTTCCGCGACGTCTTGACTCCAATGCGACCAAAGGCTGAATGTAATGTCCTCCTCGCCTTGGCATTAAAACATCACGACTCTGTAGAAGCGCGCCTTTTTTGGTGTCGATAGATCTCTCTAGTGGCGCGCTTGCAATTCGTTTCGTGTCCGTACTAATGACCGGATCCGACATATAGATAGATTATTTTATACATAGGTACTGTCCTTGAAATTGATGTTTTTATACCTACACCTACGCATAGCCATCATACTTTATAACAGTAATTTATCAGAATACGTAAGTGGTCTTTTGTTTTTCCTATTCATTTCCCGAATTAATGTAAGTTGGAGCTTCTAAAACATTAAAGCCATTATTGCCATTACCTTGGCCAGGCAAGTAAATAACAAAGGAACAAAATGATCAGAGAATGTAAACGCTTTCGGTCATATATTATTAATGTTATCTACAATAGGGAGCTGAAGACAAGGCCAGGCAATTATCCTCGCAATTAATAATTCTGCTGAATTACACTAAAGCCCCCTATCTGGCTTTAATTAAGTTGAATAAAATAAGGATTTTCCTTGCGTTGTAACTACAGACCGAATGCGTAAGTGATGAAAGTAGGATAATGCTGATGTATCTCTAATTATGTGAATTTCGTAGAATGGTTTACCGATGAGTAATTAAGTGTACCTTGAAAGAGGACAGCTTTAACCTTTTGTTTTGTCTGGTTTACTTTATTTATGGTTTGTGTTTGGTAGTGCTTAATGTGTTTTTAGTAAGTACTTATTAATATACATACATACATACATAACATCACGCCTTGTTTCCCCGAAGGGTTGGGCAGAGGTGTCCCTGTAGCAGGTACACCCACATTTCGCCAGTTATGTTTAAGTCCCATGTAATAGGGGGCGAGCCTATTGCCATCAACCGGGCACAAATCCAGACTCCGGGCTGCTACTAAGAAATTCCAGATAGAAAAACTCAATAACACTTTGCCCGACCCGGGAATCGAACCCAGGACCTCATGCTCAGCAGTAGCGCTTGCGACCACTAGACCAACGAGGCAGTCAACTTATTACTTATTAATATGTTTTTGATTTAAGTAGATAACTCGTGTTTTGTTCGATATGGTGGTAGAGGGAAGACCATACCACTTCCGTACCTGCTAATAAGAAAGATACATAAATTCTTCTGTTCTAATAACAACAAATCAGAATTCTAATTGCGTAACACACGATCAATTACAATCGGTTTCATTTTGACAGTTTGTTAACCTTCATTGCGTTATTTACGTTGTTGAGCAGACACATTTTGCGAACTTATGAAGCAATGGTTTAGCAATATCCTTCAAAATGATTCAGATTATGATTAATCAATCGTGTGTTACGCAATTAAGGTGCAGCAAACCATTTGGCGATCGCGGTGATTACGAATAATTTATCATTTGTCCATTTTTCGTAGGGACACCCATGTGAAAAACAGATAATGAAAATAAAAGAATGAAAAACCCATTTAACAATTTATCTACAAAAATTTGAATTTAAAAAGATACCAAAATTAAAATTCAGTTTAACGTCAGTGATAAAAGATTCAAGCTTTTCTATCGCAGTAATTACAACGAACCATTTCTCTAAATTAAACCAAATCTGTGAAACAGATTTAACGGCCTCTAGGCCCTTTTTGTGGCCATGTTAAATAGGTAGATGAGATTCTGTGGTTGGCTATGTATATACTAACGTTTTTTGTAGTCAAAATTAACATTTGCCGTCTATTTATAAGTCTTTCATATACAGGTTGACTTTGAAAACAATCGACAAAATTTAAGGCGTGTTCTACGTATCAATTATAAACAACTTTTATTAGGGAACCAATATAATTGGTTGGTTTGTTTTATAGGAGGACATATACTGACCTTATTGGTAATGTTCTTCAGAAAGGCTAGGTGCGTAGTACTCGCAACCGGCGTGCGTGTATGACCAGATGTATGAACGTAAACGAGGCAAAAGGACTATGTAAGGATCGTAGCAGGTGGCGTTCTGTAGTTTCTGCCTACCCCCTTGGGAAGAAGGCGTGAGTTTATGTATGTATGAATGTATAATTGGCAAAAAAAAATTGACCGTCTTATATAAAATCATCCAATCGGGTCCAATAATAATAAAAATAAAAAAGTAGTTCATTAATAAGAACATAATTGAAATGATCTTTCATGTTGTGCATTAAAACTTATAAAAATACAGTATTTTAACTGTAAAATCTGTAAAATTTTCACAATCTCTTGCAAGTGGCCCATGAAACGGATGCTCTTGTCATCCGCTTCCTTCGATTCGTCGATCTATTGTGTTTTTCTTCTAAATATGTAATTCTTCTTTTTTTTAATGTTCATTTATCATGCGTTTGTTTTCATACCAATGTCACTTCGTGGATAATAGTTGTTATCAATTAACAAATTAGTTTGTAAGAAAAAATCACTTTCCTAATTCATCATCATCAGCCTATAATGTTCCCACTGCTAGGATTGCGGCCTCCTCTCTGTGAGAGGGAGTGGGCCGTAATCCACCACGCGGGCCCAGTGCGGGTTGGTAGATGTCACATGTCTTCGAATTTTCGGTTCTAGGACATGCCGGTTTCCTCACGATGTATTCCTAATTAATAAAATTAAAATAGTGATTTGAAATAAGTAGTTCCTAAATACTCCCATGCATTAGTATTACCAGTGTTTTCATTTATTGTCGTATTGTCATCTCTACATTGCCAAGAAGTGTTTTACACACTTTTTATGGTTCCGTATCTCAAAAGGAAATAGTGGATCACTTATAGGATTACTCGTGTGTCTGTCTGTCCGTCTGTCACAGCCAATTTGCTCCGAATGATATGGAACGAAAAAGTTGAAATTTATGAATTTTGATTATGAGGGTCAGTTATCGGGGTAAATCAGGGATGTTATGGATATGAAATTTCGGATCTGGATACTGATACGGATATAGAAATGATATTATACCAGTTTCGGATACGGTTATGGATATAAGAGTATTTTGGATTATCCGTTAGTTTAGAATAGTTTCGGTTTCGGATTATTACATTTTTAAGAAATTGTAATGTTATAATATTATCCCGCAATGACTGACTAGTTATGACTAAGCAATAATAAACAAACATGCAAGAGACGCTCGCGGCTACTGTATCGGCTCGGCCGGCCAGAAAAACCTGTCATAATGTGTCTCATTTTGACACCACCCAATCCAAAATTATCCGAAACGTTTATAACGGATTCGGTTACGCTTACGGATAGATTTTCATTTCGGATATCCGATAGTTTCAGTTACGGTTACGGAGCTCATTTTCATTTTGCCCAGAGATGTTAGGGCAAAATGAAAAATAAAAAATAAAGTTATGCAAACTGTACTGTGTGAAATATCAAATTAAAGGGCTTGTTGTGACCTCAATTTTATTTTTAATAATTTTAGAATAAAACTTTTAAAGATATTAAAGAAAATAGAGAGCAGTTGTGGTCCAGTGGTAACGGCCTCGACTTACCAAGTTGTAGGTCGCGGATTCGAATCCAGGCAGGCACTTTACTTTGTTTAAATAATTTCATAACCACTGCTCTCAAAACGGTGAAGGAAAACATCGATGAGGAAACCACCACGTCCTAGAACTAAAAATTCGAAGGAATGTGACATCTACAATCCTGCACTGGACCCGCGTGGTAGATTACAGCCCACTCCCTCTCGAAGAGAGGAGGCCTGTGTCCCAGCAGTGGGAAAAATTATAGACTGATTATGCTAGGTACCTACTTGCACATTATTTGTGGTGAAGCCAAATAACTCTTTATATGACGTTGTATGTAATTAAACTTTTATTTCTAATATTTGACAAAAAAAAGTAGCTTGAAAATTAAAATTAAATCAACAGAAATGTTTTAATGAATATACCTAATTACCCGGCCAGACAAAGAGGTCAGTTAAGCCTAGACACGTGCCGACTCACCGACTTTTTTACTTTTTTAATTGTGTAATTACGGCATTATGTAGGTAATATAGTTTATTACAATTGTATTTCGTTTCCATTGTGTAATGTTACGCAGTTTTAACAAATTATACGAAACAGTTCAGTCGACAGTGTTTTAAAGGTTTAGGGATTTATAGGTTATCTTTTGTTAATTCACATAATATCTCATCATCATCTGCCTTGCCTTTTCCAACTATGTTGGGGTCGGCTTCCAGTCTAACCGGATGCAGTTCAACACCAGTATTTTTCATGGAGCGACTGCCTATCTGACCTCTACAACCCAGTTACTGGGTAACACGATACCCCTTGGTAAGACTGGTTGTCAGACTTTCAGGCTTCTGACTACCTGTAACGAGTGTCAAGGATCTACTATTAGGATCTACCATTATTGTTATTTTTATTTCTCAGCTAGTTTAAATGATGGTCTGGCAGTTTGAGTAATTTATGCGGCCTACCCAAATGTCCATTTTTTTGGTATTATTTGTCGAGTTGAGCTCCTTAAGTTTTGAATTGAGCTCCACGATTACTGACAAATGCTTGCACTGACTGGACAGGTCCACTCAAATCTCAGTGGTTATTAACACGTATAGTAACACGATACCCGTTGGTAAGACTGGTTGTCAGACTTTCAGGCTTCTGACTACCTGTAACGACTATCAAGGATCTACTATTAGGATCTACGATTATTATTACTATTTTTATTTCTCAGCTAGTTTAAATGATGGTCTGGCAGTTTGAGTAATTTATGCGGCCTACCCAAATGTCCTTTTTTTGGTATTAATCGTCGAGTTGAGCTCCTTAAGTTCTGAGTTGAGCTCCACGATTACTGACAAATGCTTGCACTGACTGGATAGGTCCACTCAAATCTCTGTGGTTATTTCCTCAAAAGACCATTTCAGACACTGACCAAGACCAAGACCTGACCAAGATTATGTTTGGACTTTAAAAGAGACTGCGATATCTGAGTTTGTTTCGGCCTTTCTTTTCAGAGTAGTCAGATAGGAAACGCCGAACTCATCTAGCTTATTTTTTTTTAATATGACGTTTAAAAGTGATTCCGATATCCTATTTACAGAATAAACAATTTAATTTTATTTCATTTTTACAAATGACCATTGGCTTAATGTGCTTTCCGAGGCACGGAGGGGTCTCGGCTCGAAGGAATCATCGCCCACGCACGGATTGACCTCGGCAAGCGTTGCTTAACCTTGAAGATCGACCCACGCGGCTGTTATTATTTAGCCACGAGCCACGCATAACTATCTCAGGAATAATATATATCTCTAAATGCCTTAGGTATATACCAAAGTAATTGCATAATACAATTACAATTTAAGCAATTTTTCTAACTTTATAAATGTATATTAATTTTAAAATTCCAGACAGTTTAAATGATACAGAAAAGTATAAAAATAACAAAATCATATACTAACTAAAACTATTCACAAACTAAAATGTAGCATCGATAAATTCATCCGCATCGCTGTAGACAGGTAATGTACTCATGAGATTGGCGGCATTGCCACGTTGTATAGCAATGCTTAGCCTCTGGCCAAGGTAAAAACCAGTCCTTGGGTCACGGGAAGTGTCAAATAGCCGTTTTGAGATGTCACGAAAGAGGCCATGGGCACTCGGACCACGCACAGCATAAACGAATTTAAGATAATGGTTGAAGTATTGTCAAAGCAAAATCTCGATAAGCATAATGGAAATGGTATCTATAGACCTACAGATCATTGTAGATTGTTTTAAACTTCATGCTAGGATCTAGGTAGTAAGTACCAGTCTATTGAGAGGAAACACGTATATCTCGTGAGGTTGTCGACATGTGCGATGTGGATACAGCAATCATTATGCCGATAGTCGTGACAGCCAATGGCATTATTAAGAGCCTCGACCAACACCTGAGGAGGCTCTCATTAGACAGCTGGATCAAGGCCTAGATCCAGAATGTGGTACTTCTGAACACGGCGCGTATCATTAGGAGGTTTCTCTTGCAGGAGCCATGACCGCCGGTAGCTTGGACCCTGTTCCCGATACCAGTGGGCTACTATTTCTTATATTTTTATGAAAATATTTAAAAATGTAAACAATATGTATTTAAAAATAAATAAAAGAAATAATAATACCAGCCTATTATTGTTCCACTGCAGGGCAAAGGCCTCTTCTCATACAGAGAAGGCACGAGCATTGATCATCATGCTTGCTCAAGACGGGTTGGCGATTTCAGACTTATATTAACTATAAGTGCAAGTTTCCTCACGATGTCTTTCCTTCACCGATATCAGTAAATGTGCAAGATAAACTCAGAAAGTATATATTTATTAATTGAAAAAGTCACATTGGTACTTGCCCGGATTTTAATCCACAACCTCGTGCATGAGAGGCGACGCTTTAACCAATAGGCCAACGCGATATTGAACGGAAACACTTACCAACATACATTGTATTAGGATGTTTGTGATATGGACTAAAGTGTGTGATACACAACAAGCCTATCTATCTACTCCTTTTCATCGATTATTCTAAAATGGTTGCCAACACGTGTAAACGGCTCTTCTCTGAATTCAACTTTGAAAGGCGTAGTTTCTGAAACAAACTTTGAACTATAAATATTTTGATCTCGCTACGTTACTAAGGCTGTAAATGTTTCAAATTTTCCCATAGCTTGTTGTTCATTATATCGTTTTGTTTGCTGTGGCTATTTCTTATCAATGCGTTGTTCTTGTGCAATAATGTTGACGTTATCGCTACCTTTATGTAACGGTACCTACCGTGGTTGTTGCTAACTTTGTTATGAGGGCCTGGTACTCCTACACAAACTTAACCACACACACTCCCACACTCATTTTTACGTCACGAGTTCACGACATTCACGTTGACACAATCTCTCTGTATTGCTCCACGTTTGGGGACTGACTCCCAAAATACAATCCCTGGCTTAGTTTGAGTATCAGTTACAGTACCTAAAGCAAAAATAAAATAATCTGTACCTGTCGGTGTATCAAATTCTTGTGAATGAAACTTTTTAAAGAATATACTCTCGAGGTGGTCTCATGTAAATTTTATTAACTTGGTTTCGATAGTTTTTGAGTTAGTTTCAATAATACGTACTTTTACCCACTTTGCATGTGGATGATATGATAAGTTCCTGTCACTGTTATTTACATAGCAGGTAGTGGTTTTCGAATTTGTGTGAGGTAGGTACCACAGCTAAAAAGTGAAAAATAAAAACATTTTCCAAAAAAAAAAAAACAAAGACGAAAATTCAAATCCAAAAACACCGACTTCCAAAATTAAAGTCATTTTTCATTTTGTAGTGTTTTTTGGAAGTCGGTTGCTTTTTCTTGGAAAAAGTTTTTTGTTTACTTTTTACCTGTAAAAATCTGAGTATTTTCCGTTTCAGTACAGTACGACACAACTAAGATGTAGAATAAATTTGAAAATTTACATTCATTCTATCAAATTTTTCGAATGTATATGGTTTTGTGACTTTACAAGTTATTGCGTTTGCGTAAAGATCATTTTCGCCTAAAGCAGTAATAAAGATTGGTGATTTTGAAGGCGCTGAGTGCGCCTTCAAAATCACCAATCTTTATTACTGCTACTGTTCGGAAGGTGATCGGTTTTACGAATTTTGCCGATGCTACATCTAAGTTGTGTCGCACTATACCGGTATTTTAAATGTTATCATTATTCTTTGACGCACGCCACGACGCTGTTTCATGATTAATCAACTTTTTAATAAAAAAAAATTATAACTCAAAACTGACAAAATTAAGACTTTATATTATAAAAATGTAATTAACACATTATTAATAACTCGTTCGTTTCTGCTTTACTAAACTTGTGTTTTTTATATGTTTAAGAATTATTTATTTATCTCATTATCTGTTACGATGCTTCGTTGAGGCGGATAACAATTAAAATTCTATTGAGTCTCGTTAATGACAGTTGAAAGGTTATTTAAATTTTTCACACTCAAAAAGGTACAAGAGCGGACTTACCGACCGATAGGGAAATCGTGGCCCCCGGTAACAGGGCAACCGAAGGAACACGGGTGGGTTTTAGTCAGTAAGAGTCTGACACGCCCCCCCGCTCCGCCCAGAGCGGGAGAAGTTATTTGATAATTTCCAACCCAAAAAAAAAGGCATTCTGTACCAGTCAACCAAGGTGAAGGGATTAGAGATTAATCATGCATTATTTAAGCACTTACATAGGTATCCCACATTTATTAACCTTTGAGACCGTCAACTCTTAAAACGTATACCTCAGATGTCAGGTCATAGAGCAAAAAGTCGCAATGGTAAACAAAAACTTTTAAACCTAGGGACGGGACTGGGCTTTAAACTTGGCTACTTTGCGTCGAACACTAACGAGGGTCATTGACGGGACACATTTTGGCTAAAATATTTTCTAATGCAATAAAACTTCACTAAACAGGGCCCAATAGGTCTTGAAGAGCGAAAAACAAAATTTTCAACGTTGCCAGCTTAACAATGAATATTTTACATCTGTCTCTCTCAAAGGAACGTTATTTCTCAGTTGAAATGAGTTTAGAAATTAATACCTCGAGTCATTTGTTTTAATTAACTCATGAATATGAATGGGAATTACGCAGATGACAGCTAAGGTGTCGTAATTTAGTTTGCTAGTGTAAATTTTGTTGGTACGTTCATATTTGCGAATGATTTGGTAATAAATTAAAGCGTGACGTCGGATTCGCGTTTGGAATTCCACCATAATCGTGTTTAGAATGTTCCTGGCTGTTATTGCAGGCGGAAATTCAAGGATTATATTCTCATATAAGTATGCTGAATTGAATAATAACTTTCATATAAACCAAACTAGAGTATTTTTAATCAAAGAGACTCCAAGGTCGAATTAAATTTTTTTGTTCGACTTAGTTTTTGAATTTTCTAAGAAACGTTGTTAAGTTTATCCCTGTCTGATAACAGATTAGTTCGCATCAAAAACTTAAATCCAGCCTAGTCTAATAATGTTTTAGCTCTACAAAGATTTATATAAACTGAGACTTCGTTACAAAATGGACTTGCAAAGTGAATTTTTGGCATTAGACATAAGCTGCCTTCCATTTAAGATGCACTGAAAAATATAATGTGAAAAACTTAAATTGCCTCGGTATCAAGTAAGAAGGTTTTTCTTGTTGCTGAAATAGAAATACCTACTTAGTACTATGTAACTATATTCCGTTTGAAATAAGATTAGACATTTAAACAAAACTTTTTTACAGTCCGTTCAACCGATTTTGATTTCTATACCGTAGGCATAAGAATGGCATTAAAAGCAAAAAAGTGGTTACAATACCAATGTTTACTGCAGCTGCCATTTGACATGCTACCAACGCAATAGAAGTCAAAATCGGTTGAACGAACTGTAAAAAAGGTTTAGTTAAATGTCTAATCTTATTTCAAACGGAGTATAGGTACCATGTTGGGGTAAGTTTGGCGCTGGGATAAAACCGTACGTATCAAATTCCTAACTAATTTGCAATATTTTTGAATTCTGCCAACTATTGTATTCTGCGTAAGTTTGTTTGTTGACTTCCAGTTACAGCAATAAAAACATTGCCAAATTAGCCGGAAATTTGATACCCCAAAACACTAGGAAGGTTCTAATTTTTTGTTTACAAAACTGTAAAAACAAGAGTAAAAAAAGATGACAAATGGGCGAAAACGCACCGCGCGCGGCTTGTATGTGTGCGCCATAGTATCTATGCATCGCCGCACGCACACTTAAACAAAATCTCGACCGGTTTCTCACGAGAAACGGGTCGAGATTTTGTTTAAGTGTGCGTGTGTATGAAAATAGCGTACTTCCTCTCCTTATACTATGGTATGACAACATCGCGGCAGGCCGACACTAAGATGGTGAGACGAGCTTGACTCCACCGAAAGGACTGGCCTCCCAGCCTTTGCCCTACAGTGGGACAATATAGGCTAGTTAGTTCAGATTAGGTTTAAAGATTAAGATATTTATTCTCAAAAAGGACAAAGTCATGTCATGGTCTTACATGAGAACAATGCATAAAATAAATTAAAAATTTCGTCACAGACGTCACGGTAGCAACTATGATACACACATCCAATGCATTCAGCTATTAGGAAGGGTAATTAATATTCAGCTAATTGAGTTTGGAATGCATTGAATGAGTGTAACTTTGTTGCATAATTGTACTCCTTCAAAAGCCGTCAGTAGGGACTGGTCATCTCTTAGCTGCCACGGTTTTTTTTTTGTTTTTTTTTTTTATTACGGACGCTTTTAACGTGCACGTCTTTCTACATTGTTCTCACATGTATAATTTCAACACGAATGATGTAACCAATATTTTGTAACAATATTTTGATTTAAAAGAGTGTCCGTGGAGTTTCTTGCCCGTTCTTCTCCATAGGTACCTACTACGCTTTGGAATGGGCAACTAGCTTCATTTTTCAGACTTTTTTTTCTGTTTATTTGAAATAAATGCTTTGAGTTTGAGTTTGAAACTTAATTTTTTTTTGCTAAATTAGTTCTCATCTTCCATTTCGGATTAGATAGGAAACTGTAAATGCAACGACTAAACATTAAAATACTTAATAGGTATCTTACATCCAATATTATCGGTGAAAGTCGATTGTCAAGAAGAGTCACATTACACATACTTACCTAACTAAGATATAGGACAATAAGAGGACTACAATAATGGACGTTAAACAACGCACAAAACGTACCAATTAACTGAGAACTATTGTTTATCTAAAATCTTCAAAGCCGTTTAGAAACAGAAAGTGAACCAAACGTGTGAGAGTTAGTTTAATTAATATTCCTAATGAGCGTAACTAGAAAGGACTACAAAAACCCAAAAAGATGTTAACCTCAAACACGTTAAACCAATTATAAGACTTAACTTTCAGGAATATGGACGAGAATTCCTTGAAAATAATTGGTTCTTGTTGAAACAGTTGTGCTCGGGTTTGTTCCAAGTTTGCTTTCGGACCAATGATTTCCAAATCTAGTTTGTATGTTTAGGACTTAAGATATTCGTCTAGTTTCCTCAAGTTTTACTTGTACTGCGTCATAGTTTGGTATGTCTTGTTTACTGGCGGTAGTAAAATCAACCTTTGCTGGGCAGTGTCCCTAAGGGTCCTAGAGTGAATTAAGGCGTCAATAATGTTGTTTCATGTACTTTGAGGGAGATTTCTTGAATCTCAGGTGGCAAGTCTTGCAGTTTGAGAATCGGAGGAGTATCGTAACTACGATTTTTGACGTGGTACGTTGTAACCGTGTTTTGGTGTTAAACTGAACGCATTATGAGGTTTTTTGGAACCTTCTTACTTTCTTTTTCGTGTGGTTAGTGACTAACTGGTGTCTGAATTTTTAAGCCGCCCATGGGCCTCTGTTTTGGCTTCATATACTGTCGAGAAATATCTCTTAGGCATGCCGGTTTCCTAACGATGTTTTTTGTCACTTGGCCGGTTTTTGTAAGATAATCCTTTTTGTAATGTTAAATGCGAATACAGGGCAATTTCATCTCAGACACTATTACATATTACATGCTGTAAAAGCTCTTAGTATATAATAAGATTATATAATCGTCATAATCAACACGCAGAGAGAGAGAGAGAGAAGTTATTTTAGCATCATCAATATATTCAGGTAGCACAAGACGCTTGTTTCACAGGCGATACGTAATAACACACAGCTGTTACGACATCCAATTATTGTGATTCCCTACCTGTTTTATCTTATTGTATTAGCTTAGGTTAAGAGGGAGACACAACACACCGCGCTGCTTGAGGGACTCAATAATGAGTTCCCTATTACGAAAGCCATAAATGACCGGGTACCCAAACAATTTATCTTCGATAAAAAATACAGGATTCAACTTCACGAGGATCGTCGATGCGAGGGTTTGCGCCCCGCAGAGCTACGTATCTTTACCGACGGATCCAAAACAGGTAGTGGCACAGGTGCTGGAATCTTCTCGGAGGACTTCAACATACACATAGCCACACCATTGGGAGTCCATAACACAGTGTTCCAGGCCGAATGCATGGGTGTATCTCTTGCCGCTTCAGCCATCATGGCCAGGGAAGTTAAGGACCACTCGATACGCATACTCTCAGACAGTATGGCTGTTCTGCTAGCGCTAAACAGTCACACTGTTGACTCTGGGCTGATATACGAGTGTCACCAGCGCCTTAACCAGGTGGGTAGCCTCAATAATATAACCATTCAATGGATCAAGGGACACAGCGGTTCGCGGGGCAATGACGCAGCCGACGAACTTGCCAGAAGGGGGTCGAGCATGGCACCAGTGGGGCCTGAACCCATTGCGCCACTCCCCTTCGGGTACCTACGCACTCTGGTAAGGAAAAGAACCAGGGATCAACATCACAAACTTTGGTTGGACCACGGTGAATGCAGGCAGGCCAAGGAGGCACTCCCTATGATTGATGGCCGCCTCACGAAACAGGTTCTCCGACTAACGAAACAGCAGCTGCGTACAATTACAGCAGCTGTAACTGGCCATGGGTCATTTAATAAACACCTCTTTGTCATAGGAGTCACAGACAGTCCGCTGTGCAGAGCCTGCATGGAGGACGACGAGACAGCAGCTCATGTGCTGTTAAACTGCCCAGTGGTCGCCACATACAGGGCCAAGTACTTCGGTAACCCAGGTACCCTACGTGAGATTGTCAGTGACACCAAGGCGTTGCTGGCCTTCTTTGAGGAGCTGGGGTGGATCGAATAATCGATTTTCCCACCCGTACGCAAAATACGCGCTTTGACGTGGAGTTGCGGATACCAGCCCGTATTACCTATTACCTACCTATTTAGCTTAGGTTAAGACGCTGACATGAGCTAAAGCGCGGTCGGAAAAGACAGAGAAGCGCGATGATACAACGTTTGTAATTTATTGCAAAATATGAAGCAAAATGAGTTGAGTAATCGAAAAAAAAAAAAAAACAACCAAGTTCTGCATTCAAATAAGACGTTCTTGTTATTAATTAAATACCAACGTACGTTGATATTTATTAGTTACAGATATTTTGTATTAGAACTCAAGGTTAGTTTACCGATAATTTGTATCGAGTTTTTTTTTTCAAAACTTGTTGTAATAACCAAATTCTGAGAAATCAATATGCCTAGCCTTTTCCCAACTATGTTGGAGTCGGCTTCCAGTCTAACCGGATGCAGCTGAATACCAGTATTTTACATGGAGAAATATGTTCAAGATTAACATATATTTTTTCCGCTAACACAAACTAAACATATATTGGCAATTTTTTTTAAGACAGGCCTACTTACCACATTTCCCTCTTGTCAGCGCCTTAACACTACCTAAGTCTGCAGACCTAGATTGGCAACATAGGCTTAGATATAACATAGGCATCAGGTATTCAAGCCATCCCTTTTGTTCAAGACCAAAGTAAATAAATATGTAGCCTAGCCAAGGGCGAAGTTGATGAAATATTTTGTAGCAAAAGCAGGGTATGCGTATCTTTTACGAAAACAGGTAGGTATTAATAAATATTTACACGAGACGAGAGTTAAATATTTTGGGTACGTTTGTTTAGCATAAAAAGGATTCTGCTATACCTATCTACCGAAAATCGCACTTGTATCTAAAAACCGACGTTGTAAAAGAGTTATGAATTTTGGAGTCATTTATGTGGTTTTGGTCTCCAGAAAGAAAAGATACAACAGTTCCGCAGGAGAACCAGGGTAACCAACATAGCCCGAAGAATTGCCACACTTAAGTGGCAATGGACAGGGCACATTGCTCGCAGAACGGATGGCCGATGGGGCCGAAAGTTTCTGGAGTGGCGACCGCGTATCAGAAGACGTAGCGTTGGAAGGCCTCCCACAAGATGGACCGACGACTTTATGAAGGAATCCGCTGGATGCGGGAAGCACAGAATCGATGGAAGTGGTGGTGCTTGGGGGAAGCCTCTGTCCAGCAGTGGACGTCTTTCGGCTGAAATGATGAAGAAGAGATATTATTGACCTAATGATAATATTGAATACTACACAACTGATAGTTTATGTCTTTCCCTATAGAAAGAAGGCGTGAGTTTATATATGAATGTATTTAAACAACTCATTGTTCTACCATTTTCGGTACAGGTACTTCAGAATCTTGTGATCTTAAAAACGGAAATCATCAAGGATGTTTCATACTTACACGAAGCCTTTTGAAGCCAAATTCCGTATCTAAAAATGAAATATGTACGAAACTCGCTTTGATAACAAAAATACGTTTTATATTTTCGTTCTTTCATTTGATTTTATTCTGAATCTAATAAGCATATTGAATCCGATATAACATAAAGGTGAGGTTCATGAATTATAAATTTCCTGGGTCTAAACGAGCTGTATTGATTACTTCAGTGGTAAAAGGTACATGAATAAGGTAGAAATGGAGTGCAAATGTTCGTAAGACTGCTGCATGCGTGACAAAGACATAGGTACCATCGAAGAAACCCATACCTATACACCGTAAAGACTATTTCTGCTTGCAGCGCTCGGCCGATGTAGTAACGGTTACCTACGAAAAAAAAGGGTCGTGTGCACGGGATTTTGTTTTCGATTTGCTTAGGTATGGGTTTATTCGATGGTACCAACTAAGACCTGAATCAACACTTGTGCCATGTTGCCGTACCTATCAGAACAGTAATGGAAAAAATATTTTGCAAGGCTGCAAACTTATCCGTATGTAATATTGGTGTGTAGTTTGCTGTAATAACCTTCAGAAATCGTTATTATCTTGCGATTTCCAGTATCAAGTAATCTTGGTACGTTTTACTTATGCGTGACGATATGCGTGAGCACTCCATTTATTCATATTCTATGCATACGAAGTACACGTGCCTGTATGAATGTTGTAAGCTTAAATATTTGATAACACATTGGTCAATGACCATAATATTCGCTGTCAAGGCTGTACGAAATATCAAATTAATCTTTTTTTGATTTGGACATAAATCCATCAACTTCCGAACAAAACATGGTATTTTTATGTTTTCGGTAAGTTTAGGTACAATGTTTGGTGATAAATCTGTTGTTAATGGTACTGTGGCGGCATCGAACTACGCATCAAAGACCTGACGTCACAAAAATCCTGCATCGCGCAAGCTAAGTTTACCGCGCGATCAGCATATATATAACTTTCCGATATCAATCGTCGGGTAATTGCTCACCAGTCACGACACTTTTCTGGTTGGACGATCCTCCCTTTTCTATAGAGGATGAGTGAACTTTCAACACTCTGTTACTCATACCTCTTAAGTACTTTAAGTACGTACGTAAAAGTTTAATTTTTTCGGTAAAAAAAATCTTTATTGCAGACCATATAATCCGTAAAAATACGATTAAAAAATAACATAATAACAAAAAAAGGATTGTGTGGTTTTATGAAACCACGGTAAAAGTGAAACTTCTATAGGCGCCGCTATACTGGCCTTGACTGCTCTGACGAGCGCCTTTCACTTTATCCCTACTCCGCGGCCGACCGTCACGCGAAATGCAACATACAGACGAAAAAGTTTGAAACGATGTAATAAAAGTTTCACTTTAAAAATTAATAAAATCTAAATTCAAATTCAAATAAAAAAATATAATTAAAACATTTACGCGGCCATTTGTAGCCACCGTTTGTAGGTCTCGGTAGCATACATCCTATCATCAAGGTCCTAAAACTATACTGTTTCTACACGTACCAACCCTGGACATGAATGATGCAATTCTGCTCCTCTGAATGGCATTGAACGCGTTCAGCCTCGCCTTCGCGAATATTAGTCTCTCCAGTGATTTATTATTTCAGATACCTTTTGAGAGGCTACAAGTAGCTTTTACTGTTCAGCACTTACTTACATTATATCCTACATACATAAACTGACGCCTTCTTATCATGAGGGTAGGCAGAAACTACGCGGGCTTGCGGACGGTGAGCAATGGGTAGTTCACAGTCCGATAAGGACTAGGCCCGGGTAGACGGCGCGTTGTGTTCCACGCGTGCCTCAAAGAGATGTCAGCAGAACTGACGGGGTCCGTAGGACCTGACGGGGTCCGTAGGACCTGACGGGGTCCGTAGGACCTGCCGGGGTTGCAGTTTTGTCCGAAAGGGTTACCGTGACCTCTGGCAATACAGGCTGAATAAACACGGGTGAGTTTTAGTCAGTAAGAGTCTGACTAGCCCTCCTGCTCCACCCAGAGCGGGAGAAGTTTTTTGATAATTTCCCACCCAAAAAAAAAGGCAGAAACTACACAACGCCACCTGGTACGATCTTTACATATACTCCTTTTGCCTCGTTTACGTTCATACATCTAGTCATACACGCACGCCGATTGCGAGTACCACACCCCTGACCTTTCTGAAGAACATCACCAATATGGTCCACTTTCGTTATAATCTCAAGTTAATCTACCTTGACTTCATAAGCTGTTAAAAATGTCCCCATGGAATAACATATATAGGTATTTTTTCCTACAACTCGTAAATTAATTGGGAACTATTTTCGACTTTAATGTTACATAATTATTATTCTCGTTGTGGATAACCGACAAAGTAATCGTGTTCCTTCAAATTGATATCCTGACCTTTCCGAGATTAAGTTCCACTCACAAGAATGTGTCCGAAAGATGACGTTGATATCAGTATTGATCTTGGTTGACATTTATGAAATGTTATTTCAAGAAGATTATCAGTGAAGTGGAGCTCTTGGTCACAGTATAAATATGGACAGTATGGAAACTAGACCTATTTGTTGAAATAATTACCTACGCTCCATTTTTAAAAAGATTGCGGCGACCACTCGTCTCTCGTCATAGCACCCGCAATTGACAGCACCGCGAAAATCACTTGAGGTCTCGTCAATGAGCGCGTCTGTTGAATATTCCGTTTCGAACGTTTATCTGTACTGTCCATATTTATACTGTGTCTTGGCTTAGTGATTTCCGGGGTAGCTTTATTAATCTTCATTTTGCTGGTCCATGCCTCGGAAAGTACGTAGTGGTTGTAGTCAGAAGCCTGTTAGTATCTACCGAACAGGGTTGTAGAGGTCAGATAGGCAGTCGCACCTTGTAAAACACTGGTATTCAGTTGCGTCTGGTTAGACTTGAAATCGACCCTAACATACTTGGGAAATGGCTAGGTAGATAATGACCTAGCTGGTTTGAGCCAAACGTTATGAATATTTGTAAGTTTTTAACTGATTCTACGGACCAAAGACTGAAAATAAAAAAAAAAACAAACGACCTCAAAAAAAAAAAACACTACAAAGTGAAAAATAACTTTAATTTCGGAAGTCGGTGTCTTGGGTTTTGTATTTTCGTTTTTTGCCACCGACTTCCGAAATTAAAGTTATTTTTCACTTTGTAGTGTTTTTTTTTGGAGGTCGGTTGTTTTTTTTTTGTAAAAAGTTTTTATTTTTCACTTTTTGGTTGTGGTATCTACCCCACACACATTCGAATACCACTACCTGCTACCAGTGACAGAAACTTATCATATCATCTACATACTAAGTGGGAAAGAAATACGTATTTTGTAGCTAACTCAAAAACTATCCAAGCAAAGTTAATAAAATTTATATGGGACCAATTCGAGAGCACACACTTTCAAATAAAAAAAGAATTTTTAAAATCGGTCCACAATTGACGGAGAAATCGGTGGAAATACATAAAAAAAAACAAACATACGCGACGAACATATAACCTCCTCCTTTTTGGAAGTCGGAAAAAGAAAATACATTTATTTACTGCTTCGTTGGTTGAACTGAATGGGTTTTGGGGTCAATCCTAGGTTTTCCTCAGCATATGGAAAGGGCTAAATGACCTCTACTGGAACCCCAGTTTCTTCTGAACTAGACCTTGCCTAGATATTATCACAATTATTATTATCAATTCAATAAATTCCTAGACGTTATCCTGAAAAATCTACTTTGTCCTTTAAATCGAGTTTCTCTATTTTTATTCGGTCTTTTACCATGCTTAATATTAAGGTTAATTTAATCAATCTGCCTAGCCTTTTCGCAACTATGTTGGGGTCGGCTAAAGTATTTTTTTCAGTCAAACTTGCTTCGTACTTAATTCAGCAATTTTGCACATATACAGTACCTAGTAGTATCCTAGCAGACCAGACCAGATGTATGAACGTAAACGAAGCATCATTATCTGCCTAGCCTTTACCCAACTATGTTGGGGTTGGGGTTGGCTTCTAGTCTAACCGGATGCAGCTGAATACCAGCATTTTACATGGAGCGACTGCCTATCTGACCTTTCACAACCTAGTTACTGGGTAATACGATACCCCTTGGTAAGACTGGTTGTCAGACTTAATTAAGGTTAATTAATAAACATACGTGTATGTTAAAGGATAATTAATTATGATTGATTTTGCTGATACTATTGTACTCCCACTCAATATCAATGAATTCGGTATTAGGATAGTATCCAACTATAATATTATAAATGTGAGAGTTTGTATGTTTGAGTGTTTGTTATTTATAACCTGGATTTACACATAGAATAGTTTTTATCTTGGTAGTACATTTCCATGGGATAATTTCCAACGAAACGGAACGGACGAATTTTCGTCGAAGTCGCGGGCGAAAGCTAGTTTATTGGTAAGACTGCCTCGTTGGTCTAGTGGTCACAAGCGCTACTACTGAGCATGAGGTCCTGGATTCGATTCTCTGGTTGGGCAAAGTTTTATTAGATTTTTCCGTCAGGAATTTTTCAGTAGCAGCCCGGAGTCTGGATTTGTGCCCGGTTGATGGCAATAGGCTCACCCCTTAATACATGGGACTTAAACATGACTGGCGAAATGTGGGTGTACTATATAGGTTTTGGTACACCTCTGCCTAACCCAGCAGGGAATATAGGGGTGAGATGTTTATGTTATGTATTGGTGAGATAATCTTATAATATATCATCATCATCAGCCTATAAATGTTCCCACTGCTGGGACACAGGCCTCCTCTCTGTGAGAGGGAGTGGGCCGTAATCCACCACGCGGGCCCAAAATATATACGCTCATGGAAGTCTAAAATAACACAAGAATTAGGTTTATTAGTTTCGTAACCAAAATATTCTTTAATAATTAATCCAAAGATATTTTTAATTATGTAAATATTAATATTATTTATACGAAAGCGAGCGGGAGCTGTTTTATGAAGGAGCCAATTATTTTTTTTCAATCTTCTTTCATTTAAGCGTACTTTTAAAGAAAACAAAAACTATTATAGCTTTTTAGGGTTCCGTAGTAAACAAGGAAATCTTATAGTTTCATGTCTGTCTGTCCGTCCGCGGTCTAGCTCCGAGACTCTTAATACTAGAAAGCTGTAAGTTGGCATGGGTATACATATTAATTACGCCGACAAAGTGGTAAAACAAAATTATGAAAATGATTTTTTTTAGGGTACCTCCCCTACACGTAAAGTGGTGATGTTTTTTTTTCTATCCCATGATGTGAGGTATCATTGAAAAGGTCCTTCAAAAACATTGTGAGTGTGCGAAAACCATTTTTGGATTCAGGGATCCGTTTGCGAAGTATTAAGTTTCAAAGTGCTAATTTTTGTCCCCCCCCTGCCAGCTAAATGGTTGGTTTCTGATGTGTGAAAAAAATCACAGCAGTTGTTTATATAACGATATTAACTAAGTAGGCTCTACAAGTTAACGAGTAATAATCGACCAACTTATATTTGCAGTTTCAAAAACATGTTTACCAATACATTCCTTATTGGAGAACATGTTTTTCAACTACAAAGTTAAGTTTGTTTTTGGGATAAATTCATTCCAACTACGGAACTCTTCATTGTGCATGGTCCGACACGCACTTGGCCGGTTTTAAATTAATTATTTGGTTTCTTAACAATAAATGGGTACTTCATTTACCTAATCCTCGAATAGCTCATTGTTTTTTAAAGAAATTAAGCTTTTGAGAAAGGAATTGAGACGAAAATCGGGACTTATTTATACATAGTTTTAAGGTGGTGTCAGAAGGAGCTTATTAATTCCAAGATTTCGAAAATTACTTCCCAAAATTAATGAAACAAACTCCTGCCATCGGAAACGTACAGGAAAAGTAATTAATAATCAAGGAGGCCGATTACAACACGAAGATAGCACCTACTTACAAACTCCGGAGATTTCGATCTTGATAATTAAACCGACCAAATTGAAGACTCTACCGAGGTCAACTAAACTGAGATAAATTCTGTACATCTAACTTTGGTAAGATAAATTTCTGTCAGATCATTCGCAGTGTCTTGTTAAGGAACTTTCGTTGATTTTATCTGTGCAATTAACGAACAAGCACCCAGGTATAGTTAAGCTAATACTTGAGTTAAGATAAATTGCTAGGTATAGTTCGAAAATAATTTTCACGTTTGTAAGGTTTATGATTTTTAATAACAATTAATGAAATATTTTCAATTTAGATAAATAGATTGATAAATCGTTTATTTAGTACACACAAAAGACAGCACAATATACAATAGCACGATAAAATGATAACTAATTAGCTATTAGGAAATAGCCGCAAGGTGACAATATACAAACAAAATAAAAAGAAGAAAACAAGACATTTTGATGACACTATTGGCTATGACATAATGAAAAAATTAAGTAATCCGATTTGCAGGTATTATCGATTTGATGAATCATTGGAATCGATATATGATGACTTGGCAACACTCGGCGAGCGCGGGGATTCTAATCTTGACAGCAGGTTTGTGCGGACGTGTGCTGGCTGTATTTTGAGGTATATTTTTTTTTTGTGTGGGAAATTATCAAATAACTTCTCCCGCTCTGGGTGGAGCGGGAGGGCGTGTCAGTCTCTTACTGACTAAAACCCACCCGTGTTCCTTCGGTTGCCCTGTTGCCGGGCCACGGATGTCCCTTTCGGCCCGTATTCGCAGCCCCGGCAGGCATTGGCCCTAGCGGACCCCGTCAATTCTGCTGACATTTGAGGCGCGCGTGGAACACAACGCGCCGTCGACCCGGGCTTGGTCCTACACATTGGATCTCAGACCAAAAAAAAAAGAAAGCTTTGTCAACAGTGACGTGAAGCCGGTTTCGTAAACATATGTGCACTTCGTCAGGTGTAGTTTAATTGTAGTGTCATTGTAAATGGTTGTAAACATGTGCGTGTGAGCGTGTATGCATAGAGCAGAGGTGTAGTTTTAGCATGCTTCACTGTATTGTTCGCAGCTCTGTCTTGGTTTTTTATTTGGTCTGAGCGTTGCATATCTAAAATGTCTGGATTATCGCATAAATGTAGGTAGGTACATGTATACTACTATACTGGGAATTAGTGTCCGTTCGAAACGGTTGGTTAGTTCTACCTGTGGTCGGTTTTAGCTTGAATGGTACCCGAATTTATTGACACTAATTTGGTACCAACCGCATATCAATGTGGTTTAGGAAATTAGGAACAATTTAGTTTCACGCAGAACTTGTTCAGAAAATTGTGTTTCCGTTATAAGTACCTGAAAATGTAGGTCATAGCATTTGTGGGTACGTAGGTACAGGGTAAGAAGATGGTGATGATGTGGGTATAGCAATTAGTTAAGTAGACAACTCCTGGTTAAAGAAGTGACTAAAAGGTATACAATGATATTTTTTTAACATAACATGAAAAATTAACCCTGTACGATCCGTGATTTTCAGGAAAAAAAAAAATCGTCACATTTTTTTTCAATGGGGAACTTTACCGGTTTATACCACGGGGCGTGGGCGGCCGTCGCTTAGGGAGTCTACAAGTGAAAATTTGCTAATTTTTAATGGATTTGGGGTATTTTTGGTACTAAAAATTTGATTTCTAAATAGAAATAACTTTTTATTTTCAATAATAATAAGATTTTTTATTACTTTTAGGTAATGTTATTGCAGTACCTATGTGCCCCGTTCGGATCGGACAAGGTTTTTTTTCATAATTTATATGCTCTCCGTCATATTAAATTAAAAAGAACAATAAGATTAAATCCTAAAATTAAACTACGCAAACACCAAAAATACCTTTGGTTAAATATTATTAATGTCCAATTCGTGCCGACCTATATCGGCTAACCCCTGTTCGCATTATTCCGAAACCCTAAATCAATAGTATTCAGCATCGCCTAATAAATTACCAAAGGATTACGCGGGTTCTCCAGACCCTGATATTGGCACACAGTGTTATCATTACCAATTTACACCACGTACGAATCAAAGTCACACGGAACATCGAAATCGGAAAGTCTCTCAAAGGGCAAAGGTCAAAAACTGAGAAAATCTCACAATTACGACGAGGCCGAAAAAGGCAGGAAATGAAGCGTTGAACGTTCTGATCGAACGCATGTTGACGGATAACCACGCGTTTTAGGGTTACCAACTCAAAAGATGCCAACGGGAATCTATTACTAAGCCTACACCCGTCTGTCTGTGTGTCTGCCCGTCAGTGTGCCACAAGACTGTTACTTTTAAACCATAATTTTCTTTATTTACTTTATTTACGCTTCAAAGTAACAAACATCTCTGTAGCCCTGGCTACTAGGAGTTCCTGTATCACAAGAGTCAATTGGTATCCTGTTAATTTTTACTTGTTACTATGGCTTCAATTGTGGTAAGTACCTAAATAGTAAAAAGGTACAATATAATAGTTTTGAAGGTATGGAACCCCTAGGCCCTTTCCTCACTGGTCGGTACGTCAGCGGTGCGGGATCGGGATCAGTATACTTGGTACCGAAAGTTTACTGAACACCTATATTTCAATAAACGTTTCCTGATTGGCTCGGTATACGCGGGAGTGGGGCGGGATCGTTTCGGTTTACCGCGTCTCAGTAGAAACATCTAGTGCGGTACCCGCTCACGTCATGCGTTTTACAGTATGCTCGGTATCGAACGCTTATCGAGCGCCTATATTTCAATGAATTAAGCGGTACTGTACAAATTATACCGAAAATATGTACGCATATTAATATACATTTTATTCTATCGTGTTTTGTTCTATTTTGTGTTGCAGTATAGTGAAATTTTATTTCATGTAATATGGGTTTTGCCCGAATTAAACGAATAAAAAAAAAATAACGTCAGGTCCGTAAATGAATGTAGTGCGGTATCGTTTCGGTAAACCGAGAAAACTATACCGAAACGATACCGCACCGACCAATGAGGAAACGGCCTTAGTGCGTAAGTCTCGAATTTGGCCGGTTTTATAAAGCGTATGTACACGTCTAATAAATTCTGGTAACTCGAAACGCACGTAAGCAATCACTCGATCAATCGTGCGCTGAAAAACGTCTCGTATGTCTGTTGCTATAACGGGATGAATAAGAAACAAGGTTGAATTCCAATTCACAAGAAGAAACAATAATTTTCCGTATCGTAAACGAAAAAGGAAAATCACGCACGGCTAATGAATGTGGTAACAAAAAGGGAAGATCGGAAAATAGTGGTACATTTATTTTATTCACTAACGATCATGTTAGGAATAATATTGCGTGGGAAGAACATGTAATTGTCGAGAATAAGTGGATTAAGAATCTCTAAAAGTATCCACGTTTTTGGAGAGAAAAATTATCGGGGAAATACAGAATTTTCCTTATATTTTCGTTGTTGAAATCTTCCTAGTTAAATATAAAAGGTCAATTTCTACATTACTTAGTATTCTCAGAACGTGTTGCCGAGTCGTTAATATTCTCATTTTCTTTGTGCTTCGTTTACGATGAAATCTGTTTCTTATCTTCTCAAGCATGTCGTAACTAAAAGATAAAAGACAACATTTTGGATACAGTTTTAACATGTTTGATTAGAGCGGGTCGTTGCTGTGCTTTGTTTCATATTGAGAGAAGTAACTTTAGAGCTTTTTATACTTCCTTATTATCATAACATAAAGCCTGTAATTCCCAAAGGGTTAGGCAGAGGTATATCTGTAGAACCTACACCCACATTTCGCCAGTGATGTTTAAGTCCCATGTAATAGGGGGCGAGCTTATTGCCATCAACGGGGCAAAAATCCTGACTCCAGGCTGCTACTAAGAAACTTATGATGGAAAAACTCAATAACACTTTGCTCTACTGATAAGCGAATCCAGATCCTCATGCTACCATTAGACCAAGGAAGCAGTCTTCCTGAGTTATTTGCTTTAATATTTTGTCGCGAGGAACTCACCTGGAAGCTGTGAAGGAAAGCGCTCAATATCTAAATATACTACACCGACTGAGGCCCTTAGTGGTCGTTGACTTTCCAACTTACCTAAAAGGTACATGGATTTTGTATCTAAGGCCCCTAAAATCACGGTAACAAAAGCTTAGGTAAAAAGTACCCTAACTAATAATTAATTAATTCACCAGAAGTTTAACAACAAATTCAAACCAGTAATTACGTGGTACCACAAAATCCAAACAACAATACATTATATTTCCCGAATTTAAGTCGCAAACTTATCCATGATTCGAGCCCAGTTTCTCTTCGTAATAGAAATTATAAATCAGTTCTGTTTTCCATACCTAGAACACAAAGCGTATTGTATTAACTTGTGGTCTGAACAGGAGTTCCCGACCATGTTCATGAATTTAAGTGGATTAAATTCTAAGTTGTTGGAGGAGTCCAAGTGTTTATAGTTTGTGAAATCTTTGGAAATTATTCCGGTGTTGCTAAGAGTTTGTAGGTACTTAAGGTATTGTCGAGTTGTTGAATTGTAAATGGCAATGTCCTTTGTGCACACCGCAGGACCGTTTTGTTTTGTCAAGTTTAGTTACAAATTGGTTATATTATTATGGGAAGAATATTATGGTAGGTAAACATGAGCTAATACAATAGGTAGAAGGCACCTGTCCCACAGCCGGAAATTAAGACGCAGATATATGCCAGCGACCTTGAGTGGTTAGCTTGCGTGTTCTGTACTGAGCTCACGCAACGCGTCGTACGTCCAGTCAGTAATAGTACTCGCCCATCAAGGAGCGCTGTCCCAAATTAGACGCGTTATTTATTTATTATACATAAAAGAAAAGGTATTTTAATAAAACATGTATACTAAAAAACCAGTAATTAAATTATTTTTAAAATGGTGAAGGTTTAAAAAAATACGCTTGATAAATTTTGCGTGATTCTCAATTTTTTTATCCCCGTTAGACATAACTTTACAAATTAATTTTACTATGTAATATAAACATAATGTAAAATATTCATATTATAAGTTATTAAGAAAATGCTCTAATTTTACATATATTTTTAACAAATCATTAACACTACTCGTTTAGATGTGATCTTTAATATAAAATCATTAAAAGTCGGTTATCGTCGCCTTAACGAGAAACGAGTAGAGCTAGCTACTAAAAACGAGTTGGCGAGTAACGAGCAGCAAGTGCGCGAGAGTTCTGCCCACCAAGCGAGCGTCGCTGAGCGAGTACCCTCTTTGATAGCTGTTGTCGCTGCGACAAACGAGCACTCGCGTGTGAACAGTCAATGATCAACTATTAATCTATTTATCTCTTTTACTTACACGGGACCTACAATGTTTTGTACGTTTCTTGAGAGAGATAACCGTTGATCACGTCCTTGTCAGGACACTCGGTGGGATAGGTGCCGAATGAAGGAACGTCAAACACAGAATGGTAACGTTTTGTCATCATATCATGAATTAACAGTTTGGCAGATTTGAAAAGAGAAAACAGCCAAAACGAGAAGTAGTTTAGGATGGTAGCTTGGTTTCAAGAATATATTTTGAGAGTCACAGTAAACAAAGTCCTTCCACAATTATTTTACCTCAGATTTTGCATCGATATCAAAATTATACTGATCTTTATTCTCGTTACAATAAGGTTGCTGTTGGGTTACTGCTACTGACAAATGTGTCACAATCACAGTGATCTTTATACTCATTACGATAAGGTTGCTGTTGGGTTGCTGCCACTGACAAGTCTGTCACAATCACTGTGATCTTTATTTTCGTTACGATAAGGTTGTTGTTCGGTTGGTGCTGTCAGAGGTAAAATAACAGTGAATGAACTGTAGGACTAATATTGTAAGAAGAAATCCAGATTCTGATCAAAAGTAAAATAACTAAGAACACCGATTTAAAAAAAGAATCGCATACGGATGAAGACTTTTCCTTTCATGTGACATAACATACACTTTCGATCGATTAATCTCGGAACCGATTCGGTTTGTTCGTTATCAGGAGGTTCACAAGGCCATTGCAGACCGCCACGACAATGATAGATGGTCCACACTTGATGAATTGCAGGCGACGTATTCGGGAATCGAGATTAATCCGATATCGAAACGATAAAAGAGTTTGAACGTGCGGAGTATGTTTGAGCTATGAAGATTGAAGGTGCGAACAAAAACGTGTCGTTTTTTAGGGTTAAACTCTAAGGGTTCCTTGTTTACACAAGGAACCCTTATAGTTTCGTCATGTCCGTCTGTCTGTCCACGGTTTAGCTCCGAGACTCTTAGTACTAGAAAGCTGTAATTTGGCATGGATATACATATTAATTATGCCGATAAAGTGGTAAAACAAAATGAAGAAAGAAATTTTTTTTAGGATACCTCCCCTACACATAAAGTGGTGTTTTTTTTTCTATCCCATGGGTATCATTGGAAAGGTCCTTTGAAAACATTGTGAGTATGTGAAAGCCATTTTTGGATTCAGGGATCCGTTTGCGAAATATTAAGCTTTAAAGTGCAAATTTTTGTTAGAGTCAAGTGTCTCCCCCCCTGCCAGCTAAATGGTTGATTTTGGATGTTTGGAAAAAATCATAGCAGTAGTTTATAAAACGAAATTAAAAGGAAAACTATCACAGCTAAGTAGGCTCTACAAGTTAACGAGTAATAATCGACCAACTTATATTTGCAGTTGCAAAAACATGTTTTCCCATACATTTCGTATGGGAGAACATGTTTTTCAACTACAAAGTTAAGTTTGTTTTTGGGATAAATTCATCCCAACTACGGAAAACGGCGTACCTCATTGTGCGTAGTCCGACACGCACTTGGCTGGTTTTTATAATTTTGGACACGATAATCAACAGCTCACAGAGTATTGAAGCGTAATAAGACTTACAAATGATCCGCATTCTGAATTTTCACATTATCAGGTAGAGTTTAGATTGCTTGATTTGTTCCTGTCAATCTTTTGCCAATAAATGAAAATAAAATATACACACATAAACTATTGCCTGTAATCCTCTATACGATACTCAAAACAGATTCCTAGAATGAATCCAATATAATTTTTTCATCCATACCATCCACTTTTTGCTTGGTACTTTCAACAAGGTTAATTTCACGATACTCGTCGAATTATCGTTTCCCAGAATAAGACTTCTGTCGGAGACTGTCCGACAAAAAACAAATTGATCGGAGATGAGCTCCGACTTTTTATCGTTTATCTTGAAAAGTGTGTCGAGATTGTCTCGAGATTGATGCGTTCATTCTACCATTCACTCTTTTAATAGATTTTAAGTGATCATTTGATTTAAAGAAAAACACCAGACAAGGCCATTCAAAAATAACTTTAATAGTTGGTTTTAGGAATCATTTAATTGTAGGAAAAGGTATAATTTTATACTTGTTATTGTTTTACATAATTTTACTATTGAAAACAACACTATTGCTTATGTTGAGCATACGAGTAGTAAAAACCCTGCTGTTTATGTATTAGCGGATACAAATGACTCTGTACATGTGACATTAAAAAAACAGGAAGCAGTGATAGCCTGTGTGACCGTCGGACTGCCAAGTCATAGGTCTCGAGTTCCAACCCAAGGCACGCACCTCTGACTTTTCGGATTCATGTGCGTATTGTATAATTATCACTTGCTTCAAAAACGGTGAAGGAAAACACCGTGAGGAAACCGGCATGCCTAAGAGATATTTCTCGACGGCATGTGAAGTCAAGGCCCATGGGCGGCTTTAAAACTCTAACACCAGGTTACACTAACCACACGAAAATAAGAAGAATAATGTTATGTTATCTGAAAATGAGAAAGATGATTTGGAAAAACCTAGTGCGTTAAATTTTCTGGGTAATGTAATTTATCAGTTCAACAAGCAAAATTCTAAATACCACTATTTTATTCTATCCCTAATCACGAAAACGGTAATATTTTACTTGTACCTAATGAACCTACATATATTCTAATTCTCCGTAGTTATGAAGTAAATCATTTGTGAATTCAAACGTAAATCATATTCTAGAGATAACATGGAGGCTGTAAATATCCCAACTTTAGACATTTTGAAGACTTTGTATCTCATTTTTGAACAACTTTAAGCGCTCAGGCATTGGGTTTATTTTGTTGTAATATTTCTTGTATATGTCCACAGTTCTTAGCGTTTTAAGTAGAGTAGGTTCCTATAACTTATGTTTACTTCTAACGAGGTGTAATATTGTCAGCATCTATTTTGATTTGTAGGTTCAAGCCTTTATTTTTGCTACTTTTGTCCTTTACTATCCTGGGTCATAGTAGGTATCCTGAACTGGAAACAATAGGCTTGTTTCCAATTTTGTATTTTTTAGTCCGTCTTTCAGAAAATAAAAAATATTGGACACGTATTTTTTAATTTTTGACGTAATCAAAAGATTACGGCGATACATTGAGCTAAAATGTGGCATGACGTCACGCCGTGCTAGATTTTATATGACGTTGTGACGTAGCGAGCCCCCACTCCCCAACTTTAATGCGTGTTTTCTAAGTTATTTTTGATTAATATGATAAAGCAAAAAATACGTGTCTAATATTTTTTATTATTTTTTTAGACGGACTAAATAGAATTTTAATTTTTTTACCTAGGAAACTACCCTATTATCGATGCCAGTTTTATTGGAGTAATGTTTATAGTTAAAAGCTAACACGTTTTCAAAGGTTTGACACCCGTTTTCACTGACAACTTAGTGACACTTGAATGAATCCCTAAATAAAAGTGCACTGTTGGATTTTCAACGCTAGATTAAGCGCTGAGAGTTGAAAATCTAACGGTGCACTTTTATTTAGGGATTAATTTAGGTGTCACTTGCTGGTAAAAACGGGTTTAAAACTAAGCGTCAGTTTTGACAGAAATATACGAAATTAGGAATAGCAAAAAACGTGTGCGATCGGGGGACCCCCGTTAGGAATGAAGTTCCTTCTGACATATTATTAAATTAATTGATTATCGCAGCTGTCATCTTGGATTTTAATTTTGACCTAACTATCAGCTTTAGCACCCTCAAAAACTATGAAAACGGCAGCCATGGCGAAAAATTTTAAAAATTTAATTTTGACCAAATTCACACTTTCTCTCTCTCTCTATCGAATTAGAAGAAGTCCGTCGAAAGTATGAACGTTTTTTCACGTGACGATTTCTGCCAGTTTACTCCTACCGCAAGCCGCGTTAAAGAACTTCGTTACAAAACTCCGTTCCAAAAAACCGAACATCCCGTATTCATCCAATTTCAACGTAATTTATTATCACGTAAACACAAATCACACAGTTCTATGTGAGACAGCAGAATTTTATTTTGCCAATCACTTCCACTCCCTTGGATCCACATCTCATCATTTTCTTCACGATTGAAAGGAAGGCTACACAACACACCATCTTATATAGGGACTGCACTAGTTAAGCCTGAGGCTTCGCTTGCTTTTACGTTGAGTGGAAAAGTAGGACCTATTTTTGCCCTGCGTCTATTTTCATTCTTGTGTAAACTATACAGCGTTCTTTGCCTGTAAATCAGAAGTTTGTCATGTAAATCTTGTACTACATTTCAGTTGGCATTGTAAAAGGATTCTTAATGTGGTATAATTAAGATTCAATATGCTTGGCTAATTACATACCACTGCTGAAAACTTAGTAGCTCTACAACACCTGGCTCCCCACATGTAAGCTAATGCTGGGTTTTTCGTTTATCTAGCTGAGTTAATAACACTCACTTATATTTATTATAATCATAATCAGCCTATAATGTTCCCACTGCTGGGACACAAGCATCCTTTCTTTGAGAGAGCGGGTCGGTAGATGTCATATGTCTTTGAATTTTAGGTTCTAGGACATGCCGGTTTCCTCACGATGTTTTCCTTCACCATTTTGAGAGCAAGTGGTAATGAAATTATTTACCAAAGTAAAGCGCCTGCTTGAGTTCGAATCAAAGACCTACAACTCGTAAGTCGAGGCCGTTACCACTGAGACATCACTGCTCACTTATATGATCGTATTAAATCTTCCGACTCGACTTGTATATATTAGTGCCGATTCCCTTGTTCACAAACTAAACTAAATTTAAGTTCAGTGCATCTTTTTCTTTCTATTTTATTAAGAAAAGGACAGAAGATAAATTTTAGTTTAGTCCTGTCAAATTAATCAGCGCTTGATGTAAATTGACGTAATTTTAGTCGGCAAGTTTTTAATCACGTCTAAACTTGTATGGAGAGTGACAGGCGCTGATTAATTTGACAGGACTAAACTAAAATTTATCCTCTGTCCTTTTCTTAATTAAATAGAAAGAAAAAGATGCACTGAACTTAAATTTAGTTTAGTTTGTGAACAAGGGAATCGGCACCAATATCTACTTTAGTTATCTGAAGTCTTCCTAGCTAAAGAGCTCCAACAGACAGACTCCGGGTTCAAAAATATTCAGAGAAAAAGAATACCACTGATTGGTATCTTTTCTAAGAAATATTCCCTCCATTTCCTAAAAGGATATTAAGGAAAATTATTTTCTATTTCAGCTCACCTTATATAGGTACCGTGAAAAGTGCTAACAATTTACATAAATTAGGAAACTCTTCACCTTCTAAACTGAAATTCAGATAGCGTCAGAAGTTAAATTTATTACATTTTCTTAGAAATACTGCGTTGATTTTGGGTTATTTAGTGGTGTCGGGAGCGGAGTGAGCAAAACACAATTTAATTTTGATATTAATTATTAGTAAGTTAAGTCCCGAGATGTGTAATGTATCGCTTGAGTAGTTTAGTGTCGAAATGTAGGAAACGTAGTGTTACATGTTGCGTGGGGGACTTGTTATTTTACGAGTCTTATTTAATCAGTGTAGGGTTAAGTTACTCATGGAGAGTGCGATTGTCGCAACCCAGCGCTGGGCTCGCCACTATTGCGGCGATTAGACCCCTCTTTGAAGAGTGGCTAGAGAGGCGCCACAGCGTCCTCACCTTCCGTCTGACGCAGGTCCTCACCGGACAGGGCTGTTTCGAGAGGTTCCTGTTCAGGATAAGGCGGGAGGAAACGCCCAGGTGTCACCATTGTGTGGATCGCCCGGAGGACATGGTGGAGGTCTGCCCGGCTTTGGCGGAACATCGCCGTGTCCTCGTGGAGGCGATCGGCGGCGGTGATCTCTCACTATATTAATAACTTGCTTTCCTAAAAGTCCAATAACGAGGAGCTCGTGGCTAAGTAATAACAACCGCACGGGTCGATCAGGTTAAGCTACACTTGCCGGAGTTGGTCCGTGGATGGGTGATCATCTTTATATACCGAGACTCCTCCGTGCCTCAGAAAGCACGTTAAGCTTTTGGTCCCGGGTGCCATATGTGGATCTTTGACAGTCGTTATGGGTCGTCAAAAGCCCGAAAGTCTGGGAACCAGTCTTACCAAGGGTATCGTATTACCCAGTTACTGGGTTGTGGAGGCAGATTTAGTCGAATAATGCTTCACGATTTTTCAATTTGGGTATTCCGACTCTCTCACTAACATTGCGTTTCTGAATGGCGACACAAACATTATCTTTGTATTAATTAACTAATACGAATGTTACCTAAACTTAGTCGAAAATTGTGTTTGTTACTCTTTCACGCAAAAACTACTAAACGGATTTGGATGCAATTTGGCACACAGATAGTTTATAACCTGGATTAAAATATAGAATAAAAAAAATCCCAATATTCTTACGGGATCAAGACTTGTGCGGGTGAAACTGCGAGGCGCAGCTAGTCCTTAATATTATAAATGCGAAAGTAAGTTTGTTTGTTACGCTTTCACGCTAAAACGGTTGAACGGATTTGCATGAAATTTGGCACATATATAGGGGTGTAAAAACTACTCTGTTTAGGGCATATTGCCAATCATTTTACACCTGCAGTTTATGGGTCGATTACATGCAAAAGGCTTACAGCGCCTTACGTATCCAGTACAACACCGCATACAGGGCGCTGTTGGGGTTGCCACGACACTGTAGCGCATCAGGGATGTTCGCAGAGGCACGTACAGAGGACTTTTATGCAATCATGCGAAAGCGTGTCGCCTCCCTGATGCGGCGGGTGCGGGACAGTGCCAACAGCCTCTTGGTCACTGTAGCCGATAGGGCAGAAGGTCTAATACTCAGACACTGGACCAGGACACAGGTATTACCATCAAATCGTGCCTTGAAATGACATTAATTTTAATTATTGTATATGTGGTTGTCTTATTAGTATTGTTGACATTTTTAATGGTGATTTTGACGTTACAGTCATGGTTTTGACATTATAATTGTGATTTTGACATTACAGTTATGGTTTTGACATTGTGATTGTGATTTTGACGTTATTATTGATTGTTTTGACATTACTAATAATTATAACCAAAGTTTGCCGAATATTATTATGTACTAACACTAGTGTTTAAGATGTGTATGTATTTACTAACAAATGGATTGTATGATCTGTAATAAAAAAAAATTGATTTTGATTTTTTTTGATTATAGATGATGCCCTGGAAAAGAACATAGGATACTTTTTTTTTTTTCCCACGGGTTCGAGACTTATGCGGGTGAAACCGCGGGGC
The DNA here is from genome assembly GCA_963680765.1 of Agrochola lychnidis. Lineage (NCBI taxonomy): Eukaryota > Metazoa > Arthropoda > Insecta > Lepidoptera > Noctuidae > Agrochola > Agrochola lychnidis. The sequence goes on along the minus strand of OY796863.1, from coordinate 8,190,021 downwards.
ACAGCTAGTAATATTATAAATGCGAAAGTTTGTGAAGATGGATGGATGTTTGTTACTCTTTCACGCAAATACTGAACGGATTTGGGTGAAATTTGGCACACATACAGTTTATAACCTGCATTGACACTTATGATACTTTTTATTCCGATATTCCCACGGGGTCGAGACTAATGCGGGTGAAACTGCGGGGCGCTACTAGTTCTAAATAAAAAAAGTCCCCTGTATAGTTAACAACACATTGTTAGCAACATACAGGCAACTGAAAGAACACGGGTGAATTTTAGTCAGTAAGAGTCTGACACGCCCTCCCGCTCCGCCCAGAGCGGGAAAGTTATTTATACATTTCCCGCCCAAAAAAAAAGAAAAAACCGGCCAAGTGCGTGTCGGACCACGCACAATGAAGGGTTCCGTAGTTGGGATGAATTTATCCTAAAACAAACTTAACTTTGTAGTTGAAAAACATGTTCTCCCATACGGAATGTATGGGAAAATATGTTTTTGCAACTGCAAAGTTAAGTTGGTCAATTATTACTCTTACTGTTACTACTCTTACTCTTGTTACTACTCTTACTGTTGCTTGTCGGTTTCATTAAATAGGGCTGCCTATTTAATGAAACCGACAAGCAACAATCTGACAATTTTGTAAGATTGTTTTCATAGTATTCTGTTTTATTGAACAGTGCCTGTTGTGAAAATGTGACAATTAGGTACAATGCGACAACGTTCTTTTGGCATGTGGCCAAAATCGAAACTAACGCCCCATCTGTCCGTCATTACAATTATTTCTGTCACAAATTTTTACCAATAACCCCTTTTTTAGGGTTCCGTAGTAAACAAGGTACTCTTATAGTTTCGTCATGTCCGTCTGTCTCTCTGTCTGTCCGTCTGTCTGTCCGCGGTCTAGCTCCGAGAGCCTTAGTACTAGAAAGCTGTAATTTGGCAAAGGTATACATATTAATTACGCCGACAAAGTGGTAAAACAAATTTTTTTTAGGGTACCTCTCCTACACGTAAAGTGGTGATGTTTTTTTTTTAACCCTTTGTGTGGGGTATCATTGGAAAGGTCCTTCAAAAACATTGAGAGTTTGTGAAAACCATTTTTGGATTCAGGGATCTGTTTGCGAAATATTAAGCTTTAAAGTGCTAATTTTTGTTAGAGTCAAGTGTCCCCGCCCCTGCCAGCTAAATGGTTGGTTTTGGATATGTGAAAAAAATCACTGCAGTAGTTTGTATAACGAAATTAAAAGGAAAACTATCACAGCTAAGTAGGCTCTACAAGTTATCGAGTAATAATCGACCAACTTAACTTTGCAGTTGCAAAAATATGTTTTCCCATACATTCCGTATGGGAAAACATATTTTTCAACTACAAAATTAAGTTTGTTTTGGGATAAATTCATCCCAACTACGGAACCCTTCATTGTGCGTAGTCCGACACGCATTTGGCCGGTTTTTTTCTTTTTTTTTTTGGGCGGGAAATGATTAAATAACTTCTCCCGCTATGGGCGGAGTGGGAGAGCGTGTCAGACTCTTACTGACTAAAACCCACACGTGTTCTTTCAGTTGCCTGTATGTTGCCAGGGGCCACGGTATTCCTTTTGGACTTTCCCGCGACCCCGACAGGCATCGGCCCTAGCGGACTCCGTCAGTTGTGCTGACATCTTTTTGAGGCGCGCGTGGAACACAACGCGTCATCGACCCGAGCCTGGTTCTTATCGGACGGCGAGCTACCCATTGCTCACCGTCCGCAAGCCCGCGCCTGCGGTGACCGGCAATCGGCCTGGGATTCCTGACGCCCAGGGCGTCTCTTGCGGAGGCTAGGGGCGTGGGGGCTCGGAATTTGCCTCTCCCTCACGCGTTCCGCCTCCTCCTTTGCGAGCATTACTGCTTCGCAGAAGGGGAAGACGGCTTCCCATGCCCTCTCGCTCCGTACCGTGCCTGGACCAGGGCTGAACGCGAGATCACAGCCACTGCCTTCACGAGGACACGGTGGTGCCCCGTCGAAGCCGGGCAGACCTCCACCGTATGCTCCACCGTGTCCTCCGGGCGATCCACACAATGGTGACATTACCAATAACCCTTGTCTTTGTCATTAAGGTGCAAATATTGTAACACTCTATATAATTTTTTGATAAATATGGCTCACTATTAGTTACATTAAATAGGGTCGCAATGTTACAGGTGTCGTCTTATGAAGGAGGTAACCACTTTATATCAGAGGGCTGTCAGCTTGTAGCCGTCAGTGTGTAGTGTTCTTAGACTCGAGCAGTTTCCTGTACGGGAAAAATATGGCGGAACGCCTTTTAAGTGCTAAGACGTTAAAAGCACTTTTTCAAGTTTATTCTTCAACCAAAATTTGCACCTATGTACTAGGTATTACGGAAGTTTATAAATATTTACAGAGTTAAACATATTTATGCGCATTATAGTACTGTTTATAGAACATAGCAACGCCTGAAATACATACATATTTAATTCTCGCACGTACTCAACTTCTGCCCAATTTTGAAACGTATTCCTCAGAGTTTTTGGCATATTTTCCCTTGATATGAATATAATGGTGAATATATGAGCGGGCTATAGTGGTTCAATATCAGCCTGGAGATTGACAGTCTTATTACATCAGATGTCATAAAATGCTCTCAATGCTTGTAAATATTTATGTGGGTATGTTTATTTTAATGGTAATGCCTTATCTCCCAAAATATAAATAGGTTAATAGAATTGGCACTCTTTCTTGAACATAATATAGTTCATATAAATGTTTAAATTAACATACATTATTTCACAAAAAAAAAAAACAAAATAGGTATGAATTATTTTTTTATGAGGAAAACAAAATTATAAGTTAAGCGACGGAAGATAAAGCTAAAATGAAAAGTTACAAAAAAAAATTGGTAAGAACTTAAGATATTTGCACGACATTTAAAAATGGGAAAAATGTTTGATTCCTTAATCGCTTTAGTTTTAAACTATCCAATAAAAGATTTAACTCATCTTCTCATTTCATTGAAATTGGTCTTCGAATGAACATGTCAAAGACCAAACTCATGACTAATAGCGTTAAACAAACACAGTTTGTAGAGGGTATGGAGATTGCATATGTCCCAGAATACATCTACCTCGGCCAAATCTCCTTCCAAGCGAGACAAGAAAAAGAAGTTGCTCGCCGCACCGAAAACGCCTGGAAGAGCTATTGGTCGATGAAAACCCTTATGAAAGGAGATCTTCCAATTTGCCATAAACGCAAATTAATGGACATGTGCATTCTCCCTATCCTTACATACACCTATGCACTAAAACCTGGTCTTTGACAGTTCAACAGAGGGCCGGGCTCGAGGTTTGCCAGCGAGCGCAGTATCCTTGGAGTTCGACTTACCGATCGGATACGGAACACGATACTGCGCTCTAAGACACAAATCGCTGACGTCACCCAAAAAGCATCGTGGAAGACCCAAGCGTAGATGGCGGGACGAACTTGACGCTTTTAGGAGGGATTGGTCTATATTGGCTCAGGATCGGGTTGGGTGGAAAAAGAAAAGGGAGGCCTTTGCCCTGCAGTGGGACAATACGGGCTAATTATTATTATTATTATCTCATTTCATAAAATTTCATAAATTCATAAATTTTCTATGAAGCTACATTTTCATAGAAAAGCGGTGGCCGGCTGTCATGAAAATGATGGCCGCGAGATTTGACTTTACAGTGTCAAAAAATGTTCTCTTGGAAAAATCTGCCTAGCCTTTTCGCAGGTATCTTGGAGTCAGCTTCAAGCCTAACCGGATGCAGTTGAATACCAGTATTTTACATAGAGCGACTCCACAATCCAGTTACTTGGTAAGACGATACCCCTTGGTAAAGATTTTTTACGCAGAAGCCTACTCGTAACGACTGTCAAAGATCTATGAATGACAGCCGGGACCAACGGCTTAACATGCTCCGTTCTCTAGGAAAATTCATAATTACCGTTTTAGTGACGTCATTTACCGGTAAATTGTGGACACGATGTGGTGGCGACCGCTGTTCTAGGAAACCGTAGCTTTTAAACACGATATTATTATACAAACAAAAACATATGAAAAAAACAGTGGCATTCCGAAAACTTGAAAAAAAAATCGACTCCGAGGTAATCAACGCGTTGATGTCTTTTACTCCACGGTGTCGGTAAATTCCATTACAGTGTCGCGAAATCAATGGTTTAGTCCCATCTCAAAAATGCCCATCGCGCTTAAAGAAGTTTTCAGTTAAAAAAAAAACGAGCGAGCTTTAGAGTAGTCGCATATGAAGTGTAACATCTGACATGGTAATAAATAAGCAACATTAAAGGGACAAGGGGCCTCGTCAAGGTCATTTCTGATAACCAACTATAGCACCGCGCGCGCTCATTGGTCAAATCAAATAACACGCGCGTCCTCAGCTTCCTGTTACACACTTCCGTCCCTTTTCACGGAATCACTCCCCCAGATTGCAGGAAAGCGAAAGCGAAAAGATGTTAAAAAATGTATCAAGCTTGCATTTTTTCACGATTTAAACAAATAAGGAAAACCCCCCACGGATCTCAAACGCCATCTTCAACCCTCTACAGTTGCATTAAGCTGAAACAATCATTTCTCCACCGAATCCATCAGAGTAAGCCAGTGATCCTGAATTAGAACTCTTTGGTATTAACGGATTCTGAAGGGGGTGGAAAAGGGGAGAGAGGGGGGGCTGATGGTTCAAGAAATGAGGGGATGTGGAATTGAGTACTTGAAGAACTGGTAGGTATTGGTAAGTTTGTGGTAATTTATTTTTATGGGAGCTAGAGTGGAATCATGGCGGTGGATTTAAGTCTATGGAAGATTTAAGTGCTTCATACTGAAAAATAAATTGATTGGTTTACTGGCTTTATAAAAGAATAATGCCCGGTTTCACCGACACTAAGTGACATCTAAATGAATCCCTAATAAAACTGCAACGCTAGGCTCAGCGCTGAGAGTTGAAAATCCAACAGTGTAGTTTTATGTAAGGATTCATTTATTTATTTTTACCCGACTGCCCCAGAAGGAGGGTAATGTTTTTCGAGAGTATGTATGTATGTATGTCTATTTCTTTGGCACGCTCTGTAGCCTTGTAGGCTTGATGGATTTTAACATATGAGGTGTCGTTAGGTTCGTCATAATAGTGGGAGTGTATATTGCATCTGCAAATACAAAAAAAAGGAGGAGTAGGTTTAAAAAAAAACTACATAATTGGTATCAAATAAAAGTTAACCAACAACCAACCAACCAATAACCTGAAATTTTGGTGAAACTTTTGTTTGTCGCGCCTGCAATACCAAAATCCTATAGATTATATTGCTTGTTTTTGACTTTTCAGTTATCGAGTTTTTGCAGTCGGGTTTTTTGTTTTATTTATTTTTTAAACGTTGCGCCACACTAGGAATTTCTTCTGTATTGTGGGTGCATTTACAAACATTTAAAACTCACATACGCAAACAGCCAGACCCGGAACAACTACTTGTAGGACATTTATACAGTTAGTTGGTCATTTAAACACTTAGTTGTTGGTGAAAACGGGCATTAGGCACTTTAATACAATTATTTCATCAAAATAGTATCAGTTTTTATCGTTTATAAATACCTATAGCGCCTTACTAATTGACAATACTATTTTAGGATTGGTGTTGTTTAGATGCCTACGACATGGCATTTTTCTCTGAATTTCTTTTGAAAATCGACGCAAAGAGCTAATAAGAAAGCATCATTTGTAACATGAGTAAAGGTCAAATAATAAGATATTTTTACATCAAAGTTGTTATGACTCCAGCCAGCCCTACCGTGACTTTATATTCTTCTCTAAAAACATGAAATACGACTTCACTCTAAAAATATTTACGAGAGATTTATGGCTATCTATGACGTGTCCCTGTTGTTGAAACAAACAGATACAGTCAAGAGCACTTACATATATATCGCAGTAAGATGGTTGAAGCCGTAATATAGTTATATCCCTAGGGATATAGCTATATACCGTAATATAGTTAAATGAAAGCGGTTCATAACTGTCTTATTAGGAATATAACTATGATACGAGCACGATGTAGTAATATTACTATTAGGGCACTTCGATCAAATAGGGTAAGTTAGGTTAGAATTGTGACCAACTACGCGTGAGCCGACTGACCGTAGCGAGCGGTACCGCGGCAGCGGCCGGCGCGCGTTACATCGAAATTGGTCGTAGTAACAAAAGGCACTCCGACAGTTATGATCCAGTTATGGAGCGCCCTTATAGTTATAATACTGGATCGTGCTCGTATCATAGTTATATTGCTAGTAGGGCAGATATGAACCGCTTTCATATAACTATATTACGGTATATAGCTATATCCCTAGGGATATAACTATATCACGGGTATAACCATCGTACTGCGACATATACACGTAGCAACTTTAAAAAGTAATTTCCCCTATGGTACCTATCGATTGTAATTTTGTGTTGTTACAAACTAGTATTTTGGAAGCTTTTTAGGGTTCCGTTAAAAAACGGAACCCTTATAGATTCGTCATGTCTGTCTGTCTGTCTGTCTGTCTGTCTGTCCGTCCGTATGTCACAGCCACTTTTTTCCGAAACTATAAGAGCTATGCTGTTGAAACTTGGTAAGTAGATGTATTCTGTGAACCGCATTAAGATTTTCACACAAAAATAGAAAAAAACAAATAATTTTGGAGTTCCCCATACTTAGAACTGAAACTCAAAAATTTTTTTTTCATCAATCCCATACGTGTGGGGTATCTATGGATAGGTCTTCAAAAATGATAATGAGATTTCTAATATCATTTTTTTCTAAACTGAATAGTTTGTGCGAGAGACACTTCCAAAGTGGTAAAATGTGTGTCCCCCCCCTGTAACTTCTAAAATAAGAGAATGATAAAACTAAAAAAAATATATGATGTACGTTACTATGTAAACTTCCACCGAAAATTGGTTTGAACGAGATCTAGCAAGTAGTTTTTTTTTAATGCGTCATAAATCGTAAACTTATCGTTACTTGCTGCTACGGAACCCTTCATGGGCGAGTACGACTCGCACTTGGCCGCTTTTTTTATTATTATGAAACTAATTGACCAAACAGACGCTGTCCTGTGCAAATTAAAATAATAAATACATACAAAATTCCCATAAAAATTCGTTTTCAGTTTTCCCGAATTTTCCTATTTACCCGGCAACTTTTCAAATTTTCTGAATCGAAGTCGGACTTTTACGAAAATTAAAAAAAAATGCCAAAATGGTGGATTGGTGTGATCTGAAGTAATGCGCTTACCAACTAACAGCATTTCATTTTCAGAAGATAGATAGATAGGTCTTTTCTCAAAATTGTAATCGTTTATTCACAACAATATCTATCGCTTTTGAATTTTGCTAAGTGTATACATATTAGTGCTTGTGACTGTACTAAGACAAGTTTAAGGTACAGACGCCAGCACATCAAGCTACTACAATCTGTCAAATCTGTGTAAAAAAATCTGTCAAATTTACTTAATAGATTTTCAACTTTATCGCTGATGTCTAAGGTTCAAAGTTGATTGGGAAAATTTGACAGTTTCGGGTAGCTTGATGTGCTGGCGTCTGTACCTACCTACTTGCCTACCCTGGTTTGTGACGTAAACATGCCTGAATTAAATAATCATCACTCGCGCATTTGGCTGACGGAAGCTACTGTCTGGCCAGGTCAACTCTGAGATATACGAAGGCTGTTTTTATTAAGAAAGTTTGTTTTAAAAAAGCTTGATTTTAATTCTTGTACAATACGACGCATAGGGCGCGTAGGGGTTGGTTCGTGGATGGGTGACCATCTTAACATACCAAGACTCCTCCGTGCCACGGAAAACACGTTAAGCCGTTGGTCCCGGCTGTCATTCGTGGATCTTTGACAGTCGTTACGGGTCGTCAGAAGCCTGAATGTCTGACAACCAGTCTTACCAAGGGGTATCGTATTCACCAGTTACTGGGTTGTGGAGGCCAGATAGGCAGTCGCTCCATATAAAATACGGTATTCAGCTGCATTCGGTTAGATTGGAAGCCGACCCCAATATAGTTGGGAAAAGGCTAGGTCGCATGGTATTATAAAGTACTGAATCTTAGTCAGAAAACCTAAAATAATAATAAAAGAAGGAACACGTAAATTCGATGAGTGGTTCTCAAGTTATAAGCGTACAAACGGACAGAGACGCAAGGAAGAACTTCTTTTTAACCGAGTTCATTGACATTACTTTTCTATGTGAGACTTCTGTATACCTTGCGTACTTAATTAGTAGGGGCCTATGTACCGGTTTATATAACATTCGTAGGCCTCTCCTACACGCAGTTGACTACGTTAGAAATGATACCTATACTCCGTTGGTTTAGGTAGTTAAATAAAAGTAAACAAAAAAAACCACGTGAGGAGAAAGCTGTCAGGTTTACCGACAAAACGTAATACCTTTCAATTCACTTGTCATTGTACATCACAGTTGTACTCTTCAATTTAGCAACGTTATAATTCGTTGAATTTTAGAGAACCTAGCTGTCATAATGGGCTTCTTACAATAGACAGAGATTACAAAATATTACAATATTATTTTAAATCTAACTGAAAAGTTATGCTCAAGCGGTTACATTTATGAAGAGTATTTAAGAATAAGTGATACAAATATAAAATATATTAATAATAGAGGAAACTATCGTAAAAATCGAAAATAAATATTTTATTTGGTAATAATTTTTACGATTTGTTTACCTTTTTTAATTACCTAAACCAATGGAGTATAATGTGCCACAAATAAAGAATTTTAATTTGACATATTTTCATGATGTTAGGTAGTCGATATTAATTTCTTAAGTGAGTAATGGGATTGGGTTCTGCTATTGGAAAACAGAAAAAATCCGCTAAATACGACGGTAAGGCTGGCTGTTCTCTAGAGCGGAGAAATGTGCCAATATTAACCAATAGAATTTAAACTCCGCTTTTGAGCTCCGCTCCTATTGGTTAATATTGGCAAATTTCTCCGCTCCGCTGCCTCGCTTCGCTCCAGTGGACAGGCCTTAAGCAGGGGTTTTATGAATTATTGGTTTTATTTTAAAAAAACTCACTTTGAAACACTATCCACTTAAAAAATCTTTAAAGCTATTTTAAATACCCTCTGTTAGCCCTCACTAGATTTAATTACCTACCAGCCGGCCCAACTGTAATGAAATAAAAACAATACCTTCCATGAAAAAAGGCTCACATATTCCCAGTACGTAGGTTCTCCAAATACCTACCTTTTTTCTATGGTCCAGGACGAAAATTAATATTTTAAACACGTAAGTCCCTCGATTTGAAACGGCGCCTACAAAAAGAGGAAAGGCTCACAAATATTAAGCGTCTATAAATCCGAAAGATTTTACATAGTTACGAGGAAAAATGTTTTACTGAGGACTCCAAAGGTATCGAATTATTATTTAAAAGCTTTGCGGAACGTATTTTGTCGTTTTGCGGAAATTGGAGCTGTTAAAACTGAACGAGGGGAAGGTATTAGAATAAGTGCTTTTGGTAAATTATGACATGAACACTATTCTAAGATTGATCTTTGAAATCTTAAATTTGAGTAAACCAGCTTGAAAGATATATATCCTACTTTCTACTATTATACTTTTATTAATATATATTATATTATCCTTAATATTATAAATGCGAAAGTAAGTTTGTTTGTTACGCCTTCACGCTAAAACGGCTGAACGGATTTGGATGAAATTTGGCACATATATAGATGATGCCCTGGAAAAGAACATAGGATACTTTTTTTTTTCCCACGGGATCGAGACTTATGCGGGTGAAACCGCGGGGCGCAGCTAGTAATATTATAAATGTGAAAGTTTTTGAGGATGGATGGATGGATGTTTGTTACTCTTTCACGGAAAAACTACTGAATGGGTTTGGATGAAATTTTGCACACAGATAGTTTATAAGCTGCATTAACACATAGAATACATTTTATCCCGATATTCCCACGGGATCGAGTCTTATGCGGGTGAAACCGCGGGGCGCAGCTAGTAAGTCATTTATTTTGGACTAAACACATTATAATATGTCGGATCCGGTCATTAGTACGGACACGAAACGTATCGCAAGCTTGCCACTGGCGACATCAAGAGTGATTTACCTACACCAAAAAAGGCGCGCTTCTACAGAGTCGTGATGTTTTAAGGCCACGGCGAGGAGGACATTCAGCCTTTGGTCACATTGGAGTCAAGACGTCGCGGAACTGTTCTCGATTCGTGGTGCTCAGTTATTGTATTAGTTGTAATTTGTGATCATTTTGTTAATTGGTGATTTTAATAAACGCCGTCGCACCCAGTGTGTGTATAATTTAGCTAGTGTGATTAATTTGATAGTAAATTATAATGTGATCTGAACTGCAAACTGTTTTTCAATTGCGCATTAACCATCACTACCCACACTACGCCCACAGTAGTTAAAATATCGCAGATAATAACGAAAGTCACATACCCGTCTCCGACATATACATTTTCTTAAACACACCTAACTGCATAACAGTTTATCGGTGGGATTAGCGTTCGTCTTAGTACATTTGGAACAAGTACGCAGATACAGATAATATAAGTGGACAGTAATAATATTATGAGGAGAGGCCCCAACAAAAAACTAGAGCTGATAAAAAGTTTTGCCAATAATGGCTCCCATTAATCAAAAGTACAATGAAGAAACGCTTTATAACTTAGCAGTCATTAAAGAACAGAAGATGAACATGATCTAGGAATGGTCAGAGGTAAAACCACGTCTGATAAACAAAAATATGGTGATGGTATTATTTAAAGAAAAATGCTTCTGAATGTTCTCTTGACATTATCCTATAGGTACTTAGCTGTCTTCTAAACTTACCTAACTCATCATCTGCCTAGCCTTTTCCCAACTATGTTGGGGTCGGCTTCCAGTCTAACCGGATGCAGCTGAATACCAGTATTTTACATGGAGCGACTGCCTATCTGACCTCCACAACCTAGTTACTAGGTAACACGATACCCCTTGGTAAGACTGGTTGTCAGACTTTTTGGGCTTCTAACTACCCGTAACGACTGTCAAAGATCTACAAATGACAGCCGGGACCAACGGCTTAACGTGCTTTCCGAGGCACGGAGGGGACTTGGTATGTAAAAATGGTCACCCATCCACGGACCAACCGCGGCAAGCGTAGCTTAACCTGCTCGATCGACCCGTACAGCTGTTATTACTTAGCCACAAGCCCCTCTAAACTTACCTAACTATTTATGCAATAATAAAAATAAAATCTACACTGAAGAAAACACGAAATATCCATTCAAATAAAAAATAACACATTAATAATATTCCTTCTGGGAATAATAAACATTAATTTGGACTACAGTGACGTAATATGCAGGTAATGAAATGGCTCACACACACGTCACAGTTATTAATCATCTGATTTTAATTTGTTCGTTTATTGCGAGCCGACTGATTGAAGAAAGGCCGTACATACTTATGTAGGTATGTCAGCTCATCATCATCATCATCATCAGTCTATTAATGTTCCCACTGCTGGGACACAGGCCTCCTCTCTGTGAGATGTCAGCTCAGAGAGAAATAAATGTACGTACATTTTGCATATTTGGAAAGTGTAATGCCGTCATTTATCATTCTAGTTGTGAAGTAAATTACAGTTATTTTATTAATTATTAACCGACTTCCAAAAGGAGAAGGTTCTCAATTAGACTGTATGTTGTTTTTTTTTTTGTATGTTTGTTACGCGATTACTCCGTCAATTATGAATTGATTTTGATGGTTCTTTTTTTGTTTGGTAGATCATACTTCAGAGGTGGTCCCATATAAATTTTATTAACTTTGCTTGGGTAGTTTTTGAGTTAGCTTCAATAATACGTATTTTTTCCTCACTTAGTATGTGGATGATATTATGATAACTTCCTGTCACTGTTATTTACATAGCAGGTAGTGGTATTCTAATTTGTGTGGGGTAGGTATCACAACTAAAAAGTGAAAAATAAAAACTTTTTACAAAAAAAAAAACAACCGACTTAAAAAAACGAAAAGACTTAAAGAACGAAAATTAAAAACCAAAGACACCGACTTTCGAAATTAAAGTTATTTTTCACTTTGTAGTGTTTTTTTTTAAGTCGGTTGTTTTTTTTTTGTAAAAAGTTTTTTTTGTATTAATGTTTACCTACCTGACCAGAGAGGTAATTGCGTAGCACTTATTAAAAAAAAACAGTGGCACTCCGGGAGTGCCGATAGAAGTGAAAACTTGAACAAGATCGCTTTGGTGGAAGAAAAATACATGTATAGAACATTGGTCCGTAACCTTATCTAAATAAATAAAGCACAATCGCGTTTACAAAAAAAAAAAAACTTCCAAACCTTTAAAGTGAAAATACTTGCATAGAACATTGATCCGTAACGTAATATAAATAAAGAGCACAATCGCGTTTACAAAAATGAGGTGTCAGTAACGGTGTCGGGAGTTCAATTGTTTTTTCCATCTCAAAAATGCCCAACGCGCCTAACGAAGTTTTTACTTCATAAAATGACAATTGATCGCAATGGGTTTCATTTTGACAGTTCGGCCACATTCATACCTATGAAGCAATGGATTAGCAATATCCTTAAAAACTCTCGGATTATGACGCAATTAGGGTGCAGAATGTATTTGCAGATAATTAAAATTTCATACATATTGTTTTTTTCTTAAAATTTACAATCTAATAATGAATAGTTTCATTCTCTCCATAGGATGGAGAGAATGTACATAAAAAAAAAAACACCAACCACGGATTTAGAATATGGCATACACCTATGAATCACACCACTAGGCGCGTAGCTCCCTTTGGGAACTGGGAATAAAAAACCGTGTGATAGGTATGTCAACACCTGAAATATGTACATGCCTACAATACTACACATACATATACATACAAACAGTCCCCAGCGTTTTTGCCGTTACGTCCGCGAGTACGTTTTTCTTCAAGCGACACGCAAAATGAAATTCCCTTCCTTTTATCTTGCTGCATGAATAAATACTTGTATGTGGGTGATATGTGAAATTACATTGAAAATTTCCTAGTGTGTTTATGACTTCTTTGACTTTTATTGTAAAACTGTTTTTTATATGGGGCTTTAACCTTACAGTCCATTTAGATGTTTATGCTTACAAGAGAAAAAACTAAAGGGCCATTTACTAGCCGGTCCTGGTTGCTTAACTTGCTAGAGCGTTAGAGGAAATTTACTAAGCTTTACTTTTAAAAACCTAAAGTTTTCTTGTACTCTTAAACACTTGTTTATATTTCGGACCTTGGCTAATTACTAGAAAAAATGTACACTGTAAAGTACCTATACTCCATTTGAAATAAGATTAGGCATTTAAATAAACCTTTTTACAGTCCGTTCAACCGATTTTGACTTCTATTGCGTTGGTGGTATGACAAATGGCAGCTGCAGTAAACAGTTGGTATTTTAACCACTATTTTGCTTTTAATGCCATCCTTATGCCTACGGTATAGAAGTCAAAATCGGTTTAACGGATTGTAAGAAGGTTTGTTTAAATGTCTAATCTTATTTCAAATGGAGTATAGTTTAGATCGTTTGAATGAAAATAATTGGACGTTTTATTATTCTGAATACGTTTAACGTGATTGTGGAGTTTCTTGGAGGAAGGCTAACGTCCAGACTGAAATGATGATAATGAACGTGCCTATAAATAACGATGATGAAGTTCAAAACTCGAATGAACATATCCAAGCCGAATTTCGGTTACTGTATCAAATGTTTGGCACTCAACGCATCCTCAAAACGAAATGCTTCCAAAAAGACAAGTGGCCCTATCTATCAACGCTTCCAGAACATTAAATTCGTTAGATTTTATGACGTGAATGTGAGAGTTTCTTTACGACATTTCCTTCATCATTGAAACCAGTGATAAATTGTATTTTACGCCCCCTGTTTCTTTTTGTTCATTGCCTTTCAAAGTAACCCACATGAAATGTAAGGGAAGCTATAGAAACCTTTTCACTATGCTATCAAAAAACATCGTGCTTGCTAAGAGGACACTGTTGGCGATAGCATGCGCTGTTTGGCCGGTTAATTCTAGGCCTGACTGAGTCGTTACGGATCAAACTAGGCAATCTATCTCATTCAAAAACCTGTCATTTTCCGATGAGAGTCTCAAACTCAAGAATTCCTTCAGAATAAAAACATGGAAAACGATACTACATTGTCATTCTTCATAATGTGCACGTATCGAAATGATTCCGAATCTATGCTTAATTTTAACGACTTTATTTTATTTTAACTTTTTTTGCGAAAATCTGTATTTTTTCATCAATTTTTACAATAATTGTAAAATTTATAAATAAGATACCAAAGACAAAAAAAATATACAAAAAAATAAATAAAAAAACTGTTTTTTTAAATATGTTAAATATTTTTTCGGCGATAATATTAAGCATAGATTCCCTCATTTCGAAATGTGCACATCATGAAGAATCACACCGTATAATTGGCAAAACAAAATCAAATCGTTTATTTCAAATAGGCCCATAAAATACACTTTTGAACGTCATAAATTAACAAAAAAATTGAATTGATTCTAGTTGATCCAAAAGGTAGTTTCGTTTTCAAAAGAATGAGTAAGAAACTCCACTATTATTACTCTTTTAATATGTTTTTTACAATATTTTGTCTACATTAATTATACCATTATAATTGAAAACAACGCACCTGAATAAAATTACTATACCACAATAGGTAAAAAGAATGGTTGAGCTGAATGGTGCTAATCCATGCGTCATGTTCGTGAACGGGCGCCGTCAGTTGGAACTGGTCATCTCTTAGCTGCTATGGCTTATTTTTAATTTTTTGAATTGATTTTTTTTTTATCTTTTTATTACGGACGCTTCTAACGTGCACGTCTTTCTACATTGTTCTCACATGTATAATTTCAACATGAATGATGTAACCAATATTTTGTAACAATTTTTTATTTAAAAGAGTGTCCGTGGAGTTTCTTGCCCGTTCTTCTGCATACTACGCTTTGGAATGGGCAACTAGCTTCATACCTATTTCTGACTGACCGATTCCTTGACAATTCAAAAGTGCCTGTAAATGGTTTAATTGAAATAAATGATTTGAGTTTGAGTTTGAATGAAAAATTAAGCAATGACAGATAAATTAATTGTGTGGTCACATATTTTCAAACATTGTAGTAGACTATTTTCCTAAAATTTTAATATGTAATAAGTCAGTGTGTGGGTTAAAGTAATGATTACACTCTAAATTCATCCCCAAAGTATCTCCCATTTGCTACAAAAACCACTAAGCCTTATCAGCTTAAACCATCTGCAAAAAAACTGAAGCAATATCGATACCGCACTATTAGAGGGCGTTCACATTGAATGCACGGTAATCTGAATCCACAGTTCCGGATACAACCCTAATACGCGCAGTAAATCAGCCGGATCGCGCGGATGTAACGAAAGTTATGGTGCCTCCATAAATTCTGTGTATTGACTATGGTTTGACCCATATCTGGGATCGTGTGTGTTTTAGTTGTGGTCAGCTTTTGTTAGTGTTGTGTGGTAGTATTTCCTTCCGATATTGGGTGGGGATTTTTGTACCTTTAATGGAACGCCAAATGTGAAATTGTTTTAGTTGTCTGTTTGTCTGTCCATTTCTGACAGGTTACCCATTAACGTTTTTTTTTTCCTCTAATCGTTACCGTCTCATAACTGAGTAAAGCTCTGCCTATATTTTCCCGTATACCTCTTTTTCAGGGTTTCGTACCTCAAAAGGAAAAAAACGGAACCCTTAAATGATCCGGCCGTCTGTCTGCCTGTCAAGACCTTTTTTCTCAAGAACGCGTCGAGGTATCAAGTTGAATTTAATTTCAAATCCGTAGGTCCCTTGGAGCTCCAAACAAATCAAGCTTCTAAGTCAACGCAATAAAAAATACGGCCATTTAATGCGACAAATTTTGATACTAGCAAATAAATTAAAATCTATAGGCAACTTCCCGTCGACTTAGAAACATGAAATTTGGCAAGAAGCAAGGTCTCCCAGCACAAGTAAAGAAAAAATTCCGAAAATTGTTATTTTGTAGTTTTATCATATAAACAAATATTTTTTTTTGGGATTACAAACTTACATTTGCAGTTGGAGAATTGACCGTGGCGTATGTTGATATATGGGAGAAAAAATTTAGAATTACAAAGTTAAGTTTGTTCTTGAGATAAATTCATCCCAAGTACGGAAACCTTCATTGTGCGTGGTCCGACATGTACTTGGCCGGTTTTTTTTATTAACCCTCTCCATTCTATCAGATACAGTGTGAGTCTTCATAATGTGCACATATCGAAATGAGGGAATTTATGCTTAATTTTAACGACAGAAAAAATATTTAAAATCTACATATTTTTTTACACTTTTTATGGAATTAAAAAAAATTGTAACAAAACTGTGTTACTTTCAAACTGAATCAGCTATCGCGATGAAACAAACTCCATAATGATTGGAAGTAAGTAGGCGTCCACATAAAATTAAAATTGAGAAAAAAAACTACCCTCAATTGAAAATAAACATGTTTTTTTAGTAAAAATCTGTATTTTTTCATCAATTTTTACAATAATTATAAAATTTATAAATAAGAAGCCCAAGAGAATTAAAAAAATAAATAAAAAAAAACAAAATTTTTGACCATTTTTCCCTTCGATAAAATTAAGCATAGATTCCCTCATTTCGATATGTGCACATTATGAAGACTCACACTGTATAGTCTCGCTATCGTTTCGCGGCCTGCCTTGATGGCAGTATTAGTGTTATTTCAATGAAGTCAAAATTCCTACCAAAGTGTCCCACATCGTTCATCACACTGCGTAAGTCGTAAATACAAAGGAAAGGAAGCCATAGTCTACTAGATAGACATTGTGCTAGCATCCTGCCACACTATTTATGGCAAACGTGTTTTCTTGCCCCCATTAACATTGCTTAGATTGCTCGCTCCATTTAAATTGCCTTGCGAATTTAGGAAAGTTCTCTTGTGACATTTCGTAGGTCTAGAACAAACTAATTGCGTAACAGACTCCTAATGACAGCAACTTCCATTTTGAAAATTAAACTCTATCCGTTGTGCTACAAGTTTCAAAATCCGTGTTCACGATAACGAATTCAACGCAATGGTTATTGTTAAACTGTCAAAACTAAGCGATTGTCATTAGGAGTTACCCTAGTGTTACGTTATTAGACTGGTGCTTGTCATCTCTAGTTTGTAACATTTATTCATTGTATCGCGAAATTAACAAAGAAAATTAAATAATAACACAATCTTCTTTATTGTTTGTACACGTAAAAGGATATTGAATATCTCGCCCCGGCGAGGAAAATTCTGTATTCATTGCCTATGTTATATTATTTAAGGGAAATAGGGTCAGAGGCGAAGAAAAATAAAAGATATCTTTAGCTTCGGATAACGCTCAGCGGATACTAAAGTGGCATATCTTCGGAAAATTCGTTTACTTTTTCACGACATTGATTTTAGTTGAAACTGAACGCCCGAGTTGTAAATCAGTGGTGAGTTTAATGTCTGCCAATCGTTACTGGGCCCCTGGTAATAGACTAAGGGCGAATTTTACTAATAAAACTGAACGCGATCAGCACATAAACCACGTTTAAGAGCTGTCAGTGTCATTTTTTATTTAGAACATTGACATTGACAGTTCTTGAATTTGGTTTAAATGGGCTGATAGCGTTCAAAATTAAAAAAAAAACTCAAAGCATTTTTTTTAATTAAACCATTTACAAGCACTTTTGAATTATCAAGGAATTGGTCAGTCAGAAATATGAAGCTAGTTGCCCATACCAAACCGCTGTAGGTACCTATAGAGAAGAACAGGCAAGAAAACACCACGAACACTTTTTAAAATAAAAAATTGTTACAAAATATTGGTTACACCATTCATGTTGAAATTATACATTTGAGAACAATGTAGAAAGACGTGCACGTTAGAAGCGTCCGTAATAAAAATATAAAACAAAGAACGATAAAATTACAAAAAGTAAAAAAAAATAAAAAATAAGCCATAGCAGCTAAGAAATGACCAGTCCCAACTGACGACGCCCGTTCACGAACATGACGCATGGATTAGCACCATTCAGCTCAACCATTTTGAAGGGAGCTAAATGATCCAACACACGCGTCACCATCACCACGTTCAGTGTCATTGGTTAAATTCGCACTTAGTTTGAGTTTCACCGATGAAACTGAACGCCATCGGTACCTCTATACCACAACAATGATGACATTGACAGCTCTTGAACGCGGTTTAGATGTGCTAATCGCGTTCAGTTTCATTAGTAAAATTTGTTCTAAGGCAGAAGTCTGTCTTACATTGGGACGTTACATGGCCTGGTGATGATGATGATAATAACTTACTAAGTCGAAACCATATTCATATACAGTCGAACCTGGATAAGAAAGAGTTCAAGGGACCGCAATCTCTTTTTCGCTTGTGGATGTTTCTCAGTAACTCGAGTTTCTGGCTTATAGAGGTATAAGATAGGACTTTCTCGCTTATACAGGTTGCGCCTGGTTGGGAAAGGTAGAGAGGAAAAACAATGTTATTTCCACGAAATTTAAGAATGAGTCATAAATAGCAGATGTTAAATTACACTTGACTGTCGCTTATAGAGGTATAGGAGTGGCCTTTCTCACTTATCGAGGTTGAGGCTGGTTAGGAAAGGTAGAGAGGAATAAAAACAATATTATTTCCATGAAATTTAAGAATGAGTCATAAATAGCAGATGTTAAATTACACTCAATTGTCGCTTATAGAGGTACAGGCAAGAAGCAGTCTCAATTACATATAGAGATCCATCAGTGTAAAACGACTTTATCTTATAGAGGTTTCTATTTCTCACTTATAGAGGTATTAAATGGTTAAAATGGCGGGACCTTGCATTTAAATTTAATACTCTCATTTATAGAGTTTTCTCGCTTATCCAGTTCTTACTTACCCAGGTTTGACTGTAGTTGTAGTAGGCATTTAGTAGTACAACATAGTTTGGAAATCAAGGCCAAGTTGTGGTATGTCAGAGTAATCTGACAGTAACTAAGTTTATAAAGATTATCGAGAACGTATTGATTTCTGATTCTGAACTGTAATTTATAGTCAAGAAACGCGATGTTAAGACATGTGCCATTTTCAATTTGGCAAGCGGTATCAGGGTTGTTGAACCTTTTTGCATGAGCTTCAGCAATTTGCGTCTAAAATTGAAGGCACGAAACTTTTGATGACAACCTTATAGTTTCGGATATTAATAAAGCCTATAAAGTTTTAAACGACATTGTTTGTTTTAAATGATAATGTGGATCCATGTTATTATAATTATGGTCGCGTCTGTTTGTATGTTTGTGTGAACAAACACGCAAATTAGGGTTGAGTTTATATTCATAAATGAGGGAAGACGATGTTTTAGTTAAATCTTGGGAAATGTTAATTTTGTTCAGTATTTTTAGGGCTCCGCACCTCAAAGGAAAAAATTGAACCCTTATAAGATCCCTTCGTTGTTTCAAGCTTTTTCTCAGATAGATACGCGTGGAGGTATCAAGTTGAAATTAATATCAAATCCGTAACCTGAAAACGCGAAAAAAAAAATCTGCAGTTCCCTAAATTTTTACGAGTTATGCGAACGTAAATGTAGGGAACAGCAGATTTTTTTCGCGATTTCTTGTTTGGTCCATAGTCCATAAAAGTTGTTCATAATGATGAGTAAAAGTCACGTGTTTAAGTTTACGCACTGGTTAAAAACTTTCCCTGTATAAATATATTTCTGTCAGTAATATTCCACTGCTGGGCAAAGGCTCATTGATATCCGAATTGCATGGTTTTGCGCAATTCTCGACATCAATCAATCCAGCTCTCTTTTTACTCATAATTATATTTATGGACGAAAACGTACAAAATTACACTCTGTCAAGTCTTTGAATTGTCTCTGTTTACACATTAATAAATAAACTGGTATGTATGTTTATTTATATAGAACGTATCGTGATATTTGGAAATGAAATAACAACAGACAGTGAAATTGAAATTGTTGGGTGATATGATAAATATTGGCTTTGTTTGCTAGTTGTAATGACTTGCCTGCGGTTACCACGTAGATGTACATATGGTACACTTACGCATGTTTTCCATGCTATTTTGGAATAAACGGAAGCTATAGTGAGAGCGAATCATAAAACAGCGAATCTATTATTAGGTTTTCTTCATTATTGGGCACGCCACAATTGCGGCGATAAGTTGCGGCCCTCTTTGAGGAGTGGCTAGAGAGGCGCTACGGCGTCCTCACCTTCCGCCTGATGCAGGTCCTCACCGGACACGGTTGTTTTGGGAGGTTCCTCTTTCGGATAAGGTGGGAGGAAAAGTCCGGGTGTCACCATTGTGTGGATCGCCCGGAGGACACGGTGGAGCATACGGTGGAGGTTTGCTCGCCTTGGGCGGAACACCACTGTGTCCTCGTGGAGGCGATCGGTGGCGGTAATCTCTCCCGTCCGACCCTGGTCTAGGCCATGGTACGGAGTAAGAGGGAATGGGTAGCCGTCACCTCCTTCTGCGAAGCAGTAATGCTCGCGAAGGAAGAGGCGGAACGCGTGAGGGAGAGGCAAACTTCGAGCCCTTACGCCCCTAGCAGCCGCAGGAGACGCTTTGGGCGTCGGGAATCCCAGGCCGATTCCCGGTCACCGTAGGCGCGGGCTTGTGGATGGTGAGCAATGGGCAGCTCGCCGTCCGATAAGGACCAGGCCCGGGTCGACGCCACGTTGTGCTCCACGTGCGCCTCAAAGAGATGTCAGCACAACTGACGGGATCTGTAAGGACCGATGTCTGCTGGGGTCGTGGGAAAGTCCGAAAGGGATACCGTGGCCCCTGGCAACATACAGGCAACTGAAGGAACACGGGTGGGTTTTAGTCAGTAAGAGTCTGATACGCCCTCCCACTCCGCCCAGAGCGGGAGAAGTTATTTGATAATTCCCAACCAAAAAAAGCTCTCTACATTAAAATTTCTTAATATGACGTCTTTATCACACAATGAACATACATACAACCATCGCGTTCTATAGTCAAAGAAATCGACAGCCAAATTCTTCATCCATCTTTTTTTGAGTAAATTGTTGCTTCTCGTTAACTTTTACTTGTAAATGAAATGCCAGTAGGTATTAGTGCACAGTAATACGTAGTTTACTACTGAATACTGAAAAAAAAATATTGTCCAGTAACGTAACGTAAGTAGTTGTGATTGAGTTAGAAACCTGACAAATTGCAAAGAACCTGCGTTGAAGCACAGATGCATACAAATGGTACACTCTGCATTTTAGGTATGAAGCTACAAGTAAGCGGTGAGCTCGACTTGTCGGGCCAATTCAGTGAGTGTAAGGTAGTTAGAAGATCTAAGAGTTTCGCGATAGAAAGAGAGGCAACTTCTAGGTGAATATAACTGTAGGTAATAGGCCTGTGTCCAAATTTTTTTTTTATCCGTCTTGTAGGTTATTAAAAAACATTGAACACGTATTTTTTCTTTTTTGACGTAATTAAAAGAGTATGGCGATACATTGAGTTAAAATGTGGCATGACGTCACGCTGCTAGATTTAATAATGCGTTGTGACGTAGCGAGCCCCCACTCCCCAACTTTAATGCGTGTTTTCTTAGTTATTTTTTATTAATATGATAAAGCAAAAAATACGTGTCTAATATTTTTTTATTATCTGAAAGACGGACTATATAGAATTTCGTAGCAAAAGTTGTTTTTTATTTCAATGATTTTGCGGATTAATCTGTGGTAGAAGTTAATAGCCTAAATATACACGTCTTAGTCCTATGCAATACTTACATCTATATGTACATATCCTAAAAGATTTACTTACATAAGTAACATTTTGATGACAATCTGTTTGAGTAAATTCGTGTCTACATCGTAAAAATAGATGTACATAGCTAGGCTTTTAAAGTAATCCTTTAAGGCTTTTAGTTTTCGATGAGAGCCATATAAGCGTGTTATCGAATAATCTTGCTGTCTTGAGATATAAGCTTTTGTTTTATTCAGTATTTAAAAATAGACCGAAAATGTTTACTGTTTGAAAAACTTATTTTTAATTCACTCAAGATCAAATGTTTACAATGTTTTTGGAGCTTATTACACATACCATTGTGGCGGCATCTACTTCGCCAAATACGAACTACGCATCAAAGACTTGACGTCACATAAATCCTGCATCGCGCAATTGAAGTTTACCGCGCAAACGACATAATAAACATAACTATCCGTTATTAATCGTTGGGCAGTTGCTCGCCAGATACGAACCCCATCTCCCTTTTTTATAGAGGATGACTGAACTTTACACTTCTTCCCCCAAGGGTTAGACAGAGGTATACCTACAGTTCAGAAGTGTCATAGTTCATCCACATTTCGCCAGTTATGTTTAAGTCCCATGCAACGGGGGCGAGCCTAAAGCCATCAACGGAGCACAAATCCAGACTCGGGGCCGCAACTAAGAAATTCCTGATGTAAAAACCAGATATCAATAACCAAACCAATAGCTTATAAATCTAACATAATTCATAGAATTATTTGTAGCTTATTTAATCAGCGATTTATAAACTTCTTCTAGTTGCTGGGTGTCGGTAATTGCTTATCCTAAGTAAGCTCGTTTGCTGCCCTAGATATAAAAGCAAATTTTAATGCTCTCTAACTTGTATTGGAAAATAAAAGAAAATAGTGATTCACGTCTACTAGCGACTTGCTCCTACTTCGCACGGTTTTAACGACTTAAATAAACATCAAGATTTCTTTATTGTATATTAGTTTACGGGTATGTGACACTCGTTATTATCAGCGATATTTTAACTACTGTATGCGTAGTGTGGGTAGCGTTGGTTAATGCGCAATAGAAAAACAGTTTGCAGTTCAGATCTCACTATAATTTACTATCAAATTAATCACACTAGCTAAATTATACACACACTGGGTGCGATGGCGTTTATTAAAATCATCAATTAACACAATGATCACAAATTACAACTAACACAGTGCCAATCGCCGCTAATCATCACGATGATGGACCTTCGATGCGATCAGAGGCTGAATCTCCTCCTCGCCGTGGCCTTAAAACATCACGACTCTGTAGGAGCGCGCTTTAGGTGTGGGTAGCTCACGTCCTGTCGCCAGCGGCGCGCTTGCGATTCGTTTCGTGTCCGACATATTTATAACTTTATTTTTTAATGTATTATACACAAAACCTTCCGAGAGGATTTATTTCTCCTCTAAATAATGGTGAAAATCCGCATCAAAATCCGTTGCGCAGATAAGAGGAACAATGCGGACAGACACGAAAAGCGACGTTAATTTACAATATGTATAATGGTTATAGCCGTGATATAGTTACATCCCTAGGGAAATAGCTATATACCGTAATATAGTTATATGAAAGCGGTTCAGAACTGTCTTACTAGGAATATAACTGTGATACGAGTACGATTTAGTAATATAACTATTATTGCACTCCGATTAAATAGGTTAGGCTAGAACTGACCGATCCGGACCGCCGGTCAACTATGACTGTGTATGTGTGTACGTCGAAATTGGTCGCAGTAACAAAATTAGGACACTCTGATAGTTATGAACCGCTTTCATATAACTATATTTCGGTATAAAGCTTTATCCCTAGGGATATAACTATATCACGGTTATAACCATCTTAATACGACATATATACAGATCTAGAAGACTAAAACGACTTGAATCAATTCTATTATTTTTTATTATTAATAAATGATTTGACTTTGACTTTGAAAACCACTATTTATTCTTTTATTTTCCAATGCTGTAATATATATAAAATTTACAAAGATACAAAAAGAACAGATGAGATGCTTCTGGAGATCGACGCTAAAGCACACTTGGTTCATCAACCGCAAAATTACAATTACTGACAAAGGAAGGTACTCATATAGAAGCTGAACAAAATGTATTTGATCCTAGTAATTACGGTTCCAGGAATCGATATCAATATAGCAAAGTCATAACTCGATAGTAATTAAGGAGAGGTCGATATTTACCGCCCACGCCCGTATGTGAACCGATAGAGTCATATTCTTTCATCAAAATAAGGGTTGGACTCCAATATAGACGAAGCTTTTATTACAGTCTTTTATTTTATTTAGAAGTCACTGTTCCTTTCTTCTAAGTAGATCTTGACTTTGGGGTCACTAATGTTTCGATTCTTTAGAGACTGAACGGGACTTTTCAATTTTTTCCCTATGGCAATTCGCACCGAGATGTCAACAATTCTAATAATTCATTTAAGTTTTCATGCACTACATTAAGGCTCTTACATACAGTGCCGACGGTCCGTGCCGCCGGCACTGTGTGTAGTAAACCTTTACAGAATAGAATCATAAGGCGTTGTACAGTGCCTTTCAAGGTCGCGGGAAAGTTCGTAAGGGTTACCGTGGCCCTTGGCAACACACAGGCAATTGAAGGAACACGGGTGGGTTTTAGTCAGTATGAGTCTGTCACGCCCTCCCGCTCCGCCCAGAGCAGGAAAAGTTATTTGATAATTTCCCACCCAAAAAAAATAACGATTTACAGTACAGTACATAGTGCTATATTTGCAAATTAATCAACTGTCAAACTGAGCACCAACTGTTGGTCGTTGTGATTAATTAAACTAAATAATCCAGTACAATCATTTGCTCCTGAAACTTCTTGGCATGTGCTGGGGAGGGTGCTCCGTAAATTCTTTGACGATTTTCTTAGAAAAATACTATCTTTAATAAAATTGACAGGACAACCGACCGGCGATAGGTGACAGGCGGCAATCGGACAATTCGCCAATTTCACTTACATTTTCTGCTTTAATAAACAGCAGATGTCCTGAAAATGTGACAATTTTATATTTTTTTGACAAATAAGTCGCATTGTTAGTGCCCTGTTTGTCAGCAGAGTAGTAACTACTCACAGTATGATGCACACATTTCATGACATAAAACAATATACCCATTCGCCAATATGCTTCACACATACACGTGTAACTGTAAACCAATGTGTTCAATACCTAACTCCGTCACTATTATCAGAGGAAGCTGCAAGCTGTAATTAATGAACAGCAGAGCTTAGCCACTAATTAAATTGCAAGCAAATAGCTGAGCATTATACGAACTACCGGACTAAGTAATTATAATTATAGCTCTTGTGTGTTTGCGACGATGTATGCATCAACTAGTGTGTTATTAGGAGACTATGGGTAGGTAAGGGTAGATTGAATTTAGTTTGGTTTAGATACATAACAGCTTCCACGAATAATATTCATCTTAAGCGGCGAGATTTGGTCTCCTCAGCTTGTAACCTTACTGCGTGACAACTCATGACTAAGTGCTCATATACACGTAAACGGCTGCAGTTGCCTCTGTCGTCGACGCGTCGATCGTTGCAGTTGCCTCTGCCGTTGGCAACGTGCCGCTTGTGTATTTGAATACGTCACTCATATACTCGACCAGTACGTTGCAGTCGACGCGTCGACGATTGTCGCTGACAACTATCGACTGCTGCAGTTGTTTCTGCCGTTGGCAACGTGCCGCTCATGTATACAAGGTTATTGGTTATTCGTCGGCAATCTGTTAAGGGGATGTAGGAAAGGTCATTTGCAACAAAATTACCCCTGATAACCCTTAAACCAATGTCAACCATTTTCGAGTTTTTTTTTAAATGTATGAAGTAAAAATATAAAAAGTACCCACAAAAAAACATTGGTATACAGGGTTAATGGTAATACGTGGGCAACACATTTAGGGATGTAGAAGGCGTCATTTACAACCAAATGACAACGATTATCTCCTACGCAAATGTCAACAATATTCGCGTAATTTGACATTTAATATTTTTACTTCATACATTTTAAAATATAAAATGTCAAATTACTCGAAAATGGTTAACATTGACATAGGGGTCATCAGGGGTAATTTGGTTGCAAATGACCTCTCCTACATCCCCAGAAAAACGCTGGATGTGGAAAGCACAGAATCGGTCGAAGTGGAGGTGCTTGGGGGAGGCCTATGTCCAGCAGTGGACGTCTTTCGGCTGAAATGATGATAATGATGATGATGATGATGACATCCCCTTAACGGATTGCCGACGGGTTACTAATGATCCTGCATAAGCACCTGGGACGGAGCCATAATCAGAGTTAAGTTCTCGTTATGGGTTTAGATTCGGTTGGAATTTCGTGAACTGTTTAAAGATTCATTGCAAAGTTAAACTAGTTTCCTTCATTCTTAAACTTGTGAGTTCCTGGTTGTTTGTATAAAAAGACATTTGCCTCTAAAGCATACATAAAACCACCTATGAGTGGTATTATTCTGCAGATCAGTTTTGCATACCATCAATTAACTCTATTTCCACCTGTTCTAAATATTAACCAATTCATGTTATTAAAACACACATAGACAGCCGGATTCGCGAACATTACACCCTTTCCGGGTGCTAGGCCCGGATTCCACTAAAGCGGAGATGTGCGGAGATGTTCGAAGCGGAGACGAGAAGAGATGTTTTTCAGCTAGGGTGTATCCACCGAGGCTGTGCGGGGATGTGTAGGTGGCTAGACTGGAGCGAAGATGTGTAAACCCCATCTCTGCTCTAGCTAACACACATCTCCGCTCTAGCTAACACACATCTCCGCTCTAGCCAGCACACGAGATGTGTGCTAGCTAGAGCGGAACTGTTACAGCGTCTACCACCAGCTGCTTGTGGTGACTGGTCGTCTTGCTGATCAAGGTTTTATTATTGTAACTAGTAATTAACTGTTTATTTATTTTACCTCGATGGTTCTAGTTTATCATTTATAACTTCCAATTACAGCTTTAAATAGCTTTATGTAAGCGGGCACGCCCTTTATGCCTGAAGGCTTTTATTTAGTTCTGTTTACGTTTAGTTTTAATTTTTTTATTTCTGCTTGAGTAGAGTTCTCGATTTTTTTGGTTAATATATTGGCGTGTGCTGTATCATTTAAATTATGTTTTGTGTTGCGTAATGTAAATTATTTTGGATACTATTGTATAGAATAATTTTTTTTTCTAACTTGAACAGACAGCTGTGCTGCTGGAGAGTTTGTTGCGCCACTTCTTCTTCTCAGCGAAAGGCACTAGGAAGTGGTGAAGGGTGGGCGTTTTGGGGGACTGTCTTATGTAATTTTGACGTTCGAAAAGTGCTGATTCTCAGCCCAGTTTGAATAAATGACTTTTGAATTTTGAATTTGAATTTTGTCGCTCGCTGCACGCCACTCAATTCTCGTCTCTGCTGCGCGCTGTCACTAGCTTACGAGGTACAGCTCACATCTCCGCTTTGAACCACCACCCAGCTCTCGGCGAGGCACAGCTCACATCCGCTTCGATCGCGTCATACAACTCTAATACATCTCCGATTAGTGGTCTCCACTGAAGCTGAGTAGAGACGAGATGTGTGAATAACAAAATTCTATTGGTGGAAACACATCTCCTCTCCTCTCGTCTTGTCACCGTTTTAGTGTTGTCTGGGCCATAAACTTTTGCTTTACTCCAACAAAATAATCAAAAAACAAATGAACATTGAACATCCCAAAGAATATTATAAGGTTAAGCACACTCCACACAGACAAAAGAAACCGTAACTACCCGACACACCGCCCGAATAAGCCCCAATTACCGTATTTTCCCGATCTCGTAATACCCTGTTAGCTACCTCAGCACGTTAATAGTGGTCATATGTTACTAATATGGGTGATTTGGGTGAATTTGGTGCGCAAGCGTCGTGATAAACTGTGACCCGAATGTGTGAGATCTTGATGATGAATGGCGACCGTTATTTTTGGTGATTACAGGGTTATTGTTTTGTGTGTATAGGCTATTATGTTTTAGGTACCTATGTACTAAGATGATATTATAAAGGTACGTATATGTGCGGTATGTAGGGTTAGTAAGTTGATCTAACCCTTGATTACATAATGACAACTTGATACAAATCTGTCCTTCTCTATTATTTGCCGGAAAATCGATCAGCCTTTTCAAAGTCGGGGTTAGATTGGATAATTATTGTGAGCTCAAACTTACCTTTATTCCGTGTAGTTTTCGTTGTTTGTTGTCAAATAAGTATACGATTGCTTATAAAGTGTGCATTGTCTTTAAGGCTGACGCAGATTTGGGCGTGCCGCACCGCATTGTAAAAACCCTATTAAATCACTTTCGTAAATTTTGTATGAACCATCGCATACTACAAGCGGACCGCACCGCGGTTTTTAACCGACTTCCCATAAAGGAGGAGGTTCTATATTCGTTAGTATATATGTTCTTTTTTTATATATATTCATCAATATTTTCGTCAATTGTGAACCGATTTTTCATTTGGTAGAAGAAGCTTGCGCGGTGTCCCCATATAAATTGTAATTAACTTTGCTTGGGTAGTTGTTGAGTTAGCTTCAATAATACCTACATATTTTTCCCACTTAGTCTAAGTGGATGATGTTATAATAACGTCCTGACACTGTTGTTTACATATCAGATATTCAAAGTGTGGGGTAGGTAGGTACCACAACCAAACAGTTTTTTTCATGAACATACTTTGCATTATGGCCGGATTCAGTTTGATTTACAAATTTAAAACAGTCACCACGTTTACGCCTGGACAGGAACGGCCTGCGCCTGGTAACGGGGACCATCACGGGGCGCTGCTCGCTAAACAAACACTTCCATACAATAGGCATAACGGACAGTCCTCTGTGCAGGGCGTGCATGGAGGCTGAGGAAACCGTAGCGCACGTGCTCTTTGAATGCACAGGCGTCACCCAGATTAGAACAGAAACCCTCGGGTCACCCAGATACTACACAGATGTTCTGAACAGACCAGGAGATTTAATTAGCTTCTGGAGGGAGGTGGGCTGGTTGGAATAACCACCAAACGGCCGCCATGGCCCACGCACAATGGTCCACCTTACGGACTAAGTGCGGAAACCAAACCCTTTAACATAGAACATAGAACAGTCACCACGTTTTATACCTTCATAAACATCTGTCTTATATCTTTACTTCAACTTCCACCTTCTTCATCAGACTTACGAAAAATATAAACAACATCTGAATGATCATAAAGACACATAGTAGTGCTAACTAATTACGTAGTGAGTGGTCACAGGGCTGCCATCCAATCTAAAAACTAACGGATCTTGAGCTGTCTGCACAAACTCTCGAGTCTTCTAGTCGCGATGATTTGTTGCATTTTGTACTTGATTGTACAGCCCTTGATATTTTGCAAAAACTACTTTCATTAAATTTTTTAGATGAACTTGTGGCTAAGTAATAACAGCCGCACGGGTCGATTCAACAAGTTAAGCTACGCTTGCCGAGGTTGGTCCGTGGATGGGTGACCATCTTTATATACCGAGACTCCTCCGTGCCTCGGAAACCACGTTTTAAGCCGTTAGTCCCGGCTGTCATTCGTGGATCTTTGACAATCGTTACGGGTCGTTCACCCGAAAGTCTGGCAACCAGTCTTATCAAGGGGTATCGTACTACCCAGTTACTGGGTTGTGGAGTTCAGATAGGTACTCGTTCCTTGTAAAATACTGGTATTCAGCTGCATTCAGTTAGACTGGAAGCCGACTGGACCCCAATATAGTTGGCTGGTCTCCGTCACCTCCGCGCTGGGCACGCCACAATTGCGGCGCTAAGACCCCTCTTTGAGGAGTGGCTTGAGAGACGCCACGGCGTCCTCACCTTCCGCCTGACGCAGGTCCTCACCGGACACGGCTGCTTCGGGAGGTTCCTGTTCAGGATAAGGCGGGAGGAAACACCCGGGTGTCACCATTGTGTGGATCAGCCTGAGGACACGGTGGAGCATACGGTGGAGGTCTGCCCGGCTTGGGCGGAGCAACGCCGTGTCCTCGTAGAGGCGATCGGCGGCGGTGATCTCTCACGTCCGGCCCTGGTTCAGGTCATGGTACGGAGCGAGAGGAAATGGCAGGCCGTCACCTCCTTCTGCGAAACGGTAATGCTCGCGAAGGAGGAGACGGAACGCGTGAGGGAGAGGCAAAGTTCGCGCCCTCACGCCCCTAACCGCCGCAGGAGGAGACGCCCGGGACGGGAATCGCGAGCCGATTTCCGGCCACCGTAGGCGCGGGGCTTGCGGACGGTGAGCAATGGGTAGCTCGCCATCCGATAAGCACCAAGCCCGGGTCGACGGCGCGTTGTGTTCCACGCACGCCTCAAAGAGATGTCAGCAGAATTGACGGGGTCCGCTAGGGCCAGTGCCTGCCGGGGGTTCGAAGAAAACCGATAGGGAAATCGTGGCCCCCGGCAACAGGGCAACCGAAGGAACACGGGTGGGTTTTATTCAGCAAGAGTCTGACACGCCCTCCCGCTCCACCCAGAGCGGGAGAAGTTATTTGATAATTTCCCACCCAAAAAAAAAAGGGGTATCGTATTACCCAGTTACTGGGTTGTGGAGTTCAGATAGGCACTCGTTCCTTGTAAAATACTGGTATTCAGCTGCATTTAGTTAGACTGGAAGCCGACTGGACCCCAATATAGTTGGAAAAAGGCTATAAGGCAGATTTTTTATGACTTTCATGACTTTGGTGTAAGATACTTGATTGAAGTTATAACACCGATTCTCATTATTTTACAATTTTCTTTATTATCTTGATCTTCTGGTTATCATCAATCACAAATCTATTGATTGCCATTTCTGAAGTAACACAGACTTCAGAAATGGCGAACGTTTTGAAGTTTCTCAATGACTTTGATCGTTTCTTCTCATATCGTCAATAAAAGAAGTTGCAGGTTTGATCAAGAGGGTCCAGGCATGAAGCCCTTCCTCTAGTCGACCACTCGCTGAAATTACATAAAACAAGATGTTTTATGTAATTTATCAAAGATAACATTTACCTATTCGAGTATATTCGAGTGACGTATGTTGGTAACTAGCACAACTATTATTTATATTAAAAAATATTATTACTCATCTGGCTAACAACAAACGCACTTCAATTTACACATGCACGACTTGCCTACTTCACACTATATTGATACCAATTATTATGTATAAGACGTGTATGACGTCAAACGTACGACTGCGCAGCTAAAATAATCACTTCATTAGCAAACAGTTGATTTTTGTTCCAATTCAAACTGTTTCGCACAATTTATGTGTTTCAAACAATATGTTGAATTACAAAGACTTACTTGAACGAGAAGAAAATCTATTTCAGCTTCAGACCTGCATTACTCTTTCATTTATTAAGGACGCAGCGTGACCTCATACGGTCATCTAAAGACCACTGCCGTATGACAGCAGAATTTAATAGATCCCGACTCTAAACGTCTACTGATAAACGTGGGTATCCCAGTGACCGATCTTTAGTGATCTTGTTCCATTCTCTTGCCATGACATTAACCCTTAAAAATACAAAAGACGTGGATATATTCAGTAACCTGTTCCGCTCAGCTATTTCTAAAGAGCCATAAAAAACCCTGAAAGAAATCGACACGTATTTCACCTCTCAACGAGGCATCTTCAGGATGACGATTGACTTGTCGCGAACCCGGACACGGCGTGTTGCCACACCAAGCGCTGATCGCAAAGACCGCAAGGTCACGCCTGAATTAATTAACTATACTAGGACACCATGGCGGCGCAACCATGGTCGCGCTGTCAAAAATGTATGGTTGGTTGAGCAACCAAGCGGACACCAGGTGAGGTACCCTCCGTAGAGCTATATACCTTTTGTTGGTACAGCAACTGGTTGCGCCGCCACTGGTGTCCTAGTGAGATAGGGCCCTAAGGCTGCCTTTCCATTGGAGCGGTGCGAGGCAGTGGAGCAGAGAAATGTGCCAATATTAATCAATAGAATTTAAACTCCGCTTCAGAGCTCCGCTCCTATGTGTATATTGTAAGAGATGAGTAAGGCTGCCTGTCCACTGGAACGGAGCGAGGCAGCGGAGCGGAGAAATGTGCCAATATTAAGCAATAGGAGCGGAGTTTAGATTCACATTTCTCTGCTCCGCTCGACAGGCAGCCTTACTCACCTCTTACAATATACACATAGATGGAAGTATTACCTAACCTGTACCTACGTAATATACTCAACAAATGCAAATAATATTTTTTTAAACAAAACAGTGTTTATATTCGGACCCAAGTGGAACATACTACCAACCGTATCTCTTAGAAGCTAGCCATAGTATCACAGGGTTGGTGCACTGTTAACTTGTCTATAAAGCGCTCAGCAGCACTGAGATATTTTACCAGTGTTAGTCTTTACCTGAGATGTATTGCCTGATTGGTTTAATAGTGGAAGCAATGGACTTCTTTTTAATCCTTATGTGTTTTGAACAAAATGTTGACAAAAAAAATTATGACATGATCTAGCATGCAAAATATTCTTTATTTTATTGGCAAGTCGGCTGCAATATGGAACAGTAACAGTTTATTGCAAATTTTTACTAAAAGACAATATGTAACTCCTAAATACAGTCACAGCCAAAATATATTCGTCACAAGAAGGGCTATTTTTGGCTGCTGATTGTTCGATAGAATCTGCTTTACATAATGCGTCGTTAAGTCAATTCGGCAGAATGACATTCAATCGTCTTCTTTTTATGCCAGACCGAATGTCAGACACTGACAGACTGACAATTAAATTTGACAAAAAAATCTGGACAGGTCAATAAAAAGGTTTTAGGTTCTTTGTCATCTCGACATTGGTCAAATGTATATTGTATTTCGATCTATATTAACAAGTTATGAAATACAGTTTTCTACATATAGTCTGCTCAGTGCCGTAGCCTTAAATTATGTGTGGTTTTTTTTGGGTGGGAAATTATTAAATTACTTCTCCCGCTCTGGGCGGAGCGGGAGAGCGTGTCTTACTGACTAAAACCTACCAGTGTTCCTTCGGTTGCCCTGTTGCTGGGGGGCACGATTTCCCTTTCGGTTTAATTCGCAACCCCGGCAGGCCTATGTATCCTGACTCGAAAAAAGGCTAAAAATATTAAAGCTGACGAAATTATAAAAGATTTGCAATGGCTCTCTACTAAACAAACTCTATATCAACAACACGGCAGTACAAACAACCTCCAACTGCACTAAATCCAACGCGATTTTACGATGAACTGTGAAAATAAAACTAAATAATAATGACAAACGTCCACAAAACAAGCTACGAATCTAATACCGATATATTATTCGTGAGCTTTCGTCCGAATACTGACGTTACGTACGTTGAGCACTGAGTTACAACCCCAGAGGGGGTGAAATCTACTCCGTAACTTATATATTATTCAACCTTTCCTCAGGTATGAATGTTCATTAGTGCTAAAATAAATTCGTTGTGATCTTTTCATGTTCAGTGACCTTTTTTGTTTAATAGAAGAATGCTTATTTGAGAGATTATTTAAAAAAAAAAATTTGGTGACCAACGGATAGGGTGGACTTTGGTGAGAGCGGTGGACAACCCTTTTTAGAGTAGCACTGACTTTTTTGAATTTTGTTTTGTCTTCGTATTTTTGATGCAGATTTTAAAGAGGGTATTCCACGACAACGTATACATAATTTGACCTGTAATATAAGTGATGACTTAAAATAAAATGACGAACTAACAGTTTCATGAGTTTTCGACGCTTAATTTTTTTTAAATTCCTTACTAAAACTGTAATCAATTAATGACGTAGTCCTTAATAGTTAAATGAAATTAAATTCATTGAGTTCAGACTAATTAAAGGTCTTAAAACTATGTTATTGATTATCGGTAATTAAATTCAAAATACATCATAATTCCAAATACAAATATTTAAATCACTCATGTCAAAAAAAATCATCATCTCGTAACGTGAAGCTGAATGAACCTACCCAGCAATGCAGACTCTGGCCTCTCATAGATCATCAAAGAAGCTGTTTTCTTACGCATAATGGCGTAAAAGTCATCGACTCTTGCGTCAGCAAACATGCCCGACGCGCTGCAGAATCGGGGGAGACTCACCAGAAACCTAAAGGCGTTATTGTATTGTTTTCGAAGAATAATATAAACATCAATAACTTAACCTAAAAAAAATTGGTAAAGATTGCAATGAAAGCAACACACAGACACGCACATATATAACATCACGCCTGTAATTCTCGAAAGGTTAGGTAGAGGTGTACCTAATAGTACACACATATCTCGCCAGTTATGTTTGCAAGCAACACTTGCAATATATTGCAACATTTAGTTACTATGTTCTAACATCTCAGTATATCCCCTGTCATGTCACGAGCACTAAGTTTGTAATCCCAGAGTACAGATACTGTACTATATTATACTAGTTGCTATCTGCGGTTGCGCCCGCCTTTGAGACGTCAGACTTGAGTTAAATGCTAGATATAGCGATAGCTTTAGAGATTCTCTAATGGTTGAAGTCCGTTTGAATTATTTCAGACTAGCTGCGCCCCGCGGTTTCACCCAAATGTGTCTCGATTTCGTGGAAATATCGGGATAAAAAGTTTTCTATGTCCTTATTCAGGTCATGGTCTTTTCATGTGCCAAATTTCATCCAAATCTGTTCAGCCGTTTTAGTGTGAAAGCATAACAAAAAAACAAACTCACATTCACATTTATAATATTTTATTAATTACACACACGTATTTACATTATTTAGAAACTCAGACTTAAAATAATAATATGTACAAGTATATAAAAAGGGGGGAGGGGGAATAATCATAGGGTAACAAAAAATTCGTCCGCATCGCTGTCAGTAGGAAAAGTAGGTACCCAAAAGGCTGACAGCATTGCCGCGTTGTATGGCAATGCTGATTCTTTGACCAAAGAATAGGCCAGCCCTCTGCTCACGTGAAGAGTCGATTTTTATTAATTAATAATAAGTTAGGACAAGTCAACTGTAGATTTTATACCTACAAAGTGTAGTTGAAATAACTGAAAACCCCAAAAAGGGTCATTGCACTCATCATTATGAACAACTTTTACGATGGGACCAAACTAGAATACCGAAAAAAAATTAACTCTTCCTTACATTTTGTAGAGTTATGTGAACATAATGTATGAAACAGCTGTTTCGATTTTAGGGGTCCAATTGTAAGAGTTGTTCCTGATGGTCAGCTCCATGACCCCTTTTCGGGTTTAAATTCGGTACTTCAATTTTATACAGCGATAGCTGTGGCCCGCAAAATTGCTCGCATCCTAGCCAAACACTTGACCGAATATCGTCCGCCTGTAACCCAATTATTGGAAAATTCTGACATCTCACAACCTATGCTGTCCGAGAGATTTAGATGTGTTGATAAATTGTCCAAATGATCATTCATGGACTTACTACAGTTTGCCTTGAGTGCCTTGAATC
The DNA here is from genome assembly GCA_963680765.1 of Agrochola lychnidis. Taxonomy (NCBI): domain Eukaryota; kingdom Metazoa; phylum Arthropoda; class Insecta; order Lepidoptera; family Noctuidae; genus Agrochola; species Agrochola lychnidis. Next base: position 8,154,575 of record OY796863.1, on the reverse strand, counting down.
CCAATCTAGCTTCAAAATATGCAGAGCTATACCATTAACAAATTCTAACATTACAGATGAATGAGCAACACGAACTATAGAGTCAAAAGCAGCAAATTGTAAGTGTTGCTTATAAATCCCAGTATAATTACTGAACACGGTTTTACAAATAAATGTTGTATTTGCACGGATCAGGTTAATAACAGTTCATCCGTTGCTAAATACAGGTAATATTAAACTGTGTTGATGAAACTTACTGTTTGTTATGTTATACTAGCAATCTGTTTGAATAAACTTGAATGATTGCCTATGCTGATTGGTAAATAAATGAAAATTATACTTATATAAGGCGTGTGCGCGATGAGATTTCCCATCGAATACGAACTACCATACAAACATTCATCCCCTGTTTAACCCCTTTCGGGGGTGAAGTTTTACTGAATGTTTGCTCACTTTCGTTCGTTAATACTCGTAAGTAGTGGATATAACAAAATTTATTAGTTAATTAAAATATTCAGTGTTGAACTAAGTTCTTCCAATGATGTGTATGTCACCGTATTATTGTGAACTTTGTTAGTTTATAATCTATCGGTATAATTTCCGTTAGATTATAAACTGTCGAAAAATTGTGAATTGTGACAAATCATTTACAATTTAACGCATAATTTTTCGATAGTTTGTAATATATCCATGAAAAACTGACAAATTGTGAACTGTAGTGCTATTCTGTAACCATCTCACCGTGTTATCTTAGGTGAAGTGAGCGTGGAGTGAGCTGTCAGTTGCTAAGGATTGGCACTATTGGTAGCTCACTTCACCTAAGATATCACGTGAAATTTTTACAGAATAGCAATGCTGGTAACCAACTTGTTTGCGACGTAATGCACCTTGCGCTAATATTAAATAGCCTGCGTGGCTGCAAGCAACTTGGAAGTAGCGCTTGCTGGCTGCTACCGCAGCACCGCTCGCTTCGCTCACTCGGCTCGCGCGCGATTGGTCACAGTTCTAACAACGAAAAATTGAGAACTGTGTGAAATGGGATAGCCATTTCACACAGTTCACAATTTTTCGACAGTTTATAATGTAACAGAAATAATACCGATAGATTATAAACTTACGGTTCTCACAATCTTACGGTACAACTGTACAATATTGTACTAATCACCATGCTTGGATGAAATCAATCCAGCTATTTGAAAGCACTTTGTAGTTACCACCCGTTTACTTCGAGTTGGCCGTAACCTCTATCCGCGCTACCCCGTACCGCCACCTTGTTAACCCATGATTAGATCACAAACTGTTTTAAATTATTTCAATAATTACAGAATTGTTACAATTTTTATTTTTTTGTCAACTTTCGAAGTAGTTGTGCCGTCGTTTTTAAAGCTCGATGACGGCCAAGTTGAAGTGAACGGCTAGTATTTAAATTAACTAGCTAATTGGACGCCTAGGCCGTTCATTAAACGCTGGTGTTGCCGCATCCAATTAAATTGCTGAAGGACAACTAGCCAAGTCATTAAGCGCAACGTTTAACCAGATGGCTGAATGTCGTGTAGTCATTTAGTTAAATTGGGTGAAATAGATTATGTTAAAACCGATCGCGCGCGAGCCGAGCGAGCAAAGCGAGCGATGCCGTGGCAGTGGCTGGCGAGCGCTATTTCTAAGTTGTTCGCAGATTTTTTTTTACCATTTGAATCACTTGGCTGAGTTTTGGTCATTCATCTTCATAGGGCTGACTTTCAAAACGCCAAGTTGTTAAACCTAGGCATTCAATTGGATGCGGGCGTTTAATGAAAGGTCTAGGCGTCCCATTACCTAGCTGGCTAATTTAACCAGATGGCTGCGACATAATATACTTTTCTAAAAACTATTCTATTCTAAAAATACTTCCTTTTACAAACCAAATCACAATTTTCGTCGTCTAGACTTCATATAGAAATATCCCTAACCTCCTTGGGTTGTCCGTGAGAGAGGATTAAGGGATCGTGTCAGGGGAATGGATATCAGCTGTATCTACACTGATAGCATGCTTTTACGACAATCTGTTTTCTCCGACATTTTGTTGAACTATGTAGCTATAGTGTGATCGATGCTTGCGAAAGATATCGTGGGATAAAAAAGGGAAATATGATAGCGGTGTATTTTCTTGCAAAATAATTAATTCTGCGAAAAGACATGGATAAAGACAGTCAGAACCAATTATGAAATTGTTACTATACTTGGACTTTTATCGAATTCAGTATCCTGACAGCTCGACTGCATGTAATTTTGGAGTGTAGTAATTGTCTAAGTTCTCTAATCTTAATATTAAAAGCTGAAGAGTTTGTTTGTTTGCTTGAACGCGCTAATCTCAGAAAGTTCTGGTCTGATTTGAAAAATTCTTTCAGTGTTAGATAGCCCATTTATTGAGGAAGGCTATAGGCTGATATCATCATGCTAAAACCAACAGGAGCGGAGCACCCATGAAGATTGTTTCAAAATCGGGGTTTTTTTTTTTTGCGAGGTCCGCTGCGTGCGCTGTGTAAACGGTTAAAGTTTCGCAAAAATCATGTATGACAGAATTGTACCCCTTTAAAAGTTCTAAAAAAAAGTCCATAACAGCATACGTCTATCTTTTAAGGTTAGCTCACTATAACCTTTTTTATGCCAACAATTTTTTTTCTAAAATAATGCATTATTTGCGAAGGTGTTTTTATAAACATGATATTAATCCTTATCCAAATAAATACGCCCATCATCAGCCTATAAATGTTCCCACTACTGGGACACAGGCCTCCTCTCTGTGAGAGGGAGTGGGCCGTAATCCACCACGCGGGCCCAGTGCGGGTTGGTAGATCAGATGTCACATGTCTTCGAATTTTCGGTTTTAGGACATGCCGGTTTCCTCACGATGTTTTCCTTCACCGTTTTGAGAGCTAATAAATACGCCTAAAATAATTAATCCACGCGGACGAAGTCGCGGGCAGAAGCTAGTATTTTTATAACTGAATAGTGTTTTAAACTGTGTGTAATTAAATTCAATTACAGTTGTAATTGAATTTAATTACATACAGTTGCATGTGTGTTTTTGTCAGTAACTGGTATCTCCAATTTTCAAGTTACTGAATACGATTAAAATTCCAAGTATAGGCTATCGAATCATGTAGGTAATCGGGATACCACATATCTAACCACTTTGGAAATAAAATCCCGTGCACACGACCCTTTGTTTTCATAGGTAAGCGATACTATAGCGGTCGAGCGCTGCAAGCAAGAATAGTCCTTACAGCGTACATATATGCGTTTCTTCGATTACGTTGGTACCGATTACTTAGAATAATAGCAAACTCACGGCTTTTTATTCCCGTGTAGGTAGGCAGAAACAACGTCAGTCACGCTACGATTCTTACATGACATATTCCCTTTGCTTCTTACTATAAATTGTTTCAATAATATCTGCAACAAAAAACAAATGCAATAAATAAAGAAACAAATTCATAAAAGCGAACATTGACGGAGCTTCAAGTAAAACATAAGTTGTGCAGTTGAATGCACTCACAACTGCAGTTGCAGAGTGCATCGACGTTACCACTGAACTTGGCTACGTCACGGCTTTTGCTTTTCATGGAACCGTGACACAAAAAGGATGTAGAAGTCTCATTTTATTACGTAACAAATAGCTAGCAAAGTACCCGTGGATTGAACTATTACGGCAAACGAAGGTTTATTAAAGTGAAACTTTTATTACATCGTCTCAAACTTTTTGGTCTGTGTGTTGCATGTCGCGTGACGGTCGGCCGCGGAGTAGGGATAAAGTGAAAGGCACTCGTCAGAGCAGCCAAAGCCAATATGGCGGCGCCTATAAAAGTTTCACTTTTACCGTGGTTTCATAAAACCACACAATCCTTTTTTTATTTTAGAATGTAAGAGTGTTCACTATAATTAGTTCTTGCTGGATTAGTCTTGACTCAAACATAATTTTAAGACATGATGTTTTTTTGACGACATCGAGTTTTCAGTATAATAGTTATTTATGAAACTGTTGTATAATAAGGGGTATTAAAATATGAGTTTTTAATATCTAATTATGTACAGTTGCATACAAGACTTTATCTACACCCATGATATTTTGAATCCTCTATAAAAGGTTCTGAAACCATAGGTTATTCTACAATAGTGTTTTCTCGACTTTTCTGGTAATAGGTATTTGGTTAGAAATGTCCTTTGCTGCATTAGAAATATCTGGTGATGTGTTATCAAAGCTTGTATCACTTGTAACAACAAAATAATTTTTTGCAATACTAATATCGAACAAAAATGGCGGGATACGACGTGAATTCGAATAACGTATAAGTTTTTTTTTTTTAAATTACGGCGCTGTTGTAGTGAAACGCGCGTGCACGACAATGTTCTTTTTTCTAAATTCGAGTTGTTTAATGAAATTTAGTACAACATTATAACACTCGTTTGGATGATATTATGGTTACTATGAAACTGGCTGTTTTAATTTAGGCCATAAGACCAAAGTTAGCTTATAAAGCACGGATGTAGATTCGCGCTTCTTTTAACTATTTTGAACAGAACTTCTTTATCTTTCTGTGTGTTACCTTACCATGCAACGCTAGACGAATGTACTTACTTAATCTTTTGTGGTTATGCATATCTTTTTACTGATTTTGTTTCAGTTACAATATGAATATGCATAGGTGGATCGTTCATGCTAGATTATAAAGGTACGTGTCCAATTTTTATGCTTCGTGATCACGGCTCTACGTGCAAATGAATTTTGCACTTTGAAGACTTTGTTTTTAGGTATGTATTAAAAATAACAAATTAATGTATACCTTAAAACAAAGTGTAGAATTAGTTATTTATGCAACTGTTGTATAATAAGGGGTATTAAAACACGAGTGTGGGTTTTGTATCACTTGAGTATCATAGTAGTAATAGTATCACATGAGTGTTTTAATACCTAATTATGTACAGTTGCATACAAGACTTTATCTACACCCATAATATGAATCCTCTATAAAAGTTTCTGAAACGATTGGGTGTTTGTAATTCAAGACCAAGAATTAAAAAAAAAACACCCACGAAATTCAGTACAACTGCACGAATGAACGTCGCCTGCAGCAGCACATCACACACACATGCGTACAGCGGGTGCTGCTGTCCCCCGCTTAAACGTTGAAACGAGTTGCATAATGAAATTTAGTACAACATTATAACACTCATTTCCATGATATTATGATTACTATGACACTGGCTGTTTTAATGTTGGCAATAAGCTGTTTCTGAAACTTTTATAGAGGTTTTATAGCATGGGTGTAGATAAAAATATATACCTTCATTAAACTTTTAATTTTATTTTCCTTTATATTATTAATCTTAAGTTTAATAAGTATTTTGCCATAACTTCCTAATTCTTAATTCTAGAACCTTTAGTTTTAGTATTATTATGTACTACCACTTATTTCTGTGATTGCTGGTTATCCTGTAATTGGCGACCGTTTAAGTCTGAGGCTATTGTTACCTATTATAGTACTTAAAGACTATATTACATACAGAAGCTGTTCCTCTTCGTCCACAGTCACCCTCAAACCCGCGGTGGTAAAACAACGCGCTACCGTCGCAACTTGCGCTACCGTAGCTTCCCCCTCCCCCTCCACCGCCCCACCGACCGCGACTACCGCGAAGGCCCCCCCGCGCCCCTCGCCCCCCGAATCGCGTCATCCTCCGCAAAGGATCCCCCCGCGCCCCCCGCCTCCCCGACCGCATCATCCACCGCGATGGATTGCCCCGCGCCCCCCGCGAAAAAAATTCCCCCTCCACCCCCCCTGTTCGTACAGGACAAGGGGAAGTGGACGGACATCTCAAAATGGTGCGCTGATCAAAAGATCAGCTTCACCAGCGCCCGAAATACCCAGCAGGGTATAAAAGTTCTAGTCCCTACGTCGCGCGACTATAGGGAACTAACCCGTCTACTGAGAGCGAGAGGTGTGTCATACCACACCTACTCTCTCCCAGAACAAAAACAAGTTCGCGTTGTCATAAAACGCATCCCTAGGGAAATCCTCCCCTCTGAAATTCTCGCCGACCTTCAGTCGCAGAACGTCCCGGTAGACGAGGTCCATCGTATGCACCGCTCTAGAGGCGGTGACCTCTACGACATGGTCCTCGTTATCTGTCCGCCCGTAGAGGGCTACCATCCGATATTTCAAATTCGTTCTCTGTGTCATCTCACAGGGTTCGAGATTGAAAAACCCCTAAAGAGTGGCATTGTCGGTCAATGCCACAGGTGCCAGTTATACGGCCACTCACAGCGGAATTGCCATGCTACACCCAGGTGCGTAAAGTGCCTGGGAGAGCATAGCACTTCCGACTGCCCCCGTCCCAAGGACCGTACCCTATGTACCGTACCTCCTAGCTGCGTTCTATGCGGCAAAGAGGGCCACCCGGCTAACTACCGGGGTTGTTCAAAAGCCCCTAAGGCCTCTTCTCCCAAGCTGGGGAAGCGCTCCGGCGCCCGCCAGCAAAGGGAAACTCCCTCCTCATCCTCTTATAGGATTCCCTCCGCCCTTATGCCCCAACGACTAAGCCCTCAGAGGCCTAGTCCGTGGAATTGTCTCCACCACCAGCAGTCTCCCAAGGGATCGGCTTGCCGAACATGGTGATTGGTCGGGGGAGGGGGTTTTTGAGCCTTGAACGCGGCTTCGTAAAGAGAACCGCTTGACTTTTATCGGGGTTGACTTTTATCCGCCATTTTGTAAACCAAGCTGCCAGTCTATTGACTGCGCGTTGGAGATTTAGGCGAATGATGTCGGGGGATCTAGAGCTGAAGTAGATGGCAGTGTCGTCTGCGAACAGACCCAACTGCGACCTACCGCAACCTTTTGGGATATCGCTTGTGTATAGCGTAAAAATGAGGGGGGACACCACAGAGCCCTGGGGGACACCTGCGCGGATGGGACGGGGAGTGGATAACGCTCCTTCGATACGATAACGGAAGACGCGATTCGATAAAAAGTCTCGTAAGATGAGTACGAGACGATCTGGCACGCCGAGTTGGTACAGCTTGTATATTAAGCCGTTGTGCCAGACTTTATCGAACGCTTTCGCTACGTCGAAGAATACTGCACCGGTGACAGTCCCGCGCTGGAAACCAGCGCTTATAGATTCTACGATGAGCTAAATATCTCGATGTCGTTCTAGACCATCATTTGACTTTCGCAGAGCACATAAAGATGGTTCGTTCGCGAGCCTCTTTCGCTCTCGGTAGACTCTTTTACTTGGTGAATGCACGTAGCAAATTGTCACTTAGGTGCAAATTGCGCGTTTACACGGCGTGCATTCGACCGATCATGACCTATGCGGGTGCCGTCTTCGCTCATGCGAAACCCCGTCATATCCATAGGATGCAAACAGTGCAAAATAAATTCCTCCGTAGGGCCACAGGTTCCCCCTGGTTCGTCAGGAATGAGGCACTCCACCTCGACCTAAAGATTCCCACAATCCATCAGTTTCTAAAACGCCTTTCCAAGCGTTTCTTTGAGTCCGCGGCCAAACATCGCAACCCTCTGGTTGTCGAGGCCGCCAGTTATGTCCCGAGTAAAATCAGTCATGTTCGCCGTCCAAGGCATATCCTCGTAGATCCCGATGACCCCATAACCCTCCTCCAGGAGAGCAATAGGGAAACAAGTACAGTGTACAAACACAGACGCCTCCCGTCATACCGACCTCGCCGCCGAGGTCCTTTGCGATCTCGACCGCCGCGCCCCCGAGTAAATAATACTCCCCCCCGACCCTTGCTCGAAAACGAGGTGCCAGCAGTTGTTGCAGCTGTGCACGTAGCTTTAAATTCCCCGACTAATAATAATGATCAAAACCTTTTGATCCAGCCCGTCCCATCTTTTGATGTCCTCCCTCCGGATAACGCCCTAAGCCGAGGCTCGAACCCCGCAGGGGGTGCCCTTAGTGAGCGTTCATCCTTAAATTTTTAGCTTAGTTATTTGTGCCCTGGCTGGAGGCTTTGAGTGTAGTAGCTTAAGGCAACCACAGGATTGACCGGTTAAATAGCCACGGTTTTCGGAACCAGCTGTGAGATGCCCAACAGAAAAAAAAAATAAAAAAAAAAAAAAAAAACAGAAGCTGTTGGTATACCTTTATAAATAAATAGATAAACTCTCTTTCAAGCAGAAAAAAAACTCAATTAAATCAGTTCATCCGTTTCGGAGCAATGAACCCTTAGATAAAAAACAGACCCATAGACGACGGCATCAAGCATACCAACTTAATTTGAACACTCGACTTTTTAGAAAAGGGTGTTTCAATCACCCAATAACTTCTTTAAAACGCCCACCAACCTCTTTTATAATTAAAACAAAACCATTTCATCATTGTAATTTAAAGGGGAGACAGATAACTCACTTCAATGTGAAGCACGTTCTATAAATAAATTGTTTTGTCTCTTATTAGGCTTAATTGGAATGTGTCCTGTAACTTAGTTTGACCCAAACTTAATTACTTATATAGAGGTACAACATTGAGTAATTTCAGCAACAGTTGCTTTTTTAAACACGTATCTAGCCTTTGTGTAAGAAAACTATTGTTTAAAAATATTTGCTTTGGCTCCTTTTAGTACTAAATTTTAAAAAAGCACCATAGACTTAATTAAATTATTAATAAAACAGTATTATTCCTTTTATTTTCAATTTTATTTACTCTGTGATTTTTCTCGTGTATAGCTTATTTCAAATTAATCGTTTAACCGACGAATTTGAACCTCTAATCAAAGAGACCAGGTTTGAGTTAAACCCAGTTCTTAGTAAAAAGTCTAAACATAATTTTGCATCGCACAACATTTATAACTTCTTTAACATATAAAAATGTTAACTTCATCTGCAAGTTGTTACAGCACTGACTCGTCCAATTTGCTGGGAGTAACAAACTATAGTTTGTAATTTTCAAAGCTCCTTCGTTCATTTTAGTTCAGTCACAGGTAAGACAATAAGTTAAGTCATGGGTACTTATTTAAACTGATAACAGAGCAGTTGTTTTAACTTGTCTAGTAATTTTAACTAAATTGCAAGGATCTTGGTACTGAAACCGAGCACGTTTGTAGTCTGTTTCGGTGAATTCAGTTTTGAACCAATATTGGTATAGTTAGTGCCAATATTGGACAGCTATAATTTCAAGCTTGTTGGTGTCATTATCATTATCTGAAATTATATTTAAATTATCAACTTTTATTCCTTTTTTACAGTGAAATATACTTACTCTAATACATTATAGATACAAGCTAACAGTAAAAATGTATATCAAAGTCAAAGTCAAATCATTTATTTCAAATAGGCCCATGTGTGGCAATTTTGAACGTCAAAATTTACAAAATAATAAAATTGATTCTAGTCGCCCCTTCCAAAAGGTAGTTTTCGTATGGAGAAGAATGGGCAAGAAACTCCACCGTTACTCTTTTAAAATGTTTTACAATTGTTTGTATAGGTACGTACATTATTTAAATAATTATATGTGAAGACGATGCACCTAGAATAAAAATACTATACCACAATAGGTAAAAAGAATTAAAAATGAAGCAACGACAGATAATTTAATATGTGATAGATACATGGTGCTCACATATTTACAAACATTGTAAAAGTAGACGATTTTCCTAAAATTTTGTAATTAATAAGTCAGTGTGTGAGGAAGTAATCACAGAAAAATCCATGTCATAAAACACAAAATAATACATTTTACAATTAAATTAGCAAACAGTTTGATTTTGTCTTGATTCTAAAATGTCCTAAGGAACAGGACCAGCATGTTTGTATGTGTGTTATGTGTATTTTGGATATAATCCTCTAATTTTAATATGCTTGTTTATAAAGTGTACTTTTTATATGAGTTTTGATATTGATCAATTATTGCCTAAAAATAGATATTATGACAAGAACCGATCAGATAGGTGGCAAAAGAAACTGTCTTACGATCTAGCTATTTATTAGGGTGAAAAAAAAAACTATGGTGGCTTTATCTATGAGGCTATTCAAACTCAAATACCACCTATCCACCTATTCCTAGGATATCGATATAATATATCCTCACCAATAAACTACTTAAGGCGACGATAACCGACTTTTAATGATTTTATACTGAAGATCACGTCTAAACGAGTAGTGTTAATAATTTGGAAAATATACATGTTAAATTAGAGCATTTTCTTTATAACTTAATATAGGAATATTTAAGATTATGTTTATATTACATAGTGAAATTAATTTGTAAAGTTATGTCTATCATTTGTTTGGATGTGTTCCTTGTTTCATGTACTATGCCAAATAAACGTTGTTTTTCTTTTCTTTATTTGCTTAAGCTGAAAAATTTTAACTTATTTCTTAGTAAAGTGCATTTAAGTAAGCAGCTCAGATACAGTGCACTAATTAGCGAGGGCCTCCGACTCCCTTGACAGCTGCACTGTAACCTACATCCTTGTTTTACGAGCGAGGTTGATAAACAAAGAAGGTATTGAGTGAGCTATTAGGTACTAGGAGCAGTGGAGGCCCCGTGGTAACGGCGGCGACTTACGCCCAGATATTTATCACAATTTTATTATCAACTCAATTAATTCCTAGACGATATCTTGGAAAGTCTACTTTTTAGGGTTCCGTAGTAAACAAGGAACCCTTATAGTTTCGTCATGTCCGTCTGTCTGTCTGTCTGTCCGCGGTCTAGCTCCGAGATCCTTAGTACTAGAAAACTGTAATTTGGCATAGGTATATATTTTAATTACGTCAACAAACTGGTAAAATAATATTATGAAAAACATTTTTTTTTAGGGTACCTCTCATACACGTAAAGTGGTGATGTTATTTTTTTTCTTTTTTTAACCCATAGTGAGGGGTATCATTGGAAAGGTCCTTTAAAAACATTGTGAGTTTGTCAAAACCATTTTTGGATTCAGGGATTCGTTTGCAAAATATTAAGCTTTAAAGTGCTAATTTTTGTTAGAGTTAAGTGTCCCCCCCCCCTGCTGGCTAAATGGTTGGTTTTGGGTGTGTGAAAAAAATCACAACAGTAGTTTATATAACGAAATTAAAAGGAAAACTATCATAGCTAAGTAGGCTCTACAAGTTAACGAGTAATAATTGACCAACTTAACTTTGCAGTTGCATATTTTTCAACTACAAAGTTAAGTTTGTTTTTGGGACTAATTCATCCCAACTACGGAACCCTTCGTTGTGCGTGGTCCGACACGCACTTGGCCGGTTTTCCTATAAGTATATCGAGTTTCTCTATTTCAGTCTTTTACCATGCTTAATATATTTTTCATCCGTGTATGTTAACGAATAATTAATTATGATTGATTTTGCTAATACTACTGTACTCCCACTCAATATAAATGAATTCGGTATTATGATATTATTCGATTTAATTTGGTAAGACTGTCTGGTTGATCTAGTGGTCACAAGCGCTCTACTGAGCATGAAGTCCTCCCTGGTCGGGCAAAGTGTTATTGGGTTTTAGTATCTGGATTTTGTCAGTCGCAGCCCGGTGTCTGGATTTGTGCTCGGTTGTTGATGCAATAGGCTCGCCCTCTATTACATAGGAATTAAACATAACTGGCGAGATGTGGGTACCTCTGAGAATCCCTTCCGGAAATACAGGCGTTATGTCATGGTATGTTATTATGAAAAGAAAGATATAGAATATACCTATACTCATAACTAGAACTTACCTAAATCGAACTCTCTAAACATACGGCTGCAATCAATCATAACCTGATTATGTACGAGGTGCACGATGATTCTGATATATTGAAATAAGAACTATCCTTACTCTAAAATTACTAATTTAATTTCGAATATAATTATTTAACCTTAAAATAGATACCTACTAATCCCCAAATGTATCTTAAAGTCGTTACCCCAATATCATAATCTAAAACTGTTTAATAAAACTACATACGAGTATAAGGAAAATAATATGAAACACCTAGATATTTTGTCAGTCATTTATATTTTTTTGCCAACATCAAATTCAATATTCTGCACCATACCATCACATCTCCTATTCCCCACATAATATCACAATTCAATCCGTATTCTAATATTTATCATGAAACTAATAGATTACTTTAATTTACAGTAGATTTCCAACCAATACCATGTTAATCTATCTTTTTACCGACACAGCCACCAAGCACATCTTACCGTCACGAGCGCCAGACCCAGAAGGTCGTTATTACCACCATTTTCACATATCAAATCTTTGGGTGTTGCCAGTACAATATCCAACAATTACGTATTAATAAACTGAAACCTAACAATATGATGTTTTGTGGAAAAATTTACTTATCGGCAGAATTATTTATTTATATATATGTCGGATCTGGTCATTAGTATGGACACGACACGAATCGTTAGCGCGCCGCTGGTGACAGGACGTGATCTACCCACACCAAGCGCGCTTCTACAGAGTTATGATGTTTTAAGGCCACGGCGAGGAGGACATTCAGCCTCTGGTCGCATCGAAGTTAAGACGTTGCGGAACTGTTCTCGATTCGAGGTGCTCATTTATTGTATTAGTTGTAATTTGTGATCATTGTGTTAATTGGTGATTTAAATAAACGCCGTCGCACCCAGTGTGTGTGTAATTTAGCTAGCGTGATTAATTTGATAGTAAATTATAATATGATCTGAACTGCAAACTGTTTTTCTATTGCGCATTAACCAACACTGGGTAGTGTTGGTTAATGCGTAAACACTACGCCCACAGTAATTAATATCGCTGATAATAACGAAAGTCACATACCCGTCTCCGACATATTTTTTTTTTAATGATCAGCTATAAGTGATTTGCGCACAGATCTAAGCCATCATTAGTTTTTCATCTCATTTTTGCCTACACAAATTAATTGGATATTTTGTTTGACAAAGTGACAAAGTGAGTGACGACGTGAACTGAGTGTGAGTTTTGTGTGAGGTTTTATTCAATGACGTGTTCAAAGGCATTATCTACCTGCTTATATTTAACTTTAACAAATATTAGATTTATTTATATCAGTAGGTATCTCCATTCATCTCTGTCATAAAAGTAGCGACTGTAAAGCGTAAGGTGGTCATATTGAAACACCAACGTTGGTTCAAACATTGGCCACCAGGGAGCACATATATTAGACTCGTCTTTCGTCTTATTTTATATGGAAATTGTATCTACAAGCGTAATTTACAAGAATACGCTTTTGCTTTGTGAAAATATTTCAACTTTGACGAATGGAATTGTAAAGACAAATGAATAAAAGTTTTTGTAAAATATTAATAAAAGTTTGAAAGGTATATTAATCATAAACGGAGCTCCATAAATACATTTAGGATTCCTCTATTTTATTAGTATACTTATCAATTACATTTTAAAATATTAGAATATTAAAACATGTAAAAATATAAAAATTGTAGCCCACCGGTATCTCCCACATCCCCCAAGCTCCAGAGAGAGGAACCTTCTAAAAATGCGAGACGTGTCCAGAAGTACCGCTTTCTGAATCAAGCCCTTGATCCAGCTGCCCAACGAGAGTCTTCTCAAGTGTTGGTCGAGGCTCTTGGCTATTCATGCATTTAAAATATTATTACGATCAACTGGGAAAGTACTTTTCATTGGCATGGAAAGAGGTTTTCATCAAGTTTTCATTTCATAAAACTTGAAGGAAGCTTTCTCAGAAAGCTACATACACGAAACGGATAATCAAGCAAGCCCGTTGTCTCTCATGAGAGACAACTCATACATGCGACTTATACATCTATTTTTACTGTTAAATAATGGCTAATATCGTCTGTAGGCTGTTTCGCTGTATGGCCTGACGGATATTCTCGTCAATTAGAACAAAAAAAAAAATTACAGGTAAAACCGAAAAATTCTGAAAAATTACAAAAGTGACGTAATGCGCTCGTCAGTGTCAAACCGCGGTACTTGAAGGTAGTAAATTTGCCATTTAAACCGGGGCTTGAGACTTGACAGATTAGACGGCCTATTCTGCAAAAATTTGACCGTGAAAACTTAGGTGAAGTGAGCTTAAAGTGATCATCGTTCCACCAGTAGTGCTATTCTGTTAAAATCTCACCGTGATAACTTAGGTGAAGTGAGCTGCCAATAGCGTCAATCCTTAGCAACTGACAGCTCACTCCACGCTCACTTCACCTAAGATAACACGGTGAGATGGTTACAGAAAAGCGTCTCAGAAGATGAGATATTTTTAAAGAATCGATCGTCTGGAAGCCATCAATTCTAATCTAAATGTTTTAGAAATTGGAGCCTAAAATATTTTTATAATTACGCAAATTCAACATGTGGCAAGTCTTACCAGTACTAAATTGAATGGTAGTGGCAATGTAGGTATTTAATTCAGATCTTTGTGAAAAAGGTTTCTATTGTTATTTGCTTTAGTAAAAGAGAAGGTGTAACTATTCTTTTAGCACCTTTTATTGTTGTTTATTCTATGAAACCATTGTGATAGTTCCACCAAAACTCTTAATCACATAAATGGGAAGTGTATAAATGTGAATGATTATTTTTATTACGGCGACGAAGGGAGAGAGGGGAGATATTTTCATAAAGGGCGGAAACATAAGCAGTTATTACTCGGGATTTGGGTGATCATGGCCCGCAACGACCACTTTTGGTCGGTGTGTTATGTTGGTATCATTTCCCCTTTGACGTCATCATAGGTCGGTTGCTTTCGTAATTTTTCAGAGTGATTAAATCTAATTTTGTTGGGAAAGTTTGTTCTTTCTAGTACGTTTTATAATCAAAAAAATATTTCAGCATTTTAAATTAGTCAGCTAGAGGAGCAGAATCAAAAATCTTCGTGCATCCACGTAAGTGTACAGACAAACTATGTTCTTAATGTCCCTCGGAAAACCTCTTGTTTCGTTAGTCGTCGGGTTTCTATCAGTTACCATTTGCACTTGGTGCAGACCGGACGGTCTCAATCGACTTGGAAGTATATAGAGTTGTTAATACTCTTTTTACTTAATGTAATTTATTTAAAAAATGGGAGGTAAGCCGCTAAAGTCGCAGGCAGGACAGATAGGAAAATAGTTTTACAGCTCTATGTAGTTCACACGGAAATCAAAATAAAACAACAATAAAGTACTTAGTTCTGAATTCAAATTATTATACACGATAAATCTATTAATTGATAGACATAGAAATTAGCATTCATATGTATTGGGAAATCCGATGATACCCGAGGGACATTAAGAAAATAGAAATACTGTACTTTTGTATAAAAAACTGCAAAACACAGTTTTGGCTTGATCTAAGAAATGAATCCAAAAATTGAAGATCTTTAGTAAACTACAATAAAAATGAGGTGAAGATGTTTGTATATTCTTTTGGCAACATTCCACCTACATTTCATTTAAAATTCCCTTTCACAAATCAACCGAAACATCTCTGCCACCCTGAAAATATTCAACGAAAACGGACAACATTCACTTCCAAATCAAATCAAATGTAAAGGATGGTCACAAAAGTAACTTAGTATGTATCTAAGCATAGTTTACATAACCCTGTATAACAATGTCCGATGCGGGCTCAATGCACTTAGAGTCCCTTTACATTATGTAACGTTGGCGTAAAGAAAATTTGTAGGAGCGTTTGAGAAATGAGCATACAAATTTTTTGACCGGGAAGCTCTTGGCCTGCATCTCACCTGATGGTAAGTGAATGATCAGGCCGAAGGTGGAAGCGAGCTTCACCCGGAATCCTCAACCACAGAAGAACTGGCTATCTTACCTCTAACTGCCGTAACACAATGCTGTTAACATTGTCGTTATGGCGACAGACTTAGATAAGATGGTGGTAGCTAGCCAGGCGGACTTAGAATAAGCCCTACCACCAACCAAACCGAGCAGATTTATTTAAAAGAGTGTCCGTGGAGTTTATTGCCCGTTCTTCTCTATGAGTACCTATTAACTACGCTTTGGAATGGGCAACTAGCTTCATATTTCTGACTGACCGACTCCTTGACAATTCAAAAGTGCCTGTTTTTGGTTTAATTGAAATAAATGCTTTGAGTTTGAGTTTGAGCAGTCAAAGGTTGGAAATTCTAACAGCAGTCGACCTATTTTGTAAAAAATTCACCGTGAAACTTAGATGAAGTGAGCAGCACCATGTCTAAGCCCAGGTTGACGTAAAGCAAGCGGACTGTATTATAAAAAAAGGTTTAATAGGTGGTTCACAATTATAGCAACCTAAGTACTGGTCAAAAGGTGTGTCCAAGCGCGGTCGTGTCGGACGCTGCACTGATGATGCTATCGCCTCCCGGTCGCCGCGCTGTCGCACAGTGATGGAAAATGAAAACAATTCAACCCTCGCGGCTGTATCAATCGTACTTTCATGTTTATTTTTTATACAATTTATTATTATTTCTTTGAGAAGTGCAAAAAATTTTAAATTTTGTAAATATTTTAGATTTTTTTAATACTAATTTATTGATGATACAAAATGCAAAAATAATAAATAAAAACCGATTTTTTCAAGTGCTATTCAGTGGTCTTAGGGGGTAGTTTAGGGGTAGTTATAATATAATAAGGGGTGAAAATAGTAGTTTCGCCTCACGTTTTGAATGATCTATAATGCCTCAATTATTAGGTTTTTTCTGGTTTATAAACATGCTTTACTAAATTTCAAATTTTTCGCACTTCTCAAAGATAGAATAACAAATTAAAAAAAAAAAAAAAAAACATGAAAGTACGATTGATACAGCTGCGAGGGTCGAGTTGTTTCCATTTTCCATCACTGTGCGCCGTGCCAGGTCGCTCGTTGACGACGACGTCGAGTGTGTTCGTTGGATTTGGATGTATATGTGTGAACATATTCCCGGGCCAGCAGTGGATGATGAGTTGATCAGTCCAGCCAGGTTGATTGATTGGTTAATGAATGCATGAGGTTTATGTTAGTAATAGTAATAGTAATGTTATTTCTCTCTAAAAGGTACGAATTCGGTACATGGTATACTGCCCTGCTAAGCACAAAGTTTTGAGAAAATTGACTTTTTGTAAATTGTAATGTATGGAAAAATGGAGATATAAAAAACTTCTTAGTGGTTTTTTTAAATGTTTTAAGTTATATAGCGCTATTTCGCTTATACCATTAGATGGGAAATTGTTAAAGCTATTGAATGGTACAAAAAAAAAAAAAACGAAAAGGGCGTATCTCAGAGATACCGCCTTTGGGCTTAGCAGGGCAGTATATAGGTTACAGGCAAATTCAAACCTTTGTGAGAGCTGGAGTCTATACCGAGGTTCGGGACCTGTATGACAGATCTCCAGGCTCACACTCTTAAAATTACAACATTAAATTGCTCTTATGTACTGTACTACATACAATATTCACTTTAAGTTCACTTTACCTAAGTTTTCACGGTGAGATTTTTTAGAGAAAACATCAGCTGGTCTCGCCATTGTGACTGTATTCCGCAGTGGCTGGTTTCTGTTCTCAGATAACATTATCGCGTCAGCCTACCTAACTTTAGTAAGAAAACTTAGGCAAACTTTTTCGTTGCTCGAGGAGTTGCTAAGAAGATTCTGACTCAGTATTTATGTTTAGTCAACCAATGTGAACAGTTCTTTAGTCATAGGTCACTGGCCCTCGGGCAAAGCACTCTTACGTCAGTGGATAGAGATTTGCTTTGTTATAAAAATGTACCTTTGTATCTTAACATGAGATATACAGGGTTTCTGGTTACACGTCGGCAATCCGTTAAGGGGATATAAGAGAGGTCATTTACAACCAAATGACGCCTTTTGACTCCTATGCAAAATGTCAACAATTTTCGAGATTTTATACTTTTATTTCATACATTTTAAAATATAAAATTGTCATGATTTCCAAATATTAATAAGATTTACTGATTTTAAATACTAAATATATAATTAAAAGTATGTGATTTGTCTCAAATGATTTTGTATCAGTGTAATTATGAAGTTTAAAAGTATCTCATTTGACAGTTTAGTAAAAGTACTGTTTTTTTAACGAAACAGAATTGAAAACATGATGTTTGGAGCGTTGCTTAACTTCTATTTCAGTTCGTTTGGAGCCTCGAAATCAGAAGGCGTCTTCAACACGTCTAAAGCCTATATATTAGCTGTTATTATATTAACTACCTAATTAGTTTGTTAAATAATGCTAAAAGTGTACCAAGTTTGTATGTGTGCAAGATTATAAATACAGAAATATTAGTACTGAAACGGTGTATCATTTCAAAATGTTAAATTACTCGAAAATGGTTGACTTTGGCATAGGGGTCATCGGGGTAATTTTGTTGCAAATGGTCTCTCCTACATCCCCTTAACGGATTGCCGACGTATAACCAATAACCCTGTCTAAACGAGTAACTTAGAAGTAAAAAGTATATAACGTGTGAATTTAGTTTGTGTGAGGAGAAATATTTTAATTGAATTTTCTTTTTTAAACTTTTGGCGATGTCATCGTAAAGAATTATTCTTTAACTTCACTAATTTAATTAATATAACATCATAACATCACGCCTGTAATCCCCGAAGGGTTAGGCAGAGGTGTACCTATAGTACACCCACATTTCGCCAGTTATATTTAAGTCCCATGTAATAGGGAGCGAGCCTATTGCCATCAACCGGCTACAAATCCAGACTCTGGGCTGCTACTGAGAAATTCCAGATGGAAAACCCAATAACACTTTGCCCGACCCGGGAATCGAACCCAGGACCTTATGCTCAGCAGTAGCGCTTGCGACCACTAGACCAACGAGGTAGTTTAATTAATATTTTGTCGGTAAAGTTTGGAAGGTAAGGCCTGACGCCATTCATGAGAATAAGAATCATTACATCGACAGAATAAACTGATACACAAGGCTTAAAAAGTATAATAATAGTCTCATCGTCATTAAATTCCGAATTTTTTAAAGTTGTCCTATAGCTACGTGAAATGGTTTTTTCATACCTAATAATAACTCTTAATAATTAATATCTAATTAGCAGTTCCTCGCGGTTTACCCGTACAAGTATCGATCCCGTGGGAATATCGGGATTAAAAGTATATTTTTTGTTAATCCAGGTTATAAACTATCTGTGTGTAGTTTTTGCGTGAAAGATTAACAAACATCTATCCAAACACACAAACTTTCACATTTATAATATCACTACATAGTATAAAACAAAGTCGCTTTCTCTGTCCCTATATCCCTATGTATGCTTAAATCTTTAAAACTACGCAACGGATTTTGATGCGGTTTTTTTTAATAGATAGAGTGATTGAAGAGGAAGGTTTATATGTATAATAACCCGGTTTATACCCGTGCGAAGCCGGGGCGGGTCGCTAGTTATTATATATTATATTATATTACTAGCAGCGCCCCGCGGTTTCTCGCATGTCTTGATCCCGTGAGAATAAAAAGTATCCTATGTGTTAGTCCAGGTTATAAACAATCTGTGTGCCAAATTTCATCCAAATCCGTTTAGTAGTTTTTGCGTGAAAGAGTATCTAACCAACATCCATCCATCCTCACAAACATTCAAATTTATAATATTATTAGTAGGATTATATATTATATTAAACTTTCACATTTATAACATTATTAGTAGGATTACTATATTATTTAATTGATTGTTATATTATATTAAAGCAGTGGTGGCCCAGTGGTAACGGCCGCGACTTACGTGTTGTACGTCGTAGGTTCGTACCTAGACAGGCGTTTTACTTTGTGTAAATTATTTCATCACTACTGCTCTCAAAACGGTGACGGAAAACATCGTGAGGAAACCGGCATGTCCTAGAACCGAAAATTCGAAGACATGTGACATCTACCAACCCGCACTGGGCCCGCGTGGTGGATTACTGCCCACTCCCTCTCACAGAGAGGAGGCCTGTGTCCACGCAGTGGGAACATTATAGGCTGATGATGATGATGATGATTATATTAAATATTAATAATATTACATTTTTATAATATAATATGTAGTAGGATTAGTAAGATAGGATTATTGTTAATAGGTATCTAGTGTCGCTCTGCTGGTCTGGCTCTAGTTTCCAACGACCACTTTATCTTGTTGTATATTCAAAACTATTAGCTGGAGGAAAAGCTTATCATAAAGACTGACTACCTATTAGCTTTTTTTAACCTAAAGCAAGATTTGGTACAAAATATTTTTTGGTAGATTTTACAAAAGGCTACAGACTCACTACAATATCAGATTTTATACTCATGATGGGAATTGATTGATAAATCGTGATACAGTATTTCTGAAAACAACAAAGACTCATCGCACCTACGGTGCAAAAACGACACTTATGCAAATGATGTAATTTTTCAGGAGAAGCGTTTGAAAATTCGACATCCTATTATAATATATTTTCTTAATGACTTAAGAAATGAACTGGTATATTTAAACTACAACTTTGAACTTCACATTATTACTCACCAGGTAAAGGGGTACATTACCTACTTTTTCTCATAGTCAGATCAATTTTGACAAAAATTGCACAATTGACGTTTTTGCACCGTAGGTGCGTCATCATCATCATCATCATCAGCCTATAGCAGTCCACTGCTGGACATAGGCCTCTCCAATTGCACGTCATTCAGCTCGATTCTCGGCAACTCTCATCCAGCTGCTACCAGCCACCCTTCGAAGATCGTCACTCCACCTAGCCTGTGGGCGTCCTGTCTTACGTTTGCCAATTCGCAGTCTCCACTCAAGAAGACTCATAAAATCTTATTATCATAAAAAAATCTTAATTCGAAAATTCTCTCTGAACGACAGACATTTTTCTTCACGACGTATCTAAGTATCAATCCGTCTTACCCTCGTCTTTTCAAATTTTAGAACAAAAATACACTTTTGAGTAAAGTCCCTGAATCCCCAGTATCGGTCACATCTCGGTCCCACCCCGTACCACTTAGTTTGGGGTGAACAAACGTTTAACTGACCTATAACGGAGCTGTACCGTTGACGTAGGACCCCACTATCGCTGCATCTACTATACACTGAATGCAACTCGCATTTCAAAGCTTTATGCTTTATTTTTCTGATAGAAGGTCGACGTTCGGGGTATTATCACAGATTAGTACAGATAGTCCACTCCGCAAAATTATTTAAATAAAAAAAGTTTTTACAAAAAAAAAAACAACCGACTTAAAAAAAAAAACACTACAAAGTGAAATTTCGGAAGTCAGTGTCTTTGGTTTTAAATTTTCGTTCTTTGTCACTGACTTCCGAAATTAAAGTAATTTTTCACTTTGTAGTGTTTTTTTTAAGTCAGTTGTTTTTTTTTTGTAAAAACATACAGTTGAATTGAGAACCTCCTCCTTTTGAAAGTCGGTTAAAAAGCGACTCTTGCTACTACACAATAAAGTGCAATTCAGGTCGCACAGCGCTAATTACCTACAGTCATATTCACCCAGAAGTTGCCTCTCTTTATAACGCTTAACTCCTAGATTTTCTGACTACGTTACGCTCACTGAATTCGACAAGTCGAGCCCGCCGCATGCCTACCTGTAGCTTCATATAGAGTGAACCATCTGGATTCATCTGTGGTATTATTTCCGTTTAAACAGAGAGCGTTTTTATTTCGAACCGTACAAACTTAAAGTAACCATTAAGTTAGTAGTAAACCTTATGTAACGATCGCAATGGATTTTATAGGTTTTTGATTAGCACATTCATTTCTCCATTATGAATTGCCTTATAAGCGTTTATTCTGAAAGTTGGCAACGTCGCAAATAAATGTCAAATATTTCGCTGTTTTGATTAATTTGGCAATATTACTGTATGGAAATAAGAAATGTGGCTAACTAGCGAACTAGGATATTAATAGTTAATTGCAATTACAACACTGAATTTGATTTTGTAACCGTTTTAGGTGTAAAAAAGGCATTTGGAAAGTTTCCAAATACTTTTTTTACATCTAAAACTTATTCGGTGTTACGATATTAATTATTGCATTTCTTAATCAATATTTTAGTTCTCTAGTTAGCCTCATTTCTTAATTCCATACAGTAATATTGCCAAATTAATCAAAACAGGTAAATATTTGACAGCTATTTACGACGTTGCCAACTTTTAGGATAAGCCCTCTTAAAAAAGATAGCTACCATTTTCTTAACTAGATGGATACCTACTCGTCAAACGTAGGAGTAATATAGTACTCACGTATACCTTGTTAAAACGGAAAATATACAAAAAAGTATAAGTGAAGTATCTTTCGACACGACCGTTCCAGGTAACAAGCAGTGTTTGTATGTGGCCCAACAAAAAGCGAGGGTAGAATACAAAGAGGGCACATTTCAAAAAAAGAGGTCGCACTCTATGTAGGTACGTACCTACGGCTTTTACCCGAAAAACCTCTTTGTTAACGTGTGAACAGAAATTTTTCACCGCATATTTTTCCTACGCAACGGGAACCTTTGAATTTGTCAGTTATATTTTTACAAGTTTTTTTTTAGTGACGTTCTTTTCTGCTTCAAAAGATTGTTAATATCTGTACTCAATTGTACTTGTAGTTATACGAGATTGTTTTATATATAGCGTGACTGTACTTACATTGAAGAAATTCATGAATAAATTATTATTCAAGCATACGAACAAAAAAAAAAACAACCGACCTCCAAAAAAAACACTACAAAGTAAAAAATAACTTTAATTTCGGAAGTCGGTGTCTTGTGTTTTGTATTTTCGTTTTTTACCACCGACTTCCGAAATTAAAGTTATTTTTCACTTTGTAGTGTTTTTTTTTGGAGGTCGGTTGTTTTTTTTTGTAAAAAGTTTTTATTTTTCTCTTTTTAGTTATGGTACCTACCCCACACACATTCAAATACCACTACCTGCTACCAGTGACAGAAACTTATAATATCATCTACATACTAAGTGGGAAAAAAATACGTATTTTGTAGCTAACTCAAAAACTATCAAAGTAAAGTTAATAAAATTTATATGGGACCAATTCGAGAGTACACCCTTTCAAACAAAAAATAATTTTCAAAATCGGTCCACAATTGACAGAGAAATCGGTGGACATACATAAAAAAAAAATCAAACATACGCGACGAACATATAACCTCCTCCTTTTTGGAAGTCGGTTAAAAAAAGAATATCTACTTACTAGGTATATGAGTTGTAAACGTATGAATTATGTTGGGGTCGGCTTCCAAATGATAAAGAAGAAGATATCTATCATCGTCATCATGGTCTGCAAAGTTTTCCCAACTAAGTTGGGGTTGGCTTCCAGTCTAACCAGATACAGCTGAATATCAGCGACTGTGATCTGACCTCCACAACCCAGTTCCTGGGTAAAACGTATTTTTATAGGTATTATTTATGTCGAAAAAATTACTGCTCGAACGTTTATTATTAAAACTTAGGCATATAGTAACCCTTATAATATTTATTTTAATTCTTGAAAGCCTGTGAAGGAATTCGAATCTATTATTACAAATAACACAAATCTATAGTCTAATTATTAACAACAACAAAAATATTCTAATAGGTAATCACAAGAAAGAAAGAAAGAAAGAAAATAGAAAGAAAATTAGGTTTATTTGTCACAGAAACACGTACATACATAAAAGACGAGAGTAAACGAAAACAACAAAAAGTACATAATAAATCACGAGCATAAAACAGAAATTAGTCGGCAGCTGCACGTCATGACTGTGACAAGAAGACTTCCACTCAGCATGATGCAGTGCTATGGGGGACCCACAGCACAGCGCTGATGTTCAGTGGTCACCCGAAAAAAAAGACGATGTACGGAAATCAAGTCATTAAATATGTAGGTAACAAAATAAAATAAACAGTGCTTAGAATAAAAGACAACTATACAACGAAATATAAGAATAAATATTATTAAAAACATACAAAATTATCCGCAGGCATCACCGTACGTGTATAAATAATGTAGATACTTAACTATGTAGCGGTTACACCGCCACATACGAACTACGCATCAAAGACATGACGTCACACAAATCCTGCATCGCGCAGTTAGAGTTTACCGAGCGATCGACATACATACAAGATTTCAACTTCAAACTGATGGGCAGTTGCCCGCCAGACACAACACCCGTCTGGTCGGAGGATCCTCCCTTTTCTATGGTGGATGAGTGAACTTTACACCCTGTTCCTCATACCCCTAAAACTATAACACATTATTACTACATGAGGATATAGAAGTGTTTTGTCTCGCTCCCACTCTCACCTTCACGTCGCCTGCGCGCGCGCTCTCAACAATTTGGCTTGACTTCTGGTTCTTCACTAGTAGTCGTGATCGCAGTAGACATTGACGACTTATAGAAAAGTGTGGAAGAAGACAAACATATTGTTGCTATACCAAATAAATTGGCATAAGGGCAAAAGATTGATGATCATGATTTAGAGTACTTGCCACCACTCAGTCTGATAGGCGTGGCGCGAGTGTCTATGTCATTGCACCAAATTGAATTTTTTTGAAGAGAAAACTTCTTTAGGCGCGTTTTGTTTTCGCGACACCATGACGACACCTCATTTTGTAAACGCGATTGTGTTCTTTATTTATATTACGTTACAGATCAATGTTCTATGCAATTATTTTTACTTTAAAGGTTTTGTAAACACGATTATGCTCTTAATTTATATATCGTTACGGATTAATGTTCTATGCAAGTATTTTTACTTTAAAGGTTTCGGAAGTATTATTTTTTGTAAACGCGATTGAGCTCTTTATTTAGATAAGGTTACGGAACAATGTTCTATACAAGTATTTTTCTTCCACCAAGGCTATCTTGTTCAAGTTTTCACTTTTGTCGGAACTTCCGCAGTGCCACCAATTTTCAATTTTTATATGTATATTATTCTTTTATTTGACTAATATTTTTAATTTAGTTTAATGGTATGATCCAAATTTGATTGAAATAAACAAATAATGATTATAATTGCACCAAATTGCATTTTTTTTATAAAGGAACGAGTCTTACAGTAGTCGCTTAGAATGTGTAACATCTGACATCTCACCTTGGTAATAGGCATCATTAAGAGCGGCCAACCCGTCATACTTTTCATACAAACGCTCGTGCGTGATTATGGCGTTGTAACACATGTTTCTTTAATTTTTTTTAAACTAATGGGTATCTTGTGCACTATATCTAGGTTTCTATGAAAGCTAAAAATAAAAATTTGCCGAAACAAATTTAATATAAGCCTCCAAAAATCTGCTTTTTTGCACAAATTTTACCTCAACTTTGACCGTTCACAATGTACTTATAAATTGTAAAAGTAAAGAAAACATCTTTATAGAAACCTCGCACATGTAATGGAGATTCTAAATGACAAAAAATTATTTTGCAAACATGTAAGGCGTATTCAAAAACACGTATTTCCTGAAACCAGTTATTTTTCGTACAATATTATCGCGTTCTCACTTGCTTGTTAGCAGTTCTCACTTGCGCTGGATGAAACAACAAGCTTTTCGACCATGCTCGCGTTGACGATAGATGGACTGGGAAGGGCCCTCTTAAAGTGGCAGGGTCTCGTCAAGGTCGTTTCTGACCCGTGTTTCTGACCAACTCTAGCACCGCGCGCGCTCATTGGTCAAATCAAATAGCGCGCGCTTCCCCGGCCTCCTATTACACACTTCCGTCCCTTTTCACGAAATCACTCCCAGAGATTTGATTATTTCGATTTTTTTTGATTTTGACTTTGATTGCAGAAAAGCGAGAGGAAAGATACACACACATTATACATTACACGTCAAAAATGTAGTTCCAAAATTTTCCGCCGGACTTCAGTGGTGGCGCGGACTCTTACTTGCTTTTGGCTTATTAACCGACTTTAAAAAAAGGATGAAGTTCTTAGATCGTCGGATTTTTTAAATGCATGTTTCCCGATTACTCGAAGACGGCTGGACCGATTTGATTTTTTTTATGGTATTCTTTTATGTTGATCCCATTGTCATTTGGTCACGATCTGATGATAGGGTTTTGGAGAAATCGAGGGAACTCTTCAAATATTATAGACATATCTATAGCGATTTGGGTATTTTTGTTGAGCAGTTGACATTAGGCTATTGTAACTTAGATAAATTACAAACCAACCCACTAAAAACTGAAAAAAAAAACTACAAAGTGAAAAATAACTGTAATTTCGGAAGTCGGTGTCAAAATACTAAAATATTGATCCAAAGACACCGACTTCCGAAGTTAAAGTTATTTTTCACTTTGTAGTTTGGAAGTCGGTTGTATTTTTTGTAAAAAAAAAATTAAACTTTGCATCTTACTTGAAACTTTTGATCCAACATGATTACAAGATCAATAAGGTAGTATATCTTCAGTTTTCGGCATACTTTATTTAAAAGAAAATTCGAAGAATAATATTGACATTCTAGATGACGTTCTATAAGCAAATAAGTTTTCATGCTGTCAATTTTGACGTTACACATGCTTATAAAATAAATAATTATTAAAATATCTTTTAATATAGATTATTTTCAACAAAAATGGAACCAAGTGACGGTAAATTAAAGAGCAGGGTAGCCATAGACCCGTCTTTGGTTTCTGCGACCCAGGGAAAGTCTATGGTTGCTTTTGGAAAAAGGTCTCTTAGTCGAGTGAAAGTCCGGAAAAAATCTTTCGGCTTCTCTAGTATTACCGGCGTAGGAGGACAAGTCCGAAAACGGAGTTCACAGGTTAGCTTATTCATTATTACCCTAAAAATAAAATACCAGCCTGTTCTATTGCCAGAAGCAGATCCAACCCTCGAAAAGTTTGCGGTCATATTGGATATGGAAGGAGTCGCTCACGATTGATACATTAAATATCAAAACCATATCGCTATAAGTCCATACAGGATAAGTTTTTATCCAGTGCGCATATCCTTTCAACTCATTAACGAAACACAATAGAATTTTAATTGTTATCCACCTCAATGAGGCATCGTAACAGATAGTGAGATAACTCGTCAAAATGTAGGGAACGGCTGATTTTTTTTCGCGATTTCAGGTTTTGTCACATAGTAAAAGTTGTTCATAATGATGAGTAAAGTCATGTGTTAAAGTTTGCGCACTGGATAAAAACTTACCCTGTATAGCCCAGTCTCCTTTGATAAGTTATATATCTCATCATCTGTTACGACGCCTCATTGAGGGGGATAACAATTAAAATTCTATTGTGTCTCGTTAATGACAGTTGAAAGGAACAATGTGTGCATCCTGAGTACATCAGCCTATCGACCTCAATTAGGGTTGCGGGTATGCCCACCATGCCCACAACGGTGGAACCGCGCTTGTCTACTGCAGGGCTAAGGAGTCTTCTCATACAGAGAAAGCAATGCTGCTCAGTGCTCGTGGCATTATCCATTGCACGCTTGCTCAAAGCGGATTGCCGATTTTACGCCGGTAGCACACCTCCGCCGCGAATCCATAGCAGCGAAACTGCAGTAATTCAATTCAACTGGCTTGCGTCATGTTCCGCTCCTCGAATATCGAGTAGCGGAACATGAAACGAGTCAGTTGAACTACTGCGGTTTTGCTGCTATGGTTTCGCAGCGGAGGTGTGCTACTGGCGTCAGACATACTGCTCCCCGTGGCTTCGCCCGCGTGGGCCCTTATAATTTTTCTAAAAGTAGCCTAAGAGCCTACGTTACTCCCTATAACATTAGCTATCTGCCAGTGAAAGTCCCAGTCCCAGATTCCAGATGATTATGTTTTGTATACCTGCCTGAAGTGTATCCAACTATCTTGGTATACATACTTGATTTATTTATCTGGTGTTTGTGATATTTTCATTATAGTTCAAGATCCCAGGGCTGCCAGACGTCACTTATTTTCTGATGAACAAAATGTGTAAGATTGAGTAGCGTCAGGATGTACTCTGATTGTATGCCTACTTGCTAGCTTAACTAGACGGCCATTTTCTAGGTATCAGGTAATCAAGATACGTGCAGCAATTTTTTTGAAGGCTTTAAAGCGTCTGTCAGGTAATACTGCTGACGGGAAGTGTCTGGGAGTATTTATGACTGATTTTTAATGATATTGTGTAACATATCCGTACAAATCAGCTCAGCTGTCAGAATTTAAGTGAGAGTAGCGTTTTTACCCGACTGCCCCAGAAGGAGGGTAATGTTTTTCGAGAGTATGTATGTATGTCTATTTCTTTGGCACGCCCTGTAGCCTAAACAGCTTGATGGATTTTAACATATGAGGTGTCGTTAGGTTCGTCTTAATATTGGGAATGACATAAGTAAGCTATATAATATTTATATATTGCATCTGCAAATACAAATAAAAAGGGAGGGGTGGGGTAAGTTTAAAAAAAAACAACATTTGTGGTATCAAATAAAAGTTGGTAATGAGTCAATTCCAAATATATATTTAAATATGAATAAAACTAAAAAGTTTGAAAAAAACAAAAATCCGGACTGCAAAAACTCATAACTGAAAAGAGAAAAACAAGCATTATAATCTATAGAATTTTGGTATTGCAGGCGGGACAAACCAATAACCTGAAATTTTGGTGTAACTTTTGTTTGCACCTGAAATACCAAAATTCTATACAGTGTGAGTCTTCATAATGTGCACATATCGAAATGAGGGAGTCTATGCTTAATTTTATCGACGGAAAAAATGGTAATTTTTTTTTAGTCTAAAAAAAAAAAAAAAAAAATTACAAAAAATTTTTTTTTAAAAAAATTTTTTTTTGCTCTCTTTTTATTATTATCTTATTTATAAATTTTACAATTAAAAATTTAAGAAAAAAATACAGATTTTTACTAAAAAAACATGTTTATTTTCAATTGAGGGTAGTTTTTTTCTCAATTTTAATTTTATGTGGACGGCTACTTACTTTCAATCATTATGGAGTTTGTTTCATCGTGATAGCTGATTCAGTTTAAAAGTTACACAGTTTTGTTACAATTTTTTTTTAATTTCATAAAAAGTATAAAAAACAATATTTAGATTTTTTAAATATTTTTTCTGTCGTTAAAATTAAGCATAGATTTCCTCATTTCGATATGTGCACATTATGAAGACTCACACTGTAGATTATAATGCTTGTTTTTCTTTCTCTTTTCAGTTATTAGTTTTTGCAGTCGGGTTTTTTGTTTTTTTTAATAATTTGTTTTTTACGTACCTATCGGTATACGATCATAGTATATCCTTACACTACTCAATCTTGCACATTTTGTTCATAAAAAAATAAGTGAAGTCTGCCGGTCGAGCGGTCCTGGGACCTCGCTGTCTAGGCACCAACGATGCACTTTTTTCTGCAATGTTAATTTTTAACCGACTTCAAGAAAAGGAGAAGGTTCTCAATTCGTCGGGATATTTTTTTTTTTATGTGTGTTCCCCGATTACTCGAAGACGGCTGGACCGATTTGAAAAATTCTTTTTTTGCTTGAAAGGGTATACTTTCAAGTTGGTCCCATTGTCATTTGGTCACGATCTGATGATGGGATCTTGGAGAAATCGAGGGAACTCTTCAAATATTAAAAAAAACTTTTTTACAAAAAATACAACCGACTTCCAAACTACAAAGTGAAAAATAACTTTAATTTCGGAAGTCGGTGTCAAAAAACTAAACTACTGATCCAAAGACACCGACTTCCGAAATTAAAGTTATTTTTCACTTTGTAGTTTGGAAGTCGGTTGTATTTTTTGTAAAAAAGTTTTTTTTTTTACTTGAAAATTTGTTTTTGTGTACAAACGGCTACACATCAAGCTATACATTTCTAGTTATGCTGATCTTGCATTGTATAGTATTTCGTACAATGCGAGGTCAGCTTATACTGGAAATGTATAGCTTGATGTGTAGCCGTGTGTACCTTACATGTATTTTTGACGTAATTAATTAATTTATTTATTTTTCCAGATCGGAATAGAATTTAAACGGCCTCAACTGCTTTATCTGAACACATACCAATTGGAACCGCGTTACAAGTTTCACGTGGCTAGGGTTACGAAGGTCGTCAATTCTATACTAGATACGCACTATACTGATGCCAAGTATAGTGCTGCGGTAAGTACGTCATGAAAAAAAGGTCGGACTCGCAAACGAAGGGTTCTGTAACACCGTAAAATATTTAAAACTATATTTTTTTTTAAAGTGAAACCTTTATTACATCGTCTCAAACTTTTTCGTCTGTGTGTTGCATGTCGCGGGACGGTCGGCCGCGGAGTAGGGATAAAGTGAAAGGCGCTCGTCAGAGCAGCCAAGGCCAATATGGCGGCGCCTATAGAAGTTTCACTTTCACCGTGGTTTCATAAAACCACACAATCCTTTTTTTTTATTTGTAGGGCCTTTCCTTTAATTCTTAACTTTATTATTTGTTGTTATAGCGGCCTTAGTAGCACATACTGAAAATTTCAAGTGTCTATCAATTATTTATTTATTTATTAAAACTTTATGCACAAGTAAAAATACTGTACAAAAGCGGACTTAATGCCTAAAGGCATTTTCTACCAGTCAACCTTAGGGTGATGCAGAGACAAAATATGGCAGGTGCAACATAAGTGATAGATAACTTGCAAATTTATACATACTAATAAATATATACATAAATACATACATATAAACCGAATAAATTTTGTCAGGAGAAATAACGTTAGGTATAGGAGAAAACAAATCCAGCAAATCAGCGCTGCAAAGATTTTGAATTACGGTTTAAAAGATACAGCCCTGTGACAGACGGATGGATGGACGGAAGAACAGTGGAGCCTTAGGCTTGAAACTGCGTTAAGCGGGCGCCCGCGACGGGCAACCGTCGCGTGTCAACGCGCGTAAACACGCGGATGAGCTCCGTGGGAACGCGACGGCCCCCGTCGCGGGTGCCCATCGCGGAGACCGGATTATTTTATTTACGCAGTGTTGCTAGTTAAATTTCAACGGTGTGCTTAATATATTAGTACCTAGGTGGCCGAGCTCTGCTCTGGTAAAAATTGATAAGGCTCATTTAATAGTATAGGATCTTCTTCTTCTTCGTATCGCTCTTGACAGAGCGGTCGTGGTCACAATAAACTATGTCCAATCGCAGGTGTAGTCGTTGCCCGCCTCACGATCTCCCTCCATCTGGTTCTGTTACATGACAGTCTACCGCATTCATTAACAGGGCCTCCAACCGCGGATTTGATTTGATCGGTCCACCTCATTGGTGACCTCCCGCGTGGCTTATTTATTACCTTCCACTCTGCCCTGCACCACTAGACGCTCTATGGAGTCATTATTCCGCCTGGAGACATGACCAAAAAACTTTAGTATAGGATAGTTCATACCAATCCCATGTATAGTATGTATGTACATACTAATTCCATGCTGCCACGATAGTAGATACTTACTAATTCCATGCTACCATATCATAATTCTAATGTCATTATTCATTAAGTATCTTGTTCTTGGGCGACCGAGCTCTGCTCGGGTGAAAATACGGAGAAAACGAATTTTCCCAGATATGAGACATTGAGACCTAGCTAAATCGGTTTTTTTCTCCCTTAAACCCCTATATTGCAACTTTCATCGAAATCGTTAGAGCCGTTTTCAAGAACGTGATTACAAATATATATAAATACATACAAATATTGCTCGTTTAATAGTATAGGATTACATTGCAAAACCGCTGGCCACACTGCGCGTGCCCCCGCGCGGGCGTCCGTCGCACGGAGGCGGGACACGTGGCGCGAGTGCGGAGCCCGCTTCCCCGCGACGGACGCCCGCGCTTGTCCCCGCAACGGAGCACTTTTTTATGGAACCGCACAAACGTCCGCTTAACGCAGTTTCAGCCCTTAGTTATAAGATCCAGAATCCTAACAAAATGATCATGATATGATCATGATGGATGACAGATCGTATTTCGGCCATGGCGCCAATCTGAACGGAGACTAGCCTTCAGAGCGGGAGATATTATAATGCACAAGTGAGTGCGCAGATACATGTGCACTCTCCTTTCCCTCCCTCTCAGTCTGATGGGATTGACTCGTAGTCTGACACGCCCGGAGAGAGATCAGACACAGGACCATCGGCTTAACGTGCTCTCCGAGGTACGGGGTTCTCACACCGCCAACTTCCAGACTCCAGGCTGTTACTAAGAAATTCCTACTGAAAAAACCCAATAACACTTTGCCCAACCTGGGAATCGAACACAGGACCCCACGCTCAGCAGTCGCGCTTGCAATCACGACTGACGACACCAACGGGGC
Source organism: Agrochola lychnidis (assembly GCA_963680765.1). NCBI lineage: Eukaryota > Metazoa > Arthropoda > Insecta > Lepidoptera > Noctuidae > Agrochola > Agrochola lychnidis. The sequence continues at coordinate 8,122,424 of OY796863.1, read as the reverse complement.
AGTAAAAAAAAAAAACACTTCGAAAAAAATACGTCTACAGAATTTATTCACTCATTTTAACTACTTACCTATTAATGCTGTCCCCAGGAATCTCCAGTCAAAACAATGTTGATAGCTGACGAAGTAATGCGAGCTGTCAAGGATATGAACTTCGATCGCTACCGAATCATTTCCATTGTTACTATGGCTCAGAAGAGAGCTCAATGCTACAATAATGCCGTCGCGTTTCTATGGGATCAGGAGTTGGATGGCGTTGTGGATGTTAATAGGGAGGACAATACATCATTCATTCAAGTCACTGTTTTTGGAGTCTACCTTGACTAGGTAATAGTCTTTCTTGCTGCAGGTGACATCACCTCCTCGACTTTCTTGACTCCTAGTAGATTTTAGAGACATCTATTGTGTTCTTTTTCATTACTATTGATATCATAAAGCATCTCTTTGATTGTTTCTTAGCTCCTAGCACATTTTAGAGATGTGTATTATGTTATTTTTCGTATTCATTGGCATAATAATAGTAAAATAAATAGATATAATTTTGGAATAACGCATTTCATTTTCCGATTTTTTTTCTGGAAATACCGTAAAGATTGCTTGGCTGAGGCTTTTATTGCGTGGATATGTTAAGACTTCAAGGAAATGTTCCAGACATCGTTTTGACACAATCAGCTCAAATAAACTGGAGATTATCTTACGCCTCCCTTCGTAGAAATGTGCCTTCTTAAATCAAAGGTGACGATCATAAAAAAGCGTGTGGTCGGGGGACCCCCGTCAGAAACAAAGTTCTTTCTCACGTATGATTTAAAACAAAAACAGCATTTTTGCAGCCGCTATCTTGGATTTACATTTTGACCTAATATCTACTTTAGCACCTTCAAAAACTATAAAAACGACAACCATGACGAAAATTTTGAAATTTTTCTCAGTCACCATCTTGGATTTACATTTTGACCTCACGGCTTTAGCACCCTCGAAAACCATGAAAACCATACCCATGACGAAAAATTTGAAATTTTTTGTAGCCGCCATCTTGGATTTTGACCTCACTATCGGCTTTTGCACCCTTGAAAACCATGAAAACGATACCCATGAAGAAAAATTTGAAAAAAAAAAAATTTGGACCTTGGATTTTCATTTTGACCAAATTCACACTTTCTCTCGTCTCTCTCGCGGCATGCATTGTACTCGGGCCGATGTGTAAAATTTTATCCTACGTCACTGTAATCACTTTACTCTTTTCTTTTGTTTTTTCTGCTGGCGTTCTCTCTTTCTCTCTCTCTCTCTCTGTCTTTCTCTTTGAATTAGAAGAAGACAGTCGCAAGTATTAACACTTTTTAACTTGACGATTTCTGAAAGTTTACAAGCCGCGTTAAAGAATTTCGTTCCAAAAACAGTTCTTAGATATGTTAGTATTCTCCGACACTTTCTGCTGGGTTAATCTTTGTGTCTGTAAAGATATAAGTTTTCAACGATTGACAAAATTCAACTCCCACTTGAGCTGTGTGTACGGGAAAATATAAGCAGCATTTGATACTTAACAATCTAAACAACAATAAGCCAATTGTAATACTTCAGGATAGGTGCTATCTAACTGTACATCCACCCTTAACAAACGTCTCGTAAGGCCGCAATACTGTGCCGATTTCCGGCCACCGTAGGCGTGGGCTTGCGGACGGTGAGCAATGGGTAGCTCGCCGTCCGATAAGGACCAAGCCCCCCGGGTCGACCGACGGCGCGTTGTGTTCCACGCGCGCCTCAAAGAGATGTCAGCAGAATTGACGGGGTCCGTTAGGGCCAATGCCTGCCGGGGGTTCGAAGAAAACCGATAGGGAAATCGTGGCCCCCGGCAACAGGGCAACCGAAGGAACACGGGTGGGTTTTAGTCAGTAAGAGTCTGACACGCCCTCCCGCTCCGCCCAGAGCGGGAGAAATTATTTGAAAATTTCCCACACAAAAAAATAAAAAAAAGGCCGCAGTACTGTTAAGGGTGTGACAATACATAAAAATATATGATAAAGGAAGTTGCTAAGACCTACAAGCCTAACAGTCCCTACGACTCTAAGCCCTATAAGCCCTACAGCCCTAACCTATCATATACATAGTACGATAGATAAATATATAAATAAGTTCAGGATGTCTGCACCATGCGACCTAAGGTTACAGATGGATGGTAGACAGGATTTCCAGGTTCGGGAAGGGTACACTCACTGCCAGTCCCGCAGACTCACGAGACTGATCATAGATGGATAAAGGTGTCTTGGCCACAGTGAAGGGTAATGAGACAAGAATATAAAATTCAAATCTGATTTATTTACAATATTTTACAGCTTATATACTACACAAACTATTACATAACTTCTTAGTGTTCTATACGTGTGAGATGCAACCAAATCAATATTTTACCTGGGCCGCGCGTGAGCCGGGCCGAGTGTTGAGTCAATGTCCAAAGGTAACATTGAACACTAACAGATAAACTAAAAACTTATTACAATTTTTTTATGAAAATCCGTCAGATTAACCAGAACTTTGCCCGGAGGCAGAGAAACAGGTTCTTCATCTACGATTTTTATAAATGGTAATATCTTATTTTTAACCGACTTCCAAAAAGGAGGAGGTTATATGTTCGTCGCGTATGTTTGTTTTTTTATTTTTTTTATGTATGTCCACCGATTTCTCCATCAATTGTCTTCCGATTTTGAAAATTCTTTTTTTGTTTGAAAGTGTGTGCTCTCGAATTGGTCCCATATAAATTTTTATTAACTTTGCTTGGATAGTTTTTGAGTTAGCTACAAAATACGTATTTTTTTCCCACTTAGTGTGTAGATGATATGTTAAGTTTCTGTCATTGGTAGCAGGTAGTGGTATTCGAATGTGTGTGGGGTAGGTACCACAACTAAAAAGTGAAAAATAAACAACCGACCTCCAAAAAAAACTCAACAAAGTGAAAAATTACTTTAATTTCGGAAGTCGGTGGCAAAAAACGAAAATACAAAACCCAAGACACCGACTTCCGAAATTAAAGTTATTTTTCACTTTGTAGTGTTTTTTTTGGAGGTCGGTTGTTTTTTTTTTGTAAAAAGTTTTTTTCTCTCTAATACTATTTCCGTCTTTTTACATGTTAATAGAAATAGGTTGAAAGTAAGTGGGCGTCGGCTGTCAGTGGCGGAGTTATCGCGGGTCTTTTGTACTCTGCGGTATCGAGGACGCCACATTCAACGGGTGGTGGGCACTCGCCTTTAATATTAAATTAAATGGGTTTGGAACGTGGGTTTTCTATATGGATCTTTGTGTGTAAATACTTGTAAAAGTGTCTTGGTATTCATTCGGGATCGAAGTAAAAGTGTCCTAGTAGTAAAGATGGCTCCATCTCAGAATACCAGATTCTCAATATACCAAAATGTTTATTATAATAATATGAAAAAAACCTAGCTGTTACTTATTGCAGCAAATAGATTGCATATTGCACATCCATACTTCCATACGTATCCATAATATCCCGACACGAGTTTCAAGACGTGGGTAACCCAACCATTCGTACAATTTGTTCAACTTGTTTCCACACTATGAGACTGGCGCACTGGGCGAGTGATATAGCCCACCCCCTATTACAGAAAAAAGCAGAAGTACACAGACGTTTGGGTCACCATGATACGGCACAGCCGGTTGGCAAAATCGAATATACATACCTATGCTCGGGAAAAAGCCACTCGGCTTAACTCTGTGCCAAGTCAACCCGAACATGAATCAGTGAGGATAGATGACGAACGGAGTTTGCCGATCGGCACGATCGGAATAAAAATTGGATATGTGTAGTAATTGCTACGGTTCGGCTTTCTTGTTCAACGAATACTGCCAAATTGAATATACCGACTCGGAAATGTGTCCCTGTAGTAGAAACATTACAGGCAGATAGATTTATTTATTCAGAGGAGTTGGTATTCATTTGTACAGTGATTCCTATGGACATCGCTAAAAGGGTTAGTTGGACATGTGTCATTCAGATTTAAATCTGGTAAACGGCAAGAGGAAAATCAGGCTCAGTTGTTTCGAGTTTATTAAAATTTATGTCCGGGAAAAGGCAAAATTCGAATATTTCAGGAAAATAAAAATAACTTTTTATAAGACAAAAATATGAAATGAAACTGCCTAACTTTCGGGCCACTAATTCCTAAACTATCATTAACATTGGAAAATTGAGCTAAATACCAGTGCGCACTTTTAATCCTTTGGCAAAATGAAACGGCACATTGAAAAACATTAAAAAACAAAACAAAGTATCCACTATCGATCTCCTTTCCACCACACATATTAGCAAAAAATCCCAAGATTTCCATAAATTACGAATAAAATAAATATCCCTACAGATTGTAACTCAACGGCACACAGCAAATGAAAGACATAAGTGTAAAGGCCCGATCACACATACCACAACCACACCACAACGACAACACGTGGATGGACTGGCTCTAATTTGTATAAAAATGAATGATCTATTGACACGGACCACATTTGGCTGTATTCAACCGTGAGTGCGATGCTTACTACATTAAGGCCACAACGCAACCACCAGCAATACTGCGCACTAGCAGCCTGCCACGTCACAAACAACGCAAATGCAAGAAGCTGCAGACAACATTCACATGTAACCACTGCTTACCCACATTTTGTCGCTGTGATGCGGTGTGGTTGTGGTACGTGTGATCGGGCCCTAACACCGATTCAATTCAACATGGCGGCAACTCTACTTCAATTTGGTTCCTTTTAAAATTCGTACCTTCGTTCTCGAGAATTCGCTATTTATTTTTAAATGTTACAGGAGTTTTTGCTGGACTTAATAAAAAGCTTTCTTCAACAATAGCTTTTACAGGATTTTAGAGGAATTTTATTTTCAGTAATTTATTAAAAATTAAGTTACTGCGGAAGGTTTTGAATGTCAGGATTGTGTCTGAGTTGTATTTGGTAGTGTGACCTTCCATTCCTATCAAAATGACATGATTACTTTGTAAAGTATTATATTATTTTATTTATTGTGAATGTGAAGACTACGTAGAAATATATATCTTTTTCCGTTAGTTTTAATGATGGTCTGGCAGTTTGAGTAGTTTAGGTGGCCTACCCAAATGTTCTTTCTTTGGCATTATTCGTCGAGTTGAGCTCCTTTAGTTCTGAGTTAAGCTCCACGATTACTGACAAATGCTTGCACTGACTGGACAGGTCCACTCAAATCTGTGTGGTTCTTTCCTCAAAAGACCATTTCAGACACTACATGGTCCTCATATGGCCTGACCAACGTTATGTCTGGATTTTAAAAGAGACTGCGACCTTTGAATTTCTGCCTTTTTTTCTCAGATTAGTCGGCAGATAGGAAACGCCGAAGTCACCTCGCTTATTTTTAATATTTATTAATACGACGTGTAAAAGTGGTTCTGATATCCTATTTACGGAATATAGATAACCTTAGGATGATTCCTAAGGTTATCTGGTAGAAATTGCCGATGGCATTAAGTCCGCCTCCGTACATTTGCGTGCTTAAAGTATTAATTATATTTAGTTGTTCATAATGATGAGTAAAGTCACGTATTTAAGTATCGGTCACTAATTACCAGTCTCCCTATATAAATATACCTACATGATCGCAAAACAAGAAACGTGTAGTAATTGTTCTTTATGTATCTCTTTAATGTTCCACAATTTTTACAGTCGCTATTTCAATTCCAACTTTACGAGTTTAAAACAAAAATAGATACATGCAGAATTGCAGATACATCTTATTTCAAACTGCTTAGTAATACGTTTTCACTTTACGCCACATTTTTATATCAGCAATATTTTATACCAACGAGTGGCATTGTGGTTGTTATAAAATTTGTATTACCTCTCAGGTGATTGGTCGTATGAAAATATGGTTAAGATCATGGATATGCAATGGCACGTTCGGCTTTTTAACTTTTTAATGTTTGCTGACTGAGCTAGAACGATTGTATCGGTGAAATTTTAGATTAAAAACAAACATGTTACTCGTTTAATAGTTTTGTAGAAGTGTAATGAGAAGTTTATTTAATATTAAAGTTTAGTGATTTTTGTGCATTGAACTTGGGGTTGCACAAAAGGACAAGACTTCCCAAAGGAATATGTAAGGCCGCGTGCATTTTGAATGCGTTTTCGTACGAATTTCACCCGTACGTACACGTACGAACACTCACGAATGATCCCGACCTTCCAAGTACAAAGGGAGTGCGCAGACTGGGTGCGACTTAGTCGTACAATGCGATATCACCAGAACACTACCTATTTGACGGAGAAAAACGTATCTAGTATGCGCATTCAATTCGTACGACCATGGTCGTACGTGTACGCACGAGTTAAATTCGTACGAAAACGCATCCAAAGTGCACGCAGCCTTAACGTACGGCCTTAGAAATAAAGAAAAAGTATCTGTTGGGGTTTGCAGGAAGAACACAGACTAAGTGCCTATTAAACACAGAACTGTTTTTTCTGTTCTGTGGTATTAAACATAGAAAAATAAAAAAGAAGAAAAACTATAGGTAGGTAATAGAGTGCGGGCCACGAAAGAAGGCCGGCGGAAAATTGTGGACCAACATTTTTTTTAACACGTTCAGTGCTGGAAACCGCATATGGGATGCCAGGAGCCCTCACGGAGGGCTTACTTTAAATGTAAGTTTTTCATAGCGTGTATTCGCTATGAAAAACTTTTTTGACACGTTCAGTGCCTGAAACCGCATATGGGATGCCAGGAGGCCTCGCGGAGGGCTTATTTTAAATGTAAGTTTTTCATAGCGAATACAGCATTATAAACCGTGAAAATAAAATCTGATGATTTTAACAAGATTTATTAGTATATGCGTTTGTTTTAAAATCCAAGTATTTTAATTTTTTGTTCACGGTTACAAATATCCACAAAAAATTTAAAAGGTTGGAAACTACGTATAGCGACAAGACCACCTGAAAACACTATTTTACTTCGTTTTACAGAGTTTTATAACACGGTTTTAAACCTATTGCCGGTGACCGGCCGTGACTTTAGCGCAAACGTAATGCCGGTAACCCTCCCGGAGGGTTCACTTCCAATATGTATGGCGGCATGGCGTATGAGTTTTATGAAAAGTGGGTGGAGTCGAAAGTGTTAGTGCAATGTGATGCATTGACATAGACACTAGCACCGCGTTAAATCAATTGGGTGGATCAATTGAAGTACCTTGGGTTTTTAGTTACGACCAACCTCAAGGACAACGCTGACATGGAGCGGGAACGGAGGGCTTTGTCGGTGCGGGCGAACATGCTCGCACGCATGTTTGCGCGCTGTTCGACGAAGGTGAAGATAACGCTCTTTAGGGTGTACTGCATGTCTCAGTCTGTAGGCGAGGTACACGTGTGCATCATACGGAGCCCTCCACGTCCAGTTTAACAACGCGTTCAGGGCTATGTTGGGGCTGCCTCGCTACTGCAGAGCCTCAGGTATGTTCGCTAAGGCACGTACCAATTGCTTCCACGCGGCCATGCGCAAGCGGGGCGCGTCGCTGGTGCATAGGATGTGGGGCAGCCAATGTCGTCCTGGCGATGATCGCGGACCGGATGGACTGCTCATACGGCACTACTGTGATAGGCATGTGGCCGTCAGCAGGGCCGGTTAGTTATTAAGTATTTTAGTTTGTTTTATTTTTATTGTGTTTTCTGTATTTGTGTGTTCTCCACTTATGAGTCAAAGTTGCTCGAAATAAATGTATTTTTTTTTATTTAAATGTACTTCAGTGGTGGCGTGGACTCTACAACTACTACTAAGTTTCTGTCTACTCTCATTTGAAAACTTCGTACTCGTAATAATAACATAACATCACGCCTTGTTTCCCCGAAGGGTTGGGCAGAGGTGTCCCTGTAGCAGGTACACCCACATTTCATTGCCATCAACCGGGCACAAATCCGACTACTCGTAATAATCTTCCCACATAACTTATTTTCTTTAGTAAAGAATAAATAAAGAACATTTCTATCTACCTATTCCCAGAAACTCTTATGAAAGTAAATATTTTATTACAATCTCGCGTTCCAATACCCGTCGATAAATTGAACATGGTTCGAAGAACTTTCGTTCACGGAAACGTTCGTACTTAGATCAGAAGTACAAAGGTACTCATAGAAAATCGATGAATCTCCAGATAATTCCTCCTTACAATCTTTATTACGTTACCTTTAGGGCATTACTACACTAGCAGATTTGACGTCGATCAATTGCGTCTTTCTGTGTCAACGGATTTGTGATATTATACCGAGTCGATCGGTCATCATCGCTTTTAGAGCAAAGGTTGGTCAAGGATTGATCGATCTTTTTGTGGACTAGATCAATCATCGATTGACCAGAACACTATGTAACTGAGACATTGACTATCCAATTAAATCATTCAACGGTGGTTCGTTTTCAACCAAATCACCCATAAATCGATAGAAGACGAACTTGCATAGCTATTCACAATCATTCGATACGCTTACCAAATCAGGTTCACAAATCCAAAACCTGAAAATTTTGACAGATTAAATCAAATAGACGACCTGTTTGTTGTCGGGGCAAGGTACTTAAATCAGGTTATCAAAATGTGACATTTTCGTCACTATAGCCTGTCGAATAGTTATGCAGCTACATATGTTTTTCGATACTCCATCAAGGATCACCCTTACGCTACTACCCCAAACAAACAACACTGACCAAAGACATCGATGCGACGTCGATCGCTATTGTGTATCAGCATCCTTATATAAAGACGATCTTAGATATCAGCAGAAGCTATTGTTCGTTGATGGCTCTTTGGGAACCACTTAGTGACCTCTGATATTTGGGGTCGCCTTAAGGATGTTAATTTATCGGTTCAGGCGCTATTCCATTTAATATATATGTGTATTTATGTGTGCAGCGTAACTTCATCTCAATTAATTGGATTGTAGGCTACTCTCATAATATTTATCCAACTAGTAATTAACTATTTCACTTAATTAAATATTTAGAAAGAAAGACCCACAGCATGGCGCTGATTTTCAGTGGTCACCCGAAAGTTTACATAGTCACACCAAGTCAGGTTTTCAGATTTGTATAGATTGAACAAATAGTTAATAAAATAAACAGTACTTAGAATATAATGCAACATATATAACATACAACCAATAACGTGAATAAATACTATAAAATAACATAAAAAGTATTTTTGCAAGCAGCAATATGCATGTGTATGACTGGAAGACGAAGGAAATGACGCTGTCATCCCCTTCGTCGTGTTTTAGATTCCTTTGATCTTCCTATATATTTTTATACGTCAAAATTGATACAAACGATCGCGACAATCGCGTAGGTAAACGCACGAAGATTGCTGCTTTTGGTTAGGACACGGGGTCGGTATGTACACACGGCTACACATCAAGCTACACGTTTCCAGTTTATGCTGATCTCGCATAGTATAGGATTTCCGTACAATGCGGGGTCAGCTTATACTGGAAATTTACAGCTTGATGTGTAGCCGTGTGTACATAATGTAATCCTAAAATACCCATTTAAGTACTAACAGACAATCTGTAGTAAAAATAAATGCGCACTATTTAATGGGACATTAAAGTAATTGGTAATCGAATATACGTGAAACGAAATAGAATAATTCGTCGAAAAGTAAATATAGTCGATTTAAAAAAAAAAACAATATCTAACGTCAATGAAGCTGTTAATTTCCTTAGGTACCTTTTTTACTTTTCTTTAAAATTTTCTGGAAAGAAAAGGCTTTGATTTGTTCGCTCTGAATAAACTATGAGATTGTCGCAAGGTGGTGAAGGGTGGGCGCTTTGTGGGACTGTCTAAGTAATTTTGACGTTCGAAAAGTGCTGATTCTCAGCCTAGTTTAAATAAATGATTTTTGTTTTGATTTGATTTGATATTGTGACAGTTCGGATCATTCCACACCTTTATGGGTTTTGAACATCGGTGCTATAACTTGTCATCATCATCTGGCTAGTCTAAACTTACCAGATGCGGCTGAATACCAGTATTTTACCTACAACGAGCGACTGCCTATCTGACCTCCACAACCCAGTTACTGGGTAACACAATAACTTCTTGGTAAGACAATAATACTTACCTCATACTCTTCGAAATAAAACACAACAATGCTTTGCAGCAATGGGTATGATGGTATTTCTATCCTGGACGGACCCTTTCGAAATCCCACTCAATACTACTATCCATAATCAATCTATAATGTTCCCACTGCTGGGGAACAGGCCTCTCGATGAGATTGACCCGTAATCTACCACGCGGGCCCAGTGAGGGTTGGTAGATGTCACACGACTTCGAATTTTTAGTTCTAGGGCATGCCGGTTTCCTAACGATGTTTTCCTTCACCGTTTTATTTACCCAAAGTAAAGTACCTGTCCAGATTCGACCTACAACTCATAAGTCACGGCCATTACCACTGGGCCACCACTACTCTCTGGGCCACCACTCGTTACTGGGCCATCACTGCTCACTGGGCCACCACCGCTCACTGGGCCACCACTGCTTACTGAGCCACCACTACTCACTCGGCCACTACTGCTCACTGGACCACCACTGCTCACTGGGCTACCACTGCTGACTGGGCCACCACTGCTCACTCGGCCACCACTGCTCACTCGGTCACCACTGCTCACTCGATCACCACTGCTCACTCGATCACCACTGCTCACTTGGCCAATATTGCTCACTGGGCCACCACTGCCCACTGGGCCACCACTGCTGTCTGAATACTACTGCTACTACCCATAATTTGTACTTTTTGCCTGCACTAGCCTCACATTTTATCAAAACGCCGTCTACCTTTCCATCTTAAATTACATTAAAACACAATCAATACACAAATTCGTTCAACAGTCTAACTTAAAGTGAATCACGCGATTCTAAAAACGACAAACAATTCAGTTTCATCAAAAGCTCCAATATTTTCCTTCGTAAATTTCTCGCGTCAATACCTAACTAAAGTAAAACTAATAAAACGGTTTGGCTGCAGTATGTCGGATATCGCTACCTACGGATCGTTTGCATACGAAATATTGAAACTGAAACAACACTGACTAGACTGAATAAACTGAATAAATAATCCAACCTTAATAACAAATACGTTTTGATTAAAAACTTTATTGTTTACAGTTGGAGTTTAATTTATTTAGTTGTTGAAAAATAACATTGGTTTTAGCTATTTATTATTGCTCACATTTTAGAATTCAATATTTCTCTGTCCGTTACTGCGCCATTGGTCGTGCGCACCTCACCTGTCGTGTCGGATTGCCGTCACATCGGACTATGAGAGTGAGGGAAGGGAGAGTGCACCTGTGTCTACGCACACACTTGTGCACTACAAAGCCGGCTCTCCACTAAAGGAAAATTGCCAACTTTTGTGTTGTCAACACCTGCTAATTTCTCCCGCGTTGATGGCTAGTTTCCACTGAGATTGGTCAGCATAGCCGAAATCGTTCTAGCGAAATTCGGTCTGGAGGTTTTTTCTTCTTTGTAGTGGTTATAATATAATGTATTTATCTCTGTTACTTTTCATATAACACGTGAGAAAAACTTTTTTCACATTCGATTAATAATTAAAAAAAAAACGTTCACACCATCATGAATACCTACATGACGCAGAAAATAGGGCAATATTAAAACTGAGTAGAAAATATAATCAACAAAATAACGAGATTGTTACCATCTAACTCTAGAAAAATGTCTCCTTAAATTATCATAATCATTAAAAATAATAATCGTCTTGCCAGTCTGGAGTACATACTCTTACTACGTAATTGGCAATCCAAAATGATTGTATCTAGAGTCTAAGCACAGTATAAATATGGACAGTATAGTAACTACGTACTAGACGTTAGAAACGGCACACAGACGCGCTTATTATTTTTGACATTATCTCGGGACCCTGGGGTCCCGGACCTTTGGAAGGCGTACGGGGGGCCGAAGCCAACTCACAGAGGCCCCTTAGACAATTTTAAATGGAATGAGGCACCAACCGACGATTATCCCTGTGTGCACTATGCAAGTGCACCCAAGGACAACCCCCAGTTATTTATTATTTATTTATTTATTCAGACAAAGTCCATAATTGTTAGTCACATGAATTATCTTACAAGCTATGTTAGTACAGACATAAATTACAAAAAGGTAGGTACATAAAAGGTGTAAGTAGTACAGGATAGATTGCCTCGAGTACAGGATAGACTGCCACGCTATCCGACCAGAATCCGAACGAAAGCCTTCATGACTGCCGAGTCATATGTCTCAGCAATTACTTGAAGGATACTGTTAGTGCTGCCCCGCACTCTGCTTAGTAGGGAGGCGGTTCGCTTACGCTTTATAGCATGAAAGCCATCAACCCGAGCCTCCACAAACATGCCCGAAGCGCTACAAAAGCGGGGCAGCCCCAGCAGCATCCTGAATCCATTATTATACTGGACACGCAAGGTATTGATCGATCTTTAAGTACAGCTGACCCACAGGCTGCTCGTATAAAAAGTTTGGCAGTAAGCTTTAAAAAGTGTAACCTTTGCTTGTTTACTCCAGCGCGCGAACCTGCGTGCCAGCATATTACTTTTAACCGCCAATGCCCTGCGCTCCCTTTCAATGTCAACTTGGTCATCAAGATCCTCAGTGATTCTCGTCATTGACGAGACTCCAAGCGATTATGCCGCTGACAGCATCGCGATAATCACTTGGAGTTTTTAAGAAGATCGCGGCGACCACTCGTCTTGATACGGCACCCGTAACCGAGACGAGTGGTCGCCGCGATCTTTTAAAAAATGGAGCGTAGGTTATTATTTCAACAAATAGGCCTAGTTTCCATACTGTCGATATTTATACTGTGGTCAAACTAAGGCACCTGTCCCACCGTCGGCGGTTCTACAACTAAAAATGAATTGTCGAGCAGCGAGTGCGCTGCGGCCACGACCGATTGATTACTCATTGGTATGCGTGTGTACCCAGCGTGAGTCTCTCAGCGAGTGTTTTGCCAGCGAAGTGAGTGTCGCTGAGCGATTACTCTTTTTGACGGCTCTTGTCGCTACGACAAACGAACACTCGCTGGCGGTCTGAACAGTCAGCAATCATAAATGTATCCCTTTTACTTACACGGGATCTACAATCTTTTGCATGTTTCTTGAGCGAGGAAATTGTTGATAGGTCGTCGCTTCCTCGTCGGCGCGGTGGGACAGGTGTCTCAAGAAATAAGTACTACCTATTTGGAATCAATTGTTGAGAAAGAAATGATGTTTTGTACAATCTCCGGTCTGTCTATTGAAGTGTATTCGAATATGAAACGTGTGTGTAGCGTTTTCTGATATACAGATTCCATTAACTTAAAACAAATTATTGTTTTAAGTATTAATCCCTTGGATTTACTTAGTAATCTATACATATAATAAAATCGTAGCGAAGTCAAAACTGTACATTGAATATTTTTGAAAAAAAGTAATTGCTACGAGGTCTAGGATCGATTCTAATGCCGAAAATATATTTTTTAGAATTTTTGTCTGTTTGTCTGTATGTATGTTCCAGCATGGCGCAAATTCTACTGGACAGATTCTGTTAAAATTTTGCATAGATATTCCCTGTGTGTCTGGTCAAGTTATAGGGTATAAATTATCACGCTATTTGCTATGGGGGATGAGCAATATTACATTATGTTATATTTTTATGTTCTAGTATGACGCAAATTCTACCGGATAGATTCTGTTCAAATTTTGCATAGGTGTTCCCTATAAGTCTGGTCAAACTGTAGAGTATAAACTATTACGCTATTTACTATGGGGGACGAGCAATATTATATTATGTTCGTATTTTTTGGAAAAAAACGCGCCAAAATTTTAGGGTATTGTGATGGTTATCGATTTAACTTTTAGAATGATTATCATCACGCTATACCTTTACGGAACTGAGCAGTCAATCATGAAATACATAGGAACGGCTATTTAAAATAAGTTTCAACTAAGCAATTAACTCAGCGGTTGGACGATTGCTTTGCAAACATGGGGTTGTAAGTTCGATTCCCAACTACGGTTTTTATTTTTCTTTTTTTCACATTTTGTTACAAGATTTTTTTTTTTGATTTTGTCCCTATAATATATATTAGAATAAAATCGTAGCGAAGTTAAATTTTTTGAAAGAAAGTTATTGCTACGAGGTCTGGGATCAATTCTTATGCGGAAAATATAGTTTTTAAAATGTTTGTCTGTTCCAATTGTAGGGTATAGTCTATCACACTATTTGCTATGGGGGGTGAGCAATATTACATTATTTTCTTATTTTTCTCTGCAAATTGTAAAAGGTCGCGCCAACAGGTTGGGATATTGTAGATAGTTACCGATTTAACTTTTTAAATAATTACCATCAAGCTATACATTTATGGAACTATGCAGTCAATCATGACATAATTATACCTATAGGAACGGCTATTTTAGCTAACTTTCAACAAAGCGAATAAGTAAGCGGTTGGACGAATGATTTGAAGTCCTGGGGTAGTAAGTTCCATTTCCATCTGTTTTTTTAAACTCTTTTTTTACATTTTGTAAAACGATTTTTTTTTTATTAATGTATTAATTCACAAAAAAAGGAAAACTTCGTAAGCTATGGGAACCTACTATGTCACAAGTACTTTACAGTCACAAAATATTCAAGGGTGTATTCTGATCATTTTAGAGCTAAAGACTAGGAATAAAATGATTTTTTACAGATTTTGACAGCAGATTTGTCCTAGCGATTTTAAAATATGTATGTGTGTAGATCAACTGGAATCGCTGCCACACTGCTTCCTGGTGACAAAACAGCGCACGCCATGTTTAAGATTCTCATCGATTTAGAGAGCAACGAAACGCCTGTTTGTGGGGTGTCACGCAACAGAACAAGAGATGTGTGCATAGGCATTGCGCTTCATCGCATAGTATGAATGCATTATGGCAAATAGAAAAGCAGTGGAAGCTGTAAACAGAACCCTGGAGGACATCCGCAGGAACCAAGATAAAATGGGTGACCGACAAAACACACAGTTCTGACTAACAAAATGAATACTTCGTTGAAAAGGTCGACTCTATGGACGAGAGTTCATAAACTGCGCTTGACCATCATCATACGAGCTCGGTTTGGCGTGAATTCAAATGCTCAAAAATTCTCCGATATTCTTCTAAAAGTTGGTGAAGGCACTCTACCAGAGACTCTTGGTAGAGTAGAAGTCACTTTAGAAGATCTTATTCGTTCTGATATACGAGGACATCAGTCAAATACCGTACCAAGAGAATTCTTGGGTGTGTTTCCATTTTAACTCCGAAAATGATCAAGTTGCAGTGATCAACCACAGTATTCTCTCACAAATTGAAGGGAGTGAAGTGATATATACCTCCATTAATGCCACATATTACCCCGTAGAATTTCTCAATTCGCAAATGGCAAGTATCTTTTCCGGTTGTATATCTGTGTAACGAAAACCGGCTCAAAGTCATGTCTTTACAGAGAAACGTCATCGAGACGGAAATTCTAACAGGTTGTGGCGATGGCGAAACAGTGTTTATAGCGCGTATACCACTAATTCCCCACCATTACCAGTTTAAGCGCGTCCAGTTCCCTGTGAGCGTATGCTTTGCTATAAACAAGTCACAGGGGCTGACATCGAAGGCTGAAGACTGCGGGTGTCGACCTCAGGACAAGCTGCTTCTCACACGGACAACTGTTACGTCGCTTGCTTCTGAGTCACTATTCCTGACTCTCTGTATATTTTGGCTACTGAGAATAAAACTACAAACGTAGTATACAGGGAAGTTTTATAAAAATTTGGCTATTATTGTAGTACATTGTGATGTCTTACGACTTCCACGCGAACGAAGTCGCGGGCAGAAGCTAGTTCACAATAAAGAGGTAAACTTTCCAAAATACAAACCCTGGCTTAATTTGGGGATTTATTCCAGAAATCCTCACCGACAAATCCCTACTAGTGGGATTGTTATTATTTTTCCAGAAATCCCCATTATTTAAATAAATTCGGCCTTTTTTTCTAATATTCTAGTCGTTTTTGACACTCGCCGGCCGATGCCGCGGCACCGCTCGCTTCGCTCACTCAGCTCGTGCGTAGGGGGTCACAGTTTTAACCTAACCTAACCTTTTAACTAGTGAGAAATTCTAGAAAAAAAAAATACAATCCCCATTGGTAGAGATTTGACGGTGGGGATTTCTGGAATAGACCAATTTGGGTCAGTTTCCAGTAGGAATACGACCTTATGCTTGTGGCTAGGTAATAACAGCCGCACGGTTCGATCGATCAGGTTAAGCTACGCTTGCCGCGGGTGATTGGTAGATGGGTATCTTTACATACCAAAATCCCTCTGTGTCGGTCCCGACTGTCATTTGTAGATCTTTGACAGTTGTTACGGTTCGTCAGAAGGCCGAAAGTCTGACAACCAGTCTTAACCAAGGGGTACCGTGTTAACCAGTAACTGGGTTGTGGAGGTCAGATAGGCGATCGCTTCATGTAAAATACTGGTATTCAGCTGCATCCGGTTAGACCACCATCATCATCCGTCATCCATCCATCCCATCATCCATTTCATCATCATTCCGTCATCTACCTAGGCAGATGATGAGATTCCAGTAACATAAGTAAATCGTAAATCGTCGTTCGACGATTTACCAAAAGGATGGAGAAGGTCTGCCAAGGATAGAGAGACGTGGAAACAATTGGGGGAGGCCTATGTCGACAGACAACCTGATCAAAGTGGTTGCTAGTAAATTTATTATTTTGTGCTATGTATGTAAATTAGATTTAAGAATACTACTGTTTTATAAGAATAGCATGTAAGTTTAAAAAGGTCAGCGAATAAAGGCTTTTATTATTATTATTATTATTATAACATAAGTAAAAATAAATAAGTACCTACTGAATCTATTTATGTACCAAATTTTTGAGAATACTCTCATTAATTTGTGACAGTAAGTTTTTACTGTCTTCTTTTACATACTTTTATAATGACACTAGCTGACCCCGGCAAACGTTGTTTTGCCAATTATTTGTTTGGGGTGGACAACCCTTATCACTTAGGGGTATGAAAAATAGATAGTAGCCGATTCTCAGACCTACTGAATATGCATATAAAATTTGGTAAAAATCAGTAAAGCCGTTTCGGAGGAGTAAGGTAACTAACATTGTGACACGAGAATTTTATGTATAAGATAATGTGCTGTCATGGCACAAAATCATACGTGTGATGGGCAACGTTACGTCTTAAATAATAAGAATATGTGTAATATATAAATAAATTATGGTTGAATTGTTGACATTATTTTGACTATGTTAGAACATTTACCAAATAACCCTATATCTACTATTAAACGAGCAATATTTGTATATATATATATTTGTACTCACGTTCTCGAAAAAGGCTCCGACGATTTCGATGAAAGTCGCAATGTAGGGGTTTACGTTTATCTAGGAAAATTCATTTTGTCTGTATTTTCACCCGAGCAGAGCTCTGTCGCCCAAAGTTTAGAACAATATGGCTACCTTAGAATAATGACATGGTAGCATGGAATAAGTAAGTACTACCATGTGGCAGCATGGAATTAGTATTTACTATACATAGAATTAGTATGAACTATCCTATACTATTAAATGAGCATTCTCTATTTACACCAGAGCAGAGCACGGACGCCCAGGTACTGGAAATTATGTCATAACAAAAGAAAGATTCATTAAGTATCATAGTATGAAATTAATGAAATGTCGAAAAAGGTTAGCAAGACGTGGCAAGTTCAATGTTAGCAGCCGACCTGAATTAAAAACTGAATGGCGGCAGTCACGAATACTTAATTGGAAGGTCAAAGATGATGCTATAGTAGCAGTTGACAGTGTCAGTTGAAGTGTATGAAATAACCTACAAAAACTTTTTAGCAAACGATTTGTTTGTTTAGTAACTCAAGATTAGAAAAACTTAAAGTACAATAGGAAAATTTTATATTTATTTTCAATAATTGTTAACATAACTTTACATTTTTTTAACATAACTAACTACACTAAGTACTAAATTAAAAGACTTACTATCTGCATAAGTACGTATACAATAGACATGGATATATTTAGTAACCTGTTCCGCTTAGCTAATTCTAAAGAGCCATAAGAAAAAATCAAGAAAAAAAATGAAAAAATAGTTTTTAAGGTTTATGTATTTAGACGGGTATGTGACTTTCGTTATTATCAGCGATATTTTAACTACTGTGGACGTAGTATGGATAATGTTGGTTATGCGCAATAGAAAAACAGTTTGCAGTTCAGATCACATTATAATTTACTATCAAATTAATCACACTAGCTAAATTATACACACACTGGGTGCGACGGCGTTTATTAAAATCACCAATTAACACAATGATCAGAAATTACAACTAACACAATAACTGAGCACCATGAATCGAGAACAGTTCCGCGACGTCTTGACTCCAATGCGACCCGAGGCTGAATGTCCTCCTCGTCGTGGCCTTAAAACATCACGATTCTGTAGAAGCGTGCCTTTTTTTGTGTAGGTAGATCACTCTTGATGTCGCCAGTGGCGCGCTTGCGATTCGTTTCGTGTCCTTACTAATGACCGGATCCTACATATTTTTGTATTTGAGGTTCTATTAACCTTTCAAATATTTTGGACAACACTGTCGTTAGTGTTATTGGCCTATAATTAGACATATCTGAAATATCACCTTTTCTATTTTTAACCAGTGGCACTTCTACCGACTTCATAAAATCTTTAGGTAAGAAAGCATGAAGTATTGAACACTCTTAAATAATGAATGCAAGTCTTTTTGTGAACCTCAAATAATTCCAATTTTGGGAACATAAAAAAAAACGAAATAGCCAAGTAATTGCGACCAACTTGGATGCAGCGCTCACTGGCTGGTTGGACACAGTTCTGACCTAACTTGACCCGTTTTATCGTGGTACCTATTGCTTAGTTACTGTAACCAACTGTGAAAAAAGACCACAAAGTTAAAAGGAGGCTTATTTTTATAAACAAAACAGGTCAAGTGCGTGTCGGACCACGCACAATGAAGTGTTAGTAGTTGAGATGAATTTATCTCAAAAACAAACTTAACATTGTAGTTGTAAAAACATGTTCTCCCATACATCAATATACGTCAAGGCTCACGGTCAATTCTTCAACTGCAAATGTAAGAGAGGAACCGCAAAAAAAAAAAGCCTTTATATGTGCTGTGAGAACTTGCTTCCTGCCAAATTTCATGATTCTAGGTCAACGGGAAGTACCCTGTAGGTTTTGATTTATTTGCGAGTATCAAAATATGTCGCATAGATGGCCGCATTTTTTTATTGACTTGAAGCTTGATTCTTTTAAAGCTCCAAGGGATCATCAACCTACGTATTTGATATTAATTTCAACTTGATACCTCCACGCGTTCCTGAGAAAAAGGGTCTTGATAGACTGACAGACAGAAGGACGAACAACGAAGTGATCCTATAAGGGTTCCGTTTTTTCCTTTTAAGGTACGTAACCCTAAAAAGTGTGCATCATTAGAAGCCCAAAAAGTTTTTAGATTTTGATTAATGAAAAAAAAACGGAAATTGGACACATTAGAAGGGTCAATACCTAAGTTTTACAGGATCAGTAAAATATTTCCTATTCTAAATACCAGCTATATTATTGTCTATTCTATTTTAAACTGCCTGCCTATTGTCAGGCTTAATACAGGTCGCAAGATTTAATTTATTGATAGGCAATGTCATTATTCGGGGTGACCGCAGGTAAATTGGAAAATGTATTATCCTCTGTGGTAGTTTCTAGTTCTATTGTTATTTGTGTCGCGATCGCTTCTCATGGCCAGTCCAATCCTTCTTGAGAAAGGGTTTAAATCTTTTGTACTTTACTGGATTTTTGTAGTTTACGATATAATAGATTTTTTTATTATTCCTATGAATAATCGTATCGTTAAAATCTTTAAATTATTTTTCCTTTACTGCAATCCTTTCCTTTGGTTATTTGAAGTCAAACAAGGCACCAGTAAAGTCAAAGTCAAATAATTTATTTCAAATAGGCACATAAAAGATACTCTTGTACGTCAAAATTTACAAAAAAATAGAATTGATTCTAATCGCCCCTTCCAAAAGGTAGTTTTCGTATGGAGAAGAATGAGCAAGAAACTCCACCGTTACTCTTTTCAAATGTTTTACAATATTTTGTTTAGGTACATTAATTTTATAATTATTATATGTGAAGACGATAAATTAATTATGTGATAGATACATGGTGCTCACATATTTACATACATTGTTAAAGTATACGAATTTCCTAAAATTTTAACAAAGTATAGCACTATAACAAATCTACTTTGCAAAAAATTTGTTCGGTGTTGCTTATTTCGATGTATCATGATCATCGTCAGCCTATAGCGGTTCATTTCCTTATCTCATCATCTGTTACGATGCCTCATTGAGGTGGATAACAATTAAAATTCTATTGTGTCTCGTTAATGACAGTTGAAAGGCTAAAGTAGTTGCCTACTAAAGCTACGGTTTCCTATTAGAGCGGTGGCCGCCACATAACGGCCACAGTGACGGTCGCCATGAAAATAATGGCACCGTGGTTTGACTCTAAGGTGTCATAAAACACTCTAGGAAAACACACCAACTTACATTCATAAATCGACATATTGACATTACTTAAATAATGTTGAAACTTTTTCATTATTCTTGCAATTTTTTATTGACATGATATCATTATTATTGATCGCTATTTTATACAAAATATTATTTTAAATGAATAGAATTGTATTTAATTTTATTAATTGCCTTGTAATTTTAATTATTAAATTATAAATAAGTAAATTCATTTATTTCAGGTAAATAACACCCATGAAAATTGTTTTTAAAAATAATTATATATTATAAAATTATTATTAGTATTTCTGTTTTTGCTAATTACGAAATTCTTCAAGTTAGTATAACCAAGATTTAAAATCTAAATATTTGCATGGCTGAAATGCCGAATATAGTGTAACCCATAGATCTAAAGAACTTATGTTAGTTACCTATATTCTTGCAAATAAATATATAATTTATTCATTCATTCATAAATAACATTTCAGTGACGTCATTCGCTAGTAAATTATGTGGCGACCACTGCAGTCATAGGAAACCCTAGTCTTAACAAACGGATTAAAAGGTACAGCATTCACTTCTCACAAAGCTACAACTATCAGCTAAATTCTGAACTTCTGATTAATTCCACCCTTGAGACAATCTCAATTGCAGACAATACTGTACACCACTTTTATTTTCTCCCAAACTATTCCTAGAGAAAGCTCTATCACACCGTATAAAAGAGGTGTAAGGATTAGACAACCCAGTCTAGATACACCAACGGTACGCACAACCACACATTAAGCTACAAATTCCAGTATCAGATGACCTCTCATTGTATTAAAAGCCGATACAATACGTGGTCAGTGTATACTGGATATGTACAGCTTGGTGTGTAGTCATATGTACCCAGACACATTTCACATCTACCATCGTATGGAACAGCCAGTTTTATTTGTTCACAAAATTGGAATACGAGACGCTGGAACTGATAGGTAGTAGGTACACATGAAGATACGTGTTACAAGTCTGTAGCTGATAAGATTGTTTCCAAAGATACGATAAAAATAAATAAGAGTTTTGGTTTAGTGATAGTGGGTATGTTATGTATGTTGTTATTTGGGTCGCGGATTTGATTGAGTGGGAATTGAATATGGTTGGTGCCTTGGTGCAATAAACTATTAGTACCTGGGCGACCGAGCTCTGCTCTAGTATAGGAAAGTTCATAATAATTCCATGTATCATCATCATCATCATCATTTCAGCCGAAAGACGTCCACTGCTGGACATCCCCTAAGCACCGCTTCAACCGACTCTGTACTTTCCATATCCAGCGGATTCCTGCGGCCTTCACAAGGTCATCGGTCCATCTTGTGAGAGGCCTTCCAACGCTACGTCTTCTGGTACACGATCGCCACTTGGTTTCCCTACGTGATCTAATCAGAAATGAAGAGATCCGCAGGAGAACCAAGGTAACCGACATTCCATGTATAGTACATACTAATTCGATGCTGCCATAATAGATTATATACTAATTCCATGCTGCCATGTCATTATTCTAAGGTAGCCATCTTGTTCTAAACTTTGGGCGACCGAGCTCTGCTCGGGTGAAAATACGGAGAAAACGAATTTTCCTAGATATGAGACTAAGCTAGATCGATTTTTCGCTCCGTAAACCCCTATACCTATTGCAACTTTCATCGAAATCGTTGGAGCCGTTTTCGAGAACGTGGTTACAAATATATATATGTATTGTATAAATATACATACAAATATTACTCATTTAATAGTATAGGATATTCGTATATGTTAGTGTCGTAACGTAGTGAGATTAGCTTGATTGATGCGTTAAATTGATTTTCATAACGTAAGATGATTTTTGTTTTCATTCATCAACTAAATTTTTAAGATACTATAGAACGGCTATCAGAAGAAATGTTATAGAAAAACTATCATCCAATGTCTCAATGATGCCATCTAGCATAATAAAGCAAAATAACATAATAGCCAAGTCTAACACGTTACACTTTTATCGATGCCAACATTTGATTACCATACGTCCGAAAGTTTGACATAAATGAGAAAATTATTTAATATATCTAAATAATGTATAAATTACAAAATAGGTAGACTAGGTACTAACAAAAACAAAACGTGGTTACGTCTAGACATTTTATCAATACGAGATTAGCAATACCATAATGCACGTGTAGGGTGGGCGTTTTTGGGGGACTGTCTTATGTTATTTTGACGTTCGAAAACTGCTGATTCTCAGCCTAGTTTGAATAAATGACTTTTGAATTTTGCACAATTCGGTTTAAATTTTTCGAAAATAATTTTATTTGGGTAGACACGAATGCGACTTGCCTTGCAGGCGTACCACACTAGACTCACTTATTATATTAGTCTATGCACTAGACTGCGCGACTTTTGCCCACTAGGACAAATAAAGAAAGAGAAAGAAAGAAGGAAGAAAATTTGTTTATTCTGCACAAACAAAACGCACATTTTAAAAAATTAGACAAAATACACACGAAATAAAAGTGGCTAAAAGCAAAAAAAAAAATGCAGAAGCAAATGTATCGGATTACGATTTTGCTCGCTATGTCCCGTCTATTGTTAAGTAAATAATTTAATGTCTTTGATCGTCTGCTTTGTCCCAACTATGTTAGGGTCGGCTTCCAGTCTTACCGGATGCAGCTGAACACCAGTGTTTTACATGAAGCGAATGCCTACCTGACCTCCACAACCCAGTTACTGGGTAGCACCCCTTGGTAAGACTGTTCATTACTTATCTATTAAAAACATCTTCTTTAAAGTGCTGAGCGTCTATAGTCAGATTTGGGTACATTTCTATTTTAAAATCCTTTATTTTCAACAATAACATTGTATTACTAAACTATAAAGGCTTTGTCAATAATATTTTTAGACCTTTTACCGGTTAAAATCTATTCCAATTTATAATACGTTTACCTCCCCTTTGTTCTAAATCAGGGTACAGAAATTCACTATCAATAATTCCAGACACTTAATAAATCTCGAAACCCGAACAATTTCAAATTAATCAATTCACGAAGTGGTTTCGCAATGAAAATTTATTAATGACTATTGGATTCCTGAAATAATCGAAGGCCCTAGCTCAAACGCGCGAAGAAAACGTAACTTAAACGTAAATTCAAACGATTTTTAATTGAAAATAGTAACTATTCTATTGCATTTTGGTTCAAATTTATGTGGCAAGCACTATAAGTAGGTACTTATCACTCATCAATCAACTCAGCCTATCGTAATCCACTGCTGGACATAGGCCTCTCCCAGGCTGCGCCACAACACCCTGTTCTCCGCCTTCCGCATGCAGTCTGTCTCAGCCACCATCTTAAGGTGCTAGATGCTAAATGGACCGACAACTTTAAGGCCTAAATTCCTTTTGCGCTGATGTCGGTCGCGTACGTCAGTCTCGTACGTCGGTCGCGTACGTCGGTCGCGTACGTCGGTCGCGTACGTCGGTCGCACGTGCGTATATATATTGTGTTCTACATAGCACCATACTGTGAAGTTGTGACGTCAGCGGCGCGTACGTACGTACGATGCGTACGTGACCGACATCAGCGTAAGAGGAATTCAGGCCTAAGAAGGTATCATCTATAAATAAAGCTTTAAATTAAATAAATATGTTGCCCGTGACTTCCTCTGCGATCCAGGATGAAAAGTAGCTTACTCACTTGCTGCGCCCCACGGTTTCACCCACATAAATTTCAATCCCGTGGGAATGTCCGGATAAAAAGTATTGTATGTCCTAACCTGGGTTATGGTCTAGTTATTTGCTAAATTTCATTTGAATCCGTTTAGCCGTTTTAGCGTGATAGTATAACAAACAAATAAACAAACTCACTTTCGAATTACGTTAGGATTACGTTGCGCGAAAAGAGTATTTCCAATTTTAAAATCGGTCGATTTACTAATTTTATTTTAATTTTATTAATTTTAGGAAAACATACAGCTAATACATTTTAATATCAAGCACAATGTGTAAACGATGGCCAATTACAAGCTTCCACTAACGATGGATTACGTTGCGTTTACTCCGCGCGGTCGTGCTAGGCTCACCGAAACAACTTGATGAGTAGATGGATGTGAAAGGTCAGGGGTCGTCGATTTCATTAGCCGATAGGGAACGATTGCGGTATACGGACAACCTGCACCGCACGTTGAGCAGTTGCTTTGAGAAAGTGGAACTAAACAGACGTGCTCACCATATATGGAACGACATTAATGTTGTGTGGAGCAATTTTAAATGTTTGTAAGTTACTGAATGCCCTTAAAAATCCATCGACAGTAATCTGTTGTAAACCACGAAATCATCGATTTATATACAGAAACATGATCGATTGCTTTTTCAATCCTTATTAATTCTTGATAGTAGGATGATTTTTAATTTTTCTTGGGATATCTTTGATCCAGATGCCAGGAAATTTAGCTTTTCCGAAATTTCATTCTCACCTTCCGCCTGACGCAGGTCCTCACCGGACACGGCTGCTTCGGGAGGTTCCTGTTCAGGATAAGGCGGGAGGAAACACCCGGGTGTCACCATTGTGTGGATCGGCCTGAGGACACGGTGGAGCATACGGTGGAGGTCTGCCCGGCTTGGGCGGAGCAACGCCGTGTTCTCGTAGAGGCGATCGGCGGCGGTGATCTCTCGCGTCCGGCCCTGGTTCAGGCCATGGTACGGAGCGAGAGGAAATGGCAGGCCGTCACCTCCTTCTGCGAAGCGGTAATGCTCGCGAAGGAGGAGGCGGAACGCGTGAGGGAGAGGCAAACTTCGCGCCCTCACGCCCCTAACCGCCGCAGGAGGAGACGCCCGGGGCGGGAATCGCGAGCCGATTTCCGGCCACCGTAGGCGCGGGCTTGCGGACGGTGAGCAATGGGTAGCTCGCCGTCCGATAAGGACCAAGCCCGGGTCGACGGCGCGTTGTGTTCCACGCGCGCCTCAAAGAGATGTCAGCAGAATTGACGGGGTCCGCTAGGGCCAATGCCTGCCGGGGGTTCAAAGAAAACCGATAGGGAAATCGTGGCCCCCGGCAACAGGGCAACCGAAGGAACACGGGTGGGTTTTAGTCAGTAAGAGTCTGACACGCCCTCCCGCTCCGCCCAGAGCGGGAGAAGTTATTTGATAATTTCCCACTCAAAAAAAAGGTGTGTGTGTGAGTTTCCGCACGATTTTTACCGACTGATGAATTTCATTGGTCGCTACGCTCGCTATGGGAATTCCCCGAAGGCGGTGTACTGACCGGGTTATCGAATTGTATTAGTCATTACTCCGCCTTAAGGCAAACACAGTGCCGTCGGCACAGACCGCCGGCTTTTGCCGAGCGGCACTTCTTTGTTTGGCGGCTCATTTGTGCGACATTTCCGCCGGCACTGTGTATAGGCCTTTACCCCGGATCTCCACATGATGTATATCGACCGAGTTATCGACTTATGAAAATGAGCCATTAGATACCGATGGTAACAAACCTGATTTACAGAGTCTTCCTGGAACTAAAGCAACCCAATTAAAGTTGGAACTCGATTCAAATTACAAACTACCGCTGCGTTCGACCTAAATAAATATTTTGATGAAGTTTGTTATTTAACAAAACAGGAGTCTTGATGAATAAGATTAAAGTTTTAAATTGACTGAAGCTTTTTAAATAAAGGTAATAACTTTCTTCTAACAAAACATTAGTACACTTAAGTGCTATTTACTTTTTATCAAGTAATTAAGTGTAGGCAAGACAAGTAGTAGGTAGATAACCTAAAGCTCAGTAAATTAGAACTACGTGGAGCTACGTACACTAATAGCTTTTTGGGTCTAAATGTTGCCAATCTAAAAGAATTTATTAGGAGTTGAGTCAAAAAGGGGCCTATTAAAGAGACGCCATTTAAAAATAATCACTGAAGGAATGTTTGGTATAGCATAGTACCCGTAAGAAATATAGAATTGAAAATGAATGTTATGGCTCTTAAAATAAAGTTTATTTTCTATTAAACCCGTAGTCTATTTTCTCTTCGTAAACGAACAAAAGAAAGTGCTTATAGAAATTTAAACTGAAGCTCAAGAATCGGCTAAATAAAGGACTTTGTTATAACGTAACCGGTAATTAAGATGGCGCCTGTTTCTAATCTTTTCATTTTAATAAAAGAAAAAAGGTGGATTGAATTTAGGTCATTAAATTTTGTTTGTCAAATCTGTGGAAAACGGAATAACCCGAAATACTGAGACTTTAAAAATAGCTTCAATGTTTTAGTTGAAACTAACTCCCTTAACCACTGACGTACATCTAAGAGACGTAGGCACACACTTAAAACCATTATAAATTTTCTTGTTGTTCGTATTAGACTGCTATATAAATAGGTATAAATAAAAATTTATAGGGCATTAAAAGAGAGGCAATTTTTGTGACAGTTGATCTTAAAAACTTTTTGTTTTTACTTTTCTCTTATTGATTAGATACTTCAACTATTAAACTAATCTAATAAATGCACAAAATAAATATATCATAATAAAGTAACCAATTATGGGTCTTAAATAAAAACATAGGTCTCACAGACGTCATACGTCAGTGTTAATGCAAGTAAAACACGTCAGTGGTTAAGTTTAATTAAAATAATAATTTCCGATTATGAAGGAAGAATCATTTTTGAATTTAATCTCACTCGTCTAATTTTTAATGGACTATGACCCAGATTCATACTTAGCATCTGCACTAATAATAAAACTCAGTGACAGCTCGGCCCGAGTCAACTCAACCCGAATAATAATACCAGATACTAAGTCATTAAAACACCAAAAAAATTAGTGCGTACCATCGGCATGAAAAGTATCGACTTCTTAAAATATTGAAGATTTTTTAAATTTATTGACGAATATGATTATTAAAATAAAACGTTACTCCAACAGAACATTTTATTCAAGATCTTTCTTTTTAGCAGCACTTCTACAAAATGACTTTGAGCACATATAATTTACCGCTGCGTACGTGAAAGATATTGTAGAAGTTAATAAACGTGTTGAATCGGTATTTTATTCTGTTACATACTCTTTAGAAAGCAATTCCATTCAGAAACTAATATTACTCGACTGTTTTCCATAACAGTTGCAACAGGGCTGCACCTGCTCGTATTGCTTGATTCTGCACTATATTGCTTGAAGTCAGAATTGTAAGGAAACTTGCATACAAGTAGGAACTCAAGGGAGTAAATTGGCTACATTCTATTGAATGTCATACTAGAGTTGAATTGAACTATTATTGACGCTAGAATAGGTACTATTTAGACTAGTTAATTAATTGGGACGTGATCTTGCGGAAATCCATTATAAAATACAATAGACAGTGTGTAGCCATACCGAGCAATGCTCGCATTGACCAGCGCTCGGTGTGGCAACACGCACGTGTTCGGGTTCGCGACAAGTCAGTCTTCATCCTGAGGATGCCTCGTTGAGAGGTGAAACACGTGTCGATTTCTTACAGGGTTTTTGACGGCTCTTTAGGAATAGTTAAGCGGAACTGTATTGCTATTCTGTAAAAATCTCACCGTGATAACTTAGGTGAAGTGAGCTGCCAATAGTGTCAATCCTCAGCAACTGACAGCTCCCTCCACGCTCACTTCACCTAAGATAACACGGTGAGATGGTTACAGAATAGCACTACTTAGTTACTAAATATAACAACGTCTATTGTATTTTATAACTGTTGAATGTTGGACATAATTTTGATTGATTGAGTGAAAAATGTAGGTAGTTTGGCCTAAAAAGCTAAATCTAAATCTGAGAAGCTTTTAATACCTATTTACTTTGTAAAGTATTATATTAATTTAATTATTGTGACTGTGAAGATTATAAGGATCACTGTTTTTTTCTTAATTAGCTTTAATCATGGTCTGGCAGTTTGAGTAATTTGTGCGGCCTACTCAATTCTTTGGTATTGTTCGTCAAATCGTTGAGCTCCTTAAGTTCTGAATTGAGCTGCACCATTACTGACAAATGCGTGCACTGACAGAACAAGTCCACTAAATCTGTGATTAGAAAGAAAGAAAGAAAATACCTTTATTTGCGGTAAACATGACGGAAAGAAAGATTTAAAAAAAAAACACGTAAATATCAAAGACCATTTCAGACACCAATGTCATGGTCTTCACATGATCTGAACAAGATTATGTCTGGACTTTAAAAGAAACTATGACCTCTGATTCAGACAGGAAACGCCGATCTCATCTAGTTAGGGTTTTGTCGTAAATGATAAATGATTTTATTTCTGTAAGTAGGTTTGTACAAACACTTTTACACGTCAATCATATTTTAAAAACTAGATGAGGTCGGCGTTTCCTATCTGACTACTCTGAGAAGAAAGGCCGAAACAAACTCAGAGGTCACAGTCTCTTTTAAAGTCCAGACATAATCTTGGTCAGATCATGTGAAGGCCATGTGGATTGGTGTCTGAAGTGGTCTTTAGAGGAAAGCACCACACAGATTGAGAGGGCCTGTCCAGTCAGTGCACGTGTAAACAAGAAACCCTTATAGTTTCACCATGTCCGTCTGACTGTCCATCCGCGGTCTAGCTCCGGGACTCTTAGTACTAGAAAGCTATAATTTGGCATGGGTATACATATTAATTACGCCGACAAAGTGGTAAAATAAAATTACGAAAAAAAAAATTTTTTTATCCCAAATACGGAATCCTTCATTATGCGTGGTCCGACACGCACTTGGCCGGTTTTTTTTAAATATGATTGACGAGTAAAAGTGTTTGTACAAACCTACAAGAAATAAAATGATTTATCATTCTGATGAAAATGCAACAATACAAAATACAAGGAAGTAAAAATCTCGTTATATGTTCATAAGTAAATCACATAACAGAATCACTGAAGCCACTAAGATGAAATGTCACGATACGACGCCCTAGAATATCTTATGTGCTGATAACATGAAAGTATGAACGTAAATAAAGAAGTAAATAAGCTTGGAAGTAATCTGTAGTAGTTTTATGCGACGGGTCAAGATGTCTTCGCAGCACTTATCTTTAATACAAGTAAAGCCATATCGGCTGGGCGATCATAACATAGAGTAGTGTATGAAGACAGAGAATTCATAAATATTTTCAATTTGATAATAATATTTTTTTGCTAAAAAATAATAATTGATAAACTATTTGTTTTGGGAACTTCAACAATTTAAATGTTACATGAATTAAACTCAAAATAATTATTTTTTTCAATTTTATATATTATAAGTCTGCATATCATCTAATACTATGTGACCCATTTAAAAAGTCCGAGTTAGCGTCTCATTTTTTATTTCAACCACAAAGTACGTAGACTATATGCAATTTCCTTTTTTATATCCATTTGGTAAGATTTAGAGTGCCCGTCTGTATCTTCAAAGCTTTCAAGAGGACAATTTATTTTCATTGATTAAGGAGGTTCAAAATTGTTTTGCAAATGAGAATCATTTTCTTTTGATTAGAAAAAGTCTGGTAAACATTTTTAATGTTAAAAACCGGCCAAGTGCGCGTCGGACCACGCACAATGAAGGGTTCCGTAGTTGGGATGAATTTATCCCACAAACAAGCTTAACTTTGTAGTTGAAAAATATGTTCTCCCATACGGAATGTATGGGAAAACATGTTTTTGCAACTGCAAAGTTAAGTTGGTCGATTATTACTCGTTAACCTGTAGAGCCTACTTAGCTGTGATAGTTTTTCTTTTAATTTCGTTATATAAACTACTATTGTGATTTTTTTCACACACCCAAAACCAACCATTTAGCCGGCAGGGGGGGGGGACACTTGACTCTAACAAAAATTAGCACTTTAAAGCTTAATATTTCGCAAACGAATCCCTGAATCCAAAAATGGTTTTCGTAAGAAGAACAGATTTTAAGTAAATGTCAATTTACAGAAACATATTGATCAATTTGATTGCACACTTTATTTTAATAGGTAGGAAGATGGTAAAAAAAACCGGCCAAGTGCATGTCGGACCACGCACAATGAAGGGTTCCGTAGTTGGGATGAATTAATCCCAAAAACAAAATTAACTTTGTAGTTGAAAAATATGTTCTCCCATACGGAATGTATGGGAAAACATGTTTTTGCAACTGCAAAGTTAATTTGGTCGATTATTACTCGTTAACTTGTAAAGCCAACTTAGCTGTGATAGTTTTCCTTTTAATTTCGTTATATAAACTACTGTTGTGATTTTTTTCACAAACCCAAAACCAAACAATTAGGCGGTGGGGGGGGGGACACTTGACTCTAACAAAAATTAGCATTTTAAAGCTTAATATTTTGCAAACGGATCCCTGAATACAAAAATAGTTTTTACAAACTCACAATGTTTTTAAAGGACCTTTCCAATGATACCCCTCACTATGGGTTAAAAAAAGAAAAAAAATAACATCTCCACTTTACGTGTATGAGAGGTACCCTAAAAAAAAATGTTTTTCATAATTTTATTTTACCACTTTGTCGGCGTAATTAAAATATATACCTATGCCAAATTACAGTTTTCTAGTACTAAGGGTCTCGGAGCTAGACCGCGGACAGACAGACAGACAGACAGACGGACATGACGAAACTATAAGGGTTCCTTGTTTACTACGGAACCCTAAAAAAGGTTATTAGGTATAAAAAGTTTTGTAGGTAAATAAGAGTTTAGAACCATCACCACCACTACCACCACCTACCATTACTTGTTTTATTGGTTGACTCCATTTTTTTAAATTTTATGTTGGAACAGATAAAGTCAAAAATATAGAGCTAGCTTTGAAAACTACATGACAAAAATAATCTCCTTTACTAAAACGAAAATTACTTATTATTATTGTTATTGTGTGGCGAATCTCTCCCATTATTGACATGATTATTATTGACACGGTTATTATTAACATTTATAATTAACATTTCATTTTATTATTAATTTTATTTTTATAAATTTTTTCATTATGTTGACATTTATTTAATTCAATACTTAATACAATTTTAATGGGATTATCTGTTTAATGACTGCATGATTATGATCAATAATAAATTTAAATAAAATGTAACTTATTTTGCACGCCGAAATTAAAGGCAGAATAAGAGAACAATTTTTTACATTTTACCAACCTTCTGTACCTTATTTAGGCAAATAAATGATTTTGATTTTGAAAAAGCTCCTTACCCAACTTGGGTCTACAGGACACAAGACCACAAGACTAATAAACCAATTCTCCAGATAAAACCTAAACAAATAAAGAACACATACAAAATTCATTAGTCTATGTCCCCGTAAAGGGCAACTTGGTAGAAAAATCTCCGATGAGCTGAAAACTACATTCGAACCGGGACCACTCGTTTTTTCCTCCGACCCAACTAATGGATTTCCGAGCGAACAGAGAAAACAAGAAAATATAAAACAGAGTGCAGAACCGATGTCTCAAATGATTTGTATTGGAATAAAAAGCTGGCATTCGTTGGGAATTTTTAATTTGCTCTATTATGTTTTCTGTGTACTTGTGTATTCAAAGGAAACCCGTGATTGGATTAGAATTTATTTATTGGCAGAATATTCTGTTGAGGAAAAATGTGATGTAATGAAGTGTGAATAATTCGAATTATTAACAGCTTGATTGAAATAAAAATAAAAAACTTGTTTAAAATTAATTTCAGTCTTTTTTTTAACGGGATTATAACATAACATTTAAAAAATACAATAATAACTACGTTACTTTACTATAACATGTAGTCATAGGTCTCGAGTTCGAGTGCGTATTGTATAATTATTACTTGCTTTAAAAACGGTGAAGAAAAACATCGTGAGGAAACCTGAGAGATATTTCTCGACGGCATGGGAAGCTAAGTCAGAAGCCCATGGGCGGCTTTAAAACTCTAAAACCAGTACCCTAATTGCGTAATACAACACAATCTGTTTCGATTTGAAACAGATTGCTAATCCATTGCTTCATGAGTTGGAAAACAAAATCTGGTCAACAACGTAAATAACGCAATGAATGTTGCTGAAATGTCAAAATGAAACAAATTAGGCAAAATTGTTTACGAAAATAAGTTACGCAATTAGGGTACAGGTTAGTCACCAACCACACGAAAAAAAAGAACCATCACTTGCAAATCAACATACCTACCCCACACATGTTATCTTAATTACTTTAATATTTTAACACCCCATCCAGAACTTTCTAAATCAAACACAAACGAATCTGATCGCCTAAATATGTAAACACAATTTATTGGCTCTAAAATCAACAAACATTGGATGCAATAAATGAACACGATGTAAATCTCCCTTGTGAACGCTGTGTTCTGATTGGAGAATCTGCTTTGCCTTTGTAAATCTTATTTACTTGATGTTATTGCATTTTGATCTATTGATGTCCTTTTAGAGAGGTTTGTCAAACAATAGCGAAGGATGGATTGTTTGGTTTAGTTGATAACTCGACAAGGGAACAAAGAGTATCCTTAGGGGAAACTAGCGACCTTAAACATTACACAAACCACAAGTTACATTCATGTCTGAAGGGGCTAAAGCTTCGCTGAATTTCAAGATTGTGTCTTACTATTTAGGAATTCTTGGGAATACTTTGGTTTGATCCAAATACCTATATAACATGTCCCGGAATTAACGCACACCACCAAACACCCCAATTAGAATATTATGTTATAATCATAATACGTACACTGAATTTTTACTACCTATTATTTATAGAACACTAGCTTTTGCCCGCGGATCGTACTACCGATACCGGGATTACATACCTAACAGCCGAGGAAAAGGTCACTGACTCCTACCGCTGCGCCCGCGTTGCCGTCAACCAAAATTATTTTATTACGTGTAATTTTGAATCTGTGATATCTTTTATACCATTTATTTAAATGAAATGATGTCAAAGCATATTTTAATTTAAATTATATACTCAATTTAAGTAACATAGTTTATTGAATAAGGATTAATACAATACCGGTCAAAATAGCTTCGGAAATAACAATTAATATTTTATCAAATTCTGAAAGATAAAAATGGTTATTGTGGGTCATCCTTAGAGGATAGACATACCATCGCGGACATTTTTGTTGAACTTTTTAAGATAAACAATACTGTACAACATAAATTTTATGTAACTTTTACGATTTCCGCGGCGTACGCCAATAAAGCTCCCAAGTCGGCATGATTTTTTCCGACATCTTCAACAATAATCGTCAAATTTCAACCAATTTACACAAAACATTAATGAATTATACATTAAAACCTCCCGCATGAATTATTCCGTCCATTGGTGAAAACCGTTTGAAAATCCGTTCGGTAGTTTTTGAGTATAACGCGTTCAGACAGACAGACAGACATGGCGGGGGACTTTGTTTTATAATATGTAAGGATTGTTTATTTATTAAATTAGTTAGACTGAGTGTGGGGCAAAATTGTGGTCACATTACAAATCTACGCACGAAAACAGTCGCACACGTATAAGGGTGTAGGCGTAGTAGGTACTTTGTCCATTTTCGTTTGTTTTGATTGTACAGCGTGGGCGTGCCTGTAATGTACGTAGTTTTATTTACCTTTATTAAAACTGGCAAAACTCGATTTAGTTAATGATTCTGAACTAACTATACTTTCATAATATTCATTAATTCAGGTACCCATTGTAAGTATAGTTTAGTAGGCATCGTTTCTCTAAAGCAAGCAATTCGTTCCTCAATTTTTGGTACAGGCAAAAATCCTTTATCGCTCGTCAACAGCTTACTGAAACAGTCACCTGTAATTTTCCTAATTGACCATGTTTGCTAAATGCATTCATCATCATCATCTTTAGTCTGTTCTCAACCATGTTTGGGTCGGCTTCCAGTCTAACCGGATGCAGCTGAATACCATGAAAAATGTATTGCTGATCCAAATAATACGCAAGAGAATAGGTATTAGTTATTCACTAGCTTTCGCCCACGGTGTCGCCCGCGTGGGTGTCGAAAAATATCCCACGGGAACGTACTACCGGGATTACATACCTAATAGCCGAGGAAATGTCATTGACTAATAACGCTACGCCCGCGTTGTCGTCAACCATAATTATGTAGTTACGCGTAATTTTGAAACTATGATATTATCTTTTAAACCATTCATTTAAATGATATGATGTCAAGGCATATTTTAATCTAAATTAAATGCCCAATTTAAATAACATATTTTATTGGATAAGGATCAATACAATACCGGTCAAAAAAGCTTCGAAAATAACAATGCAATTTTCATCAAATTCTGATAGATAATAATGGTTACTGTGGGTCATCCTTAGAAGATAGACATATGCCATTACGGACTTTTTTGTTGAACTTCTTAAGATAAACAATACTGTTGAACATAAATTTTATGTAACTTTTACGATTTCCGCGGCGCACGCCAATAAAGCTCCCAGTCGGCATGATTTTTTCTGACATCTTCAACTATAAAACCTATTTAATGAATTATACACTAAAACCTTCCGCATGAATCACTCCGTCCAGTGGTGAAAACCGTTTGAAAATCCGTTCGGTAGTTTTTGACTATGTTTTATAATAAATGTAAGGATTATTTCGTGCTATCAGAGCATTAAGCTACTGCCCATTCTGTGCCTATAAAGTTTTGTATGCCTTTAGCACCTCACAGGAAGGGAGGTGGGAGCGTCAACAATGGGTCGATTCTAAATAATTGATAGTCCTCTGCACTATTCGACTACACTAGTCGAACTACATTTTGCTGTTTCATCTATAATAATCTACATATGTATTGTTATCGATTGTAGCTTGCAGGCTACAATAGCGCGTTGATAAATTCACAGACCATGGCATGCCAAGACAAACCCCAGAGGCTGTAATAAACTTGCACAATAATGTTTATAATAAACTAGCTGACCTTACAGACGTTGTTCTGTCCAAACAATTCATACAAAAAAGGACTTTCAGTTTTTCTCGAATTTTAAATTTTTCCGAGAAAGTTTTCAAATTTTTCTTTCCATAAAAACCGAATTCGAACTATTACGAATATTTTAATACAAAAATAGCCGCTTACCAACGAACAGTATTTTATTTTTAGTTATTTATATAGATAAATAAATAATAATTGTGTATACAATGCTTGTATGCCAACCTCCTTGTTTAGACATACAGTTATCTAGCTTAAATCTATTTTTCTTTTAAAGTATTTTCGTGCAGTTTCTGGGGTCATGGGTCCAATCCCCAGATAAGGATGATGATGGGTTTCTTCCATTAGGTAATTCTCTAACAGCCCGGAGTATTTTCGGAATGAAGGTGAGGTGGATACAGCTCTACCTAGCCAATCGAAAGACGGAGAACGGCGTGATAATATTTTGTTATATTCAAAAACTTAAAAAAAAAACAAATGACTTTAAAAAAAAACACTAAAAAGTG
This sequence comes from Agrochola lychnidis, assembly GCA_963680765.1. Classification (NCBI taxonomy): domain Eukaryota; kingdom Metazoa; phylum Arthropoda; class Insecta; order Lepidoptera; family Noctuidae; genus Agrochola; species Agrochola lychnidis. Next base: position 8,086,345 of record OY796863.1, on the reverse strand, counting down.
AAAAATAACTTTAGTTTACAGAACCAAAGACACAAGAACCAATTAAGATTTATTCCGTTCTAATACCAACAACTAATGCCATGAATATTTGTTTCAACTCATATTTATTTTCTATTCCGAATGGATACCACTCTTTAAATAATTAAATTTAATGTGCGAACGAATACTAACAACATGAATTTGGTACACTCAGCTCAGTCAAACCTAATCAAATTAAATTCGTTTTCTAATATTTTAATGTGATCGTAATTTGTAGCTATCCAAATTCACTTCATTCCAATATTTTTACTAAGGTAAATGTAGTTTAAGTGAATCATCTTGCAAATTTTTGAAGTGAAAACTTCTTTAGGCGCGTTGGCATTTTTGAGATGGGAAAAACAATTGAACTCGCGACACCGTTACCGTTACCGACACCTCATTAAAAGTATTTCCTGCACAATAAAATTCCCGGAGTGCCACTGTTTTTTTTTACCTGCGAGAAATGGTGAGTTTGCTCTATTGTTCCAAAATTTGAAACAACTAATCAAAGTGTGACTACAATGTCTAATATATTTTATTGTCTTGCTGGCATATACGTAAGTCAATGGAATAAGGTCCGTTTCTATTTTGATGATCTCATAATTATTATTTCTCTTGTGCTTTAACTCAGAAAATGTATCAAATACAAAAACAACTGTTATGAAAAATTCGTGGATCACAGGATCGATCGTTACTAATTATTGTTAAAATAAAATAAATTATTTACACGTCCTTTAGCTGATTACACTAAAAGTAGATTTTCTGTGATATTTTATAATTGTTAGATTATAATTGAATTATTCATATTTGAATGTTTTTGCAAAAAAAAAAAAAATTGCTGATTCATTGCTATGTAGCTGATTTGATTATACAAAAAGTTAATTTTCTGTGATATTTTACAATTGAAACGTCTTAATATAATTACATACAAAGCATTTTTACTGACTGTACCTTATCCTGATCTTTGATCTTGTTTTGGTATTAATTTAAATAATGGTATCCTGCTGCCCTGCTGCGGCTGGAAAATAAATATGAGTTGAAACAAATACCAGTGGTATTAGTTGTTGGTATTAGAACGGAATAAATAGAAATTAAAGTAATTTTTCACATTTCTGTGTTTTTTCTTGGACGTCAGTTTTTTTTTTGGAAAAAGTTTTTTTTATTTTCACTTTTTGTTTGTGGTTGACCAAGGTTTTGAGATGTTTTCCCTTTGAACCCACACCCACACCCATAGCTCGTATCAATAAGCCAGGCCGTGGCCCCTGGCTATACAGGTAACCTTCAGTTGCCTGTATTGCCAGGGAACACGGATCAGTTTTAGTCAGTAAGAGTCTGACACGCCTTCCCGGTCCACCCAGAGCGGGAGAAGTTATTTGATAATTTCTCATCCAAAAAAAAAGGCTATCACACTTACACATATTAGTCCGTTCATATCTTGAAAACTACTGAAGTTTGATGAAATTATTACATTACTTAGCCGTTATTGTCCCACTGCTGGGCAAAGGCCTCCCTATTCTCTTTCCACCTCTCTCTGTCTAGAGCTTCCAAGGACCAATCTTTCTTAAAGGAGTCCAGCTCATCCCGCCATCTCCGTCTGGGCCTGCCGTTGTCGTTTGCCATTAAGTGGGACCCACTGGGCCGTAAGTTTGGCCCATTGATCGTTTGACATGCGGCAGATGTGTCCAGCCCAGATGAAATTATACACCAACAAAATTTTGTATAGGTATTTGTTTGGAAGCCCTAATTATGTGAATATCCTTAATATTATAAATGCGAAAGTAAGTTTATTTGTTACGCCTTCACCCTAAAACGGCTGAATGGATTTGGATGAAATTTGCCACATATATAGATGATGCCCTGGAAAAGAACATAGGATACTTTTTTTTTTCCCACGGGATCGAGACTTATGCGGGTGAAACCGCGGGGCGCAGCTAGTATTCAATAATATTACATACATATGTGTCGAATTAATAAGCTCCTTTTTTTGAAGTCGGTTAAAAAAGTAATTCATTACGAGACAAGTTTATACAAAATCTTTTCAAATGTCTCTTCATTGATAGTAATGAATTTGAATCCATTATATGACATTTTTGGCCAGAATTGTATTTGATTTGACAGCTTTTTATCATTTTGTATACTTAGAACTGAAAAAGATAGGGCCTTTTATAAAGTTTCGAGTTTAACAAACTTCATGTTTTTGTTTAACAGTCCTCTAATGTTGATAAAGTTTTCTTTTTAAATTAATTTAAGTAGGTTCTTTGTCTGTTTTCTGTATTTGGAAATTCGTTTCCAGATACGTTTAGCGTATTTTTTTTTTAAATTATTGTCAAAACGTTTTTGTAATCAGACTTTTGTTGAAAAACATTTCTGATATCATTGTTTTTGCATTTTCAACATGCCATTCCAAAAATGTGACTTAAACACCTCAAAATAAAGTTCAAATTCGAATATCCCAGTAACAATAACATCGTAATTATTATAATCAGCCTACAATGTTCCCACTGCTGGGATACAGGCCTCCTCTCGGTGAGTCGGCCTTCACACGAACCCAGTGCGGGTTGGTGAATGTCACATGTCTTCGCCGTTTTGAGAGCAGTGGTGATGAAATAACTTACACAAAGTAAAGCGCCTGCTTAGGTTTGAACCCACGACCTACAACTCGTAAGTCGGAGCTGTTACCACTGGACCACCATTGCTTAACATCCTAATCCATATCGCATAAATTCAATAGTTGCACATTCAACATAGCCCGCGATACATCATTGGCAAACATCGGTCGGGCACAAAGAGCTGGCTTGTGACGTAATAACAGCCTCTGACGTCAGAGCTTGCGTACATGTGGGTCAATAGAACGGCAGCTCGGCCCGGGAAGCACCCGCCAGCTGAAAATAGGTCACCCAGCTAAAAATACGCACCTCTATTCAACAACCTCTCCACACTGGCCGTATTAAACCTTGAAAGATGTACCCAATACCCGTTCTATCTTAAATGCCCAAATACATCACTGTAATGGCGGCTGAACATAAACTTAGCCAATAAGGATGCTTTATTTCACGGCCTTCTTTAGAACAAAGGCTTCTTTCCCTCGACGTATTTGTAAATAATATTTTTACTGAAGCTGAAACCGAATAGATATGTTACCGCTTTGATATTAATACGTTTTCTAAATTGAATTCGGAAAGGTAATTTTTCCCGAATATGATATTTCGAATTTGGGTAAGCGGTTTTCTGTATCAAATAACATGTGGGTACCACAATACTTTAATGTAATTGATAGGTATATGTACACAGTAATTGTAGGTAGGTAGGACAGTAATTGCTTTTTATATTAAAGTTTATCTTTTGGTAGCTATAATCTATACATGTTAAGGTGAGGCCACATTAATCCGGGCCACATCCCGTGCCCCAATAATCAGGCCTAACATTTTTTTTCTCATTTCCGAGAAAGAAGCAGGGATTGGATTTGGTTAGTAGGTTACGACAAAGTAACGTTTGGTTTGTATATAGGCACTACTGGCGCTTTGAACATAATTAATATCTGTGGAATTTTGAAATTAATTTTTGCTCAAAGCGCCTTGATGTTCCAAATGAAAATGCATTAGGTAGTAGCATGTGGCGAGTTTGATGCGGCCTAACATAATATGCCCCAACCTTTATAAGTCAGTGCTGTTGTTCCCGCTATCATCCGTATATTTAGTCAAAGTCAAAGTCAAATCATTTATTTCAAATAGGCCCATGTATGGCACTTTTGAATTTCAAAAATTACAAAATAATAAAATTGATTCTAGTCGCCCCATCCAAAAGGTAGTTTTCGTATGGAGAAGAATGGGCAAGAAACTCCACCGTTACTCTTTTAAAATGTTTTACAATTGTTTGTATATGTACGTACATTACTTAAATAATTATTATATGTGAAGACGATGCACCTAGAATAAAATTACTATACCACAATAGGTAAAAAGAATTAAAAATGAAGCAACGACAGATAATTTAATATGTGATAGATATTTAAGGGGTATGAGGAACAGGGTGTAAAGTTCACTCATCCACCATAGAAAAGGGAGGATCCTCCGACCAGACGGGTGTTGTGTCTGGCGGGCAACTGCCCATCAGATTGAAGTTGAAATCTTGTATGTATGTCGATCGCTCGGTAAACTCTAACTGCGCGATGCAGGATTTGTGTGACGTCATGTCTTTGATGCGTAGTTCGTATGTGGCGGTGTAACCGCTACAGATACATGGTGCTCACATATTTACAAACATTTTAAATGTAGACGATTTTCCTAAAATTTAGTAATTATTATGTGTGAGGAAGTAATCACAGAATGTAAAATCAATGTCATAAAACAAAAAATAATAAATTTTACAATTAAATTAGCAACCAGTTTGATTTTGTCTTGATTCTAAATTGTCCTATGGAGCAGGACCAGCATGTTTCCAAGCACTCTTATCTTGGATGTCAGCTCATAAGGACTAAAGAAAACGTAATACCACTAAGCAAAGGCACAAAGAACTAAGTAATTTCATGTCCTTATCTAATATGATTATATCTAATTTCGTAACTAGTTCTACTTATGAAGGAGACACAAGATATATCGCAGAGCCTTAAGAGCAAAAAAGCCGTTTATTTTCTGAGTAAAAGAAAATAAATGATCAAGGAAAATGTAAGGAATAAAGGTACTTTGTGAGCCCAAAATATCGCGTTGTGTGGGAACATTAAATACCCAGTAAGCATTAAATGGCTTTAGTGTTCAAGGTCACACTTCTACCTACTCGGGCTGTGTCGAAAAGAGAAATTCTCACTAAATAAGAACCCAATTTATCTTCTTTTCTCTTGTTGGGCGGAGCTAGACGATAGCAGCTTGTATTTTGGTTTGATAAGCAGGAATGGAAGGTATGTACTTAGTGAGGCTGCTACCCAGGGTTTGCCGTACAATGTTTTTTAATCTTGGTGGAGGAATCTCTAGTGCACGCACTTTATGAAGCATATTCCTGCACGAGTAGAGCTTGTGGCTAAGTACTAACAGCCGCACGGGTTGATCCATAAGGTTAAGCTACGCTTGCCGGGGTTGGTCCATGGATGGGTGACCACTTCTACATACCGAGACTCCTCCGTGCCTCGAAAAGCACGTTAAGCCGTTGGTCCCGGCTGTCATTTGTGGATCTTTGACAGTCGTTATGGGTCGTCAGAAGCCCGAAAGTCTGACAACCAGTCTTACCAAGATGTATCGTATTACCTAGTTACTGGGTTATGGAGGTCAGATAGGCAGTCACTCCATGTAAAATACTGGAATTCAGTTGCATCCGGTTAGACTGGAAGCCGACCCCAATATAATTATGTAGTTGGGAAAAGGCTAGGCAGATTGATTCCTGCACGAGTAGACTATAGGTACTACCGCTATTCATCACACAATTAGCTACTAATACTGGGGCTATATTGTCGCTTTATCGTGAAATAAACTTCGTGCACTCTTTCTCGCACACTTGACGTCTCGCTGAGCAAAAGAGAGCGCGCGAAGTATTATCTATAGTTTGCGATAGCGCCACAATGTAGCCTCAGCATTAGACTTATTGTTGTTTCACAAGTTTATGCACACTCGTTCCGAAGCACACTTCAGTAGGTCAATTCCCGTAATTAAAACGTTAAAAAATTCAAATCTAGAGTGCGCACCACGAAAAAAATCCGGTGGAAAGTTGTGAAACGATTTTTTTTTTAATGCAATGTCACACTAGCGCCGCTACAACGTCGGACTTCATTGGTGGCGCGAACTCTGCGCGCAATCTCATTTCAGCGATAATCAATGTCAGAAAACTTGTCAAACATGTAAGTAAAATATAGGTCGTTTTGACAGATTGAGAGGTTAATCAAAAAAAAAAAAAATGGGAATTGCCCCAAGATTTACCTAGTACTTAGTTGAAAGATGCATTTTGCTGATCACAGACCTCCAAATATCCGATTCCCGGCCATCGTAGGCGTGGGCTTACGGACGGTGAGCAATAGGTGGCTCGCTGTCCGATAAGGACCAGGCCCGCCCGGGTCGACGGCGCGTGGAGTCAGCAGAACTGACGGGGTCCGCTAGGACCGATGCCTGCCAGAGTCGCGGGAAAGTGCAAAAGGGATACCCTGGCCCATGGTAACATACAGGCAACTGAAGAAACACGGGAGGGTTTTAGTCGGTAAGAGTCTGACACGCCCTCCTACTCAGCCCAGAGCGGGAGAAGTTATCTGATAACTTCCCACACAAGAAAAAAAAGGCCTCCGAATAGAGAAAACAAAGAAAAATCAAACAAACGGATTAGTGCTCGTAGGTAACTGATAGAAAACCACTCACAACCCGTCGAAATTGGTTCATATTTCCTATAAAGTTCGCTAGAGAAATTCCTTTGTTTACTAGAACTTTCAAACAAAGGCTAAAAATTCAGCTACCATCGCCCTATACACAAGAGGCAGTAACTAGTGACTCTGTCAATAGTCTCTGTCTCTGTCTATTACTGCTATGATTAAACACATACCGACAGACCTACATATAAATATGCATGTGTGTTTGTATAGACTATACGGACGTGATTCGCATGACCTAGGAATCCCGGCGTGACCTAATTCTGATAGCTGACCTTAGTGCTCTGTTTTTTCTGTGGATAATGCAGTTAAAGTGAAAAAGTATGATGGTTTCTGGCGTGATTCAATTACTACGTTGAGTCGATTTTTTATTTAAAACAAGGTTAGTTTTCTGCAGATTTTATCAACATTTCGAAGCATACATATACTGACTCCCTTTTGTTATGTAAGCAACCAATCATAGAAAACCTATTACCTGCCTGAAGTGTGTTGCTAAATAAAGGGTTCTAAAAGTTTTTCCTATCATGCGTTGTATATATTCAATTATTACCTAAAAGTTATCACCAATGATCGGAATAGGCTGACTATATTTGCCTAAACTTCGGAGAACAAAGACAGAAAGTGGAGACTTCCTTATGACTATATTCTTTTTCCCGGGATTCGGGAAAAATCTTCAGTAAGTTGAAAATAAGCTTTATTTAAGATGTGTAAAGGCTGTTTTTAACGAAACTTGTAATTATTAAATTTTCGGGATTTTCACGTAAAATCCCAGTAGTCTTAAGAAAGTCTCCATTTTCTGTCTCTGTTCTCCGAAGTTTAAGCAAATATTGTCAGCCTATTCCGATCACTGGTTATCACAGATGCAAAGAGTAAGTAAGTGAAATAAAATATTTAACACAACTAAGTTTGATTTCATCTTCTATATCTATATGTCGCAGTAAGATGGTGGAAGTCGCGATATAGTTATATCCCTAGGGATATAGTTATATAACGTAATATAGTCATATGAAAGTGGTTCATAACTTTCTTACTAGGAATATAACTATGATACGAGCACGATCTAGTAATATAACTATTAGGGCACTCAGACCAAATAGGTTAGGTTAGAACTGTGACCAGCTATGCTTCATCGAAATTGGTCACAATAACAAAATTAGGGCACTCCGACAGTTATGAACCGGTATCATATAACTATATTACGGTATATAGCTATATCCCTAGGGATATAACTATATTCACGGCTTTAACCATCTTACTGTGACATAATACATTATTATAAATTTAAGTCGCTTTTTGCGTCCGTCTGTGTGTTCTTCTAAACTACGAAACTAATTTTAATTCAGTTTCCACCATCATTTAGATAATGTGTTTCTAAAGGTTTATGTGTATAATCTATACATATAATAAAATCGTAGCGAAGTCAAAACTGTACATTGAATATTTTTGAAAAAAAGTAATTGCTACGAGGTCTAGGATCGATTCTAATGCCGAAAATATATTTTTTAGAATTTTTGTCTGTCTGTTTGTCTGTATGTATGTTCCAGCATGGCGCAAATTCTACTGGACAGATTCTGTTAAAATTTTGCATAGATATTCCCTGTGTGTCTGGTCAAGTTATACGACTACACACTGTGGGTGGACGCGTCCAGGGCTTGGCATAAACTGGCACTCCTGTGCGGTGTCACTTCGTGGTTTTAATTTCTTTTTTTTTGTTTTTATTTTAATTTCTTCATGTGGCTTTGTTTTTGTTTATACTAACAATAGCTTTATAAGGTTTTTTTTTGTATTACTAACAGTATATGGACTACGTCTGAAATAAATGTTTTGAATTGAATTGAATAGGGTATAAATTATCACGCTATTTGCTATGGGGGATGAGCAATATTACATTATGTTGTATTTTTATGACACAAACGCATGACGCAAATTCTACCGGATAGATTCTGTTCAAATTTTGCATAGGTGTTCCCTATAAGTCTGGTCAAACTGTAGAGTATAAACTATTACGCTATTTACTATGGGGGACGAGCAATATTATCTTATGTTAGTATTTTTCGGAAAAAAACGCGCCAAAATTTTAGGGTATTGTGATGGTTATCGATTTAACTTTTAGGATGATTATCATCACGCTATACCTTTATGGAACTGAGCAGTCAATCATGAAATACATAGGAACGGCTATTTAAAATAAGTTTCAACTAAGCAATTGACTCAGCGATTGGACGATTGCTTTGCAAACATGGGGTTGTAAGTTCGATTCCCAACTACGGTTTTTATTTTTCTTTTTTTCACATTTCGTTACAAGATTTTTTATTTTTTTTATTTTGTCTCTATAATATACATATATTAGAATAAAATCGTAGCGAAGTTAAATTTTTTGAAAGAAAGTTATTGCTACGAGGTCTGGGATCAATTCTTATGCGGAAAATATAGTTTTTAAAATGTTTGTCTGTTCCAATTGTAGGGTATAGTCTATCACGCTATTTACTATGGGGGATGAGCAATATTACATTATTTTCTTATTTTTCTCTGCAAATTGTAAAAGGTCGCGCCAACAGGTTGGGATATTGTAGATAGTTACCGATTTAACTTTTTACATAATTACCATCAAGCTATACATTTATGGAACTATGCAGTCAATCATGAGCGGAACGGCTATTTTAGCTAACTTTCAACAAAGCGAATAAGTAAGCGGTTGGACGAATGATTTGAAGTCCTGCACGCGTAGCATGACCACCGTAGAAACGAGTTTTGTCGACGGAAGAGTAGACAAAATGACTGATAAACAATCACAATCTCTAATTTTGTCTATTCTTCCTTCGACAAAACTGTTTGACGAATTTGTTTTATCGAATTTGTTTTTATCGACTTTGTTTTTATCGACTTTGTTTTCATCGAATTTGTTTTTAAAGTCGATAAAAACATAGTCGATAAAAAAAAATGTTTTTATCGACTTTGTTTTTATCGACTTTGTTTTTATCGACTTTGTTTTTATCGAATTTGTTTTTATCGACTTTGTTTTTATCGAATTTGTTTTTATCGACTTTGTTTTTATCGACTTTGTTTTTATCGAATTTGTTTTTATCGACTTTGTTTTTATCGAATTTGTTTTTATCGAATTTGTTTTTATCGAATTCGTTTTTATCGAATTTGTTTTTATCGACTTTGTTTTTAATGTCGATAAAAACAAAGTCGATAACAAAAAATTGTTTTTATCGACTTTGTTTTTACCGACTTTTTTTTTTATCGACTTTGTTTTTATCGACTTTGTTTTTATCAAATTTGTTTTTATCGAATTTTTTATTATCGAATTTGTTTTTATCGACTTTGTTTTTATCGACTTTGTTTTTATCGACTTTGTTTTTATCGAATTTGTTTTTAAAGTCGATAAAAATATAGTCGATAAAAAAAATGTTTTTATCGACTTTGTTTTTATCGACTTTGTTTTTATCGACTTTGTTTTTATCGAATTTATTTTTATCGAATTTGTTTTTATCGACTTTGTTTTTATCGACTTTGTTTTTATCGACTTTGTTTTTATCGACTTTGTTTTTATCGAATTTGTTTTTATCGACTTTGTTTTTATCGAATTTGTTTTTATCGACTTTGTTTTTATCGACTTTGTTTTTATCGAATTTGTTTTTATCGAATTTGTTTTTATCGAATTCGTTTTTATCGAATTTGTTTTTATCGACTTTGTTTTTATCGACTTTGTTTTTATCGAATTTGTTTTTAAAGTCGATAAAAACATAGTCGATAAAAAAAATGTTTTTATCGACTTTGTTTTTACCGACTTGGTTTTTATCGACTTTGTTTTTATCGACTTTGTTTTTATCGAATTTGTTTTTATCGAATTTTTTATTATCGAATTTGTTTTTATCGACTTTGTTTTTATCGACTTTATTTTTATCGAATTTGTTTTTAAAGTCGATAAAAACATAGTCGATAAAAAAAATGTTTTTATCGACTTTGTTTTTATCGACTTTGTTTTTATCGACTTTACAATTATCGAATTTATTTTTATCGAATTTGTTTTTATCGACTTTGTTTTTATCGAATTTGTTTTTATCGACTTTGTTTTTATCGAATTTGTTTTTAAAGTCGATAAAAACATAGTCGATAAAAAAAAATGTTTTTATCGACTTTGTTTTTATCGACTTTGTTTTTATCGACTTTGTTTTTATCGAATTTGTTTTTATCGACTTTGTTTTTATCGAATTTGTTTTTATCGACTTTGTTTTTATCGACTTTGTTTTTATCGAATTTGTTTTTATCGAATTTGTTTTTATCGAATTCGTTTTTATCGAATTTGTTTTTATCGACTTTGTTTTTATCGACTTTGTTTTTATCGAATTTGTTTTTAAAGTCGATAAAAACATAGTCGATAAAAAAAATGTTTTTATCGACTTTGTTTTTATCGAATTCGTTTTTATCGACTTTGTTTTTACCGACTTTGTTTTTATCGACTTTGTTTTCATCGACTTTGTTTTTATCGACTTTGTTTTTAATGTCGATAAAAACAAAGTCGATAAAAACATTTTTTTTATCGACTATGTTTTTATCGACTTTAAAAACAAATTCGATAAAAACAAAGTCGATAAAAACAAAGTCGATAAAAACAAATTCGATAAAAACGAATTCGATAAAAACAAATTCGATAAAAACAAATTCGATAAAAACAAAGTCGATAAAAACAAAGTCGATAAAAACAAATTCGATAAAAACAAAGTCGATAAAAACAAATTCGATAAAAACAAAGTCGATAAAAACAAAGTCGATAAAAACAAAGTCGATAAAAACATTTTTTTTTATCGACTATGTTTTTATCGACTTTAAAAACAAATTCGATAAAAACAAAGTCGATAAAAACAAATTCGATAAAAACAAAGTCGATAAAAACAAATTCGATAAAAATAAATTCGATAATTGTAAAGTCGATAAAAACAAAGTCGATAAAAACAAAGTCGATAAAAACATTTTTTTTATCGACTATGTTTTTATCGACTTTAAAAACAAATTCGATAAAAATAAAGTCGATAAAAACAAAGTCGATAAAAACAAATTCGATAATAAAAAATTCGATAAAAACAAATTCGATAAAAACAAAGTCGATAAAAACAAAGTCGATAAAAACCAAGTCGATAAAAAAAAATTGTTTTTATCGACTTTGTTTTTATCGAATTTGTTTTTATCGAATTTGTTTTTATCGAATTTGTTTTTATCGACTTTGTTTTTATCGACTTTGTTTTTATCGAATTTGTTTTTATCGAATTTGTTTTCATCGACTTTGTTTTTAAAGTCGATCGACCGAGTCGATCGAGTCGGTCTTCGTTGAAAGGTTGAGAGTTCATAAACTGCGCTTGACCATCATCATACGAGCTCGGTTTGGCGTGAATTCAAATGCTCAAAAATTCTCCGATATTCTTCTAAAAGTTGGTGAAGGCACTCTACCAGAGACTCTTGGTAGAGTAGATCTCACTTTAGAAGATCTTATTCGTTCTGATATACGAGGACATCAGTCAAATACCATACCAAGAGAATTCTTGGGTGTGTTTCCATTTTAACTCCGAAAATGATCAAGTTGCAGTGATCAACCACAGTATTCTCTCACAAATTGAAGGGAGTGAAGTGATATATACCTCCATTAATGCCACATATTACCCCGTAGAATTTCTCAATTCGCAAATGGCAAGTATCTTTTCCGGTTGTATATCTGTGTAACGGAAACCGGCTCAAAGTCATGTCTTTACAGAGATACGTCATCGAGACGGAAATTCTAACAGGTTGTGGCGATGGCGAAACAGTGTTTATAGCGCGTATACCACTAATTCCCCACCATTACCAGTTTAAGCGCGTCCAGTTCCCTGTGAGCGTATGCTTTGCTATAAACAAGTCACAGGGGCTGACATCGAAGGCTGAAGACTGCGGGTGTCGACCTCAGGACAAGCTGCTTCTCACACGGACAACTGTTACGTCGCTTGCTTCCGAGTCACTATTCCTGACTCTCTGTATATTTTGGCTACTGAGAATAAAACTACAAACGTAGTATACAGGGAAGTTTTATAAAAATGTGGCTATTATTGAAGTACATTGTGATGTCTTACGACTTCCACGCGAACGAAGTCGCGGGCAGAAGCTAGTACATTAATATTAAACTAACATATAATAAATCTCGATGTTCAGTCAAGTCGTAAAAACCATGCCAAGCTGGGGTGAGTCGACACAATAAAGATGCTTTACAAATATGTTCTTAATGTCCCTCGGCAAACCTCTTGTTTCGTCAGTCGTCGGATTTCTATCAGTTGCCCTTTGCACTTGCTGCAGGCCGGACGCTCTCAATCGACTTGGAAGTATATAGAGTTGTTAATAAAATAATAAAACAACAATAAAGTACTTGGTTCTGAATTCAAATTATTATACATGTCGGATCCGGTCATTAGTACGGACACGAAACGAATCGCAAGCGCGCCACTGGTGACATCAAGTGAGCTACCCACACCAAATGGCGCGCTTCGACAGAGTCGTGATGTTTTAAGGCCACGGCGAGGGGGAGATTCAGCCTCTGATCGCATCGAAGTGAAGACGTCACGGAACTGTTCTCGATTCGTGGTGCTCAGTATGTGTATAATTTAGCTAGTGTGATTAATTTGAGAGTAAATTATAATGTGATCTGAACTGCAAACTGTTTTTCTATTGCGCATTAACTAACACTACCCACACTACGCCCACAGTAGTTAAAATATGCCTGAAAATAACAAGAGTCACATACCCGTCTCCGACATACAAGATAAATCTAATAATTGTTGGACATGGAAATTAGCATTCGTCTGTTTTCGGAAATGCGATGATTCCCGAGGGACGTTAAGAAAATCGAAATACTTTACATTATCTCTCAGCTGGCTAGTACCTATACATCTTAGCACTTAAGACAGTTATGTTTATTATTATACTCTGTAACGTACATAATGTTCTCCAGCCACCGTCCTGCGAAGCAACATTGTAATTAAGGACACAGTTTCCCAATAAACGTTGGTTTTCCCTTATCTTGTTGTTCACAAAGGTCGAACATTGTCACTGGAACTTACCAGAGGACTTTGTCTCTAGGTAGGTCAATTCCTTTGTGTGCTCCCGGCGCTTGCCCTAACAATTGGTCAAGTTTTGAATACGATAAGTAAGGACTAAGGAGTGATCATATTTTTGTTAGTATTGTATTGGCTTAGAAAGAATGAAAAAAAGAAATACATGTAAAAAAAGTGTGGCACTCGGGGACTGCCGCGGTAAAGCTATTGCATAGTATTTGTAACCTCCATACTTCCTATTTGTCAACGCTACACTTGGGATGATGACGTGATGACATAAAACAAAAATTACGTTCCCATGACAACATCACGTTGTCATGAACCGTCATTACATGGTAGGCGGAGTGGGGGGTGTTAGGATTTATTTTCGTTACGTTACGGAATTTCTTGATTCGATCGCCGCGCTCAAAGCCCGTGATAAAAGCTATGCAATAGCTTAAAAATCCTGTCCAATTCGTGAGGGTGTTGTTAGGTATCGTACTGAGAATCTATTTATGTGGTTATTTTCAGCAAAAAAATAAAAAAAAAAATGTCTCAATTTTTTAAATGAGGAATTTTACGTTGTTAATAATACATGGAGCGCGGGCGGCCGTCGTTTATCGAGTGTCTACAATTCATAACTTATAACCCCAGTTGAAAATTTGGTATTTTTTTATTAATTTGGGGTAAATGTGATAGCAAAAAACTTTTTACAAAAAAAAAACAACCGACCTCCAAAAAAAACACTACAAAGTGAAAAATAACTTTAATTTCGGAAGTCGGTGTCTTGGGTTTTGTATTTTCGTTTTTTGCCACCGACTTCCGAAATTAAAGTTATTTTTCACTTTGTAGTGTTTTTTTTGGAGTCGGTTGTTTTTCTTTACATAAAAAGTTTTTATTTTTCACTTTTTAGTTGTGGTACCTACCCCACACACATTCGAATACCACTACCTGCTACCAGTGACAGAAACTTATCATATCATCTACATACTAAGTGGGAAAAAAATACGTATTTTGTAGCTAACTCAAAAACTATCCAAGTGAAGTTAATAAAATTTATATGGGACCAATTCGAGAGCACACCCTTTCAAACAAAAAAAGAATTTTCAAAATCGGGCCACAATTGACAGAGAAATCGGTGGACATACATAAAAAAAAAAAACAAACATACGCGACGAACATATAACCTCCTCCTTTTTGGAAGTCGGTTAAAAATGTGATTTTTAGGGTTCCGTAGTAAACAAGGAACCCTTATAGTTTCGTCATGTCCATCTGTCTGTCTGTCCGCGGTCTAGCTCCGAGACCCTTAGTACTAGAAAGCTGTAATTTGGCATAGGTATACATATTAATTACGCCAACAAAGTGGTAAAACAAAATTATGAAAAACATTTTTTTAGGGTACCTCTCATACGTGTAAAGTGGTGATGTTTATTTTTTATTTTTTTACCCCATGGTGAGGGATATCATTGGAAAGGTCCTTTAAAAATATTGCGAGTTTGTGAAAACCATTTTTGGATTCAGGGATTCGTTTGTGAAATATTAAGCTTTAAAGTGCAAATGGTTAGTTTTGGGTATGTGAAAAAAATCACAACAGTAGTATATATAACGAAATTAAAAGGAAAACTATCATAGCTAAGTAGGCTCTACAGGTTAACGAGTAATAATTGACCAACTTAACTTTGCAGTTGCAAAAACATGTTTTCCCATACATTCCGTATGGGAGAACATATTTTTCAACCACAAAGTTAAGTTTGTTTTTGGGATAAATTCATCCCAACTACGGAACCCTTCATTGTGCGTGGTCCGACACGCACTTGGCCGATTTTAAATAGTAATAACTTTTTTATTTTCAATAATAATTAGAACCCCCTAGGACATATACTGACCTTATTGGTGATGTTCTTCAGAAAGGCCAGGTGCGTAGTAATCGCAACCGGCGTGCGTGTATGACCAGATGTATAAACGTAAACGAGGCAAAAGAACTATGTAAAGATCGTAGCAGGTGGCGTTCTGTAGTTTCTGCCTACCCCCATGGGAAGAAGGCGTCAGTTTATGCTTGTATGTGTGTGTAATAATTAGAATTTTTATTACTTTTAGGTAATGTTATTGCAGTGCCTTTTAGATCGAACAGGTTTTTTTTTACATATTGTATTATAATATCGTTTATTATTGTTATTGTTTAATATACATCGATAAGGGTGGGTAGAACCAGGCTGCCAATGACGCAAAGAAAGAACACAAAAAAAAAACAAGTTGGGGAAAATATGCGTCACATCCACGTAAAACGGCCATCGTTCTGCATAATGGTGTGTTGTGCTTGATTTTCTAAATTAATAGAAGTTTAAAGAATTTATATTGTAATGGTACCAAAAGTAGTGGCAGTACTGTATGAAGGCTTCTAACATTTACACGTTTTTTATGAATTCCTGTTAATCAATCTGCCTAGCCTTTTCCCAACTATGTTGTGGTCGGCTTCCAGTCTAACCGGATGCAGCTGAATACCAGTATTTTAACATGGAGCGACTGCCTATCTGACCTCCACAACCCAGTAACTGGGTAATACGATACCCCTTGGTAAGACTGGTTGTCAGACTTTCGGGCTTCTGACGACCCGTAACGACTGTCAAAGATCCACGAATGACAGCCAGGACCAACGGTTTAACGTGCTTTCCGAGGCACGGAGGAGTCTCGATATGTAAAGATGGTCACCCATCCACGGACCAACCCCGGCAAGCGTAGCTTAACCTGGTGGATCGCCCCGTGCGGCTGTTATTACTTAGCCACGAGCTCCTGTAATTATATAAGAATTCCTGTAAATATTGATTGTTAAATGTAAGGAAACAGATGCCATACCACATTTTTGTACGGACGGTAATAATAAAGTATTGCTGGAACTGTAATTTATCACATCGTACAGTTCTGCTGGTTTACCCGTTATTATTACAGAACATGCAGAAAATTTAGATGAAAAATTATATAAATGACTAGCTGACCCTGCAAACGTTGTTTTGCCATATAAATGTTTGGGGTGGACCATCTTTACTTACCTACCCTACCTACCCACCCTACCCACCCTACCTACCCTACCCACCCTACCCACCCTACCTACCCTACCCACCCTACCTACCCTACCTACCCTACCTATCCTATCTTTCAAGTTAGATCAAACTGCACACGGTGTGCAAATTTCATTAAAATCGGTTAAGTAGTTTAGGAGTCCATCGCGAATAAACAACGTGACACGTAATTTATATATATTATATATATATATTAAGAAATATTAAAGAGTGTACCAAACTGTAGAGTGTAGACAATCATGATTTTAAATGCTAAAAGGACCAAAAAACCAAAGAAATTATGCCTAGAAAATAAATTAAAATTAATAAAAGAAACAACTCTGATATCTAACGCATGAATAACTTTGTTTATCACGAAGCAAATAAGCTGAACTTAGCTCTGTTAACAACAGTTACATTTAAGTGAGTTAAGCATTTACTTAATTATCCAGTGCACAATTCGCTCAAGTAATTACTAAGTTAAGTCAGCGGGTTCAAAGCAATACAATTATCTTCAAACACCTGAACATGAGTGATGGAGGATATCTGTTAGTAAATATGAGATGGCGCGCAGAGATGCGATTTTATTCTCGTGCGAAGTTTTTAGAATGTAATTTCTTAAGTGAAAATTTCTTTAGGCGCGTTGGGCATTTTTGAGATGGGACTAAACCATTGATTTCGCGACACCATGACGACACCTCATTTTTGTAAACGCGATTGTGCTTTTTATTTATATTACGTTACGGATCAATGTTCTATGCACGTATTTTTACTTTAAAGGTTTTGTAAACGCGATTGTGCTCTTTATTTATATAACGTTATGAATCAATGTTCTATGCTAGAAGGTTTTGGAAGTATTTTTATTTTTTACAAGGCCATCTTTAGACCATTCAAAAGACATCAACGCGTTGATTACCGCCGTGCCGATTTTCAAGTTCTCACTTCTGTTGACACTCTCGGAGTGGCACTTTTTTATTTGTTGCGTCACGGTGTTGTGTCGCGCCAGTCTGCATGAGGCTTACAGCCGTATGTGTGCGCTTAATTTAGTTACAATTAATTTCTGTGTATTCTACTTGATGTCTTTGAAGTTTTTATTTAATATCAGTCAAAAGAAAAGTTAATGAAGCCTTTATTAATGATGTGTGTTTGGCATTTTCATCAAAATAAAAATATGAAAAACGAAAGTTCTTTTTTTTTGTATATTCGATATCAAAAAAGCACATTCGGTTTTCGCAATTTTATATGCGGTCTCTCTTTGTTCGGTTTACAAAGTAATAAATGATTCGTAAAAGTAACGCAGGTTTTATAAAAATAAAACTCTATTTACCCTGACCAGTCTACGGTAAATAGAGCAGTAACATTAAACCCTCGGTTTTATAACATTTCCGCCTTGATTTTTTAGGGTTCCGTACTTGAAGGGTGCCAAACGGAACCCTATTATAAAGCTTCTGCTATCTCTCTGCCCGTCCGTCTGTTAGTGGGCTGTAATGTGCCCATGAACCGTCATAAACCAGTTGAAATTTCCCCAGATTGTGTATTTTTCTATTGCCGCTATAACAACAAATTAAATAAAGTTAAAAATGACAGGAGGTCCCCATACAAGAAATGTAAAAAGCGGAAAAACAAGTAGTATTAAATATTGTACGGTGGTACGGAACCTTTCGTCTGCGTGTCCGATTCGCACCTGGCCGGTTTTTTTTCAACAAGTTACGTACGAGTGCGCCAATTTATTTTAGGGCAGTTTTGCTCCAAATACTACGTTGAGTTATTTTATAACTTAACTTTTTCTATTATTTCGGTATTAAATCTGGTCAACATAAGTTAGTCAGGCACAGCACTCGCCCATAAACCTTGAAACAAAGCACACATTCGTGAATCATAGTACACACGACTACACATCAAGCTATACATTTCCAGTATGAGCTGACCTCGCATTGTACGGAAATCTTATACAATGCGAGATCACCATAAACTGGAAATGTATAGCTTGATGTATAGCCGTGTATACCAAAAAGTTCAACTGTAGGTATCTCAACAATTATTTAACCACTTAACTTTATTTCGGTTTAAAGAAATTTATTTCTTAAAAAAAACGTATGTAGTTGTAAATATGAGAAACTAAACAAAATGTCTTAAGTCATCATCTGCCTAGCCTTTTCCCAACTATGTTGGGGTCGGCTTCCAGTCTAACCGGATGCAGCTGAATACCAGTATTTTACATGGAGCGACTGCCTATCTGACCTCTACAACCTAGTGACTAGGTAACACGATACCCCTTGGTAAGACTGGTCCCCTTGGTAAAATGTCTTAAGTGATAAACATAATTATTGTCGTTCGATCTATCGAGTACATACAGTGAGTAATGATTATTTTATTATTGTTGGAGCCAAATACAACCTTAACCTATTCTTAAAAATGTTCACTGATGAAGAATCCCTTATTTCTTTCGGTAACTTATTATAAAGCTGCGCTCCTTCAAACTGAATAGTTGTTCTTCCGTACAAAGTTCTAACTGAAGGCAATTCTATACTTTCCCTATTCCCGGTGTAGTAGTGGTGAGTTTTGTGTTTGAAGGTGATTTGTGAGTGTATTTTGTTTGTTAAAATTTTCTTTATTAGTATGCATGTATGGTAAGTATATAATTTTTTAAGGTTAAATAGTTTGGTCTCAGCGTAAATTTCTCTCGTAGGGTGTTAAGTAATTGTAATTAAAAAGTACTTTCATTGCTTTCCTTTATAAAGACGTTTAGATAGATAAAACATTTATTCAGTGCACACGAAAGACACACATAAGCACAATAAAATGATAACAAATTACTTGAATATATATAAAAACAAGATACCAATAAACAAAAAAGAAAAGACACGTATAGAAATGGAGTGACATTATGACATACTTCAAATCAGATATATAAGGTGCGGTGTGCGTGTCAAGGTTGTACCAAATGGGAGTCCAACTCAGCATGTGTCAGGCAAATATACCTGACGCAGATATTCCCTGACGCAGATATTCTGCTGGATCCCTACGATCGTTTAAACATCAAAAATTTTGCGATAAACAGTTGCTAATCATTACTTAACTTTACAATTACCTACTTCTCTTCATATACATGGAATAATCTGATAATAACAGATGGTTAAAGCAAATTTCATGCACATTAAGCACCATCAAACAGCGTCAGTTAGCGTCAGCCATTGAGCAACACATAGCTACAGAGTGATGCATTTACATTCGAACCATAAATCATATGTTATTACTTCGCTTGCTCCTGCGAACTGTTTCGCTTGCGTTTCCTTTGGGATTTAGATGTATCGCTTGGTTATTGCTGAGGTGTGTTTTGAGATGCTATGTAGCAAAATATTGAAACACAAACCGTGCACCTGATGAGATTTTACAACACACACACACCCTCACACACACAAACTCACATCATATTCATCACCAACCACCAAATCACACTAACATACAGATCTGCACTTACCAACGTCTTATTATTTTATTTTGTTTTTTTTTTCTTTCTTTTCACTAGTAGTTCGTTTCTTTCTTATCTTTGACAATTCTCTAAATCTAAATCAACTTGTATGCTCACAATAATCGCTCGACCTTATTGTATCTACGCGAAGACACTGCCGGTCAACATACAGGATTTTCCTAGTTTGGGGGCAGGGTACATTTCTTCTTGGACTTTCGACCTCACTTTTGTATAATTATACTTAAGTTTGCTTACCTTTCTGTATACCTATCTATTGTCAAAGTTTATGTTTTTAAAAGAATTTAATTATTTATTATTTTCAATTGTCAAAAATGATGAAATTCCATTAAAACTTTAATCTCCTATAAAAACCCTTTAGGGGATTAATTTAAAAAGAGCGAGCCTACCAGTGGTCGCATATGCATATCGACGGTGTAGTATCAATATCTAACTACAAAACCATGATTTTACAGGAAGCGAATAAACGTTTAATTTCTATAGTTTTTACGATTTGGATCAAAAAGTAAATATTATTTTTAAAAAATACGTGGAAACGCTTGAGATGATGATAATGATTTCAATAAAATATTTCAGGTTGGGGATAAACGTATAAAGAAGATAAGCAATAAAGTGAATACCGGCAAAATGTTAGTTATAAGATATTGATACTTCAATCGATATGTAACATCTGACATCTTTGACGTATTTATGATTCGTGCCCGGCGTCGCCCGGGTGTATTTTCGACCGGTGGATTTTCCAAAATTTTCTTTTATGCAAACCTGGTCTAGACAATTACGAATAAAAAAAAAACTGACAAATCGGTCGAGCCATTCTCTAGTGATGATCTTTAATACATGCAGCAATAGATTTTTATTTATAGATAGCATTTTTTTGTTATGTACTCATTTTGAGTACATAACAAAAAATACGGTATTTTCGTTGACGAAAATACCGTCTTGTATGACTCTCACTTTTTTTGCAACCTCCAATTTTAATGAAACAAAGCGTACATTCAGCTCCAAATTAATCTCTGTCTACCTGTGAAAACTACTTACCCACGTAAAAATCCGTTCAGTAGTTCCGGAGATGTGATATCAGCCAACTCAAATACACACCTGATCAAATAGCGCGCGCTTCCCCGGCTTCCTGTTACACACTTCCGTCCCTTTTGACGAAATCATTCCCATAAATTTTATGAAAGATGTTACATACTAAAAAAATTAAATCTTCCTTAATTCGTTCGTTATACAAGAAAGTCTTGTATAAAAATTTCATGCTTCTAGAGATCCAGCGGTTTATGTAGGTGGTCCGTTGTCTGTCCGCGAATAAAGGAAGTTAAGCTGTTTTATTGAGTAAAGATAGAATGTTTCCTTACTTATATTTTGTCTGTTGTTTTGTTTCTTGGCTTTGCCATAATCGGCAACAGTCTTCTTACTGTTGTTGCCAACAGGTTGGACGGGCCTTTCATGCAGCACTGGCAGGCCTTGCACATGCACCCATATATCGGGCTTAGGGCAGGTAAAAATGCAAAATATGATTTCACATAATTTTCATTTTTAGTTTTAAAAGTATTTTGACATTTTTATAAAAAAATTCTCCTTGAAAATTTTATATTTAAATTTTTTTTTTTTTTATATTTAACATTTTATTTTTTTTTAATTTTTTTATATTTAACATTTTATTTTATTTTTCCATTCTGACATTTTTATAATTTTTTGACAATTTTATTTAAGTTATTTTGGTTTTTAATGAACATTTAAAGGTTATTGTATTTTGGGTTTTTATCTGTGAGTTTATAATTTATAATTTAAATGTAAGTGTGATAGATATGGACTAGAATTATGTCTGAAATAAATAAATAAATAATTACTACTTCTGTTTACATTATAGGCCAGACTAGCTATTACCCGCGACTTCGTCTGCGTGTATTTTGTATTTCTTTTTTTTTACAAATATCAAGGATGAAAACTGCCTTATGTTCTTCTACAGGTCTCAGGCTGTCTATCTGTCAAATTTCATAGCGATCGGTTCAGTGGTTATGCGTGAACAGTTAACAGACAGACAGAGAGAGGTAGTCTTGCATTTATAATATTATGGAAGTATGGATTCTATAAGAAAAAACGTGGAATACAGTTTGGGACTTGTTCGGGATTCGTTGATTAATGTTACCGCTGATAATCTTGGTTTACCATAACTGAAGGCCAAGGGTGAGTTTATAGAGAAGGGAGTAACCAGCATGCGGTGGACGAACTTAGATACTGTCAGTTAGAAGCCTATTCTAATAAACATCAGCATGTATACAGGCAGAAAATACGAATCAAAAATGCCTAACACTAAAGTGAATTTTCATGTAATGTCATATTCGGCTCTATTGATCTACCACAGCGACCAAACATTACATAAGAGCGTTTGGTAAGCCTAATGACTTTTTTCGCAGGCTACCCACTGATTTTAGTACGCCTAACGTCACTAAGTACTTAAAAGCGTCATTATGTCCAGTCTCCTCGGATGTTGAATTAAGTAATTTAGGTGTATGTAGGATAGATACGTATACTCTGTTCGGAATTTAATTTCCAAACATGTAAACAAATATGAAATTTAGGAAAAACTACTTACTTTCACTCAAACTCAAAGCATTTATTTCAAATAAACCAACTACAGGTACTTTTGAATTGTAAAGGGGTCGGTCAGTCAGAAATATGAAGCTAGTTTGCCCATTCCAAAGCGTAGTAGGTACCTATGGAGAAGAACGGGCAAGAAACTCCACGGACACTCTTTTAAATCAAAATATTGGTTACATCATTCATGTTGAAATTATACATGTGAGAACAGTGTAGAAAGACATGCATGTTAAAAGCGTCCGTAATAAAAATATAAAAACAATATAAAAATTAAAATAAATTTAATAAACCGTGGCAGCTAAGAGATGACCAGTCCCTACTGATGGCGCCCGCTCACGAACATAACGCATGGATCACTTTAATTCCTATAAATAAAGTTCGCGCTGCAACTTTATACATTTTTATGACTATTTCAATAGTAGTAGTCAATCTGAAATCGAACTTAACTTTTACTATTTTAAAGTTCAAATTCGTTTAAGTAGCAATAACATCAATTGGAAACAAGGATTTGAACAGACTTTGGTTCTAGTCGGCAGATTATCGTTAACCCACTTACGTGGCGTGAGGATGGTACTTAGTCCTTGTTAATGGACACGTTATACGATTTGCTGTTTGACGTCCATATTCCATGGAGATTCCGGAATGGTCTTTGTGCAGTGTTTTTTTTGTTTTATGTTATTCTTTTCGTAGATCTTTGACAATCATTACGGGTAACCCGGAAGTCTGAAAACCAGTCTTACCAAGGGGTATCGTGTTACCCAGTAACTGGGTTGTGGAGGTCTGACATCCAGCCACATCCGGTTAGACTGAATGCCAACCCCAACATGGTTGACATAGTTAGGAAAAGGCTAGGCAGATTATTATTCTTTTCTTATTTTATAAAAGAGTGGTTTTATCATGATGTTTTGCAGAACACTTGTTGCTAAGGGTAAAAATGTCTGGTCTGGAGGTTATCGACCGCCTTGTAGAATGTTTTGACTCAGAAAGCCTGAACTTGTTTTAGCATTAAAATAAATGCTTTAATTTCCCGGTAACTGATTCAAAACATGTTTACTTAAGAAAATTGTAACAACGTAATTTTTCCCTTCTTTCAGAATATTTCAAACAAAATATTACCGACGTCATACTTTGAAAGGAGTAAAATAAGTAATACTTCAAGAGAGGCGAAGGTCTGAGGGGGGAGAGGGAGGAGGGAGAGAGGGATTTAAAATAACCGGGCTATTTTAAATACTTTATTAAAACGCCTTTTCCTACGTAATTTCGCAACTGAATACTACCTATTTCCATTATAAATAAAACTGGAGTAACTTGAAAGAGTTCATTCTCTGTAGTAATCGATTTACGTTTCTGGCCAAGTTTTATTTGTTTAAGTTTACAATTCTGTACACAACGACGTAAATCTATATTTATACTTGAATACAGAGACTACTACTTACTAGCCACTTGGAGGGGCTTGTGGCTAAGTAATAACAGCCACACGGGTCGATCGATCAAGTTAAGCTACACTTGCCGCGGTTGGTCTGTAGATGGGTGACCCTTTTTACATACTAAGAAATTTTGTGTGACTGAGTTTTGTTAGGTTAAGTAGCTTCAAAAGTAAAGTCTCCTGTTTGACAGCTCCGGGTTAATCTATTTCTGTGCTGGCCGTCCTACCACTTGCCATGATTTTTTTGGCGTAGCGCGGTAGCTTCAATCAGTTTTCTAACTGCTTCGACTACCCAAAGTAACAATGTTTCGGCATGGATAGATAAATAAATAATTAGATCGTTTATTTCATGCACACAAAAGACATAGCACAAGACACAACATACAAAAACACGATTATGCATAGCTGCGACTGCTGTCATGCATGGTACGTCGAACGGAATTAATGTTGAAAATTTCGATGTTGTTTATTTTTGGGTGGGAAATTATCAAATAACTTCCCCGCTCTGAGCGGAGCGGGAGAGCGTGTCAGACACCTACTGACCAAAACCCACCCATGTTCCTTCAGTTGCCTGTATGTTGACAGGGGCCACGGTATCCCTTTCGGACTTTCCCGCGACCTTGGCAGGTATCAGCTCTATCGGACCCCGTCAGTTGTGCTGACATCTCTTTGAGGCGCACGTGGAACACAACGCGCCGTCGACCCGGGTCTGGTCCTTATCGGACGGTGAGCTACCCATTGCTCACCGTCCGCAAGCCCACGCTTACGGTGGTTCGAAGTTGACCTATGCTTACTATCTGGCGATAGGTAATATAGGATATGCTTGCAGCTGATTGGCTCCGAACGAAGTGTAGCTTTGTTTGTGTCATGTTAAATATCCCGTTTTAAATAACTTTTAGTGGTAAGTATATTAATTAATAGTTGTAAACTACTTTGTGCTCACGAGGTCTACTGTTCGCAGAACTACTAGTTCTTATAAGATGACCATTTTGAAGCTCTAAAATTCAAATTAAAGTTTCTTCTACATTATACTTAAAAGTTAATACTTATTGTCTACTATAACCTACTCCTAAATCCCAATTACTTTACAAAAGAAACCTCTTCCTAAGCGTTTCTTGTGCCAGTTAACCCTCAGTTACATTAACAAAAGGCATTTTGCGGGATCGCAAGCTCTCTAAAGATCGTCTATTACCCCTCACCGGCGGTTGGAGGGTTAAGTTTGCTTGCGGTGTCTACCTGAAGCGTCCCTGTCGTCTTAAACTTGCTCCGAAGTCACTATTTAAGTCCACAATTTGTAGGGAAAGCACGAAGTATTCAGACTTTAACATTTTAGTTTTAAAAGGAGTTGTTTTAAACTGACAGGCAGTCGAAACTAGCCAGTGTAGAATAGTCTTTTAAATGTCAGATTCTTGTCTTGCTGGCCATCGTTATTGGTTATAACGAATATCTGAGTTTGTTTCGGCATCAAAAAATCAGCTGTTCCCTACATTTTAACGAGATATGCGAACATATCGGTCGAAGTGGCGGTGCTTGGGGGAGGCCTATGTCCAGCAGTGGACGTCTTTTGGCTGAAATGATGATGATGATGATGATGCGAACATAAATTAAGGGAGCAGCAGATTTTTTTTTCGCGATTTCGGTGTTCGTGCCATAGTCAAAGTTGTTCAATGACCCCTTAAGAGGTTTAGGGTAAACAAAAACTAAGCTTGGTATATATAGTCCTCCAGACCGTATTTCGGACATGGCAATTAGAAGATAATTATAGTGCACAAGTATGTGCACTCTCTCTACCCTCATAGTCCGATGGGACGGCAATCAGACACGACCGGAGAGAGATCAGGCGCAGGACCAACGGCTTAACGTGCTAAAAATGAGCTTAAGAGGCCGGCGACACGGCTCTCAACTACAAATCGAGATGTTTGCAAAATTCAATTCCAAGCACGTTGTGCTAGTGTGAGTGCCTGTCGGAGCGATATACACCTACAGTGAGCAATACTACCACGCACACATTGACAATTATTGCTTGACGCGATGGCACTACTAGCTTTCGAAAATTTATGATAAATTTAGATGTGTTCCGTAATACAAAAAATTATGAATGAAAACTTAATGTATTTCCATTTTTTTTTTCGATAATTTGTAACTTGATAATATAAACTATGCTTCTGCAGAAACAATATTACAAATATTGTTGTAAATAATACAGAAAAAAACAATATGAAAACATGTCATTTACGCTGTAAAAATGTACGAAATGCAATTCACACTTCATTTAAAGGTAAGTTTTTGCAAATAAAAAGACGTAGGAGCCTAGATAAATACTGTCTCTATCCGAATATCAACATAATATGGTGGAAATATGCTCAAATTGCAAATGATTTATGTACTACGTTTGTATGGACAATTCATGCGTCGCCGCATTCTTAATAGTGCGTATAGTAAGTATGTAGGTAACCATGTAGGTACACTTACTACGCTACTAAAAATAATCCATTTAGTAATACATAGTTAAGTAGACGAGTCAAGTGATTCTTTAGTTTTATTCATGGCCCAACTAACAACACACATGATTCGAAAGGTTTTAATAAACCGCGTTATATAAACTTGGTATAAAAAAACTTCATAAATGTGGGTTTTATTACATTGCATACAACGTTTGCGTACGTAGCGGCAGTGGTGGCCCAGTGGTAATGGCCGCGACTTACGAGTTGTAGGTCGTAGGATCGAACCCAGACAGGCGCTTTACTTTGTGTAAATTATTTCATCACCACTGCTCTCAAAACGATGAAGGAAAACATCGTGAGGAAACCGGCATGTCCTAGAACCGAAAATTCGAAGACATGTGACCCACACTGGGCCCGCGTGGTGGATTACGGCCCACTCCCTCTCACAGAGAGGAGGCCTCTGTCCCAGCAGTGGGAACATTTATAGGCTGATGATGATGATGATGATTCATGGCTCAACTAACAACCCACATGATTCGAAAGGTTTTAATAAACCGCGTTATATAAACTTGGTATAAAAAAAAAACTACATAAATGTAGGTTTTATTACATTACTTACAACGTTTGATGATTTATAGCTGGCTCTTGAACAAAAAAACGTAACGAATTTTCTTTTATAACTTACATATATTAAGATTATTATTCATCACATAATGTATGAGCTTCCAAACATTCATATTTTTTTGCTTGTTAGTACGTGTTATAGTTGGACTATATTTTTTTTGCTGTATGCACTTTGTTCCATTTTAAATGTAATAGTACTAATATTTTCTTGCTACGGGAATGAGAAATTTGTGCTATGAATCTTACCTAATTGGCAAACATTGAATGAACAACAGAATATAACATTACGCCAGTGTTCCCCGAAGGGTTAGGCAGAGGTGCATCTGGTATACCCATTTCACACCACAAACAAACAAACAAAACAACTAAACTATTGAATGAAATAAACCAAATACGAGGTAATCCCAATAATAGTGTGAGTAGAACAAAAAAGCGAGTGTTTTTTTTTTCTATATTAACAACATAATTTTATGTACCTATGTGAGAGTTTAAAAAAAGTACAAAATGTTCAGTCTTAATCCTTTACAAACTTTAAACTTTTTAACATTATTGACTACAAAATTCTTAACAAGATTCACATTAAATTTTATTTTCCTCCTCTTAGTAAATCACTGTTATTTATTTCCCAGAACGGCCCGGAACTGCAGTCTTAAAAACTTTTTTTCAAAAACAAAAGCTACTGAAGAATCCGGCTTGGGATCTTGTGTACTCATACCTCCAAGGAAAATCTCCAAACAGGTCGTTTTTTTACGGAGCTCTTGGCAATTGTTACACATAATAATTACTTTGATAAAAATAATAAAGAGAAAAAATTAAAAATATTTTGCAAGACTTTCGTAATATTTTCGGAGAATGTCTATTAAAAGTTACGTTGAACACCCTCTGGGGTGCGACGCGTCCACCAAAATGTCTGAAATGACACGGATAAGGTATAACTTACTGTACAATGGGTAAAATATATATGTACTCACAATACACTTTTAAACTCTTTTTGTAATGTGCCACATACCTACTTGTTAAAAAATAGATATATATAGTCTGGCCACGCTAAGTCTGCAATGAAATAAATGGGCAACCCCAAAAAGTTTTATATACCTATGTGTCATTAGTACGGACACGAAACGAATCGCAAGCGCGCCACTTGCGACATCAAGTGATCTTCCCACACCAGAAAGCGCGCTTCTACAGAGTCATGATGTTTTAAGGCCCCGGCGAGAAGGGGATTCAGTCTCGGATCACATGGGAGTCAAGACGTCGCGGAACTGTTCTCGATTCGTTGTGCTCAGTTATTGTGTTAGTTGTAATTTGTGATCATTGTGTTAATTGGTGATTTTAATAAACGCCGTCGTAACCAATGTGTGTTTAATTTAACTAGTGTGATTAATTTGATAGTAAATTATAATGTGATCTGAACTGCAATCTGTTTTTCTATTAAACTACCCACACTACGCCCACAGTAGTTAAAATATCGCAAAAAATAACGAAAGAGTCACATACCCGTCTCCGACAGTCAGTCAGTTATGTCAGTTTCGGGTTTGTGAGTAGATCTAATGATATTGATTGTTGCATAATAGATTATGTGTAATAGATCGTGTCGTACCTATGCTCTACCTCCATACAATGACAAAACTGTTTCCAATCCACCCTGCATCGTGCTAAAGTACCAGGAATAAATAAAAATATAAACAAAATAACCTATCCAAAACAAAAAGACAAACAAAGTATCAAATTCGTTTTTCATAGGACAGGATGGTGTTGCCGTCTATAGGTTTTCAAATTCTACCCTTTTTTTACTTGTGCAGACTTAGCGTGGCTAGACTGTAATTGCCTATTTTATATTTTGAAGGGCTTGTGGCTAAGTAATAACAGCTGCACGGATCGATCGATCAGGTTAAGCTACGCTTGCCGCGGTTGGTCCGTGGATGGGTGACCATCTTTACATACCAAGTCCTCTCCGTGCCTCGGAAAGCACGTTAAGCCGTTGGTCCCGGCTGTCATTTGTAGATCTTTGACAGTCGTTACGGGTAGTTAGAAGCCCAAAAAGTCTGACAACCAGTCTTACCAAGGGGTATCGTGTTATCTAGTCACTAGGTTGTGGAGGTCAGATAGGCAGTCGCTCCATGTAAAATACTGGTATTCAGCTGCATCCGGTTAGACTGGAAGCCGACCCCAACATAGTTGGGAAAAGGCTAGGCAGATGATGATGATATTTTATCTCATAAGATGACAACACTTGTTTGTTATAACAAGATGACTGATTGACTTACCGATTGACTAGATTTTCGCAAATTCTAATAACACTGTCTTTTGAGTGTTACAAAAACTATTTGTGAAAGCAGTGACGGCCAGAATACTTTTTCATAAATTGAAGGCAAATTTAGAAACGTTTACAAATTGTCTAAAAACAAACTCATCAAAGACCGAACTCATCTTAAACTTGTAACATTTCATTGCGTGGGCAGAACTGTATACTTTTCACTTTAAATATTCTCAATAATATAACTTGATAATAAGAACCTATTTATAGCACATTTCAATCTAATTTTGTATTTACATAGTAACGCCCTCTTATTACCTAACATTCAAGAAAGTAACTCAACAATTCGCTCCTTTTACGAAAAGTAAGAGCAGCCATTACTTTTTATCCTGCAAATAAATTTAGCGTCTGCAGACCGAAAATGGCTAGAAATTCTTGCTCTTAAAAATTCTCTCAGTCGTCTAAAATGGGTAGTATTCCAGCCGCAATTGTGACGAATTCGTCCCAATTTCTCCGCCAAGTACATACGATTTCGTACATTGGGAATAACTCGGTCCTTTGATCCTTGACCCGAATTTGGCACACGGGAACTTGGGTCTTGGCACATGTGTGTCCTAAGTAAAAGATATCGTAGAGTAACGTGGGACGAGGTTTTTGTGCGGAACTACGGAATAGCAAATGTATTTGGAGTAAGTTATAGGGATGTTTGTTTACGTGCTTGTGTGGGAGTGAGTGAACTTTGAATGTGTGTTGTGTGTTGCTTATTTTGTTGTGTTTATTTAGGAAAGTTGACTAAGTATCAACATGTCACTGATTGTGTAGTTAAAGGTAACGTTAAATTGACTCTTATTCTGCTAAATAAATCTGTCACAATAGGTTACTTATTCTTGTATAATAAACTAGCTGCGCCCCGCGGTTTCACCCGCATAAGTCTCGATTTCATAAAAACATCGGGATAAAAAGTATTTTATATCCTAATCCAGGTCATGGTCTGTCTATCCATGTGCTAAATTTAATCGAAATCTGTTGAGCCGTTTTATCGTGAAAGCGTAACAAACAAACTCACTTTCATATTTATAAATACGCTACTAACTAGCTGCGCCCCGCGGTTTCACCGGCATAAGTCTCGATCCCGTGGGGAAAAAAAAAAGGATCCTATGTTCTTTTCCAGGGCATCATCTATACATATATGTGCCAAATTTCATCCAAATCCGTTCAGCTGTTTTAGCGTGAAGGCGTAACAAACAAACTTACTTTCGCATTTATAATTTAAGGATTAGGATAAGCACATAAACGCTAAATTGTGTCCTACATAAATTCCCTACTATTGTTACCTAAAATATATCCCTAATGCTTCTGAAATCACAAAGAATCATACACTATCTATTTTTCAAAGATAATCTGGAATCTTGACCTAAAATCTAAATAGCACCAATTGATTCTCGACCTGGAGGGTAGGATTACTTGGGTATTGGATGTTACAAGGCTTTTCATCTTTATCCTTCCTTTCAAGTTATAAATATCTACGTTTACTTTAAGTCGTATGTTTAATACTTAAAAGACATGCTCGAGAAACTCTTGTGACGTAAAATAATGACTGGGAAGACAATGAAAAACGATGTCTTTAATTTTGCTTTACATTCCATTGCGCGCTTCCATCAATCTTTTCAATGGCGGTGTTGCAGAAATAGAGCAATGGAGATTGTTTTACATCACGGATGGTGTTGTGATTCCTTATGACAACGTTTTTAATGAAAAAGGATTTAAGTAGCTGTTGCTACTGCGTCGAGAGGCAATGAAATATCAATTAAGAAAGATTTTAACATGATAGAATTCAGTTCCTGGAAACTTGAATGCAGATTATTTTGTATTATATAACTTTTGCCACAAATAATATACTAAAACAAGTACAATTTTAACAGTTTAAAGAAGAATGCCCATTTTTCACCTGACTATGTATAGTAATGAAATAAATCTTAAAATTCAGCTAATTTAATTGTATATTAATTACGCTTATCACAATGTTAAAAGAAACGCAGGAAAATAATATTTTTTAATATTTCTTTATGCTTATTCTACGTAAGAGTAAACGTATACCATGTTTTGAACGCATCTCAACTTCCCTGTTTTTACAACGTTCCATTTTACATACCGCTACTTGACTTTATTCAACTCTGTTTCTGAGTTTTATATATTACTTTACGTTTTATTTAATCAGTAAGTATTTCTTTATTAGTCTTTTCCTAATACAGATTAATAAAAAAATAACATAACAATTAAATAAATTAATCACGCAGTATATAATTAAGTTCGCAAGAGTGAAACGATTTTTTGGACATTTGACAGTTCTGCGATTGACATCGGTCATCGGTGCAGTTTTTCTACTAAAAATGTTGTTAGTAGGTACTTATGTGTGTTGGAGAAATAGCAGTTAATGCTCTACACTCGACACTCAATTTATAGTGACAATCATCGAGTCTAAGCAGGTCACTGCTTAGACTCGATGATTGTCACTATAATATAAGGGAGTTTGTTTGAAGAAATTCTCAAAATAAAAAAGACTTTACACTATGCATATCTCGCCGAAGGTTAGTATTATGTTCCTTGATGCATTTACATAGCCAGGTAAGTATTCCTATTTAAGACTATACTTCGAGTGTTAATAATTATGTCTAGCACATTCATTTCTCTATATTTAGTAAGGCAAATCCTAACCTAAAAAGTAACATTCATATTTTTTGGACTTCGTAGCGTTTAAACCATAAAAATGACTATAAGACATTATTTTCTAAACTTACGGGTAGCCTTTCTACTATACCTCATAACTATACATAAACGTTAATTATCAGGTTTTTAAATGTATGGGAAGTGGGCATTGTTCTTTAAAAACCTCCGACACAAACATTTCCTCATTTCTCTTTCCTATTCCATCACCAGACCCTGTCCACCATCTATCTATAACCTATTCATTGAGACCATTCCAATGAGACCAAACACGATACCTGTGCTGTAAGTTGGTAAGGGAGTTGGATATCCTGAAAATTTTAGTTGATACTGCAGCATCAGTTTAAGGTTACTATGTTCTTATAATATCACTGAAGTAACAGAATACCAAATTTCAAATCGATCAGACCATTCATTAGCTAGAAAAGAGCTGATAATCTTCAAACGGCTGGACCGATTTTGATAAAACATGTCTAAGAATCATCGCTAGAAAACCTGCATTCAAATAAAAAATCGCATTTAAATCGTTTCACCCGTTTAAGAGCTACGGTGCCTCAGACAGACACACAAACATAGCGGTCAAACTTATAAAACCTCTTTTTTTACGTCAGGGGTTTAAAAATAGACAGTTTTTGTGTTGTAAATCGGTAAGGTAAATGCATAAAATATGTAGATATTATGTAAAACAGGATAACAGTACCCCGAACTAGAAATACTTAGCTCAGTAAATAGATACGCCTGAAGAAAATTTTTATTTGTTCTAAAGGTCAGATCAAAGATCGCCCACGATTTGTTATATATGTGTCGGAGACGGGTATGTGACTTTCGTTATTATCAGCGATATTTTAACTACTGTGGGCGTAGTGTGGGTAGTGTTGGTTAATGGGCAATAGAAAAACAGTTTGCAGTCCAGATCACATTACAATTTACTATCAAATGAATCACACTAGCTAAATTATACACACACTGGGTGCGACGGCGTTTATTAAAATCACCAATTAACAAAATGATCACAAATTACAACTAACGCAATAACTGAGCACCACGAATCGAGAACAGTTCCGTGACGTCTTGACTCCGATGCGACCAGAGGCTGAATGCCCTCCTCGCCGTGGGCTTAAAACATCACGACTCTGTAGAAGCGCGCCTGTTTTGGTGTAGGTAGATCACTCTTACGATTCGTTTCGTGTCCGTACCAATGACCGGATCCGACATATGCGAGATATACTTTTCAGTTGATAGGTTTATTTTATACATAGGTACATTATAATAATAATACCAGCCTATTATTGTCCCACTGCAGGGCACAGGCCTCTTCTCATACAGAGAAGGCACGAGCATTGATCACCACGCTTTCTCAAGACGGGTTGGCGATTTCAGATTTATATTCCAGGTCTAGGTCCAGGTTTCCTCATAGGAATATAGGATAGGTACATTAACCCGTTGAATTATTGACTAAAGAAATCGCAGTCCAATTTGTGATTTATTAATTCAATGGTTGTGACATGGGGCTTGTAATGCCTGCGTTAATAATACAATTTAATTTATATCCAGACTTCAGATTGCACAAAAATATTTATCAACGTCATTTGTGGAGGTTTACGTTCAGCAGTGCAGATCTTGGTACTGCATAAATAACATACTCCCATGACCCCTCATGGATGCATTCCTTGAAATATGTGATACTAGACCTAATTTGCGGTAACCATTTAAGGTCGAAATGATGGGGAATTTCCAAAAAATTAGAAGAATAATAAATATAATATATAAAAAATTATAATAAAAATAAATAATAATAATATATATATAATATGTCAAAGTCCAAAAAAAATATTAAAGTCATAATATCCAAGACTTAATTACTGTTATCTTTGTCTGTTGTCTTTTATGGTTATTATTATTATCAATTTTTTTAAATGTTTTTATTGTTAATTTGTTTTGTATTTAATTTTGTTTCCTTTATAATTATTTTCGAGTTTTATGTTTTGATTTATTTTATCATTATTATTATTTCACTTTGTCAAGCTTTAATGTTTTTACCTAGATTATAAGAGAATGATGTGGTCTCCCATAATTGGAAGCGCACACTCGTATTTGTCCTCGTATTTGTAATCTTGCATGTAATTGTGTAGCCTCTGTTGGAGATCCAATAAATAAATAAATAAGAATTAGTTAGAAATCTCCAAAACAACCCATTTAGTACCCCAAGTTATCGGAGTTTTTGCTCAACTATATAATCTCTTCATCTCTTCTAAAACAACCAAAGCTACCAACAACAAAACCAGTTCCCATATTAATTACAATCAGAATCTCCATCCAAAACGTAATCATAAAACTCCATACAGAAAACAATAAAGGAAAGATCTTCAAGATTTGAATGAGACAATTGTAGCGAACGTTCACATCAAGAAAACTTTCATCTGCTCCACTTTTGTTCAGTGTTAACTGTTATTACGAAAGTTCACTTTAGGGCTGGTACTGTAGCTCGACGAAGCAATAAAAATGCTAATATAACTGGCCCCGGGGCTAACATTCTTACAAAGATCTGGGAACCCTCATGATTTGGTACGCTGCTGCACTGTGCAGTATATATTAAACAGGTCTGCGACGGAATGCATTCTGGAAATTGCTGTGACACTCGTCCCACTGCAGGGACTGGTGGAAATTGAATCAAAATAAACTTATTCCCCTCGGTCATAACCCGGTAAGTGCTGGGTTAAAGATTATGACGTCATAAGTTAGTTAAGCGGCAGTGTTGTCCGGTTAAGGCGTTGACTGGAAGCTGTGTGCTCTAAAACTGAAGACTTTTATCTTGCAAGAAGCTTGATTTAAATAAGATTATGAACATTAGTAATTTATAAAATTATGATACTGTGTTTTTTACTATTTATTTAAATGTCTAGCCAATTTCAAAAGCCTTTTATTCAAATAATAAGTTTTCTCCAATTTCAATCGCCTACGTTAATAACATCGAAAGTCACAAGTAGTATAATTTTTCTACAAATATTTGGCTAAAAAGTATCATTAAGAAAACACAAGAAATACGTGAAAAATATTGTATTACATTCGTAGAGAGAATGCTAATTAAATTCGTAGGCATCTTATTATTATTTTTTACAAAAAAACTGGAAAAGAATTCCTCATTGTAGATTATTCGCATTTATAATGCTCTATTTGTATATATTTTAAGCAGCCCTACATCTCAATGTATAAAGCTTTATTTAGTAAGCCGTCTTTATGAATCGCAGTACCAA
Source organism: Agrochola lychnidis (assembly GCA_963680765.1). Taxonomy (NCBI): domain Eukaryota; kingdom Metazoa; phylum Arthropoda; class Insecta; order Lepidoptera; family Noctuidae; genus Agrochola; species Agrochola lychnidis. The sequence goes on along the minus strand of OY796863.1, from coordinate 8,051,050 downwards.
GACTAACTTTGTCTATATGGGTCGGCACTCGGGAAGCAATTCCTTAGGGCAAAGTTCCCATACTGGCACAATTGAGATTTTCAGACAATCTTTGTCAGCATCTTTTGATGTCCCATTTCAACAAAATGATAGGTTACTTCACCGTAATGGTATGTTGTCTTTAACCGCCTTTAAAAAAGGAAGAGGTTCGCAATTCGAATAAATGTTTTTATTTTGTATGTATGTTCAGCGATATCTTCGCCAATTGTAAACGGATTTCGATAGTTCTCTTTGTCCCGAAAGAATATTTTTCCGAGTTGGTCCCATTAAAATTTGGTCAAGTTCTGATGAGTGGTTTTACAGTTAGCTTCAATAATACGTATTTAATCCACTTGGTATATGTTGATGATTTTATAAAACTGCCTGTCACTGTTCTTTAAAATTACATACCAAGTTGTTTAAAATAAAATCTTTTTTGACATCATAAATGAAACAAAAACTGCATCTTAGGTCCAGATTCCCAAGCGCGTTTGCTAAGAATGGGGTCTTGGGCTCGACTCTCGGGTCCAACCAAATGTTTTACAGTTTTCTATTAAAAATTACTCAGTAGCAGCCCAGTCTGGATTTGTGCCCAATGACAACAAGATGACCTACATGGACTATACCTATAACTGGCGGGGTGTAACTAAAAGCCTCTGTCTAACCACAGAAAAATACAGAAGGCTCACTCCGCATTTTAGGTATGAAGCTACAAGTACGCGGCAGGCTCGACTTGTCGGGCCAATTCAGTGAGCGTAACTTAGTTAGAAGATATAAGAGTTACGAATTATAGGCACCCACAGGAAAGTCCAGTTAGCAGCCATGATCTTATAGTGGTCAAAACTGAGAGATGCCTTAATCAAAAAAAAAAGAGGCGACTTCTAGGTGAATATAACTGTAGGTAATTAGCACTGTGCGACCTGAATTGCACTTTATTGTGTCGTGGCAAGAGTCGCTTTTTATTTTGTTTTGTGGAATGAACAATCTGTATTAAGTAATTTGTGGCCTAACTCACTTTTTACGTACCTACCGAATATAATATGTAGTAGGTACTTGGGCGACTAAACTCTGCTCGGGTGAAAATAGAGGAAACGAATTTTCGCAGATATGAGACCTAGCCAGATCCCGAGAGCCAGAGCCGTTGGTCCCGGCTGTCATTTGTAGATCTTTGACAGTCGTTACGGGTAGTTAGAAGCCCAAAAAGTCTGACAACCAGTCTTACCAAGGGGTATCGTGTTACCTAGTCACTAGGTTGTGGAGGTCAGATAGGCAGTCGCTCCATGTAAAATACTGGTATTCAGCTGCATCCGGTTAGACTGGAAGCCGACCCCAACATAGTTGGGAAAAGGCTAGGCAGATGATGAGACCTAGCCAGATCGATTTTTCGCCCCCGTAAATGTCTATATTGCAACTTTCATCGAAATCGTTAGAGCCGATTTCGAGAATATGATTACAAATATTGCTCATTTAATAGTATAGGAGTCAGAGGTATAATTTCCCTACTTTGTGTAAAATTCTTTTAGTTATGAAAAATGAAAAAAAAACCGCCTCATAACTAATTATCTTGAGCAAAATTTAATTTCTACTCGTAACCTACTTTTTGCTTAAGCTTAATGAGTTTTGAAAAACTTAGGGAATAATAAAAAAGGTCGAATTGGTAGAAAGGCATAAACTTATTTTCTCTCGTAAGTTGTAAAATATTAGCCGAGAAAGATACTTAAGTACTCGTATAAAACTTACACGTTGGTACAGTTAAAACTTAGTTAGGTAGGTTATTAAAATTATAAGTTAAAATTTTGGCTTCGTTGTACTAACCATGGTACTAAACATTTCAGATTGTTTTTATTAATTCTACCTTTTCATAATCCTTCACTAGAGGCTTGCTAAACTTAACTTTATACTACCTCGCTGTTGCTACTACTTGTGGCTTAGTAATAACAGCCGCACGGGTCGATCTATCAGGTTAAGCTTCGCTTGCCGCGGTTGGTCCGTGGGCGAGTGACCATCTTAACATACCAAGACCCCTTCGTGCCTCGGAAAGCACGTCAAGCCGTTGGTCCCGGCTGTCATTTGTAGATCTTTGACAGTTGTTACGGATCGTCAGAAGCCCGAAAGTCTATTAACCAGTCTTATCATGGGGTATCGTATTACCCAGTTACTGGGTTGTGGATGTCCGATAGGCAGTCGCTCTATGTAAAATACTGGTATTCAGCTGCATCTGGTTAGACTGAAAGCCGATCCTAACATAGTTGGGAAAAGACTAGGCAGATGATTATTTATTTATTATAACAACACTTAAAACTATCATTACAGGTTGCCCTAATGCGATTGTTAAGTTTACATATAAATTTCCATACTTTCTAGTCATTAAAGAAAAAACTAATATTCTTAAATAAATTTATAGTAAACTAAACAAACATTACACCAAAATTTAATTTAATTATAACATAACACCCAAGAGGTCGCCAAAGTAAAGTCGTTCATAGAACAAGAAAACAATGACCACTCACAATGATGACCTCACTGTATGATACACCCAGAAAGACTTCATAATTTTCTTTCTTTCTAAATAATTTTTATTTGGTCCTTTAGAAACCCTTCCGCCTATCTCTTTGAGTTTTTTAAAACAACATCAACTAAGGACCTATAAGTTCAACTAAAGTGACATTGCATTTTGATTTTGGCATCTTGCCGGTCAACCTAGAAGGTTGTCGGCTGTTTAACCAGACTTTCCTGTGACTGCCTTAATAAATTAAGGCCTCCAGCCAGGGCGTAAAACTTAGAAACTAAGCGACTACACGCTAAGGGCACCCCTTGTGGGGTACGGACCTCGGCTTAGGGCGTCGCTGTGAGAGAACAGCAAGGGATAGGCTGGATCGGATTAAACTGACCCTATTTTGATACATCAGTCTTAATACACATGAGTTACTCCCACCAAAATCAAGTATTCATAAATCCATCTACGAAAAAACCTATTGATTGTACCTAATACGGAATTCCACACAATTAGATTTGCGATTATGGGAGCACGGTAACAAATTTACTTTTATACTCCAACGTTATTCAACTTTCCCGACCCTAAACCCTGCCTTGACCTATATTCACCCTAATTTAACCCCTCACCGATGTTTCGTCCACGTAAATATTCCTAGACGAAGACGGCTTACCTTGTAGCAATCAATTTTCAATCATAACGAAAGAAGCATATAGCTCAATATTGAATGTCGATTTTCACGTGATATAACGGCTCGTGAAGTACGCTAACGTTTTCAACAAACTATGATCCGGTTAGTAAGATAAGCTTCTTAATAGTTTGTACTGCAGCGGAAAGGTTATGTTTTTAGTAACGGCTATAATAGCCTTTTGTTTAGTACCTATTACGTTATTCTACTATGCAAGAATATTTAATTATCTCTCTCAGAGCGTGAGTGGCCAGTGGTTTAATAACATGCTTCCCTATTTTCCGTGGGTGTTTATTGAAGTATCTAAAAATGAACATACATAGGTCAAAAGCAGGAACAGCTGTTCTATAACGTAATCCAAGAATTAATGTGAGCGTAAGTAATTCGTTCGCCAAGCATAGTTGTTAGAGAGTTTTGACTGTAAAGGCCTGCAGTACTATACTTGTTCTGAATCGGAATGACATGAAACAAGCCAAAAGTCTCATGATTGACGATACTGAAATACGTGTAAGTATGTCAACAGAGGGCTGTGCTGTTGGGGAGTTTGTTGTGCCACTTCTTCTTCCCAGCTAAAGCACTAGGACGTGGTGAAGGGCGAGTGTGGGGGACTGTCTTATGTCATTTTGACCTCGTCGTGCGTCGGACATGCGGGAAGTATTTCGGCCAGGTGATGGGTGGACGACCTATAGAAGACCTCAGTGAAGACCTGGATAAGACTGGCACAGACCAGGAAAGCATGGGACACAAGTACAATTTTAACAATTAATATTTAATAAACCCCCGACACAAACATTTCCTCATTTCTCTTTCCTACTCCATTACCAGACCCTCTACATCTATCCATAACCTACTCATTGAGACCATTCCAACGAGCCCCAACACGATACCTGTGCTGTAAGTTTTTGAGTTGGGTATCCTGCAAATTCCAGGTGATGGTGATGGTGATGGTCTTTTAATATCATTGAAGTAACAGAATACCAAATTTCAAATCGATCAGACCTGTAGAAGATAGTCACATTCATTCATCAACTAGAAAAGAGCTCATAATCTTCAAACGGCTGAACTGATTTTGATAAAACATGTCTAAGAACCATCGCTAGAAAACCTACTTTCAAATTAATCGTTTAAGAGCTACGGTCCCACAGACACACACACATAGCGGTCAAACTTATAACACCCCGCTTTTTGCGTCGGGGGCACTCCAAAAACAATTTCCACGCAAGCTCCGCCCCCATGCACCCCACCACTCCACTATGTGCTAAACGCTAACACATCAGTAATAAAGTTGAATATCGCATGCGCTCTTTGGTCGTTTTCGAGCATGGAACTAAATGTCGTAAGTCTCAATTCTTATTTCGTTTATAACTAAAGTAATAATTGATCTAGAGAAGAAAAAAAACTTAAATCTGGATAATAAATTATATTTTCTTACTGTCAATAATTATATTAGACATAAAAGCGTAAAAAGCATAATCTTGTTTTTATTTCAAATAATCTTTTATAAATACACGATTTTCGAATAAAAAATGAATCAAGCGAAAATGTGCTAATTACGTAACTGTCTTATACAGCGTGGCGCTTTAATGGCGACATTAATTTAACACACGTATACGGATTAGCGTTTTCTTTTTATGGAGATGTTTTAATTTAATTAAATGTTATTATTTTTTTTCAATTTTCTAAAATAGCATCTTGGTGCAATCACTACTTAACAACTGTATCGCAGAGGTCATTTACCGGGATCACGGATCATAACATCGCATCAATGAAAATAAAATGAATAACATGCAAAGAGAAGGTGAATTGAAGGAAAGAGATAGCCCTATGTCGACGAGCGTTTGAAAATTTTAATTTTTCAACCAACGAATAATTTTTTCTTATTATATTTTTATGACTACTGGCCACTAGCCCTACCCGTGTGTTAAATTAATGTCGCCATTGTAGCGGCACGTTGTATATGTGGAAAGAAAAAGATCCAATAAATCATATAGGTACTAAAGTTCCATTGTGATTGCAAGCGTGACTTTTTCAGAATATTATTGCAAATTGAGATGCAATTTAGGGAGCCTCCTCTTAAAAAGGGAGGAGACCTATTCCCAGCAGTGGGTGGGACAAAACTGTCAATGTTGATAATGATGATGACGTAGGTACAACGCATTGCATTCTGGCAGTGAGCTTCGCTATCATCTTACTGATTGCCTTAAATGTTTATCACACTTACGAAGTTATTCTTAATAATACCTATTTAGTTCATGCCAATATAGGATAAAAGAGCAGATATGTAGCGTAACTAACAAAATTTTTGATCGTCACTACATAGTATAAAACAAAGTCACTTTCTCTGTCCCTATATCCCTATGTATGCTTAAATCTTTAAAACTACGCAATGGATTTTGATGCGGTTTTTTTTAATAGATATAGTGATTGAAGAGGAAGGTTTATGGCCGGGGCGGTTCGCTAGTTATTTCTATACATAACATAAATTAAAATCGCTTTTCGTGTCTGTCTGTGTGATCGCGTTTTCTTTCTAAACTACTCAACGGATTTTGATGCGGTATCACTATCATTTAGAGAATTTATTCCAAAAGTTTAAGTGTATGTATTTATATTTAATAACTTAGAAATAATAAAGAAATCTTCATGTTTTGTGAAGTCTTTAAATCCGTGCGAAGCAGGTGAGGGTCGCTGGTCTATATCTATATTATAAATCTATATATATAAAAGCGAAAGGTCACTCACTCACTCATCACGAAATATCGAAAACCACTTGACTTATAAAGATGAAATTTGGCAGGGAGGTAGTTTATAGTTAGTAGACGTCCGCTAAGAACGGATTTTAGGAAATTCTACCTTTAAGGGCGTAAAAAGGGGGGATTTTGTTTGTATGAAAAATCTTATTCCTTGAGTTAGTAAACTTGTAACTTGGCACGAATACTTATCAATATAAATTATAAAGTTTGCTATTTTTAGTTTTTATAAACTACCCCCTAAAGGAGAATTAGGGGGTGTCAAAGTTTGTATGGCAGAATTTTAAAGAGCGGTCTGATTAACTCGAAACTCAGTATTTATAATTAAAACTGAAAAGAAATGAAAAATTATATCAGGGGTTTTTGAAAATGTACCCCTAACGGGGTGAAACGGGGCATTCATTTTTACAGTATAGGATTTTACTGTGTGGCTTGATTAACTTGAAAATTGGTATAAATAATCTAAAAGTCAAATAATGGAAACGTCACAATAGATTTTTTTTAAATTATTATCACGCTATTTGCTATGGAAAAACAGCAATATTGCATTATGTTTGTATTCTTCTATAGTTTACTGCAAATTGTAAAAAGACTAACGAAAAGGTTAGAATATTGCAGATAGTTACGGATTTAACCTTTTAAAAGATTATCATCACGCTATACCTTTATGGAGCTAAGCAGTCCATCATAACATATACAAGGTGGATTTTGAGATGGGGCAATAAGGGCAAACCTTAACCGTTGTCGCTACAAGAAAGCGCTCTTAAAAGACTGTCCTTAACTTTTTGAAACATTTCAATAAAAATAGCTTTATTATTTACACACACGTATTTACATTATTTAAAAACTATCATACTTAAAATAATAATTAATATGTACAAGTATATAAAAGAGGGCAAATAATCATAGGGCATCAAAAAATTCGTCCGCATCGCTGTCAGTAAGAAAAGTGCCCAAAAGGCTGGCAGCATTGCCACGTTGTATGGCAATGCTGATTCTTTGACCAAAGAGTAGGCCAGCCCTCTGGTCATGTGTAGAGTCGACCAGCCGCTTGGCGATGTCTTGAAAAACAAGGTGGGCAATCGGACCCCATGGCCCTAGTGTTTCAACCCCAAACGGCTCAAACATATTAGTCCCAATAAGATTGGAGTATTTGCGCCGTTTGAGGTTTTCCGCACCTGCAGCAGCAGCCCCAGCACAGCTCGCTGAGCTAGGAAGATGGGATGGCGCAAGGGTGTCGACACACGTTGCATCCCACACCAAAGGCCTACCTACCTTCCAAGACATTATGGTCATTCCGTCTGCTCTCTTCCCATCGTCGCGTGCCAAGCCATTGGGTTCTAAAACAGCTGGCACTCCGGCGGTGACAAGAGCACGACGGATGATGTCATTGATGCATCTGTTTTCACAGATTTTGAAAAAAAATTTACTGTTAGCAAGAAAATGGCCAATGTTAACAAAAAAATTTTTTGATGCCAGTCGATCCTATTTTTTATTACTAGGATCAACAAAACTATATCGGGCCAACTGAGGTTTGAGTACGAGAAAAGTCAGAAATTGCAAAAAAACTTTCCATACATTTCGTGGGAAAGGAGAGGAGATAAAACACAATAAATCTTTGTATGATGAAAAAACTTTTTAATGAGGTACTTACTATAATTTAAATGAATTATTCCAATACTTCGCTGGGCTGAATAAGGAACGAATGTAGCGGACATTTACAGATTTAAATTATCATCCCGCTATACTTTTTTATGGAGCTAAGCAGTTAATCATGAATTCATCCATACTTAGGTAATCCATACTTTATTAATATTATAAATTCGAAAGTAACTGTCTGTATGTTACCTTTTCACGGCTAAACCACTGAACGGACTTCGATTACATTGGGTAAGGAGATAGATGGCATCCTGGAGAGAAGGACATAGGATACTTTTTGTCTCAAAAAAGGTCCTTTTTGTCTAAAGGGAATGAGAGTTTGTATGGCAAATCCAGAATTTCTTAAGTTCGGGATATCAAAATTCAAATTTATGCTTTTGTTAAGAAATAAAGAACTACGCATTTCAGCGTTTTTAAAATCATCCCCCATCTAAAATTATTAAAAAATAAAAAATAAATTTAAATTCACACTTAATATTGAATTTTTTGTGTCTTCTTTTCAAGAGATTTAAGGAATAGTCCGTATCTTGAATTATTATTTAGTTTTAAAATCAGCTCAAAAAACTAAAAAAAAAACGTAACAAAAAGTAACGGTTTGCTAGAAGAGCGGTGGCTGCCACATTGCGACCACCACATTACGGCCGCCACATTACGGCCGCTACATTACGTCCGCCACATTGCGACCGCCACATTACGGCCGTCACATTACGGCTGCCAAATGACGGTCGCCACATAGCGGCCGCAACATAATGGACGCCAGATAACGATCGCCATATTACAGCCGCCACATAACAGCGGTTGCCGAATAACAGCTGCCACATAGCGGACGACACATAACCGCTGCCAAAAAACGTAACAAAATGTAACGGTTTGCTAGAAGAGCGGTGGCCACCACATAGCAGGCACCACATAGCGGCCGCCACATAACGGCCGCCACATTACGGCCGCCACATTAATGCCGCCAAATAGCGGCCGCCACATAACGGCCGCCAAATAGCGACCGCCACATAACGGCCACCACATTACGGCCGCCAAATAGCGGCCGCCACATGACGGCCGCCACATTACGTCCGCCACATTACGTCCGCCACATTACGGCCGTCAAATAGCGGCCGCCACATAACGGCCGCCACATTACGTCCGCCAGATTACGCACGCCATATTACGGCCGCCAAATAGCGGCCGCCACATTACGGCCGCCAAATAGCAGCCGCCACATAACGGTCACCACATGACGGTCGCCACATAGCGGCCGCCACATAACGGCCGCCACATTACGGCCGCCACATTACTGCCGCCAAATAGCGGTCGCCACATAACGACCGACAAATAGCGGCCGCCAAATAGCGGCCGCCACATGACGGCCGCTACCTTACGTCCGCCCCATTACGGCCGCCACATTACGGCCGTCAAATGGCGGCCGCCAAGTAGCGGCCGCCACATGACGGCCGCCACATGACGGTCACCACATAGCGGCCGCCACATAACGGCCGCCACATTACGGCCGCCAAATAGCAGTCGCCACATAACGGTCGTCACATGACGGTCACCACATAGCGGCCGCAACATAGCGGCCGCCACATAACGGCCGCCAAATAGCGGCCCCCACATGACGGCCGCTACCTTACGTCCGCAACATTACGGCCGCCATATTACGCCCGGCAAATAGCGGCCACCACATGACGGTCGACACATTACGTTCGCCACATTACGGCCGCCAAATAGAGGTCGCCACATAACGGCCGCCACATGACGGTCGCCACATGACGGCCGCCACATTACGTCCGCCACATTACGGCCGTCAAATAGCGGCCGCCACATAACGGCCACCCACATTACGGCCGCCAAATAGCGGCCGCCGCATTACGGCCGCCACATTGCGACCGCCACATTACGGCTACCAAATAGCGGCCGCCACATAGCGACCGCCAAATAACGACCGCCACATAGCGGACGACACATAACCGCCGCCGCCTAATCCAAATCGCACAAACTCCGTGCGGGATTAGAACCTGAATTAACCACATAGAATACTTTTTATCCCGATATTCCCACGGGATCGAGACTTCTGCGGGTGAAACCGCGGGGCGCAGCTAGTCACAAATGACGGAGTTGTGCCCGAACATACATTAAAAAAAAAACATCCGAATTGATAACCTCCTGGAATTCTCTATTCTAAAATTCTTTTAAATATTCGATTTGACGTAACATCATATTTTAAAATACAGGACTTTTTAAGAATGCATTACTTTAAGTGTAAAATCAACGTTTAACAAAATAAATGGATCGTAACCATACCAAAAGTAACGCCATCGAGTGGTATAAGATGACAGTCACATCCAACGTAAAAATGACTGTCATCATACCCATATAACACTTACTAACAGATTAATATACTTAAAAAATCAATATTTATTTATTTTAGGAAAAACAAACAGTAGTAGCACAATAAAAAACAGTCACAATATCTTAAATATAACATTTTGAACAATTATGCTACCCACTACGTTTTCCACAGATTACAATAGGAAGTATTTAAAGGCTAGCTAGTAACACAGATACAAAAGCTATACAAACGGCTTTATCCTGGAACTCATATCTTATTCTCATATTCTATCTTATTTGAAATAAAATCTAACACTTTTTTTTTTTTTTTTTTTAAACGTTGCCCCACACTAGGAATTTCTCCTGTATCGTGGGTGCGATTACAAACATTTAAACTCACATACACAAACAGCCAGACCCGGAACAACTACTGGTAGGTCATACAAATATTTGTTCCGTTCGGGAATCGAACCCGCGACACGCAGCGCAGTAGTCAGTCGCTTAACCACTGCGCCAACCATGCCGTCAAACGCGTCTTCTTGTCATCAAACTTGTCATCTTTTAAAATGGGATGACTTTTAACCACCCGAGCTGTCTTGGATAACGTTGAGCCTATTATAGTTTCTCATTAAAACCCTCAACTAACAAAATAGATGCTCAAAAAACAACTTTTCAAAACATTATCCACATTCATTAAGAATATAAAACATGTCTACAGACAGGTGCTTACGAAGCAAAAACCTCGAGGCGTTCAGGGTTTAATAAAGTTATATTAAAGCCCAAATAGCGCGTTGAGGCCATAATAATTTATTATTATAGCAAAAACAATTTTGTTGTAAACAATTTCTTACATTATCAAGCAGTTTTGTTCAGCTTATGTTTTACAGGAGGCTTTGTTTTTGGCTTTAAGGTAAACAGATGTTACATAACATAACATCACGCCAGTATTCCTCAAAGGGTTAGGCAGAGGTGTACCAATAGTACACCCACATTTCGGCAGTTATATTTTAGTCCCATGTAATAGGGGGCGAGCCTATTGCCATCAACCGGGCAGATGCAAAAACACATTATCACTTTGCACGACCTTGCAGCCTTATCACAAACGAGGCAATGTTGATTGCTCAAATTCTTGTAATGATATGTACCCTATTTGGTTTCGAGGCTAAAAACGAAATATAAATAGGCCGTGATTGAAGAGAGTAATTTTTGAAATGACGCGTAAATTATGTAAATTAATTTACTTGAGAATGTTTTGAATTAGGTACTGTTATCGAAATCTTGTTTTCATTTTCGAAGCAGATTTTTATCAACTTAATGGGAAGTAGATATGACTTACATTTCAATATGCTTAGAACATTGATCTAGGAGCACGAATCTGTTAGACCAGGGTTTCCCAAACTGTGCGTCGCGACGCCCTGAGGCGTCACGGCATTATCACAGGGGCGTCGTGAGGCGATCCACATAAATATTAGAAACCCTTTCCAGTCGACCTTACTACTATCAACACTTTCGACAGAAAAAAAAGAACAATAATTAATTACCAAATAGAATTGTCCTGTGTCTCCACCCTTAAGCTCCAATACGACAAAGATAAACTGCTTGAATTTTGGAGCTCAGTTTCTTAATGTAGAGAAAGAGGTGAGAGTGGAGATTTCTAAACTTGAGCTCCGTTTTGAGAGGCTATGCTCAGAAAAGCAAGCACATCCTTCTCATTAGTAGTAAAAACCCCCTTCAAAGTAAAATAAATACCCCTTTTAATTTTTAGTCTTATGATTTGTTTTGTTCTATTTTCTAATAAAAATTATAACTGTTATTTGGAGTTGTTCTGATAATTTGTTACTAAGCGCTAGAACTACAACTGGTAGGTACTTTTTGGCTAGATGGGGCGTCTCAACAAAATGGCAAATTCCCAAGAGCGTCACAGTAAAAATAAGTTTGGGAAGTTCTGTTTTAGACCATGGGCCTGTCTCATTCTTGTGAATTTCTTTCGAGTCAGGCAGGACATAGGTATCTATATAAGTGTAAATGTTCAGCCGTTATAGCCTAAAAAAAAGGACTACAAAAAAGATGAAAACTCTGTAGCCCAGCAAATACCTTTTTAACCTATATTAATTTTCGTCTAGACTTTAGGATCAACATTTTTCAGCATTAAATATTCATAAGATTTTACCGAAAAATTAACAGATAGCAAACTACGTCTATTTTGTTTTAATAAATGTAGGTACAGTATTTAATTAATTGAAGCAAAAAAACTAGAATACTTAAGTAAGAAGCTTACCAAGAAAACTATTATCTTATCAAAAAGCCTGAATTTCCCAGAGGAACTTTGCACTCTTAACGAACATTAATTTAATATTATTATACCTATAACTGCCTCGATGGTCTAGTTGACGTAAGCACTACTACTGAGCATGATGTCCTGGGTTCGATTCCCAGGTCGGGCATAGTGTTATTGAGATTTTCCATTAGGAATCTCTCAGTAGAAAACTCAAAGCATTTATTTCAATTAAACCATTTACAAGCACTTTTGAATTGTCAAGGAATCGGCCAGTCAAAAATATGAAGCTGAAGAAGCCCATTCCAAAGCGTAGTAGATACCTATGGAGAAGAACAGGCAAGAAACTCCATGGACACTTTTTTAAATGAATAAGTTGTTACAAAATATTGGTTACATCATTCATGTTGACACGCCCGTGACAGCGCCCGTTCACGAACATGACGCATGGATTAGCACCATTCAGCTCAACCAGCAGCCCGGAGTCTGGATTTGTATCCGGTTGATGACAATTGGGTCGCCCCCATGGAACTTAAACATAACTGGCGAACTGTGGGTGTACCATATGCACCTCTGGCTAACTCTTCGGGGAAATAGGTGTATTGTTATGTTATTTTACACCTACAATATAATTCTCTTGTCTTTCATTTACTGGAAATATATATTTTTGTACTAAAACAATGAAAAACTTTTTACAAAAAAAAAACAACCGACTTTAAAAAAAAACACTATGAAGTGAAAAATAACTTTAATTTCGGAAGTCGGTGTCTTTGGTTTTGAATTTTCGTTCTTTGTCACAGACTTCCGAAATTAAAGTTATTTTTCACTTTGTAGTGTTTTTTTAAAGTCGGTTGTTTTTCTTTATGTAAAAAGTTTTTATTTTTCACTTTTTAGTTGTGGTAGCTACCCCACACAAATTTGAATACCACTACATGCTATGTAAATGACAGGAAGTTATCATATCATCCACATACTAAGTGGAAAAAAATACGTATTATTGAAGCTAACTCAAAAACTGCCCAAGCAAAGTTAATAAAATTTATATGGGACCACCTCTGAAGTATGATCTATCAAACAAAAAAAGAATCATCAAAATCAATTCATAATTGGCGGAGTAATCGCATAACAAACATACAAAAAAACTAAAAAAAAACATACAGTCGAATTGAGAACCTGCTCCTTTTGGAAGTCGGTTAAAAATAAATGTTACACCTTGAAATTATGTGCTAATGGTTTTCCGGCACCATGTTTCCAAATGATTGAATTCAAATTTATTGCTCAACATGTTTGGACTAAGATACATAAGTTAACATTTATAAACAACAATAGTTTTGTCTTCACTAAAGAACTGAATCAAAGCCTTATCTCTACAAGGCCAATAAATCGATAAATAACAAGACCTTATCCAACAAACAAGTAGGTCAGTAAAAAACGAACACACAGAGTGATAATCAATATCCATCCCGCACCGACATAAAATTGTTTTCAGTTCGGCGTTTGCAAAGTTTCGCGCGCACCAGATGTTATTTATTGGCAGAAACCACGAGGACGAGTGTACCAAAACTGTCGTAAAAGCAGGATTCATAACCCACATTTGTGTTGGTTATGTTGAACATAACTTGGGGGAATGTGGGTTATGTACTGTCACGTTTTCGTCTGGCGTCAGCTTCATTTCGTAATGAAGGGTTAAGAGGTCGTATTGTAAGTAGAGTCGTTCGATTTTAATTTGGTATAATGTTGAGATTTATACTCAAGCATTATAGTATACGAGTATGTCCATAAATCGTTGGATTTTCTTTAAGAGTCACGTCATGTAAAATTAATGGGGAATGAGAGTAATGGTGGTCCTAAAGACTCTTTCATGATCATCATTCATAATTTCAGCCGAAACACGTCTACTGCTAGACATAGGCCTCCGCCAAGTATCGCCACTTCGACCTGTTCTTTGCTTCCCGCATCCAGCGGATTCCTGCAGCCTTCACCAGGTCATCCAAATGCAAACCAAACTCTAGGTATTCTGATACGTTGTCACCGCTCCAGAACCTTTTGGCCCCATCAGCCATCTGTTCTGCGAGTCCATTGCCACGTTTGGCAATTTTTCGGGCTATGTCGGTTACCTTGGTTCTCCTACGGATCTCTTCATTTCTGATTCAATCACATAAGGAAATTCCTTATAATGTCAGTAATTTGAATTAAGTAAACTTTCTTTCAAGCCCTAAAGTGACCTCTCAGATTCTTCCCTGATTCTTGCATTTTACAAGAGATAAGAAATTGATAAATCCTACGTTTTCCCATCGATCCCAAAGGATAAAATCCACCATTACACTTGAAATAACGTTAAATGTAATGAAAAAATCCTCACAGCTTAGACATGACTGAACAGAAACAAAAAAGCTTTGACACGAGTCTTATCCTCATGCCGAGCAGTACTTATTGGAAATTGCTTCAGTTGTACCTTGTCAGAAAACTTGGAAGAAGGATTAAACTAAGTTCGGCTGCTGATTACGATCGAAATCCGGGATACGTACCTGATGACAGCGTCCCTTAGATCCAAAACTTTTGTGTTTCTTAAGACCTTTTATCATAATTGAGATAAAACTATGTGAAGGTTTCTACTTGCAAATATAAATTGAGAAAGTGTCTTCTATAGCACAGATTACAGATGCATCGGGTCGCATCGCATCCACACATAAAAGCGGTCTGCCTGTGGTTCACAATGATTCATATAAAATGTACGAAAGCGATGTGTCAGTGCGGCCAGTCTTAAGGTGCGTCAGCCTTTAGACGACACTAAAATGTAGGAGAACGGGTGGAGTTACGTGACATTTTTAGTGGTGTTGGAAAAGGTAATTTCAGGTGGACGTATGCCAGATCTAAGGAAGTGCTAGCACGTGGTCCATTTCTCCTCGTTAATGTTTTTGTAGCCAAAACTAGGGACCATTTCCAGACAGTCTTGTTCAACTTTATGTGGGTCTTTATAACTTGTGTAGGTTTTGTGTAATCTCTAGAGTTAAATTGTTAGATCCCAAAACCAGTTACGTAACATACAATGTTTTTAAGTTCTCCCTCGGGTAGGATTTAGTTGGCAGTTAAGCTATACATTTCGGCAAAAATTTCATAAGATCGAGAGCCCCTTATGTCGAAATAACACAACGTTTTGGGAAACATTTCTTCTTTATACCGTCATACTTTCATATTCAAGTCTTCCAAGTATCGCGAGAATTCTTCATCCACGTGCAAATAATTTAAGAAGCCCGGGGATAATCTTAGCCGAGCAATAATTCAGGTACGTGTTTCAAGACACCTTTAATTTCGTATTCCTGACTGTTAATTTAAGCAATATATTAAATATTATCAACAAAACAACGCACCATTAGTCAGAAGAAATTGGTTCATAAATATTAAGCAGCGTTAAAGAAGCTTATAATGTAAGCATTTGGTTTTATGCAAAGTGGACCGAAATAATCCTGAAGAATTTTTCATTGTAGATTTTATTTATTGGTTGTTGGTGACTTCGTTAATTTGTTTTTGTAGTCAATTATTTGTTTAAATAAAGCCTTAAAGATAGTCTTGTTGATGTAATAGCTGGGCTTAAAATTCGATTATTTTGCTCAGTTATTTTGCTTGCTTTCTGGAGGTCTACTTATTTCAGCTTAAGAAGTATAATGCTCTTTGTTCTATTTATTAGTATTTTCGGAA
This sequence comes from Agrochola lychnidis, assembly GCA_963680765.1. NCBI lineage: Eukaryota > Metazoa > Arthropoda > Insecta > Lepidoptera > Noctuidae > Agrochola > Agrochola lychnidis. The sequence goes on along the minus strand of OY796863.1, from coordinate 8,035,145 downwards.
ATAAACCTAGTCTTGTCCACATTAATATTCTAGTAGTGATTCTGAATTTTATGTCCATATTGAGTTTTATATAGTGTCAACGCACTTTGGACTAAAAACAAAAGACGAAAGACTGCTTATGTTTGACATATATTTTTATTATTATCTAGATACTTATCATCTGTATAAGGATCGTAACAGATTGGGCGTATTTTCGGCACGTAAGCACGTATAAGTTTTTGCATGCAGATATGATACGCGCGTACCTTTGCATTTCATCACAAGTGAATGTGCGTATTTGTGGCGGCTTACGCGTTTTCGAGCTTATAAGCACTTTTCGTACGTTTTTATTGTATCATGGCATGTAGTGCTCTTGGCTTGGTATGGGTATGTGATGAGGAAAGAGGAAACGCATGTGACTAAAAGAGTGATGGACTTAATGGATGGAGAGGAAGGGGAAGGCCAAAGAAAAGAAGGATGGATTGTATGAGGAATGATACGAAAGAGAAGGGAGTGAATGATAGCGTGACGGTTGACAGAGGAGAGTGGAAAGAGAAAACGTGTTGCGCAGACTCCAAGTAACATGGGACAAGGGCAGGAACATGATGAAAATACGAAGAAATATTAATAATACGACGAAAATGCAAAAGCGACAATGTCAAAAATGCAAAAGCTGCATGTTCGCATTATGTCTGATTTCTCAACCTGAGGTTGTCACATGCCTGGCTAACCATTCGAAGCACTTCGAAGCACATGCCTCACACTATCTGGACGCACCTTTACGTTGGCAAAGAACGAGTGTGATGTGAAAAGTCCGAATGGATTAATGTTTTCGTAAGGTCATCGTAAGAGCGTCCAAAAAAAACGGCGCAAAATCGCTGTATATCTGTAATAAGTGTAATTTCAGGCTCGGAGTATTATGACAACCTAATTAATAAAGTTCTTAGTTATGAGACATACACTAAGTGGTCCATAAAGGTAAAAGTGTTATTACAAGTCTTGTTGACTTTGCTTTCTCATGTTATTGGGGTCGTAGACACTATAAACCTATAAAATATGTCTACTCGTTGACATACTTCTAAATTGTATGTTTTCATGTTATATTTCTTCTATCTTTTATATCAATACCATTAGGTTGTCGGCTGAAAACAATATCTATTTATTTTTATGGTGTCAGGATCTAAAAAATGCTGGGAGATTGCAAATGGCGAGGCAAATTTCGCGCCCTCACGTCCCTAACTGCCGCAAGAGGAGACGCCCTGAGCATCGGGAATCGCAGGCCGATTTCCGGCCACCGTAAGCGTGGGCTTGTGGACGGTGAGCAATGGGTAGCTTGTGTTCCACGCGCGCCTCAAAGAGATGTCAGCAGAATTGACGGGGTCCGCTAGGGCCGACGCCTGCCGGGGTTGCGAAGAAAATCGAAAGGGAGATCGTGGCCCCCGGCAACAGGGCAAACGAAGGAACACGGGTGGGTTTTAGTCAGTAAGAGTCTGACACGCCCTCCCGTTCCGCCCAGAGCGGGAGAAGTTATTTGATAATTTCCCACCCAAAAAAATCATAATAGCATTACATTTCTAGTTTCGCATCTGCACTCTAATTGCGTAACACACGATCAATTAACCAATGGCCCAATGTTATAGTTACTATAAACAATATTGTCAAACTTTTTTACTAATTGAATACGAGGCTTTTGGTTACTTTTGTTTTGTGTGTATTTTGTCTAGTTTTTAAAAATGTGCGTTTTGTTTGTACAGAATAAACAAGTTTTCTTTCTTTCTTTTTTTTCTACATCTGAATCATTTTGAAGGATATTGCTAATCCATTGCTTCAACAACGTAAATAACGCAATGAATGTTGTTGAACTGTCAAAATGAAACAGATTATGATTAAAGCGCTGTTTTTAATAAGTCATTAAAAAATCTTGTAATGATGAAGTATTAATATAAACTTCTATGGCTTAAACTTAAGCAATAATTATAGCATCTTTAACTTTAGTAACAGACATGATACGCCCCTCATATCGTTAATATCTCATACTTACTTATGAACATTAATTTCTGCTATCAGACTCCTTCAACTTATATTACAAGTCATCAACATTAGTCTCTTCGAAACTTTTCTCAGTCGATAGTATTAGATAAACTTCTGATCAACATTAGTATCGTCCTTTAAGTCTAGACTTGATGGCAAAAGATATAATTACAAAATAAAGTAATGTATTCAGAAGTTCCACTTTTAAACCTGCAATTCCCGGGACACACGAGGCTAGTTTTTTAAAGCTAGGATAGCTTGAACCTTTGTATTCTAACCTGGCTTGCCATTCTGGCTTGGCACAAGCTAGTGCTGGTTTCACGATGCTAGTAAGCTAGTTGGGTACTATCTTCACTGGCCACCGAGGATAGAAAACAAGCCAGGATAGTAAAATCGGTGGTGGGAGACGCTACTAGCTCAAAAATAGAACTCCATCCAATTAAACTATCCTGGCTTGAGACGCTAGCTTACTAGCCTAGAAAAGAAGCTAGTTCTGAATACTTGAAACCAGAGTTACTTAACTTGCTAGCTTACTAATACTAGCTTAATAATCTAGCTTCAAAAACTAGCCTCTTGTATCCCAGGTATAAGGCTGCCTGTCCACTGAAAGCGGAGCGGCGAAATGTGCCAATATTATCCAATAGAATCTAATCTCCGCTTCAGAGTTCCGCTTCTATTGGTTAAATTTGGCACATTTCTCTGCTCCGCTGCCTCGCTCCGCAATAGTGGACAAGCACCCTAAAGCGTTTTAAGCTGAATATTAAATCACCACGGTTTGCAGCAAAATAAACACTCTGAATTTGCAAAATGATTGGCCTTGTCCTACCAGAAAAAGGGTGGTTGTATTGATAATTATGAACAACTTATACTATGAGACAAACCCTAAAAACGCCAAAAAAATTAGCTATGTCCTACATTTTGCCGGGTTATGCAATGTTAGCCTTTAAGTAATTTTTGCACTTATAAATGTATATCGTGTACTTTTAAAAGAAATGAAATGTGTAAACAATTGTAAACAATCATAGGCTAACCTATTAATAAATACAGGGTGGCAGGGACATCGACGCGAAAACTGTTACCATGGATTCAGTACATGATTCTGAAACCCCTTGCGTTGAAACTTTTCGTCGGTAATTAAAAAAAAAAAACCATGGTAACAGTTTTCGCGTCGATGTCCCTGCCTGTTTAAGTATTTTTATTTTTTCGTTTTACAATTGGACGTAGTTTAGCAAAAAAGACTCAACCCCCACTATGGTCAAAAATTAAAAAGGACCTAAAGGTTGGTTCCTTTAGGACCTTTTTCATTTTTGACCATAGTGTGGGTTGAGTCCTTTTTGCTTAACTACGTCCAATTACAGCTTGTATTGCTAAAGTGACTGTGATTTTCCATAAAATACTTATGTAAAACGAATTAGAGATTGCTATATATTGTTGTGAACACATAAGAAAAAGCTTGCTGCGAAGTTTCTTGAGAAAAGGCACATTTTCTCACGATTAGTGAATCTTCTTTTTCTTTCTACATACTGTTGCCTATATATTATTCAGTCATACATTAGCCTACGGTTTTATAGGCTCTGTTGTTTTTGTCTTTATAATTTATAAGACGAAGTGAAAACATTTTTCATGGCGGAGTGTAGAGAAGTCAAAGATTTATGCTTGCGCTCGGCAAATAATGTTTAAAGAATCAATATGAACAGCGTTTTGCAAAGCTATTCTCATATTTTGTTCAGAATACAATAGGAAACGGTTGATTTAAGACAGCAACATAGTACCGATAAATATTTTTTGTTCGACATTTCCAGGCTTTATATTATGGTTTTGCTATGTTATTTACATTCGTTTCCTATGAGATTCTATTGTTAGAAATGGCTGTCGCTTCTGTCTACAAGAGAGTAGGGAAATTTTACTATCTTTAATACTAACATTTGACTTGAATTTTTTAATGCATAAGGCACCTGGTGGTGGTGGTGTAAACCACTGACGATTTACGAGAAATGAGTAGAGCAAGCAACTAAAAATCAGTTGGAGGGCACAAATTGGTTTTTTTGGTTGGTTAATTGTCAAATAACTTCTCCCGCTCTGGGCAGGAGCGGGAGGGCGTGTCAGACTCTTACTGACTAAAACCCACCCGTGTTCCTTCAGTTGCCATGTCTTCAGGGATCACGGTATCCCTTTCGTACTTTCCCACAACCCGCCGCAGGCATCGGCCCTAGCGTACCCCGTCAGTTCTGCTGATATCTCTTTGAGGCGCGCGTGGAACACAACGGGCTGTCGACTCGGGCCTGGTCCTTATCGGACGGCGAGCTACCCATTGCTCACCGTCCGCAAGCCTGGCGGGCATCCCTGGTATCCGTATGCACTAAGCGCGAGTCTCTCAATGAGTGTTCTGCCTGCCAAGAGAGGCCGCTGCGAGCGTCGCTGAGCGAGTAGTTACTCTCTTTGACAGCTCTTGTCGCTGCAACAAATGAGTCTCCTTCGGCGATGTGAACAGTCAGCGATCAACTGTTAATATGTATCTCTTATACTTACACGTTTCTTGAGCGAGTAAATCTTTCATAACTAGTCGCTTCCTCGTCGGGAGTAGGACAGGTGCTTAAACCAAATGCCAAATAAAAAGACTGTCGATTGAGCTAACTGTTTTGTGTTAATTCGTTTAAAACTACGTAACATTACACAATAGAAACGAAATACAATTTTAATAAACTATATCACATATTTAATGCCTTTGTTAAACAATTAAAATAGTAAAAAAGTTGGTATGAGGCACGTGTCTAGGCTTTACTGACCTCTTTGTCTGGCCGGGTAATCAAAATTAAATAATAAAGAGAAAAGATTTGGTTTTTTGTATGTTTGTTTGTATAGACAAACTCAAAAACTACCGGACCGATTAAAAAAATCTTTCACTAGTAGAATACATCTATCATTATCACTGAGTAGCATAGGCTATAATTTATAAGGTACTAGCGACCCACTCCTGCTTCGCACGGTTTTTACGATTGGACAAAACATCGACATTTCTTAGTTTTATGTAACTTTGATATTAACGTTTTATACAACTCAAACTCAAACTCAAAACATTTATTTCAATTAAACCATTTACAGGCACTTTTGAATTGTCAAGAAATCGGTCAGTCAGAAATAGGTATGAAGCTAGTTGCCCATTCCAAAGCGTAGTAGGTACCTATGGAGAAGAACGGGCAAGAAACTCCACGGACACTTTTTTAAATAAAAAATTGTTACAAAATATTGGTTACATCATTCATGTTGAAATTATACATGTGAGAACAATGTAGAAAGACGTGCACATGAGAAGCGTCCGTAATAAAAAGATAAAAAAGAACAATTCAAAAAAAAAAAAAAAATAAGCCCTGGCAGCTAAGAGATGACCAGTCCCAACTGACGGCGCCCGTTCACGAACATGACGCATAAACCTTCCGGAATAAATTCTCTAAATGATGGTGAAAACCTCATCAAAATCTGTTTCGTAGTTTAGAAGAACAACGCGGACATACAGACAAACACGAAAAGTGACTTTAATTTATAATATGTATAGATCACGCGGGCGAAGCTGCTGGCGGAAGCTAGTTAGGGATATTTATATTTATTAAAACATTAAACATTTTTGTTGGTTTAATTTTAAAGTTCTTTATTTGTCAACTGGGACAGGTGCCTACTGCAAACTGGAACTTAGATTTTGTATAGTTAAACTAGCGGACCCGACAGACGTTGTCCTGTCAAAACATTGTCCAGCGGACAAAATTGTGAATCTAAATCATTCCCAGATCCCCTTGAACACACACAAAAAATGTCATCAAAATCGGTCCAGTCGTTTGAGAGAAGTTCAGTGACATACACACTCACAGAAGAATTATATTTATAAAGATTAGCTTCAAGTTTTATCTATAATAATAAAAATTCTCCCCATTTTGTCCCCTTTAAAAATTATCTAAAGTTCTTAGTAAGCACACAACTAACACAACAGTTTTACTTAAGAAAAAAACCGTTGTTCGCCCAATTCACGTAGTTTTTTTTTTAAACCTAATGATACTATTATTAAATTAATTAATAAAAATACCCGAGAAACCGAGAGTCACTTGTTCTTCCCGTTATTCTGATCATTTTTTGTGTACTGGACCATACCTGGGAACTTTTTGATTATGGAGATATTGAAGGTCAAACGAATACAAGTTTTAAATGTTATAACCTAATTTTAAATACTCCTACCGTTCTTGTACAGTTGCATGCACCCTTAAGCACAATGAACAGTTGAACACGTGCTTTACTTAGCGCAGTACCGTAAAATCATTTGCCAACAATTGCTTTTGCACAAAGTTACTTAGTTTAGAATGTGTAGGCGACGACTTCGCGGTGGGCTCTTTTACTATACCCTTTCTCTATACCCACACGTGGAACTCGAAATAAGGTTACTTAAAAATAGAAAAGGTAGGTATTTAGAGTCGAAAATCGTTCATTTCACGAATTTAACGAAGATTTCAAGGCAATTAAATGTCCTAATCATGGATTCACTTTATAGCTCAACTTTTCAAATATTCAGTCAGTATTTATTACCGTAATTAAACTGCTAAATTACGGAACGTAAAATACTGGAGTTGGTAAAAGATTAGCGTTATGATGGCCTGTCTGGGAGTCGAATGCGGAATTAAAATTGAAATAGGATCATAATGAAGATTTATTGATGAAGAGTTTTGTAAGAAAAATTATGTTCTAATAATATACTCTGAAACGGAAGACATCCATTAGAAATCCATTCGTACAAAAGAAGATAATTTTCCGTCACTTGAAGTCATTGTATAATTATCACTTGCTTCAAAAACGGTAAAGGAAAACATCGTGAGGAAACCGGCATGCCTGAGAGATATATCTCGACGGCATGTGAAGTCAAGTCAGAGGCCCATGGGCGGCTTTAAAACTCTGACTCCTGGTTACTGACCACACGAAAAATAAAGAAAGACTGAAATAGGCTTTAAACTAATTATGACTATGAGAAACAAAAACTACTTTTGTTATGGAAGAGTCGAACAAAAACCTACTTTGCAGCCAGTAGGTTAAGAGTGGACTAAAGCAAAATAGTCAATCGTAAATATTTTTCATAAAATTGACATAACTTAAGGTATAAAATAAAAATAATATGACTTACTACATGACATTTTCTAAGTTTTTGTAGAACAGAAAAATAAATAATAAAATTTTCTTGATAGGAGAATACCTCGAAGCTACCTCTAATTTTCACGCTTTTTCCATTTATACTTAATATGCCAACGACTAATTGGACAAAAAAAATAAAATTAGTTGTTTTAATACAGAGCGAAAAAATTGTGCAGACTTTTTATAAAATTCCTTAAATTTTTGGTTTTATTTTGACTTCAAGCTTTATAGCGCTTACGATATTATTATTTCGTGGAAAAAGTAATCTTCCGTCGCACGTTGAAGGGACTTCAAGCATAGTTCTGTTTCACAAATCAGTTCTATACATAAGCAATAATTAAAAGTATGTAATAGGTTTGTCATGCCAGTACACCCCAGCACAGCACAGCTGTTTGTTCAGTTAGAAGAATATTTTTCCTGATTTGGGAATCGATCCCAGGACTCAGCAGTCGCCCTTGCGACCACGAGACCAAAGGGGCATTTAAATATACCTAGTACTACGCCCCTAAGTGCACTAAGTTCCTTCACTAACGGTGAAGGAAAACATCGTGAGGAAACCGGCATGTCCTAGAACCGAAAATTCGAAGACATGTGACATCCACCAACCCGTACTGGTCCCGCGTGGTTGATTACGGCCCACTCCCTCTCACAGAGAGGAGGCCTGTGTCCCAGCAGTGGGAACATTTATAGGCTGATGATGATGATGATGAAGCACTAAGTGAAGCACATAGCTGTGTGACTTTAACGTGAGAAACAACTCACTTACACACATAAATTACGCATGTGAATTAGTTACACGTGGAGAAGCCGATATCAAATTACACATATAAAAACTAGCTGCGCCCCGCGGTTTCACCCACATAAATTTCGATCTCGTGAGAATATTGAGATCAAGAGTATCCTATGTCCTAACCCAGGGCATGGTCTACCCTTGTGCCAAATTTAATCCAAATCCGTTCAGCTGTTTGAGAGTGAAAGCGTAACAAACAAACTCACATTCGCATTTATAATATTGTAATAAATACTAACAGTGCCCCGCGTTTTCATCCACATAAGTCTCGATCCCGTGGAAATATCAGGATAAAAAGTATCCTATGTCCTAACCCAGGTCATAGTCTACCCATGTGCCAAATTTCATCCAAATCTGTTCAGCCGGTTTAGCGTGAAAGCGTAACAAACAAACTCACATTCGCATTTTTTTGTTAGGATATAATAATTATAAGGATACAAGCAACACGAACTCCTCTCTATTCTAAAAACAGAACGTATAATTTGTGTACACGTGTTGTGCTAATTAATTAATGTAATTAAATCAAGTAAGGTGAGAGTTTTCGATTTTCGGGTAAATGTTTAATACTTAATAACGTTATTATCATTATAATCAGGAGCTCGTGGCTAAGTAATACCAGCCGCACGGGTCGATCCAACAGGTTAAGCTACGCTTGCCGGGGTTGGTCTATGGATGGGTGACCATCTTTACATACCGAGACTCCTCCGTGCCTCGGAAAGCACGTTAAGCCGTTGGTCCCAGCTGTCATTTGTAGATCTATGACAGTTGTTACGGGTCGTCAGAAGCCCGAAAGTCTGACAACCAGTCTTACCACGGGATATCGTGTTACCCAGTACCTAACTGGGTTGTGGAGGTCATATAGCGCTCCATGTAAAATACTGGTATTCAGCTGCATCCGGTTAGACTGGAAGCCGACCCCAATATAGTTGGGAAAAGGCTAGGCAGATGATGATATCATTATAATCATAATGATGTTAACAGGTGACAACGTTTTCCTTTTAATGTAAACTCAGTCAGTATCGATTGGCGCTTTGTAATGTGTTACGATGGCACATATTGATAATACTATTAACTTGCTAGGTATAATAATATGACTAAGATATTGTACTAAGTTTACAAACAATACCGAAGCTACGTTTAAAGTTACTAGACTGTTAGCGCGAGGAGCAATGAAAGAGTGGACTGTATTTTTAGGCAATGGTTTAATGCCGTCTTACTATTTACAAACTTTTAATCCCGGACAAACAATTAAAGGTTTAATTAAAATCAGAGAGGAATGTCGTCCATCGCGGTGGAGTCCGTGGAAGCGAGTTGTCATCGGGCCGAGCCGCGTCGTCGCCGCGCCGCGCCTCAGTATGTCGATGACGCGGTGATCACGCAGCCTGCTCATGCAGACCGCGCGCAAAGTGTTGGGTTCGATTCCCAACAAGACTGAGGCTTAACTTATTAAATATACTTGGGTTTAATAGCACTTCCCTGCTGGTTTTAGCACTGCATAAGCAAAAAACAAAATAATACTCAATACCTATAATTTCGTTGATTTATTGGAATACAGAAGTAAGGTTCTTAAAAGACCAAGCCAAAACATTGCATTTGAAATGGAACTTAATTCGAATAGATATAGTTGTCATTCAACGTAGCATAAACGCGTAGCGCGATGCTGCGCTATGGTCGTAGCACTGCCCGCTACGAAGCTCTACGCAGGGTCTACACGCCCGTCAAAATACAGTCGTTTCATGTGTTATTTTATTGTTTGAAGTTATTATTTTGTTATATTATAAAGTTGCTTCAGGTAACAGTTAAAGATTTAAGCACATATTAAATTAAAATATATTATAAAACAATAAATTGACTAGAATTCTAAAATAATCTCAGTATTAATTAAGTCAGGACCAAATAGTTTACGGGCATTATAAAAGTCCACACAAAGAGAATTTATAGAGTGTTCGCGTGATGAGGATTTTTAGAGTAGGTAGGAGAATAAAGATTTATGTTAAGCTTTTGGTTAATGTTAGAAATTTTTTGTAGGCTGTAGACTTGTGAACCATTTTCTATTTTACTAAGTACCTGGTACTTGTTGATAGGCCTACACTGTCCTCCCATACCTATTAACACTGTAATTTGAAAACATTATAGAAACCATTTATTTTGAAAAGAGTAACCGTGGAGTTTCTTGCCAGCTCTTCTCCATAGGAAGCGACCAATTGGAACCGTGCACCTAGCTTCTGACGTTTCATAAGGGCCCTTGTAGGTTTATGTGAAATGAAATATTTTGAATTTAGTTTTTTATTTTAAATTTTGAGTTATGCTGAAAAGCATAATCGCATATATTTTTCAGCATGCTAAGTCAACTTTGAAATCGAATACCACATCCAACACAATAATTACCACTTCCAAGCAGAAAATCAATAAACCTAGTGAACTCAAAACATCAATTTGTTGAAACGGTAAAATAGAACACAAGCAACATGTCGATAATTAACTAGTGATTCAATTATATAACTGAAACAAAAGAAATATGTACCAACAATCAATCAATCTGCCTAGCCTTTTCCCAATATGTTGGGGTCGGCTTCCAGTCTAACCGGATGCAGCTAATTACCAGTATTTTACATGGAGCGACTATCTGACCTCCACAACCCAGTAACTGAGTAATACGATACCCCTTAATAAGACTGGTTGTCAGACTTTCGGGCTTCTGACGACCCGTAACGACTGTCAAAGATTCACGAATGACAGCCGGAACCAACGGCTTAACGTGCTTTCCGAGGCACGGTGGAGTCTCGGTATGTAAAGATGGTCACCTATCCAAGGACCAATCCCGGCAACCGTAGCTTAACCTGATGGATTCATCCGTGCGGCTGTTATTACTAAGCCACAAACTCCTACTCTAAAAAAAAAGAAAATATAGAAATGTGTACTAACAATATTGTACTAAATAATTATGCACGGGCATGATCCAGGTAAGATGAGAAATAGTTACCAAAACGCTTTGAACAAAAAAGTACGTCTAAATGAAAATACATTAGTTGTATTTTAATTTTTAGAGACTTATTTTTAGGGGACAAGGGGCCTTATATGGGCTGTTTCAGAAAAAGGCACTATCTAAAAATTCAAAAGTCATTTATTCAAACTAGGCTGAGAATCAGCACTTTTCGAACGTTAAAATACGGTAGTTTCCTAGGTAAAAAAAATTAAATTCTATTTAGTCCGTCTTTCAGATAATAAAAAAATATTAGACACATATTTTTTGCTTTATCATATTAATCAAAAATAACTTAGAAAACACGCATTAAAGTTGGGGAGTGGGGGCTTGCTACGTCACAACGTCGTATAAAATCTAGCACGGCGTGACGTCATGCCACATTTTAACTCAATGTATCGCCGTAATCTTTTGATTACGTCAAAAAATAAAAAATACGTGTCCAATATTTTTTTTATTTCCTGAAAGACGGACTAAAAAAAAAATTTGGACACAAGCCTATTACATAAGACAGTCCCCCAAAAACGTCCACCCTTCACCACTTCCTAGTGCCTACTACTTAATAAATAGATGAACAGAATTTGAACACAATGTGCCAGTGATAACCAAGAATACCGGATCTTATACGGAGATACAGGCCTAAAACTTGAAGTTATAATACATATTTTATTTGCTTTACAAATCATAAGTTAAAAAAATTAAACAGTGGTACTCCGGGAGTGCCGAAAGAAGTGAAAACTTGAAAAAAATTCGACACTGCGGTTATCAATGCGTTGATGTCTTTTACTCCCCGCACCGCGACAATCAACGCGTTGATGTCTTTTACACGGTGTCGGTAAATTGCGTTACAGTGTCGCGAAATCAATGGTTTAGTACCATCTCAAAAATGCCCAACGCGCCTAAAGAAGTTTTCGCTTCAAAAAGTTTAATCCTTCAACAGAGAACAAAATAAAAGCTTTGAAATATTCTCTACGCAAAACAAGCAATTGTTAACTATATTCTGCGATTCCATTATAAAATATCGAAACTATATCGGAAAATAACAAAAACGAAACCATTCACGAAGCTCAACGTTAAAACATAACGAAGAACTTACAACACAATAATTACAAGCTATTATCGACGTTATATTAGTTCATTAAAGATGACAATGGCGTACGTAGTTTACTGCAAATTAGTTGAGAGCGAATATTTTATTTGTCTTTGGGCGAGGTCTGAGTGGTGTTCAAATTGTACTGAAGCAACATGTTAAGTATATAAGGATAATACAATATCCTCTTAAAAACATTCTGTATTTTTCCATTTTTTATCGGGTTTTTTCTGTTTCCTTATTAAGTGTCCACTTCTTCTTTGTGCAGTGTATATAGTATCTATCAAACTGCCGTAGAAACGGTAACATGCTTTGTATATTTCAATACTGAAACACAGGTTTGAATTAACCTAGATCGGGCAGGTCGCGACCTAACATTGTAATTCCGAACCATCATTACTTGCACTTGTGATAAACATATTTTAGTTTTTTTTTAGGAATTATAATTGTTTGGGAAATCTTACTGTTGACGAAATGTACACTTGTTGTGAACGGTTTTATTCAATAAATATTTTATTATAAATATTATATTATACTAGCTGACCCCGGCAAACGTTGTTTTGCCAATTATTTGTTTGGGGTGGACAACCCTTATCTCTTAGGGGTATGAAAAATAGATAGTAACCGATTCTCAGACATACCGAATATGCATATAAAATTTGGTAAAAATCTGTAAAGCCGTTTCGGAGGAGTGAGGTAACTAACATTGTGACACGAGAATTTTATATATAAGATATTAATATCTATCAATGTAGGTATTGTTATTGCATTGCTTAAATCTATAAACCTAGTGTACCTAATTAAGTTTGAGAAGCTTTCTTTTATACTCGACAGGGACGATGAGACTGGTCAGTTGAGACTGGTCATCTCTTATCTGCCAGGGCTTATTTTTAATCTTATATTTTTCAATTGTTTTAATTATTTTTTGTACATTGTTCTCACATATAGAAGCAACCAGAATAATGTACCCAGAATTTTGTAATATCTATATTTAAAAGAGTGGCCTTGGAGTTTCTTGCCCGTTCTTCTCCATAGAGATCTACGTTTTGGAATGGGCAACTAGCTTCAACTTTCTGACTAACTGACCGATTCTTTGACAGTTCAAAAGTGCCTATAAATGGTTTAATTGAAATAAATGATTTGAGTTTGAGTTTGATAAAAAAAAATAGTCCTTCAGGTAGATTATTAAAAAATATTGCACACGTATTTTTTCTTTTTTAACGGCATCAACAGACTACGGCGTACATTGAGTTAAAATGTGGCATGACGTCACGAGTATGTAGATTTTATACTTACTTGTGACGTAGCGACTCCCACTCCCCAACTTTAATGCGTTCTAAGTATTTTTTTATAAATATGATAAAGCAAAAAAATACGTGTCCAATATTTTGGTATTATTGAATAGAATTTCTTTTTTTTGACCCAGGCATCATCCCTATTAACAAAAACCCACTAAAGAGCCTCAAATTCCATCTAATGTCATAGTCGTTACATAAATAAACCCAAAAAGTCAAAAGTTCAGGTAAATTAATGTCCTAATTTCCAATTCAGTGACAACAACAAAAAGAATTTAAAAAAAGCCGATTAATGTGAGGTCTCGCATTAAACACAAACGAAAAGTTGAAACAAACGACTATTTAAATTAACTAAATAAAGTTACTTATACTAATGAATAACCTTAATGTGTAATTTAAATACTTCTAAACAATTGTAATTGTTCTGCGAGTATTTTATACAGACATGGCACGCTCACCGACGATTCATTAAGATTCCTTTATCGAAAAATGGGCTAACTCATCTAAAAGATATATCACCCACTCCCAAGTTCATGAAAATATATTAGCCTCTTACGATAAATCAGGGTGAATGCTTAGTCAGCTCAGTTTTTAGGGTTCCGTTGCCAAATGGCAAAAAACGGAACTGTCTGTCTGTCTGTCCGTCCGTATGTCACAGCCACTTTTTTCCGAAACTATAAGAGTTACGCTGTTGAAACTTGGTACGTAGATGTATTCTGTGAACCACATTAAGATTTTTACATAAAAATAGAAAAAAAAACAAATAATTTTGGAGTTCCCCATACTTAGAACTGAAACTCAAAAAAAATTTTTTCATCAATCCCATACGTGTGGGGTATCTATGGATAGGTCTTCAAAAATGATATTGAGGTTTCTAATATCATTTTTTTCTAAACTGAATAGTTTGCGTGAGAGACACTTCCAAAGTGGTAAAATGTGTGTCCCCCCCTGTAACTTCTAAAATAAGAGAATGATAAAACTAAAAAAAATATATGATGTACATTACCATGTAAACTTCCACCGAAAATTGGTTTGAACGAGATCTAACAAGTAGTTTTTTTTTAATACGTCATAAATCGTAAACCGCAATTTACCTTTCATTCAATGTTACTTGCTGCTACGGAACCCTTCATGGGCGAGTACGACTCGCGCTTGGCCGGTTTTTTTTTAGGTCAACCCAGACCTACCCCGAGCGGTAATATTCATATTTCACAGTTAACTCTATATCTTACGTACATAGCTACATGACGTTTCCAATTTACGCCGACGCATACAACGTAATATCGATTTGATTCCGATGCGATGACGGGGGACGCAACAGGTCATGCATGGAAAATTCCTCCCTAGTTGCAGTTATTGTTAGAGCAACAAAGATGAATATCGTTTGCACTGGTTCCGCCCACTGTTGTGCATTGAGCACTAGGTATCCCAGTTTGCCCGGGACCTGACGAGTGAGATAGATAGCTTGGACTATGAAACAAGCTAGCCCGTTTCGCAAATTGGAACGCCCTGGGACGCATCTGACCTTTCGCAGAAATTCAAAATTGGATACTGCGTTTTACAATTTATTTTAATATTTTTGTTATGTTGGTACTGGCTCTTTGTTTTTGTGATACCAAACAAAGAATAGTTTTACCTGTTCATTTTGTGAAAAACTCTATTGTGTTATTTGGAGTTCTTTGTTAGCTAAAAGTTGCAATATTTTTGCTTTGTTTATGAAACCAATGTTTTTATGGTAATTAAAATTAATAGCATCCGAAGTCATAATTAAAAATGTGTTTAAGTTTTCACTAATTTAATGAAATGGACATGGTGGAGTAAAATAGACGCAATAAGATATTTCAACTTCATTTCATTGAATTACCACGCATTGGCGAACTCCTTGGTGTGGCAAGTATTTATAGGCAGAGTTTACTTCTTTCGATGAGATGGGCCATAATATGTTAACCTACCAATTTCACTCGGTAGCGAAAAATCTACGGCAATCCACATCATGTTTGTAAAACTTCCATAGAATCTATTATACATTGTAACAGCGAATCAATTTTCACGCCTTCCCCTTAAGACTTAGGCAAAATATTTTTTGTCATTCGGATAGCTTATGAACTAAAGAGGTGCTTTATAGAATACGAATAAAAAAAACCGCCTAATTTCGCGGGTATTCTTGGTGCTTATGCAAGAACACACATTTCCCCCAGAGGGCGAAGGGATAAGTGGCAAGCGCATTCAAAGCCGTTTATTTCTACAACAATTTACAACAGGATTCACAAGGGTTTTATTAGGTAGCTCAAGTCTCATACATTTTTGACTTTTCCATAATAATTTCAATTTATTTAGGCGCACTGGTGATCTGAAAACTAAATACAATACAATTGTTTTCTTTCATAAAACTCATATACGGTTTGAATATGAATCGAAAGCCAACAGTAGGGGCTTGCCCGGGCGAGCTATTTATAGAACCAGCGCTGCATTTACCTTTGCACTTTACAGAGCTGCCCTGACCCGTACTATGAGCTGTATCGATTTTATACACTATTGTATTAGTTCTACATTTATTACTAACTAGCTGACCTGACAGACGTTGTCCTGTCCAAACAATAATTGATACAACATTCCCATAAAAATGCACTTTCAGTTTTTCCGAATTTAAAAAAAATCCCAGTAACTTTTCAAATGTCTCTTTTCGTAAACATCTGTCTTGGACTATTACGAACATTTTAAAATAAAAACTAGCCAAATCGGTTCAGCCGTTCTGAAGTGATGCGCTTCCCAACGAACAGCTGCATTTCATGTTTATTATATAGATGACTTATAGCGTTAGAGCAATGGTGGCCCAGTAGTAACTGCCGCGATTTACGAGTTGTAGGTCGTAGGTTCGAACCCTGATAGGCGCTTTACTTTGTGTACATTGTTTCATCAACACTCCTCTCAAAACGGTGAAGGAAAACATCGTGAGGAAACCGGCATGTCCTAGAACCAAAAATTCGAAGACATGTGACATCGACCAACCCGCACTGGGTCCGCGTGGTGGATTCCCATTACCTATCACAAAGAGGAAGCCTGTGTCCCAGCAGTGGGAACGATATAGGCCAATTGGTGTAGTTTATTTTCAACTAGGGTGATTTTTAATCCATTTTCTAGGAATGGTGCAGAATCAATTAGTATATGTTTGTAGGTATGTATAAAAAGTTAAAGTTTTTCCTTCTCTGAAAATGAGATTAGTAGTTAGATAGTAAGTAAATCTTATTTTAACATAATACCACGCTTGTTTTCCCTGAAGGGCCAGGCAGAAGTGTATCTATAACACACTCACAAATCGCCAGTTGTGTTTAAGTCCCATGTAATAGGACAGTGATGTACAAATTTTATTCTTTTTTTTATAACAGTTAGTAAAATCAGCGTAGTTTTTAACCGACTTCAAAAAAAGGAGGAGATTCTCAATTCTTCGTTTTTTTTTAATGTTTGTTCCCCGGTTACTCGAAGACGGCTGGACCGATTTGAAAAATTTTTTTTTTGTTTGAAATGGTTTACTTTCAAGTTGGTTCCATTATCATTTGGTCACGACCTGATGATGGGATCTTGGAGAAATCAAGGGAACTCTTCAAATATTATAGGCACATTTATAGCGATTTGGGTATTTTTGATGAGCAGTTGACATTAGACTATTGTAACTTAGATAACTCATCATCTGTTACGACGCCTCATTGAGGTGGATAACAATTATAATTCTATTGTGTCTCGTTAATGACAGTTGATAGGATAAATTACAAATCAACCCACTAAAATGTGAAAAAAAAAACTTTTTTACAAAAAATACAACCGATTTCCAAACTACAAAGTGAAAAATAACTTTAATTTCGGAAGTCGGTGGTAAAAAAGTTTTATTTTTATTATATACATCCATTCTTAGACCAAATAAAAAACCAAGACAGAGCGCTGTCAACAGTGACCTGAAGCCGGTTTCGTAAAAATGTGTGCACTTAGTGAGGTGTAGTTTGATTGTAAATGGTAGTAAATGTGTGTGTCAGCGTGTATGCACAGAGCGGAGGTGTAGTTTCAGCATGCTTCACTTTATTGTTCGCAGCGTTCGCAGTCTTGGTTTTTTATTTGGTCTGACCATCCAATAAAAAATTACATACTCTCACGAAATTCCATAATTGACAATAAAATGTTCAGTTTTAACGAAACATCTGTCCTTTGATAAAAACGTTTGACGTACATTGTAAAATATTTCATTGCAATGAGAATTAATACTAATTTAATCTTCCAATACAGATTCGCGAACAATGGAATGTATAAGGTTTCAGCGGCATTTTCGATCTGGGGGCCTACCACAAGCTCATAAAGCAGTATTATTTTAATATTACTTCAGTGTGGGAAAAAGATGAAGCTCAACAGGACGTATAGCTCCATCTCTTTCTCCCACTGAAGTAATATTAAAATAATACTGCTTTTGAGTTTGTGGTAGACCCCCTGATTGGGAACATACTATGTCAAAGCATTCTGTTTTAATAAAGGGCACTGTTCGTCTTTTGAACGATTGCTGCATTTCAATAACCATCAAAAACCAGCCAAATGTGTGTCAGACCACGCAAAATGAAGAGTTCCGTAGTTGGGATGAATTTACCCCAAATACAAACTCAATACAGTAGTTAAAAAACATGTTCTCCCATACATTCCAACTGCAAATGTAAGTTTGAAGCATAATATTGAGAGATTTACCATGTTATTTGAAGATCATAGACGTCTTATAGGTTTTCCTGTAATCTATGGATAAAGAACCATTCTCTGTATTTTTTTTTTAAGTTTAGGCTCAGTAGTTTCGGAGATAGGGGGGGTAATGGTCAATTTTCATTTATTTTTTTAAATATCTTTAATTTAAAATTATATAAAAACATAATTGAAATGCTCGCAACAAGCTCTTGTGTCATATGGTATAGTCTGCAAAACTTTTTTTTAAATTTCATTATTTGGCTCCCAAAAGTGACCCTCTTAATCAAAATTAATTTATTTACGTTACACGTCCGTGTTTGGGTCACACAAATACGTATATGTACCAAACAACTTAATAGGTCCATTAGATTCGGAGCAAATTTGCTGTGACAGACGGACAGACAGACACACGAGTGATCCTATAAGGGTTCCGTTTTTCCCTTTGAGGTACGGAACCCTAAAAATTACGAATATCTCCCTAAAGTATACATATTTTAGGGAAGTATACATACTTTAGAAAGTATACATACTTTAGAAAGTATACATACTTTAGGGAGATATTCGCGATTTTTAGGGTTCCTAAACTACCTACAGGTAGTTTAACAAAGTGTTGAAGGTACTCGAGCTGAGACAAAATGGCACCCCAATTCATTATCACCTGAAGAATTTGATCAGGAAAATTGGCAGCTCATTGTCTACCAGATGTTATACAGTGCCCTCCAAAAAATATTTTATTAAACCACCATCAGATGACGCATACGATACTAAATTAAGAGGTCACGTCGCCAGAAAAAAACATTACAAAGGCTACGCAGATTGAGTACGAAGTTGGCTCTTCTAAGAAAATCGCTATACGTGAAGTCTGGCTAATAGACGAGGCAAAAAATAAGTGTAAAACAATAAATTAATCTTTCTTTCCACCTCAATCTGTGTAGCCTTTTCCCAACTATGTTTGGGTCGACTTTCAGTCTATCCGGATGCAGCTGAATACCAGTATTTTACATGGAGCGACTGCCTATCTGACCTCCACAACCCAGTAACTGGGTAATGCGATACCCCTTGGTAAAACTAGTTGTCAGACTTTCGAGCTTCGGATGACCCGTAACGACTGTCAAAGATCCACGAATGACAGCTGAGACCAACGGTTTACCGTGCTTTCTGAGGCACGGAAGAGTCTCGATATGTAAAGATGAGAAAAGAACCTGATCGATCGACCCGTGCGGCTGTTATTACTTAGCCACGAGTTCCTCTATCTTCAACCTTTCTTTCTACCTATTGACATGTTACTAATGTTAAACCATTGCCTATCTATTATTTCAATTACAATAATCCGTACCCTCTGACAGCCTTAGCGCCTGGTGGTAAGCAGCTTATAAAAACATGGTGTTAGTTTACTTATGCATGAAAAGTATTGTTTTTACGCAAATAGTACTGTTATAGAAAAAACTTATTACAAAAAAAACAACCGACTTGTTTTTTTAGAAGTCGGTTGTTTTTTTTTTGTAATAGGTGAGTTAAATTTAAGTTATTTTTCACTTTGTAATGCTTTTTTTAGCATTACAAAGTGAAAAATAACTTAAATTTCGGAAGTCGGTGGCAAATAACGAAAATACAAAACCAAAAACACCGACTACCGAAAGAACAATGGCGAGAAAATTGTTGATGGAATTATTAAGCGTCTACTTATGACACTATGATAGATACTGGCGAAATAATTTACTAAGTTTTTCAAATCAATCTTATTGCCTATCGAAGTCTGGCAAAAAAATCGTCGTAATTGGAAACTTAGTTGACTAGTTTAATCATAGTGATGATAAAAAATAAGCCGAACTTTTAATGTTGCCATGTAATAAAAATCTTAGTCAAGTGACATGAAATGCTGCTTTACAGATTGCAATAATATACTTAAGAAATACATTTCTGATTCAGAATATAAATGTGGAAACAAAAATAATTGTTTGTTCTGCGAAAATAGCGGTCATAATTAATACATAAATGAAATCGCTGTACAATTCGAGTATGGCAACACCGCCATAAATAAAAATTCATGACATCTGTTAACCGGCCTGACAGATGACAGACACTAGACAGTTATTGACAAAACTTCAACAACTTGTTCGTTGCTTGTGCGCGCGTCTTGTTATTTTGTGTTATCCATCGATTATCCGTGATTTTTTACTTTATCGACTGCTTCTGCTTATGGACTCTGAGATTTACTGTTCCCTACGTGATAACTGCTTGCCTAAGGATTCTGATAATTTGCCTATACGACGACTTTCGGCCTGATACTTTGGATTTTGTTGTGTGTGCATCGATTTGTTTACCACGATGGGAAGCCATGTAATGCCTACACGCATCATGTGTGTCAACTGTAACGTATGTGTTAATAAATTGCGCCGATACCCAGTATTGGCACTAGACTCGAGAGTCACTAGTTTAATCTGCAGCTGGGTGTACCCTCAAATTGTAAGTATTACTAACGACTAGTCACGTTACAAGATTATGAGTATCTTCATTGCATGAAACTGTATAACAAGTATATTTATTACCTACAAGATTATTAACCCTAGTTGAAAACATTGTGCTAGATTTCTGTTTTTGGCTAACTTTGTTGTTTCAAATCATTATTTTAAAGAAATGTTCTTGTTAAACAAGCAACATATTGTGTTTCTACCATAAATATCATGAATTTCAATTGGCAAGTTTCAATTACATATGGGCACATCTATTACATTGGTTATAAAATATTAATAAATCATTCTAATGTATTAAGATTACTATCCTTTTTGTTTGTCTTTAGATTTTGGAAGATGACTATGTCTGTGAGGCATGCAGAGATCTTGCAATGGCTGCAGTTAATAATAATTTAAATACTGTTTCTGGTAGTGAAGAAGCTGGATCAAGTACAAGAGGGCATACAAATATATGCCTTTTATGTGGTTGTTCAACACTTCAAAGACAGAGTGACAAAATATTAAGAGAAAACCCTACTGAGATGCAGCAATCTATAATTAATATTATAGAGAGCAAAGTAGCACCGCGAGAGGTTTGTTTATTTTTGCAATTTAAATGGTAAGGGATTGATTACATTTCAAACTTAATGAAGCAGCAATTTTTACCTATTCTTTTATTTTAGATATCATCTGCAGATCGTGTTTGCCATGCCTGCTGGTTACGTACAAAAAGAGAAGTTGTACGTATGAATCGTCAAGATGAAAGCAGACCTCAACTGGGCACAACTGACAATGTGCAACCAGAAGAAAATGTGATTCTGCCATCAACTACAACCCAGCCTGATCTGACACAAACAGTGGAATTAGCTGATTATAGACGAGCACCCAATTCTACACACACTTGTGTATTTCCAAATTGCAGCAGCACCACATTCCACAATATTTCTGACAAGTTACGAGCCACAGTTCTGCACAATCATAATTATTATTTACCAAAATTAGCTCGTATATGTAGTCAACATTTGACAAATAATTCATGGGATACATTATAAATGATTCTGAAAACAGTATGACTACATTTAACGTAGATCAAATACAGCATGTATTTTCTTTTGTGAATGCATATAGTCCCACACTTGACTTCGAGAATATTCAGGATATGGATGAGAGAGTATTTGAATACTGGATAGGAATTTCAAAAGAAAAATTCAATGTATTAATTGGGGAAATACCACGTATCTCGGAAATGAATAGAGGTAGTTTGGGCTTGGCAGCATTTCTGCTAAAGATGAGAACAGGGGATTCTGATGAGAGAATTGCTACATTGGTACAAGTACCTCGACGTACATTGGAGGGTTTAATGAACAAAGTACGGGAGATTTTATGCCAAGATTTTGTACCTAGATATCTGGGAATTAGTCATATCACTCGTGAAGAATTGATTCTACATAATTTAACCATTCCCAATGGGCTGTTTGGAAATGATAATAATGCCATAGTCATTTGTGATGACACTTATATTTATATCAACAAAAGTTCTAATTATATGTTTCAAAAAGATACATATTCTTTGCATAAATATAGGAATCTCCTGAAACCATTTTTGATAGTTGCCACTGATGGGTACATTATAGATTGTTTTGGCCCATACAAAGCAACTACATCAGACTCTGTAATCATGAATAATTTGTTCAATAATGATAATTCTGCTCTAAGGTTGTATTTCAGAAGTAATGACGCTTTTATTTTAGATAGAGGTTTTAGAGACAGCATTGCTTTGTTGGAAGGATGTGGCTACAAACCATTCATGCCAGAATCACTGTTAGAAGGTGAGCACCAGTTAAGTACAGCTCAAGCAAATAGAAGCCGCTGTGTTACCATTTGCAGATGGGTGGTGGAAGTGATCAATGGCTACTTCAAAAGAGATTTTAAATTACTTAGGCAGGAATATTTCCATAGATCACTTCCCCACATGATGGCAAACTTTCAAATTGCAGCGGCTTTATTAAACAAGTTTGGTGCTCGCCTGCAAGACAATGTCAATGCAAATGAAATATTAAGCATTATTAGAGAAAAGATGTATTTAGAAAACAATCTGGCAAGTATGGTTGAGGCCATTAATATGAATAGGAGAAC
This sequence comes from Agrochola lychnidis, assembly GCA_963680765.1. Taxonomy (NCBI): domain Eukaryota; kingdom Metazoa; phylum Arthropoda; class Insecta; order Lepidoptera; family Noctuidae; genus Agrochola; species Agrochola lychnidis. The sequence continues at coordinate 8,012,509 of OY796863.1, read as the reverse complement.
ATCCAATTTTCAAAATATGACTGCAGACAGAAATAATATTTACTTTCCTGTCTTAGAATACAGGGATCTATTGTTATTCGCCTTGGGAACGTACCAAATAAGACAGGCCCGTTCGTATTACGGCGAGCATGTACGTTTCCACGGCGGGTACAGGATTGAAGTGTGCAGTGAGCGATTTAATTCAGCTGAGTACAATCTTAGAGGCAGTGGTGACACTACCCTAATAAAGGGTAAAATAAAGTCACGCCATATTTCTAGAAGACAATATTATGTGTACATTATAATAGAAAATAATGTCCCCGGTCGAGCAGGAATAGTAGAGTACTGTTGTAGTTGTTTAGTTGGAAGACGAACTGTTGGATGTTGCGCTCATACAATGACTGTCGTATGGTATTTAGGGTGGGCCAGACATCAACCAATGATTTCGGCCCCCGCCGGGTTTCTGGATGACATTGTAGTTAGGGATGATGAGGAATAAATATTAAAAATATATTTTGTTTTTTTTTTATATTAGCCCATGACCTACCCCTACGTACCTGCCATATAATTAATCATGTAATTATATCCCTTTATATTAATATTTCTTTAGTTATCTAGCTGTCCTTAAGATAGCTAAGATTATTAAATAAATATTCTTCTGAACATTTATTTCCTCACGTCGCATGTGGATAATGTGGCAAACCTACGGCTAGACTTATAATTCTGAAATTCTGAATACGTCCGTGGTTTATTTTGCTGTAAGAATGCATTTCTATCAATGATATTTTAAGTGTTTAGTAGATATTTCTGTTTCTTTATCGATTAGCGTCTGTTGTTGACAAAACATAACCTCAAAACTTTTAAACTGGAATATCTTTAATTCTAGACTTCCTATAAAAGTATACCGGTAGACAAAACTGTTCAGGAATTCAATCTCTACACTTTTAAATATTTTTCATCGGTTGACGCAAAAAAAAAATGTTAACAAAAATTTGTTAGGCAGTTTGCCGTTGTTCTTTAAGTTATTTTTCACTTTGTAGTGGTTTTTTGGAAGTCAGTTGTTTTTATTTCTCGCTTTTTAGGGGGTCAATTTGTAATTTATCTAAGTTACATTAGCCAAGATGTTAAATATTTCATTTTTAGTTCAATGTTAATGGAGTTTTTTTTTTTTTGTTTATTTACGTTACAGTTAATAGATTTTCTCTCATTAAACGCCAGATGTACACACGGCTACACATCAAGCTATACACTCCCAGTATAAGCTGACCTCACATTGTACGGAAATCCTATATAATGCGAGATCAGCTTATACTGGAGATTTACTGCTTGATGTGTAGCCGTGTGTACCATTCTACATTCCCAGAGGTTTACAGAAGTTACCTACGTCGTAACTATTTTCACATATTGTTACACTCCGCAAAATCATTAAATAAAAAGCGACTCTTTTTACGACACACTACAGTGCAATTCAGGTCGCACAGTGCTAATGACCTTCAGTTATATTCACCTAGAAGCTGCCTCTCTTTCTATCGCCTAACTCTTAGATCTTCTGACTACGTTACACTCACTGAATTGGCCCAACAAGACGGGCCCGCTGCGTACTAGCTTCATACCTAAACTGCGGACTGTCCTATCTGTTATTCATCTGTGCCATTTTGAATATTATAGAGGGCCTAGTGCGAGTTTTAATACTTATTCGATCATGTTAATGTTCACTTACGACAATTTGTAGGGAATAATTTACGTTTCTCATCGAAGTCCCCAGACGGCGCTTAATCAGTTCCAGTAGGTACAGACGCCAGCACATCGAGCTACTACAATCTGTCAAATTTATTTAATAGATTTTCAACTTTATCGCTGAAGTGTAAGGTTCAAAGTTGATTGGGAAAATTTGACAGTTTCGGGTAGCTTGATGTGCTGGCGTCTGTACAAATTGAAGTTTACACTAACGCGATCGACTGCGTTTAAAAATCGCACTAAGCCTCTGTATCTTCTGCGTAAACAGCAAACCATTCAAAGTCTTTCTAAGATCTCACAAACATTAGTTTTTGTTATGCCAGAAAAATTGCTGACCGAATCCACCACGTACCATTATCTTATTTATGAAACAACAAAGAAAGTATTATTAAACTTTATTAGAGGCTAAATTAGACAGCCATATAAATATTCAGGTCAGTTTGTCAACGAATTCGGTCAGGGAATTGATTGCGGGGGACGCTCGTAAAGCCTAGTTAATATTAATGAAGGTTGACTGTGGTATGGGACCTCCTTTCCCATATATATTATGATGATATTCTCGCCATTATTTGTGTGTATGACCCGAACTGGGAGCGATGTAATATAATTTATAACAGCTGTTATGCTTTTAAATTTTGCTGATGATATGCAGTCCTCGGTACACATTATAAAATTTCAGCCACACAGAATTATGATTAAGTATGTAAAATTGAAAAGAGGCCTGTGGCTAAGTAATTACAGTAGCAAGGGTCGATTGATCAGGTTAAGTTACGCTTGCCGCGGTTGGTCCGTGGATGGGTGACCATCTTTACATACCAAAACCCCTCCGTGCTTCGGAAAGCACGTTTAGCTATTGGTCCCGACTGTCATTTGTAGATCTTTGACAGCCGTTACGGGTAGTTAGAAGCCCAAAAGTCTGACAACCAGTCTTACCAAGGGGTATCGTGTTACCTAGTAACTAGGTTGTGGAGGTCAGATAGGCAGTCGCTCCATGTAAAATACTGGTATTCAGCTGCATCCGGTTAGACTGGAAACCGACCCCAACATAGTTGGGAAAAGGCTAGGCAGATGATGATGATGTAAAATTGAAGATTCAAAAGCTGTGTGAAACAAGGATTTCCGTTCGGCTGATCGATGGACCGAACTGGCAGTCGTGATGATGAAACATAAGAAAATTTCTTCAATTAAATACCTCAAGTCACGACATAATCAAATCGGTCTATCACAGTACCTATGCAAATGTCTCCCAAGTTCATGCCTCAAGGTAGCCCAAGAAACAATCAAACTGATTTTGAAATTTATGCTACTAAACATAGAACCTACTTCTACTTACTAACTCCATTGTCGTTCTCCATACAGTAGATATTTTCATCTCCTTGTTGATACTCTACTTTTCATAGAAAATTTAATTTAATTTTTCAACAAGAAATGACATAAAATAGGGTTGTTGACAATGAGTAGTAATTGTTGTAGACTCGGAATCATATCTTTCAGTAGAAGTATCTATTGTACAAGAGAAAACGTGCCAAACGTCTGTTCTTAAAACTTTGAGTACTGGAAAGTATCCAATACTCACAAAGCACTAACAAACAAACAATTTAAAATGTCTGCAGCTAAAAATCTAAGCACTATCACTCACCAAAACCGACCAACAGAATTGCGTGACATTTCGCGTGCACCTTAAAGCAAATCGTCCAACTAAATCAATAAACTTGACCTGCCTGAACGCCAATGTAACAGTCCCATAAAAGGTTTATTAAAGCCCTACTCAATAGCGTGAAAAGCTATAAATTCCTTTACGCACACCCCTGATTCAGGAGCGCAGAACATTAAGCTGCCGAGTTTAATATAAGTAGGGTATTGTGACGTAGACACGATGTTGTATGCTCCGCGATCGGGCCAGGTAGCCCGGACTGCGTAGTCTCAGTGACGTAGGCAGCGCGCGTGTGCGTCATCGCGGCTGTGTGAGTGCCCTACATTCGTAGGGCTGGCAGCTCCCGCGTTATAGCAGATAATACTGCCGACGTTAAAGGTTTATACGCAGCTTGACTGATGGTTACATTTGAACGTTTGCGTTCCAAAGGGCTGGAATGTATTTCGTTTTATACGTAACCGTTTTATGGATGACAATAAACACTTCTGTTATGTCGTTTCGTATATTTCAGGGACAATGTTTTCTGTTTCAATGTTAAAATTCCTTTCTTATTGCGTTCTTTATCTGAAATATAAAATTGTCGTCCCTTTTAAAGGTTACATTTTCTTTGTTTATCTTTTGTGTAGTCTCTGTAGTGTTTTGTATCGGCACACGGTATGAACGGGGCTTACGGTCGTCCCTCAACGAGCGGCCTGTCTTTCATTTAATGTCAGGGGTCGCGATCGATGTAGCGGCCGCCTACGCCCGCATCCGCATCCCTAGATGCGGCACGAACTGTGGGAGACAGCGGAAATTGTGAGTGAAAATTGTTTTTATTGCTTCTCTACACAATGGATAATGGGACAATTTTGTGCGAAAAATATTGGTCCTTCTATCCGCAAAAACGTGAATGGATGATTTTTATTGTACATTTACACAACAAAGGGATGAGTTTAGAACGTTGCTTGGAGAACATTATTTTATTTGTAGCATAGTATCTTTACCCAGGTACTCTCTGAATAAAAACAAACCTTTACTCAACAGAGATAAAATTGTATTAGATCAAAAAAAGAATTAAGTGCTTGATGAATGAAAGTAATCCTTAGAATCAATACGACTAGGTAGAACAGGAACAATACAACACAGCATTCACAACACACATACAAACTCTCAACTCCTTGCAAATTCAAATACAAACAGAAGTACACACCACACACACACGCTACTAACGAACACAAACATAACAGAACAGCTGTACAAATCAAATGGTTCATAGGACTTGCTATCTGTCTAACTACGATCTACAAGTATGTTGGAAGATATTTCTAAGACATCGTACTATGAAAGCATAATTAAAAGAAAACTTAATCATAAATAATTATGGAAGTTTAAGAGGATAAACAACAAACTTGCTTATAGAATACTAAATGTAACCCGTGAGTTCACTCTCACTCCTCAAACCCTCGTAAAACCAATTCAGTGGATGATTTTTGAACAATCCTTTCATAAAGCAACGTAGTATCCTGTAGAACATAATGAAACTCAGCATCCTGTAAAACAATCTTTCCAATTTTATACTTCCATCTTCATTGTTTTTTGGCTGCGCGTTGTCTGTCCATCAGACTATCATAATTTCACAAAACTGTTTTAGAGGAAATAGAGTGTAATATAATTAATGGAAAGATAAAAACGGTGAAGGAAACCGGCATGCCTGAAAGATATTTCTCGACGGCAAATGAAAGCCAAGTCAGAGGCCCAAGGGCGGCTTTATAAATCTGACACCAGGTTAGTGACTAACCACACTAAAAAAAGAAGAATGGAAAGCTTTATACCTCAAGATTAAAATAACTCAAAACCCAAAGAGGGGTCGTTAAACCCGTCATTTTTTTTTTCTTTTAAGCTTTTGCATAGCTTTTATCGCGAGCTTTGAGCGCGGCGACCGAATCAAGAAATTCCGTAACGTAACGAAAATAAAAACTAACACCCCCCACTCCGCCTACCATGTAATGACGGAACTTGTCATATGTCGTGTCATGTGTGTTGTCATGGGAACGTAATTTTTGTTTTATGTCATCACGTCATCATCCCAAGTGTAGCGTTGACAAATAGGAAGTATGGAGGTTACAAATGCTATGCAATAGCTTTACCGTGGCAGTCCCCGAGTGCCACACGTTTTTTTTTTTTTTGTCGAGCCTGAAAAGGCGTCCTACCTGAAACCTGAAAAGTTATTTAAATTACACCATGTATAAAAACATACCTACTACTCTTTTTTCTTATAAAATCTGCGTCGATTTCAACGAAAGCATTAGAAAGTACTCTAAACCTCATCTTCTTACACACTCAAACGAGGATTCCCTATAGGATTATTCTATACGTCCCATTCAACCTTAGTATAAAAGGTTTGTATACCCACGTTCCCCGTATCAATGTAGTTCTGAGAAGGAAGACGGTATTGCCACTAAAAAACTGGGTTACCGTAGAGAAAATAAATTAAAACGAAAGGTAATAATGGGGTCTCGTAAAAGTTGTTTTAAAGGATTTTCCTTAAAAGCTTTCGGAGAAATTGATATTTTCAAATTAAGGCGACACGGTCGTTGTTTTTTTTTGTAGGGTGATTTTGTGAGCGGATTTTTTAGTACTTATACTTTGTTAATTGAATTCAGGATTACAGTTATTTTATTTTAGTTGTATGAGGAACAAGGTGTAAAGTTCACTCATCCACCATAGAAAAGGGAGGATCTTCCGACCAGACGGGTGTTGTGTCTGGTGGGCAACTGTCCGACGGTTGAAGTCGGAATTTTGTATAAATGTCGATCGCATGGTAAACTCTAATTGCGCGATGCAGGATTTGTGTGATGTCATTTCTTTGATACGTAGTTCGTATGTGGCGGTGTAACCGCTACATTATAATAACTAAACAAACAAATTGTTATTCCATAGTTATCCACGGAATAATAATTTGTGTTTGTGTTTTATGTTTGTGTAATAATTTGTTTTTTGTGTCTGTTCTGTAATTATTATTCTATAGTTATCTACGGAATAATAATGTTTGTTTAATATTTAACTGGGGTATTGTGAGAGTACTTGTAATACCTTTCAATATACATTTATACGGGATATAACAAAATATAGGAACGTTAGCCAGACCGGTAGTGGGTTGTTGGGCACCCATGGTTCACCGTACGTAGCTAATTAATAGTAAAAGAAAGAAATAAAAACTTTTTATTCTGCACAAACAAAACGGACATTTAAAAAAAATAGACATAAAATACACACATACAAAAGTAGCCAAAAGCCTCGTATTCAACCAATAAAAGTTTTACAATGTTATTCATTGCTTATTTATTACACTGTTCATTTGTTGATGTCAAAACCACGGACCAAAGACAATATTACGTAAATACTGTGTTATTAATAATTATGTAGCACATTTTTTTTTTTGTTTAGGAAGCTATCAAATAACTTTCCCGCTCTGGGCGGAGCGGGAGGGCGTGTCAGGCTCTTACTGACTAAAACCCACCCGTGTTCCTTCAGTTGCCTGTATGTTGCCAGGGGCCACGGTAATCCTTTCGGACAAACCCGCAACACAGTACTTTTCATCTTATTATTAAATCAACACTTATATGTTTCACATGAAAAATGCATGTACGTTGTACCGTCAAGGATATCAATTGTTTACCAAATTAACACACTACGTCAGTTTTCCGTGTGATAGCCATTTCATGCAACTTTTAATTAATATTTAAGTTGGTATTCAATTTGTTAAACTTGGAGGGACTCGTGGTTAAAAGTAATTACAGCCGCACGGGTCGATCGATCAGGTTAAGCTAGGCTTGCCAGGGTTGGTCTGTGGATGGGTGACCATCTTTACATACCAAGACCTCTCCGTGCCTCGGAAAGAACGTTAAGCCGTTGGTTCCGGCTGTCATTCGTAAATCTTTGACAGTTGATACGGGTCGTCAGAAGCCCGAAAGTCTGACAGCCAGTCTTACCAAGAGGTATCATATTACCCGGTAACTGGGTTGTAGAGGTTAGATAGTTGCTTCGTGTAAAATACTGGTATCCAGTTGCATCCGGTTAGACTGGAAACCGACCCCAACGTAATTGGGAAAAGGCTAGGCAGATGATTCAATTTGATAGACATTAAATTATTTCCCTCGATTTTATCTACTGACTAATGATTTCTGAATCAGACGGACATAGAAGAAACGAAAGAAAGAACAAACGTTTATTTGCGGTAAACAAAACGCAAAGAAAGAACAAAACACGAAAATAACAATTTGGGGGAAAATATGCATAACAACCATAACTTATAACTAATTTGATAAAAATAACAAAATTATATATACTAACTTAACTAAAACTATTTACAAACTAAAATATAGCGTCGAAAAATTCATCCACATCGCTGTCGACTGGTAATGTACCCAAGAGACTGGCCGCATTGCCACGTTGTATGGCAATGTTTAGCCTCTGGCCAGAATAAAAACCAGCCCTTGGGTCACGGAAAGTGTCAAATAGCCGTTTTGAGATGTTACGAAAGAGGCCATGGGCACTTGGACCCCACGGCCCGCGGGTTTCAACCCCAAATGGCTCGAAAATATAGTTACCAATGAGATTATTATACTTACTCCGCTTGAGGTTTTTTGCAGCCGCAGCAGCAGCACCAGCACAGCACGCCGAGCCAGGAAGATGGGATGGCGCAAGAGAGTCGACACAGGTTGCGTCCCACACTAAAGACCTACCCACCTTCCATGGAAATAAAGACATGCCGTCCGGTCTCTTGGCGGGTTCTAATACAGCTGAAACAAGAGCTCGTCGGATGATATCGTTGATGTTCGACAACCATAATATTTTTTAAATTTCCATACAAAAGATAACATTATGAGTTAGAATTTAAAAGTCATATAAAAGTAACTCTGACCGTATAAAATGTACCTTCGGTTGATATTACAGTCGATGTCGCCGGTGGATTTTACGATTTCAACACTTTTAAAGCGTACTAAAACTTAGTCACCTGCCTGTTGCCTAAATGTATTTTTAAGTACGGTAATACCTAGGTATTAAATCTATAAAGCATTGCTCTTTGGTACTTTATCTGTGGCTAAGATAAGCCTCCCCACCTCGTGTAATGAACAGTTATGAGAACAGATGACCAGCTGTCTGAAAACCTTGGGTTTGAAATAATAATAACTTAGCAGAAGTAAATGATATTTATAATTTCTTAGTGCTTTGTAGTGTATTGGAATTTTCATATGGTACAAATATATTTAGTTTGAAGGACGGAAAATTGCTTGAATTGCTTGCCGGGGTTGGTTAGTGGATGGGTGACCATCTTTACATACCGAGACTCCTCCGTGCCTCGGAAAGCACGTTAAGCCGTTGGTCCCGGCTGTCATTCGTGGATCTTTGACAGTCGTTACGGGTCGTCAGAAACCCGAAAGTCTGACAACCAGTCTTACCAAGGGGTATCGGATTACCCAGTTACTGGGTTGTGGAGGTCAGATAGGCAGTCGCTCCATGTAAAATACTGGTATCGCAGCTGCATCCGGTTAGACTGGAAGCCGACCCCAACATAGTTGGGAAAAGGCTAGGCAGATGATGATGAAGGACGGAAAATTGTTGTGAGCGGATTCTTGATGATTCTCTTTTACGAGTTTGGCGTAGTAACAAATAGATTATGAAACAAAAAAAAAAGAGTTTTGCCCGCCCCAGCCTTATAAATTTTCACTACGCGAGGTGCGAGATACCGGGAATTTTTTGACTTCATCAACGGTCTTTCATTTCATTAAAGAATTTTCCTTTACGCCATGCCTCCGATCTTAATTTATTCAGAACAATATTATTCAATTCCGTGTCAACTTCCACTTTTACAAAAAAGTTATCCCTTTTTGCAGCGGCGGCGGTGTCGATACAAAAACAGGATGTTTCAGGAATTAATTTGATGTGCGAAAAAAATATGGATATAAAAACCAACGGTGTGTAAAAGAGATGAATGTAACTCAATATTTAACCCCCGAGAATAAAGTAACGACTAACGTAATTTATTTCCATCAAGTAAAATGTATATCAAAAAATTCGTGCGACAGTTTTAACCCATTTCAACTCGCGGATGCCGCATATATGTTATTTTGTACGCGAATTCATCCTACACCGAAAAGGCTTTACAGATTTCATTAGTCTTCTACAAAATGTATGTTACTTTTTTTAAACAAAAATTGTGTTACCATTCATTTATTTGGAATTAAATTACCATGTCTAGGTCGTAGATAACTATCTCCGCTGAGAGCAAAAAAACACTTAGAGATAAAAAAAGACATTGATATATTGAAAAAGTTTAATATATCCATTTGGGAATTGAAGTTTAGGTCAGGCGTGGATCGAAGTCAATTACAACGATAAAAATAACGTTTTCACGCACGCGTATAAAAGGACTAAACTTGAACAAGGCGTTATTAAAACACGCTATCGAAAAAAATATTCCTCTAGATTGTATAAATTTTCCTACAGAATATTTGGAATGTTAAGGTGGTTTTATACCGGTGAGGCGAGGCGTGGATGGGATGGGCGAGAATTGGAATCACGCTTTCCCGTTTACACTGAAAGATATCCAGCGCTGCCTCGCGCCGGCTCGCGATGTCTCGCGTCAGCTCGCGATATCTCGCGCCGGCTCGCGATGTCTCGCGTCAGCTCGCGCTATCACGCGCCGCCCGACCAGCCGTGTCTGGCACACCGGCCAGCCGAGAATATAGTATGCAGAGATGTCTCGCGATGGTTGGAGTGGGCCGGCGCGTGCCAGCGCGTGTCAGCGCGTGCCAGCGCGAGACATCGCGAGACATCGCGAGTCAGCGCTTGACGGAGAGAGACCGTGCAGGTTCTCGATGACCGGTGCGAGATTTCTATATTCGTTTCACAGAGTAAATAAATGCTCTATCAATACAGCAATAGAGTTCAATATTATATTAACAAATATTTCAATTCTCGCCTCGCACATTCTCGCGCATCTAGCACCTTTACACCAAAGATGGGCAGAGCGTGAATAGAAAATTTTCCACACAAATTTTAATTCTCGCCTATCCCATCCACGCCTCGCCTCGCCGGTGTAAAACCACCTTTACTGAGAATATAGCTGGGGTACCTATTCATTAAATCAAAAAGTATTTGAAAGAAACTGTGGGTGTTGAGCGGTTGCCGGCGGCGTTTCTAACTAGGTTAACAAGCGAGCCACGGTTCGCACTAATTAGGAATCGCCGAGGTTTCTCCAGCTTCTCGTAACTCTACTCTCCTGGTACGTCGGATTAAATTCTCTTCATCTCTACACGACTCAAAGGTTGTATTAATGTGTGTAATATGGTTTAACCCGTCTTTAACTAAGTTTATTAAAAACATTTTTATAAAAAATACAACCGATTTCCAAACTAAAAAGCGAAAAATAACTTTAATTTCGGAAATTGGTGTCAAAAAACTAAAATACTTATCCAAAGACACTGGCTTTCGAAATTTAAGTTATTTTTCACATTGTAGTTTGGTAATTGATTGTATTTTTTCGTAAAAATGTTCTTTTTTTTTCACTTTTCCTAATGCCTAATATCAACTGCTCATCAAAAATACCCAAATCGCTAAAAATGTGCCTGTAATATAATATTTGAAGAGTTCCCTCGATTTCTCTAAGATTCCATCATCAGATCGTGACCAAATGACAATGGGATCAACTTGAAAGTATACCCTTTCAAACAAAAAATAATTTTTCAAATCGGTCCAGCGGTCTTCGAGTAATCGGGAAAAACATAAAAAAATCTGACGAACTGAGAACCTCCTCCTTTTTTTAAAGTCGGTTAAAAATGCAATATGTTAAAGATATTATTCCTTTGATAGTTAATCATGCTGAAAATATATTAAAAGATACCCGACCATCCCATCCCATCTTACCGCATAGTTAACTTGTTACTATGTAGATATCGTTCTTCGTATTATATTGTAATAAACACAATACAAATAACTGACACCAAACCAAGAATTTAACTTACAAATTATTAGGATGCCACATTGCATCTTCCGATCAGGTTCGAAATGGCGATAGGGCCAAATTACCAGAATATTTGCGATCGAGAATTTGTGACATTGTTCCTCAATATCATTGATACCGTTTGATATTTTGCTATAAATTTTGGAGCTCTAATATAAACTGTTTGACATGAAATTATTAATAATATAGGTACGGGAATATGTTGTGTGTGCTTTGTTATTGCTAACATAAATTTGGAGCATACGGGTTACATAATAATAAAATGTGAGTTACATTGTTTTATATGTGTAAAGATGTTTGTTTATTCATGTTTTGTTTTTGTTTCCATGTAGCACATATTGGCATGTGGTTGAATGGAAACACGTCATTGAAATTCTGTGGAGAGATGTTTCGACGTTTAGGTACTTACCTATCAAATCTTCATTTTGATAATATTTTATTAGTGAGCATTCAAGATAATGTGACGCCTTCAAATTACACACCTGACCTAACTCTCTGAGCAGTGATAGCCTAGTGGTGTGACCGTCAGACTGCCAAGTCATCAAAAGAGTTCGAACCCAAGGCACACACCTCTGACTTTTCGGATTCATGTGCGTATTGTGTAATTATCACACATAATACAACATCACGCCTTGTTTCCCCGAAGGGTTGGGCAGAGGTGTCCTTGTAGCAGGTACACCCACATTTCGCTAGTTATGTTTAAGTCCCATGTAATAGGGGGCGAGCCACGGAGTATTATACAACTCCGTGGGGTGACCCTATTGCCATCAACCTGGCATAAATCCAGACTCCGAGCTGCTACTGAGAAATTTCAGATAGAAAAACCCAATAACACTTTGCCCGACCCGAGAATCGAAGGACCTCATGCTCAGCAGTAGCGATTGCGACCACTAGACCAACGAGGCAGTATAATTATCACTTGCTTCGAAAACGGTGAAGGAAAACATCGTGAGGAAATGAAAATGCCTGAGAGATATTTCTGGACGGTATGTGAAGTCAAATCAGAGGCCCGTGGGTGGCTTTAAAACACTGACACCAGGTTAATCACTAACCACAAGAAAAAAAGAAGACCGTTAGCTCTGATTCAAGCATGATTGACAAAATTATACGACAAAAAACAAAACGAGCGAGGCTTACAGTAGTCGCATATGATGTGCGACATCTGACGTCTTAGATGACAGTACTAACCTCTCAGAAAATGGGTTTATTTATATAGTAAAGAACACCAACAGCATATACATTCAACAATTGGATTAAAGATAATAATAATAATTCCGCATGACGGGAACCTCGTGAAAGCCGAGAAAGACAAACAAATCAAGTATCTTGACTTGGCTCGCGAGATTGTCGACATGTGGGATGTGGACTCAGCGATCATTGTGCCGATAGTCGTATCAGCCAATGGCTTAATTGCCAAGAGCCTCGACCAACATCTAAGGAGGCTCTCGTTGGGCAGCTGGATCAAGGGCTTGATTCAGAAGGCGGTACTCCTGGACACGGCTCGCATTGTTAGGAGGTTCCTCTCTCTGGAGCCCTGACCGCCGGTAGCTTGGACCCTGTTCCCGATGCCGGTGGGCTACTATTTTTTTATATTTTTAAATGTTTTTTTAATTATTTTTTAGAAGAATATTTAAAAATGAAAAAAGTATGTTTAAAAATGAAATAAAGAAAATAATAATAATAATTAGGAAAGGTATTACTGCTTATATATACACAAATTATAGGTGTACATAACATTTAAGGAATAACAACATTGGACAGAAACAGCTCATAACCTAAAAGTAAGATTTAAATTTATAACAAAACAAACTTCAACAAACAAAATACGACTGAATACAATTGCATTAAAGGGATGAACACAACATAACACACATCATTCTAATTCTAATACATTATTCCACTTTAAGATAAATTAATGATAGCCAAGGGTTGCACTATCTGACGGTCAAATCAAATAGCGCGCGCTTCCCCCCAGCTTCCTGTTACACACTTCCGTCCCTTTTCACGAAATCACTCCCACAGTTTGTCAGAAAGCGAGAGGAAAGATGTTACACATCAAAAATTCAATGAGACAATGAAACCTATAAACCTATCTAACAACTTAACCTATAGATAAGACCTATTTTCCTACCGATCATTTACCATAATTCATTTAAAACATAGTAATCTACTTAGTCTAGCGATCATACCCTCCAAGAAATACACTTGGTTCAGTCTCGCAAAAGAGCAAAATAGAAAATCCGGGGCACTCATTAATTTTGCTTCTCTCGCTTTTAATTAGATGTCTTTAAGAAGTTTACTCTCTTTTGCCCAACAAATGCGCCCCACTTTCCGTATTACGCAGCGTTACGGGCAAACAAATAAATCGTGTAACAGTGAAATCTTTGCGTTCAACTTTGCCCGACTTTGGAGACAAGTTTGCCTGTTTGTTGCGAGTTTTTAAGTTATAGCTCCTAGTTCTTTAACTACTTTGCAATTACTGGTAATGAATTATGTGTTGAGACGCCTTTGTTCAGTGATTTATTACGTAACCTGATTAAAAGTCTCGAAGAGTAATTAACGATTAATTAATTCAATCATTTGTTATTTATTTAAAGAAAATTTATAAATACTTCGCAAGTAATAGACCAATATGGAGCACAAGTACGGAAGGATGGATTTTACTCATTCACACAGTATGCGTGGACGTGTTCGCGGCAGCACCAACAGTAGGTATTGTCAGTGTGTTTGCAGATCGGTGGAATTCCCTGATGCTGCGGATGGGTGCAGCTCTACGCTAAAAGGAGAAAATTCATTTTGGGCTAAATTATGAAAGTGCCGGCCAAACAATAAAAAAGTTATATTCCGTTAGAACATGTAATTCTCTTCACTTTTTACTATGGGACCAAATCTGTAGGGCCATTCCCTGCGCTGTTATACGAGTTTGAAAAATACTGTTTTCAGTATGTTTTAGAGAGAATAACATTAATCTAATTATAGTAATAGCTTTTTATGCCAGTAAACATTACAGTTATCATCTTTTACTGTGAAACTAGGCTCTAGGGTTATTCTCCACATAACTACAGTATGCGAATTTTTTTTTTTCACTGGTGCTAGTATTAGCTTATTGAAATAGGTATCACTAATATTAACTGGTTTTAGGTCTATTTAGTGGTTTCTGTTCTCGCAAAAACAGTGAAATAAAATAATACATTTTGCACACTGTAGTTATGTGGAGAATAACCCTAGAGCCTTAGATTCACAGTAGGTAATAATTGTAACGTTAACTGGCATAAAAAGCTATTACTATAATTAGATTACTGTTATTCTTTTATCTAAAACATACTGAAAACAGTATTTTTAAAACTCGTATAACAGCGCAGGGAATGACCCTACAGATTTGGTCCCATAGTGAAAAGTGAAGAGAATAATATGTTCTAAAGGAATATATATATATTTTTTGTTTGGCCGGCACTTTCACATTTAGCCCAAAAATGTATAGACGGTGAATGTTCTCCTTTAATTGTACATCTAATTTAATGTAACTAGTCTGTATTGTCCCATTGAAGGGCAAAGGAGGTTCTATCAATTCTGTCTATTGCCAGTCCTTTCGGTATGAGTCAAGCTCGTCCCAACATCTTCGTGTCGGTGGCCTGCCGCGATGTCGTCGTGCGTTTAGTTGGACCCAATCGGTAGTTCTCTTAGCCCATTTGTCATTTGACAAGCGGCTGACATGTCCGGCGCAGTCCCATATAAGCCTAACGGCTTTCTGGGTAACGTCCGTGATCTTGGTTGGTACGCAGTGTTGTGTTCCTTATACGGTCCGAAATTCGAACCACCAAGAATACCGGCTCGCTTGCAAACCTCGAGCTTGGACCTCCGCTGAAGTGTTAAAGACCAAGTTTGAGCATCATTTGTGAGAATAGAGGGAATAGACATGTGCATAATTCTCCGTTTGGGATATAGTGGTAGATCTCCTTTTTTCGCCGCGGTATTTATTAAAATATCGCAGCATTATGCTGAGATATGGGCCTTTTTGGCCTCGCATAGGTCGTTACAATTTTTTTGTTATTTTGTTAATTTATAATGTTCCTTTCTTATTTTTATTTTATTTTATTTTTTATTAGTCTGTATTTCCTGTGCGTGTCCCCAATAAAATATTTTTCTTTCTTTCTTTTAAAAGATCTTTCATTGACCAATAGCTCCTCCAGGTGCTTTCGGTGCGTCCAACAACTTCTTTGTCTTGTCGCGCCTAATGATATTATTTGGCCCAGATAAATATAGTCTCGAACATCAATCTCCTCGGCCTCAATGTACTGTACAAGTAATGTACTCTGAAATAAAAGTTTTAATATTATTATAATATAATGAGAAAATTTCCTTACTAGTTTCTACATTTCATTTTAAAGGTAAGCAGATTACAACCCCGCTGCATGATAACCACTTTAATCAGGAGAGCCGTCGTGGTTGTGTTGGCTTGTTTATTTAAGAGCGTGCATTCTAAAAGTTGGCAACGTCGCATATATATATATAGCTGTCAAATATTTACTTGTTTTTATTTGTATAAAATTTGGAAAATTGAAGTATCGCTCTATAGTAAACTAAAATATTAATAATGAATTGCAATTATAACACTGTATTGATATTGTAAATGTTTTTGGTGAAAAACTAAGTTTTAAAATCTGTAACCCGACTACGGAAAAATAAAAGTGATCTAAAAAGTACGAAACAAAAAAAAAACAGACAGAAATCAAGGCATAGGTACAAAAATGGTCAAGGTAAAGCCGTGGTCGCATGCCTGTAGGATACCATGTGGGTGCCAGGAACACCTACAAAATTATAATGGCATGCGACGACAGCTTTACCTTGACCATTTTTCTACCTATGCCTCGATTTCTGTCTAAAATATTTTCTTGTTTCGTACTTTTTAGATCATTTTTATTTTTCCGTAGTCGGGTTACAGTTTTTAAAACATTTATTTTTCCATTTTAACGCTTGATATTAATAAGATTGATTAACTGCGCGTTAGTACCATTTATTCTTGCTTTTTGTTGTATAATAGATATTAATTTTATAGCCGCGCCGTACGTAGCGCAGTCTCACTTTTGCTTGTTTTTAACAATTTAAACATATTTTTTACTTAGACAATATAATATTTATACATATTCGTAATGTACTTGTCAAAACCTTTCTTTTGATACCAAACATGTCATGATTATCTTAATTTAAGATTTTTCGAGGTCAGAAATTTACTTGTAACATATAAAATTCTGGGAGAATTTATATACTCTATGTCACCCGGACCATTATTACAAATCTATTGATGCCTCCATTCATCAAAATCAGTTCAGTAGTTTAAACACACGTAAATACAAACATACATACATAGACTGCTAAAATCATAACCCTTCCTTTTGGCTTTGCCGTAGTCGGGTGAAAAGAGCATTTGGAAAGTTTCCAAATACCTACTTGTTTTACATTTAAAACTAAATATTCAGTGTTACGATATTAATTATTGCATTTCTGACAGCTATTTGCGACGTTGCCCACTTTCAGAATGTACGCTCTTAATTAATTATTGCTTTTACTACAAACTGGTTCTGTCAATTCAATATCAAAGCAAGACTTACTTAATTAATAAAGTGCATTTTATTGAAAACCTCGAGCATTCAATTATTAATTGAATAATATATAGTGAAATATTAATTGAATTGAGTAATAAATGCGCTGCAATTCTTGAGTCTTTTTTGCGAACTGTTACATAAATTAATTTTAATTATCTACCCAATTTCAAGAACTTTTAACTTCTTTGCTACTCCCAAAAAGAAAATGTATCTATGTTTCTGACTTCTAGCTCTTATCCCTTCAAAGCCTTACAAATTTTAATAGTTTTAAACATTTCATTTCATTTTGTTTAAAACTATTTCGTCATCATTCTCATGTTTTTTTCTTCCCTACTTCATCATCTTAATAGTCACCCCCTTTTTAACCGACTTCCAAAAAAGAGGAGGTTCTATGTTCATAGCGTTTTTTTTAACGTATGTCCACCGATTTCTCCGTCAATTGTGGACCGATTTTGAAAATATTTTTTTGTTTGAAAGGGTAGGCTCTCGAGGTAGTCCCATACAAATTGTATTAACTTTGCTTAGATAGTTTTTGAGTTAGCTTCAATAATACTTATTTTTTCCCACTTAATATGTGGATGATATATTAAGTTCCTGTCACTGTTATTTACATAGCAGGTAGTGGTATTTGAATTTGTGTGGGGTACGTAGTCAAGTTTTTGGGAGCGTTATATTAATTAAAAATAAAAGAAGTAGAAATAGGTGTGAGCAGAAACGCATGCTCTAATATAATGAATAAAACTTAACCTATCGGTTACATGGTGAGACTAATGCTAAGTTGACAAAACGCATCGAACCTTCTGGAAGGACCACCCTAAACTGCAATCATGCATTTTATGCTCTCACGGTGATCACTCGTTGCGGTTCAGGTTGCATAACTCCTCCCTCCTCAAGAACGAAATTATCAGAATTGTTAAGATTCTGATTATTTCGCCGGCAGTTTAACAATTTGATCTTATATCTAAAAACAAGAATGCTTATGAGTCCTAGAGATAGAATTACATATAGAACTACCGTACCTAAACTAACGTTTTTCGTGTTAACTGCACTGTCATTTTCACTGTATTTCACTTTGCTCATTTTCACCACTTGAGCTAATTCTTTCAACTCATCTAAATTTATACCTTTCATATTCACTGCACTGACTTCACTGTTGGTACGTTTTTCAGGCTTCAACTGTGGTAGGGTAATGGTTGGAGTTATTGGATAATTCATATGTGTGATAGAAAATTGATAATTTTGTAGATGTATATGTCCGATGTTAACCTTACAAGCATCGTCCAGGGTAACTATGTATGTTCCTTGTAGAGACTCGTAGCTCATGGCATCATCATAGCATTTTCTACTTGCTATAATATGATTCTTTGTATATAGAATCCAACTTCCGCGGCCAATTCGTTGAACTTTTAAATCTTCAATGTCAACTATATGCTGCTCGCATGCACTAGCATTAGAATGGAACTTCATCAACTGCTCTTCACATAGTGGCTCTAGGTGGGTCAACACATCATCATCGGTACATAAGAATTTGTCATCTATTGCAATTTGCTCACATGCTCTCACAACTGGTAAGTAATCTGAGTCTTTCACCAAAAGGTAGGGATATTTAGGAACTACTATTACAGTTTCATTTAAATCTGTGTTATGAATAGGTAAGGAGTAAAGTTTAAAATAACTATAAGTACTGTTTTCAATTAAAGGAATCTCTATGATGAACGTAATCTGGTTTTGTTTAATAAAAGCTTTAACAGTAATACAATCTTCAAATTTAACTAAATTATTTTCATTTACGGCATATAACAGGGTTTCTGTCTTGGCTATAGATTGTAACATATGCAATAATTCGGTAGAATTGACAATTGCTCGATGCAGTACAGACACCTTACTAAAGGCTAAGGCCGTTTCAATCTCACTTAAAATTATATTAATAGTTCTAAAATTGGTTAAAAACATACTAAACATTCCTAAAATATAAGTAGAGTAAATAGAATTTTCCTCTTTGGTAATTATATTCTTAACTAATCTCTCAATCCTTTTTAAGCGTTCATCTAAAATTAATGTATTGTTATGTAAGATTTCTGTACTGTTAACAAAACCATTTAACATTTTGGAGACCAAAGTTATTTTCTTATCTATTATTAATTGATTGCTTTTTAACTGAGAAATGAGGGAATCGTATCGGATTGCGTCACTATGGTCTAGATTACCTGTAACTATTTTAATCATAGACCCAAGTGGATCAATTAGTCCTCGCTTAAATCTTTTAGCCGGTACAAGTTGCTGAAACTTTTCGATAGTCCTATCCTTTAGATAATCCGTTTGAGTACGAATGCCCAAAGACTCATGGCTGTAAGGTTTGTTAACATCTACTAATTTACTGAATTCATTATATTTAATTATACTTAATTCTAGATCATTACCTAAACTATCTAGATTTAAAAGTTTTATAATTAACCACTTATCTATTTGTTTAAACGCCTGTCCTTGTTTCACGGGAAGGATGCCAGGGTTTTTCTCAACCTTTTGAAGTTGAAGGGCCCATGTTATTTGCGCTACTGCCAATAGCGTGAGGCCCCACCTGCGGAGGACGTTTAATATTTTTAATTGGGACTTTTGTGTTTCTTGTTCCAATTTTTACAGGGATTACATTTTGTTTTACATCACCGCTAACAGTTGCCTTTCTATAACGTGGCTTGTCTTTACTTAATCTGGTGTTAACCTCTTTTGCATAAATTATGTCACCTATTTCAAACCTTTTACTTATCTCACCGCCCTTTCTATTTCTAATGTTTTGCTTTGTTTCTATCATCTGATCTGATATGTAACTATAGAGACGTTTAGTACGCTTGGCATGATCCTTTAGTAATTGTTGTGTATAGTTTTTCTCGAAATTTGCACTTAATATAGAATTTGAATCAGTATGACCGAAAACAACTTCAAATGGTGTCAAACCTGTGGTTGTATGTATGGTATGATTATAAGCCATTATTGAGTAGGTCATAACGGAGGCTGCATCAGTGCATTTTCGATCGTATTTAGCTAAACGGTATATTTCTATGATAGTCGAATGAAAACGCTCTACTATGCCTGTTGAATTAGGGTTATTAGGTGTACTGATATGTAATTGTATATTGTACATTATCATTAATTCCTTCAGTAATTCATTATTGAATTCACTGCCCGGATCGCAACTAATTCTTTTGGGGGTTCCATACACGGAAAAATATTTAATAAGTGCACGTATTACTTCGGGTGTAGATCTATTTGATATTTCGATTGCTTGTCCTAATTTACTGAACGCGTCGACTAATGTTAGATAATATACAGATTCTATAGCAAAAATGTCTATGAAAATTTCTTGGAATGGTGCATTTTGTGTTTGAGTTAACTGTAGAAAAGGCTTTATGGGTTTTCTATCATACTTGGTTTTACGACATGCTTCACAATTATTTATTACGGCTGAAATCGTCTCTTGCATGTTATTCCAAAAATAATTTCTTCTTATCCTAGACATGGTCTCCCTTATACCTCTGTGACACGTTTTTCCTTCATGGTGTTGCAGGGTGATTTCTTTTTGTTCATTTTCATCTTCAACAAATACAACACGCTCTGTACATTCTACAAATTCTACCATTCCCTTTTTAAATAGCTGTATAATAACTTTGCTAAATTGTTTCCTATGCTCGATGCTTTCAAAATATATAAAGTATTTAATTTTATATTTAACATATTCTTTTAAAAACTGTTTAATTAATTCTTCATTGTTTATTGGTAGAAATACTTCAAGGATTTTTTGTTTTTCACGTGAAAGATCTCTTACTTGGATATCGTTTTTATGCCATGTAAAGACTAATATTTGATTGGGTTTAGTGTCTATCGCTTCTTGTAATATTGGAACACCAATTGATTCCATATCTTCAGCTGAATGTACTGTGAATGTTCTATCTTCTACAGAAATATGTGGAATGGGTTCATTTATATCATATTCAGAGCTAGCTGTTACCGTAGCAGACAAATCCGAGATAGAAATTGTTCTAGATTCGTCACTTTCGTTATCAGTTAAGTTTTCTATTTCGTGAGTAAGTTTTATTTTGTTTTGTTTTTGTTCTTTTTCATCTACATTAACTTCCATAGATAATCTATCCTCATCTGAACCTAATGCATTTAATTTTATTCGAGACAGAGCATCAGCGTTTGTATTCTGCTTGCCATTTTTATATTTAATTTCAAAATCGTATTCTTGAAGGCGAAGTCGCCAACGGGTGAGCTTGCTATTCGGCTCTTTAAGGGAATACAGCCAGGCTAAAGGTCTATGGTCAGTATAAATGATGAATTTATTACCGTAAAGGTATGGCCGGAAATGTTTTACTGCCCAAATAATCGCTAAAAGTTCACGTTCTATAGTACTGTATCTGGTCTCCGTATCACTTAAGGTTCTACTGGCGTAAGCAACTGGTTTATCAGACCCTATGGTGCCTTGCGACAGTACTGCGCCTAAGGCATTTGACGAAGCATCTGTGGTTAAGACATAAGGCTTTTCTGGATCAGGATATTGGAGTAAAGGAGCATTAGTAAGAAGCTCTTTACATTTTTGGAACGCATCTATGTAAGCTTGATTTATAATAATTTTGTTCCTTTTCTTTAAGCAATTAGTCAGTGGTTGTGTTACCTTAGCAAAATCTCTAATAAATCGCCTGTAATAACCTATCAAGCCCAAAAAGCTTTTAATTTCTGTCACAGTCTTTGGCAGTGGGTACTTTAGAACTGCTTTGATTTTATCATCATTAGGCTTAAGGCCATCCTTAGTTATAACATGACCTAAGTATAGAACTTCCTTGCGGAGAAATTCGGATTTATCGAGTTGAATTTTGAGGTTATTTGACTTTAAACGATCAAAAACTGCTCTTAATTTCTGGATATGTTCAGCTAGTGAATTAGAGAAGATTATAATGTCATCCAAATAAAACAGGCAATGGATTCCATGTAACCCTCTTAGAACACTATCCATTGCTCGCTGGAAGGTCGCTGGAGCGGTTTTAAGACCAAACGGCATTCTTAAAAATTCAAAATGTCCGTCGTCGGTGCTGAATGCTGTCTTTTCTCTGTCATTTTCATTAATTTCAATCTGATGATAACCGCTAGCTAAATCTAATGTCGTAAAATATGTACTTTTACCTAATTTATCGAACAGATCAGTGATATTGGGAAGTGGGTATCGATCATCAACTGTTATTTCGTTTAGCCGTCTGTAGTCGATTACCATTCTATATTTTATTTCTCCTGATGCATCTTTCTTTTTTGGGACTAGATGAACTGGGGCCGACCAAGGTGAATGTGATTCCTGAATGACGTTTTCTTTAAGTAACTTCTCGATTTGATTTTTTATTTCTTGTGACTGACTAGGGGGCTGTCTGTATGGCTTGACGTAAATAGGATCTTCGTGTTTTGTCCTAATACAATGCTTGACTTGATTCGTGAAACTTAATGGAATGCCATCACAATAGAATATATCTTTATATTCTAAACATAATGCACTTATAGCTTTACTTTCTTCAACTGACATGTGATTTAGACGAAGCTTCTCTAAGTTATCTGTTAATAATTTTTCTATTTCAATTTCTTTTAAATTATCAACATCACAATCATCTATATGATTTTCATACGGTTCTACTTGAAATGGTTTAGTAATTGCTAATTTAATTGGTTTGTTAAGGGTATTTTGAATTATGGTAGTAAAGTAACCGTCTTTGCATTTAACTAAAGCGCTGGGCATACGCACTCCTTCAGTAAATTCTGTAAAATCCACCAAAGCATTACCAGAATGATAATTTGCAGGAATTTTAACTCTTTGTTCTGACCGAGGTGCTAACTCTAATATATGTTTATTCTTATCGCGCATAATCGGTATCGCCGTAGTTTTAGTTTTCATGACCTCATTTTTTAAATCTATTACTGCCTCTACGCTTTTTAAAATATCATTACCCAGTAAACCATCGAAGCTAGGATCGACTTCATAGATATGAAATTTGTGAGTTTCATTAACATTGAAAGTCGGAAAAGCTGGAATTGAAAGTACTTGTTCGTGCTGGCTTGTACCGTGAGTACTTCTTACCTCAAATGGGTCGTGATAAATGTAATCGTAAAAGTAGTAATAGGCCTTTCCCGGGTTTATAAATGATTTACTACTTCCCGTATCTATCATAAATTTGGCATCTATCTCGGGTATATATATGTATGGCAATTTAAGGCATACATCGCAATTTAAATTTATTATTTCCGTACGTCTTCCGAGGCCAGGAATTGAAAATCCTCATTATTTTCTGTTGAAACTTCTTTGTTAATTTCTTCCGAATAATGCTCATCTTCATTTTTGGTAGGAAGGCAATATTCGTGATAATATTCATCGTTACTTTGGTAATCGCAGGGAAACTGACTATCATCATAATGGTCAAGGTCAAGCTCGTTTAATTTAAATCCTTTTATGTAGGCCTTGGCCGGAGGCGCCGTACGCATTGTGACGTCACTAGATTCCATTTTCGGTTGCTGAGTACCACCGAATGACTGTAAAGGCCTATTGAACGATTGGTTCTGGTTGCCAAATGGCTGTAAGGGCCTATTATATAATTGTTGTTGATTTGCAAATTGTTGAGGACGCATTCCAAAATATTGAGGACGCATCCCAAATTGCTGCGGACGTATCCCAAATTGTTGCGGGCGATAACCAAATGTCTGGCCTTGAAATCCAGGTTGTGGAGAACGCGTCCCAAATGGTTGACCTTGGGAATTACCAAAATAAAATTTGGGTTGTGTATTTGGTTGCGTAAAAATAGGCTTATTATTATTAATAGGCGTATTATTATTATTTGTGCCGAATTTAAACGTTTGTGTATTATTTGGTACAGCATGCTTACTGGAGGACGTCAGCAGTATTTTATTTCGGGCATTATATTGGTCATGGAAATTGACTTCTTCTAATACAAAAGATAAAGCCTGTTCCAAAGTGGACGGCGCTTTTAATCTCACAATACGCACCATATTTTCCGGTAGATTATAAAGGAACACGTTTAATGACGTATTATTATAAATAGTTATTTTACTCTCACGCATACTATCCGATAATCTATTAACTTTTGATATTAAAATACTACGCACTGATTGAATACGATTGCAAAAATCCAAAAATGATTCACCATTTCTTATACGCAAAGTTTCCAATTCAATAGCTAAACATTCTTCACTTCTGGGGTCTCCGAAATGTTGTATTAATAAATCCTTGAACTCTTCCCATGTAACAATATCCTCGCGCTCACTGATAAGCGCGGCTGCATTCCCCGCTAATCTACTCGTTATAGCATGCATTACATACAAGTTTTGCTCGCCACTTCCCCTGTATTTATTTATAATATATTCACACTTACGTATAAAAAGATTTAAATGGCGTTTATCGCCGTCAAAAAGCGGAACAATTTTAATCATTTCATTTGGAATCATGACAATTTTTACGTGATCTTCCATTTTTAACACTATTAATTAACACACAATGACAATAAAAGATAAAAATATACGTATAAAAAGTATAAAGTCCTTTTAAACACTCGTAATAAAAAATAATGTAATTATGTGAAAGTAATCTTAAATTAAACTTTAAATCGTTTGTCTGAATAAAATATTTTTTTTTTGGGAATATATATTTTTTTTGTAATCACTTTAAATAACTTTTTCTATTACTAAACTAGCCTTACAGATTTTATGCAAAACCAGATAACGTTATAACGCGAGACTTCTAATCGCAAAATAACAAACACAGGAAATAGGAAAGGAAGGTGAAAATTTGGACTCACCAGTTCGCCTTTCTCATTTTCAGCTCCACCATGACAAATTTGTTTGGTTCGTAGAATCACCGCAGCTGCATCCAGGGCCACCCGAACGCGTAACACGAAAAAGTTTTATTCCGGAAAAACGCGAAGGACAGCGCAGCTCTATTCGGCGATCCTACCGGCTGCGCCAGTCAAGTTTTTGGGAGCGTTATATTAATTAAAAATAAAAGAAGTAGAAATAGGTGTGAGCAGAAACGCATGCTCTAATATAATGAATAAAACTTAACCTATCGGTTACATGGTGAGACTAATGCTAAGTTGACAAAACGCATCGAACCTTCTGGAAGGACCACCCTAAACTGCAATCATGCATTTTATGCTCTCACGGTGATCACTCGTTGCGGTTCAGGTTGCATAACTACGTACCATAACTAAAAAGAGAAAAACATAAACAATTTACAAAAAAAAAAAAAAACAACCATCTTCCAAAAAAACACTACAAAGTGAAAAATAACTTTAATTTCGGAAGTCGGTGTCGAAAAAAGAAAATTAAAAACCAAAGACACCGACTTCCTAAATGTAGTGTTTTTTTTGGAAGTCGTTTTTTTTTTTTTGGAAAAATTTTTTAGCCTCATCATTTTCGCACAGTTCATCCATCGTTTCTTTGGTCTTCCCCTACTCTTATAGCCATCCACAATCATACTCAAAACTTTCCTCACAGCATTTTCCTCACTCCTCCGCATTACGTGCCCATACCATGGCAACCAAACTTCACACAACTTTTCAGTTAGACTTTATAATAAAACAAACACGTGTAAGTAACTCCAGAGAACGACAATACGTGTATTCAGCACGTTTTAATGATAATTGCTGGCATACCCCATGTGTAAGATTTGTTAAATAAAAGAAACATTATTCATATAAATTACTAAGTAGGTACTTAAATTGTGTCTATTTTCGCAAAGCTGCTATGTAAAGGCTTGCGCGCACTGGCGGACGGCAGGGAAGCATCGAGAGGGAGTCATCTATCCGCCAGCGCACACTGACAAGAAAAATCCTCTGGGATACCGCGAGTGTCCGTCAGCGTACCGGAGCATCTGCCGGTATGCCGTGGCATGCGCCGCGTGTATGCTGCAAGATCGATCACCGAGCATTGAAATTTAGATATCTCTTATTTCGATTGAATAAGTAGACTTGGCAGACTCCAGCGCATACCGGCACATACCGCGGCGTATACCGGTGTATACCGCCGCCTCCCGCCGCGGTATCCTCCAGCGTGCTCTTCGATGTTCCAAGGTCGATCACCGAGGATTGAAATACATACCTTATTTCGATTGGATAAGTATTAAATTCAATTGATAAATTTAAAATCTCTTGCCGTCCCGTCCGCCAGTCTGCGCAGGCCCTAAAAGTCACAGTCTTCTCCCACACATTTATTTTTGTACCTAGACGTGTAGGTAACTGTTGAGTAATACTTTTGCTTCACCTAGCAAATAAATCCGCTTTGCCTTAGCCCCTTTATTTCAACCTGATTAAATTCTAGGCAGGTTCGAAGCAAGTCTAGTTTGCCCGAAACACTGGGAATCACAGCTCAGCGCTTTTCTTTGTGACTGCTATAGATTCTGGCTTACAGGAGTAAAAATGTGGAGTGCTATACATCGTATGTCTCTTTTTGCTTTTGTTGCAATATGTTTCTTGTTTTCTTTTCTGCAGATTTTATCTAGCCCATAGTGTAGATCAGCGTTTTGAAAATGAGATGTCATGTTAGTAAGACTGTTAACCTTTTTACTAGATAATAAATGAAAGGGCATATTATAGTGAGTTTATTGGTGATGTTCTTCAGAAAGGTCAGGTGCGTAGTACTCGCAAGCAGCGTGCGTGTATGACCGGAATTATGAACGTCAAAAGGAGTATGTAAGGATCTTAGCAGGTGGCGTACAGAAGAAGGCGATGAGTTTATATATATGTAAAATGTAAACATAATACATACATACTATGTAAAAATAATTTCATTTTTAATCTTTAAAATTACAGCACGCCCTTAAAGGATAACTTTTTTTTTTAACACACCTATCATTTACAAAACATCCAACAGAACTGAATTAACGGGATCAAATTCTAATTTCCAATATGAGACATACTGAATTCCAATATCCATCGTAAATAAAAATCTATTCTCGTCATCAGCAATCGATTGGCCATTGATACCTTTATCTGTGACGTCATAAATATCAAGGCCGGATACCGCTGCCCAGGTGGGAGATATTGAAGAAAAACAAGGATACTTGGGCGCTTGGGAGCGCGGGAGTGTTGGGAGCCTCCCCATTTATCTTAGCTATTGTTCCGGAATTGGGTGCGTTTGAGGAAAATGCTTTTGTACTTCGTAATCTCGTCCCAGTTATTTCACTTGCGTATACCTACTTCTTCCTTTGTTTGGTGCAAAATGTTCTCAGTGATGAATTTCGGGGAATTAATAAAAATTTGTTTCGTGCATGTTTTTGGCAGTTGGCCTTTTCTTTGAAAATCCGTAATGCTACTTTTTTCTACTCCGAGTATTCAAATGAATAAGGTATGTAGGTACGTAATCAGACACGATAAATCTTTTGAATATAAAGAGAAGTTAAATGAATAGAAAATATCTCGTGTGGCCCGACGAATGTACTAATTAAATATCGACTTCTACTCCGTTCCATTTTCACATTTTACTCGATTGGAATAGCGCTAATGTATTTTTGCGTCTCACTATCTTGTCTATGGATAGAAAATTCAAAGGTAAGTATCGTTTCTTTATTTATTTTCTTGATAATTTATCTCTTGTCTTTCTCAAAGTAGCAGTTTTATAGAACCTGAAAACTACGGGTCAAATACACCCAACTTCATTGTTAAGAATCAATACCTAAAGACATCATAACCCCATCTACAACTGATGTCCAGATGAACAATCATCATAAATTCTAGAAAAAATCTAAGTATTTCCAAATGACAAACTTAAATGACCAGAAGTGTGGCTAAAAGCAATTAGTTTTAACGAAATTTTATAAAAATAATTGAGGAAACAATGAAAAAAATTTACTCAAGGAAGCTCTTTTTGTGGGCCCCTGAAATCGGAGCCTAAGAGAAAGCCAAGGTTTTTTACTCGAAACAAAAGATATTATTGTAAGGTCAATTAAACTTTTCAAAGGCGCTAACGGTCCGACTTTCTTAATTTATTAAAGATCTTGTACCCACTTCGTCTTATTAATTTTGTAAAGTAGACCTTACAATAAGTGGGTAGGTTTTGTATTTCAACATCGTCCACTTTGTAATTGAAATTCGCTGCAAATTTTTTGGTCCTTTGAATCGCGAACCTAATTCCTGTGTGTGGTTATCATCACTATTGCGAACATTAAGTACCTACCCATGGCTTAAAGTACTTCACTATTTCATTCAGATTACCATCAGATGTTATGGGGGTTTGGTTTCCGCACTTAGTCCTTCAGGCTTGTGGCTAAGTTACAACAGCTGCACGGGTCGATCGTTCAGGTTAAGCTATGCTTGCCGCGGTTGGTCTGTGGATGGGTGACCGTCTTTACATACCAAGACCCCTCCGTGCCTCGGAAAGCACGTTAAGCCGTTGGTCCCGGCTGTCATTTGTAGATCTTTGACAGTCGTTACGGGTAGTTAGAAGCCCAAAAAAAGTCTGACAACCAGTCTTACCAAGGGGTATCGTGTTACCTAGTTACTAGGTTGTGGAGGTCAGATAGGCAGTCGCTCCATGTAAAATACTGGTATTCAGCTGCATCCGATTAGACTGGAAGCCAACCCCAACATGGTTGGGAAAAGGCTAGGCAGATGATGACTTGGTCCTTCAGGTGAACCATTGTGCGCGGGCTATGGCGGCCGTCGGTGGTTATTCCAACCAGCCCACCTCCCTCCAGAAGTTGAGTAAGTCTCCTGGCCTGTTCAGAACATCAGTGAAAGATCTGGATGACCCGAGGGTTTCTGTTCAAAGCTGGGTGACGCATTCAAAGAGCACATGCGCAACGGTTTCCTCTGCCTCCACGTATGCTCTGCACAGAGGACTATCCGTTATGCCTATTGTTTGGAAGTGCTTGTTTAGCGAGCAGTGTCCCGTGATGGTCCCTATCATCAGGTGCAAGCCGTTTCTGTTCAGGCCAGATGTTCCTGTTCAAATTATAGGTAATCCAACTAATAAATGGAAGCCATTTCTTTCCAATACCGGGTTAGCACGAACATGAATGAAAAAAATCCTTAGAACCGTCTTATCACAAGGATTTGTGGAATTGGATTCACTGGTAGATAAGGTAAGATACTGTAAACTGGAGGTTCCGTAGGTATATAACTTTCGTGTTAAGTCAATTCTCTCCAAAAAACCTTCTTTTATGTGAATAATATCGTTACAGGGGAGGAAAAGATTTTCCGTTGGTATTTTCTCCGCGAGGTGAAATGTCGGGAAATTCAATAA
This sequence comes from Agrochola lychnidis, assembly GCA_963680765.1. Taxonomy (NCBI): domain Eukaryota; kingdom Metazoa; phylum Arthropoda; class Insecta; order Lepidoptera; family Noctuidae; genus Agrochola; species Agrochola lychnidis. Next base: position 7,983,249 of record OY796863.1, on the reverse strand, counting down.
AGTGGTCATAAGTGGATTTCTTGTCTAGAATCATATTTTTGTCAATTCTCGCATTCAAGCTTTTATTATAGGACCTTTTCTTGCGGATGTAAGATTGAAGTTGCCAACTGGGACACAGTTTATTGTGTACAATGAGTAAACATCATCAAGTACTTACTCTGCCGTGGATGTATACCGGTAATCAAATATTCTGGGAAGGTTTCATTAATTGAAGTCTTTAACAAAGTTGTCCAATGTGATTATTCGAAATATTTGGGTAATATTAACATTTCCACGAAATAAACGTAAGTATCTTTCTTGAGTTCGGAAACTTATTCCATTTATTAAAATACTAGCTTCTGCCCACGGCTCCGCTTGCGTGTTATGTCATTAAAAAGTAACCTATTTCCTTTCCCAGGATTTAAAGTATCCCTATAACAAATTTCATCAAAATCGGTTCAGCCGTTTAGCCGTGAAAGCATATCAAACAAACATACAAAAAATACAATATTTTCTCTTTATAATATTAATTTAGACTAGCTTTTGCCAGCGACTTCGCCCGCGTGATATCTTTATAAATTATAACCTACTAGCGACCCGCCCCGGCTTCGCACGGGTATAAACCGGATTATTATACATATAAACCTTCCTCTTCAATCACTCTATCTATTAAAAAAAACCGCATCAACATCCGTTGCGTAGTTTTAAAGATTTAAGCATACATAGGGATATAGGGACAGAGAAAGCGACTTTGTTTTATACTATGTAGTGATGTTACTCAGTGATAATATAGCATTCAATTGGTGAAAGAATTCTTAAAATCGGTCCAGTAGTTTTCGAGTTTATTAATTACAAACAAAAATAGAAATGCTTTCTGTTTGTAATATTATTAGTGTAGACTTACTATTGTGTGTATTTTGTATTTTATCATTGTTTTTCAGACAATTACGATAAAAAAGAAGCCTATGTCCTACTCTATATCCCAGGTTACGTAACTATTTAGTTTCTTAACAATCGGTTCAGTGAAAAGGCAACAGACAGACAAAGATACTTTACTATAGGTAAGTATTTCGGTAAAGTTGGTCGTCATTTAGTTAATTAATAAAGGGAGTCCTAAGCAAACAGTTGAGGTACGCTCAGTTGCTGACCAAAGGATTGATCGTCAGAAACAGGGATCAAGGGCATTGACCTCGACCCTTCAGGATCCTTAAACACCTGTTTTTACTACTCTAATTTAAATTACATGTTAACTGGTTTCTGTAATTGTGTTTTTGTAACAGTAAAGATACCTACTAATATTTTATACGTAGTTTTGAAAATAATTTAGAATAAAACCTTTTTTAACCGACTTCAAAAAAAAGGAGGAGGTTCTCAATTCATCGGGATATTTTTTTTTTTTTGTGTATGTTCCCCGATTACTCGAAGACGGCTGGACCGATTTGAAAAATTCTTTTTTTTGTTTGAAAGGGTATACTTTCAAATTGGTCCCATTGTCATTTGGTCACGATCTGATGATGAGATCTTGGAGAAATCGAGGGAACTCTTCAAATATTAAAGGCATATCTATAGCGCTTTGGATATTGTGATGAGCAGTTGACATAAGGCTATTGTAACTTAGATAAATTACAAATCAACCCACTAAAAAGCGAAAAAAAAAAAACTTTTTTACAAAAAATACAACCGACTTCCAAACTACAAAGTGAAAAATAACTTTAATTTCGGAAGTCGGTGTCAAAAAACTAACATACTGGTCCAAAGACCGACTTCCGAAATTAAAGTTATTTTTCACTTTGTAGTTTGGAAGTCGGTTGTATTTTTTGTAAAAAAGTTTTTTTGTCATGTCATAACAATATTGCACGTTTTGAATAAGATACTAGTAGTAGTAGGACAGGCTGGTGTCCGAAAAAAACAGGCCAAGTGCGAGACGGACTAACACTCGGGGTTCCGTACCACCGTACAATAGTTAGCAAATAAATGAAAATACTGAACGAAGAATATTTTTCATCTTAGTATTTCATAATGATACTATGAATTTCAAAGTTCATTTTTTGCAATTACAGAAAATCACCCATATTTAAATAAAATACCTTAAAAAACGGCGTTTTTTAGTATTTGTTAACTTTTGTATGTCATGTACCATAATACACTGTATACAGTGTATATACAGTATATTATGGTACCTACATGAAATACAAAAGTTTAAAATTCCTAACTCGTTTAGTTGTTGCGATAGAGCTCGTACAAAAATGGTCTAAGACTATCAACTTTTACGACCCATAATTCAAAAAAATAATTTAAAATATTTGTACTTTACTCGATGAGTTACGAGACAATGCCACCCCCACATGCCAGGGTAAGATTTTTTTCAAAATCAATATACAGACACGCAATGATCATACAATGGACAGACAGACAGATGGACAGCGGACGCTTAGTAATAGGGTTCCGTTTGGCACCCTTCGGGTACGGAACCCTAAAAAAGGCAAACAATAAAAGAAAAAATACTTACCATAAACCATAAAAAAGCCTAAATATTTTATATAAACAACGCAATGTTTTTTCAGCAGCTGCGAAACGCCGTTACACGTAATTTAACAAAAGAAAACTCATGAATACTTACGTAATATCTTACTAACTAATTTAAAATGCAACACTCCTTCTTATCCTATTAACAAAGTCTAAAAATTAGCTGAAAGTCTTTTTAGTAAGAAACTAACTTAATTAAAACTTAAACTAAGTGTGCACATAGGAGCGGGTGTAGACTTGGTAGAATAGAACCGTAACATTTGGAGCTGAGCCAAACATGCACTTTGTAACACTGTAAGAAAGCCTGAATGGTAACTGTTAACACGGACTTTCGATCGCATTGTTTGTTTTGTCAAGGTCGATAAATTTATATTTATTTTAACTAACATAATAATAATACCAGCTTATTATTGTCACAGAGCAGGGCTAATGCCTCTTCTCATACACAGTATTGATCATCACGCTTGCGACGGGTTGGCGATTTGAGCTTGAGCTGCTCGTTCTTCTAAGCCTTGTGATAAAACCATAAAACTTAGCATTTTAATTATTATGTAAAATCATCAAAATTTACGTTAGTTTTAATACAAATTGACATTGTTGAAAATTATCTACAAAATTACATAATTACTTTGTAAAGTATTATATTATTTTATTTACACCCATGCTATAAAACCTCTATAAAAGTTTCTGAAACAGTTAGCTTATTGGCAACATTATAACAGCCAGTGTCATAGTAACCATTACATCACTCAAACGAGTGTTATAATGTAAAAAGTATTCCGTCGTTTACGATGACATAAGAGCTTGTGCACACGATACGTTGCGGCGCTGCACCGCAAAGATTTCGCTGCATTGGTGGTCACACGGGCGCTTCGGCGCCGGAACGTTGTAACGCCGCAGCGGCGGCGGCGCCGCGCCGCAATGCGCCTAAATTTTAATCTGTCAAACATCTGTGTTTTTGACAACACACAAACTACTGAGCGGTGCCGCTTTGGTGTCGCAATACGAACACCCCTCCCCGCCTCGTCTCGAGGGCTGCAAGTCTGGTGTAAGTGCGGTGCGACGCCGGAATGCACCGTGTGGCATACCATGAATATTTGTATGTAGGACGCCGCAGCGACACCGCTCTGGCGCCGCGCCGCTGCCACAGTACATCATGTGCACAGGATGTTACTCCTCCAAAACACTTCCGAAGAAGTAGAAACGAAACATTCATTTGCCACGACTGCAATGCTTCTTCACCAACTAAAAAAGTCTTCACACCCCATAAACTTCATGTAACAATTAACCCATAAAAATTTCAAACAAGAATGGTCCAATGGGAACACATTTAGAAGAGTAAAAGGGCTGGAAAATTACCGGGTTCCGTACGCGGAAAGGGATGTGATAGATGTGACCATTACACGGTAAATACGGCCCTAGTAACCCCGAAATTTACTCCCCTTCTGTTTTAAGGGAATTCCTCTTTTGATACATGCCGTACTCAGGTATGTAAATATTGAAGAACAAATATGTACTTCAAAGAGATTTGTTTTAGGTTGTTTTGGTTGGTACTTTCTAACCATTTTTTTTTATTTGAATTGCGGTCAATTTGTTTTTTAGGGTACCACTGTATGTTAGGGACTGAAACCAATTAGACATTCTGAAAATGAATTGCATTCATCCATTAATTGGAGGTTATGAGAAAGTGTTTTTGCAAGAGTTTTCATTACCTATAATAATTGATGAACGCGGTGAGCTAATTTTATAATGTTTTTAAATATGTGAGAACCATGTATCTATCACATAATTAAATTATCTGTCGTTGCTTAATTTTTTTTTACCTATGTTCTATGTTCTATATTATAGGGTTTGGTTTCCGCACTTAGTCCGTAAAGTGAACCATTGTGCATGGGCCATGGCGGCCGTTTGGTGGTTATTCCAACCAGCCCACCTCCCTTCAGAAGCTAATTAAATCTCCTAGTCTGTTCAGAACATCTGTGTAGGATCTGGGTGACCCGAGGGTTTCTGTTCTAATCTGGGTGACGCCTGTGCATTCAAAGAGCACATGCGCTACGGTTTCCTCAGCCTCCATGCACGTCCTGCACCGAGGACTGTCCGTTATGCCTATTGTGTGGAAGTGTTTATTTAGCGTGCAGTGTCCCGTGATGGTCCCCGTCACCAGGCGCAGGCCGTTCCTGTCCAAGCGTAATAAGCACTTGGTTTTTTTTTACCTATTATGGTATAGTAATTTTATTCTAGGTGCATCGTCTTCACATTATAATTATTTAACTAATGTACGTAACTATACAAACTATTGTAAAACATTTTAAAAGAGTAACGGTGGAGTTTTTTGCCCATTCTTCTCCATACGAAAACTACCTTTTGGAAGGGGCGACTAGAATCAATTCTATTATTTTGCATATTTTGACGTTCAAAAGTGCCATACATGGGCCTATTTGAAATAAATGATTTGAATTTGAGCCGCCATTATGGGACGGAACTAACTTAATATTTACGAAAATGTTGTCTGGGTATCTATTGTTTCCAAACTGTGAGTTCACGTCATTAAACACACTCATGATACAGCCTTGCCAGGTTAAAGCACATTACAGCTTTTCTATCGTGTAACCCGGTACAGTATAACACTATAGATAGGTACAGTTTACTCTCCAAAGTTACCTAAAAGAAGCATTTCCGGCGTCAGTTTGCAACCTCACGTATTAAGTTATTTCTCTTACGTAATCGCGACTCCATCTTGGAATGTCAGTTACTGGCTGGTCGCCAACTAGTGCCCTGATTTCGCTACAGTGTCGCCCCCTGCATTAATCACTGTTCACACTACACCCGCGACTTTCTTGCTGCAAGGCTGATTGGTAATGTTGTTGGGTCTTTGTCGAGAAGAACTATTTTCCAATGGCGAGGATAGAATTTTTTGTAGAAGAATCTGACTCATAAAAGACACAAAAAAAGAAAGAAAGAAAAATAAGTTTATTTGTCACAGAAACACGTGCATAAAAGAAGAGAATAACAAATAAAACAATAGATTTAAATATAATCACGAGCAAAACAGAAATTAGTCAGCAGCTGCACGTCATGACTGTGACAAGAAGGCTTCCACTCAGCATGATTCTGTGCTATGGGGACCCACAGCACAACGCTGATTTTCAGTGGGCACCCGAAAAACAAACACGGTAACATAGTTCAAGTTCAAGTTATTTATTTCATAACAAAAATACATTTGTGTCGAAATATCTGCACAGTAAGTACACAAAAGAAACAACATAAACAATTATAATTATTAACAATACAAACAACCTCGTCCTGAACCCATCATTGAAGTTAGAACGTCTATCGAATTATTAACATCATCGCATGCATGTATAACAAAGTCAAAACCGGCCAAGTGCGTGTCGGACCACGCACAATGAAGGGTTCCGTAGTTGGGATGAATTTATCCCAAAAACAAACTTAACTTTATAGTTGAAAAATATGTTCTCCCATACGGAATGTAAGGGAAAATATGTTTTTGCAACTGCAAAGTTAAGTTGGTTAATTATTACTCGTTAACCTGTAAAGCCTACTTAGCTCTTAGCTGTGATAGTTTTCCTTTTAATTTCGTTATATAAACTACTGTTGTGATTTTTTTCACACACCCAAAACCAACCATTCAGCCGGCAGGGGGGGGGGACACTTGACTCTAACAAAAATTAGCACTTTAAAGCTTAATATTTCGCAAACGAATCCCTGAATCCAAAAATAGTTTTCACAAACTCACAATATTTTTGAAGGATCTTTCCAATGATACCCCTCACCATGGGGTAAAAAAATAAAAAAATAAACATCACCACTTTACGTGTATGAGAGATACCCAAAAAAAAATGTTTTTCATAAAAAAAAATTACCACTTTGTTGGCGTAATTAATATGTACACCTATGCCAAATTACAGCTTTCTAGTACTAAGGGTCTCGGAGCTAGACCGTGGACAGACAGACAGACAGACGGACATGACGAAACTATAAGGGTTCCTTGTTTACTACGGAACCCTAAAAATCAATGGGTACACATATTAATTTTAGTTTAATTTACAACTAGTTTTAAGATTTTTATCATTACAAAATTCGGCAATGCTGTAATAGGCTTTATTTATTAACAAAGTCCTGAGTTTATTTTTAAACATGTTCACATTCTGAATATTCTTTAATTCCAGAAATAAATAAATTGCAGAATAAATTTGCAGAATAGTAGGAAGGTCTTTTCTGTGAGTATCTACTCTATTTTTTCTTTCATTGTCATAACATCACGTCTGCATTCCCCGTGGGATTAAGCAAAGGTCCACCTATGGTACACCCTCATTTTGCCAGTTATGTTTAAGTCCCACGTATTAGGCGGCGGCGGAGGAGCTCGTGGCTAAGTAATACCAGCCGCATGGGTCGATCCAACAGGTTAAGCAACGCTTGCCGGGGTTGGTCTATGGATGGGTGACCATCTTTACATACCGAGACTCCTCCGTGCCTCGGAAAGCACGTTAAGCCGTTGGTCCCAGCTGTCATTTGTAGATCTTTGACAGTTGTTACGGGTCGTCAGAAGCCCGAAAGTCTGACAACCAGTCTTACCACGGGATATCGTGTTAACCAGTACCTAACTGGGTTGTGGAGGTCAGATAGGCAGTCGCTCCATGTAAAATACTGGTATTCAGCTGCATCCGGTTAGACTGGAAGCCGACCCCAACATAGTTGGGAAAAGGCTAGGCAGATGATGTATTAGGCGGTGACTCTATTGCCATCAATCGGGCACAAATTCAGACTCCGAGCTGCTACTGAGAAATTCCTGATGGAAAAACCCAATAACACTATCGAACCAAAGACCTCGTGCTCAGCTGTAACGCTTGCATCCATTAGACGACCAACGAGGCAATTAACGACCAAAATACAGATTCTTAATACAAATATCGCTCAAAATGTACGTCAGTCGCGATCGAGCTCATTAAGCTCGATTGACAGATACGCCGTTTTTTGACATCGAGCTCAATGAGCTCAATTAACAGACAAGAGGTACCTAGATTAAAGTACCTGTTAAAAAATTGTTTATTCTGTAAATAGGATATCGGAAGAGGTCCTGGGAGACGTTATTGTGGTAATAATAAATATAACCTAATGCTCTTCTTTATTGCATTATATTCTTCTCAAAGCATGAAATACTTGGAAATTGGTACATTATAACCTTCTCAAGAGCTTCAGTTAACTCAAATACAGGATCATTTTTGGTGAAAGTAAAGACTTCCAATATATCCTCTTTCAATCATCTCATGCCTACCTTATTGGATCTCTAATATAAAAACCTTCCTTTCAATTTTATTCTATAAAATCGAATGAATATAAATTCAAATGTGATAGCCCAAAATATATATTTCAACAGAAAAGAAAAACAAGTTCTAAGACCATGACAACGTCTGTAAAAGTTGGTTCATCATCATCGTCATCATTTCAGCCGAAAGACGTCCACTGCTGGACATAGGCCTCCCCAAGCACCGCTACTTCGATCGGATCTGTGCTTCTCGCATCCAGCCGATTCTTGCGGCCTACACCAGGTCATCGGTCCACCTTGTGGGGGGCCTACCAACGCTACGTCTTCCGGTACACGGTTGCTACCCCAGAACCTTTCGACCTCATCGGCCCTCTGTTCTGCAAGCAATGTTTCACTGCCACTTAAGTTTGGCAATTCTTAGAGCTATGTCGGTTACCTTGGTTCTCCTGCGAATCTCTTCATGTCTGATTCGATTACGTAGGGAAACTCCAAGAACAGCCATTGAGGAATTCCATATAGGAAAAACTAACAAAATAATTAAGTAGGTAGGAATTTGAATTCCTAGTCGTAGACGCTTTTAATAACTTCATCAAAATATTATGTATTATCAACCTATAAATATCCTCTGTTGAATATAAGCTTCCCAATTTGTTATAAAATTGTTCTCGGAAAAATGATTACATCTACTAGCCGAAGCATTGATATATAAAACTGATGAAAATATTCGTTAAATACTAATATTATTATTTTTGATAACAACAATATTATACAGAGTCTGTCAAAAACTTCTTCTCAAACATAGAAGGGATAAACGATGTAAACAAAGATTATGCTTATAAAATTTTGATAAGCGTAATATTTAAAATAACAGCGACATTTCAAATAGAGGATAACAAAACCATACAAAACATATACATACATACAAAAACTCACGCCTTCTTCCAATGGCAGAACCTATAGAATGCCGCCTGCTACGATCCTTACATATGCTACTCCTTTTATTTCGTTTACGTTCATACAATAAAGAAAACATAATTATATTCATTAAGAATTTAAAAAGTGTAGGTGCTTGATATTTATTACAATACACACAAAAGATATTTAATTCTTGCCAACGAAGCTGTATATAAAAGCTAGTTTAGACAAAAGTATCGAGTACGATGATATTCACTGAATGTCAATGCAGGGTAGGTGCTTAAAATATAAGTGCTCTCATGAATTCTACTTAGATACAAGCACCCTTATGCTTTCAAAGCATTTCTAAGTGTTCACGAAGAAAATTCGTACTTGAAGTTTAATACAGAAATAAGACTTTGTCAAATGGGCTGAAGCTTAGTGTTTAGAATTTAAAATGACCAGGATTAGGTGCTTGAGTTTATTAATATATTTATTTTTGGTCCTTTGAATCGCGTAGATCGTAGGATAAGACCACTTTAGCTTTTTAATGGCATAAGTATATAAAGGATAAGTTTTTATCCAGTACGCAAACTTAAACACGTAACTTTACTCATCATTATGAATAAATTTACTATGGGAGCAAACCTGAAATCGCGAAAAAATATCTGCTGTTCCCTACATTTTGACGAGTTATGCGAACATAAATGTAGGAAACAGCAGATTTTTAAGCTATTGCATAGCTTTTATCGCGGGCTTCGAACGCGGCGACCGAATCAAGAAATTCCGTAACGTAACGAAAATAAAACCTAACACCCCCCACTCCGCCTACCATGTAATGACGGTTCCCATGACAACGTGATGTTGTCATGGGAACGTAATTTTTGTTTTATGTCATCACGTCATTATCCCAAGTGTAGCGTTGACAAATAGGAAGTATGGAGGTTACAAATGTTATGCAATAGCTTTACCGCGGCAGTCCCCGAGTGCCACAAGTTTTTTTTTTTTGCGATTTCAGGTTTGGTCCCGTAGTAAAAGTTGTTCATAATTATGACTAAAGTCACGTGTTAAAGTTTGCGCACTGGATAAAAACTTACCCTGTATAGAAGTTCTATATCATGTGGTGTGGTTAAATGCCCCATTAGTCTTGTGGTCGCAAGCTTAACTGCTTAGCATGGGGTCCTGTACCCTAATTACGTAATACACGATCAATCACAATCTGTTTCGATTTGAAACATATTGCTAATCCATTGCTTCATAAGTTGGAAAAAAAAATCTGCTCAACAACGTAAATAACGCAATGAATGTTGTTGAATAGTCATAAATGTTTACGAAAATAAGTTACGTAATTAGGGTTTTGGGCTTGATTCCAGGGTCAGGTAAAGTGTTATTGGCTTTTTTCATTAGGAATTTCTTAATAACAGCCCGGAGTTTGGAAGTTGGCGGTATATCCCCATGCCTCGAAAAGCACGTGGTCCTACGCCTGATCTGATAGCCGTCCTATTGGATTATGAGAGTGCTAGAAGAGAGAGTGCCCATGTATCTGCGCATACACTTGTGCACTATAAAATCTCCCGCGCCGAAGGCAAGTCTCCGTTGAGATGCCATGGTCGAAATACGGTCTGAGATATATACCATGTGGTTCTGTTAAGGCTCCTGGCTGTGACTTCACTCGACAGAGTTTAGGTAAATTCTTGCGATGCTATGTTTGTGTGCACCGTTCACGCACACACGCCTAAACATCGAGCGTAGTGATCGCTTAAACAGTTTTGATCCTATAGACGGTATTTTGTTAAGTTACGTAGGTACGCTTATGAAATAAGTCTGGAATGTTTGTGTATATTCGTTTAGTATATTTATAACAATTCTGTTTTATATGGAATTTTATACTTTTTGTATGGAAAACATGAAAAATTATTACCTACATGTTGAGTTTTATGGGTTTATGGGTTTCATAAAGGGGGTCGAAATTTTCATTATTTTTGCGATAAGACACAATTTTCGAGATATAAGCAAAAGAACAGAAAAAAGATAAAGTACAGTTTTTGCAACTGAATGAGTTATTAATTTAGTGAAAATGAAAAATTCGCTATTGGTGCCGATTCTCTTGTATACCGAACTAAACTTACTAAACTATCACTAAAATTCCTTAATTTTGACTATGAGAATCTCAAAGCTATTCTGCAAAATAAATTCTCTAAATTTAAAAATAATTTTGACACATCTAAATCGAATTTGACAACTGCGACTCCACACGTGATACCTAACCACGTGAATCTTTTTAGAGCCGGAGGCGCGCAGGGGGGTCAGCCTCGACGTGTTTTATATGGATTTTTCACTTTTTGTGTGGAAAATAAGAAAAAATATTACCTACATGTAGAGTGTTAGAGGTTTAAGGGTTTTATAAAGGGTGTCGAAATTTTCATTATTTTTGCGATTAGACACACCGTTTTCGAGATATAAGCAAAAGAAAAAAAAAATATTCGGTACTGTTTTTTCATCTGAAGTCGAGGTGTTGGTGTGAATTTTAGTTCATGACAACCAATTTTATTCCACATGTTTTTAGTCGCGATTAAAAATAGTCATATTTAGTTAGAAAATCTAAATTTTAGGTTAAAAACGTCAAATTCAGAATAGCAAAATTGCCATTTTCACTAAACTAATATCTCAGTGCCATCTTAGTGCTGTCAAACTAAAATATAGTTAAGTTGGGTCACTTTAGTCTATTTCAGAATGGGAAATCGTCGTTTGACAGGAATAAACTAAATTTTGGTGATTTTTAGTTTAGTTTAGAGGCATTTGTGACTAGACTAAAAATCACCAAAATTTTGTTTTATTCCTGTCAAACGACGATTGCCCATTCTGAAATAGACTAAAGTGATTTTTAGTTTAGTTTAGAGGCATTTGTGACAAGAGAATGATGTGGAATAAAATTGGTTGTCATGAACTAAAATTCACACCAACACCTCGACTTCAGATGAAAAAACAGTACTGATTTTTTTTTTTTCTTTTGCTTATATCTCGAAAACGGTGTGTCCAATCGCAAAAATAATTAAAATTTTGACACCCTTTATAAAACCCTTAAACCCCTAACACTCTACATGTAGGTAATATTTTTTCTTATTTTCCACACAAAAAGTGAAAAATCCATATAAAACACGTCGAGGCTGCCCCCCCTGCGCGCCTCCGTCTCTAAAAAGATTCACGTGGTTAGGTATCACGTGTGGAGTCGCGGTTGTCAAATTCGATTTAGATGTGTCAAAATTATTTTTAAATTTAGAGAATTTATTTTGCAGAATAGCTTTGAGATTCTCATAGTCAAAAATAAGGAATTTTAGTGATAGTTTAGTTAGTTTAGTTCGGTGTACAAGAGAATCGGCACCCATGTCTAACTAAATCTGACTATTTTTAATCGCGATTAAAAAGGTGCGGAATAAAATTAGTTATCTTGAACTAAAATTCACACCAACACCTCGCTTCAAGTGCAAAAAACAGTACTGTATCTTTTTTTTTTCTTTTGCATATATCTCGAAAATGGTGCGTCCAAACGCAAAAATAATGAAAATTTCGATCCCCTTTATAAAACCCTTAAACCCCTGACACTCTACATGTAGGTAATATTTTTTCTTATTTTCCTTACAAAAAGTAAAAATTCTATATAAAACGTCAAAGCTGCCCCCTGTGCGCCTCCAGCTCTAAAAAAAATTCACGGGGTAGGGCAAACAAGTACCACGTGGACTCGCGATTGTCAAATATAATTTTAGTGTGTCAAAATATATTTAAATTTAATTTAGAAAATTTTTGTTGCAGAATAGCTTCAAGATTTTCATAGCCAAAAGTAAGGAATTTTAGTGATAGTTTAGTAAGTTTAGTTCGGTATACAAGAGAATCGGCACCATATTGCCATCTTAGTGCTGTCAAAATAAAATATATTCTATAATTATTTCACGATGGGAAATTTTCGCAGCCGCCATCTTAGATTTACGTTTTGACATCAAAATCTGCTTTAGAATCCTCAAAAACTATGAAAAAGACACCTATGACGAAAAATCTGAATATTGTCACAGCCGCCATCTTGGATTTATATTTTGACCTCACTATCAGCTTTAGCATCCTCGAAAACTATGAAAACGATACCCATGACGAAATATTTTGAAATGTTCGCAGCCGTCATCTTGGATCTTTATTTTGACTTAAAGTAGTCTTCAGTAGCGTTAAAGAACTTCGTTCCAAAAATACTTCACTTATTGCTACAACAGCATATCGGCGCGGGCATATCGGTGACGCGAACCCATAACTTTTTCCCCTACCAAAAATTATTCAAAACTATGAAATCTAAAGTCAAAATATAACTAGTGAACTCAGCAGGCAGATGTTGTCCTGCGACAACAGCGCCACGCGAGTCCAACTATAGTTATGAACCACCCAAGTTACACAAAAAGAATTAAAAAAAAAAAAAACATCTAAATCAGTCAAGCCGTTTAGGATAAGAAGAATTACGAACACACGTACACCGGTATTTTATTTATTGCCAGGCATGCAAAATTTGAATGTTCTTCAAAAACAAGCAAAGTACTTTAAAATAAAATGCGGATCAAAATGTGGTAGTCGACGTACAATTTCTGGAATATGTTAACATCGGACACGTACGTGCGTGTGTGCGTGCTGCGACGCAAAGTGATACGTCCTCACGCTGGGAAGGCCCGTTCGCTACTGACGGAATAGATTTTCCGCGATCGTTTATATAGTTCACTTTGCCATTTATTTACGTAATGAAGTAATTGTTTATTTATAAAATAAAATTTAGATTCTATTAAACAATTAACTTAAAATTAATATATAATTTTTAAAATTTCTTAAAAGTGTTTCTAAGTATTAGAAAAAAATATTTATTTGGCTTGAAGTTTTGAGAAAGTTACGTTATTTCAACATTTTTTTTCTGCTATATTTTGTATGAAAGTTGAAAAAAGTGGTTCCCCTATGTACAAGTAGACCATATAATGATGTTGAAGATATTTTTTAATTTTCAACATCAAAAGCAGTTTCTTCTAACGAAACGATCAAACGTCAGTCTCGCGTCATTTTTTGGAAAACTTGTTGCGAATTTTAGTGATTTCCCACGAATCCTTAATTTATTTCAAAAATCCCTTTCCCCTATGTACAAGACGAAGAATTGGACTTTTCAAATCACAAATAATTTTGTTTAAATTCTCGTCCCCTTTCTCACAACGAATAAACAAAATTGATCAAAATCAGTGATTTCGTGCGGTGCGGCGGCACGGAGCCTTAAAGTATTTTCCTATGAAGTTGCTGCTGGTAATCAATATAAAATCTTGGGTTATGGGGACACAGATGAAAGTCGCGACGTTGTTAATTAGTTAACGGAATCCCTTCAGTTATCCAATTACTGTTTATTAAAGAAATAATGATAGATTAACAAAATCAATGATCACGTGTGATAGCTTAATCAGCCTGTAATGATCCCACTGCAGCAATGAGACACAAGCCTCCTCTCTGTAAGAAGGGGCCTTAATTTACTACACGGGCCCAGTGTGGGTTGGCGGATGTCACATGTCTTCGAATTTTTGGTTCTAGAACATGTCGGTTTCCTCACGATGTTTTCCTTACCCGTTTTGAGAGCAGTGGTGATGAAATAATTTACACAAAGTAAAGTGCCCGCTTGGGTTCGAACCAACGACCTATATATAAAAAAGTCGCGGCCGTTATCACTGGGCCACCACTGCTCTCGCGTGTTGATCACGTGTGGGATGTTGCAACAATTATGCAAGACTTTTTTTATTTTTTCTGCCATAAGCTGCTTGAACTTGCCAAAGGTGAGTACTTTGGATAATGGAAGCAGCTTGTCTAGTGCTAGATTTTTGTGGGCATTGAGTAGCCACATGCTCAATAGTACTGAAAGGAGCCAAAAGGTCGCTAGTCAACACACACACACTCACCCTCACACACACACACACACACATCACACGGAGCACGTCACATCAGAGCATAGAAGTAATCACTTAAGGTGGATCCGCAGTGGTAGCCCGCGAAATTCAAATTTTCTTACGTTTTTTTGCAATTTGCAAGTCATTATCAGGTTGTGTTTGAATCAAATTATTATTCGCAACTATAATAAATATGTATTCATATAATTATAATCAATATAATCGTTAATACATCTCTCTAAGTTGGATTTATTCCTTATGAACTTTTCCATTAGAGTTTGTACTTATGGAACAAATCTAACTTAGCTAACAAATCTAACGAGTGCATTGCATGTGACCAAAACACACCGGGTAGAATTATTAGGTACTTAATCATCACCATCTGTATAGCCTTTTTCCAACTATGTTGTGGTCGCCTTCCGGATGCAGCTGTATACCAGTGTATTACATGGAGCGATTGCCTTTCTGACCTCCACGACCCAGTATCAAAGAAAAACGATACCTCTTGGAAAGAATGGTGGTCGTAACTTAATATAGCTTATACAGGGTGAGAGGGACATCGATGCGAAAACTGTTACCACAGATTCAGGAGGTACATGATCCTGAAACCCCTGCGTTGAAAGATTTAAAAAAAAAAACTGCTGTTCCATACATTTTGACCGTGTAGGTATAGCAGTCTTCTATGAAACAGCTGTTTAAAAAAAAAAAACTGACGAAAAATTTAAAGGCAGGGGATTTCAGAACAGTTTTCGCGTCGATGTCCCTGCCACCCTGTATAATAAGAAGAAAACAATGACCAGGTTACCACAACTTTATATTGAACGAAAGTAACAACCTTATCGATATACCATTGTAAAACATTGGAAGCCAGGCAACACTGAGAACGAAGCGAAACGAGGTGAGTTCGTTTAGCTTCGCTCCTGAAGCTACCGCGTGTTTGCACGGTTTATACTGACATGGTACATACTCCGGTTCACACCGCGAACTTATGATAAGAGCAGTGATAGCCTAGTGGTGTGACCATCAGACTGCCAAGTCATAGGTCTCGAGTTCGAATCCAAGGTATGCACCTCTGACTTTTCGGATTATTGTGCGTATTGGAGGAGCTCGTAGCTAAGTAATAACAGCCACACGCGTCGATCAGTCCAGGTTAAGCTACGCTTGCCGGGGTTGATCTGTGGATGGGTGACCATCTTTACATACCGAGACTCCTCCGTGCCTCGGAAAGCACGTTAAGCCGTTGGTCCCGGCTGTCATTCGTGGATCTTTGACAGTTATTACGGTCGTCAGAAGCCCGAAAGTCGGACAACCAGTCTTACCAAGGGGTATCGTAATTACTCAGTTACTGAGTTGTGGAGGTCAGATAGGCAGTCACTAATTGTAAAATACTGGTATTCAGCTGCATCCGGTTAAATTAGAAGCCGACCCCAACATAGTTTGGAAAAGGCTAGACAGATTGATTTGTGCGTATTGTATAATTATCACTTGCTTCAAAAACGGCGAAGGAAAACATCGTGAGGAAACCGGCATGCCTGAGAGATATTTCTGGACGGCATGTGAAATTATGAAGCCAAGTCAGAGGCCTATGGGCGGCTTTAAAACTCTGATAGCAGGTTAGTCACTAACTATACGAAAAGTAGAAGACCGCGAACTATGAACTGAAGTATGAAAAGACGCAGTAGCTACATGAACGTGTAGCGGTTACACCGCCACATACGAACTACGCATCATAGACATGACGTCACACAAATCCTGCATCGCGCAGTTAGAGTTTACCGAGCGATCGACATACATACAAGATTTCAACTTCAAACCGATGGGCAGTTGCCCGCCAGACACAACACCCGTCTGGTCGGAGGATCCTCCCTTTTCTATGGTGTATGAGTGAACTTTACACCCTGTTCCTCATACCACTAAAAACGAAGCTAAATGAACTCAGTTTCGTTTCGCTTCATTTTCAGTGTAGCCTGCGCTTAACACAGAATTAAATAGAGCAATTTATTTCCACAACCTTTTCTATTCAAGTTATTCATGCAAAATATTGCTTTTACTCAATCCGGGATTAGGTTTCTTTGTTCTTTTGTTGTTAAGAGAAAAATAAAATAACTTGTAAGTAGGATAAGCATCCATTAATCTTATTGTGTGTATAGCTAAGTGTCGTAGAGGCCAGATATCTGTCTTACTTTCTGTTTAGGTCTAGACTTAAAGTAATCGCTAACAGTGTTAATGTTTTTTTGGAGATTGTATGTAGAAAGTGTTTAATCATTCTGGAAAAATATAATCAGAAACATCTAAACAACATGTCGAAGTAAGAACAATAAACGTCTGACTGCTAGCAGATAGTCATTCTGTGCTTTTCCCATAGCCCTTATATGGCAAAATCATTATATATTCAAAATGGGTTGTAATGTTTGTAAGCCAGACGGCTTAAGGTCACGCTAGACGGTAATTTTTCCATAAAATTTAAAAAATTCAAAATTCAAAAGTCATTTATCCAAATTAGGCTGAGAATCAGCACTTTTCGAACGTCAAAATTACATAAGACAGTCCCCCAAAAACGCCCACCCTTCACCACTTCCTAGTGCCCTTCCTGGGAAGAAGAAGTGGCGCATAAACTCCCCAGCAGCACAGCTGTCTGTTCAAGTTAGAAAATAAAATAAAAATGACTCTATATAATAGTATGCAAAATTATTATGCAACACAAAACATTATTTTAATTAAGTATAAATTATTGGCCATATGTCAGCTAGCACACGCCAATATACAAACGTAGTATGGTGATTACTCGTCTGTTTGACGTTGTACGTTTATACTAAAAATTTAATCAATTTGTCTTGTCATTATCTAGCCCTGTACGGAAGAAGAATTGGAAAAAAAAAATTGGAAGTTATGAGCGTCGAAACTTCCATATTTCAATACAAATTTTAATTCATCTTTGGGCTTAAATAAGTAACGTATGTAGTATGAAAATGGCAAAACAGAAACCGTACAGGGATAGGTAGATAATTTATTTAAAAGTTCAAATAATTTTATTTTGAGTAATTCCATCCAGTAATTTTTACATAATATCTGTACGCCCAAAGGTCTGTCCATGAAATTTTACGCGCTCGTTTTCGTTATAAATCATCGTCTATTTCACTAAATAAATAATTAATTCTATAAATCAATTTAATAAACTAGATAAATAAATACTAAATGAATAAAAAACTGTACTAAATAGCATGCATATTAACCATACCACCAACGAGTTCGAGCCGTCGACCAGTGGAACCTTAAATTAATATCTGTTCAAATATTGTCTCTGGCACCGGCTATAGCTCCCTCTGATTCAAGCTCCAGGCATTTTAAGTACGAAATTAAGATAAAATAACCACCTGGCGTTGGCGCACACACATTCAAGAGACCATTTGACTCCCTAACACAGTTACAAATTAGACCAAAACCGTAAAACACGTAGGTCTCCTACAGTTTCATAACGTGTCTGCAATCGTGGCATACGATTCCAACCCGAATTCGATGCAATAACACTTGGCACTGTTCCAAATGTGTCCGTGTAGGCAAATCGATTGGGAGCTCCCCGTGCTGAACAAAATATAATTGTGAAGGCGGAAACTTCCTACGGCTGAAATATTGAACAAATATCCCAGCTTTGTAAGCAATTTGTTTTGTGAATTGATCGGCGATGTTGTATAAAAGGACGTTGTTTGGCCTCCCCGATTTACCGACTTAATATCCTTGAGGCAACGAATTTGGACGATTTGGCTTCCAAATAACAGTTAATGGAAAGAAAATTACGATAGTGGCAACGAAAGTGAATATGTTTTTGAAAGTTAAGCACTTTTTATAATGAGTGGAAAGTGGAAATTCATTCGCTTTTTAATAAAAAGAACTTCACACAATAGAGCCTCGTAGAAGCCATAATATCACATTAGGATTCTCGCCCCGTTCTTGATAGTTGCTTCTTGAAAACATTTTCCCTCTATATTGCAACAGTATAATTCCAACGATGTTTTAATATTATGGCCCTTATCGAAGAAAAGACGTTTAGATACTGAACACATCATGCGTGAATAAAGCTCCTAATAAGTTCTAACTTTAAAACTGGTAAGAAACTATGAAAGATTTTCCCAGAATAGCTGTTATTTCAATTTGATGTAGAAAACCCAGCCTAAATCTAAAAGAAATAAAAGGACCCTTTTGAAATCGTTCATTTATTACCCTCAGTTTCTTCACGAGATAAAATTCGACTCCCGAAATAAAATTCGACTCCCGAAGGGGTCCAAATCGATTGCCTTCAACATTTGCGACGTAGAAAACTTTAGATAAATAGTAGACATTTAAGATGATGTGTCCAGTTAAGAATAATACTAAAGTAGATATTGAGAGCCATGTAATAAGGACGAAAAATGTCTTACTTTTTATTTATTTAACCATTTTATGTACACAAATAATATCAACAGACAAAAAGAAAAGAACAGAAAAATACGTACAAAGGTGATGCTTATTTCTAAAGAAATCTCTTCCAGCATACCTGCGATAGGACAGAGGATAAAAAGAGATGTAGACACCGTGTGTAAGAGTAGAGAGAAAGTAAAATACATAAAAACAAAACAATTCACTTAATAAAATAAAACATACATACTTCAAAAATAAATATCACTAAGATTTTTTAATTATAATTTATTAAAAAATACAAAATAAATACCTACGCAACTATGACGAAATGGAAAGAAAGTTTTTCACTCTTCTTTTAAATACTGCAACGTATTAACTAAACAAAATCAATCTACTTAGCCTTTTCCCAACTATGTTGGGGTCGGCTTCCAGTCTAACCGGATGCAGCTAAATATCAGTATTTTACATGGAGCGACTGTTTATCTGACCTCCACAACTCAGTAACTAGGTAATACGATACCCCTTGATAAGACTGGTTGTCAGATTTTCGGGTTTATGACGACCCGTAACGACTGTCAAAGATCCACGAATGACAGCCGGGACCAACGGCTTATCGTGCTTTCCGAGGCACGGAGGAATCTCGGTATGTAAAGATGGTCACCCATCCACAGACCAACCCCGGCAAGCGTAGCTTAACCGGATGAATCGACCCGTACGGCTGTTATTGCTTAGCCACGAGCGTAACTAAACATAATAAACATTAGAGCAGTGGTGGCCCAGTTTTAACGGCCGCGACTTACGAGTTGTAGGTCGTAGGTTCGAACCCAGACAGGCGCTTTACTTTGTATAAATTATTTCATCACCACTGCTCTCAAAACGGTGAAGGAAAACATCGCGAGGAAAGCGGCATGTCCTAGAACCGAAAATTAGAAGACATCTGACATCTACCAACCCGCACTGGGCCCGCGTAGTGGATAACGGCCCACTCCCTCTCACAGAGAGGAGGCCTGTGTCCCAGCAGTGGGAACATTTATAGGCTGATGATGATGAATAAACATTAACTAAACATTCATTCTAATTATACATCTTATGCCCCCAGTACAAACGTACACTGGGCCTTTTTGCGTGATTTACCATTTGATTTGCGTGTATTTTGTGGGCTCACCCAACGTGTATAGGGGGCTTTCGCAAGAATTGCAATAAGCCTTGCGTTGTCTGAAACGTGACGTAGGTATATTTACGCGATCCACATTGTAATAGCGGTCATGCTAGCATAATGCAAACCTATTTCACAAAGGGTGCACTGCCTTTTAAGTCGTACCTACCTAACTATTTTTCAAAACAATGTACAAAAATCATAGCCAAAATCTACAAACATTTCTACACTTTATAACATTGCTACTACGGTTGTTTTGTTTTGAAGACTTGAAGAAAATCTTCAAAACAAAACAACCGTAGATAAACAGCACCTTATTTTCATTAGCTTTATATTTTCTAGAGCTTCTTTCACAGCAAAATAGCGTGATAGAAAACGCACCGAAGAAATAGAAATAACGAACCAATGTGCCATCATCCGGAGGAGATGGAGGCGAAAGGAAACCAGTTTACCTAATATCCTTAAACTAAAATAAGGTTAGTCGTGTTTGTCTTCCTATTTAGGTCGGAATAGGGTAAATTATCATGTAAATACATCCCAGGCGATGTTTATTACACGCACGAACTGTTCCATGGAATAAACACAGTTGGCACCGTCCCAAATGCCTATGGACAGCAGCCTTAGCGATGTACACTAAATTTGTCAACATGTCTACTTTTGAAGCGAAACTTTGTGGCAAAACTCGTTTATAGCGACACATTTTTTGAGTTACGTAAACAAGTAAAATTTACGCTCTCATCGGGGAATGCGGGAAAAGTTAAGTAATCCTGCTTTTTTGCTGTGTAGTTCTGATTTTGCTGTCGAGTAAAATGCATGTCATTTGCAGAAGTGCTTTTTGCTAGTCAAATACAGTGCATTTCATTATCCAGTAGGTATGCTTTGCAATGCTTGTTGGTACTTAGGTAATTTTTATTATTTGTATTTGTATTTATACGTAACCTGCCCCTACTTCGCACGGTTCATATCTTCCGGAATAAGTTCTCGAAACGATGGTAAAAAAAATCACATCAAATTCCGTCGCGTCGCGTTTAGAAGACCAACGCGCTCACGAAGACAGACACGATAAGTGACTTTAATTTAGATTAAGCATAGATATAGATGAGAGCAGTGGTAGTCCAGTGGTAGAAAGAACAGTGGTGGCTCAGTGGTAATGGCCCCGACTTACGAGTGTAGGTCGTGGGTTCGAATCCAGATAGACGCTTTACTTTATGTATTTAATTTCATCACCACTGCTCTCAAAACAGTGAAGGAAAACATCGTGTGGAAACCGGCATGTCCGAGAACCAAAAAATTCGAAGACGTGACATCTACCAACCCGTACTGGGCCAGTGTGGTGGATTACGGCCCACTCCCTCTCAAAGAGAGGAGGCCTGTGTCCCAGCAGTGGGAACATTATAGGCTGATGATGATGATAGATGAGAGCAGTGGTAGTCCAGTGGTAGAAAGAACAGTGGTGGCTCAGTGGTAATGGCCCCGACTTACGAGTGTAGGTCGTGGGTTCGAATCCAGGTAGGCGCTTTACTTTGTGTATTTAATTTCATCACCACTGCTCTCAAAACGGTGAAGGAAAACATCGTGTGAAACCGGCATGTCCGAGAACCAAAAAATTCGAAGACATGTGACATCTACCAACCCGCACTAGGCCCGCGTGGTGGATTACGGCCCACTCCCTCTCACCGAGATGAGGCATGTGACCCAGCAGTGAAAACATTATAAGCTGATTATGATGATAGATATAGATGTTATTATTAATTGGTAGATGTTAGTGACGAACACGTTAGTTACTCAATGTTATTATGGAACAGAATGACGTGTCAACATTGAAACTACGTAGCTCTGAAGATAGTAGTTTAATCCAAGTACCAAGTACTTCATAGGAAGAGCTCGCGTGTTAGAGCAACATTGACATGGAGGTGTGAGGTGTTTCAAATGTGTCTAATCAGGAACTGTAAAGAGAGACACAGGTGACACGACATGTTAAGCTCGACACGAAGTGCCGTTAACAACATTGTTGACGTATTTAGAGTACGTAACTAAATATGACTTCCTTTGTGCTGTGAAACAAGTCATAAAAGTAAACAAAAATATTTTTAAGATGAAGATGCTAACCTTTCACGGGCCTCATACAAGACATCATCTGCCCAGCCTTTTCCCAACTATGTTGGGGTCAGCTTCCAGTCTAACCGGATGCAGCTGAATGCCAGAATTTTACGTGAACCTCTAGAATCCAGTTACTGGGTAAAACGATTCCCGATTTTGTAACCATATTTTGATTAAAAAAGGGGCTTGTGGCTAAGAAACAACAGCTGCACGGGTCTATCGATCAGGTTAAGCTACGCTTGCCACGGTCGGTCTGTGGATGGGTGACCATACCAAGACCCCTCCGTGCCTCGGAAAGCACGTTAAGCCGTTGGTCCCGGCTGTCATTTGTAGATCTTTGACAGTCGTAGTCGGGCCAAAAGGCTAGGCAGATGATGATGATTTTGATTTAAAAGAGTGTCCGTGGAGTTTCTTGCCCGTTCTTCTCCACAGGTACCTACTACGCTTTGGAATGGGCAACTAGCTTCATCTTTCTAACTAACTGACCCCTTGACAATTCAAAAGTGCCTGTAATTGGTTGATTTGAAATAAATGCTTGTGAGTTGTAACCCTTTGGTAAGACAGTCATGCTCGTGTCTCCAGAAATACCTATTATCTTTGACCGTTTAAAACTGCAGTTTACTTTTCCACTAATCTTTAATTGCACTGACATGTAAACTAGATGCCCTCTTTACAAAGCATTCATAAAGATACGCATCTCAAGATAGTGAGGTAAATTGACGGGCCGAGGCAAGGCAAAACCCATAGAGAAAGTGTTTCCAAAAACAGTAAAGCTATGTTAAATAATGAAAAATAGTATTATGAAAATACAGGAAGCACTATGCGTAGGAATCTAAAGGTAAATACGTTTATTAAAGGGTTATTCCGTATGTTTCAATTTAATCCGTTTAGGGTGTTCTCATCTGCTTTCCGCTCACGTTTATTCCACATATTTCCCACATAGCTTGCATTAATTACACCCTGTGGAAACGCCCCAATGTATGCAACATATACCTACTATATTTCTTTTTTCTTAATGTCCCTCGGAAATTATCGCATTTCCGAATACAATTGAATGTTAATTTCCATGTCCATCAATTGTTAGATTTATCTTGTTGAAAAATTTGAATTCAGAACTAAGTACTTTATTGTTGTTTTGTTTTGATTTTCGTGAGAACTATATAGAGCTGTAAAACTATTTTCCTATCTGTCGTGCCTGCGACTTTAGCAGCTTTCCTACCATTTTTAAAATAAATTACATTAAGTTAAAAGAGTATTAACAACTCTATATACTTCCAAGTCGATTAAGAGCGTCCGGTCTGCACCAAGTGCAAAGGGCAACTGATAGAAATCTGACAACTGACAAAACACGAGGTTTGCCGAGGAACATTAAGAACATAATTGTACTGTACATTAAAGTAGGTTTAAAGTCACAGCTTTAAAGTAACAGAATGTGCCACTATGTATAAAAGACACGAGGAGAAATGGACAACAAAATTCTTGCCAAAATCCATTCATAAAACCATCTTATTTTCTCCTATCGAAATACGAAAAGCAGAATTGGCCTACATTCGTCGAAAAAGATAGCTTACACCACTCGTGCGTGCGTCGAATGCTAACGGATTTACGTAGGTGTTCCAGATAGTTGGGCCAATGTAACTTGTTATTTGTAAATTGGAAAAAAAGGGTTGCTCGCTACCTGGAACGTCTGACTAGAACAAAGGCTTAACATCAGAAAATAAATAGGAGCCTTCACAAAACAAAGAGATAAAAGTCAAACTTTCCTTAATAAATACGGCTGCTTCTATCCACCGACAGACTATACTCCAAAGGTTTAGGTAGTTAAATAAAGCTAAACAAAAAAAACCACGTGACGAGACAGCTGTCAAGTAACCGACTAAACGTAATACCTGTCACTTCAGTTGTCATGCTACGTCACAGTTGAACTCTTCAATTTAGCAACGTTATATCTCGTTGACGTTTAGAAATTGGGCTCTTTATAATAGACAGCTTACAAAATATTATAAATCTAATTGTGCGCAAGCAGTTACATCTAGGAAAAGTAGTTTAAGAATAAACGATAAAGTTTAACATGCATAAAAGAGGAAACTATAGTAAAACACTAAAATAAATTTAATTTGGTTTAATCGTATTTTTAAGCAAGAAAGTGTCATCTATAAAAACCCTTTTTAAGATTTGTTTACCTTTTTTTAACTACCTAAACCTATGGAGTATACGTCACAACAATTTCATTGCGTCATGAAATTTTTATTGACTGTTTCCCTTTCATTTTCACATGACACGGTTTCCTGTACATACATAATTGATTCGTTCATTTAAAATACATTAAGCAGGGCACGATCAGTGCTTGGGTGGGTTCGAAGGTAATTTCCGTGGCCATCCGGCTAACCGTAGATACATACAGCTACACATCAAGCTATACATTTCCAGTTTATGCTGATCTCGCATTGTATAGGATTTCTGTACAATGCGAGGTCAGCTAATATTGGAAATGTATAGCTTGATGTGTAGCCGTGTGTACATAGAGTGAAAATGTTGCGGTTCCGTATACCTCCGCTGTATGGTAATGACGAAGGACATGGTTATAATTAATTTCGTGAACAATCTGTCTCTCACTTGATTTTACTCTGACGTGTTTTTAATTAAGGTGATGTGTTTCGCTGTAGGTATATTGTTAATTTCCTCAGCAAGTTTATTATACACGGTGATTTTTAATTCACTGTTAACCTTTCAGGAGGTGCAAGTAGTCATGATTACAAACAATTTTCATTATGGGACCAATTACGCAAAGACAAAAAAAATATTTTAAGCTATTGCATAGCTTTTATCGCGGGCTTTGAGCGCGGCGACCGAATCAATAAATTCCGTAACGAAAAAACCTAACACCCCCCACTCCACCTACCATGTAATGACAGTTCCCATGATAACGTGATGTTGTCATGGGAACGTAATTTTTGTTTTATGTCATCACGTCATCATCCCAAGTGTAGCGTTGACAAATAGGAAGTATGGAGGTTACAAATGCTATGCAATAGCTTTACCGCGGCAGTCCCCGAGTGCCACACGTTTTTTTTCGATATTTCAGAGTTGGTCTCATAGTGACAGTTGCTCATAATCATGAGTACTTTAAAGCCCGGAAAGGTTTACAATGAATTAAAAATCACCGTGTATACAAGTTCATGAATATTAATTCGGGTGCCGAGAGGCAAAAGTAAAAAATTAAAGCTCTCTTTTATCTGTTTTATTTCTTCCTAATTAAATTATTAATTCACTGTCGCATTAGTAATTGTTGTTAGGCACGTACTATGAAGATGTAAGTACTTTTCATCAAATAATCAAGGCCTATAAATTGAATAAAAAATCAAGGCTAAGTTTATCACCTTGAACGAAACGCCTTGAATTTGCCCCTCAAATTGATAGTTCAAGTTCACCCGTCAATTCCCAAACTTGAAGACGCTGTAATGTATTTTATATTTAAACGTAGCCAAGAGGGTAAGCCCCTTGACTGGTTTCGGATATGAATCTTTAAAAGGTTTCCTCCTTTTACCCGACTGTAGAAGAAAAGAAGTGTTATTAATCTCACTGGCTATGTTTGTATGTGAGTAAGTTTGATAAGTATCTATATTTTATACGTAATAGGAAAGTAAAAGCAGTTTTTGGTACGACTGTTCAAAATAAACTCGTTTTACCAACCAAGTCTACGAGGCTACGCCGTAGCGTTCTCGTAGCTCATAGTTCGTAGTTTTTAGATTCACGAAGCATGGCGTAGCAAGCACCTACGTAACTTATTGAGTGCTTTGTTGGTCTATGGTCGCATTTGCGGCTACTGAGTATAGGATACTGTGATCGGCCAGTGTTGCTGGGTGCCTTGATAGACTTTCTTTGGACTTGCACGGCCTCTATTACATGAAACTTAAACATAAGAACCTCCTCCTTTTTTTTTTCACACATACATACATAAACTCACGCCTTCTTCTCATGGGGGTAGGCAGAAACTACAGAACGCCACCCGCTACGATCCTTACATAATCCTCTTGCCTCGTTTACGTTCATACATCTGGTCATACACTCACGCCGGTTGCGAGTACTACGCACCTGGCCTTTCTGAAGAACATCACCAATAAGGTCAGTATATGTCCTCCTAGGGCGTCCCCGACCGGCCTTTCCCTTTACACTGATGTAAAGGGAAAGGCCGGTTTTTTTTCTCGTCGGTTAAAAATGGTAATATGTGGCTGTGCATTTTAGGCACTAGACAAAATACAATCTCCAAGTTCGCGGGTCACTAACAAACAAAACATTCTCATCGAATTAACAAAAAAACTACCACACGATTATAAAAACACCTGGCTCATCTCTCCAAACAAAAAACAGTGACAGTGAAAAAGCAAAACTAAAATAACAACACCGCCATTTTGAACACAAACGTTTATTATACTGCCACGAACAGTCAGTAGCCAGTAAAAGCTTATTCCACAGTCACATTAAGGTAATAAGTGAAATAACAAAGCAAACGAACTTTGCGGTGCACTTGAAAAGTTTTTTTTTTGAGATTTATATGGTAGCGTCTAGAACAGACATTCATTAAATGATTATTTAGGAATAGATCAACGCTCAACCTCATAGCAAGTGAGACGGACTTATTCTGTTGTTCTCTGAGTGAATTTACAAGGAATGCATTGTTTGTAATTAGTTATAGATATTAGTATATAGTTAATTGATTCAGGCGTGACCTTGCGGAAATCCATTATAAAATACAATAGACGTGGATATATTTAGTAACCTGTTCCGCTTAGCTATTTCTAAAGAGCCATAAAAAACTCCTGAAATAAATCGACGAGTTCGCAACAAGTCCATCGTCATCCTGAGGATGCCTCGTTGAGAGGTGAAACACGTGTCGATTTATTTCAGGAGTTTTTTATGGCTCTTTAGAAATAGCTAAGTGGAACAGGTTACTAAATATATCCACGTCTATTGTATGTTAGTATATATTAAGGTAGAGTTACCGCATTTATCTTTTTATATTTAAGAGGAGCTCGTGGTTAAATAATAACAGCCGCACAGGTCGATCCATCAGGTTAAGCTACGCTTGCCGGGGTTGATCCGGGAATGGGTAACCATCTTTACATACCGAGACTCCTCCGTACCTCGGAAAGCTCGTTAAGCCGGTCGACAGAAACCCGAAAGTCTGACAACCAGTCTTACCTAGATATATCGTATTACCCAGTTACTGGGTTGTGGAGATCAGATAGGCAGTCGCTCCATGTAAAATACTGGTATTCAGCTGCATCCGGTTAGACTGGAAGCCGGTCCCAATTAAGTTGGGAAAAGGATAGGCAGATTGAGGGTAAGCGCATTTATCGCATTGGGTTATCCTGTAATGGTAAATGTACGTATAAGTTGATAAATAAATAAATAAATGGATTTTTCCCGCGATTTCGGCCTCATGGATGTCGGTAATTATCCCACGGGAACTTGCTATTGGGATAAAAAGTATGCTATGTTCTGTCGTCCAGGTAATCTACCTTTAAGAGCCCATACCACCTAGCTCAAATTCACTACTTTTTACCTCGCTCGAACCATACTGCTCGCGGACTGAGTGAGAGTAAAACGGAGTGGGGTGCTAGTGGCTCCGAGGCGCCAATAATTTAGGCAATTGCTTTTAACGGCAAAAATAATGGTAGTTAAAAAAAAATAAAAAACATAGTCGCTGCTTTATAATTAGTTCAGTTATTATGCAGAGTTTCATGATCTAATTTGAAGTATTTTTTTTATACCAGTGGTTTATTGTTCGGTTTGGAGGTAACTTTGGAATTTTTTTCTATCTAGAAAATTTTATGGAATCATGTTTTTGTCCAACATAGTACTTAACATTAATCGTTAAATTTAACATATGTTTAAAAAAAAATTAAGGCTACAGTATTTTCGATATAACGGAAGATTATGCTAAGCCATTTGAGGTAGTCATCATCATCATCATTTCAGCCGAAAGACGTCCACTGCTGGACATAGGCCTCCCCCAAGCACCGCCACTTCGACCGATTCTGTGCTTTCCGCATCCAGCGGATTCCTGCGGCCTTCACAAGGTCATCGGTCCATCTTGTGGAAGGCCTTCCAACGCTACATCTTCCGGTACGTGGTCACCACCTTTCGACCCTATCGGCCATCCGTTCTGCGAGCAATGTGCCCTACCCATTGCCACTTAAGTCTGGCAATTCTTCGGGCTATGTCGGTTACCTTGGTTCTCCTGCGGATCTCTTCATTTATGATTCAATCACGTAGGTTTACGGTTACAATCGGTTACGTTGGAGGTAGTATAGGCCCTTAATCGAAATCCGTTCAACCGTTAAAGCATGAAAAAGTAACACACAGCCAAGAATTACTTTCGTGTTTATGATATTAATTATGGATAGTTAGTTATCGCAATAAGATGTTAGTTAAAAAAACTTTTTTACAAAAAATACAACCGACTTTTTAAAAAGTTTTTTTTTCACTTTTTAGTAGGTTGATTTGTAATTTATCTAAGTTACAAATAGCCTTATGTCAAATGCTCATCAAAAATACCCAAATCGCATTAGATGTGCCTTCAATATTTGAAGAGTTCCCTCGATTTCTCCAAGATTCCATCATCAGATCGTGACCAAATGACAATGGGACCAACTTGAAAGTATACCCTTTTAAACGAAAAAATATTTTTTTCAAATCAGTCCAGCCGTCTTCGAGTAATCGAAGAACATACATAAAAATAAAATATCCCTACGAATTGAGAACCTCCTCATTTTTATTGAAGTCGGTTAAAAAATTTCTTGTTTCGCCACTACATAAACGAAGGTCATGCTGGGGTGAAAAGATTAGTCAATATAAAGCCTTAGCTGACTGCACAGGCTACTACGTAGTACCCTTCACTCGTAGATGCTGATTTAATTGGAATTAATTATGGTAAAAACGTTAGTTGAAAAAGAACTGCTGAAACGTGCAAAAAGAGGAGATGAGGGTCTGCCTCTTCAGTACAAATTGCTTCAGCTTTAATTGGACACAGTTCTTGTAGACATAGAATATTTTTGATACACAAAAATACACCTAGTTTGAAGGCATGAAGGAGTTTTTTTAGCTTTCTCTAAGTTAAAAAGTGCAGCACGTGTTACTTAAATTGTTTATTACAATCTTATCACGGAAGCCACATATTTTCATCTACCTATTTAATAATTTAAACATGTGTAAAACCAATTCGCAAAGGGAGAGAGTAAAACCGTTTTAGATCCCCATGCTCCCCTCATTACGTATGTACCATGTCGATCTGTAAATCCCTTATATTATTGCTTTGCATGGTCATCAATATCCAAGACCTTTGATGGAAGATCGGAATAAAATTGGTGCCTTTAAACCAACAAAATAAAAATCATAATACAAGCTTATAGCTAAAGAAAATCGCTTTTGAAGCTCATCATCAGCCTAAAATGTTCCCACTGCTGAGATGTGTCCCAGGCTCCTCTCTTTGAGATGGGGTGGACTGTAATCCACCATGCGGGACCAGCGCGGGTTGGTAGATGTCACATTTCTTTGAATTTTTAGTTCCGCTCCACCCAGAGCTGGAGAAGTTATTTGATAATTTCACACCCAAAAAAAATGGACATCTCTGTTTCCTCACGATGTTTTCCTTCACCGTTTTGAGAGCAGTGGTGATGAAATTATTTACATAGAGTAAAGCGTCTGGCTGTGTTCGAACTCACGACCTATATACCTATACAACTCTTTAAGTCAAGGCCCTTACCACTAGGCCACCATTGCTCAAAGTTAAAACTCTTTTGAAGCTTGTATTGATATTATACGTAATTTTATTTCGAAATCGGCTTGTTTTAATACAATTGATTGAAATTGTCCATTGTCAGACCATACAAGAAATGGAACGATTGAAATAACTTCGGAAAAGTCACTGAACCATGAAACATAATGAAGAGAGACCCCTGTCCCTCAAGTGTGGTACAAAATTACTTTTCCCGTTTATGATTTCATCATCATCATCATCATCATCAGAGTATAAAGTTCCCACTGCTGGGACACAGGCCTCCTCTCTGTGAGAGGGAGTGGGCCGTAATCCACCACGCGGGCCCAGTGCGGGTTGGTAGATGTCACATGTCTTCGAATTTTCGGTTCTTGGACATGCCGGTTTCCTCACGATGTTTTCCTTCACCGTTTTGAGAGCAGTGGTGATGAAATAATTTACACAAAGTAAAGCGCCTGTCTGAGTTCGAACCTACGACGTACAACTCGTAAGTCGCGGCCGTTACCACTGGGCCACCACTGCTCCTGCACTGTTTATAATTTACTTGGACATAATTCAAAAAATTTGTAAATAATTTTTAACATAAAAAAACCGTTATTGCCAACAAAAAAATAACCCTACCACTTCTGACCCCCGAGCAGCAATTAACCCTATCCTGCCAGGCATAGCCAACGCCAAACACCACATACAACGAAGCATAATACATGAACTTACTAATACCCACATTAAAATTCAACGGGTAATTTCTGTAACTACAATCTAACATAATTTATGAAGGCCATTTTGAGCCCGAAATGTCGTCTATTT
The DNA here is from genome assembly GCA_963680765.1 of Agrochola lychnidis. Classification (NCBI taxonomy): domain Eukaryota; kingdom Metazoa; phylum Arthropoda; class Insecta; order Lepidoptera; family Noctuidae; genus Agrochola; species Agrochola lychnidis. Next base: position 7,952,380 of record OY796863.1, on the reverse strand, counting down.
ACGTACGAAATAAACCCGAGACCCATCCGAGATAGGCGATGGTATTTCGACGATAATCAAATTACGAATCATTTTTGGGCCATCGACTTCCTTCGATATTTTTAGAGAGATCCCGAACGGCTTTGTAAATAAAATGTTGGGCTGAAATTTGTTTTCGTTATTAAATAAGGTACTTAGATTATTTTTTGGGTAAATATTGAAAGTATGATTAAGTTGGAATTAGTTTTTGTACGTAATTTACATTATATATTAATAGAATACGGCTGTATTATTCTTAAATCTGCTGTTTTCCTCGAATAGATAACAGAAAAGTTCACTAGACTTTTCTAAGTTGGAATTAATTTCTTACTTATTTTACAATAACTATTTAAAGATAAAAAATGGCTGTTGTATTATTTTAGGTCTGTTTTTTTTGTTCTAATAATACCAAACAAATGTGTGCCGTCGGGGGACCCTCGTCAGGTACGAAGTTCCTTACGTGATACTCACACGTATACATACTTTTTACCTTTTTAGTATTTTTTTTTAATTTTTGTTTCTTTTTAAGCTTTTTTTGTATCTTTTTAAGTATACTTTGTCCTAAACCCAGGTCATGCTCTACCCATGTGCCAAATTTCATCCAAATCCGTTCAGCCGTTTTAAATCTTTTCTCTTTACAATATTAGTTTAGAAAAAAGACAGAGAGCGAGAGAAAGAGACCTATCGCTTTTCCTTACGTGACGATTTTTAGCAGTCGACTCACCACAAGCCGTGTAATGGATAGATAACATCACGCCTTGTTTCCCCGAAGTGTTGGGCAGAGGTGTCCCTGTAGTAGGTACACCCACATTTCGCCAGTTATGTTTAAGTCCCATGTAATAGGGGGCGAGCCTATTGCCATCAACCGGGCACAAATCCAGACTCCGAGCTGCTACTGAGAAATTTCAGATAGAAAAACCCAATAACACTGCCCGACACGGGGATCGAACCCAAGACCTCATGCTCAGCAGTAGCGCTTGCGACCACTAGACCAACGAGGCAGTCCATCTCTGGATCAGGATCTTCGTTCTTAAGGTACAACATTTGTTTACTTTCGAAATGAAATATGATTAATTATTTTGCAAAAACATATCGTGTAATCGTTTTGCGAACAACCCTATATAAGTGCTCACAATAAAACTAGTTTTGGATGGGCAAATAACCAAGTTTAAAAACCTATTACAAAGTACCTTTGATCATCCGCTCCAAAAAATACATTAACAAAAATTCTCTTTGTATAACATGTTCCAATTTCTCAGAATACAGAAGAATAGAACAAAGTACAATATAAATTAAATAAACTACAAAGCCACCATTTCCTGTCACTTATAATTCAATTTAATTCCTTTTGATCACGGATTTGTTCGCACAATTTACTCTATAAAAATAAAACGAAAATGTTATAAAGCTAGTCTCCAAACGACCGTAAAGCCAGAACAAATTAATAATTTACAGGGATAGGTATTAATTCGTTGAAATAATTGTTCGTATTCCTTTATCTCTGAATTTATAATGTGTGTTGTTACCATGTCCTCGTTTACAACAGCTTCAAGTCTTTGCAAGATAATTATGAATCTATCTCTACACACAACATGGCAGGCCATTCCTTTTTCCCGAAGAAATCGATAGATGTGTATAGCATCCACATTTATGCCATCCACCATCCAATGTTGAAGTAACTATAAATCCTTTATCAAAATGAAATGAACCACTAAAATTGACTCACAGATGAATATTCCAACCTTACATCTGTGCACTCATAAAATAATCTACAAATCTAATATTGGCAGCATCGTTGACGCAATAAAACCTAGCACAGTGCGCCAAAATTCGGCTCGCTCGCCAAAAATTCTCAGTCTAAATTCAAGGCCTTTACTAAAGCGAAAACACAGTTGTGCACTTAAATCATGCGAGCTATCTTTTGATTAGCATACATTGTTATGCGCTGGCCACCGTCCTAGCGACCAGATTGCATGCATCTGCATAATTTTGTTTAGAACTCCGTGTGGATGGCAAACGCCCCAGTGGGCTGTTATGTCTGTAATTGTAGACTATTATTATTGTGATTTATTCTTGATTTTCAAGCGCCGTCGTAGCGATTATTCTAAATTATTAAAGAAGAAGAAGCGTAAATAATTAGACATAGACAAGGAGTCCATCGAAGTTTGAGGTAACAATAATCGGCAACGGCTAATTTCGTACGGAACCCAACCCCAAAAAGTTTATTGCAGATATTTAATTCTGTATAATATAGTGATGCTAATCTTCGAAGACAACAGCAATTCTGATTTATAACTAAAAATCTTAGTTTAAATTATAGGTACGGTTTCCAAGTGGTCGATTATTCAAGAAACATTTTGTGGCAATTAATATCTCATTACATTTTTGCTTTTAGTCAAATTTTCAATGTGGCTACGTAAATATTAAAATACTCGGAACCTAACGCCACTCAGATTTAAACAACAAAACTAAAATAAAAGGTCTATTCAGCCCCTTTGACGAATTTATTACAAACTTTAATAACCGTTTCCTGAAGAAAACATTGTAAGTAAATTGTAATTAAGTTCTATTAATAAATACACTTCAATATAAATGCTAATAAGGTATTAAAAGAAAAACCATTTCTTTTTGTTATCCTCACTTTTTCAAGATCATTTTTATAAGAAGTCTCAAAAATTAAGACTTCCAAAGAATCACTTAAGTAGATATTCATTCACAATTTGAAATTTACATTCAGCAAATAAATAATTCATCAAATAGATCGTCCTTCTAAAGATAAGGACATCTTCTACCTTAAATAGTAGTCGCGAACCAGGTTATTATTCAAAAATATTTTACGTCTTCGCAATATAGAACTCAGATATTCATGAAACATACACAAAAACGAAACAATATGAACAGGAAAAAAAACAAGGAGGTATAATAAAAAGTGGGTAAGATTTAAGGACTCCAAATATCACACTGTGAATCAAATGTAAGAAAACTGGAACAAAAGCTAAACCTTGAGACTGAATTATAATCCATTTATGTGAACAAGAAAAATAAAACTTGTCTAGACGCACCTACATTTCTCAAAGCTAATATGAGGTAACGGAAATAAAACCCTGGCTAATAAAAACTAGAAGCTGAATAAAGCGACAATGGCGCAACTAGGCGAATGCTGGTACATCCGGGAACGCGGTCGGGTCAAGGTCACGGCCCGCGGATCGATGCAGCTACGACGCCCGTGCTACGTCCCGCTACGTCCCGCTACGCCGCCCTCGCCCCGCTACGCCACTACGCCCGAATCTCCAAATCCGCCAAGTTTGTGTTCTCAGCGCTTTTTAATTCCGCAAACCTGGATTCGTTCGCTGTTATTGACGTCATAACGTGTTGAGTTCCAGCCGCACGTTTATAATTTATTTTCTTCGATGAAATTGGAGAATGTAAGTAATAAATATTGGGCTCCCAGATTAAATTGAGCGAACGAGGTTGAAGTGGTTAGCTCGTCAGCGAAGCGAGGTAATGAATCTTTTTTTATTGTGCCGACAATGGAAAGTCGTACGTCATTGTATAAAACACTGTAATTTGAGGCTTTGTGTGACTCAACGTATTTTTATTTCCTGTTTTCGTATGTTGCGATTGTTGGAAAAATGAAGTTCCAACACATAACCTTTGTAATATTTTAATTTCATCGTGAAGCTCTTTATTCACAGAACCTATTGTTCTCCTGCCTCACAGCTATCTTCTTTTGTCTACGGTTTGCTTTTTGTAAAACTTTAAAAGACACGACGGCTATAAAAGGAAATTGAGTAAAATTAATTAACAGGACATTAATGACGCCCATTAATTTCATATCTGGGCTCTCAAAATGATCTCTTAAAATATGGGGGCAATTAGGTTTTTTCGTTGTAAAATTAAGTAGTGACCTTAAAAAAATTTACGTATGGACGTAAAACAGAATCGACTAGAATAAAAAGTTGCCGCGAGCGAAAGATAACTAATGGCATTGGTCCAAACTCGCAAAAACAAAAAACGCCACAAAAATGATATATAGATCGCCCGTACAGTCCAAACGACCCTCGTTACATTAGCAAAACAACTTTATAGGCTTCGCAAATTAAAAATAAATCTAGTTAAATAATAAACCAACGTTCTGTTTATGAAGACCTGTCAGATGTTTTGTCAGGCTCAAATCTTCTATCGGCGCGAGATTACTCTGAATAAAACATTTGTTAAGCTAACCCACGTGAAAAATGCAAGCTGATTAGTAAATCTCCCGTTACTTGGCCAATTTGTAAGCTAAATTTGTTTAAGGAGGAGGATTTACGTCTTCAGGGTACTTATCTGAGTTTAGTTAACGTTAATTTGATAAATTGAAGAAGAATTTTAAGACTGTAAACATGTTACCAAGACTTAAAAGTCGCTAAAAGCTTAAAGCTCGAAACTATGTTAATACAAAAAAGCTCTTAAGTAGTTTTTATGTCTACTTCTGGATATCATTATTAAAGGTATTATCAGACACTGTCCGATTAATTATTATTGGAGAATATTTTCATCATATTTTTTTGTTGTAATATATAACATCCTTACGACAGTGATGAAACATATTTATATTCTATTCCAAAAAACACTTGCCTACAATATTCCAAATAGTCCAATACTACAAATACGTTTGTTACTCGAAACGTACTAATTACTCGTCCGGCTTACGGAATTCTATTCGTTACCAATATAGAGTTACTACGCTATTTGCGGACCTATTCAATAGTCCTTTCAATGGTTTCTATTATCTATCGATACCGACCCATAGATATAAACATGGATTCGGGCTCATATTCCTCATGAAACTTACAAATACGTCACGCAAATAGTTGACTAGGTAAGCGTGTTCAAGATTCATTACCATAAATTCTTATTAGGCGATAATTGTAAATGCTTCCGTTCATACAACTCTGTCACGTCAATTCGTACACCATAGCCTTGAGAATGACTTTATTGCCATAGCGAGCGACAACCCCTCCTGACTCCAAACGGTCATGGTCGCGACGACCTCTGCATTATACAGGAGATGTCCGCTCACCTCCGGAGCCGGCGCTCGAATGGCCTTCTACGCCGTCGAGTTGCCGAAGGGGGCAGGGGGAATGTTTACCCTCCCACTCCCCCCGCCCGTGCCAGCTGAGCAGCGGCACGCTATATTTAGGTTGCGCTGTAAATATTCGGTCCAAGTACGGAAAAGCTCCCTCCACCCCCTGTGAGGGAGGGGCAGGGAGACGTAGGTACGTTCCCGCTACACAAGCGGGTAAAAGTTGAAAGTTCACCAACGCCCCGCACACGAGTTCGCGCTGTTAGGGAACGCTTCTTTATTTAAATTCTATTGCAACTTGTTCGCCATTGTAGTCTCGGCTGAATTCGCAATGCCGACTCTAATTTTTCAATGTTGGCCGAGCCCCGTTTTTCTGTTGTGGAAAACTTGTGCAATTGTTTTCAGGATTTTCAATTTGGCGCCGTTGAATTTCGACACGTATTTGGATGGCTTTTATGGTTATTGCAGTTGCGGTCCAATTCGGTTGAAACAAGCTTTGCAAATTATCATTGCAATGACGACGATACGTTGAACTGGCTTCGGTGGCGATGTGAAATGGACACGAGAATCTCTTTAACGAAATTGAAACGGATTACTGTTTGGGTGATGGGCCGTTCGCGTGCCGATGTAATTTCAGCTATCATCATCATTTACATCTTTCATACTTACTGTACATATATGTCTGAAAGCTTTTGGCTGAATAGTTTATTTAATTAAGGTTGTTCAATAATAAAAACAAAAGGGTATAATCAAAGCTATTATTAAAGTTAAATTTATATATAAACCAGCGACCCGCTCCTGCTTCAAACTAGTGTAATGAAAAACATGTCGGAACATTGAGATTTCTGTGCTACATATAGGTAAGTTAAATATTAATATTACATTAGACACATAAACATTCAGGGGCTTGTGGCTAAGTAACAACAGCTGCACGGGTCGATCGATCAGGTTAAGCTACACTTGCCGCGGTTGGTCTGTGGATGGGTGACCATCTTTACATACCAAGACCTCTCCGTGCCTCGGAAAGCACGTTAAGCCGTTGGTCCCGGCTGTCATTTGTAGATCTTTGACAGTCGTTACGGGTAGTTAGAAGCCCAAAAAGTCTGACAACCAGTCTTACCAAGGGGTATCGTGTTACCTAGTAACTAGGTTGTGGAGGTCAGATAGGCAGTCGCTCCATGTAAAATACTGGTATTCAGCTGCATCCGGTTAGACTGGAAGCCGACTCCAACATAGTTGGGAAAAGGCTAGGCAGATGATGACACACATAAACATTCCGGAATAAATAAATGCTCTCAATGATGTTGAAAACTGTGTCAAAATCCATTGTGTAGTAGACAGACACGAAAACTACTGACTATTTATAGAAGATAATATTTAATACATGTTAATGATAAATAGAATTACAAACTAAAAACGGATATAAAGTCAGTCATTCTTTTACGTTACCCTGTTTTGATTTTATCCTGTTTTGCGTCACCCTGTTTTGAAGTATCCTGTTTCAGGGGTTGTTTTGATGTATCCTATTTCACGTCACCCTGTTTTGATGTATCCTGTTTTACGTTAACGTGTTTTGATGTATTCTGTTTTGTGTCACTCTGTTTTGATGTATTCTGTTTTACGTCACTCTGTTTTGATGTAATCTGTTTTACGTCACTCTGTTTTGATGTAACCTGTTTTACGTCCTGTTCTATCGATGATGGGGTGCCTGGCGTGTCAGTATCGCCAGGGTCTACAGACGAAAACAAGCTCATATCCTCGTGGAATATGGTGTAGACACCCATCTCGGGCTTTGAGTAATCGCATTCAGGTTCGCCCAAGTTGTACTTATCCTTTTGGTATTTAGGGTCATAGAAGGAGACTATGTTGAATGCGCTGGAAGTGCCTCCGAAGGCGATGCGCTCCTGATGGCTGGTGAGTGCTAAGATGGTGCCTGTGGTTGGGTATGAACAGGTGATGTACCTGTTATGGAGGTTAATCACTTCCAGGCAGTTAGTTCCACTTCCCCCTATGACGGCGTACTTACCTTTACGGTTGTACTGTAACAAAATTGATTTGTTAATTATTGTAGGTAGGTATAAACAGAATTTATATTGTATATTCCTTTTGAAATAAGATTAGACATTTAAACAAACCTTTTTTACAGTCCGTTCAACTGATTTTGACTTCTATACCGTAGGCTGTGATAAGGATGGCATTAAAAGCAAAAAAAAGTGGTTACAATACCAATGTTTACTGCAGGTGCCATTTGTCATGCCACCAACGCAATAGAAGTCAAAATCGGTTGAACAAACTGTAAAAAAGGTTTAGTTAAATGTCTAATCTTATTTCAAATGGAGTATAGCATAAATGGAATTGCTGTTAGTTACTAGTTCTAAATTATGGATAGAATTATGTCTGTATTTGGGTTATATTAGCTTTGATATAGCGTTTCCATAGTCGTATATTAATTATGTTACATTTAATATACGACTATGGATTCAATGAGAGTGATATTCAATGAGACATGATTTCAGTGATTATGAATTAATTACCTCTTAGTTTATGTATTGATCCGTATAGTATAATTTACCTAAACTTCTCATAACATAATTAGAGTCTTTTATACCTACGTCTTAATAAATAGCCTTCCATAACTAACAGCTTTTACTCAGCAACAATTATGTATTTGCTTCTTATGACCTTAACGACCTAAATCACTTTCATTAATATTTATTCATCTTAATATTAATTTAACCTGAAAATTACTCCAGACTGGTTGGTTAAAAAGTAAATTGACCGAGTGGAAAATCAGTAAATTTAAAATCACAGCCATATAATTTCATTTAGCAAAGAAATTCTCGATTCAATCCGTAACTCGCAGGTGTTCATAAACTAAACTTATTTGATATTCAGCAAATCAGTTCAAACGACCCAGAAAGAATTTGGATTCAAAGTTATTAAATATTTTGTTTGACTTTCAGACCAGAAAAATAGGACGTATGAAACACATAATAATAATATTATTATGTGGACTCAGCAATCATTGTGCCGATAGTTGTATCAGCCAATGGCTTAATTGCCAAGAGCCTCGACCAACACCTAAGGAGGCTCTCGTTGGGCAGCTGGATTAAGGGCTTGATTCAGAAAGCGGTACTTATCTGGACAGGGCTCGCATTGTCTATCTGGAGCCCTGACCGCCCGTAGCTTGGACCTTGTTCCCGATACCGGTGGGGATACTATTTTTTAATATTTTGAATTGTTTTTATGTAATTTTATTCTAATATTTAAAAATATAATTTATATGTAAATAATGAAATAAAAATATTATTATTATTATATTTAAATATTATTAGTAACTTTGACACATCGAAGTTTCAAAATAGTCAGTCACAAAGGTTAAACGCTCCACAACACCGAACTTTTTCAAAAACGGAATGTCCTATATTTACGACCGGGTAATGTATCAGACTACGTCTCGGCCCATGGTAAAATGTGGGTCAGACATATATATCTTCCGAAATGAGATATATTATATTTCTGCCGAATTAAGTAATATTTATTTAACCCAAGGAACATTGTTTACTATGCCAGTTCTATTATTTATTATAGTGCAAAACATAACAAAAATAACACTTAGCCTGAATTAGAACACTATATTGAAGATTGATTACCCTGAAAGGAAGCTTACGCAGTCCTCTTTCTGTAGGTAATGAACGCGGCAATGCATTGCCTAAAAATTATTACTGTACCTTTTAAAATGAAATAACTTCGACTTAAAATACAATGCGCTCTATTACACTAGCAAAACAAGGCGGTGCACTGAACCAAGTAATGTTAAATACGACAGCAAATTATATGAAATCCCCGACATGAGTCGACTTTATCTGAGGGCAACGCTACCTGAAATCCACCCTATAGGTACGTGATATTTAAGAAAAACATTACCTTCGCTCACATGTACAATGAAACACATAGGTAAACTGATATAATTTAGATACGTACTGAATAAACACAGTGATGAAATAAAGATATTATTTGCCCTTTGTTTAAAATGGTTAGGTATGGCTTTGAAGCTGTGGCTAAAACACTAAAAATGCTAAATTGTGGCTATAATATTAGAGGAGAACCAAAGAAACGGTGGATGGATTGTGTGAAAGATGAGATAGCTAGGAAGGGGTTAATTACTTTGTAGCAGTTACACCGCCACATACGAACTACGCATCAAAGACATGACGTCACACAAATCCTGCATCGCGCAGTTAGAGTTTACCGAGCGATCGACATACATACAAGATTTCAACTTCAAACTGATGGGCAGTTGCCCGCCAGACACAACACCCGTCTGGTCGGAGGATCCTCCCTTTTCTATGGTGGATGAGTGAACTTTACACCCTGTTCCTCATGCCACTAAAACTTTAATAACGGCTGATAAAGAGATATTGGAAGAAAAAGATGTTGAGCAGCCTAAAAATGGATTGGAATAAGAACACGAGGATGACAATGGTTTCTATAAAAAAGGTCTTGACTATACCGGATACAATTTGGAACAAAAATCCAAGGAACAGAAACCAAAACCAACCCAGTAACAAGAGTGAAAAAAAAATCTTTTCGAATGTCCTTTTGTAAGATCGAGTTAACAACGGTTCCGACAAATGTCAAGTGTATCTGACAGGCTAGCAACCCCAAAATCCGAGGTTTATTTTACGGTAATTGTATTTTCTTAACAAACAAGAGTTTTGTAAGGAAATTTACTTGTAAGGATAAGGTTGGATGACTTCACAAGTCGATTTTGTATCCTTGGAATTTCCAAGTAGGTACTTATCTGAGTAGAGTATTTGTTTTATTTACTTTAATTAAGCTGATTAATGAGAGTGTTCAAGTAAGTCTTGTAAAACTCAAACATTTTGAAACTTTACAAAAACAAATAAACTACCTAAGTAGAAACACAATTAGTCTTTTGATAGAACAACCTTACAACTTTCTATCTGAAACTAGCAATGCATTTAGAACCTTTTTAAATTTTTTCGCTGATTTTCATATCCTCAAATATTTGTGAGACTATTGGAGAATATTATATCGATACATAAATACGTAAACTACCTGATTAAAGTAAAATCTTGAGATTTATATTATGGTCCTTAACACTTCGATGGACACTAAACACCCACGGACGATAACAATAAAACTTCTATAGTGTCTCAAACGATTAAGCTTAAATGTCAAAACAACAGATTGTTTCGTTACAAAAACGCTTCAATTACTTTCAACTAGACCGATGTTTTACCCGCAAATGTGTCTCTAACATTGCCTTTGTTTTGATTATAGTACTGTTTAGTAATTTCACGACACATTTCCAGCTTCCACGTTGGAAGTTTAGCCTAGATCTAAAACGATAGCGAACTGAAATGACAAAGCCAACGTCGTGACATTCGGGTTATCTCAGCGAAAGTTAAACTAGATTTGAACCAGTAGTTCATAACTGGGGGAAAATCTCGCTAGGGAAACTGTCCGGAAAATTGTACGCGAACAAAAAAAAATGTCTAGTGCATCCCGGAAAATATCGCTAAAACGGATAGAGCTTTTTTATTCATTGGAATTTTTTGTGCAGAACGTTTTTCGGTTGAGATAATTTGAATATGTAGGTATAACAAAAAGCAGCTAGTTTCATGAAATTGCTAGTCATTTATTTATTCGGAATTCAGATTTCTGTTCACAGTTTTGCGAGTATAACCTAATGGTAAAACTAAACGCATTTGCTGCTGTTTTAATGTGCGTTCTGTTTGTGCAGAATAAACAATTTAGTCACAAAAATTATAGCATAGCTTCGAACAATGGAAAACTGTGTTGATACTAAATACTCACGCAAACACTTACTTACAACATGGACTTGATTCCTATTAAGTCAACAAAAAAATCAAAAATAGAACGAAGAAAGTCTATTCTTACGACTATCCTACGCTGTAGAGTGTAGACAGTATTCTTTAGAGTTTAGACATTAAAAAATGTTTAAGCTTATAAATAATAGGGTATTTACCTAGATGAAAAAAAGAAATTCTATTTAGTCCGTCTTTCAGATAATAAAAAAATACTATTAGAAAAAACGCATTAAAGTTAGGGATTGGGGTCTCGCTACGTCACAACGCAGTATTAAATCTAGCAAGGCGTGACGTCATGCCACATTTTAACTCAATGTATCGCCGTAATCTTTTGATTACGTTAAAAAATAAAACATACGTGTTCAATATTTTTTTAATAACCTACAAGACGGATAAAAAAAATGGACACAGGCCTATTATATTTAGTACTAAAAATAGAATAAATTTTTCCTTAACTTTGCTCGAATCAAATATAGAACCAGAGCAATTATTTTCACATACCTAAATTGTGTTCGTTTTATCATACATGCCTCCGTTCAGATATGTTGTCGAATCAACGAATATGTATAGTAAAAGGAATTCTGTGTATTCGAATATGCGCTGTGCACTGAATCGATTTTGATAACATTTCACCGGTGTAGCGTTGGAAGCTTATTTCTTTTCAAACTTATGTTACTGGTACAAACTATACTCCGTTTGAAATAAGATTAACATTAAAACAAACCTTTTTTACAGTCCGTTCAACCGATTTTGACTTCTATACCGTAGGCATAAGGAAGGCATTAAAAAACTTTTTACAAAAAAAAAAACAACCGACCTCCAAAAAAAACACTACAAAGTGAAAAATAACTTTAATTTCGGAAGTCGGTGTCTTGGGTTTTGTATTTTCGTTTTTTGCCACCGACTTCCGAAATTAAAGTTATTTTTCACTTTGTAGTGTTTTTTTTGGAGGTCGGTTGTTTTTTTTTTTTGTAAAAAGTTTTTATTTTTCACTTTTTAGTTGTGGTACCTACCCCACACACATTCAAATACCACTACCTGCTACCAGTGACAGAAACTTATCATATCATCTACATATTAAGTGGGAAAAAAATACGTATTTTGTAGCTAACTCAAAAACTATCCAAGCAAAGTTAATAAAATTTATATGGGACCACTTCCAGAGCACACCCTTTCAAACAAAAAAAGAATTTTCAAAATCGGTCCACAATTGACGGAGAAATCGGTGGACATACATAAAAAAAAAAAAAAAAAAAACAAACATACGCGACGAACATATAACCTCCTCCTTTTTGGAAGTCGGTTAAAAAGCAAAAAAAGTGGTTACAAACCAACTGTTTACTGCAGCTGCTATTTGTCATGCCACCAACGCAATAAAAGTCAAAATCGGTTGAACGGACTGTAAAAAAGGTTTAGTTAAATGTCTAATCTTATTTCAAACGGATTATAGGTACACATTTTAGCTATAAAATTTCCTATATTTAGAAAATAGATGGATTGTACCATACAGACTTACCTGTACCTACTTTTTATACTTTTTGGAAAATCAGAAGTCATTAGAGGCTATTGGGGTGTATCTCAAAAATTCTGTTCCTTTCCCAAAGATTTGTGTTTTTGAGCTTATATCAATTGACTTACTAAACCACCGCCTGATAAAAAACAGGCTAAGTGCATGTCGGACCACGCACAATGAAGAGTTTCATAGTTGGGATGAATTTATTCCTAAAACAAACTTAACATTGTAGTTGAAAAACACGTTCTCTCATACATCGATATACATCACGGTTAATTCTCCAACTGTTTGTAATCGCAAAAAAATAAATGTTTGTTTGATTAAACTACAAATGAATTAGTTTCGGAGTTTTTACTTTACATGTGCTGTGAGACCTTGCTTCCTGCCAAATTTCATGATTCTAGGTCAACGGGAAGTACCCTGTAGATTTTCATTTATTTGCGAGTACCAAAATATGTCGCATAAATGGCAGTATTTTTTTATTTCGTTGACTTAGAAGTTTCATTTTTTTAGACCTCTAAGAGACCATAGACTTACATATTTGATATTAATTTCAACTTGATACCTTTACGCGTTCCTGAGAAACAGGGTCTTGACAGACTGACAGACAGAAAGACGGACGGACAACGAAGTCATCCTATAAGACCAAAATTTAATTTTTTAGGGTTCCGTAACACAAAAGGAAAACCCTAAAAAAAAAAATTTTGGTCTAAATTACTGATCTTTAAGACAGTACCGGTCCTAAATAGATTCATATTTAAGCATGGGGGATTATTGAGCTTTAAGTATTATTTACACTGTCCGATTTAATTGCATACCATAAGTTGAAGCAACAATATAAATTGTACCGTCTAAACAGTGTTTTAACGATGTAAATGCAAATGTAGCTTTAGAAGAAGGTAATTAAAAAAAAACTGAATAGGGGAAAAAATATACTTACAGATGTAGAACGCCAGTACCGACAAGCGTAGATATACTCGCCATCAACATCATGTCTTCGATTCTGAACTCTGATGAAGTTCAGCAGCTTTCTCCCTGTGAGGTCGTACACACTAAGACCTGAAGTCGGCTCCCAGCTCCCAGCTATACAATGCTCTCTCTGCGTAAGAGATTAGATTTAAAGAAATTTGTATTTATTCTCAAAAATACACAGCCACAGGAAAGCCCGGTTAAATTGTCATGACCTCAGAGGTCAGTTAAGAGATGCCCTGCAGAAAGAAAAAAGCCATTTACATCAGAACAATATTTCTAATCTAAATTATAAATATCAAGTTCGTCACAATCGTCACTGCATCAATTTAGAAAAGATTTGGTTATTTTAAAACAAGACTGTAAAAATTTGACATGTTTTGGTCGGTATTTTTTGTCTTGTTCTCTGGGAATAGGAGAATGACACAGTGTAAACGGGACGGCAGCATCTAATCTAATGTTATCAGAACTGCTATCAACAAATTTGTTCATCAAATAAGTGCCTGTGGTGAAATGTGGGTGAACTATATAGGTGCACCTCTGCCCAACCCTTCGGGGACCCAAGTTGTGGTGTTATGACATGTTTTATGTATGCCTCTGGTATTGCAGTTGTCCATAATTGACGATGACGACTTATTTTCTGCACGCGTAGCATGACCACCGTAGAAACGAGTTTTGTCGACGGAAGAATAGACAAAAATGACGTTCCGTATAGATAGGACGGCAGGAAAGTAGAAAGACTCAACTGCACTTTTTACGAAATTCACTCTTTTTATAAATCGACTTGAAAGTGTCATGCTACGCGTGTAGGTGGCTGTCGGTTTGTTACCCTATCTATGTCATAAATAAAAGTTAAAAACTAAAACCCAATTACGATAAAAAATCAACTAAAAAGGTATAAACAAGACATCACAGACAGACAAATAAAAAATCCAGAGTCATACGTGTTATAAATCGAACAGATTACGGTTTAGTTGACTTTTTGTCGTAGTTGGGTTTTAGTTTTTATAAATTTATTTATTTTGTTTTCATACTTATATATTTTTGAAATGTGCTAATTAAGCCCTTTCGTAATATACCCAACATGGCATATATATATTTTTCATGGCATATATATATTTTTCATGGCATATATATATGTCCTTCCAACGATACCTCATTTGTCAAATTATGTTGAGTAGTTTGTTAAGTTATGATGGAACGGATGAACATACATACATAATGTGCCGGTCAAAATCATAACCCTCTTTTGTGCTTCGTCGTAGTCGGGTAAAAGAGCTCATAGCTATCCTCCAATATGTAGAAGAGAATCGATTTATCAAAATTGTTTTCAGTCATATGTTATCGATAACGATGTACATATTAAAGTCCCCACATCACACTTTGATAACCTGTGATGCCCAAATTTTACCAATGAATTGTATTTTTTTTTTTATTGTTTTGTATTATTTTAGTCTTTTTTATTTTTTTCTCCTTTGTTAATCTTATTGCATAAGTTTTCAATTGTATTTCCTCCCGGGATAGGGCACTGGCTCTTGTAATACAGGTTAACCACCTAGCACAAGTGTCAGGGACTTCACACATTTCGTAACCACTTCGTATGTAATAAAAATTATTGATTATTTAATTGGGTCTCAGATCTTTCCAATCCACTGTAAAATTCATTTCTATCTTAATGAAACGTCTGCTCGTATCCACCGAATTGAATTCTGTTATACATGATTTACCCTTAACCTTTACCTAAACAATACACGTGTTAGCTACCCCTGTGTGAGTGGGTAGATACGTTAACCACCACAAACGTAAACCCTAAACGCAAACCCCAAACGCGTGTAAATCTTTCCCTTCGGGGATGGAGATAAAAATGTGGCATATTACATTTGTATTGCTCACTTTCCTGCTTTTACAACGAAGTGAGGGTTGGAAGTAGGTAGTATATATAAGCATAAGTTATATAAAATCAGATATGGGATAACTTGCAGCTACGGTGGACGATATCCGGGTTAAGATGGCGTTAGTGGAAGTATGATAACAGTTCACTATCTGAAGTTCTCCAAACTTGAGAATGAATGTCATGTTATTTTTTTGCGTCCATGTTGACGACACTATGATTCCTTGATTGTCGGTCTAACAAATCAATCAAGACATATTTGTTTCACTATTCTGCATTTTTTCTTAATTTTCAATTATCTTTAGCTAACATTATAATGGCAGTTTTTTCAAGTTCTCTAAAAATACTTAAAATAATTCAATACAAAATATGTCTTGTATCTATTGTAAGGTTAAGCTACTTTCCCGTCTATCAAGTGTCTAAACGTCCCATTCAATCGGTCATTCAAACATTAAATGTATTGAATGGCTTCAATTTGGTCGTTTTCAAAACGGTCGGGTCGGATATATTATTATATACCCGACCCGACCGTTGTGGAAACGGAATCACTTATTAGTGATAGACATAATTTTAACACAAGAAATAAAGATAAAATAGATCAACCATTTTTCAGATTATCTAAAGTACATACATACATCTTTTAGGCCGCGGACTCGAAGTCAGTGGGCAGCGGGGCGGCGGCAGCAGCGGCGTGAGGGCGGTGCGTTCAAATGATAGATTTATATGTAACTGGCCTCGAAGGCAGCGGCGGGCGCGGGGAGCGAGTGGTTCCATATAAAACTATGCGATGCCGCGCCACCGCCGCCACCGCCCCGCTGCCCATTGACTTCGAGACCGCGGCCTTACGGTGTACAGTGTTACATGTTACAACAAAATACCTTGTTATCACAAGCATTTACATATTACAATTAAATTAAAGAAAATTTTAAACTCATTTTATAAGTACACCTTTTAAACAAGCATATTAAAAATTAGAGGATTATACCCGAGACAAGAATGCTTGGAAACATATTGATCCTGCTCCATAGGACAATCTAGAGTCCAGAGAAAATCAAACTGGTTTGTATAATGATATAATTAATGTATACAATAGTACATTATGATACAAGTGTGCTATGTTGGTCATTACACTCGAGGATTTTTAGATAAAGGAGTCGAGTGTGTAAAGACCAATGCACAGTGCACACGCGTTTCATAGGACTGTTTAACACACTTGCGAGGATTTCTTAAACTAATTACTTATGTAAAAAAGTGAATTATGGCCCGCGGATTCCTTTCGCAGTGTCTTTGCAGGTTCAAGTAGAGGCAAAGGAACGAAGCCCGTCGAACAGTCTAATAGGTATTAAAAGCATAAAACCTAAATAATTTTATAATTTAAGTAACTTTCAAATAACATAATTTTTATTATTTTTATTTATGTTATTTGGATGTAGAACACGAGAAAATGTTATTTGATGAAATATTATGTAAATCTAAACTAATATTTTGAAGTAAAAGATTACATTTTTTGTGTGTTTATTTGTTACGCTTTCACGCTAAAATGGCTGAACGGATTTGGTTGAAATTTGGCGCATAGGTAGACCATGCAGGTGAAACCGCGTAGCGCAGCTAGCTTTTTATATTTTACTTATTTACACAGTAGGTATAAAAATGCATGAAGTCTCTTTGATGAGATTAAAAAAGCACACATCTCCAACTAATAAATAGTTATCTGTGACGAAAATTACTGCACTCGTGCGGTAAAATAAAGTAAAAAGCACACGTGTTAATACACTGCATTATGAACCTCAAAGCAGTTCATAAAGAGCCACTTTACGAGCAAGTGTGTTGAAAAATATTGTAAAACATTATAAAAGAGTCGGTAACGGTGGAGTTTCTTGCCCATTCTTTCTCTGTATGAAACTATCTTTTGGAAGGGGCAACTAAAATCAATTATATTTTCTTGTTAATTTTGACGTTCAAAGGTGCCTTTGATGTCATGTTATGTCTGCCTAGCCTTTTCCCAACTATATTGGGGTCGGCTTTCAGTCTAACCGGATGCAGCTGAATACTAGTATTTTACATGAAGCTACTGCCTATCTGACCTCCACAACCCAGTAACTGGGTAATACGATACCCCTTGATAAGACTGGTTGTCAGACTTTCGGGCTTCTGACGACCCGTAACGACTGTCAAAGACCCATGATTGACAGCCGGGACTAACGGCTTAACGTGCTTTCCGAGGCACGGAGGAGTCTCGGTATGTAGAAATGGTCACCCATCCACGGACCAACCCGGCAAGCGTAGCTTAACCTGACAGATCGACCCGAGCGGCTGTCGGTATTTAGCCACGAACTCCTTTGATGTATGTAGTATAAATAAATTATTGGATTTTGACTCTGATTTTATTTTGACAGTTTCCCGGTAATCATTATCACCTGCATAAGGCCCGGACTCTAGCAAAGCGGAGATGTGTGGAGATATCCGAAGCGGAGACGAGAAGAAATATTTTTCAGCTAGGGTGTATCCACCGAAGCTGTGCGGAGATGGGTACTGGCTAGACTGGAGCGGAGATGTGTGCTGGCTAGAGCGGAACTGAGCTGCTTGCGGCGAGCATTGGATGTTGATCGCTCACTACACGCCGCTCACATCTCTTCTTGTCTCCGCTTCGCGCCGTCGCCAGCTTGCGAGGCACAGCTCACATCTCCACTTTGTACCGCCGCCCAGATCAATCTAGGCGAGGCACAGCTCACATCTCCGCTTCGATCGCGCCATACAAATATGACACATTCTCCGCTCAGTGGTATCCACTGAAGCCAAGTGGAGACGAGATGTGTGAATAACGAAATTCTACATAACATCACGCCTTGTTTCCCCGAAGGGTTGGGTAGAGGTTTCCCTGTGTACACCCACATTTCGCCAGTTATGTTTAAGTCCCATGTAATAGGGGGCGAGCCTATTGCCATCAACCGGGCACACACGAAAATTTTATTTATTTGTTTTAATTTTAAAAGAGTATCTACCCACAACTTAATAAAAGCATTTTTGTTAATGTTAAAACCTTCCAAGGGCATACGTGTAACTAAAATAGGTTGACTTTGACAAATTAACGGAATTATTCATTCACGAAAGCACACAATATTATTTAATTGTACAAAACATTTTTTCCACTATGCATTGTGAAGCTGATGAACACCTACGTATTTTCAGTATTAGTAAGTTCGGTATTAAAACATAGCACGTCCTAATCCTAATGACTAAACTAACTAAATATTATAAATGCGAAAGTGAGTTTGTTTGTTTGTTACGCTTGCATGCTAAGGGCTGATTTCATCAATGAAACTGAACGCCATCAGCATTTCTAAATCACGTTTAAAAGCTGTCAATGTCAAAATTGTTACGGAATATTGTACACTGACAGCTCTTGAACGCGTTTAGATGTGCTAAAAAAAAACATTTTTTTATTTCTGAACCAAAAAAAACATTTATTTATTTATAAAAACATACACTATCATCACAGGCTTACCTAATACAATAGTGTAGCTATAGTTACATTTAAGATTAGAGTTACAATTTTATTATATAATTATCAATAACAAAGAGTAATTTTACAAAATGTGGCCCGTGTGAATTCACTCAGAGTACAATTGAAGCAGTCAATCTGTTGTGACACCATATTGAGTGTATGCAAGGCGCGTGTCAGCGGCGCGTGCTGCAGCAGGTTGGTGCGAGCGGGCGGCACCCACAGCAGCGGCGGTCGCCTCCGTCGCCCCACGTGCCCATCCGGTACACATAACCCAACCGTGCGTAGAACGCCTGGGTTGTGTATTTTACCACGCATAATCTTAAATAAGTAAGTGGCGAGAGCTACTTCCCTTCTTACTTCCAGTTTATTATAGCCTACCATGCCCAGCACAAATAGAGTTGGATACAACAGTGGATACCCTGGATACACACCATACTGCTTTAAGCACAGGAATCTCATAAATTTGTTCTGGATCCGTTCTAGCATTAGTTTGTACTTGGCTTCATGTGGCGACCAGACGACAGCATTGCATTCCAAATGACTTTTTACAAGCGCTTCGTACAACGATCTCAGAGCTCTGATGTTTGTGAACTTGTTTCCTAGCCGTAACACCAACCCTAAATTGCGGTATACTTTTTTACAAACATCAGTAGTATGCTTACGGAAATTTAAATCAGTTGTAAAGCGCACGCCTAAGTCCTTAACCTCTGAGACACGTTGCAGTCGGATTCCATCCATGCAATATTGATAATGACTCGGGTTGCGCGCACGGGTAAATGATAACACCGAACATTTGGCTACATTGAAATGCAACCTATTGTTACGACTCCACTCCACTATTCCATTAATATCCTGCTGCAGTATGTCATGATCAGTTTCCTGTTTTATTTTACGAACTAGTTTCAAGTCGTCAGCAAATAACAATGGTATGGAATTATTGACTACCCTCGGCAGGTCGTTAACTGTTACAATGAAGAGAAAAGGCCCTAAATTACTGCCCTGACTGACTCCTGATCTCGTGAAATAAGGCTCGGATAGCTGCCCACTGCAGTCGACGTACTGACAACGATCTCGTAAATAGCATGCGAAAAACGACAAAGTATGAGGTGTACAGCCGACACCCGCTAATTTAGCCAAAAGGACGTCGTTATCTACTGTGTCAAAAGCCTTCCTGTAATCGAAGTAGGCTACATCTACCTGTTGACCCGCATCCACCGTCGGTACTATTTGTGTCATAAGATCCAGTAAGTTCCCCGTTGTCCCCCGCCCAGGACGGAAACCATGCTGCGCGTCGGACAACAGAGCGCTAATCTGTGGATACAGGCTACCGTGAACGGTCGACTCAAACACTTTAGCTGGAGTGCATAATACCGCTACAGGTCTATAATCGCAGGGTGCTGAACCTCTACTAACTTTAGGCACGGGTACAACCCGGGTAAGTTTCCAGCGCTCCGGAAAAGTTGCGGCCTTGATACAGATGTTGAACAAGTGTAGCAACGGCTTCACCAACACCGCACGACAATCCCTAAAAATGTAAGCCGGAATACCATCCGGCCCGGCTGAGCGCTATGGCGGCAAGCGTGCAAGCGCGCGCTGCACGTCAGCGGGGCCCACGCTCGCTAGGTGCACCCGAGCGCCCGGCGACGCGCCCGCCGCCTCGCTCGCACTCGCCGCCGCCACACTCAGTTCAGGAAGTTCCGGATTGTACACCGACTGAAAAAACCGCGCGAACTCATTGGCACATTCGTATTCCGATAATACCCGTCCGTCCTTAATTAACTTCCGCTGATTCGAATCGCCTTTCCTAGACCTAATATACCCCCAAAACGCTCGCGGATCCTTCGCTAGGTGCCCTTACACGCGGTTGCGGTACTGATCATGCGCTCGAGCAGTCTCGGCTTTCACTTTCGCCCTTTATCGTGCGAATTCAACATAATCACTGCGTGATTTACTAAATTTAATTTTTTTATGTAATAAATATTTAACTTTTATATCTCTAATAATTTCAGCCGTATACCAAACTGGATAAACGTATCTATTATTTAATGGATTGATATGTTTATTTTTTAAAGGAATACACTTATCAAAAATGTCATTTATCTTATTATAAAATAAATCCAAAACTATATCTGGATCGCATGAACTGTAAATCTCACTCCAATCTATTTTAGCTACCAAACTATACATTTGATTGAAGTCCGCCTTATTAAAATTCCAACAAGTACGAGTTATCAAAGATTGAGACAGCGAGTGTCGCGTACGCGGCGATCCGGGAGACAACAGGTTGGTGATTGGAGCGTCCTTTTAAGCAAAAAATGCCTGTATTAGGAGACTCCGCTCTTCCACAGCAAGATAATTTTACATAAATGAACAGAAATAGGGTTATTCACGTGATAGTAAATATGTGTATGTGTATGGGGATGGGGATGGTTTGTGTGTATTTTGTGCGTGAGTGTATGTGTAGGTGATTGTATGTGGGGGTGAGTATGTGTGTGTAGAGAGAAACGGGTGAGTTTAACACACACACTTTGCTGAACGCGTTCAATTTCATTGGTGAAATCCGCACTAAGACGCCTAAACGGATTTGGATGTAATTTAGCACATGGGTAGACCATATCCTGGGTTAGGACATAGGATACTTTTTCTCCCGATATTCCCACGCGATCGATACTTATACGGGTGAAACCGCGGGGCCGCAGCTAGTATTTTGGTAAGTTTAATAGTAGTTATTCACGTATGACGTATGCAAGCTTGCATAAGCTAAGTCTGTTAAATAAAAAAAAATCGTCAGATTGATTTCACACACAGGTTACATATCCACCATAACCACACAGATAGTTAAGGTAACTAGGTACTTATATATAAAAAAGGAACACGTAGAAGTGCTTACAGCAAACTGTAGTACCCAGTCCACAAAGTTATACCGCTTTACAAACTAAAAATATCGAGAGCCGTGCAATAATAATATTCTTCAAAGCAAAGAACAACTATACAGGAGCATCAAACTTCATAACGAGGTACAGTCAACCGCACGTCATAGACAACACTAGAACAACGAAACAACGCTTGCTGCTAAGAAACAAAGGCGCTGTTAAAGTGAAATTGTTTACTTAGAAGTGCGGTTGCCTGTACCAAGCACCGGCTAAGCTATAGATGAAACAGCGAACTTACACAAGACAAAGCGAGAGTTTTTTAATTAAAGTGACTTGATTACTGCCTAAGACCTGGAGTTTTGCGTAAGATAATTTAAGACCAAATATTTTAATATTTTTAAACGGACGTGGAAAAGGTCGTATTGTTGTACTGAAATCTAACTTAAGCGACAAAAATACCATAGGAAGAAAACCATGCATTTCGGAAATAAGGACCAAAAATAATTTTATACGGATTTTGTATTTTGTATCAGAAATATACCGAAGTACATATATCGAGCAGTGGTGGCCCAGTGGTAAGGCTTTGTGTAAATTATTTCATCACCACTGCTCTCAAAACGATGAAGGAAAACATCGCAAGGAAACCGGTATGTCCTAGAATCAAAAATTCGAAGATATGTGACATCTGCCAACACGCACTGAGCCCGCGTGGTAGATTACAGCCTATTCCCTCTAGAAGAGAAGAGGCCTGTGTCCCAGCAGTGGGAACATTATAGGCTGATAATGCTATATCAGAAAAATTACTTCGACCCATTTTCGAATGGTATGAAGTCATTTTGTGTATTCACAAAATGACTTCGTTGTTGTATTTGTTTTTCATCTTGCCAAAAAAATCGTTTAATTAATATTAAACGATTTTTTTGGCAAGATGAAAAACAAATCGGCTATAATTACCAAGGGAAGATGAGGAACCGTTGTGTATTGAAGAAAAGCAACAGATTTGCTCCCGGTATAATTGGAAATGAAAAAAAATAAGTGAAGATCCGAACAACCTAAGTGCTTGTCAGTGTTTATGTAGTTTCTATTTACATTTACAGTGTGCTTATGTAAAGTGTAAAATAATTTATAAATAGTCGAAAATACTTAACGGATTACAAAGTAATTACTTACTTGAAATATTGCCCGAACACACGGCTCACAAAATGATAAATTACGTCTATCAAGCAAAGCGATTTAATTCCTAATCACGTATGCAAAAGGGATAGATTATTTGGGCAAATTTCTCGCTAGTAAAAAACAATAAATGTTTTATGTTTTACATCAGTAGGCAAAAAGCTCATCGTGTATGCATATTTTGGCTTGCATTAGTTATTTACAACCACTTAAGCGGTCTTTAGTTGTCCTAATAAAATGATGACGCCTAAAAACCGTTTTTATTTTCCAAGAAAATTAGAGTGTTTAAAAACATTTTGAGTACTTAATTATTTCATGAATTTGACGTTGAAAGACATTATACGAGGTTTATTCAATCTAGCACTTAGTTAGAAGATTAGATAAATGCGTATGTATTAAAGTGAACGTGATTTGCATAATTATATTCTGCACAAGTGCACAAAGAAAATTTTGTTTTAAGTAAATACAAAATATAAAAGCGATTTAAAAAAACATTTTGAAAAGTTTTTTAAAAACACAGTAAATTTACTTGAAGAACACTGTTTCGTCAACATTTTAAGTATAAGATTTTTACCTCAAGAATTTCCTTTCCAAACAAATCTTAAATAATCCTCCTCCTCTTTTTAGGCCCACTTGCACGTTCATGGGTTATCCTTTTAATAACTCGATGTTAACAGCTAATTCAGGGTAAATCAAATAATAATTATTCATCTTGCGCCACCAAGAGTTAGAGGTTAACCAAGGTTTAAACTTCTGAATATTTAACATACCATGTGGGAGATATAAGTCGGTAAACTCAGGGTTAATGTTAGAAATGTCAAAATAAATTGAGATTAGGAGGTACTGCTGATAACTTATTTTGTATTTGATATTGTTCGACGTCATAGTAAGTGTAAATTTGGTACTATTACAGTAGGCAATATGTTCAAGAACTCAAAAATAAATACAAATTATAAAAAAAACTTGTAACATATTTCTCCTTATCTGACGTTTTCATCAATACGATTCAAATGAAATGTCATGTTATAAAATTCAAAGATAAGAAAGTATTACGTATCGTAATGTAGTGTAAAAGAGATGGGTATACAAGTTCCGTTGATTGTTCGTTCATTAATTTTTGGTCGGATTACTTAACAGGCCACAGACATTGCAACACCATTTTATGTTTCTTTAATTGAACTGCAAATCACTGCAATGTTCTCAACTCAAAAAACACAAATGTCAGGTTAATTAACCCGGTGTTACTTTTTAGTGGCGCAACGTGTAATAAGAGTTAAAATGTTAATTACTTATCTCCGAGTTTACAAACTAAATTCTAGCGAGAAAAAACACAGTGATAATTATGTTTTGGGTTAGTACTTTTTTTAATGCCCGCTCCGTGATTTCGGCGGATAATTTTCTATGTTATTTAATCATATTTATTCATATAATTGGTTGAAAAGTAACATTATATTGTAAGTACTATTTATTTTATTTTATTTTGTTATCTTCTTATATCATTAAATCTAACTTGGTTTCCGTACGTCTTTTTCGGGTGACCACTGCTGAGTGGAAGCCTACTTGTCACAGTCATGACGTGCCAGCAGCTGCCGCATATTTCAGTTTTGTGCTCGTGAAGATCTTGGTGTGTGAACTAAACTTTTCGGGTATCTAACGTGAATTTAAAATGATGCTTCGTAACTTGAATATCAGACAAAATTTGTTGGAAGCTTCTTACAAAAAATCATATTAGACAGGCTCCTTATTAATAACTAGCTTTTGCCCACAGCTTCGCACGCGTGGAGGTTGAAAGCTATCCCACGGAATCGTACTACCAGGATAAAAGTATCCTAAATGTTAATTCAGGTTGTAAACTATCATTTCATCCAAATCCGTTGAGCCGTTTTTGCGCAATTGAGTAACAAACATGTAAACATACAAACTTTCACATTACAATAGTAAGTAACTAAGAGGTGAAGAATTGAAAATTAAAATGATGCCTCTTTTCACTGTCCCTTGTAAATGGACAAATAATAATTCCAGAATGTAATTTGAGTACCTATTTAAGGCACGATTTTAACCTTAATGTGAATAGAAACAATAATTAATTACGAATAAAATTTTCAGATGGTTCATCATCATCAGCCTATAAATGTTCCCACTGCTGGGACACAGACCTCCTCTCTGTGAGAGGGAGTGGGCCGTAATCCACCACGCGGGCCCAGTGCGGGTTGGTAGATGTCATATGTCTTCGAATTTCCGGTTCTAGGACATGCCGGTTTCCTCACGATGTTTTCCTTCACCGTTTTGAGAGCAGTGGTGACGAAATAATTTACACAAAGTAAAGCGCCTGTCTGGGATCGAACCTACGACCTACATACAACTCGTAAGTCGCGGCCGTTACCAGTGGGCCACCACTGCTCTATTTTCAGATGGTTACCAATGTCCAAATTTTTCCGGATATTTTCCTAAAGGCTGTCAGTTTTACTAGAATGTGCATTACCTACGAAATTGGAACTTTCAAAATCGTGGCTGGTATTACAAAATCGGGATTAAGGCTTCGGGCTTCGACGTCCCACATGAAAAAGTAAACTTATTTCTGGAAACCTGTAGGTGTGTGAACCCTGGCACATTGTCTGTTCGAGGGACAGATCGCACGAGTGGGTGTATAGGTTACGTAAGGGTAGAGACGAAAAATAACCACAAACAGGTAGCCACACCCGGCTGTTTGTAAGCCTTTTACTGAATCGACACTATTTAGTGAGACACGACGTTTGGACGCTAGCCGTACCGCATCCGGACAGGTGTAATAGTGGGGTGGGAGTAGGTATTGGTTACGTATAACAGCCGCACGGATCAATCCATCAAGTTAAGCTACGCTTGCTGGGGTTGGTCCGTGGATGGGTGACCATCTA
The DNA here is from genome assembly GCA_963680765.1 of Agrochola lychnidis. Taxonomy (NCBI): domain Eukaryota; kingdom Metazoa; phylum Arthropoda; class Insecta; order Lepidoptera; family Noctuidae; genus Agrochola; species Agrochola lychnidis. Next base: position 7,926,621 of record OY796863.1, on the reverse strand, counting down.
TACACACTGAGACTCCTCCGTGCCTCGGAAAGCACGTTAAGCCGTTGGTCCCGGCTGTCATTCGTGAATCTTTGACAGTCGTTACGGGTCGTCAGAATCTCGAAAGTCTGACAACAAGTCGTACCAAGGGGTATCGTATAACCCAGTTAGGCACTGGGTTGAGAAGATCAGATAGGCAGTCGCTCCATGTAAAATACTGGTTACAGCTGCATCCAGTTAGACTGGAAGCCGACCCCAACATAGTTGAGAAAAGGCTAGACAGATTGAGGTATTGGTTACGTAAGGACTTCGGAGACGAAAATATACCTACCAAATAGCAGAGATGATTTATTTTCCAGATAGAACGTGCGGAAGAAAAACTGTGTGGCCCTAAAAATTATAGTGTAGTCAAGGAATCGTATTCCGGGTATGCCAAGCAGTATACACCGTGACATTTTAGTCGTCTTACAAAAGCAGCCCACTTCATGTATTCAATGACTACTAAACATTAATTTAATAATAATTGACACATTGTACCAATTTTTTATTGCTCTTAAAGGTATTTTATGTCGGGTACATTGAGTGGCCCTTTGAAAGACGACTAAAATGTCACGGTGTATATCAATTTTTTTGTAAAGAATGTTTAGTAGTCATTGGATACATGAAGTGGGCTGCTTTTGTAAGATGAGTAAAATGTCACGGTGTATAACAAAAGATACGTACGTTCAGGTCAATCGAATCGCTGCAAATGTTAACGCCTTCAAATGTCATGACGCAGCCAACTTGACATCTCACGTCCCAGATCTGAAAGTATTGCAAATGTTCATATTGAAACGTTGGGAATAACCTAACATCATAAATTCCTGGGGTAAACAGAATATTACACAGAGAGATGGTATTACTCCTACATTTATTTTTTTACTAGCTGCGCCTCGCGGTTTCACCCGCAGAAGTCTCGATCCCGTGAGAATATTGGGATAAAAAGTATTCTATGTATTAATCCAGGTTATAAACTATCTGTGTGCAAAATTTCATCCAAATCCGTTCTGTAGTTTTTGCGTGAAGAAGAGACAAACATACACACACACTCACAAACTTTCGCCTTTATAATATTATAGTGTGATTATATTATAGGTAACAGGGGAGCCTAAGGCCTCTAAGCACAATCAGCCTAAAATGTTCCCACTGCTGGGTCACAGGCCTCCTCTCTGTGAGGGAGAGCGTGCCTTCAACCACCATGCGGACCCAGTGCGGGTTGGTAGATGTCACATAATATATTGTCGAATTTTTTGGTTCTAGGACATGCCGGTTTCCTTACGATGTTTTCCTTCACCGTTTTTAAGAGCAGTGGTGATGAAATAGTTTACACAAAGTTAAGTTCCTGCTTGAGTTCAAACCCACGACCTAAAACTCGTAAGTCACGGCCGTTACCACTGGGTCACCATTGCCACTAACGGGGCAATCAAGACTCCTGACTGCTACTGAGATATGCCAAATGAAAAAACCCAATAACACTTTTCCTGACTTGGGTGCCGAACCCAGAACGTAATGCTCGGCAGCCCTATTTGTGAACACTAGATCAACGAGGCAGTGAGTCGTTAGTTATGAGGATTTATTTTTATTTTATCTACTTACTAGCTTTTGCCCGCAACTTCGTCCGCGAGTCTATAACCTTTGCCAAGAATTGAGCTTTCCAATGTAAAAAAAATCAAGTCCGACTGGTAGTTCCGGACGTTACATACAAACTTACAAACAATCAAAAAGCAAAAAAAAATACCCATTTATAATTTTACTAGCGGACCCGACAGACGTTGTCCTGTCCGAACAGTGCCACCTACTGGGTCCAATTGTATTTTCAAACCATTAAGATACACACAAAATTTCATCCAAATCGGTCCAGTCATTAAGGAGGAGTTAGGTGACAAACACACATACAGAAGAATTATATATACCGGATGATCTTTTTTTCTGTCTCGAAATTTTTACAGGGTGTTCTACCCATGAATATAAACAACTTTCACTATGGGAGCAACTCTGAAATCACGAAAAAAAAAATCTGCTGTTTATACAAAAGTTCAATACCTACTTGACCAAAGTGTATGAAACAGCAGATTTTTTTTTCGTGATTTCAGAGTTTTTTTTTTATCATCCGGTATAAAGATATAGTATAGATAAACAAAGAAAACTAGCAGTTGCTATAAAAGGGAAAAATGAGAACAATAGGAGCAAGAAAAAGCTGGAACGTAGTTTATTTCTTTGTGTAAGAAAATACTTTTATTGCGTGACTGACACGTAGTATTAAAAGGTGAAGTTTTATTAAAGGAAACAAGGAATTGCACTTAAAAAACGAATAAAGCAAAGTAATTTTATGAATGAGTTTGTTATAAGAGGAAAATTATATTCAAACAAAATAATCTTGAGAATATCTTTTAAAGAAAATCGAGGTGATAAAAGCCGCGTGGGAGAATTTCATAAAAGTGCTTGCAGATAGTGCTAAATTTTTGACGATCGTTATTATCACTCAATATTATGTGTTTCTGACAATCAATAAGATCTTGCAGTTTACAAATTTAATCGATTTTGTTTGATCACAACATGTATCGATCATCAAAAATCGAGCAAATCTGTAAACGATAACGATAACGAACGATGATGTAACGATAAATAACGATTTTGTTTTTTTAACGTCAGTGTGACGAGTATGTTACCTGTGGTTTATAGTACTTTATTGTCGCGTCCTGCAACAGGGGCACTGATGGACGACCGTGAAAATGTGGGGCGAGGCGAAGGCAAGGCACACATACGTGCGCCGGGCGGCTTGTATACATAGTACTTTTCTCAAATAAAACGCGGAAATTCAAACTAATATAGGTAAGTAAATGAATTAATTATTAATAGAACAGAATATTCTAGAACACTGGACACCGAAAATCGCTCACACGTTTGACTTGGGATTGTTATTTTGGATTTTACTGCCGCTTTGTGGATTGGATATTGTTGAAACTATGGATCGCTGTGTGAATTGTGGGATAGCATCTAGTCACTGAAATACACTAATATATGTATGAATCTATTAATTCACACCATTTTCATCTCGTTACATTTAGGCCCAAGAGTGTATGTAATCCAGTGGCGTGCGTTTCATAAAGACAGAAAGACACTGCCTACCCTAGTTCTGATAATAGATCTAATATTATTTTATCAATAAACAAAACAAATTATAAATCAGCTCCACCTATCGAGCGCCGGTGGTATCATCATTCGAATTTCGCATCATCTCGATTCGCGCTGCACTAGCGCCGCCTCGCCTCTGCCACGGTAAAGACACAAACTATTCGTCTCTGAATGTTTTTATGTGTGCTCTCGTGGTAAGTCGTATTTAATGTGTGTGCGTTCCTATAGCTACGCGGGCTTTGCTGACACACAATGACATAAATCACGCACACAACTGCAAGAAAAGCCAGTGTCTTTTTGTAGTTATTCTATACAGCTAAGACGAAAAATCACGACTCGTACCGAACATTACCGAACGAAAGTTTGCTATGCAATGCAATGCAAATATTTTAGGAAATAACATTTTTTCATTGAATTTTATACATTTAGATGACCATAATTTTTTGTCGTATAACCTTTTTACCCTTTATTGCCCGTTTTACTATAGTTGCCATATTGTTTGACGTGCATTGTGTTTGTGAATACGCTATCAGGTAATTAGAATTTGATTGTTGTGATTAGTGTAAAATGGATAATATTGTCTGTGAAAGTTGTTCAGATGGTGTGTGTATTGAGAAAATAAAACATGATGCGTTTCAAAACTATCTTTCGGTGAAAAAAAACAACTTATCGAGATAGGTCGTGGTACACCGGATTTGCAATTAATACAAATTAAAGGTAAAGTCAATCGTAAATTCAATAAAAAACAATATGATTCATATCATTGGCTGACAGGTTGCATACACAGTAATCGGTTATTTTGTTTCGTTTGTCTACTATTTTCAAATAATAAAACCGTCTGGAACGACACCGGTTACACTGATATTCATAATTTTCCTACCGCCGCGAGAAAACATGAACAATCTGAAAAACACTTAGAAGCTTCCCTTAAATATCACACCTTTGGAAAAAATCGTATAGAGACGCGTTTAATCATCAATCGACAAGACGACGCGACGAACCAAAACCAACGTGCAGTATTTTTGGTGAGTAAAATTTTCTGCCTACCCTGTCTTAAAACTGTGTGCACGCCACTGATGTAATCGTTTCCGTCTCCTTTAATAAAATCTTTGTTATGTTACCTCCTTGGATGTCATGTGTCGAAGTAAATAGTTCGTTCTATTTTTAAATTACACGACAGATCTGAGTAAATGAGTTTAAATAAATAACTAACGGCCGAATCTAATAACCTATCTATCACTAATTTTAAATGAAATTGATGCTTGTGATCTTGCCATGAAAATCTATCACACGGTCTAAGCACTCGGAGCTTTTACGCGATCCTTACTTTAATGCGATCCAATCTATAAATGTCTATATAATTTATTATATAAGTATCATAGGTCATACGTATCCAGCGAATATCATCCATTATCTAGTAGTGACGTTCAAATCCATTTAGGATTAAAATGAATATCCAGCGCCGCAAATGGAATCAAAATGGGTTAGTAATCATTAATTTTAATTGAAAACGTTATTGCTTCTCTTCAACTCATTGATTTCCATTATTTATTTGAATTTGAATGAAGTAGGAAAATAGGCCGATGAGTTTATTGAACAAGAAACTGACATTTTACTTTAGGTAAATTCATTGAAAATCAATCAATCAATCTTTATTTGTGAACACAGGTATTACAATAAAGGTCTTATGTATACATTTTAGTCGAGCTCTATGTCCTACCAATGAAATTGGTGTACAAATATATAAGATTTTTAGCAATAGACAATACAAAGTCACGTTTGAGTAAATAATGTCAAATTACATCATCAGCTTTTATTCAATCCAAACGCAAATTGCCTACGGCTTTGCTATTTCATATGCAGCTACGGTTGAATTTTAAGCAATCCTACTAATCCTACTTTAAATATAATAATTATATAAAATTAATGTGAAAGTTTGCGTGTTTGGATGTTTGTCACTCAATCACGCAAAAACGGCGGAACGGAGTTAGATGAAATTTGGCACACAGATAGTTTATAACTTGGATTAACATATAGGATACTTTTTATCCCGTAGTGCGTTCCCTTGGGATGATTTCCGACATCCACGCCGGCGAAGCAGCGGGCGAAAGCTATTTCAAAATAAAAAAACAACCAACATCAAAGCCCCAAAGCAAAACCAGCGAAGTAAGAATAGAATATTCCATAATAACCCGCGAACAATACCGTACCGTCTGTTAAAGCGCGCTTAATAAATAATTTGAGCAGTTAACCGCCGAGAGAAATATTTTAATCTCGACAGAGATGCTTTGAGTCTGTCCGCGGTCGTTGGCCGCCATGTTTAATTCAGCACGTGTTTACTAGCTTCCAGTAAGTTACTCGCCCCACGTACTCGCCGACAGCGGATTCGTACATTTATAGGACGACGACAGTGAGCGTGGGGGGTATTAAAAAACTATCAGCCAAACCGTTTATTGGGGTGGTGGAGCTACCTGTCCATACACTTATATAGCGATATTTACTTACTAAACTTATCAACTAAGCACGTTTCAGTAAAGATTGAGAGTTGTAGGTAGGTACTGATTTGAGCAAGTCTAAAGCCTGGTCAGAGACTTCTCCGAAAGGCGATATTTTTTCCTGTATTCTGAACTACTAAGAAAGCTCACTTACCGCCATCACGAGCCAAGGTTTTGACAACATCTCAAAGAAAACGCCAAGTGAAAAAAAAACGTAAGTATATAAAAATAAAAGAGCAATCCGAGTACGTGCAAGGAGTGTTTACGGCAGGGGGGGGGGACACTTGACTCTAACAAAAATTAGCACTTTAAAGCTTAATATTTCGCAAACGAATCCCTGAATCCAAAAAACAACCAAAGTAATACTAATTTGTTGAGCTCAAACGGAGCATAACAACACTTTGTTCGCAGTTAGCAGGCGTGACGACCAAACTATAGCAGCTCTATGTTTTTCACGTTCAGTGTTCCCTTTTCACCTTCGCCTGAGGTCTAAAGTTCTAAACAGTGGGCGTCAGGGTTAAACGTTCTGCGGCCAAATTGCACCCATATTTTCAAAGTTATCCACAACTGTTTTGCAATTTTTTGTTGTATAACAAAGTTAGTTTCATTGCAACTATGCGAACAATTTTGTTTTTTGAACAACTCTTCTGCTAATCGTGTGGAAAAAAAAGTTGAGAGTTTAAATCTGTTTAATTTGAGGCTATGTTTCATCTTTAGGCTACAGTTATTCACTCAAAGGGTCTCTCTAACAATCTGTCACAAATTCACAATTACTCATAAATGATTGCTTTGCTCCATAATATTTCAAATGTACGTGACATTAAGGTTCACCAAAATTTTGTCAAAGTAATTGAAATTGTTCTAATTGGTTACATTATTAGAAGGTTGTTAAAATTAGATCTATCTACACTTTACAGCTATACAGGGTGGCAGGGACATCGACGCGAAAACTGTTACCATGGATTCAGTACATGATTCTAAACCCCCCCTGCGTTGAATTTTTTAGAAAAGTGCAATACCTACGCGGTCAAAATATATGGAACAGCTGTTGAACCTGATTATAACCTGAAATTTTTCGTCAGCTGTTGCTGACGAAAAATTTCAACGCGGGGGGTTCAGAATCATGTACTGAATCCATGGTAACAGTTTTCGTGTCGATGTCCTTGCCATCGTGTATTGTTTATTATTTTGACCATTTATATAGGTACATATTTTGTCGATAAGAATAATTTATTTGTTTAAAAAATATACAGACGTTTAAAATTAAATAATATGGTGATACACTATAATGCACTTAACTTTTTTTTTTGTATACAAAATGGTAAGCAAACTTATATAAAGAAAAGGTAGATAGTGAGGTCGAAAGTCCAATAAGAATATGTAACCTGCCCCCAAACTAGGAAAATCCTGTATCTTGGGCGGCAGTGTCTTCGCGTAGATACAATAAGGTCGAGCGATTATTGTGAGCATAATATGTCATTGTGATTATAGTTGATTTAGAATTAAAGAACTGTCAAAGATAAGGTTATGTAAATACTAGTGAAAGCTCTATGATCAGATTTAGAACATCTGTGTCTGAACACGGTTGGCGCAGTGGTTAAGCGATTGACTGTTGCGGTGCGTGTCGCGGGTTCGATTCCCGCACGGAACAAATATTTGTATGACCTACAAGTAGTTGTTCCGGGTCTGGCTGTTTGTGTATGTGAGTTTAAATGTTTGTAATCGCACCCACGATACAGGAGCAATTCCTAGTGTGGGGCAACGTTTTTTAAAAAAAGATAATAATTAAAGGAAGATTTAATAAGAGTATCTTTGCTGACTCAGTTTTCAAGAAATTCTCGAAAAGTATAAGTGTTGTCAATCATCAAAAGTTTGCATTTTTTACCTACCTATTGCTGGATGCTGTGTAATTTTTAACCAAAGGAGGTTCTCAAGTCGACACTTTTTTTTTTTAATGTATGACCATGCATAACTTTTTACTGAGTGGCCCAATTTGAACAATTCTTGTTTTATTGGGGAGAGTATAACTCGAAATTGGTCCCATGTAAAATTTAAAACTCAAATCCACCAAAGGGTAAAAAATTGGAGTCGATTGATTTTTCATCTACCGAATTGTCAAATGTGAACCGATTCTGTTATAATTTCGCACACATAAGTAGTTCTGATGACAAAACCATATACTGGAGTTGATCTAATGATGGAGACGGAAGACATTCGCGAGAGCTCCTCAGCAGCTACATCGTGTTTGGGCTTATTTCATGTACCTTGATGAGAACTTTAGACCTAGCTGGGTATGACTGTCATCGAAGGTCTGACGATCGAGACGGAAGTATGTTCAGGTAATTCCTTACTTGAGAAAATCAATAAATGGTAATTGAAAAACGAAAAATAAAAAACATTTTTTACAAAAAATTAAGCCGATGAAAAAAAACTGAAAAGCGAAAAACAAAAAAAATTAGGTGATTAGTTACACTAAAAGGCAATTTTTTTTTTTCGGTTTTTGTTTTTTTTTTTTCGTCGGTTTAATTTTTTGTATAAAGTTTTAAGACCTTTCCTTATGCAAGTACCTAGGTTAGTATTTGCAGGAGAATTGGAAACTCATTCACTACCTCTTATACCCAAGTTTAGTGTAAAAATAGAAAATGTTTTACTGACCCTAAGGGTCTTGTCCCAGGCTCCACTGGCGAACATAAATGGATTCTGCTGATGTGTCCTCAACGCGACCACCTGGCCAAAGTGCATCCTCTGCAGTTTCTTCGGAATGAATTGCAGCCGTAACTTGTGTACTTTGTATGTTGATACAACCTGCAATGAGAAACAGAGGGAAGAAATGAATCTACTTATTATGAAGTAGAAACAGAAAGAAGAAGAGAAGGAACACTTCTTCATAGTTGCGTAGGTATTTATTTTGTATTTATAACATTAAATGCGCAAAACCTCAGACACCTGATTTTTAATTCAATTGACCTATTACAGAAAGAGAAAAAATCGTTAAAAAAATTGTAAAGGTTTTATGTGCTGTTTTAATTCGTATTTGCATTGAAATAAAAACTATTATCATCCCGCGTATGAGAAAATTTAAATTGGTCGACAACAATTTGTGTTTGTTTACCTATTTTGGCGAGTTCGCGCATGTGATGGCTTGACCTATTAATAAATAGACACGGCAACGTTTTTAATGAAGATTTTTTGAAAAATGTAACCTATATTAAAAAGTGGTTCAATTGTCGTCGTTATTCTGATCAAACTATTTTCAGGTTTTGCGCATTTAAAGTTACACGTTGTGTTTTTTTGTTACCTACATCACAATTAATAATATCTTAGTGTTATTTATTTTAGAAGTATGGATGTAAGTAAGTAGGTATCATATATTCTCATATTAGTTATTTTATTTTATTAAGTGAATTGTTTTGATTTTATGTATTTTACTTTCTCTCTACTCTTACACACGGTGTCTACATTTCTTTTTATCCTCTGTCCTATCACAGGTATGCTGGAAGAGATTTCTTTAGAAATAAGCATCACCTTTGTACGTATTTTTCTGTTCATTTTGTCTTGTCTGTGTTTATATGTGTGTACATAAAAGGTTAAATAAATAAGTATGTTTTCATGTCTGTGACCGCATTGTACTCCTAAACTAAGCAACTGATTTCGATGCAGTTTTCACCAGCATTTGGAAAATAGATCTGAAGACTAAATTATCGAAATTTATATACGCATTATGCAAATTAAAAAGTAACACAAATTATGAGACCGCGCTCTCAATATACTATGCCTATGCTTATGCATGGTTTAACTATGGCATAATATTGTGGGGTGAAAGTACTGACTTTAACGATATTTTCATCATGCAAAAGAAATGTATACGCATCCTTATGAACATTAAGCCATGGGAAAGTTGTAAACCACATTTCATAAAAAATAAAATATTAACGTTACCCTCCCTTTACATATTACAAATAGCTACATTCGTGCAAAAACACAGGAATTACTTTCGATCAAACATAGAAGCAAACCAGAATTATAACCGACGAAACAAAAACAAATTGATTACACCAACACCAAAATTAAAAATAATGAAAAATAGCCCCAACTATAGAATCGCAACAATTTATAATAAATTACCGAATTACATAAAAGATGACAAGAATATAAATTCATTCTATAGCAAACTTAGATTACTTTTATTAGGGAAATGTTTTTATACAGTAAACGAATTTATGACGGATAAAACTTTTTAGATGTAGGTACTTAATATTTTTTTTTTTTTTTTGTTAGGTCCAGCCTGATCAAGGACATAAATATTGTATAATTATTCCAGTGACATTGAATCTGATCTATCTCATTTTGTATTGTATTGTAAAATGACTTTATATTTGGCCTATTCCTTATTATTATTTTATTCGTGTGTTATTGTGTTTGACTTTATGTTGTTTATTGCTGTTGATATTGATTGAAATCATGTCGACGCCTTGACATGTGTTTTTATTTTACTTTTATTTCAGAGTTGATTGTATTTTTATAAGTTTTGACTAAGATTGAGACAGTTGTTTACAAACTCAACAGAAAACCATCATTGTTCTTTGCGGTGCCCTGACAGGGTTCATGTACAGAGACCGACAGTGGATATTGTAAATGTGTTATGTGCATGAGAGCAAATAAATAAATAAATAAATTTGTTCCGGAAGGTTTATGCTTCTAAAACGTGTATATTAAACTCACATTTTATCAAAGAAATCTCTTTTTTTTCAAGTCGTAAAACCGTGAGAAGCAAATGATAAGTGAACCAGATACTATCAGTAATATGACATCAATATTACTGTCATTCCTTTCAATATTGACGTAAAAATACTATATTAATTAGATCACATCATCATTCCAACCACCACACTGTCAGTAGTAATGACATTTCTGTATTTCTATTTTCTCAATGTCCCTCGGGAATCATCGCATTTCTGAATACAAACGAATGCTAATTTCCATGTCCATCAAGTATTAGATTTATCTTGTACAATAATTTGAATTCAGAACTAAGTACTTTATTGTTGTTTTGTTTTGATTTTCGTGTGAACTATATAGAGCTGTAAAACTATTTTCCTATCTGTCGTGCCTGTGACTTTAGCAGCTTTCCCTACCATTTTTTAAATAAATTACGTTAAGTTAAAAGAGTTTTTTTTTTAGTTAGCCTATATGCCTATATTGTGTCCCACTGCTGGGTAAAGGCCTCCCCTTTTTCCTTCCAAATCTCTCTGCTTTGTGCGATTTCAGGCCATGTTGGCCCCGCAAACACAACTAGATCGTCAAACCACCTTCACCGCGGTCTACCTCGATGGCGTTGTCTTCTTTCAGGCATCCAGTGAGTGACGATCTTTGCCCAGCCCAGCCTGGATCATAAAAGAGTATTAACAACTCTATATACTTCCAAGTCGATTGAGAGCATCCGGTCTACACCAAGTGCAAAGGGCAACTAATAGAAATCCGACGACTGACAAAACACGAGGTTTGCCGAGAGACATTAAGAACATAGTTGTACTGTACTTAAATGTAGTCATTATTACTGATCGTATCTGGTCCTCTAATAATAATTATAAATCGAAGTCTTGTCTATAATTCCTTCTCAGTACAATTCCTCTTAAATGAGGGTTACCTACTACGTTTGTGCAGCAATTTGGTTCAATTTATTATTTTGATCTCACATTGCTAACCGTGCGAGGTTAGAGCATGTTGCGGTAGGGGTACGAGTAGGTAGGTAAAATTGATGGATTTTATCTTTACAGCATTTCCTAAAACATTTGTGGTGGCATCTGCATCGCCACATACGAACTACACATCAAAGACCTGACGTCACACAAATCCTGCATCGCGAAATTAGAGTTTACCGCGCGAACGACATATATTATGACTATCCGACATCAATCGTTGGGCAAGTTACCCACCAGACATAACACCCGTCTGGTCGGAGGATTCTCCCTTTTCAATAGAGGGTGAGTGAACTTTACACCCTGTTCCTCATACCTCTAAACATTTTCAAAAGACCAAAAGCAAGATTTATTTATTTAGCTATTGGAGTTTATGCCATGATTCGAATCATGGCAATGGTAGTACCTAAATAAATAAATCTTATATATAAAATTCTCGTGTCACAATGTTAGTTACCTTACTCCTCCGAAACGGCTTTACTGATTTTTACGAAATTTTATATGCATATTCAATTGGTCTGAGAATCGGCTACTATCTATTTTTCATACCCCTAAGTGATAAGGGTTGTCCACCCCAAACAAATAATTTGCAAAACAACGTTTGCCGGGGTCAGCTAGTTATTATGTACAAATAAAAATTATTTCTATTTCTTTTTCAGATTTCATCCAAATCCGTTCCACCGTTTTTGCGAAATTGAGTGACAAACAAATTCACTTGAGCATTTATAATATTAGTTATGATATTGGCAATTTCTTATTCGTGCCATGTGTGGCATCCATTAAAAAGCTAAGGTTGTATATTACACATTTTTCCACTCCGGCACAGGTTAACGATTCGTCTTTCCAATAACATTTAAAATCTCCGACCCAAATTTTAATGTCAAGGACATCAAAGTTATAATAAATCCAATGCAGAAATGTCAGTTTTATTACCACACTCAAACGAGATTAAGCCGTAACCTTTTACTGGTTACATTTTATGCAAAGCCGTAAGGACAGTAACAGACTTGTAACCCACACAACGTATATCTGACACAGTCATAGGCTAAAATTTCATTTTGACACGGCATTAAGAGCGGCCAACCCGTCATACAAACGCTCGTACGTCATTATGGCGTCGTAACACATCTTTCTTTGAAATTTTTAAACTAATAGGTGTCTTGTGCACTATTTCTAGGTTTCTATGAAAGCAAAAAAATTAAATTTCGAGAAATAAATTCAGTACAAGCCTCCGAAAATCTGCATTTTTGCACAATTTTTACCTGAACTTTGGCCGTTCATAATGTACTCTTAAATTGTAAAAGTAAAGAAAAAATCTGCATAGGAACCTTGCACATGTAATGGAGATTCTAAATGATAAACATTTATTTTACAAACTAGTAAAGCTTACTCAAAAAAACGTATTTCCTGAAACAAGTTTCCGCACACTATTTTTCGTAGAATGTTATCGCGTTCCCACTTGCTTGTTAGCAGTTCTCACTTGCGCTAGATGAAACGACATGCTTTTCGATCATGCTTGCGTTGACGATAGATGGATCGGGAAGGGCCCACTTAAGTCGTCAATTGACCAATGAGCGTTCGTGATGTAAAAATGATGATTCAAATATGTCTCTGGCCGTGTTGAATTAAATTATAAGGGCTCTATCTATACTAATAATAAAGCTGAAGAGTTTGTTTTTTTGTTTGTTTGAATGCTCTGCATCTCTGGAACTACCAGTCTGATTTGAAAAAATCTTTGTGCATTTGATAGCCCAATTCTTGACGAAGCTAGGCTATTTAACATCACCCTAGGACCCTTAGGAGCCGAGCAAAAAAAAACAGTGGCACTCCGGAAGTACCAACAGAAGTGAAAACTTGAACAATTTTATTGTGCAGGAAATACTTTTCTTTTTTTGAATTCGGTAAAAAAAGAGAAATGTCAATCATGTCGTTTTCATGCCTCAATGTTCCCACTGCTGGGACACAGGCCTCCTCTCTGTGAGAGGGAGTGGGCCGTAATCCACCACGTGGGCCCAGTGTGGGTTGGTAGGTGTCACAGGTCTTCGAATTTGCGGTTCTAGGACGTGCCGGTTTCCTCACGATGTTTTCCTTCACCGTTTTGAGAGCAGTGGTGATGAAATAATTTACACAAAGTAATGCGCCTGTCTGTACAATTCGTCAAGTTGTGGCCGTTAACACTGGGCCACCACTGCTGACGTCTTAATGTTTGGAATGCAATAAATCCCAAAAAAAAAGTATCACGCGGTGATGTCTTTTTAATGGCCAAAAGCTGGTGTCGATAACAGTGTCGCCAGTTCAATTGTTTTTTCCCATCTCAAAAATGGCCAACGCACCTAGAGAAGTTTTCGAGCGATGCGATGCGACGGGATGGGTCGGGAGAACAAGAAACTTCACGCGGACGAATTCACGGACAGAAGCTAGTATCACATAAAACCCTTTAATTATAAGCTTTGCGTATCTAACAATTTGTAAGATAAACCTTATTGCTTGGCTTTGCAATTTTATGTTATGACTGTAGGTAGGTACTGTGTCTATCTCGTCTTCAGTTCGCCCACTCGTTGCCCGCAAGAGATAGGCGGTATCCATTGTTTGAAAGATAAACTTCAATTTGGGGAATTGTTTATCGGTTAATCCGTAAAGTTATTGCAGTACCTAACTCTGGTTTATAGGTACCCAAAGAGTTAGTTTGCCCCTTAATTCTGAGAACTTGGCTGTATGTAAATTCTCGTGTGTAAGAAGTAGGTACCTACACAATAAACGAACTTCAAAAAGTGGTATTTTACTATTCAGTTAAAAGGGATATAGCAGTAGGATCTTTTAACACATACCTGCTAGTACTTAGAAGGCCGAAATTAAGGCACATTCAAACAGGCGCGACACAAAGGCACCGCTCGTCGCGCGACGAGCGGTGCCTTTGAGTCGCGACGCGTGTCGCGCTGGTCTGCACAAGCCTTTATTGGTATAGGGGAAAAACCAGCCAATTGCGAGTCGGGCTCACACACGAAACGTTCCGTACCGAATTAAAATCGTGCAAAAAACGCCGATAAAGACACGTTTCTTGTATGGGGAGAAAATTAAATAAAACTAACAATGAAAGGGGGTCCCTTTTAATTGTTAACTTTATTTAATTTTTATTATTTGTTGGTATAGTGGCAATAGAAATACACAATTACTTACACCAACACAACCATCTTAATTCATACACCCACCCAAAAACACCATATCAGACATACACATACACACACCACATCACAATCACACACAACATTCATATATACTTGGTTATCTACTAGTGTTTTCTTTGTGTATTAGTTTTTATTGTATATTCCTTTTCTAAGAGATTACCTACGAGTAGATTATACGAAATTAAGAAATTTATTGTTACGTATATATACCTACTGCATGTATAGCAATAAATGTAAACGGAATGAAGTAGCCTGGATCTCACGACACAGGGAATCCTAGTGTGAGTTCCAGAAATCAACGTATACGAATGTGATTTCTTAAACAATAAATTATTCTTATTCTCTCCTATAATCTGTGAAAATTTCAACTGTCTACCTATTACTTATTACGGTTCATATGAAACAGCCCGCTATAGACAGACGGACAGATGGACGGAGAATCGGACAGCGGAGGCTTAGTAATATGGTTCCGTTTGGCACCCTCCGGGTACGGAACCCTAAAAACTAACCTATTGTTTCTTACGATTTCAATTTCCATTTCCCAAAACAATATAAAAATAGAGGCTTCTCAAAAAGATTACCAAGGCTTAGAGTCGAAAATACATACGAAAAAGAATATATTTTACTTTACCTAAATAACAATAAAAATACCAACGGCCGCTTTTCGCTTTCAGAGCGTTTTTCTTTGCAGAGAAAGTAAATAAACGCCTCAAAACGTAATAAAGTATCCAATGAACATAAATTCAGTAAAACATATGAAAGAAAATGTTTAAATCACTTCACAAGACTAATATATGTGCTGTTAATGTATTGGACTATGCATATTCAGTATATTTCAGTACTTAATGCTTTCAGTAGTTAATGATATGTTTTACAAAGAAAAACTAAAATAAATATTTGCTTAAAAACGGATTTATTGTATTTTTTATTTGTAATATATGTTGCGAGAGTTTGAGAGATGAGGGTTTAGAGAATGCAATTTGCAGACGCAATGTAATATGCCTAATGGATATGGTAAATAAAGTTTTATTCTTAGCCCTATGTTGAAAACGACAACGGAGTTATCCCAACCAATATGATCGAAAATTCAAAATCAATAGCATCTGACTGTCTTTGTCACTAGTTCACCTTGTATAACCTCATTGAGTTTACCATTCACGAATACCACACACACTGTTTCACCTCAAAAACTAGGTATGTAAGTAACTACAAAACTATTAAGAGGATTTATCCTAAAAGTTGGCAACGTCGTAAATAGCTGTCAAATATTTACCTGTTTTGATTAATTTTGCAATATTAATGTATGGAAATAAGAACTACTAACTAGTGCCCTAGAATAAATGTGCCTAAGAATAATGAAATTCAATCATTAATATCGTCATACCAAATATCTAGTTTTAGATGTAAAAAAAGTATTTGGAAACTGTCCCAATGCCTTTTTTAAACCTAAAATTGTTACAACATCAAATTCAGTGTAATAATTGTAATTTGATTGATCGTTTCGCATTCAACGCATACAGACGTGCTCATCAATGCATAATATCAATAAAATAAATTAACGCTTGCATAAATAGTGACCTAGTTTCAGTGTATTAGCGTGTTATACAAATAAACATAATAGTGATAAGTTAAAATAATGAACTGAATAACATATTTTATAAACTGATACATGGAAGGCAGCCCCTTTAATCGGAGCGCGAAGATGCGACGCAGCCCTCCTCCGACACCGACCCCGGTGCCGACACCAGCACCGACATCGCCCCAACAACCAAGACAAGACCAAGATGAGAAAGTTGAAGTTGTGTCCACTCCGGAGATTCAGAACTGGATGGGGTCTATTGAGCAGTGCCTAAGTGAGGTTTGTGCTATTGCTTCTGAGGGAAAGCTAAACGCTGATCAGAAGCTAAAAATAAGTAATCTTTGCCGGAAAGTTGGACATGGAGTTTCGCAAATGGCTGTTCAATACCAGTCATTAAAGCAAAAGGCCATACAAACCCATACCTCCCTTAAAACCATGACTGAAGCTCGAGACCTATCCGTTTGTCTAACGGAGATGAACCGGACGATTCAGGAGTCCTGTACGAAGCAGGAAGCAACTTCTACATCTTTTGCAGCTATGGTGAAGAACGGGTCTAAAACCTTTGTTCGTCCTAATACTCTTAGCTCCGTGGCCATTTATCCCAGTGACAACTCAAAGACCAGTGACGAAACCAAGAACATGATTCAAAAAATCATATGCCCTGGAGAAATGAAACTGAAAGTACGAGGCGTACGCAAAATTGGAAAAGGAGGACTTATAATCAGCACTGAGACCAAAGATGACCTAGACAGGCTCAAGCAAACAGTCCAACTCGCTTCGTCAGGGCTTACCGTCGACGAACCTAAAAAGCGCAAACCTCGCATTATAGTAATAGGAGTACCTACATTAATGGCTGAAAAGGAGGTTTTTAAATGTATTTATGAACAAAACTTAGCCGAAAAACTACCCACTATATCCCTAGATACATTTTTGAGCTCTATAAAACTAAGCCACAAATCTGGCAGGAAAGATGCAGAGAATTGCAACTTTATTTTAGAAGTTCCAGCCGTCATACGTAAGGCCCTCATCACTCAAGACAGATTATTTATAAATTGGTCGTCCTGCCCGGTACGTGACTTCACACTGGTAACAAGATGTTACAAATGCCAGCAGTACGGTCATGCGGCCAAAACATGCAAAATTGCTGCCCCTACATGTGGACATTGCGGAGAAGAAGGACACACTATTCAAGACTGCGCAAAGAAAGCCGGTGCTCCAAAATGTGCTACATGTTTGCGCTTTAAAAAACAAGCCGACCACAAGACAGGAGACGCAGATTGCCCGGCTAAAAAAGCTGCCGAATACAGGTACATTAACTCGATCGATTATGAAGGCGCCTAAGAGCGCCACATACTTGTGTATATTTTAGACGTAATTTATTATTGTTATTTTTCTAGTTTAGTATGGATAATAACTTAATTACCGACATAGATAATACATTTTTAACTGTATCAAAGACATGTGACGTTGAGGATTGCAGACAATATCTTTCCGACTATAAAAAGTCACTAACCGTACTAACCCAAAACATTCGTAGTATTTATAAGAACATAGATAGCTTTAAAATTTTCCTTCATAAACTTAACTTTGATTGTGATTTATTGATACTAACAGAGTGCTGGCTAGCTAACCGCATCGATAACCTTCCAGTAATACCTGGTTACAACCTATTGCATACCAAAAGAAACCAAAATCAAAATGATGGTGTAGTGGTTTTTGCTAAGGAATCATTAAAGGTAACAGTCGAGGAACCTACTCTACAAGACTGTATGACTAATTGCTTAGTAATCAAAATTGGTACAACCACAGCGATAATTGCTATGTATAGGTCCCCTTCCGTTAGAAACTTGGATTCTTTTCACAATTCATTAATCCAGATTTTTCAAGCACTAAGCTCGTTTAAGAATGTTATACTAACAGGTGATTTAAATATAAATATTGGCTCTGAAAACTGCGATGCAGGGACCCAAGATTATCTTAATATCTGCTCATACCATGGTTTTGTCCCCGCTCACATATTGCCGACTCATCAGAGCGGTTCCTGTCTTGATCATATGATGATTAAAACAAACCTATCATATATTACGCTTGTTACTAACGCAACAATCACGGATCATCATGCTGTCCTACTTACCGTAAATTTAACGCTGCCTAAGCTTAATCGTCCCCAGACCAAAAGCAAATTAAACACAAATAAACTCGAATATGATTTATGCAACCTAGATTTTAGCCTTGTTTACAATACTGCTGACGCTAATTTGGCTTTATCGTATTTTATAAAACATGTCCAACAAGCAATATTACGTAACACGACAGTTTCTACAGTAAATAAGAAACTTTATAATATCAAACCTTGGATTACTCCTGGACTAATTCGGTGTATAAGACACAGAGATAAACTTCATCAGAGAACTAAGAGATACCCTGATAATCTAATAATTCAAACCACTTATAAAAGATACAGGAACTTCTGCAATAATCTCCTAAAGAAGTTAAAAAATAATTACGATAAAAATGAATTAAATAGAGCAGGTAACAATAGCAAGCAACTTTGGAAACATATTAAAAACGTCACCAATATGTCTAAACAGCGTGAATCAAATTCGAGCTTACTGCTTACTAATCCTTCACCACTCTTGTCAGCTAACAACGTTAATAACTTCTTTGTCAATGTTGGGAAAACTCTTGCTGAACAGATTCCGAAACATTATTGTGACCAACCACCTTTCCAAAAATCAAGCAATAACTGTAACTTGAAATCTTTTGCTATGCTGGACACTGACGAAGCCGAAATTACCCGAATCATTTCTGGACTAAAAGATGACTGTGCAGTTGGATGGGATAATATAAGCAATAAGATCCTTAAACTCTTTAAGCATATTTTAGTACCTCCCTTAACGCATATACTTGGAATCTGTCTATCCAAAGGAATTTTCCCTAGCTCTCTTAAAAGGGCGGTTGTAGTCCCTGTCTTTAAATCTGGTAATAAAGACTTAGTAAATAATTATAGGCCAATATCGTTGCTTCCCTCAATATCAAAAATATTTGAGAAAATTATAAATAGTAGACTAGTTAACTATCTAGAAAAAAGTCATATCTTATCCCCTGCACAATTTGGTTTTAGAGCCAAATTATCCACAGCCGATGCGGTGCATAGCCTGACCGATTATATTACAGAAGAACTCGGCAAAGGTAACCAGACCCTGGGAGTCTTCCTTGATTTAGCCAAGGCCTTCGACACAGTGTCTGTTTCTGTCCTTCTAAATAAATTAGAGGCCATAGGAATAAGGGGAACGCCGCTGAAACTTTTTGCTGACTATTTAGAAGACCGATACCAATGTGTTAGAATAGATAATATCACGAGCGATGAGCAGAAAAGTACTGGTTTTGGTGTTCCCCAAGGAAGTATTCTGGGCCCTACGTTATTCCTGATTTATATTAACGATTTGTGTAATCTGAATATCAAAGACGGAAAAATTATATCATATGCGGACGACACGGCGTTAATATTTACCGCTAAAACCAGTAGCGAACTGTTCGAACTTGCTCAACTAGGTTTTAATACTGTGACTAATTGGCTTCAAAGCAATTTACTAACATTAAATGCTGACAAGACAAAATACATTTACTTCTCCATGCGCAAGCCTCAATTTAATATTACTAACCCTCATCTATATGCCCATCAATGTGGAAACCGTTCAGTCAACATGTGTAATTGCCCTTTTATCCTCAAAACGAGCAGCATAAAATACCTCGGTGTAATAATGGACGACACACTGTCTTTCAAAAAACATATTGAAAGTCTAACTAAAAGAGTGCGCAAATTAATATATGTTTTTAAAAAACTGCGAACATTTGCAGATTCAAAATTAATCACTCAAGTTTATTTGGCCCTATGTCAATCTATAACTCAATACTGCATCACTTCATGGGGTGGCGCACCAAAATCCTATCTACTTCCTCTTGAAAGAGCTCAGAGAGCAATTTTAAAGGTAGCAAACTTCCATCCCTTTTTCTTTCCCACAGATCTGCTATATAAATCCTGCAACGTGCTGACTGTTCGCCAACTTTTCATTATGCACTTAGTATTAAAACAGCACTCCATGCTTACCTACATTGCTGACAATTCTAACAAAAGACGGAATGATATAGTATGCACATCTAATGCGACCTCAAAACATGTCTTTGTAGAAAGATTTTTTACATTCTTAGGCCCATTTCTGTATAATAGATTAAATAGAAAACTTAGTATTTATAAATTAAATTACTTTAGCTGTAAAAAAATTATACTTGAATATTTACTAACCATAGATTATGCACAGACAGAAGATCTACTTGTTGTCTGCAAATAGAACCGCTAACATGCTATTTTACTTTTGTTTACCTAATTTATATTTAGTTTATACTTTATACTCATAGTTTAATTTATTACATTAAGTATTTATGCACTTCGTAGCCTGAAACACAGGTTTAACCTAGTTCAGGCAAATAAGCAACTGTGCTCTATTTTAATTATTAAGTTACCTACTTATTGTAAATGTGCACCTTTTTATAAATAAACGATTATTATTATTATTATTGTTTTTATGTGTTTACATATCTCGGGACCATGGGGTCCCGGTCTTTTGGAAGGCGTACGAGGGGCCGAAGCCAACTCGCAGAGGCCCCTTGGATAATTTTAAATGGAATGAGACACCAACCGACGATTATCCCCGTATGCACTATGCAAGTGCACCCAAGGACAACCCCCGGTTGGTGCAGGGCTATTGCAGAACATGGAAACAAAACATATTGGACTATGGGTTTGGGTGGCTATAGTGGATTGGTTACTTAAAACTATGGAAAGCCTATGTCCCCTGCCTGATCAATGTTGTGGTATACACGGATAAAATGGCAGGGGGTGACTTGCACACTCAATAATGGGCCCCCAAAAACGATCGCTAGCACAAAGTGTCGTAGCGACAAGGGGGCAACATGTCCTGAGGTGCTTGTGAGGAGTGGAGAGGTATTCCACGGCTATCAGGACAATCCCGGAAGTACGGTCAAGATCCCTACCAGCATCTTACTGGAATACTTCCTTCCTCCGAGCACGTTTGCTCTTGCGAATCTCCACTCAAGCCGGCCAATTAAGGCAAGAATGAGGCAGGAGCTCTGTTCCTCGTCAGTGTTCACTCCAACCGGCCAATAAAGGCAAGCCAGAGGTGAGGAACAAGACTTCTCCCGGGAGATAGGGTCCGTGGGGTCGCTACTGCCCAACAGCTCGCCACATGCTGCCCTGCGGGTTTTGTATCTCTCTTGGTCTGGCTCCTCATCCCAGACCTGTTCCGGCAAAGTAAACTCTACCGGCACAGGCCTAGAGTTTGGAGCGCACAAGCCCCACCACGACGTCAACGTAGAGATACGGCAGTGGGGTTATTATTATTATTATTATAATTAATTATTAATATTGTAGGGAACTAGTTAGCTACATTTCTTATTTCCATACAGTAATATTGCCAAATTAATCAAAACAGCTAAATATTTGACGTCTATTTGCGACGTTGCCAACTTTCAGAATAAACGCTCTTAATGTCGGTGAATAAACTGTGCACTATTGGTATTGGAAACTAAAAATCTAAAAGACAAAATGCTGTAACTTATAACAACACCAATAATTCGCAGGGATCCAACAGAATATTAGCGTCAGGTAGGGTAGGAGGTATACTCATTTGCCCGACACATGCTGAGCTGGACACTTTGTACGTTACTCGAGTAAAGTGTCTCATAGTTAGAGTGTCACTTATTTACTTTAAAATAAGTCAAAATCAAAATCTTTTATTTCACATAAACCTAGGGCACTTATGAAACGTCAGAAGCAAGGTGCACGGTTTCCTATGGAGAAGAGCCAGCAAGAAACTTCACGTTTACTCTTTTAAAAAACCCGACTACTGAAAAATCACACTCTAAAAAGTATGAAACAAGAAAATATTTCGGACAGAAATCAAGATATAATAGGTACAAAAATGGTCAAGGTAAAGCCGTGGTCGCATGCCATTATAATTTTGTAAGTGTACAGGCATGCGACCACGGCTTTACCTTGACCATTTACATTTTTACACTAAATTAATGGTTTATTTATATATATATCCATAAATTTTATCAACGCACCTCCTGTGTTCCCATGTCGTAGATTTTGATGGATGTGTCTTCATAACCGACGGCCATTTTCGTCGAGTCCGACGTTAGACCCAATGAAAGTGCTGCGAAACGTTCTAGAAGAAAATAACAGTACTTTTTTTTAAAGGCAAATATTGTTAAAAAATATATCTATAACAAATAACATGAGGTACCTAAGTACTGTGAGGACTTATCATTGGAATTCAACCTCACACATCATGCAGGCTGGCAAGAACGCTCTATGGTATCCGAACATTCGAACATTTTGTATTTAAATTAGGATTTTCGTATGGTGTGCATTTGTTGTAAGAAAAACGAGTTGAGCCCATGGCGCCGCTTATATCAATGATATTTTATATTAATAGATTAAAATAAGTTCTTAAAGTAAAGTGCTCACAATTGGTGGAGGCGCCTTTCTAAAGTGTAGTCGTCACATATAGTGGAAGCGCATTAGTCCGGAGCTGAAGAAGATATGAGATACGACGACTAAAAGTCCGAAGCTAAGTGGTTTTTATTATTATTGTATATAGAGCGAGATGGCGTATCAAATGCAGCCCTTCTCGGGGATCAACGGCATGTGCCTAGAGAAGTTCATTAAGGAGTTCAGGCTTGTGGCCACCGAAAACGAATGGCAGGAATATGATTTGGCTCTAATATTACGTGCATTTCTTGTGGGGCCAGCAATGTATTTCCACAAATATACATACCACGAGGGTATGAGTTTTCAATCTTTTTGTAAAGAATTATGGGCAGAATTCCCATGCAAATGCCACAAAGAATTAGCGGCATATAGGGGACAAGAAACAGAGATGTCCGATGAAAGCGGACAAAACGACATGAATTTAGATAATCACACCAATTTATTTTCTAGTGGAAGACAGGATGACCCACTGGAAGAAATGAAAAGCTGCCAAGAGGGCAGAGATGATGATGAAGATGACTATGATGATGATGAAGACGGCTCAAGTCAGGTGTTCGAAAAGGAACACATGGAAGAAGCCACAAAATCGGGTCAGTCCAGTCCATTTATTAAACCATTCACGTGTGTTTCAGAGAATCAGATTATGTCCTTGCCAAGGGAAATTATTGATCACGATGAGGAAACTCCTACACATAACTTCGTCGTTGATCAAATTAAGGAAAATATTTCTGAGGATGACGTGGAGTCATGTTCAGTCATAGAGAAAGAGAGTGATGGTGAAGTAGTCGTTGACTTGGTCAAACATGTTGAAATTCTTCAAATGGCCGAGACCACAAATGTTCAAGTTTATGTTACCCATAAGGAACATAAATGTATAAAAATTCTGAATGCCACATTTCGACAACAACGTGCTAAAAACAATTCAAGAAGAGCACCAAATAAAAATAAGGAGTCGTATGTGAGAATAATTAAAAACTTCGTACCGAAAATCAACAAATTTAAAAGGTCGAAAGTTTATAGACATTTTATAAAGAAGTTTTACATTTTAGAATACGAGTTTTTAAAATTAAATAATAAGAGGTTCAGCAATTTTAATGTTACATACTCTTTGTTTAGATTAAAGCCTTTTCATAATAGTATTTAATTATTAGTTTTTATGTCACTTATTTTATTGTCATATTATGTCATTCAGATGTAAACATCATTTGACACATTATTTTAGTGATGAATATGAAATATTATTTTAATGCGTGATTATTTATTTCTTGTTACATG
The DNA here is from genome assembly GCA_963680765.1 of Agrochola lychnidis. Lineage (NCBI taxonomy): Eukaryota > Metazoa > Arthropoda > Insecta > Lepidoptera > Noctuidae > Agrochola > Agrochola lychnidis. The sequence continues at coordinate 7,902,658 of OY796863.1, read as the reverse complement.
TTATGGGGAGCAATCATCGGACGCTGCCGGGAGCGAGTGAGGTATTGTCACTCCTCACATCGCTGAGAAGTCGGAGGGAATGAGCCACTGTCTGCGTCTTCAATGTTATGTGTCGTTTCGTCTAAATTAGCATGAACGTACTCCAGAATTTATTAATGCGAGTTAGAAGAGGCAAATATTTTTGGAAACTGTGATCCCTTATGGAGGGAGGGGAAGTACTCTGTCTTGGTTGACACCAGCCTCGCTAACGGGGGCATAGCCCTTGCAAGGTGTGTCTAGTTGACACAATTGGTTCAACTTATGACTGAGGTCTCACAGTTTAGTCAGAGCTAACTGACATTCGATAAAGAGTGAGTCTTGTGAGGATAATATGAGGTTTTGAGATTTTCCCTCTGGAGTATGGTCGTGAGTTTTTAATGTTGTTGAGCGCTTACTTCTTGATCCTTCGTTCCCTCTGGCTCAATTATGTCCGATGGAGTTAAGGCTTAGGATGTTAGAGTTCATTTTCATAAACCCCCTCTGGGTAGGTGTGAACTGTCACATCTGTTTGTTTGTTGTCAGAGGCTTGCTGTATCTTTTGCGGTGGTTTTGGTACAGTGAGGTTTAAGCAGAAGTATGTTAATTTTTTGTGCACTGTTAGCACATATTGTCATTTAACTTGGCTGATACCTAACCTGGTATCAGGACTTTGCGATTCGTACGTTCTGACTTAAGCCTTCTCCTGCAAGAGAAAGACCTCACCTTGTATTTTAATTGCCATCGTTAGGTAACGTTTCTGTTAGGTATAGGCAGGAAGGGTACGATTGTTCGGATACTTTGAATAAAGGTCTCTGCCTGATCCCTTTATTCAAGTGGGGCGTAGCTCATGTGAGGACTTATCATTGGAATTCAACCTCACACATCATGCAGGCTGGCAAGAACGCTCTATGGTATCCGAACATTCGAACATTTTGTATTTAAATTAGGATTTTCGTATGGTGTGCATTTGTTGTAAGAAAAACGAGTTGAGCCCATGGCGTCGGTCGCGTAATATTGTCTTTTGCTTTGTATTATTGATTTAAATATAATCTTGTGTTCTCTAAAGTCCTTTAAATTATTACACTACACACGATCCCGAGTGCCGCAGCAAAGTTAGTTGCTCACAGTACCTACAAATCAAGAAAAATTCATCATCTGCCCTGCCTTTTCCGCAACAGATTTGGAGTCAGCTTCCAGTCTAACTGGATGCAGCTGTAGGGCAGAATTTTACATGAATTTTACTGAAAGTAACATTGTGGGTTTAAAATCTCTGTGATACCAACATTTAGCACCTTTTCAAATAGTATTTGCCATAACTAGAAATACATAGTTATAGTTGCAAAAGTATATAGGAAGACTTTTGGCCGCAGGGCGTGGTGTTCCGTCGCTTCCGCGGACAAGTGCCACAGGACAGCACAAGGATAAGCTAGTGAAGTGAAGTGCTACTAACATAGTTTTAAGCTATTTACTAACACAAGTTTTTAAGTTTTGTTATAAATATTAAAATATGTATCTTTAGGTTAAGGTATTTTTCTATGGGCCTGTGACGCCTAAAATAACTGGTATTATAAAATAAAATAAAAATCATTTATTTCAGACAAAAAAGTCCATAGGCAAGGCAATTTGAGGTTGTTAGTGACAATAATTTCGCTTATGACTAATGTTAGTAACTAAAATAAAAAGAAGAAACTAGACACACCGTCTACCCCTGCACAGTAGGCTCATCGGTCTCGCAAAACATGGAGTTCAGTAAACCTACTGAGCAGAACAGTATCGGTTCTCTCGCCAATCATCCTCAGGACGCTATTCGGGCTCCCCCGTACTCGTCGCACCACCGACGCAACTTATTTGCGCATTATTGCGTAGAAGTCATCTACGCTGGCGTCAGCAAACATGCCGGATGCACTGCAGCATCGAGGGAGCCGAAACAGCGTCCTGAACACATTATTATACTGAACGCGCAAGGAATTGTAGGCTATTATTGTTATATTCATTTTGCAATTGTAGCGGTTACACCGCCAGTACCGCCACATACGAACTACGCATCAAAGACATGACGTCACTCAAATCCTGCATCGCGCAATTAAAGTTTACCGTGCGATCGACATATATACAAGATTCCGACTTCAACCGTCGGGGAGTTGCCCGCCAGACACAACACCCGTCTGGTTGGAGGATCCTCCCTTTTCTATGGTGGATGAGTGAACTTCATACCATGTTCCTCATACCATTAAACAATTATCAAACGCCTCTTTACCTCCAATGGTTTTGAAGTGAACATTTCTTTAAGCGTGTTGAGCGATTTTTGATAAGGGATAAACTTATAGATTCGCGAAGTGCTGGGCTATAGAATATAGATGGCGCTAACACAAGTTTTCACTTCTGTCGGTTCAGTCCCCATGTTTTTACTTATAGCCATTTTGACCAACCTTTACAACCATTGCAGCAGTACCTATAGTGTTAAAGACTAATTCAATAACACTATCAGGACATACTAAACTTAATAATATATCCATTTACGCGACTATATGCTAAAAGTAAGAACATTAGTTGATTCTTTTTGACAGCATTAATTGCATTTGAAAGTCCACCCGACCGAGCGACGCCCAGCTGCATTGCTAATTTGAGCCAACTAGGACTGTAGAACCTTAGAGTACCCATGGATTAACTAATACCGTCTGCCAGCCTGTTAGCCGAACACGTTCCGTCATTTTGGGCTTTTACTGAAACACCAAGATGTATATGAAATCTGATAGGCATCTAACAAATCTAGAGAATTTGATTTAAATTATAAAATCGAGAATTTCAATTCGATTTTTTTAAACGACTTCAAAAAAAGAGGTTACTCAATTCGATCGTATATATTTTTTTTATGTGTGTTCGCGGATAACTTCGTCGTTTATGAACCGATTTTGATGATTATTTTTTGTTGGAAAGGAGATATCCCATGGGTGGTACCATGATAAGGAAACCAGGATCTGATGATGGCATCCTAGAGAAATCGAGGGAACTCTGCAAATATTACAGGCAAACTTATAGCGATTTGGATATTTTTTATAGTAACTCGTGCAGTTGCTCTTGGAAAGCACCATTTAGTTAAGTGGAACTGATGATGAAGACTACAAATAGCCACTAGAACTACTCAATAATAAGTATTTCACGGGTTGCGATTCGATTACTTTAATATGGTTGCAATGCAATTTATGCTCGTCACAATGCATATGGAAAAGTGGTGCTGATGGTGAAGTATCAGGATGGTGAAGTCCCTGAATCGGGAAAAGCAATATTTTGTAAAAGGTGATGAGCAGTTGGCATTAGACTAATGTAACTTAGATAAATTACAAATTGACCCACTAAAAAGCGAGAAATAAAAACTTTTTTACAAAAAATACAACCGACTTCCAAACTACAAAGTGAAAAATAACTTTAATTTCAGAAGTCGGTGTCAAAAAACTGAAATACTGATCTAAAGACACCGACTTCTGAAATTAAAGTTATTTTTCACTTTGTAGTTTGGAAGTCGGTTTTTGTAAAAAAGTTTTTATTTACAGTTATTAATCATACTGTTTGGTATTTTATACAAAGAAAGCTTTAATAAAATCATAACAGTATGCCAGATCAGAAACAACAGAACTAGTCGTGCTAAGAATCTAATCCCCAATCCTTTTGTTTTTAGCACATTCCGTGTTCTAGTTTCAACTTGAGTCATCCACGTCATGTGATCCTCTTTATCAACCCACAAAGTTCCACTGCGGTAGAAACATATACGAGTTTGCTACCGACTACATTATAATTAAAAAACTGGATGAAAAACTAACGTGTTAAAAACGGCGTAGCAAACGACGAGATCCCAGGGCTTCCATAAAACTGCGTGTTCAGGCTATCCAGCATCGGGTCAGCTCTGATGCAAAACCCTGGAGGGTCTGTCACGGACGTATCTATCTTCACAAATAAATGGACAATGTTAATCGATAGAGCCGACAGCCAATTTGAGCTGATTTATGTAGGTCTGCCCTTAAGATGGGGCTTTGAAACCAGCGATGTTCAGCAGGCGATTGACATAATATCGAAAAGAAAGATTAAAAAAAACATTATTTGCACTTCATATGATGCTGGGGCCGCATCTGTGTCTATCGAGACGAAGCTTCGCACAATGATACGATACAAGCAGACGTGACCAACCATTATCGGTTATCGTAGCGATAGTTCGGGCTGCGTAGCATTTATCGCCCGGGTCGCGGTACATAATAAGCGTGGCGTGTGGTCGGACTAACGTTGGTCATTTCGACTGTTGTTTCCGGACTGTGTAGACCATGGAGAGCCATCTTCGATTATTGCACGATAATTCGTTAAAATTATGAAGCCGCTAATGTGACCACCACATTAGCGCGATAATTTTTTAGCGAGCAAAACAGCGAGACGACTTAGACGCGTACCGCAAGGGTTGGATGGAGGTGGCCCTGGGAAAGGATACATGGAAGGATTTGGGGGAGGCTTTTGCTCAATAGTGGGACAATGCAGGCAAAGAAAAAAAAAACACGATGCTTTGGCATGCATTGCTTTTTCACGATAGACACACGTGCGGCCCCACGGTTAGAGAAAATAAATAAAGCACACAAACCCAAAAAAACATGTTGAGGGAAAATATGTTTGCCAGGAACCTCCTTACAACCTTTGTAATATTCAACAACTTGATTTTATTGTTCTTTTTAAAATGCACTTGAATGAATTTCCGATTCGGAAATGCCAGCACAAGTATATGTTCTTGTGCACCATTATATTTACAGTGACTTCACAGTCTGTTATCTGTTGTTGATTAAAGTTGACGCTAATCATAACACCAATTATTTTAAGTAGAATAACATTATTAAGAACTGCAACTGAACTTAAACACAGTTTAAAAAAATTCGCTGACACTCACGCATCAAAATACCTTAAAGAATTTGATAACAAACTAACTCAGTTATCCGTACCATACGTGACGTGAAGTAGCAAATATATAGCAATTCAGCGCATCGCTTGTTTCAAAGCCTCGCAGGAACAATTTCTGGTGAAAGGATATCTACACACAAACCGCTAGGCCGCTAATACCAATGGGAATGGAGGATAACATTTTAATCTTCGTTATTCCCAGTTGTTATTTGCTACATCGCAACAACGGAAATGAATACACGCGCTTTTGTGCTTCGATAAATAATTCTATTTGATAAATTGGATCCACTCAGGAATTTTGCGTAGAAGAGAACAATATACGAGTATTGAATTTCGCAGGTACCTGGATGATAAAAAATGGATGGTCTTCGTTGTTTCGCTGATTTATTCATAGGTGTTATTGAACAAACATATTTCAAACAACGGCTGATGCGATATGTTGTAAAAGAGAACAATTTTTATGAACCCAGATTTTGGTGTTCTGCAGAAAGGTAGCTCAACCTCTCCGTTACAAAGTATCGTGTAGATAAAATATACTCATAATTAAGAGGGAACAGGGACTGCGATTTTCAATACAAATGTATTCCCCTTTTTTCTTCCTGATTAATGCCAATATAACAATCTTTTTTTTTCATGAAATCAATGTATGTTAGACACGTCCCTGTCATTTCCTTTTTTAAGCAACTTGTAAAGAAAATATGACCTTCCAAAAGTTACAAAAAATACGCCATTTTTACGCCGTGATTAGTGGACTCCTAGGGACTACCAGACTAAGGAGAAAAAAGGGGAATACGAAACGTCGATCTCGTCAAAAAAATTGTGATATAATCGGTCTGAACTGCATCTGTCCCTATCGCACTCTACGGGGCAGACTTGAAGTAAGACGACGGCAATTGTTTCTTCAAATACCTTTTTTCAAATTCCTCGCAAGTCCCGTCCCGTCTTAAAGATTCCAATTCCAAATTGTCAAATTGTGTGAAGCATATCTACCTACCCTCCAATTAAACAAGAGCTTGTATTCAATACCCATAGTTGCTGCTATTAATAGATAAGATTTCACATACGTGTGGGATCTCGATTCGATATACGGTTCCGTCCATGCAAGCCGCGTAGCAGATATTCGGTTCAGTTATGCTGTACTCCAGAGCATGCACGGGTTTTGGTGGGAACTGGATGTTTCGTAACGTACAAAGCACGGTGCCCGTACTGCCGTGCCGCATCTGGAATTCCAGAAATTATTTTTAGGTAACACTAAGCGACACCTAAATGAATCCTATTCTACTATTTATAGTACAGTGTGATTCTTCATAATGTACACATATCGAAATGATCCTGGGAATCTATGTTTAATTTTATCGACGGAAAAAAATTTTTTTTTTTTTTTTGTTTTTAAATTTTTTAAATAAAAAAATATTCTCTTTGGCACCTTATTTATAAATTTTACAATTATTGTAAACATTTATGAAAAAAGAACAGATTTTTGCTTAAAAACATGTTTATTTTCAATTGAGGGGTAGGTTTTTTTCTCAATTTTCAATTTATGTGGACGCCTTATTACTTCCAATCATTATGGAGTTTGTTTCATCGCGATAGATGATTTAGTTTAAAAGTTCCACAGTTTTGTTACAATTTTTTGATAAATTCCTTACAAAATATAAAATAAATGTTGTCGATTTTTTTAAATATTTTTTCTGTCGTTAAAATTAAGCATAGATTCCCTCATTTCGATATGTGAAAATGAATTATGAAGAATCACACTGTATAATATGATTTATTATCCTACTAATTATAAATGTGAAATTTTGCGTGTTTGGATGTTTGTTACTGAATCACGCAAAAATGGTTGAACGGATTTGGATGAAATTTGACACACAGATAGTTTATAACCTGGATTAATACATAGGATACTTTTTATCTCGATATTCCTACGAGATCGAGACTAATGCGGGTGAAACCGCGAGGCGCTGCTAGTGCCTAGATAAATTCCCGCTGTTGGATAGGTATTCAACGCTCCGCTCAGCACCGACAGTCGAGAATCTAACAGCGCGTGACTCAATTTGAATATTTCAGAAATCTTTTGTCTGAAAGTACCTTCCTATTCAAAGACAATCAATTAGGACTTCTGTAATTACACAAAACGTTTGAGCTTTTCAAAATTCAAAAGTCATTTATTCAAACTAGGCTGAGAATCAACGCTTTTCGAACGTCAAAATTACATAAGACAGTCCCCCAAAAACGCCCGCCCTTCACCACTTCCTATAAATGCTGGGGAGAAGAAGTGGCGCAACAAACTCCCTAGCAGCACAGCTGTTTGTTCTGTTAGAAAAACTTGATTCTATAGACAATAGAATGCAAAATAATTTACATTACGCTATACAAAACATTAAATTAAATTATTTGCTTTATTGTTAGCTGGCACACGCCAATTTACCAACAAAAACATCGAAATAAAAACTAAAACCGTAAACATTTTCATGGTCAAGGTCGTTTTAGTTCATGTAGCGCAAATCAAAAGTCCGAAGTTTTGGGTTCCTATAACTGGTTGTTATTTTAGGTTGGCTTAAAATATCATCCGCTTCCTTTCCCTCGTTCTATTAACTTAGGAGCTTCAGTAGTTTGTGGAGCTAAAACAATTATTAGGTAGATACCTAAGCTCACCTCAATGCTCCCTGAGGCATGGCCCACAATAATATGATATCCATTTGGTGAAAATTGCATTGCAGTTATAGCACCCTTTTCAGAACAGTACCATCTGTGTTGCAATATTTTGTTAGATGTATTTTTCAAGAATTTGTCATCATTCTCTTTAACCCATTCTTTCCATGGGTAAAACCGTTCTTTTGATTTCTCGCAATAGAACATCGGATACCATGTTTTCGGGTGTAATTCATTACGATAATATTCTTTTATATTCTTTGCGTATTCCTGAAGAACCTCTTTTAGTTCAGGGTCTGACATTTTTGGCGTAGCCTACATGTTTATCGGCAAATTGAACGTTTTGCGTTGTAGGTTTCTACCTATCTACCCCGCATAAACATACTTTCACAGGCTGACTAGTGAAGAGATCTAATTATAGTCCTCCAGACCGAATTTCGGCCACGGCGACCAATCCCAGCAGAGATCAGCCTTCGGAACGGGAGATATTATAGTGCACAAGTGTGTAAGACACACGTGCATTGTCTCTTCCCTCGCTCTTCTAGTCCGATGGGACGGCAATCCGACACGACCGGAGACGGAGAGAGATCAAGCGCAGGGCCAACAGCTTAAAGTGCTTTCCGAGGCACGAGGGTATTACACCGCCAACTTCCAAACTCCGGGCTGTTACTAAGAAATTCCTAATGGAAAAACCCAATAACACTTTACCCGACCAGGGAATCGAACCCAGGACCCCACGATCAGCAGTCGCGCTTGCGGCTACGAGACCAACGGGGCAAAAACCCTGAATGAGAAGAGATAATCTTATCTACATAGTACTAACTACATTTATATAAGAAGATACATTCATATTTGGCCAGGTAATGAAAAAATCCTCTGTTATAATTATATGGGTGAGTCAATAGCCAGGCACTAATTCAGACTCGAAAATCCCCAATAACAACTTTCCCGACCTACATATCGAACCCAGAAACTCAGGCTCAATAGTCGCGTCCGCAACCATTAAGTAGATAGGGACAGTCAAGGTGGCGACTAGCTTCAATAGCTTCCTCTGTTACTGGTAGCTCTACGAATTCAGAAACTAATAAAGGTACCATTCCGTACCGTCATGTCGCTGCAGTCCTGAATTCGAACCCGATCGCAGGCGGCAGCAGCCCGTATTCCAGTCGGTAAATAGAAAATAAAAAAAACGTGTTATCGCTCGAGCGTTGGCGGCACAGGTCCTCGTAGAGTATGTGTTAGTGATGGGTAACTCATCATTTTTATATGAGGTTGAGGGAGTACCTCATTTTACCTCGCGAGGTCCTCACGAGGTACCCCTCATTTGAGGCGAGGAGTTGTACGTCGGCGTATTCACCTCACGAGCCGAGCCCGAGCCGAATTCAGCTGATAGTTCGAGGCAGCAGCAGCGGGGCGGACGGGTGCGTCGACTCATAAGTACTCACGATTCCGATTTTTACGTCTCCCTCATACACATATCTTTCTTTCGCTCATACATTTTTGATCGCCAAAATAAACGAATCAATGACACTTGATTACCAATCTAATGCAAATGTTTTTAGAGTTAATAGTTAACGTTTAGAGTTCACAGTAATAGCTGCTGTAATGTTTACTGTGTTTTCAAAATTTCGAGACCTCACCTCACTCATTCTATATCTATAGCTCACTCAATACTCACTCGCGAGTACTCGCGTCAATAATGTCAATGTCAAAAAGTGAGGACGCGTGAACGAGTGAGGTGGTTCAATGTTGAAATTCGAGTACCTAACTCTTTCAATTTGCGATCACGAGTACCTCAAACGAGGCACCTCATGAGTGAGGGACACATCTCTAGTATGTGTTCTGTCTGTGACAGGTCTGCGGTCGAGCTACACGTGTCGTTTGTCGCTCGCCCGTAGCTGCAAACGACGTGTCGCTAGCTACGGAAGGTATTTCATAGAAACCAGTCGTGTCACGGCGACACGTCGCCTGCAGTACCTAACTGCCTGCGGTCGAGTACGGAATATACCCCAATGTAACTCCTACTGATATGGATAATTTAATCAGAGCCGAGAGGGCGTTAAGGAACGAATACGAGAATTACGAGGTAACAGCTGATAAAGCGTATCCAGAAATGATGGAAGAGGATCTGCCTGATGCTGTACCTACTGGATTGCAAGGAAACGATTCCGAATGGTACTTTACTGGTGCCTGACTGTTCCCGAACGTGAAAGGCTGTGGGTACCCGCCTATCCTCAACTGCACGATCTTCTACGCGAAGCACAAACCTATTGAAAACAATTACACTTGCTACTACAGCCGCGTCGACCCAGGGTTGGTGATCACTGAGCTAGATATGTGGCAGAATACTTTAAACCTGGTATACGCCCGCGGTACCTTTAAATTAGAGACTAGGTAGGTTAATACACTCAGTGTTTCCCACATACCTGAACCAAGCCAGAAGAATGTCCCAGGATGATATGTTCTCCGTCAGGGGTATAAATCATAGAGCAGATAAAACCACATTCCGCCAAATAATGTTCCTGTACTAAACTTTGATTAGCAGTATCTTTAAGAAATCTTTCAGTATTATCTTGTAACCAATCTATTTCAGGAACACTGAGCTTCCTTTCAGCAAATGACCTAAATGGAGTCCTACCGCCTTCTTGTTCGCGTTTCAGGCAAAATGTTACTCGATCTCTAAATTCTCGGACGAAGACCCTAATGTCTGAAGTGCTTTCAGACACATTATAGCGGCTATAATTTGATTTGCCTAGCTCATAGGTGGAAGTTCCGTGTAGGCTCATGTTTACACTGAAATGCCTTCAGTACCTAATTAAATTCAGTAATTATCGAACACCATGCGATGTTCTGCAACTATTATTGGGGTGCAGCTAGTCTTCGATAAATATCCTCTTCAAGTACTTTTTCTTCTGATATTTAAAGAATCAATTTAGTAAAACAGAAATGAAATGCAGGCAAATAATCACACAAATAATAGACAGCAGCCAACACAGTAATCCGTCAATAACATTTTTTGGGTTCCGTGTGCACTGATGTCGGATGGATGTCAACGGGATCCATTAAAAAGTACTCTGTGGGGATCCGCTGTGCCTACACTGTAGCCTACACCGTTTTTCTGACATAGATATATCAAGTTCTGCTTGTCTATTTGTCATAGGGTCACATTATTAATACTGTAGACTGCAGGTAATAATATCTAACTAAGCTAACCAGTAGAAGTTTTAACAGATTAGAATAAGTAGATAAAGCTATGGGTGCTATCATTATAAATCTTGAAATTTGCTCATGCTCTATTTCGAAAACGATATCTATTATTTAGGTATTAGGTACCACAAGCGTCAAACATTGCCGTACGGCTTAGCAAAAAAGAGTTTGGAAAAAATTTGGGCAGCACTATCGCACTTAGGTCACTTCGAATATGGGAAATAAATGTGTAACAAAAAACGCTGTTTGTGGGTGATTCAAATCAAAACCTACTAGCACTTGTCGGCAAAGTAGTGCCATCATCATAATAGGTCTGCATTAAGTAAAATATTTAGTTCCAAACGTCACCACGTCAGACTCTTATATATCGACCTGTATTCTGAGTTGTACTCTTTCATCATCATCTGCCTAGCCTGGGTCGGCTTCTAGTCTAACCAAATGCAGCTAAATACCAGTATTTTACATGGAGCGACTGCCTATCTGACCTCTGCAACCTAGTTAAGTACTGGTTATCACAATACCCCTTAGTAAGACTGTTTATCAGACTTTTGGGCTTCTAACTACCTACCCGTAACGACTGTAACGACTGTCGTAGCTTAACCTGACCGATCGAACCGTGCGGCTGTTATTACTTAGCCGCAAGCCTTAATAAAGCAAAAAATAAAAATTAACATAAACATAACATCAGATATTTCACAGATCATTCACAGACATAATTATGTACGGTTAATACGGAACCCTTAGGTACTCCGTCTCGTACTTGGCCAATTTTTACAGCACTATACCTGTGGTTTCACCGTTTGCCGTAATCGCAGAAAAATACATGCATCACGTATCTTTGACACATAATTTTGGGAGTATTCTGCCTTCTGGAATATCACTGATTATCACTGCCAATTTTGGTTAAATTTTCAACGATAGTAAAAATAAAATTATGAAATACTTTATTGGAGTGAATTGTTCGACACTATTTCAACAAGGTTTTTGCGTAAAACAAAACGTGAGCCAGTTTATCATTCAGTTGGTACGGCTGAAACGCACTGTTGCTTTGATGAAAGAATAAGATAAACTTACGTAAGCTTAACAAGTTAAAACGAGATAGCAATATAGCTAACTCGGCTACCGATCTCTACGAAAACACCCGACAATAAATGACAAGTTACGATTGCACGGCCGCCATATTGTCTTGTCAATTTTGTGACGGTGGTGGGTTCATTGTGCATCATTTTATCAGAATATTAGTGTAAATTAATTGTATTAATCTCTTACAGCTTACGGTAGTCAAGGCAAGTATTATCCGCGTCTCATTCGTTAGTGATATAATGAAAAAAGTCTAAGTGTAAAGATTGAATACCAAACATTTTATGGGGTCGGGTGTGGTATTGGTATTTAGTTCATGGAGTACTTGTTTGTTTTGTTTTATTATCCGTTTCCTAGAGCCGTTGAATGCATGAAACACGGTGCAGATTGAAGTGTTTATGTGAATAAAAGAACCCAATCTCTTTGTTTACTCAAAACCTTAGATCGATAGTCATGGCCGCGTAGTGATCGGTTAAAATCATGGTGTTTTTTTTTTACAGGTGCAGGGTGCATTGTTGCATCCTCTGAACCATGAGCTATCAGATACCATCGTCCCAGAGCCGCACGAGTAAGTCAAACATAGTATAGTACTTATTCATTATTTTATAAATCAATAAGTATGCAGCAGTAGATAAAATAGAGAAGTGTTCTAGATACTGATATAGTTAGGTAGGTACTTTCAGATCGTTGTGACTGTGATGTGACTCATATCGAAGCATTATGTATCGAAGGTATTGACTGAAGTTCCGACAATATTAACAAATACATTCATTAATACATATAATGGTAATATAAGACTATCTCACCTTGATTTTTATTTCACAAGTGTTATTATGATTAAAATCTATTCTAACTACCTCTTACACACTATGCCACATTGGTTGAATTCCCAAAATAATTTCTTATTCTGTCCATTTTCATCATTTCAGTCAGTTAATTTATTTCCAATCAATTGAACAAATAATTTTCTAAAAATAAACAATCATCTTAATTCAGGTGATTGCATTCCTAGTTGACTTAAACTTGAAAGTGTAACTACAAACATTGTCATTCTCTTTTCCAGTGTCTCACAGCAACTATGCAGGCTCCGATGTGCCAATGGCACCCAGCAAGGAGCAGCAGACCCTCATGTGGCAGCAGAACTCCTACCTGGTTGACTCTGGTATCAACTCCGGGGCTGCTACTCAGGTATGTTCTTCAAGACCAAATTTGGTTTTGCTAGTCATCAGAGAGCTCACGAAAGGAAAAAAGAAAATTAGTCTGGGTCGCTGTCGCCGGATACGGTGAAGAGGACTATATACAGGGTGATTGGAAGATGGGTGCAAAGCTTTAAGGTGAAGATAGTATAGACAATTTAGAACCATTTAAGCCATGGTTGTCTTAGACGAAGTCTTACCAAATTTTTTTAACCAAATTTTTAAGTTTTTTTTCGGAAATGCTCAAAATTTAATGTAAACTGCATAATTATGGCCAAATTGAATGATAAATGAATTAATTTTTTATTTATTTAATTAAAGTAATGTGTAAGCAACCAAACAAAACATGTTTTAGGCTTCTGTGTCATTAGACATTTTTTTTACAGATATTTAAAGCTCAGAAAAAATAAAAAATTTGTACAATACGTCTTTTAAACCTTATTTAAAAAAAAAAAAACGGAGGGTGCTTTTTTTTTCAAACCTTTTTGAAGACATGCTTGATAATCGCTCTTTCTTTTGAGGTATCATTTATGCGGATATCTTACAAATTATTGAAATTAGGACCTACAAACCAATTCGAGGGAGAAATTTTAAATTTTAGGCAGTCTAACAAAACACAAAATTTTTGCTTAAAAGAATACTTTATGTGCTCGAAATGATAACATTGTTCAATTCTAAGAATTTTTGGCACATGCAGGAACCAATTGAGGGGAACCCATTGAGGGGATTCTCTAAACAATGGCCACCGAGCGCGGTGCGACGGCATTTCCAGGTAGAACGCCCAATGAATAGCAAAAAGCGATAAGAGTTGGTTTTTACAGCAAAATGGTCTTAGTTACTGAGGCAACAAAGTCGTTTTTCTTTAGTCAGGGTCAGTCGGTCTGTGATGAAGCCGTTACATCTTTTACTTATTAGTCAAACTACTGCCCTTGTGAGTGGACGTTGTCGTGTTGATTCACAATTTACCGTGTTCAGTTGTAGCCCTTTGCGTTCCTGCACGTGTTGTTTGCGTTAGTTTTGAACTTTTTTGTTTCACCGTGTCCAGTCGTAGCCTCGCGCTCCTGCACGTGTTGATTTTTGACTTAATTGTGTTGAGTTGACATTTAGTGCGCTCCTACGCCGTTTTTCTTAATTGTTAAGTGACTATGGCTACTTTTTCCAATCAAGAATATGCGGATATCGTATTTATGTACGGTAGAGCAGACGGCAATGGATCTTTGGCGCGACGGATGTATCAAAAGCGCTATCCGAATCGCAGGATACCGAATGTCCGAGTGTTTTACAACACGTTTCGTCGTCTTGCCCAAGATGGGTTTCACCGCGTGGAACCTGGAGTCAACCCGGGCAGACACGAAACTGCCGTCGACGAAGACATTTTAGCAGCATTTCAAGCGGATCCTACTACCAGTACTAGAGCAGTAGTTCGAAATTTAAACATTTCTCAATGGAAGGTGTGGCATACAATGCACCAAAATGATAAGTATCCGTTCCATGGCAGGAGTGTGCAAGGTCTAGTAGAGCAAGATCCTCAAAGAAGAATTCAGTTCTGCCGTTTCCTCCTCAACAGAGACATCGAAGATGCGTGGTTTCTGAAATCAATCTTGTGGACGGATGAAAGTAAATTTTCAAGGGAAGGTATTACAAACTTTCACAACATCCATGAATGGGCCGACGCAGACAACAATCCACATTTTAAGAAGCAGGTGTCATTTCAGATGAAATTCTCTGTGAATGTATGGGCTGGAATAATTGGCAGAACATTGATTGGGCCCCACTTTTTGCCTGATCCATTGAATGGCGAAAATTATTTGCAATTTCTGCAAATTGATTTACCACTGCTGGTAGAGGAATCAGGTGTCCCGATCTTCGAAAGAGACCGAACAGTCATCTTTCAGGAAGACGGCTGTCCAGCGCATTGGACTTTAAATGTAAGGGAACACCTCAACAATTGCTTTCCTGATAGCTGGATCGGCAGGGATGGACCCATCCCTTGGCCCGCTCGCTCCCCAGATCTGACCCCGTTGGACTTTTTCGTGTGGAGCCGGGCCAAGGAACTGGTGTATAACAACATAGAAATAAACACTAGAGAAGAATTTATACAAAGAATAAATTCAGCGTTTGAGACAATGAAACAGGAGACGATGTTGAAAATAACGACTACAGAAGTTAGAAGACGGGGCCGTGCTTGTATTAGGAATCACGGCCGTCATTTTGAACATGAAAAATAAATAATTTTAATTCAAATGTCGTTTTAATTAGTCTGCCTAAAATAAAAAATTTCTCCCTCAAATTGGTTTGTAGGCCCTAATTTCAATAATTTGTAAGACATCCGCATAAATGATACCTCAAAAGAAAGAGCGATTATCAAGCATGTCTTTAAAAAGGTTTGAACAAAAAAAGCACCCTCCGTTTTTTTTTTAATAAGGTTTAAAAGACGTATTGTACAAATTTTTTATTTTTTCTGAGCTTTAAATGTCTGTAAAAAAAATGTCTAATGACACAGAAGCCTAAAACATGTTTTGCTTGATTGCTTACACATTACTTTAATTAAATAAATTAAAAATGAATTCATTTATCATTCAATTTGGCCATAATTATACAGTTTACATTAAATTTTGAGTATTTCCGAAAAAAAACTAAAAAATTTGGTTAAAAATATTTGGTAAGACTTCGTCTAAGACAACCATGGCTTAAATGGTTCTAAATTGTCTGTACTATCTTCGCCTTAAAGCTTTGCACCCATCTTCCAATCACCCTGTATATATGTTCTCACATTTTCTTTAGTTTGGGTATGATTGTTTATAATCTAGTCTATACATAAATTATGTATGGATTCAATAATATTGAATTTTGTCTATGTAGGACTTCGATCAACAACGTTGGTATGGTTGGTTGAATAAGATGATGGAATCGCATACAATTCAATTATGTGCCACACACATTCTGATTTTGCAGATTGATTTTCTCTAAATTGTATGCAATTCCGGGCTTTCTTAATTAATAATATTAATTCTGACTCTGAATTCAGAGAGCAATTCAGAATGTGTGAGTCCAGCCATAACCTTTCAACTGTCATTAACGAGACACAATAGAATTTTAATTGTTATCCACCTCAATGAGGCGTCGTAACAGATGATGAGTTAAAGGAAGAGTAACTTATATTTGTAATGATATGGCTACATTGCTTCATTTTTAATTCTTTTTACCTATTGTGGTATAGTAATCTTATTCCAGGTGCATCTCACCTTCACTTAAAATTATATTATGAATGTATACAAAAGATTGTAAAACATTTAAAAAGAGTAACGGAGGTGGAGTTTTTGCCCAATCTTTTCCATATGAAAACTACATTTTGGTAGGGGTGAATAGAATCAATTGAATTTTTTTGTAAATTTTGACTTTCAAAAGTGCTATGTGCCTAATTGAAATAAAAAATTTTAACTTGATTTTTTACTTATTTGATTTCGTATGGGCAAGAAACTCCACCTTTACTCTTTTTAAATGTTTTACAATAGTTTGTGTAGACCATGTACCTGGAATAAAATAACCACAATAGGTAAAAACAATTAAAAATAAAGCAACGACAGATAATTTAATTATGTGATAGATACATGGTGCTCACATATTTACAAACATGGTACGAATATTTATATTATGAATATTTTAAGTCAACTTTCTTTCATAGGTCCCGTCACTTACGGGCAAAGAAGATGACGAGATGGAGGGAGACCAGCTCATGTTTGACCTGGATCAGGGATTCGCTCAGGGTTTTACCCAGGAGCAAGTTGATGGTAAGTTAGATAATTACATACAACTTGTAAGAATTTTATATAAAATTAATTAATTTCAAAATATTATAATCAAAGGAGTCAAGTTATCATCATATGATTATTAATTGAGTGATTAATCTGTAAAATGGATCAGGTTACTAATGACTCATTAGGTTTATGATAGCAAAATAGTATGTTTTTCTATGATTTAAATATAAAAATAAAAAATACTTTGAAACAAGAATAGAAATTGGATGAAATATTTAAAATAGTTCTTCTGATGCATGCCATCTGCAGAACAATTTTTTACCATGGGGTCAAACTAAACTATCAAACTGATTAACGTCACTATTTGGTTTTCAAAAAATGTTATTGCGCAGCCTTTTGCGCGAACTTCGGAACTGCCAAGTTATATCAAGGCATTAGAAAAATGATAATTGTTGAATAATTTTACTGATAAACATTAGCTAAAATGTATCATCCTTCCTTTTCCTAGACATGAACCAGCAGCTATCCCAGACACGTTCCCAGCGTGTCCGGGCTGCTATGTTCCCTGAGACTTTGGAGGAGGGCATTGAGATCCCCTCCACTCAACTGGACCCTGCCCAACCGACGGCCGTACAACGTCTTGCCGAGCCGTCGCAGATGCTCAAGCATGCTGTGGTCAACCTCATCAATTATCAGGATGATGCTGATCTGGCCACCAGGTAAGGCTAAGCTCTCATTTTGATAAAAAGCAGTCAGGTTGGTGCATATCTAAACTCCAGGTTGCAGCTGAGAAATTACTTGTGGAAAAATTCAATAACGATTGCCTTGATATGGGGACTACCACTACACCAATAAGGTATTCCAAAAAATTATAAAAAAGGCAGGCAGTCAAGTTGGATTACAGTTGAACTCAGTTGTTAAGGCATGCTAAAGTCTGGCCACGCTAAGCCTGCAATGGAATAAATGAGCAACCCCAAAAAGTTTTAAATATGGTATACTTTTACATCAGTCAGTTATGTCAGTTTCAGGGTTGTAAGTAGATCTAATGATTTTGATATTTTGCCTTTTGATTTTTGCATATAGATAATATGTAATTGACTATGTCGTACCTATGCTCTACCTCCATATGATGACAAAACTGTATCAAATCCACACTGCATTGTGCTAAAGTGACTATTCTTTACCAGGAATAAATCAGAAGATAAACAAAATAACCTATCAAAAACAAAAAGAGAAAGAAAGTATCAAATTCTTTTTTTCGTATGACAGGATTGTGTTGCCATCCATAGATTTTCAAATTCCACCGTTTTTTATTACTTATGCAGACTTAGCGTGGCCAGACTCTAAGTTACTGAAGTTCTCAGAAAATAAACATCGAAATAATGGTTGTTCAATACCATTGTCATACAAAATGGACATGGCCGTCAGTCATGTGCATCTGTGATAGTAAATTAAAATTCAAATCGTGCTTTGACTTATAAAGCCAGCATTATTTGACCACACACCTTCATTCCAGGGCTATACCAGAGTTGATCAAGCTACTCAACGACGAGGATCAAGTGGTCGTCTCCCAGGCTGCCATGATGGTTCACCAGCTCTCCAAGAAGGAGGCTTCTCGCCATGCCATTATGAACTCGCCTCAAATGGTTGCTGCTTTAGTGCGCGCCATTTCTAACTCCAATGACCTGGAGACTACCAAGGGGGCTGTGGGAACCCTGCACAACTTGTCTCACCACCGCCAAGGTCTACTTGCCATCTTCAAAAGCGGAGGAATTCCTGCTTTGGTGAAGCTTTTAAGCTCGCCAGTGGAGTCTGTTCTCTTCTACGCAATCACGACTCTGCATAACCTACTCCTACATCAGGATGGATCGAAGATGGCTGTACGTCTTGCTGGAGGTCTTCAGAAGATGGTGGCCCTACTTCAGAGGAACAATGTGAAGTTCCTGGCGATTGTGACCGATTGTCTCCAGATCTTAGCCTATGGAAACCAAGAGTCGAAGTTGATTATTCTCGCGTCTCAGGGACCTATCGAATTGGTCCGTATTATGCGCTCGTACGACTACGAAAAGTTGCTGTGGACCACCTCTCGGGTGTTGAAGGTAAGATCAAAACAACTATTTTTAAATACGATAAAATAAAGAGTCCACTCATCATTAACAATATCACGATAAGAGCAGTGCATAAGTATAATATTCTCACTGCTGGGACACAAGCCTCCTCTCTGTGAGATGAAATTGGCACAGCAGTGATACAGGCGAAAATGTCCACCCTTTACGATACTACACTATCATTTAGTCTCAAGAAGATATGAAATGAAATACTAAATGAGGAGGTCAGTGCTCATGTAGAAGTTTCTCTACACACACAGTATGAATCCTTATTTGCATCTAAAAATCTTTTCTGATGAACCAAACATTGACTAATACCTAAATGTTCCCCAGGTCCTGTCAGTGTGCTCCAGCAACAAGCCAGCGATCGTGGAGGCGGGCGGCATGCAGGCGCTGGCCATGCACCTCGGCAACCCGAGCGGCCGTCTCGTGCAGAACTGTCTCTGGACTTTGAGGAATCTGTCCGATGCAGCCACTAAGGTATTACAAAATTATGGTTTCTATGTTATAACTTATATTTATAATATTGGAACTCTCAGTTTTAAATAAAATCAATTGGCAATAAAGTACTGAGCTTTTGTTCAAGTATTTACTTTGATACTATAACTGTGTATTTTATGTGAACTTTATAATGATTTTATTTTAATTTCTCATGAGGTGGAGGGCCTGGAAGCTCTGTTGCAAAGCCTCGTGCAAGTTCTCGCCTCTACTGACGTCAACATAGTCACTTGCGCTGCTGGCATTCTGTCGAACTTGACTTGCAACAACCAACGCAATAAGGTAATCGTCATCACTATTTCTTCCATTCCTTTAGTCCACCAGTCATCATCTGCCAAGCCTTTTCCCAACTATGTTGGGGTCGGCTTCCAATCTAACCAGATGCAGTTGAATACCAGTATTTTACAAGGCTTGATTGCCTATATGACCTCCACAACCCAGTTACTGGGTAACACAATGCCCCTTAGTAAGACTAGTTGTCAGACTTTCGGGCTTCTGACTACCCATAACAACTGATCTACAAATGACAGCTGGGACCAACAGCTTAACGAAGTTTCCGAGGCACGAAGGGCCTTTCAAATGTGTAGGCGCAAAAATAAGTCTATAGAAGCCCTTGGTGATGTCTAATCCAATTTAACAATGTTATCTTGCGGATACAATAGACAGTAATTTATCAATGGTAAAGGATGTTGAGGTCAAACGCTGATACAATTCCCTTTAAGATTGCATGGCTAAGAATTCTTGGAAAAAGTACTATCAGAACTCTTTGTGATACAATATAAACGACATATATTATTGTATTATCTTAAATTTATACTCCAGCTTTACAAAGATAGTTGTGAATACAGAAATAATTTTGCACTGTTTATGTTTAATTATCCATGTTACTCTGCAGTTTGACTTCTTGGATCACCATGAGATATTTTGTAATATGGAAATGTAAAAAAATCTCAGATGACGGTTAATAGAGGATATAGGGGTAGGGGTAGCGATTAACAGATTGGTATAGGGGTGCTTTATCATACATTTGTACAGTCAAGTCTTTTATCTTCGTCAGTTTTTGAATAGGGATGATGCTTGGGTAAAAAAAAAGAAATTTTATTTAGTCCGTCAGTCAGATAACAAAAAATATTAGACACGTATTTTTTTGCTTTATCATATTAATAAAAAATGACTTAGATAAAACGCATTAAAGTTGGGAGTGGGGATCGCTACGACACAAGTAAGTATAAAATCTACATACTACGACGCGTTGTGTAATGCTGAGTCAGTGGAGTAGATTCTATTGTACAATGAGCAGACAAAAACAGCCATAACATATTTTAATACGCTCTGCAGAATATTGTAAGATGCATGTCCCGCAGGTGACGGTGTGCCAGGCGGGCGGCGTGGACGCGCTGGTGCGCACCGTGGTGTCGGCCGGCGACCGCGAGGAGATCACGGAGCCCGCCGTGTGCGCGCTGCGCCACCTCACGTCGCGCCACGTGGAGAGCGAGATGGCGCAGAATGCCGTGCGCCTGCATTATGGATTGCCGGTACGTACCAAATTTAATTTTGCGATTTACGACCCGTGTGCCCGATGATATTTCCCGTCGGAAACAATGACGAAATTTCATCCCCTTTAGAGTGGTTTTTTTAGCAATCCGTCTCTTATGTTCGTAATCGCTATATAAGGAACTCTTGTGTAAAAGTTTATGCTTCTAGACCCAGCGAGAGATAATTATGGTGTCATATCATTATTGAAGAGTTATGGGATACATTATTCACAACCGTGACCTTAGTGTCTATGAGCTAGGTAAAGCTTTTGTTATAGTAATGCAGTCTGTTTGAGTTCACACAGGATCTTCTGACCAGACGGGGATCGTGTCTGGCGGGTAACTGTCAAACGAATCAATCGTTCGGAAAGTTATATAAGTATATGAATCATATATAGAAGCAAATATAGCAATATCCATGTAAGGTGATTTTGGGGAATTTAAATAAAACTAATTTTGATAATCATACCTATGTTTTTTGAACAAAATTTTATTGTATTGCAACTGGAATATTAAAATACACATGTGCAAGCGATTATATAATAAAATAACTAAACGATGACGTTAAAATATTGAAAAAATACTGGATATTGCTGTTATTGTTCTTGACAGTAGGATATTGCTGTATTTGAATCTGCTACTTTGGGATTTTGCTGGCATTGCACCGATGGACGCCATATTTAAAACTGTGGATACTAGGACGTATGAATTAGATACTTTAATGAGGTATGTATATAATATTATGAAATTTTATTGACCGGGTTAAAAAAAAAACGCACACATATAAAAATTTACATAAAATATTTATTTATGAAATTTTCAATAGAACAGACGCAATCAATGCTTTCTTTGTTTTGTAAAAGTACATACAACAATAGTATGTACAGACGCCAGCACATCAAGCTACTACAATCTGTCAAATTTATTTAATAGATTTTCAACTTTATCGCTGATGTCTAAGGTTCAAAGTTGATTGGGAAAATTTTACAGTTTCAGGTAGCTTGATGTGCTAGCGTCTGTACTATTACAAAACAAAGATAATAATTATAGTTATGTGGCTAATTGACAATTAAATTAGCATGCTCGCAATTTCTTCTTGGGGTTCACAATTAACTTCTTCTATAGTTTCAGTATTATGAGTTCATCATCTGCATTTCATCACTGGGACCAGAAATCAAAGGAACGAAAAAGTTTAGGCGCTCAATAGTTTGCAATAATAATCATGTAATTTTATGTCGAGTATTTTGATCCCTGGTGTCCTCCGCGGGTTAATAACTCGACGCAAAATAATTAAAATTGGTTGAGTTCAGCAATTTAGGCATAAAAAACAGACGATTATGAAAATTCAAGAATGAAATTGAAATAAAAAGAATCGGTTACCAAAAAAGTATCAAGGCATAGGGAGTACTGTATAAAATTTGAGTACCTACTAACCTCTGAACTTTGGCGAGATTGCGTTTCCAATTTTCGGGGTTTCGTTGACGTTTTCTTGCAGAGTTATTATTTACAGGGACCGGAGAACAATCCATCTCAACGATGTAATAACTAGATTACTTCAAAACTCGTTAAAATCTAAGAATAATTATCGAAATTAGAGCACGTCTTTACTCCGTTCAACCGTTTTCGCCATACTGAATAACGCTCCGTGATTGGCTAGTTGGGACTTTGCTGCAATTGGTTTTGACAGGCTTGGATTTTGCTATTTTTGCACCGAACATTAAAAGTTCAACTATTTTTTATACGGGATATTGCTGTTTTAGGAGCACTATTACTTTTTAAAAAAAGTTTGAAATTTTACGTAGATGGTGGCGCTATCATTAGGGTCATTTGAGAAAAAAGTGGATATTGCTGTATTTGCTTCTATATGATTCATATGTTGATGACGTGGTAAACTTTGTTAGCGCGATATAGGATTTTGTGTGACACCACAAGCTTTCACCAGTTCATTAGTTTTCAGTTTAGAAAGCTTCTGGTACTGAAGTTTGTATTTGAATTAATATATTGATATCCATTCCTCATATGAGTTACTATTCTCAGTGGTAAACTGTAACACGCACACGTATTGTGTGTAACACATGTTATCTATCTAGTAATTTCTTCGAAGCTGAACATCTTGTTTCTACAAGATTATTTATGTAAACTCTTAAGTTAATAGTTTGTATTTTTCCCATGTTTGGTGACTGGCGTGCGCAGGTGATCGTGAAGCTGCTGCAGCCGCCGTCCCGCTGGCCGCTGGTGAAGGCGGTGGTGGGGCTGGTGCGCAACCTGGCGCTGTGCCCCGCCAACTACGCGCCGCTGCGCGAGCACGGCGCCGTGCACCACCTCGTGCGCCTGCTCATGCGCGCCTTCAACGACACGCAGAGGGTAACTGCTACATGAGTTTAAATCTTTAAAGACTCGACTCAATCAACTCAGTCTATGGCAGTCCACTGCTGGACATAGGCCTCTCCCAGGCTGCACCACAACACCCTATCCTCCGCCTTCCGCATGCAATCTGTCCCAACCACCTTTTTAAGGTCGTCGGTCTACCTAGCTGTGGGGTTCGCCACACTACGCTCGACTAAGACAAGAAAATCACTCTTGGGAATCTGCGGGTCACAAAAAATAGCCGTCTTAAAAACTAGTTAGCGCAATATGCAGCACAACGCATGCTATCTGCTAATGGCACACTATCTGTCGCTATGCGCCTCTTAAAGTCAAAAGTAATTTAATGTACCGTGTGCTCGACTTTAGCATGAGGCATAATACCCGCATCTGTCAAATACCATATAGGTACGATTTTGCATTATTTTTACCCGACTGCCCCAAAAGGAGGGTAATGTTTTTCGAGGGTATGTATGTATGTCTATTTCTTTGGCTGGCCGCCATCAAACCGTTTAGTAGCCTAAACGGCTTGATGGATTTTAGCATATGAGGTGTCGTTGGGTTCGTCTTAATAGTAGGAGTAACATAGGCTATATAATATTTATATATTGCATCTACAAATCCAAAAAAAAGGGGGTAGGTAGGGAGGGGTAGATTAAAAAAAAAACACATTATTGGTATCAAATAAAAGTTAGTAATGAGTCAATTCCAAATATATACACATATTAAATATTAATAAAACTAAAAAGTTTGAAATAAAACAAATTATTAAAAAAAAAACAAAACCAACAAAAATAAGCATTATATATAATCTATAGGATTTTGATATTGCAGGTGGGATAAACCAATAACCTGAAATTTTGGTGAAACTGTTGTTTGTCCCCATCTGCAATACCAAAATCCTATAGATTATAATGCTTATTTTTCTCTTTTCAATTATGAGTTTTTGCAGTCGGGTTTTTTGTTTTTTTTTTAATTATTTTAATCAAGATTCTTTAAATCTTTATTGGAACAAAAACATATTTTACAAATTGATTGCGTACGTAAATAGCTACATTAGTTATAAAACTGTGTCGCAGCTATTAACGCCCACTTCCAAGAGGGAGACGACAGCGTTCCAGATTCCAGAGATGGAAACACAGTAGAGGTTAATTTAAAAAAGCAATATTGGCAAAAAGTTTCATTATTTGAAAACCACACTACAATGTTAAACATAACTTGTTTATAAATCCTCAGATTATTCTATAACATTTACAATAAAATTTACACTATTTTTATACAGTAAAATAACGTAACCTAATCTGTAACCCTTCATTTTCTAGCAACGCAGCTCATCGGGCGGAGGTACGGCGGGCGGAGCCTACGCCGATGGAGTGCGTATGGAAGAGATCGTAGAAGGCGCCGTGGGAGCTTTGCATATCTTGGCAAGGGAGAGCGTGAACAGGCAGCTCATACGTCAACAGAACGTCATTCCGATCTTCGTGCAGCTGCTGTTCAATGAGATTGAGAACATTCAGGTAACCTTTCAAGAAGATATTGTGCGATAATGTCTGTGATACTGAAGCATTCTTTTGGTAATTCTCAAACAGTAAAGCAAATCAACACCCTTTATTTTTACTGCAATTCTGATAAGGAGAGATGATTTCTGTTTTGTTTAGATGTTATTAAAAAGTACACACTTTTATATTATACGATTTCCTTAAAACATTTCTCGTACAAGATTAAAATAAAAAAAAAAAAATTTTCTGTAATATGCCAATAGTAAAGCCAAAACTTTTTGATCGAGCTATTGGGTAGCTCGATCAAAAAGTTTTGTCTTTACTAGAGCATGTCTGATGCTGTCCGAACACAATATCAATCTTAGAAGGCCGGTGCCCTACGAAAAAAAAAGTATTAATCATATTAATATCATTATTTCAGCGCGTGGCTGCAGGAGTGCTTTGCGAACTGGCTGTCGAGAAGGAAGGAGCCGAGATGATAGAGGCCGAAGGCGCCACGGCTCCGCTCACCGAACTACTGCATTCACGAAACGAAGGTTGCTACTCAAGTAATTATATTTTTTAGGGCAAGATAGACAGGCATTTACATGTTGTCCTGATTAAGTCAGCCAATGTTTCGGGCGATGGACGACCAAATCGGGTCAGCGTTTAAAAATGTCTATCGCTCCACTCGTGTTTTCGTGTAGAGTTGGTTCTGGTCGTTTTTGTGGTGTTTACAAAGTATTTTTATTCTACTGATTGTTGAACATTATCAATTCATCTCATAATTTGATTCAGCATTATAATGTAAGCGCATGTTGACTCATAGTAACGCAACAACTATGAAAATAACAGAGTTATATTTGTCAAATCTATAAACTACGCTAACCCGATTAATAAGCATGATGTCCTGATTTCATATTAATTTTACCAGTCAGTAAAGTACCTTAGTTTTGTTTTTATGCACGTATAGAGTATAGACAACATGTAATAAAAAATTGTCCGATCCTTGAAGGTGTTGTTAGGTATCGTACTGAGAGTCTATTTATGGAGCAATTACAAGGTAAAAAAAAAAAAAAATTCGCCACTTTTGTTTTTCAATTGGGAATTTTGACGGATTATTTATTACATAGGCGCAGGCGGCCGTCTTTTAGCGGGTGTCTACAAGTCATAACTGTAATTTTTAATGGATTTGGGGTAATTTTGGTACTAAAAATGTGAATTTTAAATAACATTGACTTTTTATTTTCAATAATAATTAAAAAAGTGTTGGCACTCCGGGAGTGCCGACAGAAGTGAAAACTTGAACAAGATCGCCTTGGTGAAAGAAAAATAAAGAGCACAATCGCGTTCACAAAAAATAATACTTCCGAAACCTTTAAATAAAAAATGCTTGCAAAGAACATTGATCTGAACTTAATATAAATAAAGGGCATAATCGCGTTTACAAAACCTTTAAAGTAAAAATACTTGTATAGAACATTGATCTGTAACGTAATATAAATAAAGAGCACAATCATGTTTACAAAACCTTTAAAGTAAAAATACTTGCATAGAACATTGATCCGTAACGTAATATAAATAAAGAGCACAATCGTGTTTATAAAAATGAGGTGTCGTCATGGTGTCGCGAAATCAATGGTTTAGTCCCATCTCAAAAATGCCCAACGCGCTTAAAGAAGTTTTCACTTCAAAAAACTTTTTGGTAATTTTATTGCAGTAGGTACCTAGGTGCCCCTTTCAGATCGGACACGGTTTTTTTACATATTGTATCTCAATCATGCTGTTTGTATCTATTTATGTACCATCAAAATATTAATAGTTAGCTGCCTGTAATCTTGCATCTGTTGTTGACTACCATGTGTGATTTTTGTTTACTGAGAAAATTATTGAAGTATTATCATAATATTATTTTACTTTCTTTCTTTCAAGGCGTAGCGACTTATGCAGCAGCGGTACTATTCCGCATGTCCGAAGACAAGCCTCATGACTACAAGAAGAGACTCTCCATGGAGCTGACCAACTCTCTGTTCCGCGATGATCACCAGATGTGGCCCAACGATCTGGCCATGCAGCCCGATCTTCAGGTAAGGAGTTTTTGATGAAAGGAGGTAGGATTTTTGTGTAGATTCGAAATATGAAAGGTTATAAATTTTTATTATTTTTTGGTGCCAAAAATATTTAGAAAAGGAAAGGTGTGCTTAGAGGTTTTTTTTTTTATTTGGCGAGTTTTTTTGTTGTTTGTTAGGCAAATTATTAATAGGGGATTATTTATAAACTTCGCTTTGTTAAATAATGATTAACATTTGCCAGTTATACGTCTCTTAACTTAACGCAACGTTTATAAATGAACCATATAGTTATTATTTGCGAATCAGTAATGTTTACAGTAATTGTAAAGTCAATGTTTTGAGGATGGATTAGAAAACATTTTTGTCTCAGTGTACCAATTTTAAAACCAATGTCGTATTTGTGTGTACTTGTGAATGTGGCTTCCCCTTTTTAATTTGACTCCTCACCTTATTTAATTTTGATCCGAAATCCCTTCACTAGGATATGCTCGGGCCTGAGCAAGGCTATGAGGGGCTGTATGGCACGCGACCATCGTTTCACCAGCAAGGTAAGTTGGGACCGCATTTGTAGAAGTTTGGTCGACTAACACTTAGAACTGTGTAGAAAATGATGTTACAAAACCTCACTTAGTTTTGTTTTTAGTTGCTAGTACACCTTTTGCACTCGCCGGAATTTTGTTCTGTATGATAATCGGGTCTTTATAAACTATTGGAAAAGATATTTGCGTCCAAAATGTAATGGATTTAATTCTTATCTCCTATTACGTTACTTACAGCATTTAGCATAAACTTTAAAATCTAAACAATATACAAACACATTATTTCTCTTACACAGTAATTCTTGAAAAATTCCTCGTTTCTTGGTTCATTCAAAGTAGTTCTTCCCCATAATTTCTAGTATCTTCGACTCATTTTTAGATTATAGTATAGAAACTAGTGGTATCTAATGTAGAGTTTGTCTAGTCATGAAAACAGCATTTAGATGAACTAATTTTGGAAGTATACAGCTCTTATAAACATGAACCTATGTTAAAACATTTCACACCACACAGTAAGGTTATGTAATATCTGGAAACTACTCGAGAAGTATTTTTACTGTGAACATTTTTCATACTAAAATGCTTCTCAAGTCCTCACGATTGTATATTTTTATAGCACTGTACTATGTTCCTATCATAAGAATATTAAGGTGTCTGTATAAATTCGATTTTCTTTCTTCTTTACACGCAGCTTAACCCGGGACCTATTTATCACTAAACACAGGTGATGGGAATATTATTTCTATTGTTTTCGTGTTAACCTATTACGTATATTTTTATGTATTGGTCTCTATTTGTGATGTAACAAGATTTGTGGTTTCCAATAATTGCTATCAGCATGTTACATTATTAATATTTAATGTATGTGTTTCATTCATACCCGACAGGTAAGAATTTCCCTTTAGGAAAAGGCATATGGCTATATTTTCAAGTTTTTGCTTTAATTATGCTAGGGTCTACATGAGTGAGTAACCTACCATAAACATTTTGAAATAGTTAATTTTCTTTTTACTCGACTACGTCAAAGCCAAAAGGAAGATGTTTTTTTTTTTTAAATCTTAAGATCTCTAGATGTCAGGTTCATTATTTTCTCAAACAAACCAAGTCATTCAAAAGGTGACAGAGGATAAAATTATACATAATTATATAGGCTGTACCTTATTAACATTGTAAAAGCACAGTAACAGCAGCTTATCAAAATTAGATCAGGGGCCTGCCACCAGCTCATAAAGCAGTATTATTTTAATATTACTTCAGTGTGGGCAAGAGATAAAGCTCTACAGGACGTATAGCTCCATCTCTTTCTCCCACTGAAGTATTAAAATATTACTGCTTTTGAGCTGGTGATAGGCCCCCTGAGCAGTTAATTCTCCATGTTTCTATAAACAATCATTGATCCACGGCTCCACAGCGGTGTCCTTTTCGACTCCATTTAGGTATGTCCAAACATTGAGCGGCAATCGTGTGCGGATGCTTCTGTCTGCCTGCCGCGCACAAACATTTTTAGGAAACATTCGTCACTAATTGTGTCTGGACGTATTAAAGGCTAGGCAGATTGATATTGCCAACTGAAGCGCGCGGCTTGTCTCGGTTGTGCCGTGCAATGCTGCCGCGCAAACATTCGTCGGTTTAGTCCTAACTATACTCCATAGGTTTAGGTAGTTAAAAAAAGGTAAACAAAAAAAACCACGTGACGAGACAGCTGTCAAGTAACCGACTAAACGTAATACCAGTCACTTCAGTTGTTATGCTACGTCACAGTTGAACTCTTCAATTTAGCAACGTTATATTTCGTTGACGTTTAGAAATTGGGCTCTTTACAATAGACAGATTACAAAATCTTATAAACCAGACCAAAAAAAATTGTGCTCAAGCAGTTACATCTACGAAAAGTAGTGAAGAATAAACGATAAAGTTTAACATACATTAATAAAAGAGGAAACTATAGTAAAAAACTAAAATAAATTTAATTTGGTTTTATTGTTTCTTTTAACAAGAAAGTGTCATCTATAAAAACCCTTTTTACGATATGTTTACCTTTTTTTAACTACCTAAACCTATGGAGTATAGAGCGCAGCAGAAATGTGTCCTGCAAATGCCGCGTGTTACTTCCGAGCTCCTGCCGCTCCATGTTTGGACACACCTTTATTAAAGCTCGTCTAAGCTGAAATGATACTCCCCACTACCGCATTCACCGTAGTGTACATTTCAGCTTAGACGAACTCTCTTTACTCAGTTTCACAGCTCAAATCACGATGCGAGGTTCATATATTATTAATTGTTATTTATGAATTTAAAACAATATCTGCTTCCATGCATTAACATCCATACCGTGTGTCCCCGATGCTCAAACTAAATACCAACCCTTTTGCTCAACCCTAAAAACAAAACACGTCCTAAAGTCTCCTTATGTTTCGCAGGCTACGATCAAATACCGATAGACTCAATGCAGGGATTAGAAATCGGCAGCGGTTTCGGCATGGACATGGATATTGGGGAGAACGAGGGCGCGGGCGCCGCGTCAGCTGATCTGGCGTTCCCGGAGCCCCCGCATGACAACAACAACGTCGCCGCGTGGTACGACACCGACCTTTAGGTCCAACGCCCTTTTGTAGCTAAACATTGACATATTTTATGAGAAATTCAGTTCTATTTACTTTAAGGTATATGTAGTGTGTTTTTGTTAGTGTTGTGTCAGTTCTACCTATTTTAAAATAATGATATACGTAAATGGATAATTCAATATACAAAATGATATCAATATCAACTTTGTAAGTAATGTATTCAGTATACATGTAACATAATACATTTCCCTTCAAAGAACTTCATGTAATAGGGCTTTCATGAATTATACTCGCGTATAATTTACCAGTGTCAAGTCGTGTAAAATTTCCAAGTTACGCTAAGTTTGTCTTAGTCTAGTTTGGAGACAACTGACGACGTATCAATTTAATGCCTATGCAGTAATGTTCAAAATCAATAATTAATTGACG
The DNA here is from genome assembly GCA_963680765.1 of Agrochola lychnidis. Lineage (NCBI taxonomy): Eukaryota > Metazoa > Arthropoda > Insecta > Lepidoptera > Noctuidae > Agrochola > Agrochola lychnidis. Next base: position 7,872,225 of record OY796863.1, on the reverse strand, counting down.
CAACTACAATGTTATTAAAATCTGTGATGGAGAGCAGCTGAGAAATGCAATACAAGGCTTGAATGTTACCAAGCAGAAATCATTACAACCGAATTCGAGTTTATTTACATTGGTGCTAAGTATAAAAAACAACAATGAATGATAATTGCGAAATTATACACGACAAATGTTTTTTATTTTATACTTTGTTTTTGTTTAAACGTGAAATGTCAAATTATTCGGAAAAAAACCCTGCATTGGTTATATCGCTGTTTTATACGCTCACGTATAAAATGCGTTTAATCGGAAAATAGGGTACTTTAACTATAAGATTAAAATTTTTTTATAGGCTTTAAAATCGTATTTCTTAGTACTTGTAATTGAATTAGTAATGCGCATTTAAAGTATTGGATTTATTTAAGAATGATCGAGTTTTTAATTTTTTTATTATTTTGTTACAATTTTGTATGAATCATTATTTAAATGATGAATAAGACTGTTTGATTGAGTGAGTCATGTATTCGAAGTTTAATTTTAATTTTTGACTGCCATTTTTTTTATCCTGCCCTTCTAACAAGGCCAAATTTTAGGACTATAGAACGAAGGTAGCCATGCGTACGATTTTTTTTTTACTGTAGGCTAAGTTTAGTATTTGTTGACGAGAATGTGATATTCTCTGACGTAGATTAAGTAGTGAGATTAAGCATAACAAAATTTTATGTATTCAATTCACGTGGACTAATAGCGAAACTCTTCTGATATGGATGGATGCATGTTTTTTTATCATTTCGATTATTTTATGAGTGGTACTTAAGATGAAGTACGTTTTACTATAGTTTTACCAATAATATCGGCTATTTGCACATGATATACGGAGAACTAGAGAAGCACTAAACCGTTAGAAGAATGTATCTTAGAATAATATAATCATTTAATATAAGATTTATAATAATTTACTTGATTGTCCACTTAGGATCCTCGTATATATTTATTTTCTATTTGATATTTTAATCGACTTTACCGATGTTTTTATATCGACTCGACTATGGAGACATTTGTAAAGTGTCACAATTTGTGTCCATTTCTGTATGGATAATAAACTTAACTTAATTAAAATAATGATGCTTTTCATTTCATGAACCTTTATACTCACTGACAACCTCGATACATTGAAGATATCGAGCTGATCAAAATGTGGCGCCATGGATGTGCACTCTGGCCGCAGAATTCTTGCGGAAATAATATTAGTGCTTACATACGTGGGGCACTCAAGAAAGTTTTGCGATACTAGAAAAAAATATACTACAGGTTATAATTATTTATAATATATTTTCCAAAGAACTCTCCATTGGCGTCTATACACAGTTTCATACGTCTAAACCAATTTTCATAACACATTTTCCAGTACGCATCAGACACCTCTTCAATCTCCTCAAATGCAGCCAGTGCATCTTTCTTTCGGTGATGAAAACTGTTTTCCTTTGAGTTAATTTTTATTTTGGGGAACAAGAAAAAGTCTCACGGATCCAAATCGGGACTGTAAGGAGGATGACCTATAAATTTGACCGGTGTGCTGTCCAGAAAGTCCCTTGTTTTGAGCGCTGAGTGAGCCGGCGCGTTGTCGTGGTGAAGCAGTAGCCCACGGAGGCCAGTGTTCGGTCGCTTGCTGCTTGCAGCAGTAAAAATGTCTGGCAAACATTTAATAACATACCATTCAGCATTGATGCTCCTTTGATCTCGTAAGGCTACTGACACCAGATAACCCGTCAAAGAAAAAAAAATAGCGATCAAAATTTTGCCTGCATTCCTGGCTCGCTTCACTTGGGTAGGCGTTGGTTCATTTTGAAACAGCCACACGGTCGACTGACGCTTGGTTTCTGGATCATACTGATAAATTCAAGATTCATCACCCGTAATGTTATCATAACCCATCATCTGTTACGACGCCTCATTAAGGTGGATAACAATTAAAATTCTATTGTGTCTCGTTAATGACAGTTGAAAGGATAAACGCGCCGAGACGAGCCTGCTTCAAATTTTGCTATCATGTCTCGGCACCATTCTATCCGAGCCTGCGTTAGATTGTGCGGTATCCAGCGTGAAACAGGGTTATTTGTTATAGTCGGCAATCCATTAAGGGGATGTAGCAGAGGTCAGTTACAACCAAATGACGCCTTTTGACTCCTATGCAAATGTCAACATATTTCGAGTCATTTTACATTTTTATTACATACATTTTAAATTAAAAAATGTCAAATTACTCGAAAATGGTTGACATTGGCACTATGGATCATGAGGGGTCATTTGGTTGCAAATGACCTTCATAACGGATTCCCGATAACTAATAACCCTATATAATATGTGAAACGGAACATGAATGTGACATAAGTACGTTGAAACGAACATGTCCAAATATAAAAACTTTTTACAAAAACAATTAACCGACTTCCAAAAAAAAAACACTACAAAGCGAAAAATAACTTTCATTTCGGAAATCGGTGTCTTGTTTTTGAATTTTTGTTTTTTGCCATCGACTTCCGAAATTAAAGTTATTTTTCGCTTTGTAGTGTTTTTTTTTTTTGGAAGCCGGTTGTTTTTTTTTTTTTTTTGTTAAAAGTTTTTATTTTTCAGTTTTTTGTTGTGGTACTTACCCCACACAAATTCGAATACCACTACCTGCTACCTGCTAACAGTGACAGGAATTAACAAATCATCCACATACTAAATGGGAAAAAAATACGTATTAAGTATTGAACCTAACTCAAAAACTATCCAAGCAAAGGTAATTAAATTAATATGAGCAACCAACAAAAAAAAAATTGTTTTTGAAAAACACAAAAAAGACAAAGTTTAAAATGTCAAGATTATCTACTGCTCACAAAATTTCGTTTATGGAGGTACATTTCCCTGTAGACAATGCTGTGTCCCGTGCGTGGTGTCTGTGTTGTAGGGAGTAACGATAATCTTGACATATTAAACTTTGTCTTTTTTGTGTTTTTTCAAAAACGTTTTTTTTTTTATTGAATGCTGTAAAATGGTAGTAGACCATGGTCTGAACAACGTTTGTTCTAGCAAAACTGTGATTCAAATTTCACGGTGTATAACCTCCTCTTTTTTGGAAGTCGGTTAAAAATGTAGTGCTAAAACAAATGTAACAAAGACAAGGCGAATTATGTTTCATGTTGAAATGCATAATTATATGTAAAAAGAATAACCCACCATTAGCGTAGCTACAAACACTACTACGGCGGAATAAATTTCTACATCCCAACAAAATCTACGTACCTATCTACGCAATAACTTCAGGACCTACCTCCGAGTGCAAAACCACATCAATCTTCGCTCAATTCAAATTACATTCCCTATACCTACCTACCTATCTAAACTTCAAACTAACACAAGAGCAAAGACGTATCAGCAAAAGGCGACATAACTCGGCGAGGCCGCAAATTGTTCCCGTACCTACCCTACCTGCCTATGTGCAAGCGACCGCACAGCCGCTCCACGCAACTTCCTCGTACACCTTTGTCCTGACTGTTATTATGCACAATTAGGACTTAGACCGAAGCACACGGCACTAATCTTGCACTAACTTCGACTTGGCTGGTACGTGAAATAGTTGCGAACCTTGTAATTGTGCAATTATGTGAAGGGATGATGGGTTCAGGAAGTGTCTACCTATAACATTTTTGGAGTCTCTATTGAATTTATAATCATAACTAGCTTCGCCCCGCGGTTTCACCCGCATAAGTCTCGATCCCGTGGGAATATCGAGATGAAAAGTATTATATGTCCTAACCCAGGTCATGGTCTACCCATGTGCCAAATTTCATCCAAATCCATTCAGCCGTTTTAGCGTAAAAGCTTGTTAAATAAACAAATAAAAGCACTTTCGCATTTATTATTGTAGTTAGGATAGTAAGTATTTGTTTAACTATAATTATTGTAAAGGATTTAACGTGATTAAATAAATTACTTTATTTTACTTACGACTAACCTGTAACAAATTTTAGCAAAACGTAATTAATTAATTCCCAACAATTTACAACTACATTCTAGCAAAATTACTTTGTGTCTCTTCGAAAGCTACAACTCGTAGCACGCCTACGAAAGCGTAGCACTTCGCTACGCCATACTGTGTTCTGTGACACCATGACAAGCGTCAGGAAAGTGATCGGGCCAGACCCTTATTTTTATGTGCTGATTATGATCGTTAACAATCAAAAATACTTGCAACTACATATTAAGTATAATACATAGGTACCTACTTTGTGCCTCTACGAATGCTACAAACGCGTAGCACGCCTACGAAACCGTAGCACTTCGTCACGCATTTTCTAGAACAAACCCAGCTTGTAAACCTATGCGATATTTATAACCAAAAATACAACTTGCTATCAATCCCAATAATTATAGGCGTCCCTAATTAAAAGTTATACGCACTTAAACAGTCAGACGACATTAAACCGTATGTATAATTCTCACGGGAGTTTCCAAATCACGATTCGTAGCCAGCAATCATCGAGAAATTTGCTCATGTATATTTAATACAAGCTAAATGGTTTTCGGTATTTTCCCATGTGACGATCAGCAGTAATTAAAACTGGATTGTTTCGACTCTATCAGTCTTGTCATAAAGTTGATTTTCGTGTGGCAATATTAGTTCGAAGTTCTAATTATTAAGGAGTGAACTGTTGTCGATAATTATTGTTCGTGAACTTAAATGTAGACACTACGTGTATGCGTCGGAATACGAAAGTTGTCGAGTGTATTAATAAAGCAAATTGTAGGGTTAACTGTTCATCGTTTGCCCTCTATCATTTGTTTTGATTTATATATGTGGCAGGAATAACTCTTTCTGGAATTGACTGGCTGAAAATAAAGCTATTCCTTAAGAAAATAATTATGGGTAGGTAGCATTGTCTGATTCTATTAGTGAGTTAAGTACTGCAGCTTTATGTAAGCGGGCACGCCCTTTATGCCTGGAGGCTTTTATTTAGATATTTAGTTCTTTTTACGTTTAGTTTTTAATTCTGCTTGAGTATAGTTCTCGATGTTTTTGGTTGGTATATTGGCGTGTGCTAGCTGAATATGGCCAATAATTTATACTTAATTAAAATAATGTTTTGTGTTGCATAATAATTTTGCATACTATTGTATAGAGTTTTTTTTTCTAACTTGAACAGACAGCTGTGCTGCTGGGGAGTTTGCGCCACTTCTTCTTCCCAGCTAAAGGCACTAGGAAGTGGTCAGGGTGGGCGTTTTTTGGGATATTGTCTTATGTAATTTTGACGTTCGAAAAATACTGATTCTCAGCCTAATTTGAAAAAATTACTTTTGAATTTGAATTGAATTTGAATTGTCTGGTAATTAGATTGTGACAAAATCAAAAATTATAAAAAAAAAACTTCTCCCATACCTGTGCATGTTTTGTTTTTAGAACTTGACTGGTAGGTTTTCATGATTGCTCGCTTCGGATATGCAAATAAAAATAAAAATCTGATGATAGGACTAAATCGCTTCAATCATCACTTCGTCTAATGCCTCAATTCCCTGCTCCAGAACGATAATTTTCACTAAAAATCAACGTAAAGGAGATTCATAGTTAAAATAACATAACACATAACATCCCCCTTGTTTCCCCGAAGGGTTGGGCAGAGGTGTACCTGTAGTAGAACACCCACATTTCGCCAGTTATGTTTAAGTTCCATGTAATAGGGGGCGAGCCTATTGCCATCAACCGGGCACTAATTCAGACTCCGGGCTGCTACTGAGAAATTCCAGATAGAAAAACCAATAACACTTTGCCCGACCTGGGAATCGAACCCAGGACCTCATGCTCAGCAGTAGCGCTTGCGACCACTAGACCAACGAGGCATAGTTAAAATAGTTTCTGGTAAAAATGTTCTTCAAAATACACAACCTACCTATAACATACAAGTTGTGTGATAGTGAAGTACGAAGCTTTTGGCACAACGTTGTCGTGATTGCAACATCGTAACACATCAGTGCAACCACGGCGAGCAATGGTTACAGTACCTATCAAGTCACAAAAGTTTTTTCATTAGGTGTTGTGCGACCAAATGCCCCAGTTTACATGCCCATTTTAGTTTTCGACACATATTTGACAGTGGTGCCGATTCTCTTGTGCACAAACTAAACTAAATTTAAGTTCAGTGCATCTTTTTCTTTCTATTTCATTAAGAAAAGGACAGAAGATAAATTTTAGTTTAGTCCTGTCAAATTAATCAGCGCTTGACGTAAATTGACGTAATTTTAGTTGGCAAGTTTTTAATCACGTCTAAACTTCTATGGAGTAGTGACAGCCGCTGATTAATTTGACAGGACTCAACTAAAATTTATCTTCTGTCCTTTTCTTAATGACATAGAAAGAAAAAGATGCACTGAACTTAAATTTAGTTTAGTTTGTAAACAAGGGAATCGGCACCAATGTATCTAATAGTTAGAAACTTTTCTGCATTTTGGTCTGAACACATTGAAAACTGTGTAGGTAAAAAATAAATATATTTCATTTATTTGCTGGGGAGTTTATTTTTCTCACCAAGAACACTAGTGAGTGGTGAAGGGCGGGCGTTTTGGGGGATTTTATTATGTAATTTTGACGTTCAAAAAGTGCTGATTCTCAGCCTAATTTGAATAAATAACTTAAAGCCATCTCCATATCTAGGGATACCTACTAAAATTGACTATAGATCTACTCTGCCTTGTATCTCAGAAAAAAATATAAGTGCCTATAAAATATTGTCTAAAAAGCATGTTAACGTTGTTTGTTTGTATAAAACTCGGCTTACTCCTATCAGCTTTACGATGGGTCAGTGCTAAAATTTCTTAAGCAAGTATTTGGCTCTGTGCCCGCTATGATGGGCGATTTCCGTTTAACGATGTTCCAGATTTTTCACTTAGTTTTCATTTTCTAACGCTATCGTCGGATGTTTACGTTACTTTTAAAGTAATATTCTGAGTACCCAGGGTTCAAATGAAATGGAATTCAAACACTGCCCGTATTTGAATTACTTGTAATTAAAATACGTAATTGAAATACAAATACGTATTTAGTATTTGTAATTCAATTACTTCTTAAAAATGTAATTTGTAATTGGTATTTCAAATACCTGACACTGAGGTATTTTGTAGTTAGTATTTCAAATACTTATGGCTTCAAAATACATTTGAATGTAAATACATTTAGCGATCTTATTAATGGGTGCGTTCTGCAAAAAATTGCCCTCGATAGCTTTCGTAAGCAAAATGGCGACCGCTAAATATGTCAATCTTTAAAGTTGGCAACACTGGGCTGTATTAGGTCTATTCTATTTACATAACCTAACACCTGACTGTATTTTGTAATTTGTATTTTAAATAAAAATAGTTAAAATACTGTGTTTTGTATTTTATATTTCAAATACACGACTTAAAAATATTTTGTATTTCGTATTTTAAATACGTGTGAGATAGTATTTTGTCATTTGTATTTTAAGTAAAGCAAAGCGAGTATTTTGCCCAGCTCTGTGAGTACCTAGGTTGTTTAAACAGTTTAGTTTTTAAGAGCGCGGAATTCTGAATTTCACGAGCGTATAGAGTAGGTCCCTAGGTAATTGTAGACTGTCTAGGTTCTCGACTGGACTTTTGATAAACAGTGATTGGTTTATGTAGATAGATCCATACTTGAACGATGATTTAGGCTATAATAAAGAAAACACTCTTTTCTTGCTAGTACTTTTAATCCACACCACTGTACTATTTCACAATCAAACGACGACTATATACGGTAACACACTTAAAATAATAATAATAATATGTACATATATAAAAGGAATGGAAAGAATCAAAGGGCATCAAAAAATTCGTCCGCATCGCTGTCAACAGGAAGTGCCCCAAACGCTGGCAGCATTGCCGTTGTATGGCGATGCTGATTCTTTGGCCAAAGTTTTGCAAATAAATAATTCTTATTCTTTGAAATGTAACGGGAAGAAGGTATTATACCTAATAATATTTTATGATTCAGTTTGCTCAAAAGCCTTGAGCTACTTTCAGGCTTAAGTAAATATAGTGCAATTTCTTCTACTAGGTCAAACGTCTGTAAATCAAACATAATTAAATTCAATGCAACGATTCGTGCCACCCAGCTGGGGACACGAACGGTTTAAATAACATACTTTAGAAAACTAGTAAAGGAAATCATGTTTGTTTGGATCTAAGACACAAACCTACATACTTAATTAAATACTTTTTGAATACCTAATATAAGTAACGAAATGTGGGTGTCCTTTATGTAAACCTCTGCTGAGCCCTACGGGGAATACAGCGTGATGTTATGTTATGTGTTAGTTAATCTCCACGTATTTAAATCACAAAAAAATCGGAACAAAATTCCAACCCTCTAGTTAGGTATATTCTACTAGCTATTCATCACTTGCCTAGTCTTTTCCCAACTAAGTTGGGATTAGCTTCCAGTCTAACCGGATGCAGCTGAATATCAGTATTTTACATGAAGCGACTGCCTATCAGACCTTCACAACCCAGTTACTGGGTAATACGATACCCCTTGGTAAGACTGGTTGTCAGACTTTCAGGCTTCCGACTACCCGTAAAGATTGTCAAATATCCACGAATGACAGCCAGGACCATGGGCGTACCCACGGTGGGGCAAGGTGGGGCATCTGCCCCACCCTGGTCTCTGACTCGAAGCTAAAAATGTTGGTTTATAGTAACAAAATTTATCATTCATTTGGTAAAATTCAAAATTACCGCGCGAAATAATGTAGAATCGATAAATCGAGAGCGCATGCGTAGTTATAGAGTTTTATCGAGAGAATTTCGTACTAATTATCGAGTTTGTTTCCTTCAGCCCCACCCACAAAAAATGCTGGGTACGCTCATGGCCGGGACCCGGGTTAACGTGCTTTCCGAGGCACGGAGACACCTCAGTATGTAACGATGGTCATCCATCCACGCACAGACCACAGCAAGCGTAGCTTAACCTGAACGATCGACCGTACCGCTGTTATTACTTAATTACGAGCCCATACTATCTTCTACTACAATACTTATACAACTATCAGTCATAGTTTTAAGTTTTCAACATTCCAACCCCAGTGTTTTAAATTAGGGGTTGATAATGTCAGTCAATTTCCTTTTACATAAACAGACTAACAGTATCTCTCGCTCTTAGTAGGTAACCTACCGGCCCCTGTCTTCGTTTACGACTGCTTAATAAACCCTGGCCAAGGGCGGGAAGAGATAATATGTTTTTTACGGTGAACATAGAATGTGCATCTGTCCTACACTTAGGGGCAAAGGGATATAAAATTTTAGATTATGACTGTATCTTTGTATTCTGAAGAAGATGGTTGCGTTTTAAACCGATGGGTATGATGAATTTGGTCATAAATCACAGATGCGGCCGGTTTTCCCATTTTGTTTGATTTTATAAACTGAAGGAGGAAAGGTCTTTCTCCTTTCTTGTTGATATTGCACAGCGAAGGTACGAGGTTATTAAAAGTAATGAGTTTTTAAAATGTGGGAAGAAGAATAGTTTTAGAAATTAATAATTAATTAATGAAATCCCAGCGTGGTTTAACCAGACTCGATAAATCGAATAAACCCCAAGCACTAGCCCCTGGAGCCTCATGCTTCATGGGATTACAGAGGCCATTGCATATCAAGGAGTAGACCAGGTGGCACGGTAATGGTAGGAAAGACATGCCCTCTGGATATGGTCAGATTTGCGAACCGTACCGGATGTTTTAGAAATAAAGAAAGAAAAGTTATTTAAGGGACTCGCACAGGAAGATCACAAACTAAACTAAAGACAATCATAGAAACATAAAAAACAAATTAGGTACCTACTAAAAATGTAAATAACAAACCAAAAGTCCTGTACGAGGCCAAAAGGCTACTTCTACATCAGCATAATGCTGCGATCGTTGTTGGGTAAGTACTGTACCAAGAACTACTAACGTTTCAAGAATTCTGAAAACCGATAAAAGCTTCTTACAGTTACAAGATTCCAATGATTTCTTTTCTCCTGAATATTCCTAGAAGTACTTAAATCTTTGTTAAACAAGTAATAGATTGCTCAGAAATTCTTTTCATTCAAGATGTTTCATACCTAGACAATAAAAGTCAGTTTACAAAAGATATTTCACAACAAGTTTTAAGATATTTAAATATTGAGAACAGGCGAAAGTTTCTTAATTATTTTAATAAGGCAGCAAGCGGCTATCGATCTGACTTTACCTGCCAACTGTTACCGGATTATGTCTGAGAGTTTTTACTACTTTTTAAAAGCCCTGTATCCGCATTTTTATTATCCAGCGGGAATTATCTGCGGTTTTACGACCGCTGTGTACGCTACATGATTATATTTTAGGAGGCTAATATTATTATGACGGGTATTTTTGATATTTTTTAATTTAATTTCGTCTTTCCTGAGAATAGTGTAAGTTTTAAGAGCAGACATAGGTACTACGGAACTCGTGTTCATGCTTATATTTATGACCTTATAAATATACATCTGCCTACTTAAATTTATCTATATTACCTAAACATAGCACAGTCCAGTTGGATAAGGCGAAAGAGGAACACGATAAGATTATAAACCTTTGAGTGGATGTTCTGCAGTTTTCACCTTTGGTCTGCAATATTTATGATAAGTAGGCACTCGGCTTCTTGTTAAATAAGGATTTTAAATCTGTTCTTTGAGAGCGAAATATTTCTTTCAAAAGGAAAAAACGGAACCCTTACAGGCTCCCTTCGTTATCGATCTGTCAGTCTGTCAAGATCCTTTTTCTCAGGAAGGCAGGTATCATGTTGAAATTAATATAAAATACAGGTCTACGGTCTTTTGGAGCTCTAAAAAATCAAGCTTCTAAGTCAACGTGTGTCAACTTGACATGTTAAATAATTCAGTATCAAAAATTGACATTGATAATAATTTAAATTAGAAATTAAGACAATAGAGGCAACCTCTAGCAACAGTGTACAGAATTGCAAAATAAAATCAAATAAAAGTTTAAAATCTGTAAATAGTATTATAAAATCAAATAAAAGTTTAAAATCTGTAAATAGTATTAACCTGGTGCATCAAAATATTCAAGGATTTATGAACAAAGATTTAGAAGTGGAATTATTTTTGAATTATAATAGTATTGATATTCTTTGTATAACAGAACATTGGCTTAAAAGCCACCAGTTCTTGTTCAACTTTAATAATCACCAGGTAGGTAGTTCATTCAGCAGAGTTAACGCTATACATGGTGGCTCATTAATTTTAGTAAGTAACCAGCTTAAATTTAAAGACCGTAAGGATATTGTGAGCCTATCTGTTGAGCGGACAGTTGAAATAGCCTGTATAGAATTGGAGCAGTTTATTGTATTAAGTGTTTACAGACCCCCTTCAGGATTGTATGACTGTTTCGAAAAGGTAATGGATGAAGTGTTGCACAAGATTTGTAACTCGAATAAGTCCATTATCATTAGTGGTGATTTTAATGTTAACTTATTAGAAAACTCAGGTTCTTGTAGTAAAATAGTAAGTCTGTTTCAGTCCTACAATCTTGTAAACCTATTTTTGGAGCCCACAAGAATAACCCCTACTAGTGCCACATGCTTAGATAATATTTATACAGATGTTATACCAAGCCACAAAGAAATTATAAATTTACTAGATTCTGATCATTGCGGGCAGAGGATTACTATCCCAAACCAAAACAACAAAGTGGCTAAAAAGGATATCACGGTTAACCCCAAAACTGGAAGTCGCTTGGAGACTTTTAAAGTTAAACTTATTAATAATTTACCAGTTTTGTCTATTCATGCTGATCCTAATAATCTATATGATGATTTCTTTAATATATACTGTAAGCAATTTAATTCCACCTTTATTCCCAAGACTATTTCGGTTAATAGTAACGCATCTTTTAGTGATTGGGCTACCATTGGTATTCATAAAAGTAGAACACGGCTTTATGAGCTGTACAATGAAAGGACTTATGTAAACACAGCTGAATTTAATTTATATGTTAGAAATTATTCAAAATTATTTAAAAAAGTTTGTTGTATGGCCAAGTCGCGTTATTTGAGTTCGAAGATTAAAAATAGTAGTAATGTAATTAAAACGACTTGGAATATTATTAATAGTGAAACGGGAAGGTCTAATAACCGAAATACTGACTACAGCCTGTCTATTAATGACAACATAATAAAATCAGACTCACAAGTCGCCGCGGCCTTTGAAAATTTCTTTTCAGATATTCCTGTTTCAACTACTAAATCCCTAAACTCATCACCTTCTGTTGCTGAGTCTTTGCTAAAGGAAAATGTTAATGTTTGCGATTCGGACTTTCTTTTTGAACATATTACCTGTAGAGACATAATTAAAACCTTTCACACTTTAAATGTAAAAAAGACTGCAGATCTGTGGGGTAATTCTGTAGAAGTTGCTAAGTCTATTATTGACATTGTAGCACCTACTTTAGCTCTTATCTTTAATAATTGTATCGACTGTGGGGAGTTTCCTGACCTGATGAAAAATAGTAAAATAATACCTTTGTTTAAATCAGGTAGTACATCAGACCCCACTAATTATAGACCTATTTCAGTACTACCTACCTTTAGTAAAATTTTTGAGAAATTAATTTTAGAGCAATTGCAAAGATTTTTTAATAGACATAAATTATTACATAGCAAACAGTTCGGTTTTACAAGGGGTCGTTCAACTACTGATGCCGGTGTTGAACTTTTAGGTCATATTTATAATGCATGGGAAGATAAATGCGATGCCTTGGGTATCTTTTGTGATTTGTCCAAGGCGTTTGATTGCGTTCTTCATGAAACGTTAATCAGGAAACTCCGCCACTATGGGATCCGGAACAGCGCTCTGAATCTTCTTATTTCATACTTGAGTAATAGGATTCAGAGTGTTGACGTTAATGGAAAAAGATCTCCCGGATCTATAGTAACAATGGGAGTCCCTCAGGGCTCAATTCTTGGTCCTTTCTTGTTTCTTATCTATATTAATGACTTGCCTTACCTCATAAAGGATAACCATGATATAGTGTTGTTTGCGGATGACACTTCACTTTTGTTTAAACTTAAACGTCAGCAGCTGGTTACTGACGATGTAAATAGCGCGATCTCAAAAGTAGTTCACTGGTTCAATGTTAATAATTTACTTCTTAATCAAAAAAAAACCAAATGCATTAAGTTTACCCTACCTCATGTTAGGCAGGTGAAAACTAATGTGTTAATAAAGGGCGAAGAATTGAATCCTGAAGATAGCACAGTTTTCTTGGGCTTAACTTTGGATGCTAAGCTTCAGTGGGGCCCACATATAGATAAATTGTCAAAAAAGCTAAGCTCCGCAGCATATGCTGTTAGAAAAATTCGTAATTTGACTGACATAGAGACAGCCCGTTTAGTGTACTTTAGCTATTTTCATAGTGTAATGTCGTACGGTATTCTGTTGTGGGGAAATGCCGCTGACATTCAGACTATCTTTGTTTTGCAGAAAAGAGCTGTTCGATCAATTTATAAATTAAGTCCGAGACAGTCTCTCAGAGATAAATTTAAGGAGATTAATGTAATGACTGTGCCTTCTCAGTATATTTTTGATAATCTTTTATATGCCCATAAAAATATAAAATTGTTTAAAAAATACAGTGATATCCATAACATAAATACTAGAAACAAACACAAATTTGTTGTACCTACAACAAGGCTCAAGAAAATAGGTGGCTCGTTCAGATGTCAATGTATACGCTTTTATAATAAACTTCCAAGCCACGTACAAGATCTAAGCCTTAATAAATTTAAATCATTCATTAAACGTAAGTTGTGCCAGAAAGCTTTTTATACCGTTAAAGATTACATTGAGGACAAAAAGGCTTGGGATTAAGCTGCTCCAATTATTATTTTCATTTTTTACTTTTGGAACTTTGTTTATTTTGCAAACTTCAAAATTATATACACAATGACATGAATATTTACTTTGTTAAGTATAACATTATTATTATTTTAATTGATGTGAATGTGAGGACTATGTAGCTCATGTATATATATTTATTTAATTTTCTCAGTTACTACTAATGATAATCTGGCAGTTTTGAGTACTTTATGCGGCCTACCCAAATGTCCTTTCTATGGTATTGTTCGTCGAATCGTTGAGCTCCTTTTAAGTTCTGAGTTGAGCTGCACAATTACTGACAAATGCGTGCACTGACTGGACAGGTCCACTCAAATCTGTATGGTTCTTTCCTCAAAAGATCATTTCAGACACAAATCTACATGGTCCTCATATGAAATGCTCTGACCAAGATTATTTCTGGGTTTTTTATTTTATTATATACACATTGACATTAATGATTTTTATATATACAATGACATGAATATTTACTTTTAAAGTATTATACTATTTTAATTATTGTGAATGTGAAGACTATATGGGTCATTCCTTTTTGTTTTGTTTTTAATTTTTTCTCAGTTAGTTTTAATCATGGTCTGACAGTTTGAGTAATTTATGTGGCCTACACAAATGTCCTTTTTTTGGTATTGTTCGTCAAATCGTTGAGCTCCTTAAATTCTGAGTTGAGCTACACGATAAATGACAAATGCGTGCACTGACTGGACAGACCCTCTCAATCTGTGTGATGCTTTCCTCTAAAGACCACTTCAGACACCAATCCACATGGCCTTCACATGATCTGACCAAGATTATGTCTGGACTTTAAAAGAGACTGTGACCTCTGAGTTTGTTTCGGCCTTTCTTCTCAGAGTAGTCAGATAGGAAACGCCGACCTCATCTAGTTTTTAAAATATGATTGACGTGTAAAAGTGTTTGTACAAACCTACTTACAGAAATAAAATCATTTATCATTTATCATTATCATTTAACGCAATAAAAAAATATGGCCATTTATACGACATAATTTCGATGCTCGCAAATAAATTAAAACTTATAAGGTACTTCCCGTTTTAGCACATAAAAAAATATTGTTTTGCGATTAAAAACTTACATTTGCAGTTGGAAAATTGATCGTGACGTATATCGATATATGGGAGAATATTTTTTCCACTATAAAGCAAGTTAAGTTTGTTCTTGGGATAAATTCATCCCAACTACGGAAACCTTCATTGTGCGTGGTCCGACATGCACTTGGCCGGTTTTTTAATTAATTAAATTTTATAGTTCTTTGCAAACGTAGGATAGCTACTATAGGAATTATATAAGTAACTAATTGTAATTTAATCAAACTAAAAAGGTATAAAATATTCAGAATAGGTGTAACAAAGCTTGCATTTCACGAACCAACAAAAAGTTTCACTTTAAATCCTAGCGCAATGTTTTGACAGTGGTAACGCTAGAGTAGGGTGACCAGCGCTGGAAGTGACAGGCCGCAATTAGGACCCGCCCGATGTCCAGCATCGCCACTCTCACCCCGGAATGTTAATTAAATTCCTCGTCGAAAGATTGAAGAAACTTTAGTTATTTCGCGTTTCCATCGCTGTCCCTATTTCTTTGATTACTTTTGAGTTTTTAAAGTTTGTTAAACATCGTTTTAATTATTTGAGAACAGTTAAGGCGTTTAATGTCTTGAGAGGTGGTGTCGGTATTTGGATGGTAAGGTTTGCAGTGGGTCGTACATTTTGTGTTGTTTGACAGTTATTTCTGATGAAAAGATCTTTAAGTAGGTACAATCTTTTTATGTAAAATGCTCTCTGTAGTCGTGGCTTCTATAAACTCTTGTGTAAAACAAAGTCCACCTAGGTGGGTAGGTATCTACTCTAATTTTCACCAGATTTTCAGGGTTTCGAACACGAAGGGTGCCAAACGGAACCCTATTGCTAAGCCTCCGCGAGCTGTATCTCATGAACTGTAATAGGTAGACAGTTGAAATTTTCATAGTTTGGCAATTTCTATTGCCGCTTTAACAACAAATAATAAAAATAAAATTAAGTTAAAAATGAAAGGTCCCCACACCCCATACAAGAAACGTGTTTTTTTCAGCGTATTTTTGCTAAATATTGTACGGTGGTACGGAACCCTTCATATGTGAGTCCGACTCGCACTTGGCCAGTTTTTACTATTGTACTCTATGTAAGCGTTCAATGTTATTATTATGTGTTTATTTAACTCTTAGCTACGAAGGAAAAGCTTTGTTAAATTATTGAAGGAAAATTACAGGGAAAAAAGTTTTGCTTACGTCCTTACCTTGCCGGAAGCCCGAAGTCACACCCACGCCACTCAAGCCTCTTAATGTCACCCAAAACTCAATCTTACTGCAATCAAGTTAAAGTCTAAAGTCATCAATTACTTACGAACCTTTTCTTTAAACAAAAGGCAATCGTAACACTCCTTCATAAAACTCTTTTCACTAAAATCTTTGTTTATTCGTCTCTAATTAAAAAATGCTTGTGTTAAGTTTCACCGCAGCCGGATAAACCTTAACTTTTTATTGAAAAAAGTTTGCGAAGCCTGTAAAGCGCTTAAGAAACTCCATCAAGTTAAAATTAAGTATAAAATGTAGCTGCTTACTTATAATTTAACGCTATCTTGTTGTACAATCACGAACTTCAGTCTATAAATAGATTTTATTTACGAAGAGCATTTTTTCGCCCTAATTATTACGTTTCTGTTTTAGGAGGAGTTCATAGCTAAGTAATAATAGCCGCACGGGTCGATACATCAGGTTAAGCTATGCTTGCCGGGGTTGGTCCGTGGATGGGTGACCATCTTTACATACCGAGACTCCTTCGTGGCTCGGAAAGCACGTTAAGCCGTTGGTTCCGGCTGTCATTCGTGGCTCTTCGACAGTCGTTACGGGTCGTCAGAAGCCCGAAAGTCTTACAACCAGTTTTACCAAGGAGTATCGTATTACACAGTTACTGGGTTGTGGAGATCAGATAGGCAGTCGCTCCATGTAAAGCAGACTCCAACATAGTTGGGAAAAGGCTAGGCAGATTGATTTTATTACATTTCTGTTTTCGTTGATATACAAATTTGGGACTCTTGATATTTTGGAACAATGCTACTTACCCATTTTTTTTTTGTTTGGGCTACCTAAAAAAAGACTGTCTAACTTCAGGGCTTACAGACGTCTACTACCTACTTATCTTTTATACATTGTAACAGCGACTCACTTTTCACGCCTCCCTCATATGACCTAGGTCAATTTTTTTTATATTCGGATAACGAGGTACCATAAAGAATATGAATAAAAAATCAACAAAAAAATTAAATTAAATTCGTGAAATTTCGCGGGTGTTCTGGTAATTATTCAACATTAAACTACCTTTTAGTTTTGACTTACAAAAATATTTTGCCCAAGAATAAGAGAAATTCAGTAAGTAAAAATAACTGAAACCTTAGACTTCTAAAGAAAAATCTGAAGACTATTTTCTTTTTTCATAGTTATTTATAGATAATATTATCGTTATAATCTTCTCGTTGGTCTAGTGATCGCAAGCGCTACTGCTGAGCACGAGGTCCTGGGTTCGATTCCCGGATTCCCGGATCGGGCAAAGTGTTATTGGGTTTTTCTATCTGAAATTTCTCAGTAGCAGCTCGGAGTCTGGATTTGTGCCCGGTTGATGGCAATAGGCTCGCCCCCTATCACATGGGACTTAAACATAACTGGTGAAATGTGGGTGTACCTGCTACAGGGACACCTCTGCCCAACCCTTCGGGGAAAAAAGGCGTGATGTTATGTTTATAATCTACGTGTTTGATCTTTTAAATAAACCTATTTAAACGAAACCTGTTAATTCACTGCATCCACAATTTACGTTCAGTTCACGGAGCAATTTAGAGCCATTATTTTAAAACGTTATTCCTTGTGCCTATTTATTACGTCTTATCTCAATACTCATAAATTAAGTTCACGACAAGACTCCAGTCTCGCCTGGAGGTGTACTAGGTATCTTTGTGAACTTAACTGTCGCAGAGTTGGCGAGGATTATAATCTGTTTATTTGTGTAGTATAATTATTTGTCTGTAATTAAACTAATTTATTAGACTAGCATTTGCCCGCGGATTCGCCCCCGTGGACTTCGGAAATTATCCCACGGGAACGTACTACCGGGAAGTATCCTATGTCCTAACAAGTCAGGTCAGGTCATGGTCAACCCATGTATCAAATTTTATCCAAATTCGTTCAGCCGTTTTAGCGTGAAAGCGTAACAAACAAACGAACAATGATAACCTCCTCCTTTTAGAAGTCGGTTAAAAAAACTCACTTTCGCAGTTACAATATTATAATGTATAATAGTTAGGATAATGAATTCATGTAACTACCTACATTTCCATGAAAAGTAGAGCTGCCGAAGTATCAAGCCGATCTTTGGAAACGGGTTCTCCACATCACATTATATCAACGTGAGATAATTTAATCTGACGGCCTCTCGATTTCGAAATACAATACAGAATATTTTCAGGGCTTTTTGTCCTATTTGTAGTTTTTTCTACAAAACAAATGTCACGCGTATGAAGATACCGCATACAAATATTATAAAGATCTAGGTAATAGCTAGTTTTGGCCTAGCAATATCGACCAGTAGCTGTGCCCCGCGGTTTCACCCGCACAAGTCTCGATTCCGAGGGAATGTTGGACTAAAAAGTATTCTATGTCCTAATCCAGATTGTGGTCTATGCATGTGCCAAATTTTATCCAAATCTGTTCAGCCGTTTTAGCGTGAAAGCGTAACAAACAAACTTACTTTCACATTTATGTCGCCGTCCCCGAAGAATAAAATATTAACTGCCATTATCTTAGTTTTAGTACTATGTCATTTTTGGGATCTGTGGGTTCCTATACATCTGCTCAATTTTTTTCGTAATTTTTACACAGCTAATTACGAAGTTACAAAATAGTATTCAAAGATTTAACACAGGCCTTAAATTACGATAATAAAGTGGTAATATAACATAACATAACATCACGCCTTGTTTCCCCGAAGGGTTGGGCAGAGGTGTACCTGTAGTAGGTACACCCACATTTCGCCAGTTATGTTTAAGTCCCATGTAATAGGGGGCGAGCCTATTGCCATCAACCGGGCACAAATCCAGACTCCGAGCTGCTACTGAGAAATTTATGATAGAAAAACCCAATAACAGTTTGTCCGACCCGGGAATCGAACCCAGGACCTCATGCTCAGCAGTAGCGCTTGCTACCACTAGACCAACGAGGCAGTCATACAAAAAATAACTTGTTTTCAAAGCTGACAATCATCTCTCTTCGTCCATTATTTATGGAGCAATCGACGAAAACATATTTTTTATTTTTCCTGAAAAGTTGCGTTTTTGTAGTTATCATTTTATTATGTCGACTATACTAGAACCATCTTACCAATATAACTGTGATCGTTTTTTCAGCTAGCTAGCTAGTTAGCTATGTAGCTTAACGACCTACCTACTCCTAGTTACCACCCAACCTTGTTTACATCTCCAGTCCACAGTTACTTAAAATTATCCGCTCTCTTGAATCATAACTGCATAGCACTCAATTCAAATTAGGCTCAATGCAATAAAGGAAAATGAGTTTTTTTTACTGACATTCAAGTGTTGTTTTTATTGGGTGAGCGGAGTTGCCCTCTCCACCCTGATTAGTTCATTTATTTGGGCTGGATTTATTATGATTTCTTTTATGCTTAGTATGTTTTTAGATCCCTAAGTTTTTTTGTAGGTGTATTATTTTGTCGTGGTGAAAATGGACAGTAGTTGATTTTTGCTATTTCAAGAGTTTGAACTACAGACAGAAGGAGATGGATTTACTAAACACGACCTTTATGGTCAAGTTAAGTGAACCCATCTTACGTACTTATCATACAATTATCTTGTCATATTTATCTCTTCCTGTATTTTAAATCAAGTTCTCCAACGCCTATAAAACAGAAATCTACGCAGCTGTTCAATGCA
Source organism: Agrochola lychnidis (assembly GCA_963680765.1). Lineage (NCBI taxonomy): Eukaryota > Metazoa > Arthropoda > Insecta > Lepidoptera > Noctuidae > Agrochola > Agrochola lychnidis. The sequence continues at coordinate 7,852,313 of OY796863.1, read as the reverse complement.
ACAGAAAAATTCTTGCTTCTAAAAACAAAATTAAAATCAACACAATCATCCCAAAAAGAGCATTTTACAAAGCTACTCACCTGAAAAAAAGAAATTGGCTTATCAAGGAACAATCGTAGCGTAAGCAAGTGTCCCCCTCTTCCCCTTCTATAGCAATTTGCATGGCCACCGTAAACCCCAAGGCTACGGGCAAAGCAAAACAAAACAGTCGAGACACAGACCTTTGGATTTTATTTTACTTCGCAAAAAATATGTGTAAGTATTCAGTTAAGGATAATTTTTAAATTACATAGGTAAATTAAAAGTAGGTTTCTATGTATAGCGGTAGACCACAACAGTTTATTAAAATTTAAAGACACCTAAATAATACGGCGGAGAGAAAACAAACGAACAGTGGTCTAAATTAGCCCTTTGCCTAACAATGGTATAATGTAGGCTAACAGTAATAATATATATATATAGTTTTAACCTATACTGTCCCACTGCTGGGCAAAGGTCTCCCCCATACTTCGCCATTTATTTTTGTCTACTGCCTTATCCGGCCAATCGGTCAAGAAAGAGTCTAGGTCGTCGCGCCGCGTATTTCCAATCTATACAAGGCCAGAACGCAGCCATGGGAAACTGCTCGCGTATACATTGTAATGCTATTTTTAAATCTGTGATTACAATGTATACACAAATTTTGCGTATTGCTGGTGTATAGTTTATAACGTGGACGAGCGCGTTATCTGGTTCCAAACTATACTACATCACTTACGCTTGATAAGAATTTTAAAGATATAGTCTATAAAAAAAGAAAAGAACAAATGTGTGAACTGGGTGATATGGGTTAGGTTAAAACTGTGACCAACCGCGCGCGAGCCGAGCGAGCGAAGCGAGCGGTGTCGCGGCAGCGGCAGGCGAGCGCTAGTTCTAAGTTGCTCGCAGCCAGGCAGGCTATTTAATATTAGCGCAAGGTGCATTACGTTGCAAACAAGTTGGTTACCAGTTCACAATTTCTCGCAATCTAAACTCGATTAGTCCGTATGCGTACTGGCACTGTATACTATGGAATGAGGTAGTTAATTTGGTCACTACGAAGTATACGCGAGTATTTGCGTACTACTCTTGTATAGATTGGAAGACCTTAGTAAAAAAGTGATTTCCAATCTATACGCGATTAGTTTCACACCCTTGCGTTCTGGCCTTGTATAGAATGGAAAGACGCCGTCGCGCCAGCGTTTCTTAGGCCTGCCTCGGTGACGACGCCCGTCTTCAGGCACCCACTGCGTGACGACCCTGGCCATCTGTCCTGATGCTTCCAGTACGTGTGGCCCGCCCAGTCCCATTTCAGCCTTGCGGTCTTATCGCCAACATCAGCGATGCCTGTCTTCGAGCGTATTATCGTGTTGCGAATTCGATCCGTTAGTTTTATGTTAAAATATTGCGACACCTTAGCTGAAAATACTACTTTAATATAATTTTTTTAAATGGTTCTGTGAAGTCTTCCCAACGGTGAAAAATATTGAGATATTATAAATCAATTTATTTATATATCTGCAGTAAAAGATCACTTTAACACAAACCACATCACACAGATCACATAAACAAACCGCTCCACCATTACAGAGTACTAGGAAATCAAGACATTTCTTTTGAAAGCGTAGTTACTAAGTCTTCAAGTTGCCAACTTAAACAGGAGCTATTGAAACGTATTGAATTACAGAACTAGGTCACGAAATCTTTCTTAAACTTTTTAATAGACTGCTTCAGTGGAAACTGAGTTTTATAAATGTTTCACGGCTTCTCATGTTTACAAAAAAACCTTACAGAAACTCAAGTTCTGATGAAAGTCCTATTATTTCAAGTTTTTCAAACATTTAGCTATAAAGTGAAAGAAAAGGCACTTATACTGTGGTAAATCCTTTTTAATAACACTTAAGTATACAACAATTACACTAAAACACTTAGGTATACACTTTTATAATAATAACGTTTTTACACTTAGCCTGTACTGAACAGCTCGACAGTCGAAAATATAATGACCCAGAAAAAAACAGTATTAGATTTACTCGACACCTCGTGTCCACGTTACAAAAAAATGCGGCAAAGCGCGCGAATTTGAAGTCAATAGACGGACGTTAAAAACTTATATAAAATGGTAACTATTTATTATATTAATCATTAATGTTTTGTATTTGAACTCAAATTAATTTCTACGTATTGAATCATAACATACTATTTAAACACAGTATCATCTTTTATCGAACCAAATTACTGTTACTAGTCAAGTTGCATACTAATTAAATCTTAAATTCACATTGAAATATCTTGATTTATTTTGTAATTGCTTACAAAATGTATGTGAAAATAAATAACAACCTTTGAAGATATTAAAAACCAACACATTCTTCAACATCCAAAAAAAATATTGCAAGTTTAATTCGTTATCAAACTGGAAATGAAAGAACATCATACTTTACTTTTGTAGTAGGCTGTACCATTATAAAGTTCCTTTTATAATATAATTTGTATAGCTTTACATGCTAACTAGTCGACCTCATCTTTCATAAAAATACAAAAGCATGTGGGTATTGAGAAACCTTAAATGTTTTACAGATTCGCCCACGAGCAAACCATATTAAAACGCTTACCTTTTCTTACTTTTAAAATAGAGCCGGATCGGAAAACCATAACAAACATGTAATAACCAAGCGCATATCTAGCAGGATGACAGCAATTTATATGTAGGTAAAATGTAAATAAACAATAGTTAATTGATTCAGACGTGACCTTGCGGAAATCCATTATAAAATACCGAGCAACACTCAGCGCTCGGTGTGGCAACACGCCGTGTTCGGGTTCGCAACAAGTCCATCGTCATCCTGAGGATGTCTCGTTAAAAGGTGAAACACGTGTGGATTTCTTTCAGGAGTTTTTTTATGGCTCTTTAGAAATAGCCAAGCGGAACAGGTTACTAAATATATCCACGTCTATTGTGTTTTAAACAATTATTAACTTTCAAAATAAGGTACTTTAAAAAAAAACACACTGTGATTAAGGTTTTGTTTTCTTTTACTAGAAAATAATCTTTAACCGAAAATCCAAAACTACAAACACATATAAAACAGTTAACTCGATGCAACCAATAATATATAACGGCGCAGGATAGCCTTTACCAATTGGTCGTCGTATTAGAGGATCAACAGCTTCAGTATTGTGCCGAAATATAGCAGTTCGTCGAGAGCGTAACTCGATTTTTATAACTGTGCGAGCTGTCAAAATCGTAGGTTATTAATATTGAATTCACCCGCCCGGTTACCTCCTCAGTGTAGACCGTAGTTTACACAACTCGTGTCGTCTCCACAGTTCTGTCTTATTATTCGTTAAGTTGTTATTGTTATTATTTAAACCACATACACTGTAATATTTGGACGTTGACCGACGCACAGTTATAAAAACGGGTTATACGGCAGCGGCCTCCTGTCATAAGAAGACAGCCGCCACGCAACCGATGATCGATGCGTCGCTCTGCTAGAGTGACAGTCACCACACCAGCCATTGGTGCCGATTCCCTTGTTCACAAACTAAACTAAATTTAAGTTCAGTGCATCTTTTTCTTTCTATTTCATTAAGAAAAGGACAGAAGATAAATTTTAGTTTAGTCCTGTCAAATTAATCAGCGCTTGACGTAATTTTAGTCGGCAAGTTTTTAATCACGTCTAAACTTGTATGGAGAGTGACAGGCGCTGATTAATTTGACAGGACTAAACTAAAATTTATCCTCTGTCCTTTTCTTAATGAAATAGAAAGAAAAAGATGCACTGAACTTAAATTTAGTTTAGTTTGTGGACAAGGGAATCCGCACCAGTGTCACTCTTAATCGACCTTTTCGGTGATTCCAGTAACTTCGTAACAAAATGAGGCGGCGCCATTGCTGCGCAGTCATAGTCTTCATGTATCTACTGAAGTAAAGATAGAATAGATATTGCAAAGTTACTCAGAATTATTAAGTTTTCTCTGCAAGTATTTAAGGCATAATTAATTTACCTTAAAGCTTCCGCTGTTGAGTTAGCTTTAAAGCTTTGCTTTTAGTGAGTTTCGCTTATTTATTGATGCAGCTGAAGTAGGAAATTATTAAGACAGAACTTTATGATTTCCTTATTAAATTTATTAACTTACATCTTTTAGCTAATATTTATTTTGGATCATCATCTGCCTAGCTTTTTCCCAACTATGTTGGGGTCGGCTTCCAGTCTAACCGGATGCAGCTGAATACCAGTATTTTACATGGAGCGACTGCCTATCTGATCTCCACAACCTAGTTAGTACTAGGTAACACGATACCCCTTGGTAAGACTGGTTGTCAGACTTTTTGGGCTTCTATTTACCCATAACGACTGTCAAAGATCTACAAATGACAGCCGGGACCAACGGCTTAACGTGCTTTCCGAGGCACGGAGGGGTCTTGGTATGTTAAGATGGTCACCCATCCACAGACCAACCGCGGCAAGCGTAGCTTAACCTGATCGATCGACCCGTGCAGCTGTTGTTACTTAGCCACAAGCCCCTCTTAATATTTATAGCTAATATTTATTTTGGATGACCTACAAAAATGTTTTTTGGCTGAAAGTGTTTCTGCATGTAAGAATGAGTCTGTAAACGCAACAAGGAAACAGGAAAACCCAAGTAGGTAAGATTATACGAAATAAAAAATAATTAATAGACATCATCAACATTAACTCTTTTTTTTTTTCAAATGTTTTAAATATCAATGTCACTTTTAACAAAAGAGTTACATTATGAGTTACCTTTTTATTATAACAACAATTTCATTTTACCATACAGGACATACAATCCAAAATATACATTCCCATATTCTCCTCCCTTCTATTATAAAACCGACCCAATTAAATATCGCTCCACAAATACTTTTGTCCCTCACACCTTCGACGATTCATTGTTCTTTTATAATGAGTCATATTGCCGTCGACACCAATTATAAAGTTGGCACACACCTTTCAGTACGACGTTAACAAATTCCCTTGTCTCCTACTGAGGCGCCATTGATTGACGCTTTTCTAAAAGCCTATCTGACAATGTGTTTTGTGAAATGTGATTTCTACGTAGGTAAAGTCTATTTTCAATAGGTACAATGTTTCTTTAAGAAAACGCCTGCGTATTTATATATTTGTAAGAGCGAGTGGTGCGAAAAATCGTCCCAATATTTCTAACCTAATAAGACAAACTTCAGATATGAATAATATCGTTTCCTAATTAATCTGAACAAAAACATAAGTAAGTAAATAAATACTTACCACATTTAAAATTAAATGATAATCTCCAACTTTCCTTCCACGAAAATAAGTAAAAAATTTAACCACAACAAACATCACAGACTCTTAGCAAGATTTTAACTCAATTAGCCGACCGCGGTCCAACCTCAAGCGAAAGCGGAATCATTTCTTATTAGATTAAGACATTCCGTATTTTGCAAAGGGCGTATTTTGCAACCGTCGTATTTTGTGACCGGCGTATTTTGTAACCGGTATTTTTGATGCGGTGCGCGACCGCGACTTAGCCAAGTTTCAAAGCCTCGGGGGCTTGGTACTGACGAATAACTTAAAAGTTATAAGGTACGTCTTAGTCGTCACGTCCCAGGATCGTGGCAGGTACGTGGCCAGCTTATTTTTGTACAGGGATAAGTATTTTGTAACCGCATCTTGGGGCAAAAAGGAAGGTTGACAGTAATCGGGTGGTTTTTGTTTTCATACTGTTAAGACCCTTTTGAATAGTTAACTTCATCCAGTTTGAAAAATAAGTATGGTGTGGCAAAACTATACTTGACAAAAATAAACAATGTAGAAATATAATACCTAAAAACAAAAGCCTTTACAACACCCAACAAATCTAACGTAAATCGATTTAGTCTTCGACACATCCAATGCATTCTGATTCTCCATAACCGGTTGAGATTCACCCCAATTGTCTCTATTTCCCAGTGGGGCCATTCTCCTCTGGTGGCCGTCCGAAACCGCGGGTGCCTTAGGTACAATCATACGTATAATTGGTACCGAAAGATTTATTATTTCTTGTCTCGCCGAATTTACTTCGAGCAACGTTTTATCTAATCTAGTGGCTCATTATTCCTTGATTGAGCGCTTTCCTTTTGTTTCCATATTTTGTTATTGGATTATTTTAGGAAGATGAGCTAATGATGTTTGCGGATAATTTGATAGAAATTAATCTGTTGTTTGATTTGGGTTATGTCGGCTTTATTTTGATAGGTACGTTTTTAGTTGGTTATTCAACCTTTCTGTTTCAATCAGACCCTCGTTCGAAGGGCCTCGAAATATCGGTTCGTACTTAATTTTTCAAACACGTGTATCCTCTGTTCGCATCTCAATCATGTCACGGGTACTTAACTCTTGAATAAATATTAATTATGATGCGTCTAATTAGCTTTTTAGTACGCGTCGGAGAGTCGTGACCGCGCGGCTACACCTCATATTAAGAGTAAATCCTTTTAAATGCATAAATAATTTAGCTGACGGCGGATTAGGGAAGGCTGCGTTTACAATGAAGCGTAAAATGAGTTTTATGAATATTAATTGTGACTTAGCAAGAATAGAATGTCTGTTAATAAACAAGCTCATAAAATATTGTAATTTTAAAATATACGTAAATTGTGCCTCTCTTAATTGTTGACTTACAAACAAATACAATTTCTGAATCTCATTACAAACATAACCATTATTATGTAATTTATTTTAACTTCGATCATACAATAAAAACAAATATACTTACTGCGGTTTTCCTCACTACAGCACGACAACTTTATACTCCTTTAACCGACTTCCAAAAGGAGAAGGTTCTTCAAAGTCAAAGTCAAATCATTTATTTCAAATAGGCACTTTTGAACACTTTTGAACGTCAAAATTTACAAAATAATAAAATTGATTCTAGTCGCCTCTTCCAAAAGGTAGTTTTCGTATGGAGAAGAATGGGCAAGAAACTCCACCGTTACTCTTTTAAAATGTTTTACAATTGTTTGTATAGGTACGTACATTAGTTAAATAATTATATGTGAAGACGATGCACCTAGAATAAAATGACTATACCACAATAGGTAATTAATTCGACTGTATTTTTTTTTTTTGTATGTTTGTTACGCGATTACTTCGCCAATTATGAATTGATTTTGATGATTATTTTTTTTTTGGTAGGTCATACTTTAGAGGTGGTTCCATATAAATTTTATTAACTTTGCTTTGGCAGTTTTTGAGTTAGCTTCAATAATACGTATTTTTTTCCACTTAGTATCTGGATGATATGATAAGTTCCTGTCACTGTTATTTACATAGCAGGTAGTGGTATTAGAATTTGTGTGGGGTAGGTACCATAACTAAAAAGTGAAAAATAAAAAGTTATTTTTTGAAGTCGGTTGTTTATTCTTTGTTTTTTAAACTCAAAAATCGTTCACCCCAAAACTTATTCCAATCGTCGAACCTCTTACTTCACGAAATTCAAGCAAACATAGCGCCACGGTGTAATAGGCGGTCATTCATACGAGACGTGGATACGACCCTCGTCTTCCTGGCTGCATCTCGTAATCCTCTTAATAGATTCCGACGGACTGCGACGAGTAGGTACCTATGATAAACACCTAAGTACACTCGCTCCGAACATATTAGCACATGGACGAAGTTTGAAGTTAAGTAGGATAGTCTTCGTGATTTTGATAGATTGGTGTAGCCATGAATACATGGGTGGGGTTGGTAGAGGTATTTAATTTAATTTAGCCATTACTTTCCTCCTAAGATGTGAAATTGCGTCTCTTTCACGCCTCGATAGTGTCTTAAGAAATCGTCGTGAAATTAAGTTCACATAGAACTGGACATAACCTATAGGTACTCCATTTGAAATAAGATTAGACATTTAAATAAACCTTTTTTACAGTCCATTCAACCGATTTTGACTGCTATTGCGTTGCTGGCATGACAAATGGCAGCTGCAGTAAACAGTTGGTATTGTAACCACTTTTTTTGCTTTTAATGGGCTCCTTATGACTATGGTATAGAAGCCAAAATCGTTGAACGGACTGATAAAAGGGTTTGTTTAAATGTCTAATCTTATTTCAAATGGAGTATAGTTAAGTAGTGTACACTTATTTTTTTTAATAATCTATTTTAGTTTGGGACTTTTATAATCGCAATGCGTATGACAGTCCCATCATACCCTAAATAAATAGTAACAAATCACACTGCTATGGATTACATTTGGGCCATAAACCTGAATAGACTCTTCGCATCATCACCATTTGGTTGAGATAGAATTTTATGAAATGTGCCTAAATACACTTCTTACCGATGCGAGCGTGAAAACTACTTGTGCAGGAAAAAGTAGTTTTTTTTTTGTAGGCATGTCAAATAAATGAACTTTATTTAGGTACCAACTACAAAAGTGTTGTCTATTGTCAAAACTTGTCCAGATAGATAAACTTACTTACAAAAAAAAAGGTTTTATTTGGGAGTAAGCTACTGGGTACTCAGACAAGCTCTCCGGACCGAAGGGCCAATCGTCCTCAATTTATTTACGTCATGTACTCTTGTACAAACCCTATTTATTGTGACATTGAAGAAAATACGACAATATTGGTCTGTATTGAGGCCTGAATTTTATTGTGACAGTAGGATGTATGGCTGAATTTTGTTAAAAGGCTTTCAAACAAAAACCCACTCGTTCCATCTAGGTTTATTGTATGGGTAAATGGCAATAATATTCTGGTCATAGTTTTGAGTAAGTACTTCTGTCTTAATAAAAAACCTTATTGACTTTAAAATGATTTCATTTTAATAACAAATTCGAAGTAAGAAGACTACTTGAAAATACCTTTAATAATAATGATTAACAAGGTCTGCAAAAGGCCAAAGCTTTCGACGATGATGTTAACCTAGATCACTTCGTCGTCTCGACAAATGGTTTAGATTGTAACTCGTCTGCTGTTGTACCTGATCGTCGTTTTTTCCATAGTACCTTATCTATATGTCACCGTAAGATGGTTATAGCCGTGATATAGTTATATCCCTAGAGATATAGCTATATACCGTAATATAGTTAATGAAAGCGGTTCATAACTATCTTACTAGGAAGATAACTATGAGACGAGCACGATCTAACAATATAACTATTAGGGCACTCCGATCAAATAGGTTATGTTAGAACGGTGACTAACTACGCGCGAGTCGAGGGAGCGAAGCGAGCACTGCATCGAAATCGGTCGCAGTAACAAAATTAGGGCACTCCGACAGTTATAAACCGCTTTCATATAACTATATCACGGCTAGAACTATCTTACTGCGACAATATACAGAGTGGTCCAAATAGTGACTTCATATAAAAGAAAAATTATTTTTCAAACCCAGGGGAATCTGAAAATACCCCTTGTATATTTCGTGATTCTTGATAGTTTTCGAGGTACAATAATTTTTTATCTTATTAGTATCTACAAGATCGGCTTCACGCACGACATCAAAGAACGACTTTACGAGTTGAACGTGGCCTCACCGTACGACTTCAGGGGGATGTTCCAGTACGCGACGGAAAGTTGTCGAAACTTGTGTAGTACCTTCACAGCTACCTTTAATCGAAACGCGTTCGACGGGAATTCTTCAGACAGAACCATATATCGCGACTTGACTTCGTTCTGATCCTTGTGCGGCGTGTTCGCATCGAACAGTAAACTGTAATCAATAAACAATATTACATCCTCCATTTTCGTTTTAATCATAGGGGCAATTCCCGTAATTTTTAAGAACGTTCGCATTCTATTCTCATTCGCAATCTGTCAAAAATACAATAAATTTACCAACATTTTTAACAAGTTTGACAAATTGCAACTTGAATGTGAACGTTTTTAAGCTATTGCATAGCTTTTATCGCGGGCTTTGAGCGCAGCGACCGAATCAAGAAATTCCGTAACGAAAATAAAACCTAACACCCCTCACTCCGCCTACCATGTAATAACGGTTCCCATGACAACGTGATGTTGTCATGGGAACGTAATTTTTGTTTTATGTCATCACGTCGTCATCCCAAGTGTAGCGTTGACAAATAGGAAGTAAGGAGGTTACAAATGCTATGCTATTAGCTTTACCGCGGCAGTCCCCGAGTGCCACACGTTTTTTTTTTTAAGTACGAGAATTGGGCTTCTGCTCTGGAATTTAAAACCCTGTGTCGCACAGAGTCGGTACATACACGGGTATGTACCGACTCTGAGCGACACAGGGTTTTATGCAACCCTTATTTTTTTTGTAAGTCTTTATTGTCTCTCTGCTGGGCAAAGGCCTCCCTACTCTCTTTCCACCTCTCTTTGTCTAGAATTGCCAACCCTTAATGCCATACAAATAAGGACGAATTCATCAATCAAGCCATAGCATAGATAAGCGTGAATTGATTGAGATCATGATCGATAAGTATGAACCAATCGCGTCACGTTTAACTACGAAGCGGTTTATAGAACATGTAAAAAAACCCTCCGATCCGTGAGGGTGTTGTTAGGTACCGTACTGAGAGTCTATTTATGTGGTAATTTTCAGGACAAAAGAAAAAAAATCCTCACAATTTTTTCAATTGCGAATTTTACCGCGATATTACATGGCGCGCGCCGTCATTTAGCGGGTGTCTACAAGTCATAGCTTATGGATTTGGGGTACATAGTTTTGATACTAAAAATGTGATTTTTAAATAGCAATAATTATTTTATTTTCAATAATAATACGATTTTTTATTACCTTTTAGCTATAATGTTATTGCAGTAGGTACCTATGTGCCCCTTTCGGATTGGACAAGGTTTTTAACACGCTTTTATTAGGTCGACCTGTATGTAACTACGTAATGGAATCTAAGGTAACCAATTTAACGATCTTCTAAGGGTCGTAGCGTAACGAAAATTGGCAGCAGTATGTAGTTCTGATGACAATACAATAATATGGTACTGTCGAACTGATCTGATGATAGAGCCGGAAGATATGAACTGAAACTTCATGATGGAAAATCGTATCACAGCTGTTTTGGATTTCTTAGAAAAGTCTTGTAATGAACTTTGACCACGATTGGGTTTCAAGGTCTGATGATAAAGCCGGAAGATAGGCACTGGTATTCCATGATGGAATATCGTATCATAGTCGTGTTTGCACTTGTGAGAAAGGCTACGTAATGGACTAAAGCGTGTTTTTCTAGTATTTTTTTTTTAAACTATTAATTTATTTTACATATTGTATACATGTGGACTGTTTCTTTGCTACAATGGGTAAGCGCTGTGCGTCCCTGGTGCGTAGGGTGTGGGGCGACAACAACAGTATCCTGTCTCTCATTTCGAGCAGGCTGGACTGTCGTACGTGAATCGCTGCTGCGTCACTTCCCATGGAATGTTGCAGCCGCGGTGAAGCGTCGGATAGTACTGCTGCTGTGTATAGTATACAGTAATTTGTTTAGGATGTAGATGTAGTTTGTCTTAATTACTAACATAGGATTAGTTTACTAACAAGTGAGTCATAGTTACTTTATTAATAAATTGAATTGAATAAGTAAAAGTGGTTTATTTTAAGCCGCGTGGGTATGACAGTGCATTATTAAGCGTGCAGCTGGCCAGCCACACACTCGTGTTCTATCTGTACACTTTTTTTTTGTTAACCTATTTTGTCCCATTACTGAGCAAAGGTCTCCCCCATACTTCTCCAGTCTTCCTTTTTTTGTGCCTTCTCCGGCCAATCGGTCAGGAATGAGTCCAAATCGTCAGGCTAGCTCTTTTGAGACTTGCCCCGGTGGCAACGCGACGCCCGTCATCAGGCACCCACTGTGTGACCGTCCCGGCCCATCTGTTTTAATGCATCCTATAGGTGTGACTTTTGTATATCCTAATAAGTCCTGTCTTCATAACGAATTCACGCTGGATGAGCTTGACATTCGACGTCGATGATGCCATTTTTGAAATTAAATTAACAAACAAGTTAAGTTACGGTAGGAACGTGTTGCCACACGTTCCGCAAAAGCGATAATGGTCGACGGTTGACGACGATCGATTCTTAAAATAGGTGTCTTAAATCAAATAAAACGCATTTGAGTTATTTGTTTTATTGTTTTTCCTACTAAATAAGTACACATAATATGACAGTACAAGCAAAGTCAACAACAACATATGCTGTCGCTCGTGGCGAGCTAGACGCTTTTAATCGTTGCTCGGGTCCTGTTGATTGGCCGGTGTGAAAAAATCGGCTAAATCGAATGTACACTGATTGTTGCGAAAGTGTTCGTTCTCGTTTATGAAAGTTTCGATTCTGCTGACAACGTTGTGGTTCAGATTATTTCCGTCCTCATAGGTGGTGTAGCGCAGAACGAACCCGATGGGGCGATGCGGTTCCTCGCTACGAATGGAGTACACCAGGAGCACCTCCCATGACACCATGCCGGCGGTGTGTTCCTTTAGGAAGTTGCGTACTTCCGCTTCGTGCCGATACCAAATGCCCTGTTTGCGATTCAATTCACGGGCCATGGGCACTAAATTGTAGGGGTAGTTGCCACCACCTAACGTGAACGCCACCAGATGACCGCCGTCGTCAGGGTTGTTTTTTCCACGACGTATTCCGCAACGCGTCAGATACTCGTTCAGGTGCGAGTGCGAAGTTCTCTCTGACCAAGGTCGTATCGACGATATCGTCAAGTTGGCCGCCACGTACACGGGTAGCGTGATGGTGTTGCCGTCCGCATGTTGTCTCGTTCTTGTGATTATCGTTCGAAATACGTTCGACGACGTGGGCTGATACTCTACAATGTCGTAGCCTCGAACACGAGCCCTCGCCTTTAGTTCTCGTGCGACGACCGCGTCGTCGAAACTGTACCGTGGCCAGTCGCTTGAAATGGTAGGGCTTCGTCGCACCCGTCCCTCGTTGCAGTACGTGGTGACGGACACGTCGTTTTCGCTGTAGAAACGTTTAACCATTTTATTCGGGTATAAGTTAAGTTCCAGCAGGGACCGACACGAGTAGCCAATCACGATGTCGTTGCCATCCGTGTTGCTCTTCTGCCATATTTTCACGTCGCAAGTGTCCCGTGTCGTGCACTTCGCGTGTATATCGTCCGCGTTCTCGGGTTTGTACTCTATGAGTCTTTCGCAGTGGACTCCTTGACACGGCTTCTTGATGCTTATGGTTTCGATATTTATACCGTAGTCCATGGGACAGTACAGCGACCCCTTCCAATTCGGTGTGCCCGAAAATCCCGATTGGTACTTGAGAGTCTTTTCGCGCAACACTTCCGCGCCCTGCGCGAGCGTTATGCAACACGACACGATTGCGAACAATACGTGTGGTATCATGTCGAAAGGTAAGTGATACTCGCTACACTTTTGTCGCTCTTTTAAATACGATACTTTTGATCCAACTTAAGGTTATCGCAGCGTTGCTGCAGCGTGTAGATTACCTACTTTAGTGTGCGCGTGCGTGTTTGAAACAATAAAAACAACCGTATCGTTCGGTCGAAGGTTAAGAAAATATTAAACAATAATATTCGTAGGTACATCAAAGCACATAAATAAAAACTTTTACAAAAAAAAAAACAATCGACCTCCAAAAAAAAAACACTACAAAGTAAAAAATAATTTTAATTTCGGAAGTCGGTGGCAAAAAACAAAAATACAAAACACAAGACACCGACTTCCGAAATTAAAATTATTTTTCACTTTGTAGTGTTTTTTTTTTTGGAGGTCGATTGTTTTTTTTTTGTAAAAGTTTTTATTTTTCACTTTTTAGTTATGGTACCTACCCCACACACATTCGAATAGCACTACATGCTACCAGTGACAGAAACGTATCATATCATCTACATACTAAGTGGGAAAAAAAATACGTATTTTGTAGCTAACTCAAAAACTAACAAAGCAAAGTTAATAAAATTTATATGGGACCAATTCGAGAGCACACCCTTTCAAACAAAAAAAATATTTTCAAAATCGGTCCACAATTGACGGAGAAATCGGTGGACATACATAAAAGAAAAAAAAAAAACATACGCGACGAACATATAACCTCCTCCTTTTTGGAAGTCGGTTAAAAATAGCTTAATCACAGCTATTCAAATATTCAGCAATATTCCAAAAGAAAAAGGGGAACTCCCTCTTAAACACTTTAAATCCAAACTACTTGGCTTATTGATAATTCTTTTTATTGATAAAAAAGCAACAGATAAATATGCTTAATGAATTTTCATTACATTACTTTAAATACCTATCCATTATTGTTAAGATTTCACTAGTGTCAATTAAGACACGTTACAATAATAATTACACAACAAATTGATATGTCGGTTTTAAATTTTTACATTTAAAATGTTTAAATATTTGTATGCTGCATGGCGAAACATGTAAGATCATAATTCTATTAATAAGACCTTAAGGGGGAAGCGTCAGGGTAGCTCGCTAAATTCAAATTTTCTTACGTTTTTCGGCATTTTGCAGGTCAGTCAGCAATAGTGATTAAGAAGAAAATAAAGGTGTCAAATGTCATGATTTCATGAAATCATGACATTTGACACCTTTGCTAACTTATGGAGTTGTATTGCTGATTGTAATGATTATAATTGAGTAAAGCCATATTTGTTACGACCGCGAAACATATTTTAGTCAACATAAAATCTGACACTGACCTGCAAAATGCAAAAAACGTAAGAAAATTTGAATTTCACGGGCTACCCTGACGCTTCCCCCTTAATGTACCATTGCATGTTTTAATACCAATAAATATGTGACTACAACGACCTGGTGTCGTTTGTCTAACGCCACCACATTGTAACAAGCTTTCGAATTTTGACATCACATTCGAGTGTCATAGGTTGACTTTGATAACGATAGGTATCAGTGGTAATGAGGATGCCATGATATCACACAGTTGCTGATAACCTTTTTCAATTTGTATCAACAGCGTTGAACCAGCCCGAATTTGTACAACGAAACACGATTTGTGGGAAAACATCATAATATAATCAGTTACGACATCTTTGCCAAACGAGAGTTCATCTTCGTAATAGTTATTTATGCAACTGTTGTAAAATAAGGGGTATTAAAACACGAATGTGGGTTTAGATAATAGTTTCACATGAATATTTTAATACCTAATTATAAACAGTTTCATACAAGACTTTATCTACACCAATGATATGAATCCTCTATAAAAGGTTCTGAAGCCATTGGGTGTTTGTAATTCAAGATCAAGAATTAAAAAAATCCCACGAATTTCAGTACAACTGCACGTATGAGTGTCGCCTGCACCAGCACATCAGCGCACATGCGTGCAGCGGGTGCTGCTGTCCCCCGCTTAAACATTGAAACGAGTTGCATAATTAAATTTAGTACAACATTATAACACTCATTTGGATGATATTATGGTTACTATGACACTGGCTGTTTTAATGTTGCCAATAAGCTAACTGTTTCTGAAACTTTTATAGAGGTTTTATAGCAAGGGTGTAGATAAAATATTGTACTGCCTCGTCCGTATATGTATGTCTGAAAGACATCCAATATGGCTGAAATATTGCGGTCAGCGAGTTTGCTTAAAATATCTGGTGTCTTAGTAGGTATGTCTTCTACGGGTATGAATATTGTACTGCGGCCTTTTCTTTTTTTATTGCCTATATTGTAGCCTATATTGTGTCCCACTGCTGGGCAAAGGCCTCCACTTTTTCCTTCCAAATCTCTCTGTTTTGTGCGATTTCAGGCCATGTTGGCCCCGCAAACATGATAAGATCGTCACACCACCTTCGCCGCGGTCGACCTTGACGGCGATGTCCTCCTTCAGACGTCCAGTGAGTGACGATCTTTGCCCATCTCTCCGGGTTCATTCGTGCGACGTGGCCAGCCCGCTCCCACTTCAGTCTGGCTGTAAAAACAGCAGTCTTTATAAAAAAAAAATCTGTATGTAGGTTTGTACACTTTTACACGTCAATCATACTAGATGAGGTCGGCGTTTCCTATCTGACTACTCTGAAAAGAAAGGCCCGAACAAACTCAGAGGTCACAGTCTTAAGTTCAGTTTAAAGTCCAGAAATTAAAAATTATAGATCAATCGAACTGTATAGGTAAAACATATTGTGAGAATATTGTAATATACCTGCAAATAGCAGGTATATTACAATATTTTTCGTAAAAAATATTGTAATTTATAAACCCGTGGGAATATCTGAACCCGCTTAAAATATCACGTTGCTTTTGTAACAACCCCACGCGCAGGGTTCTCGCTACACCGCTTTCGATACCTTTCACATAAAATACAAGATTCTATTTGTATTTTTACCATAACCTTTAAAAACCAGATTGAAATACAAAGCCAATAATACAAAATAAAAAGGTCAATACAAAAAAAGGCAGACACTTTTTTACGTCATTTCCTAGACGTATTAATGAGGTTTATTTTCCAAAAATAAAAAATATCCAAATGGATTCTATTTCCGCTGGGGCCAAGTCCCAACCCCTGTGATGCATAATGAATCAACATTTTAAGAATATCATTTAAATTACGTGAAATTATTTAACACGGTCAGTGAAAGGGTTAAGATTGTCAGTTGTCACAAATAAATAGGTAGGGGAGCGAAAGCGTGTTAATAAATAATTCAATTAATGAATGAAAAATGTCAAAGTGAATTTGTGAAATGAATGCTGTTTTGTTGCACATTCACGTCAGTGGTAGCATAACCAGACCTTAATAAGATGGCCTCGTATTCTATTAAAACTCCATACCGGACTAACCTGCATGCGTAGCATGACAACTATAGAAACGGGTTTCTACGGGTTTTGTCGACGGAAGAATAGACAAAATGACAGATTGTGATTGTTTATCTGTCATTTTTTCTATTCTTCCGTCGACAAAACCCGTTTCTATTGTGGTCATGCTAAGCGTGCTGGTGTCAGAGTTTTAAAGCCGCCTATGTGCCAAAGACACTTAAAGACGCGCATGTTTGTATATATTTTTTAAATAAAAGGATTTGATTGAATCAATCAATCTGCCTAGCTTTTTCCCAACTATGTTAGGGTCGGCTTCCAGTCTAACCGGATGCAGCTGAATACCAGTATTTTACATGGAGCGACTGCCTATCTGACCTCCACTACCCAGTAACTAGGTAATACGATACCCCTTGGTAAGACTGGTTGTCAGACTTTCGGGCTTCTGACGACTCGTAACGACTGTCAAAGATTCATGAATGACAGCCGAGACCAACGGCTTAACGTGCTTTCCGAGGCACGCAGGAGTCTAGGTATGTGGAAATGGTCACTCATCCACGGACCAACCCTGGCAAGCGTAGCTTGACCTGGTGGATCGACCCGTGCGGCTGTTAGTACATAGCCACGAGCTTCTCACTAACGAAAACGAATTACTATGTGATACATTCATCAAATGCTCTGGTTTTAAATAATACATCTACATATATCTTCTTCTTATATATAAAATTCTCGTGTCACAATGTTAGTTACCTTACTCCCCCGAAACGGCTTTACTGATTTTTACCAAATTTTATATGCATATTCAGTAGGTCTGAGAATCGGCTACTATCTATTTTTCATACCCCTAAGTGATAAGGATTGTCCACCCCAAACAAATAATTGGCAAAACAACGTTTGCCGGGGTCAGCTAGTAAGTTTATAATAATCTGAACGAAGTTGCAATGGACATTTCTAGCATACCTCTTATAAGCAAACAGCGCACTTCCTTTGAAATTACGAGTACGTTACGGGTAACTTCGTCAAAGTGGGGAAAATATTCCTTCTGAATGTTTGTTACTGGACGCCAAACGAGCTGACTAGGTAGGTGTTGATTCCTTTTCAATAGAAACAACAAAAACATACCTATAGGATAGTAGGAATACCAACAAACACATTTTTGAAATTATTCATAGGTAACTTATTATGATTTTAGGAATTTAATACTGTTCTAAGAATTGAAAGGAAGTTGTAATATGAAAAGTGTATAAATATTAGGTAATAATGTCTTAAGAGGAGGCTCCCTAAATTGTATGTTAATTTGCATTAATATTCTGAAAAAGTCACGCATTCAATCAGAATGGAACTTTAGTAGATGATTTGTTGGATCTTTTTCTTTCCATATATACCTGAGACAGGTACGTAATTGGAAAATTTTCGCTCGATTAATTTTTTATTCGAAAATTATGTCTTTTTAGGGTTCCGTACCTCAAAAGGAAAAAACGGAACCCTTATAGGATCACTCGTGTGTCTGTCTGTCTGTCTGTCTGTCCGTCTGTCACAGCCAATTTACTCCGAATCTAATGGACCGATTAAGTTGAAATTTGATACGCATATGTATTTTTGTGACCCAAACACGAATGTGTAATGTAAATAAAAAAAAAATGAATATAGGGGTCACTTTTGGGGGGCAAACAAGAAGATTAAAAAAAAAAGTTATGCTAACAGTACCGTGTGACATATCAAATGAAAGGAATAAGTCCTTTCATTTGATATGTCGAGGATCTTAAATATATTTTTTATATAATTTTAAAATAAACATTTTTAAAGATATTTAAGAAATTCAATGAAAATTGACCATTCCCCCTTATCTCCGAAACTACTGGACCAAAATTTTTCAAAAAAGTACATGGTATGGCTCTTTACTAATAGATTACAGGAAAACCTATAAGAAGTCTATGGTCTTAAAATAACACGGTAAATCTCTCAATATTGTGCGTACAAACTTACATTTCGTCGCTCGGCATCCAATAGGCCCATCTCTCTAGCTACTAAAATATCAATATCAAAAGTGTTTGACAGTCTGCTTAATACACAAATAAATAAAACTGTAAATGTTCATGACAACTAATTCGGGTTTCGGCGTGGTTTCTCAACAGAAAGTGCAGTGTTGTGTCTTAAGCATACTGTCACATACTATACTTAAACACAGCGTGGGACGCCGATTTATGCTAGCTTCCTCTATTCAAGACTTGATCTGGTTGCTTATGACGTATTGTGGAGAAAGATGGAGAAGGATAGGTTGCCAATGGAGCTTAAAAACATTTTTAAATATTGGTACCTATGGTAACCAGATCAATAAGTAGTGTACGATGGGCTGGAACTTTTTCCAGGTCATACAGGTTGGAATGCGGGGTGAGGCAGGATTGGCGAGCTCAGCAGCACCAGAGTGGGTTACTATACAGCGTGATTCTTCATAATGTGCACATATCGAAATGAGGGAATCTATGCTTATTTTAACGACAGAAAAAATATTTTAAAAATCTAAATATTTTTTTATACTTTTATGGAATTAAAAAATGTATCAAAACTGTGTAACTTTTAAACTGAATCAGCTATCGTGATGAAACAAACTCCATAATGATTGGAAGTAAGTAGGCGTCCAA
This sequence comes from Agrochola lychnidis, assembly GCA_963680765.1. Classification (NCBI taxonomy): domain Eukaryota; kingdom Metazoa; phylum Arthropoda; class Insecta; order Lepidoptera; family Noctuidae; genus Agrochola; species Agrochola lychnidis. The sequence continues at coordinate 7,832,921 of OY796863.1, read as the reverse complement.
ATAAAATTAAAATTGAGAAAAAAAACTACCCTCAATTGAAAATAAACATGTTTTTTTAGTAAAAATCTGTATTTTTTTCATCAATTTTTATAATAATTGTAAAACTTATGAATAAGATGCCCAAGAGAATAAAAAAAAAAAACAAAAAACAATTTGTCCATTTTTCTGTCGGTAAAATTAAGCATAGATTCTCTCATTTCGATATGTGCACATTATGAAGACTCACACTGTATAGATGGTATTTGTGTAAATAATATTAGCTTTGCAGACGATATGGTGCTTCTGAGCGCCAGCCAGTATCCCATAGACAAAAACTGTTAGTCGCAAAACTTTCTGAGTGACCTGGTAAAATAAGCTAAAGTTTACTAACACAGTGAGTCCTTGTTACTTGAATAAAGAAAAATATATGGATGACTATTTTTTTTTTAACGACGTTTTCTAAAAGTGAAGCCTAGCTAGATCGATTTATCGCTCCCGAAATCCCCTGCATACTAAATTTCTTAAAAATTCTTGGAGCCGTTTCAGAGATTCAGGTTATATAATATATACATATATACAAGAGTTGCTCGTTTAAAGGTGTTAGATTTTTATTTTTTCTACACGTTCAAATAAGTGATCCTGCAATTAAAAAAAAAACGTAAAAAATTACACATTCGCGGTATTGGATGCCGAGCGACGATTTGCAGTTGGAATAAATGTTAAGTTTGTTCTTGGGATAAATAAATTCATCTCAACTACGGAACCCTTCATTGTGCGTAGTCCGACACGCACTTGGCCGGTTTTTTAAAGATAATTTGAAACCCAAACAAGATTACTCGGCTTTTATGTCTAAAATAATTATTGAAAGTAAGAAAATACAGTTTATTATCCAGATGCAAGATATTTTTTTCGAGATCAATTATTACTTCAGTAAACGAAATAAGAATTGAGACTTACGACATTTAGTTCCGTGCTAGAACACGACCAAAGAGCGCACGCGATATTTTACTTTATTACTGATGAATTAGCGTTTAGCAGATAGTGGAATGGCGGGGTGCATGGGGGCGGAGTTTGCGTGGAAATTGTCTTTGGAGTGCCTGGTCTTAAGTGAGTTTAGTTGAAAATAACAAGTTTGATGATCAAATAACTGACTTCCCAGATTACGCTCGATGACTTTCTGCTTCTCACAGTTTTTACGACTTGATAAATTAAGACTTCTTAACTACATATGTAAATGATAGTTTTAGTTACATTTTTTTTATGTATATACTTATCTCGGCTGTCCCATTTCGAAACCTAATAAGGGACACTTTACAAAAATCGTTTTAATGCATAATCTTGCTAATCTAATAAGTCCCCACCAAATACAAAAACACCTACGTTAAAAACTCAACTTTTATGCAGATTATTTAAACATCGAAATCTAGTAAGTGCCCCATTCAGTGCCCCATGACCACTTTAAAACCTAGTAAGTTACTTTAACCATTTTAAAACCTGGACTTTTCAAAGGCTGACCCTATTTACGTTTTTGCGCACTCCTGTAAAATTTTGTTTTAAATCCTTACTAGGTTTTGAAATGGGGCAGCAAGCAGATCTTGCCTACCTAGCCTTTTCCTAACCATGTTGGGGTCGACTTCCAGGCTAACTGGATGCAACTGAATACCATTATTTTACATGGAGCGACTGCCTATATGTATATAAGTTTATTATGTGTACATTATAAAATAATGGTGATAACCGCATCACATGCCAGTGCGTTGTTTAGATGAGCTGAGTCATACAGACCACACAATAGAAGTGAAAACTTATATTACTTAAATGAATTTTATAAATATTACACATTGTATACAAAACTAAAGCGAATTACACACATACATAAACTCACGCCTTCTTCCCATGGGGGTAGGCAGAAACTACACAACGCCACCTGCTACGATCCTTACATACTCCTTTTGCCTCGTTCACGTTCATACATCTGGTCATACACGCACGCCGGTTGCGAGTACTACGCACCTGGCCTTTCTGAAGAACATCACCAATAAGGTCAGTATAAGTCCTCCTAGGGTGTCCCCGCCCGGCATTTCCCTTCACATCGAATTACAATGCATAATAATAAAAGGTAATTCTTAAAACGATGCACTGCATAGACAGTAAACCTGGCTGGTAACAGCTGATGACGTCTGGAGCCGAGTTTACCCGAATCAGCTTCACCAACCGACTGGAACCGAGTTGATCCGATTCAGCATCGCCGACTGACTAGAACCGAGTAAACCCGATTCAGTTTCAAACGACTTTGTTTTTTTTTAATATTTGGAGGGTTAAGTGCATCGGAGTGGCGAAAACGCTATGATGAAATGTACCTTAAAAGCGTCCCTGTAGACAATATGAATTCTACTGTCTGATCGCTCACCAAATGATGACCATAGAGTCCTAAAATCCTAGTTCCCAATTGATGTTATTTCCACTTATACGAATATTAGCTTTATTCTGGTGTTAATTCAGTTGAGTTTAGAATGACTAGTATAATACTATTGAAAAAGTCATACAATTTTTGGACTTGTAGCGCAAACTGGACTTTATGTGTGGATAATTTAAGTTATTTATCCAAATACACATATTTTTTTTTACATTTTTAGAAGTTTAATTGCGAACGCAAGATAGGTGTTCATAGGAGTAGCAGCAATGTGACGCGTCACTAGGGAGATACATTAGGTAGAGACATTGAGATTGTCACATTACAAAAGTACCTAATGATTATTATCTAACTAGGTAGTCTATAGACATAGGATTCAATACTTATTTTCGTGACTAGGAACTGACCTCGACCTAGAGAGCGGCAACAGGTTAGGAAACAGTAGCTATGGAGAAAAAAAGTAAAAGTCGGTACCTAGTAGCAGTTGTAGGGTTAGAATTGTTGTTACTAACTATCTGAAAAAGAATACCAAAATAATTTGACAGATTATAAGTATCTATACAATGTGGCCCGTGCGCATTAGACCGCGCGTATTTTTCTGAAAAATTAACTTTAAAAGGGGGGGTCGATGTTTAATATGTTGAGTAGCGTTTGTGACCTTGCTTTAAATTTTTTGCCATATCTCCAATGTTATTGGCTCGATTTGGAATCTGTTTATTATTTCTAAAAGCTTATGAGTAAATTTATCGGATTAACTAACATTTTATTAAAATATTATGTCGACTATGAAAAAAAAAACGGAGGCGAAGACATTTTTTCCCAAAAAAAATCTGTATTTATTTAAGAAACACAAGTATAAGTCCCCCGCATAGGAGGAATTTTTTAATCGTTATTAATTATCTACTACATAACAACTACAAATTCATAGAACATTATTGATACCTAACTGTAACTAAATCCGAGGAAAATCTCTAAAACTCTAGTGTACAATTTTTTTTTTTCATGCTTGATATATTTTAATAAAAATGAATGCTTTTAAAGTTAATTTTCGATGATTTTTCATGAGTATTCAGAAAATACGGGCGGTCACATGCCCATGGGTGTCATTGTATACTTTCAGAGTTTCATTAAGTCTTAGTGAACCCCTGAAAAAGGTTTCAATGCCCTCTGTATTGAGGTTGGAGCTAATGACCTCTTTACTGTTCCACTAAACCTAGTAAAAACAAGTACGTAATTTTGAGCAATAAATGACAAAGATATTAATTATTTGCGTCATTTCCAACTATTCGCAAATTTATGACAAAAGAATTAATACGATTCCTATTCCTGCACTCTAATAATATTCAAACACTAGTACGCTTTTCCACTTTTATGCCCGACACGAAATGCACAGGTAGATTTTATCATTTATTTTCCAGCGGGGAGCCATCTTGAACTGCTGTACAGAAATAAACGCAATATTTCCCGACTACCCGATACACGTTTCCTGGGAACGGAACTAAATATCTATTGCTAGAGAGCTCTTCACTGAATGTTATAGGAGTACATAGTTTATATTCTGTTGGATATTATTTCAAGGAAAACACGTGGGGAAATCTTGTAGTAAGCAACTTCATCTAAACTAATTATTATAATTATAAAGAGAAAAGATTTGTTTTTTGTATGTTCGTTTGTAACGCTTTCACGCTTAAACAGCTGAACACATTTAAATGAAATTTGCCATATGGGTAGGCCATGACCTGGCGACATAGAAGTTTTTTCCCGATGTTCCCACGGGATAATCGGAGGATAAGCTGACAGAGGTCGAGAGGTCGCTTTTGACTACGCTGCTGACCATATCTGCGACTTCATAATTTGGTGACCCACAACACCGACGTGTTGGATAGAGTGGGGCATTATCTGGAGAAAACCACAATTAACAATGTGTGCTTGAAGCATACCTAATTGAAACTTTGTCTGAACTAACTGCAATATCTTTAGTTTTGCTAGCTTATTTAAATTGACCTTGTATCCGAACACTATAAAACAAAAAAATAAAGGTACTGATCACCTTAAGTAGTAGTAGATTTTTTTTTAAAGTATGTCTGTGAAACCCGGCAAAAAAACATATACAACATGTAACGTTAAATGCGCAAAACCTGATAATAGTTTGATGAGAATAACGAATAGAATCAATTGAACCACTTTTTAATACAGGTCACATTTTTCAAAAAATCTTCATTAAAAACGTTGCCGTGTCTATTTATTAATAGGTCAAGCCATCACATGCGCAAACCCGTCAAAATAGATAAATAAACACAAATTGTTGTCGACCAATTTAAATTTTCTCAGCGGGATAATAATAGCTTTTATTTCAATGCAAATACGAATCTTACGAACTAAAACAGCAAATAAAACCTTTACAATTTTTTTAATGATTTTTTTTTGTCTCTAAAATAGGTCAATTGAATAAAAAATCAGTTGGGGTGTCTGAGGTTTTGCGCATTTAACGTTACACGTTGTATATAAACAATAATATTATGATCATAGCCTATAGCCTAGCCGACCCGACAGATGTTGTCCTGTACAAAATAATTTACACAATTCCCATAGAAAATGCACCAATTTTCCCAACAATTTTTTTGTTTCTTTGTTTATGAACCTAAATCGGACTCCTACGAATATTTTAAAACAACAAATAGCCAAATCGGTCCAGCCGTTCTCAAGTTATGCGCTTACCAACGAACATCATTTCATTTTTAGGGTTCCGTAGTAAACAAGGAACCCTTATAGTTTCGTCATGTCCGTCTGTCTGTCTGTCTGTCCGCGGTCTAGCTCCGAGACCCTTAGTACTAGAAAGCTGTAATTTGGCATAGGTATACATATTAATTACGCCGACAAAGTGGTAAAATAAAATTATAAAAAACATTTTTTTTTAGGGTACCTCTCATACACGTAAAGTGGTGATTTTTATTTTTTTATTTTTTTACCCCATGATGAGGGGTATCATTGGAAAGGTTCTTTAAAAACATTGTGAATTTGTGGAAACCATTTTTGGATTCAGGGATTCGTTTGCGAAATATTAAGCTTTAAAGTGCTAATTTTTGTTAGAGTCAAGTGTCCCCCCCCCCTGCCGGCCAAATGGTTGGTTTTTGGTATGTGAAAAAAATCACAACAGTAGTTTATATAACGAAATTAAAAGGAAAACTATCACAGCTAAGTAGGCTCTACAGGTTAATGAGTAATAATTAACCAACTTAACTATGCAGTTGCAAAAACATGTTTTCCCATACATTCCGTATGGGAGAACATATTTTTCAACTACAAAGTTAAGTTTGTTTTTGGGATAAATTCATCCCAACTACGGAACCCTTCATTGTGCGTGGTCCGACACGCATTTGGCCGGTTTTATTATATAGATTAGTCCTAATAATAATAACTTACAATAACTATAACCTAGATTCGACCGAGAAAATAATAAACGAAGTCCATTCCATTTACTTAGCATTTGGCTCGTACCGAGAAAGTTTTACTCGACGTGGCAAAGTCAAGTGAAAGAGTAGGAAATAAGTACAGCGTAAATGGAGAAAATATTGTATTTAGAAATGTTTAGGTACTACTATGATGGTCCAATCTCAAATGAGGCTATAATGTAAATAAGTCAGTCATTAATATAGAAGTTGGATTATTGAATGCCCGTTTCCATTTTTAACCGACTTCAAAAAAAGGAGGACGTTCTCAGTTCGTCGGAATATTTTTTAAAATGTATTTTCCCCGATTACTCGAAGACGGCTGGACCGATTTGAAAAGTTATTTTTTTTGTTTGAAAGGGCATACTTTCAAGTTGGTCCCATTGTCATTTGGTCATGATCTGATGATGGGATCTTGGAGAAATCGAGAGAACTCTTCAAATATTATAGGCACATAGCGATTTGGGTATTTTTGATGAGCAGTTGACATTAGGCTATTGTAACTTAGATAAATTACACACCAATCCACAAAAAAGTGAAAAAAAATCTTTTTTACAAAAAATACAACCGACTCCAAACTACAAACCGTTACACAAGAGATAACCATTTTTGTTTCGCGATTTGAAATTATAAAAAAAAAACTTTTTTACAAAAAATACAATCCACTTCCAAACTAAAAAGTGAAAAATAACTTTAATTTCGGAAGTCGGTGTCTTTGGCTCAGTATTTTAGTTTTTTGACACCGACTTTCAAAATTAAAGCTATTTTTCACTTTTTAGTTTGGAAGTGGGTTGTATTTTTTGTAAAAAGACTTTTTACAACACATCCAAAAATGGTTTTGCTATAATATTTCTTGTGTAACGGTTTGGCAGCTCTATTCTACTATTCTATAGCATTAGCAGTTTAAGGCGAAAGCGTCAGGGTAGCCCGCGAAATTCAAATTTTCTTACGTTTCATGCAACTTGCAGGTCAGTATCAGGTTGTATGTTGAACTAAATAATATATGATTCGAGGCCGTATCAAATATTTATTCATAGAATTATATTCATAAAAATTATCAATACAACACTTTAAGTTCAGATAATCATATTGAATGACTATTTTATGAAATCATGACATTTTAGGATTATTCTAACTTAAGGAGTTGTATTGCTGATTCTAATGATTATAATTCGGTAAAGCAATATTTGTTACGGTCGCGAATCATATTTTAATCAAGAAACAACCTGATACTGACCTGCAAATTACAAAAGACCCTGAGAAAATTTGAATTTCGCGGGCTTCCTTAGCGCACCCCCCCCTTAATAAAGTGTTTATTATGTCAGTTACCTCTTACTACAAATCAAAAAAAAAGAAAAGAAATGTTGACTCCATCTAGCTTATTTTTTTAATATGACGTGTAAAAATGATTAATTTGTCCTATTTAACAGAATAAGAATTTCAATTCATTTCATATGCTGACTTTTAACGAGGGATAGATTTACAGGTTTATGTATTCGGTATACAATATCTATGTAAGAAATAGGAATTCAACTAATCGAATCATCCAATGTAATGAATTGAGGACACTCGCTTTTTGCTTGTCCTATTCCCCGTTAGAGTATGAAGTGAAAATAGATCATAGCTCCCTGCCTTACCAAAGGTCATTAGCTCGACGCAGTCGTCCGCGCATGTTTGCCTACGCCCTGCGAATCTTACCACATTTGCGATTAATACAGTTTAGTAGTGTCAGTTTTCTTAATAAATATACTAGCTTTTGTCTGCGGCTTCGCCCACGTGGAGTCCGGAAATTATTCTACGGGAACGTACTACCGGGAAAAAATAAGAAAAAGTACCTACGTAGCCTATGTCCTACGCTAGGTCATGACCTGGGTTGGGACATAGGATAGTACATTTTACGTTTTTACTTTTTACGTTGCGAAATTTAAATCCAAATCAATGTAAAAATCGTAACAGACAGGCAGAATTACTTTCGCATTTATCACTGAAGTCAGTTTTCAGCGCCTGTTCAGAATAATGCTCATTCCATCAGGAACAAAAACAGTAGAATATTAAAACAGAAAATATTTTAAGGGTGTGTCCACATCTGGCGAATGCGCCACGAATGCGCCGTGCGCGAATGGCGCAAGAGCCGTGCGTGTCCGCCCCGCGCGTTGCACGTACTCAACTCCAGTACTATATTCCGTTTTGTTTAAAAAAGTTGGAACCTGCCTCTAACGACGTTGTCTTTTCTTTTTCTTGTTTGTCAGTAATAAAATAGCCGATGTTGCAGCAATTATTCTAACGGCAGTCGTGTTATAGTCCGTCATCTTCGAAAGCAAATTTACAACTGAGACATACAGTATGAAAGTGAACGGAACTGCATGCGCGCGACTTGCGCGCGCGCGGAATGCGCACCGCGCGCGACACTGTGCAAGCCTTGCGTGAGTTGCGCTAAAGAGGCGCACCTAACAACTGCAGTAAGTGCACGTGAAGCTCGCGAGCGGGCTGCGAACGGCGCATTCGTGGCACATTCGCCAGATGAGGACACACCCTAAGAGAATGCTTTCACATTATTATTTCCTAGTTGAGTAAACTAGAGTTGAGGTAAAACGAAGGAAGACTTGGAATGAAAAATGTTATGAATACAATGTAATTTATTGTATAGCTACACGACTACTAGTGGGATTTATTACGTGGCGACCGAACTCACTGATTTCTATTTATTAATAGAATTGCGAGGGTTACTTACGAACAGTTTATTATAATAATACTACATTAGGCCTTTTAGCTAGGTGCTAGGATAAATTAGCTAATATGGAAATGCATAGAAAAAACCTTTTTTCGATTTCTACTTAGTTCTGGTTCCCAAAACCTCTTTTCGAAAATAGAGTGGAGATAATAGTGAACGTGTTAAAGGGTGATAAAAATTAACGCTCATAGCATAATCAGCCTATAATATTCCCACTGCTGGGACACAGGCATCCGCTCTGTGAGAGGCCGTAATCCACCACGCAGGCCCAGTGCTGGTTGATAGATAAGGTGCGTAAACGGGCCGCGTGCGCCAGAGCGCTCAGTATGTACCAAATAGCTGTAATGTCGGCCATTTTTATTTGTTGGTAACTGTTCCAAGCATAATAAGCCTATAATGTTCCCACTGGTGGGACACAGGCCTCCTCTCTATGAGAGACAACTGTTCAAATCTGATTGCTATTTAGAATGGCGTGGCTACTTGTAAGCAATTCATTATTTCAGCTCTTTTATAACATGTTCAGTACACTTTGTTAAAAAGAACGAAAAGATAATAATTATACCGAATTAATTATATCACTAGGTACACAGTTACAAGTGGCTACAATTTGTTGTCGACCGTATCTCCCTGATTTCTATTTTATTAATGCAGTGCCGACTGGCGAGGTCTATTTGTGAGTCGATCATTAATACATTAGGCCTTTTAGCTAAAATTTGTGTTAGCACGAAATTCTAGCGGTATTTAGAAATTTAGTTTGAAGTTATTTTGGTTTTGGTTGTGGTTGTTGGAATTAATTATTTGTGGTTAAATATTCCTAAAATTTTATAACAGACCCAGGTTTGTGAATTAGCAAGTCTAAGTGGACCTTTTAATTTAAAACGAAAAATGAGTGTTCATTCAAAATATTATTTCAAAATAGATATAGAGTTGATCAAGTTCAAATTAATTAATAAAACTATTGGAAAAAAGAGAAGACATTTTTCTTCGTTTCCAACCTATCTAAAACATTTGACGTAATTTCTAGCTAATTCACTTGATTCAGATCTAACGCAACAAACCTAGAAACGGAATTTTTACCTAGGATCTAATCCTTCACAAATTAAATTAGTCTTCTATAGAATTGAAAGCAATCTGACGAGATATTACGAGAGCTGACGGAATATTACGAGGCTTCAGTACTTATCATCCCGCGCGCTATGAATCACTTGAAGTCAGTGGGTTACTACGGTAACTCGACTGTGGGAATTATTAATGAACTATTGTTACATATCTTTACCTATGTATAAAAGTACAGCTATTTTTACCTAACTGCCTCTGAAGAAGTGAATGTTTTTCGAGAGTATGTATGTATGTATGTCTATTTCTTTGGCATGCTCTGTAGCCTAAACGGCTTGATGGATTTTAACATGTGAGGTGTCGTTAGATTCGTCTTAATTGTGGGAGTGACATAGGCTATATAAAATTTATATATTGGGAGGGATAGGTTAAAAAAAAACTGCATTATTGGTATCAAATAAGGCTAGTAGTAATATATACATTTTAATAAAACTAAAAAAGCTTGAAATAAAGCAAATTATTTAAAAAAACAAAAGAACCCGACGGAACAAACCAATAAACTGAAATTATGGTGTAAATTTTGTTTGTCCCACCTGCAGTACAAAATCCTATAGATTATAATGCTTGTTTTTCTCTTTTCAATTATGTGTTTTTGCAGTCAGGTTTTTTGTTTTTTTACCCGACTGCCCCAGAAGGACTAAAAAGTTTGAAATAAAACAAATTATTTAAAAAACAATAAACCCGACTGCAAAAACTTATAACTGAAAAGAGAAAAACAAGTTTTATAATCCATAGGATTTTGGTATTGCAGGCGGGGGACTAACCAATAACCTGAAATTTTGGTGAAACTTTTGTTTGTCCCCCACCTGCAATACCAAAATCCTATAGATTATAATGTTTGTTTTTCTCTTTTCAGTTGTGAGTTTTTGCAGTCGGGTTTTTTTGTTTTTTTAAATAATTTGTTGTTACTTTACATAAGTACTTAGTCGCTAGTCCATTGGAGTGACTAATTTGTTTCATTTATCGAAGTAGAATTACTTTGAAATACTCGGTGCCTTTGATTTAGTTAGGGAAGTTAAAATTTACCTAAATACTTCGGAATATCCTGATACTTACTTCATAAATTACAAGTATGAAATGAAAGCAATCCGAACTAATATTATAAATGCGAAAATGAGTTTGTTTGTTACGCTTTCACGCTAAAACGGCTGAACGGATTTAGATGAAATTTGGCACATGAGTAAACCATGACCTGGAAAAGGACAAAGGCTATTTTTCATCCTGAATCGCAGACGAAGTCACGGGCAAGAGCTAGTCTTCCATGCTTATAGCAGCCATTGTTCCGTTGCAAAAAAAGATTGCAATATTTATACTGTATAGTTCCATCTCTCTCTCACACTGGAACAATGATGACCTATTTCCTCTCGTTCTCTTAAAATTGAAACCTTTCAAGTGTCTAAAGAGCTATTTATGACGTTCAATCCCTAATTACTACAGAGTTTATATTTTACTATTATTAGAGCGTTGTTTGAGCTATAAATTACAATAAAGCGGTCAGTACTTACCATTCCGGCCGTGAATTACTTGAAGGCAGTGGGTTACCACGGTAACTCGACAGTGGGAGCAGGGTTAGCAAACTAGAAGTAAATGTTGTATTATAAGTATTTAATCTGTGATGTATGTTCTGCAACTTTGTATGTAGGTTTATGTACGTATTATTTTTGGAATTGAAGAACAAGGCAAAGAATTTTAAGTATTAGTGTCGTCCAGAATTGTTATAATGCAAAAAAAGGTTACGTTATTCGTACTGTTTAGTTCCATCTCTTTCTCATACTGGAACAAAAAAGATTTTATCACTTAATTTCCTCTCATTTCCAATGAAAACTTTCAAAGTGTATAAAGAGCTATTTATGACGCTCAATACCCAATTACTACAGAGTTTACATTTTACTATTATTAGAGCGTCGTTTGGGCTATAAATTACAATTAAGGCTTCGGTACTTATCATCCCGGGCGGTATGAATTAGTATGAAGGCGATTTGGTTACTACGGTAACTTGACGGTACGGTGGGAGCAGGGTTATCAACCTGGATGTTGTTCTAAGTAAGTAGTTGAACTGGTAAAACGTACGTGTGTTGGTTTATCTGTGTTATAATTATGTTTAGTAACGTTATTACGTCTTTGTTATTAAACAAGTGTATTTTGTACTTTATTATAAGAACACCTATGTACTTCCAGTAGGCCATGAAAAGGCACTTTGAACGACAGTACAGTTTGTGCTTTGGCTAGTTAAATAAATTATTTATCGAGAAGTCTAAATTATTTGTGTCTAGCGGTTGCCCGATACTTCGTCTGCGTGGTATCCAGGGTCTGATGATGGACCCGAAAGGTAGTCATAGGAACTCCTCAACAAAAAATAATAGCACCGTCGTGTTTGGACTCGTTGAGTTTGTCTTGTCAAGTACATGGGAACTCCTCAAACAAACAAGATAGCCCTGTATGACCATTTGTATTTATCTTGACAAGTATCTTACAAGACAATGTAATAGAACAGATATTTAAACAAATTCTAATGCTAAAAAGGACAAAATAAAATGTTGGTAAAATCTTTTTTAAATGTAAGTTTAGGTTTAGTTTGCGTAAGTTTTATTTAGAACTTTTTAGTTCATTAAAAGTTTATTTTTATCCACATTTTATCTATACATATTATCGTTTAAAGTCGCTTTTCGTGTCTGTCTGTGTGACCGCGTTTTTCTTCTAAACTGCGCAAGGGCTTTGGATGCGGTTTTCACCATGATTCAGCGAAGTTTCTGTGCACATTACATTAATATTAAACTTATGTATAATAAAGAAATATTGATGTTTTGGCAAAACCGTGAGAAGCAGAGACTGGTCGTTAGTTATTCATAATATCCTCAAACGTGTTTTGATAGAGGAGAATTGAGTAGATCCTTATATTTTTTATATATTAGCCTTAAATGTTCCTTGAGAACAAAGGCTTTACTTTCCCTCCTCTCATAATATTTTTCAAAGAATTTACTAAGCCTAAATTTTGTATTTTATTGTTGAATTTTTTTTTGGTCGCCCAGTCATTACAAATTTTATATTTTACTATTATTAGATCTTTCTGCGAGCTAGCGGAAAATTTTCAAGGTTTTAAGTATCATGGCGCGCGGAGCAGCTCGTGGGAGTGAGCGGTCGAGGGATACACAGGTTACTCGACAACAGCGCCGGTGAGAACAGGTGAGAAATATACTACTTACATACATACATAAACTCACGCCTTCTTCGCATGGGGGTAGGCAGAAGCTACAGAACGCCACCTGCTACGATTATTACATACTCCTTTTGCCTCGTTTGCGTCCATACATCTGGTCTGACTATGAATGATAGGCTGAGGAATGATGTGATAAGACAGCGGTGTGATTTAAAAGAAGATGTAGTGACAAAAATTGAAAAGGGTATGCTGAGATGGTTTGGACATGTTGAGAGGATGAATGAAAGGCGACTAACAAAATGTATTTACAAGGCTGATGTAAAGGGAAAGGCCGGGCGGGGACGCCCTAGGAGGACATATACTGAACTTATTGGTGATGTTCTTCAGAAAGGCCAGGTGCGTAGTACTCGCAACCGGCGTGCTTGTAAATATACTACTTCTGTCATTTAAATTATGTATGCTGTGATTGATTAGTACCTACCGACGAAAATTTGTTTCTTTCTGTTAGGTATGAATTAAGAAGTAATTATAGTAAAGAAAGTTGGACTTTGCACTTAATTTGACAGAAAAAAAATGTGTATTTGTTTTGTTTTAAATATTTGAGGGGCTTGTGGCTAAGTAATAACAGCGCACGGGTCGATCGATTGCGCTTGATCCGTGGATGACTATCTTTACACACCAGACTCCTCCGTGCCTCGAAAAGCACGTTAAGCCGTTGGTCCTGGCTGTTATTCGTGGATCTTTGACAATCGTTACGGGTCGTCAGAAGCCCGAAAGTCTGACAACCAGTCTTACCAAAGGGGTATCGTATTATCTAGTAACTCGTTGTAGAGGTCAGATAAGCAGTCGCTGCATGTAAAATACTGGTATTCAGCTGCATCCGGTTAGACTGAAAGCCGACCTTAAGGCTCCGTGCCGCCGCACCGCACGAAATCACTGATTTTGATCAATTTTGTTTATTCGTTGTGAGACCTGGGACGAGAATTTAAACAAAATTATTTATGATTTGAAAAGTCCAATTCTTCGTCTTGTACATAGGGGAAAGGGATTTTTGAAATAAATTAAGGATTCGTGGGAAATCACTAAAATTCGCAACAAGTTTTCCAAAAAATGACGCGAGACTGACGTTTGATCGTTTCGTTAGAAGAAACTGCTTTTGATGTTGAAAATGAAAAAATATCATCAACATCATTATATGGTCTACTTGTACATAGGGGAACCACTTTTTTCAACTTTCATACAAAATATAGCAGAAAAAAAATGTTGAAATAACGTAACTTTCTCAAAACTTCAAGCCAAATAAATATTTTTTTCTAATACTTAGAAACACTTTTTAGAAATTTAAAAAATTCTATATTAATTTTAAGTTAATTGTTTAATAGAATCTAAATTTTATTTTATAAATAAACAATTACTTCATTACGTAAATAAATGGCAAAGTGAACTATATAAACGATCGCGGAAAATCTATTCCGTCAGTAGCGAACGGGCCTTCCCAGCGTGAGGACGTATCACTTTGCGTCGCAGCACGCACACACGCACGTACGTGTCCGATGTTAACATATTCCAGAAATTGTACGTCGACAACCACATTTTGATCCGCATTTTATTTTAAAGTACTTTGCTTGTTTTTGAAGAACATTAAAATTTTGCATGCCTGGCAATAAATAAAATACCGGTGTACGTGTGTTCGTAATTCTTCTTATCCTAAACGGCTTGACTGATTTAGATGTTTTTTTTTTTAATTCTTTTTGTGTAACTTGGATGGTTCATAACTATAGTTGGACTCGCGTGGCGCTGTTGTCGTAGGACAACATCTGCCTGCTGGGTTCACTAGTTATTTTTTGACTTTAGATTTCATAGTTTTGAGTGATTTTTGGTAGGGGAAAAAGTTATGGGTTCGCGTCACCGATATGCCCGCGCCTATATGCTGTTGTAGCAATAAGTGAAGTATTTTTGGAACGAAGTTTCTTTAACGCTACTGAAGACTAAGTCAAAATAAAGATCCAAGATGGCGGCTGCGAACATTAAAAAATATTTCGTCATGGGTATCGTTTTCATAGTTTTCGAGGATGCTAAAGCTGATAGTGAGGTCAAAATATAAATCCGAGATGGCGGCTGTGACAATATTCAGATTTTTCGTCATGGGTGTCTTTTTCATAGTTTTCGAGGATGCTAAAGCTGATAGTGAGGTCAAAATATAAATCCGAGATGGCGGCTGTGACAATATTCAGATTTTTCGTCATGGGTGTCTTTTTCATAGTTTTTGAAGATTCTAAAGCAGATTTTGATGTCAAAACGTAAATATAAGATGGCGGCTGCGAAAATTTTCACATTTCTTCATAACATCACGCCATCAATTTCAAAGGGCCCAACACTTTCTAAATCTCATTTAAATTTAAAATTCAAATTTAAGTCTCATTTCCGCAACTTTTTCGCGCAAGTGGGTTCGCGCAAGTGTCTTTCGCGAAAATGTATTTCGCGCAAGTGTCTCAGATCCCTTTATGGATACTGGTGCCAATTCTCTTGTCACAAATTAATGCCTCAAAACTAGACTAAAAATCACCAAAGTTTCGTTCATTCCTGTCAAACGATGATTTCCCATCGTGAAATAATTATAGAATATATTTTATTTTGACAGCACTAAGATGGCAATATGGTGCCGATTCTCTTGTATACCGAACTAAACTTACTAAACTATCACTAAAATTCCTTACTTTTGGCTATGAAAATCTTGAAGCTATTCTGCAACAAAAATTTTCTAAATTTAAATATATTTTGACACACTAAAATTATATTTGACAATCGCGAGTCCACGTGGTACTTGTTTGCCCTACCCCGTGAATTTTTTTTAGAGCTGGAGGCGCCCAGGGGGCAGCCTTGACGTTTTATATAGAATTTTTAATTTTTGTAAGGAAAATAAGAAAAAATATTACCTACATGTAGAGTGTCAGGGGTTTAAGGGTTTTATAAAGGGGATCGAAATTCTCATTATTTTTGCGATTGGACGCACCATTTGCGAGATATATGCAAAAGAAAAAAAAAAGATACAGTACTGTTTTTTGCACCTGAAGCGAGGTGTTGGTGTGAATTTTAGTTCAAGTAACTAACTTTATTCCGCACCTTTTTAATCGCGATTAAAAATAGTCAGATTTAGTTAGACATGGTGCCGATTCTCTTGTCACAAATGCCTCTAAACTAGACTAAAAATCACCAAAATTTTGTTTTATTCCTGTCAAACGACGATTTCCCATTCTGAAATAGACTAATGTGACACAACTTAACTAGATTTTAGTTTGACAGCACTAAGATGGAACTGAGATTTTCATTTAGTGAAAATAGCAATTTTACTATTCTGAATTTGACGTTTTTCACTTAAAATTTAGATTTTCTAACCGAATCTGACTATTTTTCGCGATTAAAAACGTGTGGAATAAAATTGATTGTCATGAACTTTAAATTCACACCAACACCTCGATTTCACATGCAAAAACAGTACTGAATCTTTTTTTTTCTTTTGCTTATATCTCGAAAACGGTGTGTCCAATCGCAAAAATAATGAAAATTTCGTCTCCCTTTATAAAACCCTTAAACCCCTTATACTCTACATGTAGGTAACATTTTTTCTTATTTTCCATACAAAAAGTGAAAAGTTCCATATAAAACACGTCGAGCGTGCGCGCCTTTCGCGCGAATCTTTTTAGAGCCGGTCTAAAAAGATTCACATGGTTAGGTATCACGTGTGGAGTCGCGATTGTCAAATTTGATTTAGATGTGTCACAAATTTTCTTAAATTTAGAGAATTTATTTTGCATAATTGTGCCGATTCCCTTGTTCACAAACTAAACTAAATTTAAGTGCATCTTTTTCTTTCTACTTCATTAAAAAAAGGACAGAAAATAAATGTTAGTTTAGTCCTGTCAAATTAATCAGCGCTTGACGTTAATTGACGTAATTTTAGTCGGCAAGTTTTTAATCACGTCTAAACTTGTATGGAAAGTGATAGGCGGTGATTAATTTGACAGGACTAAACTAAAATTTATCTTCTGTTCTTTTCTTAATGAAATTGTAAGAAAAAGATGCACTGATTTAGTTTAGTTTGTGAACAAGGGAATCGGCACCAATAGCTTTGAGATTCTCATAGTCAAAAGTAAGAAATTTTAGTGATAGTTTAGTTAGTTTAGTTCGGTGTATAAGAGAATCGGCACCAATCAAAATTTTAGGTGAAAAAAGTCAAATTCAGAATAGCGAATTTTTCATTTTCACTAAATTAATAACTCATTCAGTTGCAAAAACTGTACTTTATCTTTTTTCTGTTCTTTTGCTTATATCTCGAAAATTGTGTCTTATCGCAAAAATAATGAAAATTTCGACCCCCTTTATGAAACCCATAAACCCATAAAACTCAACATGTAGGTAATAATTTTTCATGTTTTCCATACAAAAAGTATAAAATTCCATATAAAACAGAATTGTTATAAATATACTAAACGAATATACACAAACATTCCAGACTTATTTCATAAGCGTACCTACGTAACTTAACAAAATACCGTCTATAGGATCAAAACTGTTTAAGCGATCACTACGCTCGATGTTTAGGCGTGTGTGCGTGAACGGTGCACACAAACATAGCATCGCAAGAATTTACCTAAACTCTGTCGAGTGAATTCACAGCCAGGAGCCTTAACATAGTTGGGAAATAAAAATAGGTAAATGATGATGTTCTGTTTTTAAGTATTTATCTTTGTATACGAGATTATTGACAACATCATTATCTTTAAAAAAAAATGTTTTTAAGAAAAATATAGTTTCTACTTAGGTATGCAGTCAAACCACTACTACGGTTTTGTGGGGCTTAGCATAATAGTTACATTTACCATTATGTGAATAAAGATAAATAAATAATAAATAATAATAATGCAGTAGGAACCTTTTTCAATACCTATTAAAAACTGTACCAGCAGTAATTTAGGTCAATATGCTCACGGACTTTCATAGTATAGAAAATGACGAAACAATATTTTATTTGAGGCAAGTTCATTTTGTTCATACATCGCTCTGCATCATTAAAAACGCGCAGAACTTAAACAATAGGTTTCAAAACAAAGCAACATTTCCATGATGTAACAATGTAATTAAATTAATTTATAAGCGATTCTCTTGCTCTATATGTGCTACGAATGACGATACTAAACTGCCGATGCCGGACCAAAAAAATTGAAGGTCAAACCTCCACTAGCATCAGGCATATGTGTCTGACGTGGCAGCTAACAGGTTAAGTCTGATGCATCCTGTATACGATGTGTTGAAGCGAGAGAGATAGAGCGAGTAGAGGGAGAAAGAAAGTTATATCAAACTGAAACATTTCAGATTTTAGTTTTTCTTTACCTGATTTATTTAAGTACTCGAATCAAGCCAATAAAAGATGAGGGTTCGTTTTTAAAAAAAATAATATAATCATTAAAGTTAATACCAATAAAACAATTTCGCAATAACCTAACCAACCATCACGAGCGTACATCTTAAGTAAAATTATAAACCTAAATTATATAGCTCGACTTATTCGCAACAAACATCAACAGTATCTCGAGCTAACTTATTTATCTCGTAAAATACTTGTTAATACTCCACCCCGGGAATTGTGCTACGAAGAGCTCCTACCAAAGCTGGATGAGTAGCTCAACAAATCGGGCAACTCAACAATCCAATTTATTAAGACCTTTGAATTTGTATTTCTTCACGTCAGCTGAGTTTATTGTCACATCATTGAAGGGGTCGTGGGAGGTCAAGTTAAAGTAGTCAGCAGATTTGTTTGTTCACAATTCTATGGATAATTCGTATAAAAGGAGTGTTGGGGGGTGCGGGAGTCATCTAAGGACAAAACTTGTTTACACTACTTACGGAATTAAATCACTCCAGTCGGTGTTTGCTAAAGTGGTCCGGTGACTTTTGACTTAAGTAACGACTTATTTGTTTTTCCTTATATTTTAAAGGGTTTGCTTTGTATTGATAATGAATTTTGTGCGCTAATTGTTACTATGTAACTTAAATTATTTACCAAAAAGTTTTTATAGAGCAGTTGATTTTTTGTTATAGAGCTGCTTAAAACATTAAATTGAATGCTCAATTCAAATGTTCTGTGTTCCACACACCGCAGTTAAAAAGTGATTATTCACATTTACATACATTATGCTGCAATCACCCTACCAGCACACAAAAGTTATGTAAATGAGAAAGCATTAATATTAGGTGACTCACCAAACAACATTTGTTTTTTTGTACACCAAACGCTTGTAAACTGAGGTTACACTGACCTACTGTTTGAGGAAAACTCTTTTACATGAAATACTTACCTACATAGGAAAAAAGTAATTTGTGACTAGTACGTGCAAGTCTAATATGGCAACTGCAAACTTGTAAAGAAAGTTTTAATTTGAACTTGGCCAGCGATAACAATGCAGCAAACTTGTGGCAGTCCGCGCAGGGAGCGGGGAAACGCCAATCTTCCTCACATTGCAGTACATAACCGTACTTCTTTGTAAGAACACCTCGCAAAACTTTGTCGCAAGTAAACTCCGCGAAGTGGCTAAGTCGGGAGCCGGGAGCCGTCGCCGTCGACCGCTCCCGCTGATCGCTCCGCTCGCTCCGCTCCACCCCCCGCTTCACTGCGAACAACGATCCGCCTCCGACAAACAAACGGACAAGTTTTAATGTTTTGCTCACAAAGTGTATGATTAAACGCGGAGAGCGGCGGAGAGAGTCGGCCGTAAGTTATTGATTTTCCCCGACCGAACCCCTGTCGACTACGAGGCTCGCGGTGCAGTACGGGAGCGCTACGAGGTTATACCACTTTTTAACTGTTCAAAACCGCGATTAAAACTACTTTTGTCAATACTCATGTGTTTCAAATCACTTTTTGTGACCTATTTAAGTATCAACGTGTGCCAAAAGAAGTGTTTACAAGTTTTATATGTGACTTACAATGAGAAAAGTTAGTGTTTACTGCGCAACTGTACCGCGGGCGGCACAAGTCGCGCACCCTACAACTTCACGTCGCTCTACGTTCCGAAGTTAACGCAAAGTTCCGCCATTTTGGAACATGCTCACAACCCACTTGTTTTATAAAGAAACTTTTTATTAATTCCTGTGGGCCGCGGAGTGTCAGTAAGATGTTTTGAGGTTATACTGAAAGACGAAAGACCGTATTCTGACTCGGAGGTGTAGTTCTAGTGTTATTGTGACTGTGAGGAGGCTGGATACGAGTGTTTGTGTTCATTTGAGATATTGTTTTGAAGTGTAACTCGGCTGACGTCCCTTGGATGCTCTTGTAATTTGTGTTTACTTCTGGCAACAGAGAGGAGGACTCTCGCAGCTCTGTTGTGACCTTGCCTATGTATCAGGCACTCCAATAAGTGACAGGTGATAAGGAATAAACTTTGTTTCACTAGTTTATGTGGCCGGTAGAAAAGTTGTGTCAGTGAAAAGTTTTGCTCAAAAAGTGTTTACGAGTTACTATAACTACTTATACGAAGTGCGAAATCATTCGAATCTAAGGCAATGTTGTGATTTTGTGTGAGATAAAACTAGAAATGGCATGTTTATTGTCATTATCGTGATACAAACGGCTTTATGAGATATTATTCGGGAAAATATATTATTTATATTCATACGCTGATGTGATTTAAGACGATAATATACGATAGGGAAGAAAACAGAGCGTCTTTATAAAGGAAACGCCAGACGAATACAATTTCCCTAATGACTCTTAAATAAAACAACAAACAAATAATATTCTCATTACATCAAACGAATTAATTTTCTTGGAATCGTACAAAGTAGATCACAAGCTATGAAGCTTCTCGGAAAAGGAATTTTAAAATCATATTCAAAGACGATCTAACCTTGTTAAGAGGTTTAATAGGGTAAATAACATCTATAATTTATAATTTTTTTAAACATTTAAATAATTTTACTTAAGTCTGTTTTTAATCGATAAAAGCGTAGGTTTAAAACCGAGATTTAGTTACAACATTTCCAGTCGATTTGCTTTAGATATAAACGCTACTTACACTGAATACACTTTAAGCATGTTAAACTAACGCGTGTATCAGCTTTTGAAGACTAAATTGAGATCATTAAAACTTCGAGAGATTATAAAATCATAGAGGTACAGTTTCCAACGTTCTACAATAGCCGCAAGTGAAACACGAAGATGTTATTCTCAATAAAACTTGGTTTATTGACTGTACTGCCAAGACTAAATATTACAGCTTGTAAACAACATTCAGGACTTATTTTGCCTATTTCCGATTGATCCATTTTCGTATACGCGCACTTCTTTTATCCTTTACGTAAACATTTATTTAGTAACGAAAGTCCTGTCCAACTATCTCATAAATAAAGTAAAAAGCCCACGATATTGGGTCGTTTTATTGAGGACGCTATTACAAAGTCATTTCAGCGACCGGTCCCAGTCTCAGTCCATTGTAGAAGGAAAATCTTTCTACAGTCACGGCTCTCGATGGGATAACGCAGATGGCTGTCGGTTCCGAAAGGACCCACGTTCTATCCAACCTCCAAACGATAATTAACTTAATCTCCTCCGCTTAGAGCCCAATCTCGCACGCAACCCAAGAAAGCTATGAAACTTTGTTAAATAACTTTTCAGATAACTTGAACTTGGCGTATTTGCGCAAAGTTGTAAGCGGAATTCTACCGCGGGCTAATTCAATCTGTACCCGCTTGTAATAAATGTTGTTTTCGCGTAATGCCAATTGGGGAGTTGGTGGATTCTGTTGAGTTGAAAGTTCTGGACTTCACGAAGCAAAACGCGAACTTTTGTAGAACATTTCAGTGTAGTTAGTACAATGTTATAATGGAAATAAGCACTTCAAAATGGCGTAGTCTGCAGCTGTGCTTATAGGTGTGTGGATCGATTGTCGGATGTTAGCTGTGATGGGTAACAATCACAGTTTTGACAGTTGTTCGATTGGATCTGCCGACGATATTCGAGTTCATTATTAGCCTTGAGCGCTTCCTATAATTATAATATATCACGTTTATGTTGTTTGCTTATTGTATTTGTTTAGGATTTGTGTTTCAATGTATAAGTATGCTTTTGTGTTGGCTGTTGCGTAACAAAGGATTCATTTTAAAAGCATATTTTCTCGTTTAATTTTCTTTTATGGAAATACATTTTCTGTTTTCCTTTATGAGTACACTTACAAACCTTCGTAAATGTTAACGAGTAACTTCATTAAAATTGTAGTTTGGATTTTAACCTTAATTGATTTACAGCTCCAATATTCGCCAGCCTAACCTTATTTTACAACCCATTAAACGCCTCTTATTTTTAAACTTTTTACGCTTCAACGAAAATGTAGAATGCAGCCACCCCGGGCACTTCAAGCACTCTAAATATAGAGACAAAGGAATATACCGTTACGGCTGCCATATAAATAAACAGAACAATATAATCCTAAATGTAACTACTTAAAGTCGTAAGTAATCCCACAAACCTGATACTCACATAACTATGTATAACAAGATTATATACTTCAAATAGTTATACAAGTTTCACTGGAACCTAAAAGCTCACAGTAACAACATATTTAATTGTGTAGTATATTATACATTCAAGCACATTCAGAATTTACTAGCTCCTGAATTAAACCCTAATAACTTGAACCATTTGAAACGTAACAACCACCATTCATGCACTCAATTGAAAACGAACTGTATTGTTTTCACTTAAGTTTTATTTTTGTTCAAGCGTTCGGAGCTGTCGAGTCAGTTTTCACTTGTTCTAGTACATTTTGCTCCGTTTCTTTTTATTTTCTTTGAACAATAAATGGGTCTTGACTACACAACTATCTTATATACGTGACTTAGCGATATTATGCAAGCGTAAACAGTATGGCTTCGATTTTATTGGATAATTCATGAGTGGGTTGTAAAATTTCGATTTTGCATAATATAAGGTCAGAGGGACCCTAAAAATGGGAGGATAGAGTAATAAAATACTAGTAAAGATTCGTGATTGGATTATAAAATGTTAATCTTGTTATTTTTCTTGAAAACTTACAAGTACTTTTAAAAGTAAGAGTATTAAAAACTTCAATGTTCTTTCCTTTATTACAACTACGTTGTTTTGTACTGGGAGATAGTTTGAGTACCGCGTAACCTCAGGCTGCCTTTGAACCGTTTTTTACATCGTGGCTGTGCTAATTGGGACTTTATTCCGTGGTAATACGTGTACGTATGATGCTGACGTTCGGGGTGGGTGGTAGTTGTTCTGTGAAAAATCGTTCTCTGGCAATGATAACGAATTAGATTAGGGATTTAAATGTTAAACGTCAACTACTATTTCAACTTATTTTGACCAAAATTTACATAAAATATACCTACATCTATCAATTACCGTTTCTCCTGTATACGATTTTTCTTAAAGGTTTTTTTGTGAATTAATTAAATCCGTGACTCTTACCTTGCCAACCACCAACGCTATTAATTCTATTGAGTACAGCACTGGCTCACAAACTACAAATACATTTATTCCTAGAACACTTAATAGTCGTTAATAAATTATTGACAAACTGTATCAATAGTCAATACCCTTTGATTCAACTTCTCGGTACGGGCCGTCCTTATCGATAGTCAGTAGTTGCCGATATCGATATACCTACTAGTGCCGAAACCATTCGATAAGTTTCACACGGATGTTGGAGTTGAATAACTTTATTCAAATAGTTGATATGGATACATAATGTAGGTTGTAAGTTTTGGATACATACCTATAATATAGAGTGTAGATAATAATATCGTTCTATAGTTTTGAGTGTGTAGAGTTGTGGGAAAAAGTTTTGAACAAAAAAGTTTACCCATTGATGTAAGTTAACACCGTCGGTCTGAGGCTTTTATACTGAGAGACGACAGAAAAGAAAAAATAAAACTATCATTTTTTTAAGCCATATTTCCTAATAGTTAAGGTCTAATTTGGCTTTCAGCGAGGTTAAAAATGTTACTGTGTCCGCTGGTTAGTAGAACTGGCTTTTAGTACCTAGATAGGTAATATTATTTTCTGAGAAGAACTTTAACTTTACTTGTAAGTCAATGCTAGAGTGGAGCACAGTGGCACGAGGTCGGAACGATTAAACTCACGGTCTTTTTTTACAATCTATTATACATTGCAATGTATAATAGATCAGCGATTCAATTAAAAACGCCTCCCCTTTAAGAGCTAGGCCAAATATTTTTGATATTCGGATAGCTTATGACCTAAAGATGTGCCATCATCACCATCATCATCATTTCAGCCAAAAGACGTCCACTGCTGGACATAGGCCTCCCCCAAGCACCTCCACTTCGACCGATTCTGTGCTTTCTACATCCAGCGGATTCCTGCGGCCTTCACAAGGTCATCGGTCCATCTTGTGGGAGGCCTTCCAACGCTACGTCTTCCGGTACGCGGTCGCCACTCCAGAACCTTTCGTGTGTGTGAAGATGTGCCATGAAGAGTATGAATAAAAATAATTTAAAAAAAACGTGAATGTTTAGAAAAATGAAACAATATTATGTATTATGAACTGTTTGCTCGATGGGAATTCTCATCGTCAAAAATGACGAACTTCCATACAAACTATAATCCCCTATTTAACCCCTTTATGGAATGAACTTTCAAAAGGTCTTCCTCAGTGCTCAACTTCGTTATACAAAGAACTCTTGTGCAAAATTTTATGCTTCTAAACCCAGCGGTTTACGCTGTGCGTTATCTGACAGTGAATTTTAATAATTTAAAAAATATAAATTATGTACCTATGCGCATTAGCGTGGCTAAGTAATAACAGCCGCACGGGTTGATCCATTTGGTTAAGCTACCCTTGGCCGGGGTTAGTCCGTGGATGGGTGACCATCTTTACATTCCGAGACTCCTCCGTGCCTGGGAGGACAACTCATACAACTTTTTAAACTTTTGTCTATAATATTTTTACATAAATAAATGTTGTCTCATAAGTCGTCCATTGAAATATATGGTCATCCGAACAAAGTCATAACAAAAGAAGTTGTCGATAAAATTACGTTAACTTAATGTTATTGGTATAACACGTTAACAAGCTCTACAACACAAATTACCTGATTGATAACGTTACAATAGTTACGAAAACAAGCACTTAAGTCAAATCCAACTCATGCTTATTACTTCCAAAACTTACACAAAGCCAAACTAAACTTTATTGACAGAGCAACTGAATTCAGTTTTCTGTAGCGCAAATAAGTTAGATGAAGTCCGTAGATACGATGAGAGCTGTCTTTGTAAAATTCATTTTATGTCGCAGATGTTAAGATACATTTTTACATGCATCTTTCCACACTTCGATATAGATCCGTAGCCTACTTTATTATTGTATTTAATGAATATAAATGAAGGTAAATATTACTTTAACATTTTCCTTCGAAATTCAATTATTTATGATCAGTTCGGTACTATACATTTTCAGGAGGTAATCTATGAAAAATAGATAACGTGGAACATTGAGGTTTTTTTCTTTTATATAATGATTTGGTGGAAATAAAATCTGTTCTTTCTTTGATTTGGTAGTTTATTAATATAGTTATTTATATTTCGTTTTAGTAGACCTTGTGAAAAGCTATGTTTGTTATTTGAAAATAGTGTGAAAGCCAATTTTTTTTTAAACATGAATCGTGGAGTTTCTTGCTGACTCTTCTCCATAGGAAACAACCAATTGGAACCGTGCACCTAGCTTCTGATGTTTCATAAGTGTCCATGTAGGTTTATGTGAAATAAAATATTTTGATTTTTGATTGAAGTTTTTCTACCATCAATTTTTGGCACAAATCTGAAATCTGCATTGCATGCTGAAGGGCATAAGATCTAGTAAAATTAAAGGCAAATAAAAGAAAACTAAGCACGTTCATTGTTTTCAGTAAATCTTTCTTTCACTAATGCTGAAGTACTTAATTCAATTCTTAAGACAGCATATCGTCGGCATACAAATTAATAATTAACCGACTTCTTAAAAAGGTTCTCAATTCATCTGTATACATTTTTTATGTATCTTCATCTTCATTTTCGTCAATTGTGGACCGACTTAGTTTATTTTATTTGGCTTAGAAAACTTGAGCGGTGGTCCCATATAAATTTTATTAATTTGCTTGGGTAGTTTTTGAGTTGGCTTCAATTATACTTGTTTTTAACATCACATGTATTCCACTGTTCTTATCAGAACAGGCTTGGTCGAGTTGGCTCTGTATCTAATTGTGAGTCTTAACAATAGACTACCCTCAGTCGACTCGACCTTGACTTCTGCGCGCCTAGTACCTTACTGGGCAGACTGGATGACAAAATCGTTTCATATTCGTATATATAGAATTGTAAGGTACAGAATTGAATATCTTGATTTGTTGGAGTTTTCTTGTTTTCACTAAGTACCATCTCGGGAAGATTTGATGTCGAGATATTGTTTCATATTGGTTGCAGCCTTAAACAAGACAAGGTGAAAATAAATACATAATGGTTTAATGAAATGAAAGGGTTTCTTCTGTAAATACGATATCGGTGTCACTTTTACACGTTACGTTGTTATATTTAGTAACCTGTTCCGCTTAACTATTCATAAAAAGCCATAAAAATCCTGTAAGAAATCGACACGTGTTTCACCTCTCAACGAGGCATCCTCCGGATGACGATTGACTTGTCGCGAACGTTATATTTAAAAAAACCGGCCAAGTACGTGTCGGATTATGAAATGAAGAGTTATGTAGTTGGAATATATTTATCCTAAGAACAAACTTAACATTGTAATTTTAAAAACATGTTCTCTCTACACTCCAACAGCAAATGTAAGTTTGTACGCACAATATTGAGAGTTTTACCATATTATTTAAAAACCATAGACTTCTTATGGGTTTTCCTGTAATCTATAAGTATCGAACCATTTTCTGTATTTTATTTTCATAATTTTAGGTTCAGTAGTTTACCAAGGGGGGGGTCTTACCAAGGGGTATCGTGTTACCTAGTCACTAGGTTGTGGACGTCAGATAGGCAGTCGCTCCATGTAAAATACTGGTATTCAGCTGCATCCGGTTAGACTGGAAGCCGACCCCAACATAGTTGGGAAAAGGCTAGGCAGATGATGAGGTTCAGTAGTTTCGGAGTAAATGGTAAATTTTCATCAATTTTCTTAAATAATTTTAATTTCTTTTTTAAATATTGAGACAATAGAAAGCCCTTTAATTGCATATATTACACGGTACCGTATGCAATTTTTTTTTTCTTATTTGCCTTCCGAAAGTGACCCTATATTGAAAATTTATTTATTTATGTTACAAGCCGTGTTTGGTCCACAGAAATTCAAATGTGTACCAAATTTCAAATTCATCGGTCCATTAAATTCGGAGCAAATTGGCTGTGGCAGACGCACAGACACGCGAGTGATCCTATGAAGGTTCCGTTTTTTAGGGTTCCGTTGCCAAATGGCAAAAAACGGAACCCTTATAGATTCGTCATGTCTGTCTGTTTGTCTGTCTGTCTGTCCGTCCGTATGTCACAGCCACTTTTTTCCAAAACTATAAGAGCTACGCTGTTGAAACTTGGTAAGTAGATGTATTCTGAAAACCGCATTAAGATTTTCACATAAAAATAGAAAAAACAAATAATTTTGGAGTTCCCCATACTTAGAACTGAAACTTGAAAAAAATTTTTTCATCATCCCATACGTGTGGGGTATCTATGGATAGGTCTTCAAAAATGATATTCAGGTTTCTAATCTCATTTTTTTCTAAACTGAATAGTTTGCGCGAGAGACACTTCCAAAGTGGTAAAATGTGTGTCCCCCCTGTAACTTCTAAAATAAGAGAATGATAAAACTAAAAAAAATATATGATGTACATTACCTTGTAAACTTCCACCGAAAATTGGTTTGAACAAGATCTAGCAAGTAGTTTTTTTTTAATACGTCATAAATCGTAAACCGCAATTTGCCTTTCATTCAATGTTACTTGCTGCTACGGAACCCTTCATGGGCGAGTACGACTCGCACTTGGCCGCATTTTTTATTTGGACGTATGGAACCCTTCTTTTTTCGTGTGGTTAGTGACTAACCTGGTGTCAGAGTTTTAAAGCCGCTCATGGGCCTCTGACTTGGCTTCACATGCCGTCAAGAAATATTTCTCAAGCATGCCAGTTTCCTCACGATATTTTCCTTCACCGTTTTTGAAGCAAGTGATAATTATACAATACGCACATGAATCCGAAAATTCGGAGGTCTTGAGGCCTTGGGTTCGAACTCGAGACCTATGACTTGGCAGTCCGACGGTCACACCACTAGGCTATCACTGCTCATCAAGAACCCTAAAAAGCTAGATAGAGTCAACATTTCCATCCGAGAAGAAATGGCTAAACAAACTCAGGGGTTATGAGAGGTACATAGAGGAGTTCACATAGATTTACATAAACTAGTGAGAGATCTCGATAGTAGCAAGTTGTTAACTAACTTGAGATTCGAACTTGAGAATTCAGGCTCAATGGACACTTGGCCTCTGATGTTAACACTGATCCAATGTTACACAAATATGTCGAGATCGATTAACAGTTGTGGCTGTTTGGGGATACTCAATATCTTTATTGCTTTACCATAATGTGACTTCACCGGACACGGCTGCTTCGGGAGGTTCCTGTTCAGGATAAGGCGGGAGGAAACGCCCGGATATCACCATTGTGTGGATCGCCCGGAGGATACGGTGGAGCATACAGTGGAGGCCTGCCCGGCTTGGGCGGAGCATCGCCGTGTCCTCGTGGAGGCGATCGGTGGCGGTGGTGATCTCTCGCGTCCGACCCTGGTTCAGGCCATGGTACGGAGCGAGAGGAAATGGCAGGCCATCACCTCCTTCTGCGAAGCGGTAATGCTCACAAAGGAGGAGGTGGAACGGGTAAGGGAGAGGCAAATTTCGCGCCCTCATGCCCCTAACCGCCGCAAGAGGAGACGCCTGGGGCGGGAATCGCGAGCCGATTTCCGGCCACCGTAGGCGCGGGCTTGCGGGCGGTGAGCAATGGGTAGTTCGCCGTCCGATAAGGACCAAGCCCGGGTCGACGGCGCGTTGTGTTCCACGCGCGCCTCAAAGAGATGTCAGCAGAATTGACGGGGTCCGCTAGGGCCAATGCCTGCCGGGGCTGCAAATATGGGCCAAAAGGGAAATCGTGGCCCCCGGCAACAGGGCAATCGAAGGAACACGGGTGGGTTTTAGACAGTAAGAGTCTGACACGCCCTCCAGCTCCACCCAGAGCGGGAGAAGTTATTTGATCATTTCCCACCCAAAAAAAAAAGGTGGTAATTACATCATTTAGATCATTACGGACCCTGTAGGGCACAGCAAAAAGGTTAGGAGAGAAGAAGCCCTGTTTTAGGAGATCATTAAGTTGTTTTTGTGGGAACAAGTTTTAACTTACATAGAATCAAGAACGCGAATAAGATACTAACATTTCGCTTTTCTGATTTTTCCTTATAACGGGAAAATTATACCTTATTCAGTGTGTTGACACTTTTCCGATACGTAACAATAACAATATCAAATGGAGACTAATTAGCGATCTTTGCTTGGGTTCTTTATCAAAACAAGATTGTTTAGATCTACTAATTAAACTTTAAACCTACTTGCGCCCGTTTAGTGGAACCAAAATCAACACAAACATTAGCTAACAAATTGTCAAGCGCCCGTAATCTGTTGTGATTGGTTTACTGAATTATCAACAGCGAATCGGATCACTTGACTTGCGTATAATTTTGACACATCGATAATTTTCGTTCCAGAAACCGGGTATTATTCTATAAATAGAAATATTATCTGTAAATGTAATGTGTATGGCTTGGTCGGTCCATTGAACTATTGCCTACATTAAAAACCAATGACTTAAGAACGCGGCGACGCATGAATTGTCCATACAAACGTAATACCTAAATAATTTGCAATTTGGGCATATTTCCACCATATTATGTTGTTATTCGGATTTAGACAGTATTTATTTAGGCTCCGATATCTTTTTTTTTTTCCAAAAACCTTTTCTAAAATTAAGTTTAAACGAATTTAATTTCGCACATTTTTACAGTGTAAATGAGATGTCTTCATATTGTTTTTTCTGTATTAAACAACAATATTTATAATATTGTTTACTACACAAGCATAGCTAATTAAAAATTATCGAAAAAAATATGAAAAAATATTTAGTTTTCATTCATCATTTTTGCTATTACCGAACACATCCAAATTTGACACAAATTTTCGAAAGCTAGTAGGTAGTGCTATCTTGTCAAGCAATAATTGTCAATGTGTGCGTGGTAGTATTGCTCACTGTAGATGTATATCGCTCCTACAGGCACTCACACTAGCGCAACGTGCTTGGAATTGAATTTTGCAAACATCTCGATTTGTAGTTGCGAGCCGTGTTCGCAGGCCTGTTAATGCCCTACCATAAGCCCATAGGAGTGTCTGTGCGATAGTCGCGAAACGGCCAAGCCATACATTTTGACCAAGATGTAAGATTTGTAGAATTGCCTTGTAGAGTTAAGGGCTTGGCTTTACATTCGATCTGATAACTTTTTAACAGTGAAAGTGTTATGTAAGTCTTGGCAACCTACTTTACATGAAATGTTTTTGGTGGCTCGCTTTTTCCAGAAGCTGATAATATGTTTTCTCCCCCAGAATGTCACGCAAGTCTCGCCAGGGGTATAGTATCCGTCATCTGCTGCAGCTTCCCAATGCCCCGCGCAGCCCGCCCTCCGCGCCGCACCCACCCGCACCATGCATCAAGGTCAGTGGCTAATTTAGGACTGGCTGGCCAAAGTATTTTTGGCTCGGCGAGAGAATACCTGAGATGATGGGCAATTTATTTAAATTGTCCGTATATTCAACATTCTGACATTCTTCGAAAGTTCTACTTTCACAGAATGTTAGTTGTGATTTGAATATATGAACAATATTCAAATATGTACTATTAATTATAATTTAAATAAGTAACCCACCATCTCAGGTATTTGAATATTCAAGTATTTGTTTTTACATGTTTTTTATTTTTTGGTATTTTATACTTTTTTAGGTAGTTTTCTTTCTTTTTCTTTTGATTTATAATTTAGTATGAAATGGCGACATAGAGTGTCAACTTGCTTAACAATTAATTTCCCAGGCTGTACATAACAGTCGGGGTGTGAAAACCTTGACCGAAAAACGTTGTCGTATATAATGTAAATGATCATGTGAATAACGTTAGAACTACTTAACAAAGTGATGAAAACGGCTCAAAAGTGATCAGTGCGTAAGGTTTTCTTACAACCTAATTATTGGTTATTATTAGATATTATTATATTATATATATTATTTATATCCAAAGTTCATAAAGTTGTATTCAAACAACTTTTCATTCGTCATTAAAAAATTGTTACAAACACGTATTAATCTCTTGTAAAACTTTCGACTTTGGTACCTTCAGTTAACTTACCTTTATTGCTGAATAAACACTTTGTTTTTTTTTTGTTATTACCAGTGGCAAAGGGTGGGTAAGAAAAAGTAAGGAAAACTTTATATACGTGACCTTTTATTAAACAAAACCTATTTTCAGAATTTAATTTTAGTTGACACAATTTGTGCTATATAATGAAACCCCTTCTCTACTGTTGTTTGAAAAAACCTGCCGGTTGTGTTTTATATTAAATGTTTGTTTAATTTAATTAACTAAAGTTACAGACGTAATTTGAAGAACGAATATTTGAAAGCACTTGATACTTGACAACTACTTGATACTTGACTTTAATTTTTTGCCAATACTTTCAACCGAACGACTCTAACAATAGTAACAATTTGACATTAACAGCACCTTAATGTGGAAGCAAAAAGGGCGGTTTTTGTTGCTCAACTGACGTTCGATTAAGTACTGTAGAGACTTATGGCTCTTTGTACAGACACGTTTTTTTGGCGTGAAAAACTACGGTTTATTTGCAGTATGTAGGCACGGTCGCCAATGTTGTATGGATCACTATAGAAGCTTGTTGATAGACACGTTTTTTCCACGGCGCAGTTCATACGCAAACCATAAAGAAATCGTGCCGTGTATTTAAGGGCCTTAGCCTGTTTGGTTTCACAATGCAACCTTTATGAATATTTTATATATTGCTGACATAAAATTATGAGACAAACACTATTTCGAATTTAGAAAAGAATAAAAAAATAGCAATTCAGTTTGGTGAGCTGGCGCGTCATCGTAGAAAAAACCTTAAACAGCTCAAAAGTCAAATTATTTATTTCAATTAGGCACATAAAGGCACTTTTGAACTGCTCTGAGTCTCTTTTAGGTTTTTACACGATGACGCGCTCTGTCAGCTCACGAAGCTGAATTTATTCTTTAAATAATAAATAAGTCTTTTATTTAAACGACCCGGTAATATAAGGAAACTCCTTATAGTATACCTACATACAATGTTTTGTACAGCCTTGTTCCATTTGAGATTCGACTTTCCATTCTAATGTTTCTTCGCTTGGCTTAAAGACCGTCACCCGGAGCGAATGCAATAAGTAAACAATGTAAACATCTAACCTGACCTAGTCTCTTGAAAGTCGGTACAATTTTAAAGGCTTCCTTTACAAAAATAGTTAAAATTACACAAGCAAAGCTAACTAAAATATGTAATTCGTTTCGTTTGTAATTTGTTTTTGTTGTAATTCTTATAATTTTGCATTCGTAATTACATAACATAACATCACGCCTTGTTTCCCCGAAGGGTTAGGCAGAGGTGTCCCTGTAGCAGGTACACCCACATTTCGCCAGTTATGTTTAAGTCCCATGTCATAGGGGGCGAGCCTATTGCCATCAACCGGGCACAAATTCAGACTCCGGGCTGCTACTGAGAAATTCCAGATAGAAAAACCCAATAACACTTTGCCCGACCCGGAAATCGAACCCAGGACCTCATGCTCAGCAGTAGCGCTTGCGACCACTAGACCAACGAGGCAGTCCTAATTACTTTGACATTAAATTGACTAATTTTACTAAACATTATGAGTTGTTTACTCTATTCTGTAATACATTTTAATTTTTTAAATTCTAATTTGGACTATTAATTATTTGAATGCTGGATAAATTTATAATTATTTAATTAAATGTACCTACCTACTTATATTTGTACGCCGTTAAGGCAAAACATGACTTTGGTAAAATTTTATTGTAACATCTTGCATGCCATGTGTGTGTATACTCATGTTTTGGACAAATAAATGATCTAAATGATCTTTATCTTTACATTTATGGAAACGTTTCTAAACTGCGAATGGTTCGCGGTCCGTCGATTTGCCATGTCGGCTATTTTGCGACACAAAGGGGAACACAGTGTAGAATTTATTGCCTTCATTTCTATCTATAAGTTTGTCGCGTCTATAACAAATGAAATATCAATAACTATTTAAAATAGATTCCAGAACAAGAGAAACAAAGGAATGTCGTTGAGTGGTATAAAAATACTACACTTACAATGACCTACATGTAAGCTGATTGAAAATAAGTGTCCTCCAAACGACATATTTTATTTAATGTCAGTTACAATTTATTGCTAACGATGTCTGAAATAAGATAGGTACTTACCTACCTACTTATATTTCTATGTTTATCTCATTAAGTAATGGACTCTTCACAGAGCATATGTATAATAAATCTCTTTAACTTTGTTCAAATTCAAAGAAGTAGGTAGGTACTCGTAACTGACTTTTCAGAGAAACAAACGCTTTATAAAACAAAACAGATTCATAATTGAAGAACTCAACGGTACATGTGCCCGGCACGAAACGAGCCAACTTTGTGGAAGCACGATAAATTATTAAGAAAAACAACCAGTGTAGGTAATCGTGCCGTAAAAGTTTCCCGTTACCGTGGCGCCTCTAGCGGAGGAAATTCGAATTATAATATTTTAATAAAACATTACTTTTGAAAGGAGTTTTTATTGAAAACATTCCTCTTTTTGTTTTCGGTATTATTTTTAAATTATGATAATGAAAGTTATTGTTTACTTTATTGCTAATTTGTTTTCTATTGGGTGGAAAGCGCTCCTAGCGGTGGAAATTGGATCTACGTAACGTGTGAATATATCACAGCATTACATTTAAATAATTGTTAATAATGTAGGTAAATACTAATTACATTTAAATATGGGCACATATATTTTATAAAAAAAAGACCTTTATTAACACGATAAAAAGAAAAATAGTATTACTAAGGATTAGTACGAATTGTGACCACCGAGAGAGATCTGAAACAGAACCATTTGTAGTCAGCTTGTGTTCGAACGGCACAACTCTCCGAGGAGGGTTGCTTAAGTGAGGGAGCGTGAGCTTATAAGTAGTTCTTACAATAATATCCAGATGGCGCTGTTTCAGATATTTACATAATAAAGCTTAAAAAAATATATATTTTTCTATATTATATTATATTGACAAAAAGTGAGTTTACAATGTTGAATAAAATATTTTCATTACGTTTTTAGTTTAGTATAACTATTTATAGTTTACTTATCAGACTTTATTTTGGTAGTGGCTGATATTCTTTTTCAGAGGGATAGACAGCATTATCAACAAGTACAAAACTTTCAACCAATCGATCAAATTAACGTTTTGTATTCTATTCCAACTTTCGGCACTCTAAAAATTGCAGAGAGACTGCAATTTTAGCACGCTGGCTTCATCGAAGTCTTCAACATACCTTGTTTATTACTTATTTAGAATACTTCAGCTTAGTTTCAACCATCGACATTTCGAAAATACACCCAATAATTTCCAAAACAAACAAATAAATCAATCAAACAGTCGAACGAGGTAAACAAAATTCCTATCCAAAGCAAACGTACTTAGTTCTCGTTAGTTAGGTTGACCCTACCGCCCCTGTCGCATACCTTCGGAACTATTCGGGACCTTTCGGTATTTATTGTGAAAGCAAATCAACTATTTATTTATTGGCTATCGCTTTGATCGTCGAATGACCTCGTACAAATACGATTGTCGTTACAAAGGGTTCGGTTGGCTTAGAGTGGATACGGTTTTTATTAAATTGGAATTATTATAAAGAGTATTAAAACGTTCTTTTGGCAAAAAGTAGGAGACTTCCTGATTATGATATAATTTCATTTGGTTTTAAATACTATTAATGTGAAAGGAAAGGTTTAATTTTATTTTTAATCAGAATTAAAATGTAATAGAATAGAATAGTTTATTGTCACAAGAAAAATACATTAGTATACACTGATTAACAAGATGCTAACTACGCTGCAGAAGTCTGTATACAGATATTGTGAGCCCTGCCTCTCAAACTAGGATAACCTGTATCTTAAGAAACAGCACATCAATTACAATATAGACAAAATTTTGATACAACAACATAACATAACATCACGCCTTGTTTCCCCGAAGGGTTGGGCAGAGGTGTCCCTGTAGTAGGCACACCCACATTTCGCCAGTTATGTTTAAGTCCCATGTAATAGGGGGCGAGCCTATTGCCATCAACTGGGCACAAATCCAGACACCGAGCTGCTACTGAGAATTTTAATAACAATATAATAATATCATAACTTAACTAAAACTACAAATATGTAATTAAATCAATTTTATTCAGCTGTTTGTAATGACAGCTGAAATAACTGTGTAGCGGTTACACTGCCACATTCGAACTACGCATCATAGACATGACGTCACACAAATCCTGCATCGCGCAATTATGGTTTACTGAGCGATCGACATATATACAAGATTTCAACTTCAAACCGATGGGCAGTTGCCCGCCAGACACGACACCCGTCTGGTCGCAGGATCCTCCCTTTTCTATGGTGGATGAGTGAACTTTACACCCTGTTCCTCAACTGCATGCATTTTGTAATAATAGTTCATACAATGTACAGTTTTTCAGTAGGTACCATGTAACAGAAAAAAACCCGTTCTGAGAATTGAACCTAAGGCATTTCAGTGCTTGCAATTTATTGTTTAATTCTTCGTATAACGATAAGTTATCCAAACCATGTTTTTAGTCTTTTTGTACATGAGTGATTCCCTGTGATCGAAATCTCGTCCAACATTTTCGAAATATTACTTGATCCTCACAAATAAAAAGTACCCAGTCCACATCCATATTGCTCCCTCATCTTATCCATACGTTACCCAACGTTTCATAAAAAGGGTTTTCTTTTCACGGCCCGCTACCGGCCCGGACCGGCCATTTGTCTTGTTCTCTTTCTTGTAAGAATTAATGTCTTTAAAGGGGTCGAATTCTCTTGTGTCTACTACCCTTTGGATATTGCAATGTGATTTTAGACGTTTGGTGAGATAGGCTCTTTGCTCTGCATTTTCCGTTAAAAATAAATTTACTATAAGAATTGCATTTTATTTTTGAAGTACTACTTCATAAAATAATCATCAACGCCATGAGACAACACATATCTGCGAATAAATACAAATTTAGATCATTAATCTGCTTGCTAGAGCGAACGAAAAGATCCTTTGAAAGACCCATGTTCACCAAAATCTATAAATACCAGAAACTTTCTCAGACTGATCAGCGGAATATGAACATACAACATTTTTCAAGTTTAATCTTTACTTGGGTGTCAGAGGTTGATAACCAGTGATTAAACAATTTTTAAAGCTGAAGTGGAAATAAAGTTAATATTTATATAGCATAGGGAATACTTCGTTAGTGCTCTGCTAGACATAATAAATTCAAGAAAAGAATAATTGCACGACTCATAATGCAAAGCCCTCCTCCTTTTTGAAACTGTTTTTCTCCTCCTTTTTGCAACTGTTTTTATTGTTCCACTCCTGCTAGTACACAGAACCTACTTAATTTATATACCATTTTATAGATAATTCAATGGAGATTAATGCTATACTTTTCAAAAATTGATATAATGTAGCAGAAACGAAAAAAACATCAAAATAGTTTAAAAGAAATCCCGTCTATCGATGTATGAAATCTGAAAACATTGTAGCTTGCTAGAAAATCAATTACTGAGTCTTTTTTAATAGATTCGTTTCAGTTTTTCCTATATGAGGAGGAATTCTATTGAAAATGGCTTTTTTATTCAAAGTAGTTTAATTAGAGTTAATAAAAAACTAACTATTACTATAATATTTCCAACTTCGACCCTCTTCCGTTGCCTAGCAACCAACAAAGCAAATCTAAATAGTCTTTGACAGTACCTAGGTAAAGATTGCGAGGTGAGAAATTTTACCTACATCGATGGGTAAAAAAGCAGTCAAAACATAGGTACTTCATGAAAAGTCGTTAAATATTTTGCTGTTTTTGAATGAGCATTATGAGGCGTGCACTTTTGGATTTTCCAAATATTTTAACTTGCAATCTTCTTCTCTCGCAAGCATCTTGATACTAAATAATATAATAATAATACTAGCCTTTATTAACAATCACACAATCTAGTTACATATATTATATAGTGTAAAAAAAATGGTGGCACTCCAAGAGTGCCGACAGAAAAACTTGAACAAGATCGCCTTGGTAGAAGAAAAATACTTGTATAGAACATTGGTCCGTAACCTTATCTAAATAAAGAGCACAATCGCGTTTACAAAAAAAAAAAAACTTCCGAGGCCTTTAAAGTAAAAATATTTGTATAGAACATTGATCCGTAACGTAATATGAATAAAGAGCACAATCGCGTTTACAAAACCCCTAAAGTAAAAATACTTGCATAGAACATTGATCCGTATCTTAATATAAATAAAGAGCACAATCGCGTTTACAAAATGAGGTGTCGTCATGGTGTCGCGAAATTAATGTTTTAGTCCCATCTCAAAAATGTCAAAAATTGATATAATGTAGCAGAAACGAAAAAAACATCAAAATAGTTTAAAAGAAATCCCGTCTATCGATGTATGAAATCTGAAAACATTGTAGCTTGCTAGAAAATCAATTACTGAGTCTTTTTTAATAGATTCGTTTCAGTTTTTCCTATATGAGGAGGAATTCTATTGAAAATGGCTTTTTTATTCAAAGTAGTTTAATTAGAGTTAATAAAAAACTAACTATTACTATAATATTTCCAACTTCGACCCTCTTCCGTTGCCTAGCAACCAACAAAGCAAATCTAAATAGTCTTTGACAGTACCTAGGTAAAGATTGCGAGGTGAGAAATTTTACCTACATCGATGGGTAAAAAAGCAGTCAAAACATAGGTACTTCATGAAAAGTCGTTAAATATTTTGCTGTTTTTGAATGAGCATTATGAGGCGTGCACTTTTGGATTTTCCAAATATTTTAACTTGCAATCTTCTTCTCTCGCAAGCATCTTGATACTAAATAATATAATAATAATACTAGCCTTTATTAACAATCACACAATCTAGTTACATATATTATATAGTGTAAAAAAAATGGTGGCACTCCAAGAGTGCCGACAGAAAAACTTGAACAAGATCGCCTTGGTAGAAGAAAAATACTTGTATAGAACATTGGTCCGTAACCTTATCTAAATAAAGAGCACAATCGCGTTTACAAAAAAAAAAAAACTTCCGAGGCCTTTAAAGTAAAAATATTTGTATAGAACATTGATCCGTAACGTAATATGAATAAAGAGCACAATCGCGTTTACAAAACCCCTAAAGTAAAAATACTTGCATAGAACATTGATCCGTATCTTAATATAAATAAAGAGCACAATCGCGTTTACAAAATGAGGTGTCGTCATGGTGTCGCGAAATTAATGTTTTAGTCCCATCTCAAAAATGTCCAACGTGCCTAAAGAAGTTTTCACTTTAAAAAAAAAGTTGTTCTTCAGACATCGGTTTCCGAAGATTGTTTTGCTTTAGCATAGGCCTCCCCCATATTCTTCCAGAGTTCCCAGTCATGGGTTTTCCTCTTCCACATTGGCCCGGCTGTCGCTTAAAGATCGTCGTCCCACCTTCGTGTCGGGCGTCCTCTTTTACTTTTACCTTCTCTTGGGTACCATTCGGCTACTAATTTAGCCTATTTCTACGTTTTGTTGTATTGATACTAAATATAGCCTGCTTATTTATAATAATAATAATAATTATGCCGATAGTCGTATCAGCCAATGGCTTAATTGCCAAGAGCCTCGACCAACACCTAAGGAGGCTCTCGTTGGGCAGCTGGATCAAGGGATTGATTCAGAAAGCGGTACTCCTGGACACGGATCGCATTGTCAGGAAGTTCCTCTCTCAGGAGCCCTGACCGCCGGTAGCTTGGACCCTGTTCCCGATACCGGTGGGCTACTATTTTTTATATTTTTAAATGTTTTTATATTTTCTTTATTGTAATATTTAAAAATATAATTTATAAGTAATTAAATGAAATAAAAGAACAAAATAATTATTTATTTATTTTTAAAAAGTGTGGTGGAGTCAGTTACAATAAATATAATTTTACAATTTAAGGATAATCAGAAAAGAGTAACAAATGACGGAATTGAATCTGGCGTCCTAGCTAGGTTACATGGTAACCTGTATTAAGGATCGCCAGCCCAGGTGCCCACAAAAGGAGCAGAATTTTATTTATATTTTTAAGAGACTGCTTATGACTATAAAGTGCAAACGAATGTTAACTTATATTTACTTACTAAGTGTGTGAAGTGATAGAATGTGTGTGTGAAGTGATAGAATGTGTGTGTGTAAAGTGATAAAATGTGTGTGTTCTGTGATATCGGTGTGGTGTGTGTATGTGTGTAAACGGAAGGGAAAGAGGTTGAGTTTAGATACGGAGTGTTTGAGAAGTCACTATGATTGTGAGTAGTGACTTCTCAAACACTCCGTATCTAAACTCAATCTAATTTAAAACTAAGTATAATGTGTAAGTATACATAATACTTAGTCGATAAATTCCCCGTTAAGCCGGGAGTGTTAAGTGATTAAGCTCTCGGCGGGGGGTCGGGGGTGGTCTCTTACGCACCGATTTGTTCTAACAGTTATAAACACTTAGCGATGTAGTAACGGTCATTTATAAGGAGGAAAATATGTCGATAGATTTCGAGAAGTAAAAAGAAACGTTAATCGTATGTTGCATAGTAGCTAAAACGACTGAACAAAGTAAAAATATCTAACCCAGGTTAGTACTGGTGACAAATAAGAGCGTTTATTCTGAAAATGGGCAACGTTGCAAATAGATGTTCCTAGCTTCTGACGTTTCATAAGTGCCCTTGTAGGTTTATGTGAAATAAAATATTTTGAACTCTGAATTTTGATGTCAAATATATCACTGTTTTGAATAATTTAGCAATATTATTGTATGGAAATATGAAATGTGGCTAACTAGCAAACTAGAATATTAATAATGAATTGCAATTATAACACTGAATTTGATGTTGTAACCGTTTTAGGTGTAAAAAAGGCGTTTGGAAAGTTTCCAATTCTTTTTTTTACAATTAATATTCGGTGTTACGATATTAAATAGTGCATTTCATAATCTATATTTCAGTTCACTAGTTAGCCATATTTCTTATTTC
Organism: Agrochola lychnidis; assembly: GCA_963680765.1. Classification (NCBI taxonomy): domain Eukaryota; kingdom Metazoa; phylum Arthropoda; class Insecta; order Lepidoptera; family Noctuidae; genus Agrochola; species Agrochola lychnidis. The sequence goes on along the minus strand of OY796863.1, from coordinate 7,792,564 downwards.
CATACAGTAATATTGCCAAATTAATCAAAACGGGTAAATATTTGACAGCTATTTGCGACGTTGCCAACTTTTAGGATAAACGCTCTTAAGAATGATTTGATCATTTAACTGGTAGTTTTAAAGAAAAAAGGTAGGTAAGGTAAGGATGATGGAGTCCCAAATAACTTTTAGATTTCCAAAATTCTTGCCTGTTTCATCTTTTTAACATTTTACAACGCTGTTGCTAAGAACCGTAGACCTGTTCTACGAAACGTATCGATAGACGATCTACGAGAAAACAATCGATCACATACAGTTACAAAAATCTTATAATATTCTGTATAAAAATCTCAATAATGTCAGTCTCTTTTTATTAACATTCACCGTAGCACTAGCTACGAAGCGTAGATCACTGCTACGGCGCGTAGCCCTCGTAGACGATCTACGAGAACACAATCGATCACATCCATTCCGGTGAATTATCGATACCGCTTAGATAAAACATGTTTATTGTATCATAAACCATTCGAATCACCTTTTATCGATATCCTCTGCCCCCAACACTGACCGGAACATTACAGCGGGCGTTGACGGCGATATTTCTTTCGTCCGGTAACACCTTCGTGATAATTTACTACCGCTATGCACCGGCCGATTGAAACCTTAACATTAATTGTTATTTATTGGTAGCAGGCAAGTAGAGGGTAGATTTGAGAAGGCTTTGAGGATGATTTCGAGTTTTCTTTTTGTATGTTTTTTATAGAGTCAAAACATATTTTTGAAGTGAAAACTTCTTTAGGCGCATTGAGCCATTTTTTACGAGGTAAAGTTAAGGATTTGCGTCACCGACGCGCCGTAGTGCTTTATTATAGAATATAGATGGCTCTAATTTCAGTTTTAAATTTTAACTTCTGTCGGCTGAAAACAAAAAAAAAAAACAAGAATAACTTGAGTGTTTTAATGGTTCTAGCTATCTTTAAAAAAGGTGTTAATTTTTTTTGGTAATTTTTAAATAAAAACTACACAGAGCAATATGGTAGGTTCGATTATGATTGTTAAAAATGTAATTTGTTACTTCAATAATAATTACTTATAACATAAACGAAATGAAGCATCCGAACTGCGATCAAACTACCCATGTTTTTACAATCAATAAAAAATACACAAATTGATACTGGGAATGCCGAAACACAATCAATTGCACGTCGGGCCATATAAAGTGCACACATTGCGATATATTAGGATCGCGCGATTCAACGAGCGATATTGTTCCCGCGCGTCCACTTGCCGATAAACACCGCTAACGTTTGCCGATCACGACACTGTAACGTTCGCAGATTGCCAATTTTTCTACTCGCTAGAGGTTTGTTGCTGTTTATAGCTGGTGATTTAATTTGGGCTGCTGTTTACAAAAAATTGTGTACAGGCACACAATGTTTTGTAAACTCGAAACTACATAGGTACTACGTGTTTCAGAAAAAAATATTAGATTATTTTGTGTTAAGGTTTTTTCCGAATGGAAGGACCAAAATCTGTAAAATATGTTATGAAAGTAAAATCCTAATAATAGTTGCAGAATCACAAATTTTTACCTATTTTTGTCATAAATAATAAAATACAATAGACATGGATATATTTGGTAACCTGTTCCGCTTAGCTATTTCTAAAGAGCCATAAAAAACTCCTGAAAGAAATCGATACGTGTTTCACCTCTCAACGAGGCATCCTCAGGATGACGATGGACTTGTTGTGAACTCGAACACGGCGTGTTGCCACTCCGAGCCTGAATCAATTAATTATCTTAAACTTGCAGGATTGTAATTTATAATGGATTTCCGCAAGGTCACGCCTGAATCAATTAATTATTATAAATAATAAACTAAAACACCTCTATAACAACAATAAACATCTGATATCTTAGCATAGTTTTTAATTTTTAAATTTCAACCTGATTTCACAAAAAAAATTGTTCGACAAGAACAACAAGAATGAAGATTTCGACTTTGCACGATAGCACACCCTTTTCCTACAAAAATAAAACAAAGCAACATACAAAAACAAGCCTCTATAATAACTAGAACACAGCACAGTAATAAATTTACTTAAACACGGCACACGACAGTGACTACAAAGTTTCTATGTAACATTTTGTCTTGGAGCAGCCGCCGCGCATCGCGACGTGACCCACCACCGCAGAATGCGAACCTCCTAACGAGTTTTTGAGAGCACCCCCGTCAGGGAACCATCTTAAAGGGATTTGCACTTTGTAACTAAATTGTCTTGGCGAAATAGATATGACCAGGATAGTCGAGCTCAAGAGTGTCGATGACTTTTATGAAGAATCTCTTGTTATAGCATCGATTCTAGAATAATGTAATAGAGAAAACTTTGTATAGTTCAGTAGTTCTGATGAAGGTAACGTAAGTTCTTCCAGCTTATCAACGTGACAGCCTAATGCAGCGACCGCATTTATTATTACAGGAGGTGCCCTTTCTCAATCCGTCTCAATCCTCGGCTGATCCGTCCATTAAATATTCATCTCGCGACATTAGTGGCTGCCGTTATTAAAACCACCTGTAAATCCCATACTCCTGCGACTTGCCGACGCGGCACACGTACGAGGCGGTGAGGAGGCGAGGGGGTCCGTCCCTTCCGCCCTTGTGACTTTTGTCTCGAATCTCAGCGCACGTCTTGGACATCGGGGACACGTCTTACAGAATTAATAATAAGCTAAGAAACCGGGTGCGGTTTGGGCCACAATGTGCCGAAATTTCTAACCCTCATTAAGGGCCCTCTGCACTCACCGCGCGCACCAAACTTTGAACGTTCGCGCTCGCGTTCGCCTCTTGTTTATTGATGTTGCCAACATCTTGCTGCTTGTAACGGGTTTTAATAGTCGAATTAAGAATGTTCTAAGCGTTCGTGATGAGCGTTGGTTTGTTCAGGTGATTTGTTTTACTTCGTCATTTGTTTATTTTAATTTACAGCCAAGCTGGTGTTTCTCACCAATAAAATATCCAAAGAATTCGAATAAAAATTGTTTCCTTTTCTGAAAATAATATTATGAAACTCACAGTTAGTAAGTAAATACATCGGAAAACAGTTACTTACGTTAACATTATGGATGTATTACAAACATAACCTACATGTTTTCGGAAGAATCGAGAAACTTTTCACATTACTTTCTTTTTAGTTCACAAAAGTTTGACAAACACAGCTTGACGTTAACATATCAGGCTTCGGGCGATGTTATTTAGTAAAAAGCAAATTTGGTACAAATATATCGGTTGTCTGACATTGTTAGCGAGTCTGTGACAACGTGGAACATTGTAGGAACAATTTGAGCAAGGGTTTTAGATGACAGTGTCTTGTCACTTCGGGCCTCGGGGTATCATAGTTCGGGTACAATAGTTGTAACATTGAGAATGATAGATAATACTTGTAAATGGAAATTTAGAGCTTATAATCATAATCATAATCATAATAGTTTTATTTCTCTCTTCACAAAGGTTCACATAGTAATAAACAAAGCGACAAGAATAATAGCGTTTGACAAAAATGCATAAAATATGATCCTTTGCGAGAGACTGGCGTCCATACTAGGATACCCTGTGTGACGGATCACCAGGCTCTCACCCCGAATTTAATTAATTAACATTACAATGGTCAATGGTCAATTTATAAATTCTAGACAAATTATTTATTGATGAAGGAGAAAACAAAAATAAAAAAAAACAAAAAACAGACTTTTTAAATTAATTAATAAAAATAAAAATTGTATAGTGTTAAAGTGCAGGTGAAGTGTGAGGATAAGTAGAATGATGGTGTGAGTGTGGGTGTGTAGGGATTTTGTTACAGTCAAGAACCCGAAGTTATTAAATATTACGAAGAAACAATGAATAGCTGCTCCGTGGCATCATAGTTCAATTTTTGTAACCAGGCTGAGAGGGTTTTTTTGCAACGCAGACTTATACTTACTTAGACTTATGAACTATTAAGTGTTTAAATGTTGCTATGAAAGTCGTGTTTTGTGTTGGAATGGCAATAGCTTGAAGGGTATGGTGTTGACTTATGGGTTCGAGAGTTCATGGGTTCGTTTTACTTATGCAACAGTTGTGAGGTAGTAACAAATAGAATATCTTAGTTCCAACAACATAGGTTACACATTAGATTTATATGCGGCCGTAAATAAAATATAATTCATTTAATCATATTTTTTTTTTAATGTTAAATAATATTGTTGTTGCCATAAATATATCTTGCTAAGGCCATAAGCCACTATGCCCAAAGTTTACTCAACAATATCTCAATTCTGGCATCTCACAACTATAACGAATTAACGTTTAATAATTCAAAATTATTATACAGAATAATGTTTAAATATTCCAAGTAATACTTACGTAAAATATTATTTATGAGATGTAGCTTCTAGCTAGATTATTACTGAGAAGCGAGGCAAAGCAAACTTTTCAATTGATTGGCAGTTCCAGGAAAGACAAGCCATTGATACGTCTCTAGGAAAGTTCTCGTCTTTGAAAACTAAACGCTATTTTAATATGTTTACAGACTTCAGGTTTAAATACTTCTAAAAATTTTAAATAACTTATTTTCTTTTTCTATTTACTTATAAATAATGTACGTAACGTGTGTAGAGCGTTCTCTAAAATATAACCATAAAACAGAATTTCAATATGAAACTGTGGCGACCTCTATATCACCAATTGTGAACTACATACCAAAGACCTGACGTCACACAAAATCCTGACGTCACACAAATCCTGCATCGCGTAATTAGAGTTTACCGCGCGAACGACATCTATATGACTATCCGACATCAATCGTTGGGCAGTTGCCCGCCAAACACGACACCCGCCTGGTCAGAGGATTCCTCTATTGGATGAGTAAACTTTACTCCCTGTTCCTCATACCTCTAAGAAACTAATAGATGTTTTAATCCTAGTGAAAATGATATATCAACCATAATACCAGTCTTCTCCAGTTAGTCAGAACATTATCCATATCATCGTCATTTCAGCGTTTTTAGCCTTCCTCGCAGAACGAATTTTCTCTTATCTAAACTATGAAACAACCTGCTTTCTTGATTCTAAGAATTTGGCCAACTCACACCAACCTACATCAATTTCAACCCACCTTACCCTACAAAAACAAAATCAAACCATTTCGTTTCTAAGGCCCGGACTCCACCAAAGCGTAGACGAGAGGAGAAGAGAGGAGATGTGTTTTAAACAACCAATAAAATTTCGTTATTCACACATCTTGTCTCCACTCAGCTTCAGTGGAGACCACTAAACGGAGATGTATCATATTTATGGCGCGATCGAAGCGGAGATGTGAGGTGTTCGTCGCCGAGATTGAGCTGGCGACAACGCACAGCGGAGACGAGAAGATATGTGAGCGGCGTGCAGTTAGCGCGCACGCAGCCCAGTTCTGCTCTAGCCAGCACACGTCTCCGCTCCAGTCTTGCTAGTAGAAAGAAGAAAAAAAGAAAACTTGTTTATTCTGCACAAAGAAAATGCACATTTTAAAAAACTAGACATAAAATACACACAATACAGAAGTAGCCAAAAGCCTCGTATTCAATCCAAAAAAAGTTTGACATTGTTGTTCATAGCTTAAATATAACACTGGTTCATTGGTTGGTGTCAAGGCCACAGACCAAAGACAATATTGCATAATTACTGTTGCAACTGTTGCAACCTTGGCAAATGACAACAAAACAAAAACAAGATGCCGATTGCAGAGTTAACTACTTTTGTAAAAAATAACCAGAAAAATTAAGCTGTGCGTCGCATCTGTGCAAGAACAGGTCCTTGCTCAGCGAAAAGCTGATAATTCGGACGAACCTAATGTCGACAGCGCTGGTTTTTAGCAATTACCTAAGGAATGACGTAATGACGTCTTCCTGTGTGACCTATTTTATCGGGTAAGTATTATTTTCCACTGAAATATGTGTGATTGAGCTGACAGTACACATCTCTGCAAAGCTTCGGTGGATACACCCTACCTGTAAAACATCTCCTTTCGTCTTCTTCGGACATCTCCGCACATCTCCGCTTTAGTAGTGTCCGGGCCTAACCCTGTTACTCCTTTAGCTCCAACATTAAATTCAAAACCCACACATTTCTCAGGGAAATGTAAAACATTTTCTTGCCCTTGTATGAAAAGAACCTACAAGACGGGCCTTCCCATTATAAAGGAAATTCATAATAATTTCACAAGATATAGGGTGAATTTCGTAAAATCAAAAGTTCGTTTCAAAATTTCAATTACTTATTCGTAGTACGCGTGTGCTGCGTGGAAAGGAAATGAAATAACACTTAAACGTGATTTACGATAGAAAATATTCTAATATGGATGAGATATATTGTTTTCTTGGTAAATTAAGGCATTTTGTATGCACGTGTTTGGATTCCGATGTGGAACTAGGGATGATGTAAAAGGTTAATTGTGTATGGTTGTCGAAATAAATCTTGTTTGGGGAAATATATAAGAAGGTGTACAGGAAAGTACCTAATTTATTTTCTATGATTTATTGCATTGAGATATTTGAAATTATTCATATTTGTTTAATAACAACTATAAAAGAGCACCAGCTTAAGTCTCTCCTCATTGATTGAAAAATGAAATAGTAGGTACCAATACAAAGTTATCACGTAGCTATCACACGCTTTTTTCTTTCACTGTCCAAGAGATTTATTTATAAACGTTGCTTAAAAAGAGACGTTCAAACGTCAAAAATGTATGGTTAACCAGTCGCTAATCTTTACTTAGCCTAAATATCTAGTTTTCATGGGTATTTTTGGGGCCGACCCCTAGAGTAACCACGAAATCTAGATAATGTTGGTTCAAAAATAGGTTCCATTTTTTAACCTACTTCAAAAAAATAGGAGGTTATGATTATGATCGTCAATTTTTTTTTTTAATTGTATGTTCATCGATATTTTCGCCAATAGTGGAGCGATTTTGAAAATTCTTTCTTTTTTGGTAGAAGCTTGAGCGGACGTTCCACATAAATTTTATTAACATTGTTTGGGTAGTTTTTAATCAACTTTGTGTATCTTGATCATGTTATAATACTTCCTGTCACTGCTGTTTACATAGCAAGTAGATACGAATTTGTGTTGGGTAGGTACCATAACTAAAAACCTTTTTTACAAAAAACAAAAACAACCGACTTCCAAAAACACAACAACAAAGAGAAAAATAACTTTAATTTCGGTGGCAAAAACAAAAAATTTAAATACAGATGCAAAGATACCGACTTCCGAAATTAAAGTTAATTTCACTTTGTTATATTTTTTTGGAAGTCGGTTCTTTCTTTTTTTTGGGAGAAAAGTTTTTCGAATAAACATTATTTAAATAATTTTATATGCTTTTGTAAATTATCAAATTCAGAACAATTCAAACCAAATTAGTAATATCATAACAATTCTAAATACCAAATCATTCCTCATCACAGTCATCACTCAACCAAAAGTTACACTTTACTCCTCACAAAATTTACAATTTCCCTCCGCTTTTAACTTAAGCGTAATCTTGGTTATTATAAAGCACCTACGGCCTCCAACCGGCTGCATAACAAATTTTATTTCCCTAAGAAATGAACGTCCGAACAAAAACAGAACGCGAAACTTTGGGCGTACCTCCGCGTCCTGCCGGGAATTTATATCGTTCACCAACAAGAAAACAAAAGTGGAGTCGCGCCAAAGGTACATTATCTTAACAAAGTACAGCAATTAGGTACACGTTCTACATCTGACTCTAATAATTTAAATATGATAAAACAAAGTAAGATGGCGAGGAAGAATGAGGCAGGCTCTTACTTAACTTATTTATAAATTCTTCGTACTCTCGAGACGGTGAGCAACCCTTCCCCGCATTATAATACAATGAAAGGGGCACTCATATAAGTATCGCGGTGAAGGCTAATCCACTGCCGGCTATGCAGTGATCCTTATTTATTAGATTATCATGGAGTTCTTGGGAAGAATACAAGGTTAAAATAGACATTAAAACACACTTTGGTGTTATAAAGAAGATTTTTTTTTCAACGAGAGTTTTTTTTTGCAACTATTTTGCATTGCCAATTTGGCAATATATTAATTTTCTTATCATATTAATCAGGTAACTATCAATCATGTCATACATACTCGTAGTTATGCAACTAAAACGATTAATTAAATTACCTAACTTCACCAAGCAAATCGCCGATGCTATCTCCTCTACTGAACCCCCACGATAGTGCAGTAGTTCCTAATTCACGTTTCAGCCCGCTTTGTCCTTAGTTCCGCGGTACTTACCGAACAAAAACACAAGACAAGAACAGATCAATAGGCCACAATCCTCAGAGTGTAAGCTAGGGGCGGCTCAAAGCTATAAAATTACAGATCAGAACTCTATCGAGACATGGTCTTTATTCAAAATCAGTAGAGCGCGCTATCAAAGAAAGTCTTCTTAGGAGTTAGCGTCTTGGGGTCTCCAAGTTTGTTAGCAAGGGTTACGATGCGGGCAAGGGTGTAAGGGTACGTTTTTGAATGTAAATAGTGGTGTAGGGTCTCGTATGAATTAAATTTAAGTAATTAATGGGTGCTGCGCGGTCTGAAAGGCCGGCTATGTACCATTTAGATAATGTGTGGTGTTTTGTTTGTGGTGGTGCTGGTAGTGATGTTGATTACCGGTTAGAAATAAAGATTTGGTAATCGTTGATTCAAATTCAGGTGGCTCAAGTGGCCTTTAGAAGGCTAGATCAAGATCATTTGTACAATAAGCACAGCTTAAAAGTTTCTTAAAAATTCAATAACTAAGGTGATTAAGTTCCAATGTAAGTATGTTCCATTACTTATTAGTCTAGTGTGAATGATTATAATAAGAGTAAAATGATCACCCTTTTTAGGGTTCCGTAGTAAACAAGGAACCCTTATAGTTTCGTCATGGCCGTCTGTCTGTCTGTAAAGTGTTGATGTTTTTTTTTTTTTTTTTTAGCGCATGTTGTGGGGTATCATTGGAAAGGTCCTTTAAAAAAATTGTGAGTTTGTGAAAACTATTTTTGGATTCAAGGATTCGTTTGCGAAATATTAAGCTTTAAAGTGCTAATTTTTGTTAGAGTCAAGCCCCCGCCAGCTAAATGGTTGATTTTGGATACGTGAAAAAAATCACAGCAGTAGTTTATATAACAAAATTAAAAGGAAAACTATCACAGCTAAGTAGGCTCTACAAGTTAACGAGTAATAATTGACCAACTTAACTTTGCAGTTGTAAAAACATGTTTTCCCATACATTCCGTATGGGAGAACGTATTTTTCAACTACAAAGTTAAGTTTGTTTTTGGGATAAATTCATCCCAACTACGGACCCTTCATTGTGCGTGGCCGACACGCACTTGGCTGGTTTTTTATTTTGTTTTTTCCGTTGGTGTGAAAATCGAATGAAAAGTATTGTTTAACTTGAAACCTAGGGTTTCCATAGCCACCAGCTGTAACACTAGTAGTTTACTTACTAATTTCATATTAATCTAATTCCCAGCGGTCCCAAGGACCGTGTGGGTCATTTATTAATTACAGTATACCTCGGGCTGGGGTTAAGAAAGGGTCCCTATATTTTAAGATGTCGCCGTCATCTGGCCGAGGTATGTAGGTACATTATGCGTACACACAGACGCGGGATATTTATGACTGTATTTAAATGCGTGTGTCGCCATTATCTTGTCCGCAAATGTGCGCTGTGTCTTAGGGATTGGCGGAATAGAATCTAATGTGTGCTAATGAAGAATTATAGGCTGATGTTACGTATAAAAGCGGTAGTCCGCTTTTATACGTGGGGTTGTACATTTTTGGTCTTTAAGTACCTACTAAATGTTTTTGGTATAAATGAGCAAAATTAAGAACATCATAATATTTTCTTTTCAAAATATGTACGATTTGTACAAAGTTTTTTTTTTTAAATGGATGTGTCAATACATTACTCGAGTCATATTTTTTTCTTTATACTGTTTTTAAATGGGTATTGAACATGTACATGTATTTAATTGTACACCTGACAACAAAATAAAACATAAATTATACACCTAAACTTAGTCTTAATTAAAATCTCATGGAAACTCCAGCACTCCTTTATTTAAACGGTCAATTACCAACAGAACAGAGCTCAAATTATCAAACAGTATACGATAGCGCCTTAAGCAAGTCAAGTCGATGCCTCTCAAAGCGGCGGTAGGTAGATAGAAACGTCTACCGGTCGGTAACGCGATCAAAGTGTTTCATACTTTGCGTCTGTAATCGACAACGAACTCGTCACCTAAGGTAGTTCAGACAGCCGAGAACGGACGGGTTGGTTGAGAATTGGCGGACATGTTTAGGCGTTGACAGTTGGTGGTGAAGTAATTACTTCAATTTGTACAAATTAATTATAAAAAAGTACCTGGTCGACCGAGCTCTGCTCGGGTGAAAATAGATAAACATATCGTCCAGGTATACCAACGTTGTATCACATTCCCGAGGCTGTGAAAATAGAGGGAAAAAATCCCAGATATGAGACCTAGCTAGATCGATTTTTCACCCCCGTAAACCCCTATATTGCAACTTTCATCGAAATCGTTGGAGCCGTTTTCGAGAAACGTGATTACAAATATATGTAGGTAATATTGCTTATTTAATAGAATAGGATATAACGATATAAAATATAACGTAATCGAATTCTGATAACACATATTTTGCTCATTTCGGCGTCGCAAAATCTCTTACGTAACGGGGCATATCATCCTTCCATTTTTTACGTAAAATATTGATGTTGGCCATGATAATTATTGTGGCTACACACTAAGTTCTCTTTAAATATTATTTGACTGAACTTATATACTAACTGAATAATAAAATGTATAGTGAGGAAAAACAACCCCTGTAGTTTTAGTTCCGAACAAAAATTGTCCACTTTGTTACCGTCGCAGGTGACGTCACAAATGTGAAAGGACATTTGTTTCGCGTTAAATATTCAAAGAACAAGACGGCTGGTCTCCGGGGCCAAAAAGACCCCGGTCGGTCCGGGTTAACCCTGTATCGCTCATGCGTCCCTAATTTCCGATTTGTCGGCCGAAGGGTTGACTGATTAGCATCTGACTTGTCACGACGCATCACTGTTCCTCTGTCGTGTTGATTCGGAGTATTTGAGATGTGAAATTAGTGATGGACTGATTATTTAGCTTTCTAATTTAGAACGATTTTAAAGATTTAAAACTTTGGACATTTGAATAGAGTGATTACTAAAGCAAGTTTTTTTATTGGAACGAAGTTTTGTTAACGCAGCTTGTAAACATTCAGAAATCGTCACGCTAAAAAGTGTTAATACTTGCGACTGTCTTCTTCTAATTCAAAGAGAGAGAACGCCGGCAGAAAAAAACAAAAGAAAAGAGTAAAGTGATTACAGTGTCGTGGGATAAAATTGTACACATCGGCCCGAGTACACTGCACTGCCGGAAAGAGAGAGAGAACGTGTGAATTTGATTAAAATGAAAATCCGAGATGACGGCTCTGAAAATTTTAAAATTTTTCATCGTGGGTATAATTTTTATGGTTTTCAAGGGTGCAAAAGCGGATAGTGAGGTCAAAATGTAAATCCAAGATGGCGGCTCTGAATTTTTTTTAAATTTTCATCATGTGTGTTGTTTTCATAGTTTTCGAGGGTGTTAAATACGAGAGTGGGGTGGAAATGTAAATCCAAGATGGCGGCTGCAAAAATTTTCAAATATTTCGTCGTGCGTGTCGTTTTCATAGTTTTCGAGCGTGCTAAAGCTAATATGAGGTTAAAATGTAAATACAAGATGGTGGCTGCAAAAGTTTTGTTTTTGTCCTAAATTGTATCATGAGAAAGAACTTTGTTCAAAGTCAAAGTCAAATCATTTATTTCAAATAGGCCCATGTATGGCACTTTTGAACGTCAAAAATTACAAAATAATAAAATTGATTCTAGTCCTAGTTCCTGACGGGGGTCCCCCGATCGCACACGTTTTTTTTTAATGTAGGCCGTATACTAGATAATTATGTTTATTAGTGTTATCTGAAAGTTGTTGCCGTCAGAAGATTTTTCAGCATGATAATTTGAATGATTTTAAATAAAACCACGTAAAACTGTTGTAGATAGACTAGTAGGTATATTCAACATTTTTTCCCGAATTACTTCCAGTTTCTATCTACCTTCAAAGTTATGCACCACCCACCTATAACGCACATTTGGCAACATATCTAACGAATAAATTTCAAGATTATGTACGAACCACAGTCTACAAGATGCCCGGGCATATGCAGTGCATGTAGTTGAAAACAAAGCCATTTCCCAGGTATTTTCCTTTGGCAGCACACGAACAAGTTGCGAAGTTATTAGCTATCTGATAGCGGGACAGGCAATTGAATATATCAATGTATTAAACTTGCTTTTCTAAGATATGCGCTTGTTAGTCTAGACATTTTTATTTTGCAAAGTTTTGTATGTGTGTCAGGCTTTTTTTGGGAGAATTAGAATTTAAGACTTTACTTTAGACAGGTTACTTAAAATGTTAAAGAATCGAAAAAAATCATCTCGTTACGTAAACATTGTTTGGAATATAATAGTGGTAGGTACACGTACTAAATTCGAACGATTTTTTTATCGAAAATTTAACTATCATAAAGCATTTTGGTTTCAATTTTACGAAAAGCACAATTCAAGCACCTAGAGATATCAAGTCTTAAAACTAAGTAAATATTTTTCGCAAAACGTGTAATTTAAATTTTAAAATCGTGCAATTTTAAATAATTTGAATTTTTGAACTGTTTTTATTATCTTTTTATTACGGGCGCTTTTAACATGCACGTCTTTCTACATTGCTTTCACATTTATGTATTATTTCAACACGAATGTTGAACCAATTTTGTTTTTAAATATTTTGATTTAAATGAGTGTCCGTGGAGTTTCTTGCCCGTTCTTCTCCATAGGTACCTACTACGCTTTGGAATGGGTAACTAGCTTTATCTTTCTGACTGACCGACCCTTTGACAATTCAAAAGTGCCTGTAATTGGTTTATTTGAAATAAATGCTTTGAGTTTGAGTTGTGCGATTTTACGATACGTTTACTCTGCGCGTTCGTGCTGATTTACAATACTGTTATCGTTGATAAGTGGCTCTCTAAAAAATGTTATGCACCCATGGAAGTCATCATCTCTGCAACCACAAACCAACCTACTTACCAACAAAATGATAAATGAATCCATAAACACACAACACTCGGAATGAAACCAACAGAATAATACAGCAAATGAAGGAATGACAAAGCTCCTATGGCTCAGTGATGATAAATGATAGATTCATGAGGTGCCGTGCGGGATCACATGTGTCGTTTGCGGACTAATGTGCTGGAAGACCCTCTGTGATGTGACGATGGCGAGTTATGGTGTAATGGTGCTAAGGTAGTGGGAATTATGTTTTTGATGATACGTAAAAAAGGAGAATAAAGGAATGAGTCCTTTGGTACGTTTTTGGTTGTCTAGATCGGCGATTTCAAAAGTGGGTTCCGTAGAAAAGTCAGAAGGGTTCTGCGAATCCAAAATTAAAAATACCAGTCGTTAAAAAAAATTTTTTGCATTTGATAGCCCAATTCTTGAGGAAGGTTATAGGCTATTTTAATTAAAGAAGCAACAGATTATTAATAAAAGAGTTAAAAAGTTTAATTCTTCAGGAAAAAGACATTTTCTGCGAAAAAAATCCTATTGAAAAATCTCATCGGGATTATCTACATTTGGTAATTAGAAATACTGTATGAAAAGTCCATAGAGACAAAAAGAGCAAAAAAAACTTATTGGTAACTACAGCTTTGAGCCGTTTGGGGTCGATACGCTCGGATCATGGGGCCCGAGTGCGCGTCTCCTTTTTAAGGATATTTCTCGTCGACTGGTCGACACTTCACGTGACCAGAGGGCTGGCTCGTTCTTTGGCCAAAGAATTAGCATTGCCATTCAACGTGGCAATGCTGCCAGTCTTCTGGGCACGTTTCCGGATGACAGCGATGCGGACGAATACTTCGACGCCTAAGTGTCGTTTTGTTTTTATTATTTTTATTTATACAGATAGTTAGTTAGTCTTTTAATTTAGTACCTAATGTAAATAGTTAGCTGTGTTAAAACTGTAAAATAATAAATTACTAATAGCAAAAAAGATATATTGCTGTGAAACATCTTGTAAAGGATTAGTTTTACGACAAGTTTCTACTACAAGTTTATTCCACGACAAGTTTAGTCCTTATTATTTGTTATCGTTGAATGTAGAGTTCCATAAAATGAAAAGGATTTGTCGAGTGTTCCGTATCCTTAAAAGTTTAGGAACCGCTGGTCTAGATGATGACTTCGATGGAACATAATATGTTGCATGCTCCTGTATATAGGTATCAGAGGTGTTACGGAGCTTTGATTCCGACTCCGAAAAGTCCGACCTTTCGATTAATATTACACCTCCGACTCCGACTTCGGCTCCGAATATTTTGAATCGGAGTTATCCGAAGATCGAAACGCAGCGATGCACGTGACTAGAGCGCATACAAACAACTTTTAACTGGTCGCCCGGATAATTTTTAAACACGCTCGCGCTCGGAAGTCTCGCTTTATTGTTTTGTGTATATCAGACGCGTCACGTTAATTTGTTAAGTTAAGAGAGGTGTATTAAGTAGTTTAATTATTGTGATAAATTAATTTCAATACGAAGCTAAAAAAAGTGTTACATGGAACATATTTCTTCTACCTCCGCCTTCGACTCCGGCTTTGGCCCCAACTCCGACTCCGGTTCCGACTCCGATTATTCAAATTTAAAACCTCCGACTCCGGCTTTGGTTCCGGTAAAACAACCTCAGTAACGTCTCTAGTTGCTATACACATGCAAAACATATAAAGAAATCTTATCTTTTGAGTGCATGACATTTTTAGATGGCCACTTTATCATCAGATTTTATAAGGACGGTACCTACTTTTAGAAACGTTGTATTACCAAGTTGAAGTACCTACCTTCGTTAAAGGACTTAGAAAATTGCAATTTGATTTTTAAATGTAATGTATTTTACAACAGAAGTATAAGTGGTAGATTTCAGAACCGTTGTCAAGCTTCAATAGAATACTTAACAGTCGAAGATAATTTAGCTTGAACCAGCAATCAACTCTAGGCAATCTCAAACAGCACCATTGTACGCCGATTCTGTACTGCAAAAAAGGCTTGCAACAAAACAATACTTCCCAACGAAAACAAATTGCCATCTGCCGGACAATGGCGGTTCGAAGGTTCGAAATTTAAACAGCAGCGGCTCGGCGACGTATCGGCTGTCACATTACCGCCGTTGCTGGTGTTATTATCAAACTTTTTGAAGGGTCTCCGGTCGCCGGAGTGACGCCGACCCCGGTGCGAGGACGAATGGTAGGGAGGAGTGGAATGCGCTTTTTTTGGTGAAGGAATTGAAAAAAGTGCTGGCATTATAAAAATTAAGGACTAACCAAATAAAAATTAAAAATAAGTTCTATTGATTGAACGAGTTTTCTTGAAAATGTTTCTTCATTTTCTCCAACTAAAAACATAAAAATTTAATTTACACCACCGCCAAAAAACTAGTAGCTTGAATTCCAGACAGTTCTACCTAATTTGATTAAAACTTAACTCATGGGAATCAATAACCTTATAAGACGAAAAATCTCACATAATACTGTACCACCATTTCCTAAGGTTTTTTCAGACTAAACTATCACAGTACTAACAATAATTGCAATAGATCTCACCGTTTTATTTAAAGAAACGATTTCAAAGAAACTCGGCTCGAAGGATCGAAGGATCAATTTTTTCTCATAAAGTCCACCTCCACACAATTTTCCCGCATCCGGCGTCGTGTCCGGGCGCATATGGTAATTCCTTATTCCAATAGGAAATAGAGGCGGTCACTGGCAATAATCCATCACTGTGCTGTTTGTTCGTCCGGCCGGACATGTTTTATGTCATTTTATGTATTCCTTACAGGTTTTGATAAATATTTGTTTCGCTCCAGTTCGGACATGTCCAGGAATTGAATATCCGGAGGGTAACTCGTTTCGTGATTGGCGTGGGTGGCCTCGTCTCTTGTTTTTTGCTTGAATTATTATATTTTCGAGACGTGTAGGAGGATTTGTTATTTACGTAATCTCGTGTCAGGAGGATTTATTCATAGTTTTTGTTTTGCGGACGGCGGTATCGGTATTCTATTAGTATCACCTTAAATGTCAAAAGGGAACAGACCTAAGTGGCACCAGATGTTAAAAAAGTACTTTAAAACATTAAACCTGTTTGAACTTAGATTTTATTTAACAACATCGTGCACCTTCCTGTGATAGGTCTGGCAAGTACTCAAACAAACTGATTAAATAAAAAACACTGTTTTTATTAAAATAATTATAGACGTGAAACCTACTAAAAAGTTCTTACTGGTGCTTTTTAAAAATAACCTTTATCATTAAGATTGATCTTTATCAAATAAATGATTTTGAATTTTAATTAATAATTTTGGAGCCACATTCCAATACCTGTACACACGACTACACATTAAGCTATACATTTGAAGTATAAGTTGAATTGACGGAAATGTTGAAACCTACGTTTTATCATAATCAAAACTATTAACTATTTTTAGAATTATATTTTCTATTCCCTATACTAGACTTTTCTATTCCCAAATGTTTTTAACTTACTCTATTGTCTATTGTTGTCAACACATGACTGTGATCTTGGTCTACCTGTTTCCTACCTACTTCTACGACTCTGTGTGGGCTTCTAAAAGCTCACAGGAAAACCTATACAATGCGAGATCAGTTATACTGGAAACATATGGCTTGATATGTAGCCATGTGCACCTACACAATGTTTATAAAAATCCTGTGCTATCTTTTCATGGATATATATTGCCACTGCATAACAGACGAATGCTACATTAGAGAAAAATAAAAATAGCTTTATTTGTCACAGAAACACGTGCATACGTACGTGCATTACTTTGTATAAAACTACTTATAGATAAAAAAACCGGCCAAGTGCGAGTCGTACTCGCCCATGAAGGGTTCCGTAGCAGCAAGTAACATTGAATGAAAGGTAAATTGCGGTTTACGATTTATGACGTATTAAAAAAAAACTACTTGTTAGATCTCATTCAAACCAATTTTCGGTGGAAGTTTACATGGTAATGTACATCATATATTTTTTTTAGTTTTATCATTCTCTTATTTTAGAAGTTACAGGGGGGGACACACACATTTTACCACTTTGGAAGTGTCTCTCGCGCAAACTATTCAGTTTAGAAAAAAATGATATTAGAAACCTCAATATTATTTTTGAAGACCTATCCATAAATACCCCACACATATGGGATTGATGAAAAAAATTTTTTTGAGTTTCAGTTCTAAGTATGGGGAACTCCAAAATTATTTGTTTTTTTTTTCTATTTTTATGTGAAAATCTTAATGCGGTTCACAGAATACATCTACTTACCAAGTTTCAACAGCGTAGCTCTTATAGTTTCGGAAAAAAGTGGCTGTGACATACGGACGGACAGACAGACAGACAGACAGACAGATAGACAGACAGACAGACAGACAGACATGACGAATCTATAAGGGTTCCGTTTTTTGCCATTTGGCAACGGAACCCTAAAAAACTAAGGAAACATTAAACAAAAATTATGATAAACTATTCAAAATTTGTAAAGCACTCCCTATCCAACCGAAAAGTAAGTTAAATATCTTGACTGAACAATCAAGCCACTACTAATCAATACCACAAAGTGGAACGTAAGCATATGTACCCAACTTGTTTATCTAAGAAGAAGACACTTGCTATTCCAAAAGTAACAAACTACTTTGGTAAGCGCACAAGAAGGTACGTAGTACCAACGTTAGTAAATGAGCTACCCCCAAGACTGATATCAAAGTCAAAGTCAAATCATTTAATTCAAATAAGCCCATATATGGCACTTTTGAACGTCAAAAATTACAAAATAATAAAATTGATTCTAGTCGCCCCTTCCAAAAGGTAGTTTTCGTATGGAGAATTATGGGCAAGAAACTCCACCGTTACTCTTTTAAAATGTTTTACAATTGTTTGTATATGTACAATTGTACGTACATTAGTTAAATAATTATTATATGTGAAGACGATGCACCTAGAATAAAATTACTATACCATAATAGGTACAAAGAATTAAAAATTAACTTAAAGTTATTGCATGTCAAATCTAAGGACCAACTTAAAAGAGTTTTACAAAAACATTATCTATCATTGTGTCAATAGCTATATCTGTAACAAACCTCACGTTTGCTATAATGCCTTTTGTAAATTAATGTGAGATTTTTATCTCGATTGTAGGTATATTATTTTATTTTATAGTTTACTTAACATGATTAAGTTTTTAGCACATTAATTTTCAAAATTCAAAATTTGTAATCAATTGCTAGACGAGAACAACTGCCGACAAACTGTTATGCAGTTTGGCAGATTTTATGTATTTAATTGTTAATACAGATTTTGAATAAATAAATAAATAATAGTATACTTATACATAGTCCTGTAACATCAACATAAAGATATAAACATGAGCTAAAAACTGTGTTGTTCAGTATTCCCACGGGTGTGACGTCATTATACCCACGCAGCGTTGAGGCTAAGGATCGTATGCATACAAAATCGGGCCTTATCAGTTATGCATAATGTGGAGACCCCAAAGGTGGGCAAAATATTGCAGTGCCCGGAGACATAGTCTACAGGCTGGTATTTTAGTTGTAAATTATTTATTTTTCGTAACAAGTTACTGGCTGGTTATGAAAATGTAATTGTGTTTTATCTAGGGTTTACATCATGTACAATTTTTAGCATAAATCAGTTAATAGGAACCGCACGGAAAATGTAAAAAAAACATTATAAATAAGTACCATTCTTCTTTTGTGTGGTTAGTGACTAACCTTGTGTCAGAGTTTTAAAGCCGTCCATGGGCCTCTGACTTGGCTTCATATGCCGTCGAGAAATATCTCTCACGCATGCCAGTTTCCTCACGATGTTTTTCTTCACCGTAAAAAAAACATTGCTATTAATACCATTTATAGTCAATTAAAAGACGCAGTTTACGTTTTCTTTTTACACAATAACCAGCACCAACTCATGTAATGATTACATAATTTAATATCAAACTATTCCATGCTTTTTCCAGTAATCAGGCAAAAATTTACGCAATTGACGTAACATAAAAATTTGGTCTTTCTACTCATTAATCTCACCATAAAGATTGTCACGTATCAAAATACCATCACAATTTTATCTCGCAACATGCCAGTATTACAATTGCCATTATTACAATACCTACTTACATATTTAATTAATACAAAGTTATCACGTCGTTACGTAAGCACGCTGTACAAAGAGGCTGCATATTCAAGTCATTAATTTACCCATTAAGATTGTCTTACATAAAAATACCACCACAATTTAATACCACCGCAAAGTCATTCCCAATAGTTAATTTTTTTTAAAGACAAAGTTGTCACGTCGTTACGTAAGCACGCTGTACAAAGAGGCCGCATGTATCTACGTCACGCGTGTCAGCCTGATGGATTTTGTTCTCTGATTCTATTACTGTTTTTTATTTGTTTTTATTTGCCGGTCGACTGTCATTGTGACCGCGGCCATGAATATGAATGTGAAGTTTCGTATACTGATGAATTTTGACAGATAGATGTGTAGATATTTGGTATCGGTGCCGATATTTCCATATTAATGTATACTTGTTTTTTTTTTTGTTTCACTTGTTCAGTAAATTGCGTATTTACTTACGAAAAATAGAAATGTTATTGTGGCAAAGTTTAATTTTGGGTGCGGTATGTACTCATTATTTTTGTCGTTTTAACTACTTATGAAATGTTTAGTTTTAACTACATAGGAACCTATAGATTCTTAAATTTTTTCTAGACGGAAATCCGCGAATTTATTAAGGCAAAACTAGAAACATTTAGTATCAAATTCAAAAGTTTCATTTGGTTGGCTTTCACTTTGCAAAGTAATTGTTAAACTATTAAATTCTTTACCTTCATAAAAAAAACACTCTGCTAGTATTCCATAAATGTTTTACTTATTGCGTTAAAAAATGTTCCTTTTTTATGCGTTACTCTTTTCTTACAGTAATGAATTGTCAACTTCAACTAAAAATATTTGCGAAACGCATCTACGTAATCCCCTTAACTCGTCCAAACTTTTATAAGAAAAAAGATAAGATGTGAATGACGATAATCCAGCGGCTGCAGCGCTGTGTTCACGCTGACAAATGAGCGTGATTACTTACAGCGTGTTACGCGTCAACGTGCAAATATGGCAATGGGTTGAGAAAAAAACTGGAGGTACGAATAGATAAAAACATCTTTGTAACACGAGGGGGAGTTAACGTTGTACTTGTATTTAAAGAAAAAAGAAAATTTATTAAAATTACTGCAGCCTCATTAAATGCAGCCTAAACCACTTTCAAAGGTGGTAAATCTTCTCATTACTTGACGATTTGTGCAAAATATTCATATATTATTAAGACAGACTTATCCTAAGATTGACTTTGTGGACATTTAATCAATATTACACCGTTACTTAAAAATACATTATTTATACCGAACATCCAAAAAGTTATACAAAACACAAAAAAAAGGATTGTGTGGTTTTATGAAACCACGGTAAAGGTGAAACTTCTATAGGCGCCGCCATATTGGCCTTGGCTGCTCTGACGAGCGCCTTTCACTTTATCCCTACTCCGCGGCCGACCGTCACGCGACATGCAACACACAGACGAAAAAGTTTGAGACGATGTAATAAAAGTTTCACTTTAAAAATATATCTGTAGGGAAGTAATTCCTTAGGATGTTTTCCTGTTTTGTCTTGGCCATCAATATAGGTACATCTGTACCTACATCAAAACAACAGCCTGTCTATACTACCCTCTGAGATCGGTTTCCAATTAACACCGGCTCAGTTCAGTCTCATTATATTTTTAATTTGGGGGAGGAATCCTAAATTAAAGCAAGCGACGTCAAAGGACATCGTTGGCAGCGATTAGAGATAAATAATTAAAGAATTCGGCGATCTTCTTCGTCGTTAGAGACCGCTCATTGGAACTTCGTAATTTTGATTTAGGTACTACCGTACCCTAAAGTTCTTTAACTTCCGTTTCGTGACTTTCTGAGATGTATTTTCAATTTGGATGGAGGAATCTTGGAATCCATTGAGTTGGTATTTGTGTTTCTTTTAGTAACTCTTGTGCCTTGATACAGTTATGCTGCGGTCCCACGGCCCGCTTTCTCACAGGCCAGATCGTGCTAGGCCGACAGGCCATGAGAACCGTCGATTCGATGAGGCCTGAGGTGGAAATGCTTGGCACAGGCCGCGAT
Source organism: Agrochola lychnidis (assembly GCA_963680765.1). NCBI lineage: Eukaryota > Metazoa > Arthropoda > Insecta > Lepidoptera > Noctuidae > Agrochola > Agrochola lychnidis. Next base: position 7,771,132 of record OY796863.1, on the reverse strand, counting down.
AGGCCTCAACGGGCGTGGGCACGTGCCAGGCTACGAGAGGCCTCGACAAGCCGTAAGACTTTGGCTTTAGAAGGCACATGTATTAATTACAACCACATTTTTCATCTCTAACAAAACGAGTTTCTGATCTCATGTACAATAACGATTTGATGAGCCTAGTAGACTTTCATAGAGTAAATTAGAGAGATAAAACAGAACATCCTTCACAGACCTTTAAAGAAATCAGTGCTTTTATTTATTTACTTATTAAAACTTTATGCACAAGTAAAAAAAAATACTGTACAAAGGCGGACTTATTCATTTCCTACCGGTTCAGAATTTATCCAGGAGAGCCATCTCTCGTTAAGGTAAAAATAATTAACTTGTTTTATCATAACTCCATTGAAAGTGTTCCAAAAGTTAAGAATCCATCACGTTAAGTGGGCTAGGTTGTAAACTAGCAAAGTTTATGAATGTAAATTTCAATTTCGTCTAGACGTGTGAACTACGGGTTGGCATGTAAACAAGATTCATTACCACCACTGCGCAACTTATAAAATTCTTAAGTGAAGTTTACGTAAAAAATAATAGAAGACTATGCTATGTTTTAAAACAAACAAACAGTTCTAGTTATTTTACCGAAATTATGTCAATAAAGCTTTTTATTGGGTTCCTAATATAGTTTTTAAACGGCGTTTTCAGCATTTGCTGTTGTTCTACTTAATTGGAAATAGTGACCTCAATATAGTTACGATGTTTTGAGAAATTATTTGTAGATCTTTTTATTGAGAAATAATACTTTGTCTGCGAAAATATTTAAGCATTATACCTTTTTTATACCGAATGGCAAAGAAATCTCTTTTTTCACTCGGAAAAGTGTGGTTCATCCATATCGTCGACATCTAAGGAAGATTTTGTAGTAAACTTTATGTAACTGCTTTTCTTATAATTTGACCTAAACAGGTAATTGCCCTTATTTCCAAAGCCACGACCCAACTTTACATCATACGTTTGAATTTAATCTAATCTAACATCTTCACACCATGTCATAAAACATTCAAGCCTCACAGAGGTGTCGTTTGCGACAGTGGGTATTCAGACGGAATAAATCCGGATTCCTGGGGTCTAGAGGACCCCTGGGAGTGATCCCGACAGAGATGACCGCTCTGAGGTACTCGACACTTAGATTAGACGCTCTTATTATGAAAGAGGGGTAGACGAGCGTTTGTTGGGCGACTGGAACGCGCGTTTCTAGAATATGTAGTCGGTAGATCAGGTAATAGGGCTTATCTAGCTTGCAATGACACAAAAAATGCAAACATGTTCCATTCACATACAGTTGTTACGATTGTCATGTGAAATACAAATAAAGTGTTTATGACACGACGAGAACAACTATTTTCAGACATGGTAAAGCTGGGAATCAGTAAGTTTTATTATGACGTACTTTTAAATCTGGTATAGGAAAAAACTGAGAGATAGTAAATAAATGTAATAATGTCAAGAAGAAGAAAATACCTTTGTGGAATTTATTAGTTTTAACGACAATATCACACAATGAAGCAACAAAAACGTACGAGTACTTATGTCTCCCTCATCGGACCTTGTTATATTTTCTTCTAGAATTTCAGAACGTTTCAACCGCCCGTCTATCCAAAATTTTAATGTCACAGACAAATGACGATTCGGCCCTACAGCGACTTGAGGGAAGGGGTAAGGGGCAATGTTTACATTTTAATGTAAGAACACCGGTGTCCCAGGACTCGTTAAGGGTTAATATCACGTGCGTGTTCATAAAACGACTCTTTTTGCCTTCTCTATTAATGAGCTGAGATTTCATTAAGGTCCCTCTTTAATAAGATGTCTTTTTTGTTGAAATTTTAGGGTATACCTTGGAGGGTTAAAAGGTTACAAGAATTAAGTTAGGTGAGGATTTTTTAATGTGTCGCTAAGGTGTTTTTAAAATGTTAATAGTAAGTCCCTGTTTGTGATTTTTTGGCTTATTTTTTTTTTTGGTTTTTTCAAGAAACTTGAACTAAGTTAAAAATTTAAATCTTATAACACAAAAAGCACTGAGGCTCAACAAGCTGACCAACACCTGAATAAAAAATACAAGTAAATCAAGAATTCATTTAAAAAAAAAAAAAACTTTTTAAATAAACAACTATTTCTCACTTTTTAGTTGTGGTACCTACCCCACACACGTTCGAATACCACTACCTGCTACCAATGTCAGGAACTTATCATATCATCTACATACTAAGTGGGAAAAAAGTATTTTGTAGCTAACTCAAAAACTGCCCAATCAAAGTTAATAAAATTTATATGGAACCAATTTGAGAGCATACCATTTCAAACAAAAAAAGAATTTTCATAATCGGTCCACAAATGACGGAGAAATCTGCGCACAAACAAAAAAAAAACAAACACACGCTACGAACATATTATAACCTCCTCCTTTTTGGAAGTTGGTTAAAAATACGATAAATAAACACTGTTCTATCTTATGTCTTATTTTCAGGAAAATAGAAATAGCAGATCCCAGAAACATCAACTTGTTTTTTCACCAAAATATTTTCAAGTCATAGGCATCAAAGACAGCAATCAGCCTATTTCAACAATTATAATTACCACAAATCACTATAACTGCGTCTTCAAATTTTACGAGTATTCAATTCCAAACTAAACTCTTTCGGAAAATAGCAGTAAAAATATTAAATGTCCCTTATAGGGGGCCATAACAATTTCAGTTAATATTAATCGTTTTTCTTTGTGGACCCTTCCGGGTTGGCGATTTGCTTTATTTTCCCTTTTATTTGTCCCAAGGGGATAACTATGATATATTTATTATTGCTACAAGACTTGGAAGACACTCGTGAGATGTATTAAGATGTGCTTTATTGGAACAAATTAATGTAATAGTTTTGTTTTGATTAATATGTAATTTGCTGTAGTAGCAATTGCTTAGGGATAGGTCTACCGTGAGTGAATCGGCTACTAGTGAGTGTTATAGTACCGGCGCGGCACCCGGTGCGGCTCCGGCGTCGTGTACATGGAGCCTTATTTTAACTTCCTTTAAAGCTTGTCCACTCTGAAACGCACTACCGCGGGCGTAAAATGTGCGGCGCATAGGCAATATTCATTCGTATATACAAACATGCGGTCCAGCGCCGGTGCGGCTCCGGCGTCGTGTATAGAAAGCCTAAAGTTACATCGTACCAGCATGCCCATATTTATTAGTTTCATATCTGTCAATACCCTACAAAAATTCTGCTTGGCTTATGTAAACTCGTCTTAAATTGCTATACTAGGCACGTAATTAAAATTGACAACAATAATCTCAAATTTTTTTGGAAGTTGTTTTTTTTTGTAAAAAGTTTATATTTTTCACTTTTTAGTTGTGGTACCTACCCCATACACATTCGAATACCACTACCTGCTACCAGTGACGGGAACTTATCATATCATCTACATACTAAGGGGAAAAAAATACGTATCTTGTAGCTAACTCAAAAACTACCCAAGCAAAGTTAGTAAAATTTATATGGGACCAATTTGAGAGCATACCCTTTCAAACAAAAAAAAAAAATTTTCACAAATGACGGAGAAATCGGCGGACATACATAAAAAAAACAAACTCGCTATGAACATACATATAACCTCCTTTTTTTTCAAAGTCGATTAATAAAAGCAAAATTACACCTCATATAAACTTCTTTCAATGTATAAAGTCATAGTTAAAACTTCTGAAGTGTAAACAAACCGACAAACAAAAAACGGACAGCCAGACAAACTCACACTTTGAATCGATACCGATACAAAATGGAAGTAAACGACATCTCCGACACACCGCTAACGACCAAAGTGCGTTCTAATCACGCCACGTCAAAAATGGATATTGGAAATTGAATTCGCAAGCTGAGTTTCTTTTTTTCCAAAATGCAAAGGGCGAGGGCTGTACAAATGGCCAGATCAACTCAATAAGGGGTACGGCGACGTGTTTACCCGCTACCCACAAACTGCGGGTGCTTTTTTACATTTTTCCAAAACGTTATTTACACAGTGTCGTAAAGGCATTGTAATGCCGGACAATGGTACGGGGATATTTCGTCATTTTTCGATCGAGCTCGCGAATTTTTGTTCTTTCCCGGTGCGTTTGTTCAATTTTTGAATACGATTGATGTCCCTGTGAAGTGGATTGTTCGAAACTGTATTGCTATCGAAATTCAAAACGTAAATCATAATCGAATCGTATTTTTGTTTTCTTTTTTGTAGTTTGAGGTTTCGGCTGCATACTGATGCACCTTGCACTCATACGTCTTGTTCCTTTTTATGTTCATATAAACATCGTAAAGCCAAAGTAATTTCTTACGAACACAGCACTTAATTATGCATCCTCTGGCACCTGACGCGGAAACTATTATAATATTAGAGTCCCCCGTCTCGGTAGGTTGGTAAGACGTCGGGGGCGACAACTATCAGCCCTAACGTGTTTATGCAAAGCAGTCACTGCCTATCTAGTGTCCTAATAGTTGCTGTAATGCCTGTCTGAATTCGATGCACCTATACGTTGAGTTGTGAATAGGAAGAGTATTATAGAGTAATCTTTAGTAATTCCTGACATTAATTTAAACTTAGATGAAGATTGCGGGCTTGCGGGACACGAAATGTATTTAATATACGTGATAACAATAAAACTGCTATTATTTCTCATTTAGTGTCCCGTATAGTGTTGATGTTCCGTTTTTTACTGATTTGTATTTCCTGTGCGTGTACCAAATAAAATAAAAAACCTTTTTATTTTTTTCTTTCTAATACTTTAAAAACTGTATTTGAGCAAGCAGCCAATTGAATAGTTGCCTTCAGATTCATTAAGAAGGCTTCTTGGAAGATTAAAGGTTTCCAGAATTTCCTTGCATATTAAAGACTAGCGGACGTCACGCGGTTTCACCCGCGTAGTTCCCGTTCCCGTGGGAGTACGGGGATAAAATATAGCCTATGTTACTCGCTGATAATGTAGCTATCCATTGTTGAAAGAATTTTTTAAATCGGTTCAGTAGTTTTTAAGTTTATTTGTTTCATACAAAAATCAAATCTTTCCTCTTTATAATATTAGTATAGATATAGATTAATATAGATACCAACTTATTACTATTTTACCAACTATGCGTCCGCAGCTTTATGAATTTTGCCACATCCATATACATAATTATACTGTCAATGAAAGCCCTATAATTTAAAAAAAAAATCTCTGATGTTATACATCTTTAATACAACAAGATTATTGTCTTAGGTATAGCTAAGTATACATCTACATTGTCTGTCAGCTAGGTAATCAGTCATTATTTCACGGTACATTACGCTCGAATCACACGAGGGAACGTTTTTGTGTCGCGGGATGTGAAATACAAAGTCATTGTTTTCTTTGTCATCCCGTGTTGTGGAAATATCTTGATACTTCCCGTTTAGGTATAGGAGTAGACAGGTCAACGTCTGGCTGATCTTTTGTCAATTTTTCATAATTTCATTGTGTAGTTACAAAATCAATAGTAGACGTAGTTTATTAAAACATTACATGGGATTTACAGCATATCTGGCGAAATGTAGGTGTTCTATTTAAAGGTAAACCTCTGCTTATGCCTTTGGGGAATGTAGGTGTAATATTATTGTTTAGTGAAAATGTATTTTCTAAACGTCATTAAGTCTTACCCATACTAATTATAAATTCGGAAGTAACTCGGTATGCTACTTTTTGCCTCAAAAATAATCCTAAAGGGGGTGATATTATAGGGGATGAAATTTTGTATGGGAAACCCAGTATTTCTTAAGTTAGAGATCTGAAAATTTAAATTTATGCTTTTGGTAAGAAATAAAGAATTAGGTGTTTCAGTGTTTTTTGTGAAATCATTCCCCAAGGGTTTAAAAAGGGGGATAATTTTAAATTTCACATGTAAATTGTAATATTTAATTTTTTGTGAACTTCTTTCAAGAGATTTAAGGAATTGGAAATATAGTCATAATTTGTACTTTGAAGTAACATTTAGTCTTTATTTTATTAAAGTTGGCTTACTCGGTAAAAAATTATTACAATTTAAAGTCATAAAATAACCTATCTAACATGTAGGTATCGCATGGTCAATGGCGGCACTAGAGTAGCTATTACAAATGAATGGTGATAATGATTAAAATGTATAATTATTATTTGAAGTAAGAAGAATAGAAGAACTGCCTCGTTAGTCCAGTGGTTGCAAGCGCTACTGCTGAGTATGAGGTCCTGGGTTCGATTCCCGGGTCGGGCAAAGTTTTGTTGGGTTTTTCCATCTAGAATGTCTTAGTAGCAGCCCGGAGTCTGGATTTGTGCCTAGTTGATGGCAATAGGCTCGCCTCCATAACATAGGACTTAAACATAACTGGTGAAATGTGGGTGTACTATAGGTTCACCTCTGCCTAACCCTTCGGGGAATACAGGCGTGATGTTATCTTATGTTAAGAACCATAAAAACCTGTTTTATTTATTTTCAAAACCGGACCAGCGTGAGTAGGATGTGCGCCCTCCGTCTCTTCCGGGTCCGTCTCAAAGCTGTGCTCGCTCGGCTGTCCGAATTTCCAAATTCGGATTAAAGGACAAACTTAACTTTTCAGTTGAATAAGAACTTTTAATAGAGTGGAGAGGACCGACTGAAATACAGACGAAATGTTACTTCAAGACACGGCCTATGAATTTTCGATCCCAGATTGAAGAATAAACTCAACTCTGCAGTTGATATATAGCTATAAATTACCAATTTTTGGATTTTTCTCTTTACTTGAACTGCTTCTCGTCCAACTTTATGCTGCTAGGTCAACAGGAAGTAGCATAATCTTCGCTCGGCATCCAATACCGCGAATGTGACATTTTTGACGAAATTCATTTTGAAATGCAGCATCACTTATTTGAACGTGTGGAATGAAATAAAACAAAAATCTGATTTTCGTCAAAAATGTCACATTCGCGGTATTGGATGCCGAGCGACGATATAGGCTTTGGTTTATTTGCGAGTGTCAAGGGTGCGGCATAATTGGGCGAATTTTTTTATTGCGTTGAATTGGAAGTTTAATTTTCTTTACAACTCCATGGGACCGTAGATCTAAGTTTTTGATATTTATTTATTGACAACTTGGGTTTGAATTTTCGTTGTTTACCATCGACTTCCGAAATTAAAGTTATTTTTCACTTTGTAGTGTTTTTTTTTGGAAGTCGGTTGTTTTTTTTTTTTTTTGTAAAAAGTTTTTTTTTTCCACTTTTTAGCTGTGGTACGTACCCCATACTAATTCGATAACCACTACCGCAATGTTAATAACAGTGGTAGGAACTTATCATATCATCTACATACTAAGTTGGACAAAAATACATATTATTAAAGCTAACTCAAAAACTGTCTAAGCAAAGTTAATAAAATCTTTATGGGACCATTTCTGAAGAATGACCAACCAAATAAAAAAATAATCATCAAAATCAATACATAATTGGCGGAGTAATCGCGTAACAAACATACCAAAAAAACATATGGTCGAATTGAGAACCTCTTCCTTTTGGAAGTCGGTTAAATATCCAGAGTCACACGTAAATCTGTTCGATTTTTGCCCTAACACGTGTGAATCCGGATTTTTAATTTGTCTGTCTGCGGTGTCTTGTTTATACCTTTTTAGTTAGCTTTTTTGTCGTAGTTGGGTTTTAGTTTTTAGAATTATAATTTTTTATTACTCGTACAACACTATAAGCATAGCATACACAGTTTGTACAAGTCACTGTAGCTCAAGAAGTTTTGTATTGTAACAAAAGCACAAGGTCACAACTTTGAGAAGTCTTTCTTTGACTGTATATATTACAAAAGGGTGAGTTGAACAGCTGTTGATTACGTAATTGTTCGAGTTTTCAACTTTATAAGTGGATATACAAATTTTAATGCTTACGTGTACATAAATACTCATTTGAAAAAAAAAAAAGTTGGATCTGTGCCACTCGCAAGGGTTCTGTCCACCGTTCAATATTTAACACAACAATTTTTTTTTTAATAATCTATTAAAAAAATACATTTCTTGTATTTTATTTACTAAAGTATTTAAAAGAAAATCTGGTAAATAACACATTTCTTGTATTTTATTTTAAAAATTAAATTATAAAGTTAACTCAAAAACTACCCAACCATATTATTTTTGTTGTTATAGCGGCAATAGAAATACACAATCTGTGAAAATTTCAACTGTCCACCTATTACAGTTCATGAGATACAGCCCGCTGACAGACAGACGGACGGACGGGCAGCGGAGGCTTAGTAATAGGATTCCGTTTGGCACCCTACGAGTCCGGAACCCTAACAATCCTTTATGATGGATCACTAAGCCAGCAATCGTGGGCATAACAAAGTTTAAAAATAAAAAAGACAGCGAACTACTACCTACTTATTTTTTTATCCCTAGATTTATTAATATAACATAGTACTTGTGAAGCTTAATCTTCTAAATAATGTCATTTGAAAATATACTTTGGCAAGACAGCATGACCGCTACGCCGTGCTACGAGCTACGACGCCTACGACTGTAGGTACCCCGAATCTGCTACGCTCGTAGCAGTTGACTCACCCAGCTCGGGCTTTAATAATAAAGAAGCAATAAAGTGCTTCATCCTTACCCGTTTTCAATAAACACCTTTATCGATTATTCAGTCCGCCGTCCATACTTACAGCCTCGGAGCTACGCCATAGACAGAGAGTTGGCAAACTAATTCACGACACAGGCATAGCTTGCGTCGGGTGGCTGTAGGTGGTCGCCAGGCGATAGCCGGTGGCCGCGGGGGTGGGGGGCGCCTCGCGGGAGGGGGGCGGGGGACGGGGGGCGTACTCGCGGCTGGGCGGCGCCGACCAATCGTGACATGCCACCCACCCGGCCCCGCCCACCTCACCTGCGCCACACCATTAAGCCTGCTTTCCTCGTACTTTTTTCACGGACCTCGCATCCGTTCGCTGGCGCCGTCTTTATTTTATTTTCTCCTTTATGCCTCCTTCCCGACTCGCCTCCTATTTTACGCCCGCCGCCGGCGTAGGTAGAAAAACCTTTGTGAATACGAATGCTGAGCAGGTATTACGCTCGTTAGTTACGGGTGCTGATATGTAAAGTAAATAAAGGTTCTTTTTAGCTTTCGTGTTGCTGCGGAACTGGGTATCGCAGTCCAGAATAAGAACACCATGAGAGGGGAGCGTAGAGCGAAGCTAATTAAAAGCATGGTTGTCGCGTTTCGGCGTCAGCGGTGTTAGACAAAGTTGGGTTTACGACGTCGCGGTGTCGCGCTCATAATAAACTTTTAACTTCCATATCGATCCACAAAAAGTTCCCGACGAAAGTAATCTCGGCCAACCTTGCTCCACATTTTGTTTCAATGGCTCGGCGGCCGGAGTCGTATGCAAGTGTCCCTGCCAGGGTGAACGATCCCCACATCGATGAAGTTTAACTGAACTTGGAAAAAACTTGGAGGAAGTTTGTTCGCGCCGCGTGATTAGGAAGACTTAGTTTTGAAGTGAGTTGGGAACTGTTTTTTCAGTTTTGAAAGTGGGTGGCTCAGTTTATGATCCGGGTGAAAGTCGGCGGATCGATGAACCGGGGTCAACCCGCTTGATCAAAGTTTGCGGGACTAATAACCGAATTTAATACTTACGCGAGGGCGCGCGGTGCACTTCGTCTGTCTCTAGTGCAAGCGATCGAATTACTTACAACTTTTCCATTCGTTACTATTAGAAAATAAAAGTTAATTTATAAAAATTCTCTTTAATTTATTCATGGCACGAACAGACGATACACGCATGTGTATCGAGTCTGTTTCAAGAAATAAAATAAAAATATGTAAAAAATTACTCTATCTTACAGAGAAATGCATGAGTATACCGTGTTATTGACCACCAAAGTACTGTTTTCATTTCTAAAAAGAAAGTATAATCCTCTGTAAATGCAGCAACAGCTGATGATGACTTTATTTTCCCAACATCATTGAACAAACTGCCTCTTGAAGGCTTGCTTCCCTTCCCTTTTAACGTCACGGCCCACGGGGTGTGTGCTTTACTGTTACTGTTAGCCCTGTATCATCCCACTGCTGGGCAAAGGCCCCACGACTTCCAGTGCTAAGGCGAACCACTGGTCTTTTGTTTAGTAAAAAAAAAAAAATATAAATTTATTTCTATTATAAAGTGAACTCATATCGAATGTTTTGCTAAACTCCAAAAGTTGTAAATATGAGCTACATACAGTGACCTTTAAATGTGCACTCATTAAGTCAACATTTGATATTATATCTCACCAGAATACCACAATATTCAAGTCTAGAACAAAAGAATGATAAGCAAACTCCTACAATATCCAAGGAGTCATATTGCAGCCAAGCTTGTGTTCACCGCCGCGCGTCGCAAGATGTCGCCTAATGTTATTGCTAAAGTAATAAGACGACGTAAACACCTACGTAAAAGACTGGAATAGTGAATCAGTTAGAAGCTAGTTCTCTAGTGCAGGGGTTCCTAAACTTTTAAGATAACGGAACACTCACCTTTTGTTTTATGGAACCCCATATCAAATGATAACAAATCAAATATTTAATTTAAATAAGAACAAAATCTTTGATTAGAAATATTTTAAAAGTGAAACACTTTCCTTCTTTACTTTAACTTTTAATGTGAAGAATGAAATTATTTCACTGTTTTAGGGGCTTGTGGCTAAGTAATAACAGCTGCACGGGTCGATCGATCAGGTTAAGCTACGCTTGCCGCGGTTGGTCCGTGGATGGGTGACCATCTTTACATACCAAGTCCCCTCAGTGCCTCGGAAAGCACGTTAAGCCGTTGGTCCCGGCTGTCATTTGTAGATCTTTGACAGTCGTTACGGGTAGTTAGAAGCCCAAAAAGTCTGACAACCAGTCTTACCAAGGGGTATCGTGTTACCTAGTCACTAGGTTGTGGAGGTCAGATAGGCAGTCGCTCCATGTAAAATACTGGTATTCAGCTGCATCCGGTTAGACTGGAAGCCGACCCCAACATAGTTGGGAAAAGGCTAGGCAGATGAGTTCGGTATTATGTCCGACAGTTGTTTGCGCATATATGGGGTAGCATCCAATCTCGACCTGAATTTGTTTTTTATATAAGTGTAAGCTGAAAAACCTGTTTCACGATACATTGTGTGACAAATAGGAGCACAGTTAAGATAGCCTTTTTGGCTACTTCAGGGTATTCACTCCTATCCTAACACCAACCCAAAACTCATTCAGGGATATAGACTCAAATGTGTGTTTTAATGTGGATGAACTTTGAAGATCTATCAATGCTTCATAATCCAAGACGGTTAGCATCGCATCAAAATAATATTTGTACTTAACTGTGGTATTATTTAACAGCCACAAATGAATAATTTCGCCGAACCCTGGTGAGTTTTACACGGAACCCCTAGGTTCCGCGGAACCCACTTTAGGAATCGCTGCTCTAGTGTATAATTTAATTTCTACTCATTATTTCGTCAAGTGACACAGCTAGTTCTTAAAAATGTTTTTTCTAAAAGAATAACTAAGAACACTTAAAGAAAAAAGGTTGGTATAAAAAACAGTTTTTTTATTTTTATTATTCCTGTCACATAGAAGGTTAGGACAAGTACCTCCCCTAACCACCGTAGGAGACGCCCTGGGCGTCGGGAATCTCAGGCCGATTCCCGGCCACCGGAGACACGGGCTTGCAGACGGTGAGCAAGGGATAGCTCGCCGTTCGATAAGGACCAAGCCCGGGTCGACGGCGCGTTGTGTTCCACGTGCGCCTCAAAGAGATGTCGGCATAACTGACGGGGTCTGCTAGGACCGATGCCTGCCAGGGTCGCGGGAAAGTCCTAAAGGGATACCGTGGCCCCTAGCAACATTCATTAGCAACTGAAGCAACACGGGTGGGTTTTAGCCAGTAAGAGTCTGACACGCCCTCCCGCTCCACCCAGAGCGAGAGAAGTTATTTGATAATTTCCCACCCAAAAAAAAGAACAAGTACCTCAGTAATGTTTTATTTTCAAACATGCAGTGTAATTAAGACCACAATACAACATTGCTGACATATTTTCTTTTTTCTAATAAATGAAAAATCTTTGATAATCTTCCTCATGCATTTTCCTCATCCATATATACTGATAAGTATTTCCACCATCCCCCAATACATCTAGAGTACACTCGAGTCCAAACAAAAACATGTCCAAACAATAAAAGTGTGTACAGCCAAAACAAAAGAGTGATGAAGAAAATCGTTTATCTGCGTACTATCGCAACATGTCGCCCGGGCATTATCGCTAACGAGCGATCGCAATAAATAGCGACGTATGGCACTGTGGTGTGGAGCTACAAAGGAACTGGTGGAGGTTCTGACAACCCTAAAGAGCAATATGACTTTAAAAAGCAGGGTAGGAATAGTTTGAAGGTAGATTGATCATGTTTCATTAGGTAGTAAAGTTTATAATTTTTTTGGCGTCGGGGTTTTTTGATTGGAGGTTTACTTCCTCCAAAAAGGAGCAAAAAGGGGGCTACTGGATATTTCCGCCTTATTAGATCCGATTTCGATGGTTCTTTTTTTATTTGAAAGGTAGTAACTTTAATGTAGGGTCTGCAAATTATCTTCTAACTTAGAAACAGTGACAGTAAACATATTGAGTAAGAATGCTTGGTTTAATAACCAGAAATGCTTGATATAAAATCAGAAGCAAAATAAGTATTATTTTTTCAAATTAAATTAGCCTAGACAAGACAAGTTACTTAAAATAGAACAAACACAATGCACGACAACAGACTCTCTCTTAACTTTTTCTCTCAAAATGTTGTCTCTCTAAACTTCAAATGATTGGCAGAAACAGCATTATAATTCAGAATATTAACCGCTTTATTAAAAATATCCAATAAAAGAATGTCATATCCACAGATTCCTATTCGTAGTCTGCTCGCCCCCGCCATTGCTCAAGTGCAGCGTCCTTATGAAAAGTGTTCACAGATAAGAAAACTTGGCCGCCGCGTCAGCTGACCGTGTGTCATTAGATTATAGATTACGTTAGCTTGGCTTGTGTGTTGACGCTGTAAGTAAACGGAGAAATTGTTTTAAATGTTTTGATATAGCAATAAATAGTTATATTAAAAATAGTTAGTTATATATCGATAAAGCAATAGGCATGTTGCCTGGGTCAAAAAAAAAAAATCTGTTTAGTCCGTCAGTCAGATAATAAAAAAATATTTGACACATATTTTTTGCTTTATAATAATAATAAAAAATGACTTAGATAAAAAGCATTAAAGTTGGGGAGTGGAAGTCGCTACGTCACAAGTAAGTATAAAATCTACATACAAGTGACGTCATGGCACATTTTAACTCAATGTATCGCCGTAATCTTTTGACAAAGCAAAAAAAGAAAAAATATGTGTCCAATATTTTTTAATAATCTACAAGACGGATAAAAATATTTTTTTAGTCATCATCCCAATTGTTAAACTTTTCTTCACTTCTTTAACTAGTAAATAAATCTAACTCGACTTCCTGACACACCACATTAAAAATACGACAAGCTCTTATCACGTACGAGTTCTGTCTGTAGATAGTTTTGATTTGAGGCACATGGAGAAGATGTGGTCTCCGATGAAATGCATAAATATCCTAAATTATATCCGCCGTGACTATACCTCGACTACCAAACTTTTCTTTTTCTTGTTTAACAGTTTAAATGATTGAAATTCAATTATATTCAAGTTTATAAAATAGCTTTTTCCATAACATTTTTCTTTTTCTTCTTTTTTAGTTCATCAAACTCTTTCAATACAAAATTATTTATTTATTTAAACTTTATTGTACACCATAAAACTCAATCTGCCTAGCCTTTTCCCAACTATCGGGGTCAGCTTCCAGTCCAGATCCAGCTGAATACCGTATTTTACATGGAGCGACTGCCTATCTGACCGCCACAACCCAGTAACTGGATAATACGATATCCCTTGTTAAGACTAGTTATCAGATTTTCGGGATTCTGATGACCCCGGGACCAACAGCTTAACGTGCTTTCTGAGGCACGGAAGAGTCTCGGTATATTAAGATGGTCACCCATCTACAGATCAACCCCGGCAAGCGTAGCTTAACCTGATGGATCGAACCGTGCGGCTGTTATTACTTAGCCATACCTCGGTACCACAAAAATACATAACAAAAAAATAATCAAACACTGCAAACTATACAACGGCCTTATCGATTTCTGCGATGTCACTTGCGTGCGACTTATCAGTACATTATTTTTCTCATCCCCAAAACAATTACAATCAAAATCGAACTCCCTTGAACAGTCGACCGCACACCACATCGCAACTGTTTTGAATATATTTCAATCAATTAGAGGGCTAGGTGAGCCCGATAGTTCTACATAATACCTCGTCAGACCCTTTGAATATTCAGCCGATATCTTTGATGTACTGCTTGTAAGTTTGTCCAAGGAAATTATAGAAACTGTTCCTATGTTGTGTCAAGAAGTTGTTTTAGTGGAGGAGAATTCATTGGGTGTTAGGTTAACATGGGGTTAAAAGATTCCCTCTATCAATACAAATAGGGCAAAATAAACGTAAAAATATGAATAATTTCGAATGTTACTGCCAATTTTTAATTAACATAATTATATTTATAGTGAGTTGCTATTTAATTTTCCAGTTACTGGGTTGTGAAGGTCAGATAGGCAATCGCTCCATGTAAAATACTGATATTCAGCTGCATTCGGTTAGACTGGAAACCGACCCCAAGTTGGAAAAAGGCTAGGCAGATTGATTGCTAATTCATTTTAGGGATTTTCTTGTTTCTAAATGGACAGCATCCCAATTTTCTAAATAACCACTTAAGAACAGATTGAGACAAAAATTTCATGTACAACATATTTATAGACTATGCCAGTTTGTGTATTTCCTTAAAATTAATAATTTCACACTATGTCAGTGTATTTACTATAATTACTTATGCTCAACTTCCTAAACATCTGTACAGGAAAACACAAAATCCCTTCCTCCAACTCACACAAGTTATTAGTACTTTATAATTCATCTAATCTCCTGAAAGTTGCCAGCTCAATAAATCTTAGGGATAGTGCTGAGCACTTCTTATGAACCATTGTCTCAGTCCGCAAGTAATTAAACGGTGGGCCGATAACCATTATGGCGTGGGGAGCGGCTAGACCTCGCCAATATTGATCTAATAAATAATATATACGCTGCAAGGATTATTGGAAATAAGCTATTGAGGTAAATTGTTTACATTGTTCAGTTCAGATTGGGTTGGTGGAGATTTCATTGTAGAGTCGATGTAACGTAAAATAACGTAATCAGCCTGTAATATTTCCACTGCTGGGACAGGCCTCCTCTCTTGGAGAGGGTGTCGGCTGTAATCTACCACGAGGCTCAGTGCGGGTTGGTAGATGATCACATGTCTTCAAATTTTTAGATCTAGGATATGCCGGTTTCCTCACGACGTTTTCTTTTACCATTTTGAGAAAATTATTTACACAAAGTAAAGTGCTTACCTGGGTTCAAACCCAGGACCTACAACAACTCGTAAGTCGGGGCCGTTGTCACTGAACCACCACTGCTTTCGATAATCACTGCATCACATCATTGCTCTGAGTCGATGTAGGTACAGTTTATTTAAGAAAAACCAAAGAAAAGGTTTGTCAATTGCAAATTAAATTAAGCTGTTTACAAAATACGATTTTAATGTGTTGCTAGGTAGACTTCTTCATAATAACTTTCTAGTAAAACATATTTTTTACCCGACTACGGCAAAGCCAAAAGGAAGGGTTATGATTTTAGCAGTCTATGTATGTATGTTTATATGTTTGTTTGTATGTATGTATGTATGTATGTTTGCTTTTACGTGTGTTCCACCATAGCGCCTAAACTACTGAACCGATTTTGATGAGTGAGGTATCAATAGATTCGTAATAATAGTCCGGGTGACATAGGCTACATCAATTTTCCCTAAATTTAATATGGTGGATTTTACACGTAAATTTCTAATCTCGAAAAAAATTAAAATGATATGATCATGACATGTTTGGTACCAAAAGAAAGGTCTTGACGAGCACATTACAAATATGTAAATAATGTTATACTTTCAAAGTAAATAAATATGTTTAAATTGTTAAAAACAAGCAAAAGTGAGACTGTGCTACGTTGTATCGCAAGATGATACCAACGTGCAGTTAATCAAATCTTAATAAATAAAAACGGTTTATAATTCCATCCTCAATTCCTCTATGAAGAAAAACAAGTACACACGGCTACACATCAAGCTATACATTTCCAGTTTAAGCTGATCTGGCATTGTAAAGGATTTCCGTACAATGCGAGGTCAGCTAATACTGGAAATTTATAGCTTGATGTGTAGCACTGTGTACAACGAAATATTAATATTTATACACGGGGCACTCAGAAAATTTTGCAATAGGTAATAAAAAAAAATATACTACAGGTTATATTTTATTTATTAAATCTTTTCAAATAACTCTCCATTGGCGTCTATACAGTTTCATGCGTCTTAACCAATTTTCATTACACATTTTCCAGTCCACATCAGACACCTCTTTAATCCCTGTTTTCCCTTGAGTTGATTTTTTATTTTGGGGAACAAAAATGACAAATCCATGATTCATCACCCGTAATGAAATCGTAAACGCGCCGAGACGAGCCTGCTTCAAATTTTGCTATCATGTCTCGGCACCATTCTACCCGAACCTCCTTCTGCGTTAGATTGCGTGGTAATCAGCGTGAAACTATCTTCTTTACCTGAAGATGCCCGTGTAGAATTTCATGTACACTTCCTGATCCAATCTGCAGTATATGCTGAATCTCTTCATATGTAATTCGCCTATTCACTTAAATTTAATTTTTCACAGCCAGCACGTTTTCTTATGTAACAGCCGTCATAGCCCTATGACGGCCACTTCTTTCTTCGTCCGCCAAAGTTACTTGACCACGCTTAAATTCGTTGAACCAGCGGAAAACAGTTGCTTTAGAAGGGCTTTTGTCTATGAACATCATTCGAAGTCTTTCAAATGATTCTTTTGGTTTTAGTCGACATTTGAAATCGTACAAAATCATCGCGCGGAAATGTTCTCGTTGTAAATTCAATTTTCAGTGAGACGTTGCGCGCGGCGTTGTTGTAACGTTTAGCAAGTGTAAAAACGGAAAAGTATAAAATAAAAAATAAAGTTTAATAAAAAACTGTAACCCGACCACGGGAAAATAAAAATGATCTAAAAAGTACGAAACAAGCAAATATTTCAGACAGAAATCAAGACATAGGTACAAAAATGGTCAAGGTAAAGCCGTCGTCGCATGCCATTATAATTTTGTAGTTGTTCCTGGCACCCACATGGTATACAGGCATGCGACCACGGCTTTACCTTGACCATTTTTGTACCTATGTCTTGATTTCTGTCTGAAATATTTGCTTGTTTCGTACTTTTTAGATCATTTTTATTTTCCCGTGGTCGGGTTACAGTTTTTTCTTTAACTTTATTTTTTTTTAATATGTCCTCGTCGAATTAAAAATCAACATTTTCCTTGGCAAATTGAAGTCACATTGAAATTGTTCTTCATTTAATTTACATTCATTTGACAAAGTTTTCAGGACATATAAACATACCTCCTTTCAAGCATATAAAACACCCATGCTCCACAATCCTGAGTCGACCACAACACCCTGGCCAGCGGGTACATACCACAGAATGAGATGGTAAAATCTTGCAATAAAACTTACAAGACATTCCCTCTGAGGAATGCACGCCGTCCGTTCTCAAGAATTCCACCACTAAACGCAAGACAGCTTTAAAGCGCTTTATAGCCGGTGTGAGGGATGCTGGATTATAGAATGTTATTAAATAGAGGCTTTGTCTATAGTAGGAGCATAGAACATAACTTTGCCAAGGGTTCCTTTATATTATCAACCGTTTTCAGACCCGAGTTAACAAAAAGTTATGAAGTACTTGGAGATTTACATTACAATCGGTCGTTTCGTTTTTCTTTTTTAATAATTATTTTTCTGGAGTACAATAAAGTACACTTAAATAAATAAATGAAAGGCACATTGTTATTAGTTAATACCTCTGTAACCACAAAAAGCTTGACTATTGTCATTTAATGAAAAACACAAACCATAAGGGATGATGACTAAAAATATTTATTTTTTGTTCGTCTTGTACATTATTAAAAAATATTGGACACGTATTTTTTCTTTTTTTACGTTATCAAAAGATTACGAAGATACATTGAGTTAAAATGTGTCGTGACGTCACAAGTACCTATGTAGATTTTATACTTACTTGTGACGTAGCGACCCCCACTGCCCAACTTTAATGCGTCTTATCAAAGTAATTTTTTATTTATATGATAATGCAAAAAATACGTGTCTAATATTTGTTTATTATCTGATTGACGGACTAAACAGTTTTTTTTTTTTTTTGACCCAGGCATCATCCCTATTCCCCAACATTTTAATTTACTTATTTTTATGCACTTCATGAACCAAAAGGCAGACTGAATACCATGTAACATTTTCTACCAACCAAGTTTTCTAAAGTTTCGGAGTAGACAACATTCCACCTCATGTAAGTCCTAGTCTCCGGAGTGTTATGTCCTCGGTCATCACCTTAGGGCCCGTCCACATTACGCGCTAATTGCTTTACGCAAATGCCTCGCGGTGTGCGAACGCGGCCGAAGTGGACGTTACCATGTTTTCACAGACCCTTTCTGTTAGTTCAGGGGTGACGCTTTAAATGTGATAAAAAAACTTTATAAATGTAACAGTTTACTTAAGATAAATTACCATAAGAACAGCTTTTTTTTGGGTGGGAAATTATCAAATAACTTCTCCCGCTCTGGGTGGACCGGGAGAGCGTGTCAGACTCTTACTGACTAAAACCCACCCGTGTTCCTTCGGTTGCCCTGTTGCCGGGGGCCACGATGTCCCTATCGGTTTTCTTCGAACCCCCGGCAGGCATTGGCCCTAGCGGGCCCCGTCAATTCTGCTGACATCTCTTTGAGGCGCGCGTGGAACACAACGCGCCGTCGACCCGGGCTTGGACCTTATCGGACGGCGAGCTACCCATTGCTCACCGTCCGCAAGCCCGCGCCTACCTTGGCCGGAAATCGGCTCGCGATTCCCGCCCCACCATAAGAACAGCTTCAATTTAATTTTATAATTACATAAATAGTTTTAATAGTATCGGTTAGCTACTTCTAGTCAAGACATGAACAAAATAATATATTTAAAAGATCACTGAACTGCTGTCTTGTTCATATTATCTCGCAACTGGCTTTAAGTCTCCACAAAATCTAAATATCTGCGTATGTAGTTCAGATTGCCAAAACAAATCCAAATCCTCAAGAGACAAACAAATGAAAAACCATTTTATTCACTTTTATTGGCTTTGTCCGATCCACTGATATCAGAATCATTGACAAGACACAAAAACTTAATCCGGCAACCCTAGCTGCCCAAGATCCTCACACTATAATGGGGTTCGGATTAAATGCGTTGAAGTTAGTAATGCCCCTCTAAAAGCGAATTGTAGTCGGCGGCAATGGTTTATAATATCGTTATCGTGATGTCCAGCTTAGATTAGGAGATACTTTCGTTCGGACGCTGCTTTTGAGAAAGGGGGTACTCTAAGAGGGGGGAGTGAGGTATTAATGGAATCAGGACGCGGTCACTCCGAGCCGGCTGGATCGCTCCGCTGATTTTAAAGGATTTCCAGGAATTTGCGACTCGCTTTAAAGTACGTGTGGTGAGTTCGGACTTGGAAAAGCTTTTGGGGTAAACTTGATTTCGTGTGTCGGATTTCAGTCGAGTGCATATCTTGTGTTGTTTTATTTTGTGGTGCAACTGCTTTAGCTTCTAAATTCCTTTGGAAGAATATATTTATTCAATCAATCTGCCTAGCCTTTTCCCAACTATATTGGGGTCGGCTTCCAGTCTAACCGGATGCAGCTGAATACCAGTATCTTACATGGAGCGACTGCCTATCTGACCTCCACAACCCATTAACTGTGTAATACGATACCCCTTGGTAAGACTGGTTGTCAGACTTTCGGGCTTCTGACAACCCGTTACGACTGTCAAAGATCCACGAATGACAGCCGAGACCAACGGCTTAACGTTCTTTCCGAGGCACGGAGGTATCTCAGTATGTAAAGATGGTCCCATCCACAGACCAACCCCGGCAACCTGATGAATCGACCCGTGCGGCTATTATTACTTAGCCACGAGCTCCTCTAAGAATACATTTATTCCCTGGTCAAAATTAACCATCGTTGCTAGATGGGTGTGCGAAAACTAACCAAAAGAGAGAAGGTATCCCTCTTTCCGTACTAACTTCAAAAAAGCCTGTCAACCATGTTATGTTTATTAATAAAACTGCCCGGCCCAGAATTTTCTTTCATTTGAAAATGATAATTTCCCAAGGCTTTTCCTAACATACACATTTTCACAAACAGTCCAATCCAATCAAAATACGTAATAATTACAATCAGAAACCAAACTAACAACCCAAATTAAACCTTACATGTATCCGTTATTTTAGCAAATGTAGTGCAAAGAGTATGCGAAAGGTTTTTACTAGCAAGGCGAAGTTTCGAACACAATTTGTTGCCGGGCGGGTAAGCGGGTTCAAATCAAACACATAGCTCCTTTGAGAGCAGCCTGTAGTTATGTGGACCACCGACTCACTGGGTGAGGACTCGCAATGATTTTGTTTGGTTGTGTTTAGGAATGAATTAATATGGAGTTAGTGGGTTTACATCTTTCTGATAGTGGTTTTAAATTATTCTTATAACATACAGATATCAAAGTATAATATATATACTCGTATGAAAACAATAGAGTTTCGGGGCGAAGAACAGGTTTCGTAATAAAAAATAAAGTTTAATAAAAAACTGTTACCCGACTACCTACGGGAAAATGAAAATGATCTAAAAAGTACGAAACAAGCAAATACAGATTTCAGACAGAAATCAAGACATAGGTACAAAAATGGTCAAGGTAAAGCCGTGGTCACATGCCTATATACCATGTTGGTGCCAGGAACACCTACAAAATTATAATGAAACTAATAGGAACAAAGTACGAAACACTGAGTACAAATTGGAGACTTCACGTGGTGCCATTAGCTCTAACTTAGAAGTAGCGCAAGAATTTGTACATTTCTTTACTAATATACCATCTAAAACGACAGAAGCTTTAAATTCCTCACCCGATGTCTCAATTAATTTATTAAGAGCGAACGTTCCAGGCTGCCCGGTTGAATTTCAATTTAAACATATAAACCCTATGATAGTTATAAAAGCTTTTCGGCAAATTAAAATCAAATTGACCGAAGATCTATGGGGATTATCTATCAAAGTTTGTACATCCATAATCGAGACTATAGCACCGTACTTAGCTTTAATATTTAATTTGTGTGTGGATCAAGGAGTCTTCCCGGATTTAATGAAATACAGTAAAGTTATACCACTTTTTAAATCTGGGGACAGTAAAGACACTAACAATTATAGACCAGTATCTGTGCTGCCGGTATTCAGCAAGGTTTTCGAAAAGGTAATGCTCAATCAAATGCTTAATCATTTTAACGCCAACCAAATCTTGCACGATCAGCAATATGGTTTCACCAAAGGACGTTGTACAACTGACGCTGGTGTCACCTTATTAAAACACATATTTACAGCGTGGGAGGAGGCCCAAGATGCCATAGGAATCTTTTGTGACCTCTCCAAGGCATTTGACTGCGTGAGTCATGAAACCTTGCTCTTGAAACTTGAGCATTACGGACTAGGTAAACTTGCGCTCAGTTTAGTAAAATCTTATTTAAATGATAGACAGCAGCAGGTTCAAGTAAATGGTGTCCATTCAATCGGTTTAAAAGTAAAAATGGGCGTTCCACAAGGCTCGATATTGGGTCCTTTCCTCTTTTTAGTATATATTAATGATCTACCCCATTTATTAAAAAACCAACCACAAATGGTGTTATTTGCTGACGACACTTCCTTAATTTTTAAGATAAATAGACGTGCATCAAATCTTGACGACGTAAATAACGCCCTACTGCAGGTCCAAAATTGGTTCACTGCTAATAATTTAGTATTAAATGGGAAAAAAACTAAATGCATAAGATTTGCTTTACCAAATGTTAAAAGTAGTGATTGTGACATAGTATTGAATAAGGAGAAACTAGAATTTGTCGATAAAACTGTTTTCTTGGGGATCACGCTCGATTCAAGGCTGCAATGGGGTCCTCATTTAACATCTCTAGCAGGACGGCTAAGTTCAGCAGCATATGCTGTGAGAAAAATCCGTCAATTTACTGACGTAGATACCGCGAGGCTAGTCTATTTCAGTTACTTTCATAGTATCATGTCTTACGGTATTTTACTATGGGGACGGGCTGCAGATATCGAGTCTATTTTTATTCTGCAGAAGAGAGCCATCAGAGCAATATATCGTCTCCGCAGACGCGATTCTCTAAGGGATCTGTTTAGAGATATTAACATCATGACGGTACCTTGTCAATATATCTATGAAAACATCATGTACGTAAGGAAAAATCTAAGTCTTTTCAGTAAAAGAGGTGATAGACACAATTATAGGACTAGAAATAGGGACCAATTAGTTCAACCGGGTTTCAGATTGGCTAAAGTAGACTCATCCTTCATGGGGTGCTGTTTAAAATGTTATAATAAAATACCTTCCCACATACTCCAACTGAACGAAACGAAATTTAAATCATGTATAAAACGCACACTATGCTGCCAAGCATATTATAAGTTGGGGGATTACATCGCTGATAAAAATGCTTGGCTCAGCACTGGTCCAGCTCCACAAGGGCGCATAAACTAATTGATTAGCATTCGGAAATATTGTTGCAGCTGCTGAAGATTGTAAAACTATCTTTTCCTTGTATAAATTCAATCTCTTTGTATTGTATAATTGCATATCACATGTGTGAGCACTGTGACCATGTTGTACATTCCATAAAGCTACCATTTACTGGGTACGTCTTTCATTGACTTGAATGTGCTCTGGCAGCTGAGAGTATGTCATGCTCACTCAAATGTCTCGCTGATGGTGGCGTGTGTGTTGGATCATTAAGTTCCCTTCAAAATGGTTGAGCTAAATGGTGCTGATCCATGCGTCATGTTCGTGAACGGGCGCCGTCAGTAGGGACTGGTCATCTCTTAGCTGCCACGGTTTATTTTAATTTATTTAAATTTTTGAATTGTTATTATATTTTTATTACGGACGCTTTTAACGTGCACGTCTTTCTACATTGTTCTCACATGTATAAATTCAACACGAATGATGTAACCAATATTTTGTAACAATATTTTGATTTAAAAGAGTGTCCGTGGAGTTTCTTGCCTGTTCTTCTCCATAGGTACCTACTACGCTTTGGAATGGGCAACTAGCTTCATTTTTCTGACTGACCGACCCCTTGACAATTCAAAAGTACCTGTAATTGGTTTATTTGAAATAAATGCTTTGAGTTTGAGTTTGAGTTTGAAGAAATCCAAAATATAAATATTTCGTTGTACTTGTTTTTCTTCATAAGAGTGGAATTACAAATCGTTTCTATTTATTAAGATTTGATTAATTGCACGTTGGTAACATCTTGCAATACTACGTAGCGCAGTCTCACTTTTGCTTGTTTTTAACGATTTTAACATATTTATTTACTTTGAAAATATAATATTATATACATATTTGTAATGTGCTCGTCAAGACCTTTCTTTTGATACCAAACATGTCATGATCATCCCATTTTAATTTTTTTCGAGGTTAGAAATTTACGTGTAAAGTCCACCAAATTAAATTTAGGGAAAAATTATATAGCTTATGTCACCTGGACCATTATTACGAATCTATTGATACCTCATTCATCAAAATCGGTTTAGTAGTTTAGGCGCTACGGTGGAACACACGTAAAAACAAACATACATACATACATACATACAAACATACATACATAGACTGCTAAAATCATAACCCTTCCTTTTGGCTTTGCCGTAGTCGGGTAAAAATGTATCCTGGTGCGCTGCACAGCTGACAGATGTCAGACGACTCTTGTCAAAAAGGTGCGCGTCGTCTGTTTTAGAACCTTCTAGAAGAAAGCTGTACCCTTATTGGACGAGCAGATTGAGGCGGGAGCGGTTCGAAATAAGTTCGCGTTATATTGTTGTTATGTAAGGTATGTCTGTCTGTGTTTCTAAATCTGTAGTTAATTACGAGAACAATTTGCTAATTTACTTATATGTATATATCATGTTGATTATAGGCTCAAGAAAGAACGGTGGGAAGAAAAAATGCATCCTCAGGTGCCTACGTAAATTACCCATGTGGTCCAGCAAAAGTGAATTCTTTTGAAATTAAAGTTTTCGAATATAAAAAGTGTTAAAAAAAACGGCCAAGTGCGTGTCGGACCACGCACAATGAAGGGTTCCGTAGTTGGGATGAATTTATCCCAAAAACAAACTTAACTTTGTAGTTGAAAACATGTTTTTGCAACTGCAAAATTAAGTTGGTCGATTAGTACTCGTTAACTTGTAAAGCCTACTTAGCTGTAATAGTTTTCCTTTTAATTTCGTTATATAAACTACTGCTGTGATTTTTTTCACATATCCAAAACCAACCATTTAGCTGGCAGAGGGGGGGACACTTGACTCTAACAAAAATTAGCACTTTAAAGCTTAATATTTCGCAAACGCATCCCTAAATCCAAAAATAGTATTGACAAACTCCCAATGTTTTTGAAGGACCTTTTCAATGATACTCCACACCATGGGATAAAAAAAAAAAAAAATAACGTCACCACTTTATGTGTAGGAGAGGCACCCTAAAAAAAAAGTTTGTCATAATTTTGTTTTACCACTTTGTTGGCGTAATTAATATGTATACCTATGCCAAATTACAGCTTTCTAGTATTAAGGGTCTCGGAGCTAGACCGCGGACAGACAGACAGACAAACAGACGGCCATAACGAAACTATAAGGGTTCCTTTTTTACTACGGAACCCTAAAAAGACAGAGGTTGGCTAAGGTCTAACCATAGTCCAACACAACCGGTTGCTTTAAAAAAACAAAAGCTTCATGCCAAAGAACCAAGAGTGCAAAACACAATCAAACTCACGATCTAGTCTCTGATGTGACAAAAAAAATCTCCTACCCAAGTTTTTAATCATCTTTAACTACCCACAAGATACATAGCCAGCTTGTACTGATAGGTACATACTTATTTGTGTTCCCGTATGTATGGAACGTTTCGAATACAAATATTCGCGTGAAAGTTGTAGGCAGCATATGTGACGTCTTCGTTAGAAAACTTGCTTGCCAAGAGTGGGCGGACTAACTCGTTTCATTCATCGTCTTGTACTACGCTTGGAAGGTTTTGATACTTGGTTCAAAATGTTCCTCATTTATTATGAACCATATATTTCCACCCTAATGCATTGCGTTCACAAACTTCTAATTTTGGGACCTTACCTAAACTAGAACCACCTGCTTACCATAGCTTCTGTGATTGTACCCGGCTATACAGGATACAAAAGCGATTATTAAGTCAATTTCTGAACATCATTTGTCAACAATTTGTGATAAAGGAAGTGTTTGGTTAGGTTTTTTGGTATCCAAACTTACCCAAAATCATCTATTGATGTAAGTATTTTACTTGTACCTAGTTAGGTAAGTTAGTGAAGAGCACAGTCCCAGAATTATTTAAAAGAAATTGAGTTATTATCCTCTTAAAATATCGTTAAACATCTTATGTATCAAGAACACAAAATCCTCGTACAAGTACAATCAGTCGGCGCATTACACGAGAAGATGTCCAATGCGGCGTGCGGGGGTGTCACAGCTCGGGTGGGGGGAGGGGGGGCAGGGTTTCAAATATGACATATCTGGGAGCCGTCAGCACCGCAACACTGTACCAGAACTTGGTCTGCGGCCAGCACAGATGTGTACTGTGCACAAGTACATACAAGAACACGAACGTCCAAAGTTTTACGCCCCGGGTGAGACGCGCCTACTCTCCAGCGTTATTAGCGGCCATTGAGACATGACTATTTACTTACTCGGAGCGCGGTATTCCGTGTAAGGTATTGCCCAGTGGCTGTTTGCATCTCTTTTGGGTATTGCAATATTGATGGGTTGTGTGTGAGGATGTGTAGCGTTCGAAATGTTGAGTTGCTACAGGCTATGAAAAGTGTTAACACTTTTCGGTACGTTTCGGTTTCGGTGTAAGTACCTACGAAGTTTATTTATTTATTTATTTTATTTTTTGGAAAACTTACAGCTAAACAGACACAACAAGTTATAGTTGTGAACAAAATATGGCCAATTACAAGTTTTCACATGTATTTTAAACCTAAATTATAAAACACGACAAAAAAAATTGTCAATAAGACTATATACAACAAAAACAGAAATAAGACTATTTACGCTCGAAGAAGCCATTAGATAAAATTTTCTTTAATTTAGCAACACTAGTATTGAAAATGTCGATATCAGCTTCCTGGCAGGTTGCGTTGTACATGCGACTGGCTCTCATCATGTACGAGTTCCGTCTGTACGTAGTGGCTACCACTGGGGTGTGCAATAAATGAGGTCTACGCAAGAACACAGACGGCACTCGCAGCTCGATTTTGTGTAACAACTCTGTAACACCAGTTGT
Organism: Agrochola lychnidis; assembly: GCA_963680765.1. Classification (NCBI taxonomy): domain Eukaryota; kingdom Metazoa; phylum Arthropoda; class Insecta; order Lepidoptera; family Noctuidae; genus Agrochola; species Agrochola lychnidis. Next base: position 7,744,388 of record OY796863.1, on the reverse strand, counting down.
TCCATTGGCAATCTTGAAAAGAATCACAAGATCTGATATTTTTCGCCTTTCGTAAAGTGGAAGGATATGAATTTTTTTGCAACGGTAGGTATAATTCGTTAAAACGTTTTAGACCGATACTGAATGTGCCTTAAAAACCTTTTCTGTATGCTCTCAATACGATGCGAAGTTGAAAATGCTCGTACGTCAACACGTACTAATTATAAGAGACAAATTAGATGACTATTGATTTAGAAACTCTAACTAGGATTTAATTGACCAAAGGACATTCCAATATAGCAACCATATTTAAAGCAGCTACAAAAGTCCAATTTAATAAAACCCCAAACACAGGACCGTATTCGCGCCAAAAACATTCAATAAGTCCGCCATCTTTTATTATGCACCGACACTTCGTCGCATTGAATTTCTGTCACGTCACTATCGCCTCCAATTTTCAATAGCAAACATTTGTCCAAGTTCTGAAATCAAATTTAAAAATATGGATATTTTTATGTAGATTCGACCCTCACGGTCCGATGTGGGTGACAAGTGGGCATAGCAAGTGTATGGCTAAAGGCGAGGACTCTATTGTCAATACTGTGGACCTATTCAATCTATTTTTCTTTTTGAATTCTGTATACGTGCTTGAGTTATTTTTGTGCTTGTATAATATGGTTTTAGGGGGTCATGTGGTGGATTTTCAAAATGAAAAAATTATTTCTTAACTATTGGTTCTGGAAATCTGGATAGGTTCATAAAAAAAGAATTCTTTGTTCAGTTTAAAAATGTCAAACCCTTCTTTTTCTTAAAATTTCATTTTTAACAAATAAATACTCAAATGTATGTAGTGTACTTCCATGCAACAAAGTTTCTCAACCCCTAAGGAAGGACCAATGATTCGAATTTATGCTTTATGCAGTGGAAAATGATAAATTTATGTGCGTCCAGTTCCTGCGTCGATACGCGGCTATTGTGGATAATGTCTTGATTTTTATGGTTACTGCGGCACGTTTGCATAATGCTGTAACTGTCTGTCTCATTTGTTGTCGCCTGGTTTTTTTACCATGGTGCCTTTTATGGTCCATGGAAACTATGAATAAAAAAACTTACTTGTTGTGCAAGATAACATTACATACGTAAACTAATATGACTTTTGCAGCCATTGATTGTGTTGTGAAACCATGAAATTAAATATTTATGAGATGGCAATACACCTATTTCCCCGAAGGGTTAAGGGTCGTGCAGACAGGCGCAACTGGTCGCGCGACGCGACACTGGTAATTGTTCTACCGTGAAATTTTCTTACAAATTGTTTAATTTGAGTCGCGTCGCGCCTGTTTGCGTGAGCCTTTAAGGAAAAGTGTATCATGTAAAATGTACACCCACATTTTACCAGATATGTTAACCATGAAATCAATTTACTTTTATTCAAATCAGTTACAGTAGCGCTGCTTTCGACTAGGACTAGGTATAGATTTCCTTACATGACAGCAAACAACCTTCGTTTTCACAAAAAAATACACAATTTCTAATCCTAAAACACTTTTATATCTACGAGATAAACAAATTCCAGTCGACTGAAGACAGATGGCGCGCCGGCTCACGTAGGACGCACAGCTCGGCCTCAACCCTTTTAGGATAATATCTTTAAAAGTTTGCTCCAGCCCGCATCCTCCCCGGGGAGAGTGATCGCTTTAAATTATTCTATCAATCAAATATTATTAGTGATGTAAAAATGTAGCGTTATTGATAAAAAAAATTGATGTATTGTGATGAAGAAAAGAAGAATGAAAAATTGATTAATTAAAAAATTGATTAATTATATAATGACTGCCTAAAAAAAAAACTATTCCTAAGGAACTTAATCTCATGTCATTAGATTAAGTTCCTTAGGAATAGTTCTTTTGTGTCTGTAACACAGTTTATACAGACGTTCACTCTGTCTCAAATAATGCTTAGCGATGTATTAATTAATATAGTTTGTTTTGTTTGAGATGGAGAAATTGTATTTGACTTTTTGAATAAAAGGAAATTTATTTATTAAAATTATTTATTTTAATCTTACGGCATTATACCCATTACGCAATTTAAAAATAAGTAACATTCGTTTTATTTTTAATCTTAAAAAAGTATGATCACGTTTCTAACTTTCGCAAGATACTCAAGTGCCTCCCTATTCGACTTCGCAGGAATTCTCGGATATTGTGTCCGCTAGTCAACATCCTTCACAACCCTAAAACCCCATCCTATCTGCGGGAACGCTTTTCCTACGCCCGTCCTTTTGATGCACCTTGCAGGTCGCATCTTAAAAACCTCCTTAAATCCCCTCCCCACTCAACCGACTTCTATTCCTACTCCTTCGCGGTTAGGTTGTGGAATTCACTACCGCCTGACATAGGAACTGTCGTACTTTTGAAGCATTTAAACGAAGAGTGAAAGAACACTATCTTTCCAACTCGTCATAGTTGCATAGTTATTTTAAATCACATTGTAATTATATATATTGTAGTGATATTTATTTTAGAAGTATGTATGTAAGTATATTCTCATATTGTATGTTGTTTAAACTGAAATTAGTGAATTGTTTTTTTTTTCTTCTTCTTTTTTTTCATTGATTTAGATGTTTTTTTTTTTTATTTTCTCTTATACGGTTACACACGTTGTCTACATCTCTTTTTATATACTTTCCTGTCGCAGGTATGGTGAAAGAGATATCTTTAGAAATAAGCATTGCCTTTGTACGTATTTTTCTGTTCGTTTCTTCTTGTCTGTTTATATGTGTGTGCATAAATGGTTAAATAAATAATATTAGACAAAAGTTGTAACATTTTATATAAAAATATATTAACCTAGAGTAGCTCTCATAAACATCGGAATATTCCAAACTACGAGATTTTCTGAAGCAAGCAATCAACAACATTGTAGATGATCAAAACACACCGAAATAAGACGTTATTTAGTTGCTTTCGACGAAATCCAATATAAGTTGAGATGATGCGAACTTTGCAAACATCTCAAATTCTATTCCAAAAGGCTATCGAGTTCAAAGCAGCGACTCAATTCGTTTAAGAGTATTTAATTCAAACTTAATTTCACTGAAAAGATTATACACCACGGGGAAAGGATGATTGATTTAATTATTCTACTCCTTAGACGTGTCCTCTCTTGTAATTACGCTTCATTACTTAAGCATCGCTTTATACTGACTAATTACTTAATAGAAGTAACGAGTTATTTCCATCTCAAAGTTGAACCTTGGAAGTGGAATGTAATCAACATTAAACGGGGTCGGGAACGAATTATAGAGGAGAAAATAAATAAGATCGAAGGACGGCTGACTCTTGTTTGCCTGGCTAATTTGCTTCGCCTTGATCTGCCTACAGGTAGGTATTTCACTTGATTGATTAATAACCTCGCAGGAACTTATTTGGCTAAAGTAGAATTTGTAGTAGGTACCAAATGTTCATATTGCCTTAAAATTTTGTTAATTTAAGACGGAAGGAAAAATGTAGCTGGTAGATATGGTTTAGATGACGTTTACGTAGTTATTCTCAGTTAGATTTGAGGGATTGGTCTCTACCTCAAGGAAGTAAATATATTCATCACAATAGCAATAGGTATCCTCTGGTTTTCTGAGAGTTTCTGAGCTTTTAAAGACGCTTCAGTCTATCATTAGAGCCATCGTACAACAAAATGCACATAGCTCTAAATATTTCACCCAGTAGGGACAATGACAAATTTTTTTTGTCCGTCCGTTAGATTATTAAAAAATATTTGAGACGTATTTTTTTATTTTTTTACGTAAACAAAAGATGACGGCAATACATTGAGTTAGAATGGACATGACGTCACTTGTATGTAGATTTTATACTTGTGACGTAGTGACCCTCACTCCCCAACTTAATTACTTTATCTAAGTCATTTTTTATAATATGATAAAGCAAAAAATATGTGTCTAATTTTTTTTTTATCTGACTGCCTGACTAAATAGAAATTGTTTTTTTTTACCCAGGCATCACCCCTATTTCTGTCATCCCAATAATAGGCCAGTAGACATTCGTCGACTTCTCTCACAGAACAAAGAGAAATAAAATATAATAGGAACAATCAGTCCATTTCACTTATCATCCGTGACATAAAACAATAACTGCGGACTGTCATGTATGTATCTTCATAGATATGTCCAATCGATAGATGTGATAACTCAATAAGCGAAGACCGATGTGACTGGATGTGTGACCGGCCATTTTGGATTTATGGGAGTACGTAAGAGAGTTATAAATATTTTTCGGTTCGAAAGACCAGTTACCAATATATCTTATGTCGAAATCGAAAGTGTTCTTAGAGGTGTATTAGCAAGAATTTTATACCAAAAACCGACCAAGAGAATCGGATTCGCGCGCTAAGTTTCGTACCATCAAAACTATTCTAGTGAATCTTTTTGAAGTGAAAATTTCTTTAGGCGCGTTGGGCATTTTTGAGATGGGACCATTGATTTCGTGACACCATGACGACACCTCATTTTTGTAAACGCGATTGTGGTCTTTATTTATTTTACGTTACGAATCAACGTTCAATGCAAGTATTTTTACTTTAAAGGTCTTGTAAACGCGATTATTCTCTTTATTTACATGACATTACGGATCAATGTTCTATGCAAGTATTTTTACTTTAAAGGTTTCGGAAATATTATTTTTTGTAAACGCGATTGTGCTCTTTATTTAGATAAGGTTACGGACTAATGTTTTAGTCAAGTATTTTTCTTCCACCAAGGCGATTGTTCAAGTTTTCGCTTCTGTCGGCACTCCCGGAGTGCCATCACTTTTTTTTATTAATCAGTAACCAGTGCAGATCGAGACATTTCATTATATACTTCTTGCAAGGAATTAGATGGGTTTAACAATAGCTGTTTAACCTAGCACATATGACTCGTAAGAATATAAGTAAGGTTGCTGAGTGAGAGCGTTCATTTGTTTCACGCTACCCTCTCGGCCTGCCTACACCCATTCCAGCAAACTTCATGTAATAAAACGTTCTTAGCTACAGCTTCAGTGGATCATCTCGAGAAAAATGGGTCAACGGACCCCTTCTCCTAAGGGGAGCCATGATAAAACTTGTAAGAAACTTTTGTTTTGAGCACCTCAGATAGAACGCAATGTTACAAAGCGTCTGTAGGAAGAATACGAAAATTCTCCTTTATCTTGTAGAGGAAGACTGTTTGTATGGTAGTAATAGAAGATAAATATGACGGAAATAAAAATATGAGGGATTTTGGTGTTCCAAATTCAGTAAACCAAAAAAAAAATTGTAAGTGCTTGCTTGATATACCAAGCTTAAGAGCTAAAACCAAAAATTATTTCAGTAGAAATAAAACACAGTGATTTTGATTTTCTAAAGTAAAAACCTCTTTAGGCACGTTGGGCATTTTTGAGATGGGGAAAAAACAATTGAACTCGCGACACCATTACCAACACCTCATTTTTGTAAACGTGATTGTGCTCTTTATTTATATGACGTTACGGATCAATGTTCTATGCAAGTATTTTTACTTTAAAGGTTTTGAAAGTTTTTTTATTTGTAAACGCGTTTGTGCTCTTTATTTAGATAAAGTTACGGACCAATCGCCTTAGTGGAAGAAAAAGGTATTTTTCTTCCACTAAGGCGATCTTGTTCAAGTTTTTATTTCTGTCGGCACTCCCGGAGTGCCATTGATTTTTTTTTATATTGACTTTTATTCATTAAAACACAAAAGAACATAACATTTTTGGCCTCATCTTTAATTATTTTTATCCGTGCATATTTATTTTTTATTATACCTTTGTAGAGAGAAAGCGTTCAGTAAATTATATTTTATCAACTGAAATCTACTAAAAAGGAATAGAATGTATGTATTTTACACAGTTTTCCCTCCAAAACACACAAAAGGTCATGCTAGGCTGCGAGCAATAGGCTACTTTGTAACCCTTGGCCGGTGGTGGTTACGCGCAAATAGGGGACATAAACGTGAATGGATGTTAACGTGTTTTTTACGACCCACGGTCAACATATCGTTCTGTTTGCGACCACGACCATATCTTTATTTCCCCGTTTCACCCCAAAAAAGTGTAGTGCTTTTTTGTTACGTACTGGAAGGGGGATGCGGATTGCTGGAATTGTATTTATGTTAAGGAATAAGTTTCAGTTAAAGCTTAGCTTTTAATAATATTTTTAGAAGAGCCTTTTTATTTAAAAAAAGTACCTAGGTAAAAAAAATAACCTCACAAATTAATGTCTTTTTACGGAAAGTATTTAATAATTTATTTTATATTTTTTTATAAGAATTAAATTATTATATTTGTTTCGAAGAAAATAAAAAATAATCTACGTACCTACCTACTGCATTCCGAAACAAATAAGATCATCGGAGATTGACAAAGGTAATTTATTTATACGATTTATTGTCGCTATACGAATAGGGGAGATCGGGGCAAAGTCAACATTGACTCGATGTCGAACTGTTTGCTCAGTGGTAGGACCTCCCCGTATTCTTTCTGGGGATCAATTGGATAACAAACACAACAGAGATATTTGACAGATTTCAAAAAATAAAGGTCAATGTTATAATTCTGTGGGGAAAAAAAAATATAGCAGTTTATTTCGACATGTTCAAAAATCGACGTGTGCAAGCTAAAATTCCCAAAAAAGAACTGAATTTATTATATTTATGGTTAACAAGCTACTGATTACTGTTCTAGTTACTTGCCCAACACGTACGGTAAGCTGTTAAAAAAAGCTGATTTATTTATTTTACGCACTTAAAAAATAAACTCGCTACTGCAAAATTTGGTTGAGCAAAATCGGCCAAGAATATTGTTATCTACTAAAAGGTCGTATGTTACTTTATTTCATTATTCTGGCACCGCTCACTGGATCGCAGCCTGGGGCCTGTTGTCATGTCGCATTAACGTGAATCGCATCATAACTCCCGATAATCTACGTTTATTGGCTCCACTCGCTGCTTTATTACCCTCTACAGATATAACTAATAGCATACACGGAATATCTGCTTGTGTAAATGTCATATGTGTGTGTACCTAAGTCAAAATGTAGGAGATTTTATGAGATAGTATTTTTCGTTGACCATTTTTTTTAACACGCTTTTATTAGGTCGACCTGTATGTAACTATGTAATGGAATCTAAGGTAACTAATTTAACCATCTTCCAAGGGTCGTAGCGTAATTAAAATTGGCAGCTGTATGTATTTCTGATGACAATATAATAATATGGTACTTTCAAACTGATCTGATGATGGAGCCGGAAGATGTGAACTGGAACTTCATGATGGAAAATCGTATCATAGCTGTTTTGGATTTCTTAGAAAAGTCTTGTAATGAACTTTGACCACGATTAAGTTTCAAGGTCTGATGATAAAGCCGGAAGATAGGCACTGGCATTCCATGATGGAATATCGTATCATAGTCGTGTTTGCACTTGTGGGAAAGGCCACGTAATGGAGTTTGAACAAGATCAGTTTCAAGTGTGTTATTCTAGTGTTTTTTAAACTATTAATTTAGGTATTTATTAGTAAACTATGTTCGTGTATATGGTTTGAACGCAGCGTCGAGTGACATTTCAATATAGCCTTACAAATGTAGGTACTAGGTACAAGTTGAAAACTAGGTTAGGTACTGCTATAAATAAATGTACCCTTGTTTACAAGCACGACCAATGTACTTTTATATTACGCCGACGTAACAGCCAATTTATATACAAGGTGGAGACGACAATATGAAAAAAAAAAATACGAAAAAAAAACAACTTTCTTCCAAAAAAACAAACAAGTAAAAAATAACTTTAATTTCAGAAGTCGGTGTCTTTGGTTCTTTGAGTTTTTTTTTGTAAAGAGTTTTTATTTTTCATTTTTTTGTTGTGGTATCTGCCCCACACAAATTCTAACATCACTACCTAATAAGTAAATAATAGTGACAGAAACTTTAACATCATCCACATAGACTACGAGAGAAAAATACGCATTATTGAATCTAACTCAAAAACTACCCGAGCAAAGTTAATAAAATGTATATGGGACCACCTCTGAGGATCAAACAAAAAAATACCACCTCTATGGGACGACCTACCAAACAAAAAAAAGATTAATCAAAATCGATTCATAATTGGCGGAGTTATCGCGTAACAAATACAAAAAAAAACAACAAACAGTCGAAAAAAAGAAGAGGTTCTCAACCTCTTCTTTTTTGAAGTCGGTTAATAAATTAAACTGCGTGACCACATGACGTTCCCAGAATGCTTTTTTTTAAAAGCTTTTTTTAAAGACATCTCTCAGGTCAACCTAGGAAGTTGTCGGCGCAAATTCAATCAAATGTAATAGTTTAGTTTAGTCACTATAGCTAGTCAAAGATTGACAAAACCCAAAGAAGTAGCATATTAATTAGTTAGTCTGAAAAAACACTTTTTTAATTTCGTTTTTAGTTTTTATTTGAGAGTTCAAAATACTCCTGTGCATTAGTATTGCTAATGTTTTCATTTATTGTCATAATGTCATCTCCATATTCTATAACTTTATTTTTACGACAAAATGTAGGGAAAAAAATAGAAAAATAAATGAAGATACCCTTCGCACAGCGATCCATAATTTAACCAAGCAATTATGAATTTCATCCTATTAATCTAGAACAAAAGCCTTATAGCTGGTAGTACAATCACGATCAGACATTATACTAAAGACAATTCATTATTAGAGTGCCGTTACAGAGGCCATAATCGGCCGTTATCGCCCTTTTATAGCGGATTTTATGAGCAAAACTATTCACCCAAGAAATGTACTCGTTCTTATCTGGTTAGATCCTTTGTTAGACCTAATTACTAAGGTAGTAATAATGTTTTAGAGGTATTGTGTTAATGTCTAATTGGTTTTATATCTGAAAAATAAATCACAGGAAGAAGACAGCTTTTATTTAAGTAAATATTTTAAAATGAACTGTTTCCTATTGTTCGTAAGCTTATACTCGCATACCCAGTCCAAAGGCTTGAGGCGCTGTATGCTGATACACAGGCTATAAACCTAGTTCGGCAGCGGATGCTAATAATTGGACACAATTGTTACTAAATTACTTTTAAGCATAATAATTTTAAGTAGCTAAAACAAATTTTGTTACATGTTTATTATTTCTGGTCTTATAAACAAAAATAAAATAAATAAAAATAAATTTAAAAAAATTAAAATAACCTAACCACAGATCAGATTTTTATTCAGTTTATTTTTTAATCATTACTAAGTGAAATTTAAATTATCACTCTACATCATTAACAGACATAATAATTCAGGATCCACATTCTGATATCAAAGATACAAATCTAAAATCATTTTCAACAAAAAAAAAATATAAATAAAAAATAAAACCTCATAAACTGGTACCCCGTTTCCCTATTAAGTTGTAATAGTTGTTTACAGCCGGCACTCGCTGTGCGTTTACAATATATTACGAGCTTGTCGGCAATAAAAAGGGGTAAGAAAAAAAAATGAATAAAGCAAGAAACGTTAAAATAAAGGCGCCCGGGAATATATACGACTTCCTCTAGGAAATAATAATGCTGTTTGCAATTCATTTGGCTCGCTACCTGGTTACCCCCGTCTTTAGAAAACAACGCGCGGTATTTCTTTTTTTTCTACCCTCTCCTTGGCCCGATTTTTCGCGGGAGGGTCGCAATTTTTATTTTTTAACCCTTTGCTTTTCCGAAATCAAAGCTTAATAACGGTGAATTTGTAAACGGATGTAAATGCGAATTGTTAAGAAAAATGCTTTGATAAGAAATGTATACTGAGGTAAAGGTTTCTTGTTTAAGTTTAATTTGTGGAAAATTTTGACTGAAATTGTTCTGGGAACCATGATTTTTTTCTTCAATTGTAAGTAGTCTGTATTCAATTATATTTTATAAAAATAAAAATTTTATAATAAAAAACGAAATATTTTATATTCTTCCTATCTTTTATTATCATTCTCGGAACCTGCCTATTCTTAAATTCAAAATGACACCAAAAATCAACAAGAAAAAAAACATTGTTCAATATTCACTAACGTTTACGTGCATCATTCTGATCTATATTACTCAAAACATGATCAAAGAACAACAAAAAACACATACAGCTCTATCCTCCACCGCCGTAGACCCGACAAATGGCGTGTCGCACAAGAAAAATCAAATCGTAACAAGGAGCCGGCTTGCTTACATTTAAAAACGTAATTGTAACTAACCGCCCCCTTATATTAATTTAGCTCATTTATTTCTGCCAGCCCGAAGTCGTCACGTACAGGGAAAAGGAGTAAAAAGTCAGTTCTTTTTCCTATAAAATATTCATGATTGTTACCGACGAGATTTTTGTATTCCGACATTGTTTATTTGGTTTCAATTTGTTGGTTTTTGGGTGGTTGTTTGTTTTCGAATTGGTTAGCGTTAAATGTTTTATTAATGTATGTAGGCTGCTCACTGTTCAGATACTCTAAGGCACCTTCTTAACCACTGCTCTCAAAACGGTGAAGGAAAACATCGTGAGGAAACCGGCATGTCCTAGAACCGAAAACTCGAAGACATGTGACATCTACCAACCCACACTGGGCCCGCGTGGTGGATTACGGCCCACTCCCTCTCACAGAGAAGAGGCCTGTGTCCCAGCAGTGGGAACATTATAGGCTGATGATGATGACCTTGTTAAGATAGTTATTTTATTCGGGCGTGTCCTTGCGGAAATCCATTATAAAATAAAATACAACAGACGTTGGTATATTTAGTAACCAGCTCTCGGCCGGCTCTGCGTTCAGCTCTCGGTGTGGCAACACACCGTGTTCGGGTTCGCGACGAGTTTATCATCATCCTGAGGATGCCTCGTTGAGAGGCAATCAGTTATTTGTTTTTAAGCTATTGCATAGCTTTTATCGCGGGCCTTGACCGCGGCGACCGAATCAAGAAATTCCGTAACGTAAAAACCTAACACCCCCCACTCCGCCTACCATGTAATGACGGTTCCCATGACAATGTGATGTTGTCATGGGAAACGTGATGTTGTGATGGGAACGTGATGTCGTCATGGGAACGTAACTTTTTTTTTTATATCATCACGTCATCATCCCAAGGGTAGCGTTGACAAATAGAAAGTATGGAGGTTACAAATGCTATGCAATAGCTTTACCGCGGCAGTCCCCGAGTGCCACACGTTTTTTTTTTTTAAAGATTTTTAATTGCACAAAAATAAGTTAAGGGCCTATATTGAAAATAAATAGTAGTTTGGTGGGTGTGGCTTATTGCCCCCGCACGCGGGGAGTGGCGGTTCCATATTCGATGGTTGGCCGCCACATCGTCGCGCTGCCACAAACGTATCTGAACCAGTAGCAAAAAGTGGAACTAACGAAATAACTGACCGGAATTTGAAAACGTTAGTTACTTAGCATAGGCTTTGGCTAAGCATTATTCTTGTCACTGTCGCACAACTGTCATACTAAAATTGCATGATAAAGACAGAAACATATCTAAGAAAAAAGCGCGTGCTAAGTAACAATAATTTATCTCGGTCTATGAAATTTTGCGAACTATGGAGTAGATAAATAATACAAAATATTTAATTATCAGCAAAAATATTTATTGTTTACAGAGTGACATTCACACACACAAAACGTATGGGAAAAGTTTTTTGCGATTTCTGACTTGGTTCTGAGTTGGCCACTTAAGTTTTTTGTTCCATAAAAGAAACAGGTTCGATTAGCATCAAAAAAAGTTTTTGTGAAAACTGCCCATTTTCTTGCTGACTAATTTTTTTCGAAATCTGTGAATGCAGATCAAAATGTCTTAAAAAGTTAAAATCTGTGAATGCAGATCAAAATGTCTTAAAAAGTTAAGGACAGTCTTCTAAGGCCGTTTTCCTGTAGCAACAACGGTTATGGTAGTTGCCCTTATTGCCCCATCTCAAAAATCCAACCTGTATACAGGTTGTCTCAAACGTAATGATCCAAAGGCAAATGGGGTAAAGTGGAGGTGGCCACCTATTGTTTAAAAATTTAAAAGTTAGGATATTCTCAACAGTTCAGAAAATTAACCATTTTCAAGAAACTTTTTACTTTCATTTGGATTTTTCAACCCTGTGAACAAAATTTTTGACGTAGCGAGTTCAATGGCTGGAAGATGTCTTGATAGTGTAGATACAAGCCCATGCCCAATGCCTATAGGCAGATTATGGGCTATGATGGCTTTTGATAATGACAACACAAGTTGTGAAGGCCTACGAAGGTCAACAGCGAAAGTAAAAAAAAAAGAATTAATAATTAAACACATGTACCGAAGGAACACGAACACGTTTAAATATGTTAAATTTTAATACTAAACGCTTTTCTGAGATGTTTCAGTAAAATTAGAGCATAAAGTTTTGCGGGTAGTTCGACCATGTTATGAAACCCATTTTTTTTAAAGGTTTTCATTAAGCTATCTTTGTAAAATTTTCCCAGTCTAACTATTAATAATTAAGGTACTTTTAAAGCTATGTGCTATGTGCACTTTTTTAAATCTGGGCTTAGAAAGTTTCGATAAAGTTTAATGAAAAATTAAAAAAGATAAGTAAAAATAAAATCTGAAGCGCTGCAGAGCCACACTAAACGTAAATAGGAACGTAATCTTCCAGCCTACACTATCAAGGCATCTTTAAGCCAGATTTATTTATTTATTTATTTAAGGAAAAACAAACAGTAGCACAAAAAAAAATAGTCACAATATCTTAAATATAACATTTTAAACAATTTTCCCACTATGTTTTCGTACTTACGATTTAAACTCGCTACGTCGAAAATGTTGTCCACAGGGCCGAAAAATCCGAATGAAAATGTAAAGTTTCTTGAAAATGGTTAAATTAGTGAAATCTTCTGAACTATTGAGAATATCGAAACTTTATTTTTTTTAAATGATGGGTGGCCACCTCTACTTTACCCCATTTGCCTTTGGACCACTACATTTGAGACATCCTGTATAATACTTGCTGTATGCCACGATTTCACCCGCGTAAGTCTCGATCCATTGGGAATATCGGGATAAAAAGTATCTTATATAGGACATACCCAGGTCATGGTCTACCCATGTGCGAAATTTTATCCAAATCCGCTCAGCCGTTTTTGCATGAAAGCGTAACAAACAAACATACAAAATAAACTGGCCACGTGCGTGTCAGACCACGCACAATGAAGGGTTACGTAGTTGGGATGAATTTATCCCAAAAAAAACTTAACTTAGTAGTTGAGAAACATGTTCTCCCATACATCGATAGGTACGTCACGGTCAATTCTCCAATTTCAAATGCAAGTATGTAATCGCAAAAAAAAAAAATATGTGATAAATCTACAAATTATTATCAATGTTCGGACTTTTTCCTTTACCTGTGCTGTGAGACCTTGCTTCCTGCCAAAATTTCATAATTCTAGGTCAACTGGAAGTACCCTGTAGTTTTTGATTTACTTGCGATTATCAAAATATGCCACATAAAGGGCCGTATTTTTTTATTGCGTTGACTTAGAAGCTTGATTTTTTTAGAGTTCTGAGGGAATAATAAGTAATTTATTTCATAACAAAATACATTGTGTTGAAAATATTACAGTGATGATATATTGGTTTAGACTTTAGGACATAGGATACTTTTTATCCCGATATTCCACGGGATTGGGACTTATGCGAGTGAAATCGTGGAGTGCAGCTAGTCCTAATAATAAAGCTAAAGAGTTTGTTTTCTTGTTTGTTTGAACGCGTTAATCTCTGGAACTACTAGTCTGACTTGAATTTTATTTTGCATTTGATAGCCTGTTACATACATACATGATAAAATCATAACCCTCCTTTGATTTTGCCGTAGTTGGGTAAAAACTCTCCTTTTTTACAATTCAAATGCGACTCCATTTCTTTTTTGTGATCTATGATTTGTAGTGACAGTACTTGACATATTGATGTACTGTTGACGTATTTCAAAACCTAAAAACGAATTTTATTTAGCCTATTTCTTTAGATAAAAGATTATTAAAAGTTGAAGGTATAAAAATAGATGTTCTTAGAAAATGAAATGCTTACACAATAATACATTAAAAAGCGGGAGTAGATTGTGTTGGTTGTGCTTTAGTGAAGGTGGAGAATTCGACTCACTATTATCATCATCTTATTGCTATTGAATTCCTGTAAAATGAGTTCATTGATAGCCATGTGCACTCCAAACGTTGCAGGTACTGTTCAGTTTTGATTTTATATTTCTTTCTATATTTATAAATAATTTAAATGTCACCACGAAATCATAATAGAAAAATAATGTTATATTGTTCGCAGGACTCACAAGAATACACACACACACAGTCTGAATACCTATTCAACACTAATTGCATTCAATAATTACTTTAACTTGCTGAAGTACTAACTTTTTCTGTAAACAAAATTCTTTAAATCACGTAAATTTGATCGCACCGATTTGCAAAAAAGTGACAGATTCTTCGTCGATGAGCCCCATCGGGCGACTGATCTATGAATGAACGAGAGTGATGACAATACTTTTGATAGGCGAAAAAAGAGATGACGATAATGTGTGTCCGCTCGGAATAAAACAACGTATGTGCCAAAACGAAATGCCGTCTTTTGTAAATGAAAAGTATTATTTAAAAAAAAACTGCTTTTCTTAAAACTCGAAACGCTTACTCTCTATGTTTTAAAGTAAATTCCATTGAATAACTCATAAGCGTTGCGCCATGATACTCAAAAAACGATAAAAATAGATAGACCTTTGCAAATTTTTTGTATCGAGAAAATTTCATTGTATCGTGTATTCCTTTTTCCGGATACTAGATCATATAGTCAAAAATCATACACCAAAATTTGAAATCCCTATTCCAAATACTTTGAAACTTACACGATAAAGAAAAAGCCCATTTTTTTCAATATATCACCTTAAGGCCCGCGTGCATCACAAATCACTAAATGCGTTTAGCGCTAAATATGTTTAAAACATGGGACTTCAAAACATAACTGGCGAAAAGTGGGTGTACTATAGCTACACCTCTGTCCAACCCTCCGGGGAATACAGGCGTGATGTTATGTTATATTTAAAACATCATTTTTTCTGTTATTCATTTATTTTTTAATATGTATAAAACGGCCAAGGCCAATCAAATTAGTTAAAGACAAACTACTCCACAGTCCGCTCATCTTACAATACTCCAGACATATTGACAGGATCTTCTTCCATTCATCCGCGAACACATCACAGTCAGGCTTAGCGTCCAAGAGAGCGTTGAGCGCTGAGAGTGTGCGAGGGACAGGAGACTGGGCTCGAGAGACGGTACACCTTTAAACGATTGACAAAATAGATCGATGTTTTTAAGACCAGGTACTTCCAAAGACAATTTCCACGCAAACTCAACCCCCATGCACCCCACCACTCCACTATATGCTCAACGCTAACACATCAGTAATAAAGTTGAATATTGCGTGCGCTCTTTGGTCGTGTTCGAGCACGGATTAAATATCGTAAGTCTCAATTCTTATTTCGTTTATAACTAAAGTAATAATTGATCTAGCGAAAAAATATCTTATATTTGGATAACAAAATATATTTTCTTAATGTCAATAATTATTTTAGATATAAAAGCCGAGTAATCTTGTTTTTGTTTCAAATAATCTTTAAAAAGACATGATTTTCGAATAAAAAATGAATCGTGCGAAAATGTCCCAATTACGTAACTGTCTTATAAAAGGAAAGAAAAAGATCCAATAAATCACATACTAAAGTTCCATTTTGATCGTATGCGTGACTTTTACAGAATATTAATGTAAATTACGTACAATTTAGGGATCCTTCTCTTAATACGTTTAGCGCTAAACTTATTTAGTGATTTGTGATGCAGTAGGTCTTTCAAATATCCATAAAATCGATAAAACAAGACTGATAAGTAGTACCTATTAAGATACTTAGTTACAATTAGTTGAGTGGTACCTAAAAACTCGACCGTCAGTCAGTCTAAAGACGCGATCGACGATCTCGGTCTGTGAATATTTAAGAACCTTCGAGTGAGTCTCGAGAGGATCGCGAGAGTCACTTAAAATACTTGATGAGCAATCGAGTTACAGACAGAAACAATTTATAAAGGGCCCTACTATATATATCGACTTTAAAAATTTAGACCGGATCTGTAAATGAAATGCGTCTAAACGTAATAAATTTCTACTTCTGCTTCGCTAACTGCGGATTTTATTCCCGTGTTATTTATGAATAAGGAAAACTTACTAATTAAGTATCGACGCGACTATACTCCAACCCATGCTAAAAGAGAAAATATGAATCTCCAGAAATAAATTTTCACTACTCTCTAAAAATCCCAACTTACCATGAACACTCCAAATCATGCAGCAAATACGGCTCACAACTCAAATGAAATAGAAATTAGCAGCCAACATAAATAAAAAGAAGAAAAATCAAAACGATCACAAAAATGAGCATTAAGGGTGGCCTTTTTTCAAACCATCAAACGCGCGCCGAGAGCATGGGAGGCCGGGAGTCAGGAGTCCGGGACGCATTCCTTTCCTTCCCGGCCCGTCTGCGACGATCCTTTTTTTAAATCCCGGTAACAAGCCAATAAATCCCGGCGCATTTTTTCTCAGCTCCGCAAACCCCACCCCGGAAAAAAGGCTTACCCCGATTACATCCAAATTTACTTAACACCTACACATTAAACCGGTTAATAAGGTTTAATGCAATTTTCTTATCCGTCGGTTGTTCGGATATGCGGGCCCATTTTAATCAGATAATGCTAAAATTGGGTCTTGAAAATTTCGTTATGAAAATTTAATTTTGATTTATCTAACATGAAGGACAGTCGAATTGGGCGTGGTTGGTAAAATATATTCATGTGGACTCATTGGACAGTTTGTAACTTTTCGTTTGCAATCGAATAAATGATGATTAAGTAGTTCGTTAGTTGTGCAAACATTGGCGCAGGTAAACAGGAATGGCACCGGAGCTGGCTCGAACTCGAGTACTCTTTTAATTAATTAAGTATATGGAGTGAGTTGAGCAGTCGTACACATCTGTGTTGTCGTACCGCGCTGATTAGCTACCGAAAGGGGACTCTGAAAGTTACAAAGCAAACTGAAAAATTTCGTCATTAATTAACTACATACTAATTAGAGTGGAAAATGATAAAGTTTTGCCGTATTTGAAGTCAAACACCTATTAAGTGGATTAAAGACAGAGAATTAAGTTGAGACGTTTTACAACTTCAATGTTTTAGTCTCCTTTAATTTGACTCAGACAAATTATCTCCTATTGACGATTAGGAACGTGTATTTTTAAAGTGTATGCAAATATGAACTGCTACTTATAAAGGCTTATTCCGATCGGATCCCACAATCGGTTCCTACTTTGTGGGA
The DNA here is from genome assembly GCA_963680765.1 of Agrochola lychnidis. NCBI lineage: Eukaryota > Metazoa > Arthropoda > Insecta > Lepidoptera > Noctuidae > Agrochola > Agrochola lychnidis. Next base: position 7,726,975 of record OY796863.1, on the reverse strand, counting down.
TCCGTTAGGAATGTGGATAAAGTGAATATTTTGTTCCGATCCGATCCCATTTGTGTTATTCGTTAGGAACGTGAATGGGATGAACATCAAACATTACCGGGTGTTCCGTTCTTTTTTTTCATATTCGATATTTTTTAGGCTATGTACATATTTTAAAAATGTTTGTTTAATGTAAATAAGGTTAAAGTAATAACCATAATATATATATATATTTTTTTTTTTTTTTTATATATTCTGTACCTACTCTTTATTTTCATTTATCAATTCCAGCAGAAGATCTTTTTGTTTGGATATAAATTTTATCCACATTCCTAACGAATCTCACATAGGATCGGATCCGAACAAAATATTTATTTTATGCATGTTCCTAACAGATCCCACAAAGTGGGAACCGATTGTGAGATCCGATTGAAATAAGCAGTTCATACTTACGCGTATACAATTACACATGACATAGACTTACGCCTTCTTCCCAAGGGGGTATACAGAAAGTACAGAACGCAACCTGCTACGATCCTTACATACTCTTTTAGATTCGTTTACCTTAAATTTACAATTTTATAACCAAGCAAAACATGGCTTAAATGTCGTACTGTGTTTTCGTTCATAATCATTTGATGTTTCGTGCATTACCCTAGCAGAGGATTTATAACAAGGACTCCATCTGCATGTGTATGGGAGATAATGGGAGGTACTTATCCCAGCACTTACGTTATTACTGCAAATTAATCAAAGTACAATGTTGTTCCTGAAAAGTGAAGGAACTTGTTTTATGGTGATTATGAATTTCATTTTGTATCTACTGTTTAGCAAAAATAATGTCAAATTAACAATCAATTTCAGTTAGTTCTAATTTCGGTTAATCCTTAATATTATAAATGCGAATGTAAGTTTGTTTGTTACGCCTTCACGCTAAAACGGCTGAACGGATTTGGATGAAATTTGGCACATATATAGATGATGCCCTGGAAAAGAACATAGGATACTTTTTTTTTCCCATGGGATCGTGACTTATGCGGGTGAAACCGCGGGGCGCAGCTAGTTTTGAATAAACTTGAGGAGCTCGTGACTAAGTAACAACAGCCGCACGGGTCGATCGACAGGTTAAGCTACGCTTGCCGGGGTTAGTCCGTGGATGGGTGACCATTTTTACATACCGAGACTCCTCCGTGCCTCGGAAAGCATGTTAAGCCATTGGTCCCGGCTGTCATTCGTAACTCTTTAACTGTCGTTACGGGTCGTCAGAAGCCCAAAAGTCTGACAACCAGTCTCAACCAAGGGGTATCGTTTTACCCAGTTACTGGTTTGTGGAGGTCAGATAGGCAGTCGCTCCATGTAAAATACTGATATTTAGGTGCATCCGGTTAGACTGGAAGCCGACCTCAACATAGTTGGGAAAAGGCTAGGCAGATTGATTGAGTTTTTAATAAACAGTTTTTTTTTTCAATGAAAATTATTTTGATTTCGCTCTCTTTTTACTAGCATTATCAAGCTCACCAAAATATTTAGATGCGGGCAATTCGTAATTATAGAAGCCGTTTTTAGTTCCCATAAATTATTTGACAGAAAGAAAGAAAAGAAAGAAAGAAAATACATTTATTTAGCACAGACCAAAAAAGCACACAACATAATTAAGTAAGTAAGTAATAATAAGTTTATTCAAAAAATAATGTAGTACAGTAAAAACATTTTTCGTAATTCTATGTAATAGTTCACAAGTGTTACATGCCTGAACTAGGACATCCTGTGTTTCAGGCGAGAAAAGGTAAAACATTATATCTAAATAATCACAGTAATCACATCATATACAAAAGGTAAATTAGTCAACTAATAGGTATGTAAAAGAGGTGTAAACAGTATAAAAATCTTACCTGCTAAAATCTTAGTATATTAATTTAAGCTAACTAATCATAATAAAAAGTGCAATTAATATTTATTTAAGTACAACTAATAACTTCTCTGTATCTTCATAGGACAAATTTTGTAATGTTTCCTTCAGAGTTTTCTTGCAATTTACAAAATTTTGGGAATAAATTTTTGCTTTTGCATTAAGTCTGTTATAGAGTAGTGGTCCCAGAAAAACAAAAAATTTGGCTGTAAAAGCATGTTTTGTGCTTTTTGTGGGACAAACTATATCTTTCCGTCTCTTTTTAATAAGTTCAGTGCTGAAGCGGAGGGCTGCGTGTTGTTTTAGTACAATGCTCATTATGAATAACTGCCTGACTGTTAGTACTTCACAATTTTTATAGAGCTGGTTAGTGGGAAAAAGGAAAGGGCGGCACGTAGACACCTTGAGAATCGCTCTTTGAGCTCTTTCGACTTGTATTAATAAAGTTTTACCTGCTCCACCCCATGAGGTAATGCAGTATGTCAAAATTGACTGACATAGAGCAAAGTAAACTTGCTTAATTATTAAAAAATAAAAATCAAACAATAAGTGTAAAGAGCGATGTAAGAAATTAGCAGGGGAGTGTGCCTCACGGCTGCGCCAAAAAGGCCCAATTCAGCAAAAATGCCAGACAACAATAAGTGCCTGACGCTGGTTTTCAACTGGACCCGAACCTAAATTCTAGTCGCCATTTGACTCACACAGTCCCAAACTTGAAACTTACTCGCATTTCAAGACGAACATCATCAAAGTAAATAAATTATTGAGGCCGACACAAGTCTTAAGATTGTGGGGTCTTATTACAAATTCACTTTGGTGTTGCCGGGTCCAAATAATCCGAACCATTAGTAAAATGTACCTAGAGAAGGTATAGTAATTACATTCCAGCGGTAAACTGTCATCGGTCAATCCGATCGGTTAGTAATCAGGTTTTCGCGGTCGGTTTGACCAACAGCGGTCACTCGATGCGGACGATTGATTACACGTGACGAAACGACCCAGTGCCGGTTGTTTTGAATACGTTATCGTGAACATGGGATCGAAATTGCCAAATACAAATTACGTGTGATGCGGTAATGACGGACGAAAATGACAGTGTGATTCCACAAATTGTAGCGAAGATTTTTTGAAGGGAAAACTTCTTTAGACGCGTTGGGCATTTTTGAGATGGGACTAAACCATTAATTTCGCGACACCATGATGATACCTCATTTTTGTAAACGCGATTGTGCTTTTTATTTATATTACGTTACGGATCAATGTGCTATGCAAATATTTTTACTGTAAAGGTTTTGTAAACGCGATTGTGTTCTTTATTTATATTAAATTACGAATCAATGTTCTATGCAAGTATTTTTACTTTAAAGGTTTCAGTTTTTTTTTTGTTAACGCGATTGTGCTCTTTATTTAGATAAGGTTACGGACCAATGTTCTATACAAGTATTTTTCTTCCACCAAGGCGATCTTGTTCAAATTTTCACTTCTATCGGCACTCCCGGAATGCCACTAACATTTTTTTTATAGGTTTTCGGAGGCCATCGTACCTACAACACAATGGTTTCAGATCTCCACATTAATTATCTTAAGCGTCACTCCGTCCCACTAAAATTATTAGTTTCTCAGATCCCTTCACAAATGGCACATGTGCCGCCTCCTCATTTTGATCCGCGGACCTTGTACCAATAAATTACCGATATAAATTATTCAAATTCGTCATCGGACAACCAGATTAATTATTACTATTCACCACTGGCAACTCTGGCAACAGAAGGCTCCGGCGATTAGCAATACGTCACCAGTAAATATGGCAACACTTATTCTACAATTTATATGGGGGAGAGTGGGGTAATGGAGACACTGGGTAATAAATCTACGCGAAGTGATTTGGTACAAAGCAGTGGGCCCACATAGTAAGCTCGGATCGGCCAGAACATCCATTGTGGGCCGAGCACCCGCGGAATCCGATAATGCCTCGGAGATTGTCCCGTCTTTCCTTTAACACCTTTCGATACCGCCGCTTATATGAACAGCTCTGGTTATATTGAATTGTTGTATTGATGTGGGATTATATTCTTAAGTTGTTTGGCTGTAATGTCGGTTCTAAAAATCTGATGAAAACTCGAGGAAAATTGACTTTGTTTCTTACATATTTATAATGTCTTAAATTAATATATTTTTAAATCAGAAAATTAAATAAATTATGAAAATTAATAATTTTAATAAATTATGGTGTTCAGATGAACTATCAGTAGAAATGGTATTTTTTCTTATGTGTTTTTGTTATTGACTTAACTGAAATTATAATCATATTAAATAATGAAAATTATTATAAACACGATCGACTAAACACACATGTGAAAGGATTTTAATATGTCAGCGGTATACCAGTGCGCCGCGTGTGCGACCCGCCGTTCTCAACTTAATCTATAAATCAAGAAGAGAAACTATTTCGTAATTAGATCGTATTTAGGACGGGGCACAACACCTTCCTTCGCTCCTTGAGAACCTCCCAGAGGGTCCGAAAGGTAGCTCCATTGCCTTTCAAGCACCTCTTTATCGGCTAATATCCTTGGTAAATGGATCTCAAATATTTTGCCCCATAACCATTATAGCAGAACGATGTTATCATGTTTATTGCTTTTCGGTACACCGACTCCGAGAGAGGTTTTATATTATTACTCCTAATAAATCGTTTATTATTATCAACAGACAGTAATGAAATAACAACAATATTTCTGATCATAAACAAAGAGGAATTACGTACAAAAATATTTGTACAGAATAATGAAAATACAAAAATAGAAATCCTCTTAACGAAAGCGTCATTCTTTCGCTTTGCAAAAATGCTTTTGATGTTTGTATACTTAGTGTTTAATAAGTTGATCCTATTACAATGTCCAGGTAACGCGACACAATGGGAGCAGCCCGCTAACAAGATTATAACTTTATTTCGTAAATTAATAAAAAAAGTAGCGGGCCGTGTGTTCCATTTAGCCCCCGTCTCCTCGATTCGTACGAGTGATATTGTTAATGATTTGTGAAGCGTGTTTTTTTAAGCTTTTCGACTGTCTGTTGTGTTGTTGTTTCAATTTTTGTGACAACATTTTTTTTTTACATTATATTTTTTTTCTTTTCTTCTCTACCTCAACAAACTCAGTATAAGAACTTATTTTCTCATATTGTTAAAACTTTTAAAGATGAGGAGGCGGTCATTCAGCAACTACTTTTAGAAGATCTACAGTAGTTATCACTTTTGAGACCAATTTATTGATTAAAACCCAAAATAACTTTAATAATTCACCGCTAATGAAACAATAACTTGTATTGACAATAATCGCAGTAGTGTCAGCGCGTATCAGCCTCCCACTTAATACATCCCCGGCTGCGACGAGATGACTCTCGTTAACTAAATAGGTATCTACGTTATGGTCTGTACTTCAATATCTACTGTATGAAATATAAGGATCTACAGGGTGAAGTTATAGAGCCAAGAGTTATCTGTGGTATAGTATTTTTATTCTAGGTGCATCGTCTTCACATATAATTATTTAAATAATTTACGTACCTATACAAACAATTGTAAAACATTTTAAAAGAGTAACGGTGGAGTTTCTTGCCCATTCTTCTCCATACGAAAACTACCTTTTGGAAGGGGCGACTAGAATCAATTTTATTATTTTGTAAATTTTGACGTTCAAAAGTGCCACACATGGGTCTATTTGAAATAAATGATTTGACTTTGACTTTGAAAGACTTAATTTGTTATTTAGGTTTTTGGGCAAAAAAAGGCTGTTCATTTTCTTTCTGTAGTATTCATAAAACGTGCTTAAAATGGCACAGGCACGTTCTGCCTGCAAAAATAAATGAAATTGCCAATCGATTTCCCTAATGATTAAGAAATATTTTCAAAAGATAACATAGTTATGAGAGAGAGATAAACCATTTATTACCAAGGGTTGATAATTGAATGCTTAAAATATAAGTATGTATAAGCAAAATGTCTTCCCAAGTCACGCACCTCTGACTTTTCAGATTCACCTGCATATTATACAATTATCATTTGCTTCAAAAACGGTGAAGGAAAACATCGTGAGGAAACCGGCATGCCTGAGAGATATTTCTCGACGGCATGTGAAGCCAAGTCAAAGGCCCATGGGCGGCTTTAAAAAACTCTGACACTAGGTTAGTCACTAACCACACGATAATAAGAAGAACAGACATTTTGTTTATTTAAATCCACCATTTTCAACACCATGTATACATAATAACTTATACTCATCAACAGTATAGGGTGTAGGAACAAATTGTCGAAACCGACTGGCGGACACTCCGCGTAATATGAACGTGCACGTTTTATGAACATCTACCCTAATCCCGGGCAGGCGGGATTTTATTCCGCAATGTGTTGGTACTTTTGACATGAGCTTGTAAATAGTGTTATTGAGATATTGATACATGGTAGATCTCTACTAATCAAGTCATGTGTGGTTCTTCCTTCAAAAGACCATTTCAGACACTAATTTACATGGTCCTCATATGGCCTGACCAAGATTATGTCTGGACTTTAAAAGAGACTGCGACCTCTGAGTTTGTTTCAGCCTTTCTTCTCAGAGTAGTCAGATAGGAAACGCCGAACTCATCTAGCTTATTTTTAATAATTTTTTTTATATGACGTGTAAAAGTGATTCCGATATCCTATTTACAGAATAAAAAATTTAATTTAATTTAATTCAATTTCATGAAGTACGTTGCCCGTTCTTCTCCAGAGACGTTTTGAACTGGGCAACTAGCTTCAACTTTCTGACTAACAGACCGACTCTTTGACAATTCAAAAGTGCTTGTAAATGGTTTAATTGAAATAAATGCTAAGTTTGAGTTCATGCAAGACTGAAGTTCCATTGATTGTAAGTTACCGAGCTCCACCTATGTAAATCCACTGTCTCTTTGTAAATTCCAGGTAAAAGTGACAAAAACAAACATAAACATAAATTTTGTCGCTCTGAATATAGTGTCGGCAGTAGTCGTCATGCAGTATGCCACGAGCTTACGTCGATGATGAAAGACTGAAATAGTAGATTGTTATACTAGGGGCTAAAATAACCCATTGTAACGAGGTAGTTTTACTCCCGAGCTTTAGCGAGGGAGTAAATATAAACCGAGTTATAATGGCTTTTAGCGCGTACGTTACACTCTACTTTTCACTACGATTACGAAAAAATAAAATAATCCAATAAAATATTTAATTGTTTATTTAATTTAAATGTACAATTTGTACAATTCTGGATATTTAACGAGATGTTTTTTCCGGGAACTTAATTCATTCGTTCGTTCGTTTCGTTCCTATACATACCTCCAAATTATAATTTTTAATGTTGAAATAAACGATTGTAGTTTACTTTATATCTACTCCCAACCAATCATATTACTATACACATGTTCCCTTAATAACACTAATCGATCAACACATGTACATTATTAGGCCCCTCGCACACGAGTCATGGAGGTAATGAGCGTAATGAGCGCGGCCCTCGGCCTTGTCTTCACGGGATTACGTGTTACTGTTGCTTCCGATAAACATTATTTCGTGTATTAGTGCTCTTATGTCTGACGGTTAGGATTATGGAGTGACGTGTTATGTACCTACTTGACTTTTCGTGAGCGAGAATATAATATATTGAAGGGAGGTGAATCAGAGAACGTATTAATTTGACTATTTTGCAAAGAATTTGAAAGTATGATAATTATTTGGTTGAAGATAGATAACTAAGAAAAAAAAACAGTGGCACTCTGGGAGTGCCGACAGAAGTGAAAATCGCCTTGGTGGAAGAAAAATACTTGTATAGAACATCGGTCCGTAACCTTATCTAAATAAAGAGCACAATCGCGTTTACAAAAATTAATACTTCCAAAACTTTTAAATTAAAAATATTTGCATAGAACATTGATCCGTAATGTAATATAAATAAAGAGCACAATCGCGTTTACAAAAATGAGGTGTCGGTAACGGTGTCGCGAGTTTAATTGTTTTTCCCATATCAAAAATGCCCAACGCTCCTAAAGAAGTTTTCACTTCAAACAATATAAAACAGCTGACTCGTTGGTCTAGCGTCTAGTCATCGCAAGCGCTACTGCTTCGCATGTGGTCGGGCGAAGTGTTATTGGGTTTTCCCATCAAGAATTTCTCAGTAGCAACCCAGAGTCTAGATTTGTGCCCCGTTTCGTGGCAATAGGCTCGCGGGACTTAAGGAGGATGAGTGAACTTTACACCCTGTTCCTCATACCCCTAAATTGGTGACCCCGAGTATGAACGTCAACACAGCCTTCGTGCAAATACTTCGGCGTGACGTCATCATCATCATCACTTCCGCAAGCTTTCGTGAGGCGAGTCACACAGCCAGCCAACACCCATCTGGTCGGAGGATCCTCCCTTTTCTATGGTGGATGAGTGAACTTTACACCCTGTTCCCCATACCCCTAAACATACTTAGCGAAATGTGGGGGTACCTACTATGTGTACACCTCTGCCTAACCCTTTGGGGAAACAAGGCGTGATTTCATGCTATGTTATAAACCAGCTGCTTTTGCAACAAAATACAAAACGTTTCTATACTATTGGTAAATATTAGCTAAAATGACCCCTAATCGAGTATTTCACCAATAAGACGAGGCACATACCCTGCTATTACCACGAAACAAACAAGACAGCTGCTAACATTTGTTACTGCCGTCATTCTTATCTCCACATATTACGGTCAGAAGAAGTTGCTGGCCTCAAATGGCCCTTAATGACTGCCGCACACAATAACGTGTGTGTGAGTCGCGAGGCCGCCTCGAATGCGACTGATTTGGCGGCCTCGTCCCGTGGGAGGCTGCACTAAGAGTTGAATAAAATGGAGGGTTCCATTCATAAGGAGTTACTATGTTGCTGTAAAGAAATAAATCACTCAATATACTGACCACAAATTGAAATTAAAAAAAAAAAAACAGTGGTACTCCGGGAATGCCGACTGAAGTAAAAACTTGAACAAGATCGCCTTGGTGGAAGAAAAATACTTGCATAGAATATTGATCCGTAACGTAATATAAATAAAGAGCACAATCGCGTTTACAAAAATGAGGTGTCGGTAACGGTGTCGCAAGTTTAATCGTTTTTTCCCATCTCAAAAATGCCCAACGCACCTAAAGAAGTTTTCACAAAAAAAAAAGATATTAAGAGATTCTTACAAAATTAAAAGAGCCAAAGGGACGCCATTAAAATCGTTTCGATGGTAAGCCAATTGATTGCGAGCGTCCAATAACAATGAATGCTGCAGTATTAGCGAGGGACATAAAGAGACTTTTCCAATTGATATACTCAGTCCAAAATCAAAGCCCGATAAGTCCAGTTAAGGGTCCCTAAATCGTGCATTAAGCATCAATTAAACCTGATACAATCTACCTGCGTACATCCTATTAGCAAACCCTTGCCAGTTATGATCGCCAAATCGGCAAGATAACGTTTCGTATTTACTTTGATTCTCGTCGTTAAAAGTTCAGGGGCTGACGGGGGCAGTCGTTAGGGTCCTAATGGCCACCATTTGTCTTGTCCGGCCTCTAGTTGTGCCTCGCTAATGAAATTATTGCCGCAACTATACTAAAGGTTATAAATACAGCCGTAAGGCCGGACGGCACCTTGTTTCGGACTAATGGACCGGTCAAACTGTAAACTGTGTTATCAATGAAATTACAATTAGTGAGGGATAAAAATGACCGAGGGTCGGAAGTTGCATTTGCTCCTTTTGTTTACGTTGGCAAATTGTTGGTCAAATTGAGATGTGAGCAGGGATGGGTTAATGAAATTTTGTTATTAATTTTAGTAGTTTTATATTGAAAGCAAGAGTGGTGTGATCGTCGGACTGCCAAGTCATAGGTCTCGAGTTCGAACCCAAGGCACCTCTGACTTTTCGGATTCATGTGCGTCTTGTATAATTATCACTTGCCTCAAAAATGGTGAAGGAAAACATCGTGAGGAAACCGGCTGCCTGAGAGATTTTTCTCGACGGCATGTGAAGCCAAGTTAGAGGCCCATGGGTGGCTTTAAAACTCTGACACCAGGTTATTCACTAACCACAAGAAAATAAGACATTGAAATTGTTTGTGATTTTTATAAGTGGTTGTAAGTACGTCTCATTTCACTCATGTCAGTTTGACAAAAACCCAATATTTTTTAGAGTAAATCCCATTTTCTGGACCCACCGGTCATCCTACCCAAACGTTCCATCTTGCGATATGACCACAATAAAACGAACACTCTTCAGTGATCTCGGGAATGTGTCGGCAAGAATGCCATCTGCCGGGGACAATCAAAACTTTGGCGCAATGGAATTTTCTGCTTAGTGTCCGTCGTATTGGAGCGGACAGTTTCGCTGTCTTGGACGTGTGGCCGGCGACTGGTTCGTTATGAGATAATTATTTCTGGTAGCGTTTTGTTTTGTTCTGGAGTAGTTCTACTATTTATGCTATTCTGTTTTTTATAGTTATAAGGTGTATTTTCTCTGCTGTAATGCCAATAAACGCATTTTTCTTTCTTTCTTTCTTTATAAATAGAAGAATTTCATTATTTCGAACTAACATTAATAGAACTGCAAATACTGAATTAATGATACAGAAAAAAAAAACGTTTTTGATACAGTTCACTACACAAAAACAATAAAATAGAATCAAATAATATAAGAATCATTTGAAATATTTCGACCACTTAAATAAAGAAATTTTACAAATATTCCAAAAAGAAAACCTCAATGCAAAATCAAAGCGAATTAAACGTTATAAAGCTGAGTGGCCACATCAAAAAAGCCACTGTAAACAAAGTAGACCGCAAAGGGGATCCATGGCTTATCGACGCAGCCATTGTTCGCTTTTATTTCAGTGAAAAATACTCATCACAAATGGCCTAATCTTTCTACATCAAACGAACACAGACCTCCATATTACACGCGTCATTTGAAGTCTCAAAGACATTCCTGTGCGGGGAAAAATTAAAATAACAGAACAGAGTACAATGGAGCCGCCCGTCGAGTGATTGGCGTGGCGCTGTCAAAGATTGTTAAATTAAAAATTCTTTTAGAATACTATTTTTTTTAATATGGTAAAGGAATTATGGTAATAATGTCGTGTTTTGAAGTGCATGTGTATGTCACGAAATGTTTTGAAGTGCATGTGTATGTCACGAAATATTTTCATATAAAGAAGGTAACACACGCATTAAAGTCTTGTAAAAATAATCCGAATAAATAAAATTTACTGAATAATATAGGTACCAGTTGTTGATCTAAAAACACAACCATTTATGAAAAAAAAAGAAAATACATTCGAAGCCGGAAAATAAAACGTCACATTTGAAAACCGTATCGTTTGAGGTGAGGACACATGATGGATCAATCCCACACCGGCTTTGTGCCTTTCCGAGTGGTTACCTTCCAATGCGTTCACACTCGCAGATTTTAAACGCATTTCGTGGGCCATTAGTCGACGTGAAAGAGCCTGAAAGTGCCTGTGATTATGATTGATCGTCCCCACAATGCCTGACTTGTTGAATGGAAGCCCTCACGTGTGTTCCCTGCCTTATTTGTTGGAAACTAAGACGATTACTTAGAAAACTTGGGTTTCATCTTGATTACGCTTTTGTTTTGGTATTTTGGCAATTTGTTAATGGATTTTGTATTGATATTTTAAAATTGTTTTTAATGGTAGGTAGGTATTTCATGATTAAACTGAGCTTTAAGAAAATAGATGTTTCCAGATGGTAATCAATTCAATTGATTTAAAAAATTTGAATGATGATTATTATTGAAATATTATTCCAAATACTATTCAATTTCATATCCTCCTTACATTACATTTAAATATATATATTATTATAAAACTAAGTCCACCGACGCGTCTATCTGTCTGTGTGAACGCGATAAACCCAAGAAACTACCGAACAAATTTTCAAACAGTTTTCACCAATAGACGTGATTCATGAGGAAGGTTTTAGTGTATAATTCATTAAAGTTTTGTGTAAATTGGCTGAAATAAATGATGCATATTGATGAAGATGTCGGAAAAAATCATGCTGACTAGGACACGGTTTACTGGCGTGCGCCGCGGAAACCGTGAGAGATAAATAAAATTTATGTTATACAGGATTGTACATATTAAAAAGTTCAACAAAAAGTTCGCGATAGCATATGTCTATCTTCTAAGGATGATCGACAATAATCATTTTTATCTTTCAGAATTTGATAAAATTTCATTGTTATTTCCATAACTATTTTGACCGGTATTATATTTATCCTTATCCAATAAAATATGTTATTTAAATTGGGCATTTAATTTTGATTAAAATATGGTTTGACATCACATAATTATATGATGTCAAGGCATATTTTAATTCTTGATTCCATATTTTAAGTTATGAACACTTTAAAAGATATCACAAATTCAAAATTACGCGTAACAAATAAATATGGTTGATGGCAACGCGGGCGCAGAGGAAAAGGTCATTGACTCTTATAGTACATAAGAGTCAATGACCTTTTCCTCTATTAGGTATGCAATCATTGCTGCGCTTCCTTTGAATCCCGGTAGTACGTTTACGTGAGAGATTTTCCGAAATCCACGCGGGCGAAGCCGCGGGCAAAAGCTAGTAAACTATAAAATTATCGCCACAACGCAAGCGCATAGCAAATGCAATATAAAACCGGATCGGCTATTGGAACTCGGTCCAATGCATCTATTGTGAGCCGTCCAGTCGAAAGCGCCTTCATTCGAAGCAAATCGAGAATGAACGCAGATTAACTATTGAGAACTTCCACTTAAGATGTTAATTTCGTACGGCTAGCTTAGGTATTTTAGTAATTATATTAAAATATGCTGGGAAGTCTGGGGAACATTATGCAAAATACTGCATTATTTAGATGTGAGGCAAAGGGAATGTTCGTTTGTTTTATTTTGGTTTACGTTTTCAAATCTTACGGCATCGTAGAGTCAGTCTTCATTTTGGGTTCTGCCTGACCATCGTAGCTAGACGAAGTAAAGCAGTTTAATCAGTAGATATACCTAAAGATGATACAAGTATCTTTTTGAAACAATGTTTCACTCAATTAAAAATAAATTTCTGTACTTTTAAATATTTTAATATTTTCTTTTATCCGTATATCATAGCATTAAGGCTAAGGGCCAGGGGCTAGGGGCTTGTGGCTAAGTAACAACAGCTGCACGGGTCGATCGATCAGGTTAAGCTACGCTTGCCGCGGTTGGTCTGTGGATGGGTGACCATCTTTACATACCAAGACCCCTCCGTGCCTCGGAAAGCACGTTAAGCCGTTGGTCCCGGCTGTCATTTGTAGATCTTTAACAGTCGTTACGGGTAGTTAGAAGCCCAAAAAAAAAGTCTGACAACCAGTCTTACCAAGGGGTATCGTGTTACCTAGTAACTAGGTTGTGGAGGTCAGATAGGCAGTCGCTCCATGTAAAATACTGATATTCAGCTGCATCCGATTAGACTGGAAGCCGACCCCAACATAGTTGGGAAAAGGCTAGGCAGATGATGATCATAGCATTAAGGACCGAATTTACCCACGGAAATAACAAAAACTCGAATAAAATATAAACAATCTAACCGAAAATTATTCGAAGAAAGCTCTATTTGTATTGTAATTCAGGGTGACGGAAGCAATTATTTTTTATCGACACGCACGACCGCGCGAGGTATGCGGGGTGGGGTAGTTCACGAGGGGAGAGGTACAGTGAGACACCGACGCATTGCACCCGCGGGACCGGACAGATAGTGGAGACAAAAAGAAGGTTTTAAAAGGGGACTCTGTGTTCAAGGGACCTAGCCGGGTTGTTGGTAAAAAGTAGGATAGTGAGGCTTTTTGTAGTCGACATTGTTTTGGATTAAGGGGTTGTGAAATTATAGATGTTATGAAGAACAGGTCATTGGTCTTCTTGAAAGGCGTTACTTTGCGTGCCTTTTGGCAATGAACAAAGAACTCGGGCACAATGCAGGCAGCTGTTGTCAAACTTATCAGGTCAGGAAAACTATTGTAATAAACCAATTTTCCTAAATATTTCCCAAAAAAAAATTTTTGTAGTAAGCCAAATTAACATAAGTGTAATAATATATATGAATCACCAAACACAAAATCCATGACAAATATTAGCTCAAAACACTAACTTAAAACAAAATCGCCGAAAAGTATATTTTTATACAAAGACATTTCCAGTACCGTATGAATACAGCCGGAGGGGTCGCGGCGGGAACGGAACGTCTTTTTTATAATCTGTTTACTTGTTTCCGCTTTTACTAGATAATCTTTTTATACTGAACACCCGCTGATGTGTTTGCACACAATTTGAAAAAAGAAACCACGAATTTTCCTTTTTCAAAATTGTATATGGAACCCTATCCTGTTGAAATAGAGGTGACAAGCTTTTGCTGTAGGTATTAATCTCTGTATTTTAGAGGTGAGAAAAGTTCGAATAATAAACGAGTTGTACCGGGAATGATGGAGTTATTCGAATTTGACGGAGTTCGTGCATTTATGATGTTTTATTGTAACGTCGTGTCACTGTTTCACTACTAAATAAAACTAAATATGAGTTCATGTAGGTAAAATCCGTTATTCACATTGTATATTTCGTTGCATGGAATATTTCTACGTAAAGCTCCGCGGTTTCTACTCATATGAATAAAGTTTTATCAAAGTAATATTTGTCCTGGATTATCTACAATAAAACACGTGTACATACCTACAGATGCAATACCTACGTTATTATAACTAAATATTCGATTCTATAGTTCTATACGCAAACTTATAGGCCAAATATTAAAAAAAAAAAACAATCTAATCATCAAGGTAAAGGTATAGAAAAAGAAATGGTACCTAATTCCCTCAGAAAAATACGAAGCGTTTAACAAAGTTTAACTGAACATAAAATTTTATTGACCCATATATGATATAGAGAGACAATCCCGGCAGAGCCGAGTTCCCGAGTCATTAGACTCGTTTTATTACTCAATGACGATAAACATGTCGTAAGCTATCGACTGAAAACATTCATGGAATTAGTTCCCTCTATTCGATTATTACGATTATTGTATTCGATTATCTGTTTATTTTTTATTGGATGATTATTCGGTTTATTGGATAAAGTGCGGTGTTTATGCGATAAGCTAGTATAAAAGGTTTTTAATGTAGCGGGTGGAATACTTTAGATTATTATCTAAATACTACAGAAAACATACAAAGAAATGACAGCAATTTCTTGAGCAGTTTTGAACAGATACCCTAAAAAGTTCATAGTTTTTATCTCCGCATTAGTGCGTAAAGATAAACCTACAAAGTTATCAACTTACACAAAAAGTCCAGAAGAAAAATAAATTTTCAGTTCCTTCAAAAACCTTTTTCAAATTAACTTTGCACAAGCGACATAAGAACACCCGGATATTATTTATTGCCTACAATTTTGCTTACACAGGGGAAATATTGCTGTACATTTTTCCATGGCGCGTTTCTCGAGGAACTCCTAATTTCTAATGGTCCATTTGCCACTTTGTCAATTGCACCAATAAATCTGTGCGAGTGGCTACGCGCGGCGTCTGAGTTATCGCCCCGTCTTGAACTAAATGTCGCTACATTCTTTTGTTTTGTTTTACAACACTGAACGGACATGACTGACGTCTGACAAAGTTATTTATTACTCAAAAAACAAACATTATTTTTTATAAACAGGCTTTTTATTCGAATAATTTTGGAATAAAAATAGCACTTTATTGTAAAAGTTAGATACACGTAAAATCGTCTAGACTTTCGTGACTTTTATTGCCGTTCGTTAAAAAATTGACGTCGACAGAAGTCGAACTCCCATAAATTTTAATTAGAAGAAAATTGAATCCAAAACATCGATTGGAAATAATTTTATTGGTGCGTCCCATTCGATGTATAACGAATGGTTTTTACTCAAACTGGTTGAAAGCAAAGTTTGAACATCGTATTCTATTTTCGAAATTCAACTGTTGTAACTTTTTAACGTCTGGCGGTAAATTCGGAATAAAATTGATCGATAATGTGGGAGTCGTTAGTAAGAAATAATGTATGATACTTTTAGACATTCTTTAAAAGTTTATTTATTACACCAAACTTGTAACACATTTACAGCATCCAAATACACTGTAATCAACGAATAAACGAGTGAGTTGTAGGGAAATCTGTGTTAACACTGCACTCTATTTATTATAATTATTCACAGAGTCCATAGCAGCTCCATTTAAATTTCGTACACAAAACTCGGTACAAACACGGCCTCACAGCGGTTGTTTATTTAAGGCCCGCCGGCAGTAATATCCCGCTCTAATTCTGGAACCAAATCCTAGACTTTGATTCACACACATCAGGAACTGAGTACATCTGTCGGACATGTTCCTGTGTCTGTCTTTATACCTTGAATTTTGAATGCGGCCGACGTCGGAGTTCGTCGGCGGTTTTCAGGTGGACAGAATACGCAACTACGTTAGAATTGTAAAGTTGCTTTAGACGTTAACTAAACCTACCGTGAATTAGGACTGTCATTCCATTACTGGCGATGTGTATTGTGAAAACTTTTTCAACATTGATGCTACAGTAAAATTAGATGTTTCGTGTGGTCACGACTTTGTTTAAAGGTAAATGCAGTTGCATTATAGGGTTAAGTGAATATTAGTTGGGCCATAAATACGTTACAAATACCTTTAGATATTATCAACGTATAACCATAGTTTCGCTAATTGCGCTAGTAAACAGTGGACCAACAGAAAGATAGTTCATAAAATTTAATTAAGGCGAGTCATCAGTCACCAGAGGTTTGGGTCGCGTCACTGCTCCTGCAAGATAACGTAGGGTCAGACGTTGCAACCCGCTCCGTGATGAATGTACTCCCAGACCTCAAATATGTACTGTTGACGGCTCCTCTTTAAATAACCCATGCAATTAATCGAGATGGTAGGATAGTAGCCGTGTGGCGACGGCTCAAGAAAATCGATTCATCCTTAAGTCACGCTCAACTTATGCGGCATATTATTCATAAGTTTGTTACTCTCGCCGACGGACGCGGACCGTCCAAATGCAAACAAACCGCGGTTCTAGTTATTAATCATTCACTGAGGATCCTTGTTATCGAATAGCCGTGATGAAGTGGTGGCTCGCCTAATTGTGATTAGCGTTAACTAGGTGACCGCCGGACGACGGTCATCTGCAATTATCTGAGGTAAGCTCATACATATCTTATTAATAGCAACCAAGATCATTGCTCACAACTTTAATCAATTTGTGATAGAAATTGTTACTCTGTAAATTACCTATTGTAATTTGACATGTGACATCCAAATGACATCCTCATTATGAAACGCGCGTTTTGTCAAATTGTACGTTTCGTGTCGCAACTTCGACGTGTATTGAAATATTAAAACGTCCACACAAAGGCCGCGGTGCTCGTTACACGAAATACCATTCACCTTCTCACTCCTCATTAAAATTTGTACGACAGCTTCTAAATTCTACTCTTTTCTCCGCACCTCCATTTCAATATACAGGAAAAAGTGGAAGAGCGATGTGTACGGAGTACCGAACCGGGCTGGCAAAACTTTTGCCTCCCCTACCCACCGGTGGGGGCAAAAAGTGTTGCCGACGGGTGAAGCGCGTAGTTATAGCTATGTCGGGGAAAAGTTTTCCGTGTTGCGGGTAGGGGGCGGCGGGGGCAGGGGCGACGCATGCGCGGTATGCGCACCGCAGCGGCGACGCGCCAGTCCTGTACGGGACTTTGTCTCCGACGCAAGGATGCGGCCGGTCGGAGACTTGATATGCGCAGTTACGTAATGCGGATACGATTTTTAAAACGTATCGATGATTTTTATTTCAATTATGTATTAGATATAACAACTTCTGTAATTATTTTTTCAAGGACGTTTTAATGGTTTTATCGTCCAAATGATTTAAATAATTTTTATTTTAGTAATTTTTAGCGAATTTTTTTATTTACCCATATCCTTCTTTAAAACGCAATGAACCAATACATATTATCCTAAAAGGTCATAAAATTAGTTGGGTCATGCTAAGGGTACAGGGGAGGCAATCGATACGATGCCTCACACCCCGACGTAGCAAAGTAGCGGCTAGCTTTTGGCACCGCCTACGTCGTAGCCCGTAGCTTGTAACTCCGCGGCTACGACCCGGATAACCTACGTTGAGCGTAGCAAAGAAACTACGTAAATGTAGGTACTCAAAGTATGTAATATAAATGCTTTATCCTATGGTATATGCAGTTTTTGCTCCACAGTTATGAGGTGGTTTTATCACATTTTTTTAACAATTTTAGCAGTAGGTACTCGTGTGTACGTGAAATTCCGATTCATAATTATAAACTTTGAATAATATATTCATGGCAGTTTCAAAAAATGTATATTAAAATGTTATTAATATCATGAATTAAATGAAATGTTATTAATATCATAATAAATGTTATTAAAATGTTATTAATATCAAGGTCAGTGCCATGTTACCGCATTTTTATACAAACAAGTACAAATTTTTGCTTAATTTATATTAAAAAAATAAAAAGCTTGTAATAAGTATTTTTATTTAAAAGTTTTACTTTACTTTTAAAACTTTTTAAACCCGCCATTGACACACATGCACTCGTCACACGTCACAACTCCACGTGCGCATCACGAGTTCACTGCGAACTGAACTTGAACCGACTCGCGCGCAACTTCGCCGGATTTGTTGCGACTTGTTGTTTGTTCTGTTTGTTACCAAACTAAATTTGAGTTGCTAAACTAAACTTGTGGATATTTAAAGGGAACTTTTTCTCGGAGTCAACGGCCCGGCCGCTTAGTCCGTCACCCAGTTTCAGAACCTGCGGAGTTATGGCAGTTGTTCGTAAACTACTTGGACCAGCGGACTGAGGGTGCAGTTGGGGGTCATGGCGCTAATTTGACCTTGGACACAACTTGGACTACTGTTTGGCTGTGCTGGGTCATAGTTTGTAATTGTGCGAAGTGTAATTGGTAATTGGGTGGTGTGTTATGGCGCTGTTGGATTTATCGTTGTTGTTTATTAATATATTTTTTTGAAAAATTTTGCACGTGTTTTTGTATCAGCTGGTAGTGTAAGACATCGTGACTTTCCCTGCCAAGGTTCTCACTGTAATAAAATATTAGATACTTTTTATTAATCCTCGACTCGAACACTAACACAAGCAAATTTTATCTATTAATTATCATGCCTAGAAACTCATAGTTAAAAAGACATGACGCTCACCAAGAAGGCTTGAAACAAAACTGCCTAAAATAAATAAACATTGAACACCATCACACAATCATTTTCAATCCAACAATCCATTTCACCAAAACCTTAAACCATTTTCTTATAAACAAAATCCTTTCTTAAACAATCGAGCATCTCATCGAACTTAATTAACTGTTCGTTACAACCGTCAAAGGCTTCAAACAAATTGGCCACGACAAAATAATGCGGTAGATAATAGCCGTTTAAGGTGGCCGGTACGGCTCCGGGCATAGCACCTGCCTAACAAAATTAATTACAACCCAATAAGGAAATATTAACCGGACGGTTAATAAGCTTCAGGGATACGCCACAATTAAATTAAGAGGGTCTAACAGTCATTATTTATAAACAATAATATATCAAAGCGATATTTTCAAGATGGTGCTTCCCGCAACGATGCGTCATGCGCTGTACGGTTATCCTTTGGGGTATTAATTCTTAGGATATTTATAACCCTCTGTTTAAATCTTTGGGGTGTTTTCTGGAAAATGGAAGTCTGTTTAATTTAAATGACGGGCCTGACGATAATTCTGTATTGTAATATTTTTTTTATTAATTTTTTTAGCGCAATTAACTAATAAATAAAAAATAATGAAGTGGTGAAATTCAGTCTGTATTCCACCATCACAGCTGTGTTCAAGTACCTTGACCACTAACTTTGAACAAAACACAATTCTCTTGTGGAACCTATGGCTTCACAACAACATTTCGAATAAACGCCACGTTTTTGAAATTTCAGCATTCTTGTAATAATTACACAATCGTTTTCTAAAGAATTGCAAAACCGAGCATAGAGAACTTTTGAACTTTTTTCCTCACACTTATCGCGTAATCGCGGCAACATAACGCAATCACAAAAACGTGTTTCACCACACCTCCCATGTTCCCATCCACGTGACTATCAAAAAACGAGAGGAAAAAATGTTGTAATAACACGTAAAAAGTAACATTCTTGTACAAAAATGTTCATAATACAGTATTTTGCAAATTATTTGAAGAAAATACCAGTGGGTCGATGTCTACAGCGAGCAAAACACGGGCGTACACTGTATTTATGGTTATATGACGCAAAACTTTCCGAGCGTAGGAGCTAAAGCCATCGATTTTCAAAACTTTTTCATGGAAATAAACCTACTTTCGTTGTGTACAGCTGCTTGTTAGTGTGCGTGAACCAGGGCCACTCACACACACACACAAACTCCTGTTGGAGGTCACGTTTTCAATGGATTAAAATTTAAAATGAAAATACGTTAGCGTCGCATGTATTATCTTAATAATACATGCGACAATATTTAGGTCTTATGAATATGGAGAAATTTAATCAACGTGAATTTAGACTTTGATCTTCAGTACTTTAGGGTACTTTTAGTAGCAAGCAGGCTTCTAAGAACTGGAGATGAATTTATCAGAGTTTTTTCGTCATTTTCTTTGGCAAAAGTTTTTATTATACAGATATTTTACTCTTATCCAGAAGATATTTGAGTGTTTAATATCCTTTGTGCCTAATGTAAACAAGTAACTTAACATTGAGCGATGAAATAATAATTTAAGTGTTTCCCAGAATCTCCTCTTTCTCTCAACTTTCGGCGGGTGTAAAGGTTGTTGATTTTGTTCAACAAATTCTCATGTTTTAACATAATATTCTAACAAGCGTGTCTTCTAACATATCACAGGACCATCGACCGCTTGTATCGAGCGAACTCACACATACAAAGTCGACGTACTTGTAATGGGTCCGCAAAGAAAACTTTTTAAAACTTTTCCACCGAGGCAATATGGCTCGTGTTCTCAGCCGTTATGTTTTATTTAGGCAACGTGGTACTGTCCCTTTCTCGCTCACAGAAACCCCCATACGATAAAATGGGATGGATATATTTTTCAGCGTACGTTTTCAGTTGAACGGCTGCCTTGCCCGGGATACGAAGTAATTATTTCTATTCTGTCATTGCCGTGTATTTTTTATGTGCTGTCGTCATTTTGTAGGTTGCGACAGGGTCCTAGATTGCTACAGTGTTCGTTGAATTAGAATCCGTTAAATAAATAATAGTGTCCATGAGATTAGCTTTAGTTTTCGAGCATAAAATTTCCGGTGCTTAAAGGGCGATGACTTGGCGATCTTGTTATTTCGTAAAGTTACGGTAAAGTTTTTAGGTAAACGAACTGAAATGCTTTTATCATAGGACTTCGTTGGACTTTAAAAGCATTTCAGGTAAATATGCTTAGTTCGAATACAGTATTGACTGAAACGTAACTCAAATGTAACTCTCCGAGTCGACCGAATTAATTGACAGAGCTGTCGGTGTTAAATGAACTTCAACGCCACAGTTCTGCCAGAAGCCAAGTTGTGGAAAATATGAAATTGAAACGGTTGTTTTTTTCTCACCTTAGAATTAATTAATTTATATGTCGGATCCAGTCATTAGTACGGACACGAAACGAATCGCAAGCGCGCCGCTGGTGACAGAACGTGATCTACTACCTAAAGCGCGCGCTTCTACAGAGTTGTGGTGTTTTAATGCCGTGGCGAGGAGGGATTCAGCCTCGGATCGTATCGGAGTCAAGACGTCGCGGAACTGTTCTCGATTCGTGGTGCTCAGTTATTGTGTTAGTTGTAATTTGTGATCATTGTGTTAATTGGTGATTTTAATAAATGCCGTCGCACCCAGTGTGTGTATAATTTAGCTAGTGTGATTAATTTCATAGTAAATTATAATGTCGATACTGGAAATTTCAATTGTCGTAAAGGACATTGTATTCCCTGTCCTTTACGACATTTGAAATTTCCAGTGTCGATGTGATCTGAACTGCAAACTGTTTTTCTATTGCGCATTAACCAACACTACTCACACTACCCCCACAGTAGTTAAAATATCCCTGAAAATAACGAGAGTCATACCCGTCTCCGAAATATACAAATAAATACACTACTAAAGATCTTGCGATTTTAAGGGCATGGTCTCTTATATCTTACTTGCTCATTACTTTCAATGATATCTACTCCTGCAAACGAAAATATGCAAAAAAAAAACCTTTCTCGAAATAGGTTTCCATTTTCCACCAGGTTCTGAGCAAGAGTGCAATCTCACGGTGCTCGTTTATCAAGATCGTCATCCGATTGGAGCGCAGCTGCGTTTTATTGCGGAATTACACGCCGCCCATCCTAATTTTAATTTATATTTCGAACGCCTATGGCGAAATTGAAACTCCATTTTTCAATTGTTTTTTGAATTAAGAAACAATTTGGGAGAGTGTAGAAGGTGTGAGATTTGTGTTGTTATTGTGTCAAAAAGTTTAGATACACAACCATTTTTTGCGTTAGGGGAAATTCAAAGTCCCAGGATATATCAGCGCTCATGTCCAAGTTCCAACATTTTTGAAGTGAAAATCTCTTTAGGCGTGTTGGGCATTTTTGAAATGGGAAAATCTAATTGAACTCGCGACACCGTTACCGACACTTCGATTTGTAAACGCGATTGTGCTATTTATTTATATTATGTTACGGATCAATGTTCTATGCAAGTATTTTTACTTTAAAGGTTTTGGAAGTTTTATTTTTTTTGTAAACGCGATTGTGCTCTTTATTTAGATAAGGTTACGAACCAATGTTCTATACAAGTATTTTTCTTCCACCAAGGCGATCTTCTTCAAGTTTTCACTACTGTCAGCACTCCCGGAGTGCCACTGTTTTTTTTTCTGTAATACTTAGTCATTCGTGTTTTCGATGTAGGCATTAGTTTAAAAAATCACTACCCAAACACAAATACCAATGTTTAACAACACCACCAGATTTCACCTTAAAATCAAAATATAAAAAATCCACTTCCCGTTACACCCCAATAACATTTCCCTTAATCTTAATGCTCATTTTAAGAGCGAGGCATTATCAACAGGAGATGTACCTACTGCCTCGTAAAGAGAGGTCCGAAGCAAGTTGAACTCGTAAATTACTGGGGGCATTGTTTTATGCTCTCCTGGTACATCGAACGTTCTAGAGGGTCTTGTTACGGTGTAATGGGATTCCGAATCCCTTGAAAAATATGATTCATAAATATATTCATTTTGATGGTTGTACAATAATTAGTAGATACATGATATCTATGTGAATAAATAATAATATCTTGATGACTGTTTTTTTTTTTAACAACGTTTTCTAAAAATTAAACCTAGCTAAATCGATTTATCGCCCCCGAAATCCCCTGCATACAAAATTTCACGAAAATCGTTGGAGCTGTTTCCAAGATTCAGATTTATACAAGAATTGCTCGTTTAAAGGTATTATTACATTTACGTTTTGGATATCTATGTGAATAAATCGGGGGGCACGAAAGTGCCCCCGCCAAGTCAAGCACAACAAATACAGAGAGAGGCACAGCCATTCTGGACATTTTCAAACCCCTTTAAATTCATTGTGGATAAAGCTAGAAGCCTGAATTTTCAGTGACCAAAGAGGGCTTAGTATAACTAGGTATATTCCTTAATTACATTCAATTTGAACCTGCAGTTTATGAACTATTGCAGGTCAAAGTTCTTTAATTTTTTTTACTGTCACTCACTCACTCACCGATCATCAAAATTCTAAGGTACAGTCAGCTGCAGAGAAATCTCACCCCCTGGCAATGTAAAAATGTATTGCTAGGGGGTGACATTTCTCTGCAACTGACTGTACTTCTAACAGACACACAAGCTTCAAATTTTGAACACAATTAGTGTTTAGCCTATAAAGCAAGGAAATTTTAAAATATACCGCAATTTCAGTCTCGTTTTCTAAATATACGAACTGCATAAGTAAGTTTGTAATCACATATTGTTAATAAAGGATTACAAAGTTACTTATGCAGTTCATGTATCTAGAAAACAAGACTGAAATTGCGGTTTATTTAAATTTTTACTTGAAATACTTAAAATACATGAACTGCAAAAGTAGTTCATGTATTTTTTAATCACTACCTAAATAGATAGGTAGGTAAATTTGAATTTCATACAAAGTCAAAGTTAAATAATTCATTTCAAATATGCACATAAAAGGCACTTTTGAACGTCAAAAAAATAGAATTGATTTTAGTCGCGAGGCTTAACTTTGTCTACCTGAACCTGTTACTTTTCCACGCCTAAACCACTTTTTTAATTTAAATGTATTAAAAAATATTTAAATACAAAAAAACACACAGATGAAGTCGCGGGCAACAGCTACTCCCTCATATGGCAACATCTAAACTTGTTATATTCTATGAAATATTCAGCCTTGCTCAATTATCTTCAATTACAAAGAGAATGCACTCATCGCAAGACGTTGAATAACAGAGATTGCGGTGTAAACATGGATCGCATTCATCAAGTGACATTTCGGCGTTATCTGGTGAATCTACCTCTTGGGTCTTGACTACCCAATGTCAAAACGTCAAATAGGCCAATAAGCATATACATTGTATTTAAATTGTCTATCTGCCATCAAACCTTAGGATCTTCAATTATATCCAGAATGGACTCGTCATCGCAACGCACGCTTGTAAACGCGGTGTAAACATGGATCGCGTTCATCAAGTGACATTTCGGTGTTATCTGGTGAATCTACCTTGGGTCTTGACCATCCAGTGTCAAAACGTTCTATGTATGTTTAACTGCATTTAAATTGGCTATCTGCCATCAAATCTTAGGTCGCCATTATCTTCAATTACATCCAAAATGGACTCATCATCGCAGCGCACGCAACACGTTGAATAACAAGTCGCGGTGTGAACATGAATCGCGTTCATAAAGTTGTAGCGTTGTGAGCGGTCTCAACTGTAATTAGTCGAGTGATGCTAAAATATCACAATTAGTAAATTACTAACCACATCACTAAAACGTAGCACAACACTAATAATTATCCAAGGATACTCTGTAATTTCGACATCCTCTTGAAAGAAAGAAAGAAAAGAAAGAAAAATGCGTTTATTGGCATTACAGCAGAGAAAATACACCTTATAACTATAAAAAAAGAAAACAATGATTATAATGCCAAAAGGGCCTCTGCTCAGCATATTGTCAGATGACAACACAAAGTGTACCACCTGACGCTGATTTTCAGCTGCAACCCACGAGTGTCATACGCTAAAATAATAAACAGGGAAGTGTGTGTCCGCTTTAATAAATTAGGTATCAGAATAAATAATGTAATAAAAGATAGGATAATATAAAAGATAGCTCACAAAATCAAATATACTGTAGTGACATACCTGATGCCTGTGCTTACCTGATGGAAGCTAACCTCAGAACTTCTAACATATACTATGTGCCCCGAATCTAGGAGCTCTCTGTACGGGCTGAGGGTAAGACCCCTTGTTCAATACTGTATGCTGCTTACACGCTTAGCTAACCTGCACGCTACCGAGGTCTGACGAAGGCCTGCCTACCTGCGGCCTACTGCTGCGAGCCTGTGCTGACAGGCGACCTCCACGTGCCACTGAGGCTGACTACCAGCATCGTACGAAGGCCGTCCGGCCTACTGCGGAGCCTGTGTTGAACAGGCCCCCACGTCTACCACGTGCTTCCAAGGATGGTACCCTTCCTATCTAAGTGTGCGAGTGCTCAGGGTTCAGTCACCTTACCCACGACCTAGCCGTGTTACTACTATCTATCTAAATTATATATTATATGTTAACCTATCCAGCTGTTTTTATTATCCTCTACCTACCTATCCGTTAACGGCCTGCGCAGCCCTAGCCGTTACAAAGTGACATTTCGGCGTTACCTGGTGAATTGACCTCTTGGGTCTTGACTTTCCTATGTCAAAACGTTCTATGAATAGGCATATGAAATTAATTTAAACTGGCTATCTGTCATCAAATCTACGGTTGCCATTATCTTCAATTACATCCAGAATGCACTCGTCATCGCAACGCACGCAACGCGTTAAATAACAGAGGTTGCGATGTAAACATGGATCGCGTTCATCGAGTGACATTCTGGCGTTATCTGGTGAATCAATTAACGTGGGGTGGCCCATGGGCTATGGGTGGCCGTACCTGGCGCGGGATGGCTCGAGCTTGCCTGTGCTGGTGTCTAGTGGTGATTATTTAGGAAAAAATATTGTGAATTAACTGTGACTGATTGTTATAGCCTGATTGTTCAACAGGTATTCAGGGTACATAACTAAAAATTTGATAAAAAATTATACAATAGCAAAATATCTATGTTCAAAAACAAAAGGAGTTCATTTGTAATGGGAGTGTTGCAATGGAAACTTGATGCTAGAAACAACCACTGAAATATGTGAGATTTTTCTTAGTTAACAAAATCTACATAATAGGTTAATGAAAAGCCTTTCCAAAGACACATTTTCAACAAATTAACCCCATCAATATCGAATAATAATATAATGAGTGCATTACTTATTCGCTTGCTGGCGCGGATGTGGCAATCGCAAGGTTCCGGCCGTCCAAACGCAGCCCACTTCCGGCCGCCACGCCTCCCAGCTCACATCTCTCGGAAATTCTATTTTGTTATTTTAGGGATTCCCAGCATCCTGAAAGCTTTACGATGTCGGTTTTGCACGCTTTGATTATAAAATTACTCAATGTTGTACTAACTTTGTAATGGAATTCATGCCGTGAAGCGTTGTTCGACAACGAAGCTTTATTCATTTTTAAGTTTGATGGTTAATTTTTTAAGCAACGTATGCTTATATCGTAAAGAAAAACATGCATTGTTACTGTACAAAATAATTCAATATGAATAAATTGGTAAATGGTTGACCCATCAAAACATTCAAAGAGGTGGAATTATGTAAGACCTAAAATGTAATATTGCTGTCCGTAATCTGTAAAAAAACATGTAAGATGCCATTAAGTTTTATTTTTATTTATGTTCTTAAACTTTTTCACTCGCAGTGGCCAGTAACAGCTGGAGTATTTTGTAGGACCTAACTGACAGTCCTTAACTTTTTTTTCAAGTCCGTAATTTTTTAGGATCTACGTCAGAAAAAATATTTAGTTATATTTTCTACGTTTAACTTGTCTGATGCTAAATTGCCATCATGTCTACATCCATGAGTTAATTATTTGAATTAAAATTAATAATTTATATACTAACAACATTTTTTACTTTGTTTCAGGTACTAACTTTGAGAAACGATTTGAGTGAGAAAAAAAAAATACAAATAGGTACCGTTCTCCAAGCAGTTGAGTACCATTATTCGGTGCATAGTATATGCACCTTTTTAATTTACTACAAACCCTTATCTGGCGTAGGTACGGTACCTCATCATTTGAGCCGAAAGATGTCCACTGTTGGACATAGGCCTCCCCCAAGCACCGCCATTTTGACCGATTCTGTGCTTCCCGCATCCAGCGAATTCCAGCGACCTTCACAAGATCATCGGTCCATCTTGTGGGAGGCCTTCCAACCATACGTCTTCCGGTACACGGTCGCTACTCCAGAACCATTCGGCCCCATCGGCTATCTGTTCTGCGAGCAATGTGCCCTGCCCATTGCCACTAAAGTTTGGCAGTTCTTCGGGCTATGTCGGTTACCTTGGTTCTCCTGCGGATCTCCTCATTTCTGATTCGATCACGTAGGGAAACTCCAAGCGTAGATACATATAGTCTGAGAAAAAACCTAATGGCCTTTGCATTAAGATTAAATTATTATGAACTAGCTTTTGCCCGCGGGTTTGTCCACGTGGATGTCGGAAATTATCCCACGAGAACGTACTAACGGGATAAAAAGTATCCTATGTGTTAATCTAGGTTATAAACTATCTGTGTGCCCAATTTAATCAAAATCCCTTCAGCTTTTTTTGCATGATTGTGAAATAAACATTCAAACTCACATAAAATATAAGTAGGATTACTTACTAATTAATCAGTACTTGGTTGACCGAGCTCTGCTCGGGAGAAAATAGATAAACACATCGTCCAGGTATACCAACGTTGTATCACATTCCCGAGGCTGTGAAAATAGAGAAAACGAATTTTCCAAGATATGAGACCTAGCTAGATCGATTTCTCACCCCCGTAAACCCCTACATTGCAACTTTCATTGAAATCGTTAGAGCCGTTTTCGAAAACGTGATCACAAATATATATATATACAAATATTGCTTATTTAATAGTAAAGGATGTTGATTTACACATTCGATTTTCTCGGTGTAGGGAGTTCCATAGTTTCGATCGAAAACCAAAGTAACCTAATATTTCCAACAGATCAACCTATTAGGTCTTTAAATAAGAAGTTTATTAGCTATACCTACTATAAAATGTGAAGGTCTTCCATAAAGCTAATCACTGTATATCTATCAGAAATCCGCGCCATTGCGCCATCGTAACGTAACGTGCAGCAGTGGTGCATGTTCTGCTCTACTGCAGTTAATATCATTGAATTAGAACCTCTGTTTTACAAGAAACCATAATTTAACACAAGAAAATTATGGATTCTGAATTATGGTTATATTTTTACTTACATGAATATTTAAGTGTCTAGTTCCGGATAGGTACTTATCCGACAGTAAAAAGTATGTATTGAAATTAAAATAGGTATCTAACGCAAGTGTCATTTATAAATAACGCAAGCAACTAAGTTCAAAAGTCACAAAATAATCCGGCATGTAATGGGAACGCACAACAATACTTTTTCGAACTATAAAATGTAATAAGTAGATCAATAGCCATTCAAATGTTTGAGAATTTTCTTTTATGTAACCCTGTACTCAATGGT
This sequence comes from Agrochola lychnidis, assembly GCA_963680765.1. Lineage (NCBI taxonomy): Eukaryota > Metazoa > Arthropoda > Insecta > Lepidoptera > Noctuidae > Agrochola > Agrochola lychnidis. The sequence continues at coordinate 7,698,046 of OY796863.1, read as the reverse complement.
TCATACTGTACACGTTCATTATTACAGTGAGGAAGTAAAAACGACGAAAATAAAAATCCTTTGGTTTTATTTATGATTTAGGTCCTAAATAATAACTGTCACATGTTAGGTCTTACAAAATACTCCAACCGTTACTGGCCGCAGCGAGTGAAAAACCAAAAAGAAACCATTACATTTTTTAGATAATAAAGAAAAAACTTAATCTTCAATGTTTTTTTTGCAGAAAAACGGCCAGCAATCTTGCATTTTAGGTCTTAAATAATACCTCATGGAACATTATTTTGTTTTTGGGTCAACTTTACACCAGTGAGCCAAGACCGCGGTTTTCTTTTGTTTTTCCGGGCGAAATAGGTACTGTGTCAAATGCTAGTTCTAATTAATACATCTATGGTCAAACGTGACCATAACGACGGATTTAAAACTGGTCTTTCCTGACATACGAATGAATCAAACAGAAGTGTATTTTTGTACTAATCCTCTAAAAAATTTCCTAAACACAAGCATTTTTACAGAAAAACAGCCCCAAAGTATCAAATACTCTAACATAAACTGCAGTGCAATCTCGACGCTATTTATTTCGTCGTCGTCCCTGCGGTGTCACGGAACCACTGAGGTTGCAGTCGTATAAATATCAGCGGTAATTAGCATTCCTCGCTCCGCTTTCTTTGTGGCGCAGCCTTAATTTTTGTATCACGTGACATCTGTCAGGTGAACAGGAAAATTAGATGTTTTTTTTTTCTTTATTATTTGTTAAAGAATTGCTTTTGTGAGTCTTGTTTGGTGTTGGTGGACAATGTTGTTATGAAAAGCGGGCAAGATGTTTCAGTTTTGTAAAGACATCAGTTATACACACAAGTAAATTTTTATTTTCTTTTCAGTAGTTTCAATTTTCTATGAATAAAATTTCATAAAATGAGATTTTTCTAAAGTCGTAGTCATTAATTGAGCAGTCTTATGACTTAACTAGCTTTCTTACACGTATTTTTTTTCGTTGTGTGTATGAGTGAGTGTTACTATGGTAAAAGGCACTTAGTAATACTGAATATTAAAAAGGTTTTACGATTATTACCCATTTATTCGAGGGCTCCCAAATAAATAATAATTCAATATCATTTCACGATAACCAAAATTATAGTTTTCTAAACAATAATAGAGCCATAATTCTCTTCACATGATAAATACGCACAAATTACAATAAAATTACTGCAGGAAGTATAGCGACATTTAGCATCACGTGCGTTGTGTAACTGCCGTTCATTAGGTAGTGTTGACAGAGCATGCGTGCGCGCCGCCCGCGCCTGGCACCGGCCTATCGCGCCACCATCGATGACTAATAAACCAACACCAACTTACAAAAGCAAGCTATATCAACCCTATGAGCTGAAAAATAAGACTCTTTTTTCATAGCCCCAACTACATACAAAACATGGCAGTGTCGTAATCGCAACCAGCTTTGACAACCCTAACTTTGCATTTGATTTTTATCTTAGAGCAATAGACTTAAGGGCTGTTTTGCAACACCGTAATGCGAGATTATCGTGGCCTCAGTTATAATCGTGACCACTTCTAGCGAACACTTTAGAAGTTCGCCCCCGAATTGAGCGGTCCGTGTCAGAATTATGTACCATAGACATTGGTATCGACGCACAATTTATATCTGCGTGGGAAATTATTATATCTTTATTATGAGTTCGAAGTCGTTTCGTGACGTCCTCCTGTAAAAGTACCTACCCAGGGAAAATAGACACGCTTTTTTGCTAAATATAATTTTATTACTTACTAACAACACTCATTTTTCATGTCATAATAATTCGCTTCGGTTTCTATTTTAGTCTATGGAAGTAAAAGGAGATTATTTAAGTCTCTTGAAGAAAAATTTGCTAAATAGATGAGCTTAACTTGTATAATTTAATCCTACAACCAGAACTCCTAGCCCTACTTATCTAGCAGTCTACCATTCTCAAAGTCTCCGAAGTTTTATCGCGGGAACCGGCCGAGCACCTTTAGATTACTCATTTCGCAATAGCCCGGGGCAATTAAAAACGAAGGGGTACTACTATCATTAACCGGGAGGCGGCCGGCGTCTTAACAAGAATATAATGCAATTTTAAAATAATCCCCGCAAAAAGAAATTAATGCAGGCACCTCTCTAGATTCCCTTTTTATCTCTTTAATTGGTTTTCACATCTTACAGTGTAAAAAATATCGTGTTCTTTGTAATCTCGGGCGATGTTTTAATAAATATAACGAAGTGAACCGGGGAGGGTGGAAAAAATATAGCAGCCCTTAAAGAAACGTTCACACTCCAGAGATCAGCGCAGTCGGTGCGTTCACGATTTATTGGGAAATAATTAAGAAGTGACTCCGAATTGGTACAGGAAAGAAATTTAGATGAATCGAGGCAGGTAATAAATGGTAGCTTTGGTAATAATTTGGTGGAGCCATTATTTATTTTAGCGTCTCGGGAACTAAATGGATATGACACATTTCAGTCTATCTGCAAGGTGAGTGACTTTGATAAGGCAGAATATCAATCATAGATCTTCTTTGAAGTTAGTTGTGGTATTGGTTTATAAGACAGATCTCCACCTATTTGGTACGCTACTTAATTTCCTATCGTTGCACCTGATTTACACTATATAAGGTCCCATTGAAATAGATGGACAAATTTTAACACAGCGTTCAGTTCGTCTGACCAAAGATATCCAAGTAAAAAAAAACAGTGACACTCCGGGAGTGCCGACAGAAGTGAAAACTTGAACAAGATCGCCTTGGTGGAAGAAAAATACTTGTATAGAACATTGGTCCGTAACCTTATCTAAATAAAGAGCACAATTGCGTTTACAAATTAAAAATAATCCGAAACCTTTAAAGTAAAAAATAGAACATTGATCCGTAACGTAATATAAATAAAGAGCACAATCGCGTTTACAAAACCTTTAAAGTAAAAATACTTGCATAGAACATTGATCTGTAACGTTATATAAAAAAGAGCACAATCGCATTTACAAAACCTTTAAAGTAAAAATACTTGCATAGAACATTGATCCGTAACGTAATATAAATAAAGAGCATAATCGCTTTTACAAAACTGAGGTGTCGGTAACGGTGCGGTGTCGCGAGTTTTATTAGTTTTTCCCATCTCAAAAAAGCCCAACGCGCTTAAAGAAGTTTTTACTTAAAAAAAACACTGATTAAAGTGATTTTATTTTGACCTAAAATAATTAACCAACCTTAGTAACCAACAGTTTTTGGGTATTTTCGTTAGCTGATTTTTTTTAACCGACTTCCAAAAAGGAGGAGGTTATATGTTCGTCGCGTATGTTTTTTTTTTTTTTTATGTATGTCCACCGATTTCTCCGTCAATTGTGGACCGATTTTGAATTTTTTTTTTTTTGAAAGGGTTTGCTCTCAAATTGGTCCCATATAAATTTTATTAACTTTGCTTGGATAGTTTTTGAGTTAGCTACAAAATACGTATTTTTGTCCCACTTGCTTTGTAGATGATATAATAAGTTTCTGTCACTGGTAGCAGGTAGTGGTATTCGAATGTGTGTGGGGTAGGTACCACAACTAAAAAGTGAAAAATAAAAACTTAAAAAAAAACAACCGACCTCCAAAAAAACACTACAAAGTGAAAAATAACTTTAATTTCGGAAGTCGGTGGCAAAAAACGAAAATACAAAACACAAGACACTGATTTCCGAAATTAAAGTTATTTTTCACTTTGTAGTGTTTTTTTTGGAGGTCGGTTGTTTTTTTTTTTTTAAAGTTTTTTTCTTTACAAGAAAAAAAACTGCAGTATATAAATACTGCATGGTTTTTAAAAGTTTGTCCATCTATTTTAATGGGACCTTATATTATATTCGGTTTACATGTCTGTGGTAAAGATGGTAGGTGAGTATCCACATAAATCTTTATGACTTTTTGGCCTGTCATCTCAAGATAGACCTCGTACTGCTAACTGCGATATTAAAACTATCGACGCCACAAAGTATCTCTTCCAATAAACATTACATCTCCGTCTCAGTAGGCAATTGATAAACAATTGTACCACGCTCATAGCTTATGAGACAACTTTGTCTGGACATCTAATACCTTTGTTTGTAGTTCTATCTCTCCTTGAGAACCTCTTAGACGTTTTTATAGTCGAAACTTAGCGTTTTTAGTCGTTATTCGAAATATGGAATGGTTTTTTTCTCGATAATGTCCTTAAGTGGCGATATATTGGAGTGTTTTTGTTGATAATGTTGATTTTATTGGTTATTTTTGTGGGGTTATTAATTTCATGAGGCTGGGGTCAGTGGAAGATAGTTTGGAACAGTAAAAGTTATTACGTTTTGGGGTCATTAGATACAGCTTTGACAAAAGTTTTTTATTTCTGCCGTAGGTACTTCCTTGTCTGAAATATAATATTAAATATCTTTGGCATATCTTGGGACCCTGGGATCCCGTACCTTTAGAAGGCGTACGAGGGGCTGAAGCCAACTCGCAGAGGCCCCTTAGACAATTTTAAATGACGAGGAGGCACCAGCAAACGATTATACCGGTATGCACTATGCAAGTGCACCCAAGGACAACCCCCGGTTGGTGCAGGACTATTGCAGAACATGGAAACAAAATATACTGGGCTATGGGTTTGGGTGGTTATAGTGGATTGGGTACCTAAAACTATGGAAGAACTATGACCCCTGCCTGACTAATGCTATATAATATACACGGATAAAATGGCAGGGGGCGACTACGATAGCACCTAGTGACATAGCGATAAAGGGACAACATATCCTTAGGTGCTTGAGGAGTGGAGAGGTATTCTACGGCTATCAGGACAATCCCGGAAATACGGTCAAGATCCCTACCAGCATCCCATTGGAATACTTCCTTCCTGCGAGCACGTTTGCTCTTGCGAATCTCCACTCAAGCCGACCAATAAAGGCAAGAATGAGGTGGGAGCTCAGTTCCTCGTCAGTGTTCACTCCAGTCGGTCAATAAAGGCAGGCCAGAGGTGAGGAACAAGACTTCTCCCGGGGGATAGAGTCCGTGGGGTCGCTACTACTTAGCAGCTCGCCACATGCTGCCCTGCGAGTTTCTGTATGTTTCTTGTTCTGGACCCGTCATCCTAGACCCGTTCCGGCAAATTAAACTCTACCGGCACAGACCTAGAGTTCGGAGCGCGCAAGCCAACCACAACGTCAACGTAGGTGGGGATATTATTATAAATGTTATCGTGTTGAAAAATTTGTGGCAGGGCATTATTATTATTACATTAAAGCCTTTTTATAATTTAATTTAATTACCTCGTAAACAATCTAACCCTAAACTACACAAACACGATGTCATCGTGACGAAACAAATGAAATCTCAACACTTACAATGCCGTCGCACTGCCAAGTAATGTAATCTACTCATAAAGCTAGCATTAATCCTTCCACTCGCAGTACTGGCGTGTCATCAACGGTAGTCGAAATTTTAATCACCAACCCCTCCGTTACCCGCGTTTCACCCCCGCCGTCGCCCTAGGGCTGTGGACGGCCGCTCCTTACACGATATTCCCATTACTTAGTCCAGGGCGATAATAAAATTTAATATAATGCCGCGAGGAGGCGGATGCGACCACAATGAAGGCAAGCCGAGTTTCAGCGGACGGATGTGGGAACTGGCGATTTTAAGAGGTTGAATTTTCAATTTAATGCATTTTATTTGTTTGCTGTATTTTCCCTTTATATTTTATACGCCTATTTTCTTTGCTCGAACGTGCATTGTTAAGAAATAATTTCTTCGGAATCCCTAAAGTTATCAAAAGTAGGTACCTAATATAGGATTTTACTCAAACGAAATAAAATATACCTGAAATTCAAATTCAAATTCAAATATTTTTATTTGTAGAACATAGGTAAACAAAAAAAGTACAGATGTTAATAATAATAAAAATGAACGCTATGTCTTGCCGTCAACGGCGCACAAATATTCTGATTATAAATTAATTAGTAATAAATTAAACAAAACATTTACATTAACAAATAAAACAAAATTTTAACAATTAGAAATTAATAGATACTTAAAAACATTATTCATTGTTATTTCATTCAATTATCATTATTTATCATACAATACATTAAATTACATAAAAACATTAAAATTCATTTTTTAATAATCATTTAATTAATAACAAATTAAAAATATCGAACAAAAAAAATTAAAATGTCAAAAAATTATAGCTTGTCCAGATACTCATTGACTGTGTAATAAGCTTTTATATTTAATAAATTAAGAACAGCCTTTTTAAAATGGTGTATGTCGAGATCTTTTATTGGATTGGGTATCTTGTTATATATTTTGGGTGCCATTCCTAAAAAGCTTTTTGAATATAGCGCAGTCTTGTGTGGAATAGCACATAACTCTCTGTTGCGTCGTTTTGATCTCAATGTTTGAAATAAATGCAAGTTTGATTTCACAAATACTGCTGTCTCGTAGATGTATAGACAGGGTAGAGTAAGCAATTTATGTTTCTTAAAAAACGGACTACAACTTTCCGTTTTTTTTAGCTTAAACACAGCACGTACACACTTTTTCTGAGCTTTGAAAGAAATGTCTTTATCAGTGGAATTTCCCCAATAGATTATTCCAAAACGTAACGTTGAAGTGACGTACGCTTTGTATGCTATCACAACTACGGACTCATTTGCTATTTTTGCAAGATTATAAAGCGCATAAGAATACTGGTTTAGTTTTTTACAGACAGTTTATACATGACATTTCCAGTTTAGATGACTGTCCAAGTAAAGTCCTAGAAATCTGGCACTGTTGGTTTCAGGTATTTTCTGGTCTGCGTAACATATATTTAAATTTTGTTGTTTTGTTCTTTGTTGGAACGTCATATACTGTGTTTTTTCTATGTTTATTTTTAGCTTATTCTTAAATAACCAGTTTATTATATATTGAATCGAATTATTTATATCATTTTCATATAAGATAATTCAAGAGAACTGTGTTTAAAATTCATAACAACTTGTTTTTCTACGAACTACTTTATTTATTTAGGTTGACAGAAAATTCTGAAACACTCAATAAGAAGCCCTACAAACATATAAATCAACACACATAAAATTCTCAACATTTTAAAACCAAGAAATACTTCGGAAAGCAATAAAATAACGCGCATGCCGCGGCCTGTGCGAAACGCTGCGGGCTTCGGAGGGTTGCACCCGTACCCCGTTGTACCCCGTGGTACCCGTAGCGTCCACGTAAGAAGAAAGGGGTTGTTCGGGGTAAAATTGAGAAATGGACCGGCTAACGTTGTTACTTCACCCCGGTAGCAGTGGCGGGTTGAATGAAGAATGTTTTGTTTTTGTTGTAAAGTGTTATTGGGAGCAGTGGTAGTTGGAAGTAGGACATAATTTGGCGTATTGGTATTAATTTTTCCTAAATCTGTCCGAAAAAATAAGAACCAAGTCGTTTTGTAGGTGTGTCTCAAAAACAAAATATTTTTCATTGTATTAGAAAATTTAATCATTAAGAGGAGCTCATGGCTAAGTAATTAATAACAGCTACACGGGTCGATCCAACAGGTTAAGCTACGCTTACCGGGGTTGGTCCATGGATGGGTGACCATCTTTACATACCGAGACACTTCCGTGCCTCGGAAAGCACGTTAAGCCGTTGGTCCCGGCTGTTATTTAAAGATCTTTGACAGTCGTTAAAGGTCGTCAAAAGCCCGAAAGGCTGACAGCCAGTCTTACCAAGGAGTATCGTGTTACCCAGTACTTATCTAGATTGTGGAGGTCAAATAGGCAGTCGCTCCATGTAAACTACTCATATTCAGCTGCATCCGATTAGATTGGAAGCCGACCCCAACATAGTTGGGAAAAGGCTAGGCAGATGATGAGAAAATTTTATCATTAAAATTCAATCACAGGGATCACTCTGATTTTATAATCGGTTGGATCGCATAACATAATCTATAGGATTAAACCCGAATAGGGTGTATCACAAACTTTGTCAAAGCAGATCCAAGAAACACAAATATTTATTCCTTTCAACCAATCTTACAGCTCTCAAACGTTCCAACCAAAGTTAACACAACAAACTCATTGAAGTATGAAAAACCAATTAAAATATTTTCTGTTTAAGTTGAAAATCAGCCAAGAAGCACGGAAGCAAGCCATTAATTGCCGACACCAAGGCAAAAGGTTGGGCGCCACTGTGCTCCGTGTAGTTTTAAAAACTTCAAGCTAAGGATGCAGTAAACTCATTAACGTGAGTGCGGGCACTTATTAGACAAGGTGTAGTACCCCTGAGTGAAGTACCGTCCTACACACGGGGTTGAAGGACTGAGAGCTTTTTGGTGCAGTCATTTCGGGATCAAATGCTTTTTGTGTTTTGAAACTTCAGCGTGTCAATATTTTAAAAGGCAGGTGCAATATAGAACTTCTAAAATCGATAGATAAAACTACTTTCTTCTTGAACTATGGTGGTGTTTATATGAAATTCGTCTGCTGACACAATTAGCTGATCTGAAAACTTATATTTATGTCAAATCACTAGCTGCGCCCCGCGAATTTACCCATATAAGTCTCGATCCCGTGGGAATATCGAGATAAATGTTATTATATATCCTTCTCCAGGTCATAGTCTACTCATGTGCCAAATTCCATCCAAATCCGGTCAGTCGTTTTAGCGTGAAAGCGTTACAAACATACTCACTTTCGCATTTATAATATAGGTTAGGAAGGTTAGGATAATTGATTCAATAGAGTTTCTGGCCTAATAGAAAACATTGCAATAATTCACCGTATATCGTCCCATCTAAATTGTTCCTCAAACTTTATACCACTATGTCCCATCTTGAAACCGTACACGGTTTAAGAATCCGTTTCTCGCAAGTTACCTGCAGTTAATATAGTCTGGCAACACTAACTTACATGCGAGTAATGAGACTGCATTTTAAAATCAACACTGCCTCCGTACGTTGCCAACTAGGCTAAGAAAATGTTACTTCTATGTTTGTATAAAGTATTCAAAGTTACGTGCTTAGTTTGATAGAGCTTAATGTTGATAGAGAATTAAGTAATATTATTTTCATACTGTCATATTTTCTCTGCTATCCTACTATATGATTATAAATGTGAAAGTTTGTATGTTTGTTACTCAATCACGCAAAAATGTCTATTCGGATTTGGATGAAATTTGGCACACAGATAGTTTATAATCTGGATTAACATATAGCATACTTTTTATCCCGGTAATACGATCCCATGGGATATAATTTCCGACATCCACGCGGGCGAAACCGCGGGTAAAACCAAGTAATATTTTAAATGCGAAAGTGAGTTTGTTTATTACGTTTTCACGCTAAAACGGCTAAATGGATTTGGATGAAATATGGCACATAAGTAGACCATGACTAGGTAAGGACATGAAATACTTTTATCCCGATATTCTTACGGGGTCGAGACTTATACGGGTGAAACCTTGGGGCCGCAGTAAGTCGTATTTGAAAATATGTGACCATTCAGACATTGAGAAGAAATATTGCTTGTCTAAAATATACTGTCGTCATTCTTGCTTTCCTCAAGTTACAAAAAACCTTGCAACTTCAAAAAATTTCTACAAAATTACCTTTGCATATTATTGCAGGCACAAGCGGTAATCATACAAGTCACTCCCGTCCTGTTTAAAACCCTGAAAAAAAAAAACAAATATTTCCAAATCAAATGCTCATCTTTCTAAAAAGAACTCCAGGTTCTGCTTTCTAGTAGTAATTAGTGCTTCTTTTTTTTAATTCAAATCCGCAACCGTACCTCACCACCAACTGCATTCCAGCCAGCAATAATTTAATACAACATATCACAGTACACATTCGGTTTCTTGGCGAGCTCGTAAATCACCGGGGGGCTGCTCATCCGGTAATTAACCGTATGACTCGGGGTTTTAGTGCTCAGCTGAGGGCACGTCACTCGGGCGCGACTCTCGTGTGCTTGCTGATTATTGTTATAATAGCCGAAGACTTATGAAGAAATTAATGATGAAGTTTTTAGTTGAGAATTTAAAGAGCTGGACAAAAAGGACTTATGCTTCTGCCTCTAGGACGAACAGGTAGAAAAATTAAATTGTTTTACTCTCTTCAACTTTTACCCGTCTTCATTATTTCGTCGATTGACTTGCATCGAATGTCATCTTAATATTGTATTGTTGTATTGAGAGCGAGACAAAACACTTGTATATCCAACACGTGTATAATATGTTATAGTTAGCTATCTGCATTATTTATGCACGTATGGTCTGCGGATACATTTTTATGTTTTTAATAATATTTACCTATTCTTGTAATTCGTTGTATAGTTGTCTTATATTCTAAGCACTGTTTATTTTATTTTGTTACATATTTAATAGAAAAATCACTGAAACTGACTTGATTTCCGTACATCTTTTTTTTCGGGTGACCACTGAAAATCAGCGCTGTGCTGTGAGTCCCCCATAGCACTGCATTATGCTTAGTGGAAGCCTTCTTGTCACAGTCATGTCGTACAGCTGCCGCTTAAGTAATTTCTGTTCTATGCTCGTAATTTGTTATGTACTTTGTGTTGTTCTCTGATTACTCTTATCTTTTATGTATGCACGTGTTTCTGTGACAAATAAACCTATTTTTCTTTCTTTCTTTCTTAACGTCCTTCCTGCTTTTTGCCACGTTAATCATCTTATTTTGATAATTTTGCAGGGTTAGGCACTCCACTGCCCTTCAAATCTCTATCTCACTTTCCACTAACAACATTGTCTAAATCTGATTAAAAATTCGCAACCACATTAATTACCTCCAGACATTCATATTACACTGTAGATTACAGCAGTAACATCTACCTTCAGACGGGCTAATAAACCAAGTCATGAATAAAATTATAATGAATTTCAACGGTACATTATCGCATAGTTTATCAAATGTGGCGTCGTATGCATTTGGTTCTGATTCTGATGCACCGGAATACGGAGTTTGTGTGGTTGTCTGGTTCGCTGCGAGTGTATTTTATTAACTGTACGAATGTATGGAAATGCATTTAGATGAAGATTGTGTGTTGTAATGTAGGATATTAGTTTAGAAGCAGTAGGACTCTTTGTATAATAGTTTTTCTGGGTTAGTAAGGACTACCACCATTACGTCTGCCGCCAAACATAAATGTTGTTATTCTGTTAATAGGTTAACGAGTCATCATCTGCCTAGCCTTTTCCCAACTATGTTGGGGTCAGCTTCCAGTCTAACCGGATACAGCTAAATACCAGTATTTTACATGAAGCAACTGCCTATCTGACCTCCACAACCTAGTTATTAGGTAACACGATACTCCTTGGTAAAACTGGTTGTTAGATTTTTGGGCTTCTAACTACCCGTAATGACTGTCAAAGATCTACAAATGACAGCCGGGACTAACGGCTTAACGTGCTTTCCGAGGCACGGAGGGGTCTTGGTATGTAAAGATGGTAACCCGTCCACGGACCAACCACGGCAAGCGTAGCTTAACCTGATCGATCGACCCGTACGGCTGTTATTACCTAGCCATATGTTATTGAGTACCGGCAAAAATACAGGCACATACAGACAGGCTCTTCAACTTTGTCTCTAAGGTCAATGCATCAGCCTTAACCTGTTGCAGGTTTCCATAGACGATGATAACCCCATTACATCTGCCAATATTTACCACAAATAAATAATAATCATTACTTATACCAAGCCGTGATTGTAACCAACCACCAACAACCATGATTGAAGTAGATAACAGGGGAAACCCAGATACTGTAAGCCGATATGAAACAAATAAGACCATGGAGGATGCCTACCTGGCTAATTGGAGAGAACTTAGTTGGCGAGCGGTCCCCGACAATAGCTTTCTAAAACAATTGATAGCCATAGAACATTATGTTGTAAATTGGAAGTGGTGTATTGATAGTGCAAATGTTAGATATTGTGTACAATTTTTAAGCTTCTGCATAGCTTTTATCGCGGGCTTTGAGGGTGGCGACCGAATCAAGAAATTCCGTAACGAAAAAAACCTAACACCCCCCACTCCGCCTACCATGTAATGACGGTTCCCATGACAACGTGATGTTGTCATGGGAACGTAATTTTTGTTTTATGTCATCACGTCATCATCCCAAGTGTAGCGTTGACAAATAGGAAATATGGAGGTTACAAATGCTATGCAATAGCTTTACCGCGGTAGTCCCCGAGTGCCACACGTTTTTTTTTTATCGCAAAAAAATACCTATGAAAAGTTTTCGGCTGTATAAAAAAAGAAATAAAATACGTTTATTTGCGGTAAACATGGCACAAAGAAAAAACAAACACACAAAAATAACAATTTGGGGGACAGTATGCGTCACATCCACGCAATGCGGCCATCGCTCAGCATAATGCTGCAACCCTATGCAAGACAAAGCCACAGCGCTGGTTTTCAGTGACAACCGGTGTTGACGTGGTCGCAACATCTAGCGGTGCAGCATACAATGAAATAAGAAGTTATAAAATAAAAATAAAATAAATACAATAATTATTATTAGTCCTAAATGTTTGTTTCATGACCATGTCGGTCATGAAACACCATCATGTGTTTGTTGATCGCATCAACATGGTGTTATGATCATCAAACGCATGTGTAGCACTTCCCTACTTGTCTTTTGAAATCTGATCTTTCTACAACGCTCCTTTTAATTCCGCCGCTGTCAACCCCGATCCCATACCCATATAACCGTCACCACCACCGTACCATCACTAATAGAGCGCTGAAGAAAAGCAAACACCTCCTCTGCTCCGGCTAATCGCTTAATCAAAATTTATTCCGCACTTTGATTTTAAATTTGGGACGCAACATTTATTAGTGGGCCCCTTGAAGCAACCCTTCGCGGCCCGCTTCATTATCGCGGATTAAGGCTGCGGAATATTTTATCGATCGCATCGACGGCAGCAGTATTCATTTTCAATTAAGCGCCAAGTATTTTATTAAGTTTGAGCGCAGAATTGATGAGTTTCGCGAACTAATATTTACAATGGGTGGCGTGCGTGGTAGCGCTCCACCTGAGCTTGCGGTCTCTCATATTATTACTCTTGTGTATATCGGATATATAGCGTGAGTGGTATCAATCTAGACGCGTTTCAAAATTTAGTGAAAGAAGACGCTCATATAGATGAAGTAATTCTAACTAAGACTGACACCACCAATTTGTCGAAGTTTACATTAAAAAAACTCACTATTACCAAAGAGCAAGAAAATAAACAATGTTATGAACTAACATGTCTCGTTGAATATCTACAAACACATGAAATTGACGTGTAATTTTAAATATTAGATCGCAGATAAAGACCAACGGTTCCACTAAGACAATACAATATTGTTCAACAAATCGATATTCAATTTAAACGGAGCGATTCCTCAAAACAACTCGCAGATAAATTAGATGTTCTTTCACAAAGCATTGTTCGTATACTGAATGCGAGAGGTGACTTCAATTTCCTGGCTGCGACGGCGCTTCCGCGCCCGGCGTCGAACGCGGAACTTTTGAAGGCATCGTCATGGAATCCGATGCACCTACGCGCAAGTGTGCTTACACGCCCGTAAGCAAATAGGCTATCACTTTGTGTGACACTAGACGGGCGTTTGTGAGCGGTTTTGTTTGTGGTTGGGCCTTTGACCGAACTCTTATTACAATTATGAGGTAATATACATTTACTTGTGTTTTCCAAACCGTTATGATTGGATGCAATTCGCAGACAAAAGTTGCAGTTAGATTTCAAAACATTGTTATCCCACAAAAAGATATGCCATACGTCTGTTTTACGAAAATTGTATAGGTAGTCTGGAAACAGATATATCATATTTATAAAAAAAAATCCCCAGCAACAGAAAAAATAATAAATTGCTTATCCAAATCAGTAAATTGTGCCAAGTGAACATTTAAATCTTAAGAAAAATAATCTTTAAAGCAATATTCAATTATTCAACCGCTCGTCTGCACAACCCATCCGTGTGTGAATAACAAGAAGAGCTTTGAGTGTACCGCGAGCGGTGTTGGTGGCTGCATCTAATGCAATATCCGCCTGCAGGTGTACACGATAATGCATCCGCATCATTGCATCCTGCTGTTACTAAAGTTAACGCTTTATCATTTTGTTATAAAAGGAAAAGGTGTGGTTCTAATGGCATGTGTTGTTTACCGAGTCAGGCTTTCGATACACATCGATTAGGTATGCTTTAGTTTCTAAGGCAAATAATTTATGTGAGTATAAGCTTTTGTGATAGAATGGAGTAGAGTTAAGTTTTAGACAAAGTGTTTGGCTTGTTTTGTTCTGTGTGAAGCTTACCTTGAATAGGTATGTGAAGGTGTCCCCAAAGGTTCTATTCTTTGCCCAAACCGTTTTCTTCCAAATATTTTATGATGATATTTAATTTTTTACCAATATAAAAATATTGTTCTTTAAGTTTTTAAGAATCCCTCTTTAAACTTATAATGCAGGCGCGGGATCACGTTACCTGAATTCGCTCACGACGCACCGTGATATTCCATTTGTCTGGCGAGGACGCGAAGCCACGCTTTATAACTTTCGCGAACGGGATTATTTCTGCTTCATTTGTATGTCTAAGTTAATTAGGAATATTTGATACCGAAACTATAGCAGTATTTAGTTTGTTGAAAATACAGTGGGTGAAGTACCTATAATACCTTCTTTTGTGAAGTAAGATTTGTTCACATTGTCATTTTAAAAAACATATCCTATGTAATAATAAAAAACACTTTCTCTCTCCTTAAACAACGTCATTACATATAGTTCCTTGCTCTTGTTTCATGTTTATAATTTTATGTATATCTATCTAATATATTTATATAGGTAATTATATGCTTTATGTATCTGTGTATTCTGTTGTATATGTAAATGGTACACCACTGACTACCTGCAGTATTGTCTCTCCTTTTCCATTTAAATCCATCCAAAGGATGTCAGTAAAAGATCGCTTTTAGCGATAAGACCGCCCATTGTGTCACCCAGTGTAAAATTTATATATTAATGTCTGTAATTTTTATGGTGTACATAATAAAGAATATTCTATCTATCTAATAATGAAGTAGATAGTTCGTAATTAGTGAAATATAAAATGGTGCAAATAAAAAAATGAATCATTTTACAAAAACGGTTCACGTTCATTCGACGAACGAGAAAATAACAACTTAAACGCCATCAGCAAAGCCGGCAGATTTTAGCGTGGGCTTAGATCCCTCCACCATATGCGAATAAAAGCACAAAAATTTTACATGCAGCTATTAGTCAAACGAAAACGCTTCAACTCAACTCGACGGGGGCTTAGCGGGGCTCATTGTCGGCGCAATAGCGTCCGCCTTCGCGAAACGAAAACTTTTCGAAATGCCCCGTCGGTCGAGCCTTTATTAAAACCTACCGAGCATATTGCATAACTGACGGCAATAAGTAAGGCGACCGCCTCTCCTCGCCGCAACGAATTCAATATTCACAGCGAGTTGGAAAGTTTTATTATTGCGGCGTAAATATAATGAGTGCAGGTGAGTCAGTTTTGTCTGCCGAGATTTACGGGCGGCCATTATTCCCGAGCCGGCAAGACAGCGCACGCTGAAATTAACTTACGCCGCGAGTACTCACTTAAATCAGTTTCTAGTTTTAACATTGACTGAAGTCTTTCAAGACGCGTTGGAACTACTCCGGCAAATAGTCCATTCTGTTAACTCCTGTTTTTCAGTCACGACTAATTAAAAGGTAAAATAATTATGGAATTTCATTGTAACCACCCGATCTTGAGCCATATTACTGATATAAATGACTAAACTTTTTGGTAGAAAGTTGATAAATCGATTTCATAACTTTATTGATTTATTTAACTATCTGTTAAGCACAAAACAGACAAGAAGAAAGGAACAGAAAAATACGTACTGTCAATTACGAATATAGAATCCTTGCAAAGCCCAGAAAGACCAGCTTATACCAAATGACAGATTCACAATCACAATCTGTCATTTTGTCTATTCTTCCGTCGACAAAACCCGTTTCTATGGTGGTCACACTACGCGTGCTGGTAAAAATGTCCAAAATATTGCGCTTAGCCAGGGGTTCCTTTATCCTCCAACGGCTGCAAGTGTAACACAGGAGGGCTTTATTCCACCGGTTACCTTGGGCGCAGAGTCATTCGTTTTAAATACCGGGGGCACTGGGTCACCGATAGGCTGTCGGATTACGCCGATTCGTGAGATTCGTTGGCTGTCAGGTGTAACATGCTGGCTCGCAGGCTCGCACGGTGTACACGAGAGGTTAAAATAACACTGTTTAGGGCCTACTGCCAGTCGCTGTATACGTGCGCCCTGTGGGTTGGTTATACACAGGGCTCGTACAATGCTCTACGAGTCCAATATAATAACGCGTTCCGGGTAATGATGGGGTTGCCGCGCTTCTGTGGCGCGTCGGCGATGTTCCGGATTTCGGCTAGCTGCTGCGTCTGCGAATCGTATCGCTGATGCGTCGGGTGCGCGATAGCCCCAACAATCGTGGCTACTGTAGCCGGCAGGGTGGATGGAAAAATAATATGTCACTGGATGGCGGCACACAGACCGTCATTCAGATATGTGACATAATAAGTTTAATAAACGTGTTTTAGTTAGTAAGTACCAACTTATTTTACTAGTATTTTACTAGTTTCATGTTATGGATCTCCGGTCTGAAAATAAAGATTTTTATTATTATTATATCTAATCCAAGCTAAGTTTTTGTCCGAAACTAAAATGGTCATAGGGGAATAAATACATAGAACTAACTATGAGAACAGCTATGCTATAACTGTGAGTGCAAAAAAGACAAGCACAGTTTTGTCAGTTAGTGCGGATAATGTATGGCTGGTGTGCTACTGAGCCACCACAAATAGCGCAATCGCATGTCTTTTTGTTCGTCATTAAATGAAGAACCATTTTACAAGTCTAGGTTTTCTCCTGCGATAAGTATCTATCAAACGTCATAAGGAGAATGAAGACGTTACCTATGTAAAATTAATAAACTATTCTTGTCCTGTTCGGAGGTCTAAAAGAATTCTGACTACTAAAGAAAGTTGTCAGAATTCTTCTAGAATATCGTTTAGGTTTAGTAAATATAAACGTGAAGATGGGCCATCTCAAATCAACTTTTCAGAGCTGGCTCGTTCTTTGGCCAAAAAATTAGCGTTGCCATTCAACTTGGCAATGCTGCCAGTCTTCTGCACACGTTTCCGGATGACAGCGATGCAGACGAATACTTCAACGCCTAAGTGTCCTTTTTTTGTATTTATTTGTATAAAACACTTATACAAATAAATACAAAAAAGGTAGTCATTTAATTTTGTACCCAATGTAAATAGTGAGTTGTGTTTAATATTATAAAAGGTATGAGTAATAAATAGTAAATAAAATGTTATAATAAATAAAATAAAAAAAGCCTCTTTATTTCATGCAATCTTTGAATATAGTGCAAATAATTTAAAATTACGATTTCTAATGCTAAATTCCAATTATGGAACATAGTTTATTATTAAATAAAATTGATAAGTTTCAAACGCTACATTTGACATAGTGACATAATAATAATTGATTGAGATTCTTGAATTTTTAAAAATAAATAAATGATTGATAACGTTATATTTTAGTTATTAAAATTCATATTATATAATCAATAAACAATTGCACAAAAAGAATTATACGTAAAAATAAATAACTTGAAGTAAATAATTGTAAATTTCCAAATAAATAAATAACACTTAAATTAAGATGCATGAGCCAAATAAAATGTTACTTTTCAATATTGCAACCACATCACCAATTATAAAAAATCGCGAAATATGGTTGTCAATATTATCTAAGTTCAAAATAACTTCAAGGATTTTATCCTCTCAGTGTTCCGATACATTACACCTGGACTTAACAAGGTAATCCCCATCTAATGTGTTTACCTTGTCTACAGGCCTGTTAACCCACCACAAAACCATGTCGTCCTCAAGGCTAATGACTTCATTAAATACCATAACGAGGTCATAATAAAATTACATGCGGGTCGTATGTGGCGTTTTGCGGGTTACCTTCGTCATAGAGAACCGTGCCTTCTTTTGTAACGGGTTTAAACCACTGCTATTCATTATATTTTGGACTTCGTTAGGATAAATATGGGTTTGGGATGTGTGGAAAAATGTGAAGTGGAATATTTCTAAATTCCATGAAGTTTATTACTGCAGTTTCTTGAAGCCTTCTTTCACTTCTTTGAGTAATGGTAAGTACGAAGGTACAGTTATTCAAAAAAAAATAAGTATTCAAAAAACCGGCCAAGTGCGTGTCGGACCACGCACAATGAAGGGTTCCGCAGTTAGGATGAACTTATCCCAAAAACAAACTTTACATTGTACTTCAAAAACATGTTCTCCCATACATCGATATACGTCACGGTCAATTCTCCACCTCCAGTTCCAATCTCCAGTTTGAAATCACAATAAAAATTGTGATTAAACTACAAATTAACGATTTTAGGACGTTTCCTTTATATGTGCTGTGAGAACTTGATTCCAAATTTCATGTAATCTAGGTCAACGGGAAGTACCCTGTAGGTTTTGATTTATTTTCAAGTACAAAATATGACGCATAAATGGCTGTATTTTTTTATTGCATTGACTTAGAAGCAAGATTTTAAAGACCTCCAACGGACCATAGACCTACGTATTTAATATTAATTTTAACTTGATACCTACTCGCATTCCTGAGAAAAAGGGTTTTGACAGACGAAGTGATCCTATAGGCTTCCGTTTTTTTTCCTTGTGAGGTACGAAACCCTAAAAAACTTTTTACAAAAAAAAACAACCGACTTCAAAAAAAAACACTACAAAGTGAAAAATAACTTTAATTTCGGAAGTCGGTGTCTTTGGTTTTGTATTTTCGTTTTTGCCACGGACTTCCGAAATAAAAGTTATTTTTCACTTTGTAGTGTTTTTTTAGGAAGTCGGTTGTTTTTTTTTTTTGTAAAAAGTTTTTATTTCTTACTTTTTAGTTGTGGTACCTACTCCACACACATTCGAATACCACTACCTGCGTGACAGGAACTTATCATATCATCTACATACTAAGTGGGAAAAAAATACGTATTTTGTAGCTACCTCAAAAACTACCCAAGCAAAGTGAATAAAATTTATATGGGATCAATTTGAGAGCATACCCTTTCAAACAAAAAATGAATTTTCAAAATCGGTTCACAAATGACGGAGAAATCGGTGGACATAAATAAAAAAAAAAAACAAACATACGCTACGAACATATAACCTTTTTGGAAGTCGGTTAAAAATACACTGTCTGTGATTTCATAAGAAACCTATTCGTCTATTGAAAGCACATACATTGTATTTATTTAAGTATTATCTACTTGTTAGTTATTTGTATCGCATTTTAGTTAGACTCGATTATTTTATGTCACCACTTCTGTCTCATCACAACATTTACACTGAAATTCTTCCGACCCCGACTTGTACGCTTATAATAATTTAAGTACACACGGCTACACATCAAGCTATACATTTCCAGTTTATGCTGATCTCGCATTGTTTAGGATTTCCGTACAATGCGAGGTCAGCTTATACAAGAAGTGTAAAGCTTGATGTGTAGCCGTGTGTCCCTGGGCGACCGAGCTCTGCTCTGGTGAAAATAGAGAATGCTCATTCAATAGTATAGGAAAGTTCATACTAATCCATGTATAGTACATACTAATTCCATGCTGCTATGTCATTATTCTAAGGTAGCCATCATGTTCAAAACTTTGGGTGACCGAGCTCTACTCAGGTGAAAATACGAAAAAAAAAAACCCAGATCTGATTTTTCGCCCCCGTAAACTCCTATATTGCAACTTTCATCGAAATCCTTAGAGCCGTTTTCGAGAACGTGATTACAAATATATATATTGGAGACGGGTATGTGACTCTCGTTATTTTCAGGCATATTTTAACTACTGTGGGCGTAGTGTGGGTAGTGTTGGTTAATGCGCAATAGAAAAATAGTTTGCAGTTCAGTTCATATTATAATTTACTATCAAATTAATCACACTAGCTAAATTATACACACACTGGGTGCGACGGCGTTTATTAAAATCACCAATTAACACAATGATCACAAATTACAACTAACACAATAACTGAGCACCACGAATCGAAAACAGTTCCGCGACGTTTTAACTCCCATGCGATCAGAGGCTGAATCTCCTCCTCGCCGTGGCCTTAAAACATCACTACTCTGTAGAAGCGCGCGCTTTAGGTGTGGGTATATCACGTCCTGTCGCCAGTGGCGCGCTTGCGATTCGTTTCGTGTCCGTACTAATGACCGGATCCGACATATATATAAAAGTATAGGATATGTATTTGTCTTTACGATTGCCACACCACTATCACCGCATCATATCGAAACAATGGAAAGTTCATCTTCTCCCCAGCATCCACCGCACAATATTTAATGCAGATCTGCCGCACATAAATCACGGTAGGCCCAAGGTGCGCATATTTCATAGTTAATTCTTTCCAACACTGCTTCCTCCTTGGTTTACGAGCCGTCAGTCTTTAGCGGTGTTCCTTGCACCTGTACTGCTGTTTTTTGGTGTATTTATTTATGGTAAAAACATGACGTTTTTTTAATAACCAGGAAGCTTCCCTTTAGTCAACTTTCCTGGCCAGGAGAAATAGATTCGTCATATAGTAATTTCTAATAAGGTTACTCTCGGTAAAGCTTATTTATTATGAGGCCAACGATAGAACACTACCCTTTACTTATTGCAAAATAAATAATCACAATAAATATCATTTCTCAGTTCTCAGACTTTTCACACAATCTGAACATTCATCTGCCAAGATATTTGTATTAGTATTCGCATAGCTATAAATCAGTTGTTGAGAATCTCAGCTGCGCGGTCTCCCTCGGCGGCCATATATCGCGGTACAAGACGCCGTCCGCTGAGAGACGCACTTTTACACTAGCACGGATTCGGGCTAGACATGGAACAATACGGATTAGGGAGACTAGGACTTTGGTTTGTTATAAATGTCTAGCCGAGATATTTGGCAAGTAAAATTGAGACAGGAATTGAGATGTTGCTAAAAAAAAATTGATCAAATTGATTCTTGAATTATGCAGAAACAATCTCTTCATTCGAACAATAAAGCTACTTGCTTAAAGTTAAAGGCACACCCACACTTCCTCCGTTAATCCGTTCCGTGTGACCACGCTCATCACACAAAGACTTGAGTCACATGTATTATGCAACAATTCTATACTCGACATGTAATTAAAGCCAACCGTCCTTCACTCTTCAAAAGCTCCAACTTGCGAATGAGTTATCACCAAATTGTGTATAGGTGTCCCATGTAAATGATGGGCCATCACAATGGACTCCGAACAAGTTCCATAGGCTCTTTGATTTTCAAATTCACACCCTGTTTTACGCTCACTAATTTTCTTGTCCGGACACAATTTCGTCGGCCGTGGACCCCTTCACAATAATAATTCGGACGGGAAACTATTATAGTCGATCCTCTCTAGCCAGTAATTAATTTCGCCATAAACTGGCTCAATTGAAGCGTAAAGATTTCGTGTAGGCTGACTCGACAGAGTTTTGTGAATGATAATTAATTTTCGGTCGACTCTCTCTCGCTCTTGTATTTTTAACAAAGTTTCATTGAATAAACTGAACGTTTTAGAGTTTTTGGTCGTTGGTATTTTGTTTAAATGTTAATAAGTTTTATTTTGAGGGAAAATATCATTAACTAAAAACTAAGAAGAACTATTAATAATAATAAAAATGTATGAAGTACTTTGCACGTAAGTTATAATTCTCCTTAACATCTGTTTCACCAAAAATAATTCTAGTTTCAAAGCTGGCTATTCCAGTAAATAGAGCGCACACATACAGATGCATAACTGAGTGAGTGTTACCTTTACGACGCCACATGCAATAAGATACATCACTATACGGAGAAGTTTCCAGAACAAAGCCACAACTTGCGTTCTCCACTTATATTGTACAAGTACCTATTCCTGCATTGTCGAATTCACTTATACGTCAACTACACACAAATGTTTAGTGCGGCGAGCAGTAGTTAAAGTATCGTCTTCATTGATGACGATCAATGAGTTGAAGACGACAACAGTTTTACGTGTGTGTCCCTGGTAGATCATTACGAATTAAAGTGCCTTCCATATGATTTCTATACAGGCAACTCCACAGACGCGATATACACGATAAAATCTAAAATAATAAAAGACTTGTTTTTTTTTGAGAGGTCAACAACCACTGCTAGTGTCATTGCTTGAAAATATGAGTTTGGAAAAACTGTATTTTTTAATGTTTTTTTTTTATTGTATTTAAATATCGATCCATCACGTCTGTGAAGTTAACACACAAAAAACAGATTTTTTAATTAGATTTCAAGTGACTACAATAACTGCGGTCGATGACCCCACAAAAAACATCAAATTTAATTTTTCTTTTTTTTTTATCAAGGCTTGATGTCGATACCCACCGGGTTTGCAGAATTTTGCTAGCTAATTAAATTTAACCCTGTATACTACTTGCTCAATGCTCGGTATCAATTGTAACACTTTATGATTAGATGGTTGTTGTGTTTTTGCAGCGAGCTTATGCACTTCATTTTACTCTGATCAACCACGTGGCAACATAAAATTATAACTTTTTTTTCACCAGCCAAAAAGTCACCCACTAATCCGCCAATCGAGATAATTCTCAAACCTTCATAGAGAGAAACATGTTTCTACCTCCAACAGTCCAACTTGCTGGTCATCGCCACCAACCATACATACCACAACTTAACATGCAACATTATTGGCTCGCGGGCAGCGTCTAGCCGCTTGAGTCTAGCACATTCTCACCTGGGGCCGACTCGCTAAGACTTCGCAACTCTGACGGCTAGTCCTGAATTAGTTACGTCACACAATCGAAGCCTTTTGATGTTGGGTATGTCAATGAGCTACGTTGAGTGGTGAGTGGAGGTGTTATGTAAGCAAATTGCTGTTTAGAATTGTCGGTGAGGAACATTGGAGTTGTAATTTTTTGCCAAAGCCTTGATCGTATTTTGTTTTTATTGTTGCGTTCGTGATGAAGTAAAAGACGACCACTATCTCGCGTAATTAGTGCTTATTATGTTCCAATAAGTAGGTTCTAACCCAGACAGGCGGTTTACTTTGTGTAAATTATTTCATCACCACTGCTCTCAAAACGGTGAAAGGAAACATCGTGAGGAAACCGGAATGTCTTAGAACAAAAAAAAAAACGTGTGGCACTCGGGGACTGCCGCGATAAAGCTATTGCATAGCTTTTGTAACCTCCATACTTCCTATTTGTCAACGCTACACTTGGGATGATGACGTGATGATATAAAACAAAAATTACGTTCCCATGACAACATCACGTTGTCATGGGAACCGTCATTACATGGTAGGCGGAGTGGGGGGTGTTAGGTGTTATTTTCATTACGTTACGGAATTTCTTGATTCGGTCGCCGCGCTCAAAGCCCGCGATAAAAACTATGCAATAGCTTAAAAATTGGTTGTGTGTAAAGTCGGTTTACGGACGATAATTTTACGTGAGAACGTCTCAAGCCGAACGCTTAGGCCGGTCGTGCCTCTCTATCGCTTGTTCCGCGCTCTCGCTTGCACGCTCGGCTCATGCGGAACGTGACACTTTTACGTGCGTGCAGCCGGCGTTCATCGATTTATAAAACGTTATCACGTCAAAAATTCGAAGACATGTGACATTTACCAACCCGCACTGGGCTCGCGTTGTGGATTACTGCCCACTCCCTCTCACCGAAAGGAGGCCTGTGTGCCAACAGTGGGAATATTATAGGCTGAATATTGTTATCTTCCAACCATTAACATGAAAGCTACACAACAGACTTCACAATGTTTTCGATCGATCCTTCCCACCAACACTGTTCTTTAATCTCCTCCTAAACTACAAAATCATCTTTCTTACTAACAAACAGCACTCTTCGACACGTCGACATCACTCCAATACTTTACTCATCCTAATTAACAGAGCGCCGACACGTAAGAGCCACGTTCACCATAAATACACCAAGAAATCGGGACCATCCCATAAATTCCTCTCGTAAAAGGCTGTGCGATTATGTTAGAGGGTGGTATTAGCAAAGTTTGTCCGATCGTGGGGAGACCCCCCCTTATAATACATTTTTCGTTGATGTAACACGATTTCTCGTCGAGTCTCGGTTACGTGATGGATTAAGAAGCGGCTTGCTCTCGCCACCGACGGATTAAGAAGGAGCTTCAATATTTAGGGCATCGCGAGCTAATATACAATGTTTGCTTGTCGATAGACTTAACGGAAATGTGATGGTGAAGGAATCTGAGGGGCCTTTATTTATCTTCATAACTTGTAACATGTGTAGCGGTAAGGGGATTTTGTTGTTATAAACATCCCTCCTGATGTTGGTTTCTTGATGGGTCTAGTTTGTTTGAGCAGGCCGCCCACTCGTCAAAACGACCAAGTCTTTCATCTTTGTTACAATGACATTTTAGTGAGCGATTACTGACCCTGTGTGACATTTTTAATCACTAGTTTATTAAACGGTTATAAAACATCCCTTTGTTAATCCTATTCAGAGAATTGTGTCGAATGAAAATTCATCACTAAAACGTTTATTCCCCGAAACATTGTCTCGTTTAAAACAAAGGCTTCAGAACGACTTCAACAGTTTACCTTTCTATTATCTCTGCGAAATAAACTAGAGGCTTTCTCCTTAAATAGCCGTATTACCTTAAAGCTTTCTCGTCTATTTCTTTACACGTAAGTTGAGGCAATAATCATAAATACATTACGCGCGATCGGCGATGTTATCCCGCCGTAAACAACGCACCTCTATCCTTCGTCGTCTCCAACTCTTTATTGCCTATCTAACTTTGCAGGATTTTAATAATACCACCATCTTTAGTAGGTACGCTCCCAACTCGATTACAGTATTCTTTGTTATTGGAAACCAATTTGTAGGAATATGTTTAGTGAGTACTTCGTTCTCGATTATTCATGTTCGAATTTTCAGAACATACAGAACATCGATAAATCATTTAGAACATTAAATAAAAGAAATTTATTTTAAATTTTCTTTACTAAT
The DNA here is from genome assembly GCA_963680765.1 of Agrochola lychnidis. Lineage (NCBI taxonomy): Eukaryota > Metazoa > Arthropoda > Insecta > Lepidoptera > Noctuidae > Agrochola > Agrochola lychnidis. The sequence goes on along the minus strand of OY796863.1, from coordinate 7,672,853 downwards.
AAGAGCTTGGAAAATAGTAATTGAATATTCATCATCATCATTCATCATTCATCATCAGCCTATAAATGTTCTCACTGCTGGGACACAGGCCTCCTCTCTGTGAGAGGGAGTGGGCCGTAATCCACCACGCGGGCCCAGTGCGGGTTGGTAGATGTCACATGTCTTCGAATTTTTGGTTCTAGGACATGCCGGTTTCCTCACGATGTTTTCCTTCACCATTTTGAGAGCAGTGGTGTTAAAATAATTTACACAAAGTAAAGCGCCTGTCTGGGTTCGAACCTACGACCTACAACTCATAAGTCGCGGCCGCTACCACTGGGCCACCACTGCTCTCTTTGAATATTAATTAATTGATATTTTTATACCGACGCTGACGTCCCCATTACTAAAACATGTCGTGAAAGAGGCACAATATAATTCCTAGAAAGGGTTCACTCAGAATATTGATGGATGCTAATTACAGCAAATTTTACAAATTTTCCTTACATCGGTCGACGTCTAGAGACGACTGGCAGCCCCCTAAACGTATAAATACTGAATAAGCAGTAAACTGTATTACTTCGGCGAACCCTTTTCACTTGGCGAATTAGTAAAAAGCTACTGGGGAGTGAAAATTTTAACTTAAATGCGTCCGTAAGCTGGCGTACCTGCGAGTGTGTTTGACAGTCCGTAGTGATTACACTGCATACCCTTCCTTTTGTTTGTTTTGATTTGGCTTAATTTGATTCGTGACATTTTTAACCGACTTCCAAAAAGGAGGAGGTTATATGTTCATCGCGTATGTTCATTTTTTTTAGTTTTTTTTTTATGTATGTCCACCGATTTCTCCGTCAATTGTGAACCGATTTTGAAAATTCTGTTTTTGTTTGAAAAGGTATGCTCTCAAGGTGGTCCCATATAAATTTTATTAACTTTGCTTACATAGTTTTTGAGTTAGCTTTAATAATACGTTCTTTTTCCCACTTAGTATGTAGATGATATGATAAGTTCCTGTCACTGTTATTTACATAGCAGGTAGTGGTTTTCAAATGTGTGTGGGGTAGGTACCACAACTAAAAAGTGAAAAATAAAAACTTTTTACAAAAAAAACAACCGACTTCCAAAAAACACTACAAAGTGAAAAATAACTTTAATTTCGGAAGTCGGTGACAAAAAACGAAAATTCAAAACCAAAGATACCGACTTCCGAAATTAAAGTTATTTTTCACTTTGTAGTGTTTTTCGGAAGTCGGTTGTTTTTTTTTTTTTGTAAAAAGTTTTTAATTTTCAATTTTTTTTTCACTCTATTCCACGCTGGCAAGCTGTTAATTATTCGCACACGTTAAATGGCAATTAGGGAGAGTGAAGCATTTTGTTTTCTTTGCTGCACCGAGTTCACCTATCATTCTCAATAAAAACACTCAAGCAAACGAGAATTAGACAACAATAATGTTAATTGTGTGTTTTGTGTAAATGCTCGTTAAGCGGCCCAGTGGCACAACACGCCGACCTGCCAGACAACGTTATCACGTGTAATTAAAAATGCCAACATACTCGCAGACGTGCCCGAGGCCTGTCTAATTAGCAAAAAGTTAATAAACAGACGTACGAGCTTGACAGTGACAAGGCCCCAAGATGAAACACATTTAATTTGCATACTCGCACAACGTGAGGAGTTACGAGTATGTAGCCGCACAACAATGACGCTAAATAGAATCCCTCATTTACCTACCTATTGGAGTTTTTTTTTATAAAATCATTATTCAAACTTAAGTGCTTTTATTCTGAAAGTGGGCAACGTCGCAAATAGATGTCAAATATTTCGCTGTTTTGATTAATTTAGCAATATTACTGCATGTAAATAAGAAATGTGGCTAGTGTGTTGTGTGTTCAGTGTTATAATTTCAATTCATTATTAATATTCTAGTTCGCTAGTTAGCGACATTTCTTAATTCCATACAGTAATATTGCCAAATTTATCAAAACAGGTAAATATTTGACAGCTAATTATGACGTTGCCAACTTTCAGAATAAACCCTTTAAACAAGTATGATTTTGGTACTTTTATTTAATAGTAGCTATAAATCCTTAAGACTATGTAGTGTAGAGCTATATATTTAGAGTCAGTTAATTAATCGTTCAACTAATACTTTTCATTGTAAGTGCTCTGTAAATTCAACATTTTAACATGAAGAGCTGATTGAACTTACTGGGCAAAATTATATTACGAATGTTCTTAAATCTTCAATTACACAACTACCCTAACTTTGTAGATATTCCTCGAAATATTTAAATTAATAACTCCCTCTTTTGACATTTCATATCTCAAGGTGTCTCAAACGCCACATAAACAGAGTAACCAAAACTAGGCATAGCTATAAAACTTAAGGGCAATAATGTATTCACCACCACGACCTGAACTCCGTTCATTAGGTTGGCTACCAGCCTTTTGTGTGCAAAATAAAGGGTGAAGCCACTGGGGTGAGCATTTGATGTGTCTTACACTCACACACTCAAAATTTACATTTCCGTATGTCATAATTTGCATGCAATCAAGCGTTGCGATATTCTAATGTTATTTTTATAGTCGAATGTGGAATCGTATTACCATATATGCCTATAGTTTATATGATCAAAGACGAAAGAAAGGTAATAGTAGGTCGTCAACGGTTTATGTTGTCTCGAAGTCGTAATAAAAGCGTAGACATTGCCTACGCCTGCTACGCAGCTACGCGGCTACGGAGGGATATGTATGTAGGTCTCGTAGCAAGTTGTTTTTCAGTTCAGTAAAAGTCTAAAATATGTTATCGTTAGAATTGATTGATTGTAGAACAAGCTACATAAAAAAACCATGACATTTTGTTAAAAAAAAACAATTTACAAAATAAACACTCCCACACATACATCATATTTCTACACTACCAACATCTCAAAACTAACAACGTCGCACAACGGGTCATTAAGGTCATCTCACACGTTCGAAGACGCTCGGACGACCATCGATCTGTCAAATTAGTTGGCCGAGACCGAGGACGTTCTCAGGTGCCGAAGACGGGTAACAAAGCCAATCAGGCACACGTAGCCCTAACGGATAATCTATCATAATGACATCGATTTCCCATCTGTCACCGGTACGTGACGCCACGACTTGGATGCATCTTGAGGGTACTTTTGAAGTGCTCTCTAGGACATGTGTAAGTGGTTATGTAGTTGTAGGTATTGGTAATATGTGTTTTGATGTTTGAGTTGAACTGATATGAATGTATGATATAAGTGAATTTTGTCGTATATTTATACTACAGTTTTTAGTTTCGAGAATCATTCAATCCCCAAGCAATTATTCTACCAAATGTAGTCGTCAATAGGTATAGGATTAGTTTGCTAACTTTTATAATCCACTTAAAAAGTTGGCAGGTACATTCAAAATGAGCGCCAGACCAAAATAGAATCACAATTTGTGATTTTCACCAGCCTCACAAAATACGTCATAAATATCTTTAACAAAATAGAGTATTTATACAGCAGTACATGTACTTCGTTCCGGCCAGTAAAATCACCTTAGTTCATATTTAAGTTATTACGACAGCAAAAAAATAACTACTAGGGGCTCAAACTAAACTACAGCACAATTAATAAAGCTACTGATAGTGAACAGTAATAAAATTACACGTACATTCCATGTCTGCGCATCACATCACATGTGACGACGCGAACCGGAGGCACGCCCCGCTACGTGTCTAATAAGACGCTCTGTGGCCGCTCATTGCGACGCATCAACGCGACGCAAATTAACGCTGCGAGTCGCGCGACCGTATGGAGGGTGCCTTATAATTGTTATACGTGTACTTTGGATTATAACAAAATTCTTCACGTTCGTGTTATTATTGTTATTGACAGCAATATTGCTAATGTTAAAAATCGTCTTCTTTAAAAAGTATGGTCAATATTATACCTACATATTAACAAACAAACAAATAAATAATTTCTCCTTTATTTAAAGTTGCTATGTGGACGTCACTACCAATAGCGCTCTCAAGCAGCACAGTCTTACTATATAAATATGGAGCTACTTAGGCAAACGAGTAGACGTAACGAATTCTCAGCTTACTAGTTGGCCTACTTAGTAGATAATAATGTCACAGATTAAGGGGGAAGCGTCAGGGTCGCCCGCGAAATACAAATTTTCTTACATTTTTTTGCAATTTGCAGGTCAGTGTCAGGTTTGATGTTGATTAAAATATGATTGGCGGTCGTAACAAATTTGGCTTTACTCAATTATAATCATTACAATCAGCAATACAACTCCATAAGTTAGCCGTTAGTTAGCAGTTAGCTTTATCTTCTTCTTAATCACTATTGCTGATTGTAATGATTAAGAGGATTGTAGAAAGTTTATCTATCCGCAGTTGTAGCCCGCGAAATTAAAATTTTCTTACATTTTTTGCTATTTGCAGGTGAAAGGTTGTATCTTGATCAAAATATGATTCGCGACTATAACAGATATGTATTTACAGAATTATAACCATAAGAATAATTAAAACATCTCTCTAAGATAAATTTGTTCCATAAGAACAAATCTCTTATGGAAAAGTTCTTATGGAACAAATCTATCTTAGAGGGCTGCAATTGCGGATCCACCTTAACGTTTTTCTACATTCTAGTTTGCATCGTTGTAAGTTCACGATATTTGATAACAGAGATAAAGGAAAATCAATTCAAGTGGATTTTCATTCCGGCTGTTCTCCGTAGGAACTGACCAATTGGAACCGTGCACCTAGCTTCTGACGTTTCATAAATACCAAATTGCATATGTAGATTTATGTGATATTTTTTTCGTTTTTAATTTTGTCCAATAATTACAAAACAAAGAACATAGTACTCCTCTCCAAAGTTTCTAAAAAAAAAAGTGGTGGCACTCCGGGAGTGCCGACAGAAGTGAAAACTTGAACAAGATCGCCTTGATGGAAGAAAAATACTTGTACAGAACATTGGTCCGTAACTTTATCTAAATAAAGAGCACAATCGCGTTTACAAAAAATAATACTTCTGAAACCTTTAAAGTAAAAATACTTACATAGAACATTGATCCGTAACTTTATCTAAATAAAGAGCACAATCGCGTTTAGAAAAATGAGGTGTCGTCATGGTGTCGCGAAATCAATGGTTTAGCGCCATTTCAAAAAAAAAAAAAGTAAATAAGTTTTCACTTAAAAAACATTGCAACCACACCCAAAGCCACCAACACCAATGACTACACATCCCCTAAGGGGGTAAGACTCCCCCCCCCGGCCCGCACCTCTTCACTCTTTCTCGACTCTAATGAAGCGGCCGCGGAGACGTCGAGAACCATAATGGTTTCCTCTCAAGGCCTTTGTCGAGCCAACTTTGCAACTCTTGCGCTGAGAATAACTAGAAGTGATAAGGAAGCGAGCACGCGAGCACTGGAAGAAATTTAATGGATTTATGGAGTGTGGAATGTGATTTAGTGTTGGATAGCGATGTAGTGCTTACGTAATCTTTATGGATTTTCAGACCAATTTCAGCGTTAAACATAACATAACATCACGACTTGTTTCCCCGAAGGGTTGGGCAGAGGTTTACCTGTAGTAGGTACACCCACATTTCGCCAGTTATATTTAAGTCCCATGTAATAGAGGGCGAGCCTATTGCCATCAACCGGGCACAAATCTAGACTCCGGGCTGCTACTGAGAAATTCTAGATAGAAAAACCCAATAACACTTTTCCCGACCCGGGAATCGAACCCAGGCTGACCTCATGCTCAGCAATAGTGCTTGCGACCACTAGACCAACGAGGCAGTCAGCGTTAAAATATCTGCTAAACAACACGGGCTCATGATAAATTTATCACACTTATTCTTGAAAGTGTATTTTGATTCGATTGACAGAAATTTCCTTGTGATGTAGTTAATGGCAAAAAAAAAAAAAAAAATATCTTATTCCAATATCTTTACATCTGGGAACTTAGGAAGAATCGAACCAATACTTTGGCAATCAAGAGCTATACAATTTTTTTATACAGGTCTGTAGATGACATTTCTTATTGTGCCCGCTTGATCACACCAACAACATTCCAATTTCACCATAAAACGCACCACACACAGTACCACATCCACGCACCCAACATCCATCTTATTTATCTGCTAACACAAACAACAAACCCATAGTTCTTGAACACTTCTTCAGCTTTCATTTAAACGCATGCAAAGATACGTTCCCTCCTCAAACAAGACTGTTTGCTTCCATCGTAATTAAAGATGCCGCGACGTTCCTCAAAAGAAACTCGGTATTTATTCATTTGTTCGTCAATATTTGCTTTTAATAATCATCCTGATTTGGTATTTGAATGTAAGGAACTAAAATACAGACGGAAATGTTCGGGTGTTTGTTTTGTCTCGTGTTTATTACGTCCATTGACAAAGTTATCAATAGCTAGAGATGTATTTACCATGTTATATGAAATTAAATGTTTCATAATTACAAAGCATATACCTATATCAACTTATATCGTTGATCAATATTTTGTATCAGGCTTTTTCCACGCTTAAATTGTCTATATTAAGTGTGTGTGTGTATCTGTGTAGGTACTTTAAGCAAAACAAAAAAAAAATACAACAACAGTCAGTTAGGAGAAAAAAAACAATACTTATGACTTACTTACGAAATGTGTTAGAACTTTGTGTATCTGTTGTTACGTTTTCACGGTAGTGCCGATTTTGATGTTGATAAAATAAACATGGCTGAATGACAAGGGCAACCAAAAAAAAAAACAGTGGCACTCCGGGAGTGCCGACAGAAGTGAAAACTTGAAAAAAAATCGGCACAGCGGCAGTAATCAACGAGGTGATGTCTTTTTAATGGTCAAAAGCTGGTGATTTAACAGTGTCGCGAAATCAACGCTTTAGTCCCATCTCAAAAATACCCAACGTGGCTAAAAAAGTTTTCACTTAAAAAAAAACTTTTTTTTGTTGAAGTTTGTATTGTCACAGTTTTAAAAGTGTTCTAGATGTCATCAAGAACACTGCAGTAATTACGCCTAATACTTGAAAAAAACAATGAATAATTAAATGCAGCTATTAATACTACATCAAGCCAAACCACTTTATTTATACCTATAGCTATTGTTGATATTAAATATCATATCTTAAGGAACCTACTACAAATTTCCATAAACTTTCGTCTGAAACTTCGCGAATGTAATTACTCGGAGCGTCACCTGCGCACGAGACGTCTATGCAAATGTACTGAGGATCGGAAATTTTCTGCACCTTATTATAAGAATAAGAAAGAACCTCTCAGATAGGTAAATATCTGATAAATATGCCCTCGCAATTTCCGCGTATATGTAGGTACTGAGTTCAAATAACATTCAGGGCGAAAATATTGGGCATAACTAATTTATTTGTAGATTAAGGCGGGGTTATGTTGGTGAGAGGTAACGATATAAGTAAAATGCTAATAAAGTGTACAAAGATAATTTTATTAAAACAAAAAAATAAGGAAAATGGGAAATGACAAGGATTATTTTCATCAGAGAATTTGGAATGTGACATTAATTTAATTCATTTGAAATTGAAAAGGTGTTAGCAATGTCTATATTTTGATACATTTACTTGCCTTTTCCAATAAAAATAATTTATCACTTTTCCAAATTAAATGTAACACGATGAAGACTACCAAAACAGCTCCGCTTATGCAACATAACCTTATCCTACCACTCTTAGCTAGGGATGTGAAAATGAAGGCATGTGCACAATATATTTTAATAAAGCATTCTCAGGGGACGCGCCCTGTGATACGGATAACGAAGTTGTGAATGCGAATTTTTACTTAACCACGCACCGTTCGTTACGTGGATACCCACCTTTATGTTATACATTTTTAAACTTTATTAATTTATTTAAGACTGTGGTGAAGGGTTATTGCTTTGGCATGCAGGATGGGCAGTACCATCGGCCGTAGGTGTGATTTTTGTTTAACCAGATATCACTTTACAAAGACGTTCCCTCATTTGAATTTGCTGACGACGATCTTCAGAGGAGGCTGTATTTTGTTAGAACAAGAGCCCTGATGAGCTTTGATATTATTTTCTTTAATGAACTTTGCTTAAAATACCTAGACGTTTCTAATTTAGGCACTTTACAAGACTAGGCCAAACAATTTTTAATAAAACGTCTCGCTGACAACTTGTTAACACCACCGCCTTTTTAGTTTTTACAACAGCGGCGCACGACAGACCTCACCTTTTCCTATCAAAGAAAATATGACGCGTTCCGATGTCGTATCATGCCGCGGGTCGCGAGAACCGCAGATTGGATCGAGTTAATTTCGCTTCACAAACAAATTGACAAAGTTTAGAGCGGGGCATATTTCTTCGCGGCCACCCTCCCCCCCTTGCCCCGCTGACAGATTCCCGCACAACGGAAATTAAATTTCACATCCGAACAAGAACGGGTGCCCGCCGCGACACGCGTTTGTCGCAAGTCGCGACATGCTGCGGTGACGCGATGCTGCGGCTAGAATAAAGATTGATTACAAATAGTGTGGTGGATAAGGCAGTGGGTGTCTTACTTTCTGGGGTAGAAGTATCCGTGAGCAGAGTTAAATCACTAATGATACGCGGGCTGATACAAATAGACAGATTGAATGAATTTTCTCTTACTTCTTCACAACTTACCCTCATTATTTTGGTACAGGAAGATTTGGGAAGTAGTCTTAGTTCAAACCAAATCTAAAGAGATTAAAGACCAACTCAGCATAATAAATGAACAAACCTTCCAATCAGTATTCCATAACCCAGTGTACACTAATACGTACACAACACAACTAATCCGGGCGCGCTCTATCAAAATTGCAATTAAAAGCCCATTTACGGCGCTGCCCTGAGACGGACCTGGGGTCACCTCGAGAAGGACGCACGAATTGCCCATTAGCGGGCGTTTCGGACCTTGTTTACACCGCGCTTGCCCTAATGACGACCTTTGCTCTTCCCTTCGTTAAGGCGAGCGAAAACCTCACACTAAAAGGCACGGGTCCCCGGACTGGACCCTTAGAGACGCGCGAAACAAAAGATAGTAATATCTCCAAGTGTGAACAGGACAATGGCCGATAGCTTTCGGATTAATACCCATGTACACGGTTGTTAAAAGGCTAGCCGACTCACTCGGTGCGCCAGGGTTAACAAGGTTATTACGGGATGATCCCAGTAACCGCCGCCGTAAAAGTGTTAATTATGTTTTAGAGAATGGTGTTATTGTCTCTTGACAGTTGTACTGTGACGCTTAAATTTTGCAAAATTGGGTTTATCAATTTATTTGTCATAATTATATTCATGACAGGTTACTCGGTTTCATGAATACAAATTTTTCATACGGGAGTTTTACTAAAGATTGATCAAACTGTCGGCTACTAACAATACAACAATGCAATTAGTAATCCCTCTGTTAAAAGTGCTTATTTAAGAATTATTCCCGAGACAAACTATCTTATAGTGGTTCGTGTTCACTTCCTCGACTGCCTCGTTGGTCTTGTGGTTGTAAGCGCTAATGCTGAGTATGAGGTCCTGGGTTCGATTCCCGGTCCGTGTAGTATTATTGGGTGTTTCCATCTGGAATTTCTTAGTAGCAGTCCGGAGTCTGGATTTGTGCCCGGTTGATGGCAATAGGCTCGCCCTTTATTACATGGGACTTAAACATAACTGGCGAAATGTGGGTGTACTATAGGTACACCTCTGCCTAACCCTTCGGGGATTACAGGGGTGATGTTATGTTATGTTATGTTCACTTCCATTAAAATTATGACTTTCTTTAATAGAATAATCGTCGAAAATAGGGGACTTATTTTTAATTTTAATTGAGCAGGGCAACAACACTGGGCCAGGAAATACCTAATAGACATGGAGGACAAAAACTCCGAACTTCGTCGAATCCTAATGGACTCCATTGACATAAATGTTTTATTCAATTGGAGCCCGCGCCAAAACAAAAGAAAGTATGTCCTCATCATTATGAGTTGGGAAAAGTTTTTGCATTTTTACTCGTTACCGGTCCTGCGAGAGGATGTAACTTAAAATAAATAAGTACGTAGCACTCCCCGTAATAAGGGACCTTAAAACTTACACCTATACCCGTGAAAGCCACTGTGAACCTTAAATAAAGCTACCTAAACACAAACTCCGCCTCAACTACTCAGTTGATTACTGTGCACCACGTGTGCAAATTCACTATAAATCCAAGCATTAGGTAAAAGCGTTCATTACTTAAGTCCCGTAAAACCCTTATCCCATAACGTTAATAACACAATTACTATAAATCTATCATCGCTGAGCAAACACGGTCCGAATCTCAGCCTAAGCTAATACATTTTGTCCATACCCGTATTCATACTTAACGACTAGGGAGTAGTATTTGCTAAGCACACACGCGGTGCCCGCACGAGCGCAATATAACCTGGAAGACGGCCGGGTCGAGCCCCGGGGTCCTTCCCCAACCCGAGAGGACAGTAATTACGGTAGGCAAATTAAGCAGTAAGGGGCCCGAGTACTGCGCGCACCGCCACCCGTGTCCATCTTTGTATTGCTACGCTCGCCGGTTTATTTTAGGTTATTCCACGTCTTATTACAATGTAGTCCGCCTCCCCTGCGGGGGCTCACCTCCGAAACTGATTTGGGCCCCGGCATCAGACTTTCATTACGGTCTGTCGAAAACAATCCACTCTAAATATCTATTCTTGGGTGCGCGCACTCTGGAATTACATTAGTCTGAGGTGGCGAAGGCTCGACTCAATTTGTTTGCCCGTAATAACGCTACGCTATCAGGTTATAACAAATGAGCTATTGTGAGAGCAAATCGGAGGAAAACGGTTTCGCTGTGTCTGCCCGATTTTATAGTCGATACGATAACATACGAGCTAGAACTGTGGCTTTATATGTTTACGGAGCGATATGAATCATGACGTATTAGTTAGAAAGTTCGTCTGCAAGTGTACTTTCAACGATAAATTTTCTCAATTGAATACCATTCAATGACTTTAAACTACTCGTGGAACTTTTCTAAACACGTCGTCGATCCGATCGGCAAAACACCTCACATCGCATGTTCGCGTCGCGTGTCCCCTACGGCTTTAAAAGGCGAACCACTTTTCACAATAGAGGCGGCCACGCGACTCCTGGGATTTGCGAGCAAATATAATTTGTCCATTAAAAAAATCAACAACTGTTGACCGTAGAGTGTGGAGATGGTCACAAAGCGTCTCGTTAGCGTCCGAACGTGCCGGTTGTCACACACTTCACCCATCGGCCCTTCGTAAATAATGAGAGGGCGGCCCTTACGCACCAAGATGTACAATGAGTATGTTGTGTGGGAGAGAAGGTAGGTGCCAGTCAAGTGCCTATAGAATTATAAATAATCACCACGACTTACTATGAAGAAAAAACACGCTTTTTACACGCACAAAAAAACACAAAATAATTAAATTAACTTTTATTAGTTACGATATAAGTACCTATGCATCTTGTCACTTCTTTTATATCCAATGATTAAATCAAAAAGCGTGGAGCGCTTTTTAGCTGTGTGTACTTTTAATTAATTTAAACAAAGCGCTCCACGCTTTCACTACAAAATTATTGTATTGTCATCGGTCCTTGATACGTGTGCAAATTTTCAAATTTCTGGACGTCTTGAAGTTAATGAAAATTACGTTGAAAAATTCCTTTACATACATAGATAGATACATACATACAGGGTAATATAATAAAGAAATCAAAAAAGTTGTTAAAAACATTACCCTTCTTCTGGGGCAGTCGGGTAAAAAGAAACAATAATTTTCTACAAAAATAAACCGCATTTTTAGGGTTCTGTACCTCAAAAGGAACCCTTATAGGTCATTGTCCGTCCGTCAGAAACCCTTTTTCTCAAGAACACGTGAAGAAAAGCGCAAGTTGAAATTAATACCTAGAATCATGAAATTTGGCAGGAACCAAGGTCTCACAGCACATGTAAAGGAAAAAGTCCGAAAATAGTTAATTTGAAGTTTTATCATACAATTATTATTTTTTGCTTTAACAAACTTACATTTCCAGTTGGAGAATTGACCGTAACGTATATCGATGTATGTGGAGAACATGTTTTTCAATTAAAATGTTAAGATTGTTTTTGGGACAAATTCATCCCAACTACGAAACCCTTCATTGTGTGTGGTCCAACACGCACTTGGCCGGTTTTTTTTTTCTATAAAAATTTCTTAAAAATATACTCAGTAATGCCAAGCCGCAAATATGGAGCATTATATACTATGTAATAAACTAAAAGTATATTTATAAGTGGTAGAGGAAAAAAGATTTAGAAATGTTTGTGATATAATTTTTTTGTGGCTCCTTCCTTACTTAATTATAAAAAGCATATGTATTTTTTTTCTTCCCATAAAAACCACCTCGAGAGACTGACTAGTGTCCACATTGAAAATGCCGCATCCATAAATCTCTCTTCACACATCCCAACTCCTTAGGGACCTAAAACCTACGTGGATACCACGGGGTCCTGTCGCCTTTGCACTGTCCACCACGAAGGCTGAATGCCTCTTAGATTGCCTCCTAAATATAGACCAAACAAGTCTGTTTGCTGAGAAGGGAATCCCCAAGCCCTGCATCGTAAGATGTGGTCTGGGGGGAACTAATGGAATTGCTGAGGTAGTCACTGTTTTGGTTAGAAAACAATACGGGATTAATTTTGAGACGTGTGTTTGTATTTTATAGTTTGAAAATTATAAGTACTTTATTACTTCTGTTTAATATCTAGCCTTCATTTAGCTGAAAAACGTCGACTGCTGGAAATAGATCTCACACGTAAAATAACGGAATGGAAATAAATACAATAATTTATGAAAAAATACATTTGATTCCAAGTCGTATAAATCTTGTTATCTACTTGCCACAAACGAAACAGCCTCGTCACATCAAGTTTAACAAAAGCCTCCTTCTTATTAAATCTCATAAAAATCAACTCTCAAATTCAATCATCTCGACAATAACTTATCAACCGCGGACACGTCTCAAAAAACTCGAAGGCCGATAGAAGAGCTATTTACATGAATTAGTCGCCATTAATGTCCCCGTGAGACAAGCCACGCCACCTGGTGGAGAGAATTATACGGTCGTTACTCGCTCCGGCGCCTCCAGCCCTTGCAGGCGTATTTATTGAACATTGAACATGAACATGGCATAAGGTTACAGATTGTCACATTAAAAGTAATAGAGAGATAAGTCTGTTCAATAGATGCGGGGTTGTTATAGTCGAAGGTACGTGTGTATTTATTTGTAGATAAAGAGTAAGGTACAGAAAATGGGTTGAAAAAGAATGTAACAAGTCACATATGCATACCGAAGATTTCCACTATCCGTAGCAAACTTGTAGCATAGTGCTACGCCAATAATTGAGCGCGCTACGAAAAGCCGTGTTTGCTGCTACGCAACGGTTAACATGTTCCTAAGACTTCAACAATTAATTTGAATGTGATGCTTACTTATGATGACTACATCCAACACAGTGTTGCCTCACGGTTTACCACCGAAACACCGGAAGGTCTCCAATATCTCTTAAATAGCTCCTTTGCATAGAATCTATCGCTCCGAGGGAGAGCTGTGAGCGATGTATGCAAATCCGCAAATTTTAACTCCGTCACAAACTTTCCTCTGGGTCACTGAGTATCGACTGTGGATTTTGTTGGGTTACCAATTTTCGGGTTGATTTAAGACCAAATTACCTATAAGACAAGAAGGGAGAATTTGTAGCTATTATGTAATCGGATGTCAATAGTGCGTATAGAAAACCGAATTTAGTTGTACAAGTTTTACGAACAGTCTTCTTCTCTTCTTCTTGTCGTGTAGTTAGAGCCGCCTATAGGCCTTTGACTTGGCTTCACATGCCGTCGAGAAATATATCTCTCAGGCATGCCGGTTTCCTCACGATGTTTTCCTTCACCGTTTTTGAAGCAAGTGATAACTATACAATACGAACATGAATCCGAAAAGTCAGAGGTGCGTGCCTTGGGTTCGAACTCGACAGCTATGACTTGGCAGTCCGACGGTCACACCACTAGGCTATCACTGCTACTATACTCAAAGATGCTGCAAGCTGTGAAATTAGGAGGACTTTAAAAAAATAAATAAGTATCCAAATCTTTCATCATTATTCACTAGAAGCGAGAAAATAGACTCCAAGACAGATTCTACTGTAATGAGTTTAAATATCCCCATTACTAACAAAACCAATTACCCAATGCCTCATACATTACACTAATAATGCAGATAACAGTGTTGCATCCCCCCTCCCCCCGCGCCCGAGCCGGTCCCGGCGCCGTTTGTCTCCGGCGCACCTCGGCGCGTCCGATTTATGGCACAGTTTTGTGAACTCTTAACCGTTACGTGATCTGCTTCCGAATCCAATTTATGCTCTCCATGGGAAAAGTTCGGCAGCGCCGCCTATTCTTTACGACTCATCGCGATGTCGCGCAGAGGATAATGGAATGCGATTCAGCCGGGCTTGTTTGTTTTTTTTTTACATTTAATATGGAACAGATGCATTTGGTTGTGCAATGTTTGTTACGGCAAATAAATCAAATATCTAGTTATTTGAAAAGAAAGGAGTGGTACTTATGTCTTCGTGGAGGAGCTCGTGACTGAGTAATAACAGCAGCACAGTTGGTCCGTGGATGGGTGACCATCTCTACATACCGAGACTCCTCCGTGCCTCGGAAAGCACGTTTAGCCGGTGGTCCCGGCTGCCACTCGTGGATCTTTGACAGATAGTTAATCGATTCAGGCGTGACCTTGCGGAAATCCATTATAAAATACAATAGAAGTGGATATATTTAGTGACCTGTTCCGCTTAGCTATTTCTAAAGAGTCATAAAATACCCCTGAAATAAATCGACACGTGTTTCACCTCTCAACCAAGCGCCGAGCGCAGTCTGCGCAAACTGCGCTCGGCGCTTGGTGTGGCAACACGCCGTGTTCGAATTCGCGACAAGTATATCGTCATCCTGAGGATGCCTCGTTGAGAGGTGAAACACGTGTCGATTTATTTCAGGGGTATTTTATGACTCTTTAGAAATAGCTAAGCGGAACAGGTTACTAAATATATCCACTTCTATTGTATTCTTTGACAGTCGTTAAGGGTCGTCAGAAGCCCGAAAGTCTAACAACCAGTCTTACCAAGGGGTATCGTATTACCCAGTTACTGAGTTGTAGTGGTCAGATAGACAGTCGCTCAGCTGCATCCGATTAGACTGGAAGCTGACCTCAACATGGTTGGGAAAAGGATAGGCAGATTGATTGTTGTCTTTATGTCATCAATCTTGACCAAACTGGAATAAATTTGACACTGAATTAAATTTGACTTTGCTGTGCCCAAAAGGGTCCACAATGCTCATGCCAAAACCTACCACCTAAGTTCATAGTGGAATGCAATAAATATATACTCTTGAAGCCATTCTATTCTATTATAGGCCAAAGACCTAAAGTTCGTTGCTCCTCGACTCAATGCTTTATACAGCCGTTTCTATTGAGGCTTCGAGCGAAATATAATTCACACAAGAATCGCGTAAGCTCAACAATTTAATGAAAGAGTGCTAAATATGATTAAAATACACCCGGTTTCTGAAATTAGATTTACAAATTGTGAATGTGTGTGTGATTGTATGTGTATATTTTGTAGTGTTTGATTTATTTTTGTGGTGTACAATAAAGTATATACAAAATATGTCGGATCCGGTCCTTAGTACGGACACGAAACGAATCGCAAGCGCGCCACTGGCGACATCAAGAGAGATCTATGGACATCAAAAAAGGCGCGCTTCTACAGAGTCGTGAGGTTTAAGGCCAAGGCAAGGAGGACATTCAGCCTTTGGTCGCATTGGAGTCAAGACGTCGCGGAACTGTTCTCGATTCGTGGTGCTCAGTTATTGTGTTAGTTGTAATTTGTGATCATTTTGTTAATTGGTGATTTTAATAAACGCCGTCGTACCCAGTGTGTGTATAATTTAGCTAGTGTGACTCATTTGATAGTAAATTATAATGTGATCTGAACCGCAAACTGTTTTTCTTTTGCGCATTAACCAACACTACCCACACTACGCCCACAGTAGTTAAAATATCGCTGATAATAACGAAAGTCACATACCCGTCTCTGACAAATAAATAAATAAATGTGTCAAACTCTACTTCAAATTCTCAATTCAGGAACTGGGTGTACTTCAACGAAAATCAAATAATTATAGGTCAAGAATTAAAAATTTGAATAAATTAAATTTCATACGAGTCTAATTTCAAAGGACTACAAAATAAAGGACAAAGTCCATTGTCAATGACAACATGATTACCGGTCATTAGATAGGTACATCATTGTGATAAGAGCCAATGAAGCAGAGCCGAATTGACCCAAACATACGACCGAGGGTGCTTTGTCCTAACAAAATAAACCCCAAATAATTAGCCTCGCAAATTCCTATTGAACCATTATCCTTTGCTCATTGATGAATACACTTATTGAACTTTAAATAAACCAAATTTTGGGCCGTCCTTACATCTGTAATGGAATCATGTTCTTACAGATACATATTTGAAAACTGTTTATGGTTTTACGAATAAAATTAAATTCTTTGAGTTGGACAAAGAAAGCTCGAGTCAAAAGTACGTGCAAAATGAGTTAGCTTGAGTGCTATAGTGAGGCTTTTTGCCCATAGTTGCCCCAGAAACACTGAAATATCGTCACTCATAGAGGCTCTATTATTGTACCTTTTTTTTTTTGGGTGGTAAATTATCAAATAACTTCTCCCGCTCTGGGCGGAGTGGGAGGGCGTGTCAGACTCTTACTGACTAAAACCCACCCGTGTTCCTACAGTTGCCATGTCGCCGGAGGGCCACGATGTCCCTATCGGTTTTCTTCGAACCCCCGGCAGGCATTGGCCCTAGCGGACCCCGTCAATTCTGCTGACATCTCTTTGAGGCGCGCGTGGAACACAACGCGCCGTCGACCCGGGCTTGGTCCTTATCGGACGGCAAGCTGCCCATTGCTCACCGTCCGCAAGTCCGCGCCTACGGTGGCTGGAAATCTGCCTGTGGTTCCCGACGCCCAGGGCGTCTCCTCCTGCGGCGGTTAAGGGCGCGAGGGCGCGAAATTTGCCTCTCCCTCACGCGCTCCGTCTCCTTCTTCGCGAGCATTACTACTTCGCAGAAGGAGGTGACGGCCTCCCATTTCCTCTCGCTCCGTAGCATGGCCCGAATCAGGGCCGGACGCGAGAGATCACCGCCGCCGATCGCTTCCACGAGGACACGGCGATGCCCTGCCCAAGCCGGGCAGACCTCCACCGTATGCTCCACCGTATCCTCCGGGCGATCATTATTGCAGTCATGATTAACATCACCAATCACAAATCTATTCCCGAATTCGTAAAAAAATCTACACAAAACAGCCATCGAAAAATACATTCAAACTACCATTAACCGAGACAATATCCCACTGTATCGACCTCTGGTCACCCATCGGGCATTTAGTATTATTATTTATTGACTCTCTGACCGGGAAATGAACCGGGATTCACTTTTCACTGCGCCCCTCGGCCCCTCAAACAAAACGGAAGAAGTAATTATTAAGAATACTGCAAATAGAGGGCATTGAGCAATTTTATTAGACTTTTCGAGTGTTTATGTAAATAGTATTGGAGGAGGAATGGACAATGATTTGGGATTTGGTATATACTTATTATACATTGGTCAATGGTATAGATTTGCAATTAATTATTGAAGTGAAAACTTTTTTAAGCGCGTTGGGCATTTTTGAGATGGGAAAAACAATTGAACTCGCGACACCGTTACCGACACCTCATTTTTATAAACGCGATTGTGCTCTTTATTTAGATAAGGTTACGAACCAATGTTCTATATAAGTATTTTTCTTCCACCAAGGCGATCTTGTTCAAGTTTTTACTTCTGTTGGCACTCCCGGAGTGCAACTGTTTTTTTATTTGGTCTGCTTTATTTAAATTTAAATGCAAAAGTTAAATTGACAGAAGTTGTAGGTACCTACTAAATATGTCACATAGATATAGTAAAAAATAAATGTTTTTATAAACGTTGCATGTGGATTATTTAATTATTCAAAAGCAATACTTAACCCTTATTGAACATCTTTGAGAATCTTCAAAATGCTGTATATTTCTCTTTCAAGTCAAAATAGACTTAAGCTTCGTATATCATTATAGCCGAAGCACTACAATAAAATCTAAATTCAACACATACACACAGGATGGGTAGTTTTGTTATTTCGCGCGAGAGATCCTTTTGTTGCATGGATACGCGTTAAATGAACGGGAAGTTAGTACAGGGAGGTGCGCTCAATCGGCCGAATGGAACAATCTTTGTTTCCTAAGGCCATGTAACACAACCAATCTATTATGACCCCTATAGCTCTATTAACAGCCCCCGTTTTTTCTTCTCTAAGTTCACCTGTGAAGATGCAGGGAAGGTCAAGTTAAGCTGGTGTTAGGATAGCCGAAACGGAAAGGCATCGTCCACCCTACGAGGCTCGAAGGCGAATAAATCAGAATCTAATACGGTGCGACAAGATTGCAAGAAATTTTCCGACTTATTGAACCTTTTTGCGATCACCGGAAAAACATTTTTTTTTTTCGGATACCGTCCAACAATGGAAGGATTCCTGAGTCATATTTGGCTAGCTGGCTAAACACTAAAATACATAAGCTGTATAAAATATTCTTTTATTTTTTGTGTGGAATTGCTTAGGAATGGATATTAAAAAGTTTGTCTTCCTTTATCATTTTATTTATTTATTTATCTTATTTAATACTTCAAGCACAGAAATGTACAGAGGTGGACTTATAGGCATTTTTTACCAGTCAACCTTTGGGTGATGCAGAGATAAACTGTGGCAGGTGCAATTACAAAAATGGAGGAATAAAAAAATTAAATATTCAAATATGAGTTACAAATTATAAATATAATATATAGGCCTAATTACATATATAAAAATAAGCACAAATAAATTCATAATATAAATCATTTAGTTTTTTTTTCCCGTTCATTGTTTTAATCACTCGCTGATTTCGTCATAACTTTTAACTTAGTTATTATATAACTATCCTAGTGTTTATAGTGACAAATCAAGAAACAAGAAATTATTACTTAACTTTTTACCTAAACTTTAGGACAACACTAAAACTAATTTACTAAACACACACATCTAAGAAGCGCAACTTAGTGGGTACATGTCCAAACTAAATAGCCGTACAACGAAAATTCACAAATTGCCCGTCTGAAATCCGACCGCAGGATAATCGGCATCTTCAAACTATCAGAAATAGCTTCTTTGAAACGAAACCGAATAATAATCGATACTTTAACAATAGTCTGAACGGGTAACAGCGTAAGATGCTTCGCGAAACATGAAAATCTGCAGTCTGCGGCCGGCTCGGGAATTAATTCCATTCTCTATAGCATGTAATGAGTAGTGTTATAGGAACTATATTGTAATAAGTATAATATTTATGTTTAGGTTCTTTAATCTGTATTGCTGAGAATGGGTTCCATTTAATTTAAATAAGGAATTGAATTTTTAAGTAGGTGTGTCACTAAATTTTTGAAGTGAAAACTTCTTTAGGCACGTTGGGCATTTTTAAGATGGGATTTTTTTTAAAACTCGCGACACCGTTACCGACACCTCATTTTTGTTAACACGATTGTGCTCTTTATTTAGATAAGGTTACGGACCAATATTCTATACAAGTATTTTTCTTCCACCAACGCGATCTTGTTCAAGTTTTCACTTTTGTCGGCAGTCCCGGAGTGCCACTGTTTTTTCTTTTTTCGTGCTTTTCAGTTGACGATTTTGAAAACAGTAACAGGCAAATTGACTAGGCACTTATTATTTATTTACCAATGCAATTGTAATATCTAGTGCAATTAAAAATATCATTGAAATAAAGATGTAAACAGAACATCTTGTAAAAAGAAAAACGTGTGGCACTCGGGGACTGCCGCGGTAAAGCTATTGCATAACATTTGTAACCTCCATACTTCCTATTTGTCAACGCTACACTTGAGATGATGACGTGATGACATAAAACAAAAATTACGTTCCCATGACAACATCACGTTGTCATGGGAACCGTCATTACATGGTAGGCGGAGTGGAGGTGTTAGGTCTTTTTCGTTACGGAATTTCTTGATTCGGTCGCCGCGCTCAAAGCCCGCGATAAAAGCTATGCAATAGCTTAATAAGATATTAATTTGATATGATAGTGTGGCGATTGTAATAATCAAGAACTACCAAAGTAAAGAAACAAATAAGCTTTACAATACAAACAACATTTATCATCACCTAAAGACGCAGTACGTAGCAGTAAAACATAAAACCCACTAAAAACTATGATTAGCGCACAGTGTAAGTACGGCGCGGAGCAATTTAGGTGAAGCCGGGAGCGATGCACTAATGCATCTCCCCGGATATGAGATAGTTTGTCAGTGCCCGACTTTGTACCTCACTGTACTTATGTGTTTAGGTACGTGCAGTGTTGTGCGAAATGCGGTTAAAGAACGATAGGGATGATGACTAAAAATATGTTTTTTTACCGTCTTGTAAATTATTAAAAAATATTGGACACGTATTTTTTCTTTTTTTACGTTATCAAAAGATTACGGCGATACATTCAGTTAAAATGTGCCGTGACGTTACAAGTATCTAGATTTTATACTTACTTGTGACGTAGCGACCCGCACTCCCCAACTTTAATGCGTTTTATCCAAGTAATTTTTTATTTATATGATAATGCAAAAAATACGTGTCTAATATTTTTTTATTATCTGACTGACGGACTAAATAGAATTTCTTTTTTTTGACCCATGCATCATCCCTATTAAGGAGGGGACAGATAATAAATGTTTTTTTTTTTAAATGTTGTTTTTTTATCGGTTGCAACCACTAGACATGAAGCTATTTAAAGATTTTTTCAGTTTTTATTACTGTAATAATTACGACTGCTAAGGTCAGAGGTGACATCAAATTCAACAGTATAGGTGATAAAATGATAGTAGCGAAAAATATTAAAAAAATAAAACAAAATTCAAAATATTTTATTTCACATAAACCTACAATGGCACTTACGAAACGTCAGAAGCTAGGAACACGGTTACTATTGGTCGTTTCATTATTATCATTTACCTTCCTCAAAATATCCAAATAAAAGAATCATTTAATGAACTTCACCCCTTACTAATTAACCACTAAAAAACGTAGCCACAAATCCACTGACCCATACTCATCCTTCTAATTCAGAGATACCATTTCATATCACAAACATTAGACTACCCTCCTTCATAAAAACCCTCTAAGTATCCACTTGAATATCTCTGCAACGCAAAGGCAAGCTACACGAGACGCATCACTGACTTTTCATGGACCACCATGTTAAGGCGAATGCTCTGAGGAAGCTCGCGAAATTCAATTTTTCCAACTTTGTTAGGAATTTGTAGCTCAGTCTCAGGTTGAATGTTGATCTAAATAATATGGTTAGCGTCAAAAACAAAAAAGTGATTTTGAAAAAAAGGGGAGGCCTTTGTCCAGCAGTGGGACACAATATAGGTAAAAAAAAACAAACAATTATAAATACAACTCTCCAAATTAAAATTGGTAGGAATCAAGTTGTTTGTATGAAATAGTCAGATTTTCTACCATTTTGAAGTCAGTAGTCTTTTGTAGGTATATTATTATGGTAACTTTAATGATTATTCTTTTACATATTCGTCTTTGTTGAAAATCTTATATAAATCAACATACAACTTTGTTCTGAGATGCAAATTGCAGAAAACGTTACAAAATTTAAAATTTCATGTTGGGGTAAGTTTATGAATCCCCCTTAAGCTCACGTTCACAGGACGTGTGTAGAGAGCCTTATTTCATGCTTCGAAGAACATCTTATCGCCTGCGGTCGGTGGGCGGTCTAATTATAATTACTAATGCTCGTATGCTCAAAGTCGTTTTTGAGTCGTTTCAGCTTATTAGATGATGCTTTGACGGTAGGTCAGTGTTCGTAATGAAGGTAGTTGACTGTAAGTGGGGTTTTTTTGTGGTAATGAGAGGATTTTTTAAATGAATTTTTGATGTTGACATGAAGAACAACGACATAAGTTGAGATATGAAAACGAAATCGAATAATAAAACAACCAGTAATAAAGCCAAAAAAAAGAAAAAATATTATTTCTAATTTTTTATGTTATAACGTATCTAAAGTCTGTTTACAATACCGTACAATACCAATCACTTGATTCTTAACCAACAAAAGGTAGGTGCACAAATTCGCTAAAATCTCCAATAATACGAAGTTTAAACCGTACTTAGCTGGCTTTTAAATTAATTGCCAGCGTTCCAAATAATTGAATTAAGTTAATCGAATAGTTGTTTACATTGTGTCACTTGTAGCAATTAAAATTGTTTCGGAAGGCAATAAATCATTGGCGGGAAAGTGAAACATCATGGCGGCGCGTGGTGCACACCTTGCAATAAATTTTCCAATTACTGAGAGAATTTCGCGATGGCAACACCGAGGGAACGCGGGAAATAAAATAAAATTAATTACATGCTACATAGACTGGCAAGCAATAGGTGCTTTCAGGCTTAACATTAGGTGATTAAAGATTTTAATTGCTGAAGAAGAGAAGTTTTCAAATTGATTGATCATTCATTTAATTGTTGGTAATCCTTAAATAAACAAAAATAAAAATTAATCAGATTTCTAGCTAAAATATTTTATAACAAAATTTTTGTTTTTTTTAAAGTCTTTTCTTAGCAAATTATAGGTACAGTGTACGTGACAACAATGGGTTAAACTAATAGTTTTCTCTTAGATTTACTGCAAGTAATTTCATTTTCTTTAAGAAAGTTTTGCTTTTATTTTTAATGAATTAAGTAATAATCCCTCGGCACCTGCGTTTAATAAATTTACGTACTTACTTAAGTCATTTTCTGCCACAGACCGATTTATTAAAGGACTCTGCGTAAGTCATATTTCATTTATGAAAACAAATTACAGACCGCTGCCTGGCTTGCACACCATATAAGTTATCAGTAGGAAAGTCAGTGGCCTACAGATTTTCCACCTTACAAGTTACAATCCCTATAATTTTAATTGTATATCCTAAGGGTACACTATCGGTGATTCTTTCAAACAATCGTAGTATGGTGATAACTTGTCTGTTTGACGTTCAAAACTAAACATTAAACCAACTGCTGTATCGAAGCAGAATTGGGAAAAAAATATTGGTTTGGAAGTTATGAGCGAAACTTCCATATTTCAACACATATTTTAACTCATCTTTTGGCGTAAATAAATAACTGTAATAATGTAGTATGAAAATGGCAAAACAAAAATCGTACATGAATAGATAATTTATTAAAATGTTTAAGTAATTTTATTTTGACTAGATACATCCAGTAACTTTTTCATAATATCTATACGCCCAAAAGTCTGTTAATTTTACGCGCTCGTTTTCGTTATAAATCATCGTCTATTGCACTAAATAAATATATAAATAAAACTAGATAAATAAATTCTATGATAGGCTGAGGAATGATGTGATAAAACAGCGGTGTGATTTAAAAGAAGATGTAGTGACAAAAATTGAAAAGGGTATGCTGAGATGGTTTGGGCATGTTGAGAGAATGAATGAAAGGCGATTAACAAAACGTATTTACAAGGCTGATGTGAAGGGAAAGCCTGGGCGGGGACGACCTAGGAGGACTTATACTGACCTTATTGGTGATGTTCTTCAGAAAGGCCAGGTGCGTAGTACTCGCAACCGGCGTGCGTGTATGACCAGATGTATGACCGTAAACGAGGCAAAAGGAGTATGTGAGGATCGTAGCAGGTGGCGTTCTGTAGTTTCTGCCAACCCCCATGGGAAGAAGGCATTAGTTTATGTATGTGTGTATTTAAATAAGTACTAAATAAATAAATAACTTTATTAAGAAAAGAAAGAAAGAAAAACATTTGGACTCCGTTCGTGAAACACAAAATATAAATAACAAAATGAAAAAATGAAAATAATGCAAAAATAAATAGTGAGCATAAATATGATAATGTAAATAGCTTGCATATTAGCCACGCCACCAACGAGTTCGAGCCGTCGACCAGCGGAACTTTAAAGTGAAAGGTGGCTGGAACAGGACTGGATGCGCAAAGCAGAGGACAGGGTGTTGTAACTTAACCTGGGAGAGACCTATGTCCAGTAGTGGACTGCAATTGATTGATTGATTGATTCATTGATCTTGAGATGTATTTACAGATGTAACGTATTTCTTAAAAACGCTTAATGGATGCCATTCAAATTTTTAGACATGTCTGTACAGTCGCAAGCACTAATATGTACACAATTATCAACTTTTTGGAGTTATTTTCTCGTACTATATTGATTGTGATTGTATGTTGTTAGGAGTATAGTATTTTGAAACCCACAGTCCCATAATACATAGGACCTATGTCAAGTTGCAATCGTTATTCCATGAGGAAATCATTTTGAATTTTGCTAAGTGTATGCATATTTTTGCTCGTGACTAAAAAAAAACCGAACTCTTAACAATCACTAAAATGATCTGATTATGACAAAGCATCCTTCGAATTCCCACACGAACCTGATTTATACGAAGGCTATTTAGGATATTTAATACTCAATATTATTATAGGCCAGATAATTGGTTCACTAGACGGCCGGCGCTTGAAAGGAGCAAATTAAGACACAATTGTTGCGAGTATTTTAGCCGCGTTCGGCCCGCTCCGCTCGGTCGGCTCGCTCGGCCCACTAACCTCGGCCAGCCTCTGTTTGCTGCCTTATTTCTCGTTATGCCTTATTGTCCTGTCTGATTTATGTCGCAATTACGTCACTTCTTATAGATTATGAGAATTTATGAGCTGTGCTCCTAATATTGGATGAATGTGTCAGTTGAATGTGCAATGTTCCGGTATTTATTTTAATAAGATGTGCCGGAAGGATATTTTTAATAGCCTCAGGGAGTCTGGGCACTTGACAATGCCATTATTATAATAATATAATAATAAAAATCGTGAAATTTTCAAATTGTATTTCAAAATGAGTTAAACAAAAAATGCTATCAATATTTGTCTTCAAAACCTATATCATATTTAAAACGACATTAATAATAATATATGCAATTAATTACACCATCCGTCGCCGCTACAGGGTGTATTATTTCCGCCGATCCCGTCTAGCTGGCTTGTCGCATTGTGTACACATTTCGGCACTTAGCCTGGTGTTAATTTGACGATGACTGTCGCGCCGCCATCCGTCATCGCCGGCAGACACGTCTTTATGACGTCTAATTTGAAGATCATCCTGTGAAGTGAAGGGGTGACTTATTGTGAGAGCATGAGTAGCTGTTTTCTATGGAAGTTAAGTGTCATTGATTCTACAGTGTTACGTTTTTGAGTTACGAGAGCGGTGGATTCTTACTGTTCCGTATTAAAGGGATTTTCAACATCTTTTACATGCACATAATTACAGTCATAGGCACTTAACACGTAAATCTGTTGTTTCTCTAAATAACGTATCAATACCCTACCTTCTTTATATTCATAAAGAGAAGTAAAGTTTTGTATATTATACTGGTACCAATACAGTGTCAACAGTGGGTCTTATTAAATCCTACAAACTAGCAACCTCCAATTATATAAATCAAGGTGTAAATCTGAAGTTGCCAACTTCACCGTAGCATTCGGCGAAACAATGTATCGGGAGCGGATCCAACAACATTCGATCGCAAACTCAGTTGAAAATCGTAACAAAGCTTCTACCGCGATAATTGGATGTGGCCGTTCTGAATACGCGCTAGACGAGACTTAATTGAGGTTTTAGAGTTGGGCTAATTCGCCCACCTTCGATCAGTTCTGCTCCCCTGGTCCCTCCGTTGAGGGGCTTCGTCTGGCAGCTCGGTTAGCAAGAATAATAACGCGGAGGTTAAGTGAGCCTCTATCAATTGGTGTTATGTTGCTTTGTTGTTATTAGGTGCGGAATCGCGTGGGTAGTATTGAAATACCTTGTTTGAAACTTTGAGGTATACTGTCTGGAAATTGTTATGAATAGGGTGTCCGTCTAATATAGCGCCTTTTATTAAGAAAATTCGGAAAGGTGCTGCATCTTAAAATTCAATATTGCCGCTTTTTATGTAACACAAATGGTAAAACAGATATTCGCATGAAAAACTCACTCAACAAAGCGAAATAGAAGGCTCACGATGATTAAGAATTCTCTCACGTGCGGCGCAACAAAAAGTAACAACTAAATATATCGGAGACGGCCCGATAGAGGTCGGGTGCGGGTAACAAAAAGTAGGGGCCGGCCCACGGACACACACCCGAACAGATATGATAATCCCAACTATGTAAAATAGTGAAATTTAAGGTCTCTCCATGTGAAGAATTGTACTCGTTC
Organism: Agrochola lychnidis; assembly: GCA_963680765.1. Taxonomy (NCBI): domain Eukaryota; kingdom Metazoa; phylum Arthropoda; class Insecta; order Lepidoptera; family Noctuidae; genus Agrochola; species Agrochola lychnidis. The sequence goes on along the minus strand of OY796863.1, from coordinate 7,646,346 downwards.
GGTAGGCAAATTATTCTAATGCGGCCCTTTTATTCGAGGCACACACCGCACGGGTCGCCGAGCTCCTCCGACACTCATTTGTATTTCAATAAAATACCACTAGCCCTATCTAAACAAGGCTATGATTCGGATATCGATCGCGCCCACACTCCAAACAGCGAAAAGTATATTACATTGTTATTTCAATGTTTTCGGGCCGAGTATTTTCGCAAGCCGGTCATCCATCAATGAATCAATTTGAATACATTGAACATTCATCGAAGTTTGCATAAAGTTGGCGGCTATGAATATACCTTGGCGAAGCAAACAAAAAAGGCGCCCTGCCTGGCTTACAATAACTTGCTCCCCCGTCCCGTCCGCGCATTTGTGGACACGCCAATTCACTTTTTGTAAATAAAAGCGACATATCTGCACGACAGGATCCGGTGGGTACGTATATCGTCTCGCTTGTCCGATTTGCATAGCGTCGAAAAGTTCACAATCACATTTACCTCATCAGCCTGCGGGGACCATAATTCTTCGTTCCATCTGCCATCTTCCTGTATCTACCCCAGCGAGCTCTTTTTGCAGGGGTTCGGCCGGCGGCGTTGTCCGCGATACATAAATTTTCACGATCGGTCATCCTTTAAAAACAAGTTTAGCTCTTTATCCGTAGGAGAGTAAGTTAAAGAATGGCTCGAGCGTGCGTTACCCTCCGATTCGTTACGTATTCAAATTATTTTGCCATCTTGTTTTTGCGTTCATTTGTGTTGTGAGCTGTGAGCCTATAAGTAGGTAGGTCCTTCTTTTGTGTGAGATTGGTATTGATTTTAGTAATTAGTCCTTTAGATGTCCACAAGATACTTATGTATGAAGTTTAATACGTTTTGGAGCGAGTGTATGGCTAATTAATAGAGTGCGTGGCGGAGGCTAAGGCGGGAGACTGCCCCTTGACGAGCCTTCAGACAGCTCGCCCTAGCTCGGAAGTCAGCAGCGACTTAGGGCCCCCGTGTGATTCCCGCCGGGTAATTAAATAATGAGGTTTAAATCCGTCCTTTTGTCGTGTCACCAAAGTTTGTAGACGTGTGCACGGTTTGGATGCTTTGCAAATTAACGGACATTAGTTACGGAGGCCTCCGGAAATACAGTACAGAACATGGTAGAGTTCGGATCTATATTTATACACAATCGAGTGTGAATTTGGGTCTATTTTTTTTTTCAGACATCAAGCTTGTAATGACCACCTCTTTTACCAGTAGTGAAAAGTAAGCTTTTTCTTTTAGCATTTTATTGTGCCTTATCTTAACTTAGATATTTAAGAAGATAATCAAAAGTCATATAGCGCTCATTCACAATAGCTCTGAATGGCTAATGTTAGTGGATCAGTTATGAAGCGTTCTACTCACTATGTCGAAACTAAACGTCCCGCATTCACGTGTATACGGCAATGTTACGGTATGTAGGCATGGTGTAGTAGTATAGCACCATTGTTAGGCGGTATAGAACAAGAAAGACTTAGATATTTTCTATATATATATATATGTCGGAGACGGGTACGTGACTCTTTCGTTATTATCAGCGATATTTTAACTACTGTGGGCGTAGTATGGGTAGTGTTGGTTAATGCGCAATAGAAAAACCGTTTGCAGTTCAGATTACATTACAATTTACTATCAAATTAATCACACTAGCTAAATTATACACACTCTGGGTGCGACGACGTTTATTAAAATCACCAATTAACACAATGATCACAAATTACAACTAACACAATAACTGAGTACAATGAATCTAGAACAGTTCCTCGACGTCTTGGCTCCGATGCGATCCGAGGCTGAATCCCTCCTCGCCGTGGCCTTAAAACATCACGACTCTGTAGAACCGCGCCTTCTAGTGTGGGTAGATTACTTGATGTCACCAGTGGTGCGCTTGCGATTCGTTTCGTGTCCGTTCTATAAATGGGTATTTCCTACAACTTCGCAAATCAAAAATGCTAAAATCACGTTTTGGTAATTGCATAAACCTATGACTTGATCCTAATAGTTTGTGTGTGTGTGTGTCTATAGCTCATACGTTTCCCACGCCACACACATGACAACGCAAGGGTCCTATTCTTAACCGCAGCGCACACGCTCCGCACATTCACCTAAAAACAAAAACCGTTCACTTTTGACGTTTCCCAGTTTCTATGTCTAATCTGAGTTCCGTTATGCAGCGCACGCCATTCAGTGGCCGTTGAGAACTTGAGTAAGAGCGAAGATAAGGCGTGGCGATGCATGCGACACACGTCTACTCTTTACAAATTCAGCTCTGACACGATCCATTCAACGGATAAGTTTGGTACAGTGTGCGCCCGCCTGAATGCAGTGATAACGCTACAATGACAATCGTGAGTTGATTTTGTATGGTTTAGAATTTCAGCGCGGTTTAAGAATAGGTGTTTTAATGAGTTGTAAGCGTGTTGGGTAATTTTAAATAGGAATTAAGAAAATTTTGTGCAATATTGCAACTCTTGTACACCATACTTTAGTGCCCACGTATTCTCAGTTGGCATGGGGTTGGAGGAAAGCTTTGTTAACATAGGTACACATTTCAAATAATATAGGTAGGTATGCGATTTATACCTCTTTTGGTATTATGTTAATTTGTGCTTCAATATAAAGAAAGTTCAGTACCTAACAAACTAGAAAAAAAAAGTTTTTCACGTTAAATCTCAATAAACATACCATTTCTTAACATTTATTGCCTACTTAATTCAATAAATCCCAACCCAAAACTGACCACTAGACCGTAACAAACATTTGCTATCAGAACTTATCATGACAAAAGTACCTACCCACCGTATCGATACTTCGGACATGTCACCGACGTTACATTAAAAAGCGTCGAACCCGCGACCGTGTAGCGGAAAGCCGGAGTCGGGAAACAGTCCAACAAAACGTATGGGGGGCCCGCTGGAGCGTGGCACGTGATTCATGCAGTTATTCAATAAGTTGGGGTAAAGACATGGGGTATTGATGTAACAATTAGTTCGATTTTTGTTTAGGATTGCATTGATTGAAGAGATTACTAAGTTGGGGTTTGGAACCAAGTTCCTTATCGTAAGTTATATTCTGCATACTATGTGAATGAGAGATAGACCGAAAAAAGTGTAATATTTACGTGTCGGAAATACGTCACTGATTTGACTAATCGAGGCGCCAGCGCCGCCTAGCGGCGCTCGACAAAGTCTACAACATAACGCTCGACCGGGGATAGGCAGTTTGTCGGTGGCGGTCAAGCAGTGAACACATTTAGAAACTGTCAGGCGTTCCGTATAGTTGTGTCGTGTATCTAAAGTGTGATTAATTTGATCGTAAATTATAATTTGATCTGAACTGCAAACGGTTTTTCTATTTCCCAATTACCAACACTACCCACAATACGCCCATAGTAGTTAAAATATGGCTGATAATAACGAAAGAGATGTATTCACTCCGTTATACGTAACAAGTGTCGTGACAGTCAAAATGCATGTACTTTGGTCAAGCTCGTTCCAACCGGGTGTGTACCTCTTGTTTCTTTTTTCTTTTTGTTTACATTTATGTGTAGGTAGTAAATTCCATCTCAACGAGGAAAGTTTATAAGGAAAGACGTTTAAAAAAATGTCGTTTCACAATCTGTAAGGTTTACGCAATTTGCCCTCTTGTGAAAAAATACCAACACAATACTTTATTGTTTTTCCAAGGTGCTCAAAAACCTTCAAGTTTGTGTTATAAAACAAGTTATTTTTGGTTAGTAACCGAGTAAAGATTTCGTAAGGACGCCCGCGAACAGCCGTCCAGAGAAACTTTACAAGTTTCGTAACAATTTTTTAACGGTTTATTATGAAACCTATAAGCATGCAGTTACTTAACATCAAGAATTTCTTCGGTATAATGTTATACGATTTCTTCTACATTTTGTTCGAGTAAGTTTTTCGTTGCGTAAGGCACAGCACGTGCGTCCGACACGGGTGCGACCCTCGGTACCCGCGAGACGCACAAATCATGCGACATCTCGAACCTTTGCTCTCTACAGAACATACAGTACACATATGAAACATATTTCACAAAATATCTGCTCAAACATGTTTACAATTCGTGTCCTATATAAAGCTACAACTCACAACCAACTTTTGCCTCCAGAGGCGCTGCGCTCAAAATTGTCAAAGCAAAATTGACTGCAGTCTCAATTTTACAACGCAATAAAATATTGAAATAAAAATTCGCTCGCGAACCAGCAATAAAATAAAACGGTAACCGTTTTTACGGCGCCGACAATATAATGAAATAATCGTAACGGGCGTCGACGTCACTTTGAATTGCCCAATAAATCTTCCTCGGGTCATATTGTCCGCAGTCCTCTTGGCAACACTTTAATATCGAGAAATATCATCTCGATAATCGAACGCACTAGCCGCTCGGTATAAATCATCCCCCGCACTCGCTGTCGTTTATTTTTTAGACTTTCCATTTCCAAATAAAGTCCCTGAGCAACGGGCCAGTGCTTCCTCCTTCCGGGGCGGTTTCATATGATTTGTTGGCTGTCGGCCATTTCCCTTAATATTGTCAATATTTCAAATATTAATTGTTATAAATCAGAAAAGTTTTCTGTTCCGCTTTTTATAGCCATTTCCGAGATTGGATTTTTATTACGACAAAATTAACCATAGATATAAGGGCTGGACGAGCGGGCCACTTATGAACGCATTGTTTATGAACGATAACGGAATCGATGAACGAGTCACACGTCCGAGGGGAAACGTGTTAAATTATGTAGGTGTACTTAGCGCGTCAATCTACGCACTACTTTGAAAAAGTTCCGCCCATAAAACATTAACAAGCACTCAAGAAAATTCCCGGGCGTGCCCCGTTCGTAAGTAGTGTCAGCCGGTAGTTTTTCCCACCTCGAGTTAGTGAGTGTCCACTCGAGGCCGGAGGGTCGCTGTCATCGCGATTGGCGGCCGATATGTCCCAGGAGTGCGCCCTCGGCCGCGCGGAGGGCCTTCAGCACGAAGATCATCGCAAAGCCCTCAATTAATGACAAACAATGGCGAAAGCCTCGCGCGCCCAATTTTCAGTTGTCGCTCTTGTTTTGCTCGGTGACAGTTGGCATGGGTCGCCCACTCACGCGACGCGTCTTATTCCCAGTGCTGCGACCCTGGAATTAGGGAAGTTGCTAAGGTAAGAAGCCCAAGAAATACGCATCATTATTAAAGTAACATAAACTTGGTAACCACAACTCAGTAAAAAACTGTGTTACATAAGTGGTTGTGAAAATTTGTCACCGTTTTTCCTCGATCGCACATTATAGAGCTTTATTAAATTACCAAAACAAGCCCTCAATTTCCTGCTCTTACAAAACGAGTACAATTTAGGTCAGCAGCATTCGAATACCAGCTACACAAAATACCGGAGAGCTATCAAATCACGAGCACTCACTAAAATTCGTAGAGATAACTGCGTTCTCGCCACAAAACACGTCATGGTAAATACTGAGGCGAAGTGTTGTCCGGTATTTTCATGAGGCTGGGAGTCGCTCGCTCGGCGCCCGCTATCGATCCACGAGCGAGGGGGGCGGAGGGGCGCGGGCGGCACAAATTTGGGAAAACTTTGAAAGTTTCGCGTCTAATTCAGGCACACGCACACACACCCACAAGCAGCTCGCTGCCGCACACAAACGCGTTTGCATCGTAATTCTGTTTTGTACCCGTTGTTTTCGAAATGTCACGTGTCTTCGACCTACGTGACTGGACGGATCTTTGTAAAGGGTTCACACGCACAAATTAGATAAACAGAAATTATGGGAATAATTTGGCAACCATGAAATGTTATCAGAGCTGAAATATGGCCACTACCGGTCGCGGTCGCATACGCAGGAAGGGTGACCAACACGAATGTGGACGATGAATCTGTGAGGTAATCCGATGGCTGGTCACGCAAGACTTTTGAACAATAGACCTAAATCGAATTATATTCGAACTGAAACTCGGCTACTTAGCCCCAAACTCGGCTAAACTCGACGAAAGTAACGAAACTTGTTCGACCTATTAAGGTAATGTGACCAGAATTGGTACACACGATCACGCGATGATCAAAGCGGCATGCGGCATCATTAGCTATTGTGCTGTGAGTACTTCGCCAAAGAAAACAATTAAGAAGATGAGCTGGGACGGGACAATGCCGCCGGACACGGCCACTTCCGGTAGAACGATCAAACGGACGGTTTTCCAGTGGTGTTTTTACATTAAAGGATCACTTGATGACAACGTTTAATTAGAAAAGAATTCGTCATTTTAAACCGAACACCCTGTTGCCAAAATCACCAGCTACACCTTTCCGTAAAATTACGATTGCTTTCTCTACCGAAAACACTAGAAATACGAGCCTTGTCAAGCAATCCAATAGAAATATAAGAAAACCCACACATTTCAAAAACATGAAATCGTAAATCAAAATAGACTGAAACAACTCTTCCACCATTTTTAAATCTATAAAAATGTTTTTCATTACATCCTTAATTTATCGCTGGTATATAATTTCTGGTCCTTTGTCTGTGGTTGTTAGTAAACAGGCCATTTGCGGAATAAAGGAATTCCATTCAAGCAGCTTTTGCTAACAAAAAATGGGGAACAAAATAAAAAACGGGAGAACAATTAGCGTGATTTAACGGCCATTTCATTAGATTATAATTAATGTGATTATTTTTATTTTGAAAGTTGTTGTTTTCTTGTTTTAGGGACTTTTTTCTATTGTTTCAATTTAGGTTTGTTGACGTATTTTGTGAAAATTTTCTTCTCGTTTTTGTAAGAGCTAGATTTTTTAAGTACTTTGACTACCCAAACTTAATTAAAATGAAATGACGTTTTTTTTTTTACTCGCCTGTGTTGTCCGACTCCTGGGCAAAGGCCTCACTCCTTCCATCTTTCGTGACCCCCGCGTCCTCCTTCCAATTTTGACAGAACTTATCCAGCTCGTCCCGCCATCTCCTACGTGGTCTACCGCGACCTCGCCTCACTGTCTCAGGGCACCAGTTCTGTGCTATTTGGGCCCACAGTTTGTCCGGCATGGGGCAGACATGTCCTGCCCAGTCCCATTTAAGTTGGGCAGCCTTTTGAGCCACGTCAGCTATTTTTGTTTTGGAGCGCAGTATTGTGTTTCGAACACGATCCGTTAATTTAACACCTATTATACTGCGCTCCATTGCTCGTTGGCAGACCTTGAGTTTGGACTTCTAGATGTTAGTCAAAGACCAAGTCTGTGCAGCATAGGTTAAGACGGGAAGAATACACATGTCCATGAGCCTACGTTTCAGTGCCATAGGCAACTCAGCCTTGAATAGTTCCTTCATGGACGACGAATGACGAAATGACGTATTACAAAATTAATCAACTTGTGAAAATCGAATAATCAATATTTACCTACTTTCAAAAAGAGCGATTTGAAGTTTCTTCTATTGGTCAATAAAGCCCCATTTACACGATGCAAGTTTATTGCCTGTGCCACACCATAAAACTGAAGCAACAATTGACTGGCACCGTCTAAAAAACACATACATTTGTTGCACGATACGGGCAAGTTAGTTGCCGTTCAGAACTGGCATAGGTGTAAATAGCACGCAACATAAAATTGCACGTACAATAAAATCGCATGCAATTAGGACGAGCAACTATGTGTTTAAACGAGGCCAAACTTGCATACAAAAATCGCGGGTTGATGGATGTCACTTGTTTTCGATTTTGGAAGTAAAAACTTCTTTAGGCGCGTTGGGCATTTTTGAGTTCGGAAAAAACAATTGAACTTGCGACACCGTGACCGACACCGCAATTTTTTAAACGCGATTGTGCTTTTTATTTATTTTACGTTACTGATCAATGTTCTATACAAGTATTTTTACTTTAAAGGTTTTGGAAGTATTTTTTTTTTGTAAACGCGTTTTTGCTCTTTATTTAGATAAGGTTACGGACCAATGTTCTATACAAGTATTTTTCTTCCACCAAGGCGATCTTGTTCAAGTTTTCACATCTGTCGGCACTCCCGGAGTGCCACTGTTATTTTTTGGGTTCTAAGCCATGCTGGTTCCCTGACGATGTTTTCTGATGACTAATATTTTATTTGTAACTATACCAATAACAATCAAAATCAAAATATTTTATTTCACATAAACCTACATGGGCACTTATGAAACGTCAGAAGCTAGGTGCACGGTTCCAATTGGTCGTTTCCTATGGAGAAGAGCCGGCAAGAAACTCCACGGTTACTCTTTTAAAAATAATTGGCTTTTACAATACTTTCATATAACAATGTTCTTAGAACTGCAATAAACAAACAATATTGTAGCAAAACGTAATGAATCAAAAACAAAGCTCATAGATCAGTAGCGATTACCGTGCAGTTGTCACCCCTGCCTTTGTAATTAACATTCGAGCCATTACTTAATTAAAGCGATCTCTTTTAGCAAAACTCTCCATATTATGATTAACGTTACTTGCGATTGGTTGTGTAAAAGATGAGTTATTTTTATTGTATTTGTTAATGTGTCTTAATGGAAATTGCTAATTAGAAAATATTAACATAACATAACATCACGCCTTATATCCCCGAAGGGTTGGGCAGAGGTGTACCTGTAGGTACGAGAAAAAAACAATCAAATCAAGCAATCAATCTTCAATTTCGCAAAATATGAAAACTGTGCATTTTAATGAAAATATATAACATAACATAACATCACGCCTGATGTAATGTTATGTGTGTTGTATAGGTAGACACTATTTATATAGTACATCCTAAGTCCCATGTAATAGGGGGCGAGCCTATTGCCATCAACCGGGCACAAATCCAGGCTCCGGGCTGCTAATGAGAAATTCTTGATGGAAAAACCCAATAACACTTTGTCCGACCTGGAAATTGAATCCAGGACCTCATGCTCAACAGTAGTGCTTACGACCACTAGACCAACGGGGCAGGCATTTTAATGAAAACACAAAATAATAATAAATAAATTATCAAAAAGTCAATTAAAAAAATATTCAAAATCAATTTCAATTTTAAAATGAAAGCTTTAATTAAACGTATGCGAAATTGTGATGAGAATGTAACTAATTGGACTTATGATTCGAGACTTAATTAACACTACATTAGATTATGGTAATGCGTTTTATTTGAATGAAAACAAAACTGTAACAATTCGATACAATGACTTTATGCTAAAACAATTTTACGGGAAGGACTAAATCTTTAAATTGGCTTCTTGCCAATGTATAGATAAGCTGCAACTAAAATTAATAGACTAAGATCTTCTCCAGGAAACAGTCTAAGTGGATTCAATAGTTCTCGAGATTAGTTCCTAGCCAGACACACGAATTCGCTAACAATACAAAATTAATCTATTAAAATTGATCATTCACTTCAGCCATGGCTTAGTAATAACAGCCGCACGGGTCGATCAATCAGGTTAAGCTACGCTTGCCGCGATTGGTCCGTGGATGGGTTTTTACATACGAGTACCAAGACCTCTTCGTGCCTCCGAAAGCACGTTAAGCCGTTGGTCCCGGCTGTCATTTGTAGATCTTTGACAGTCGTTACGGGTAGTTAGAAGCCCAAGTCTGACAACCAGTCTTACCAAGGGGTATCGTCTTACCTAGTAACTAGGTTGTGGAGATCAGATAGGCAGTCGCTCCATGTAAAACATGGTTGGGAAAAGGGTAGGCAGATGATGATGACTTCAGCTTTACACATAAACAAAAAAAAAAACGGTAAAAACAAACGACGACGGCAAAAAACGACGGTAAAAATATTCTTACCGTCCTTATACTATTTGTACCTACTGATGTTTCATCATCATCAGCCTATAAATGTTCTCACTGCTGGGACACAGGCCTCCTCTCTGTGAGAGGGAGTGGGCCGTAATCCACCACGCGGGCCCGTGCGAGTTGGTGGATGGCACATGTCTTCGAATTTTTAGTTTTAGGACATACCGGTTTCCTCACGATATTTTCCTTCACCGTTTTGAGAGCAGTGGTGATGGAATAATTTACACAAAGTGTCTACTTGGGTTCGAACCCACGACCTACAAGTCGTAAGTCGTGGCCGTTACCACTGGCCCACCACTGCTCTGCATCAGCATCTGCCCCAATCTCGGTCGAAGCTCATTTAATTAAACGGCTGCTAGTAATTCGCCCCCTCCACGATTTCCTTAATTTCTGTTAATTCCTGCACCCATAGACGAAGACTTAGAGACCATAAAATTCTTGTACTGATTTTGTTTGTAAACATTTAAAATTGCATATTCAAGGAAAAATTGTATTTGTAAGGATAGGGGATAAAAAAATGCAATTTTATTATTTCTGTCTATCTGTACCTTGTCAACAATATTTTCATGAAATGCTATCACGAATAGTTAAGATAGTTAGCCAATTTATTTTAAGCGGAGGTCCTTCTTATAATTTAGCCCCTAACTAAAAGTCACGTCAGTAAAATTTAACCCCTAACTACAAAGTCACGTCGATTCATGTTGTACAGCTCCCATGCACAGTAAAAAAAGGCAATTAAGCCCAGGAAATACTTCCCAGAAAAAAATAAAAAAATCAATTCAAGAAAAAAATTACCTTCGACAATTACCAGTAAAAAAATACCAGTATTTATTAACAAGAAGCTTGTCTGTTAACATGAACATGATGGCTACCTTTCAATTTAAACCTCACATTTCAATTTACCTGGCTCGGTTTTATCTTTAATGCCTGGCTGGTAATTATGCCGCCAGACAGTGGGATTCCAACCCCTTTTTACTTGATATCGGCTAGTGCTTATGTACGAGTTCCTACGAGATATTATTAAATTGTTTAATTTACCCTGCCTGGGTTTTAGTGTTAAATGGAGATACACCTTGTTTCGTGTTAGGAATCTCTAACTATTTTGTAAATTTAGGTCACACAACATTTTATTCAATCCTCTTGCTCAAAAAGTCCGTCATTGTAGCGTACCAGAGCGGGGAAAAAATAGCATTTCTTGCTCTAGGGGAAAAATATTTTTTTGTCTGTAACCAACGAGCCTACAATAACGAAAAAGTCTTTATTCTTATGTAAAACTAGCTTTTTCTACCGCATACCGGGATAAAAAGTTTCGTTAAAACATCAGATTGAACAAATTGTATATTTTTTTATATAAATTAAACTATTTAATATTGTATTGGATTACTTTATTTTCTCGCAGTCGTAATGAAAAGTAGAGTGTAACACACAGCACTAAACCCATTATAACTCGGTTTCTATTTACTCCCTCGCCTAGAGCTCTCGAGTAAAACTACCTCGATAGAATGGGTTATCTTAGCCCCTCGTATAACAATCTACTATTGGGCATACAATGATTTAGAAGGAATAAAATAAAATTACAAAAAATTAAAAGTTATAAAAACTAAAACCCAACTACGACAAAAGTCAACTAAAAATGTATAAACAAGACAACACAGACAGACAAATTAAAAATCCAGAGTTACACGAAAAATCAAAACAGATTACGTGTGACTGCGGATTTTTAATTTATTACGACTTTGTGTAATGTGAACTAATGTGTTACGACTTACGACTTGTGATTTAATAGGGTCTGATCCTCCTCAACTAATAGTCAAAAACTTATTTTTAACCGACTTCCAAAAAGGAGGAGGTTATATGTTCGTCGCGTATGTTTGTTTTTTTTTTTTTTTTTTTTATGTATGTCCACCGATTTCTCCGTCAGTTGTGGACCGATTTTGAAAATTCTTTTTTTGTTTGAAAGGGTGTGCTCTCGAATTGGTCCCATATAAATTTTATTAACTTTGGTTGGATAGTTTTTGAGTTAGCTACAAAATACGTATTTTTTTCCCACTTAGTATGTAGATGATATGATAAGTTTCTGTCACTGGTAGCAGGTAGTGGTATTCGAATGTGTGTGGGGTAGGTACCACAACTAAAAAGTGAAAAATAAAACTTTTTACAAAAAAAAACAACCGACCTCCAAAAAAAAAAACACTACAAAGTGAAAAATAACTTTAATTTCGGAAGTCGGTGGCAAAAAACGAAAATACAAAACCCAAGATACCGACTTCCGAAATTAAAGTTATTTTTCACTTTGTAGTGTTTTTTTTTTTGGAGGTCGGTTGTTTTTTTTGTAAAAAGTTTTTGAAATGAAAACTTCTTTAGGCGCGTTGGGCATTTTTGAGATGGAAAAAAACAATTGAACTCGCAACACCGTTACCGACACCTCATTTTAGTAAACGCGATTGTGCTCTTTATTTATATTAGGTTACGGATCAATGTTCTATGCAAGTATTTTTACTTTGCACAATAAAATTGTTCAAGTTTTCACTTCTGTCGGCACTCCCGGAGTGACACTGTTTTTTTTTTTCTAGCTCTAAATAAGGTTTATTCCATCAAAACTATAATATTAGTATCTTTTGAAAACTTTATAACTAAAATTTTTGAATTTTGGCGTCCAAATAAAAAGCTTTTATAGATTTATGTTGGTCAACAAGGCAGCAGTTTAGCAAGTTATTTAATTGATTGAAGAAATAATACTACGAAAACTATAAATGTAAGCAAAAACCAAACCTTTCGCCGCATCAGACGACATAATAAAAGGCTGTGAAAACTCAAAATTAGATAAATACCATAAGATGATTTTAGGTATCGGTAAGTACTTAACTACCGGGGAAAAGTATATCCTATATCTTAACTTAGGTCATGGTCTACCTGTATGCCAAAATTCATCGAAATCCGTTCAGTCGTTAAGAAATAAAACGATAAAATACAGACAGAGTTACTTTCACATTTGTAAAATTTGTATGGATTTACAAAACGATTCAAGTTGTTTTCACAATATTGTGCAAACCCTCTGAAAATATCAAGTGGCATTGGGTGCCTTTATCAATAAACATCTCAAAGCCAGCTTAAATAAATACAATTCCTTTGATTTAGGGCGAGTTTAAAGAGGTGGCAACAAATAAGGCTGTTAGCTTAAAATTCGTAGTCGGGTCACGACGCGAGGAATCAAATGCACTTCCATTGCAAAGTACACACGAGGTCAGAGATATTGAAACAGGAATATTACGGTATTGGTCAGTAAATAACGCGATATTTCCTTCTTTGTAAAATTACTCAGTATTTTCTGTGTGGATGTGAGGATTTCGATCACTAGATTTAGGTACTGAGAAAACGATACTCAAACTATTGTTTATAGAAATAAGTGATTTTGATTTAGATTTTTTTAGATACATAGAAAAACAACTACTACAAAACAGGAACACGGTATGGTAGGCGTTTAGATTAAAGTAGCTCTTGCACGCGGCTTTGCCCGCGTGGATAACGAAAAATATCCCACGGGAACGTACTACCGGGATTACATACCTATAGCCGAGGAAATGTCATTGACTAATACCGCTACGCCCGCGTTGTCGTCAACCATAATTATGTAGTTACGCGTAATTTTGAAACTGTGATATCTTTTAAACTATTCATTTAAATGATATAATGACAGCAATATTTTCATTAAAATTAAATGCCCAATTTAAATAACATATTTTATTGGATAAGGATTAATAAAATACCGGTCCAAAAAGCTTCGGAAATAACAATGAAATTTTCATCAAATTCTAAAAGATAATAATGGTTACTGTGGGTCATCCTTAGAAGATAGACATATGCCATCGCGGACTTTTTTTGTTGAACTTTTTAAGATGAACAATACTGTGAAACATAAATTTTATGTAACTTTTACGATTTCCGCGGCGTACGCCAATAAAGCTCCCAGTCGGCATGATTTTTTCCAACATCTTCAACAATAATCGTCAAATTTCAGCCAATTTACACAAAACCATAATGAACCTTCCGCATGAATCACTCCGTCCATTGGTGAAAACTGTTCGAAAAATCGTTCGGTAGTTTTTGAGTTTATCGCGTTCAAACAGACAGACAAACGCGGCAGGGGACTTTTATAATATGTTGTAAGGATTAGTATATATAGCTATGTGCTCACCATAGGAACATTACAAATAGACTCCGTACAATTCACCCAACTTAAAATCAGAAGCTTTTTTCACAAACATTATTTTGTTGTTATTTCGTGGGTTATTGAGTTAGTTAATACGATGGCAACAAATAAACCTGTTAGCTGTGTATCGGCAGTCCGGTCACGACGACACATGGGATCAAGTGCACTTATACAGCGCGCTACACACGGAAAAATGATCTGAAGATAAAAGATCGGTTCGTTGCCGCGTTGGTAAAACATTTTGATAAAACTGGATTATTTAAAGAAACATTTTAACTTGTGGAGTTCGTTCTTGTAGAATCTACATTACGAAAACTTAATGTTGCATATTGAAAATATTGTGAAGGAAGGATTTGGGGAGGCCTTTGCTTAGCAGTGGGACAGTGTAGGCTAAAAAAGAAAAAAGAAAGGCCATTGACTCAATTTACCAAAATAATAAGTTGAGACATCTTGACTTTAACTATCCATGTATCACTGGAACAAGAAAACTTTTCATGCGGCAACTTACGTCTAAAAAGACCAACAAAAGTTAGAAATAGAATTAAACCACAAATAACAGCACCTAATCAAACCGGAGACACAGGATATATCTCGCGCCTTCGTCCCTCGTGCGCCACGTCCACCTCACAAGAAAACCTTAGCGAAGTAATAAGAAAAGGTAGAAGTGCCCCATTGAATGATAACTCCGGGCCCTTTGTCTCGCGTCCGTCTTGACGAATCGAATTAAAAGGCTTATTGTGTCTACGTGACAGCGACTGAACCCCTCACCGACGCCAGGAGTTTTTGTTTCAAGCAAACTAAAATATTACAGGCCATTCACTAGATCCCACCCCAGCTGGGGAGATTTGCTACTTGAATTTGTACTCAATTTTTAACAGGGACTGTTAATTAAGAGAGTTGCTCTTTATTGGCGAGAGTATAGTCCTAATGCGTTAATTGTTGAAATGCAATCTCGGAAGGGAATTTTTAATCATTTCAACGTCATATTTTTAATTTAGAAGTTTTGATGTTTTGATTTTTGTGACGTTGTTAATTGATGGATTTTAATTTGAGGAGACTTTGATTGATATTGTGTAGCCCTTTTTTGTTTTTGATGTTATTATTTTTTTTGTTTCAGGCGTCCTTGCGACACCGGATGCCCTCTCCGTCTGATCAAGGTAAAGTTCATGTTATATTATTTGAAAGTTATTAAGTATTTGTATAGTTATTGCTATTTATATATTTTTTTATAAAAACCATTGTGTATCAAATATAATTCCTACACTCAAAATAAAAGTTTATTTTAAATTTGTAATGCCATAGCGCCTTAGGTCTATGACAGTTTATTAAAAAACACGCTGGAATTTTCTTATAAAAAAGAACGACACATTACTCAAAGCCACCATCATTTACCTGAGCCTCAAAGAAAAAACCTGGCACTTCCCTTGTACAACATGTCTTAATTATTCATTACATCCCACGACTCCTTGCAGACGCCAACCAAAAAGCGTACCATAAAAATATATACTAAAACGAACACGCACTTTAATGAGGGCCGTGCAATATTTATACACAAGCTACCCTAATTGCTAGGGTGGAGAGTGGAAAAAATGGGCAATTTCACGTAATGTAATATGTATATTTAAGGTGAGGTTCCCAAACGCAGCGCGGCCAGGAAATTTGTCGCGGCCGTACTTATTACACGAAACCACTTCAAACGTCTTTCTACGTCGGCTTCGGCTGTGATACCGGTGGGAAAGTGGCTCTATCTTAGCCTCAAGTGTTAAATCTGAATTTCGGAATATAAGAAGATTTCATACGTTGCTGTATTTACAATAGGGTGTTTAAAATATGGTACTCATTGTTGTTTACTTTGAAAATTTGTTAGGTAAATAAATGTCAACGTTGATCGCAAATTGATAATTTGCAAACTTAACTTATTCACATTTCTAATACTTAATAAAAAATAAAAATAGATTTATATTAAATTATCCATTTATTTTAAAAAATTACAGCAGATTCAGTTGTATTCATAGATTTTTATAATATTCTAGTTTCTCGAAAAAAAAATTGCATATCCCATTTCAATTACTCAATCTTTAAAAATCTAAGTAGAGTAACTTTCCCCAGTACTGCGCAATAAGTAGCCGGGATTTTTATTTTTTCAATATGTTTAGGTGCTCAGCTCGCTCCCCTCGCCGCCACAATTTCCTCTTGACGGAAGCCCTCAATCTAATGATATGGCTGTGTTAAAAAACACAAGGAAATTTAATAACGCCAAGAGCCCACAGCCCACGAGAGAAAACAAAGAAAATTTAATTTCGACGATTCCCACATGCTCAATATCGTTGAGAAGTTGCGCACTTGAACGTGAAACGTGCAAATTAAAAATATCCCCCTGATATAGAAGGAATGCATAGGAGTAGCCTGTTAATATGATATTAATTGTGAAGTAACTTAATTGTTGGTAGCAATGTTTTATTTGCACGGCCGCCGTATGAAACCGAGCGCGCAGGAAAAACCAACAGTTGAGCGTGCGGAAATCTGCATATCACGTTACGGGGACGGTAACCCTACAGTAATTATACGGGACAAAGCTTAAAACATTTCAAAGGTAAGCAAATTAGTTCCGCACTTAATGATCCGACAAAGCGCGTAAATCTTTTTAAAATGCGTGCCCGAAGTGTTTCCTTTTCCTGGGGTAAGTAAACAGTACGTTAAAAAAGTATATTTGCATAATCTAGGGGTGCACGTATGCAAATCCCTGGCCCGTACGGGAAAGGCGGTGAAAATTGTATCAAATTGTTCCACCGACACGTAGGCTTTGCCGGCAATTTGTCAAGCGAGCAATAATTATTTGGAGCCCCCGGCCAGAATGGCTGACAATATGGGCTGGCGTAAAGCGTGTCATTTGTGCTAAACATTATGACGTGTCATTTCTAGTTTATTTATTGCTGGGGAGTTCCGTAAATGTGTTAATTTTAGCTTTTCTGTCATATTTCTCGAAGATTAAACTTATTAACTTACTTGGGAGTCCTTAGTGAAGGATAATCATATTTCCAAACCGTTTATTGTTGAAAATTAGGGACGTACCTATAAATTGAATGTTTAGGGATAATCGCTAATCAGATAAACCGTTTAACTCGTTGTAAAATCACAAAATTAAATCGGAAAACCCACGTATACAAAATCCAAAAATCCCTTCCCAAATCACAAAATACAGGCAATCGGCAAATTCCCACGGTTTTCAATAAAAACAAACCATTGCAAATGGCTGGAAAGGTCTCGAATTAAGCCGCGGGCTCACGGGCCGGACGCAGGCAATGGCCCGTCCCGACTGAAAAATGTTATGCGCCACCTGTGGCTCGCACGTGTAATCGTATGCGTTTATCTCTGCGGGAACGTATGCACTGGTCCTAGGGTCCGGATGTACCAACAAAGATGTAAGATGGGGTTTGAAGGGTTAGTTTTTCGAGGACATATTTGAGTTCAGAGAGAAGTTATTTTTATTAAAATACAATTACCTATGCTGTGAAAAGTGTGGGTACGTTACCAAACCTAAATTAAATGGCACTAAGAAATAGAGAAAATTGCAAAATAAGCTTGCTCGAAAGAGCAAATCTTCTTTACTCACATAAAAACAGTGAAAAAAACTCCCAAACAGGACTTATTATTTACACCCAAATAATTTGGAAGTAACCTTTTTGATTTTGCATAGTAAGGAAATTTATAATTAATGAGTAAATTGTTCAGGTACTGAAAATAAAATCCCATTTGATTTAAAATAACAACACAAATCTATATCTAAACAGAAAGGTCCAGGACATTTTACATCCGCGTGTCACGTACTAAGCCATGCATCCATTCAATTCCACACCAATAGCCCGAATTTATGCGACGCCCAACGTTCGGGCAATTATCATTCACGCAATGACTGCTCCGTGTCCACTCATCGCTCCGAGCGAGCCCTCGATACAGTCCCGCACCCGACCAATTAACACGCCCATTGCATCCTGCTCAATTGACCAAACGATTTATTGACTGACCTCGCTTTTTTACCCAATATTTTTATCATTTAACCATTTTTACGAAGCTTTCAAACAATTTTCCCACGGTTATGAGGTTCTAATAGTGAACCAGGGTCCTTTATGAAGCCAAGCGGACACAATAACGATAAAGGTGAGCAGAAAATCCGGACAATAAAGCGTCGACAAAAAAGCTGAGTGAGGGCTAGTGCGGGCCAAATAGTTCGTGAAATTTCGAAGGGTCCCGTAGTTGGGGTACGCGCTGGACGGGACACTTTACGACGGTCCTCTCAGTAAACCTGCCCATTATGTTGGGTTAAGGGATCGCGTCCTCCAGTTATAAAGATGCCGAACGCTCGGCTAAGATTTGTAGCCGGTTTATGGATGTAGAAGGGGTTGTTGGATGCAGCGGAGGGTATTATGATCATGTCGAGTCGAGAGGTCGTATCATATCCAGGAGTCAACACGGCGAACATGATTGAGGACTTTCGAAAGGGGCAGCTCGGGAATGGAAATGCGATGCTGTTTTTCCGAATTGCAATGCTTTATTTTAAGTGGATGTTTTGTAATAGTGAGCGGAATGTTTTTTGCTTGGAGCTCTCGTACCGTTTTTATAAAATGCACAGCTTGAATTTTCAATAAATATTTTTCAGTTTGTCGTATCAATAAATATAGTCAAGTTTGTTGCATCTTTAAACTCAAAACATTTACGTTAGTTAGCTCCAAATCTGTTTTTGTTACTAGCCATATAAACACAGGGCAAACGTCCACGTACTTAACGTTTCCACATGAGCTACCTAACACCTCAACGGCACTCAAAAGACTTCACTACATCCAAACACACAAAGTTGCAACATAACCGTTTCATCTCAAATCTTACCTCCCACCCGAAATTCACCCTTAGAGCTCTAAAGATAGAGTTTAGAATGAAGTGGGAATGTCTTTGGCAACTGTAGGTAATAAATTGGTTTGTAGGTGAGACATCTAAGGCTAATTGTACACGGCAATCGTGAGCGTCCAGTACAAACAGAAGCAAGGTAAAGGCGTTTACAGGTGTTTGCTAACAGCCCTCACGTAAACAGTTCAGCGTTGAGTTCCTTTTGCGGCGCTCTGCTGCCAGACTGATACTTTGAGACGAGTTACTATTGTTTGTACGTCTTATTGGGTACGGGTCTCCGAGTGTTATGCTGTTGTATTCTCTCTTTTGGTTGGAATATGTTGAAAAGGCGAAATATGTATTATGGTTTGTGACTAAACTGATCAATTTGGAAAAACGTGCAGCATTTTTTAGCTTGGGTGGTTTTTCGGAGACAGAAAATTTATTTTGTTTTAGCCGTATATCCCCATCTATTTGCAAAGTACCCAAAAATAAAACAAACCCACAAAAGACAACACTAAAAGCTTATCAATAAACATCGGTTGAAAGTAGTTCCTTTAACAAAAGTTCGCAACAACGACTTGCTAAGTTCTATACGAAAATTGACCACAAAGGTGAACTGAACCACAGTTCACCCAAAAAGCGAGTGTGGTTGCGAAGCGACTAGGTTGTGGTCACCCCGCCCCACCTCGACACGTCTCGGTCAATCCTTTTGACGCTAACCTGTCGTGTGAACTGACCCTTTGAGCTCTCACCTACGACCGCAAACGTTTTGTGTATTCAGCTTTATGGAGAATTAATTTGGTAAGATTGGGTGAACTCTGTAGGTGTGGTAGCTCTATTTTATGTCCGGGTAGGTAAGTACTAGGTTTATTATTGATTCCTCATCCACATGTATTTCATGTACTTCTCAGCAGAAGAATGCTTATTTCCCGAACATTAGAATTTATGAGCCTACATCATGTTAAGATGCAGGGTCCGTCTACTTCTATTGCATAGTCATTTTAAGACATGCTTAAAGAGTCAACATTCGCAAATCAAGGACGCTAAAGTCAATTTACCGTCTAGGTAGTGGCGCTTTTTTCTGAACTTAGAGAATTTATTAAAATCCACTTAAACTCACATCAGCTCCACAAGAATCCACATGCTCTCCTTAAGATCTCAAAGACACAAATTCATTTCTCAACAGCTTCTGTCCGCCATCAAATTATCGTCTTTCAGTAATATAAAGCATAAAGTATAATATGAAGCCAAGTACCTAAGCAAGCAGCTTTGGAAGTTCGCTCGTAGAACCGCGGATCTTAGGCGCAAAATATGCAGTGCGCTGGTCCTACTTCCCTGCATATTACATGAGACCAACTTTTGTCGATTCCTTCAATATTTCACTGCAAAATCCTTTGTTTTGCTGTATATGAAATTGAATAAGTTAAGTCAGTTTTATCTTTTGTGGTGATCGCGACTGCAAGAAGAAGTAACTTTAATCTGATACCTGTTTGTTGTTCTTGGCATAGTTACTATGACGAAAATGATTTAGTTAATAAAAATTGCATGGGAAAAGCAAATGTAAAGGTAGAAGTTCTCTAAAAGCATAATACGAAAATCAAAGTCAAAGAAAAGCTTAATCCAATTAAAGTTATCACAGAATTAAAATACACAAAGCGAACATCAAATAATATTCGCTACATTTGCACAAAGCGCCTCAACCTCAGAGCAGATACGACGAAACCTAATATTCAATACCGCTATCGACTAGTTAATAGCAGCATTGTGCTAGGACAATAGTTCCCACATCCAAGGAGATTGCATTGCGACTTAATTTCATTGCCTAATACACTCTCGTATTTGCTATCCATCCATGTTTGCACGCCGTTCATTCTACCCTACAGACGTGGCTATATTTTCCTTTTGTCTAGACGAAATCTTAACGAATATTTAAGTAGTATAAATTAAACGTGAGATGTGTGTGAGCACGTTCTTATGACATGAAATTTGAAGAAAGGTTCCGGGATAGGAGTTTTTCTTTCTTTGAAAACAAACAGTTTAAAGCATTGAGGGTAACCATGAGGATATAAAAATAACAAGAGCCAATTAAGCCATCTAAATAGCAGTGATAGGAACAGAACAGCCACATAACACACCAAATCTCATATAGTAACAACAAATGTAAGTTGGAAACGAGGGTGGTATCTCCAAATTGCTCATGTAAGACAAAATTAACCCTCGCCCACATTAACAGAGATAAGTGTGCGAGCTCATTTGCGAGCCTTCCGGCTGGCGCTCGTTACATCTTGATATTCTTTACCCCTTCACCGATACCCGCACCACACGAGCAATAAATGGCGCGGAAGGACCCGCTATCGCGCCGCCCGATATCTTCCATCCGAATTAATTTCAGAACGCTCCTTCTCAGAAACGAACTAAGTTCGCGCACTTGTTATTTCGACGTGCAGCCGAGCGCGCGGCTTCTAATCGCGAAGAGTCGCGAGATAAAATGGCGACCCGTAATTACCATAACGCGCCTTTCGAAGATATGTGGAGAATCTTAATGGTACGGTGGCTCCGTAAATAATGGGCTCTTATGGGAAAGTTGGTAAAGAGCACTGTTTCGTGTGTAATTTTAAGGGTTTCCTGGCTCACGTGCTTTTTGAATAATGTGCTAAATACGAAGCGGGCGGTAATGACGCTCGCGTTTGTTTTCATATAAACTTAGACAATAGATTCAAGTTTATGTGTGCTCCAATGGCGTCCTTGTACGTTTGAATAATTTTAATTTTAGCGTGACAACACTACACTTGTATGAATTGGTACGTTTAATGGTGCCGTTTATCATGTAGTGCTTGTTACGAACTTTGGTTCTGAAGCAATAAGTACGAACTTACTAACCTTGTAACTTGTTTAATAATATAATTTCAGAATTTATTTGTTAGTAGGTATAGTAACAATATCGTACCTACGTTTAGGGAGCCGCATAGATAAATATCAACAGAAGTTAATTATTGAGCTAAAATGCATCTAAGAGCGGGCACACAAAAGCGTTTCTGGCGCGATCACGCTATCAGCCGCAGGATGCAGAATGTCGCGCGCCAGTCGCGATTACACGTGAGTTATGAGCTATTTCTGAATTGTGGTCGCCCGCGGCGCGTCGTGCGGTGCGCGCCAGTTCATAGCTTCTTTCGTTCTAAGTAATTAGCCCTTTATTTTAAACACACCGCAATAATTGTCGCCTGCAGCGATACGTTATCTTGAGTAACTTTAGCGGCGCAGTAAGAAATTGTTTTCCCCCTTGGAGAAAAACAGTCCAGTTTTCTTGATTACTCGAAGTCAACCTTTTAGATAAGTAGGTATTGCATATGTTGGGGTCCGCATTCTTCTGATGCGATGTGTTCACCATACTATAATTACTTACAGAACGGCCATACTAAAATATAAAAAACAACTGGTCAAGAACAATTTTTTACAGGTTGTTCCATTCATATTTTCATGCTCAGATTAGCAGCAATATGAATACAATAGCATTAATAAATATATGATAGTGCACCACATTAGACATAACAACGGTAGTGCCAACATTTGCTCACCGCTCTGCATTGTTCCGTATGCATATTTGCGAACTCGGCTAATACGTTTCAAAATGCTCGCAGCGTACACAAAACGGTGTACACCTCCGAACAAGGAACGTGTTCGCTCAAATTACAAGCATTGTAAATTAGGACCAAAAACAGTTTCATTTTCCACACGAGCGCTGCAGCTAATATTGTCTCACCCCTAAAATATGCAGCCTTACCTGCGGGAATTGCCTGGATATAGTGTAATTGTTGAATATACCACGTCGTTTAATCCCAGCTACATCTTCTGGAATGTTCGAGAATGCAGCCAAGATTTGCAGGCAGTCTGCGGCGAGGTCTTGGCCCCGGGCCTAGCGTACTTAATGCACGGCTTAACTTCACTTGGGATTTCTCAATGTGTCTCACTACAAACCCGCTTTAGCAACACAACTAAGCGCGCCTGTAAACAAACATTAAAAACTCGTTTACTTTCGAACCCTTTTGAAAAGAGTTAAAGTTGTGACGTCCCGAAACCTTCGAGCCTCCTGAAACTCAAGCTACTGCAAACAGCCGTGAGGCGTCGTAGTTGAAATTGCAAAAATGTAAAAGAGCTAATGTTTGCTCACCTTAAACCCCTTCCCGACCCCACGTGCCGGCGTGACGAGCCGGATAAAAGGCTTTAATACACCCTCATCCCTTATTACGAAACTTGAAAAAGACAACAATATAGATCCAATGTGTCGCGGGCGCGGGCAATCATACGCGCATCAAAGGTGACGCGCCTGCGAGCTAGCCAAGTGTGGAGACGCCTTTATCTAACGACGTTTTGTATTAGCATTCTCTATGTCTATGGAAATGACGAGTCAAAGGGCTACACGCGTTATGAGATCTCAAACAATACGGATTGTGACAATCCTGTTTCCTTCGCACGACAGGAAATGGTATTCGAATGTTTAATGAGAAGCCTCGGTTCATGTATCGTAAATGCGGATTCCTAGAACGTCTGCTTTTGCATTTTGTTCCTCATTTTGCGAATCCGTTTACTGCTTTGTGACAGCGGAAATTTTGATGTCGTATTTTTATTCTCATGTGACTGAAATGCTGCCTAAAAAGAAGTGAAATATCCATTTCTAACGGTTCTTTTGACATATCATTCAACGTTGAAAAACTGGTCCTTTCAATGTTTCAAAAGACCAACATGCCGAAGGACCAAAACTTTCTCTTAGTATTTCCATCCTGTCTGCCTCCATACTCGTGGCTCGAACACATCAAGCAGTCATTACGGCCCTCGTGAAAAATCTCGGCGAGGCTGCTTTGCAAGTCAAAACTCCTTGGGGTACACTTGGCTCCTCCCGCACCCCGGTGGGTACCCGCTGCCGAGCGCGTGTGAACATTTTTCATATTGAGCTCCAAGATACAGGTGACGTGTTAAATGGCTCGATGTTTAAGATTCACACAAGGGTACGTGAGTATGTATGTATGGAGAAAGTGCTATCTATTGTTTATCACACATTTGGTAGGTAAGTACATATATTAAGACAGAAATAGTTCTCCTAAAAACATATCAATGGTAAATATTACATAACATAACATCACGCCTTGTTTCCCCGAAGAGTTGGGCAGAGGTGTCCCTGTAGCAGGTACATCCACATTTCGCCAGTTAAGTCCCATGTAATAGGGGGCGAGCCTATTGCCATCAACCGGGCACAAATCCAGACTCCGGGCTGCTACTGAGAAATTCCAGATAGAAAAACCCAATAGCACTTTGCCCGACCCGGGAATCGAACCCAGGACCTCATGCTCAGCAGTAGCGCTTGCGACCACTAGACCAACGAGGCAGTCTAAAAATAAGCAGTGGTAAATATTAATTATGCTATAATTAGATTTTACCTAGTAAGTAGAAAACTTTATTGGAATTATACTGACACCGTTTTCATATAAAGGTTATACGTGGATGCGAAGTTCTAACGTAGGCGAGCATTAAACTGGGAATAAAATATTAAAACATTGAACATAATCTTCTTATTATTTCCGCATGTTTTAAAAATTTATTGGTACTTAACGTGAGCCTGTTGATACCTAAGTTCTTAGTGAGAGTTTATTTTGTTACCGAACTGAAACTTAAAAGTTATTAAAATAAGAGTGTTTACTTCACTCTTCTTCAGTTGATTTTTCGCCAATTTATATCTCAATGGTTGAGCTGTTGCCTCTTTAAAATTTTCTTCCCTCTTTAGCAAAAAATATACATACACAACATTTATTCTATGATTTCATCACATATCTCCCAATACTGAAAAAGAATAATAAACATTAAATTCAGGCGAAAAATTCATAATTACAATGTCCCACAGACATACAGTGCTCTCCAAAAGTTAGTTGACATTGTTCCACTTCAGTTATACCGAATCCCACATTATGATTTAAAATTCACACTACACTGAAACATTTTATTGACTAATAATTTTAATCACCTTGTTTCAGTTGTGGTATCGTAATGTGGCATTACAGTTGAAGTGGAAAAATGTCAAATAACTTTTGGAGAGCACTGTAAACCTTACAAAGAAACATAATTATATAAAGTATAAAATAAACTTGTGTAAAATAATATGACTTAAAACTATGTTAATAGTACTTCACTTTGCACTAGCTTGTACCTATTATTGTCTATTTATTATCTCACAAAAAGTCATAACGCCTCCCAAATAAGGCCATTTAACGTAAATAAAAATTAATACAATATTTTCCACTCTTTGGGTTCAGTAATGATCTCTGGATATGACACGTCGCGGCAGGGCCACGCTTGATTTACGTTCCTAAATGTCGGCACATCCAGAGCAGGTGTGCTTGTTCAACTTAGAAATTAGCACACCGTACACTTTTAAATTGCCTACGAAATTCTCCACTTTTAATGTGGGGATTTTTTTTAATGGGGAAATGTTTTTTTTTTAAGAACTTTTAAATTGAACGTTTCTTAGTCAATACTGCTGTACAAATGTGGAAATAACACTTTGCCCGACCTAGGAATCAAACCCAGGACCTCATGCTCAGCAGTAACGCTTGCGACCACTAGACCAACGAGGCAGTCAACTGACTGTCACTGCTGTACTTACTAAGTGCATTTACTGTACATTTATTTTCAAGGCAAGCAGCTGCATCTCAGACAATTTAAACGCTAAGCTTGTACTTGTAGTTTTCTTAGCGTATCCAATATCCCCCCAACAAAATAAATCGATGCAACTCCCATTGAAGTTGACACAAGACAAAATCCATTCCCGCACATGTTACTCGACACATCGTTAAGGCGACGTGTACACCATTACATGAAATTATTCCGTCGTCCGCAGCCTCCGCAAATTGACATTCAATCAGTGTACACCCACATTGTTTCCCTATCAATCCTTATTGGGAGTTGGCACACGCGCCGATATGCCGCCATCAAAACGCAATTTGTTTATGAAAATTTATTGTATTCGCCATTACCGTGGATTCTTTTCCCTTAGCGACCCCGCGGAACGAAATCACCTTATTCAATTCCCTTTTTGCATACATCACACACGGCGCCTCGGAGGGGAACATCGCGGGTTTTGTCTGTACACGTGAATCGCGTTTGGGACGCGTGTTCGCTTCTTATTAGTCTGGATTGGATAAAGGTTTTTCTTATATCGCTTGGGGAAAGAATTTACGGTGTATCCTACGGTTGCAAGACGTTTTAGTTGGTCTTTTAATATTGTTCTCTAAGTATTGAAGATTGCTTCATGATTTATAAAACAACTTTTAAAAGCTTTAAAAATAGTTAATTGATTCAGGCGTGACCTTGCGTAAATCCATTATAAAATACAATAGACATGGATATATTTAGTAACTGTTCCGCTTAACTATTTCTAAAGAGTCATAAGAAACTCCTGAACAGACCCTGAACTGCGCAGTCTGCGCTCAATGGTCGGTGTGGCAACACGCCGTGTTCGGGTTCGCAACAAGTCCATCGTCATCCTGAAGATGCCTCGTTGAAAGATGAAACACGTGTCGATTTCTTTCAGGAGTTTGTTATGGCTCCTTAGAAATAGCTAAGCGGAACAGGTTACTAAATATATCTACGTCTATTGTATTTTAAGCTCTAAAAACTTGACGTTAACATTTTTGTTCTAATGAGCCTCGAAGGACCAAAATTATTGTGAAGGAAAATAACAGGAAATGTCAGCTGACATTCTGACAAACAAGCTGACGGCAATAATTCAAACCATAATGATAGGAACGGTTCCACGTGCATTTCTTATCGTCCTAAATGCGGTGACGAATCACCAGAAAATTTCCAATTCCGAATTCCCGGTGAAATCATTTATCAGCGCGGAATTAGCGCGTCACACACGGTCGTCGATGGTAAGTGGAGCGCGCGATATGACGCGCCTTCCCTTCTGTTTCGAGGATTTGCGAAAAGAATTGTCGCATATATCACAGTTAATAGGGTGCGGAGAGAGCACTACTTATGCCTAATGCGACAAGGAAACATGCTTCCCGCCCGCACGCACGAATACATTCCCAGAAACTGGATTTTCAATGGCAATAAATATGTGAGTGAGCCAAGCTCCTGCTTTTTGAGAAAATATGAAGATTATGCTCTTCCATAATTCATTTGTCGTTTGTTGCATCGATTTCGTATTAGGGATGTTTTTGTGATCGCGGATAATTTATTTGTTGATGTTAGTGGGGTCTGAGGTATAAGTGGGAGTGGTTTGTGCACCTGCAGCGATACAAAAATGTGACATTAACCCCTTTTCCCGTGACATAACAGTAAACCGTGACGTGGTCGTAAACACGGCGGGATGAGACTTCGTAAAAAGGAACGATGCGGTAAATATGGACAGGTGATGTCTTCGCGACGGTAAAATGTCGGTAAAAACTGTGAAGATGCGCTCACCGCTGCTCGGGAGGGTGCAGAGCTAATTTTTTATGGTTATATTGTGTAGATATCACTTGAGTAAGGAAAACGTGAACATTGTTTGATATATTTTTAAATCTTAAACTTATTACCAGCATCAATTAATCTGGTATCATAAGTACAGCAAGGTAAAATTTAATAATGCATGTCTGAGGTTGACTCTCGTGACCAAAGTAGAAAAATAAAACATAGTTCGCTCAAATCTTTTCCGTTTATATAACAAAAATGCTAATATCCAGCGGCATGAATGAAAATGAGACCATAAAAATGTATCACAATTATTTTGATATATCGCCAAAGTTTATCGCCCTTTGAAGATGTTCCTTAAGTCTATAAATTAAGACCAAGACGTACCGCAGCCATAAAACCTAATATACGTAATCTTTATTTCTTACACGGGGTTAAATCAGTGGATTATGCTAAATACTTGGTATTATTGCGTATGCGACGTTCGCATACGTAACTAGAGTTTATCAAACGCCCCTAAAAAGCTGTTATATTTTCAACACATGATTATGTAAAAGAATTCCGAGATTCGAGATTTCTACGTACAAGGAGGATGCGTCGTTAAGACGTGAGGTCTCGAGATTTGCATCTTTACCACTCTTTTGTGGGGTGTGTTTTCTCACGATAATGCTAAATGTTACGTCGTAGCAACGTACCTATATGTGTGGGTTTAACCGAGTGTTTGTAAGTCTTAAAGACGTCGTTCGTATCAATGTATGTTTATTTATTTATAGAGGACCTTTAATAAAAGATGTACACAAAAAATTACAATTTATAGAGGTATTATGTTTTGGTATGAACGTAAACGAATCAAATCAAATGTTTATGAAGCAAAAGGAGTACGTATGTAAGGAGCATAGCAGGTGGCGTTCTATAGTCTCTGCATACCCCCATGAGAAAAAAGGCGAAAGTTTGTATAAGTATGAAATGAAATTGTTCATTCTCAAAATAGGATATCGGAATCACTTTTACACGTCATATTAAAAAATAAGCTAGATGAGTTCGGCGATTCCTGTCTGACTACTCTGAGAAGAAAGGCCGAAACAAACTCAGACTTCGCAGTCTCTTTTAAAGTCCAGACATAATCTTAGTTAGGCCATATGAGGACCATGTAAATTAGTGTCTGAAATGGTCTTGTAACCACACAGATTTGACTGGACCTGTCCAGTCAGTGCAAGCATTGGTCTGTAACCGTGGAGCTCAACTCGACGAACAATACCAAAGAAAGAACATTTGGGTAGGCCGCATAAACTACTCAAACTGCCAGACCATCATTAAAACTAGCAGAGAAATAAAAATAATAATAATATCCACATAGTCCTCACATTCACAATAATTAAAATAATATAATACTTTACAAAGTATGTTAGGAAAGCACTTCCAGGGTTATTTTTGAATTTGTTGGTTGCTAGGCTACACTTGACTGTTATGTACTTTTGATATCGCACGCATTATATGTTTAGTAAAAACCAAATTCCACTGCGTTTACTTTAATATGGTAGCAGTGCGTGCAAAAACGAGAGCTTAAAAGTTTTATATTTATTTCCTAAAGAATAAAAGTTCGAAAGAGTGAATCATATTGTCTTCAAAAATGAAACTCGAAATAGGACTATTCGATGGAAGCAACTGGCCGACCTGGAAATATAAAGTGATGTTGCTGCTGCGGAGTAACACAGGCGCCTTAGAAGCGGTGCAGGGTACTCTAGTAAAGCCTGCACACCCGGGTGAAGGAGCCACAGCGGAAGCTCTTACAAAGTACAAGGTAGAGTGTGACAGCTATAATAAAATAGAAAGTACAGCACTATTGTTACTGACTACTAATATGACCGACGAAATGCTGAACAAAGTAATGCGTTTTACAACTGCGAGTGATATGTGGGACGAATTAAACTGTCTTTACGAACGAGGATCACAGGACCGAACCTACGATCTGTGTATGCAACTGTTTAATTACAAGAAAGACCCCACTCATGACATGGGTTCGCATATGTCTGCGATAAAGAATATATGGCATGATCTGAATCAAGCTTTATCAACAGTTTGTAATCAACTACCAGAAATTCTTTTGATATGCAAGATATTGGATTCCCTGCCAGAAGAGTATTTCAGTTTTAAATCAAGTTGGCTACTGATTACATTGAAAGATCGTACAATCGAGAACTTGACCACCCAGTTGTGCGCTCACGAGAGAGCTTTGAAAGATAAAAATAAATCTGAAGCTGAAGGTGAATCCAGCACGGAGGTACTAGTAGTAAATAACAGAAAGCAAGATTACAAAAAGAAGTTGAAGTGCAACTACTGCGGAGCAAGCAGACATCGAGTAAAGCAATGCAAAAAATGGATTACGGATGGCAGACCCCCAAAACCTCCAAAGGAATCCGCATCAAATGCTGCTACATTGACAAGTTTACCTTTATCTCTTGGTGAGAGTATTGATAAAGACTAATGGTACGTAGATAATGGAGCAACAAGTCACGTAACCAATAGAGGAGATCAGTATGTATCTTTCGAGTACTTTAGTGAATCTCACAGAGTAATGACAGTAAATGGTGAAAATATTGAAGCTATCGAAAAAGGCTCAATACAAGTAAAAGCTGACATTAATGGCCAAAACGAAACAATTACGCTCACAAATGTTTGGTATGTTCCCTGTATACAAAGAAATTTGTTTTCAGTGCTAGCCGCACAAGATCTTTGTGAAAATAGCTCCTTTGAGTCAAATACTCGATCATGTTTATTTAAGGTTGACGGTAAGACAAAGTTAGTCGGTACTCGTGACAAGTATGGAGGTTTGTACAAACTTAAAATACAAGTCATTACACCTAAAGTTGAGATTAACCAACTAACAGCTACTAACCAACTTCAATTGTACCATTTGGGACACCAAAACAAAAGACATGTCAAACAAGTTATGGAAAGAGAATTTGGTATGCAATTCAAATTTAACAATAACAAAGAAGTTTGCGAAGGTTGCGTTTATGGAAAAGCCCACAGAAGGACGTTTGGGACCAGAGAAAGAACTACAAGACTTGGAGAGCTAATACACACTGATGTATGTGGACCGTTTGTTTAATCGATCTCAAAGTATAGATACTTTGTTATATTCAAGGATGATTTCACCCGTTTTCGTTACGTATACTTCTTACGACAAAAGTCTGAAGTTCAAGCACGCTTGAAGGATTTTCTAGCAGAAGCTAAGACATCAGGACACATCATTCAAGAGTTGCTAAGCGACAATGGAGGCGAATTCGACAATGAACAAGTACGAAGTATGCTAAGACAACATGGGATTAAACAGAGGCTGACAATGCCCTACACTCCTGAACAAAACGGTTGTGCTGAAAGAGATAATCGAACAATTGTTGAGATGGCAAGAGCACTTATACACGCTCATGATGAGATACCTAAAGGTTTATGGGCTGAAGTAGTGCAAGCTTCAGTGTACATATTAAATCGTACGGGACCCACTCCAAATATTGAAAAGTCACCGTATGAGTTATGGTACAATAAGAAACCTAAAATAAATCATCTCAGAATCATTGGTTGTGTGTGTTACGTGCATGTCCCGAAACAAAAGAGAAAGAAGTTAGATAAAAAGCAAAGAAAGGAATTCTTATAGGATATGACGGTGATGATGGGTATCGAGTTTATGATACAAAGAACTTTAAATTGTTGCGTTCCAGAGATGTAACTTTTGAAGAAGTACCTCTGTTAGACCGAGACATACCTGTTAATGAGGAACCTGAAATCAAAAAGAATACCTATGAGCTACCTACTTCTTCCATAGACGATCAACCACACTTAGAAGTACTTAATCAACGTGATAGTAATGCAATAGAACGACAAGAAGAAGATACTTGGTTTGAAACAGGTGATAGTAATGAAGAAGAACGACAAGAAGAAGACACTCAAACTGTTTTTGAAGGTAACAGTCGTGTACTTCGTGATCGGAGTAAAATTAGACCTCCAGAAAGATTTAATTTTGAACAATTCATCCATCAAGTCATTGCTGTTCCAGAACCATCTTCATATCGAGAAGCCATGCAAAGTCTTGAAAAAGACAAGTGGGTTGAGGCTATGAATAATGAGATAAATTCTCTGAAAGAGAATGAGACATGGAAACTGACACAGTTACCAAATAATAGAAAAGCGCTTAACTGTAAATGGGTATTCAAGGTAAAGAAGAACCCTGATGGCTCGATTGACAAGTATAAAGCGAGACTAGTTGCAGTTGGCTATTCACAGAAAAAGGGAATAGACTACCACGAGACATTTAGCCCTGTTGCGAAACTAAGCACAATCCGAGTATTATTAAGTATAGCCGCAAATGAAGGTTTATTGTTAAAACAATTTGACGTCTCAACAGCTTTCCTATATGGCAAGGTGAAGGAAGAGATATACATGCGACAACCTGAGAGATATAATGACGGATCTGGCAAGGTGTGCAAGCTGATAAGAAGTCTTTATGGACTTAAACAGGCACCTAAATGTTGGAACGAGTATATTCACGACTTTTTTATTAAATCTGGCTTTACACAGAGCGAAGCAGATCCATGTTTATACGTGAGACAACGTGGAAAAACAAAGATTTTGCTTGCTTTGTACGTTGATGATGGATTATTGGCTTCGTCTGATGACGTAGAAGCTGATAACTTTATTGAAAAAGAACTCAAAGGACGTTTCAAAATAACGACCAAGCCGCCATCGTACTTTCTTGGACTAGAGTTAGAGCGACACAATGATGGAACTATAAGAGTTCATCAAGCCGCCTATACTAAAAAGGTTTTGGAGAAGTATGGAATGAGTGACTGTAAAGCCGTTGGAACACCAATAGTTAAAGATATTCCTGTAAAAAAGTTGGCAGAAGAGATCTGTGACACAAAATTTCCCTATAGACAAGCTGTGGGAGCGTTGGCTTATCTCATGGTAGGTACAAGGCCTGATATTGCCTATGCAGTCGGAGTCGTATCCAGATCCTTAGATAAACCCACTAATACGAATGTGTTACAAGTGAAGAGAATCTTTCGTTACCTCAAAGGAACAATCGAGACTGGTCTAGAGTTTAAAAAGAATGAGAAACGACTCATGTGTTACAGTGATGCAGATCATGGAGGCGATAACTTGAGTGGTTGTTCTACTAGCGGGTTGATATGCATGTTCGCTGGATCAGCAATCTCCTGGAGAAGTGTGAAGCAAACCTCAGTTGCGCTGTCGTCCACAGAAGCAGAAATAGTAGCTGCTAGTGAGGCGTGCCGTGAAATGATTTGGCTAAAGAGATTGTTTAAAAATTTAAGTGAAAAATTAGAAACGCCAGTACTGCTCATTGATAATGAGTCTGCAATAAAACTAGCTCATAATCCGCCTTACAAATATCATCGCAAGACGAAACACATCAAGCTAAGACATTTCTATGTAAGGCAATGTGTGTCTGAAGGAGATATCCAAATTGTGCAAGTGCCTACGCAAGAACAATTGGCTGATATATTTACAAAGCCATTATTCAAACCAAGACTGGTAAAACTTTGCGAAGACTTCGGTTTGAAAAAGAAGAGGGAATGTTAGGAAAGCACTTCCAGGGTTATTTTTGAATTTGTTGGTTGCTAGGCTACACTTGACTGTTATGTACTTTTGATATCGCACGCATTATATATTTAGTAAAAACCAAATTCCACTGCGTTTACTTTAATAAAGTAATCATGTCATTTTGAATATAATTTTTAACAATGTCAGTCAATCAATCTGCCTAGCCTTTTCCCAACTATATTGGGGTCGGCTTCCAGTCTAACCGGGTGCAGCTGAATATCAGCATTTTACATGGAGCGACTGCCTATCTGACCTCCACAACCCAGTAACTGGGTAATACGATACCCCTTGGTAAGACTGGTTGTCAGACTTTCGGGCTTCTGACAACCCGTAACGACTGTCAAAGATCCACGAATGACAGCTGGGACCAACAGCTTAACGTGCTTTCCGAGGCACGGAAGAGTCTCAGTACGTAGAAATGGTCACCCATCCACGGACCAACCCCGGCAAGCGTAGCTTAACCTGACAGATCGATCCGGCTGCTGTCAGTGTGTGTATAGAATATGTATATGTATTAAGTTTTAGTTTAGTGTACTCCATTAATTACAGGAGGCCACCACAGCATGCTTTAAATTATCAACTAAATCAAACTCTATTAGTACATACGATTATATAAAATAGACGAAATAATGAAAATACAAACACACTTTAACTCATGTTTGTATTTTAGTCATGTTTTACAATGTTTTAGCCATGTTAAGTCATGTTTTATAATAAGAAACATGACTTAAAACCTTCTTTCAAAGATTTTTACTCTTGTGAGTCACTGACGTAAGTTTTAAAATACAAAACTGAATTAAAAACTCAAATTTTCCGTTACAATAGACATTAAATAGTTACAAAAAAGCTATTAACGTTTAAAATGTTTACTGTTTGTTAAGTAAAAAAACTGTGTCGCTATGAACGTTTGAATGATGACTGCATGTTTATTTACAGCAACAGGGCTTAAAACATAAAACCTTGCTAATATTAACAGACACATTCACTAACAAAACAGCTGTCCATTCCCCCAATTAGAGCCAGTCTAAATAAAAATCCAAACCAAGTTTCAAACGACGTTTCGCCGAACGGAGCAGCAAGTTAGCGAATAATTGATGAACCACACTATTTTAGATCGCTACAAATGGTACAATACAAGGCTTTTTCCAACTGTCAGGGTATAAAAGACCGATTTGTTTTAGTTGACGCTCGGAACTATTACTATATGAAGGTTGACGTACTAATTATGTACCGTGTACGTCAAATAAGACAGCTGTTTGTTAGCGCACTGTTTTTGTTTTGATTTTAAACTCTGTCAGCAGGATATATCCAATACTATTAAACGAGCAATATTTGTATATATATTTGTACTCACGTTCTCGAAATCGGCTCTAACGATTTCGATGAAAGTTGCAATATAGGGGTTTATGGAGGCGAAAAATCGATCTAGTTAGGTCTCATATCTGGGAAAATTTGTTTTTTCCGTATTTTCACCCGAGCAGAGCTCGATCACCCAAAGTTTAGATCAAGAAAATAAATGACATTAGAATAATGACATGGCAGCATGGAATAAGTAGGTAATAAGTAGGTAGATTAGTATGAACTTTCCTATACTATTAAATGAGCATTCTCTATTTTCACCAGAGCATAGCTCAGTCCCCCAGGTACTCATTCTTAATTTCTGTTATTTTTTGTGTTTTTTTGCCAGAAACATAAATGCGATTTAACAGAACATTACTAACTGCCAACGTCTCAATAAAGAAATACACTAATAATCCCCCGTCATAACCGAAATAAAAAGAGTCAAATACACAAACGACTACCTCGTCAAGTTAATAACACAAAACAAAGTACCAACAGAATCTCTTACAGCAAGAGAACAATTAATCAAAACATTGGGCCGTTGAAAAAATGAGTAATCCTTCCGAGACGGAGTTAAGTCATTATTATTATTTAAATCTTCAAAATTACTCGACAAAACTGCGCTGTATAGATATAAGACTGCAATAACCCATTTGGGAGGATAAGAAAAAGGGATGGTAGTCATTAGCATATAATGACAGTAATTAAAATACACAAATAGAGCTATAAAGGAGGCCGGGCGATGAAGGGTAGAAGACAAGCCGTCTTCATGATCGCCCGCGTGAATTTATACATGGCAAATATTTTGGTAGCGGCTTCGGCTCAAGAATTAAGAACAGCCTTGTTTAATTTATTAATTAATGGAGCCAGTGTTGCGGAGACGATGATGGCAACACTGCTGAGCGGAACTGATTAGTCTATAGATGAGTAAGCCAATGTTAAAATAAATATTTTGTGTAAAGTACAGAAAAATCAGGTCTTCTAAAATGAAACACAAAAGACGTAGATATATTTCGTAACCTATTCCGCTTAACTATTCCTAAAGAGTCATAAAAACCCTGTAAGAAATCGACAGACAGACGCAGAGACACCCTCTGCGACTGTCGGCGCTCGGCGTGGCAACACGTTGTGTTCGGGTTCGCGACAAGTCAATCGTCATCCTAAGGATGCCTCGTTGAGAGGTGAAATACGTGTCGATTTCTTACAGGATTTTTAATGACTCTTTAGGAATAGTTAACTGGAAAAGATTACTAAATATATCTACGTCTATTGTATTTTATAATGGATATTTGTGAGGTCACGCCTGAATCAATTAACTATCTTTAAAGTGGTTTTACTAGTGTGTATGCGCAGCTCAACTTACCTAATTTATCGTGTGATGTGAACACACTGAACACTATAAAATATTTTTTATACGTCTCAAGCTCTGTAAATATAATCAACGTCAAAAAGATACTAAATTAAAATTCCTAATCTAGTGACCCTCAAAAGATGAAGGTAACACAAGCCACGTACAAATTGTGACAGGCACGATGATGGGCAAGCCTTTCACTCGAATTATTTCAATTCATTCCTCGTCTCTCGCTCCACCGCCTGCGCAGACAATGGCGGCTAATTACGAGATGTAAGGCTTTATTAACGCAATCGCGTGGTTATTAACATAAAAAAATAATATTTACTGAGCCCGGCGCCGGCGAAAGTGCTTAATTTACGAATATTGCGGCATTACTCCCATCTCAACCCTTCCGTCTTACAAATAATTGCAGCGATGTTACGCCTTGAGAGATGGGATAAGCGTCAAGATTAAACCTCATCACAATTACTCTGAATAAGATTTAGAATTCTAATGACTGGCATTACACATTCCGAGAAAGTTTTCAAAATTTTCCGGATGCATCAGTGGTTTAATATTCCACACACATATTCTAAATTTGATTTAACGGTCTTAAATAGTCCCTTCGCAGATTACCCATTGATATTTTAATGAAAAATCGGTCCCTTCGTCGATTCCAAAACGTCAATATTAGCATATAAATAGCGAGTAAAATATGACATCAGCATTTTAATTTTTCTATATTACGAAGCGATTTACAAATTAGCGGGTAAGAAAATCGTCGAGGAAGCCTTAAGAGGGTCGACCTGCCCGCAGATGTTCTATTTAAATGTAAATTTTCTACCGACACTCCGACGACACGGATGAAAAAAATAATTTAGAATCAAAATATTTGACAGCACATCACAATCATTTGTAATATTAATAAGTAGAGCTTATTTATTAAGCGTCCCTTATAAAGTGGAGCATCTTATTTTTATTTTTTTTAAGAAATGAAGATATTTTTTGAGAAAACCCCAAACTTTGCAGGAAGGAAAAATTAACAAAATTTGACAGCGGTATTTAATCAACGCTCACAACAAACACTACGGGAGGGTGACAATTGCACGCACCGGATGGAAAAAAAGAGAAAGTATTCTTTTCAAGAAAGGGCAACAATGAAAGAAAGAATTACGGGAAGGACCTCGACGGAAGTGGAAGTGACAGATCGCCGTCATGGCCGACAATGGTGGAAAGTCACACCTCTTGTTTACGGGACGTCGAGCACGCTTCTGAATTAGCTATCATTTACTTAAGCACTTTATATAATTAAGTGGAGCGGCCATTACTGTCACGAGGGTCGCCATATTCTTTTCATTGCCGTCTCTAATTGCACCTATTAGTTGGGCGGCGTTAGTTAGTGGACATGTGTGAACAGCGGTTTATTTAGACGAAGGTAAGGGAAAAGGCACGTACAGTAAAAACGTTGATTTTAAAGAATTTTCTTACTTCTGTTTTGTCATTTTAATTTTAACAAAACCTGTAGATGTCATTGTAGTTCCATTCATACCTTTCCGAAAATTGGGATGCTAATCAAGGATACTCCTGTTATAAACTTTGATGGTCCAAAACGGTCAATTATGAATACAAAAACCTTGCATCGAACAGTCACGTATAATCCTACTGTTGTTCTACTAACAGTATGATTCTCTCAACAGTTTTGGAGGAATTCTAAACTAAACAACATGTTCGCGAATACGCTACTTCGTTTAAATGAGGTTATCATTTAACGAAGTAGCGTTGCATAACACGTGAATAAACAAAATACTTCAAGCTTATAAAATTACAATACAAATTCAAAATGTTCTCATTAAGAATATTTTGAGTCAGCCATTTTAAATCTACATTAATCCCCTTTGCATCTCAAATTAACGAATCGATCATAATTGATTAAGTACGCGCGCTGAGGAATACCACAAAGGAGTCCATTCGTACTACTGAGCAAAACAAAAACAAGCCTCCCTCCCTTTTTTGACCGACCGAAAGCGAAATCTGGCTTTGTTCATTTACTCGGTAAACCGATAATTTCATTAAACAACAAAGTGGGACTTGTCGGGAGTTTTGTAAACACGGCAAGAAGCCAATGTCCCCTAAGATGGGAAATTCATTTGAAGAAAAAATTCTTGTCTTAGCACAACGCGGCGAATTAGGAATCCACGGACCCCTGCTTGTTTGCACCATAAAAAGTGGTGAAATTTAATTAAAATCAGTGCACTGATTTCAGTCTTGGAAATATCCAATCATGTTTAATTAAACGAGACGAAAAAATGGTGGAAGTTTTGTAAAAAATCCAGAAAATGTACCCAATCAAAATTATTTCACTATTCGATGAAAATCGAGCTCCTTAACCCTTGCTCCGCCGAACAATCCAGTTAATATCGTAAGCGTAACTTAAAACGGGTGCATTCCGCACGTTAAAAATATCGCAGAGTAATTTGGAGCATTCGGGCGGGCTACTCGCATTAAAGTTAGGTAGCGGGCAAATTAAGCCGAACCCCCGATATATTGCGTTTGTTCTTTTGATGCCGCCGGTGAAGGGTTAAAGCCAAGAATGCTTTGCTTTTTATAGTAAACTCAATAAACCGGGGGCTGAAGTTGTAATACGTTTAAATGAGTATAGCCATAGCGTAAGCCACTCCACACACACACTCATGGATTATTTGGTATACATTGGGAAAATATGACTCGAAGGATCAGTACAATTTGGGCAAATTTTCGTACTTTTTTAACTACTTAAACAGAATATTTTAAATTAATATAGCAAAGGAATTTGAAAAAGATATCCAAAAATAAACATTATCATACGGAGCGTTAGCCTGGAAAAAATTGCCTAATTTTTATTTCAATATATAAATTATCCACACACGGGTATCCACAAATACTCGTTATACAAAGCCAATGAATTATACCTCAGTCAGGTAATTAGACCGAAAATACCATTAAATTAATAAATAAAAAACAGGAGCGGACCCCATCGGCTCTCGGAACGACGCGTGGGCCCCTCAGTCGAATAAATTTATGTAAAAATTTTCATTAATATTTTTGAGGCCGACCGTCCGTTCGCCCTTGGGAGTGAAAATCGAGTTCGCGGTCGCGATGGAAAAATGCAAACCGAAAATTATGGGGTCCCTCGCCTTGTATTTGCTTATGAATACCGGTACCTGCACGACCCCACATCGTGAAATATAAATATACGACGCAATACGGGAAAATAAAATTAAAACAACAACGGGATCATGTGAGAGCCGATTGTGTAAAATGTATAACGGAGGACAAAATGTAAGTGACCTTTTCCAGGATAGTTTTTCGCGCGCCCTCGACCTTTAAAGCTGTAAGTACACTATGAAAAACGCCCCTCGCAGGATCTTGCGAGATTATGAAAGATTTGTGAGTGGTGGAGTGGTGCCCGCGGCTGGTCGCACTGAGCTTAAGAGATTTAAATCGCTCGCTGGCCCGGAATGCCAGATACAAACAGATTTCTTACTGCCCCGAGTTTGTAGAAATGATATCTTGGAACGAGTGTACTCAAAAGTTTGGGGTAGATAAACGCATATCTGTATGTTTTATTGCTCTTTTAGACTGTGATATCTTGTAGAAAGGATTTAATTTTTATTTGTAATAGAAAGCACATTATTTTACACTTTCTGATTTACACAATTAACATTTGTTAAGTTGCACTTAGGTAAATAACGCGTATTTAAAATTATGAAGTGAGATCATGATGCTACCGTTGAGGTGAAAGAATTTTTTTATTTAACAATAAAAATCAGCAATTTATTCTGCATCATTCCAAGAAACTCTATATACATTCTTCCTTTCCAGCAAAACCACTATTATATTTTCCAAAGAGATTTCCTTACCTTGAGTTAATATACCGCTTCCCCGCCACAATGCAAGCGAAATCTGTAAGCGATATCTCAGCGAAACCTGTAAATCTTTCGGGCATTTTTATATTCGGCGAATTCTGTCGGAGAGGGCTAAGCAGGTCGCTCGCACCACCGCCCAGAGATTATATCTTGACACTTGATGGATGAATGGTTATTGGAACTCAACATTTTTATCATTTTGATACAGTTGGCCCAAGGTGCGGTAGTTCACTTGATATGTTCGCTGCAGGGGACATAGTTTACCGAGGTTTACTGATACATTTTTAAAAGTGAGCAAGTTTTGTATGCTTTGGTTTATCGCTGGGTGTTTAAAGTTTTTTGAGATTGAATGCAGTAACGATCGTGGTGGAATGTTGGTTACATGTTTAGTAACAGAACTGAAAAGGACTACTCAGGGCACTATTCTGAAAATTGAAGTGCACAATTCAGAGAGTTAGTTTGGTCTTTAAAAGAGAGAGCAAATATCATCCGGGTACACTCATTCCCGTAGATCTCATCCATCACCTTGCAACAAGGTAAGATCGAAATAAAGAGAGTCAAGTAATGAAAAAAATATTAAAACTCGTTTTTTTTTAAAGGTTTCTTTTTATTCCAGTTCCAAAATGGAAAATTCTAGCCAATCAAATAAAACTAGTCACAAAGTCCAATCAGATAAACTAGTTACAAACTCACAATCATAACTCGTATTGAAATCAATGTCGATAAATCAGAATGATGTATGTGTCCGCGATCCAATGCTTGTCGGGTGTGAAATATGTAAAATTGGCAATGTTCCTAGCGTGCATTGGAGCGACTGACACCGCGGTGCGGTCGTTTGCACTCTTTACTACACCCCTATCTCACACTTCATATCACGGACGGTGTGCAAATAAAGTGTTTGGTTTATAGTGAAAGGGGTATTTTGGGGAATCGTGGAAGAATTTATATGTATGTTATTGAACATTATATTATTATTACCTATGTAGATATGTTTCGCTGAAGTTACCATTAACTAAGTGATCGTGTTGAACTAGTGCGTTGTCATATATTTTATTTAAATGAGTTAACCTGTTGGAAAAAAAATACTTTTAATTTTACCGCAAATAAAAGTGTTCTTTTATTTTATTTTTCTTTCTTTTTTATTTACTTCCCTTATTTTAACTTTTTTGCTAGCCAATTCTGTTCCACTCCTGGGTAAAGTCCATCCTCCAATTCTTCCACTCCACAAAGAAAGAAAGAAAAGAAAAAACATTTATTTGGACACAGTTCGTGAAACACAAAACATAAATATCAAAATGAAAATAATGTTTTAACAACAATAGTGTAAGATAACTTTTTTAATTTCCCTTCTGAAATAATCACAAATTTTCTAAAAAACAACAAATTACTTAACACTTTTTGTTACTTATTAAATATGCAGCTGCTCTCAACAACCAACCCCAAAAACAGAGCATATTTTTTTTATCTTTTTCCTAACCCTACACCCATTTTTCCAGCCACTTTGGCGCGCATCATAAGCGATATGTGTGGAGAAAAACGCGCGCCACCGTTAGCAGAAACATATCAATTCAATTTGAGCCCGAGGTACCCGTGAAATAGGGCTGTCCCGCTAAATCATTGCACCTACCCGCGATAAACATCGCCTTTCTGTTTTATTACATTTGACAGAGGATTTTATTTGAAGCCAAGTTTTTGCTACAGTTGGGACTTTAGTGGCGGTTTCAAGTGTCGTGAATGCTTTCGGAAGGTAGATCAAACAATATAGGTACCACATTTCTTTTGTATGTCGCTATGAATCAGTACCTACTGTGATTTATTCTTCTTTTGATGTATAGTTTTAGTGTGAAAGTGCATGCAACGTGTTCACTCGCGTATGAAAAGACCAAACTATTTCTAGGCAACACACAACCCTAAAAGCCAACAAAATATTAAGCAGCTCTTAAAATTCATACATTCTTACACAAAAACACACCGCCAGCGACATTGTTAGTTAAGCTTGTAGTACAATTAACCCGCCCCCACTAATAAGACCGAAAGTCCTGCTTTAGTAAAAATTCAGCGCGTCATCCGCGGCTGAGTGGATATAAAAATTAAAAATGCACACGAGCCCGCAATGCCTCAAGGAAAATATGTTAAACCGGGCGAATGCTTCGTGAAATTTTAAAAGCACTGTCCGTTTTTTCTTTTAACAAGCCCTGTTTAAGATTTTTTCTTTTAAATTTTAATTTACAATGTTTAGAGTTTGTGGTGTAAATATTTCAATTTGTTTCACTTTGCGAGGGTTTGTTGACGCTTTTACAGTGTAAATTAACAATTGTATGAAGTTTAACTTCTGTTAGACAACACAACAAGCTGTTCCAGTTCTAATTCCCGTGCAAATATTCCAGAATTTCCGCATGAGGAGTATAAAACTTAATTTCGTTAAAATAAAACCACACATGTTACATCTTCTGGAACGAATGCAGCAACACATGTACCGATAGATAGCTACCAATTTAATATCCCACTCATAATTGAAGCGAACGTTCTTCCGAACCCATTACTGGGAGCTCGTAGACTAGTCGAGGCTTGGCGAGGTAATGAACTCACATTATAAATGCAACGAGGCATCGCCTACGATGCACCGGGAACACTCTGACGCGAAGAATTAATTCATTTGCATGTAAAACTTCACCCACGGTACGCTACTTAAGATTAGGTATGAGATGCTGGGTCGATATAGCTTGCTTGTGGTGATATGCGATGGGTATGGATTTTGTTGTCTTTGAAATTGATTTATTTTTCTGGTTATTTTGATTTTTGACCAAATTCCTAGCATGTTGATAAAATATTTGTGGCGATTATAAAAGCTGTTCTAAAAATATTTAGAAAACCAATTAAGATATAATGTAAATCAATTTTTTTTCTATTCGAAACACAAAAAAAATTTACTTTTATCATAACCACAACTAACTATTCAACATCTTGCGTCACGTACACTAGAATTATGAACGAAACTACTTTCAAACTAGCAAACAGACGTCTTTCCCACATACTTTCAGAATAGTTGCGACTAAGTCCGCTTAGTTCGTTGACTTTTACCACTAAAACCTCAGCTAGACACCTGCATTACTCGGCTCCTCTTAATGGGATCCCGGGCCCCTTCGGGAACCTGCTCCTAATTCCACGTACTCCAGTTAAGGACTTTTTACAGACACTCGCGACTCTCTTGAGGACAATCGGATGCAAATGGTGACGGGAATTCGGATAAATGAGATTCGGTGATTGAAAGCACTGGGGTTAGATTTTTACAATTTCGTGGGAATTTGTTTGATGTCGATTAAGGGTTGTTGAAAGTGAAAAAGTAAAACAAAAAATTAACCACTAAACTTTTCAAGGCTTTGTTTACAAATTGTTTGCAGTCTTTTAGTCCAGATACATAACTAGTTTCGTGTCCTTTCCTTATTTACGTTGTCTTGTTTTTCCCTTGCAAAATGAACTGAACTTAACTAACTTCTTAATGACTTCTGTGAAGACCCATTCTCAAAGAAAAACATGTCTTATTTGAATATCCTTTTGTTCCTTGTTTACTTTATTTTTACTGGAAATAAAATTTGATACACACTGCAAACGACTTGCGAAATAACAAAATAAATTAAAGAGGGTTATACAATAGCTGGGAAAATAAGAAGTGGCCCCGTCCAATGAGTAGCGTCAAGAAAAAGGTCGGAGTGCGCGTGATCGCTCCCCTGGGCCCGCACTTATCATTGACATTAACTTTTTTGTTGTCCATAACATTTGCATAACTCTTAAACTCTCTATCGGCACAGCACGCCTCGAAGCCTCCGGGCGACTTCTGGGAGCGATGGCGGCCTACACTTTGTAAGATCATTTTCAGACTTTACTGAACTCTTGTTACAGTCTTCTGGGCACCGTAAAAGGAGGGAAGTCATTTGTAAATTACCTTTAATGGCAAAGAATGCTTATCTTTCACATAAGTATAATTTTATTGGGTTTGCAGTGTTTAGCTTTTTTGTTCTTTTGGGAATTAAAGTATAACTTTGTGACACATAATATAA
The DNA here is from genome assembly GCA_963680765.1 of Agrochola lychnidis. Classification (NCBI taxonomy): domain Eukaryota; kingdom Metazoa; phylum Arthropoda; class Insecta; order Lepidoptera; family Noctuidae; genus Agrochola; species Agrochola lychnidis. The sequence continues at coordinate 7,602,737 of OY796863.1, read as the reverse complement.
GGTTCAAAACATTGTATCTTCATTATTACTGTAAGTTAAATGAATGTTACAAAGTTAGATAGGTCGTTGATCTAGGTAGTTAGTAAGATACTTTAACGTTTAACGACAGCTTTTATTTTGGATCCGAATTACCTCCTAGATTTCTAGCAATTTGAATACTTGCAGAACATAATGAAGTCCACTAGTTTCAAAAATAGCAATATCCATACTTTAAAAAACTGCGTTGTCTATGGTTTAGATTTGTATCAGTAAATAAAATAGCAGCTGATGCACCACTCCGTATACAACAAAAACCCGTTTAAAATCACATTACAAAATTAATGTATGTTACAAAATCAACAATGTCCAATATGTAAATTATTTTGAACCGTCAAAAATTAAAAAAATGGAATTGTTGGACATTTTACAAAAGTGAACATTGTTGTTTTTGAAACTAGTAGACTCTGATTTTTCCACACAGACAACCTTAATATTTTAAACTGGAAGAATTAATTTGAAATGAGAATATTTTGACAGCTGCCTCATCCAGACAGCCCTTGGGCAAACGAAGCTAATCGGAACCCCACTACGACTCATACGTAATCAGGGCATCGTTTAGGAAACCATTCTGACCTTTTGATGAACCGTTGTTGGAGAATTGCCCTTTGTATGTGCCTTCAGATAATTACATATTTGCTGAGCATTATTATTATGTTGTTACTCTCAATGAAAAATAGATCTAACTGACTTCGTTTCGTGATCAGAAAATAGTGGCTGCTATTTTCAAAGCAGAGCTATTTGCAAAGCAGCCGAATCTAACTTTTTACTAGTCCTGATTGACATAAAAAAAATCTTTAAGCACATTTTTCCCAGATATTTTCAAAGTACTGCTATCAAAACAAAATACTATGTACTAAGCTCCAATCTACTTAAATAAAGGTACTCTTTAAAAGCCTATTTAGGTACAGCATGTCACTGTGTAAACACAACATAATTGGCTTCCAAAATGGCTCCGTGATCCATCTTGAGATTATAATTTAAAAACATGAGCGGGTGTAATGGCAGAGGACAAGGTAGAGTTGCCTGTAGCCGGCCGGTCGATGGCTTAATAAGTAGGTATCGCTAGAAGCAGCTGTTATGATACCGGCCGAGTGTCGCCGCACTCACCCTTAAAGAGATTTTTTTTAGAGGAATAGGGAGGAAGCGGATTTTGGCGAATATTTTTGATACTTCTCGAATTAATTTGAGTCGAATGAAAAAAGCTATTAAATAGCTGTACTTATTATAACTATCTGCAAGAATCTTTTTGTTTGGTATTAAATTCCAAAGTATGCGCAAGCGCACATTAGTAGTTTTAGGTTCAGGAGGTAAATTGGTACTTGGGACAAATGATTTGTCTTTGATTTTGCCCGTCAATGTTCTGCCTTAAAAAAATATATTTTAAGAGGTCATGTAGAAGTAAAGTTCTTTCTACGTGACCTCTTAAAATATTAACACAACATTGCTAGCTAAAGATTGGATTACGTTTATTAAAATTTCATGATTCAAGATTGTTCCAGCTGTCACTGACCTTGAGTAGGGCTAATACTTAATTCCAGAGAAATAAGTTTCAAATAAACATCTTATTTTACGTAGAGTTTATGGTTTTCAACTTTAGAAACTAATAAATCTCGGATTTTATGCTTAAAACAAATTTTAGAATGAAATATTATGTCTACGTGTTTTAGAAAAAAACGTTGTGGTACTATGACTCGTGGTTGATTAAATCCATAATAATGCAATTATCTTACAGCAGGACCAGACGTACGAAAAAAAATAAGTTCCATAGGTAAAGGACCAGTGTCAATAGGTGAACCAAGGCAGTCAATAATAATAATGATAATTACCCCACCGCCATATCTGTACGTTGACGTCGTGGTGGGGCTTGCGCGCTCCGAACTCTATGCCTGTGCCGGTAGAGTTTACTTTGCCGGAACGGGTCTGGGATTAGGAGCCAGACCAAGAGAGATACAAAAACCCGCAGGGCAGCATGTGGCGAGCTGTTGGACAGTAGCGACCCCACGGACCCTATGTCCCGGGAGAAGTCTTGTTCCTCACCTCTGGCTTGCCATTATTGGCCGGCTGGAGTGAACACTGACGAGGAACGGAGCTCCCACCTCATTCTTGCCTTAAATGGCCGGCTTGAGTGAAGAGTCGCAAACGTACTCGGAAGAAGGAAGTATTTCAGTAAGACGCTGCTAGGGATCTTGACCGTACTTCCGGGATTGTCCTGATAGCCGTGGAATACCTCTCCACTCCTCATAAGCACCTCAGGACATATTGCCCCCCTTGTCGCTACGACACTTTGTGCTAGCGACCGTTTTCGGGGGCCCATTATTGAGTGTGCAAGTCACCCCCTGCCATCTTATCCGTGTACATATAAAACATTGATTAGGCAGGGGACATAGTCCTTCCATAGTTCCAGGTTAACAGTCAACTTAAGCCACCCAAACCTATAGCCCAATAGATTTGTTTCCATATTCTGCAATAGTCCTACACCAACCGGGGGTTGTCCTTGGGTGCACTTGCATAGTGCATACTAGGATAATCGTCGGTTGGTGCCTCATTCCATATAAAAATGTCTAAAGGGCCTCTGCGAGTTGGCTTCGGCCCCTCGTACACCTTCCAAAAGACCGGGACCCTAAGGTCCCGAGATATTTAAATATATATGATAATTACTAATTAATACAGTACTTCTGTGGGCCTAAAACGGCCACACTAAGCAATTCCTCTAAAAGCAATTAATTTTCTGAATTCCCAGTAGATCATTAGCAATTCCTCTATGGTGACACATATAAGCTGAATCATATTCAATTCAATTCATATCAGAATCATATTTGGTGTAAATATTGCCGCATGAAAAAATTCAGACCGTTATTTTAGCGGTAAAATTTTTGTTACAGTTTTTATTAATCAAATTAGATTTTTATTTCTATAGTGTAAACGTTATTTCATTATAATACAAAATTGTCAAACAGATGAATTACGTAATATGAATTGAACACATAATATTATGAATTGTCAGTTTGTGACTTTTAATATGATTCATATTATTATCATATCGACGGTTGAAAGGCTAATTGATCTAAGCGACATTTTGTAAAACTTGCAGGAGGATGGATTGGTTGTTTTTTTTTTAATCATAATAAGATCTTATTATGATTGATTGATTTAAGTAAATATAAAAAAAAACAACCGACCTCCAAAAAAAACACTACAAAGTGAAAAATAACTTTAATTTCGGAAGTCGGTGTCCTGAGTTTTTTATTTTCGTTTTTTGCTACCAACTTCCGAAATTAAAGTTATTTTTCACTTTGTAGTGTTTTTTTGGAGGTCGGTTGTTTTTTTTTTTGTAAAAAGTTTTTATTTTTAAATTTTTTGTTGTGGTACCTACCCCACACACATTCGAATACCACTACCTGCTACCAGTGACAGAAACTTATATCATCTACATACTAAGTGGGAAAAAAAATCGTATTTTGTAGCTAACTCAAAAACTATCCAAGCAAAGTTAATAAAATTTATATGGGACCAATTTGAGAGCACACCCTTTCAAACAAAAAAACAATTTTCAAAATCGGTTCACAATTGACGGAGAAATCGGTGGACATATATTAAAAAAAAAATACAAACATACGCGACGAACATATAACCTCCTCCTTTTTGGAAGTCGGTTAAAAAGTCTATCAAATAGTTGTTTTTTATGAAAAAATAATAATAATAAGCAAGCAAGAGTGAGCAAGTTTTACAAATTAGCCTTTCAACCGTTGATATTATGATTCTACCAAAGCGGCCGTTTTAGACCCCCTGGATACGGCTCACATAGTTGGGAGGTTCCTCTCTCTGGAGCCGTGATCTTGGATCCTGTTCCCGATACCGGTGGGCTACTATTTAAAAATAAAATTTATATGTAAATAATGCCAACTTATCAAAACTTGCTTTTCCCATTCAACTTTCTCCCAAAAATGCTGTAACTTCAGCATAAAACGTCTCCATACTAACCCAACCTGAAGGTACTTACTCTAAGGCGATCGCCTTTTTTCTCGCCCCAGCGTTCGGGAAAAAAAATAGGGGAGATTCCTATCTTGTCGCTTCTAATTTACTTATTCCTCTTTTAAAGACTTATTTACCTTCAAAATCCCATTGTGTCCCAAGCAGGCCTTAATAACGAGCGGGCCTACGTGTCAAACGAGGATTTTCTTAAAAAAGCAATAACAATTTACATAAACACCCGGTTCTATTTAACAGTTAATAAAAAAGGCGATGTTGCAATTGACGAGGCTGAGCCGTTTAGACGCCTTTAAGATGGAAATGTTTATTGTATATTTTTACTTTACAAGACTCTTTTCTTGGAGCAATGGAGAGGGTAATATTCCGATACGCAGTTTTCTCTACTACATAATTTAGATTTATAAACGCCATAAACAAAATGTATTTACAAGGCTGATGTAAAAGGAAAGGCCGGGCGGGGACGCCCTAGGAGGACATATACTGACCTTATTGGTGATGTTCTTCAGAAAGGCCAGGTGCGTAGTACTCGCAACCGGCGTGCGTGTATGACCAGATGTATGAACGTAAACGAGGCAAAAGAACTATGTAAGGATCGTAGCAGGTGGTGTTCTGTAGTTTCTGCCTACCCCCATGGGAAGAAGGCGTGAGTTTATGTATGTATGTATAATTTAGATTTGAATTTGACTAAACAGAGTAACAGGGAAGTTCTTATCTTGAAACCGGAATATCATTCCATATTTTAAAATTAACATTGTAATCTCCAACTGAAACAAAGCAAGCGCCAACAGATAGGGACCTCCACTTAGTATTCACAGTGTTTACTTGTATCTCCGCTAATATCTGAAAGCAATCAAATGAAATCCGTGCCTCACGAGCGTTACTCGTAAGTGTTGTACACAATGACCCAAATTCACTCAAGTTGGGGAATTGTTTCATTAAAACCGACCCAAAAGTTTGACGCCGACCGCGGCTGGGCGCGCTACCCATCCGCGATCGATCCTTGGTTCATCGCACTCTACTCACTAATACAAAACGTGTACCAGATATTAAACAAAATCAGGGGATAGCCCCCTAATCAAAAGCGAAATATCCCCATCAAGTACAGTGAGTTCAGCCCCAAGTTAATGACGCGAACTGTCCGCCGCACATCAACCCCTTGCAGTTAAAAACTTCAGCCTTCAACTCACTAATAGTAATCTGAAACAAAGTTCAAGCGGTTCAAGGTCGCAATTTAAAGTTTTTCCAAAACTTCTTTTCCCGTTCACTTTTTTATAAGTATATAAATCTTTTTGCCGGCGAAGTTCCACCGAAGTTTTTGGCCCAGATTGTCATCGATTTTTGTTTGAAGAGTTTGTTTTTTCATTGTTCTTCTTTACTTGTTTGACGGTTAATTCATAAAAACTTTCCCGCCCGCAATCGATAACCTTACAGCCGGCTTGTAAACAAAACCACGCTATCTCGCGACGAACTACTGCCACGTGTTCGACTAAGCTTGTGACTTGCAAGGCGTCCGCCATACTTTTATATAAAAGCAAACATATTAAATCCGACTAAAAGCTTTAGAATAGAAAATTTGATGCTATAACTTACAATTTATTAGCCATCAAATGTAAAACAATAAACCGCATCATCGCTGAATGCCGGCAGATTTCCCTCGCGCGCGTTATTTTCAGTTGCTCCATAAATATTGCGTTTTCGCGCCGGCTGTAAATATTTTCCCCATCATAAAGGCATGCATAGAGTCGCCGGAGGGCTCTCATCACCTCGGCCCTGAATATTTTCATATGTATTGCACAAGACCCTCTGTCTCAACTTATGTAAATACTGCCCTAACACTTTCTCCGTTTTTCTCGCGTTTGACTCACAATACAGAGCAATTTGACGGAGAATCCTAACATTATCCGCACAAGGGCTCACCTCGCGACACACACGGTTTCACAAATGGATATTGTGATTTAAAGTTTATTTTGGAGATTTCAAAGAGCTTCTGAGTAGGTAGGTAGTGCATTACGTGATTTTGAATGAATTGAATTTAGATGAGGGTGACGCAAAGAAACAATAATAAAGATTTTTTTCATTAATTGGTAGTCGCGTAGACAAAGAGGAGCAAAATGAATAGCCGTCCCCGCTGTCCGTCTCGGCTGATTTATTTCATGACTTCGGATATGCAAATAGCATTAACATTCAAAGACGTAGGTATCGCCGCCCCTACAAGGAATCCGCGCCGACCACAGAATGATGCCAATCCAGGGTGAATCTTAATATTTTATGTTGTGTTATTTCCCTTTTCTTTTTCCTTCCTGATATTATTTATTTCCTCGCCGACAATGAGATTCCCACTTTGGCGCGTAATAAAAAAGAATTATTGTTCATCTTTTTATAACGTGCCGTTTTGTTGAGTTTTATATTATTGTGATTGAAGAAGTGCCAGTTTAACTGAGTCTGTTTCACTGTATTAGAAAAGCTAATTTATCCGTTTGAAATGGTTATTACAACCTCAAAACTAAATTATAATACTGGGGAACTCTGATGTTATTCACGATTTAACTAACCATAACAAAATGATGTTCTTCTATAAATATTTGATAACAGGTACCACACAAATCACTCCCACGTTTGAAAACAACACCCCAAATACATAAAAATAATAATCTATCAAGGTTTTACAGCACGCATCCTTCACACGAGTGATTAACAAGTCCCGGGAGGTTGTACAAAAGAGTGGGAAAAATCATCGGGTCCCAGGGAGTGATCGGCACGATGATTGATCACGTGGTTAATTGGATGATGGATGGGAGGGCATGGCTCCAGTGTGTGAGGGTCTATGGCGCGCGATACCACTAGTTGTATGATATTCTTGAGTTCTTGAGGGTCAGAGTCAGAATAGAGGTTTGAGTGACTTGGGAATAATGTAAGAAGAAATCGAAGAAAGCTTGTTTTTCGATTTCCTGATTTTTGTCTTACGTATATCAAATTCAAATTCAAAATATTTTATTTCACATAAACCTACATGGGCACTTATGAAACGTCAGAAGCTAGATGCACGGTTCCAATAGGTCGTTTCCTATAGAGAAGAGCCGGCAAGAAACTCTACGGTTACTCTTTTAAAAATAATTGGCTTTTACAATATCTTCAAATAACAGTAATAGTAGGTATGGGACAGTGTAGGTCTTTCAACAGCATAAGGTTGGGATTTGATTAAACAAATCATAGAAACTTAAAAGAGGACGAATCAATTTTGATTGCGGTAGAAACAAACATTAATTAGTTAAGTAAAAGTAATTCCACTTCTTTCACAACCAACCTTTTATCTTTCTAATACACTTAATCACCAAAATAACTCCACATTCTACCTTTAATCCCCCACAACGTACACAAATAATCAAATAAACCATCCCATATAACTTGAAACGGTAAATTAAACATCAAGACTGTCTCCTCCCATCCATCACTCTAATATGATATTTGGAAATAGTAATTAAATTCCAAATTAACGGCACAAAGCAGATATGAGGCGGAACCTAATTTTCATAGCTGATTAGAGTTGCCCCACACGGGATCGCACGATTACGTCCTGTTCTTATTCAGACGAAACGGTAAGCGAATTAACGTTGCGCTGTATCGTTTACGTTGATGTGAGTGACATGTGGAAGGGCTTTTTGGATGTAATTAAAAAGCTATGTGGGTGTACTGAAGTACTATGGGTTCTACTAAACTAAAGGTGTATTCTACTTCGTTGTGTCTGACGGAAAATTTAAAGTATTTTAAGTTGTAACATTGTTGCGTACAAGCACGTTTTGGTCCTAAACGTAGCGAGCGTTAACATAGAGGTAACTTTACTTAATAAGTTATTAAAATTTTATCATTTTAGTATTCTTGTAGCAAAGGGAAGAGGAGTTCGTGGTTTAATTATAACAGCCGCACGGTTTGATCGAAGGTTAATCTATGCTTGCCGCGGTAGGTTCTTGGATGGGATCCATTACATATCGAGGCCCCTCCGTGCCTCAGAAAGCACGTTAAATTATTGGTCCCGGCTGTCATTCGTAGATCTTTGACAGTCGTTACGGTTAGTCAGAAGCCCAAAAGTTTGACAACCAGTCTTACCAAGGGGTATCGTGTTACCCAGTTACTGGGTTGTGGAGTTCAGGTAGGCAGTCGCTCTATGTAAAATACTGGTATTCAGCTGCATTCGATTAGATTGGAAGCCAACCCCAACATAGTTGGGAGAAGGCCAGGCAGATCGATTATTATTCTTGTAGCAAGTTTCCGTACAGCAACACCTATCCACAGTAAAGAATTACATTATAAGATCTACAGGGTTATTAGGGGAATCAAGGGAATTTAGGGAAGGTCATTTGCAACCAAATTACCCCTGATGACTCCTATGCCTATGTCAAATTTTTTCGAGTAATTCAACTTTTTATATATTTTTATTTATGAAGTAAAAATATAAAATGTAACCAATAATACAGGGTTAATATTTCATACATTTTAAAATGTCAAATTACTCGAAAATGGTTGACATTGGCATAAGGGTCATTAGCATAAGGGTCATTGGCATAAGGTTGTCATCAGGGGTAATTTGGTTACAAATTACCTCTCCTACATCCCCTTAACGGATCACCGACATACGTCGGTCGACATACGTCGGAATCTTGTATGCGATATACAGGGTTATTGGTTATACAACCAATAACCCTGTATATCGCATACAAGATTCCTAAATACTGTATGAATTTAATTGTATTATTGCATACATAGAGAACTAACCAATTTAATCATCTCCTAGATACGTTCATAATATTTCCGCAACCCAGTGTAGAAGTTCCCAGTGATGCTACCCCTATCAACTGTCTGATGCACGCCACGTCACCGCTGACGTCATCTCTGACGTCTTGCCGATGAAAAACAAACACCCGAATCGTTCCCCGCACATTTTAGATAATTACCCTGTCAAAATGTTTAGGATTATTCAAATAAACTGGTTAGAAATTGTTCTCTGGTTTAAGGAATTAATTCGGAAAATTCTTTTAGAAATATAATATGTATGGAATGAACTTTCATTATTTAGAAAAACTATTTTAGTTCAATATTTATGTTGTCTTAGTTAAGAAGAAGAGCTATAATTATCCACTTTACAAGTTTACATCGCATTAAAACATGCTAAAATTAAAACCAATATGCATTTAGACACCCACTACTCCTGAAGCAAGTGTACATCAATCTTCCATTATAAAACTTGCATCAAACTTCAAAACCCTCACGTCAAACGATCAACAGTTAACACTAAATACCTCTAATAAATATCAGGTAACAACACTAGTATTTCAACCCGTCAATCAAGGTACATAGAAAACGTTCATTCCTCCAGTGTGGAACATTTCATCGAACGTACTCCATACTTACAGGGTAAAGAGTCGGTGCATATAAAAGCTGTCTAGAAAGTTTTCTGTCGCTCCCCGCGATCGATAGCGCTCGCTCCGGGTATTACACAGGGTAATGATGGTAACAACAGCTAGTTCACTTGTTTAATTTGGGTTATTATGTCATTTGGTGCAACACTAGTTGTTAGTCTTTTGACGTAAAAAGACGTTTGAATTTCTGGCGGGAATATTTGATTGGTTCGAATTTTGTTTTTGAATAGTTCTTTTTTTTAAATTGAATAATTCTGTTGAAATTGTATTTTGTATTTTACCTTGTCTTCCTTCGATTGAGTTTTTCAAGGAATTTGAAATAATAAAGATGAGCAAAGAAACGTGTAATATGATCAAAAGAAAGTGTTTGAGAATACATGTCCGAAGCAATGTTAGACCTTCTTATGAATTCTGATGTTGGATAGGCAAAAGTGAATTAAAGCGTATAGTTCTCATTAAAGGGGATATTACACTATCATATCTATGATCATAGATCTATGAGTCATAGATATAATCTTATATATAAAATTCTCGTGTCACAATGTTAGTTACCTTACTCCTCAGAAACGGCTTTACTGATTTTTACCAAATTTTATATGCATATTCAGTAGGTCTGAGAATCGGCTACTATCTATTTTTCATACCCCTAAGTGATAAGGGTTGTCCACCCCAAACAAATAATTGGCAAAACAACGTTTGCCGGGGTCAGCTAGTGAAACTGTAATATAGACATACATACATAAACTCACGCCTTCTTCCCACGGGGGTAAGCAGAAACTACAGAACGCCATCTGCTACGATCCTTACATAGTCCTTTTGCCTCGTTTACGTTCATACATCAAAAAAAAAAATATATACTATAGATATATCCCCAGGGATATTACACCATCATATTATATCATATACCTATCTACGAAGCTCACAAATTACCCATAAATATGTCTATTTTACAATTTCATTATATCCCTGATCATAGATATGATAGTATAATACCCCCCAAGTATAATGCTAGGAGTTTAGGTTGTAACTTTGATTTTACAAAAGCAAACAAATATTGGTCATATTTAAATAGTGTCCTAGCAATAAGTATGCAACTATTTTTACACAATATATCATCACGCCTGTTTCCCCGAAGGGTTAGGCAGAGGTGTACCTACCTATAGTACACCCACATTTTGCCGGTTGTGTAACTATTTTCGTGTATTTAAAACATGAATTTCCTAAAACAAGAAAGATACAATCCCACTCACTTAGGTAATATCTCATACTTATTAGAAGTGACATTTAATAAACTAGAGTTGCTTAATAAATAAATACAGCACCCTCATTTCTTCCCTACAATTTACCTTGGACCGGTTAATTTCATTAATTTCGTACAGAACACGCACTAAGAAACCTGTCCCTATATAGGCGACCTCCAATAGGGATTTGGTCCCAATTATGTATTAACAAAACTTGGTATAGCGACGCATGCGATCCCGCTAGGGATTATGAGACGGTTGTGTACGTAGTGAATGTGACGGGAAAATGTATAAAAATATTATGAAGTTATAACAGGCAATAGGAGGCTATAAGGTAGTTAAAATCGTAGGAGATCGTAACTTTTTTTGTAAATTGATCTCGGTAAGTAAAAGTAGGTATGTATTTACGAAAGTTTCTTGGTATTCACATATAGCTAACATTTTAATGTAGGCTCACGAGGATTGTTACGTTCCCCATCTCACATTTACCTGAAGATAGAAAGTAAAAAACGGAACCCTCATAGGACCCTCATCCCTCTCTTGTCCGTCTGTCCGTGTGTCACCAGCGATTTTCTCAGGAACGGGTAGACCTAGCAAGTTGAAATTTATACCAGATACTAAAGTCTATAGTCCCTATTAGGTGTATAAAAAATAAGGTCCTGAGTCAACACGACAAAAAAATATGGGCAAATTTTGATTTTCGCGAAAACTTGTAAAGTACGAAAATTTACCTTAATTTTCAACTTTTTTTTATTTTTCGGAATTCTCCCTTTACTTGTGCTGTAAGACCTTGCTTTTAACCAAAATTGACAATTCTTGGTCAACTGGAAGTATAGGTTTTGGGTCGAAAACCTATATGGTTCCCGTTAACCTAGAATCACGAAATTTGGCAAGTTTTCGCGAAAATCTAAATTTGCCCATATCTTTTTACCAACAAAAATGATACCAATTTTATTATGGCGGTATAATGGGTAGGTACGGAACCCTCAGTGCATGAGTCCGACTCGCTCTTGACCGGTTTTTTGTTACAGATATGACTCATTTATGTATTGGACTTAAGATTTCGAACAAAAAATTATAAATAGCTAGAAGAGTCTTTCCATCTCTCATCATCTCGCCCCTAACTAATTCCAACCACACTAATATCATTTTACAAGTCCAACACATACCTACTGCTACTAGTTACCGACTATTGAAACTACGACCACAATCCAACAATTAGGGCCGGGGCACACGCGTCACGTACTGCGGGATTAGCGTCGCGGTGCACGCACTCGCCAGCGGTAATTTATAGCCCGTGTGTCCACACCTTTACCCCGCTCTGGTGTTGACATGCTCGATTTATGGACCTGTGTGAACTGCACCTAAATATCCACTGGTTAGGTGGCTGCGAAATTAATTTACTGTGGACTTTCATTCTTGATATTTTGCAAATGAATCTGATTATTGACTTGAGATAGTGATTGTATTTTGATTATAAGAATTTTGGTTTTTCAACCCTACAGGTGCACGTAGTACCAAAAGTCGAAGTATTGGCATGCCTTGCCAAAATTTTACTAAAACAATTTATTAAACAGGCGTAAATGATGTTGAGTTAATAACATCACGAAGCTTCGTAACTCACTTCATTAAGCGAACTTTCATTTATTTCTCCTCTCAGCCAGCTAGTACGACATTTCTCATTTTCAATAAACTTCAAACTCTAACGTAGCTTTGATTATGCTTGTTCACCTCAATAACCGACCAGGTTCTTTTCACTGGAACTAAACTGTTTTCAGTGCGCTCCTGTTTTCGCCCCGCAATTAAACTGCTGTTAAACTTCTTGCAGCGATGTTTGCAGAGCACCTGAACGGTCGGCAAAAGTTGCGCCGCACCCTGCTCCTTGTTTGCCTGCTAATTATCCCGGTTTCGGAGCACAGTCAGCGCCCAAAATGCTGACCCGCTCTAAATGGTCAAACGAGGCTAAAAGCCTTTCACAGGTCCATTCAAATAAGGCTTCGGTCCCACCCTGTAACCATAGTGACCGCCTACTCGGCGCTATTATTTCATTGTATCAACATTCATATCGACATCACGTGTAACGACGGCTCGATTAAACGAGGGGCGGCCCGAAGCCAGATTTGTCAAGTCTCCTTTCAAATTAGAAGCCACGGTCCGGTTCGCACTTCACGCGACGTTTAAAATCAAAAGCGCAAAAGGGTTACGTAATCCGGACCTTTTTCAACGCGACTTGTGTTTGTGTGCATGTCTCGTCTTTTGTCACGTATTCTTAATTAATGCCCGCCAGCTGGCGAACAACCCCACTCGTCACATTTTCATATCGATTCCGAGAGGGTCCGCACAACGGTATTGCGCCGATAAATCTCGATCGGCTAGAGGTTTTAATTTTTTTTAATCGGAATACGACATCGAAAACGAATCTACAAACGTCCCCCTGTTTGCGAATCGGAAGTAAAGCCTAATAAACCGGCGCTTAACCTCTCGCGACAAAGCCGATACAAAGTGAGTGACATCTCGTCTCTAAAGAGATCTCGCGAAAAAATCCGGCGGCGACGTGTCAAAGACACCGCGACGCGACGAGCGAGGGGCTCTTTGTTGCCTATCGAAATATTTTTAAAGCTTAACTCCTTAGTGAATTGAGAGATTAAGTCTTTTTTGAAGAGGCAACCGGTCCCCGGGGTCGGGCGTGATCATTCCTTCAGATCTCATTTCCGTGGATGCTCTATTTGATTGTTATTTTTGTTACTTTTTCCCATTTTGTCCGGGCGCTGGCGGGATTTGAAGTGACAGTCGACGATTTGCACTCGAGCGCGATAAGTGTTTTTCCAACGTTTTTTATTTCATAAACGGCTTTGTTAGCGTTGCTTGTTTTCTTGACGTTTTATTTTCTATTTAATAGGAGAGTCAACAATTGACAACAGCGTAATCGTACAAGGAAGATAAAGGTCCATTGGTTTATTTTTATCAACAACATTACCTACTAACGCTTCACCAACAAGCGCGGGTTCTCTAAAGTATCTATATAGTCAGTAAAACGTCATTTGGATTAAAAACGTACTGAATTCTACAAGTGAGACATAATTTCATCAATAGAATACGAACCTGGTAAAAAAACACTTTCTCTCTCCTTAAACATCGTCATTACATATAGTTCCTTGCTCTTGTTTCATGTTTATAATCTTATGTATATCTGTTATCTATCTAATATATATATATATTTATATAAGTAATTATATGCTTTATGTATCTGTGTATCTGTTGTATATGAAAATGGTACACCACTGACTACCTGCAGTATTGTCTCTCCTTTTCCATTTAAATCCATCCAAAGGTTGTCTGTAAAAGATCGTTTTTAGCGATAAGACCGCCCATTGTGTCACCCAATGTAAAATTTCTATATTTATGTCTGTAATTTATATGGTGTATATAATAAAGAATATTCTATCTATCTATCTATCTACCTGAAATAAAATATGAAGCATTTTGAGAATGCATATCAGAATGCCTTACCTTAACTTTGAGGTTAACTTCAAGATTTCCCCCACCTTTAATGACTGTTTTCCATGATAGTTGAGTTCCGCCTATTCAGTCAATGTTCAAAGCGTTCACGGACATATTTACTTTCCACACCAGCGGACAGCCAGCATAAAGCCACAAGAAAATATGCAAATGACTGTAAGGCAGTAGGTAAGCGCTCGTAAGCCGTGTAATTATTCACATTGGATTTGCAAATCTCGCCCGAGGCGTTCCGTTTCCGCACTCGCGCATTAAACTGACCCTTAGAGCGCATTTAAATCAAAACACATGTGTTCGCAGCGGACCGGTTAGGGCTTAGCGGACGCTGATTTTCAGATGAGGGCTTCCCCTTTTTGCGGGTCCCTGCGTCGATTCCTTAGCGGGTGATGATCGATACCCCGCCCCCGCCGCCGGCCGCGACCCACCCTCCCTCGCTCTTAATTAGGACTCGGAATCTGCGGCGGACACACACACACGCGACGCCGTACAGGGTATAATGTTAATCAACTTTCATTATGCACTAAGGAATTATATGGGTACGCCTGAGGAGTGATTATCCGAGTTAGGCCGCGTCCCCGACCAAGAAATCATACTTTATTATGATCATTCCGTATTCGGCGGCTTTACGGCGGCACCTCGCGGGGCGACATCGCATTAGAATTTACGGCGCATATATCAAAGTGTTGTTACACCATTGTCTGCTAAGTAAACAGCTACACTGTAATTAACTTTTACTTCTAGTTTGCGACTATTGTATCCGACTTTTTACGGTGATTCCAAAACCACACAAAGTCGTCCCAACTGGAACTAAGGACCAATTCAAAACAATGATAATATTGTCACCTTCAAACCGCCTAGCATCTCTAAAACCCAAAGATATACGACGTATAATATAACTATTAAGTTCGTCTATTCATATGCGGAACCCATGTTTATAGCGCGTGAGATTAGTCTGAATGTAGTGGACTCGCAATATCGCGCACTAAGCGCTTACATCGTGATTAATATTACTGCTTACATCGCAATACCGTGTCTATACAAAGGTCTTAGAATATATTAGATTATGTTATATCTGAGTGTTACATTAAATTAGAAAGTGTAGCTATTTACATATGACAATCTATGGAAAATGAGTGTCTTCAAACTAGGATTAAGACCTCCTCTGCTGCATTTTGTATGCTTAATTTCTGAGACCTCGTCACATATTTACGCATCTTTAACTTGACCATCAAGGCAAGAGCAGTCAAGCATAAATATGTTATAGAACTGTCTCATAAATAAAATATTTATAAAGAGTAGTTATTTCCGAAACACTTATTTCTAAGTAGGAAATCATCTTGACATTTGACATGAGACGCCATACCTATCCTCGGCAACATAATAGGTCTGCATATCAAATTACATAGTAAAGACTTCGGCTGAATAGGCCCTTAATCGCACTATACGGTTAAGCAGGCTTGCCCCAAGAAAGGCCTAGCCGTATTGAGATCGCCCTTTAAGCTTCAGTTATGAGGATAAACCTCCAATAAATCTTTCACTTAGAGGGCCGTTTAATTAACGCGTGTAATAAAATTTAATTGATCAAAGCGTATAGTTTGTTGGGTATAATTTATGGGCCCACTTGAGGTGCCTTTGTGTTTGGTCCTTATGACCGATTGTTGTCCCCAAAGTTATGATCCGTGTTTGATTTGACATTTTGTAATGTGTTGTGTGCAACAAAATAATATTAAAAGGATTGCGTGGTTTTATGAAACCACGGTAAAAGTGAAACTTCTATAGGCGCCGCCATATTGGCCTTGGCTGCTCTGACGAGCGCCTTTCACTTTATCCCTACTCCGCGGCCGACCGTCACGCGACATGCAACACACAGACGAAAAAGTTTGAGACGATGTAATAAAAGTTTCACTTTAAAAACAAAATTTCTTAAGAGTGAATATGTAGGTAACGTTAAGATAGTTGTTTTATTCGAATCATTCCACTTTCACCCCACTGTTGGGGCAAAGTGGAATTCTTCTATTATATCAATTATATCTTCAAGATTGAGAAAACTGGAAGAGCAGAGTAATGCGACAAACATTAAAAAAGATCCTCTATATAAATTGAAGACGAACAAATCTAGTACTTAATTAAATTAAACCCAATACAATCTAAAATCCATCACTCAAAACGTGGAACTCGTTACCATTTGATAAATGAAATTTCTTACTTAATTTTCTTCACGGGCAATTTATTTATTCTGTTAAGACTACATGACAATCTCCCATTTTATTAAGACCTCAGTATTTCTTCAAAATTTATGGAGAAAGTAGAAGTGTGATGGGTCTCGGTAAATTGGTCGATATGCACACACGTGTATTCTCATGCCCTTGTACTAATTTAATAGATGAGGTGTTCCCATTAATTACAAAGAACGTCGGTGGCAGTCCGCCGCGGGTAACGAACAAATTAATAAGATTATTAACTCCTTCCGACAAGTCATTCTTTCTCGAGCGTATATACTGGGTCTTAGCGAATATACTCGGCACTTTCTTAAGAACTTGATAACTATGAATTAGATGAGATTTGGTTTTGTATATTGGGGTAAATGATAACGTTAGTTGTATCTCACAATTCTTTCTTGCAAGCCACTAACTTCCGTAGATACGTCGTAGCAAATGCGTAGCACTTACTACGCAGCTGCTACGCATTTGCTACGACGTATCTTTTTCTCTTTAGCTTTAACTATATATCATAATTTTTTATTTATTTTTTGCTTTTAAGTGGTTGATAATGACTAAATAAAAAAAACATCACGCCTGTATTTCCCAAAGGGGTAGGCAGAGGTGTGCTACTTCACCCAGTCTTCACCAATTAAGCCTATATTGATTAAGAAATTGTATTAAGATTAATCCCTCCTAATATAAAACCAAACTAAAAAAAATCGTCATGTAACACAACAACCTGTCCCGCACAAGGGCGGCCACATGTGATTGATTGTTAATGAAGAGGCGTGGGGCGATAGTTATTAATGACGTGCGGCTCCGCCCGGCCAAAACACTTCTTTATTTACCCACTAACACCTATTAGCCGACCGCGTCCGATACACTGGCGGCACAATATATCATCCCGACAGAAACGTATCAATCAATTTGGGAAATTATAACGTGATATTACCCTTTTGTTTTTGTACAACTAATATTAGGGTTATTATTTTTTGTTTTAAGCAGATTTTATGACAAATTCTGATCAAATGTGATCAAATTGCTAAATTAAAATACCTTAATTAAGTTATTGTTATTTAAAATCCAAACCCACCCTAGCATTTCTATTTTAAATTAATTTCAATATTATTAATCCAGTGAAAATCACAGTTAGAACGATTATATTTCTAAGTCCCCCAAAATCATGAGAAGGGTTTTGTTTTATTTCAATTAAGTCGCAATCACAAAGAGTTGGAACCACGATAGTCACTCTATCGTCGACGATTTAAACAGATGTCGTGTTAAGGAGGTCCTCGGAATATTCGTTAGGAATTTAAATTGCAAATTTGTGCGGTGGCAGGTGCAGCTCCTCGATTGAACATCGCCCTCCCTCTCCAATTCATACAAAAACTATCCCCGTCCCACTCCCACGCGTTCCCAAAATCAAGGAATAATGAACGTCAACAAATAAAACCCGAGCGTCACTAATTACTCGGGCCGCTCAAACGAAGAAAGGTAATTTTTGCACTCTATTCCGACGAGGAAATCTCGAAGCTAATGGCGTTAATTTAAAAAGAGGCCGATGACTGTGATTTTTCTTTCGACGCTCAAACTTTTCGACTCGTGATTTATTGACGCTACAAAACTGGCTTTCATCTCGACCATCCGGCCATCCTGGCCTATTCTTTGACGTTTAAATAAGGTCGTAAATAAAATGTCAGCCACACACACTAGAGGCCTCGTTCCTTAACTAAACAGAGGGTGAGGCGATTCATTATGAATGAGTGGTCTCAGGTACCGCGGCCTAAATTAAAGTTTAGCTCATTGGCGATGTGTACAATGTAGCGACTACTTCGGCAGGCCGATCACGAGCTGCGGCGGCTTAATGAATGAAGAAATTCCGGAAAGCCTCTCACACGAGCCCCTCGGCTCTCACCTCCCTCGCATAGATTGTAAACTTCCAGAAAGAAAACAGTCACTGACTTAACCGAACTGTCAACTGTTTCCGACCGAGATTTTCATTAAATTTTCTAGATACAGGCTTTTGAGGTTAAATTGAAGTATGTAATTGGAAAATATATTCAAAGCAATAGCTCAGTGGTTTCTGTAGTATCCCCGCCGCGGCCTCCGTAACTGAGTAATTAGCTTTCCAATTTTAAAGAGCGACTCCACGCTCAGTGCCTCTCATCAATCCGCTCCCCTGCCCGCCTTCGAATCGATAATAATTAATTATTTTTGACATAATCACAGCCAAAATCCATTCTCTTTTTGCTAATTCACGTCCCTATAATAAAACGGGACGACGCTTTTAAGGCTCGCCCGAGTGAAATTGATAAAAAATAAATAAGACTGTGCGCGTAACTTTTCGCCAAGTCAAACAAAATTGGGCGTTAGCTGGGTGCCGAATGATTAATTATAATCGCTCATTTATCCTGCTAGTTGTATCGAGACTATAAAAATAAATCTGTATAGATGTACTGACTCACTGAATATTATCGTAGTGAACGATCACATCAAAGCGACGTATCCGAAACCCATATTCAACCATGGTGACGAGGGATCCCTGTGAGATGCGCACAATCGGCGGGACACTGTGTCAATATTGGACACGTCACATAATAGGCACCAAGATTCGGATGTGGGCGAAGTGTCGACTACAACCGCTAATAGACGGAGGACCTTCGACTTGATACTGCAGCTTCACATAATTGTTTTCAGTTCAATGGACTACGACACAAACAATGCAGAATTGTTTGACAATTGTTTTCAACATCAAACCGTTAAACATTTTGCAAAACTAGTCTTACAAATAGGTTTGAGAAACAAGGGCTTCAGTTATGTTAAAATCTAGCTCTAACAGTGAATTTTAAACGAACAACAAGTACTCGTAATATTCAATCTATACAATATTAATACTTACTCTGAAATATTGAGAGCCGCGAGTTCTGAACGGCACAAGTTGCTGGTACTTAAAAAAATACATAGTGAAAACATTAGCTCCGCCCGGGGCGTGGCTGGTCCGTGATTAAACCCAGCGAGGCATGCATAACGAGCCCGGTATGTTTGAACGCTTACAAATACTTTCCAAGTTGCTCCGGACAGCGGTTGAGGCGGGTGTAGCAGTACACCTGTGCTTGTTTATCGCCGCTAAGACCACCGCTCCCGCAAGAGATGTATTGTTTGTTTAGGCCAATCAACAACCCACCGTGACCCACTTACACATACATTAACAATATTCAATAATCATCATAAATTCATATTGAATCGAATCTCCTAAAATAATATTTAATACAATCCGAACCTCTATTTTCCTTTGCAGCGGATAGGATTCTCGACCGAAATTAAATAATATTTTGAAGGGATTAGTATCGTGATTGGGCGGACACATGCTAATGCAAGAAGTTTTTAATTAAAACCGTCCGCCGTTAAGAGGCTGTGTAATGGCTGATCCTCAGGAGGGATCCGATATTGGGTGTGTACCGGCAAAGCCAAAATACAAACATATTTAGGTCCGTTACGTAGCGCAGTGTGCGCCGGCTAATCACTGGCCGGAGTATGGACGAAGTGTACACAACAACCCCTTGACGTTTTATATAAAGATTTTCATTTGTTTCAGATGCAAACGACTACGATGATGACGACTCGAACAAGGTAAATAAGAACGTTACTGTAGCGTTTAAAACTAAAAAAAGCGGCCAAGTGCGAGTCGTACTCGCCCATGAAGGGTTCCGTAGCAGCAAGTAACGATAAGTTTACGATTTATGACGTATTAAAAAAAAACTACTTGCTAGATCTCGTTCAAACCAATTTTCAGTGGAAGTTTACATAGTAATGTACATTATATATTTTTTTTAGTTTTATCATTCTCTTATTTTAGAAGTTACACATTTTACCACTTTGGATGTGTCTCTCGCACAAACTATTAAGTTTAGAAAAAAATGATATTAGAAACCTCAATATCATTTTTGAAGACCTATCCAAAGATACCCCACACGTATGGGATTGATGAAAAAAAAAATTTTGAGTTTCAGTTCTAAGTATGGGGAACTCCAAAATTATTTGTTTTTTTTCTATTTTTGTGTGAAAATCTTAATGCGGTTCACAGAATACATCTACTTACCAAATTTCAACAGCATAGCTCTTATAGTTTCGGAAAAAAGTGGCTGTGACATACGGACGGACAGACAGACAGACAGACAGACAGACAGACATGACGAATCTATAAGGGTTCCGTTTTTTAACGGAACCCTAAAAACAACATTAAAGCGGGAGTGCTCCCCACAAGCGCAATCCAAACTTTAGCGACGACTTTATGGCCGCTGTGACCGCCAAAAGTCGCCGAGGAAAAGTGCAAGCTTGTTTACTCATATATCAGCGGGTCGGGTCGACGTTTCTTTCCGATAAGGCCGGCTCCCCCGCTGCCAATAAAGTGATTAAGTCACAAATCGTGGCGAGGCGCCTCTTTACCGGCCCTCTGATATACCGACACTGAGCTTGCGGAATTGCTTTTTAATTTATATATTTTTGTTCGTTATTTGCTGTTTACGTTTCGAGTGGAATCGATTGTTTACTGAAGAAATAAAATTGGTTATTAAAAAAATGGTTTTAAGTAGAATCTATGAAAATAAGTTAAAGATATGCTCACAGTTTCAACATCAAATTGAATCGTCAATCCCTTCATAAAATTGAAAAGAGTCACCGGAAGAATAACAGACTCAATTCTACAAGTAGAGACATTTTCCATTATGCATATTATTGAAACTATTGAGTAAGGAGTTCAAATCGAAATGAAAAGTTTTCAAAAAAATAAGCTGCTTTTAGGTATCGAGTAAACAGGATCTATATCTAGAATATAGTCGCCAAAGTATAGTATACTTACGTCAGCTATCTTAGAGAAGCTAAATACTAAACTTTGGTAAAGATAACAACGCCAATCGTTGTTTTCCACCTATGACTCAGGTTTTTATTCCAGCTACAATTGCCGATGGTTCGGTCCCCATCGAACAGCTCTATTACAAATAAATTGCCCTTCGAAAACGCTGCGCGTGTTATAAATTTCATACGTGCTGAGAAATGACATACGGTATTATTTATTACGAACAGTTTTTTCGGGGAAAATACAAAGAAGACATTGTGACGTAATTGAGCTGCGTATTATTGGGGCACGCTACAATTCAACGGCAATTTTCTACGACAAAAGAAAAAAATATTGTCTTTTCAACGAAGAGAAGCTAAAACTATTTTCTTTTTCGTCATTCAACTTTTTTGTTTCGGCCAGTGTGTGTTCTTATTTTAAAAAGTGGAAAAGAAAACTTCAGAAGCGGCTAGGGTTGCGACATCTGTTTTATGGGGTATTAAAAATACTCGCATAATAAAAATTGATGACTGTTTCCAACACAACTTTATTACAACCAATCGTCGAATCAATAAACAAATAATTATAATATTCCTGTATCGTATCATTATCGTGTCAGGAAGCCGACAGCTGAGCTTCCCTCGTGTTTACACGTTTTCAACACGGCATTAGCCGGTGGCGCCATTAGCTCTACAAATGACACTAAAATGAAATCTATTCATTTCCTTTGAGCCGAGTCAATCGTCGGTGATATTGTACGATTTCACGCGATCCGGACATTACCGCTGTATCCTCGGTGACGGTCCCCGTTCATTTTGTAACGTGAGCCCTTAAATTCACTGCTTTATTTCGTCAACATCAGTTTACTTTTTATGCTATTATAAATGAATCAGTTAGTCTCCATATTAAACAGAAAAAAGTAATAAATTATGATAAAAATGGCTTTTTAATACAAATTTAATTAAAAAAAAATACTTTTTATTAATAACTTAATAATAACTAACTTTGGTTTAAAAAATAAAATTACGAATATCAAGCTTCGTGCAGACTGGCGCGATACGACTGTAACGAAACAATTTCTAAGAAAACTTTACGGTAGAACAATTACCGGTGTCGCGTCGCGCCTGTCTGCACGAGGCTTTACGATAGATCCATGCAAAGACGTCTATTATAATTATGACTATTTTTTTTTGTCCCCTTTAAGATTATTAAAAAATATTGGACACGTATTTTTTTTTACGTTATTAAAAGGTTACGGGGATACATTGAGTTAAAAAGTGTGGCGTAGCGACTCCCACTCTCCGACTTTAATGCGTTTTATCCAAGTAATTTTTTATTAATATGATGAAGCAAAAAATGCGTGTCTTATATTTTTTTTATTATCTGACTGACAAAGAAAATTTATTTAAAAATAAAAACCAATCCAAGCATAACCTTCAATATTTTCAATGCCTACTATTTAAATTTTGGTAGTTAATTCAAATAATCCAACGTTAAATATAAATACATCAAGTGAACGACTCTGCCCCACGTTGACATTGAGCCTGGCTCGTGATTTACGAGCTATTTAATATCGAGCCACTCCACATCTTTATTAATCCGATGTTACTTTGTAATACGCCTAATAATCCTTTCACAGCTTGAGTTATTGATGGAAAATATGAAAATAAATTGCATATTTTAGAAAAATGGCGAATTGATGATGAAATATTTATAAGTATGCAGTTGACAGTTAGTATAATGTTCTGCCTAGCCTTTTCCCAACTATATTGGGGTCGGCTTCAAGTCTAACCGGATGCAGCTGAATACCAGTATTTTACATGGAGCGACTACCTATCTGACCTCCACAACCCAGTAACTGGGTAATACGATACCCCTTGGTAAAACTGGTTTTCAGACTTTCGGGCTTCTGACGACGTAACGACTGTCAAAGATCCACGAATGACAGCAGAGACCAACGGCTTAACGTGCTTTCCGAGGCACGGAGGAGTCTCGGTATGTAGAAATGGTCACCCATCTACGGACCAACCCCGGCAAGCGTAGCTTAACCTGACAGATCGACCCGAGCGGCTGTTAGTACTTAGCCACGAGCTCCTTAGTAGTAGTTAGTATAATGACATTTGTAACTTTATTATTGATTTTAATTGAGAATAAAATTATCAATCATCTCGATTTATCACAGCACAGTCAACTTTTGTGAAGCTGTAACCCTTCAGTGAGCTTTTTCATTTGCTATAAATTTCTCAAAGTAATTAAAAACACAATTTCTTCTTAGTGACTGAAGAAAATTAATCAGATTTCCAATAAATAAAGGTACGCATGAGTGAGTGAATTGTAACCCTTTTGTATCAGCTGCGAAATTGTTTTCAACTTTCATTTAGCCCGCGTGCCTAGATAGTAATCTAACGTTTGCCAAGTAGGCTTGAATTGCAGAGAAGGACTTTCAGAATTAAAAATTGCATGATAAAATGAAGTAAAGAAAATTAAAAGAGAATAATTGAAAAAAAGCAAAATTTTAATAGAAGTAGTTAGGAATTTTTTTGCTTATTTATTTTACTACATTATGATAGTGCCAGATATAAACTTAGTAACTTTATGCGATCAATAATAAATAAGGTTTGAGAGTCACCTCAAAAAATACGCACTACCAAAAAATCCTGATCAACAACCTGTCATCATTTTATTCAGTTTTTTTTTTCTGTACAAACCCCTACAATATTGCTTAAACAACCGTATAGGTAACCCTTCCCACGGCTCAGTGGAATCAGTTTAATCAATGTCGTTATGGTGCGTAGATGTCGCGATACGGGCGGTCGGTTCGAACTGTATCGCACTCACAGGGTTAATTTGTAACGATGTTTATCGAAAACAACCGAACGCATTTGTTTCACACAAACAGTGAACGAAGCGTTTAATTTTGACGTCTGTCAATTTGTTGGTACATGTGACGTATGATTCGAATTTTGAATATCGAATTTTTTGACATTGATAGTTTTGATTGGTACAGTGTAGGCATCGGAAATATGTGGCACACTTTTTTTATGTTGAATTGTGTATTTGTTAACCCTTTTTCTAAATTATAAATTAACTTGATTCATCATTTATTTTAAATAAACAATTAATACAGTTTTTGAGAAGATAACCTTCAATCAACTCAGCCTATCGCAGTCAACTGCTGGACATAGGCCTCTCCCAGGCTGCACCACAACACCCTGTCCTCCGCCTTCCGCATCCAGTCTGTCTCAGCCTCCTTTTTAAGGTCGTCGGTCTATCTAGCTGTGGAGCGTCCCACGCTACGCGGTCTCTACTCCAGAACCCGTCTGCTTCACCGGCCATCGGTCCTTCGACAAAGATGGCCAGGCCACTGCCACTTCAGCTCTGCAGGCTATGTCGGTAACTGCGGTTCTTTTCCGGATAATTTAATTTCTGATCTTATCCTTCGAAGAAACGAACTAAGATGAGCTTAGGGGAAATCAATAAATCATTAATATTAATGCAATACCGTAACAAGACTTAAAACAAAAGCACATCGGCAAGAAATACGTCAGTCATCTCCACAATAAATAACACGAATGACATTAATGGGACATCTCTGCTACACGTGACCTTGGCTAGACAAGATTGATAACTTGGCTCCTCGTTAACGTTCCATTGTAGACGCCCATCGATTATCAATTTAAGGATTACAATGCCCGGGAGACAAATTGCGGGTACTCACCCACCAGCCGAAATGGACGATGACTGGACAACTACTCCTTCATAAATTATAGCTTAAAGTTTGCATTACATTAATTATAATTTATTACTTTCAGTATATAGAGGCTGTACCCGTTAGTGTATTAATGAAGGTCGTGGTAAAGTTATAGGATTATTTTCTAGCTGGTAATTAGAAGGAAAGGTACCTATTTGGTATTATTATAACTTCATCAGTTTTTGGTAAACTGCCTGCCACTTACTGTTTAATTTAATTGAATGATATACAATAAAAATGCAATTATTATATATTATTTAATTAAATTATTATCATTTATTATTTTTATTACATATTAAATACATTTTTAAATATTTTTATAAAAATCATTAAAAAAACATTTAAAATATAAAAATTATTATTATATGTCAATTATTATTAATTATTACTAACACTAGTTTGTAAGCTCGCAATTGTACTAACAAATATGGATGTAATCGTACGTAGATGAATCTGAACTAAGTAAATGATTATTTATTTATTTTATTTTTATTTATTTCAACAATTTTATTGTATGCCTATAAAATTTCAAACAAAAATACCTTAGCAAATACTTCTAATTCAGAATGAAACTTGCCTACTTCAAGTAATACGTCAAATTAATAATTCACTTTAACAAGAAAATGAGATAAATGGAATCAAACGACTTTCAAATTGTCAACGAAATGACACGTCTACGTGTGTAATTTTCTCCTTACTTACGGAATAAACCACTCGAAATCCACCCCAACGTAAGGTATTATCAAAAAATTGGCTTCATTATCAAACTATTCGCCCACGATAACAATCTTGATCAAATAAAAAATTAACATGCCGCGGGGGCAACCGCGTGTTACGAGGACAAATTGATACAATCGCTCAACGGTACCCCGCGGTTAGAAAATCATACGTTACACATCACTAGTCATGTTCCCACAATCGATTCATACTTACTCGATACCTGAATTAATTCACTTTAGAGACACATAAAGTTTTACGTCGCACTTAGATACGTTTCCACAAAAACTCCAAAGTTTATTCTTAAAATAAAAATCTTTACTCAGATTGAGTCGTTTCAATAAAATTATACAAGCGTATGAAAATAAAAGTGAAGCGGCTGAACATACTTGCATACCAAAATATTATTTTCTTTTTACTATGGCTGGTGTAATTGTATTTTATGCCTTAAGACTTGGTACTTTTAAGCCGACGTTTAAGGATCTGTATTTCTCTGGCAATCGGAATAACTTGGTAACCGCAATCGGCGCATCGGTTGCTGCTACGTGTCGCCGCCATGCTACGAATATAAATGTTCTCTTTTTAAATTTCCTTCGAATTATAAAATCAATTAGGCGAAGCGATGTCGACATCGGTTGTATGGATTTTTTCAATCGGCTTCATGACATTATTAAAGCAGTCTGCTGCCTTGACGACATAATTTGATGTACAACTTTCTTGATAACATGAAAAAGGGGACACAAATTATAGATACCTACATATGTGACCAAAAGATTTTAGCTTATTAGGTTCATAAATCGCAATAGCGCAGTACTGCCTATATGATTTACCTAATTTAATTCTAAAAGTTTCTTCTTGTAATAAAAATTTATGATACTAAATATTTCCAACGAAATTTAGAACAATCAATAATGGATTCAATTAACTTTGTTTCAACAAAATTATTCATCGTCGAGATTTTATAAAACTCGACGTCACGCTCGAGCAGTCAAAAACAATACTTATTCAAATGAAACAAAAAGCAATTAACGGTGGAGATATCCCTCCATCCTCGGAGGATACAAGAGAGGAGAGATTATTGAAAAAATAATTAATAAATATTTATGGCGGGCCACCTGAGGAGCGACACTGGGCGAGATTCCATTTTTATCCAGTACTCGAGTACGCATCTGCAGCGTTACAGGGAAAAGCGGTTTATTACAAATGCAAAATTTTCCATTCATATTCAAAATTTTATATCCCGATGTGGCCGGGAGAAAGCTAATTTATTCCGGGGGAGCGGCTAAGGAGACGTCCCAGCACCTCGCGTCTTGTGGGGGATTAAGGAAGGGTTGAACGCTGCGAAATTGACAGGTGCCTGTCAAAAATTACAATTAATAATTGAGACAATTGCGATTGCGGCTGCCGTTGTGGCCCACTTGTGGCGTATTTAACTGCATTTGCGCTTTGACAACCCTAATTTTGAATTAAAATTGATAATTTTTTAATGACCTACCGTTTAAAGACAAATTAAATTAATTAATTTAAACACATGCGCATTTTGCAAGCTTCAAAAAGTTATTGTGAACTTGAAAATTATCAAAACCAAGCCCAACTTAATGACAAATAAAAGCATATCAAAAACCGTAACTCAAAATTAAACGTACATAAATCAGTATCCTATAAGCCACATCACTAGCAATAGTGTCCCCCGCCGTCCATGTAATAGACAATAAACATCGGGGCGCGCATCGATCACTCGTTTTACAGCCACAGCGGTTAATGGCGGTAATCCACCACTAAGAGCGGTTTACTACATTGTTATTGCCGACTAAAGCCACTCATAGCTATAATACTGCTAGAAACAATTAAAGACTTAAAACAGTAATGTGAATGTCAGTGGATTTGAATTTAATAAATTACCAATTTGAGAGTTAATGGCAAGGGTGAGGGCATCGTCATCTCATACCAGCATAAGTCCAACGCTATTCAAATTTCTCTAAATAAGGTCTCTTCAAGTAAGTTTAACAATCAGAGAAGATAATAAACTCTTAATCGCGATGCTACGCATAACTGTGGTAGACATACTCACCATTTTTCCATAGATAACTGAGTATACGCCCGGGATGAATTGAATTTGAAAATACAAATTCATATAGGATTTTTTCTGCTGGATTAATAATTAAAAATTCAGATACTCGTTAAAAATTACACATTAACTGTAAATTAGTAACTCAATTTACCTTCCTGTCTCATTTATCAGATATCGGATATATCCGCAAAACGCAGTCAATATTCATATTTCACGTCACTATTTGTCGGAGCAGTGCATTGCATTTTGTGCACCTCTCACTTTGATAAATGATGCCACTCTGTCAGGAGGTCAATGTTTATCGAATGAATGTCCGATGGGCTATTAGCGATGATTGGTGGTTCGCGATTTTCGTTTGTGAATTATGAGGATAACGTATTGATAGGACAGTTTAGACATTTTTTTATCTCACTTGATATTAAACGTGATGGCGGTCAATCATCATGCATATTTTGACAAGAAGTAAAGTGTGTTCTAAGGGATAATTAAACAGCTAACGCAAAAAAAAACTCTATTTATTAAAAAAAGAAAACAACTTTAAACTTTTGAGAACAAAACACACACGTTTTGTTTTATTGCCACGTCCAATGACATGTTCTATTTTCAAAACTTAAAAATACGTAATTCGAAAAATGAACCAGTGTACCAACATAAGGCAAAAATGACCACAGACTAAACAATCAATCAGAGATCGATAGGCAAAGGCACACGTCTGTTCTGACCGATAGCGCGTTATTGATGGCGCCCGTTTTTCACGCGGCTCGCCTCAGGCGGCACTCGGTCTCTATTACAGCTACCACTGATACGTTTTGTACGCACATTGAGTTATTTGTTCGACATGAGTATTCGGTACAACTCATTCGTTTACCTATGTCATTGTTTGTAGTGGTGATAAGTGGGGCTCTGGTTTTGGAGTGGTGATTTATTTTAGGCAAATGTTAGACGTTGTTTGTGCTTTAATGTATAGTCTTTAGAAGAAGCTTTTCGTTAAGTCAAATATTGGCTTTCTAGCTAGTAACTAACTATAATTACTTAGTCTGGCGCTGTTAGCCGAAATACAGGACTCGTCCTAGTTCGGCTACAAATGCTCCCATGTTACTCCTAAGTACTAGCCTATAAGTATGTGTAGTTCATTTTATAATTTTTGGTGAAATAAATAAATAAACTATATACATAGATACATACGTACATATAACAAAATAAAAGGAGGTAGTCTTTTTTGGGCCCCCTGTAATACAACATCTTTTTTTTTCTGCCTCGTTCCTCGTGTGACTGCCTCGTTGGTCTGTGGTCACAAGCGCTACTGCTGAGCATGAGGTCCTGGGTTTGATTCCCGGGTCGGGCAAAGTGTTATTGGGTTTTTCTATCTGAAATTTCTTAGTAGCAGCTCGGAGTCTGGATTTGTGCCCGGTTGATAGCAAAAGGCTCGCCCCCTATTACATGGGACTTAAACATAACTGGCGAAATGTGGGTGTGCCTGCTAAAGGAACACCTCTGCCTAACCCTTCTGGGAAACAAGGCGTGATTTTATGTTTTGTTTTTTTTAATACTTATTATAACTTAATTTATAGAAAGATTCTCCAAACGAAAAGGTAATAATATCAATCACTTCAAGCAAGATTAAGGAAAAGTCTGCAGTAATTTCTTAATCCCTACCTCCTATGGACGAAATTTCAATTGTGCGATTTCATGGTGGAATTTTCATTGCGTCTACGTTATAAATATTTTGTCCGATAAACCGTTCGTTCGACAGCCGCGAGGCGTAAGAAAATGTTAATTAACGAATCCATTGTTTTCCCGCCCGGCGGCTCCAAGATGGTGCCGCTTCCGTTTCCGGCGAGCCTCCTTCTTTATGTGCGTTTCCCGCTTATTTTTACGTCAGTCGGGTAGAGCGGCGGCATTGTGGCGCGGTGCGGTGCGCGCCCGAGTATAATGATTTTAATTTCCTCTAATCAAGAGCCTTCGGCACAGCTTAAGAATTCTAATCATGCACAGCGCGACCGCCGCCACCACGCCGCACCGCGCCGCGCCGCAGCCGCAGCGGGTGACAGAAACATCAGCACTTATTCTGATTGCGTCGAGTGTGGCGCTGAATAATTAATACGCCTTTATTTTGCGTTATGCTCCCGTACCAAAACAAAAGAACCGCCGCGCATTAATTTACGAAATTGTTCATACATATTTGAAATGCTTAATTTTTGACAGCAGCAAGCGAACGCAAAACATCAAATACATCTTTTGATAATTTGGTAAAGTGTTTCATTTTTCGAATTGCGATTTCTCATCACTATTTTCTGCTTTTAAAAATATAGCCGAGAGTAAAGTTTAATTATATTGGGGTAGCTCAAAGCCCACCCTTTCGTTCAATTCGCACTAACGACCACATTTGAGTCATGTAAATCACGACGACGCCACTTGCAATTAATTTTTTGACTATTAAAACGTCTCTGTCGTGATTGCCTTGCGGGGAACGTGAGCTCAAGAACATAAAATGTGTAATTGAGAAATTCAGTTTCTATTTACATTATTTTGACTTTAACGTTGATTTTTTCGAAAATAAGCATGAGTAAGTTAATCGATTAACTCTCATAATACAAAATTGAAACATACTAAGAAAAATCGATGATCAAATCTTGCACTCTCTTCTGAAAACGTGCAGTATTTTACCACACATTTTCCGACCTATACAATCCCATATACTACATTCAACTTCATTTCTTGTTAAGCACAGTCAAACCTCATCGTTTTGTATACGCGGCCGCTGTTTGGCGGTGCGGTCCACAAGGAACACCGCACAATTAAGGGAACCCTTTCAGGGTGCGTACTTAGCATTCTAATCACCGCGAGCAGACGCCTTGCGCCACAATACAACGCTTAACGCCGCGAAATTAAGTGCGAAAATAACAGGATCCCGACGCGAACCGAACTGAATTATGTCGCGAACAAGATTCTAATTTTAATTTTACGCGAACAACGACTAATTTCGACATAATAAAACGTGCAACGTATTATAACCCTCGACTCTCGAAGTACTACAGCAATAAAATTCGAAAAACGATTACGGATCAATGAAGCGTGCCTTCCCTCTCGGAGCGCAAATAAAGCCAAGTACACACTTCAAATATGCTTTTCTTAATCGTTCTCATAAAACAAAGATCAGCCGGCCGCGATCTCCCCCCGTGCGGCAAAAATAAGTAAAAAAATCTCCCGTTGCTCATATCGCGTCTATTAGTGCGGATTTTTACCGCAAATTGTTTCCTGTAGGGAGCCCTCTTGAATCGATGTTTGTATTGGAACTGCAGCTTCGGAACTTATTATTGGTATCGCTTTAGAAAAACAAATAAAATTACGACTCATTCCGCGCACTCCCGCAATCCACTCGTGTCAATGAATTGTAATTTTTGAAATGGGACTTTGTTCTACGCAAATGTTTATTGTTGTTTCTTTTGATTTAAGCATTTACTCATTCTGTACAGTTTAGAACAAAAGGCTCGCAGATGTATCTCATCAAAATATTCGACTGCCATTACGAACTTCAAAACTATTACAACAAGTAGTAGACTGTACAGTATTTTTACCTCACGAAGCGACGCGCGGTGTAAGCGCAGAAGATCGCGGTACCGTCCAAGACAATGGCGAAGCACATTCACAGCGTGTTTATACAATTGGTTACCACAAGTAAAGCGCGCTACGCTTCGTGAGATAAAAATATTGTACCTGTAGGTATAAACTTCCAGTTCAAATTTCATTACCTACAATATCCGACATCGAGCTAATGCCTCGTAATTTATATTTTACCTTAAATTCAGCCAGTATTTCTTGAGGAAAAACCATTGCCCACGGTATCAGGAATCCTCAAAGTTGAATTGGCTTAAAACCTCCCGGCGGATGTGTCATTATAATTTGCAAGGGAGAGATGAGTGATCCGTCGCTCGGAGCGCTCACAAATAATACCCTAAGCTATTTTAATCTTAACTTAGTTAAAAATCTTGCGTCCGACATTAGCATTAATCACTTTTGACAGACACCGTAATGGATAGTGTAATTAATGTGTTTAAAGTTTATAATTGGTTTATGAAGGTAATCCGGGTGATGGCTTTTGTATTGCAAGTGTGACAAAAAATCAATTTAAATGAAATTGCAGTCATATCAAAGTTAAGTTAGTAGTAAAACAAAATCAAAATAATATTAGAATGTAAAATTGTTGGACTATTATTTTTGTAATAGGTTTAAAAGTTAATTAACAGTTAATTTAGCGATGTCTTAGAATCAAAACCAAAAGCTTTTTGGAAAATTAATTTATTCAATAGGTATCTGGAAACAAAGAAAATGCCTTCATCAAGAACGAAATCTAAAGCTTAATTGAACGTCGACATTGAGAGATTTCAATTCAATTACTAAACCATATTTAACGAAATCCAATCCCCCTTTCCCTCGAGAAATAATATTATTTATTCACAAAAAATAATACAAAACGCGGTTACGGCGAACGCTCTGTTGGTTCAGTGGAGATCATTCGATGTAAAA
Organism: Agrochola lychnidis; assembly: GCA_963680765.1. Lineage (NCBI taxonomy): Eukaryota > Metazoa > Arthropoda > Insecta > Lepidoptera > Noctuidae > Agrochola > Agrochola lychnidis. The sequence goes on along the minus strand of OY796863.1, from coordinate 7,570,436 downwards.
GTTGGAAGCAGAGGACGGAGGCAGGAAGAAAACTTGGATAAGCGAAACCCTCTAAAAATGATTGATGCTGTGGAGCGGGGGAAGCATGCCACTGCGCGGTTTAAAACGAATAAACGTCGAACCGTTCGAAATTTGAAAATGAACATCATTAGCGTTATTGGCGCGGAGAATTCCCGCCGATTCATTTACTCTATGGAATTCGCATTTTTTCTTTACACTTTTTTATTGACGTCAATCATGCCAGAACGATTAGGTTCCACGTTTAAACTTACTCGTAGTCCGTAGTGCAGTCGATATTGCAGAACTGCACAACAAAAGCATTCGAGCTCACATTGCGATCGCGTATAGCCAATTTCCTAACGTATTGAAAATGTCGTGCGATTGTTTGAGGACATGTTATTACACGAAGCGTTTAGCCTGGGAGCTGGGAGCTAACAAGCGCTGACGTCGTTTGTTTCTGCTGGCTCTTTGTTCGGAATATAACAATTAGGGAAACAAAGCGGCCGGTGGCGGTCGGTGTGTTATCGCGGACGATTCGCGCCGCACACAATGGCGCGCTCAACAATGCACGCTCAATATCTTTATGCTCCTTCGTGCTGAAGGCCGATGCACTCGCTGTAGAATCAGCCTTCTTGGTGTACATTAACGGACTGAAGTATACACAGAGCAATGAATGTGCAGATACGTCAGATCGCTATTAAGGTGATATATTGAAAAAAATGGGCTTTTTCTTTATCGTGTAACTTTCAAAGTATTTGGAATATGGATTTCAAATTTTTGTGTATGATTTTTGACTATATGATCTAGTATCCGGAAAAAGGAATACACGATACAATGAAATTTTCTCGATACAAAAAATTTGCAAAAGTCTATCTATTTTTATCTTTTTTTGAGTATCATGGCGCAACGCTTATGAGTTATTCAATGGAATTTACTTTAAAACATAGAGAGTAAGCGTTTCGAGTTTTAAGAAAAGCAGTTTTTTTTTAAATAATACTTTTCATTTACAAAAGACGGCATTTCGTTTTGGCACATACGTTGTTTTATTCCGAGCGGACACACATTATCGTCATCTCTTCTTTCGCCTATCAAAAGTATTGTCATCACTCTCGTTCATTCATAGATCAGTCGCCCGATGGGGCTCATCGACGAAGAATCTATGTCACTTTTTTGCAAATCGGTGCGATCAAATTTACGTGATTTAAAAAATTTTGTTTACAGAAAAAGTTAGTACTTCAGCAAGTTAAAGTAATAATTGAATGCAATTAGTGTTGAATAGGTATTCAGACTGTGTGTGTGTGTATTCTTGTGAGTCCTGCGAACAATATAACATTATTTTTCTATTATGATTTCGTGGTGACATTTAAATTATTTATAAATATAGAAAGAAATATAAAATCAAAACTGAACAGTACCTGCAACGTTTGGAGTGCACAGGGCTATCAATGAACTCATTTTACAGGAATTCAATAGCAATAAGATGATGATAATAGTGAGTCGAATTCTCCACCTTCACTAAAGCACAACCAACACAATCTATTCCCGCTTTTTAATGTATTATTGTGTAAACATTTTATTTTCTAAGAACATCTATTTTTATACCTACAACTTTTAATAATCTTTTATCTAAAGAAATAGGCTAAATAAAATTGGTTTTTAGGTTTTGAAACACGTCAACAGTACATCAATATGTCAAGTACTGTCACTACGAATCATAGATCACAAAAAAGAAATGGAGTCGGATTTGAATTGTAAAAAAGGAGAGTTTTTACCCGACTACGGCAAAATCAAAGGAGGGTTATGATTTTAACATGTATGTATGTATATATGTAACAGGCTATCAAATGCAAAATAAAATTCAAGTCAGACTAGTAGTTCCAGAGATTAACGCGTTAAAACAAACAAGAAAACAAACTCTTCAGCTTTATTATTAGGACTAGCTGCACTCCACGATTTCACCCGCATAAGTCCCAATCCCGTGGAATATCGGGATAAAAAGTATCCTATGTCCTAAAGTCTAAACCAATTTATCATCACTGTAATATTTTTAACACAATGTATTTTGTTATGAAATAAATTACTTATGATTATGACTTAACCAGGTCATGATCTACCCTTTGCCAAATTTCAAATATTATTCCCTCAGAACTCTAAAAAAATCAAGCTTCTAAGTCAACGCAATAAAAAAATACGGCCCTTTATGTGGCATATTTTGATAATCGCAAGTAAATCAAAAACTACAGGGTACTTCCAGTTGACCTAGAATTATGAAATTTTGGCAGGAAGCAAGGTCTCACAGCACAGGTAAAGGAAAAAGTCCGAACATTGATTTGTAGATTTATCACATAAAAAATATTTTTTTGTGATTACAAACTTGCATTTGAAATTGAAGAATTGACCGTGACGTACCTATCGATGTATGGGAGAACATGTTTCTCAACTACTAAGTTTTTTTTTGGGATAAATTCATCCCAACTACGGAACCCTTCATTGTGCGTGGTCTGACACGCACGTGGCCAGTTTTTTTTGTATGTTTGTTTGTTACGCTTTCATGCAAAAACGGCTGAGCGGATTTGGATAAAATTTCGCACATGGGTAGACCATGACCTGGGTATGTCCTACATAAGATACTTTTTATCCCGATATTCCCAATGGATCGAGACTTACGCGGGTGAAATCGCGGCATACAGCAAGTATTATACAGGATGTCTCAAACGTAGTGGTCCAAAGGCAAATGGGGTAAAGTAGAGGTGGCCACCCATCATTTAAAAAAATTAAAGTTTCGATATTCTCAATAGTTCAAAAGATTTCACTAATTTAACCATTTTCAAGAAACTTTACATTTTCATTTAGATTTTTCGGCCCTGTGAACAACATTTTCGACGTAGCGAGTTTAAATCGTAAGTACGATAACATAGTGGGAAAATTGTTTAAAATGTTATATTTAAGATATTGTGACTATTTTTTATTGTGCTACTGTTTGTTTTTCCTTAAATAAATAAATCTGGCTTAAAGATGCCTTGATAGTGTAGGCTGGAAGATTACGTTCCTATTTACGTTTAGTGTGGCTCTGCAGCGCTTCAGATTTTATTTTTACTTATCTTTTCTAATTTTTAATTAAACTTTATCGAAACTTTCTAAGCCCAGATTTAAAAAAGTGCACATAGCACATAGCTTTAAAAGTACCTTAATTATTAATAGTTAGACTGGGAAATTTTTACAAAGATAGCTTAATGAAAACCTTTAAAAAAAATGGGTTTCATAACATGGTCAAACTACCCGCAAAACTTTATGATCTAATTTTACCGAAACATCTCAGAAAAGCGTTTAGTATTAAAATTTAACATATTTAAACGTGTTCGTGTTCCTTCGGTACATGTGTTTAATTATTAATTCTTTTTTTTTACTTTCGCTGTTGACCTTCGTAGGCCTTCACAACTTGTGTTGTCATTATCAAAAGCCATCATAGCCCATAATCTGCTTATAGGCATTGGGCATGGGCTTGTATCTACACTATCAAGACATCTTCCAGCCATTGAACTCGCTACGTCAAAAATTTTGTTCACAGAGTCGAAAAATCCAAATGAAAGTAAAAAGTTTCTTGAAAATGGTTAATTTTCTGAACTGTTGAGAATATCCTAACTTTTAAATTTTTAAAAAATAGTTGGCCACCTCCACTTTACCCCATTTGCCTTTGGATCATTACGTTTGAGACAACCTGTATACAGGTTGGATTTTTGAGATGGGGCAATAAGGGCAATTACCATAACCGTTGTTGCTACAGGAAAACGGTCTTAGAAGACTGTGCTTAACTTTTTAAGACATTTTGATCTGCACTCACAGATTTCGAAAAAAATATTAGTCAGCAAGAAAATGGGCAGTTTTCACAAAAACTTTTTTTGATGCCAATCGAACCTGTTTCTTTTATGGAACAAAAAACTTAAGTGGCCAACTCAGAACCAAGTCAGAAATCGCAAAAAACGTTTCTCATACGTTTTGTGTGTGGGAATGTCACTCTGTAAACAATAAATATTTTTGCTGATAATTAAATATTTTGTATTATTTGTCTACTCCATAGTTCGCAAAATTTCATAGACCGAGATAAATTATTGTTACTTAGCACGCGCTTTTTTCTTTGATATGTTTCTGTCTTTATCATGCACTTTTAGTATGACAGTTGTGCGACAGTGACAAGAATAATGCTTAGCCAAAGCCCATGTTAAGTAACTAACGTCTTCAAATTCCGGTCAGTTATTTCGTTAGTTCCACTTTTTGCTACTGGTTCAGATACGTTTGTGGCAGCGCGACGATGTGGCGGCCAACCATCGAATATAGAACCGCCACTCCCCGCGTGCGGGGGCAATAAGCCACGCCCACCAAACTACTATTTATTTTCAATATAGGCCCTTAAGAAAAGACCGCCATCTTTGACAAATATAAAGTCAGCAAAATTGAAGCAATATTTTTCAGTAATGTAAAATGAAGTAATAACACCCATCTTTTAGTTGTAAATGGAGAATTTTATCACGAATTAACCTTATTTATCTGACTTTAATTTTACTTGAATAAAAAGTTTAAACAAAGTTAAGGTACCATTCCGTAGCCGACCGCAAGCGGCAGCAGCAGGCGAAGTGTCGCCGCGACCCGACTGATTTCTATATATTTCTATGAAACCAACGTGTCTCTAGCTACGGAAGGTACGGAATGGTACCTTTATGTGTCTCCAAAATAAATCCACCATGGTGAAGTACTTGGCTTGCATCTCACCTGATGGAAAGTGATGATCAAGCCAAAAGTGGAAGCGTACTTTATTTTAAAAGAGTGTCCGTGGAGTTTCTTGCCCGTTCTTCTCCATAGGTACCAACTACGCTTTGGAATGAGCAACTAGCTTCATCTTTCTGATTAACCGACCCCTTGACAATTCAAAAGTATTTGAAATAAATGCTTTGAGTTTGAGTTTGAATTTGAATTTTATTTTTATGTGATAAGAAATAAACCAAAAACTGCTTAACTTAATTTTATTTTAAGTTTTACTATATCAATTCTTACTATCTCCCACCTACTCTATGGTCACCGAGACACCTCAGCATCTCGTGACGGGCCCTTTGTGGTGCTTCCTTCTTCGCTCACGACACCTGCCTCAGTGCTGAATGCACATTCGACGCCCCTACACGTCTGATAGACGCATTATGGATACTAAGGTGTCTTGTGGAAAATGAGGGCTTTTGTTCTAGATGTTATTAATTACTCGAGTATAGTTTGTGCTTTGTTTTGATATGAGTTTGTATAATATCTTCGGATATTTTGATTGTTTACTGATTAGTATAAAACTGATACCACGTGAACAGTGGTGGCCCAGTGGTAACGGCCGCGACTAACGTGTAGGTCGTAGGTTCGAACCCTGACAGGCGCTTTACTTTATGTAAATTATTTCATCACCACTGCTTATCAGACGGTGAAGAAAAACATCGTGAGGAAACTGGCATGTCCTAGAACCAAAAATCGAAGACATGTGACATCGACCAACCCGCACTGGGCCCGCATGGTGCATAACGGCCCACTCCCTCTCACTGAGAGGAGGCCTGTTTCCCAGCAATGGGAACATTATAGGCTTTTGCTTATTTTTGGCATTTTCATTATTATGTATGTATGTCATCATCTGCCTAGCCTTTTCCCAACTATGTTGGGGTCGGCTTCCATTCTAACCGGATGCAGCTGAATACCAGTATTTTACATGGAGCGACTGCCTATCTGACCTCCACAACCTAGTGACTAGGTAACACGATACCCCTTGGTAAGACTGGTTGTCAGACTTTTTGGGCTTCTAACTACCCGTAACGACTGTCAAAGATCTACAAATGACAGCCGGGACCAACGGCGTAACGTGCTTTCCGAAGCACGGAGGGGACTTGGTATGTAAAGATGGTCACCCATCCACGGACCAACCGCGGCAAGCGTAGCTTAACCTGATCGATCGACCCGTGCAGCTGTTATTACTTAGCCACAAGCCCCTCTTATTATTATATGTATGTATTATTATGTATGTATGTATAAAAGTGATATCTTTTCTTAAAGTTGTTTGTAGGTTACAAAATATTATACTGACTCATAGCGTCACTAACTTGCGCAAGTGTCAAGTTATAATTTAGCTTAATGTTTCTACTAGGTGTTCTAGTTGAGAAATTACGCACCTAATTGAAAGTGAAGTTTGAAACTAAGAGGTGAACAAACTGATCGTGCAAGTCTTGTAAAGGTTTTTTTTTTCATAGTTTATCTAACAGCAAAAAAAAAACGTAATCATTTGATGAAACAGAAAAAGGACGCGTACGTAACCTGTCTTTAAAATATTTAACGTTTCAAACGTTAACGTAAAAGTTTGTATTAAAATAACTAACAGCTAATGTCGAATTTCACTGCGTCGGTGGCTCGTGGCTGGATTGACGTCATCGATGCAGTTTCTATGCGCTTGGCGTAAACTGAAGGAAAAGGCTTGATCCCAAAAATACATTGAGTTAAAATGTGGCATGACGTCACGCCTTGCTAGATTTTATACTGAGTTATGACGTAGCGAGCCCCCACTCCCCAACTTTAATGAGTGTTTTCTAAATTATCTTTGATTAATATGATAAAGCATAAAATACGTGTCTAATATTTTTTTATTATCTGAAAGACGGACTAAATAGAATTTCTTTTTTTTACCTAAGCAACTACCGTATTGCAGGGTCGGCGATATTCCTTTGAAATCCGTACTTAACACGCGTGTAAACTTGCAATGAAACATCAGCCCTCGATCATAATTTTGTTTCAATCTACGTGACATTCAGTTCACTCATACCTAATAAACTATTAAACGAAAACTCAAATACGAACAGTTAATTCAAGCATCCGTATTCAGTAAATCACGCCGCAGTGACGTGTAACAGGCGTTACGTCACCGTGACGTCGACACGTGCGTTCACGAGGAGCGTTTAATCGCATAAAGAGCTAATTGTCTGTGCGGATTCCACAGGTAAACACTACACGCCAACCATTTACACACTACGCAGTGGTGGAGGTGTTAAGCTAGTTTTGTGTCCGGAGGCGGTAATAATGAACAGGAATTACCCCGACAATTGTTCCCGGTCTGAATCAACATTTTGCAAAAACTGCGTTGTGTATAAAACAGTATCAGTCCAGACATTGATAATAAATAAATTTTATTTGTCTAGTTTCCATGTTTGGTAAAAGTTTAATATCATCATCTGCCTAGTCTTTTTCCAAACTATGTTGGGGTCGGCTTCCAGTCTAACCGGATGCAGCTGAATACCACTATTTTACATGGAGCGACTGCCTATCTGACCTCCACAACCTAGTTACTAGGTAACACGATACCCCTTGGTAAGACTGGTTGTCAGACTTTTTGGGCTTCTAACTACCCGTAACGACTGTCAAAGATCTACAAATGACAGCCGGGACCAACAGCTTAACGTGCTTTCCGAGGCACGGGGGGTCTTGGTATGTAAAGATGGTCACCCATCCACAGACCAACCGCGGCAAGCGTAGCTTAACCTGATCGATCGACCCGTGCAGCTGTTGTTGTTGAACAAAAACTCACAAAGACAAAGAGCTAGAGTCACTAAACTAGTAAAATAATGTAGTTATAATGTAACAATTCTCTAGCACACTAAAATTCCACTTAAAAATACACAAAAATCTTATTAAAGTGCAAAATGCATAAAAACAACGAATTACAGTGCACTCGCTACAACTTTGCTACGCTCGTAGCACCTTCGTAGCTCCGTGCTACGCACAACAAGCGCCTACGTTAACTGTCGATCATGTAAGCGCGGATTACACTAGTGATTTAATACTCACTGATTCAGTCGACGCTTTGAACACAATCACACTTAATAACACACCGCCTTATGACGTGTAATTATTGCTGAAAGGGTAATGAGTTCAATTATTCAGATGAGGGAATTAGGAGTCTACGAGATATGTAGGAATATTTCTTAAATGAAAGTTTGGTTAAAGAGTTTGGTTTTGACAAGCGAATTGATTATAGTAATATGAATCATTGCTGTAGTAATGCAAGATAGAATTTACTATGGCAATCTCAAACAAAAATATTAGTGTACGTCAAAAGAATACTTACGGAGAGTAATCTACAAATACCACCAAATACAGGAAAATTTTTGACGAGTTATGCGAACATAAATGTAGGGAACAGCAGATTTTTTTTTTTCGTGATTTCAAGTTTGGTCCCATAGTAAAAGTTGTTCATAATGATGAGTAAAGTCACGTGTTAAAATTTTCGCACTGGTTAAAAACTTACCCTGTATAATACGATAGTGTTATAAAATTACCATAGAACCAGTAAAAGGCAGTTAAGTCAACACAGTGTTTTACAGCCGTTCGGGGTATTTTTATGCGACAAGGGGAGGTTTAACAGAATGGAAACACAAGAGCTCTCTGTATGGCTCTGTATGAAAATCTGAATTATGTTTTATAGTGGACGTGACGGGAATAAGGGCGGTTTGGATGCAGGTGCCGCTTCACAACGACGAATTTTGAATGAAAATGTTTATGTTTTATTACGTTCAAGAATAAATGTTATGATAGATAGAAATAGAGTTATTTTCCTGGGAAAACAAAAACCATCAAATGTGACTATCATCGTGTTGTGTTTTAGTAATTTTATTAACACAGTTGCAATTAATACAATGATAATAAAAACGAAGCCTAGTTTGCTATGCGTTGGTCGCTAGGTAGATTCTAGTAATAAATCAATCAATCAATCAATCAATTTTCAGGACATCAATTTTTGAAGTAAAAACTTCTTTAAGCGCGTTGGGCATTTTTGAGTTGTGAAAAAACAATTGAACTCGCGACACCGTTACCGACACCTCATTAAAAGTATTTCCTGCACAATAAAATTGTTCAAGTTTTCACTTCTGTCGGCACTCCCGGAGTGCTACTGTTTTTGACGTGATAACGTCTTATAAATAGATGAACGCCGGCTGCACGCACGAAAAAGTTTCACGTTCCGCCTGAGCCGAGCGAGCAAGCGAGATCGCGGAACAAGCGATAGAAAGGCACGATCGGCCTAAGCGTTCGGCTTGTGACGTTATCACGTAAAATTATCGTCCGTAAACCGACTTTACAAACAACCAATTTTTTTATACAGCAAACGTTCAAACCCGATGACCAAACACTTTAATTTAGCACCAAAAAAGACAGAATTCGACATACCCAACCTGTCCTCAGTGTCGCGTCTCTTCGTCGGCATTCGGCAATTCTTTATTATTCATGGGGCGATCTTGCTCGCGGAGTGTTTTATATGAGCGACGATCGAGTATCAATTTGTACGGAACGGCCCGTATTAGCATTTCCCGTACGAGCCTACATTGTTTCAGTGGGGGACGTGCTGCTGTGACGTATACCGTCTTTTGTTTTAGGAGTAACGGTGATGTAATTTCTCCATGTGACATCACACGTGTGAAACTACACATGCATTATGTTTAGATTATACCACTGATTACCAAAAGTGTTAGCTGTAAAAAGTTTGGATATCGTGTCAGAAATGATATCTAAAACAGCTATGCAAGTATCAAGATACTAGTTTTGATACTTGCATAGCTGTTTTTTTCTAGAAGTTTTAATTAAGTTAATACATTCATTGTTTTTGGTACTTTAAATAATACAAGTATGTAAGTAAGTAACAACTTATAACTAATTAATTGATAAAAATGATATACTAACTTAACTAAAACTATTCACAAACTAAAATATAGCATCGAAAAATTTATCCGCATCGCTGTTGACTGGTAATGTACTCAAGAAACTGGCTCCATTTCCGCGTTGTATGGCAATGCTTAGCCTCTGGCCAAGGTAAAAACCAGCCCTTGGGTCACGGCGGAGGAAAGTGTCAAATATACATATTTCAGTAATTATTCAAATTCAATCATTTTATTTCGGACCAAGGGATCTATATAGTGTTAGTAAAAACTTAGCCTATGTTAGTAAACTCAATAACTTAAATATACAATAATTATTAATTGGCTACATGGACATGTGCACGCACATGTTTGCTAGCCCAGTGCCTGATAAATGGTCCATCGACCTGGTCCGCCAGTGTAGCTAATATACTGTTAGGGCTACCCCTGAATCGCCGCAACATCGATGCACACCGCTTGCGCATGATGGCATGAAAGTCATCTATTCGCGCTTCCACAAACATGCCCGATGCACTGCAAAACCGAGGCAGCCCCAACAATATAAATATAATTATACAATACTTATTTATATTATTTAAAGTACCTAATAAATAAAACCTGACTATCCATTCATTGTATTTTCGTTAATGAATGATTAATGTAAGAAATATTTTTATTACAATAGATATTTTCACACATGTTATGGTAGGATATGGTTTAAAGAACTTTTGTTATATGTATCACCTCATGTACCCATATTCAAGCAAATAAATGATTTGATATGATTTTTAAACTCGATCTTTTTAGCGTGTCAATGGCAAAAACAACACGAAAAATATATATGTCACGGCTAAAACCCGAAGTGCGGCTACACCTAGTTTTAGCCGGCTACAACTAGGTGCGGCCGGTAGCAGTTGGTTAAATTTAGTTGTAGCAAATGAAAATGGTTGAAGAGTAGGTTAGGTTAGGTTAGAACTGTGACCACATAACACACCGCACGAGCCGAGCGAGCGAAGCGAGCGGTGCCGTGGCAGCGGCCGGCGAGTGCCAGGGTCCATTTAGGCAAGTTTAACTAACTGCTACCGACCGCACCCAGTTATAGCCGGCTAAATCTAGGTGTAGCCGCACTTCGGGTTTTAGCCGTAACATATATACTTAGTTTTTTTAATTCGTTTGGCCCAAAACTCAGCAACGCGAATAACGTTCGCTGTCGCAGCCATTAGGTCCTCACGTGTGCAGGTGACAGGGTATGCGTTTAAACCAATTGATATTTTTATAAAACACACATGCAAAGAAAAATATATGCCACAAAAGTTCCCAAAAGTAAGAAGAAGAAAAGAGAAGAGAAGAAAATAATAAAAGAAGAAGAGAAGAAAATAAGAAGAGAAAAAAGAGGAAGAGAAGAAAAGAAGAAGAGAAGAAAAGAGAGAATTTTCCTAGTTAAGTGCCTATGGCATTAAGTCCGCCTCTGTACTTTTATGTGCTTGAAGTATTAAATAAATAAATAAGATTTCCCATACATTTTCCTCTTCTCAAAACAAAAATGTACTTACTACCCACCAAAAATCCCTTTTAAACTAAACGCAAATCCCGCAAACCACCCTCAGCTCATTGAGTGTATCGCAAAGCTAGGTACAGTCAGCAGCACTAACGCCTCACCGACACAATACGTTAAGTACGCCGCGCTTATGAGTGTTCATTAAAGATACGATAAAGACGGCGGAGATGCCGGCTAAATTGGCTGCTCTGACTGTACGCGAAAATCGTAAATGTAGTTATAAGTAAATAGTTGAGAGGAATAATCCGAAAGATGTTTTGAAGAGAAATGGAGACTGAATTTCTATTTGTGTTACTGGTGCTAGATATATTTTTTCCAAAATGGGGTATAACTTTAGTGGTATAAGAAACAGGGTGTAAAGTTCACTCATCCACCATAGAAAAGGGAAGATCCTCCGACCAGACGGGTGTTGTGTCTAGCGGGCAACTGCCCATCAGTTTGAAGTTGAAATCTTGTATATATGTCGATCGCTCGGTAAACTCTAACTGCGTGATGCAGGATTTGTGTGACGTCATGTCTATGATGCGTAGTTCGTATGTGGCGGTGTAACCGCTACATAACTATTATCTCAACACCGTCTCTTGTTTGTTTAAAATCGCAAAACAAAGTATTCATCAGACACGATATAAAGTATGTTACAAATTGCTTTACATAATGAAACCTGTACCCTAATTGCATAACTTGTTTTCGTAAACAAATTTGCCTAATTTGTTTAATTTTGATAGTTCAACAACATTAATTGCGTTATTTACGTTGTTGAACAGATTTTTTTTCCAACTTATGAAGCAATCTATTTCAAATCGAAACAGATTGTGTTGTATTACGCAATTAGGGTACTGGAGTCGTGGCGCGACTTAAAAGAGAACTATGGCCAACAGTGTGCTCTGATAGGCTATGTTGATAACACTTAAAAGTGATCCAGTAATGTAATAAACATTAAAAACATTATAAAGTTAATTACCTAGATTCAGATATCCTTTACTTCAGTATCTGCATTACATTTAATTTCCAGACAATAACAAAACTACGCTAAAATGCTGCTCACGCGATACTGTGTCACAACCCACTAGTTCGCTGTTCACGCGACACTCCGATTTTCGCTTACCAAATGAACATTCATTTCAGTGCAGATGTACATAGTTCAACTAACAAGGGGCTGTTAATTTAAATTTAGTATCTTAGCTCCGAGTAATGAACGGGAAGGTGATTGTTATAATGGGATTGTAGATTTGTACTCGCTAACACACGACTTATATATGTTTTGGGAGGCTCTGATAGAAAGGAAATAATTAAGTTATGGATGGGAGAATTGTCGTGTGATGTTTACTTTAAGATGTGTAGGTACCTATGTAGTTATATCGATGTATTTATTTGAAGAGCCAATTAAGTTTTCTCTGTACATCTGCATAATTATGAAGCTAGATTGTGTTTTGGTGGTAAGATTGAATCTCTCTCTCCCTCTTTCTCTCTTTGCCTAACTTTATCTCATTTCATTTCGGGTCGGCTCTCCTCGTCATTCTTCGCCAAATGTTTAGATTGAATGAACTTAGTATACTATTATTAGTAGTTACATACATAAATGTGACATATTTACAATCCCAGTCGTTCCTCAGGCTATTAAATATAAATAAAAAATACTGTTTCACAAAACTTCATTTCCAAAAGTACTTCGGAAGACAACCAAAACACAAATCACTCAAAACGAAATCCTTACTTTCATATTTGCTCACGTCTTCCATGCAAATTTATGAGGAGGTGGGAAATTTTTAATTACCACTGTGTCTGAGCATCTGTCTGGAGACTGAGACGCGGTTTGTGGAGCTCGGCAGTACTGCAGGTGACAACGCCGCGGAGCGGGGAGCTAGCGGTTAAGTGTGGCATTTTACGGCTTTTATGCATATTTGATGGCACCGCCATAATCTGTGCAGTAGGGGAGACTAGCTACCTACCTGAAGTGTTGGTGCGGATATGAATTGCTGTTAACTTATGATGAGAAGATTTTGTTTTAGGAAAGTTGACTTTGAAGTTTGTACGAAAAACGTCCGTAACTGAACTGTTTTAAGAATCGTAAGAATTAATGGTTGTCTAGATCCGAGCACGTCCTACAAAGACTGAAGAAACTGTAACACAACATTAAACTACACTGATACACGTCAAAACTAATTTATGTTAAACAAAGTAAACCTAAATTAAATTCTGTAACGGACGGAACATTTAAATAATCCACCGTTTAAAAGGCAAAGCCGACGAATTTGAAAATAATGACAGGTATTAGACGCGTGCTAAGAGGGCCGTATCAATTACGGGCCCAAGCAAACAGGGTATTACGTGTTCAATATTAAAATCAAATTTACGGGCCGCCCCCGTCCCGCACGTTTGTGGGACATACGAGCCGGAGACCTTGGGGTATGGACAGCAGGACAGTGGAGGAAAAAAGTGTTAGGTACATAGAGTCATAGACTGCTACAAGGGTATTTAGGAGGCGAATGTCTTTGACAGGGCGTTGTTCGCAAATATTTCTAAAATTGTAGCAAAGAAATTGTATTGACGAAACAAGATGGCGACGTAAGTTTAAATTTTCCGCTTATTGGTTGATTCGCACGAATTTACTCACCCGAATTTAAAATACAATAGACGTGGATATATTTAGTAACCTGTTCCGCTTAGCTATTTCTAAAGAGCCATAAAAAACTCATGTAAGAAATCGACACGTGTTTCACCTCTCAACGAGGCATCCTCGGGATGACGATTGACTTGTCGTGAACGCGAACACGGCGTGTTGCCACACCGAGCGCTGAACGCAGACCCGCGTCTGCGTTCAGCGCTTAAGAGAATCCAGAAATACGTATTAGTCTCCACGCACTATTATAACCTTGTAGTGTTGTATGTTTCAATGCCACTGTTTGTAATATATGTGTTAAATAAGAACGAGGTGACAACCTAAGGCTTCGATTACTACCTGCTCCGTTTCTTGTTATGTAGGAGAGACAAAAAAAAAATATAGAAAAAGAAATAAGTAAGTGATTATGATTATGATAATAACGATAATAAGTCAGCAAGTCAGTTGTAATGATAAAATATTTTAATTCAAAATTCATTAGCTAATAAACATTTTTTTATGTACGCCCAAGATTCCAGTACGTTGCCTGAAATAAACTCGAAAACGAAGCTTATAAAAGTTATTCAACAAATATTGAATTACTAATATCTATACAAATCGTACTAATGTTGTCGGTACAAGTCCAAGTGTTTGTGTAACGACACAACATCAATTAAAGTCACATTTTGACGCGTCGACCACACGTAATGCCGTCGTTTTCATACGAATCTGATACTGAAACAGGGATTATTTACCAATTCTACCCTTCCGTGTCGTATGAAATAGTTATAGGATGTAAACATATGATTTTGTGTTTTGTTAATGGGTAGATTCGAAATTAATTGCTTTTTGAGAGGGTAGTGACTGTTTTGTGGGTGCCCATGGATTATCGGAACTTGTCTCTTAAATGACGTAATAGGCTTTATTAACCGACTTCGAAAAAGAAGGAGGTTATATGTTCGTAGCGAATATTTTTTTTTTTATGTATGTCCGCCGATTTCTCCATCATTTGTGGACCGATATTGAAAATTTTTTTTTTTTTTGTTTGAAAGGGTATGCTCGCAAATTGGTCCCATATAAATTTTATTAACTTTGCTTTGGTAGTTTTTGAGTTAGCTACAAAATACGGGTTTTTTTTTAAAACCCAAGGTAGTGGTGGTCGAATGTATGTGGGGTAGGTACCACAACTTAAAAGTGAAAATAAAAACTTTTACAAAAAAAAACAACCGATTTCCAGAAAAAACACTACAAAGTGAAAAATTACTTTAATTTCGGAAGTCGGTGTCTTTGGTTTTGTATTTTCGTTTTTGCCACCGACTTCCGAAATTAAAGTTATTTTTCACTTTGTCGTGTTTTTTTTGGAAGTCGGTTGTTTTTTTTGTAAAAAGTTTTTTTATAAACATAGATCGACATTGGGTGGTATGGTATATTTTTCTTGAAACTCAATCTCCTTTGTATTATATAATTGCATAGCACTGGCCTGCACAGGTGTGACTTCTATGTACTATAGCGCTACCAGTTACCTGGTAATTTTTCTTTCATTGACTTGAATGTGCCCTGATAGCTGAGAGTATGTCATGCTCACTCAAATGATCCTTAGGGCAACTAGCTTCATTTTTCTGACTGACCGACCCCTTGACAATTCAAAAGTACCTGTAATTGGTTTATTTGAAATAAATGCTTTGAGTTTGAGTTTGAGTTTGAGAATGTCTCGCTGATGAAAAAAAAATGAAAAAGAGTTTATTCACAGAAATAATTTTTGAACAAGCCATATTACCTCTGCCAAAAACTGTTGCATCTAATCAAAACTATTCGCCAGTTGAATGAAAACACAGAAACAGAGAAACTATGTATTGTTCAAGACTTAGTAAACACATGCAAGGTATTTTTATCGAGAGTGAACGGTCACTCCTAAGATTAATCAGATTACGATTATTTTATAATTTGATGAATAAAATATCATCATCATCATCATCAGCCTATAATGTTCCCACTGCTGGGACACAGGCCTCCTCTCTGTGAAAGGGAGTGGACCGTAATCCACCACGCGGGCCCACTGCGGGTTGGTAGATGTCACATGTCTTCGAATTTTCGGTTCAGGACATGCTGGTTTCCTCACAATGTTTTCCTTCACCGTTTTGAGAGCAGTGTTGATGAAATAATTTACACAAAATAAAGCGCCAGTCTGGGTTCGAGCCTACGACCTACAACTCGTAAGTCGCGGCCGTTACCACTGGGCTACTACTGCTCCGCATAATATATTGTATATTATATTCTTTTCGGATGTTTCTAAATGTTGATTTTCTTTTTGTTACAGAACGATTACGTACAGATAACACACAAGTTATTCAGACCGTCCACATCAAAAACGTAAGTATTCTATAAGTAGGTAAGTATGTAATATAACTCTATTAATTTCTACTGATTCTCAAGAGCATTCATACCAAATAACATTTTCAAGAATGACAATGACCAAGTTAGACCAATAATTAAATGGAGCGAGGAAAATGATTGGTTAGAACTTTTTCAAAAATATTCATATCACACACCCAATACATAAAAACCGGCCAAATGCGTGTGCGGACCACGCACAATGAATGGTTCCGTAGTTGGGATGAATTTATCCCAAGAACAAACTTAACTTAGTAGTTCAATATTTTTTCTCACATACAATATAATACGTCGCAGTCACGTCTCCAACGGAAAATATCAGTTTGTAATAGCAAAAAAATATTATCTCATGTGATAAAATTACAAATGAACGATTTTCAGACTTTTTCCTTTACTTGTGCTTGAGACCTTTCTTTTCATGATTCTAAGTCAACGGGAAGTACCCTGAAAGTTTTGTTATATTTGCGAGTATGTCACATAAATGATCGTATTTTTTTTTTATTGCGCTGACTTCTTTTTTTTTTGAGTATTTGATATTAATATCAACTTGATACCTACACGCATTCTTGGGAAAAAGGGTCTTGACAGACAGATAGACGGACGGATGAACAACGAAGTGATTCTATAAGGATTCCGTTTTTTTTTTCCTTTTAATGTACGGAACCCTAAAAATGACAAAAATTATGAATACTTCATAATAATAAAATTTATAATTATAAAGTACATTAGGGACCTACAATTCCACAATCGCAGACCAGTCACGGAACCGAAACATTGTAACAATAAAGTTACGTCGCGTGCCCGCGGCAGATACGCCCATAAACCGCACAATTGTCGCACACCGCACTTATTTACGTGTACTTATGGACGGCACCATAAATATGTGCGCACTGCGGGGGAGCGTGATCTGCTGGCGGTAATTATTGCGTGACTTATTGGCGAACGAAGATAACACGTACTTCGCGACCAGAATAAACAGACCACCCTTAACTCATACTTACACCCCTCCCTCGTCTTCATTTCTAAGATGTTGAGGGGAACTGCAGGTCATTTTAAGCTGGTGGTGAGTCTACCGCTCCGAGGGCTGTGGCAGCTTTATCTCGCGTTTGACTGTTGATCGTGACTTTCCGACAGAGATTTCGGTAATTACGCTGATTATGAATGTAGGTGCCGTGTTGTTTTTCGCCAAGGAGCGTAAGGTTGAGAGGAATTATGAGAGAGTTCATTGAAAGGGATATTATGACTGGTTATATACACAACATCATTTGTAGCACGATACTCAACTTGTACTCTTTTTAACCGACTTCAAAGAAAGGAGGAGGTTCTCAATTCGACTGTATTTTTTTAATGTTTGTTAGCTCAGAACTATTGACTGAGTGAACTGATTTTGATGATTTTTTTATTTTTTATTTGAAAGCTGGTACTTCCCGTGTGGCCCCATTTCAATTTGGTTCAGTTCTGACAATGGCATCCACGAGAAAATACGACGAATAACTCAATATCACGCCAACCGATTTCGATGATTGTTTTTTTAACCGACTTCCAAGTACCACAACTAAAAAGTGAAAAATAAAACTTTTTACAAAAAAAAAAACAACCGACTTAAAAAAAAAAACACCAAAGTAAAAAATATGTTGGTTATTTTTTTTTTTTTGTTAAATGTTTTTTTCACGTTTGTATTACTATTCGCTACGCGTCTACGAAACTGCTACGAATTTGCTACGGCGATTGCTACGAAAATTCTGCAGTCTCACTTACGATTACGAACCCACTTTAACTCCGCATTGTTTGTTGTCAGTACCAGAGTCAATATCAGGTTTTCGCTGTGAGTATCAGGAGTTTGCTTTATAGTACTGCCTGTATGTACTACAAACAAGGATAATAATAATGTGTCATATATTACTTTTCAACGTTTTAAAATCAATTACGATTAAATTTTTCTCTGGTACATCAATTCAATAAAATGACAATTAATGTAAACTACCACAGTCCCCTGCCGGAAATGTGCTTAAAAAACTTAACAAACAAAAGATTCTTGAACTAAAACTGTTTGCGAAAGTCAAACTCGCAGACCCTGACTTTTAAGACACTTGACTGTCTAGACTCCCGTATCTCATATCTCATTTACCTACTATGTATCCTATCTCCAAAAAAACAAAACGGCCAAGTGCGTGTCGGACCACGCACAATAAAGTGTTCCGTAATTGAGATGAATTTATCCCAAAAACAAACTATACACGTCACGGTCAATTCTCCAACTGCAAACGTAAGTTTGTAATCGCAATTTTTTTTGTTTTTTGAATGTGGTTAATCTACAAATTAACGAGTTTCAAATTTCCTTTACATGTGCTGTGAGACCTTGCTTCCTGACAAATTTCATGATTCTAGGTCAACGGGAAGTACCCTGTAGGTTTTGATTTATTTATCATCATCTGCCTAGCCTTTTCTCAAGTATGTTGGGGTCGGCTTCCAGCGGATGCAGCTGAATACCAGTATTTTACATGGAGCGACTGCCTATCTGACCTCCACAACCCAGTAACTGGGTAATACGATACCCCTTGATAAGACTGGTTGTCAGACTTTCGGGCTTCTGACGACCCGTAACGACTGTCAAAGATCCACGAATGACAGCCGGGACCAACGGCTTTGATTTATTTATATGTCATATAAATGGCCGTATATATTTTAATGGCGTTGACTTAGAAGCTTGATGTTTTTAGAGCTCCAAGGGACCATAGACAGACGTAGTATTTGATTTTAATTTCAACTTGATACCTCCACGCGTTCCTGAGAAAAAGAGTCTTGACTGATTGACAAATATACGGACGAACAGACAGACAACGAAGTGATCCTAAAAGGGTTCCGTTATTTCCTTTTGTGGTACGGAACCCTAAACATTTTAATCAGAACCATCATCATCGTTCGTTGCTTTCATACGGTTTACAGGTGATGCACACATCAGCCGGCTTAATCAGTAAAAATCTCACCGTGAAAACTTAGGTCAAGTGAACTTGAAGTGAGCTCACTTCAAGCTGGTGCTGATGCTGGGCTATTGACAGCGGTGAATAGCCCAGCATCAGGTGGAATAACAACTCACAGCACCGGTATCATTTCGCCTCATCATTAACAAGCTGACAACCTAACCAAGGTAGAGGACCATAACCACTCTAGGCAAATAAAGAACAATAAAATTCGTTATCATACACAATCATAACCATACTCCTTATAGTGATGTGCCGATGTGTATCTGACGGCGAAAAAAGATCTGTATCCTGTATCTGTATGCATGTATTCATTACGTATACGTAATGAAATGTATTAATATAAAAGATCCGTTCAAGATCCGCCAAAAAGTAACGGATACAGATCTTTTTTCTCCCTCGGATATCCGCGGATACGGATATCTGGCACATCACTCCTTACATCATCCCTTACTAGCTTTTGCCCGCGGCTTCGCCCGCGTGTAGGTCAGAAATTATCTCACGGGAACGTACTATCGGGAGAAAAAAAAAATCTATGTCCTAACCCACGTTATAGTCTACCCATGTACCAAATGTCATGCAAATCCGTTCAGCCGTTTAAGCGTGAAAGCGTAACAAACAAACTCACTTTCGCATTTATAATATTAGTTGGGATTTGTCTAGGAAACATTCACGGAGTTGCCGTTGTATACAGGGTGGCAGGGACATCGACGCGAAAACTGTTACCATGGATTCAGTACATGATTCTGAAACCCCTGTGTTAAAAATTTTCGTTGGTTATTAAAAAAAATCAGCTGTTTCATAGAAAAGTGCAATACCTATGCGGTCAAAATGTATGAAACAGCAGTTTTTTTTAAGTTACCGCGGAAAAATTTCAACGCAGGGGGGTTCAGAATCATGTACTGAATCCATGGTTACAGTTTTCGCGTCGATGTCCCTGCCACCCTGTATTTGCCAGAACCTTCACGCCTAGCTCTAAGTTTAAGGTCCATTATCACTTAATTGCACCGTTTGCTTACAAATCTAGTATCATCAACTATTTTTTCGACTTCAACAACTTATAAACGCGGTACAATCTACCTGTTGGTCTGATGGTATCAATAATAATCAATCTGCCTAGCCTTTTTCCAACTAAGTTGGGTTCGGCTTGCATACTAGTATTTTAAGAGTTCCAGTAACTAGGTAATACGATACCCCTTAGTAAGACTGGTTGTCAGACTCTCGGGTTTCTGACGACCCGTAACGACTGTTAAAGATCCATGAATTACAGCCGGGACCAACGGCTTAACGGGGTCACCCATCCACGGACCAACCCCGGCAACCGTAGCTTAACCTGATAGATTGGCCCGTGTGGCTGTTATTACTTAGCCACGAGCTCCTCTGTATGTCTGGTATCAATAATACCAGCCTATTATTGTCCCACTTCAGGGCAAAGGCCTCTTCTCATACAGAGAAGGCACGAGCATTGATCACCACGCTTGCTAAAGACGGGTTGGCGATTTCAGACTTATATTAGCTATAAGGTCCAGGTTTCCTCACGATGTTTTCCTTCACCGATGTCAGTAATATCCCAGATAAACTCGGACAGTACATAGGAATTGAAAAATTCTCATTGGTGTTAATGTACCTATAGGTAATCACTGCAGTTGTTAACGTAATTATACGATAATATACGTCACATGTGTTGATGGTATGCACATGTAAAATTTCTGTTCATCATATGCATCCTTCGCAAAAAACGTCATGACGAAAAATACGACGTTTTCAAATACTCAAAACTCATATCAAACTTAATTCTCAACTTTTGTTAATTCCGTTTATTCTTGATTCCGCAAAAAATTAAACAAAGACACGTATTTAACCTTGTTGCAAAGTTTGATCCAATAAAACAAAGTTTTGAACAAACGAATGCATTAAAGTCACCGCACACTGATCCAATCGTAATATCGCACTCCCAGACATCGAAAGTTAGTATGCATTGACTTTTCAAAGTCGTCCAAAACTAAGTTAGGTTATGTTTATGAAACTATTCGGATGCGGGTGTGTGCCGCCAATACACATGCAAGAACTCGCGCCCAACTCGAGGCATAGTTCGCTAAGTGGAACAGCTGTAAAACAAAGTAGCGAAGGGTCTAGGAACTTAGTGTGTACGTTGGCAACTATTCGGCGAACACATGTCGTCGGCGAGGCCGCGCGGTAGGCCCCGCCGCGACGCCACGCTGCGACGACGACGCATCTTCACAACTTTGACAGTTTAACTCGTGAAGGAGGCCCGCCTCGGCCGACGACCGCCGATTTATAAATAAGTTAAACTAGGTTTTAACTAAAGTATTGCGGTGGGATGATAACGAACCCGGCGCCTACGCTCCCCCGCCACCCCGCGTACCGCGCCCGCGTGCAGATAAACTTTTAAAATGACTTTGGAAGCTTTTGAGCTTTTAATCGGTAAAGTTGTACAGACAGACAGTTCGGGCACAATCCTTGAACCGCTTGCGCCGGCGACGGCGGCCGCAAAACTTTGTTTTACAGGACTACTTTTCTTCTTGTTTCAAGGTTGGACTCTTAAAACAAACTCCGGTTCGACGGAGTTCGCGAACTCGGGCGCGAACAATTTACAAATTTCTCTCTTTCATAACAACTAACTGCCGCTCGGCGCGCCGGCGAAAGTTGTCCTGCGTAGATCTTAATCGCATTGTCTGTTGCGCTCGCGGCGCCAACAGCTGATTGTGACGACACAGTTTATCGAACTTTTGCTTTAATTCACGTGCTGAACGTACTCGTAACATAACAACAAACTGCCGGCTATAAAAGTCAACATGACTAGCTAGGGAGATCGTACTGATACAAGATGAATGGAGAGCAACACGCAGGGAGCGCTGAATAACAGACAGGCGTTTGGAATATGTCGGATCAACGATGAAATCAGGATGGACAGCCATGGCAGTACAAAAAGGCCCGCAGATAGACACCGGGCGCCCTCCAACGCGTTTATTCAATTCGTTTAAGTGACATCGATACCATCGGCTGCGGTCGGAAAAAACTCGTCTGCCAAATGTTGACGGCGTCCCCCCGGCGACCGGCGACCGGCGGCGACTTCTTTTTTCAGTTCACGCCTCACCTGCCCGGGGCCAGAAGTGGCCTCGCGTGAAATACACTGATTGGCGTTTAATGTTGAGCCGTCTGCCTTTTATTTGACCGGTGTCGAAACTCTTGAAAGCTTTTTATTCGGGAGGGCGTAGATTTCTTTATGTACCGTTCGTTATATAGCCGTGCGTGTCGTATTTTCTTGTGTAAATGGCGCAGAGTGTTAATAATGCCGTCTTTTTCGGGCGTGGCGTGGATGTCGGCTCGTAATGTAGCCACATTTTCATTACTGCTTATATACTGGCATACGGGATCGTAACATAAGCCAAATGCAGTATCGGGTATTGCGCGTAAATTTTACGTAACTAGAAATAAATAGGTTGCGGGTGTGTGGGGCGGGGCGGCGTGGGCGGCGGCGTGCGCGCGCCTGTCCTCCCCCTCCCCTGCCGCCCCGGCTCCAGCCCCCTCGCACCCCTCCTCCCCGCGAGCCCGGCCTGCTGGCGACCTCCGCATAGTCCGCGAATAGCGCCCCGCGAGCCACCCGCACCGCGGAGCGAGCTCCTACGTCCGCCGCCGCCCGACACGGCCTACGGAGAAACTTTTCCGACGTAGACGCGCTACGCTGTGCTACGAACTCCGTTATGCTACGAATCGAAACTTAGTAGTCCAAAGTGCATTTTAGTGCAGTGATTTTTTTAATAATATTTAATTGTCAGTGAATCCGTGTATAAATAAAATAAATAAATAAAAACTTTAGTGCGCAATGAGGACTCGCCCCTCCGTTTTATAGCGATGTCGGCCCTCGTCCGACCCATGTGGTAAGTGGCCGCTTGATTACCAAAGTTTCGTTTGAATTCCGTCAGCTATTTCGTTTTTATGGCGAACTGAGAAGTCGTCGCGTTTGTACGTTTTGAAAAATATCTGCGGCATTGTTATTTCAGCGGTGTTCAACGAAAAATTGAAGAAGTGTTCAAGATAAAAACAATATCGTTTACGCACAAATCCCACGCTCGTAAAACCATTTCACGAAATGCTTTCATAATGTGTGTTAAATATTGATGAGGTTGAGTAGTAGTGTTAAATTTGTATGTAATGTTTGAGGTTTAAATCGGATGTTTGTGTGTTTGCCATGAGGTTGATTATTCCTGCCTCGTTTGTCGTATCGGAGGTAATATAATCACGTCGGCAAGATGAGTGAGTCGGCAAATAACCGCGGTATTAGGTCGGAGACAGAATACGTAATGGCGCGAAGCTAAATACATTAGCCACCCTTGACTACACGAGTGTAAGCAGTAGTTGTGACTGTACTGGTGGTTACGAGATTTAATTTAATTATACGCATAAATTATGCGCTGTATGTACTTAATTCTTATCGCTATTAATTTATCAAATACGTAAACTGAAATCCCGTTAGTTTTACAAACTTATTTTATGTATTTTTTCATCAAAAAAAAATATATTTAAGTCGTAAAATTTCATACCTTTTTAATATTTCACACGAGACAAACCTAAAAATTACCTAAATCATACTTTTGAAGTTCTAACTTTTTTTCTTTTTTTTATCTCGAAAAACAAAGCAATGACTAAACCAGTAGATATTTAAAAAAATTATATAAAACTGTTTTTTATATCCTATTTATGACTAAACGATACAGTATTTCATTATAAAAATTAATGTAGTGCTGAAATAGGGATCCAAAAATTGATTTACAAAAATAGTGAGAAAAGAATATAAAGTAGAAACTACTTTTTATACTTTTTCCCTAAGAAAACACATGCTAATTTAAAAAACAATATTCTTCAACAAAAAAGAACAACCCTACTTCGTTAACATCATTAAATATCTCAAAACGCATAACAGCAAGTCACTAAACATCAAATCCATAATAACTCGCATTAAAAACGTTAACCGTACCGTGTAATTAACGTAAACGTTTAATTCAGGTGAGGTGGCTCCGATTTCACGTGTAGCGCCTCTTCCCATCTGATAGCGCTAAATTGTTTCACCCGTATCTGATGGGCCGCTAAAATGTCGCTTATTTCACCTTCTATTTTGACGTCGTTTTACGCTGATGTATGGGAATGATTTTATTAATTTGATGAGGGATTTATGGTGGAGTAAATACATTTATTTTGTCAGAAAATATGAACGGGTAGATTTGTATAACTTTTATATTTTTGCTGTATCTGTAGAGTTTCATAAATATTTAGAAGATTTTTCGTTGGTGTTGTTGGATAATAAATTTACAAGTATGTACGACGAATGAGAAAGTAGTAAAGTATATACTTGCAATACAAAACAAATAAATAAAATTACTGTTATAATAGTTTGACTATACCTACTTTTAATATGAATAGCTGCGAAAAAGGCGGCTGGACCTACTTAGATGTAATCAAAGAACATACTTGACCTTAACACAGCAAAATATCAAACAAAAACATACGAGCAACTTAAAAATAAAAATATACCCAACAAACTCCCTATATTTACAAAAAAACCCGTCAGCTGTTTGAGGCAACAAAGATCCCGAAATAATGTAAAAGAAACGTATTTTCGACACAACGCTGGATGCAGTACACATCGGATCGTGTGGAGGGTGCGATCCAACCCGTGATAACCCTCCGAGAGTGAGCCCTTAACGCAGGGCTGCCTCACGGGTGAAGAAATAAAGGAAAGAGTTGAAATTTTTATGGACGAAAAAATATTGAGTGGGTAAAAAAAAAACTAATAAATAAATAAAAATCTTGTATTTCAGACTGTAAAACTAATAGGCTAACCTATTGGTTTTACAGTCTGAAATACAAGATTTTTACAAATATACTACGAACTAATGTAAATACAACTTACAGAACTTACGCTATAACAGTAGGTATTATTCAGGTTTATTAAAATCTGTAAGCGTTTCAATAAACCTGAAAACCGTTTATTAACGCTTTTAATAAGGTCCTTTACAAATATAAATTATTGTTTAGATAAACTGTAATTTATCTTTCAATCAGCTCTTCAAATAATATGTCAGCTGTCCATACTAAAGCTTAAACTTAAAAAATAAATACGTGTGACATTTCAGCTTATCTATCAGCTTTAATTGTTGAGCTATATTTTCTTGTTTAGTGAAACTTAACAACCCATGTTTACTGAGAAACATTAAGGCAATAATTAACTTTCTGTATCACTGACATAAATAATAGTTCAAATTATTTAAAGTAAAATATTTATTTTGAAGGAACTTGTGTTTATAATAAATACTAGGGAAGTGGAAACGTGTTCGCATGCGACTTGCGAGGGTTTGATACTCCACGCGATAACCCTCGACACGGGTGAGCTCTTGACGTAGGGCTATCGCTCAGTGAAATTGGAAAGAAGAATATTTTTTGGCATTTTATTTTATTTTTGTAGATTTTTTTTAAACTAGTTTTTAAACATAAGACCAAAAAAGCAGTGCGATTTTCTGTTTCAATAAATCTAACATTTGTTTCTTTTTAGCATAATAACATCTTTAATGTCGGTCAAAATGGTAAAGTAATAATAAACACTTTTGTTTTATTCACATATTTTACTTGTTTCAAATTCTCATAGAAAACAATAACATTTTACATCAGATGGGTAGACGAAGGACAGTTTTTTCGTAGGTAATATTTTTTTTTTAAATTCAATTGAATTCGAAATGGCAAAATACACATAGAATATCACACCAGAAGTTCCCGACAAGTAAAATAATAATTTCCCAAACAACATTCAACATTCATTCTATCTTCGCTTATTTAGAGTCGCTTTTGGTTCTAAAGTTCACAGTCAATATAAATTATCATGATGTCTGAACAATTGTTTTGAGAGAACCGTTATTTTTGTCGTTTTTGTTTTCAGCTTCTTTGCTAGGATGCTCAAGAATGATCTCTGCACAATACACAAACACAATTTTTTTAAATATGTTTTTTTACGGTGTTTTTTCTTGTAAATATTTTTTTTAAAGCCAAATAATTAAATGTTAGAAGAGACTTAACAGGGCATAACAATTTTTTCAATACCTACAAATAAAAATGTCTCGTTACTGAATTTGTACATGTTCGCAAAATTTTTGCCTGTTAGAATAACAGAAGCTAAATCAAATTGGCTTACAAGATTTCAACCAGACACACGACAACGAAATCTAAATTCTTCTAAATAAAAACTCATAAAATCCTAATAAGTACTCAACAAAAAATGATTTGTTTTTCGTGATCTTGTCAGCCCTGTTTCGCACGAGCAGGGGTTAGGGCGAGAATGCCAGTTACAATGCACCGCGGTGCCATTACCCCACTTATTTTAACTCACTTTAACTATTGCGATATTGATTTTTTGCAGTCATATGTTGCTTTCTACTCTACGGGTTTGGGAAATCGATAAATGAATGGAGGTGCGTATATAAATGGGTGAGAGGAAGTGGTGCCGTGTTAAATATCTTAATAAAATAAATCATAATTTTATAGTAAAATGTGACAGTACTTTGTAATACCTACTGTAGATGTTATGTGTTTTGTGATATAAGTGTTATGTAGGTGTGAATTAATAACATTTAAACAGTGAATAATCAAAAACAGCCATTTTAATAGAAAGGAAATGTATTCACTTAATATTTACAAAAATACTAATTACTATTCTGAGAAATAGATTTGTAACTTGATCCAATAAAAAATTTCGAGTCGACCTCGACAAGTTTTACATGATTCTATATTTGTCATTAATTCGATATCACTAAATTACACTCCATTTATTATAGCATTAGAAAAATAACGGCCATAAATCAACAGTTATGTGGTCATGTAATATTGTTGAAATTACTGCATTTTAGAGTTATTTTTTAGAAGTAAGTATATGGCGAATAGACTATATTGCTTTATTTATTTATTATTAAATAATGGAACTTAGTATACGTTTATATCGAAATAACAAAAGAATCATATATTCTAATGATATATTAAAGTAAAAAAGGAGTATAATTCCTAGATTTTTGAGGGCCTTCATCTCACATTAGACTGCAATTTGCTTGGTTGATTGCTATAGTGACACGTTTTCGGTATGTTAATCAGTAATGATTTATCCACACATTATAATGAGCGATCTGATTATGCATTCAATTAGCATCAGAAACAATGAATGGAACCTAACAAGAAATATAAGAAAGCATCTTATTCGTAATCTACTGTAGATGTAGGACGAGCCCTTGCGCGACCAACAGGTACTTACCAACGAGTATTTTCTAATTATATTTTGGTAGAATCTAAACCTCCAAGACCAGATTTTGTACTGTGGGATGTTACTGGTATTCAGCTGTATCCGGTTAGACTGGAAGCCAACCCCAACTTAGTTGGGAAAGCTAGGCAGATAATGAAGATGAAGTGGGACATTACTGCTGCTATAGGTACAAACAAGCCGTCTGTCTGTCACATATATCTTGAGCTTTATAAACTTTCTGTTTATTGGTAACGAAGCCGGTTTTTCAAACTATATTTCCTATTTCTATCCTTTTACTTTTTACTAAAACGAATTCCAATTAGAGATTATATCGTGGGAGCAGTGGTGGCTCAGTGGTAACGGCCGCGACTTACGAGTTGTAGGTCGTAGGTTCGAACCCAGATAGGTGCTTTACTTTGTGTAAATTATTTCATCACCACTGCTCTCAAAACGGTGAAGGAAAACATCGTGAGGAAACCGGCATGTCCTAGAACCGAAAATTCGAAGATATGTGACATCTACCAACCCGCACTGGGCCCGCGTGGTGGATTACGGCCCACTCCCTCTCACAGAGCCCTGTGTCCCAGCAGGGGGAACATTTATAAGCTGATGATGATGATTATATCGTGATGATCTGGAGGTTGCAGAACCCACTATTCAAGCACAATTGTGGATTTGAATCTGGCTTTCTTTATAAGAATAAATATTGCTTGGATGTAGGCCCTGTACACTGTACTTATGTTGATTATACTAAGGAGGGTGTTTATTGAGTATTATATTATTTCAATTATTGTGAATGTGAGGACTATGAGGCTCATTGTATTTTTCCTCAATTAGTTTGAATGATGGTCTGGCAGTTTGAGTACTTTATGCGGCCAATCCAAATGTCCTTTCTTTGGCTATTTTTCGTCGAAGCGTTGAGCTTCTTAAGTTATGAGTTGAGCTGCACGATTACTGACAAATGCCTGCACTGCTTGACAGGTCCACTTATATCTGTGTGGTTCTTTCCTCAAAAGACCATTTCAGACACCAAACAACATGGTCCTCATATGATCGGACCAAGATTATGTCTGGACTTTAAAACAGACTGTGGTCTCTGAGTTTGTTTCGGGCTTTCTTCTCAGAGTAGTCGGATAGGAAACGCCCACCTTATCTAGTTTTTAAAATATGATTGACGTGTATAAGTATTTGTATAAACCTAAGAAATAAAATCATTTAACATTTATCATATACACAATATTGGTTTTAGAGATGTGATAGTACACAATGTCACAATTAAATCATTTCTTATTCAACCCTTTATACCGGACTTTAGTGGTACAATCATTTTCATTGATTTTAATTTCAAAGCACTTATTGAAAAAAAATTAAGTCATACATGATTGATTATTGATTAATATGATTAAAGCATCTTTTAATGTGGAATAATTACTCACTTATTTTATGGCCCAGCGTATAACTCATGGTGAAAACAGGAAAACTCGTTTAAATTCGAGAGGTTGTAAAAGGTTAACCAGAGATTATGACTTGAGTGATCATGTCTATAACATAATACTTCTGAACATCAAGCAAGATCAATCAATCAATAAGCGGAACTATAATGATGTTCGTATCAATAAGCGGAACTATAATGATGTTTGTATCAAAAAGCGGAACTATAATGATGTTCGTAACACCCACAGAAATTCCCACCAATCGGAGCACCAGTATTGGGGGTTTGTGGTAACATGGCAACTGAAGAAACATGGGTGGGTTTTAGTCAGTAAGAGTCTGACACGCCCTCCCGCTCCAGCCAGAGCGGGAGAAGTTATTTGATAATTTCCCACCCAAAAAAAAAAAGTATTGTAGTTTTCATTGCAAAATAAAAACCTATTTAGATACTCAAAAAATCTAAGACGATATAATACCATTCCACCGATAAGAATCTTATTAAAGAAATTAACACTTTGAATACTAGTGTGACCCGTGTTCATAATGATTCAGTTTTCCAGATAAAAGTGCAATCTATTGTTTCGTAATAACTAAAGGTTTTTGACAGGTGCAATCTTATCGTACGTTTGCACAAGATCACTTAAACGAGTGGTTCTTCATGAAGTAACACTAAAGAAATTGTTGTGTGACAGCTAAATTAAATCGTGTCTTATCTACTTGTGTAAACTCATAGAAATTCATAAAATAGAATAATTAATCTCAGTAATTATTCTTTTGGCAATCTACAAACGCTTTATTAAATAAAATTAAAAACTACAAGGCTAAACTGTTGGTTAGACTGCGTGAACTACCTTAATAGTCTCCACACAATCCATATTTTTTTTGTACGCATCGTATGAAAATGAATTTCCATGCTCTCCGAACGCGATACTATGCGGAACGCAGTAGCCATTGTACTCACAAATTGTATGAACGCTTTGCTCTGCGTCCGATCCCATTCGAGCCGCCACCATTGTTTTACTGCTGAATTTTCTATCAATATTTTCAGTTTTTATTCTTTTTCTTCTTTCTCAATTTTGTAGAGTAGTAAAATGATCAAAACAGACAGGCATTTATCATATTTATAAAGTGCACTAGGGTAATTCCGAAAAAGGGTAGGTATATTCCGAAGTTTAAAAAATTCAACTAATTGTAGCAATATTTTCCTATTGGAAAAATTGGTTTAGACACCATCTTCATTTTCCTCGCCGCATCCGTCATCGTGAGTTTTGTCGAAATTTTCGCGCAGTTTTTGTTGATTCGCAATAACCCTACATATTTTCTTCTGATAAGTTATTTGAATAGTTGCTTATTTTTACGATACATTGCAGTTTTTACGAATTCGTGAGATGAAAACAACGTCCTAGCTGTGTTTTCATTTTTTTCTCGTAAATACCCGGGTAATACTGATGCTTATTCCCATTGACAACCAAAATTTCTTCTTGGGGTAATTCCGAAACACAAAGCTATGAGAAATAATATGACCCATACTATTACGATTACGATACGATTGAAAAAGAAATATATACCTTCGGTCATAGTGCCATAAAATCAACTTTAATAATTTCGGAATAACCCCAAGATAATTTGTAATTTGCCCTATACCAAAAAAATATAACTGAATAATTCAAAAAGCTCTATTTACCGAATCCAACTACATACTTATGAATCTAATATATCCATAGGTTAAATCTTTCCATTAAGTTAACAGAAGTCGCTTATTATTGGGAGTAAAAATATGAAACTACTTTACGTAATTTACCGAAACGTAGACCTCTAGTCATCTCGTAAAATTCCCGTCGGAATTACCCCAGTAAACTTACACTTCGTATAGATGTTATTGCGTGCGAAAATGAGTTCCCTAAAGTGGAAAAATTCAGGCTAAAAATAATAATTATAGCTGAACTTGTAGGGTTCGGCTAAGAACTCATTTTGTATTGATTCTTGACATGACGGGCTATTAAGACGTCTGTGTACTATATACAGGGTGACTGGATCTGGACCCGCCATAGCAATTTCGCATATAGAGGAGGTCATTTACTAATTATTGAACCATGCTTTCCCTAGCTAAAGTTTTATAGTTTGGGATATATGTAAATTTTTATACTTTATTGAGATCTTCCCAAAAAATTATTTTTGAATTATTTTAGTAGTTTTTTTTATTTTTTGTTGGTAGTCATAAACATTGATGATTAAAATACCTCGGAACTTCCCTCAAACTAGAGTTAAAAAATAAGATAGTAAGCAATTAAAAAAAAAAACTAAAAAATAATCTTTGCGATCAAGGGAAAGTGAGGTCTAATAATTATCAAATGACCTCCTCTATATGCGAATTTGCTAAGGCGGGTCCAGATCAAATCACCCTGTATAGTTGCCAATGAAACCAATGATGGACAATCTTGAGACTTTTCCAAAATTGGTAGGTACTTAACGTCTTTTCTGCCTACCATGAGATATGGGGCCGAAACATGGATGCGATAAAGAGACTGTGAACAAAGTCAAAATTGCACAAAGTGCGCCATGTTAGGCTTATCATTGAAAGACTAATTCCTGTACAAGACATTAATTTTGATAATGTCTTAAAGTAGGAGCAGTGGTCCTTATAGTTTGGTATCCTTTCATACATATGTCTTCGAATAGCTGCAGACGTTTGCGTAGTCAAGATGGTGAGGGATTGTGAATGTTTCGGGTCTTTTGTTAGGAGTTTGGGGTCAATTGTTTGCTTCTAAAAGCCACTCCCTCGAAACTCGAGGTGCTTTTCCGGTAAGGGAGGACCAGAGGAGGACAGCTTATATGCATTTATATACAACTGATTGTAGATAAAATTCATGTCCATTATAACTGTCAGGGTTTATAACGGCCATTGTCCATTATAACGGCGAATACTAAATTCATTCTGATCTTGAGTAACGTTTTATAGACTTTTTGTGAAACTGGCAGATTTGAATCGTGTAAAAGTTGGAAATTTGGCCTTCAATGGTGCCGATTCCCTTGTTCACAAACTAAACTAAATTTAAGTTCAGTGCATCTTTTTCTTTCTATTTCATTAAGAAAAGGACAGAAGATAAATTTTAGTTTAGTCCTGTCAAATTAATCAGCGCTTGACGTAAATTGACGTAATTTTAGTCGGCAAGTTTTTAATCACGTCTAAACTTGTATGGAGAATGACAGGCGATGATTAATTTGACAGGACTAAACTAAAATTTATCTTCTGTCCTTTTCTTAATGAAATAGAAAGAAAAAGATGCACTGAACTTAAATTTAGTTTAGTTTGTGAACAAGGGAATCGGCACCATTATCTCCGTTACTAAACGGTTCCCTTTTTTTTCTTTTTTACGGGGAGTACAAAGTGAATTTCGGTTTAGTTAATGCCTTTTTAAACACGTTATAATTCTTCTTTTATAGTAAGAATTATTTTAAATTTACCAATCAACCTTCCATCTCCTTCGTCCATGATAAGTAGCTTGTTTTTGGTAGAGCGCGTATCAAATGTAATTTTATCTGTTAAGACAAGCAGATTTTGCAATATTAACTAATAACACATTGTGGTTTCCATAACGGACATGATATTCAACATGAACACAGAAAACACCGAGATAATTTTGAACAGTATTTAAGTATTTGCCTTAGTCAACCGTCTTGCGTATTATACTTCTAATTAGTTTTCTGATAATATCGTAACTTCAACAAACATAACTGCTGAAACAAGTACAATTTTAACAGTTAAAATTTAAAAACCCCCGACACAAACATTTCCTCATTTCTCTTTCCTACTCCATCACCAGACCCTGTTCTCCATCTATCTATAACCTATTCATTGAGACCATTCCAATGAGTCCAAACACGATACCTGTGCTGTAAGTTGGTAAGGGAGTTAGGTATCCTGCAAATTCCAGGTGATGCTGCAGCACCAGTTCAAGGTTACTATATTTTTCTAATATCATTGTAGTAACAGAATACCAAATTTCAAATCGATCAGATCATTCATCAACTAGAAAAGAGCTAATAATGTTGAAACGGCTGAACCGATTTTGATAAAACATGTTTAAAAACTGTCGCTAAAAAACCTGCTTTCAAATAAAAAACCACATTCAAATCGGTTCACCCGTTTAAGAGCTACGGTGCCACAGACAGACACAAAAACATAGCGGTCAAACTTATAACACCCCTTTTTTTGCGTCGGGGTTAAAAAATAGAAATTGTGAACAGTTAGTTAACAAATTAGCATCGTTACAAAACAAAAATAGTGTTAAATTAATTCGTTCTGTCTTGACAACTCCGAAAGTCAATACCTACAAAAACATCTTCTTTTTTTAGGGTTCCGTAGTAAACAAGGAACCCTTATAGTTTCGTCATGTCCGTTTGTCTGTCTGTCTGTCCGCAGTCTAGCTCCGAGACCCTTAGTACTAGAAAGCTGTAATTTGGCATAGGTATACATATTAATTACGTCGACAAAGTGGTATAACAAAATTATGTAAAACATTTTTTTAGGGTACCTCTCCTACACGTAAAGTGGTGAAGGTCCTTCAAAAACATTGCGAGTTTGTGAAAACCATTTTTGGATTCAAGGATCCGTTTGCGAAATATTAAGCTTTAAAGTGCTCATTTTTGTTAGAGTCAAGTGTCTGCCAGCTAAATGGTTGGTTTTGGATGTGTGAAAAAAATCACAGCAGTAGTTTATATAATGAAATTAAAATGAAAACTATCACAGCTAAGTAGGCTCTACAAATTAACGAGTAATAATCGACCAACTTAACTTTGCAGTTGCAAAAACTTGTTTTCCCATACATTCCGTATGGGAGAACATGTTTATCAACTACAAAGTTAAGTTTGTTTTTGGGATAAATTCATCCCAACTACGGAACCCTTCATTGTGCGTGGTCCGACACGCACTTGGCCGGTTTTACATGTTTTCTCGTGTCGGCAAGATTGGTGTTTTTAACTTTTCCAAATGGTTATGAAAATATAACCTATAATAATGTGAACAATTGAATGAAAAAAACATAAGTCATCCTAATCCTAACTAATTAAATTAAAGACAAATTGACCTACAATATTAAAGTTTAAGTTAAATTTTCTAATCAGAACTTTAATCCAATGCACTTTACAATACATAATCAAATCGATCAAATACTCATAAAAACTTGAATCGATTTATCGTGAGTATCGAGTACCGAGTCGTATGGTTACTTCTCTATACTCCGTTTGAAATAAGATTAGACATTTAAACAAACCTTTTTTACAGTCCGTTCAACCGATTTTGACTTCTATACCGTAGGCATAAGGATGGTATTAAGAGCAAAAAAAGTGGTTACAAACCAACTGTTTACTGCAGCTGCCATTTGTCATGCCACCAACGCAATTGAAGTCAAAATCGGTTGAACGGACTTTAAAAAAGGTTTAGTTAAATGTCTAATCTTATTTCAAACGGAGTATAGTTACGTCGCGATGACAAATGTCAAAACGGGCCTTTTATTTTTTGACAACTTTAATACTATAAATGCGAAAGTGAGTTTTTATCCCGGTAGTACGTTCCCGTGGTATAATATAGGTGCCACTGATTCCTTTGATGAAAATAAAATTATAATCCCACTGCCAACAATCGCGTAACTTTCATCCGAAGACTGTCCAGTTATCTGTCAGCCTCAGTTGTTATTCGCTATAAACTTGAGCCAAGTTCCATTAAAGCCATTTAAACAAGAACTCAAGGCTGAAGCCAGATTGGAAGAGTATTTATCTTTCCCGGGAGTCGATTTAAAAGCAGAATCACGCAAGCACACGACGCCATTATCGGCGGCGCGCGATCCGCAGGCCGCGGCAACTCTATGAATCTAATCCAGAGGATTTACTCGCTGATTTACAGCCGAGCGAGGCCAAGGAGGGCGACTGCTTGAAAGAAAAGTGATAATGTCTTAATCCTACCACACTCGAGTTTGCTCGTACCTACCCCCTCACAATTTTATGGTCGCCCGCGCAGACGGCACGTTTTGATTTATGATTTCAATAATTAAGAATTCTAAGGTGCAATTTGAATTTGGAGCCGCCACGTCTGGGGGCCGCGGGAGGCCGACGCGTGTTTATTATTGCTCCAGGGCGGAAAGGGTCTTAGCCTCTCAGCGCTTACCTCACGTTTTCTAAGGAATTATAATAGAGTTTCAAGGAATTATGAGAAATTATGAAAATGAGATTTTCAACAATAGAGGCTTTCTTCGAGAGTTTGTTTGTTAAGTTGTATGTGGGGTTACGTATCAAATAGGGTTCGATTTAAATTGTGCATTAGACGGAATTATTATTTATAGTTCTTGCTTTATTTACCCACTGCAAACTCTGGGGTTTGTAATAGGTTTTAACTCACGTTTGTAAAAAAAAAAAAACTTTTTAAAAACAACTGGTTTTCGTATTACAGCAACAGCAAGAACTTAAAAAACGAAACGAAATTGTTCTCCATTATAACCAAGTTATCATTTAAAATAAGCATAATTCCTCGTTCCTTTGAACAAGTAACCAAAAAGTCAGCCCTTCTCTCTTATAACTGTTGTCATCATCTTTTACTTTTAAATTACGTCATCATCTGCCTAGCCTTTTCCCAACTACGTTGGGGTCGGCTTCCAGTCTAACCGGATGCAGCTGAATAGATACCAGTATTTTACATGGAGCGACTGCCTATCTGACCTCCACAACCTAGTTACTAAGTAACACGATACCCCTTGGTAAGACTGGTTGTCAGACTTGAGGTTCTAACTACCCGTAAGGACTGTCAAAGATCTACAAATGACAGCCGGGACCAACGGCTTAACGTACTTTCCTTTAATTTTAAATTACGTAATCACCATATTTATCTTTATTTTAAAAGATATGCTAGATTTCCTTAGGAATCTAATACAACTAACTTCCTATAAATACATTCATAACGCAACTACATTAACCCTACCTCTTCTTATGTTACCCAAAAACCTTCAACCACGTAAATATTGCCTAATTAAACCCAAAACGTTAATAAAAGCGTCTCAAAACCAAAACAGTATCACTTCTCCATATAAACCAGTCACGTCTCATCTCGGCATCTTCCTTAATCCGGCCGCGTTCGGCTCCGCAAATTCGCGCCGCGGCCGCCCTTATATCGCGCCCTAATCTCCAGGCATTACAATTAACGCGGCCCCGAGATAACCCGCCACTCGCCACCCGCTGATAAAGGTCCGCACGAGCACTAGTTTAAACCGGTTAAGCATCCACCGCCCTCAGGGTTTATCTAATTACCCTACGCCAACATACGAACACAACCCGAACGCGAAAACCAACGTTCCGTCCCAATCCCGACGCTTGAAAATGCTCCACGTTTACGTAATTTCGGTTTACATCGGTACAGACTTGAGGGTACGTCACGTACGTAAATGTTTGCCGGGCGTCGTACTATCGGTATTTCGGCCTTCCGGTGGGCTCCCCCGAAGGTACCTCCGTCAAGGACCATCGATTACTATCTCGACTCGAGTCGGGCGCATATTGCACAACTTCGAGAGAGAATATCGCCGATCAATAAATCAGGCCCGATTGCTTTATGGAGTTATGGCTCTAACTTTATTGTAGGGCTCGGAAAACACGATTATATTCAGGATGATATTGTCTGTTGAACTCCAGTATGTTATTCCAAGTCTCAGTAATGAACGCGAATTGAATCTTGAGTCGAGTATCTATTAGCAAACTAAGATAGATCTCTACGAAAGGAAATCGTGGTTGTTGGAGGTTTTCTGACGTGTTTGTGTGTGTGTGTGTGTGTGCTGTGTGCGTGTGATTATTATTTTCTAAGAGTAGCATGATTTGAATGCAAGGGTGTGATTTTGTTACTAAAAACCCTGAAAATAAAAGTGTGTAGGTATTTAAAAGTTATCTAAATTCTTTAATTATCTGAATATGTACTTGCTACACATATTTATGTTTAAAGAGGTACAAACGACTACACTTCAAGCTATACATTTCCAGTATAAGCTGACCTTGCATTGTACGGAAATCCTTTATAATGCAAGATCAGCATAAACTGGAAATGTATTGCTTGATACGTAGCCGTTTGTACTACATAACAAACTGTCAAACTAAACTGTCAAAAAAAGCGTAAGATAAAAAAAGCTTAATGTTGTTGTATCATATACTCATTTGAAGAAAACTCTTCTGACATAACTTAGCTATACAACCTCAAACAAAAACAAAACCTAAAGGCCGTTATGAAACAATAAAAAGTAAACAAAAATAGTCAAGTTGACACACTTACTTCAAAAACTTTTCTGGAAAAGTTTTGTCCGAAGTTTAATTTTACTGATAAAAAGTTTGAAAGCGAGATAATACAAAAATAAAACGTTAGACATTAATCTGAAATGCGTGGTGCGGTGTTCTCTGACTCTCACGGTAATCCCTTCATACTTATATCTTACCATCGATGAAAACAACGCTTCGGATAAAAACATGCAAAATAACCTTGCTACACTTAAACAAATTTCTATTATTTTAAAACTTTATATGAAAACTTAAATAAACGCCTGGTGAACCTAAACTATTTTAACCACATTTCATCACTAATTTCCACTTGGTCTTTACGTCTTCGACGATGTCAAAATTATTTATTATTTGGTCTGAAAGCTCTTGAGTGAAATGGTTTTTACGTGGGAACGATTTTTGTGCAAATAAACATAATAACAAAGTGCTTCTAATGTGATACGTCGATTGGAAACGCCGAGAATCATTTCCGCGTAAAAATTTCTGATTGTGGATGGAAAATCGAATCGCAAGTACAATGATCCATTATATTTTTGGTGTATTATATTTATCGCCACTTTCTAGGTCCGGGGATGTTTCTGACTATGCCGTTTGTTTCAGGACGGTGCCGCTAACCACGCAAGCCTCCTTGTCTCAAATCAACAAAAGGAGGCTGGAGTTCGGCGTGGATGTAGAAACGTTTAGAACGAACGATAGACGCCTGGAGCGCATCAGCAGCGAGGGCTCCATGGACGAGGAGGAGATCCACGGCAAGAGAAGACGACGACTGCTAGATGACGAGAGACGAGATGAACCCGAGTTCCGCCGACGACCACTCCCCATGCACAGACCGCAGACCTTGCGGCAACCCGAAGAAGATGATGAAACACTTATTCGGGAGACACAAGCTGCGTTAAGAACTCTGTCCGGCAACTGGACTAGAGAACCACCACGACCACATAGTGGGGACGAAAATGAAGATGCCAACGGGTTTGAAAACTTATTTGATGATAAACGATCAGAGAAAATTCCGTCTTCCCCTTCACAATCGTCCGACATGTCTCAGAAAAGCTTCTCCACGCATCATCAAGTTCAACTCATGAATGGTATTATCAATGAGCACGAAACCAAAACTAACCTCATAACAATAGAAATAGAAAAATGCGAGGATTACGACAGACTCAGTAGACAATCCACTCAGTATGGAGCACCTAATTTCGACGAGCTCGTCGATTCGTCTTCCAATGAACTAGAAATAGATATGTCAGACCGATGTGATGATAAATACGATGAAGATAGAGATATTAAGCCAAAACGAAAAGGGGAAATGGTGTCTGTAAACAAGCAGTCGTTATACAACGCTTACAAGGCGGCGACGGCAGCCTTGCCGTACTCCACGCAGTCGGCCTTCAAGCCACCCGCCGAAGTGAAACATAGGCTTCATAATTCTTCATTGCCGAGTGAACCTTTTGGAGGATACTCGAATGACCACGAGAAGAAAGAGAACAAGGGTTCGAAGCAGTACACGGTGCTGCAGCCGGCGGGCGCAGGGTCGCGCGCGGCCACAGTGCTGCAGGAAGCGCGCGCCGTCCCGTCCGCGCAGCCGGCGCGCGACTCGCGCCCGCTCAACGCGCTGTCCCCGCCGGCACGAGGTACCGCCGCACTCTGCTCAAACAACGATACCCAAACTTTCTTAACGACCTGGCCATAACATACAACTCCGCGCTATGAACTAACTCCAAGTTTGTTTCAAGGTCGTCTCGCGATATCTCATAACGTAGCCAGGTCGATGTGCACTACAGCTGTTATGTAACATTGCATTATTGTGTAAATGTTCACTTCTAATAAAAATTAAATCGAGTACCATACAACGGGATTGTCTAGCCTTCATTCGGTATTATCTTTCGAAACATTATGCGCCAGCTTATAGATTTACTTACATACAGAACCGAGTTCGCAACAAAAGCTGGCAACAAATCATCTCTCATTTGTAAGACGTCTCCATAATTTAGTAGGAGACGGTCACAATAAGGTTATACCTACTCCCACCTAAGTCGATAACGTATATAAAATACCTAAGCGTTTTCCTCGTGTTGCTGGGCGATAGCTGGGTTTATGTCAGGGCGACGAGCAATAAAAACAGGTCAGGACAGGCGGTGGGCGGGGCATGGCGCGCCGCCCCGCAACTCCTAAAAGAAAAATTGTTAGTCCGCGCGCAGCCGCTTGGCGTTCTTTATTTTTTCTTTTAAGTTGTGCGTGGGGTGGGTGGGCCGCGGGGCGGGGCCGCGCAGGTACGCCCCGGCCGCGGCACGCCCGTCCGTATCGATCGCGCGCGCACGCCCCCACCCGCTCATCAGGAAAACACTAATTTGTGCACCGCTCGATTTGTTCACAGAAGGCAACAAGTGTCCCACACCCGGGTGCAATGGGCAGGGCCACGTCACCGGCCTATACACTCACCACAGGAGGTGAGTCGACGATTCAATGATTTTCAGTATGCGAGTAGCTCGTCAGAATCAACAGATGTAAGACCGATACGGGAGAACTGTGTTCCTGTATATTCACACAGGGCGTTTGAAACACTGAGTGCATTTATAGCACGAGTCCGTATCATTATTTTCTACAGATTACGGGTACAGATATGACTAAACGACAAATGCTTTCCTTAAACCTCAGACCCTTATTATTCTTAATGTAAACTACAGTCCTTATGAAAATAATGCTACCATTTCCCTTACATTATGTATACGAAGTATCGCAAAACTGATGATGATTTGTTCCTCCAGTCTGTCAGGATGTCCAAGAAAAGATAAAGTCACTCCGGAGAGTAAGTAGAACTAACATTAACAATGATACAGCTTCACCGTTTGAGTTGCGTACATTTTGTTCTAGCGATGTTGTCTTACATTTTGTTCAGTGTATTCTGTAGTTTCAGTATTTTGGTTCTCTTTTGTTTGATTTTGGCGATATTTTTAGTTGTTTTTGTAGTAAGTCAGTGGAATTCTACTGCGTTTGAAGATTATGTTGTTCTCAGTAATTATTTGATAAACTTAATTTTTTGAAATGGTACTTAAAAGATTAAGTTTTTATCTGCTTTGAGTAGCTGAAATTTGATCAACCATTGGGATTTATCTATTTGTCTACTTTATTAGAAATTCACAGCAGTCTTTGGAATGAGAACAATATAAATTCTACGCAATTGCTAACCTATCTTAGTTTTTATTTATTTGGTATGTACCAAATTTTCTCAAAAAAATACATTCAAATAACTTTACTGACATATGATGTCATTGTGCAGTATTGGCGTTGCACGAGACGATATTGAAGTGCCCCACTCCGGGGTGCAACGGGCGCGGCCACGTCAGCTCCAACCGAAGTACACACCGCTCCCTGTCCGGCTGCCCAACAGCCGCGGCGCGCAAGGCCGCTGCTAGGTCACAGAGAGCCAGACCCTCAGGTGAGATAATGTCAATGTGACGTAGTAGTCAGCTCAACCGAAGCACGCACTGCTCCCTGTCCGACTGCCCCACAGCCTTGGCATGCAAGGCCACTGCTAGGTCACAGAGAGCCAGACCCTCAGGTGAGACAGTGTCAATGTGACGTAGTAGTCAGCTCAACCGAAGCACGCACCGCTCCCTGTCCGACTACCCCACAGCCGTGGCATACAAGGCCACTGCTAGGTCACAGAGAGCCAGACCCTCAGGTGAGACAATGTCAATGTGACGTAGTAGTCAGCTCAACCGAAGCACGCACCGCTCCCTGTCCGACTGCCCCACAGCCGTGGCATGCAAGGCCACTGCTAGGTCACAGAGAGCCAGACCCTCAGGTGAGACAGTGTCAATGTGACGTAGTAGTCAGCTCAACCGAAGCACGCACCGCTCCCTGTCCGACTGCCCCACAGCCGTGGCATGCAAGGCCGCTGCTAGGTCACAGAGAGCCAGACCCTCAGGTGAGATAGTGTCAATGTGACGTAGTAGTCAGCTCAACCGAAGCACGCACCGCTCCCTGTCCGACTGCCACACAGCCGTGGCATGCAAGGCCACTGCTAGGTCACAGAGAGCCAGACCCTCAGGTGAGACAGTGTCAATGTGACGTAGTAGTCAGCTCAACCGAAGCACGCACCGCTCCTTGTCCGACTGCCTCACAGCCGTGACGCGCAATTAAGGACACTGCTAGGTCACAGAGAGCTAGACCCTCAGATGAGACAGTGTCAGTGTAACGTAGTGGTCAGCTCAACCGATCCCTGTCCGGCTAAAAAATAAACAGAGCATACCAGTCAGAAGAAAATAAAACTTCTTGATGGAATTTTATGAAACTCTATAGTCACAGATCCCTCCTTCAGTCCAGACCAGCTTCTAACAACTCCGCTTTCTCTCCAGTATCCCACAGTTCAATCTCGCAGCCTCCGATCGCGATCAGCCAGGAGAGCGTCGCCAGCTCGTCGGGCAGCATATCCCGGGACCGCGAGGCGTCGCCTCGCAGCCCCGCCGTGAAGCGAGAGGCCGCCGACCTGCTGGTGCCGAAGCGTGAGGCCGGCGAGCCGGAGCGCGACTCCCCAAGCATGGAGACGCGCCACGCCGGCTACGGCGCGCCGCCCGACCAGAGGTCTCCTTATGAAAGGCCGCCGGATGACCATGTGAGGTCGTACAGGTAAATTATATTTAAATTGCCTTGTCGTTAGTTCTTCCCGTAAGAAAACATGCTAAAGCGTGTACGCACGAACGAACAAAACATGGTGAACACGAACGTCGAACACGGAACATTTGTTTGGTACGGGTGGACGTAAATTAGCAAAGCGAACACGAATACCATACGAACACAGTTGGACTTGCGGTCGCACTCAACCACTCCGCTCTCTTTAGTAGCCATGGATTCGAAATTAGATCACCACGAAAATTTTGGCGAAGACAGTGTTTGATGTTCGTTAAGGTGGGTATCCAGTATGTACGCAGACCTCTTGCGCTTTGCGCTTCTGCATTATCTATGTGGAGCAGTTACAGGAGCGCGGAGCGCAAGAGGTCCGTGAACATAGTGGATACCCACCTTTAGTGGTATGCACATGCGAACAAAGTATTCGATGTTTGTGTTCACCATGTTCTTGTTCGTTCGTACATCCCTTTAGAATCAAGAAGTATTATTATGTAGCATTTTGTGTAGAGACGTTTTCGAAAAATTGGAATGCATTTATCTCTACTAATACTTAATTTATTTGGTATTCTCGTTACTGTGTGATTCAGTGATAAACATTCAAAAACTTTTGCAATATTTCAGTGAACGTTGGTATTCGATTAGAATTTTTGATTTCAGTTAAAAGAGGTGTTAATTTAGCTTATTGCTGTTCGCTAAACATAAAGTTCTGGAAAAAGCGACTAGACACTATATAGGGCAATTTCAAAACTTCAATAAACATAAAACTTACATTATAATTATGTAAACTTACATTTTCAGACCTACAATATTAATTAATTTCATGTGTACACACGGCTACACATCAAGCTATACAAAACCAGTTTATGTTGATCTCGCATTGTATAAGATTTCCGTACAATGCGAGGTCAGTTTATACTAGAAATGTGTAGTTTGATGTGTAGCCGTGTGTACCTATGTGCATAAATTAGGATAGGTACATTACATAACCTACCGTTATGTAGTGAAACTGTAATTTGGTTAAAGGTCAAGGCTATTTTAGTTAGCGTTCATAATTTGTAATTACTTTCGTTACATGCCTAATTAGGTAGAGTTTCTTCTACAGAGTAGCTTCTACATTTTACAGATAATGTTGACACCTACATTATACCAATGAATTGATGCTATTAGGAACATTCCAAATAATGTGAAATATTCTCTAATTCTCGCTATATCTGCTAGGCATTCACGAAATATAGAAGCTCAGTAGGCTAGAATGTTTAGTGATTAATTTGGGTGCCTTCACGAAGTCTGACGTCATGATTCCCTTCGTAGCCAAATGAACGAAGCGCGCTACGGCTACGAGTCGCGGTGCTACGAGGGCGCGCCGGCCTTCGAGCGCTACGACCCCGCGCAGTGCCCGCAGCGGCCCTACGGCTGGGAGGAAGAGCGCTACCACGACCCCCACCTCCCCACCCCCATGAAAACAGACCAGTCCGAACAGGAGACCAGCTCCGGACCCATATACCCTAGGTAGGTCACCAACAACCAGTGTCGAACGCTTATGTGGTAAACGGGATGCTTAGATCCTAACATATTTCTAATGAGATTTAGAGAGCTAATTGCTAAAGACAGTTCGTTAGTAGACTTTCGGTTTAATTTTACCTCCTGCGAAATTATCGAACTTGGCCGTGTCCACCAGACCAATGTACCACTACGAGGCTGGTAGCGGCGTGGGTGCCGTGGGTGGCGTGGCGGCGATGGGCCCCGGCGTCCCGCCCGGGTTCAGCGCCATCAACCTGTCGGTGAAGATCGCCGCGGCGCAGGCGCAGCGGCCCCGCAGCCCCACGCCCCGGGACCCCCGCGACCCTCGCCCCGCCATAGATCTTTCCACTTCTAGTGGTAGTCCACAGGTGAGAATAGATACAATAAAAAGGACTAGACAAAACATAATCGGCCCTTTTAAATTAATTGCCCAAACTAAATAAATTTTCATAACAGGGTCCATACGCATCGCCGGTGTACACAAGCGCCGGTGGTGGCAGCGGGGGCGGCGCCCGAGGCAGCCCGCAGCCGGGAGCTTCGCCTCAGCTCACCGCCAGCCCCCAGGTGCCCAGTCCACAGGGCCAAACCCTCGACCTTAGCGTTTCCCGTTTACCACATAGGTGAGGCAATTTCTTCAATAGGTTTTATCTTTATACCAATACTGAATATGAATTAAAAAAACTCTTTATTTTTCCAACAGTCGAGGTTTCCCCGGCGGAGTCTCCTACAGTCGAGAATCGACTCCCGACAGCGGCGGCAGCCATCCATACCTAGAAGCTTACCATCGAGACACCGCCGGTAAGAACTCATTACGCAAATTATTATGAGAGCATTTACAATTTTCTTCCCTCATTTTGTTTTAATGTAATCCTTTATACGAGCTATCGTATGTCCCATATTCGCTACATGGCTACATTTTACCCCTCATAAGGGCTGGTACACATTGGTGCCG
Organism: Agrochola lychnidis; assembly: GCA_963680765.1. Taxonomy (NCBI): domain Eukaryota; kingdom Metazoa; phylum Arthropoda; class Insecta; order Lepidoptera; family Noctuidae; genus Agrochola; species Agrochola lychnidis. Next base: position 7,526,076 of record OY796863.1, on the reverse strand, counting down.
TTAAACACGTCGTACAAATTAAAACGCGACCGCGGTAATCACTCCCATGCGTTGTACACGCGCGGTAACGTCGGTAATCCGGCCGAGTGCCGGCGCGCGGCCCGGCGCCGCACGGTGCGGTTACATGCCAATGTACACCGCGGTTTTTGTGGATCACTGTGTACGAAGCTTTAATTAAAATTTATAATAGCTACTGAATTCTCACGGCGCTCAGTGTGTACTGTATACCGCGCCGTGGGTAAAACATGAGTGGGAGTAATTTTATAATGTACACAAAAGTTTGCCTCGCGAGGTTTTCGGAATAATTATAATTCATGCGATCTCGTGGGGGTTGAAATAATAATTACGGAATATTTGATTCATTACGGTGTTCGTCTGAAAACGAAAGAGCAACACCGTTACACACGCAATATTGTTATACTTACGCCAAAACTTAAAAACAACTAAAGATACACGAGTCAGGGCTCGGAAACGTTATTTAAAATAACGTTTTTAAAACGTTTCTAACAGTTCTTTGTACAACATTTTGTTTGGAACGAAAACGAAATGAGAACGTTTATTCCGCAAAAGAAAACCCGATTTATTCCACAGGACGCAGCCACGCACGGGGCGTGCGCCGACAAGCAACTTGTTTAGTTAAATTGTACCTTATCTTCATTTCATTACATCATTGATTCCAATGCGCTCGGTTGTGTTGCGAGTTTCCAATCGATCAACCCAAAAATGGAAAAACAAAAGGTTAAAAACGTTTTATTAACCGAAAACGATTTAAATTTCGTTCTTCTTCAAAAACGTTTTTATATCGTTCCGTTTGATCGTAACCGAAAGAAATCGTTTCTTAGGTTCTTAAGACAACCGTTTCGAAAAATATACCGTTATCTGAGCCCTGACATAGTTAATTTTACAATATTGTATTGACTTAAGCAATAAGCAGACGAGAGTTTGACGTCTAGGGTATTGGGCAGAATACAGTCACAGAGGAACAGTTGCCACTAAGACCATTTCATCAAACAGGTTACGGTGGCGTCAGTCCACATCCAGTCGCAGGTTACGGCCTGGCCCAGCCGGACTACGCCGCAGCGGCCGCAGCAGCGGGCTACGGCGGCTACCAGTACCAATGCGGGGCGTACCCCCCGCCGCCCGCGTACCCCCCGCACGCGCCCCCCTACTCCCCGCCGTGCTACATGCCACCTCCGCACGCCCCGCACGACAAGCCCAAAGATAGCAGGTGAATATAAATACGATAATGTCCCGACAAGTGATACGTGACCAAAGACCACAGGACGAAGACGAATGTCTTCGAGGTTTGATAGGATGGATGACTCCTCCGAACAGATGTTCTAGCCATGCTAGTAACTTCCCCTGTCAATGGCCCTCGATCGTCGATGACTTTTCAGTTCCGCATCAGTGGATATTCAAGCCTTCATAAAGACTCTTTCAAAGAGGCGCGACACGCGACGCGACAAAGGCACCGCTCGTCGCGCGACAAGCGGTGTCTTTGTGTCACGTCGCGTGTCGCTCTGGTCTACACAAGCCTTAATGCGACCCGTCCACCGCCAGCTAAACTAAGCTACTTTAAGGTTAGTTTAACTCTCCGGTTTTTTATACATGTGCGTCCACCCACATGTATGAAAAACTGGCAAGCTAAACTAAACTAACTGCAAACTAACTTAGTTTTGCTGGCGGTGGACGTCCCGCTTAATGGTTTGGAGATAAACTTACATCGTCCAAGCTGTAATGATTAAATTACAAGCGGACAGCCTCTCAGCAAAAACCACGCTCGAATAATCTGGGAGTCCCTAGTGGTTGTCCTTGGACCGAATCTGTTCGGACGGTGGCAGTCGTCTCAAGATCCTGCAGGCTTCAGGATAAAGGAAATGGATAAAAAGGAGTTAGCTATAAGATATGATATAGTTTCCTTTCCCTAATGAGTTGCGGAGGTCAGACGGCAGTCGCTCCGTGTAAAATACTTAAATATTTAGCTTCAAGTCTAGGTTATGCAGGTGACCCATCGGATTCTTGTTAGAAAACTGGTGATATGTAATTACTCGTGTTTTGAGAAATCGAAACAGTCAGGGTGATTGGTGAAAGCAGTATAATTTTATCATCATTAACTTTCTAAATAAACGCTGCTGGAATAGCAACAGCATAAGCAACAACCGACTCATTCGAAAAAATAATTTTGAACCTACCTACGCATCTGTTCTAAAACTCTGCCATCTTACATTATGTCGTTATTCTGCAGCGTAATTGCGTAACACACCAACAATAGTAATGGCTTTCATTTTGACAGTTCAAAAACATTCGTTGCGTAGATTTGCGTAGATGAGCAGACAAATTTTTCGAACATATGAAGCAATGGATTAGCAAAATCATTCAAATTGTGATTGAAAGTATGTTACGGAATTAGGGTGCTGGTTCTCTCTAACGTACTAAAACGTATAATGCAACAATAAAATGAATTAGGTAAGATGAGCGTGTGAACGAGGGTTACACTGGTAGTACTTTACTTTTGGAGTGAAAAGCAGCTAAAGCAAACCCCCCGGGGTAACGTTTCATGACCCTAGGGTCAAACAATGTTGACACCTAGGACCTTAACAATAAAGACGCAATTCTAATATTTTAAATTTTTTGCATAAAGAGGAGACGGCAAAGGTATGGACGAAATAAAGATTAGTTCCGGTACCTTAATTTAAAATTTTGTACAAAACTACTGAAATGTTAGGAAAACATAGCACCTTCTACTCACATTACATCTACGTGCCGAAGTATGGGCACATTCATGTCTAACAGCTCTAATGTATGACCCCGACCCATCACCATGCTTGGCAAGCCTATCCCTTGGGAGAAGCAAGCCAAGTAGGTACCTAGGTGTAGTCCTTGACCACCATCTTTCCATGAGCCAGCCTTCCATGAGCCCATGCAGCTCGCGCGCGCGAGCTCCATGGGCTCATGGAAGGCTTCACTCTATCCTAAATGCACGTAGCAAATTGTCACTACGATGCAAATTGCGTATTTACACAACGTGCATTCGCCCAATCATGACCTATGCGGGTGCTGTTTTTGCACAAGCAAAACCCAGTCACATCCATAAGATGCAGACATTACAGAACCGTTGCCTTCGGAAGGCCTCGGGAGCCCCCTGGTTTGTTAGGAATGAGATCCTCCATCTCGACCTAAAAATCCCCACCATCCGCCAATTTCTCAAACGCTCTTCCAAGCGTTACTTCGAAACTGCCGCCAAACATCGCAATCCTCTGGTTGTCGAGGCCGCTAGTTACACTCCCTCTAGTATCAATCGAACTCGCCGCCCTAAGCGAATCCTTACCGACCCTGACGACCCCATTACCCTCCTCCAGAAGAGCAGTAGGGTAACCAGCACAGTGTACAAAAACAGACGCCTCCCGTCATTCCGACCTCGCCGCCGAGGTCCTTTGCGATCGCGACCGTGTCCCCGAGTAAATGATACTCCCCCTACCCTTGCTCGATAACGAGGTGCCAGCAGTTGTTGCAGCTGAGCACGTAGCTTTAAATTCCCCGACTAATAATAATGATCAAAACTTTGATCCAGCCCGTCCCATCCTTGATGTCCTCCCTCCGGTTGACGCCCTAAGCCGACGTTCGTACCCCACAGGGGGTGCCCTTAGCGAGCGTTCACCTAATTTTAATTAGCATGGTTGAATAACCCCTGGCTGGAGGTTTTAAGTGTAGTAGCTTAAGGCACCCACAGGAAAGCCCGGTTAAGTAGTCATGATCTCAGAGGTCAACTACGAGATGCCCTACATAAAATAAAAATATCTAATGTATGAAAGTTATAAATATTACCTACCAAAGTTTCAATTATAACATAATTTCCAAAACAGTTGATTTGTGATTTAAGTATCTACCAATACCTAATGAAGATAATTTTACCTTCTCAACATTTTTTAATGGGACGCTTACAAGTTCTGATTACGAAATTAAAATGTTAGTCAGTATTTGTACGTAGCAGGGGAGACACGTCTGTTCACCCAGTACTGTCTGTACGTACATTATTATTCATTGTACCAACATCTTTTATATAAAAAGTAATTTAAAAGACCCTTTTGCAGCTGTTGCACAAGTGTGCTCCGCTCTCGTATTGAATTCTCATAACGTGTTTTCTTTTGTCGATCGACACAAAATGAGTGACGTAAGTGAAAACATTCAACACTTGGCTTGGCTGCCTTGAGCGGTGAGCGGCCGTATTCTGCACGGTGCGTTCGGATACACGCAGAAGAGTTTTATGATTATGTTTTGTGATGACAGAATCATATAGACTGCTAAATGTGAAGTGATTTATAAATAGTTTTTTTTTTTGGATTTAAGTATTTATTTTCGTATATAATTTCATACTCACTACATGACCAGTATAAATTGACAATCACGGTGACGCTGCTCGCGAAGGTAAAAAATGGTGCGTCAAATTCAGTAGGTACAGACACCAGCACTTCAAGCTACTACAATCTGTCAAATTTATTTAATAGATTTTCAACTTTATCACTGAAAAATAAGATTCAAAGTTGATTGGGAAAATTTGACAGTTTCGGGTAGCTTGATGTGCTGGCGTCTGTACATTTATGATTACTTAGTTCCATATTTTTTGCCACGGATCATTAAGGGGGAAGCGTCAGGGTAGCCCGCGAAATTCAAATTTTGTTACGTTATTTGCATTTTACAGGTCAGTGTCAGGTTTTATGTTGAATTAAAAATATAATTCGCGGCCGTAACAAATATGGCTTTACTCAATTATAATCATTACAATCAGCAAAACAACTCCATAAGTTAGCAAAGGTGTCAAATTTTATGAAATCATGACATTTAACACCTTTATCTTCTTCTTAATCACTATTGTTGATCGTAATGATTATAATTGAGTAAAGCCATACTTTTTACGGCCGCGAATCATATTTTAATCAACATAAAACCTGACACTGACCTGCAAAATGCAAAAAACGTAAGAAAATTTGAATTTCGCGGGCTACCCTAACGTTTCCTCCTTAATGGCAGGATGTAAACAACTCGGAGCGTTTCTTAGGTATAACGCAGCAGAAAACAAGTAAATACATACTTAGGTAACATAGGTGTTTACCCGTTCATGAACTTCGTATTGCACATTTTATCACCAAGGCTCTATCGTACTGTTTGACATTTAGGTACAAATGTCATGATGTCAATAAATAATTATTATGAAAATAATTATCACGGATAATTTAAAACATATCAACAGCAAACATAAAACAGACCTAAAGAGTACCTAACCCGGAAAATAAATTCTAAAACAATGCGAAAAATACCATATATTTGTAAAGTAAACAAAAGAACACACAAACTTTTTTTTTCCTTCCTAGAAAATACACCAACAACACTAACATAGCACATGTCTCTGAAACTTGCTCGAATATCCCACGTAGCGCATTTTTTCATTAAGAATAATTAATACAACGTGTAGTTATTTTAGGTTAGAATAATTCTATTGCAAGTTTTCGAACGCAACACAAGTCACACTTGGTGGATCAGTCTAAATATACCGGCGGCGGCCGCGCAGGCGCGCTGTGCGAGCTGCGCGCACACCAGATAAACTACACACGAACGATAAGATACACACACTTTAAATTATATTTGTGCCACTTTCCTGCCGTTAATATTAACGACGGCGCAGATATGCGGCGAAATAGGTAAGAACAAAAAATGTTATATCACTTTTGTCGTGTTCTAAAAACTTTTTTATAGTTTTCCTATCATCCAATACGTAAACACAACAGCGAGTAGCTAATAATACCAACTTTGTAAACATTCAAAAACTTCGCTTCACGTACTAGATAACATTTTTGGAGGCAAAGTTTTTAGTTTACAAACTTTTCTGTAGTTCTGTTGTTAAGTATTTTCGTTGGGTTAATGACTTCAATAATTACGGGAAACAGTAACTTTTAAGACCTTGAATAATATTTTATAAGTTTATTTTATTTTTAACAAGTTATATTTGTAATTTTTTTTTTTTTTCAATACTGTTACGTATCTATTTATTCACGCTAGCTATCACCGCGACGACTTTTATGGGAAACTGAGTTACCGGATACGGGAGTCGAGGGAGCTCATCCAGTGTCCAGTCGAGAGCTGCGACGGCTCCGGACACATTTCTGGCAACTTCGCGACGCACCGCAGGCAAGCGGCAGTCACTGGCAGAATACGATTTCGCGGTTGCAATATCAGCGGCTGTGCAAATTTTGAACATCGAATCATTACTTTTATTTTTCTCTATTAGAGTTTTTGAAGGAACTGTTTATGCAGAATGCCAAAATATATAATTTTTTTTAATTAGCGCACAACTATTGGCTTAGAATTAAAATATTTAAATAACCAACGTAAGTTCAAGTCAGATGATTAGAAACAGTTAAATAACCTGTTGTACTTTCTTAAAGTTTTTTATAGAATGCTAAGATTAGTTTTCAAACTGTGTAAAACAAAGAGTGTTCGATGTTTTACGTTTGTACAGCTAAGTAGAGCGTCCACAATTGCGCCCCTGAGCGACAATTTGCGCATTTCCGCGCCAATTGGCGGCGTCCCACGGGATTTTGATGCAAACTAACCGCATGCCTTTATTAATATTCCTCGTCATAGATCGTGCTATAACATTGTTTTACGCCTTGTTACTCTAACAATATACTGCGTGTTTCTTGTTGTGTGTGCATATAATTAAAATAATAATTATACAAACTAAATAAACAAAAGTCGGTGATAAAGAAAACTCGGAGACGATGCATACATAGTCTTTACTACGGCTACGTAAGGCATATGCTCGTAATATACATAGAATCAAATATCTATTATCGCCAACCTGATAAAAATTACATTATACATACACAACCATTACAATCGGTGCTAGACCTTTTTTATCAATTTGAAATCTTATGACGTAAGTGATAAGGTATGTTTTTATGAAGCAGTCTTCGACGTGGTAGTATACGTAGGACGCCTGCATTTTTATTTACATACGTACCTACATATAGGGTTTCCAACTTTTTTATATCATTTATAGTATTTTCAAAGCCATTGTCTGTAAAAAAAACAACCGACCTCCAAAAAAAAACACTACAAAGTGAAAAATAACTTAGGTTTTGTATTTTCGTTTTTTGCCACCGACTTCCGAAATTAAAGTTATTTTTCACTTTGTAGTGTTTTTTTTTGGAGGACGGTTGTTTTTTTTTTGTAAAAAGTTTTTATTTTTCAATTTTTAGTTGTGGTACATACCCCACATACATTTGAATACCACTACCTGCTACCAGTGACAGAAACTTATCATATCATCTACATACTAAGTGGGAAAAAAATACGTATTTTGTAGCTAACTCAAAAACTATCCAAGCAAAGTTATTAAAATTTATATGGGACCAATTCGAGAGCACACCCTTTCAAACAAAAAAAGAATTTTCAAAATCGGTCCACAATTGACGGAGAAATCGGTCGTGACGGAAAAAAAAAAAACATACGCGACGAACATTATAACCTCCTCCTTTTTGGAAGTCGGTTAAAAAAGGAGATGGCGAAATAAAAAATGTAGTACTTAGGTATGTTTCAAAAATATTTTATTTTTTAAAACCATATTTTTTGCTACTTTTAGCTTTTATTAACAGTTTTTAATGTCTCATCATAACTATTATTACACTCTAAATTAAGGTTTCAGAATATCATTAATTCAGATTTTATTAGATTAATACTGGCCTTATTGCGTTCATCTCGCCATTTTAAATTCATTTATTGAAAATGTGCACCGCTGAAGTTGCTGGTATACTTAGAACGAAAAATAATACTATTTTTTTTACAAAAAATTTTTGGTCAGACATTCATATCCAGAGTTTTATGTAACAGATTTTTAGAACACAAATAGTTAAGTTAGTTCTATTTTTCATCGATGATAATAATTATAATAGTTTCGCCTATTGTATATTTATATTTTTTAAGTAGTTAGGCTTCTAATAAAGAAGGATACTTATTTATTAATATTAAGCCTTTAATGCCAACACAATTTTTCTATAGGTAAATAAAAAATCTTACAAAATATAATTTTTACAGTAGGTATAGTTTTTTTTACAATCTAATTAATTATATTATAACAGTAGTTGAGCTTATAAATATTAAGTAAGTAGTTACTAGGCGTTGGCGTGTCTCTGCGACACGAAAGCCTCCAGCTCTTTCCAGACTATAGCAGGATACCTACTATACTATACTACATAGGTAGTCGGGTTGGCAACCCTACGTACATATGACATATTGCTTCGTGAATTCGCTACCTACTCCACTTTTGTTTTCAAAAGATTAGTACACAAACAATGTCAGAACAATGTCGCGCCTATATGCTAATAGCTATGTAAATCTTCACGAAGAGATTTCACATTCAAATCTCTTCGGACAAAAGAATATATTTTTATACTTGCTTTGATGTTTGAACTAATGTTTTAAGCATTTTTTCTCATTGATAGTCAGCCAGATATATATTATAATAGGTAACCTACTTAAGATTCAATTTGTTATAGGTAAGTACCTACCTAACGAGAGTAAGTAGGTGTACTTAGGTAAGAAGTAGCTAAGTACCTCTTATCTAGTTGATAATTATGGTAATGGGAATTTTCTGTTATGAAAGTTTATACTTTCATAACTTTTAAACTAAAATCTAGGTACTAAAGTCACCATACCTAGGTACTTTGGTACAACCGTTCTCAAATGATGCCTTTCTATCAATTAGCGCATTAGCAAACATACATGCTATAAGAATCTTAATAGATGTGACGTAACTCCATTTATACATATATTCGTGATCTTTTCTCGGCGAAAACATAAATTATATCTTTCTATAGCTAGGAAATATAGGTAAGACAGTCTTTTGTAAGTCATTATAGGTAGACCTATCTATACCCACTTAAAATACATATAATATGGCCAACTTCCAGGATTAGCGATTGAAGTCGGTTTACCGTCTAAATAATGTGCTGCGTGTCAATAGAGTTTTCATATAAGTTTTCACTTATATGAAAACATTTGAACATACTGTGCATCCTACTTTTGTTGCCAATAGAAAAAAAAACCATAAAGTTTTTAAATATGAGGTTAGGTCACATCACAAAAACACCTTTATTTATGGACATTCGAACTATGGAAATCTCCGTGTGTGTTCTAAATATAAATTCAAATACGTTAGAACTAAACTAGCAGATGCAAGCCAAGCCAACCAAACTATTTTTACGATTACCCATAAATTGTAAAATGGAGTTTATTTCGTACATGGAGCCATAGCAATAAATTGTTACCTATAGGTACGTACCGTCTGAAAATATCTGAATTTGTTTTATGATTCGCTCATGCTAACTCCAAACATTGGTTTTGTTACGAGTTTGTTTACAAACACATTATCGTAATCGTCATTAGTTCAATTAGTTATCTGAATGAATCAAATAAAGGAATGCCATTATTAGTCGCGCATAATCATTTTAAGTCTTTCCGAGGACTTGTTTAGGAAACAAATAAAATATGCGTCAAATTAAATGCATTTTTAGAGTTCCGTAGTAATCAAGGAACCCTTATAGTTTCGTCATGTCCGTCTGTCTGTCTGTCCGTCTGTCTGTCTGTCCGCGATCTAGCTCCGAGACCCTTAGTACTAGAAAGCTGTAATTTGGCATAGGTATACATATTAATTACGCCGACAAAGTGGTAAAACAAAATTATGTAAAACATTTTTTTAGGGTACCTCTCCTACATGTAAAGTGGTGATGTTTTTTTTTTCTTTTTTTAACCCATGTTATGGGGTATCATTGGAAAGGTCCTTCAAAAACATTACGAGTTTGCGAAAACCATTTTTGGATTCAAGGATCCGTTTGCGAAATATTAAGCTTTAAAGTGTTAATTTTTGTTAGAGTCAAGTGTCCCCCCCCCCCTTGCCAGCTAAATGGTTGGTTTTGGGTGTGTGAAAAAAATCACAGCAGTAGTTTATATAACGAAATTAAAAGGAAAACTATCACAGCTAAGTAGGATCTACAAGTTAACGAGTAATAATCGACCAACTTAACTTTGCAGTTGCAAAAACATGTTTTCCCATATATTCCGTATGGGAGAACATTGTTTTCAACTAAAAAGTACTTGTTTGTTTTTGGGATAAATTCATCCTAACTTCGGAACCCTTCATTGCATTTTTTGCATTCCACTTTCATAACATTTTGAGGCATTGCATCTTAATAGTTAGGTATAGTCGACCTAGTAATTGTTTTGTCAGAAACTCCCAGTAAGTTGAACCTTCACTGAGGTTGAACCGTCACATTCGTCTTGAATGCAAAATAAACCCTGTTGTTTTATGACGTGCAAGTGACATTCAACCTTAAGATGGAAATTACAAGGTCGACTACCTATATCTAACTACCTGTCACAAGAGTAACGTAGGTATCTGAAGAGGATCTCAACATCTGGCTACTCTCCAGACACTAGAATTCCTCTTTAAGATATTTAAAAAAACCGCTGCTTACTGCACAGAAGTTAATTCAATAGAATCTCAATAGCAAAGAATATACTACTCTCTCTCAATAGGTATAACATGATTATTTAAAGTGTTGTCTACTACTGAGTTTTTCCATCAGGAATTTCTCAGTAGCAGCCTGGAGACTGGATTTGTGTCCTTGTGTCCAGTTGATGGCAATAGGCTCGCCCCCTATTACAATGGACTTAAACATAACTGGCGAAATGTGGGTGTATTATTGGTACACTTCTGCCTAACCCTTCGCGAATTACAGGTGTGATGTTATGTGTACGTGTATTTAATTGTATCTAAAATAGTAAAATAGGTCGCTATTCGAAACTCGACGTTTTAATGCGTAGTTGTTTAGTTAATTAACACAATTAAATAAATTTCTTAATTAGGAGTAAAGCCTCGTGCAGACTAGCGCGACGCGACACCGGTAATTGTTCTACCGTGAAGTTTTCTTAGAAATTGTTTTGTTATAGTCGCGGCGCGTCAGTCTGCAACTTTACACATGAAAATCAATTTTGACAACATTGTTACCGTGTAATTAAATGTAAGTAACAGTTTACTTACATTTAATTGTTATTCATCTATAGAAAGAAGGACAGCCAATTATTCTAACACACTCTCATTAGCTGAAAGTACCATATATTACAAAACCGTTTCATCATTTTAAGTACACGTGGGGCCATCGAAATATACGAAGTAGGTAAATACGTTTTACATAATTTCTGACTACGAAGAAATATGGAACACATTCGACACGCTAATGTAGCAATAAGTAGATATCACCTAGTAGGTACTAAAATAAAGTATCTAATAAATGAGAACATAATGCCACTGCGCAGACACAGTAAAAAAATATTATCGCAGAACCAGTTCTAGTTGCCCTCATACGGACACCGTTTGATACTAAAGCGGATCGCGGCCATAATATTTGGTATTGATGACTTTATACGCTGTACAAAAGAATCTACTTACCAGTTATTTTAAGGACCTCGTTCACATCTGTTCCACGTGTCACACCGAATTACTTACAACAAAGTCTTCAAGAGACATCTTCGCCATTTATTATCATAACTTACAGAAAGTACATTAGACTACCACACTTGTACAAGTGCATCGTTGTTGCTGTCACTTCAGATTTTGAAGTTAACCACTTGAAATAGAAGATTTGACTCGAACCATATAGTAAAATGCATCCAGCCCAGCAAGGTTTAGTCCCCAAATCTAGGGCTAGATGGCTCCCAAATTGTTTCTGTGAACAAGAATCCAGCGAATGCCATGTCCACTATGCGAGCCGCTGCAAGCTACGGTACGCTGCGCCGGCACGCCATTGTAAGCAGTCTGTTTATGTGCAGCCTGTCCGGTTGTCCGCGCGCCGACCGCTCGCAGCTCCAGCCGCATTCGCAGGAGCTCAAGTGTCCCACACCCGGCTGCGACGGCTCCGGACACGTCACCGGCAACTACTCCTCGCACCGCTCCCTCTCTGGCTGCCCCAGAGCTAACAAGCCCAAGAGCAAGCCTAGAGATGGACAGGACTCCGAGCCACTGAGGTGAGTTCACCATTTGCTCATCTGATTTTGTGTAATGGTGCTGGGTGCAATTTAACATAAACTAATTAAAATTATAGTCGTGGTCGGGTAAATAAAGCTGCTATTAAACATTTAGACATCTGGGGTTTTTCATCAAAACCAGTTAGGAGTAGATAAGTTTAGTCAAACTAACTAAGTTTACTTATTTTCTATCCTCACACATTAACACTTCTATTTTTAGCATAACCTTTGACTAATATCTAAATACAAAGTTCGCAAAAATATGACAGCAGACAATTTATTTGCTAAACAGAAAACTGCTTACACGAGTAAGTAATTTACTGCAGTTATAACTATTGTAATCACGGATAGTAATACGACACTCGACATCTGAGCTGGCTCCAACTAATTACATTCAATGTATTGTCGTAATTTATGTGCGGCATTGAATTTCTAGGAGTTCTACAACAAACACGTGCATAGCTTTCATACCTCTGACCTTCCAACTCAGTACGAACTATTGTAAGAAGTATTTAGAGAAAACCGCATTTCTTCTGTAATCCAACAAGTTTCTTGGTTATTTCCACGCTGCTTAGATGCCCTATACCGGGCTGTGACGGATCTGGACACGCAACAGGGAAATTCTTATCACATCGAAGGTAAGACTGATTCTCAGTGGAAAGTAGATGTTTTGTGTAGAGTGTAGATGGTACCTATAGTAGTGTGTGCGTATAGAAAAAAGTTCGTGTTTTAATTTGCTTGGTTTTCGTTCCGCAGTGCCTCGGGGTGCCCGATCGCGAACCGCAACAAAATGCGAGTGCTTGAAAGTGGAGGCACAGTGGAGCAGCATAAAGCGGCGGTAGCGGCGGCGGCCTCGGCTATAAAGTTCGACGGAGTGAACTGCCCGACGCCTGGCTGCGACGGATCGGGACACATCAACGGCTCGTTCCTAACGCATCGCTCGCTGTCTGGATGCCCGGTGGCCGGAGCTGCGACGCCCACACCACAACCAAAAAAGCCCAAATATCCGGACGATATCACGCCGCTGTACCCAAAGCCTTATACAGGTGTGTATCTCATTATATTGCTAAATCTATTCAAGCCTTCCCCTAGTATTCATTTAACAAACCAAAGAATTATAAAGTAAAATATATCCCCAATTAGTGACTTGAAATTTTCTCCTACATAAAAAAAACATATGATTAAGATCCACAAACTTACTACAGATAATGTTCTGGAATTCAGGGATGGAGATGAATATGCAGACGGGGAACGGCGAGGATCTGATGACCCTCGAACAGGAGATTACGGAGCTGCAGCGAGAGAACGCGCGCGTAGAGTCGCAGATGATGCGTCTCAAATCAGATATCAACGCTATGGAGACGCATCTTTCACATGGAGATAGGGTAAGTAACATACAACATTTATTAAAAGACCATACGCAGGTCGACACTCATAACATTACCAACGATTCCTTTTTATTTTTGGCTTTTCGACGCCCCAAATTAGATCCAACCTTGAGCTAAAAAATCTTCATCCATCTCATGAAAGATTATAACCCAAAATTTTTCTCTGATAACTTAGATGGTACTGTCATGGCTCGAAACATCCAACTTTGAGTGCTACTAACACATCACACATTTGTGAGTACCAACACCTTTTTATAATTTGGTACCACTATCGTTATTAGTAGCCACTCAACTTCAAAATTTATGATTTGCCCGTTTTGCTTGAGCTTTTAGGACGAAAGATATTGGATTTTGAATTGTTGCTTGCTGTTTCAGGAGAACCAGACGTTAATATCACGTAATAATAATCTGAATGAGTATTACGAGAGTCTGAGGAATAATGTGATCACATTATTGGAGCACGTGCGGATCCCCGGCGGCGGCACGGCGCCGGTGAGCGCGGCCGGCACGCCGGGCGCGCCGCCGCCGGCCGGGCCCGGCGACAAGCCGGCGCACGACAACTTCGACTCGTACCTCACCAAGCTGCAGACGCTCTGCTCCCCCGACGGCTACTGCCCCGACGAGAACCGGCCCATCTACGAAACAGTGAAAAACGCGCTTCAGGACTTCACAGTGCTCCCTACTCCCATTTAAGGTTCACAGAGCGCCGCCGAGTCGGAGCGACAGTGAACTTATAGTTAACCAACTTGAATGCCATCGGCGGAGCTTATCAGTGATACAGACTACTTGAATTTAGTACAATTTAGTGTTCGTGGTAGTGCGGAAGCAGTGTCGGAGCTACTCACCAAAGATTTAAACAAAGACTATGATTATAGATATTATGTGAGGGACTAAATAGTTTCGTGATATGTATACCTAACTGTACAGCGTGTCCGTGTCCCGTGTGGGGCATCCGGGCAGGTCCTACTAAGTATTAGGTAACGATGTCTTTTGTAAACCGTTGTATACGATGTGTGACTTCTTTGTGACATCACGATAACACTCGAAGATTCGTTCGACTTTTATCTGTAAGCTGGACTATATAGACATAAAATAAATTTTAAACACTGTTACTCATATGCTTAAAATTAACGTAATTGTTAGGTGAGAAATTTATACTATTGTATGTAAGCGATTTTAGCCTCACAAACGCATAAAAATCAATGTGTAAATATTGTACCTACATTTGGATATAAATAAAAGTATAATTTAATTCATCGGTCACCTAACGGTGGTCTGTTTAGGGAATTTATAATTTCAGATGCAAACTCAGATTTTTATCAAGCAGAAGAAAATAAAATAGTTATAAGGAAACACTGTTTATCTGTCTTAAAGAGTTGATAATGCTGGGAATGTGCCAAATGCTTCAGAGTCACAGCAGCTCCCGAACGCTGAATTAATGAGATAGAAAAATATTAACGATGTAAACAAAAAATAACTCCTTAGAGGACTCTCTAGTCAGTTTGTAAATAAATTGTGAATAACGATAGTTGTCACGTCATAGGGACGTTTTTATTTGTATTAGGTAATAATGAGATCTCATTAGATCGTGTAAGTTAATAATTCAGTCACTAATTGATAATCGATTTTAGGGATAAATGAATACCTACTTTCTTTGTTAGCCAATGTTCACTTTGCTGTGATTATGTTACATGTTACTTATTTATTGTTAACTACGGAATATGTGATAGCTTAATTAACTCAAGTTAATGTTAATTTGCAATAAATTTAGTTAATGCGCTTTACCCAAGAACATGTGCAATTTTATCGTTTTAAACACAAATCTCGTTTTTGTTAATTTAAATTAAATAAAGACTTTTTATCGAAATCTTTTGTTTGACGGTATCACATTGGTACGCAGGAATTATTAATATTCGCATTTAATTATTAAAACCTATTACTATGTTACTACTCTGATTGTCATATACGTTTCTGTAAAATATTGAGTATGTGTTGTTAAAGAGAATAAAAATAATAAATACCAAGATTATTTCAGTGGTTTTTATTTTCCTTAACGATAGCTTGTGTCAAGTACGTAACTAGGTAGGTCCACTCTAGTAGATATTTACGTATCCACTGAAGTAGGAACCTACAGTCAGCCATGTTAAAATACTATCATGGTTATAAAATATCGTGAAATATTAGTTTAAACTTTTACTTCGTGACTGTACCGAATAGGAATATTATTTAATTTTCCCTCTTTCCTTGCCTGTTATCCTTAAATATGTATGTACGAGTAAATCTATCTACATATTTAATAAAAATGAATCCCTATTTCCCTTGGTCACGGCATCACGCGTGAACGGCTGGACCGATATCGCTAATTCTTTTTTTTTTTGTGTTTATTATTGCCAGGAGAAGGTTCTTATGAAAGAAAAAATTAAGAAAGTTGCGCGGGAAGTAGATTGCACCCGTGCGAAACATGGGCGGGTCGCTAGTAACTGTATCAAGAAACTGATATAACTGTTCTTTCTCGATAGCCTTTTATTGAGTCCTTTGCAGGTTTTATTAAAACAACACCATAACTTTTTTCACCCCGATTATATTTTTACAGACTCTTCTTTTTCTTACATTTTCTTACCAACTAGTGTTACCATTGTAAAAAATCACTAAAACTATATTAGGTCGGATACACAATACTTAAATATCTAACATCCTCCAACGCCAAAAGGAAATAATAAAAAAAATAGGATGTGTCCGAAATTAACATTAACAAATTTTAATATTGCTACTTGCGTCTAGAGGGCGTTTTACACAATAATATTATATGCGCCATCTAGCGAACACACCTGAAACGAGTATAATCTTCTACTCAACACTAGATGTCTTAACTATGAATTAGAATATTATAAAATATAATTATTAATACAATTATCGTTTTAAAAATAGCATATCGTTACACAACAGTCTTGAGTTTTATCTTACACATATTATTTATTACAATATTTAAGTCACAGAAACTACTAAATATCTCGACTTTCAAAGATAAATCGAATAAATATTTATTACTTATTAGTAATTAGTTATTAAGTATAAATATTGTATTTACTAGGCATTTTTACCATTCTACCGGAACGAGTAGATTTCTGAGGTCTTCCAAGCAGTTCAGACGACGAATGTTTGTCGTGTTTTTGTTGCTCTAAATTATTTTCCAAATTAGAACAAATTGGACTTTGACTTGTCGCTTTTACCAATGGTACCTCGTCACCTGTCTGATTGGAGACTTCCAGTTTATAAAGCCTCTGGATTGGACGAACCTTGGTGCCTGTGGCAGTCTTTACTTGAGCTGTTCTTTCGATTCCGTCTTTGCCTGTAAACAAATCTAAAACAATGCCTAATGGCCATCTTATTCTCCTCTCATCCGTTTCTATCAAGACAATGTCACCTATGTTTATAATATCTCTTGTTTCTTTCCCTTTTTGGACCAATAAAGTAAGGTATTCATTTTTGAAACGTTGTTTGAATTGTTCTCGAAGTTCTTGTAAATATTTGTGCCGTTTATTCAAACTGTTAACATCTATGCAATCAAAATCTGTCATGTCAGTGTTATATGTGGGCTGGATGAAATGTGCCGGGGTAAGTGGCTCTAGACAGTCACCCTCGTCTTCATTTATATATGTAAGAGGCCGGCCATTCATAATTGCTTCACATTCACATAATATGGTTCCAAGTTCCTCATATGACACTGACGCTTTACCTAAGATACGTCGCAGAAGATCTTTCATAATGCGTATCAGTCGCTCCCAATAGCCGCCCCACCAAGCTGCAGTCGGTGCGTTCATCTTCCATGACATACGTCGAATGGTGGAGTTACGCTGAACCTCCTCCCAATCTAGAGAAAAAATCAAATTTTTAGTACCACAAAAATTTGTGCCTTGATCAGACATAATTAAATCTGCGCGGCCTCTACGCGCTACGAATCGTCTCAATGTCATAATAAAGGCCTCCGTAGAAAGTGATCTCGTTAATTCTAAGTGCACTGCACGATACACTGCACAAGTGTATAATACGATCCAACACTTCTCGCCGTTACGCAGTAATAATGGGCCCGCTAGATCGACGCCAGTCGTTTGAAACGGCGCGGAGCAGTTAGTGCGTTCTGGTGGCAGTGGCGCTGCCGGTGCCTGTGTAGCTTTTGCTCTATAACGTCTACAAATAACACATGCCGAGATTACTGACTTTACTAATCGACGTATTCCGATTATCCAGAACCTCGCCCGTATATCTATGATGAGTTGATTGGCCCCTACATGCTGTAGATGTTCATGTCGTTGTCTCACCATAGCCATAACAACTGGATTCTTACCCCACAATAGATAAGGTGCCTTGGTGGTCTCTGGAAAATTTGATATTGTAAGTTTAGTTTTGATTCTTAATAATCCCTCTTTATCTATGTACTGTGTTAAATGTTCACTCCTTTTTCCATTAATTTCACTGTTTTCCTTTTGTATCAATTTGATCACTGTTTTTTCTGCCTTACTATACTCACTATAAGTTATTTCTCCTTTTCTTTTATTTTGTGAATGTTGTGTATTATATGTAAATCTTAACATCCACGCCACCATCCTAATGATTTTTGAATATTTGGAGAAATACTGTATTTTATTTAACAGACTTTCATCACAACATACTTGTGCATTACATACGGTTTTCTTAGTTTCCAGGTGTACTTGCAGCTCGTCCACGGTGAAGTCGGACTGCGGCCACTGTTCGGGTTCCAGACGCAGCCACGCCGGTCCCTTCCACCATCGGGTCTCGAGTAGGGTTCTCGCGTTGCAGCCTCTGGACGCTAGGTCGGCCCAGTTATGTTCACCAGAAATATGTCGCCAATCTTTTGTATTAGTATGTTGTCTAATTTCTTTTATTCTATTACCTACAAATGTGTTTAGAGGTAATTCACGTTTAATCCAGCACAGAGTAACCGCGGAATCCGTCCAGCAGTATTCTGGACAATTTTCTAAATTAAGATTTTCTCTGGCCTGTGTGAGTAGTCTTGCGCCTATCAAAGCAGCTAATAGTTCCAGTCTGGGAATACTTATCTTTTTGGGTGGTGTGATACGTGATTTGGCTGAAACTAGTTGTATGCTTATTTTATCTTTTCCAGCCCTTAGTAACACACCTGCAGCATACCCATCCTTACTAGCATCACAAAATAAATGTAAACTTACCTCACACTTTTTCATAATATTTTCGGTTAATCTTCGTGGTATTTTACATTCTTTTAAACAATTAATGTGTTGATACCAATCATGGAATCTTTTCATCAGATCAGCGTCAAGCTGAGTGTCCCATGACAGATCTCTTTTCCAAGCTTCTTGCAATATAAGTTTTGGTGTCAACATTATTGGTGAAGTATATCCAATCGGGTCAAAAATCTTTTGTGTGAGTGACAACAAATCTCTTTTTGTAAGATATTGTACATCTTCTGGGGCAGGAAAGTTTTCCATGTTACAGTACAGCTGATCAGATGAAGTATCCCAGTTGAGACCTAGTACTGGTATTATTTCCTTACCTGACTCATTTATTTTCAGCGGTGATGTCACCCACATGCGTAAATTGAATTTCGCCTCACTCATGATCCTCTTGGCATCTTCTATAAATTTTGTTGTTTCTTTTTCAGTGTCTAAACTTGTTAAACAATTATCTACATACCACGATTTTTTCAGAAGCTGTGCAGTCTGTTGATGTTCTCCTGTTACATTGTTAAGGTAATTTATAAGTGTGGCAGACAATAAAAATGGGCTACATGTCAATCCAAATACTACCCTACAGTGTCTGTATACTACCCTATTGTTACAGTCCTCGTTTTCCCACCACAAAAATTTTAAATAGTCTCTATCAGTTGTAGGAATGCTAATTTGAAGGAATGCTTTCTGTATATCTGCTGTAATACCAATTGCCCCTGTTCTAAAGCCGATAAGTAAGTTGGGAATACGATCAATTAAATTGGTACCTTTTTCCAAGCAAGAATTCAGACACAGTCCATTTTTATCTTTAGCCGATGCATCAAATACTGGTCTGATTGAACTGGTCAGGCTAGACTCTTTAATAACAGCCCTATGTGGTAGGTAATGACCTGTATCATGATCTACTTGTGATGGTGGCACCTTTTCTATAATACCTTCCTGATGCCACTCCTGAAAAACTACATGATACTCTTTGAATTTACCTCCTGATATTAGCTTTCGAGTAGTTGAATCAAGCCTTTGTTTTGCTCTTTCATAGTTAGATAATAAATCTTCATGACCTACTTTAAAGGGAAGATGTACTTCATACCTGTTTTCTTTATTGATCTTCACTGTTTCTTTGAACGCTGCAAATACCTCCTCTGCGACTGTGGCCTTTGATTTTGTCTCCGCTGGATCCTGGATACCCAATGTCTCTAAATCCCAGTAACCTGTCAACTCAGAACAAAACATAGAGATTGTCATATTACTTAAAGCACCTACTTGTTTGCCCTGTAGTGTCCAGCCCAGCTTTGTCTTTATGGCAACAAGTCCATTTTGCAACTGAATTATTGTGCCAGTCATCAGAAGACCTGAGAAATCTGCCCCAATTAATAACCCAATATCAGTACTATCACCTTTGTCAGTCAGAGATATTTCGTGTGACTTTAACAAATTACAAATAACAGTGTCATTAGAATTGAATCTAGGAACATTAGTACAAACACATGAGCGCCCTAGCGCTTCCAGATTAATTTGGAAACTGTTATCTAAGCTTCTTATTTCTAGGTTATAAACTTTATGAAGCTGAGAATTTGTCTGCACTCCACCAAACAGGTTGTGGGTAAGTACTTCTTCTTTCATTGCTGGTATTTGGAGTTTTTCAATGATGTCCTGCTTAATGTAGGTCTTCTGTGAACCACTGTCATAAAGTGCACGAACATGAAGTTTTTTGCCCTTGTATTGTATCTCAACAATTACAGTCTGAAGAAGTGTGGTTCCTTGTATAGTAGATGATGCTGCCGTTATTTTCTTTTCTGATACCGGTGACTCATTGTTATTATTGTTTGGTGTTGGTTTATTTGTCCTACACAACACTATTGAATGCCTTTTATTACAGATCAGACACTTGATTGAGGCTCTGCAATTTTTCCAGAAATGTCCTTTTCTCAAACAGATTGTGCAAGCTTTTTTCTTCATTATTATCTCTTTGCGCTGATCTACCGATAATTTTTGTAATTTGTAGCACTCAATACTGCTATGTCCTTCTTTGTCACACCATAAACAAATATTTTTTGGTTCTTCTTTCACCGTTGCAGCAAGGCAATTTGCAGTTGGCATTTCTTTTTTATTGTTTGTTACATGGTTTTCTGAAAATGTATTAGCCATTTTTATCCTTTGTTCATTTTCAACCTCTTTTTGTATAAATGTCAATAGATTGTTCAATTCTTCATCTATATTGACATTACTCTTTGTTCTTTGCCATGTCTTTAATATTTCTTGGGGAAGAGACGACTCTACTAGCGGTAATAGGAAAGCAGCATGGTTTTTTGTGACTCCAAGTGTCTCCAATGCCCTTAAATGTGCACTTAACTTGTCATATAATATGGCCAATTCAATTCCATCGCCACTCACTTTTTGTAGTACCAGTGCCAAAAGCTCCCTTACGTAAACTTGAATTTGTAAATCTTCTCGCCCATATCTAGATTTCAGGTGCTCTATACACTTTGGATAATTTTCAGCAGTAATAGGGTAACTTTCTACCAGTGATTTAGCTTCAGAGTCGATGGTCATTGCTTGCACCAAGTACACAAACTTGTCTACCGTAGTTATATTCCCTTCGTGAATTTTTCTGAATTGGCTCCAAAATGGCATCCAACTTTTTAATTGCCCGTCGAATTTTGGGATGTCTATTTTTGGCAATTTCATTTGGGTGCTTCCTTTATTTTCTGAGCCCGTTTGTGGCACCATTTCTCTTTTTATTTTCAGCCATTTTAGTGTGTATTTTTCGCATTCTTCTATATCCGTCAAAATCATTGATTCTTTAAAATCATCTTTTTTCAAAATTTCTGACTGGATTTGTTCATTTACTTCCTCCAACTTTCCATAAATCTTTCCAAGGTTCTCCATTATAATTTGCTTGTTTTCCCCTTGGTCCATTTGCTCGCTCAATTTATTTGCGTTTTTTGTGAACTGTGTTCGGAGCGCCGCACGTAATCTTTGGTGTTGTTCCATCTTATTTTTCTCGGTCACGGTCGCCATATATCAAGAAACTGATATAACTGTTCTTTCTCGATAGCCTTTTATTGAGTCCTTTGCAGGTTTTATTAAAACAACACCATAACTTTTTTCACCCCGATTATATTTTTACAGACTCTTCTTTTTCTTACATTTTCTTACCAACTAGTGTTACCATTGTAAAAAATCACTAAAACTATATTAGGTCGGATACACAATACTTAAATATCTAACAAACTGTATAAAAATAAGCAAGTAATAAAAACAAAAGAACTGTTAGGTACGATCAGCAACAAAAGTATATTAGTGTACGAGTATACATTTGTTCCAGGCATATCTTCAAAATTGACAAAATGATTCGATAAACTGCTTTTCATTTATTCCCTACTTCTTTTTAATTTTACTTCTCTTTTAGTTTTAATGAAATATTCTGCTCAATAATAAGTTTAAAAAAAACTAAAGTTTTCATCGATTTTTCTCGCCGACTGTAACTATTCAGAGTGTTTATGTACACTTTGGTGTTATCCACAGACTACAATTATATATTGGTGTTATCAAAAGGAGCTCGTTCTATTACTTCTTGTAGTTAAAATGTAATACGGTACTACTAGACTGCTAGGCTACCACCAACCCAGGATTTCCGCCTAGGCCTACAAGGGTCTCTGACCTAGGGGCACAGTCAGTCTAAGGACCCCCCCACCTCAACCAGGGACTGCAGTCTTGACGCCCCAGGTAGCTTGCCTGCCAGCGGCAGGTGGACTGTGCAGGGTTCAACGCATAGCAGTTATAGTAAATGCTACAGGCCCCGCGCTCATAGGTACCTATACCAATAGAATATTATCTATCAATCAAAAAAATTCATGCTCGCGTCACTCGCTATTGCATCCTTGTTACTCTTCTTAAACTTTCTTGCATATGTCGACAAAGTAACTCCAATTACAGCTTGGTGAGTAAAATAAAAAGGAGGGCGCTACTATCGCAATTAGGTCACTTCGAATGGGAAATGAGTAAAAGAATTTAAATAAATAGTTAAAAACACTGCTTGTGGGCGACTCAAAACCTAGTAGCACTTGTCAGCATAGTAGTGCCATCATAGGTCTGCATTACATAAGTAAAATATTTAGTTCCAAATGTCACCACGTCAGACTCTTTTATATCGACCTGTACTGTATGAATAGTCATAAGAAACCAAACCCATCCAAGGTAAAAAAATTTGCTTCGAGAAGGCCAAGGTGCCCTAGGTCTCTAAGTCCAGTACCCTAATTGCGTAACTTATTTTCGTAAACAACTATGCCTAATTTGTTTCATTTTGACAGTTCTACAACATTAATTGCGTTATTTACGTTGTTGAGCAAATTTTTTTTCCAACTTATGAAGCAATGGATTAACAATCTGTTTCAAATCGAAACAGATTGTAATTATGTTGTATTACACAATTAGGGTACAGGTACAGTCGCCAGCACATCAAGCCACCCGAAACTGTCAAATTTTCCCAATCAACTTTGAACATTATAATTTAGCGATAAAGTTGAAAATCTATTAAATAAATTTGACAGATTGTAGTAGCTTGAAGTGCTGGCGTCTGTACCACTCAAACAGTGAGTCATCGGTGAATATTTTGTAACAGGTAACATTATTGTAACAAACTGTTAGGATGGGAATGACATTGAGGCGAACGAGGATAATGCTAGCCTGTCACTCCAACCTTTATTTATTTACTGAATTCCTTATATTTTTTTACTGAGTAATAAATAGGACCACAAAACTCTGCTTAGATGTTTTGAGTGCCTGTGACGGAATTCGTTGGCTGACGACACGACAGCCCGACAGGCTGCGCGCTCCCAAACTGTATTGCCATGCAATGATCAGTGTTGCCAACTGCTAGCTTTACCCAGTTGCTAGACAATTTTTTAAATGTTGCTAGATTGCCAGTTTTTTTTACCCCAAAAAGTTGCTAGAAGTAGTTAAATGTACGACCGATTTACATTGTCTTAGTGTACATACAGTAGGTAAGTGGGTTACAATAAAATGACAATTTCTGACAATCATCTTTTTTTTATTTTCATTTATTCCAACAAGAGAGTTAAAAATGATTAAAAAAAAACATAAATAATTAAAAAAATAAAAACATATATTTAAAATTAATCAATTAAAGAGGAAGATGTCGAGGGCTGGGGTTCAGTATGTGTCGTTGATTTAGAATATTTTTCAGCGGTGCCCATTTTATGCAGTACCTCTTTAGGCAAAACACAGTTATAGCAGCATTTACCACTTTTCCTGAGGGAGTCTCTAATGCAGAGGATTGAGTTCAGAGTTATCAAACTCATCGGTTTCTTTGCTTATTTTTGACTAAATTCATTTGAGAGAATAACCTCTCTACCTCTGCATTAGAATGCGGCAGTGAAATGCAAGTTAACGCAAGAGTACTTATATCTTGGTATATGTTGTCACCGGAAGAATTTCAAAATTTTTGTACTTCGACCCAAAATGGAACTATTTCTTGAGAATGCCACTTATTTATATGCAGAATGTGCCACTGTTGCATTATTTTGTCTATTATTTCTGGTGTAAATCCCAAAATTTCGGCAACCTCGATGATAGTGTTGGACTTGATTGGTTTTATTGCCTCCTCTGGACTTAGCAACGCCATTGACTCTAGCTGCTTGTAGTTGTCTGGAAGTATTTGTTGCAATTCCTTAAGTAATTGCTGGAAGAAGGCGGAGCAGCGTTGTCGTATTGCATTTAAAACTTCTGAATTTAAATTTTGTTGTGATGTTGCAGTTTCAAACATGTAGCCAAGATAAGGCCTAGGGTTAATATCCCTGTCAGTTATTGGATCTAATAAATTCCTGTTTACAGGTCTTGGTATTAAAATTCTCTGGCTCACTGATTGTATCAGTGTTGTGAGTGTGTTGAGAAGTTTTAATGGATTAGAGTTCTCACTTTCAAATGATTTAATTGCTGTTTGAACATCATTTAGGATGCTTCTCAGAAACACAAAATATAAATAATTTCTTTTATCTTCGAGCATATTGTAAATGAGCTCAGCTGAGTAACAATTGTCTTTACTCTTTGCCAAATTAAAATGTAATTTTAATTCTTCCCATTGTGTCACAATTTTTGTAATGGCTGGCTCTATAGAAAGCCACCGTGTATCGCACACCTTAGTGATTTTCAACGGACTTTCGCCACAGTTAATAAGTTCGTATATTTTTGTGTATTCATCTCGCCGCTTAGGAGACACAGAAAACCATTTATAAATTTCTCTAACCAAAAACTCAATATTTCTTGGCAGAGTATTTTCGGATGCATGGGTCACTGCTAACTGCAACGAGTGGCAGACACATTGTATTAGTATCAAATTTTCTATACGATATTCTCTTTTTAGGATTGCATAGACCCCGTTATTAATGCCTGTCATAACAGATGCATTATCAGTTCCAATTCCAATCATTTGTTTAATATTTAAGTTGTGACTCTCTAAGCATGATACCAGGCCATTAACGATTCCCCTAGCATCTGCACTCTCAATAGAAACTAGTTCCAGGAATGAACTAACTATCTTTTCTTGTGCGGCACTATAGTACCTAATTACAAGACCAAGGTGTTTACTGACACTGACGTCTGTGGACTCGTCCATTATAATACTGAACTTTTGGTTTCCAATATCATCCAAGAGCTCCTTGCGAAAGTGCGGCATCAACACATTTTTCATTATTTCCGTACATTTAGTTCGATGCAATTTTAGCTCCTGTGAAGCTTTGGAGTCTTTAAAACATATTTTGCATAGTTCACCTAAATGGTCTACACTTAATATAGAACAGTGCTCAGCAATAAATAAGGTCAATGCGCCTTCAGATTCATCGCAAGGTCTATATGAATGGCCTTTTGGTATAACTTTGAAAGGAATTTCTTTATTGCCTGTAAAGACAAAATTAATATGTATTTAAGTATAATAAAATAGAAAGTTCCGTGAATATAATGAAAGTTTAATAAGATTACTATTAGAAATTTTTGAATTTGCCGCGTTTTCTCAGGTCGCGCTTTCGTTAGCCAGATAAAACTTTACACTTTAGTTTACCTTCATAACTGGATTTCAATTATTTTAGGGCAACACTGATACGAGTCTGGCTCTTCTTTGCACATGAAAACTGCGGCAAATGAAAAAAACACACACAACACTGACCATATAGACGCAGAATATGAGCTTGATACTTTTGTTATAGAAAGAAAAGGACTGGTTAAAAATAATGAAAGTATCAAACTCATTTTTCACATCGATTGAGTCTGCTCTCAACAAAACGAATTTTAAATTCTTTCACGTACCTGTTTTGAACTCTACTTTCTGTTTATGTTTTTTTGTCTCAGCATGCTTCTTGATGTCAAAT